>CM053146.1:110231430-112731430 GCA_028571685.1 Heterohyrax brucei
TCTCCAACTTTTAAAGTTCAAAACTGTAATGTGACTTAAAGAACATATATTCATTGTTAACCCTACAAAAGATTAACTACAGTGTGTGTTTAACATTCTTGGAAAGTAGCTCAGGTAATTCTATCCTTAATTTTAGATGGGATGTGTCAATATAGCTATCTCTGCCTTGGCTTAGTTTAAAAATTGGGATTGGAACATTGATTGCTAGTTGGTAGCCTCTTTGGGGTGGTAAGCTCTATCTATGTGCTCCTGTTGGTGTATCACTGATAACCCGATTGCAGAATAAGGATGAGTTTTACTGGTATTTAAATATATACATACATATGCACACACACAGATAAAACATCAGTTTGGCATGACAGTATGAGGCACTTTGCACTGTCTGGTAGAACTGGTTAAAATTACCAAAAACAAACCCCAAACATTTAAAGCCTTTGGAAATTGTTGTAAGGATGAACAGCAAATGAACAAACATCAAAGAAAAATCTATGAAACTTTCTAAGAAAGGGAAGAGTGTGGTGTTTGAACCAAGACCTCTCTCTTCCTCTTGTCTCCCTGCTCTGTGGGGCGGAGACTGCTCTCTGGCCTGCTGCAGTGAGAATGCAGGGCTCCCCCCGCCTAGCTGCATGGCTGCTTCTGCAGAGGATCAGGACCTGGGTGTTTCCTATCCTCCCACACCCCTGCTGCTGAAGCTGCCTCTGCACAAGTGGGGCCAAGAGGTGGGGGCTCTCTTTTCCCTAGCCCCCACTCCTGGAAAGAAGGCTCTACCTTCCGTATAAGATAGTGTGGCCCAACACCTCCTCCCCAGTTTGTGAGGCAGTGATTGCACTCTGGGGGAGAAGCAGGCAACATCAGGATATCCCCCAACTCCTGAAAAGTGCTCAAAATTACAGAATGCTTCAGCAGGAGGAGAATCAGCCAAGTGTCAGAATCCAAGGAGAAAGCTTCAAGGTCAAGACAGTCAACAGTGTCTGTGTGGCGAGTAAGATTGTGGACAGACTTTAAGAGACTGATCGTTATCTGGTTCAGTCATTCATCGTTTGCTTTCTGTGTTCCAGGCCCCAAGAAATGTGAGGGTACAGCAGAAATTTGGATTAAAATTACCATATACTCTTACATCCCTATTCCTTAGGGATATAGGGAAGGTTTTCTGGGAAAAGGACAGTCAAGAAGTACAGATTGAACAAATGCAGAGGAGAGAAACAGCATCATATGTGGAAATGGCCTAAGAAAGTCACTTAGTTTCATGATGGCAGTGAGGATTAATTTCTTTGGATGGAATTCTAGAAGGGCTTAATGGACCAAGAAGTTAATGTCCAGACATACTTATTGCCAAATAGATTTAAACAAGAATGACATTTTTACTATAAGACGACTTGTTTCTTAGCATGCATGTGTTTCTAAATAAAAATAACCCTGAAACAGCCTTTGTAGTTTTTTTTAAAACAAAGCATCACATGATATTTTATGTGTCAGGTTTTTAGAACTACTACCTTTCTCTGTAGTATTTGTAAGTTGGGTGAATTCCAACTTATAACTACTACCTGATAGGACATAGCAGAACTACCCCAAAGGGCTTCCAATGCTGGCATTGTTACGGATGCAGACCGCCTTCCCCAATCACCAGCAGCTGAGGATGGGAGCTACCCCCTTTTCAGGTTAGCAGTGGGGCAGTTAACCACAGTGCAAATAGGACTCCCTTCCCTACAGTGTGGAAACCCTACTGGTGTAGTAGTTAAGTGCTACGGCTGCTCATCAAAAGATCAGCAGTTCAAATCCAACAGGTGCTCCTTGGAAATTCTATGGGGCAGTTCTGCTCTGACCTCTAGGGTCACTATGAGTTGGACTTGACGGCAGTGGTCCTCCCCCAACCAAAATGTAGTTATTACTGTAAGGCAAAGATGTGAGCCTGAGGACTAAAGTATGCCTGATCCAAGACAAGCCATGGTATTTTCAGTCACCTCATACATATGTGAAATCTTGACAACAAATAAAAAGGCTGAAGAACTGCTGCCTTTGAACTATGCTGTTGGGTGATGAGATATCACATGTACTTTGGACATGCCATTAAGAGGGACCAGTCCCTGGAGAACATGATGCTTGGTAAAGTAGAGGGTCAGCAAAAGAAAAGGAGGACCCTCCATGTGATGGTTTAACATTATGGTTGCAACAGTGGGCTCCAACACAACATCCTTTTCCAATATCCCTCCTTTTCCAATTTAAGGTGCACATAGACATCTGGAGATTTAGTGAACATGCTGATTCAGTCGGTAGACGCAGGGCAAGACTTTAAGAAACGCTCATGCTGCCATGTTGAGGACCATGCTTGAAGTAGTAAATGTCAGGATGAGGAACCAAATACTTGGGAAGACTGGGGCCAAATTGACAGCTTACCAAACTAATAAACTGATAATAAGATTAACATTATACCCACACCTTTAATGTTGTTTTCCATAGTACCAGTAACTAATTTTAAATTTATTTATTCAACACATTAAAGATGCTGTACCTTAATGTTTTTAATGTTACTGAATGTATTTAATGTCATATAAACTCCTGAAGATTTCATAGTTTACCTGCATGTCCTTCAATCCTGTCTAGCACAAAGCCTACGTACTAAGTGCCCAACATTAATTAAAATGGTTTAACAGCAGTTTGAAAATTCAAAATGTGGGCGATTTTTGTAAGGGAAAAATCAAATTACAACCCCTCACCCACAAGAACAAAGTCCTTTACATAACAACTTACTCATCTTGGTTTTTAAGAGCCACATAGTATGTGATAAGACAGATGCATGACTCACTGTCATCTGATGGCTATTCAGAACTAAGCTGGAAGAAGCATCCCACCTCCTAGAATGCGAGAAAATACATTCTAAGCAATTCTACTGGTTTCACATTTAACTAGAAATAAAGGAAGACTTGTAAAAATTCTGTAATGTTTTTTAAAATAAGGCAACATCTATTAACTATCCCTAAAGCCAGTAATCTTTTCATATGAATGAAATGTTTTATGTACTCAATAATACAGTTTTAAGAAAGTCCAGTTTCTGGGTATCACAGGTACTAACTCTGCTTACCCTGGCAAAAGGATCTTCTACTGTGCAAAGTTTATATAAAGTACATGTTGGGTCTATGTACTGTCCCCTCCTCCTTTTGGGAAAGTATCACTATTATTAAGAGCACATAGCTTTTTCATGGTTTCAGAAACCAGTCTTGTCGAAAGCAAGTAACACAGCACAAGAAATAGAGAGCTGCAGCAGCTGGAACACATCTGACAGAATTTAAGGAACACTGATACTGAATAGCAAGTTAATGAGAAACAAGGTTCTCCGAAGATCTTCACACCTGTAAGGTGTTTCTTAGGAAACACTTAAAGTTATTTTTAGTTGGAAAATCCATACTGTGATTTCTAACCAAACTGGCTTTTATTTATTAATAAATACTGTTCACATGCACTACTTGCAAATAGTGGACACAAGAAATTATAAAAATAAATCAGATACTTAAGAGCAAATGCAAAAATTGAACATTAGGCCATTAAAGGTTTTCTGTATTTTTTATATTGTAGCAGTTATAAATATATGAAGTAAAAGTATGGCACAAATCAGTATTATATGTTCCTACTTGGGTTTTTAAAGGAGAGATATACAGACAAATACCTTTGCATATGCACAGAATCCTTCTGGAAGAATACTTCAGCTGCCTAAGGGACAGGGGACTACAGAACGGGAAGAAATCTCACTTTTCACTGAATATCCTTTGGTACTATTAAAAATTTTTTAAAAATCCCATGGGTAAATTAACTTCTTTTGATTAGTGATTATATTTAAGGCTATAATCCTTAAGGCATGAAATCAGTATAAAATTACCTAATTACGCCACAAAGAAATGATAAAGTTCCAAGTGTTCTGGGTAATTTTCTATGAAAGGGATTTACAAGAAATGAGTGAGAGATGCTGTTGCAATGCATACTTTATTACTATGATTTTTTTTTACAAAGAGTTCCATTTCCAAGTATGAAATACTTCAGGGAGTTTGCAGACTCTAAGCTGGCAGCAGTGGCCAAGTTACCCTTTGTTCTTTCCTAAGAAAATAGGCTCATATAAATCTTCAAGAAGTGTGAAATTAAGAAAAAACTGAACTGTCTTGTGATATCTTTAGATCTACTTGATAGCAGTTTTTTTAAGCCAGCCATTTAATATGCTACTCACCTGTGTAGTATTCAAAAACAAAAACTATGTCAATATACAAGAATACTGAAAGTTTTATTTTCTCTTGTCTTGAAAATGATTACTAACTTACAATTTGTGATTTTCTAGCCTGGTATCTCACTTTTATCCTGAAGATGATGGCACAGACTTTAACGGTTCACAATACCCTGATCTATTGTTCATGTGCTTCCTAGGTGGGGAATATGCCCTGAAAACTCCTTATGTTTTTCCTACTATCCCAAGTGAATGTGTCACTGCTCCCTTCTTGTCCCCCCAAGTATGCAGCCTAAATCCAAAAGGAGAAAGACCATCTTCTTCCCAGTTCACATCTTTTGTTCATTATTTCAGAAACAGTAGGTGATGTCTTCTCCACTGTACTCTGTCATCCGTTCAGACACAAAGAACAACTAATAAAATAGATGGTGCCCAAGTCTTTGTATTGCCACATTCTGCAACCAGCAAGCTTGCAAACAATCAGCTTGGGAGTGTCAAAAGGCCCTCAAAGAATTAGGAATAATATCATTTCTAGTATAAAATAATTCAAAAACATCCAGTTCCAAATAGTCCCTGAGCACACTGTTCATTCCAACAAGAAGTCTCTAACGAGGTAATGAATGAAAGGCACATTTTCTCCAACTCGAGGACACCTGCACAGTACTAGAGATGGCAGACCAGACAGGCTATTCTGAACTTCTAATTGATGAAACTCTCCTCCCGCCAATTTAAGTTTCATACACTGGAAAAATAATGTTGGATGTCAACACTACACCTCTGACTAGAGTGGCAGCTGGAGTACAACAACCCTCCCACAGAAGGTTCAAGAGTCAAGGACAGCCTTTAAGACTCCTCTTCTTCCTTTTCCAGGAAATCAGCCAATGTTCCACTGTCAACAGGAACTAATAAATATTCCACTCCATCAGTTCCCTAAAAGATGAAGGAACACCATAGATGTCAGTCATTTGTAACAGATACACTTGAACATTTCCATTGCATGCTCAACAAAAAAATGGACTGAATTCTTTACTGTAGTAACTGATTTAACCTGTTCCTGTTGAGTCAATTTCAACCAACAGCAAACCTGTAAGACACAACAGAACTACTCTATATGGCTTCCAAGGAGCACCTGGTGGATTCAAACTGCTGACCTTTTGGTTAGCAGCCACAGCTCTTAACCACTATGCCATTAGGGCTTCCTTAATGTAGAAGCATAAAAGTTAAGGCAAAGGGCCACAGAGGCATGTATCTAAATACAGTGACTTTATGTTGAACTACTTAATAGTAGAAAAGAAAGCTAGCACTTTGCTAAATCTTAAGACTAACTAGAGGGTAGTTTAAAAAACAAAACAACCTGTTGCCATCAACTCAGTTCTGACTCTTAGTGGGTATTATTTTCTTCAGTGTGCTTCAGATAATTTCCTTACCCTGTCCGAAAGTTTACACTACTGCACATCTGATACGGCTAACCATTCCCTTTTCCTCAAAACCTGTTTCTCTCTTCGCTTCTGTGACATTATATCCTTGTTGTCTTCCTGTTAAATGTCACACTTCTTCTAGGCTTAGTCCCTGGCCCTTTAATCTCCCTATACCTTCCCCTCTAGACAGTCGCACCCATGCTGGGTTTCAGGTACAACCTAAATACAAACAAATCATGATCTTTTTTCTCTAGCTCAGAGTTTTCCTCTGGTTTTGTTGTCCCTTGTTTCCAAATGCCCAGATGACATGTCCACTTGGAAATCTCAAAGGAACCTCAAACACTCAGAGTAAGTCCAAAGCTCAACTCGTGATCTGTTCTCCCTCTCCCAAATGTTGCACTTCTAATTTTTTATCCAATGATCCACCTCCATCCCTCTGGTTAAGCAAGAAACAAACCAGGAATCACTCTTGACACTTTCCTTTCCCTTGGCCTCTATATCTAATCTATCATCAACTCCTGTCAATTTTGCCTCTTGACTGTTATCTTGAATACAACCATTTTTCTGTCTTCACTCTAGTCCCGCCAAGCCAAAGCCAAGTGCCGTTGAGTCGGACTAGTCCAAGTGACTATTATTTCACCCAGACTACTGTAACTGAACACCTTCCTAGTTGCTCTCTGGAAACCCTGGTGGCATAGTGGTTAAATGCTATGGCTGCTAACCAGAGGCCAGCAGTTCCAATCTGCCAGGTGCTCCTTGGAAACTCTATGGGGACAGTTCTACTCTGTCTCCAGGGTCATTATGAGTTGGAATGAACTCAACAGCAGTGACTTTGGCTTTGGTTTTGGGTAGCTGCCCTCTGAGCATCCACTTCTGACAATCTACACCCCATTCTGCCCCATTGTACTGTGTATCACAGTCACAATACTCTTTTAATGACTTTCCATTACTTTTAGAATAAAGACTAAAAGACCTTGCCCTAAAAGACCTGGATGGTTGAGTCCTTAAATTGCTACCTCTTTAGCCCTATCCTGTGCTATCTGGCCTTCTTTTTGTTTTCTGAAAGTACCACACTCCTTTCCATGCTGGTTCTTGCCTGGAATATTCTAGTCAAAGAGGTAAGTTTGACTACCTCCTACTCTTCCTTTTAGACATCAGCTCAGTAGTCTCTTCTGACATCCATAATTAAGTCCAATCTACTTATAATACGCTCTTACATGTACTTTCTGATTACAAAACGCAACACAATTGTATTTTACATGTGTGATTATCTAATGCCTGTCTACACCAGAGAATGAAAGCTCTGTAAGAAAAGGAGTTAGGTTTTTGCTTACTACTGTATCTTAATACTTAGTGCAATATCTGATATATATAGTTAGTGCTCAATAAATCTGTATTAAATAAAATACCAAATTAATGAATGAGGTGGAAGGTAGAAAGGAAAGAACAACTCACTGACTCACAGTATATCTCTAATGGCCTATTACTCTGTTCTTTTTGAAGCAGAGTACTTTTACCATATCACTTTCTAAAGGACTCCAATAGTGTACTGCCTAACTGGATCCTTGTGACCCATTATGAAATTTCAGTTTCTTACTGAGGTCTGAGTAAAACACCTATTTATCTTTCAATAAAGAAGTTAACACTGTCCTTCACATATAACGTCACAAGAACAGAGCCTCACCTTCTTTGTTCTTATAAGCTTGTGGTCCCTAAATTCAGTTAGCTGGGCCCGAAGTGTTAGATCGCTGTTGACAAGGAATGCCTCCCGACACTGCTGGTAAAAGTCTTGAAAAGAAAGTCCTGGAGAGTTCAAAGAGATCAGATCATGTCAATATTTAAGACACAACCCCATATATGGAAACTGTATCAAAGAACATGGAAAAAAAGTGGTGTGGGCATGGTATGTCAAAGCAGTCAATAAGTATCACTGATTTTTTAAAAAAGTATGCATCTCTAGGAGAAGTAAGACTAGAGAAGACTTAGGTGTTATACACTGTGGCTTATATTTTTTAAAGAAAACCAACTGGCTGAAAGTCGTCAAGTGTGACAGAGTATAAACACTGTGGGAGGTTTTAAACAGCATGAATAAAGTTGACTTTTCAAGGGAGAACTAGTAAGTCATATGAGCTCAACACTATTAAAATGTTTGGTTACATTCAAACATTATTTTTACCCAAAGGGAAGCAGTCTCCTAAGACACAGAGCATATGAAAAGTATGTGTTTGGTGGATACATACCCATAATTAGCATACAAAATTTAAAAAGTAGGCTGAGTTTGTTTTTGTTTTTTTGAGCCTATTCATCAGTGAAATCTGCAGACCACTTAATTCACTACTGTGAAAAACTGCAGTGCTATCATTACCTTCCAGAAAAAGAGACTTATGAGGTGAAAACAAAAGTCACACAATTTAATATCATGAATATTGGATACCAGTGTAAGAAGGGTTATCCTGGTTATCCAGCTGATACTTGATTAGTAGCCTGAAAATCCCCCTGAGGAAGAAAAGAAACAAACAGGAATTCAAATCCAGAATGTTAACATTAAAAGATAACATCCAGTTGTAAAATACACACAGTAATATCTGTATTATCTTATAGTCTTTTTTCCAAGAAGCATTGTATCTCTGTTTACTTACAGAAGCTTTAAAAAAAAATTCCTTTTAAGGAAAATCTAGGAATATTATCTTTTTTTTCATAATTAAAGATTAGTCCTTGGTAGAAAACTTGGAATACATATTTTTTTTAAAAATAAAAGGCTACAAAAGAAAAATATCAATCCATAACCCTCATTATAGTGCCTATTCTGCAATCAGTGAAGAGTAAATTAAAGCCATGATGAAATGTTCTCATAGCCATCAGATTGACACACATTGACAAATTAAAAAAACTGAAAATACCAAGTATGGAAGAATAATAGTAACTTTTTTTGTCCTGGTGTATATGTACCACCATTTTGGAAATATTGTCTAGAAAAGGTGTAGATATGATCACATGAGACAATAATTCCATTCTCTCTCAGTAACATATTTTAGATAAACTTGTATGCATGATCACCACAAAACATTTATAATAATGTTGTTCATTATAGTCCTAAAAACAAAAACAATTCAAAGTCATCAAGAGTAGAATGAATACACTGAGTACATAATGAAATACTATTCAAAAATGAAAAATGAATGCATTTCAGATTTGGATCAACATCTTTGTGCCATTTACCATTTAGCTTAGAGGAACTAAGAAGATCCAATAAAAGGTGCAATAACTGGTCTCTATAAGCCTGGAGCAAGAGAGGAGAGTCAGGAACAGGAGGAAGAAACAGAGTATGTGGCTGTCTGCTTCCACCAACAACTATCTCCTTGGCCATGAGACCAGTGCAACTGGACAGAGCCCGGATACCATTTCTGAACAACATTTTTTTAAGGATTCTGTAGAAGAATCGTGGATCAAAAGGCAAAAGGCAGAATTCTAAATTCTCATGGAATTCAGACTCTCTGGAGACTGAATAAACCCCGGAAACTACTGTCCTGATACACAGCTGTTAAACCTTAAGCTAAAAGTAATCTCTGAAGTCTTCTTAAAACCACATAATAATTTAGCTTCAGTGGTAAAGAATGTCTTCCTTGAGCACTGTAGTCTTGTAAGATTTACCTATATGGGATCAAAATGATATTAGCAGCTAGAAAGATGAGATAGGAAATCAATGAGGCAGTGAATTTATGTTAAAGAGGGAGGAAGTCTGTACAACATGAAAAATGTAGTATCATTGGAATTGTACATTCAGAAACTGCTGAATGGTGTATGTTCTGCTGCACGTATATTTGCAACAAGAACAAAAATAGAAAAAATTTCTTACTTAAAAAGATCAAATGAGCTACTTCATGTAAAAAATCCCAGTGACTAAATTACAGTGTTCAACATATAAATAACCAAAAAAAAAAAAAAAAGAGAGAGAGAGAAAGAAAAAAAAAAACCACTTCAATAAATTCAAGAATTCATCAAAATCTATTAAGAAAAAATTGGTGGTACTCCTGCTTTGCTGCTGGGCAACTTGGTAGAAGACTACTGCGCAGTTTGCCTGTTAAATATGACTTCTGCTGGTAACCAGGACTACTATTATTTCTCCTAATCTTTCAAATTATGTTAGGACCTTACCACTAAAAAGTAGGAGTGCATATCCTGAAAAAAATGACATTTTTAAAAAAGAAAATATGGTTTTCATGCTTACCTTGCATTAGGAGTAAGGCTTCGTAAGACGTGAATTAGGGAACTAAGTGGTAGTGACCCAGACTGTTTAACCAGAAGAGAATTCTCATAGGATGTTTCTTCAGTATATGGACTGTATGTAGTAGTTTCATACCAGAGCCAGTTATAAAGACTCTGCTTTGCATGATCCCACACTAGACATATGACCAAAAAAAAAGAATACAATTTTCAGTCATGTTACTAGATTTCACTCTACAAAAGAATAAGAAAGCGTTAAATAAAAAATGAATCCTGAAATTTAAATTTTTGCTATTTCCCCATCCAAATCAGTATCCTATAATTTCATTGTCCATCATCATCTGAATATTTATTTAGATGCTAAATATAAACTCCATGAATTCATATGGTAAATACCACAATACCACAAAGAGCAGAAAGAGACCAAAACAAGTTTGGCTTTCTCTCCCACCTCATGTAATTTTAGGTGTCCACAGTCTCTTGTAGTATATGACATTTTTTGGTAGGAATTATATTCTATATCAGACTGAGGATACCTATCTTTTTGGCAAGATGTGTCTTCAAACATGTAGCAAAGGTGTACTGTAACAGTAAAAATTTTTTGACTTCTGACAATAAATTTTGTGTAATGGATATCTCAAGAAAGAAAGAAAGTAGTATTTAACTTACTGAGAGGAGCATTGAGGTGATCAATAGAAGCTATAAGGTGTATGTTATGCAAAGATGATAACTGCCCAATAATTTGCTGACTCTTGTCTCCTCTCAACATTTGGCTATCCAAATTGTGTATGAGCAGGAAAAGTTCTAAAGAAGAATCTAAAAAGAAAGAGAATTCAGTTATTATCTTCAATGAGTACTTGAGTCCCTACTACACACAGTGCCTAGGTATTGAAGAATATATAAAGGCAGTGCAAATACTGCTTAAAAACCCATTATTGTAGAGGGGATTACAACTCACAACGACCCCACAGGATACAGTGGAACTGCCCTATAGGGTTTCCAAGGAGTGGCTGGTAGATTTGAACTGATGACCTATTGGTTAACAGCTATAGCTCTTAACCATTGTGCCACCAGGGTTCCAAATACTGCTTAGGGCATGCCTTCATTTATTTGGGAAGATATGCCAAACATTCATATAAAAGGCAAAGCATTACTGTTTTTCTTTTACGTATTTTTTCATTTGTGTTTTAAGTGCAAGCTTATGATTTCAGTCAGTTTCTCATACAAAAATGTACCCACACTTTGCTATGTGACCCCAGCTGCTTTCCCCACACTGTGACAGCACACTCCTCCCCTCTACCCTGTATGTCCCATGTCCTTTCAACTGCTCTTGTCCCCCTCTGCCTTGTTATCTTGCCTCTGGACAGGAGCTGCCCAGTTGGTCTCCTGTATCTCCTTAAGCCAAAAAAGTGTACTCTTCACGATGATCACTTTATACCTTATATACCAGTTCAATCTTTATCTGAAGAGCTGACTTCCAGAATGGTTTCAGTTCCAGGCCTATGGACAGTGTAAGGGCTATGTCTTCCAGGGACCATCCAGTCAGTCACATCACGGGCCTAGTGTTTTATCTACAGTTCAAATTCTGTACCCCATATTTATCTGGCTCCATCAGGGACCCTTTGTTGAGTTCCCTGTAAGAGCAGTCATTAGCCAGGCACCATCTAGTTCTTCCAGTCTCATGCTGATGTAGCCTCTGGTTTATTTGGCCTTTTCTGTCTCCTGGGCTCCTATTTTCTTTATGTCTTTAACTCTCTTCATTTTTCTTTGCTTCAGGTGGGTTAAGACCAACTGATGCTTCTTAGAAGGCTGCTTGCTAGCTTTTAAGACCCCAGACATCACTCATCAAAGTGGGATGAGGAACACTTTCTTAATAAATTTTATTACAAAGCAATATTATTAAAATCTTTAAAAAAATTTTTTTCAGGGAAATCAGTAGAGACTGGAATGGTTAGTACATGAATCAGATCCTAAGAGAGTATAGTTTTTTTGCTGTTGATTTTGCATTTGTTGCTGACTTCTGACTTAATTCCAAGTGTTACAGAGTAGAATTGCTCCACAGAGTTTTCTTGGCTTTAATCTTTACAGAAGTAGATTTCCGGGCCCGTTTCTTCTGTGGTGCATAGGTTTTTAATAAGGCACAGGGAAAAAGAGAACTTTTAGGTAAGATGCACATAACAGATGGAAGGTAAATCTGTGCACATTGCCCTGCAAGGTGGGAGTGTGAGGGGCTGGGGGGAGAAACACACACACACACACACACTCACACACACCAAAACCCACAAATAGTCTATTGATTAAAGAGTTTTCATTAAGCACTGAGAGATTACATTGAAAAACAAAATAAACAAAAACCTCTGATCACTGCAAAAGCCAAGAGAGACGACAATTATGAAACTGCTCAAGGGATCAGGAAGGGAAGGGAAGCAACCCATCACAAAAGTCAATGAAAGAAAAATTTAGAGGATGGAGCTGCTGACACCATCAAATACAGCAGGGAACAGAATAAACAAAGCATGAGCCAAAGTCAATGGGTTTGGTAAGAAGGAAATTTCAGAATATGGTTCAGGCAGCACAGAAGCAAGAAATTAAGAAAAAAATGGGTTAAAAAAAAAAACCAGAAGGTATGACATAACTTCAAAAACTGAAATCATACAGAAACAGGAAATAAAGTAGTCTGGAAGAACATCACAATCAGGTAAAATTTTTTTATTAAGATGAAAAAAGATCTATGCATGTTTAAAAGGCAAAGGTATAGGTAAGTCTCTTAGAAGTTGGTAAGAAATAGGACTCTTAATATCTTGATTAAGGACAGACCTTCTAAAGAGAGTAAACTTTTCTTCTACTGGGACTGGAGAGATAAGAGAAAGAATATGAGATCCAACAATTAAGTCCATGAACTTAATTGTTCTACGTGCTACATACCTCACCACTGAGTATCACTATGGTCACCTTTGAAGTACTCCCCTTGGGAAGCTATTCAGTAAAGCCAGTGCCTAGTCCACCATTCAAAGCAATTTTGGAACTCTTTCTGGAATGGCCACTGTGCAGTGGCACAATGGCAAGTTTGCAAACTTAATTGTACAGTTGTGTGTGAGGGAGTTTTCAGCCAGTAAACAAATAACTGTATCGGAACAACGCTCCCTGCTCACCTGATCTGGCCCCCAGTGACTTTTTTCTTTACCTGAAGATAAAGGGAGACATACTGATGATATTCAGGACACTAAGGGTAATATAATGACAGTTCTGATGGCCATTCCAGAAAAAAAAGTTTCAAAATTGCTTTGAAGGGTGGACTAGGTACTGGTTTTGATACATAGCTTACCTTGAAGGTCAGCATGACATTTGGCAATGAGGTACACAGCACTTTTTCTAGGATGAGTTCATAAACTTAATTGTCAGACCTCGTTTAGTGACAGAGACTCTGAGATAACACATTTTAAAAGTGGGGGTTCCTTGAATTCTAGAAGATAACTACATTCATAAGTTAAAAAAGAAAAGTATGTATTTTCAGTGACTTAGGGACCTACTTTAATGAGTACATAACACTGAGCTGTACCACAAAGATCAACATTGGTAAAGAGAAGGTTGCTTTTATTATTCTACATGTGATAGAATATACTAACATTACATATTAAAGTAGATGCTGAGAACTAAAGAGGGTACAGAAAAATGAGCTAACATTACAACATTACAACAGGGTAAAAGAATGCAACAATTGATTTTTAATTAATAAGGCTGACAGAACTGAAAACAAATTCATTTTATGATAAACCAGCTAGTGGTTTACTATTAGCCTTTACAGTCAACAAACAAACAAGAAAATGTTCACATATGCAGTTGGTTTTGGGATTCAGTACAATATATATAGCTGATTCTTGTTATATTTGGTAGTTACTACTATCAAGTCATGATGGACAATGGATCAGTAAACAATGAATCATTGGTCCTAGGGGAAATACAGAATTAGGTTTCCACAAGTTTCTACTCACAACAATTTTGTCAAATGACCAATATATAACATTGTTTTATTTGTGTTTCTGTTTATAGGGTCACTGTGAGTCAGAATTGACCTGATGGCAGCAGGTGGTGGTGAGCATAACTACAACATTCACACTAAAAGCATTAACAGTGTCTTTTTCCCATTCCATGGAGCTTGCGTTTGTGACATTATCACAATGTAGTCCTATTTACTTAGGACAGAGAAATAAGAATGTTATATAGAAAAATTAAATAATTAAACAATATAAAAATACCAAATATGTGCCAATCAACTAGAGATACACCACACTGCTCCAAATCTACAAATTATTCTGAAATAAGAGGCATCTGACTATACAAATTTAAGGCTATGTGAAGAACTCTCTTTTAGCTGAGTTCATAGAAATATTTTATAGAAAAAGTAAGACAAATAATTTTACAGAACTCTAAATCAGCACTATACTGAGGTACGTGCAATTATTAAAATAATCCTCATTTCTGTGTACACAAACATGAGTAAAAAGTTTCTACTTAACTTCACCCTAAACTAAATGATGCATCCACTTCATGTTACCTTCTTTAAATTTGTTCAGTATCCAGTCTAGTTGATCCAGTACACTGTGAAAAGTACCCACATGATCAAGGACTTCTTCTGTTATAGAATTCAGGACCTATATTATGAAAGTACGAGAGGTATTGTGTCAATTAGAACATTTTCTGTCACATAGGATAACATATAGCAAATCAATTCTTTTTTTATAAATTAAAAATGAACTCAAATTTCTTGTCCAAGTTTTACGAGCCATGGTGGTACAGCTGTTAAAAGCTTGGCTGTGAATCAAAAGGTCAGCAGTTTGACTTTACCAGCCACTCCTTTGAAACCCTACGGGGGAGTTCTACTCCATCCTATGGGGTCACTATGAGCGGTTAGTGGGTTTGATCTTTTGGGCCAAGTTTTAAAAAATTAAAAAAATGTTTTACTATAACTTAAGTAGATCTAAATTATTATTACTAATATTTATTTACTTTTGTTCAGAATACACACAGCAAAAGAACACCACTTCCAGTTTCTACCTGTACATTTCCATGATACTGATTACATTTTGAGTTCTCTTCCCCAATTTCTGAGTTGTTCCTCTCCCACTAACAGATACTTGCTGCTCCCTAAGGTTCTCATATTTCAAAGTTGCTGTTGTCAATCTAATGCCATACAGCTACATTTTAAATGACATTCTTTACTAATGAAGCTAACCTATTATCTGGCTTTAAGACAATCTCAGGGGCTATTTTTGGTTTAAGCTTTAAAGATTAACTTCTTGTTGTAAGATGCCATACGGTCAGTTTTGATTTACAGCGGCCCTATGTACAACAGAACAAGATGCTGCCCAGTTTTGCACCACCCTCACAATCACTGCTGTGTCTGAACCCATCATTGTGGTCACTGTGTGAATTCATCTCACTGCAGGTTTTCCTTTTTTTTCCTCTCTTGCTGACCTTCCACTTTACAAAGTATGGTGTCTTTCTCCAGGGACTACTCCCTTCCGACATATCTAAAGCAGCTTAGTCCTCAAAGTGACACCTTTTGCTCTGTAACACTTTTAAAGAGGCCTTCTGTAGCAGATATGTCCAATGCAACACATCCTTTGATTTCCTCACTGATGTTCCCACTAGGCATTGATTGTAGATCCATGTACAATGAAACCCTTCACAACATCAATATTTTCTCCATGTACCATGATGGTAGCTATTAGCCCAGTTGTGAGAACATTTTATGTTGGAGTGTAATCCATACTGAAAGCTGTAGTCTCTTATCTTCGTTACTACAGTGCTTCATGTGCTCTGTGCTTGCAGCAAGCAAGGTTGTGTCACCTGCAAATTGTAGGTTAATTAGTCTTTTTCCAGTCCTGATGCTGCATTCTTCTTCATATAGCCCAGCCTCTAAGATTATTTGCTCAGCATACAGATTAATAAGTATGGTGAAACAATACAACCCTGATGCACACATGTCTTAACTTTAAACCACACAGCAACCCCTTCTCCTGTTCAAACAACTGTCTCTTGGTCTATATACAGTTTCCTCATGAACGCAATTTAGTGTTCTGGAATTCCCTCTGTTTTGCAATGCTATTCATAATTTGTTATGATCTACACAGTTACATGCCTTTGCATAGTCAATAAAACACAGGTAAAACATCTTTCTGGTATTTGCTACTTGATATAGTTTGATACCTTCTGCATTCTGTTAGTTTACCCTTCTTTGGAATGGGCAGAAACATAGATCTTTTCTCACTGGTTGGCCAGATAGCTGTCTTCCAAATTTCTTGGCAGAGATGAGTAACAAGCATCTGTTTCTTGAAACATCTCAACAGGTATTCTGTTAATTCCTGGAGCTTTGTTTTACACGAATGCCTTCAGTGTAGCTAGGATTTCTTCCTTCAATACCATCAGTTCTTGATTATATGCTACCTCCTGAAATGGCTGAACATCAATCACTTCTTTTTGGTACAGTGACTCTGTGTATTTTTCCATCTTCTTTAGATGCTTCCTACATTGTTCAACATTTTGCCCACAGAAATCTTTCAACATTTCAACTCAAGGCCTGAATTTGTTCTTCATTTCCTTCACCCTGAGGAATGTCAAGTATGTTCTTCCTTGTTGGTTTCCTAACTCAAAGTCTGTATCTCTGTTTTCTTGAACACTTTGAATTCTTCTATTCAGCTTTTTAAAAATAATTTCTTCCCTTCACTTTAGCTGCTCTACATTCAAGAGCAAGTTCCAGAGTCTCCTCTGACATCCGTTGTCTTAGGCTTGGTTCTCTTAGAGAAGCAAAACCAGTAGCATATAAATATATAAAGAGATTTATATCAAGGAAATAGTTCATGTGATTGTAGAGGCTGTAATGACCCAAGTCATGGATTAGGACAGAGGCCTCTCCAAACTCACACAGCCACAGAAGTTGGTGAACCCAAGGTGGGTAGGTTGGAAAGCAGGGCTCCTACTCATGGCTGTGAAGGTTGAAAAATCCCAAGATGGCAGGCAAGATCACAAAGTTTCTCCTAATTCATGAAGTTACAGGGGTTGGTGAATCCATGATCAGCAGGTCAGGGAGAAGGACTCTTACCTACAGTCTGTGAAGATCCACGAATGCCAAGATACTCAGGCAAGTGGCTATCTCAAGTTCCAAGAACTGGAAGTCAGAAAACAAGACAGGCAGCTGCGGGATCCACAGTAGGCCCAGATGAGCAGGAAGGAAGGAGGAGGTGGAAAGTGGAAATATAAAGGCTGAGGGGCAGTGAGCCATCACAAGCCCCTCCCCCACCAGTACCAGTCAGTAGATTCCACCATGGTGGTAAGTACACCACCATACAACTGCCAAAACACTAAGAATCATGGTCCAGCCAAGCAGACACATAATCTTAGCCATCACATCCACTTTGGTCTTTTCTTTCCTGTCTTTTTAACGTCTTTTTGCCTTTTTCATGTATAATATCATGGATGTCATCTCATGATTCACTTATCTAGACTTTAGTAATCAGTGTTCCAGTGTGTCCAATCTGTTCTCAAAACAGTCTCTAAACTCAGATGGGACGTACTCAAGGTTGTATTCTGGCTTGCATAGATTTGTTTTAATTTTCTTCAGCTTGAACTCGCATATTGAGCAGCTGATGGTCTATTCCACAGTCGGTCCACTAGTCTTGCTCTGACTGATTGCATTGAGCTTTTCCATTGTCTCTTTCCACAGATGTAGCTGATCTGATTCCTGTTTATTCCACTTGGCAAGGTCCAGGAATATGCTCACCATTTACGTTGCTGAGAAAATGTATTTACAGTGCATAAGCTGCCAGTCTCCAAAATTCTATCATGTCATCTCTGGTACTGTTTCTATCACAAGGCCATTATTTTCCATCTACCGATCCTTCTTTGTTTCTAACTTTTGTATTCCAATCACCAATAATTACCAACACATCTTGACTGCATGTTTGATGAATCTCAGACTGCAGAACTTAGTAAATATCTTCCATTTCTTCATCTTTGGCCTTCATGGTTAGTGCATAAATTTGAATAATAATCATATTAACTGGTCTTCTTTATAAGCATATAGATATTATCCTATTGCTGACAATGACATACTTCAGGATGATCCTGAAATATTCTTTTTGATGAATACAATGCCATTCCTTTACAACTTGTCATTCTAGTATAGTAGATCATATAACTGTCCCGATTCAAAATGGTCATGACCAGTCCATTTTAGCTCACTTTTGAAACTTCCAGTTTTGCTAGTTTCATACTTGGTACATTCCATATTTTGATTATTATTGGGTATTTGCAGCTGTTCCTTCTCACTTTGAGGTGTGCCATATCAACAAATGGAGGTCCTGACAGCTTTACCCCATCTACAGCTTTAAGAGATGACCTCTACTTTGAGGAGGCAGCTCTTCCCCAATGTGTTTCAAGTGCCTTCCAACCTGAGGGGCACATGTTCCAGCACTGTATCAGACAAGGATCTGCTGCTTTTCACAATACTTTTACTGGCCCATTTTTTCAGAAGCAGACCTCCAGGTTCTTCTCCCTAGTCTGTGTTAGTCTAGAAGTGCTCCTGAAACCAGTCTATCATGGGTGATTCCACTGCTATTTGAATTACCTGTGGCATCATTTTCAGCATCACATCAACACACAAGCTTCAACAGTACAACAACCTAACAGATGAGTGAGTATTATCTTAGGTAACAGTTTGGGGGTTTGCTAAATTATTGTTGCCATAAATTACAGCTAAAAACAAACAAGACTACCAAAGATGGAATGAATATAAGAGGCAACAAAAACAAACCCAAACAGTATGAGAAACATCAGAAAACTACAGATTAATCAAAGGTAACAGTACAAAAACAACAAAGACACTTTTAAAAAGGAGTACTACATTAGCTAATATTGACCACTCAAAAGCTGTAAATGAATTCTCAAATCATGAAGAAATGAGTAAGACTGATCTATTATATATTATAAAACTATAAACTATTATTTAAATTTTTATTATTTTTAGACTACCAAAATAACATAAAAGTATAACTGAGTTTAAATCCTCCATAATCTTATCTTTCAGAGAATTGTTGATTTTTGACATAACTAACAAAGCTAACATTTCCCCAGAGTGTAGTAGGCATAGTTACAAAATAGTACACGTAAAGATGGAGACAGGAAGCTAGAACTGAGCCTAATCACATGATCTTAAGCAGTATGCAAGGCTATTAGTAAGAGGGCTAAAGACAAAAGTTCTCTAAATTGAACATTATAGAACAAGAAGTGTCATCCTCATTAATTGGGGAAGGGAGATCAGAGGCATGGATAGGTTTTATCATTTTACTCCCTTAAACATCTTGGCATCACTTACTGATTTCACACTGATTCCAGGAAAAAAGCCATTGATGACAATGTGAATAGAATCTTCCAGCATAGTGGTTCGAAACTTTTCTAGTAAATCTCTCTTAGAACCTAAACCATAAAGCACGATGTTGAACCCCAGGCTGTTAGGAAACAAACCATTTATAAAATTAAAGTTCAGCATTTCCTATTGTAATCTTATAATTAATCAGTTTCCTTACTTTAAATTTACAAAGAATATACAGGAAGAATTGGGGTAGACAAATAACTATATTGATTTGAAACTCATATATGGTAAAGGCACAATTTTATTATCTATACACCAAGCTTATTATTCCAACTTTTTTAATGGCATTCTTTTCAGCTCTATTACATTTCAAGAGACAGATACCTGAAGGCAAAGGAGAACATGGCCAGTGCAATGCAGTGAAAAGTTTTATAGGCTGAAGCAGGAAAGATGAACAAAGGCCAGATTACAAAGGTCTTTTTAATCATACCAAGATGTTAATTAGACTTTATTCTAAAGACAGGGCACAGTCAAGCTGGCGGACTAAACACATGTCTCCTTAAATCCCTCTGGAAACCAAGACCCAAACTAATAATTAAACAGAAGATTCTGGACACCTAGAGAGCCCTAGGATGCAGCACAGGGCTATTAATTTAGACTTCATACTACTGAATGCCAAACCTCCTCTCTTTCACTGATGCCACTCTCAGCAAGCATGTGCTTATATGGACCAAAGGTAACTCACCATTTTAATTTTTTTTCCTCTGCCTTAGCCAGTGGGCGGGGCTGGGACTTGACTAGCCACTAATCTCAGATGCACTGCTGGTGGGATTGGCAAGTGTAACTGCCATATTCTGAGAGCCTGGCTTTGGACTCTGTGCCTCTCAGCACCTTTGGCCTATCCTTCTATCTCCACCATATAGCAGCCGTACAGAGGTGGTGGCAAGTTTGGGCGGGCGCCATCTTGATTCACGGGGAGACAGATTCACCCATATAGAGGCCCCAGCTGGACTTATTTCCTAGGTTGGGAGGCTGTGCCTGCCCGGGGGACTGTGCTTTTCTGGCAGAGAGGTGTTTTGCAGTGTCGCCTGCGGTTGGGGCCCAGCAACAGAGGCTGTGGACTCAGTACCCTGGCACCTTTGGCCTCCTTTTCCACCAGTAGCGTGGTCCCAGCCAGGTGGTGAGCTCATGTGGGACACCACCTTGTTCCCCTGGGAGGCGGATATGCCCACATGGAAGCCTCGGCCGGACCTAATTCCTGGGCTGGGAGGCAGCACCTGTCCAGAGGAGAGTGCTTTTCCAGCAGAAAAGCAGAATTCTACACAGTGTTGCCTACAGCAGGGGCCTGACATCAGAGGCCTGCATGGCAGTAGCCCTTCTGTATTTTGAACTACTTTATAACATCTGGAGTTCGATATAGAGGTGCTTACTTTGCCAGCTGGGAAGAGGGACCTATACACCTGAAAACCCTACTGACTTTGGAAGTTGTTAGATACTTTAGATCTCTCATTTTAAGACAGCCGAGAAAAACAACTGTGGTCCATCCTCACAGCATCTCTCCCAAACTATACCAACTCACATGATGCCCCTGGAGAAAACTGTAAGCAAAAAATCACCCATGGCTTCAGAAGGCCCCCAAAAGAAACCACCTCAGAACTTCCCAGATGAAGAAGCTTTTCTGAAACTATTGGAAAGTGAATATAAAAGGATTATACAGACAGCCCTCCTAGACCTTATACAAAATGCAACAGAGCAAAATGAAAACTTAAGCAAGCTGTTCAATCTGATGGAACAGCAGTACTCTGAAATCCAGCAGATCAAGAACAAAATCAAAGACCTAGAAACTTCAATTCAAAGCCAAGAAAACAGAATGAAACAAATGGAAAAGAGAATTTCTGATTTGGAAGACAGAGCTACTGACTTCAGCATCTATGAGGAGAAATCAGAAAAAAGAAATAAGAAAATGAAGAAGCATTAAGAAGCATGTGGGACTCTATTAAGAGGAACACTCTATGATTAATTGGAGTTCCAGAACAGGGCAAGACACCTGAGAACACAGAAGTATTGTTGCTGAGCTGCTGACAGAAAACTTTCCAGAAATTGGGAAAGAAGAAAATATAGATACCCAAGATACATGTCGGACACCACTCAATATAGATGTCAAAAGAAAGACTCCAAGACATATCATAATCAAGCTTAACAAAATGAAACAGAAACAGAAACTCTTAAAAGGCAGCAAGACTCAAAGCAAAACTAGCATTCAAAAGGAAACCTTATAGGCTTTCGTTGGATTTCTCAGCAGAAATAATGTTGGCATGTAGACAGTGGCAAGACACATTCAAAGCCTTGACGGAGAAGTAGTTCCAACCAAGAATTATATATCCTACGAAATGATCTTTCAAATATGGAAGGAAAATTAAGACATTCCCAGATAAACAGAAACTCAGAAGCTTTGTAAAAACCAAACCAAAGCTACAAGAAATACTGAAGGAATCTCTCGGCTTAGAAGAACAAAACCACTAGCTTTGTATTTTAGAAGCAATTACAGGACATGTCACCCAGAATCCGACTCAGTTAGGGAACGCTCCAAACTCAATCAAAGCTATAACCAGAATCCTACTCAGTTTGGGAAGGCTCCAAACTCAATCAAAGTTATAATAGTGAAAGAAATAATCCAGTGATCATATCATGAAAACTATGATGTTATCATATTAAAAAGAAGGATGTACTACAGTTGTTATAGTCCTTCCAGATGGACAGGAAGTTGATAAGAATGGTAGTAACTGAAATTGGGTTTATACACAGTTTATTAAGGGGGATCTTAGGGGCAGCCATAAAGCACAATAAAGATGCAACATATCAAATCAAGAAAAGTAATACAGGAGTCTCAACAACCACAAAACCAACCCTGAAAAAGGTGAAAAAATCAACTCACAAAGAAGAATGTCCCAGAACAGATTAATAACAGAGAAAACATTCAACACAAAAATAAAAACATCACAATGGCAGCACTGAACACATACCTATCAATAATCACATTGAATGTGAGTGGACTGAACATTCCAGTAAAGAGACATCGAGTGACATCTTGGATCAAAAGACAAGACCCATCCATATGCTGCCTACAAGAAACTCACCTTAGACTTAAATATATGAAAAAATTGAAAATTAAAGGATGGAAGAATATATATCAAGCTAACAAAGAACAAAGAAGAAGAGGTGTGGCAATTCTAATCTCAGATAAAACAGACTTTATTCTAAAGGCAATGAACATTTAAAAATAACTACTAAAGCAAGGGTTTAAGGAGGAAGATAAGAGGATTATTTTAGAAAGAACACACTGGGTATTTGTGAGTAGACAGAAAGGTGCAAAACTAGAGGCCATCAGGAAGAAATTTCAGTAATTCAGTTAAAAGATGATGACTTGAGTTGGATGTCACATGGAAAAAAATGTAAGGTATCCAAAGGTTTTTAGGAGGTCAGATCAATATGATATGGATACTGATGTGAGTATTGGGAGAAAAGAAATGTTTAATCAATAACTGTTTTTTGACATAGGCAACTACACAAACTAGATGATGTTCACTATGCAGGGTACCAGGGTTAGGTGGGAATAATGAGCTTAGGGTAAGTTACAGTTTATGTATGTTGAATTATTTACAGGGCATCTAAATAGAAACTTCCAATACATATTCAAAAACCCATGTCTGCTTCTGAGGAGCCAGATCTATGACATACAAAAAGCAACTGAAGCCAAGAGAGTCAATGACACTACTAGAGCACCAAGTGGGGAGTAAAGCTAAAGTGCAACTTCATTGTTGCTATGAAAGTCAATCAGCAAACAGCATTTACAGGATACTCTCCAACAATGCAAGGCAGCCTAGAAACAGAAAAACTGGGAAGTGGTAACCCCTAAAAGTAGGCAACTGGAGAATTAAAAGTAGCAGCAAGAAGGATGGGAATTCAGGAAATTGGCAATTCTACTGAAGTGTGCTGGCTCTGAGATCTAGGCTGTGTAGCAAAGCGTATCACCCTATCTGGGAGTTGACATTTGTGAGAAAGAACAGGATCAGAGTGAAGAGCTGCTTTATAAATTTTAATGTACAAAGTCATAAACAGTATTTACAGATGCTGAGCCGCCTCCAGGAAAGACATCTATTTTCTTCCCAAAACAACTCTTAGACCTATTACTAGCAAAAGAAAACCAAGACTGACTAGGAGCAATTCCAGCAATTTCTACATCCTTATTGCTTGGTGGACCTGTCTTTTTATTCACTGTACTGAGTGTGCATGTATTCATACTAGTGTACATGTAAGCACTTCCTTACATAACCAAAACGAAAAACCAAACGTGCTATCGTCAAGTCGATTCCAACCCACAGCAATACTATTGCACAGTGCAGAACTGGCCCACAGAGTTTCCAAGGAGTGCCATATGGATCTCAACTGCTGACCTGTTAACCTCTGTGCCACCAGGTTTTCCCTCCTACATAAAGATCCTTTTAAATACACGTATAAAAGTAATAAAGTAACAAAAACATTGTGTTTTGATCTTAATGCCTCTTCTGTGTTTCAGTGGAAATTTAAGTTTTAACCTGAATCATTTGAAAACTCTTAAAACTAGGATAAAAACAGTCTAGGAAGTAATCTGTAAAATAATGTTTATAGATCTCACAAAATTGTAAAGGTCTTTGATATACGTACATAGAATGAGATTAAAAGATACATATATTCTTTCATTTCAGAAATTCTGTTGTGGCAAACTATACTGAAATCTCACTGATACATTTATCAATCTTAACATATTGGAGTTTAAATATTTTTACGAGGAATAGCTTATAGAAAGGCTATTGATTTTACCAACGGTCTGTCAAGTCTGATAAACTTAAAAAGCACAAATTTCTTAAAATTGTAGAATTTCTGAGAAGAGTCATACAATTCTGTGAAATTTCTACTTGAGACGAAATTAGAAAACTGCTATTTTCAATACAGATTAAATGTGCTATAAAGAGAAAATTCAATGTTACATCATTTTCCTTTTAAACATTGAAATTTATGTAAATATATTATCCTTTGTTTTATAAGAGTGTGCAATGATTGGAATACTTACTGTAACTGCAACATCCACTTATGAAATAATTGCTCATATTGTTGATTCAGTTGTTTCATTTCAGCAGAAAAAGAAGGAGAAACCTTGCTGAGTAAGTCACGTAAAGTTTGCTTAAAAAAAGGGAAGAGGGAGGGAAAAAAACACTCTCAAAACACATACATCAAGTCAATCCAAACAGAAAATATTTCCCTAGAGGTGCAAGTTAGAAAAAGTCATTAGTAGAAATATTCTCTAATCTGGTTTGGTAATAAGTACAGTGTATTAACTGAATATACATACCATTTCACATATGATTTAACTATTTTTTTAAGTTTTTAAAACTTTTTTGTTACTTTGTTAGCAATACAAGTAACAATGAAGAACATGCTATGCTTTGTGTACAACTATTTATGTTTACAAATTGCAAACATAAGCCTTTGATTGCTAAAAAGATCATTACCATAAGAAGATGGTTAAATCTGCCTCCGAGCTTTGACAACAAATCCAAACAGACTTTAAAAAACCTATAGATCTGAAAAACTGTAAAAGCTTAAAGTGACAATTCAGTATTGATTCTCTAGAAAACATTACAGTTTCTCTATAATTTACCATTACAGCTAGTAAAATAAACTTGTACTAATGGTTCTCTTACAAAATCTATTTTTACTTTTTTTTTAAATCTTTTATATGTATGGTAAAGTTTTTACCCTGTGGTTATCATGTATGGTCTCAAGATTCTACCTCTAAGTGACATACTAGTTTAATTCTGAAGACTTGGTTTGCAATTATCATTCTAGGCTTTCTGGCTTACATAGTTTTTACTTATCCACATACTTGAAGAACATACGACTAGCCTGAGTAAAAATTCTTAAACAGGTAGTTTTAAAAATCTTCATCATCCCATTTGGAGTTTGTTGTGTTGTGTGTTGCTGAGCTGTTTCGACTGACAGCAACTCTCTAGGCTTTTTTTCCCTTGGAGCTGCTGGTTAGGTTTGAAGGGCTGATCCTCCAGTTAGCAGCCGAGAGCCTAACCACTGTGTTACCAGAGCTCCTCTATCTAAAAAAGGCATAAAAAACACTAACACTACTTCCAGTACAGGAAGTTATCAGATTACAAATGTCTGATTTATGGACAGTTTGTACTTAGGAACAGACTGCAATGAAGTCTATTACATATAAAATTTAAATTCACACAATAGTTTGTAATAGTGAATGCGTGCATTACTTTGTCTCACTCATGAAAACACTGTAGTTTGGAAGTATTTAAGTGTTCTATATACATAAATCAAATCAAATCTGTTACTGAGTTGATTCTGACTCATAGTGACCCTGCAGGACATTGTAGAACTGTCTCATTAGGGTTTTCAAGGAGCACCTGGTGGATTCAAACTGTCAACCCTTGGTTAGCAGCTGTCTTTACCACTACACTACCAGGGTTTCCTTTACATATGCATAGAAGGTAAAATATTTACTATAATCACTAGAAGGCTATCCCCTCTCTTACTATCATGAAATGCTTCTTTCTTACTCCTGGAAATCTTTTTGCTTCCAGGTCCTTGAAGTCCTACTTTGACCCTAGATTCAGTCATCCTATTCTCATTTTACTTCTGTAAAAACATATGCACTAAGCAAATGTAAAAATATATGCACTAAGCAGATGTTAGCATCATCTCTTCCTTGGAATAAGCTGGCTTCTTAATTTACATTTTCAGCTAGTCTCTGATCTGAGTTTTAATACTTATGAACGAGGTGACAAAAAACACAGCGCCACATTATCCAGGTCATAAATATCTATACCTCATACCTATAGCCTCCTCTCTCTTTTGTATAGCTAGTCCCAAACTAAAATTCCTCCATCAAAAGTAACAGGTACCTTAAGAAAATAACATCTGAGTTCTGAACTGCAGAGAATAAAAACATCTTGATACTCTAATAATCATCTCTTTTTCACTAAGATCATCACCTCTACAATCTATTAAAAGATTTCCCTTCTTAAGGCAGTTATCAGTCAAAATCACTAGTAACACTGCAGGACATTTTTAAGTAAAATGAGCATTTGGAACCACAATGCATAATCAACTTGTCTTACCTTGATGGACACATTTTCCTTAACACTATTTAGAGCAATACTCTTGGCTTTTTTGCAAAGTTTGTAACTCAGAAGAGGTCAGGCCACAATCTTTATTACTAGTGTGCAAATAGACAATACAGATATCAAAGAAACTATGACCCTTATTATATACCCTGGAGAAATGAAAAAGCAGTAAGAGAGAAAAACATACTATACCAAAGAGAATTCTAGTCCAGTGAACTATTTATCATTATATGACAAAATAAATGTGTAATAATTTTTTCACATTAATTAGTATTCCTTTGATCAGGAGAAGAATTTCCCTTGTGTGGGCTTATTCTTCAGATCTGTTACTCAGGTAGCATACTTCCAGCTCACAAGTGAGAAAAATTTACAAGTAACATTCCTTGCAACATACCTGATCCAGTTTGGCTCTCTTGAGTTTTTGCAGTGTTCTATCTGAGGTTAAAACTTTTGAACTGCTGTGAGCTTCAAAATACTCTTCTACTAAGTCACTCTGCAAGTGGACACAGCAAGGTCAGTTCTCAGTAGTTTCAGGTGTCTGTTTTGTATCAAAACTAGACAGCAATAACAGTGCAAAACAGAAGAGATGAAATTCTCTGACAGCTGGTAGTTCCTTTTTAAGGTTAAGGACCAAACACATGTAAGTCCAATAATAGAACTAAGTAGCCCTTACGATCATACTAGTCAAAGAAATTACTAGATTGAAGTAGTCTGCTCCTAAAAATGATTCCTAAATCCAATGCATAATCTCTACTGAAGAATAAAAAAAAATGTTTATATACCAAAACTTGTGTTTGCTTCTCAAATTGTCCTAGAAAATTTTTTAGTATTACTCTAGTTGTAAAGAACTGTGAAAATGGGAAGAAAAATCAACAGCAAGGTAAAAAGACTTGCCTACTATTACGCTGTAAAATGGCACACTACTTATTCTACTTTCTGTCTCTGCACAGGACTAACCTTCAGGATGGTAGGGAAGAGATGCGAAGACATTTAAGACGTACGTGTCCTACATTTGCTCTGAACCTTTATACACAGTATTAGGATAATAAGCCTTTTCTCAGTATTCTTCCAAATGAGTCAAAATGGGTCTACACCCATGTCACTTATTACTTACACTGACTTAAATATAGTCCCAATATTATAAACTGAAAACTATACAAAAATGTATAACTGAGACATTTGGCCTCCAACTATCTAATCAAAAGTCTGCTTTTATACAACTGAATTGAGATGTCACTTTTAGCATAAACTAAATTCCCAGATGTATCTTTCTATTCTGATTTGTCTGTATAGTCACATAGCAACACTATACTTTTTCAATTATTGCCACCTTGTCTCTAAATTTAAGCTTTCTTTTCATTTGATTAACTAGAAGCTCAAAGGAAAACTGCCTTGTATCCATTCTGGATTTCCAACTGCAAAGTTTTGAACCAGGTTATATAGAAAGGGTTTGTCCTGTACACAGAAACAGAAAAACTTACATGCAACCTGAACAAACTGGGTTTCATTAGCTGCCCTAATTATACTATTACAAATTCCCAGGTGGGTACAGTTTATGTGCTTAGCTGCTTTCTAAAAGGTTGGAGGCTTGATTCCACTCAGACATACCTCAGAAGGGTCTGGTGGATCAACTTCAAAAAAATCATTCACTACAGACTGTAGTTCTACTATGACATACATGAGGTCATCACGAGCTGCAGTAAACTCGACCACAACTAGTTTTTATTCTTAGTGCAGCAGCCAGTGTTCTGTATAGTTTTTCCATTGGATATGCCTGATATCCCTTGCATTAGGAGCTACTCCAACTATATTTTCAGGTGGGGGCTCAGATATGAAAAAGAGAAGCTTACTTTATATAGACCAAGGGGCTTTCATGGTGTATTTGCATATTACATTCATTGTACCTTTACAGTAACTCCAAATCTGTTGCTCTGCATTGTTTCTCCAACATAGGCCTATGAGGACTGCCAATTAAGTTTGCAAACTCATCCTAGAAAAAGTGTTACAGATCTTATTGCTAAACATCACTACAGTCACCTTTGAAATACTCCCCTTGGGAAGCTACAGTGTACACTAATGCCAGCACCTAGTCCACCCTTGAAAGCAATTTTGGAACTCTTCTTCTGGGATGCCCATCAGAACTGTCATGGCATTACTGTTGATGTCCTGCATGTCCTCAAAATGTCTTTCTTTCAATTATTTCCTTATCTTTGGGTAAAGAAAAAAGTCACTGGGGGCCAGATCAGGTGAGCAGGGAGAACGTTCCATACAACTATTTGTTTACTGTCTAAAAACTCTCTCAGAAACAAGTATACAATTAAATTCACAAACCTGCCACTGTGGGCAATGGCCATTCCAGAAAGAGTTCCAAAATTGCTTTGGAGGATGGACTAGGTGCTCACATCGGTGCATAGCTTTCTAAGGGGAGTACTTTGAAGGTGACTGTAGTGATTTTCAGCAATGACATATGTAGCACTTAGAACAGTCAAGTTTGCAGACTTATTTATCAGACCTCATATGAGTCCCTTTCCTTCCCTCTATGAGGAATATAACAACAGTAGTATATATCCTTGATAATTATGCTCAGAACTAATTTTTACGTTCCCTTACTATAAATTCGAGATAATCCAGCAAGTGACCCATGTGATACTCCATAGTACTACCAACCTCTGCCCCAGGCAGTTGTATCAGTTTCTGCAGTAGTCTATAAAAAGCAACTTGGGGGGGGGTGGAGGCAAGATGGTGGACTGAACACATGTCTCCTTATATCCCTCTGGAAACCAAGACCTGAATTGATAATCAAACGGAGACTTCTGGTCACCTAATCAGCCCCAGGACACAACACAGAGCTGTGACTTTGGACTTCATACAACTGAGTGAAAAACCTCATCTCTTACGATGATTCCCACTCCTGGCAAGCCCTGGCTCTTATGGACTGAAGGAAACGCACCATTTTGACTTTTTCTTTCCTCAGTCTTGGCTGGCAGGCAGAGCAGGGTCTTGCCTAGCAGCTAGGCTCAGACATGCTGCAGTGGGGACAGGCAGGCAAAATTCCCATATTTTGAGAGTCAGGCTTGGGACTCTGTTAACCTAGCCACTTTGAGCCTGGCGTTTTATATCTGCCTCAGCGGCATTTGTACGGAGTTTCGCAGTCAGTGTGCGGGACGCCATGTTGGATACGGAGATTCTGGCGGGACCTCATTCTCAGCCTGGGAGCCAGCGCCTGCAAACAGGACTGCGCTTCTTGGACAGAAAAGCAGTAATTTACCTAGTGCCACCTGCTTTGGGGGACCTGCAACAGAAGCAGAGGAATCACTACCTCTCGGCACCTTTAGCCCCTCTATCTGCTGCCTGTGTGGAGGACGCCATCTTGGATACGGTGGCCGCAGCTGGACCTAATTCTTAGCTTGGGAGCCAGAGCCTGCCCACAGGAGAGTGCTTTTCTATCACAAAAGAAGTACTCCACGCAGTGCCGATGAAGGGTAGGCCCTGTCAGCAGAGGTCAACAGGGCAGTAGCATTGCTGTATTCTGAACTAGTTTGTATCACCTGGGGTTGGATATAGTGGCACTTACTTTGCCAGTTGAGAAGAGGGACCTCTACACCTGAAAACCACACTGACTTGTAAAGTGGTCAGATACCTTTTAATTTACATTTTAAGACAGCCTAGAGAAACATCTGCAGTCCATCCACACAGTACCTCTTCCAGCCTCTACATACTCACATGGGTCCCAAAAAGCAACAGACACTTGTGGGACAGAAGAAATCACCCATGGCTTCAGAAGGCTCCCAAACAAAGCAACCAACGAGTTTTCCAGATGAAGAAACTTTTATGAAAGCATCAGAAAGTGAATACAAAATGATTATATACAGAGCCCTTCTAGATCGACGGCACTTGGCTTGGCTCTAGACCTTATACAAAACGCAGCAGAACAAAATGAAAAATTAAGCAAGATGTTTGATCTGATGGAACACCAGTACTCTGAAATCCAACAGATCAAGAACAAAATCAAAGACATAGAAACTTCAACGCAAAGCCAAGAAAACAGAATGGAACAAATAGAAAAAAGAATTTCTGACTTGGAAGACAGAGCTACTGACGCCAGCATCTATGAGCAGAAATCAGAAAAAAGAAACAAGAAAAATGAAGAAACATTAAGAAGCATGTGGGACTCTATTAAGAGGAACAACCTTCGATTAATTGGAGTCTCTGAACAGGGTGAGACATCTGAGAACACAGAGAGTATCGTTGCTGAGCTGCTGACAGAAAACTTCCCAGAAATCATGAAGGAAGAGAATATAGACATCTCAGATTCATATCGTATGCCACCCAATATAGATCTCCAAACAAAGACTCCAAGACATATTATAATCAAGTTCAACAAAATGAAACATAAGCAGCAACTCTTAAAGGCAGCAAGACTCAAAGCAAAGCTAACATTCAGAGGGAAATCCTGTAGGCTCTCTTCAGATTTCTCAGCAGAAATCACGCAGGCACGGAGACAGTGGCATCACACATTCAAAGCCTTGAAGGAGAAGTACTTCCAGCCAAGAATTGTATATCCTGCAAAACTATCTTTCAAATATGAAAATGAAATGAAGACATTCCCAGATAAACAGAAACTCAGAGACTTTGTAAAAACCAAACCAAAACTACAAGAAATACTGAAAGAAGTTCTTGGCTCTGGTTTAGAAGAACAAAACCACTAACTTTATATTTTAGAACAACTTTACTACTCAAAAGTCTACTCAGTTAGGGAAGGCTCCAAAGCCAATCACAGCTTTGAAAGGAAAGAAGCAATCCAGTGATCATCATGAAAACTATGGTGTCATCATATTAAAAAGAGGGATATACTACAGTTGTTATAGTCCTTCCAGATGGAGAGGAAGATGGCAAGACTGGTAGTAATTAAAATTGGGTTTATATATAGTTTATTAAGTGGGATCTTGGGGGTAGCTGTAAAGCACAACAAAGATGTATCATATCATTTCAAGAAATGTAACACAGGAGTCTCAACAACCACAAAACCAGCTCTGAAAAAGGTGAAAAATCAACTCACAAAAAAGAACGTCCCAGAACAGACTAATAAGAACAACAGAGAAAACATCAACAGAAAAATAAACACATGACAATGGCAGCACTGAACACATACCTATCAATAATTACATTGAATGTGAATGGACTGAATGCTCCAGTAAAGAGACATCGAGTGACATCTTGGATCAAAAGACATGACCCATCCATATGTTGTCTACAAGAAACTCACTTGAGACCTAAAGATAGGAAGAAACTGAAAATTAAAGTTTGGAAGAATATATATCAAGCTAACAATGAACAAAGAAGAGCAGGGGTGGCAATTCTAATCTCAGACAAAATCAATTTTAATGTTAAATCCACCATCGTGGACAAAGATGGACACTATTGCTGAAAGGTTCAGCACACAAGCAAGACTTAACTATATTAAATATTCAGGCACCTAATGTCAGAGCACCTAAATACGCCGAAGAAACACTGACTACACTCAAAAGACAGTTAGATGACTCCACAATAATAGTGGGAGACTTCAACACTCCACTCTCAATACTAGACAGATCATCTAGAAAAAAACTCAGTAAAGATAACAGAAGACCTCATTGTCACAATTAACCAACTAAACCTCACTGATATACGCAGAACTTTCCACCCATAAGCAGACAACTACACGTTCTCCAGTGCACATGGAACATTCTCCAGAACTGACCATGTCATAGGCCATAATGCAATGCTCAACAAAATCCATACCACTGAATTACTGCAAAGCATCTTCTCAGATCATAAAGCCATAAAAGTTGAAATCAACAGCAGAAAAAACAGATAGAAAGTGGAACTCTTGGAAACCGAACAACATCTTGCTCAAAAAAACATGGGTTATAGAAGAAATCAAGGATGAATTAAAGAAATTCATGGATTCCAATGAGAACGAAAACACTTCCTACCAGAACCTATGGGATACAGCCAAGGTAGTGCTCAGAGGTCTGTTTATCTCCATAACTGCACACATCTCGAAGGAAGAAAGAAACCAAATCAAGGAACTAACCCTACAGCTTGAACAAACAGAAAGAGAACAACAGAGGAATCCCTCAGGCACCAGAAGAAACAAGATCATAAAGATTAGAGCAGAGCTAAATGAATTAGAGAATAGAAAAACAATTGAAAAAACTGAAAAGACCAAAAGCTGGTTTTTTGAGAAGATCAACAAAATTGACAAACCACTGGCTAAACTTACTAAAGAAAAGCAGGAAAGGAAACAAATTACCCAAATTAGAAATGAGAGGGGGGTTGTCACCACAGATGCAACAGAAATCAAAAATATCATAACAGAATACTATGAAAGACTGTACTCTAACAAATTTGAAAACCTACAGGAAATGGACCAATACCTTGACTCATATCACCTACCCAAATTATCACAACGTGAAGCAGAACAACTTAATAAATCCATTACAAAAGAAGAGATTGAAAAGTTCATCAAAACACTGCCAACCAAAAAAGTCTGGGTCCAGATGGCTTCACGGCAGAATTCTACCAAGCATTTAGAGAAGAGCTATCTCCAATACTACTGAAACTATTTCACAGAATAGAAAGGGATGGAGTACTCCCAAACTCATTCTATGAAGCCAGCATAACCCTGGTATCTAAGCCAGGGAAAGACCCAACAAAGAAAGAGAACTACAGACTGATACCACTCATGAATCTAGATGTAAAAATCTTCAACAAAATTCTGGCCAATAGACTACAACAACATATCAAGAAAATAATCCATCATGACCAAGTGGGATTCATACCAGGGATGCAAGGCTGGTACAACATAGAAAAACAATCAATGTGATTAACCACATAAATAACACAAAAGACAAGGATCACCTGATTTTGTCCATTGATGCAGAAAAGGCATTTGATAAAGTCCAACACCCATTCATGCTAAAAACTCTTAGCAAAATGGGCACAGACGGCAAATTCCTCAACACAATAAGGGCCACTTATACAAAGCCAATTGCCCACATCATCCTGAATGGAGAGAGACTGAAAGACTTTCCCTTGAGATCAGGAACTAGACAAGGATGCCCACTATCACCTCCTCTATTCAATATTGTGCTAGAAGTTTTAGCCAGAGCAATTAGACAAGAACAAGAAATAAAGGGCATCTGCAGAGAATCCCAAGGAATCTATAAATAAACTACTCAAACTGATAGAAGAGTTCAGCAAAGTCTCAGGATACAAGGTAAACATAAGTAAATCAGTAGGATTCCTTTACACCAACAACGAGACTGTTAAGGAAGAAATTATCAAATCAATACCATTTACGATAGCCCCTAAGAAGATAAAGTACCTAGGAATTAATCTAACCAGAGAAATAACAGACCTTTACAAAGAGAACTACAAGCCCTTACTGCAAGAAACTAAGAGAGACTTAGATAAATGGAAAAACCTACCCTGCTCATGGATAGAAGACTTAACATTGTGAAAATGTCTATTTTACCCAAAGCAATCTACTTATATAATGCAATCCCAATACAAGTTCCAGTGACATTTTTTAATGAGACAGAAAAACAAATCACCAAATTTGTTTAGAAAGGGAAGAAGCCCCGGTTAAGCAAGATACTACTGAAGAAGAAGAACACACTGGGAGGCCTCTCATTACCTGACTTTAGAACATATTACACTGCCACAGTGGTCAAAACAGCCTGGTACTGGTATAAGAACAGACAGATCGATCAGTGGGACAGAACTGAGACCCCAGAGACGAAACCATCTGCCTATGAACAACTGATATTTGACAAAGGCCCTAAGACATTAAACTGGGGTGAAAACAGTATCTTCAACAAATGGTGCTGGCAAAATTGGTTATCCATCTTCAAGAAACTCAAACAAGATCCATATCTTACACCTTATACAAAAACCAACTCCAACTGGATAAAAGACCTAAATATCAAACCTAAAACGATAAAGCTCATCCAAGAAAAGGTAGGAACAACAATGGAAGTTTTAATACACAATATGGACAGACTCCAAAATCTGTCAAACAAGCCACAATCATCAGAAGAGAAAATAGATAAATAGGATCTATTAAGAATTAAACACTTTTGCTCATCTGAAGACTTCATTAATAGAATTAAAAGAACACCTACAGAATGGGAAAAAATATTTGGCAACTCTATGTCAGACTGACACTTGATTTCCACAATCTATAAGATACTACAAAGTACCAACAAGAAGAAGATAAATCATCCAATTAAGCGATGGGCAAAGGAGATGGACAGACATTTCACTAAAGCAGATCCAGACAGCCAAAAAACACATGCGGACATGTACACAATCTTTAGTTATTAATGAAATTCAAATCAAGATAACAATGAGATACCATCTCACCCCAACAAGGTTGGCCATGATCCAAAAAACACAAAACAACAAATGCTGGAGAGGCTGTAGAGAAAGTGGAACCCTCCTACACTGTTGGTAGGGTTGCAAAATGGTCCAGCCTCTTTGGAAAGCAATCTGGCACTTCCTTAAAAAAATGGATATTGATATACCATTTGACCCAGCAATTCCACTATTTGGAATGTATCCTACAGAATCAAGGCCTTTCACACCAACGGACACATGCACGAGAATGTTTATCGCAGCACAGTCCACGATAGCAAAAAGATGGAATCAACCTACATGCCCAACAACAGAAGAATGGATAGGTAAACTAGTATATATACTCAATGGAGCACTACGCAATGATAAAGAACAACGATGACTTCAGGAAACATCTCATGACATGGTTTCAGCTTGGAAGACATTATGTTGAGTGAAAGTAGTCAGTGACAAACGGACAAATATTTTATGAGACCTCTATGATAAGATCTCAAAAACAGACTAGTGTATAGAAGAAACGACTCTTTGACAGCTGCAAGGGAGGGGAGGGAGGGAAGGAGGGGGGAGGGTTTAGATTAGACAGTTGCTAGGTATCTGGTTGGGTGAAATCGGTGATAGCACACATTACAAACAAGAACAATATTAAGTGGACTTAAACATAACATGAGTACTCCTTCCATCCTAACCCAATATTGCAAGGATAGAGTAGCTGGGGCAGGGGGCAGGGGACCATGCTCTTAGGCGAAAGCGAGGCCAATTGGCACAACTAGCGTTTTACTTAGAGGGCTCTCTGCACCCCACATTGGTGAGTGGTGTCTGGGGTCTTAAAAGCTGCCAAGCTGCCATCCGAGGGCACAGCAAATGGTCTCAACTCAGCAGGAACGGATGCTCACCGAGGACCAAAATGACATGGGGGAAAGACTACCCAGAAGACAAAGAGACCCACATCAGTGGGTGCCTACATCGACTTGGGACCAGAAGAACCAGATGGTGCCCGGCCACCACCAGTGATAGCTGCGATGGAGCTCACTAAGTTGAGTCTCACTGGCAACACAAGAACAAAAAGGGGTGCACCCTGAGATCCCCACTAAAAGACCTCAATTGATGGTCCAGTGGTTTCAGGGTTCCCCTGGGAGCATGGCCCCTCACCCTGATGCTGCCCTTGACGATAAATCATAAGGAAGGTCCACGCTTCAGATAGGAATGGATTGGACTTGGCGATGCAGTGACCATATACTGGATGCACTTTATGGTTCTATACATCTATAGGATGTCATCCTGCTGAGCTCTGGCTGGAGGAAGGAGAGTGGGTGGAGAGGAGGGAAAAAAGAGACTGTTGGGAGAATGAGACATGTATGGAGCAGATAGGAATAGTGTGCTGTCACTGGGCAGGGAGAGCAGTGGAAGCTGCATATAGGTGGGTATGTAAATTTACATGGGAATGTACATTTTCACTCAGTTATATTAAATAAAAAATTTTTTAAAAAAAGCAACTTGGGCTACCATAGTTTAACCTTCAAAAACACAACAAAAGCCAAATATACTACCCAAATTCCTAAGTTTTTCACGTCTTTGTAAAGTTTTATTTTCCTCATGTAACTGGTTTCTATCAATTACATATTTTTGTATATGTATTGGAACAAATTATAATGAACACAAAAGAAAAAAGTTTATTCATGATATTGCCTTGCTGTAGTCCTTTAAGTGACTTCTAGTTAAAATAGCATATAAAATTTTATATTGATTTTTTTTCCCTTGGCAATTCATGACTTTTTCATATAATTATCACTTTTAATATTTATGTACCAGTTTACTAAGTATATACACAATAGCTGACCTAACCACTTCCCTATGGTTGGACATTTAAGTTGTTTTTGATTTTGTATTATGTGCACATATCTCTGTTGTTTCCAATGTTGAACATTTTCCTACGTTTACTTCTGAACTGAATTTTTTCTTACGTGAAATACCTCACATTCTCCTTGAGGAATAAAAACGGAGGCCGAAGTGGCTGTAACAGCTAATCTTGGTAATATATAAAGAATACCTACAAACTGATTAGAAAAGACCAAAAACCCAACACAAAAATGTACAAAGCCTATGAATAAGCAGTTCACAAAGAAGGAAATACAAATGGCTTTTCAGCATATAAAAAGATGCTCAGTTTTACTCAACTGAGAAAAGTGCCAAGTATAATAATACTGAAATAAGTTTGGTAACACATTTAATTGGGAAGGTAGCAAAGAAGCAAGTGTTTTGATAGCAATATAAACTGAAATAATATGGAGGGACAATTCAGTAACATTTATCAAAATTACTAATGTATTTATTCTCTGACCAAGCAACTTGTTCTGCAGATAAAACACATGTATGACATGACTATGTACAAGAATTATTAACTATCACACTGAATTGTGTTTAACAGCAAAAGTCTAGCTACTACACTAATGTCCATCCATCCAAACCAAACCCACCACCGGGGAGTCAATCCTGATTTACAGAGACCCGAGAGCACACAGCAGAACTGCCAGAAACGCAGCAGAAACCTACAGAGTTTCCAAGACTGTACTCTTTATGAAAGCAGATTTTTCACACCTTTCTCTCGCAGAGCGGCCGTTGGGTTCAAACCACTGACTTCTGGTGAGCAGCTGAACACTTAATGACTGTGCCACCATGCCTCCTTCAGGCACATCTATATGTACACAGACACTGTGTAGATGTTTAAATTAAAAAAAGAGGTTGCTCTTTTATTATGATATGGAAATATCTCCAAAATGCAGTTAGATAAAAAAGCAAAATGCAAAACAGTGTGTATAGTACATCATCTTTTGTATAAAGGGGAGATAAAGTAAGACTATGTGTACTTGTTTATATATGCCAAAAAAAACCTATAGAAGGATACATTATAAAACAATGTTTATGTATTGTGGGAGATGGGCACAGGTGTGAGAGACAGAATTTTCAGTGTGTAGCTTTTAACTTTTTTTAAGACAGTTTAGCCATAGGAATAAAACGTACTGAAACAAATAAAAAAAATTTAAGTTACCAGGATCCTAAGCAAATCAATCACTTTGGTTTTTTTTAAGCTTTACAAACCAATGTACTAGCAACGAGAAATGGAAGGAATACTCAACACGCAAAATAAGACACACAAGAGGCATAAGTAGAATACTCATTTAAAATGAAGTATCTTACATTTTCCTTGGGAGAAAAAAAGGTGAAAGCGGCTATAGAAAGCTAATCTTAGTCCTATGTAAAGAAGTCCTAAATAGGAGTCAAAGTTAAGAACAGTAACGATGCTAACACTGGCAAGTTTACAGCAAAAACGATCCACTCATGTGCTGCAGATGCCACTGTGAACTGGTACAGCTCGGGAAGCACCACCAAGCTGTGAAAGACTTATCAAGCCTTTTTCTACTCTCATCTTATCTCTGGGTTTTACTCTTGAAAATAGTTCAAGACAGTGGGGAAAAATAACTACACAACTAGTGAGTCATCACCTACAACAATAAAAGTAAAACAACATAAATATTCCCAAATAGGGTCTTGATTAATAACATTTTAGTATTAAAATAATGAAGGTTATATAAAAGACCTGGATAATTTTTAAGTACTAAAACAAGAAAGCATAATTATTTGCTCATTAAGATTTCTATTCTAGAATATAAATACATGCATTTGTTTAAAGAGTGGGAGAAAACATTAAAAGTGAAAATGAGGTATTTAGAGACTGCATTATAAATGACTTTGGTTCTTGAAATTCCTGTACTGAACAGCTAAAATAATTTGTACAGTAAATTAAAATACAAGAAAAAAGATACAGTTCCTATTCCTGAGGAGATTCTATATTAAAGGCTCACAAAATATTTACTGCCATATTTAATAAAATGTGCAAGGCTAATCAAACAGAGGAAAGTGAAGAAAGAGAGAAAAAACAATGCTGGACTTCAACTGATTTGGATCTCTTAGAGTACCCTATTTCTGAAGTATTATACTGTTTTTCATTTAAGGTTGAAGTCTCCCTCCTGACTTACTGTTTTATCTCTTTTCATTTTCTTAGGAGGTGTTACTTTGCAAACAGGAGCTGAAATTATGCTGTTCTGAGCTTGACTCTTCTGGCTCAATATGAGTTCACTACCATCATCTTCACATTCCTGAGCACCCCTCTCATCATCTTCTGAGTTGGAAGCAGAATATTCACTTTCACTGTCAGAATGAGAACTTGGAACTGTGGAGGGGAAAAATAAAGCAAACATTTGAGAATATCTGACAGCTTGACAAGAGAAACGTCAGGGAGTAATATGTAGCGTTACGACTCTGAAGTATGGCAGTCTCAATTCTGGCTTTGTCATTATTTGCCCATGATTTTACCAGAGCTAGTTACATAAAATCTCTAAAGATCAGTCTCCTCATTCGTTAAATATGACTAACAGTGCCTAATTTAATAAGCCATTGTGAACACTGGTAGCACAATGGGTTAAGTGCTGCACCTGCTAACCAAAGTTCAGCAGTTCAAATCCACCAGGCACTTCTTGGAAACTCTATGGGGCAGTTCTACTCTGACCTCTAGCGTCACCATGAGTCGGACACGACTCGATGGCAGCGCGTTTGGTTTTGTTTTTGGTTTGTGAACATTCCACTGAAATGTATGTACAGCACCTAACAATGCCTCACACACAGACACACTGTGGCAGGAACTGTCAGTGGATACCTAACTTCATTGTCCTTCCCTCTTTCTGGTCAACAGAAGTCTAATTCTATAAAATGTGGCAAAGTGCCTCACCTCAGGCGATTAATCATGGCAGTTGTTTTTTCCATGTGCCTCACCTCAGGGGATGAATCAGGGCAATTGTTTTTTCCTTTCACTGGACACTTGCTATCCTAGCCTCTCTTATTACTAAGAGAATAAGAATTGAGGGGAATTCCACTTGTAGATTATTTTTAAACAGTGTAATTTTTAAATAACCGTAAGTACCTCCACCACTCCCCAGAAATAATAAAGCTAGTTTTATACTCATGAAAATAGGCATACCTAAGACAAAGTGTGAAACTGTATTTTTAAAATAATTTTTTTTGTGATTTAAATATAAGCATACAATCCATACCAATATGCTATATAACATCTGGAACTCACACCACTATTTACTCTAACTGCTCTCCCCTCCCTTTCCTTTCCTCCCATGACAGCACACTCTCCCTTATCATCCAAAAAAAACTATTTTTAAAAGTTAGCTTGAAAAATGAGTGCAATAATTTTCACCAAATCAATGTATTTATTTTGAATAAAAGATAAATTTCAGAGGGCTCTCTAGAGTCAGTATACAACAATTAAGTAATTAAAAAACATTTCTTAAAGGGGCTTGATTTTGTAGGCATAAAAAGCTTCGCAAATGCATTGGCTGCTGTTCACAGAAGATACACAGAAGTGGCGAGAGGCACCAGACAAGGTCTCCCTCCTGTTCACATACATACAGTCTGCATACAGGTATACATACTTGGTGGGGATTGAGAAGGGAGAGGAAGCTCTCTTTCTCTCAAAAAAGATTCTTTTTCAGGTTATGGGGTATATCAGAAGTAAACTACTAATGATAAACATTGAATATATTATCCTTTACTGTTTCGTATATCTAATAATTTAGGATTACCATTTTTATGCTTATTAAAAATGTAGGATTAACAGGTCTACAACATTCATATCTTGAAAGGAAAGGGCAATTATGTAAAGTCCTGAAGCTTGAGTGGATTGGACAATGCTAGGTAATACACTGCCAGGAGTGAAAACACCAAGAAAAGGGTTGACATCATTCTGAAATATTAAAGTCAATTACTTATTTGCATCAAAGCTAAGTATTTAAAAATCTCAAACCATTTCAACTTGCCCAAAGGCAAGATCTGTGTGTGTTTATTTGGTTTTATATAGCATTCAGTACAAATATGAACATTTAATGTTATTTCACTATAAAATTTCTAAGTAAATAGAACCACCTCCAAAGTGTCTCAAAACAAATAAACCGAAGACACGTTATTTTATTAGAGAGATGTTTTAACAGACTTTACTACCTATTACTATAATGTGAAAGATCTGTTGCTGAGGGTTAAAGTTACAAAGATACAGTCCTAACTCTTAAGTAATCTAGTTTAACTGATGAAATGAGCATATCCTTTCTCTCATGAAAAGAAGTATCAATAAGTACCCATGATAACAACAATAAAAGACAGTAATAGTTAACGCTTGTTAAGCACGTATCAAGGTTAAGTACTATAATAAGCATTTTGACATTCTTTAATTAATTCTCCTAACAATTGTAACACTAGTACCATCATTAACCCCATCTCACAAATAATTGAGGCATAGAGAGGCCCTACTATGGGGCAGGAAAAAGATAAAACTAAGCAGCCTAACTCTAGAGGCTGAAGAATTATACACTACTGCCCCTTATTTAGATGTTACCTTTTATAACAACTTAGTGTAAAAAGCAATACGCACCTATTAATCTTTTCCTTACACCACTAGACGTTGTTGAAAGAAGTTCATTTTTGTCACTGTTCTGTTTTTAAAAAAAAGCATTGCAGTCAAATAGTTAAATAATAATGATGGAAAACTAATGACTGGTCTGAAAGAAGCTAGAAACAAAAAATATTTGCTTTAAATGAGGAGCTTCTAACTTAAGACTTCAGGAAGATAAAGACAGATTTGGAAATTGTATTCTAGGGTACTGTAAAGTATGTAGTTCAAGGGAAAAAAAAAGTAAGTGTATCAGACTTGTGAATTGCTTTTCACACTCAGATTAAGAGTACTTAAGAAACAAATAACAACAAAGGTAGTAATATCCAGTGTGGAGTATGCATGGAAATAGGCATTTCCATACATACTAGAGATCTATAGGTGTTCAAGTATTATATTCTGTAAGGAGAAGAGAAACAAGGATGTGTACTTTATACTTCTTATCTTTTAATTTTAAAATATTTCACAGACAGTCTAAGTTAAAAACTGTATCCTCATGGTTTTTTCTTCCACACAGAATACATGACCTTAGTACTATTAAACTTCAAGCACATTAAAATGTCCCCTGCCATAGTGGTTAAGAGCTAGGGCTACCAACCAAAAGGTCATCGGTTTGAATCCATCAGGTACTCCTTAAAAGCAGTTCTACTCTGTCCCAGAGGATAGCTATGAGTTAGAAGCAGCTCAATGGCAATGCATTAGGTTTTTCATTTTGGCCATACACATTCATTTTTAACAGTGCTAATTACATCTAAAACCTCCCCTGTGGTTTTTTGTCACATTTTTTATGTGACAAAAGCCCACTGCTGTGTGATAAATTATTGGTATTAGTTACAACTGTTAATAAAATTTGATTTGGAAATGTTTAATGTTTTTGATCAATTTGGTTTTTTTTACATTTTGCTATCTTGACTCCTGCAGAACATATCTGCATATGTCACTGAAACAAATTACAATAAAACACTATTTACAAAACATAAAATTTATATTCTGCTCTATTATATTTTTTAAAATGCAGGTTATGTTCGGAGGCTATCTGCATCCACACAGCTTAACTATCAAGTCTGAGAATTGAGAGTACCTGTGTCAAAATGATTTGTTTCAAAAATTCTTGTGCAATAAGATAAGGCTACAGATGAATAAATAACTTCAGGTTTTGCTTGAGGAAATTTCTGCAAACTAGTTTATCTGATGAATTTGCCTATTTGGGCAAAGCACTCACACATGAGCACAACAGACTATTCACCAGGGCAAACAGCTTGCTTAATCAAGTGAGCTTAAGTAAGAGTTCATCAAGGGTCAACTGCAGACCCTTTCCTCACTCTGTCTACTGATTCTAAAATACCATGTTTTGAACTTTTTGCCCAGTTAGTCAAAAGATCTTCCTTAAATCACTGAAGCCTAGATTGCAGAGCCTACACATATATATCTTCCCCTGAACGCCCTCTTCCACGACACTACACTAAGACTCTGTCATATAGTCATTACAGTTAAGTCTAATAAACTTAGCTTTGTTTAATCAACAAGTTTTCTGGAGGGCTTTTGAGGAGTCAACAAGATACACAAATGATTCTGATTGACAACTTGAAAAACTACTTCAAATGTTTCTAATTTCTTGATTGGATTACGAAAATGACTTTTATTCTTTTATAGTAATACAGCATACAAGATAAAATACAGGCAAACAAAATATCCTTAAAGGCAAAGGAAGTTCTGATATTTCTAATTCCACACTTCCACTGAAACCCACTTCCACTGTGCTGATGTCCACTCACAGTGCCTGTACTGGACAGTGAACTGCCCGAGAGGGTTTCCAAGGTGGTAAATCTGTACAGAAGCAGGATGCTACATCCTTTTGCCCACAGAGTAGCTGGTGGGGTTTGAACTGCCAACCTTTCAGTCAGCAGTTGAGCACTCACCCACTAAGCCACCAGGGCTCCTGTCCCACACCTCAGACTTACCTAAACAGACACATCTGTATAGGCATAACATGTCTGCACTGGCCTTGAATGTCTATACTCACATCTTTTCCAGGCATGTCTAAATGTATTACCACCCATGCCTGGACACACTTACCAGTCACAAACCCATTGCCCTGAAACACCAGTGTCTACACTTCCACGGTTGTATGGGCTTGCCCATACCCATGCAGGTCAATTTGACAAGGCTGATGAAAACACAAAACCACAAAAATACAAGAGGGATAAATACTGTCAATTATTTTCAGCAACCCTGAATGAATCTGCCTATTTTACAGCCAACTTAGTTTTAAAATGTTAATTATAAACTGATAAGTTAATGGATCAATCCCCAAGAAACAACAGAAGAGTATGTACATAAAAGCAAAACAAAAGAAAACTCATAAAATTTCCAGGCCAGCTCTACTAAGTTGAAAATACCCAGGGATCGTCTGACATAGCAGAAAAAGCACGATAGTTGGGTCCAGTAGACCTGCCTTCATTTTCCAGCTTTTCTCCTTCCTAGTTGGGTGAACTCAGGCAAGCCACTTCACCTTTCTGAGCCTCAAATTCTTCATCTATAAGGTAGGTATTTAATTTGACAATTACCTGTAAATTATAAAGCACTATATAAATTAAGAGAGGAAATGGGTGTTTTTTTTATCATGTCTTACTTTGAAATACTTATTCCTTTGTTTTTAGTCAGTTGCTTACCTTCAGCTGAACTTTATCTGAAGCAGAATTCCCTAAAGAATGAAACAAAAAGCCATCAGTTACTGTAAGTATTTGACTTTTCATCATGGTTTAGTTTTATTAAAAGTGAAGTTGCAGTTTCTACACAAAAGTGGCCATGTATTATTAAATTCTTGATTAACTATACCTTCACTAGAGGTTGAATTCCCACTACTAATTTCATGATTATTCCCATCAGTGATAGCTATTTCTTACACTTCTGTAGTATTACTAGAAACCAAAAAAACCAACTGGTCATTGAGTTGATTCCAACTCCTAGCAATCCTATAGGATGGAGGTAAACCGTCCCCACAGAGTTTCCAAGGACCATCTGGTGGATTCAAACCATCAACCTTTTGGCTAACAGCTGTTGCACTTAACCACTATGCCACCAGGGTTTCCAGCATTACTATTAAAAAAATAAAAAAAAAAGAAAACCTTTTTCAGTGTTATTAAAAAGTACAATGTTTAATTTAGTCAGAAGAGAATATTCAAAAACAGCTGCTCATGAACTCTTCACAAAATCTAAGATTTCCAAACCCCGAAGGCTTATGTGAATAGTAATTTGCCAAAGCAAATCTTTCCTGAAAATTTAACTTAAGCAAATGACAATGAGATTTGAAGAGTGTAGTTGGCCCTGTCAATATGCAGAACTTCAATTAGCACAGACACTTTCTCTTTTTAGTCTCTGCTGAATGTACATACTACACACTAAAGCATATAGGTTGGGTTATTTACTGCATTTTCTTCAAATGAATTTACATAGCAGAAAGGAAGAAAATATATAAAAATTTACTTAGATGAGTAAAATAAATAACATTCTATAATCTGAAGCAACTATGAAAACTCTCTTCAAAGAACTGAGGTAAAGTCTTACCTTTCCTACTTTGAGGAATGTTTACTGTTACTTCAGGATCATCCTTCAAATTACATGAAACACCTTTTCCTGGTGTTTTTGCTAGTTCTGAAGCTGTAAACAAATTTTAAAAAATTCATGGACAACAGTAGATAAAGAGGGAAACAGCTTTATTTCACTTACACATATGCTTAAGAAAAGAGACGGCCTGATACTTCTATTGGAAAGATAAAGAAACCTACCCATATTAAGAGTACGACAGCCTTCTGTGGAAGAGTACTTCAAACTCATATGGAAACCAGACTTACTGGATCCCCTGAAGCTGGAGAAACTCTCAAATCTAATGCTCAGAAGTACCTTTTAAAACTGACATGGAAACTATCTCCTGAAACAGTCATTATATAACAGCAGCTTAAGCCAATTAACAAAGAATGTTTGCCTTGAGCACAGAGCTCATAAAGAGTAAAGTGTATCTGTTTACAAGTGTAAACAGATAACATTTAATCTAAAGCACAGATGAGAATTTTAAGGGGTAGAGAGCCTAAATTAATGATGATAAAACAATACAGGTAGGGATAAAACCTACTGCCATCAAGTCAGGTCTGACTCATAGCGACCCCAGAAGTCAGAGCAGAATTGCACCATTAAGTTTCCAAGGAGTGCCTGGCAGATTTGAACTGTCAACCTTTTGGTTAGCAGACATAGCACTTAACCCACTATGCCACCTGGGTTTCCATGGGTAAGGGTAGAATAGTGATATAATGTGAAATACATAACCACTGTTACTGAACTGTTCATGTAGAAATTGTGAATGGATGTATTTGGTTGTATACACTGCCAACAAAAAATATTATTTAGAAAGACCAAAAAGAGTACTACTGCTTTCATCTTTATCCTTTGGTTCTATTTCTTTACCATAAACACTTGAGGCATATCTCTACCAAGGGGTAAGAAAAAAGGGCCAGAAAGTATGATCTAAATGAAGTGAAAACTACACAGTTAAAAGTATATTTTAAAAACCTCTTAAATCTTCCATAAAATATGGTATACTGTTATTCACAACTCTACAATATGTACAATACATAAAATATAGCACCCAACAGTTGGCTATTTTTCATCATTTGTTTCCTGAGTCCCCATTTTTATACCATAATCTTGAAAATGACCCAACACTCCCATGATAGTCTCTACAAAGGTAATCATTTCTTCTTTTCCTTTAATGTCCTTGATCCTATCATTCACCAGGGTTTTCCAATCTTTCCTTGAAATGATTCCTTCCTCTGGATCCTGTGACATTATTCTGGTTCCTGATGGTGGTTACTCTATCTCTTTTTCACTATTTTCATGTTCACCAACATTCTACCTACAGGAATGCTGATAATTCGGTGTCTGCTTCTATTTTTATTGTAGTAAGATACATACAACAAAACATTTGCTACTTCAATCTTTTTTATATACACAGTTCACTTCTCTGATTATATAAAGCCTTCCAATCCTTCAGGGTCTACTTCTAGTCCTAAATATTGGCTAGAACAATGATATTTGATCATCATTAATGACAACCATTAAATATACCTTGTTAGTTAATATGCCTTCTTAGAAGTGGTTGGTGGAATATACCTTCTTAGAGAAGGTGAGTGTGGATCACAGAAACCAGAAAAGCAACATACCTAGTTTAGTCATCTTTTCAGAGTGTTTTCTATTTTGAAAAGAATAAACTTTATTCCCGCCATCTGTATCAGAGCCATTTTTCAAGGACTCTGAAAGAGAAAATTGCAACATGCATTTAGGAAAGAGGGCCAAAAAAAAAAAAAAAAACCCCAAAAGATTTAAGTTAAAAACAGTATTGCTTGTAGCCTTGCAAGGAAGCACTTGACTATTAAACCAAAAGGCTTGTGGTTTGAACCCACCAACTGCTCCTTGGGAGAACCTTGAGAACCCTATGAAGCAGTTTTACTCTGTCCTAAAGGGTCGCAATGAATTGGCATCAACTTGACGGCAAGAGTTTTTTTGACTTCAGTATTGCCTTGCACGAAGGTCTCCTCTAATAATACACATAAACCAAAAACCAAACCCAATGCTGTCGAGTCAGTTTTGACTCACAGCAACCATAGAGGTCACAAAACTGCTCCACAGAGTTTTCAAGGAGCACCTAGCAGATTTGAATCGCTGACTTTCTGGTTAGCAGATGCAGTTCTTAACCCACTATGCCACCAGGGTTTCCAATAATACACACACTATAAATAAAAGATTAAAAAAACATACAATGTCATACAGGAAACGAGATGACAATAGAGGACAGTGACAAAAACCTGAAGGATCTGTACTAGTGCTGTGTTGGTTGCAACTCAGACAACCTCACCAAGATGAAGCCAAATTTTCAGTTCAGTCTTCACATAGAATTGTTCTATTTCATGGTCACGGATTGAACCTAAAAGTCAGTCACCTATTCTTTTCTAATTAACTATAAATTACAAATTAGTGATGAAAAAAGACTACTGAAAATCCAGCTTTTCTCGTAAAGTGTAAAATTCATTCTCTACCTCTTATTTGACATAAAATTAAAAAGAAACAGAACTAGTGAACTTCATTAGGAAAAAAAATACTGGATAATGTATTTTTTACATTATTTAAGAATTTCTTAAAGACACAACTCATAAACTAACATGAAATCAGACTGGCAAACATTTTTCAGACAAATCTAATTACATCAGTGTAGGTGGAAAAGTGGAAGAACAGAAACTTACATACTGCCTATATAAAAAAGGGAAAAAAACATTGTTGTCAATTCTGACTCATAGTGAACCCGTATCACAGAGCAGAACTGCCCATAGAGCTTCCAAGAAGCACCTGGTTGCTATGAACTGATGACCTTCTGGTTAGCAGCTGTAGCACTTAAGCACTACATCACCAGGTCTCCCACTGCCTATATAAGACCCTAGAAATATACCTGGAGAAATTCCAGCACATATGCACAAGGAGACATGCACACAGTGTGATCACTACTGTATTATCTGTAATACAGAAAAACTGAAAATAAATATACTCATCAGTAAGGGACTTGGGAAGTAAAATATTGTATATTTGCATATGAAACATCATATGGATTAAATACAAATGAACCAGGTTTCTACATACATCAAAGGATAATTCTAAAATTACAAGATGAAGAAAACTTACAGAATGATACATATACTTTGACACTGTTTATACAAAATTTCAAACGCATAAAATATATCTGGTTCATATGGCCAAGCCAAGCCAAATATATGTAAAAATACAAAAAACAAGTTGGAAGGATATACGTTCAATTAAAAATAATAGTTGCCTGTGGAGAGGGATGCCAAAAAGAGATGACACTGGTTATATTTCTTTCTTGAAGCAAACTTGCAAAGTACAATTGTTAACTGAGGATGTGATTTAAATAGCGGTAATATGGCAGCAGTACTCTTAAGGAATGTGACAGCTGGCATTCTCCAATCGCCTCTTTACACAGTAACAACTGATACCTACCAACATTCCGAACACTCATGGCTAGTAGCTTGCCCTCTAGTACAGCAGTTCTCGAAGCGTGATACAGAAAATTCAGATGTTAAATCTACTTATATAATAATATTCAAATGCTACTTGACTTTTTCTCTCTCTGTCTCTCATGAGCATACAGTGGGATAATCTAGAGATTACATGACGTGATGATATCATCACCCTACAGGTTAATGAGATGTGTAAAGCACACAGGAGAACACAGCAGTCTTCTGTTACGCCAGATATCTGCAGAAATGTAAAACAATGTCTTCCTTTGTAATTTTTTTTATTTGGAAACAGCTTTCATCTTAAAAACATAATTTACATTAACATGTCATGAGTTTATTACTGGTATTTTTAAATCAATATGTTTTAAATTTTAGCTTTAACTTCTAATGTAACAAATACCAACTGATATAACTCACATCAGTATGAGCTCTAAGAAGCTCACAATAATTTTTTTAGTATGAAGGGATTTTGGAACTAAGAAGTTTGAGAACTACCCTTTTTAGTACAACTCTGTACAACAGCTCCCACCACCTGATTATGCAGCCTGGAATCCACTGTAATTGTTCCTAAGTCTGTCTGTGCCAGGTAATGCTAAAAAGAAAAATCACCTAATACTTGGTACACAGAATAGAATATGTGGAGCACACATTAAGAAGCAAACAACAAACCAGATACTAACAATTAAATTACCAGTATATTATCAACACCACTGGTCTACTTGAGTGTACTTTCCTTATCTCTTTCCCTAAAACTAACTTTCTTCAATTTATTCCTTGCTTTTAAAAGTAGCTTGATCACGAATGCAACATAAAAAACTGTCTACTTCTCTTTTTTAGTTGTACTAAAAAAGAAAAAAGATGGTATCACACTAGTCTCCTTTGATTTGCTTTCTCTTACCCACATTATTTCACACAGCTTACTTCATCTACTTTCACTGCTGTGGGTAATACTACACTGTGTGAACGTATCACAATTTATCTGTTCTCCTAATACTTTGGGTTGTTTCAAATTTTCACTATCTCAAACAGAACTGCATGAATATTTACATGTATTTTAGATTCAAAGCACACATCCATGAGTTTATTTACAGTACATCTAGTGGAACCGTCAAGACATAGAGTCTCAGCACTATAAAACAGTGCCAAACTTCTCCCAAGCACGTGTTGTAATTAGAATTCCCACTAATGTGGAATCTGTATCTGCATTAACATTTGGTGTTATCCAGACTCCTTAATCTTTGCCAATCCGTTGACTGTAAAACGAATCTCATGTGGAGAGGTGTCTTAGTCTGCACTTCTATAAAGACTAGAAACCCTGGTGGTATAGTGGTTACATGCTGTATCTGATAACCAAAAGGCTGGCAGTTTGAATTTGCCAAGCACTCCTTGGAAAACTCTATGGGGCAGTTCTAGTGTGTCCTTTGGGTTGCTATGAGTTGCAATCGACTCAATGGCAGTGGGTTTTTTGGTTTGTAAAGATTACAGCTCTATAGCGAAATAGTCTCTGTAACCAATAAAAAAAGACAGCATAGAAGAACATTTAAAAATACAGATTCTTGCACAGACTCAACTGCAATAAGCATGCTATTCTTATGCAATTTCTTATTTTATAAATACAATCATATAAACCTTTATGTGTACATACACGTACAGAGGATAAATACCAAAATGTTAACACTAACAATGCTCTCTAAAACAAGCAATCATAGGATGGTGTTATTACCAATGGGGTAAAAACTGTTTGGAAAGGGAAGGGGCAAAAAAACCTTTTCTTAGATATTACAATGGTTTGTGGCTCTTCTAAGAGTCACAAGATATAAACAGATACATAGCATATCTGTTACTTTAAATTTCATCGGTGGGAATGATAATGACATAAATGTCTAAAAAAGTCCCTTAAACCAAGAAAAACCATCTCATTAACCCTGTGTGATTCCAACTCACAGTCACCCTACAGGACAGAGTAGAACTACCACACGGGGTTTCCAAAGAGCACCTGGTAGATTAGAACTGTTAACTTTTTGGTTAGCAGTTCAGCTTATAATCACTGTGTCACCAGGCTACAAAAAGTCCCTTAAGGGAAGATAATGAAAAAAAAGGTTTAGAAACATTGTTCTAAAACACATTTTCCCCAACCAGTACGCAGAAACAAGAGGTATGATCTGAGTGTGCTGATACTGATCTCTCAGGCATATGAGGACGCTGTTCAGGGCTTGGAAACGGGGAGCAATTAAGGGTGGGAGGCCCTGGAGCACCTGTCCCTTGTCGGGAACATTCTCCTCCATTTACTCCTGTGTGCCTCCAAATGTCATTTGCTTGTGGGTACTAACGTGTCAAAAGACTGAAAAGCATGGCTGCAGAGTTTCTACAACAAATACCTTAATAAGTAGAATCAATTTTTAAGAATAGTTTTTAACATACTGTTTTAAATCTCTTTTAAAATACTGTTTTAAATCTCTTCTTTGGCATAGCAGACTAGGTAGCTGAGAATTCAAAATTCTACTGAGAACATGTCCTAACATCTATGTCAACTGGTATCATAAAATTTGTTACGAAAATGTTCTGTATCCCACTTTGGTGAGTGGCCTCCAGGGTCTTAAAGTTTAGGAAGTGACAATCTAAGAAGCATCACCTGGCCTCAACTGACCTGGAGAAAAGAGAAGAAGAATATCAAAGAACTAAGAAAAACACGAGCCTAAGAGATAGAAAGGGCCACAGAAACCTGAGACTACATCAGTAAGGCCAAAAGAACTTGATGGTGCCCAGCTAACACCAATGACTGCCCTTAAAGGGAACTCAACAACAAGTGCCTGAGGGAGCAGGAACAACGTGGGGTGCAGAATTCTAACTCCAGTTGGAAGATCAGATTCGATAGTCAGACACACTGGAGCATCCTCAGAAGACATGGCCCCCAGACTCTCTGTTAGCCCAGAAATGAAACTATTCCCAAAGCCAACTCTTCAGACAAAAATTAAACAGGTCTGTAAAACACAAAATGATACTGGTGAAAAGTGTTTCTTGGCTTTAATAGGTACAGGAGATTAACTGGGTTGCTCCTGTCTGGAGGTGAGATGAGAAGACAGAAAGGGACGCGTGGTGGCTGAATGGACATGGGAAATATGAAGTGGAAAGGAAGAGTGTGCTGTGACAATGTGGGGAGAGTAGCTAGGATCACATAACAAGATATGTGAGTTTTTGTATGAGAAACTGATCTGAATTGTAAACTCACAACACTATAAGAAAATAATAATAATAAATACAACCTAAAAACATAAACTGCCTAGACCACATGACTCTGACACCAGTCACATTTAATGAACTAAGGAATAGGCACAACACTGAATAGGAATGACCTGCCATTTCTGTGTCCTGGATTAAAAAAGATGAATTGAGCTAACTCCATTCTTGAGAATCTGGAACTGGAGAACTGAAAAACCAAGTTGTTTAACATCGGCAACTAAACCAGACTTAAGAATACACGACAGAAAGGTCAGGAGTGGTCATGATGGACATTTCTAAGCCAAATATGAGCAAGTGAAAAATACGTACGTGAGGGTATCTTAGTTACTTAGTTCTGCTATAACAAATACTACAAGTGGGGTGGCTTTAACAAGAAGAGATTTATTTTCTCCCAGTTTAGGAAGTCTGAGGTATGATTTCAGGGCACCAGCTCTAGGGGCAGGCTTTCTCTCTCTGTCAGTTCTGGAGGTTCTTGTGACTTCCGAACTTTTACAGCTGGAAATCCTTCATATGGCTTGGCACTCTCTTATCCTGTCTCTACTTTGTTTGCTCTTTAATCTCTTTTACATTTCAAAAGAGACTGACTCAGAATATACCCTATCTTTCCTCACTAACAGAACAAAGATAATCCATTTCCAAATGAGATTCTAACCACAGGCATAGAGGTTGGGATTTACAACACGTTTGGGGAGGGCATAATTCAATCCATAACAAACGGAGACAGTTGGCAGAGACAGCAGGTACATACACATGATATGTGGAAGCCCAAGAGACACAGGACAGTGAGCTGTTGTTGTTAGATGCCATCGAGTTGATTTGGACTCACAGCAACCCTCTGTATGACAGAACGAAACACTACCTAGTTTGTGCCATGTCCACAATTGTTTTTATGCTTAAGCTAACTGTTATAGCCACTGTGTCAATCTATCTCATCGAGTGTCTTCCTCTTTTTAGCTGATACTCCACTTTATTAAGCATGATGTCCTTGTCCAGGAACGGATACTTCCTGACAACATGTCCAAAGCATGTAAGTCACAGTCTTGCCATCTTTGCTTACAAGGAGCGCTCTGGTTGTACTTCTTCCAGAACAGATCTGTTTGTTCTTTTGGCAGTCCATGGTACATTCAACCTTCTTCTCCAACACCACAATTCAAAGGCATCAATTCTTCTTTGCTCATTCACTAGCTTTCACATGCATGTGACGCGATTTGAGAATATTGTGGCTTGGGTCAGGCGCATTTTAGTCTTCAAGGTGATATCTTTATTTTTCAATACTTTAAAGAGATCTTTTGCAGCAGATTTTCCCAACACAGTGTATCTTTTTTTTTTTTTTATTTAACATAACTGAGTGAAAATGTACATTCACATGAAAATTTACATGCCCCCCTATATGCAGCTTCCACTGCTCTCCCAGTCTGGTGACTGCACACTATTCCTCTCTGCTCCATACATGTCTCATCCTCCCAACAGTCTCCTTTCCCCTCCTCTCCGTCCACTCCCCTTCCTCCAGCCAGAGGTCAGCAAGATGATATCCTACAGATGTATAGAACCATAAAGTGCTTCCAATATATGGTTACTCTGCATTGCCAAGTCCATTCCATTCCTGTCCAAAGACTGGACCTTTGTTATAATTTATGGGAACGGGCAGCATCAGGGCCGGGGGCCATGCTCTCAGAGGAACCCCAAAACCGCTGGACCATCAATTGAGGTCTTTTAGTGGAGATCTCATGATGCACCTCTTTTTATTCTTGTGTTGCCAGTGAAGCTCCTCTCTGTGAGCTCCGTCATGGCTATCACTGGTGGTGGCCGGGCACCATCCAGTTCTTCCGGTCTCAGGTCGATGTAGGCACCCACTCTTGTGGGTCTCTCTGTCTTCTCGGTTGTCTTTACCGCATGCCATTTTGGCCCTCGGTGAGCATCGTTCCTGCTGAGTTGGGACCATTTGCTGTGTCCTCAGATGGCAACTTGGCAGCTTTTAAGACCCCAGACGCCACTCACCAATGTGGGGTGCAGAGAGCTCTCTTAGCAAAACGCTAGTTGTGCTAATTGGCCCCAACACAGTGTATCTTTTGATTTCTTGACTGCTGCTTCCATGGGTGTTGACTGCAGACCCATGTAAAATGAAATCCTTGACAATCTCAATCCTTTCTCCATTTACAGTGATGTTGCTTACTGGTCCAGTTGCGAGGATTTTTCTTTTCTTGATGTTGAGGTACAATACATACTAAAGGCTATGGTCTTTGATCTCCATCAGTATTTTAAATCTTCTTCACTTCTAGCAAGTAAGGTGGTGTCATCTGTGTAATGCAGGTTGTTCAGTTGTCCTCCAATCCTGATGCCTCATTCTTCATATAATCTAGCTTCTTGGATTATTTGCTCAGCATACAGATTAAATAGGTATGATGAAAGGATATAACCCTGACACACTTTTTCTGACTTTAAGCAAGGGGACAGACACTTCCCCTTGTTCTGTTCACCCAACTGCCTCTTGATCCATACACAGATTCCTTAACAGCACAATTAAGTATTCCAGAAATCCCAATTTATACAATGTTAGTCATAACTGATTATGATCCACACAGTTGAATGCTTTTGCATAGTCAATGAAACACAGGTAAACATCTTTCTGATGTTCTTGCTTTCAGCCAAGATCCATCTGACATTAGCAATGATATCCCTGGTTCCATGTCCTCTTCTGAATTCAACTTGAATTTCTAGCAGTTTGTTGTCAATATACTGTTGCAGTTGCTTTTTAATGATCTTGACCAAAATTTTACTTGTGTGTGACACTAATGATACTGTTCAGTAATTTCTGCATTCGGTTGGATCACCCTTCTTTAGAATGGGCATACACATGGACCTTTTCCAGTCAGTTGGCCTGGAAGCTATCTTGCAAATTTCTTGGCACAGATGAGTGAGCAGTTCCAGCGCTGCATCTGTTTTACTGAAATACCTCAGTTGATATTCCATCAGTTCCTGGAGGCTTGTTTTATGCCAATGCCTTCAATGCAGCTTGGACTTTTTCCTGTAGTACCATCAGTTCCTAATCATATGCTACCTCTTCAAAAGGATGAACACCAACCAGTTCTTTCTGGTATAATGACTGTGTATTTCTTCTATCTTCTTTTGATGCTCCCTGAATCATTTAATATTTCCCTTGTAGAATCCTTCACTATTGCAACTCAAGGCTTGAATTTTTTTTTTTATTTAACATAACTGAGTGAAAATGTACATTCACATGTAAATTTACATGCCCCCCTATATGCAGCTTCCACTGCTCTCCCTGTCTGGTGACTGCACACTATTCCTCTCTGCTCCATACATGTCTCATCCTCCCAACAGTCTCCTTTCCCCTCCTGTCTGTCCACTCCCCTTCCTCCAGCCAGAGGTCAGCAAGATATCCTATAGATGTATAGAACCATAAAGTGCTTCCAATATATGGTCACTCTGCCTTGCCAAGTCCAATCCATTCCTGTCCAGAGTGGACCTTTGTTATAATTTATGGGAAAGGGCAGCATCAGGGAAGGGGGCCATGCTCTCAGAGGAACCCCAAAACCGCTGGACCATCAATTGAGGTCTTTTAGTGGAGATCTCATGATGCGCCTCTTTATTCTTGTGTTGCCAGTGAGACTCCTCTCTGTGAGCTCCATTGTGGCTATCACTGGTGGTGGCCAGGCACCATCCGGTTCTTCTGGTCACAAGTCAATGTAGGCACCCACTCTTGTGGGTCTCTCCGTCTTCTCGGTTGTCTTTACCACATGTCATTTTGGTCCTCGATGAGCATCCGTTCCTGATGAGTTGGGACCATTTGCTGTGTCCTCGGATGGCAGCTTGGCAGCTTTTAAGACCCCAGACGCCACTCACCAATGTGGGGTGCAGAGAGCTCTCTTAGCAAAACGCTAGTTGTGCCAATTGGCCTGGAATTCGCCTAAGAGTATGGTCCCCCGCCCCCCGCCCCAGCTACTCTATCCTTGCAGTATTGAGTTAAGATGGAAGGAGTACTCAAGTTATGCTGAAGTCCACTTAATGTTGTTCTTGTTCCTAATGTGTGCTGTCACCACTTTCTCCCAACTAGATTTCTATGAACTATCTAAACTAAACCCTGGCCCCCTCCTTGCAGCTGTCAAAAAGTCTTTTCTTCTGTACACAAGTCTGTTTCTGAGATCTTATCGTAGAGGTCCCATACAGTATTTGTCCTTTTGTCGCTGACTACTTTCACACAACATAATGTCTTCCAGTTGAAACCAGGTTAGGAGATGTTTCCTGGAATCATCGTTATTCTTTATCATTGCGTAGTGCTCCACTGAGTATATGTACCACAGTTTACCTATCCATGCTTCTATTGTTGGGCATCTGGGTTGATTCCATCTTTTTGCTATCGTGGACTGTGCTGCGATAAACATTCTGGTGCATGTGTCCTTTGGTGTGAAAGGCCTTGAATCTGTAGGATATATTCCAAGTAGTGGAATTACTGGGTCAAATGGTATATCAATATCCATTTTTTTAAGGAAGCGCCAGATTGCCTTCCAAAGAGGCTGGACCATTTTGCAACCCCACCAAAGGCTTGAATTTTTTCTTCGACTCTTTTAGCTTGAGAGATGCAGAACATTTTCTTACCTTCTGGTTTTCCATCTCCAGCTCTTTGCACATGTCATTAGAATATTTTCTGTTGTCTTCTCAAGCTGCTCTTTGAAATCTTCTGTTTAGGTCTTTTACTTCACCATTCCTTCCTTTTGCTTTTGCTGCTCAATGTTTAAGAGCAAGTTTCAGAGTTTCATCTGACATCCAATTTGGTCTTTTCTTTCTTTCCTGTCTTTTTCATGATCTCTTGCTGTCTTCATGGATATGTTTCATGTCATTCCACAGTTTGTCTGGTCTTTGGTCACCTGTGTTCAATACATCAAGTCTATGTTCTTTAAACTCAGGAGGAATATACTCAAGGTCATACTTTGGCTATTGTGGTCTTGTTCTAAGTTTCTTCAGTTTAAACGTTATCACAATTCTAACACCACTAATGCCCCCAAATACTAATTTTTTTCCCTGGATCTTTACTTCTTTAAGCCAGCTTGGGTAGATCTTACTCCTGGTACCGAAAATAACCTTAACTAAGATATAATTCAAGCCTAAAACATGTTTTAAGAATAATACGGCAGGAATTTGGCTCAGGTGTTAGAAAATAGTAAAACAGAAATTAACAACACTATTTCCTGGAATATTCCTTCAAACAATTTCTATAAAGAACATCAAGGTATTATTGAAGTGACTTGCTTTATGAAATTACTTTAAAATTAGTTAAAATATAAACATCTTAAGAAATCACTTTTAGAGTCATTGGTCTATGGAGGCTCTCTTTCTAAAAGTACATAAATGCAGGGCAGAACTGACTGACTGCTAAAAAGGGAACTGTGGAGCCAAAGTATGAAGCAAATATCATGGTCTCATCTGCTAGATGGCTGTGTATTCTATAAAGCTATTATCTGCTAATCAGCAGAAGTATCAGTGTACATTTCTCCCCCCTCAAATACCTTGAATATCTCTTCCCAAAACTTCCACATACTTCTGATCTTTTAGGACTTCTTGGTCATCTTCCTCCAAATCACATTCCGGCTTCTTTATTACTTTTTTTGCATTGACCAAAAGCTGAGTTCGTTCCTTTTTTGGCTTAGCTCCTATAAACACACCCAAGGAATTAGAACATGACAGGTACAAATTCTTTTTAAACATTACTTATATTGTCACTACTTAAATCCAAAAGAAAAGATTTAATGTTTTCTCTCTGACTGAAAGTACTGACCATTCTTCCACAGTTTTTATAGCTAAATTTAGAAAAACTTCAAAGTACGTGCTTGCAGTTCAAGTAACCACGTCTTTTAATTACAATGGGTAATTAGCATTTATCACTATTTCTGAACATTTTGTATTAGACAAGACTTTGTTATCATTTTATTTTTAATTAACATTTGAATAAAGTAAACTTAAAATCAAGGCAGTTTGTATTTACAACCTTACTAGATCAAATACTTTGTGCTGTATCTTCAACAAGAGAAAAAAGTATTAAAATATTTGAAAAAGTGAAATAATCCACAACCATTATATAGCCATCTCTATAATTACATAATCACTCAGTACCTCCTTCTCTATCAAGAATGTGATTAAGAACATCATCATCCCCCACAAATCGAACCTCCAGCATCTTGTCTTCCTTTAATTCTGGTTTATTCATCACTGCCAACCTAAACAAAAGCAGTAAATCACTCAAAAGTGATGAAGATTTAACCACTAAAAATTGAAACATTAACATAACAAATATCTATATTTGAAAAGTCTTAAAGCCTTTTTAAGTATTAAAAACTTACTATGAATTACTGTGTTAATATAGTTTTGACTGCAGGTAACTGAATTTTCCTTTTCCATATGTGAAAAATAAAGGAAGAAACAAAGAGGTATCTCAGATTTGAGAAAAGCCAATTCTAATCAAGGTAACTAAAATGTAATCTCAGGAAAGCAATTCTTCTCCTAAACAAAGTTTTAATTAATCTACCAAACCACCATATTAACAGAAAGATGACAACTTACAGACAGGGTAGTCAAGTGAACAACGATAGTTTGGTGTGTTTTATTATCTGTTCACTAGAGAGGTAGCCCAATGGAGGATGTCTGTGATACTTCACTGATGCACCAAGTATGGATCAAACAGCCCTCAGCTTTTACTTTTATAGAACACTCACCAAATATCTTTACAATTATTAATTTGGCTTTCCAGGCATTTCTGTAACTAAATAGTACACATGAATCTTTCCAGTACTTTATTCATTTCAGAGTTCAACTGGCAAGCAAAAGCTTGACCGACTGTAGCTACACTGATAAAATTTAGTTTCAAAACTTACAAAGCTGACGGCCTGAAACCAACTAATGATTCCAACACATCATACCTAAAAAATGCAGACCATGATTCAGTATGTCCAGTGAATTTTTTCTTTCCCATTTCTCTCATAAATCCTATTTCTGTCTTTTCTCCTCACAAGAGGAATTACTGACTGTAACCCATATGAGGCCAAGTTACTTGCACAAGGATAATTAAATGGTGCCAAATCCTCTTTTGACAACTGTTATACAAAATCACCTGTTTCAATTTTCATTTACCTTTGAAGGTATTACACATTCTGCAACTGGAAAATTCAGGTAGAATCACCTGTAATTGAAAAAAAGAATTCAGCAAGGTTTAGCCAGCAGGAAAATAAAAGTGAAAGGGTAAAATGAAGGAGTCTATGAGTGTTAGGAAACAAATGTATGCAGTCGTCACTGCATACATTTAGTCCTTATGAAGCCAGAGTTAAATTACAAATGGTGTAGTAATGGTCAAAAGATCCTTAGTATATTGGCCTGGAAGTCCTATAAGCTCTTCTTATACTGACATCTGGATATTACAAAGAGGGGAGAAAATGTAAAAAATTTGAGCACCACTATGCATTAGACAGAGTCCCTAGGTGGCACAAACAACACCAGAGTGCTAACTGAAAACTTGGAAGTTTGAGCCTACCCAAAGATGCCTTGGAAGACAGGCCAGGCAATTTACTATTTCTGAAAAATCAGCAACTGGAAATCCTATGAAGCCCAATTCCACTATGACACATACAGAGTCACTATTGGTTGGAGCTGACACAAAAGCGACTAGTTTTTATGGCTATACAGAGTTTTGGAAACCTTGGTGGTATAGTGGTTAATTGCTATGGCTAACCAGAAGGCTGGAAGTTTAAATCTGCCAAGTGCTCCCTGAAAACTCTATGGGGCATTTCTGCTCTGCCTATGGGAACTGATCTGACAGCAGTGGGTTTTTTTTTTTTTTTTGGTTATACACAGTTTTGGCTACTTTACAAGTATTCTCATTTAATCCTGACAACTCTATGAAGTCTATACTTTGAATGTAAGCGTAACATATTATCTATAATTTACATGGCCAGTACCAGTAAAATGTGTTTCTGGATCATTTTTCTAATTATAACTTTTTTTCTATTCTAGAGCATCCTGTTGTATTGCGGAAAAAGTTTTATGCATCTCCGTGACGTTTCTATAAAGAAACAAATAGTTTGAGGGGGCTGTTTGTCAGGCACTGTATTAGGTATTTTTATATACATCAACTCACTAAATCTTCAGACTACTTGAGGGAGGTATCATATATATTGCATATAAGATTCTCAATTTACAGGTGAGTAAAACTAGGTTAAGTATGCAATTACTCACATAAACTGACACAACTAGAGAGTGTATCAGGGCTGACATGCATGTTTGATCAAATCCAAAGTCCCTGATTATTCTACTATACCACATGCCTCTCCTGCCATTAAATAAAAATTGGTTCAACTCTGATTTGATCTCTGGAAACTACTCATAATCTGTCTAATCATTTTACCACATTTCAGTACTTTAAATAATCCAAAGATTTATACAGGCAGGAGTAATTTGCTGTTTCATTAGGTTAAACATCACCAATTAGATACAGCACACTTCAAGGGGCATGCCACATTCAGCACGATCTATGTTATTTTTACTTATTTATATATACTCATGGATTCCACAAAGGATTTACAGCAGTGGTAATGAAGGAATGCAATAAACCAAATGACAAAGTATAAATACTAACAGGAACCTGGATCAGAGAAAATACAAATTGCAGAAAATAAAAGTACAAAGAATTTTTGGCTCTGAGCTTCCTGGCAATCAAAACATAAAGGAGTAAAGGTCTGTTACATGTTCTCATTAACAGAAGTTTAGTAGTTCTTTCAAGGGAATAAAAAAAAGATTTTCAAAGATAATTTAAGCAAATATCGTAGGTGACCAAGAATGTACTAGGTAATTTCCTTATGGTATTTTACATTAAAATTTTCAGGAGCCAGCCTAGCTCTCATTTGTAGTTGCATTCGTTTATGCATAAATTTCTTTGCCTAGATTTTACAGCATCTCCTTACGTAGTACAGAATAAACTGAAGAAATGTCTGCAAACACCTTTCTTCTCCAACAGTCCCTGAAACAAACACTACCCAACAATCACACAATAAATGTTTCATATTTAATGGCCTTCTATAACCCTTAAGGAAACCCTGGTGGCACAATGGGTAAGTGCTATGCCTGCTAACCAAAAAGTCAGCAGTTCAGATCCACTAGGTGCTCCCTGGAAACTCTGGGGCAGTCCTACTCTGTCCTATAGAGTCACTATGAGTAGCAACTGACGGCAGCAAGTTTGGTTTTGGGTTCATGACCCTTCAAGGAGCCCTGGTGGTGCAATGGCCAAGTGATTAACTGCTAACCTAATGGCTAGTGATTGGAGCCCACCTAGTGTTCTGTGGGAGAAAAAACTGGCAGTGGGCTTCCATTAACAGCTGCAGCCTAGGAAACTGTTATCTGAGTGGCTAGGAGTCTCAATCTCGTGCAGGTAACAACATGACCCTTCTCGAGGCACTGTGTTGGGTACTTTCTGAGTAAGTCAGTCCCTCTCAAGGAGTTAGGGGATACAAAATTCACACTGAAAGTTAACAGCAAAGCTATACAGCAGCACCAAGTGTTAACAGCAGCATTCTCCATTAAGAGCAAATAAAAATTTTGTCGCAATTAAAAAAACAATCCTTTAAAAATGAAGTGGTATAGGTCAATGGTTAAGCACCAGTTTTAATATTACACCTTACAGCTGTGTGATCTTGGATATTTTAAACAAGATCATGTGCCTGGCATATGAAAGTGCTCACTGAATGTTTGGTAGTTTTGGTATCTTTACTTTAAACCTTAATTTTACCACGTAGATCTCTTGTACATCTCTGTATTTCATTCAACAACCAACAACAGAAAAAGTTCTCAATAAATGACAATTGGATTATGCCCATTTAACATGAAGTGCCATTACACAAAGGTGAAGAACATGCTATTCTTCCAACTACTATTTAACGAAGATACTGTGTCATGGATCCATCAGGAAATTTTATTCTAATTTGATTTCAATTGTAAAGTTAGTAATGCATCAACATCCTTTTCATTTTAAAAGCTCTATCGAAGGAACCTGGTTTTATCAACATTTCACAACCAAGCACTGATCCAGGTTGACTGTTCAGTTAGGAGGCTCATTTGGTGCTTCCAGCCCGGGATGACATCAAAGGCTGTTGCTATAGTGTAGTTCTGGGATGTGCTCTCTTAACTCCTCATCTCTCATAGTGCCGGCTCTTCTCACACGGCACGTTCCTACTTTCGTCAGAGATTTTCACGTGTTCTCCTTTTACAAGCACAGGGCGTCTTAAGCCATGGAAGAGGATGTTGGTTTCGGGCGTCCCTAGCACGGAATGGCTATCACTGCTACACAGACGGACGAACAGTCTTCCCAGAGGGTGCCTCTCACCGCAACAAATACTACCGACTTCACCCCAGGCCTCAGGTGCTGACCAGCGGGCTGTACTCCGCCGGTCGGGGGGTACTCGGGCCGCTGGAACAGGGTGCCTGTTTGATGAGGGCGAAGCGGAAGGCGCAGAGACCACGCTTCAGGAGAAGCTCTGAGGCATAAAGCCTGAAACGCAGATGCCCCAGTTCGGCTGCCAAGGCTCAGCTCATCGCAACTCACCTCAGAAGCCCACAGCCAAGCCAGGAAGAGGGAGGTTGCTCCGTCGCCCCACAACGTACCGCTACGTCCCCGCGGGGAGTGGTCTCGGCCACCTAGCGCCAGCCGGACGCCGCAGGGCTGAGTCGTCGCTGCAGGGAAAGCTGCTCCGACTCCAGCCACAGCGGCCAGTTCTCAGAAGGCACGCCAGCGCAGGACCGAGCATGCAAAGGAGGCCGGCTGGGGGATGGGAAACCTGCCGGCAGCAGACCGAATCTCCCGCCCTGCTCAAGGGGCGGTGCTCTAGACAGCCAGTAAGAAGTAGAGTGGACTGAGAGCGATCGCTGTGCTGGCCAATAGGCACCGGCGAGTTGACCCGGCCCACCAGGAAACCTGAGGGAAACAGAATCCCTGGCGGTTGGAGTTCAGAGCTTTCTCTTTCTTCTTTCCGTTTCCGGGGACGGAATAGGAAGTGTTGGTTTTATCTGAGGAAATCGGAAATGTCTGGAAAAACCTCTGGCTTAAGGTTGCTCTCTGTCTTAGGGCAGCCTTAGAAATGGTTATTTCTTTTTTTAATTTTAAATAGGAAAACAAATAATGGGAGTTACTTGCGTTTCTTTAGTTTTTCCTCTCTTGTAAAAGGTAAGACCTTGTACATTACCAGGATTTGAAAGAGGGGAAGTAGTCCTCTATGAAGAAGATAATTAGGTCCAGGGCACTGAACATGGAAATAGGAATCAAACCGTTAACACGATGAAAAGGCAAGAGAAGTAATTTAGAAGGATTCCAAACTCATTGCCATTAAAGTTAATCCAGACTTAACGACACTATATGACAGAATAAAAGTGCCCCATGGGATTTCCCAGGTTGTAAATCTTCACGGACACATATTGCCATTTCTCTCTTTTGTGTATCAGCTGGTGGATTTGGACCTCCAGCCTTTGGGTTAGCAGCCAACTGACATCTTAACCACTGCACCACCAAAACCCAAATCAGCTGCCTTGCATTTGAGTTGATTGATTACAACTCAGCAATCTGTTAGGACAGAGTAGAATTGTCCCACAGGGTTGCCAAGGAATGGTTGGTGGATTTGAGCTGCCAACCTTTGGTTAGCAGCTACAGCTCTTAAACCAATGGGTCATTAGGGTGCTACTGGGATCCCTTAAATAGAAAGTGTAGGGGCAGAAAAAGATAATGAGGAAGAAAAGGAAAGAAATTGGCTGAGATACAATATTATCTACTAACAATACAATTAAAAAAAATCAGCAATTAAAAGAACAAAACATGGGAGGCAGAGTCAAGATGGTGGACTAAGCACACGTCTTCCTAAATCTCTCTGGAAACCAAGGCCTGAATTGATAATCAAATGGAGCCTTCTTGTCACCTAGTGAGCCCCAGGACATGGCACAGGGCTGTTAATTTTGACTTCATACCACTGAACAAAAAACTCCCTCTCTTACACTGACTCCCTCTTCTGACTAGTTCTGACTCTCACAGACTGAGGGTAACTCACCATTTTGACTTTTTTCCCTCTATCTTGGCCAGTGGGTGGAGCTGGGTCTTGCCTAGCACCTAGGTTCAGATGCACTGTTCGTGGGATAGGCAGGAAAAAATTGCCATATTCTGAGAGCCACTTTTGGCCTTTCTGTCTCTGCCACAGTCTAGTTTGTATGAAAGTGGCAGCGCCCTTGTGCAGGACGCCATCTTGGTTACAGAGATTTTGGCTGGACCTAATTCTTAGCTTGGGAGCCAGCATCTGCCCACAGAACACTTTTCTGCCAGAAAAGCAGTAGTTTACACAGTGTCGTTTATGGCTGGGGCCTGTCAGCGGAGACCAGCAAGGCAATAGCATTGCTGTATTTTGAACTAGTTTGTATCATCTCAGGTTGGATATAGAGGTGCTTACTTTGCCAGCTGGGAAGAGGAAACTCTACACCTGGAAACCTGACTGACTTGGGAAGTGGTCAGGTACCTTTTATTTTTCATTTTAAGACTGCCTAGGGAAACATCTGCGGTCCATCCTCACAGTATCTCTCCCAGCATTTATCGACTCACATGAAGCCCAAAAAGCAACAAATCCTTGGGGAAATGGTAAACAAGAAATCACCCATGGCTTCAGAAGGTCCCCAAATGAAACAAACAAGGAACTTTCCAGACGAAGAAACTTTTCTGAAATTATCAGAAGGTGAATACAAAAGGATTATATACAGAGCCCTTCCAGACCTTATAAAAGAACAAAACATGAACTAAATTAAAACAAACCCAGGACTGCAGAGGGGGAAGCCATTGAGAATCAAGTCTATTCTTGTTGGAGAACTCCAGATAGTCTCAGGAATTAAGTCTGAAGGAACCTCTGTAGTGAGAAGAGCAGGATACAATCTAATAGTAAGTCATACCCTTGTAAATTGAGCAAGTCAGTTTTAGTATAATCAAACTTTTGAATAAAGCCTTGCCTTGTAAAGAGACAAGGCAAACAGACCAAGAGGAAACAAACTAAACAGAACTCAGAAGAAAATGTATTCCAAACTAACAAAATCTCCTAGAATTTTAGATCTACAAAGCAAGGAATATAAAAAAGTATGTGATAAACACCTTATGAGACTGGTTTGAGGGGTTAGGACCATAGTAGTGGGACAACTCAGTCAACTGGCATAACATAGTTCACAAAGTTTTTGTTCTAAAGCTAAGCTTGGTGAGTAGCATCTGGGGTCTTAAAAGTTTGTGAGCAGCCATCTAAGATACAACTGTTGGTCTGTACTTGTCCAGCACACAAGAGAAAGAACAACACCAAAAACTAAAAGAATAAACTAGTCTATAGGACCAATAGTCTACACAAACCATGGCTTCATCTACCCTGAGACTAGAAGAACTAGACCAGTGCTAGCCTGCTACCACTATTAACCTTCTGACGAGGGACATAACAGATGATCCTGGATAGAAAAATGTAGAACAAAATTCAAGTTCTCAAAAAACAGCAGACTTACTGGACTGGTTCAGAATGGAGGCACCCCCCAAAACTACTGCCATGAGACATCCAATAAACTTTGAACTGAAACCACTCCAGAGATTAACTTTCAGCTAAGTAACAAATTGGCTCAAGAAATAAACAATATTACTTGTGTGTACTATGGATATCAGAAGAACCTCTGAAACTTGCTCTTGAACACTGAATAGCTAAAGTAAAAAGAAGAAATGATGAAGTAAGAGAGCTGAACAGAAGCTTTTAATGGTAGCTCAAGAAGACAAAGTATTATAATGGCATTTGTAAACACCTGGAGGTAGAAAACCAAAAGGAAGAACATGCTCAGCATTTCTCAAGCTGAAAGAACTGATGAAAAAATTCAAGCCTTGAGTTACAATACTGAAATATTCTACTGGGAAAATATTAAATAACACAGGAAACATCAAAAGATGAAAGGAATACACAGAATCACTATAGCAAAAAGAGTTGGTTGACACTGAACCATTTCTGTAGGTAGCATATGATGAGGAAGCAATGGTCCTGAAGGAAGAAGGCCAATTTGCACCTAACACACTGTCAAAAAACAAGGCTCTAGGAATTTACAGAATACTGACTGAGATGTTTCAACAAATGGGTGCTTACTCTTCTGTGCCAAGAAATTATCAAGACAGCTACCTGTACAAATGACTGGAAGAAACTCACATCTATGCCTATTCCCAAGAAAGGTGACATAATCAAATGCAAAAATTATCCAACAATATCATTAATAGTACACAAAAGTAAAATTTTGCTGAAGATCATTCAAAAGTGGCTGGTTTTGTATATCAACTGTGTATCTCTGTATCAACAGAGAACTGTCAGACTGTTCGTCCTATAGGCTAGTTTCTTCTTTTAGTCTTTGGTGTCTTCCTTTCTCTTTCATGCTGGACAAGTACAGACCAATAGTTTTATCTTAGATGGCTGCTCACAAACTTTTAAACCCAGAAATTCAAGCTAGATTCAGAAGAGGACATGGAACAACAGATGTCACTGCTGATGTCAGCTGTATCCTGGCTGAAAGCAGAGAATACCAGAAAAATGTTTCCCTGTGTGTTACTGACTATGCAAAAACATTTGACTCTGTATCATAATAAAATACAGATAACACTGTGAGGAATTGCAAGCACAAGTTCATTTGTGCTCATTAGGAACCTCTACATATATCAAGAGGCAGCTATTCGAACAGAACAAGGAGATGCTGCTTGGTTTAAAGCCAGGAACGGTGTGAGTCAGGGTTCTAATTTTTCACTATACCTATTCAATCTGTATGCAGAGCAAATAATCTGAGAAGCTAGCCTATATGAAGAAGGAAGCATCAGAATTAGAGGAAGACTCAGTAACAACCCACATTATGTAAATAATACAAACTTCCTTGAAGAGGACTTGAAGCATTTACTGGTGAACATCAAAGACCACCACCTGCAGTATGGATTACGCCTCACTATAAAGAAAACAAAAATCCTCACAACTGGACCAATAAGCAACATAATACACAGAGAAAAGATTGAAGTTGTCAAGGAAGTAATTTTACTTGGATCCACAATCAACATCCATGGAAGCAGCAGTCAAGAAATCAAAAGATGCAGTGCATTGGGTAAATCTGCAGCAAAAGATATCTTAAAAGTGTTGAAAAGTAAAGATGTCACCTTGAAGACTAAGGTGTACCTGACCGAAGCTATGGTATTTTCCATTGCCTCACATGCATGTGAAAGCTGAACAATTAATAAAGACATTAGAATTGACATCTTTGAATTGTGGTGTTGGCAAAGAATATAACACAGACTGTCAAAAGAACAAATAAACCTGTCTTGGAAGTACAACCAGAATGCTCCTTAGAAGCAAGGATGGTGAGACTAAGTCTCACACACTTTGGGTACGTTATCAGGAGGGATTAATCCCTGGGAAGGACTTCATGGTTGGTAAAATAGAGGGCCAAGGAAAACTGGAATACCCTCAACAAAATGAACTGACAATGTGGCTGAAACAATGAGCTCGTGCATAACAACTGTGAGGACTGGGCAATGTTTCATTCTATTGTGTATAGTGTTGCTATGAGTTGGAATTGACTGGATGACATGTAACAATAACAACAGAAATACTATGTTCCTTTAAAAGGTAATAACCTGTATGAGATCAAATGGTCAACAGTTACCCTGAAGCACAGAAGAGAAGCTTAAGGGGAGGCAAGGAAATGAGATTAATGGAAAGGAAACAACCAGAAAAGGAATAACGAGAATGTTAACACATTGTGAGAAGTGTAAACAGTGTCACTGAAAAATACGTTTCACAAAAACCAAAACCAAACCCACTGCCATTAAGTCAGTTCTGACTCACAGTGACCCTAACAGGCCCGAGTAGAAATGCCCCACATAGCTTCCCAGAACTGGCTGGTAGGGTGCAAGCTGCCAATCTTTTCTGGTTAGCACCCAGCTCAACCACTGTGCCATGAGGGCTTCAAAAGGTACCTTAGGGGAAGATAATGAAGACAGTATGTACAGAAATTGCTAAATGGGAACCTAATTTGCTGTGTAAACTTTCACCAAAAAAACTATATTTTTTAAAGAAGAACCTAAGTCACCAAATTCAGATTTTTAAAGGAAAAAAAAATTCTTGAAGTTTTAAGTTTGAAATGGCAGACTGTAACATTAAGACATCAGTTGCAGATTTTTCTTCACGAATGACTCATCTGTTTGCTCAATGAGGAAAAGGAGGTTGTCACTACGTATTTTTTCCTCAGGGGATTGATTTAAAAATGTGAAATCAGTTTTTCAAGTTTAATTATTTTTATATTCAAAAGGATTTTTTACCCAAGCCATATTTTACATGATCCAATTTAAGACTATGGTCTTCTCAGTCTATATGTTCTGAATTGAAACATAATCTAAATAGCTGCATATATAGCAGTGTTTAAGATTCACACAACCAGACAGGCCTTAAGTATAGAATAAGCTATATTTGCATTAGTTCCTAAATTTAGGAAACCCAATGGACTTTTTGTCTTTACTGCTGTATTGTGAAAATTTTCATAGTGATGCTATTGCTGCCTAAATGTTTTCTCTCTGTATCTCTTTGACAGTTTATTCAATAAAAGTTTGAGTACCTACTTGTCAGGGACATAAGGTCCAGCTCTTAAGGAATTTAGTCTCGTTGTATAGAAAAAATCAGGTAATTCCAGTATACTTTTTAGTGTTAAGTGTGAAGTTACACTCAGGGTAACTACTACTTACCTCAGGGTGAGTGGGTTGAGTAGCAGAGAAAAGACTAGCCCAACTTCAAACAGTAAGTACAGTGTAGCCAAGCAAAAGAGAAGAGGTTTCAGGAAGACTACAGTAGTACAAACTGGCATGGCAGCAAGTGGTAAAAGATGGGGGTGGGAAAAGTAGGTCTCAGGGTCCTGTATGCCAGACTAAGGAACCCCGAATTTATCTTCTTTGTTGGAAGCATGGAATGATTTTAACCAGGAGACTGACAACTGTTTTATATCAATCACTCATGAAGGTACATTTGAGAGAGGGAAGCAAGGAGGCTATTGGAGCAGTCTAGGTAGGAAGATGAGAACATGAGTTTCAGCTCTAGGAGTGAAGTATGGATTGGCAAAATAGGATATAGTGTAAGCAGGATTTGAGGACTGGATATAGAGGTGAAGGAGAGGGAATACCCTCCAACCTATCCTTGCTTGGCTAGCTATCATCAAGGGGTAGTGCTGTGAGACAGGACAGAGAGCGGGGAAGGGTGGGAGGGAGAAGAGGTGTGGTGGGGCATCTCTACTAGGAGGTACCCGAAGGACTTCTGAGTATCCTGCAGCCATTGGATACAGGAGTCTGAAATTCAAGAGGCCTAAAGATAAAGATCTAGATGATACAGTTGAGACCTTTGAAGTGGCAGGGAAGAAGAGGAAATTAAGAGTGGCTTAGCATGATGGCCTCTATTTTATGGAGGATGTAAGACTAGAGTCTGCTGAGAAAGTAGAACTAAAGAGAGGAAGCTTTGGAACAAACTGAGGGAAAGGAGAAAGGGCTGGCCAAAAAGGAATTCAAAATGTTCAGGCTGTAAGTTTGGGGCCAGCGAAGTTGTACCAGTAATACCTAGTGTTCTGGTAAAGGAACAGAAAGGACAACACTGACATGAATCTGAGTATTTATTTTTGGAATACTTATGGGCTAGGTTAGTGACATCTTTCTTATGGTGTTAGTTATGTTTTACATATTTCTCTGTGAAAAAAATTTACTGAGTTTTGGATGGGGAGGGCAAGTTTAGTTATGAATGCCCATTATTTACCTATGGGATTATAGAGTAGAGTTCTCCATCCTGATTATAAATGAAAATTACCCAGGGAACTTTCCAAATGACTAATACCAGATCCCATTCTACAGTTTGAATAGGGGCCTGGTTATCCTAATTTAAAAAAATAAGAATTTCCTTGGTGGGTTTCAATGTACAGCTAGGATTAAGAACCACTGAGCTGGAGAGAATGCAAAAACAGGCAATACATTTTTTTCTCAGTCATAAAATGACCTAGATGCTGTGCACAAGATATAGGCTTGATATGGGTACCACAGGTACAGAATGTCGGTGGTAGATGCCTCAGCAAATAATTTCTGCACAGAGACTTTTTTAAGATGTCAATTAAATTTTTTTTATTCTGATTAAGTGAAAGTTTACAATCCGAGTCAATTTGCCACATAAAACCTCGAGCACCTGGTTAACTCTGTCTGCTGTCCTCACCCTGTGACAGCATATACTTCTACTCTTCCAGTACCCGCTCAACCAACACTTGTACCCTCCACGCCACTCTCTCCTCTCCCCTCTAAAAAGAAACCAGTAGGACAGCCTCATATATATTTTAAACTGTAAAGTACACACACCACCTGCATCACTCTGTTTCCCCAAGTTCAATCCATTCTTTGTCTGAAGTGTTGGCTTCAGTACTGGTTTCAGCTTTAGGCTAACAGCAAGTCTAGGGACCATGTACTCAGGGGACCCTCCAGGTTGTCGGACTATCAAGTCTCGTCTTTAACAGAGTCTTCAATGTCAGTTTGATTTCAATCATGGTCAGGAGAGAAAAAGTGACTATTGATGTTTGAACATCTGGGATGAAGAGAGAACAGGCAGTCAGAAATGTCTCATCTCCAGGATGTTCTTAAGACAGAAATGAGGCAGTGAATGCCCCTCAAGGCACATACACGGTGACATCATCAACTTAGTAATGAAAGACATGGAAGAGTAAACCTTTAAAAAACATACTCAAAATAATTCAAATTCTAGGAGACCATAGTTTTAGAAAATAATTCTCAATAAAGAAAACTTGAGGGTGTGCATAAAAGCCATTGTGAAGAAGTTAAATTTCCTATAAATTTCTTAAAATTCACTATTTTTCTTTGAGGAAATCAAGTTGAAGCCTATGTTGGGGATATTGCCTTCCAAGTACTAGGAAGAATAACAAAAGTCTTATTTAATATCATAGGTTTTTTCTTTTTCTTTTTTGGCTAAATTATACGATTCAGAACAACTTGTACTTGTGAGTGTATCATGGCAATAAAAAAATGTTTTAATTATTCCTAATGCATGTTAAACACTGTTCCCAAGACAAAATGTCAAACGTGACTGGTCCTTCAAGTGGGTTCCACCGCTTTCCCATGTAACTTCTCAAACCAGACTAGGTCTTTTACCAAAATACTATGACCATCCTGTTTGGATTATGACCCAAAACTTAGATTAAAACCTTTAAAGGCCCTAAACACAAGATTACATTTCTGACCTCCTCTGAATCCAGCACAAACCCTGGTGGTGTAGTAGTTAAATGCTACAGCTGCTAACCAAAAGGTTGGCAGTTCAAATCCACCAGGTGCTCCCTGGAAACTCTATGGGGGCAGCTCTACTCTGTCCTATATGGTCACTGAGTTGCAACTGACTCAGCAGCAGTGGGATTGGTTTGGGGTTGAACCCACCAGATGCTGTGGGAGGAAGATGTGGCAATTTGCTTCTGGAAAAATTTACAGCTTAGGAAACCCTACAGGGCAGTTCTACTCTGCTCTATAGGGTAATTATTGGTTACAATAGACTCAACAGCAGTGGATTTCTGTGTTTTTGTTTAAAATAATATTACATCATAAAATAAATGTAATTTTTCAATTTCCCCATGCTACCTGAGAGCTTTATTTTGTGTGTGTGTTGGGGGGGATGTCAAACATTTTTAAGTTTTATATTTTGGGAGCCTCCTTTACTATGTTCTAGCTCAGAGGTTTCTTAACTGAACTCGCAGACATACAATTTTCTTCATTCTCCTGAGAATGGTACTTAAACTAAAACCACGTATATGCATAGATGTAAAGTTCATTTACAATTATGGATGCCTAGGGAATTCTTTCATAGATTTAGTTCTTAGTAATCTAGCTCTACACAGATCCAACTCTCTCATTCTTCCCATCCCATGGAGGTTATGGCCTTGTGGCACAGGGCAGGTGTTTGACAAATGTACTAACAGCTAAAACAGTCAGTACTGCATGAAGCAGTATCCTATGATGGGTAAATGCACAAATCCATGAATCTGACTGTTTGTGTTCAATCCCAGTTCTACCACTTACTAGCTCTGTGGGCAGATATATTTTCCTTTTTTTAAATAAAAAGAGAAAATAGTATTTATCTGATAATATTATTAAACGCATTACTGCATTTTCTTCAAAGTAGGGCAGCACATCCTAAGTACTTAGTTGTCACTGTGTCATTCATGTAGGAAGAATCCTTGAACCATAAAATACTGTGGCCTGGAGCAGACACACACATGTATGAGGGATAGCGCTTTCACTATACTATTAATATCACAATTTTATTATAATAACTTAAAGAAATTTTTTTTGCCATTTTTCTGTATTTTCAACATGAGCATGTACTGCATTTGTAATAAAAGAATAACCCTGGAGTTGTCAACTTAAAAAATTCATACTTCATTAACTAATGTTCAAATCCACTCAGGAGCTCCCTGACTACTCTAGGGTCACCATGAGTCAGATTCGACTTGATGGCACTGGGTTGTTTTTTTTTCCTTAACTAATGCAGGAGGAAAAACACAAGCTTGGTGAGTTGCCCTAAACCATTCTCTTCTGAAGTCAGCACAACTGGACCAAATCAAAAGCTAAGAAATTTCCTAAATATAACCCAACACTTTGAAGGACAGAGTAGCAGGGGCAGGAGTCCAGGGACCAAGGTTTCTGGGGGCATCTAGGTCAACCGGCATAACAAAGTCTTTTAAGAAAGTGTTCTGCATCTCACTTTGGTGAGTGGCACCTGGAGTCTTTAAAAGTTGGCAAACGAACATCTAAGTAGCATCAATTGGTCCCAACCCACCTAGAACAGAGGAGAATGGACATCAAAAAGACAAGGAAAATGAGCCCAAGAGACAGAAAGGGTCACGTAATCCAAAGACTACACTAGCATGAGAGCAGAAGAATGAGATGGTGCCTGACCACCAGCAATGACTGCCCTGACAAGGAACATGACAGAGTCTTTGAAAAAGCAAAAGAAAAATGGGATGAAGAACTCAAACTCTATTAAAAAGACCAGACTTGATAATCTGACACACTGGAGGGTCCCCAGAAGACCTCTGGTCTCTGTTAGCCTAGAACTGAAACCATTCCTGAAGCCAACTCTTCAGACAAAGGTTGGACTGGACTATAAGACTAACTGACACTGATGAAGAGTGTGCTTCTGGGCTTAAGTAGATACACGAGACCAACTGGGCATCTCCTGTCCGGAAGCGAGATGAGAGGGTGGAAGGGGACAGGAGCTAGCTGAAGGGACACAGGAAATACAAAATGAAAAGGAGGAGTGTGCTGTCAGTGCATGGACAGCAACTCGAGTGACACAGCAATGTGTGTGTAAGTTCTGGTATGACAAACTGACTTGGATTGTCAACTTTCAGTTAAAGCACAATAAAATATTAAAAACTAAACAAAAAACCCCACGTTTTCTTGTGGAACTACTAGTGTGTCTCAGCAATTCTGGATTCAGGCATAGTATACAAGATACCAAACAAGCAAACGTGTTTTACATTGTGTGAACTTCAATAAAATCGAGAATAGAGCTTAGTCTATAAGAAAGAGTAGGAGTCATAAGGAAGAAAAGGCACAGACAGATTTTCTTTCGAAAGTATATGCAAAGGGGAAGGAAAAGAGGGCCTGGGGCTCAGCCCTTGTTTAATCCCAAGACAAGGTTGAAGTGTTTTTAAAAAATACAATGTGGGAAAAACCAAAAAGAGTAAATGATAGGGCAACTAGCCACTGGATGGTGTGAGGAACAAGGGCTTCCCACAAGCGTGACGCATGTAAATGGTACTGCAAGAAGGCAGGCTCTCCCTTGACGCCGCCTGTGGTTAAACACACACACAACACAGAAAACATGGACCTGGCAAGAAAATGTTTTAACATCTAAGTACTAGAAATAGTTGTGGTACACCTGACAAACTGATTTATTTAAAAAATATCAGAAAATTGTGTAATTAATCTTACTTTTCTTTTTACTTTGGCTGTATTAAAGCTCAATGCTAAGTCTGCTGTGTCTCAACAAGATACAGAAATTTTATGGCACATAGTATATATTACTTTCTCTCTTGCCTTTATGTTACTTCTTACTCTATGATTTATATGTAATTATAGCTATTGCCTTAACTTAAGAGAGTGTGACATAAAAAAATTAGATCACACATACATAAACAAAATGGCACGCTTTGAAAAAAAGTATAGTGAAGAATCATTTTTAAGTATAAAATTTAGGTAAGATATAAAACCAACTCAGGAAAATTCAATTGAAAAGCCAAATAAAGCTGTATTTTTATACTGTACAAAAGAAAATTTACATTCCTAAGGTAACTAGATACATCTAGGGAAAATTACATATTTCTCGAGAAGCACAATATTTAATACCTTAGATATGTTTCTGCACTGCAGACTGATACTGAATTTTATACATCTTTATTTACAATAACTTAAAATATTTTTCATCTCTGGCAGGTATTTACAATGTCAACAGTGACGACATTTCACATTTCAACAATCAACAGCATTAACCAGTTCAGTAAAACAGTTAAGATAATGGCTTACATGCACCAATAAATATGATCTTAAATGTGTGGTTTTTGTTTTTCAACTCTGAAAAAAACACAAGTTTTCCTTAGTCCTAGGTTGAAAGGACATCATTCAGTAGAGATCATATTTTCTGCATGCCCGTCCTTTTTAAATTTTCACCAGCACTATTCTCCACACACTTGATTAAGTCTGTACCAAACTATAGGTTGATGCTGGTGAAAAAGAAGAGCTGTTATATACATTCCATATCCTCTTATTAAGCACACATATGTGAGTGGGATATCTGTTGCTTATTGTCCATTGAGACAAAGATCAGACCATATGATGTCAAAGCAGTAAAAATCCTTCAGTAGTTCTAGCTCTGCAGAGCCAAATTATCATGAAAAAAACAGTGGAAAATAATCTTTGAACCATAATACAGTTTCACTCAACTACTTAAACCGAATGTAATGCCAGCATAATTTTTAGAACAAAAGGATTCATTGTAAATTAGTAGATGAGCTTATAACAAATGTTTTAAAACACCACATGCAACATATCTCTCAATTCCATTTGCATGATAAAACTTAAAAATAAAAAAAACAAAACCCTACATTAGTAACTGTTAGCAAATATTCTCTTTTCAAGATAGTCTGATCAATACATTCATTATTTCTCAATTACCACTGGATATGGAAAAATAACACACAGAACCTGCTTGGAACACAATTATATTTCATATTTTCAAAAAAGTATTTGATAGTCTAAATAAATCCTTTTGTTCTTACTGGTTTTTAACATTACAAAACTCTTTTAGCTTTTCTGAATCCAATTACGTTTCTCTGCAAAGAAAAGAACAGTGATCCTGTACACAAATTACGTAAACCGTCTATACCATTTAAACCAATACTATACCATACTTACTAGACATATTTGCAATTGCCCACTTAAAGAGGTGCATTCCATAATTTCCCCCTCAATTTTATTTTTTTTAAGAAGTCATACAATTACTAATTTTAGAAATTTCTACCTCTTTTGATTCAATACTGATGAGCAGAATCCTTAATTTGACTTGGGGACATGAAAATGTTTCATTAGGAACATATAGACATAACCTTTAACTGGTATCTTGCTGGAAATAGAAAATGTCATTTTTACTGATATCATAAAATCTCAAATGGAATCTTGTAGCTACTGTTATGTCTATTTTCTAGGTCAAAGGACCTTTTAATATTTATTTCTTCCAGGGTTAGAAAGCAATGTTTTATGTTAAAGGGTCTCATTCCTTAATAGTTAAGTACATTAAAAGTTGTATTTGGTCAGAAGTTTTTCTTTGGTAAATTTTGTGATCAGTGAAGATGTAAGGAATTTCTTCTGATGTTGACACTCAAATACAGCAAACCAGATAGGTATGAATTCTGTAGCTGGAGATGGATTGTCCAATTAATTTTATTTCTTTTTGTAATAAACCAGCTTCTTTACTAGACTTACCTCCAGCTATATAGTTAAAATAAAAAGACTCATACTTTATATCTAAATCTATTATTATTATTATTTTTGGTAAATATTAAACATAACAGCAGACATCGCCTGTGCCTTAATTTGTAAACATCATGAAAACATTTTCTCAAAAGTCAGAAGCAAAACACAGAACTTACATTCTATACTGCACTGCCAGTATTTCATCACATCATTCTGAGCTTTTGGCTAATGTGCTATCCTGAACTACACCCTCCTGTGTGTATTTCTCATGTGACTAAGAGCTAAGATCACTTTAAGCCAAAAATACTGAATATAGAAGCTAACAAAATTTTATGATGCATGGCCAAGTTTATAAGGAATATTCCTACATGGAAAAGGGAAAGTTAAGGTGGAGGTGATGACTCTAATTCTAATGGCTTGGGATAACTATGCCAATTTCTGGGATGGCCAAGAACCTAACATGATTTAAGGGCACACTGGTTGACTCTGTTGAATATTTCCAATGTATCTTCAGTGCCATTATGTTATGCCATTAGATACAAACAACACAAATAATACTAAAATTGATGTCTTACAGTATCAAAGTGACATTCTTGGCAATGGAAAACTGTACCAATCTGGTAACTTGTTAGGGCTCTATTAGCACTGTTAATTTTACACTGCATTCTATCTTTTTAGAATCTGGTAAGTATCCCAATTTTTTAAAGCTTAAACTATCAATAATTTCTAGTTGGTTTTCAAACAACTTGTTTCTAAAAATCACTTTAAAAAAATTAAAGTATTACAAATAATTGTCTCAAACAACTCTGGTTTGAAACATGACAATAATCATTAAACTTGAAAGTTAAAACGTCTTATGTTCAGACTATTTAACACAGCCATAATATAGAAAAATTTCTCTATAACTCTTCCAGACCTTCTGACTACAGCATGGCCTATTAAACTTTTTCTAAACTGAAAACCAAGTATGTAACTGAAATACTGATTTAAAAAAAAACAAACATAAAACTTACTTTGTAATTCAAGATCCAAAACACAGAGATCTCCTTGCCAGTGTTGGTGGTATAATAGTGTACTACCCCTAAAGACACAGACTAATTTTTTCTATTTACAAATGAACATGCAGAGAGTTAAAGGAGAAAACTGATTGTCGACAACTAAAGTAGTCAAAAATGGATCCATAGCACCTCACAAAGTGAGGTGGGAGAAAGAGGAGGGGGTACCCTTCATTAAAATATTCACAACAATAGTGCACACAAAACAATCTAAAGGAAGCTATTCTCAGTACTCCAGTGTCTAATAAATAATTACAATTAATTTAAAGCTACTAAGTGGAATTTGAGAATACAGTTGGAAATATTGGGCTTATATAGCTGAGACTACCACATTTAAGACGTTTTATACGGTATATACACTTTAGATGACACCACGGTCACTATTCCATTATGGAACTATCACTTCACACCGTAAGCCTTTTTTCAATCATACAAGAAAATATTGTTTGCATCTGCTCTGATCACAAGGTTCAATTCTTTCTACACTAGAAATTAATGGAATAAAAGTTATTTAAATTTCACCTTCCAGTATTCTACTGTGCAATTTAACTACTTGTCACATTGGTGACTATGAAAGCTAGGTGATTCAAAAATTACTTTTAAATAGCTAGAAACACTGATCAAAGAAAGCCATCTCACTGGTTTTATTTCATATTTAAATAAATCCCCAGAACTGTAGTGAACTAGAACACGACAGCATACAACTGATTTGTGGCAGAAAATAGTAAGGCATAAATTAGAACAAAGAACAATGAATCTATCCTTACATCTGTACAGATGGCTACATTTCCATCATTTCCACATTTACTGTTTATGACTCTACATTTTTTCTGGATGCAATACTTTCCTTAATATGCCATATTCATCAACTGCTATGCTGGAACTAAACAAACTGCAGAAATGAAGAGTGTCACAGACTACTTAATAGTACATATACAGGGAGGAAGTGGGGTGTATATGCACTTATGGTACATATACAAGGAGGCAGACAAGTTTGACTGGGGCTCTGCTTCTGAGTTATGTGACCTTGATTGTACCACAATCTCTTTTGAGTCTCAGTGTCCTCAGGATGGATGTGGGGCCAGATTTGGAGACTAGCTAGGTTATCTCTAGGATTTCTTCTAGCACAAAAATTCTGATTCTATAGTAAGTAGGCACCACAGAATGAATTAGGAGGGTCAGAGTAGTAGCAGGGATCAAGATTTAAAATTACAACATTTTTTTCTTCCTAGCTCCTTAGAATACCTTCGTATTTTAAAATCTTATTTCTAATTCAACTTTTTGCTTTACATTTTAGTTTGTCTTCTATTAACATGAGTTTTCTCTAATGTCATAAAGACGAGTTCCCAAAGTCATCAGATATGTGTTTTCCTGAACCTAATATGGCACGGATGACCTCAACCAAATAGTCATCTTACAGAAATCAAAGTATTTTATCCCTAAATAGCTTTTTCACAGATGGCTAGACTTTTTCAAAATGGAAATTATAAAGTATAAAACAAAAAGCCATTAACAGGTAAAGTACTAATGTTGCTGGTCAATATTTTTAACAGTGCTATTGTATAGCTAAAGCAAACCTTTAAATTAAATGCCAATAAATAATACTAATGAATATCACAAAACTTGGCTTGTTAAACTAACTCATTGCATTTTTAACTGTGTCTTACACAGGAAATCTGTTCTAAGAACCTGAATGTAAAGTTTTAACTAAGTGAGATATTTCTGATTGGTCCTAATCACAGTGTCTAAAAGAATTAGAACACAAATGTTGTAAGGTCATGAAACATTAATGGGTATGCATACATTTAAATATATATATAGACACACACACACACACACACACATTTACATAGATAAGTAAAACCTTCCAAGTTGAACTTTTTCAAAATCAATTTTAGATACATAATTTCTATCTAAAACCAAAGGAAATTTCTGTTTTATTTTACAGTTTTCCTGCTATTTGGTATTTTGTGCTTTAACTAGAATCACACCAGATTTAGATGCCAGTAAATGCATAATTTGTTGAATTAAAAACAATCCCTTAGTCTTCCTAAATAATCTAGGTGGTTATCCCCTACAGTGACTGATCTCCAGCCATGGCCAAGATCTTATTCCCTGGTATGTACTACACTCTTTTTCTTCTATCCCTTAAATTCTGCTTTTCTTAGTATGTTACAGACCTTTCGCCCACATTTATTTGGACTGTTTCTTAATTCTTTTTAATTTATCTGACATCTGTTAGTCAAATCAAAAGAAGCGATACCTAAAATATGCCTTTGTGATACACACACATACATGTACACATCATACACAAACACATACACACACAAATCAATAAATCATCTATCACCTTTCAGGTTTACTGCAGACTTTGGCAATGCTGTAGGTAATAGTTTAGGTTCTAGTTTTCCATTTCTATACGAGCTGAAAATGTTACAGACCACCATATTCAAACAAGATTATCATTGTTCTTATAAAGATTCTAACAAAGCCCCTTTAAAAAATGCTCTTATAATCAAAAAAGAAAAATAGGAGGGAGATTTCTAGGTGTGAGAAAAATGAGGCATTTTTCTAATTTTATTAATCAAAAATCTATTGTAATTTTAATTGGTAAAGTTAAAATGTTAAACTGTTAAGAGAATACTTGCTTTTTATAAATTCAGTATATAATTTTTTCACAGTAATAAAGAAAAATGTCTCAATATACAAAGCACTAATGGTTCTGATGTGTTTTATGAAAGGATAACTGAAACATTTTAACTCATAATACACTAATTTTTAAAAACTGAAAATATTCCCTTCTATTTCAAGCAGTAGAGCCTGAGAACCAGAAGGTTATACTAAAATATTGTCCAAACAAATCAGAACTTAAAAAAAAAAAAAAATTTTAACAAATAATGAATTTTTGGAGCCTCTTAGTACAGTTACCAAATGCTACTTATATACATTCAACATCTAGCTTACTGACATGATTTCAAAATTTTATAAAAAGGAGAAAATTTTGCAGATAGGTGATTTAGAAGGTACACAAATTGCATTACATTAACACAAAGGCAGTGTGGTCCTTGTAGGAGAAATCAAGTCAGTACTCCCTGGTAGAAATGTTCTATAAAAATGCATCACATTGAAGTGTCAGTGTTTTCATCCAATTATCTGTCCCTGATGTATTTCCTTGGAGCACATGATCTATCAGGACTTTAGGTATCTTAGTCTAAAATATCTGACTGAATTTAGGTACATCTAGAAAGCAGCTGAAAGGGTTTCTCCAACAGTCTAACATCACAGAAAGTGGACTGAGAAACCCCTCTCTTTACCTGAAGACGTACTTGCTCTAGTTCAGTCATCATCAGCTCACGAAAGAAAAGAAACAACAATGAAAGACCAAGCAAAATCTCCCTAACACACGCAATCCCATACAAGTTAAACAAAACACACCCCCGCCCCAAACCCCAGCACCAAAGTGTCAATCATTCCTGGGAAACAGAGCATGCCCCTTGGATGCTCTGATTTGTTAGCTGTTCAAACTTTAAGGACAGAAATGACCCTAGGTCCTTGTGGGGAGGAGGGAAGACATGTTAATCATGACCATAGAGCCATTGAAAGTGCATTATCAACTACACGATCAACTTAGAGCCCCCTCTCCAACAGAGAAGGCCACAACTTGATTTGAATGCCTCAGTATTAAACATTTATGTCCTCAGGGTAAAGGAGATGAGGAAAGAGATGGGGAAAATAAAGAGCTACCCTCATTTTAATGAAAAAAGTGCAGCAGCCTGCCACCTTTCCCCATGCTTCTCAAGAAAACGATTGCACAGACTCAGAGAAGTCCAAAGTCATAGCAGAATCTCTGAGGCACTCCTGGTAAAAACAGAAAAAATTACGATCCAGTAGTCTTCATAGTTCTACAGATTATGAGAACACACCCGTTTTGTTTTGTTTTTTAAACAAAGCCACAGAATTATTTCATAGGGATCATATACACCATTTCCTCTACATCCTCAGTCTCACAGTGTTGAAATGGGACTGATCAGCCTACAACGGATTGCACATCACCCAAGGAGAAAGGAAGGCATGGAAAAGGCATACATTTTATACTGCTTCACAAACACATTTACAAGGAATAGGTGAAGAGAAGATACAGGAGGAAAAAGAAAACCTTATTGCTGTTTCCATACAAAATACATCATGAAGATTACTACACTAAATCAAACCTGGTTACGATGACCAATATTTTCACAATGTGGGATGACGTGTCTTCTCGTACAGTGTTCAGATTAAAAGATATGCAGAGAGACGAAAGAGGATGTCAAAACTACACCTGGGATATTAGCTGCATATTGAAACTTGGGGATCGAGACTGCTTGGTTAAGGGAGCTCCTGGGCTGAGGAGCTCTTTACTTTCTCCAGCTTGACCTAGCCGGTCTTCCTGCAGACTGATAGTTGAGTAACGATTAGCACTGTTAGCTGCTAAATTATTAACTCCCTCAGGGCCTACCCCAATGCTGGGACTTGCTTGACTGCCATTGACATAGTCAAATGATTTACTGGAGGAAGCACTGGCTGTCCGGATTAAGCTCACACTGTTGGTTTTGGGCACCACCTGGCCAGCAGGCAGGCTCAGGTGTTTCTTCATCGGTGTCAGTTCAACGGAATCTACACTAAGATCAGCTGGTTGCTGGACATACTGCTTGCGAACTACTGAATCTCGGGGGCTCTCACTGGATTTGATTGAAGAAGCTGTGTCTTTATCCTTAGCTGAACGCCCAGTTGCTACTTTCCTCAAACTTCCCCTCTGAGAGGATGACGGTTTGGTCCCAACTGGCTGACTGCTGAGGGAAGCCCCAGATGAAAATCCTTCATCTGCATCATTCAGGTTTGCAGATTCCTCTCCTCCATTAACACCCTCAGCACCTACAAAACAAATCAGACAGACTCAGCAACAGCTCATTAAACAGAAAGCAGCTGTGAATAACAAAACTGACTATTTCTTGGGTAATGCTTACTATAGGCGAGCCATGTTTTATTCGGGAGATAAAACAATCTATCCTGAATTCTAATAGTATACTTACTAGGCTTAGCTTAATTAATCTATCTCTTGTAAAACTGTCTACAAACTAGCTTAGCTAGCTATCCAAATTTTGACACACAAAACAACTTTAGGTAAAATACAACATTCTTTTAGTGTGTATCTTTAAGAATATGATGTCAACATGAGGTGACTATTTCACACAGACCATGCGAAAGAGAGCCCCTCCTAGTTTCAGTTACCCAGAGTTACAACAAAAACTCATGTAAACTTACAGGTCAAACCCTAATTAAAAGATGAACAAAAAAACCCACTATTGTTGAGTCAGTTCTGACTGAAGAGACCTCACAGGGCAGAGTAGAACTGGCCCACTGGGTTTCCAAGGCTGTAAATCTTGATGGAAGCAGACTATCACATCTTTCTCCCATAAAGCTGCTGGAGGGTTCAAAGTGCTGACCTCTGGTTAGTGGCGAGGACTTTGGCTGCTGTACTGCCAAGGCTCTGTAAACAGTGATTAATTACAATAAAATTTTTATTCTAAAGCTAACTGTTCCCGTGTGGCTTCAGAACCTTTAAATCTAACTCAAAACTCTACAATGCTTCCAGTAATTTCATACTAATGTTTTGTCTTACAGATATACCCACTCATTGTTGTCTATATTTTCTTTATTAATTACTGCGAAGAAAATATCTGCCTGATTATTGGACAGAAGGGTTAGGGAACCAACAAGGACATTTAATAAGAACTGTTACTTTCCATATATTAATATAATATTTAAAATCTTTAACAATGAGTATGTATTGTTGTCATAATAAAAACACTATAGCGCCCCATCATGGTTCATTCAGAAATTGCAGTTAATGACAAGAATCCTTATTTTGGGATTTTCTGGGAAGGACAAAAGTAAACATATTCACCTTGGGATTTTCTGAAAGCCCAATTCTCTTACTGAAAGTATGATCAACATTCATTTACAAAGTACTACATCTGTTTCTTTCAAAAACTGATAGTGGTTTGCTACCTCACTAAATTCATTTCCTAGACTGCCAGGAATTTTAACCCAAATCTTTTCAGAAAGACAGTTCTAAGCAAACATCATTTTGAGATACATGTTACCACAGTAAAATGTATACAAATAATACTTAAACATGATCTTTTATTTAACATAATACCTGAAAAATATTTTCTCATATGGAGTAGTTATTTCCTTCCAAAAGAATAAAACATCCTTAAAGCAAAGAGCACGTTTTTATGATATCCAGCAGTTGAAGTCTTCAAACATCATGCAAAGCCACATGAAAATGCATCTGCTAAGAACAGCAGTAGCTGACACCACTTCTCTGAACTCCTTCAAGAGTGTCTATTGTACCTCAAAATCAATTATTAAGATATTGTATCAACTTACTAATTTACTTACAATTAGTAAAAAGAACTCCAAAGTGCTCAAGTAACTGGTTCAGAATTGATATTAGTAATATAAAATTGAGAGTGGACAAGAAGCATAACACTGGGTATACCTTTTAAGGAGAGGAGACTGAGACTTAGTGCTAGCTACTGAATCTCGCTACATGCAGATCTGATGCCCAAGCAATATGTCCACAAGAGAGATGATAACATAAAAGCCACCATGCAAGAGTATCTGATGGTCTATTACTAAGAATGTTTTTTTTTTTAATGCAGTGGATCACTGATTAAACTTTAATCACAGGCACTGCTTTTAGCTTAATGACTAACATCAGCTTTAAAAGAAGTCCCAAATAGAATGCCACTTGACACTCAAGAGAAAGGTAGGTGATAGGCTTGTATTTGCCCTTCAATTTCAACATACAATAAATACAACTTTAAAACCATCACATTAGAAAACAAATTTTCTTTTAAAAGAAAAAATTCCATTTTTGATGTTAATCCCAATGCTCCAGCTGACTTTAGAATTACCAAAATTTTTAGTAAGTTTCTTCCCTCTGTTTAGCAAACCTCAAGGAATAAAAAGGGAATTAATCGCATCTCACAACTTTTTTTCCTTTCTGATTTTCTCTCTATGTGATAACAGTTACCAATCATGAACTAAAGAGCAGACAATGAGAAAATATTTTTAATGAACTTTTCTACTCACGACTGCCTCTTCTTATAAATTTAGCTTATACTGATTTAAAGCTTACCATTAATCTGTTAGAAGGTAAAATAATTTTTTAACAAATTCAAACATACTCAAGGAACTTATTCTTCTTTCCTTCTAGCTATATCCTTCAACTGAAATCTCTTCAACATTAATAGGAAATATCCAAATTACTATTTTTGCTCCTTTTTCAAAGCGCATGACTTTGGATGAACTGAAAAAAAAGTTTCAACTTAATCTCAAACTTTTTTGTTATCAACTATGATTTAGTACAAAGTAACAGTGGCAACAGTTACATGTTAATGGCTCATTCAGTCATCAACTAGACTGTGTTCAACACCTATTTATTTCCTTATTATTATTATTTAATGTGTTTAAGCAAGATAAAATTGAGTCCTAAGGGTAACGCAAGGCAATAATGAAAAACCATAAAAGGTATTCACTCTACCTTCCACAACCGTTCAAAGAATCATATTTGCAAAATAGCAGTAACTTCTCTGGAACCCTGGAGCATGCACATGCAATGCTGTTAAATGAAGTGAGGTCAATCTAGACAAATGGCCAGGAAGGAAAGGGCAGATTTATCTTCTTACTGAGCATGCTCAAATTTCTAATATACCAAAAGAGCAACAGACTTTCTTAAGGTGAAAGGTAACTGCTTCCTGTATGTTTTGTTTTTAAAATAAATATGCACCCTATTTTAAAACTGCATGCTACATTCTATAAACAAGTGCAACAGTTCCATGGTACTAATACATTAAATACTGTATATTATTTCATGAAACACACACAAGTCATTAACTAATGCAAAAAAAAAAAAAAAAACCCACAAACCCCAACACCTATTAGGCAACTATTGTTGCCATCTTTCACAAAGTGAACTCCTATGCTATTACATGCAAAACAGCATGTAAATACTTTCCTATGAGAAAGTTTTCTTTTACACATGGGGGGAGGAGAGCTAAAGCATATTCTCATTTTGAGATACCTGCACTGTTTTCTACTTTGTTTTTCAAAGACCTAGTAGGATATCTGGTCTCTAAAGAACACATTTCAATTCTGTTTGGGAGCTTTGTAATACAACTGTAATTTGTAATTATAAAATGTCATGTGCATCATGACACCACATTCAGAGTCACTACTTCACTACTCAGACCCAGTCAACTTGATTCATACATATAGTATACCAGTATACTTTATAAAAAAAAAAAAAAAAATTCTTGTTAATTGGCCGCCCTGGAAATACAGATACATTGGTTGACTCTAATTTGGTCTAATTTCTCAAAGACAGTATATCAGTATTTTAAAATCCTCCACAGATTTTTAAAGAATAAATTATTGTGTGAATAAAATCAATTCACATTGACTAATAAGGCTCATGTCCATAGGGTATGAGTTTCCTAATATTAGAATAAACATGCTCAGTAATGAAAAAAAGTTGAAGCATTTGCAGATCTTTTGGAGACAGGCCCCTGCCCTGCTAGCAGCCATGCCAAGCTGTTCTTAGATCACAGAGGGATGCAGACTCCAGGCCAGCACAAATGGCAACTAGAGATTGTACCTGATCTGGTGCTAGGCATACGGGGGAGGGAGGGTGTGCTTTGCAAGGAGCTACTAATACACCCTAGGGTAGTAGGCACACACGCTAGAATGGAAAGATGTTCTGCTTGGGGATAGAGAGCCAGGATCCTTCTCCAGCAACTGCCTCACTGACTTCTACCTCCTCATCTCTGTCCTACCCTCTGTTGTGGCTGCTGCTGAGGTGGGCTCCGGCGAGCCATGCTCAGGGGTCCTGCGCACCAGCACCTCCCCCTCTTGCACACGTTTGATCCCTAGGTCAGTGGAGCCGTGTTGGATCGAGGAGCCAGGAATACTTGAGTCAGCCTCGTTTGAGAAGTCAAAGCCATCTGGGATTCAACATATAAAATTTTAGTGCTTTTGTGCTGCTCTATTCTTTTCTGAGCATTTTGACCCAGGCAGATAAGAGTATGTATATATGGATATGATATAAACACAAACACTATTTATATAGTTACATGTGTGTGCACAGCATGCACACACATAAGGCAGCAGATGAACAATGTGAAGTTGGCAAATGAATAGGAGAGAAAAATAGGGATCATTAAAATAGCAATTAATATCTCTTAGGCAAGACAGCTTGACAATTCAAGCACCATATGCCTATAAAACACTGCTGGTTTCAGCATTTACAAAAAAAAAGGAAAGGCAAAGATAAAATCTGAAAACAAGAATCCTTTTACATATAGCATGTATTAGATATACCAGTAGTTTGGCCAGTTACATAGTTTTCTTCTACAATGCCCATACATGCATCCTTTTTTTCGTATGGTAATAGAATTAATAAAGATTATTTTTTTCCTGCTGTTACTAGTTCAAAAAAGGACAAAAATTACCCTAATCTTAGTTCTGCTTTAGATTTTACAGAGGAGTCTAAAATATATAATAACTTTAAGCATTTAATTTACAATTTCTACTGCTATTTCAAAAAACTAAAAAAGTTTTGACTTAATTATATAGGTTGCTGTAAGATCATGGTTAATATAACCTATAATAGCATTAATAAATGTACTAGAATACATGAGGGGATGACGGAGGCTCTGTCCTCACCTTCTCTCCTCCACCTATGACGGCGGATTGAAGCTGTTGTAATTGCAGTACGAGAAATCCTCGGTACTGTTGGAGTGACTTCTACTTTAAGTACTTTCTGGCCTTCTTGGGAAGAGTCGGGAGCATCAAACGGCAAGGAGTTTTTCATGGCATTGGCAACCTAGAACGATGATGTAAGTCTATACAAATTTACAATCAATATAGTTTTATGCTTATTCTATACTTCATCTTTTTAAAAACCAGGACTTTAAAAGTACAGTATGTCAGAAGTGCCTGTATCTTCACTGTTCTTTTTTTCTTAAAATAGGCTTTTCAAATAGAATTTTTTAAAAATGTTAACTCACATAACCTAACAACTCCTTGAACATGCTGACTTTCAGACAGAAAATAGCATTCCAAAGAAAGACAAATTAACATTTGAACACTGATATAAGAAAACAATAATTTTCTAACTCTTCAAATGATAAATAATGTGTAAAATTTCATTCTGATAAACAGCCTTTTCTTCACTCTTCTATTTCTAGGAAGGAAAAAATTTCCCTCAACACTTCTGGCATTTTGTCCCCCTTTCTGTTCCCTGTGGAGAAGAGTGAGACTCAGGTGAAGAATAACTGCCTTTGACTGGTCCTCATTTCTTAACTGACTAGTGTAATCTGGCAAAGATCTTGAGCCATAGGATTGACTGCCTTTCTCCCTCTCTCCACCTGGAGTAGTGGAATTTGGCAACCTGGAGCACCTGCTCTGTGGGTTCAAACCTCCTCTCCAGGAGGCTTTTCTAGGCACTAGGCTGAGGGATGGAGACTTCAGTCTTTCAATTCAGTGTCTACTGGTAATAAGGATGATTGCCTTGTTTCTCCATCTGTCAGTTATTTTGGCTATTTATCAACTGGCTCTAAATACGAACAGGGAAGGGTGGTGTCATTTACTGAGTTTCTCTAAGACCTCTAACAATAATGGACTGGAGATAACTAATCTCTATCTATATTGCCTTGGAAATGTCACTCCTATTTACACGATTGTTGCAAGGATAAAACTATGAATTAAAAAGTCTCACAAATCTAAGGTATGATCAGTATGATGTCAGTTTGTGATTCATTTGCTTTAATGTAATCCTTAAGAGTAAAAATCTGGAATGCTGACATGAGAAAAAAATGAAAATCCAAATATCAAAGAATGATTGCAAATGGTACCTCAATATATTTATATTTACCTTAAATATAACTATGACATACAAAAAATATCATGATAAAAGTACTACAGAAAGCTTAGAAAAACAAAGAAAACTGGAAATTAAAAAAAAATCCACAGTTGAATCATCTAGACAAATTTATTAGCATTTTGTATATTTCCTCTGTGCTATCTAGATTTCAAAGTGAGCCTATGAGTCAGACTCAACAACGGCAATGAGGGTGGTTTTCGGCTACCCAGATTTAAAGGAAAAAAAAAAAAAAAAGAAGACATAGAGTGGGGTCCACGGTCTCAGGGACCATCTAGCTCAACTGGCATAACACAGTTTATAAAGAAAATGTTTTACATTCTACTTTGGTGAGTAGTGACTGGGGTCTTAGAAGCTTGTGAGATACTCCACTGGCCTTACCCTACAGAACAAAGGAAAATGAAGAAACACAAGGGAAAGATGAGTCCAAAGAACTAATGGACCACAACTCCCATAGCCTCCACCAGACTTGGTCCAGCACAACTAGATGATACCTGGCTACCACAACCTTCTGCTCTGATAGGGATTGCAATAGAGGGTGCTGGACAGAGCAGAAATAAAAGGTAGAACAAACTACTAATTCAAAAACAAACAAACAAAAAAACTTACTGGTCTGACAAAGACTGGAGAAACTCTGAGAATATGTTCCCAGACACCCTTTTATCTCAGCAATGAAGGAACTCCTAAGGTTCACCCTGCAGCCAAAGATTAGACAGGCCCATGACACAAAGCGAGACAAAAGTAGCACACCAGTCCAGGAGGAAGGACTAGTACTTATGAAGTGACAGGAGAGCTGAGAGCAGGGAACGTGAATGTCGAGAAGGGGAGGGTGTTGACGTATTACAGCATGGGTAACCAGTGTCACAAAGCAACATGTGTACTGTTTACTATGAAGCTAGTTTGCTCTGTAAACCTTCATTTAAAGTACAAAAGTGAAAAAAGATGTATACTGTTTTTACCACTTATAACAAACTAGCACTTTTCTTTAACATAAATTCTCAAATGTTTAATTTCATGAAATATAATGTAAGGTCATTTGCATAATCATTCTCAGCTGTGGAACATTTAGATTATTTCTACTCCTTTGTAGTTAAAAATAACATGGTAATGTTGTGCTTAAATTCTTTCTGTATTTAACATAGTTTTCTGGGATAGACTGCTAGACATGGGATTGTTCTTGGCATGGGAAAATGAATCAAAAAACACACATCACCAAATGTTTCAGCAGAAGGATGTTCTGAGTTATACTTTAAATGCTACTGGTAATATAAAGAATGATTCCTTTTGCCTTCCTTACTCTACGCTATTGGATATTTACACTTTTGAAAAACTCCTTATTTACCTTTTGGGGATTATCTTTGTTTTTGGCAGGGGCAAGGACAAGACAGAGGTGGATGACACATGTTTACACAGAACAAATACTAATTGGCATCTTCCTGTTATATCTCCTGAGAGTATTTTTTTCCATTTGTACACTGTATATTAATTTTACTTTAAAAAAACTGATAGTTGGGGGGCAGAGTCCAGATGGCGGACTAAGCACATGTCTCCTTATATCCCTCTGGAAACCAAGACCTGAACTGATAATCAAACGGAGCCTTGTGATCACCTAATCAGCCCCAGGACACGGCACAGGGCTGCTACTTTCCACTTCATACCACTGAGGGAAAAACCTCCTCTCTTTTGCTGACTCCTGCTCCTGGCTAGCCCTGGCTCTCACAGAATGAAGGTAAACGCACCATTTTGACTTTTTTTTTTCCTCTGTCTTGGCTGGTGGGTGGAGCTGGGTCTTGCCTAGAGGCTAGACTCAGATGCGCTGCTGGAGGGATAGGCAGGCAAAATTCCCATATTTTGAGAGTCACGCTTAGGACTCTGTTAATCTAGCCACTTTGGGCCTATTGTCTTATCTCTGCCTCAGCAGTGTTTGTACGGAATTACGTAGTCAGTGTGTGGGACGCCATGTTGGTACTGAGACTTTAGCAAGACCTAACTCTTAGCCTGGGAGCCAGCACCTGCAAACAGGACTGCGCTTCTCCGAGAGAAAAGCAGTAAATTACACAGTGCCACCTACGTTGTGGGCCCTGCAACAGAAGCAGAGGAATTATTACCACTCGTCACTTTTAGCCCCTCTATCTGCCACCTGTGTGGAGAATGCCATCGTGGCTACGGGTGGCCGCAGCTGGACCTAATTCTTAGCTTGGGTGCCAGAGCCTGCCCTCAGGAGAGTGCTTTTCTACCAGAAAAGCAGTATCCACACAGTGTCACCTAAGGCTAGGCCCTGTCAGCAGAAGCCAACAGGGCAGTAGCATTACTGTATTCTGAACTAGTTTGTATCATCTGGGGTTGGACATAGTGGTGCTTACTTTGTCAGGTGAGAAGAGGGACCTCTACACCTGAAAACCTGACTGACTTGAGAAGTGGTCAGATACCTTTTGCTTTACATTTTAAGACAGCCTAGAGAAACATCTGCAGCCCATCCTCACAGTATCTCTTCCAGCCTCTAATTACTCACATAGGACCCCAAAAGCAAGTCCCTTGGGCATACAAGAAATCACCCATGGCTTCAAAAGGCTCCCAATCAAAGCAACCAAGGAGTTTTCCAGATGAAGAAACTTTTATGAAAGCATCAGAAAGTGAATACAAAATGATTATATACAGAGCCCTTCTAGACCTTATACAAAAGGCAGCAGAAAAAAATGAAAAATTAAGCAAGCTGTTCGATCAGATGGAACACCAGTACTCTGAAATCCAACAGATCAAGAACAAAATCAAAGACATAGAAACTTCCATGCAAAGCCAAGAAAACAGAATGGAACAAATAGAAAAAAGAATTTCTGACTTGGAAGACAGAGCTACTGACGCCAGCATCTATAAGGAGAAATCAGAAAAAAGAAACAAGAAAAATGCAGAAACATTAAGAAGCATGTGGGACTCTATTAAGAGGAACAACCTTCAATTAACTGGAGTCCCTGAACAGGGTGAGACATCTGAGAACACACAGAGTATTGTTGCTGAGCTGCTGACAGAAAACGTCCGAGAAATCATGAAGGAAGACAATATAGACATCTCAGATGCATACTGTACGCCACCCAATATAGATCTCAAAAGAAAGACTCCAAGACATATTATTATAATCAAGCTTAACAAAATGAAACATAAGCAGCAACTCTTAAAGGCAGTAAGACTCAAAGCAAAGCTAACATTCAGAGGGAAACCTTGTAGACTCTCTTCAGATTTCTCAGCACAAACCATGCCAGCACAGAGAGAGTGGCATGACACATTCAAAGCCTTGAAGGAGAAGAACTTCCAGGCAAGAATTACATATCCTGTGAAACTATCTTTCAAATATGAAAATGAAATGAAGACATTCCCAGATAAACAGAAACTCAGAGACTTTGTAAAAACCAAACCAAAACTACAAGAAGTACTAAAAGAAGTTCTTGGTGTGGGCTTAGAAGAATGAAACCACTGACTTTATATTTTAGAACGACATACTACTCAAAACTCTGCTCAGTTAGGGAAGGCTCCAAAGTCAATCACAGCTTTAATATGGAAAGAAGCAATCCAGTGATCATCATGAAAACTATGGTGCCATCATATGAAAGAGAGGGATGTACTACAGTTGTTATAGTCCTTCCAGATGGAGAGGAAGATGACAAGACTGGTAGTAATTAAAATTGGGTTTATATATAGTTTATTAACGGGGATCATAGGGGCAGCTGCAAAGCACAACAAAGATGTATCTTACCGTTTCAAGAAATGTAACACATGAGTCTCAACAACTACAAAACCAGCTCTGAAAAAAGGAGAAAAATCAACTCACAAAAAACAATGTCCCAGAATAGACTAATAAGAGAAAACAACAGAGAAAACATTAACATAAAAATAAACATATCACAACGGCAGCACTGAACACATACCTATCAATAATTACATTGAATGTGAATGGACTGAATGCTCCAATAAAGAGACACCGAGTGACATCCTGGATCAAAAGACATGACCCATCCATATGTTGTCTACAAGAAACTCACTTGAGACCTAAAGATAGGAACAAACTGAAAATTAAAGGATGGAAGAATATATATCAAGCTAAAAATGAACAAAGAAGAGCAGGGGTGGCAATTCTAATCTCAGACAAAGTCAATTTTAATGTAAAATCCACCATCGTGGACAAAGATGGACACTATTGCTCAAAGGCTCAGTACACAAGCAAGACTTAACTATAGTAAATATTTATGCACCTAATATCAGAGCAACCAAAAACGTCGAAGAAATACTGACTACAATCAAAAGAGAGTTAGATGACTCTACAATAATAGTGGGAGACTTCAACACTCCACTCTCAACACTGGACAGATCATCTAGAAAAAAGCTCAGTAAAGATACAGAAGACCTCAATGCCACAATTAACCAACTAAACCTCACTGATATATACAGAACTTTCCACCCATCAGCAGACAACTACAACTTCTTCTCCAGTGCTCATGGAACATTCTCCAGAATTGACCATGTGTTAGGCCATAATGCAGTGCTCAACAAAATCCATACCATTGAATTACTGCAAAGCATCTTCTCAGATCATAAAGCCATAAAAGTTGAAGTCAATAGCAGAAAAAAACATAGATATAAAGTAGAACTCTTGGAAACTGAACAACATCTTGCTCAAAAAAACATGGGTTATACAGGAAATCAAGGATGAATTAAAGAAATTCATGGATTCCAATGAGAACAAAAACACTTCCTACCAGAACATATGGGATACAGCCAAAGCAGTGCCCAGAGGTCTGTTTATTTCCATAAATGCACACATCTGGAAGGAAGAAAGAAACCAAATCAAGGAACTAACTCTACAGCTTGAATAAGTAGAAAGAGAACAACAGAGGAACCCCTTGGGCACCAGAAGACATGAGATCATAAAGATTAGAGCAGAGCTAAATGAATTAGAGAATAGAAAAACAATTGAAAAAATTGAAAAGACCAAAAGCTGGTTTTTTGAGAAGATCAACAAAATTGACAAACCACTGGCTACACTTACTAAAATAAAAGCAGGAAAGGAAACAAATTACCCAAATTAGAAATGAGAGAGGAGTTGTCATCACATACCCAACAGAAATCAAAAATATCATAACAGAATACTATGAAAGACTGTACTCTAACAAATTTGAAAACCTAGAGGAAATGGAGAAATCCCTTGACTCATACCACCTACCTAAGTTATCACAACGTGAAGCAGAACAACTTAATAAACCCATCACAAAGGAAGAGATTGAAAATGTCATCAATGCACTGCCAACCAAAAAAAACTCCAGCAGAATTCTACCAAGCATTTAGAGAAGAGTTATCTCCAATACTACTGAGACTATTTCACAGTATAGAAAGGGATGGAGTACTCCCAAACTCATTCTATGAAGCCAGCATAACCCTGATACCAAAGCCAGGGAAAGACCCAACAAACAAGGAGAACTACAGACCGATATCACTCATGAATCTAGACGCAAACATCTTCAACAAAATTCTGGCCAATAGACTACAACAACATATCAAGAAAATAATCCGTCATGACTAAGTGGGATTCATACCAGGGATGCAAGGCTGGTTTAACATCAGAAAAACAATTAATGTGATTTAACCACATAAATAACACAAAAGACAAGGATCACCTGATTTTGTCTATTGATGCAGAATAGGCATTTGATAAAGTTGAACACACATTCATGCTAAAAACTCTTAGCAAAATGGGCATAGATGGCAAATTCCTCAACACAATAAGGGCCACTTATACAAAGCCAATTGCCCACATCATCCTGAATGGAGACAGACTGAAAGACTTTCCCTTGAGATCAGGAACTAGACAAGGATGGCCACTCTCACTTCTTCTATTCAACATTGTGCTAGAAGTTCTAGCCAGAGTAATTAGACAAGACCAAGAAATAAAGGGCATCTGCATCAGTGAAGAGGAAGTTAAAATCTCCCTGTTTGCAGATGATATGATTGTATATGCAGAGAATCCCAAGGAATCTATAAGTAAACTACTCAAACTGATAGAAGAGTGCTGCAAAGTCTCAGGATACAAGACAAACATAAGTAAATCAGTAGGATTCCTTTATACCAACAACGAGACTGTTAAGGAAGAAATTATCAAGTCAATACCACTTACGATAGCCCCTAAGAAGATAAAGTACCTAGGAATTAATCTAACCAGAGAAATAACAGACCTTTACAAAGAGAACTACAAGCCCTTATTACAAGAAACTAAGAGAGACTTAGATAAATGGAAAAACCTACCCTGCTCATGGATAGGAGACTTAACATTGTGAAAATGTCTATTTTACCCAAAGCAATCTATTTATATAATGCAATGCCAATACAAGTTCCAGCGACACTTTTTAATGAGATGGAGAAACAAATCACCAATTTTGTTTGGAAAGGGAAGAAGCCCCAGATAAGTAAGCCAGCCAAGTGCCGTCGAGATAAGTAAGGTACTACTAAAGAAGAAGAAGACACTGGGAGGCCTCTCATTACCCGACCTGAGAACATACTACACTGCCACGGTGGTCAAAACAGCCTGGTACTGGTACAAGAACAGACAGATTGATCAATGGAACAGAATTGAGACCCCAAGAGATGACACCATCTGCCTATGAACAACTGATATTCGACAAAAGGCCCTAAGACATTAAACTGGGGTAAAAACAGTATCTTCAACAAATGGTGCTGGCAAAATTGGATATCCATCTGCAATAAACTGAACCAAGATCCATATCTTACACCTTATACAAAAACCAACTCCAACTGGATAAAAGACCTAAATATCAAATCTAAAACGATAAAGCTCATCCAAGAAAAGGTAGAAACAACAATGGAAGTTTTAATACACAATGTGGACAGACTCCAAAATCTGTCAAAGAAACCACAATCAACAGAAGAGAAAATAGGTAAATGGGAACTATTAAGAATCAAACACTTTTGCTCATCCAAAGACTTTATTAATAGAATTAAAAGAACACCCACAGAATGGGAAAAAATATTTGGCAACTCTATGTCAGACCAATTCCTGATCTCCATAATCGACAAGATACTACAAAATATCAATAAAAAGAAGATAAGTCATCTAATTAAGCGATGGGCAAATCAGATGGACAGACATTTCACTACCACATGCGGACATGTTCACAATCTTTACTTATTAAAGAAATTCAACTCAAGACGACAATGAGATACCATCTCACCCCAACAAGATTGGCCATGATCCAAAAAACACAAAACAACAAATGCTGGAGAGGCAGTAGAGAAAGTGGAACCCTCCTACACTGTTGGTGCGGTTGCAAAATGGTCCAGCCTCTTTGGAAAGCAATCTGGCGCTTCCCTAAAAAAATGGATATTGATATACCATTTGACCCAGTAATTCTACTACTTGGAATATATCCTACAGAATCAAGGCCTTTCACACAAATGGACACATGCACAAGAATGTTTATCACAGCACAGTCCATGACAGCAAAAAGATGGAATCAACCCAGATGCCCAACAACAGAAGAATGGATAGGTAAACTGTGGTACATATATTCAATGGAGCACTACGCAGTGATAAAGACTAACGATGATTCCAGGAATCATCTCCTAACCTGGTTTCAACTGGAAGACATTATGTTGAGTGAAAATAGTCAGCGACAAAAGGACAAATATTGTATGCGACCTCTATGATAAGATCTCAGAAACACACTTGTGTATAGAAGCAAAGACTCTTTGACAGCTGCATGGGAGGGGAGAGAGGGAGAGAAGGATTTAGATTAGACAGTTGCTAGAAATTTGGTTGGGAGAAATCGGTGATAGCACACATCAGAAACAAGAAGAACATTAAGTGGACTTCAGCATAACGTGAGTGCTCCTTCCATCTTAACCTAATATTGCAAGGATAGAGTAGCTGGGGCAGGGGGCAGGGGACCATGCTCTTACCCGAAATCGAGGCCAATTGGCACAACTAGCATTTTGCTAAGAGGGCTCTCTGCACCCCACATTGGTGAGTGGCGCCTGGGGTCTTAAAAGCTCCCAAGGTGCCATCTGAGGGCACAGTGAATGGTCCTAACTCAGCAGGAAGGGATGCTCACCGAGAACCAAACTGACGTGGGGTAAAGACAACCTAGAAGATAGAGAGACCCACATCAGTGGGTGCCTACATCGACTTGTGACCAGAAGAACCGGATGGTGCCCCGCCACCACCAGTGACAGCTGCGATGGAGCTCACAGACAGGAGTCTCACTGGCAACACAAGAATAAAAAGGGGTGCATCCTGAGATCTCCACTAAAAGACCTCAATTGATGGTCCAGCGGTTTCAGGGTTCCCCTGAGATCATGGCCCCTGCCCTGCTGCTGCCCTTCCCCATAAATCATAATGAAGGTCCACTCTTTGGACAGGAATGGATTGGGCTTAGCAATGCAGAGTGACAGTATATTGGATGCACTTTATGGTTCTATACATCTATAGGACATCATCCTGCTGACCTCTGGCTGGAGGAAGGACAGTGGGGGGAGAGGAGGGGAAAGGAGGCTTTTGGGAGGATGAGACATGCATGGAGCAGAGGAATAGTGGGCTGTCATCGAACAGGGAAAGCAGTGGAAGCTGCATATAGGTGGGCATGTAAATTTATACGGGAATGTACACTTTCACCAAGTCATGTTAAATAAAAAATAAAAGTAAAAAAAAAACCCAAAAAACTGATAGTTTAGAACTTTATTTTAGATGGTCATGTGATCAAAAGATCAATCTTTGCGTGTGTGTGAGAGACTTTTCCTATCACTTAAGCTCAGAAAGTCATCCCTTCTCTAGAGAGTTTAGTTAATATTTGTAGTTTTTCTTTCTCTTTTACTTGAAGGATCTTAAAACACCTAATTTTTTAAATTTATCTACCTTCATTTTGGTACGTATCATTAAGAAACTATTACATATTGAGGTAGGCAGGGAGAAGCTAAATCAATTTTATTTTCCCTCAAACAGTAAACCAACAATTATTATATAGAATTAATATTTTTGCCTTCACTCATTTGCATTGCCTCATATATTATGATGCTGGCAAAGAACACTGAATACATTATAGACTATCAGAAGAATTAACAAATCTGTCTTGGATGAAGTACAGCCAGAATGTTTCTTGGAAGTAAAGATGGTCAGATTTCATCTCATGTACCTTGAACATGTTATCAGGAGGACTGGGCAGTGTTTCATTCTGTTGTACATATAGTTGCTATAAGTTTGAACCAACTCAACAGCAGCTAACAATGTATATTACATATTATTTTATCCAGTAGTGCCTTTTTCAGATACTTACATGTTTAATAAAGAGAAGATATAACTTACCAACAGTGGTTGAGAAAACAGTTCTAGCTGAGCTCTGTAAATGATATCATCAAGGACTTCCTGGCCAAGGTCCCACTGTCCATTATACCTATAAAGCAGTGTATGATTTATTCATCAAATATCTCAAAATTTTAGTGCAACATTGTTACTATCCCAAGACCTACCACTTTGGTTCTTAAACAAGGTTTTCACATCAATTTTTATGTCATTTCATTTCTAAGCCATCCATTTTTGGTTACAAGACAAAAAAAAATGGAGATTCCAAATATTAATGTTTAAAGAAGTTTACAGATACGTGTTCACAGAAATTGGTTTTTATCACATTTCAGCATAATTTACTCAAAGCATTCATAAAAATCTGGTTTACAAACAAACTTAAGGATGGTAGAGATACACAGTTTTCATAAACCAAACTGAAACTAACAATTTTGAGCCTTTAATTTTAATGACTATTTATAATTTTGGCTATCTTAAAAGTACTGAAAGGAATCCATATTAGAAAAACAAGACAATGGCCTCATCATGGAACAAGTGTTCTGTGCAGTAACTGTATAGGTTACTGAAAAGGAAAGGAAGAAAGAAAAATGTTTAAAATAGTTCCCGAGCATTAGGAAGAATTAATACAATTTTAAATTTCACCTACTTACATGGCATAATAAACTCCTGTGAGAAGCTGCACCATAAATTCAGGATCCAATACTATTCGACCACAGAGTTCTTTCCACTGCTTCTCATGTTGCCGTGGAAACCCACTAATACAAACCCTAGAAAAAATATGGTATTTATACCATATGTGATTTCCTGATTCATTAAGTAAAAGAGGTTTTTGCTTCCAGTAAGTTAATTGATTTAATTTTTTTATTCTCTAAGTATCTTGCTGAGTTCATACTATGCGCCACTCACTATTCCGGGTATAGGTACACACTCATGAGCAAATACAAATACACACACACACAAAAAAAAACCTTCATCTTTTTACTTTTTGCCTGTTTGTGACTGTATGCCTACACTCATAACAGTGAGGGGCATGTGTTATACATTCATAAAGCATCTTCTAATGAATGATCTCAATAAGAATAGTCACTTTTCTTAAATAACTGACTACCTTTTTCACAATCATCCCTTTCCCTCCTTACAAAAGATAAGACATAATTCTCACTCATTTCAAACTGTCACGATGAACTGCTAGGAAATATAGAAATCTCAAATCTAATAAAGAAAACTGTCAAAATACTGCTCTCTGTGAGCCCGTTTAATCAAAGTGTCATAAACAACCCCTACTTTCCCATTTCATTATGACATTTTCCAAAAATGATATGTTTAATAATTATCAAAAGTGATAATGTATCTATATTATTTTAATCAATTCACTCAGGAAACTGTAATGATGAACGAGTCCAGAATAAAATTTTTAGTGTTTACTGCCTTACATCACAGGAAATAAAAAAAAAAATTACATATACTTTTTTTTGGTAGACAGATATGATTGGGTCATCACCATGTACAAATATAAAACAGCATGATATTAAGATAAAATTACATGTAAAATGGAAATTAAATTTCAAGGAGACAAAGGAATAATGTAATACCAGACTATTAAAGAACAACCTGTTCATTTATTTATCAAATAGATGATGGTGGTAGGTATCAAATCACTGTGGTATTTACAATTCATTAAACCCTGGTGGTGTAGTGGTGAAGTGCTACGACTATTTACCAAATGGTTAGTAGTTCAAATCCACCAGATGTTCCTTGGAAACTCTATGGGACAGTTCAAAGTCTGTCCTGTAGGGTCACTACGAGTTGGAATTGACTTCATGGTAATGTTTTTTCTTTTTTAATACAAATTTGAAATAGTGGCCCCCCCCTTTTTTTTTAATTTATATACTAGAAAGCACATCTTTGCAACTCCTTAAGGTAGGATGAAAACCTTTAAAACTTTATAAATGTGCAAGGGGTACCTAATTTTCAAAACTCTTTTAGGGAATAGGTGAGCAAATGTTGGAAGACAACTGAACTTTGTCATTATTTATGCTATTAAGAAACTCAATTCTATTAAAATGATGCCAATTACATCATAATAAGGTTTATTAAGAAAGTGTTTTGCACCTCCTTTTGGTCACTGGCATCTGGGGTCTTAAAAGCTGGCAAGTGGCCATTGAAGGTGCATCAGTTGGTCCCAATCTATCTGGAACAAAGAAGAACGAAAAATACCGAAGACACAAGGAAAATACCAGCCCAAGACTCAGAAGGGATCACATAAACCAGAGACCCCATCAGCCTGAGACTAGAAAAACTAGATGGTACCCAGCTACTGCCAGTGAGTGCCCTGACAGCAAACACAACAGAGAGTCCTTGACAGAGCAGAAGAAAACTGGTGTGCAGAACTCAAATACCAATAAAAAGACCAGACTTAATGGTCTGAGACTGGAGGGACACCAGAAGACACGTCCCTGGACTCTGTTAGACCAAAACTAAAACCATAACCAAAGCCAACTCCTCAGACAAAGATTAGACTGCACTATAAGACATAAAATTATACTCGTGAACTGTGTGCTCCTTAGGGCAAGTAGGTACATGAGACTATGCGGGCAATTCTTGTCTAGATGCAAGATAAAAAGTTAGAAAGGGACATGGGCTGGTTGAATGAATATAGGAAATCCTTGGTGGAAAGGAGGAGTGTGCTTTAACATTACAGGGAGAGCAAGCAACTAGGGTAACACAGCAATGCATGCATAAATTTTTGCATGAGAAACTAACTTGAACTGTAAACTTTCACTTAAAGTACAATTTTAAAAAAATGTTTCCAATTAGACAATCAGCAGATGTGTTTCAGCAAATCTAAAACAGTTACTCATAAATTTATTGATAGGTAAGTATTAAGTGCTTAAATAGTACATTCTTCTTGAAAACAGTTCCTAGGTTAAAAACAAGAACTCAGCCATTAATCATATTATCAGAGGAAAGTAAAGACAATATATTTCACATAATCTTTAAAATTAAACTCACGGCTAGTTTAGATTGGCCTCCCCCTAGTTAGCAAAATTAGTAAATTTTGCTAAGAATGGGATCACATTTTCTTCTCAGTAACATACCAGCACGTAAACTTGAGCAAAGCATTTGTGGTGTGCAGACTCTGAAATGACCATGATCCCAGTGACCCCCACCTCCGCTGGTATTCTCAACCCTGTATTATCTCCTCCTCTTGAGTATGAGCAGAACCTGTGACTTACTTCTAACCAACAGAATACAGCACAGGCGACAAGATGTTCCACCTACATGATTATGTGATTAAGTTACATATTAGGACTGTACTACAGATATTGCTGGAGTTTCTCTGTCATCTCTTCCTGGCTTTGAAGAAGCAAGATGCCATGCGGCAGGCTGCATGGGAGGACCACAGGACAAGGAACTGAGGACACCCTCTGGCAAACAACTAGTAAGAACTGAAGCCCTCAGTCCTATAATCATAAGGAACTGAATTCTGCCCCCCCAAAAGTATATCCTTTCCCAGCTGAGCCTCAGAGGAGACGGTAAGCCCAGATGACAACTTAACTGCAGCCTGATGAGACCTGAAGCAGAGGACCCACAGAAAACTGTATTGTTCTAAGTCACTGTGCTTGTTGGAAGTCTTTGACTCTAAATATTTCCTGCCCCAAACTAATTTATATTCTTGAATTTCTTTTTCTACAGTGGAAATTGAAATTTCAGCCCAAATTATTATGTCTAAATTATTAGAAATTCTAACTTAGTGAAGATTACAATCTAAGAGACACACAGAACATATACACGCAAATGACACACAAAGATGATTGATGCTACCACCAATTTTCTTATCCAACACAAAGACAGTAATTTGTAAAATGTATACAGTAAGCTTAGGAAAAGGTTCGTATTCTTCAAGACTTCCCCTATGTGTAGGACTACTTACTCAAAGTTCTCAAAGTAACTTATAAAAATTGGCATCTAGGGAATAATTAAGTACATCACAAACCATTGCCATCTGTGACTCACACTGACCCTACAGGACAAAGTAGAACGGCCTTGTAGGGTTTTCAAGCCACATGTTTTTCCTGTGCAGCAGCTGGGTTTGAACCACTGACCTTTCAGTTAGCAGCCAAGGGCTTACCACCAGGTATCCTCCAGGTGCACCATAAACAACCCTCAACTTTAATGTCTTGACTTAATGTTCATCTAGAAAACACTACTTTAATGCTGGAAATTTTTTCAGAAGTTGGTACACAGCCTGGCAAAGACAATATGCTCAACAAAGATGTTATATATTAACCTAATAACTGTTTGTCTCACCTGGAGCCCATTCGACAAAGGGACTGGTAAGATGACGCAGGCATATACACAATAGCAGAGTTATAGCACAACATGAGAAAACTCAGGACTTCAAACCTAGGGGGGGAATAACACAAGGGAAAGGGATTACAAAAGATTACTTTTTAGAGACTGTAGTAGACGATTTATTCACTGAACAGTTATAACAACAATGCATGCCTTCATATTAATCTTCATGATTTCTCAGATTACTAAACACACTCTTCAACAACTACTCGCTTTCCACTTTCCTTATTACAGGTCATCTCCCTTGCTGGCACCTATATTTTCTTTCTTAAAAAAATTCACCATGCCCAAACAGATTACTCTTTTAACTCCAGAAGTACACTGCCTTCCCCTACTGACTGTGTGAGAAAAGTCACACTTACACTACACATGGTCCTTTATAATCCACCCTCAACCTACTTTGCTGTTTTCTAATCTTACATCCCTCGACTGCCCAATACATACACCACACCACATCAATCTTATCACATCTCAAATATACCATAACCTTTCATAACTGCTCCCTTTTATGCATGCTCTTTCTTCATACTGGGACAAATTTTTTTGTGTGGGAAACTACTAAGGTTTAAAGTCTTGGCTCAAATTTTTCTCTCAGTGGTTCTTAATTCTCCACATTAAAAGAGGCAGTTCTTTCATCTATGTAGCACTAATCTAATGTTTAACCTGGTAGGCTGTTGTTAGGTACCACTGAACTGATTCTGAATCATAGTTGACCCACTATACAACAGATGACAACAGTGCCCAGTTTTTTGCTATCCCCAGAATCATTGCTATGCTTGAGTCCACTGTTTCAGCCAATACATTAATCCACATTTTTGAGGGTCTTCTTCTTTTTCAGTAACTCTCTAACAAGTATGAGGTCCTTCTCTAGGACCCAGTCTCTCTTGATAATGTGTCTCAAGTATGTGAGATGTGGTCTTGTGATCCCTGCTTCCAATGAGCATTCTGGCTGTACTTCTTCCAAGACAGATTTGTTGATTCCTCTGGCAGTCAATGGTATATTCCACACTCTTTGAAAACACCATAATTCAAAGGCATCAACTGTTCTTTATTCACTGTCCAGGTTTCCCATGCACGTGAGGGGACAGAAAACACCATGGCTTGGGTCTGCCACATCTTAGTCCTCAAAGTGATAGTTTTGCTTTTTAATACTCTAAAGAGGTCTTTTGCAGTTTTTTTTCCTTTCCCAGCTCTGCTGATACAGTTTTTAATTTTTTCATTGTGTTTTAAGTGAAGGTTTACAACTGCAGTTTCTTATACGAAAATAATAAACTTTGCCAAGTGATCCTAGCTGCTCTCCCCACACTGTGGCAGCACTCTTCCCCATGTCCATTTAACCATCTCCTGTCATCCTGTTTTGTCATCTCACCTCCAGAGAGGAGCTGCCCAGTTAGTCTCCTGTGTCTACCCAAGCCAACAAACACATTCTGTACCAGTATCATTTTGTCTTATAAACCAGTTCAATCTTCATTTGATGAGTTGGCTTCCAGAATGATTTTTAGTTCTGGAATAACACAAAATCCGGGGACAATGTGTTCTGGGAAGACATGACCATCAAGTCATGTCTTTTCACTAGAGTTTGAGTTCTGTATGTCACATTCCTCCCACTCCATCAAGGACCCTTTGTTTAGTTCCCTGTGAGGGCAGTCTTTTGTGGTGGCTGGGCACCATCTAGTTCTTCTTGTCTCATGTTGATGCAGTCTTTGGTTATATGTGGCTCTGTCTCTTGAGCTCATGCTTTCCTTGTGTCTTTGATGCTCTTTATTCCCCTTTGCTCCACGTGGGTTGAGACCAACTGGTGGCTCTTAGATGGCTCTTCCACTAGCTGGCCACCAGAATTCTAGCAGCCAGCCCACTAGGGAGGGGGCTGGAAGAGCTTTCTCTAGGTGATCTGACTACCCCAAAAGGAAAGACTTAAAGATATGGACTTGAGAGTTTCCTCAACTGAATGACTCACTGAGAATACCCTATAGTGAACTTCAACCAGCCCTATTAACATGGTCAAAGCTTTTTATTTTAATCTCCCACTATTAAATATAAGGGGGGGAAAACTGACATATATATGAAGAATTCCATTAACAAGAAAAAGAGAAACAAAAATAAATAAATAGGAAAAAGAAAAAAAGCAATCTGGAGGAATTAGTGTTTTTAAGAAAACCCCAAAACCAAACCCACTGCCACCAAATCGATTTCAACTCATCGTGACCCTATAGGTCAGAGTAGAATTGCTCCACAGAGTTTCCAAGGAGTACCTGGTGGATCCGAACTGCCGACCTTTTGGTTTAGCAGCCATAGCACTTAACCACTATGCCATCAGGATTTCAAAGAAAAAAAAATTAGTGGCTGCCAGGTATAAACTTAGTTTTATCTTTCCTGAATCTCCAGTCTTTTATCTAGCTACATGGAAAAGCAGAAGGAATCAAACCTATCCAAGAAACATCACTGCAAAATTTCAGAACACTAGGAACAAAGAGTGAAGACAAGGAGGCACAGCAGAGCCACACAAGAAACAGGTACAGAAAATTCCGAGGATGATACTGAAAGGAGATGTCACGGTAACTGTACACCAAGCAAAGAGGACAAAACAATATGGTCCAGGTTGGAAGTCAGTTCAAAGGTTCTAAGAGCTCCTTTTTCAGGAAGATGGAATTGATAAAATAATTGGTATGAATAAAGATATTGGAAGGTACATTACACAGCTGATAGAGAATGGGGGGAGGGATAGATTACAAAATGCATAATAAATAAACCAAAAATAATGGGGATAATTATGAACTTGACGGACAAAATGAAGAAAAGAAAAGACAATCATAGTTAGCCACAAAATTCAGCTCTAAATAGCTTATCTGGTAATTCATAATAATAAGAAATCCACACAATGAGTTCTCCACAATTACAACATAATCACATTGAAAGAATAGGAGAATGGGACAGGAAAAGAGCTGAAATCTTTATCTTTCCAATATCCAAAACTAAAAAGTTAAGAAACAGCACGTTACTAAAAGATGTGGACATAAATACAAAAAGAATCACACAACCTGAGCTCTATTGACAATTTGTATTGAGTAACCCTTTTGTGGACCTGTCCTGTTCATCACAGGATATTTAGCAGCATTCTCCCCAGTTGTGACAATCAAAAATATCTCCAGACACTGCCAAATGTTATCTCGCTCCCAATTGAGAAGCACTAGCTAAAATAACTCAAAGTCTTTATAGGGAAGAAAGGTGAAACAGAAAGGAAAAAGAGATGGAGACTCTCATTTTTCTTAAGCAACTGTATGAAGTTAATGCTTATTCAGCTTTGGAAAAAAATGCATATGTTTTCCTGATATAGTTGGCTACATAAAAAACTAAAACATGTATCATAAACAAGACAGCAGCACAATGAGATGCTCGTTTCACATCCACTAAGACGATTACATGGATCCCTGGTGGAGCAATAGTAAGCATGCAGCTGCTAACCGAAAGGCCAGCAGTTTGAACTACACCAGATGTTCTGTGAAGAAAAGACAAGCAGTCCACTCTTAGAAAAATTACAGACCAAGAAACCCTAGGGAAACCCTGCTGTACCTCCATGTTTTCACTCTTCGTTCCTTTGTCTTAGGGTCGTGATGGGTTGGAATCAATTTGACAGCATAAAACAACAACAAAATCCCTATTTAAAAAAACAAACAACCAAACCTACTGCCACTGAGTTGATTCCAACTCATAGCGAACCTATAGGACAGAGCAGAACTGTCCTGAGGAGTTTCCAAGAGGTGCCTGGTAGATCTGAACTGCTGACCTTTTGGTTAGCAGCCATAACACACAACCACTACACTACCAGGATTTTCATAATAAAAAGATGGATAATGTTAAGTGTTGGTAAGGATATGAAGATACTGGACCCTTTATAAATTGCTGACAGGAATGTAAAATGGTACAGCCACTCTGGCCAAACAGTTTGGCAATTCCTCAAAAAGTTACACCTAGTTACACTCATACCATACTCACTGCCATCAAGTCAAATTTCAACTCATAGTGACCCTACAGGACAGAGCAGAAACACTCTACACAGTTTCTAAGGCTCTAAATCTTTTTGGAGGTAGAGTGCCTCATCTTCCTTCTGTGCAGTTGTTGGAAGGTTTGAACTACTGACCTACTGGTTAGCAGCTGAGCAGTTAACCACTGCGCCACCAGGGCTCCTCAGAGTTACTATAAAAAGTCATTGCCGTCAAAACAACTCCAACTCATAGCAACCCTACAGGTCAGAGTAGAACTCATGGAGTGCCTGGTGGATTGAACTGCTGACCTATCAGTTAGTTAGCATCTGAGGGCTTAACCACTGGGCCACCAGTGCTCCTCAGAGTTACTATAACACCCAACAATTCTACTCCTAGTTATACATCCAAGAGAACTGAAAACAAATTGACACAAAAACGTGTACATGAACATTCACAGTAGCTTATTTAAAATAGCCAAAAAGTGGAAATAACTCAAATGTCCACTGACGGACGAACGGACAAACAAAATGTGGTATATCTGTACAACAGGGTATGTTTTGGCACACAGAGGAATAAAGTCCATGCTGTAACCTAGACGAATCTTGCAAACACTACACTAAGGGAAAGAAGTCAGATATAAAAGGCTGCCTATTGCATGATTCCACTTACAGTAAATGTCCCAAACAGTCAAAGGCACAGACAGAAAGCAGGTTAGTGGTTACTAAGAGAAGATGAAAAAAGGAAGTAACTACCATTAGGTACAGGGTTTCTTTTGGTGGTCAGGAAAATGTTCTGGAATTAGATGGTAGTGGCTGCACAACCTTGTGAATATACTAAAACTTCTGAATGGGACACTCTAAAGGGTTGAGCTTTAAGGTTTTATGAATTGTATCTCAACTAAAAAACATATTAAAGATTTCAATAACTAAATGAAAATCTATGTACAACATGTATAAAACAGTACAGTTTCCTTAATACTTAGAAAGCTCTTACAAATCACTAGGGGGAAAAATCACATAGCTCAACAGAGAAGTGGACACAGCACATGAAGAGACAATTCACAGGTCCATAAAAACATTTAATGAATTAACATTCTACATGTGCTCAAGCTCAGTATTAATCAAAGGAATGCAAAGTAAAACAATGTGACACCAGTTTTTAACTATCAGATGGGCAAAGATTAAAAAATCTGAAAAATATTTTAAAGTATTTTGGTTAATGTGCGTTAACAGATATTCTCAAACAACTACAGGAGGCTGGTATACTTTTCAGACACCTAATTTGGCAGTATCTACTGAAACTGAAAATGCAGGCACTCTTGAGCATAGCAATTTCGCTATTAGCAATTTATTCTACAGATACCTTTGTGTTCCTATGCAAACATATAAAAAAAAATGTGTTCCCTGGCAAATATTGTTAATAATAGCAAAAAAAAATCTACATTTTATTCAATACAGGATTGGTTAAAAATTGATGGTACACATATACAAGGGAATACTAAGTAGTCATTAAAAAGAATGAGATCACTGTGAACTGTCAGAGAAAGATGATCAAGCTTTATTCTTAGTGAAAAAAACAAGTGGGAGAACAATACGTACACTGAATCTTGGGTATTGAAGGGTAAACACACGTTTCTGCATGCATTAAAACTTTCTGGAATTATATATAAAAAAATGCTACCAACTTAATTAACATCAGGCAGTGGAAATGGCTGGTTTATAACTTTGTAAATTTTCACTTTATAGCCTGTTCTATTTTAAATTTATAAGTATGTAATTCATAATTTAAAAGAATTTATATTAGAAAACAAAATTAGGCAACCAGATGATTTTTATGCAAGCCAGTCATGAGACTGTACTTAATGAAAACTTTATTCTAATATAAATTTTATATTGCAGAAATGATTTCTGGAAACCAACAAAACCAGAGAAAAAAATCAAGCTGATACTTTGGATTGGAATAAAGCTAGCTAACAAAGGGCACTCACTAAAGCAGAATTCCAAAACGATGTACCAAGATGCAGGGGAAGTCACTGACATTTTTATCATTTGTAGAATACTGGGAACAAACAAACAAAAAGACTCACAATTCTAGACAGACCAATTACTATGGAAATTTCCTTGATTCCATGTTCCTTCCAGGGACCCTGGAGGTGCCACAGTGGTTAAGCATTCCTTGGAGCCCTGGTGGCACAGTAGTTAAGCTTTCAAATCCACCACCTGCTCCTGGGAAACCCTATGGGGCAGTTTTAATCTGTCCCATAGAGTCACTGAGTCAGAACTGACTTGATGGCAATGTTGTCTTTTTTTTTTAAATGTTCCTTTCATAACTGTAACACTGTAACCAGTGAATAAAAATACAATTTTAGTGGGAATATAAAATAGCATATAAAGAATAACAGTATCAGCTATCACTTCTAGTCAGCCATGCAACGTGCTAAGCGTGTTTCAGGCATCACCTCATTTATTCCTGCCAACAATCACAGAGGGTAAGTCCTGCCATTAATCCCATTTCACAGAGAAAAGAAGGTACCTGAGAGAACAAGCTTCTACACTGCAGTGACAGAACATGCACTCTGGATTCTAAGCTGACACTTTTAGTCTACACATACATGAGACGATCATTACAAAATGCCAAGGATTAAGCCAGGTGAGTCTTTCAATAGTAAGATGTGTTTTACTAGTGTGATGCATTTAGCTTTCTGCCTCCTCTCACGCCAAACCTCAGCTGAAGTCATTGTCTTTCACTATTAGCCATGCACTAGTAACTGTCAGAGTTTACAGCAGGGACCATCACCGGTTCTGGGCAGTGAAGGTCTCCCTCTGAGGATGCAGGTCACTATAGACAACCCTGAGGAGGTCATGCTGACACAGCGCCCCTTCGGTCAAAGCCATGGAGCCGATCGTTGAGGGCTACAAAAAGAAAAAGCAAAATATGAGACCGTGTCTCTATAAAGCCAAGTAAAAAATGTGTCTTATGTACTGATAATAGATTATGTACAAAACTCTATGTTCTAACAAAAAGCAGTCTCAGGCCATTGGTTCCCTTTCAAAATCCTTTCAATTTCTCATTATATAAATCCCACAACTCCTTTTGGAAATCATCTATACAAAGCATACAAAACCAGAAATATGTAGCATTATTTTCAAAACACAGCAACACAGAATGACTCTACATTTATGAAAGAGGGTTAGAAAAGTCGCTAGAAAGACTAGAGGTTAAAAACACATCAATTTTAACTTGTTTGTTCCAAAATAGAGTAAGAACTCATTGAATCTAGCCTACATCCAAATGTCTACTAGCGACATCACTGATTTCATGTTTTCCAAGTTAAAAGACACCTCCACTCATTAAGACTTCACTACCTTCCATTTTTCATAATAGACCGAAAACAAAAGACATTGCTACTGAATCAACTGCAACTCACAGTGACTCTACAGGACACAGCAGAACTGTCCCACACAGTTTCTAAGGAGTGCCTGGTGGATCTGAACTGCTGACCTTTTGGTTAGCAGCCGTAACTCTTAACTATTTACACTGTGAGGGTTTCCACAGGATATGCAGAGAACTTAATTAAAATCTGTAACTCAGAAATGTTCTATACTAAAGTGAGTCCTGGCTAAATATGACACATTTTATTTACAATACAAATAAAACATAGGGGAATTAACTAAGGAAATAAATAGTTGCACACAGTTCTGGTACAAACAAGATGATACAATTTAGGAACATGAAATATAATCTTTAGACAACTAGTAAAGTTTCTCTAAATATTTCCCTTAGAACATTGTATACTAAAAGCCCTAGAGAGCAAAAGTTTGATTCATAACATATTTCCTTATTGGATTTTATTTAGTTAGAATAGGTATAAGGAATTTAGTCTAACAAGTCATTTATCTTTATGATTTTGTTACCACCGTCTTCAACCAAATAAAAGCAAAAGTCAAAAGCATATGTCACTGAATCACTAGAATACACGAAGTAGCCTCTTTTAAATTGAAATATAACAATTACAGTGTTAAAAATTCTTGTAAGTTGTAAATTTCCTAATAATAAAAACAAATCAGTCTAACACTGGTGATTTCAAAGCAACAAGAAGCCCTAGTGGTGCAATGGTTAAACACTCAACTGCTACTGGAAATGTCCACAGTTCAAGCCCAGCAGCCACTCTCCAGGAGAAATGATAGAGCAATCTGTTCTGGTCAAGTTTACAGCCTAGGACACTCTATGAGGCAGTTCTATCCTGTCATGTAGGGTTAGTATGAGTCAGAAGCAACTCCATGGCACACAACAATAGCAATGAAGCAGTACGTAAGATTTGAAAATAAAAATGTTTTTTAAAAAAACCCACAAAACATTAATAAACAAAGCCCAGAAAATGATGCAGGTAGAAGAATAAAAAAAAGAAATAAACAGGAACCAGAAGAAAACCTTTATATTAATTACTTTCTGCCTCTCTTGACACAACTCAGCTTTATGTCACTAGTGACAAACACCAACTTTTAAGAAGCAATTCAGTAAAGATGTATCAGGAATAGTTATCTTTAGTAAGAAACTGACTTTTCACCTCTTAACATAATTTTACATGACGCCACCTTTCCAGTCTAACTTACCTCATGGTATATTGAAGGCTTAGATAAGGAAGGGATAGTGAAAGATAGAACTTTATTGTTTCCATCTTTATCAGCAATTTCCTGTAGTTTAAAAAACAGACAAAGATAATGAAATCATTAAAGGCCTTTTCTACATGGAATAATGACTACTTTCTTAATTTATATATCACTAATAATTGAGTAAATTTTTCTTCACAAAACAGTAACACACAGTGAAAGCTAGACATCTGTGTAAAGCTGAAACCTGTCAGAGAAGGAAAAAGAACCCATTTTCCACTACCAGAGACAATAAAAAAGTGCTAAGACTGTACACTGCCAATGGTGGGAAACTTGTGGGACCTGGAAAAGCAAGGCAGTCCTGTCACGTTCTAGCTCTTACAGGTTTCTCTTCATAAAAATGATTATTACCTCAGTAGATCTTTCCTAAATTATTAACACATTTGTACAATTGACTAGCAGACTTACAATTCATAGATAACGAGCACAATACTATGCTAAATCACATACAACATGGCAGCAAAGACATGAAGAAGGCACAAAAGTCAATTTTCATGTTAAATTTACATAACAGGAAAAGAACATTCTAAGTGACTAGATCTTGTAGTACCAACACGGCTAAGCTAAATATAAAATGAAAATTCTTCACCAAGAGACCCATACTTACTAAACAAGAAAAACACATTGTACTAACCCAGGATGTACCCTGACTAGAAGAAATCCTTATAGCCATTCAGCAGTAAACTAACAACCAATACTAAGCTGCATATATTTACATAATTAATGTGAGTCGAAGTGATCAAATATAAATTCATATTTAGGTAATTTCTCGTGAGGTGTAAGAAAATTCTGGTAATTTTTAAAAAGCACGTTCACTCTCCATTCTTTCGCCCCTCCAGTCTTCCGCAGGCACCACCAACTACTGCGGGCACCCGCCCTCTGCAAGGTGGAATGCTGCTCCATCACTCCTGTCCCCAGGGGCTCTCTGCTTCAGTCCATGTTCCCTTAAGAGTGCAGTACAGTGTACATCATGGCATAAAGCTCAGGCAGAGAAAACGGCCCTGACTAGACTGAGATTGCAGGTAGTCACAAGACAGATGGAGTGGCTGGCCACACAGCTACTTCTTCCTTTTATAGGAAGAAGCAACTACCATCACCAAAACACCAACCTGAAGACCTTACATATAAAGCTCATTTCTAAATTTATAGGTTACAGGAAAATATCAATTATTTATGAACAACAGCCATGCCACTGATTTTGGTAGTAAAACAGCCTTAAAAATCACCTAGAAAGAGATCATGTAGCTTTCTTGTAGTAAAATTCCAGTTGTTACCACACTTGGGTTCCTGTGCCTCAGAGTATATGCTAATATGAATGAAACTGATTCAAGTTAGCTAACAACATTTTAGTTTCTAATTACATCATATACTTTTGGTTTATTTTGTTGCCAATTTTGGTGGTACAGTGGGTTAAGTGCTACCACTGCTAACTACAAGGTTGGCAGTTCAAATCCCCTAGGCGCTCCTTGAATATTCTGGGGGTCAGTTCTATTCTGGCCCCTAGGGTCGCCATGAGTGGGATCCAACTCTAGGGCAGTTGGCTTGGCTGTTGCCAATTTATTTGTGGAAGAGGGTGCTCTGAAGTTTGTTAAGGAAAAGGATGATATAAAACTCCCCTGGGGCTATTTGAGGGGAGTGTTTAAAATTCATACTCAGTTGACAGAATATAAGACTTCTGGGGCACAAATTTTAACACCAATGTTCCAAATTAGGCATCATGAAGAAAAAGCATAATGTTTAAAGCACTTAAGTGTTCTTTAGAAGAAAAAAGTATCAAAATAATCTATTATCAAATATATACTATCAAATGAATATCTTTATTTTTTTATTATGATTGAAAGAAAATGTACATTCCCATATAAATTTGCATGCTCATCTATATGCAGCTCCCACTGCTCTCCCTGCATGGTGACAGCACACTCTTCCTCCGTGGTCCATACATGTCCTATCCTCCCAACAGCCTCCTATCTTCTCCTCTCCACCCACTTCCCTTCCTCCAGTATGAGGTCAGCAGGATGACATCCTATAGATGCATAGAACCATAAAGTGCCCCCAAAATACGATCACTCTGCATCGTCAAGTCCAATCCATTGCTGTCAGAAGAGTGGACCTTCATTATGATTTATGTACACGATCAGCATCAGGACCAGGGGCCATGCTTGCAGGGGAACCCTGAAGCCCCTGGACCATCAGTTGCAGTCTGTTAGTGGAGATCTCAGGGTGCATCCCTATTTATTCTTGTGTTGCCAGTGAGATTCAATTTTGTGAGCTCCATTGCAGCTATCACTGGTGGTGGCTGGGCACTATCCGGTTCTTCCAGTCACGAGTCAATGTAGGCACCCACTCACATGAGTCTCTCTGTCTTCTGGGTTCTCCTTCCCGTGTGTTGTTGTGGACCTCAGTGATCATCCATTCCTGCTGAGTTGGAACCATCTGCTCTACCCTCAAATGGCAGCTTGGCAGCTTTTAAGACCCCAGACGCCGCTGACCAGTGTGGGGTGTGGAGAGTCCTCATTAGAAAAATGCTAGTTGTACCAATTGGCCTTGCTTTCCCCTGAGAGCCTGGTCCGCAGCCCCCTGCCGCAGCTACTCTCTCCTTGCAATATTCGGTTAAGATGGGAGGAGTATTCAAGTTGTGTTGAAGTCCAGTTACTACTGATCTTCTTATTAATGTGTGCTGTCACCAATTTCACCCAACCAAATTTCTAACAACTATCTAATCTAAACCCTCCTCCCTCACCCTTCTGCCCTCCCTATCCCTGCAGCTGTCAAAGAGTCTTTTCTTCTACGCATGAGTCTGATTTTAAGTTGTTATAGTAGGGGCTTCATACAATATTTGTCATTTTGTTGCTGACTACTTTCACTCAACACAATGTTCTCCAGTTGAAACCAGGTTAAGAGATGTTTCCTGCTATCATCGTTGTTCTTTATCATTGCATAGTGTTCCATTGAGTATATATGCCATAGTTTACCTATCCATTCCTCTGTTGTTGGGCATCTGGGTTGATTCCATCTTTTTGCTATTGTGGACTGTCCAAATGAATATTAACATAAATTATAAATAGCTATATAAAACTTTTACGAACAAACTACAAAAGTTTTATCCCAATGGTTTCTCCTTTTGCACACTTAGTGACTGCAAGATGCACTCATTCAATTCATGGTTCTTCACCGACGAGTTCAGATCACTGTTCAGTTTTTTACAGAGGCACAGGAAAGGTAGGAATACGATGCTATACTGTTTTGTTCGTTGGCACTGCACAAGAGAAGGACCCTTGCTGCCTTTATCTTCAGAAGGGTCTCATGTAATTTTCCTGTGTTCTTTAACTCTCCCCAACTTTCTCACTTGCTTCCTTTGGTCCTCGAGACCTGTAAGTTCTTCCCTTTCTAGCATACCTGTCCATCTTCCAGAAGTAATCAAGTCTCAGTCTTCAAGTTCCTTCCATGCAAAGCCTCTAACATGTCAGAAATGTTAGTGGTTTCTGTTCTCCCCCTAGTTTCCACTGTGTTCTTACTGAGATTTTAAAGACCCCAACAGGCCGTTAACAGAACAGCCTTAACTACTATGTGTCCCTCTAGAAACAGATATCTCATATTTACTACCCCTACTATTCCTAGTTATGTATACAGCCTCTCAAATATAAAGAGTGGTAACTAAATTCAATTTATAATTCCAAGGTCTCTGTGCATACCATCACCCAATTAATCTCCCTAAGAATTGATGCCATTCTTCTGTTCAAAACCCTTTAACTCCTTTTCCAGTGCCTAGTAAAGAAAACCTACACATGACATTAGAGTTTACCTGCTGCCATCAAGGAACCCTACAGGACAAAACAGAACTGCCCCCACAGGGATGCCAAGGCTGTAATCTGTGTGGGAGCAGAGTACCACATCTTTCTCCCTCAGAACAGCCGACAGGCTGGAAGTATGAACAGCTGACCTTTTGGTTAGCAGTCAAGCCCTTAAACACTGAACCAACAGGGCTCCTTCTTCAGTGTTTTAGACCCTCTAAAACTGGAAACGCTGGTGGCACAGTAATTACGTGCTACATCTGCTAACTAAAAAGATGGCAGTTCAAATCCACCAGGCGCTCCTTAGAACTATGGGCCAGTTCGACTTTGACCAAAAGGGTCACTATGAGTCGGAACTGACTTGACAGCAGCGGGTTAAAACTGATGCCAGATTATCTTTCCCAGCTTCAAAAAGAATTATTTTCTATTTCCAAATGTGCTTATGCTCATGTGATTATTTCTGAAATCTTATCTACTCTTAACTTCAACCTGTCAAAACTGTATCTCTTGTTAAATGCAAGCTTAGATGTCATTTCCTCAACAAAGTCTGTCAAAATAACTTCAGTCAGGAGTGTGCTGTCACCAGGCAGGGACAGCAGAAGGAGCTGCACACAGGCAGGTATGCAAATTAATTTGGATTGTACTTTTTCACTTAATCACAATTAAAAAAAAACACACTCTAGTCAGCATCTGAGTTTCTCTCTGAAATCCTCTTATGAAAACTTTATTAGTCATCAATAAATACGTCTTCTCAGAGCAGAAGCTTCATAAGACAGTTATCACCATCTAAATTTTTTTATTAGTGCCCATCTCAATGCCTTACACAGAAGACATTCATAAATATTGCTCAACTGAAACAATTTGAAGAAAGAAATCCTAAGATATTAACAATGATACTGATTACAACAGTTTCATCTACTTTATACAACACTTAAAATTTCCTGTCGTTTTCAACTTACCAAATTGTAAATTCCTAACAGAAGTGCTTCGATACAACCATTACTCTGTCTGTCTCGGCTAACTGTAAGCCGTAAATAGACCCATATTAATTCTGGCAAGAACTGCAGTGTGAACCTCTTAAGTCGAACTTCAGAGCTACGATAGAGTTCAAAGAGCTGGTGGCAGACAGGCTCCAAGAGCTAAAATAAAAATAAAGTACATTAGCTATTTCCATTCTTCTGTTTGTAATTGTATTTTTTAATAAATATTTACCTATATACTTAAAATAATTTCTCAACATTAATTTCTGAATATTTTGAATTCGCCAAACCCTCCATCCCTATGTATGTTGAGACCATCTCATAAACTGACAAATCCACTAGTTGTAAGTACTTTACAACCTTACTACATAAAGATACCTTTCAATATACCACACTACTGAATTATTAGATGGAAAGTTCTTTAACCAATGTACTATAGATGATACCTGGTGAGTTTCCCTTTCTATTCTTATTGCTGTTGTTAGCTGCCATCTTACCAACACTTAATATTCTTCACTGAAAGAAGTTTCCATCAGAAGAAAATAATTTCAAATGCTCTTGCTTGAAATAAACTTTAAATTTCAACTCAGACTAACATTTAAACAAATTACATACCACTCACTGGAGGGAAGGATTTTGTAATACATAATCTCTGGGGATCCAAAATGCTAATGTTTTAAACGTGTAGAAGTAAAACCATTCTGTTTTACATTTTAGGACTGACTTAAGTTTCAATTATATTTACTTAAAAGATTCTGAAACTCAGTAAAGTACACAGAAATAGCCATCTTATTGTTTGGCTGCCTAATTTTGCATATATTACCTAATATGACTTCGAACGGAACTTCATGCCTTTGAAAACTAAACCAAAATGAGCAACCAGCCAAAAAAAAGCTGCTCCGGTTTTCCCTTAACATAGACTAGTTTTGCTGGAATAACTGTAGACTGCCCAAATCTGACCATCTTTCCAAAAGGCAGACCACATACTAATTATTACCGATGTTACGTGCTGTGGAGCCAATTCTGACTCATAGTGAACCTACGTGCAGCACAACAGAACACTGCACTCGTCCTGCACCTGCTGCAATGTGCACAGCACATCTGTTGCAGTGTTTCAGTCCACTGTTGGGAGCCACTGTGTCAATCCCATTCCCTTGAGGGATTTCTTCTTTTTTGCTGACCCTCTAATAAGCTTGATGTTCTTCTCCAGAGACTGGTTCCTCTCGATAACTATGCCCAAAGTATGCGAGGTAAAGTCTTGCCATCCTTGCTTCTAAGGAACGTTTTGGCTATACTTTTTCTAAGACAAATTTGTTCCTTCTTCTGGCAGTTCACCGTTGTCATGAATTGTGTCTCTCCAAAAATGCATCAATTTGGCTGGTCCATGATTCCCAGAGTTGTACGACTGCCCACCCTTTTGTCATTTGAAAAGATTCTTCTATGGGTTCAAAATTCTATTACAATGATTTAACAGGATGGATTAGCAACAGTTATGCTGGTGAGGTCTACAGGACTGGACAGTGTCTTTTCCCCATTCACTGGACTTGGGGCCTTTGTCAAGTATCAGCTGTACACAGATAGACGGATTTACATCTGTGTTTTCAATTCTGTTCCATTGGTTATGTGTCTGTTGTTGTACCAGGCTGTTTTCACTACCAAGTCAGTGTAGTAAGTTCCAAAATCAGGTAGTCCAAAGTCTCCCACTTTATTCTTCTTCTTTAGTAATGTTTTGCTTTGTTTGATTTCTTGCCTGCAGCTTCCATGGATGTTGATTATGGATCCAAGCAAATTGAAGTCTTTGACAACCTCAATGTTTTCTCTGTTTATCATGATGCTGCTTATTGGACCAGCTGTGAGAATTTTTGTTTCCTTTATGTTGAGGTGTAATCCTTACAGAAGGCCATGGTCTTTGATATTTATCAGTAAGTGTTTTAAGCCCTTTTTACTTTCAGCGAGCAAGGTTGTAGCATCTACATAATTGCAGGTTGTTAATGAGTCTTCCTCCAATCCTCATGCTCTATTCTTCTTCATAGTCCAGCTTCTTGGATTACTTGCTCAGCATAGACTGAGTAAGTATCATGAAAAGACATAACCCTGAGGCACACCTTTGTGATTTTAAACCACACAATATCCCATGGTTCTGTTTGAATGAGTATCTCTTGGCCCACTTAGTTTCCTCATAAGCACAATTAAGTGTTCTACAGTTTCCATTCTTCAGCATGTTACCTATAATGCATTATGATCCACACACTAAAATACTTTTACATAGTTAATAAAACACAGGTAAACATCTTTCTGACAATTTCTGCTTTTAGCCAAGATCCTTCTAACAGCAGCAATGGCATCCTCTGTTTCACATCCTCTTCTGAATCTGGCTTGAATTTCTGGAAGTTCCCTTCTGATGCAATGCTATAACTGTTTTTGAATTATCTTCAGCAAAAATGTTTTTCATTTCATTTTTTGTGTTGAAAGTTTACAATTGGAATCTGTTTCTCATACAGAAGCTTACACACACCTTGTTATGTGACCCTAGCTGCTCTCCCCACACTGTGACAGCACACTGCTCCCCTCCACCTCTTTCCCACATCCATTCAATCAGTCCCTGGCCCCTTCAGTCTTCTCATCTGCCTCCAGAAAGCAGCTGCCCAGTTAGTCTCCCGTACCTACTTAAGTCAAGAAGTGTACTTGCACTCTTCACCAGTATCATTTCGTATCTTACAGACCAGTTCAATCTTTGTCTGCTGAGTTGGCTTCTGGACTGTTTTTGTTCTGGGCTAACAGAGTCTGGGAGCCTTGCTTTCTGGGGGACCTCCACTCTGTCAGACCACCAAGTCTGGTCTTTTTAACAGAGTTTGAGTTCTGCACTCTACATTTTTCCTGCTCCATCAGGTATTCTTTGTTGAGTTCTCCGTCAGAGCAGTCAATGGGAGTAGTAGGACACCATTTAGTTCTTCTGGTCTCGTGCTGATGTAGTCTCTGATTTACGCAGCCCTTTCTGTCTCTTGGGCTCATATTTTCCTATGTCGCTGATGTTCTTCATTCTCGTTTGCTCCAAGCGGGTTGAGACCAATTGACGCTTCTTAGGTGGCTGCTTGCTAGCTTTAAGACCCCAGCTGCAAATCACCAAAGTGGGATGCTGAACATTTTCTTAAAAACTTTGTTATAACAATTGACCTAGATGTCCCCTGTAACCATGGTCCCCGGACCTTTATTCCTGCTACTCTGTCCCCAGAAGTGATTAGTTGTATTTAGAAAACTTCTTAGCTTTTGATTTCGTCAAGCTGTGCTGACTTCTCCTTCACTGTTATCCCTCCTTTCACCTAAAATAGTTGCTATTATCAAATTAGTGAATATCCCTCTTCCTCCCTCCCTTATAACCATCAAAGACTGTTCTCTTCTGCGTTCAAACCTTTTATTGAGTCCTTATAATAGTGTTCTCATATGTTTGTCTTTTTGTGACTAACTTCACTCAGCATAATGTCTTCCAGATTCCTCCATGTTGTGAGATGTTTCCCACATTCATCGCTGTTCTGCATCACTGCATAATATTCCATTGTATGAACACACCAGTTTCTTTATCCATTCATCTGCTGTTGGGCACCTAGGTTGATTCTATCTTTCTGCTACTGTAGACAGTGCTGCAATAGACACTGGTGAGCCTATATCTATTTGTGTGTCAGCTCTTACTTCTCTATGATTTATTCCAAGAAGTGGAATTGCTGGATGATAAAGTATCTCTAGCTCTAGGTTTTCAAGACAGCACCAAATCGATTTCCAAATGGATCATACCATTTTACAATCCCACCAGATGCGTAGAAGTGTTCTAGTCTCTCTAAAGCCTCACCAATATTTATTCTTCTGTGTTTTTTTATTTTAAACTAATGCCAGCCTTGCTGGGGTGAGATGGTATCTCACTGTAGCTCTGATATGGATTTCTCTAATGGATAACAATCACGAGCATTTCCTCATATATCTGTTAGCCACCTAATAAATATCTTTGGTGAAATGCCTGTTCATATCCTTTGCCCATTTTTGAGTTGTTTTCTGTTGCTGTTGTTGAGGTTTTGCAGTACCTTGCATACTTCAGAAATCAGATGCTGATCAGATCTGTCATAGCCAGTTTTTCTTCTCCAGTCTATAGGCAGTCTTTTTACTCTTTTTAGTGAAGTCTTTGGATGAGCACCTAAGTGTTTGATTTTAGAAATTCCCAGTTATCTGTTATCTCTTCTGGTGTTTGTACATTGTTACTAATTTTCGTGTTTTGTGTATGCCATGTATTAGGGCTCCTAGAATTGTCCTTATTTTTTCTTCCATGATCTTTTATTGTTTTAATTTTTATATCTAGGTTTTTGATCCATTTTGAGTTAGTTGTTGTACATGGTGAGAGATACGGGTCTTATTCATTTTCTCAGATGGATATCTAGTTATGCCAACACCATTTGTTAAAGAGACTGTCTTTTCCTCAGTTTATGGACTTTAGGCCTTTGTTGCTCATAGGTAAATGATTTTATGTCTAGATTCTTTATTCTTTTCCATTGGCCTATGTATCTGTTGCTGTATCAGTACCAAGCTGTTTTGAATACTGTGGCAGTGTCACAGGTTCTAAAGTCAGTGTGAGGGCTCTCACTTTGTTTCTCTTCTTCTGTAGTGCTTTACTTATCTGGGGCTTTTTACCTTTCCATATGAAGTTAGTTGGTGACTTGTTTCTCTATCTCACTAAATAATGCCATTGGAATCCGGATGGCAGTTGCATTGTATCCATAGATCACAGTGAGCAGAAAAGACATTTTCACAATGTTGAGTTTCCTATCCATGAGAGATAGGTGTCTCCACTTATGTAGCTGTCTTTTGGTTTCCTGCAGCAACATCTTGTAGTTTTCTTCGTATAAGGTCTTTTACATCTCTAGTTAGACTTATTCTGAAGTATTTTATCTTCTTGGAGGGAGATTTTTATATGTTTATCTTATATCCTGAGACTCCACTGATCTTCAGCAAAACTTTACTTACGTGTAATACTAATAGTACTGTTTGATCATTTCTACTCTCTGTTGGATAATCTTTCTTTGAAATGGGTACAGATATGATCTCTTTCAATTGGCTGGCCAGGTCAACCAATCTTTCAAATTTCTTGGTGAAGACAAGTGATCACTTCCAGTATTGCATCTGTTTGCTGAAACATCTCAATTGATATTCTGGTAATTCTTGAAGGCTTGTTTATCACCAATGCCTTCAGTGCTACTCAGAATTTTTTCTTCAATATCATCAGGTTTTAATCATATACTACCTCCTAAAATGGATGAACATCAACCAATTCTTTCGGGAGTGACTCTGTATTCCCTTTACCTTCTTTTGATGATTCCTGCATTGTTCAATATCTTCCCAGTAGAATCCTTCAATTTTTCAGCTTGAGGCTTGAAATTTTTCTTCAGTTCTTTCAGCTTGAGGAATACTGAGAGAGTTCTTCCCTTGTGGTTTTCTAACTCCAGGTCTTAGCACATTTCTTGTAATACTTTATTTACTGTCTTCTTGAGCCACTCTTTGAAATTTTGTATTCAACTCTTTTACTTCATCATTTCTTTCACTCTCTTTAGCTATTCTATATTCATCAGAGAGTTTCAGGGTCTCTTCTGACATTCATTTTGGTCTTATCCGCCCTCTCCTTTTAACGGTCTTTAGCTTTCTTGAAGTATGATATCCTTCTGCAACTCATCTGATCTTCACTCATTAATGTTCAATGTAGCAAATCTATTTCTGAGATAGCTTCTAAATTTAGACAAGATACCCTCAGGGTTACATTTTGGCTCTCATGGACTTGTTTTAACTTTTTTTTTAATGTGCTAACACAAAACGATGAAATAACTTTAAAATTAAAATTTAACAGAAACTCTTTTATAACACGAGTAACTGAGTAGTTTCGTATGTCTGTTACGTCTATTCTGAATGACCAAAATAATGCAGAAACACCTGGGAATCAACTTGAATGCAGTTAGATATGTCTGTCATAATCTAACATTACTGGAAAGTTACCATTTTCACACTTACAATCACTGCTGTAGTATGCTAAAATTGCAAAAATATTCTGACTCTAACCTTACAGATGACATCTAGACTAGCCTGAAAATTTGTTCCAAGTTACAGAGAAGTTAGTGGTAGAGGAAGACACTAAAATCTAGGGCTTCCTATAACAAAGTAAGGTTTCCATTATACCATCTTTCTCATACTAGAATAAAGTTAGAGAGGAGTGAGGTTTGTTTAATTACAAATATTCTATTACACGTAGTGCCAATAATGAAGAGATAATAAACTTTTGAATGCAGTCAGTCAGGAGATAGCCTTTGATATAACTTAGGCCACTGAATGGCAGAAAAGAGTACTGATGCTGGTCAAGTGTTAAGAATCTGAAAGGGAAGATAAGAGTTTCCCACTATTCTTTTGTATTGGTATAGAAAGCAAGCTACAAATGAGGCACAAGGGCAGTATAAGAATATGAGGAAGGAGAAGGTATCAAATGAACAGTGAGACAGTCAGAATACCAAGGACATACACAAGACAGTGTCATGTAACGAGACACGGGCAAGCAGAGCAAGTCCATAAAACTGCAGTTTCCCAGGCATGTTCAGACACTCAGGTACAGGCACGGACGTCTGGATTTTATTCAGTACGGAATTTTCCCAGAGGGTATGAACTGAGGAAAAGAGGCAAAGGAGTTAAGAATGGTCACAAGGGGAATGACTGTAATGTTGGACCATGAGAATTTAGCTGGGAAAAGAGAGGAGTGAGACATCAAGGGGAGAACCAAAAAAAAAAAAAAAAACAAAAAACAGACCACTGTTGTCGAGTTGATTTTGACTCACAGTGACCCAAGAGAGGAGGTGTAATTATTTCATTAAAAAAATGATAATGTTAATGGCTTAGCGGTCTCTCTGAAGCAGAAGAATTGCTACAGTGTTTAAAGGATCTGGAAGGAAGGAAAGGAGAACAAAGAAATATGTTGGTCTAGAGATGAACATTTAAAGTGGAACACAGGTTGGCCACGACAATGTCATATCAAACTTCTAGGAAACATACTTTAAGAACGTTTGTGATTTTAAAGCAAAATTATTTTTAACAGTGTCATAAGTTCCAATTACTACCACATGCGACATCTAACAATGATGTGAAATGATTTGTTAACTAAATAATACATTTGATCACATTTCAGCATATAACAGAATTAGGATGAAAAGGGCCCTCCTCTTATGACTCCAGTACAGCATTGCTTTGAGATTCCACAGAGTCATTCTGTTTTTCTAAAATCTGAACATACAGTCAGAAACATATAACCGGACAGGAGAAGTGATAAAAACAGAACTATAATGGCTACTGGATGATTATAATGCATGCTGGGTCTTGAACTTGGATCATTCATGTTAAAATTCTTCCATTTCTACCTATGACAAGGTCTCACACATTAATATTATTAAGTATGACAATATAAAAATAATTGAGTAATTTCTTAAATGCCACAGTATATAAAATACAGCAATCTCAGAAAGCTATACACTCAGCCCTATGATGTCACAACTGCTCAGATTTTCTCATAACATATCTTTGAAAAAGTACTTTCAGTGTTAATTTAAAAGTCACAGTAGGAAAAGAGTTTTGTTTCATAACCAGTCACTACTTTGACCATGTAGCAGAATAGAAGGCCTCTCGCATTTAAAGATTCTCACTACCACATATTAGTAAAATATCACTACCCAGTGTGAGCAAAGTAATCTGCCTTTATAGTTTATTGTCACTAAATATAGTTTCTCCATGTAAAATAATCTCCAAAAGAAAACAAACAAAAATTCCAGCGATAGGCTAAAAATAAAGTCAAAGTGAATACATCTAAAGATACATGTTTGATAATTTATACTAGTAAGTTTATCACTACTTCAGTTGTTATACCAAATAATTCCTTGAGAATATCAAAGGTACTCTGTATTATCGATCAAATTTGAACATCTACTTGATATACTACTTCGAAATTAAATTTTGGTGGTTTTAAGAAAATTAAGTGTATTCTCAAAGTAAAAGACTTTGTACTACTGACAAGTTAAACCAAGAAAAAAAATAATAAAAAAACCCAGGGCTTCTGAGTCGATTCCAACTCACAGTAACTCTGTGGGACAGAGGATGTGCTTCATACAGTTTCCAAGGAGTGCCTGGTGGATTCAAACTGCCAACCTTTTGGTTAGCAGGCATTACACTTAATCACTATACCACCACAGTTTCCACTAAAAGTTTAGGGGGGAAAAACAGTTTTAGAAATTAATTCAAAACAAATATAAAAATGTTTTGGTTAATGTTGGCTAACACTACTGAGCTTCATGAAGTGACACCTTTGTGTAAGACATTTTGATGTATAAATTCTCATATATATTTTAAGATTCACTCTCAGCAACTTAGAAACAAATATCTTTTTCTAAAATTAAAATTTTTACTTCTAACTGAATTTTTAAACTATAGACCTTGGCACTTCTTTTTCTAAGCCAGAACCTGCTATATAAACTGTAATGTATATCTTAAATATTCAATGAACTATTAATACAAAATAAAAGAAATACTCCTTTCTAGATCAACTCTCAAATGAATAATATTTGCAATCCTCTAACTAAATACACTTTGAAGTTGCTGCAAGGAATCTCCAAAGAAATTATGGTAAAATAAGGGGAAAAAAAGAAGCAACAGTTTTACTTTACCGTATTTTAGCTTAGTCTGACAATAACTGAACAAATCTTTATGGACATTATTTCTATTTTTCCTTCTATATCGATTTCTTTTTTATCATTGTTTGCTGACAACTACCAGAAAATTCAAACGTGGGAATTTTTCAAACATGTAACACACTGAACATTTATAAAATCAACTATATTTTCTCAAGTTGCCTAAACCCCAAAGTAAACTCACGGCTGCTGAGTTGATTCTGACTCACAGTGACCCTGTAGAACAGAGCAGAACTGCCCCACAGAGTTTCCAAAGAGTGCCTGGTAGATTTGAATTGCCAACCTTCTGACTAGCAGAAGTAGCACTTAACCACTGACACCAGGGATTCTACTAAAGTTACCTAGGTTCCATTAATATTAGCCTCTCCTTCTTTGTCATTATACTGTCCTTCCTTCTTTATAAGGGACTCATAATCAGAACATACACAAAGGTCCAACATCCTTGTCAGGGAACGCTGAGTTACCAATAGGACCATCAATATCCATCAGAGAAGAGAAATGAGGAAAAAGCACTTTTTGCCCCTTTCATAACCTTACAATGCAAAAATTATATTTTTTTGGTTGTAGGCCAGTAAAAAGAGAGAGAAGTTTTAAAATGTAAAGGATACTTTTTACACACAGGAGTCCTAGTAAAAATGATGGCAATTTAGAATCTCATTTTGTAGTTCACTACTGTTCTAACCAGTATTTATCAAGTGTTCCTTATGTATATACTGAAGTACTAGATTCTGGGGAAGTAACAAATAGTGAATGTATGTTCACTGCCCATAAGGAGCTTACAATCAAAACAGAAAACAGGCAAATTTTAACGAGCTAAGTTTAAATGTTAAGTTAGCACAAAACAAGCAGTAGGGAATACACACATTCATTATTCAGAGGATTCTGAAAACTCCTGACCAAGAAGGATATGCATATTTCATACATTAATCATACCTAAATTTTTTAAAACATTCAGAAATACAAAGCATAAGAAAAAGAGCCAGAGGGACCCTGCAATTGCTGCTACAAATAGCAACAAATACAAGCCTGAGAAGAGACACAAAAGGAAGAGGTCAATAAGCAAGCTTTTAGTGAAACGACAAAAATAAATAGATGCACTTTAAGTTAAGCTGCTGGTTAGGAGAAGATTACCTGAACTTCTTCAAACTCACTCCAGTACACAGCAGTGGCACCCTTGGAGGCTGTATCTGGGAAGATAAGAAGCTACTTTCCTGTGTGTTCCTTTCATTTGCATTTTAAAGAACACATGAAATCAGGGGTGATAAAACTGATGCTGTAGCCATGTGTTAATGGAAAGATAATGTATGTATTTTGTCTAAGTTAAAATACAGATTCATTAGCTGCATTTTTTTTTCTTCTTCTATCCAACACTGAACAGTATGAAATGCTTATTGATCTTGATGGTTTAGACTAAAAAAGTGCTCTCTCTGATCATTTTTAGCATTTACCAGCAGCATCATTTTGTGTTATAAGTTTGATTTCACTGATTAGAGTTATTATATATAGTTCTAAATTATAATCAAATTAACTGTAAACAGTATTTAAAACAAGTAAATCTCAGACTGTTTAAATTTTGACTTCTAGAACTGGAAACATTCAGAGAAAAGTTTCAAATTAAATAATAATCTATTGAGATGATGGTTACACAAATCAAGAATTGAAATTCACTGCTCTCAATAGGATAAAATTTGATGAAAACATTTTAAAATATGAAAAGGAAGTGGTAGGAAAAAGCCAAAGCACCTATCAGAATGAAAAAAAGCAGAAAGAAAGTTTTCTAGTCTCACAAATTAAAAAAATATTTTTTCTTAAAGAGGGAAAACTATCAAACTTACATATATGCGTTTTGGTACACATACTTGATTTCCTGTGTTAAAATTATTTTTCTTATGAACTCTCCTACCTCATTATTCGAATCTTGAATGACTTTATAGAGGGCTGGTACCAGTGTCTTTTTCCGGTGTAAAGTTGCTGCGTAATTGGTAACCTGAGTGTCAGGTAATGCCTAAAAGAAATCACCAAAGGACAGCAAAAGTGAACTCAGTGCCCAGGAGTCATCAGAAACTTTATTTTACATGAGTTCAATCAAAAAGAATATTAACGGAGTCAACCAAGAAAAGTGAAAATAGTTAATATAGGAAATAACCACAAGAATTAATGAACTGTTAAGTTGCAATGTTAGTTAATATAATTCTTGCAACTACTCAACCTTGAAAAATTATTAGAAATCACAAATTGTACCAAGACTTGCCAAAATGGACACCTTAGACTAATCTGGTCTAAAATATGATGTAGGAGATATTGCAAACCTGACATTTTATGTTTTTAAAACATATTTTTGCATAGAATTATTAAGTCATATGGCTTTTAATCAAATCAGTGTGTGACTGTTAATTGAGAAAATAAATGCCTAAAGTAGAAACTATTTCTAGGCCTTAATGAAGCCTGGAGGCAGCCCTTCTTCTATCAACTATGTTTTTAAACTTAAATATCCCCTCAGTGATCTTAACAACTATTTTCATTTTTATATATTCTACTCATTATTCAGCATGTTTTTTAAAAGAGTTATAACTGCATCATGTTATTTCATATTTTTCTGTTTCCACTTCATATCAAAACACTGATATAGGTTCCTCCACTGACCAAGTATCTGCTGTTTAAGGACATATAGCATTGCACAGTAGTAGGTCCTCACCCAATCCAGCTCACCTTGAATTCTGACAACCATTCTTCCACAACACCACGTTCAGATCCCAGCATCTTCTACCTTCTATGTTTCTTTTTTGTCTCTAAAAGAGGAAAGTATTACACTTGAGGATGGCGATACTTAGAAAAACTACAAAAGGGAAAACTCATATATTTTAGATAAGGAAATTTGCCCATGAAAAGAAAAACAAATTTTCAAACATAAACTTTTTTTAAATTATGCATTTGAAACCTACTATCTTAATGCTTCCATACTTTTCACCTATGACCATGCTTCAAACTAGAAAGACAAGTTTACTGAGTGAAATCAAACAGTACAATATCTAAGACAATGCAAAATTTATGCCTGGAGCTCTTATCAAGTATACAACTGAAACAAGTTATATACCACAGAAAAGCCATGTGACAGATTATAAATGACAAAGCTAGATAAGTTAGAAATCAAGGCTCCTATATTCAGCAAACTGATTACAAACATACATGTGCTGCAGAAAGTCTCTGAAGAAGGTAGATTTATGTTTTCTAAAATGGAACGATGTTCAAGCAAAAAAAGCAAATTGCATAATAAATAGAAGTAAACTATACTTCCATTTAAAAACTATATAAAATGTGAAAAAAGCCCAGAAGCTGTGAATATTCAAATTCTGTAACTTTGAATTCCAAAAAATAAGTAAATAAAAACAAGCACATATTTTTAAAATAAGAAAGAAATAATAAATTTTTTAGGCTCAAAAGGTAAGAAGAAGAAATAAAGGACTTCTGGTAGTGGTAGGTAATGGTAATGTCTTTGAAGTAACTATAATGAAAGCTCCTTTATTAAAAAGACAATATTGCCTAATATTGTACTGAATTTCATATTAGATTTTTACCTAGAAAAAATAATCAGATTTTCTGATTTTTTCTTCAGCTCCAAAAGGGTCTTAAAATATTTATATAAAGACACTATATAAGATATTAAGCAAGAAATAAGATACACCATTTATTTTCAAATAACAAATGCTCTTAAGACAGGCTTATGGATTTCTTTAGCTGCAAGATAACAGAGATCGCAGGGGAGACTACACACTAAAAGAGATTGAAAAACATGTTATCAATAATCAACTGCCAAGTATGAATCTTACTAGGACCCTAATTCAAACAGTTTTTTTAAAAAGTATGAAACATGGAAAAAGTTGAACATGACTCGCTATTTGATGATATTAAATTAAGAAATTATTACAGCTTATTTTTTATATTTGTCAAAAGTATCACACTAAACCCAACAAAAAACCAGATCCATTGCCATCAACTCAATTCCAACTTGTAGCAACCCTACAGGACAGAGAAGAAACTGCTCCATCAAATTTCCTAGCAGAGCCTTGGGAGATTATAACTGCTCACTGTTTTTGGTTAGCAGCCATAGCACTTAACCACTACACTGTGGATTTTCAAAGTGAATAGTTCTTATCTCTTAGAGACACATACTGAAATATTTATTGTGGAAATGATATCTGGAAATTACTGTAAAATAAATAGGGAGGAGATAGTGAGGGTAGTATCCTGGGATACAAATGAAATATGACATGCCATGAGCTGACAACCATTGAAGCTGATTAACTTGTATCCATGTTTCATTATACTATCTGCTTTATTTTCTTACAAGTTTGAAATGTTCCATAATAAGCAATAAAAAGAAAGAAAAACTGCACTGATGAACTAATACCGCATATAAATCACAGCATATAAAATACTGGTTCTTTTAATTTTTTGGGGGGCGATAGAAAGGGAAAGCCACAGATCCCTTTGATAACTGGATAAAGCTACAGATCCTTTCTTTAGAAAAGTATGATTGCTATACATAAACAATTTTGCAAACAATGTCAGGGAGTTCACAGGTCTATTAAATCCTTTTCATAGAATTAGACCCTCAAAGTTAGTATCTCTTGCTGAAGAAATGAGACTTTTTAAAAAAAGATAGAGAATAACTATATAGTCAAATGACACTGCCCTTCAAATAAGTCATGTTCCATCTGGTACATTTAGTCTACTGATCACTCTTGATTTTCTTTCAAATACCAGTAAGTTCTTTACCTAAGAAATGGACTCCATGATGTAACTATGATTACCATGCACCTTACTGTATACAAATTACACCTAAAAATCTTTTTCCATAAAAAATAAAACAAACATGGACATATCACACATTATTAACTTCTAGTTATAAACAATCATCTAAATATCCTAGGACTGTTGCCCCTCGGAGCTGCTCAGAATCTTACTACACAACTGCCTGGAAATCAAAGGAGAGATACAGTAAGGAATTTATTGGTTCATTCCATAAGTACTTCTTAAGTACCAACTATATGTCAGCCTGAAGCATTGCAATCCTGAAGGATTCTAGGAGTGAAAAACTGAATGCACATGCAGCATCAAAGGAAGATCTGGCACGAAGTCACTGTGCCAAAAAGAACTGCAAGAGACAGCACATGATCCAAAATGGCTGGCACTGCAGAAGCCTGCCTTCGTCCTTGTGCTGCTGTAACAAAGAAAAAGTTATTTCCTCACAGTAAAGTATGGCAAAAGTCCAAATTCAGGGTGTCAGCTCCAGGAGAAGGCGTTATTTGTTGGCTCTGAAGTAAGGTTCTTGTCATCCCTCTTCCCCTACACTGGCACAGGGATCCCAGGTCCTTTCCAAAGGAAGTGCTCTCCTGGGACGGTTTTCTGGGCAGTGTGAGGTCCTCAAATCTCTTTGCTAGCCTCTTTTATATCCTAAGGGATTGCTTCAAGGCACAACACAATCTTATAGGTTGAGCCCCACCTCACCAACACAAAGGCCACCCATCCTCCCTCATTAACATCACAGAAGCAGGACTTAACAACATATATGAAAATCACTGTAACACTGGGAATCATGGCCTAGCCAACTTGATCCACACATTTTTGGGGGGACACAATTCAATCCATGACAAAGTCCAAGCTGTACTGAAAGTACTAGAGAAAAGCAAGGATCTTCTCCTGGAATTGACAGAAAACCAACTGAAATATTTCAATAAACAGATGAAACTCTGGAAGCTCTCACTCATCTATATCATGAGATTTGGAAAACAGTTACCTGGCCAACCAACTGGAAGTGATCCATATTTGTGCCCATTCAACACAAAGGTAATCAACCAGAATGCAGAAATAATAGAACCATATCAATAATATTATATGTTGGCAAAATTCTGAAGGTAATTATAAAGTGATTGTAGCCGTACATCAACTAGGAAACTGCCAAAAGTTCAAGTCGCATTCAAAAGAGGACACAGAATGAGGGATATCACCACTGCTGTCAGGCGGATCTTAGACAACAGGGAACAATAGCAGAAAGATGTTTACTTGTGTTTTATTGACTATGTAAAAGCATCTGACTGTAGAGCACATAACAAATTACAGACAACACTGCAAAGAATGGACTTTTAGAACCCTTAATTGTACTCCTGCAGATGTATGCAGATCAAGAGACCGTCACTCAACCAGACAGGGCAGTGGACACAGAGTGTCTAACTGTAAGTATGAAGCCATAACTTATTAATGTGCATATATAATTTCCAACTTTTCTTACATTACCAAACAATGTACCTGCAGTGAACATCCTTATACATATACCTGTGCATCTGTATTTCTTCTTCTGTAATACAAATTCTAAAAACTAGAATTAAATTTATAGAGTCAAAGGATATAAACATTATTGACAGTATAAACCCCTCAAAATCCAGTGCCATTGAGTTGACTCCTACTCATAGTGATCCTATAGGACACAGCAGAATTGTCCCACAGAGTTTTCCAGGAGTGCCTGCACTGCCAATCTTCTGGCCAGCAGCTGTAGCTCTTCTTAACCACTAGTCACCAGAGTTTCCAATGCTAGTCTAAATATATTCTCTACACCATAAGCCCTCCCAGAAGATTTTAAAGAGTATATGACCATTTCATGTACAGAATAACTTCTTTGCATTCTACTTATAAAGCTACTACTACCTCAGCAGGGAAACACTGGTGGTGTCAAGTTTGGAGGTTTGAATGCCCCAGGTGCTCAGTGGCAACTCGGTGGGGGCACTTCTACTCTGTCCTACAGGGTTACTCTTGGAATTGACTTGACAACAATGGGTTACCTCAGCATATTTAAAAAAAAAAAAAAAGTCACTGCTATTCAGTTGATTCCAACTCACGGTCACGCCATAGGGTTTCCACAGGGGTGTATCTCAGCAGAAGCAGACTGCCACATCTTTCTCCTGTGAAGCCACTATTAGTTTTGAACTGTGGACTTTCTGCTTAAGCAGTCCAGTGCTTTAACCACTGTACCACAAAGGCTCGGCGTGGAAGCATAAATAAATCTAAATACACAAATCTTTACGTTTTGTTACATTCATTAATATGTGTAAGATTCTTGAAACAGGGACAATAAAAATCAGTATCAGAACACCTGAGTGCTATCTACCACCAAAACATTAAAAGTTTAATATACAGAATGCTATACTGCATTTGAAAGTGGCATAGCAAAAAGATAACTATTTTACAAATCACTTTTTTGCTTAGTTAAGGCTCAATCTTCTAAAACTAAAAATCACATTTACAGTTAACACTTTTAATAATTTAGAAGTTATTATGGAGTGTAATACAAGATCAACATCTAACTTAATTTGTAGTTCCCAAGATTGATCTGCAAATAATAATATATTAGCTGCAAATCCATTTTTTTGTCAGTGGCTTCAGATGCTGCTTTCACCCCATACTGCATATTTTTGGAACTATTTCTGACAGCTATTTTCTCCACTAATCTCATACCAGACCAAACTGTTTTAATTACTGTGGTTTTACAATACATCTTAATATACAACAGTCTAAGTCCTATTCTAATTTTTCCGAAATTAAGTTTCATTATTATTGCCTACTTCCTTCTTCCAGATGAATATTACACTGATTTTGATAAGTTTCTTTCTACAGTCTATCCTAGGAAAATTAACTTTTCAAATTAATTCCAAATAACATCTTTCCCATATAGGAGCATGGTACTGCTCCTAGTTAAAAATCCTCTTTGGTAGGTCTAAGTTATATGTTTTCTTCAGGTAAGTCAATACATTTCCAGTTATGTTAATTCTTACATAGTTCACATTTTTTTTTTTGCTGTGACTGAGTTTTTTTCATCAAGCTTTCTATTTTTACACACAATAAAGAAAATATTTCTTGAAAAAAAATCAAAGTTGTAATAAAATTATTTAAGTAAAATATTTTATATCAAGATTTCTGTTTTAATATAAACTATTGTTTATTTTAACTATGAGATTATAAGACTTTACAGATATATACTACTATACTATAAAAAAGAACAAGAAAACCCAACTATAATTTTTTTCATAATCTCTATAAAGAACATGTACTGTTTTTAAAATAGAAAAGTGTCCCAAATATTATTCTTAAAAAGAACCACGTATCTTTTAAACATATTGCATCAGGATTCACACCCAATATAGGGCCCTGATTACATATTTTGGGAAAGTTCCCTAAGAAATTCTGATGACCATCTTCCAACTACAAAAAGTATCCCATCTGGTGTAAATTTCTTATAAATCACAAATTTAGCAAATAAAATCTCTTTAGTGTCTACCAAAACCCAACAACATGAAACAATGAGTTTTTTTTAATTATTATTTTTTATTGTAATTGAGTGAAAGTGTACAATCAGGTTTAAATTTGCATGCCCGCCTACGTGCAGCTCCTACTGCTCTCCTTGCCTGGTAACAGTGCATTCCTTCTTTTTGTTCTATACATGTCATATCCTCTTAACAATCTCCTGTCCCCTCCTCCCCACCCTCTTCACTCCCCTCTACAGAGAGGCCAGTAGGACGAATCCTACAGATATATAGGACCATAAGGTGCACACACGACATGGTCACTCTATGTCGCTGAGTTCAATCCATTCCGGTCAGAGGAGTTGACCTCAGTAATGATTTATGAGCAGGGGTGGCATCAGGTCTAGAGGCCATGCTTCCAGAGGAACTCTGAGGTCTTAGGACCATCAGTTGCAGTCTTTTAGTGGAGTTCACAGGGGAAACAATGAATTTTAAGACATCAATTAATCAGCAACTTTAATAAGAAAACAAGAATATTAAAAAAAGAAAACTGCTCTACTAAAGGACAAGAATGTAAGTTTACTCACTGTCATGGATTGAACTATGTCCCCCCAAATGTGTGTCAACTTGGTTAGGCCATGATTTCTGGTATTGTACTGTTTTCCTCCATTTTGTGATTTTCCTATGTATTAAAATTCATAATTTCTGCCTGTGGTTCAAAAGGATTAGGGAGAGGTGTCACCACCCTTGCTCAGGTCACGTCCCTCATCCAGTGTAAAGGTCTGGCTTGTACCATCTTTTTTTTTTTTTTGGTGATTCAAAGTTTACAATTCAAATTTGCATGTCTACCTATCTGCAGCTCCTTCTGTTTTCCCTGCCCAGTGACAGCACATTCCTCCTTTCCATTCATGTCATATCCTCCACCAATCTCCTGTCCCCTCCTCTCCCCGCTCTCCACTCCTCTCTAGTAAGAGGCATAGAACCACAGTGTACACACAACATGGTCACTCTGTGTCCCTGAGTCCAATCCATTCCTATCCAAAGAGCTGAACTCACTATCTATCTATGATCAGGGGCGGCAACAGGTCTAGAGGCCATGCTCCCAAGGGAACTCCCAGGCCTTTGGACCATCAGTTGTGGTCTTTTAGTGGAGTTCTTAGGGTAGACCCCTTTCTTTTCTCGTGTTGCCACTGGGACTCAACTTTGTGAGCTTTATCACAGCTGTCACTGGTGGTGGCCAGGCACCATCTGGTTCTTCTGGTCACATGTTGATAACAGTCATCCATTCACATGGGTCCTTCTGTGTTCTGGGCTCTTCTTCCCTCATGTCATTGTTGTCCTTGGGGATCATCTGTTGCAGCTGAGTTGTGCCCATTTGGTCTACCTCAGTAGCTTGCTGGCATTTAAGACCCCATACGCCACTCACCAATATGGGGTGCAGAAGACTCTCTTAGCAATAGGCTTGTTATGCCAACTGGCCTTGATGTTTGCACCACCTTTCATCTTACAAGAGCTACCACCAGAAAAGCAGTGCTGGGAGTGGAGCACATCCTTTGGACCCAGAGAAGCTACTAGTACAGGTGAAGATTGATGACAAAGACCTTTCTCCACAGCTGAAAGATAAAGAAAGCCTTTCCCTGGCGGTCATGCCCTGAATTTGAACTTCTAGCCTACTAGACTGAGAGATAACAAACTCCTCTGTGTTATAGCCATCCACTTGTGGTAACTCCATTATAGCACCACTAGACGACTAAGACAACCACGTAATTCCGTATCACTTTGTTTCTGAACACCTTTGGTCTCTATACTTGCCAGGTAGCAGGATCTTCTTCCATCTGTCTGTACGGCTGGACCACTGTCAGTTTAAATGTCACCTCCCCAGAAAAGCCTTTCCTGTGTACTGACACTGCCCCATCCTAGGTGCTCCTTCCCTCAGTCCCTATCATTCTGCCCATTTCTTTTATGGCATTTACCATAATCAGTAGTTATCATGGAGCCCAGGTAGTACAGTGGCTGCTAACTAAACAGGTCAGCAGTTCAAACTGACCAGCTGCTCTTCAGGAACCCTCTGGGGCAGTTCTACTCTGCCCCATAGGATTGCTCTGAGTTGGAATCAACTCACCTACAATGGGCCTGATTTGGTAATTATCTTTTTTATTTGGTTACTTATCACCATCTGTCTTCCCCATTAAGATACGTACTTCACAGGGATAGGCATTATGTCCCCAGTACGGGGTACATGGCAGGCACTGAAACATCTGTTAATTCAATTGTGTTCATGGACACAATTTATTTAGTAGCTTTAGCAATGATAGAGCCCTAGTGGTGCCGTGGTTCAAATTCACCAGTCACTCTTTGGAAACCCTGTGGGGCAGTCCTACTCTGTTCTTTAGGATTGCTAGGAGTCAGAACCAATTTGACAGTGATGAGGGGTTTTTTGATGTTAGCAATGACAGTGTACTATGGACATAATGAAACCTACTAAGGTTTTTGCCTGCTTTTTCTACTTGGTTAAGTATAATAATTTTATATAAGTACAGATGGAAGTTCCATATCTTCTTTAAAAGTCATCCAGCAGCTTTTAACAGGTAGATATCCTTACAGATGCATGAATCAGTCACTCCAACCTTTCCAATGTTTCAAATTAGACACAGAGATTTGGGAATTTTGCTGTCTTTGAATTAACTGGCATGTGTCAGATAATCTTCTGCTGAGGTAATTGCTCATTTCAAAGCTATAGTATAGTGTGATACTTTATAGACATTTTAAGCAACAATTATGGGTAGAAATTCAATTAAAACTTCAACCCCAGGAGGTGCTATCAACACTAACTGAAATAACAGAATAAAAGAAAACTCAAATGCTAACTTCTCAAAATGCCAAGTACTGCTGCATACTGCTATTTCACAATTTACTTACCTGATCAGGGAAAAGTTTCTTTAGACAAAACACATTCTGATTTTGAAAACATTTGAATGTGAATAAACATATGACCTGGAATGAAAGGCATAACTAAGTTATCGTGAAGCCTATCAAGTCTAAACTCTGTACCAGATGTTTTCTATATCTTATCTAGTTGAATGAGATGCAGCAGAATCTATTGGTTTAGAGCAGTGCTGTAACTTTTTGAATTCAGGACTCCCTGGAAAAATTTTAAAAATATTTATTAATTCACTTTTTAAAAATAATACACTAAGCATTCAAACACACATTTGGGCACAAATGTTCATAGCAGCCCCACTTGTATTAGTCAAAACATACCAATAACTCAAGTGTCCATCAACAGGTGAACAGACAACCAAAATACAGTAGTAAACCCATACAACGGAGTATTATTCAGCTTAATACGGAATGAAGTGCTGACACATGTTACAACATGAACTCTTAAAAACAGTGTGCTAGCTGAATAAACCAGATGCAAAAGTTGAATATTAACTGATTCCAGTTATGTGAAATATCTAGAATAAGTAAATTCAAAGAGACAGAAAGTTGATTAGAGGTTATGATCAGCCGGGGGAAGAGGGATGGGAGGTTACTGCTTAATGGGTACAGAGTTTCTGTTTGGGATGATTCAAGTCTATTATACAAAAAATTTGAGGTACATACAATGGTTGTAACAACAAACAGGTGCTACTTTGTGATGTGCATCAAAACACTATTACCTAACTGTTACAATTGACATACAATCGTGACTTAAAGACAAATTTAGGAACAGAACTGGCTTATAATCTGTGGACTGCATGTACACCTAAAAATGATTAAAATGGCAAGTTTTATATGTATTTCCCACAATAAAGTAAAAATAAACCAGCTACATGTTAACATAAGTAACATTTTTTACTGAAAACATAACTTTTTTTTTAATTTTTATTTTTATTTAACATAACTGAGTGAAAATGTACATTCACATGTAAATTTACATGCCCCCCTATATGCAGCTTCCACTGCTCTCCCTGTCCGGTGACTGCACACTATTCCTCTGTGCTCCATACAAAAACATAACATTTTTTATTGAAAAGTATGTATTTATAAAACAATAAAAAACTTAGGGAGAGTCATACTGTTCTACATGACTTGGTAACTACCTCTACATTTAACCCATTGCTCAAAAAGCTCACTGTATACTTATGAGAGAACAAGAGTGAAGATGACAAATACTGTCTTAGTACTAGATAAGAAAACTAAAGTCTAAAGAAGCTGAGTGATCTCAGAAAGGTAACATAAATAGCAGAACTTGGATCTGAATTTAACACTCAACCCTAAAACCTATGGCTGAATAAGGCACTCTGTGATCTGAACTCCACCATATGCCCTTAATTCTCCCCACTGCTTTCTACATCTGGCCACAATCTTTTTTCAGTTTCTTCATACCTTCAGGCACCCTTCATCCAGCCTGGGATATGTCCTACTCCTCCTATTTGAGCAGCTGGTTCCTTTCTATCTGGTAAGTCACAAGACCTTCCCTGACCACTTTATCTAAACAGCAGCCGTTTCCTTTCTTCCTCAGTATTTTCCATCCCAACATATGCATTTCTTTCCTTCCAAGAGCTTCTTTGGGTTTCATAATTTATTTATTAGACCTCATTATTTAGTATTTGTCTCCTCCGTTAGACTATAAATTTCATGAGAATAAGGTCTATTTCTGTTTTGGGCAGTATATACTCAAAACTAGAAGCCAAAAAAGCCTACTACAATATCTGGACATACAGCAGGTACTTAATGTGTATTTGTTAAATCAATGAACCACACTGTTTATATGACTTTGGATAAACCACTTAAACCCTATGAATGTATTTCAGTACCTTCATTTGAAATATACTACAGTATCAGTTACAGAAAACTTTTATAAACATGTATTTTCCAACTAGACTCAGTATTTTTTAGTATTTAAAGGTAGCTAGAATGCAGTTATACATAACTGTAAGCTTCTTTTTTATTTAACCATCTAGTTACAGAAATATGCATAAAACGCCAAGGAACACTTCTTCTACTATACATTTCACCCATCCCTCAAACAAAAACCAAACTCACCACTGTCAAGTTGATTCTGACTCATAGCACCTCTATACGATACAGAAAAATTGCCCTATAAAGTTTCCAAGGAGTGCATGGTGGATACAAACTGTCAACCTTTTGGTTAGCAGCCACAGCTCTTAACCACTACCTAACCCATCATCTATTACACAAAAACTATATTCAAAAGCAAGAGCTCAAATTGATAATCCAGCATGTAGTTCAATTCAAGCCCATACTGCCTCATTTACAGGGTATATACCAAGGTAAACCGGGTACCACAGAAAATGATCATGACCATGGTAATAGAAACCTTTAACAGGGAGCCCTCACTACAAAATAACTAACAGAATGGTAACTGTTACAGGTGACCTGAAGGTCAATAACTACTTGTCAGGAGGCAATTCAGAGTACCTGTTCAAGTACAATCCAAAGCAAACCCACTGCCATCAAGTCAGGTCTGATTCATAGTGACTCTAGAGGTCAGGGTAGCACTGCCCCATAGCGTTTCCAAGGACAGCCTGGTGGATTTGAACTGCCGACCTTTTGGTAAGCAGACGAAGCACTTAACCCACTATGGCACCAGGGTTTCCTCAAGTGCAATAAGCTCTCCGTTACCTACACATTTAGAACTTGTGTCTTAGTTGACAGCACACATCTTGTTCACAAATTCTCCATTTACAAAGAATCAAAACATAACCAGTCGTCCAGCTTGGCAGTTAAAGGGTATGTGCTCTCACTGAAGAATCGTTAATCAAACTATGATACATACATACAATGGAGTATTACACAACAATAAAGAACAGTGACAAATCCGCGAGGTATTTCAGACATGGAGGAAACACAAGTGCATATCATGCGGAGTGAATTAACAAATCACAAAAGGACAAATATTGTATGGGACCATTACTGTAAAAGCTCATGAAAAGGTTTACACATAAAAAGAAACAATCTTTGGTGGTTACCAGTGAGGTGAGGGGCGGGGGTAGAAAAACACTAAAAGAATAGGTAAGTGGTAACTTTGGTAAAGGGTTGAGACAGTAAACAATGCTGGTGAAGCCAGCAAAACTTGTACAAGGGAAGGTCACAGATGCTCCACAGAAATATCTGAACTCCGTTAGGGACTGAATTGCCGAGCTGAGGACTGTGATGACCACGGTCTTGGAGAATATCTACCTCAATTGTCATAACACAGTTTATAAAGAAAAGGTTCTACATTCTACTCGTCGGGGGTCTTAAAGGCCTGTGAGTGGCCATTGAGGATGTTCCACTAGTCTCACTCCTCTGGCAGCAAAGCAGAATGAAGAAAACTAAAGACACAAGGGAAAGACTGGTCCAGAGGCCTGATGGACCACACCTACAGCAGCCTCCAGCAGACTGCATCCAGTACAACCAGAGGGCACCTGGCTACCACCGCTGACGCTCGACAGGGCTCACAGCACAGGCCCGGACAGAGCTGGAGAAAGACGCAGAACAAAATTCTAATTAAAAAAGAAAGCTCATCTCCACTAAAAGACCACAATTGATGGTCCAGCGGTTTCGGGGTTCCCTGGGGAGCATGGCCCCCGGCCCTGATGCTGCCCTTGCCCATAAATCGTAACGAAGATCCACTCTTCGGACACGAATGGATTGGACCTGGCGATGCAGAGTGACCATATATTGGATGCACTTTATGGTCCTACGCATCTATAGGATGTCATCCTGCTGACCTCTGGCTGGAGGGAGAGTGGGTGGAGAGGAGGGGAAAGGAGACTGTTGGGAGGATGAGACATGTATGGAGCAGAGAGGAATAGTGTGCTGTCTGGACAGGGAGAGCAGTGGAAGCTGCATATAGGTGGGCATGTAAATTTATACGGGAATGTACATTTTCACTCAGTCATAATAAAAGAAAAAAAAAAGCAAGCCCAGACTTGCTGACCCGACAGAGACTGGAGAAACCCTGAGAGCAGGGTTCCCGGACACCCGTTTGGGTCAGTAATGACGAGTCACTCCTGACTCACCCTTCCACTGAAGACTGAACAGGCTCATAAAACAAAAGGAATCTGCCCAGGGACAAGGACTTAGAAGGCAGGAGAAGACAGAAAAGCTGGTAATAAGTAACTCAAGGCTGAGAAGAGAAACACAGTGACCTGTCATAAGGTTTTTAACCATTGTCATAAAACAATGTGTACTAACTGCTTAACAAGAAACTAGTTTCTTCTGTAAACCTTCATCTAAAGAACAATCGAAATGAATAAATAATAGAGCATGGGCTCTGGTACGAGACTACCTGCCTCTGAATTCCAGTTCCATGACCTACAAGCTATGTGTCCTTGGTAAAGTTATTTAACCAGTCTGTGGCCTCCAATTTCTCACTTAGAAGATGGGGATAATGCATATTACCATATGTCAAAAGTTTATTTTTAAATAATTAAATAAGTTAACACACATACAGCTTTAGAACCGTGACAGTCTAAGTCTTCATCGGCAGTTTAAGAAAACAAACAAACCTGATGTTGTCACACTGATTCTGAACAATACAAGACAGGGTAGAACTGCCTTGTAAGGTTTCCAAGGAGAGCCTGGTGAATTCCAATTGCCAACCTTTTGGTCAGAAGCCAAGCTTTTAACAACTGTGCCACCAGGGCTCCCAACAGAGGTTAGTTAGTTATTATTACAGCAACAATAGAAACACAATTCTTTTTGATAATTTAGGGGGCACTTTTACTGTGGAGGTAAAGTATAGTTAAACAACTATAAAGGTATTTCAAAGCATAAAGTCTGAAACTTGAAGCACTTAAGACATGCTGCTATGTACATACCAAATACACTAAAGCAACATTTAAGTATTCAATTCCCTTAGTTGCATGAACCACATTTAAAGTGCTCAATAGTTACACGCAAGTCGCTGCTGCCGTTAAGTGCCACTAAGTCAATTCTGACTCACAGCCACCCATATGACAACGCAGAACTGCCCACAGAGTTTTCCTTGGCTGTCATTGGTACAGAAGCAGACACAGAAACTGGACGAGTATGAACTATCAGCCTTTCAGTTAGCAGCCAAGTGCGTAACCTGTTGTGCTGCCGCGGCTAGCGCATCCTATATTGTACAGCACAGACACACAACATTTCCACTGTCACAGAAGTCCTATGGACTGCACTGATCTTGAGGTAGCTGGATGATGCAGTCATGCTGAATAAACTGAATAATTCAATTTAAAGTTCAACAAAAAGACTATTACAAAACACAACTATTAAAAGGGAATTAACTTCAAGAGTAAAATTCAAAGGCAGTAATTAAGATGAGATTATTTCAAGTTTCCTAGGTAAAAATGCTCAATAAATAGAAGTGACCCCCGCAAAGACTAGCAGAAACTAGTATGTCTAACAATATAAGGGAGACTTTAAAAATCTGAGGTCTATGACTTTACCTCTGCTTTAAGATCAGTTTTCTAAAGGAGGAGGCGGCACAGGAATGTGGCAGATTTCAAGTGTGGAATTCATTTGTTGAGACATAAATATTTTCCAAGTCTATAAAAAAATGAAGATGAAAAATTGTGAAATTAGTGAGATGATACTATTCTAAATATGTAATACAGAACAGCAAGAATAATTTTGATAAGACATTTAAAGCAGTTTACCTAACTAAAAAATAATTTTAAAAATTATCTCAAATATTTCTATAATAAATACCATACTTGTATACTTTTATTAGATTTAATAAAAAGAACATTAGATTTAGAGATATGAAGTCTGAGTTTTAATCCCATTTGTCATTGATTATCTTTAACACTTGTAAACCCTGGTGGCTCGTGGTTAAGTGCCATAGCTGCCAACCAAAAGGTAATGGGTTTCATGGTTTGTTTTGTTTTTTTAACATGGAGAGGGTTACTTAAATTATCTGGAGCCTTGCTTGAATACAAAGTTAAGTCCTTTCCAGTCATAAAATTCTGTAAATCAAACATCTGAAATGTGTTATAGTGAGAACAAACACATAATGATTTAAAAATACCTCTAATTAAAAGACACACACACACACTTCATTGCCACTGAGTTAATTTCAACCTACAAAACTCCTATATGTGCTATAAAAACAAGCTTCACAAAGTACTGCAGTCCACAGAATCACTCTGGGTGAGTTTCACAGAACTGAAAATTGTATATCAAACAGAAAAATGCTATCATTTGAACATTTGGCTCCACAGCAGATTTAAAAATTTTTGATCAGAAAGAATCATTTTTAAGTTGTTAAAAGTATAAAGACTTTCTTAGGAAGCAATAACTATTTTCATGTATTTGTTCACACTTTATACTTCCTTGATTCAAAACTGGATCACAATCTCAAAATCTGAAATACTACAAGAAAATTAACATGAAAATACAAATATTTTTATTAACAAAGTATGCTTTTTCTCTTCAAATGCAAAGACTACCACAATAAAATTCCCCTGAAGTTAAATTATACTATCATTGTAAAGTCTGCAATGATTTTTCAAACTGGGCATGTGTCAAGGCCCCCTGTTCCAACTACAGCAGCAGACTTTTTCTTAATCTCATATGTTGGGCTTTTCACATGAGATTTTTATTTCATGAGAAGGTTCTGCAGCAGGGGGAAAAGCTTGGAAAGGGCTGAACAGGCTGTCTCTGGAAAGACAGACAAGATAATGGCAGCAATTCAAGAAGAGCACTTGATGTCAGAGGAAAAGAGTGGAAATGAGACTCTGTCCTTTGGGCTTTCGGCATTTTAAACCACCAAGACAGCTGCCAATTTTTGAAGCAGAAAAACTGAAAAATGAGCACACCAGGAACTGTGTAGATATGAGTCTCTAACAATCTTTCAGGGCTGACTAAGAATGCTTAACATGCTCCCCACCACCAAAGCAGGCGGGTAGGGGAAAAATGAGAAGAAGAATGTATTCTGTGAAACTTTTAACACATCCACAAAACAGCTCCATCCCTGATTAACTGGTGATGACCTACCCCTCCCCCTGTTTATACAACAGAGAAAAATGGAAACTCAGCCTGGAAGAAAATACTGTCCGGAGACTGTATGGTTCTTCTATATATACAGAGTCTGGCACACAATAAAAACCTACTAAATATGCAACAGACAAGAAAACAGACCAACAAATAACAGAAAACTTAATTCTAGACAACAGAATCTGACCCATACGTGATCTAATATTGGAGTTCGGAGACAGTAATAGCTTTTCAATAACTCTGACTAACCTATTAAAGAAAACAGAGGGAGAATGGACAAAATTGAGGAAGGATGGAAAGCTCCATGATGAATCAGGATCTATAAAAATAATGAAATAAAAAATTCTGTAACTGAAAAATAATACATGAAATTAAGAACTCAACATATTGCTTTTATAGTAACTGGACGCATCAGAATATAGAATTAGAGAACTCATATATAAGTCAATAAAATATACCCAGAATGAAATACAGAGAAAAGAGAAGAGAGGAAGACAGAGTATGGTGTAACGGATTGCTTTTATATGGCTTTTCTCACCATGATCTTACAACTCCCTTCAACTGATGAAGAAGAATTACGTGAATAAGGTGTTATGGCTCAGCTTGCTAACAATGCATAAAGTGTACTGCACAACTATGTGGGTGGGAGCATGCAAATAAGGTCTATGGAACCCTAAGGAGGCAGATTGGTTACTTTTGTCATCCTACTAGGTTTAGAACGACCCATCCCAGAGATGGAAAGTGGGGAAAGAGATGACAGTAGAATGCATTTTTGGGACCTGGGCTCCCTGTGCTGAAAATCTCCTAGGCCTAGGAGCCACTGGAGCTTTAACACAGAAGATAAGGAGAAACAGTGGAGCAGCAGTGGCAAGTACAACACGGGCATGAGACGGTAGGACCAGGAGGCCGGCTGAAGACGGCTGCCGTACGGCTTGCCAACCCATGGAGCCAGGGGCTGTGTAACACCTCCCCCGTCAGAGGAGGGTCCAGGCCAAGGGTCAAGAGGCCCAGGACCAGAGGGAGGTCTGCCTATCATATTCTTAGCCCTTTCTGATCTTGACTTAATCACTGTTACTTCCCTAATAAACCCCATATAAGTGAGGACGGTGTGTGAGTTCTATGTGAGCACTGCAAAAAATTACCAAACCCAGCAGACAAGTAGAGTGTGCCATGGGAGTGAAGGCTCGTGTCAGAACTGGTAAAAAGGCTGTGGTAGTGGTATGTCTGATCTCCACATCACAGCAATCAGCCTTGAGCTACTGATGCTGATGGTGATTCTCTCTTCCCCTTGTGAAGTTAGAGGTCAGATGCCCCCACACTGCCATTTTTACACAGGGATAAAGGCCTAAGACATGATGGAGTCCCAGACAAGAGAAGAAAAAGATAAAAACAATATTCAAAGACAGAAAAACTGAGTTCTTCAGAACTTATGAAAAAGTCAACTTACAGATTCAATAATCTCTGCCAGCTCAAACCATGGTAAAGTTAAAACAAAAAAAAAACTACAGCTAGGATACCATAATCAAGGTACTAAAATAAAGCAGGAAAACAGAGGAGGAGAGACAAAAAGAAAAAATAAAACAACCAAAGAAATTAAAACAAAGTCATAGCAAAAAAAAATTTTTTCAAAGGAAGATGGCAGATTTCTCCATGGAAACAGAAACCGTAACACAGAAGAAAGGTAGTGTTAATGTGCCAAAACGAAACAACCAGAAATCTAGAATATTCAGTAAAAATGTCCTTCAAAAATTAAGGTAAAACAAAGATGTTTGCAAACAAACAAAATACCAGGAAATTCATCACCAGTTACTGTCCTAGATCAGAAATATGTAAATACAGGAAGAAATAATATCAGAAAACATAAATATATAAGCAAATAAAAATTAAGTGACTGTTAAAACACCTGAAATGTTTTGTAAGGTTTAAGACCTCTAAGATTTCAGCAGTTTCAGGATGGTGGTAAAAACAGTAATTTTCATTATAAATAATAAAGATAAGTGCTGTAATCTTGACAATAATCACTGGAACAATGAAACAACAGTAACAAAATGTGTACTGTGTTTATAAGTTAATAGAAAAAAAGGAATACTTAACTAATTTTTAAAAATGAAAAATACACAGGCTCAATAGAAAACAAACAGTAAGACTATATATTTAATCCAGCTATATCAGTAATTACATGAATTGTACATACAGCACATTACAGTTTAAACAGAAAACTAAGTTTGCCAGACTGTATTAAACAGACTCAGGAGAAGAAACACACTTTAAATATAATTATACAGAATGAATGAATGGAGTGGATGGACAAAACACAGCATGCAACATTAATCAAAAAAAAACTGATACACTTTGTAAATTTCAGAAAGCAGAATTTAAAGAAACATTATTACAGATGAAAAAGGATATTACATGATGATAAATGGATCAATCACAACTTTAAAAAGCCATAAAGAAAAATTACACAAAATTAGAAAAGAACAAGACAAATTAGTAACTATAGTAGGAGAGACTAGACCCTTCTCAGTAATGAACAAAAAAAAGCAACAAAAAGATCTGAACAATGCAATTAACAAACACAAGTTAAATGAATGAGACAGAACACTGCACCCAACAACAACGAAATTAACACCATTTTCAAGAGTGCATATAAGATTTACCAAAACTGACCACATTCTGGAACATCAAGAAAGCCTGAACACATTTCAAAAAGGTTAACGCCATTCAGAGTAAGTACTCTGACCACAACTGAAGCCAGAAATCATTAACGGCAACAACCATAAATAAAAATCTACAAAACCACTAAATGGCAAATTTAAAATTAATTTCCAAATAATCTGTGGTTCAAAGAAATCAAAACAAATTAGAAAATATGTTGAACTGAATGCTAATGAAGATGGAACACTTCAGAACTCACGGGACGCAGATAAAGCAGATTTTAAAGAAAACTTACTTTAGCCTTAACTGCATATGCTGACAGTTCTCACTTTCCATAAAGACAAGACAAGACAGTCTGGTTATGCATCACAGACTGAATTGTGTCCCCCCAAAAATGTGTGTAGCAGTTTGGTTGGGCCATAATTCCCCGTATTGTGTGACTGTCCTCCATTTTGTGATTTTCCTAACCTCTGCTCATGATTACTAGATAAAACCTAAAACCAAACCCACTGCCGTGGAACTGCCAACTCACAGCAACACTACAGAACAGAGTAGAAGTGCTCCATAGGATAGCACCTGGCAGATACGAACTGCAGACATTTTGGTTAGCAGATATAGCATTTAACCACTACACCACCACGGTTTCCTTGGTTAACAGATAACCCCCCCAAAACCAAACCCACTGCCATTGAGTAGATTCCGACTCAGCTACCATATAGAAAGGAGCAGAACTGTTCCATAGAGTTTCCAAGGAGTACCTGGCAGATTCAAACTGCCAACCTTTTGGTCAGCAGCTGTGGCACTTAACTACTAGCCACCAGGGTTTCCAAGTAGGATTATGTTAAAAGGGGATTTGGGTGGGACTGCAATACCTTTCCAAAGGGACTTTCCCTGAAGTGTGGCTTTTATGCAACAAGAAATGAAAGAGAAGCAAGCAGAGAGCTGGGGACCTCATACCATCAAGAAAGCTGCACTGGGAGCTGAGAGCATCCTTTGGACCTGAGGTTCCTGTGCTGAGATGCTCCCTGACCAAAGAAAGACAGATGCAATACAGGATCTTCCTCCAGAGCCAACAAAGGGAAAACCATCCCCAAGAACTGACACCCTGAATTCAGACTTGTAGCGTACAGACTATGTAAGAACAAACTCAACTTGGCTAAAGCCATCCACTCATGGTATTTCTGTTAGAGCAGCACTAGACGACCAAGGCAACAGGCATGAGTTTACCTTGCAAAGCTAAGACTGCCTGTATTTGAAGAATGCTACAAGGAGAGAGGCAGGAAAAAGTCAGTGATTCAGCTTCCACCTCCCGAAGTTAAAGAAAATTGGAAATCAGTAACATAGAAAACAAGCATGTAATAAAATCAGTAAAACTGATAACCTACAAAGAACATAAAAGAAAACAATTACTATAGAAGTTATAGGCACTGATAAGAGGATATGATGATAAACTTCACACCAATAAATGCAACACAATGACATTTTTTGAAAAACACAAATATCAATGCTGGAAGAATATACAGAATACACAGAGTCCACAGCTATTAAAGAAATTGAATCTGTTATTAAAAATCATTTCATGAAGAAAATCCTAAGTTGTTTTACCAGTGTATTCTTCCAAACAATTAAGAAACAATACTAAGCTTGTACAAAATCTTTCAGAGAACAGAATAGAAGGCTTTGTAGCTTTTCTTAAGAACCCATGCAAGCTTGATGGCAAAAACTGACAAGAGCCATTATGAGGAAGAAAAATCATTCTCTCATGAACACAGATACAAAAAAAAAAATAAGAAGTAGATCAAACATAGCAATAGATGTAAAAATATATAGTACTTTAAAAAGAATTTACTCCACATACATCACAGTAGTTTAAGAGGAAAATCATACGATCATTCATAGAGGTACAGAAAAGCATTTGACAAAATCCAATACTTAGTCATGATAAAACTTATTAGAAAACACATAAAGCATGTCTATAAAAAACCTACAGCAAGCATCATATTGAATGGTAAAATATTAAAAACTTACCTAGCTCTGAAGTTGAAAACAAGACAGAGATGATCATTATCATCACTTCTATTCAACATTGTACTGGAGATCTAGCTAGTATAATAAAGCAAGAAAAAGAAATAAAAAGAATAAGGAAAATGAGGACTGCAAAGGAAGAAATGTCATTATATAAGATGGTTATTCATAGATGATATGATTATGCACCAAGAAAACCCAAGAGATTTGACATATTATTAGAATAACTGAATTTACAGTTGCTAGTATAAGATTAATACACAAAAATCCACTGTATTTCTATAAACCAGTCACAATTTTTTAAATAAAATTTCCAATTGCATTAAAAAAAAGACAGGAATATGTATAACAAAAGATGTACAAGACCTTTACACTGAAAACTGAAAAAAAATTTTTTGAGACAAATTAAAGAAGGTCTAAACTAAACGCAGGAGCCCTGCTGGTTAAGAGCCTGGCTGCTAACTAAAAGGTCAGCAGTTTGAATCCACCAGCTGCTTCCTGGAAATCTTACAGGGTCATTCTATTCTGTCTGCTAGGGCTGCTGTTAATCATAATTGACTCAAAAGCAATGGATTTTTGCTCAATTAAACAGAAAGGCGTCCCCGGGTGGTGCAAACAGCCAACACACTCAGCTGCTAACTGAAATATTGGAGGTTGGAGTTTACCCAGAGGCACCCAGGAAGAAACACCTGGCAATCTGCTTCTGAAAAAAAATCAGTCACTTGAAACCCTGTGGAGTATAGTTCTACTGTGAAACACACAAGGTTCCAGGAGATGGACTCAATCCAGTGCCAAATTGCTTTTACATAAATGGAAAGGCACACCATGTTCATGGGCTTGGAAACACAGAAAAATGTCAATTCTCCTCATACATTAGACTTGTCTCAGCTGTATTTAAGAAATCTAAATGCCAACATTCTGACTAGCTAGCTACTCAAAGATGTCAGAAGCAGAAGAGTTTACAGCTAGGCGAGAATGGGCAATCCCGGAGTTTGTCAGTGACGACTGCACGAGTACATACCATGAATCAAAACTGAGCAATGTAGGAGAAGGAAAAAAAATACTGCCAACAGAGGCTAATTAGAGAAGGAAACTGGAAGGTCCTTGGAATGTACAGGAGCTAAGGAGGAGAGTGGAGTTCCTGGGTGGCAGACAGTTAGGAGCCCAGCGACTAACCAAATGGATGGTGACTAGAACTCACCAAGAGACATCTCAGAAGAAAAGCCTGCCAATCTGCTTCCAGAAGGCCGCAGCCATGAAAACCTTACAAAGCACAGTTCATGACACACGTGGGCTGCCGGGGGTTAGAGCTGACTGAACAGCAACTGGCTCCTTTAGAAGGTAGAAAGAACCAACCAGTTACTGAAGGATGGGTTTTCCCTCAACAAACAAGCTGCAGGTGAGACACCGCTAGAAATGATGGAAAATCTCTGAAGAACAACAACAAAAAACTTACATAAGAAAGAAAAAGCCACCTGGAACAACAACAACAAAAAAATGTAGTCCAGCCCAACTAGACGGTACCCGGCTCTTACCACCAGCTACTCTGACAGGGATCACACTAGAGGGTCCTGGATAGAGCAGGAGAAAAACATAAAACAAAATGCTAACTCATAAAAAAAGACCAGACTGACTGGTCATACGGACACTGGAGAAACCCCAAGTATGGCCCCAATCACCCTTCTAACCGAGTACTGAAGTCACTCCTGAGGTGCATCCTTCAGCCAATTAATAGCTGAAGATAGACAGCCCCATGAGACAAAATCAGACTAAATAGGGACACCAGCCCAGGGACAAGGAGGAGAAGGCAGGAGTGGACAGGAAAGCTGGTGAAAGGGATCCCTGTGTGGAGAAGAGAGAGCTGACACATCATGGGGTTGGCCACCAATGTCACAAAACAGCATGTGTACCAGTTTAGTGACAAACTAATTTGCTCTGTAAACCTTCATCTAAAGTACAATAATAATAAATATATAAACAGTTAAATCAATTAAAAACTAACAAGCAAATCAAGAATTGGGTAAGGGAAACAGTTTTAGAAGAAGAAATCTAAATGGCTGATAAGATTCTTAATCTCACTAATAATCATAGAAACCCAAATTTAAAAAAGTAAACATTTCACACACATCAGGGCCACAATTTAGAGAGTGACAACAACAAATTCTGATGAGGCCATAGAGAAAAATCAAGATAGGAGTATAAACTGGTACAATACAGTAGAGAACACCCTGCTGATACCTAACAAAACAAACATTCATACTCCACAACTCAGTAGTATCACATTTAAGCAGTATCCTCAATAAAATACACAAAAATGTTCACTGCAGAAGTGCTGACAACAGAAAAAACAAACCTCAATGTCTCCTGATGGAGGAAAGGATAAATAAAATGTGCTAAATTCAAACACTGGAAAACTACTACACAGTAAATAAAAGGAATAACTAAATCTGTACATATAAATACAGACTAGAAAAACAATGCTATAAAAAGAGCACCAAGCAACTATAATAATGTTAAAAATCAAGTGTGAACTATAAGAATACAAATGTTTATTATTCTGTATTTCAGAAATTTTTCAAAAAATGGATTTACATGGTGAATGACCAGATGCAAAGGATCAATGAAGGTCAATTTAACAAACTTACTGATTGGCTACCATTTTTAAAAAATTATGAGGGAACGCGCACATACACACACACCACATATATTACAGTCACTGATCTCGGAATGCTTATAATCTAGTTGATGAACTCATGTACATAATTCTAACTCATAAAAAAAGACCAGAATTAGAATAAGCAAAAGAAATGTCATATATAGTAGGCAAAGAACTTTTCCTAATGAAAGAAAAATTCTCAGAGGAAAACTAATGCCCAAACAGAAAACTAAAAATTAATAACGGAGAAACAGAAGTTTTATATGCAATCTCTAAAAACAATTAGGCTTTCAACATTCACATACAGCCCAAACACTATGTCGGCCTAAGATGAATTTAGTTAAACCACATGCATATGGGCTGACTTGGAGTCACGGTGACTCCACATGTGTCAGACCAGAACTGTGTTCCACCCAGTTTTCTGTACCTGATTTTTCAGAAACCGGTTGCCAGGACTTTCTGTGGTGCCCTGGGTGACATGAAACCTCTAACCATTCAGTTAGCAGTTAAAAACAATACCAGCTATCTCTATTTAAAAAATTATATGACATTTTTATCAGATTCCTAACAGTGACTCAGTTATCATCTTACAGCAAATTCAGCTATTAGAGAGAAATACAAACATTGTGACCCACTTAAATTTATTTATTGCTCAATTACTATAATACTGATCAACTTAACTCACACACACAACTCACACACAAATCTTTTTCAACATACTGACTTGGCAGAGATTCACTTTGAATTTATGATTATATATACCTTAACAATGTAGTCACATTTCAGAATGAAAAAAGCAATAAAGCTATTGTTTCTCTTTCAACGTTTTCTGAATGATGTAGTATCTGCCAAGAGTAACATCATACTTAGGGTTGCTAGTAAAATCAAAATCATGTTTCCTTTTTGCCTCAGGTTGACATAATTAAGACAAAAACCTAAAGCCACTGCCATCAAGTCAATTTTGACTTGTAATGAACCTATAAAATAGACTAGAGCTACCCCATGAGTTTCCAAGAAGCAGTTGGTGGATTCGAACTGCTGACCTTTTGGTTAACAGCCATAGCACTTAACCACTATGCTACCAGGGTTTCCACAATTAAGACAAGGATGGGAATCCTCCTTAACAAGGGTCTGGAGATACTTCCATAGTATAAACATCCTATAGTATACCTCATAAATGTTCTATCTTTGTATAAGCAACCATATTTAAGGAAAGTGAAACAGGCGAAGGATTCATTCAGTCAAGGCTCTACTTGCAGTGGCACTTCCACGAAGCAGGACACATGGGATGTGTAAAAAAAAAAAATTCTCCTCTCAATAAGCTTACAGTCTAGATGATACAAAGTTGAGGGTGGTAAGTATCAGAAAGGGTTATTCTATTCTACACTCTTGAGAGAATAACAGGCATCTTATTCAGTGATGAAATTGCAGCTTGAAAATATTTCAAGAGAAAGCAGAAGGAGGGCACATTCACAAACACGTGAAAGGAGCAAACAGCTTTAAAAGTAGAGGAGCACAGCAGGTCAAATTAGCAGACTTTCCCTCACACCAGCATCTGGAACCAATTAAAGAGGATTTACAGAGCTCCTTGTTCCAGTGGTTAAGCACTTGGCTGGTGACAGAAAGTTCAACCTTTCAAATCCACCAGCCACTCCAAACCCACCAGCTGCAGGAGGAAGACGTAGCGGTTTGTTTCAGTCAAGATTTACAGTCTTGGAAACTTAGTGGGCAATTCTGCTCTGTCCTGCAGGGTCACTAGGAGTCAGAATTGACTTGATGGCAACGGACTTGGGTTTTCGTTTAAAGAAGATATGAATCTAGACTTACAGCAAGAAAATGTGTCCTCAAACACTAAATCAGCTCTGCCTGCAGTGTTAGGGTGAGGTGGATTATTTCTTGGTCCAATGATTTTAATCCTGGAATTAAGAAAATTTACTTCTTAGAGAAAAAGAAAGGAATGCAGCTGTACATTCTCTCTTTCATCTACAATCAAACACTGACAGTGCACAATCAGACTTTAACAAGAGGTGTGGTTAATTCTTAAAATATATTTCATGGCTATTAATTATTAAATAGGAGCAGTTCTAACCCACTAGCCACTCTGCTGAAAACAGATGCAGCACTCAGCTTCTGTAACGACTTACAGCCTTGGAAACCACAGCAGTTCTAGTCTGTCCTATGGGGTCGCTATGAGTCTGAATCTGCTCAATGGCAAGGAATTTGGGTTTTTTTTTGTTGTTGTTCGGCACTTGGCTTGGCTCTCTAAACAAGAGGAAAGGGTTCTTTGAACTTGGCCTGTGAGGCGGGGGAAGGATAAAGGTCCATAAGTTCCCTGAAATTGTATGAAATACAATTTATGTAAATGGCATTTTTTCAAAATCCATAGCTTTTATCTAATCTCAATGGAGCTGTAACCCCCCAAAAGGTTAAGAAATATTGTTACAGGAAAACCACAAGAGAGGCTGCTGCAGAACCTATGAAACAAAAAGAATCCTAATAGGTAATTTGATCACAGGATTTAATATTATTCTTATGAAACTGGAAAAGTGCTGTAATAGTGGTTTTTTCTTTCAAGTATAATCTTTTATTTTGCAGAGCATCAATCCAAATAAAAATTTACCTAATGAATTTAAAAGCCACTAAATTACACAATAAAACTGTATTTTATTTTAAATAATTATCATTCAGTAAATTGTTGTTACAGCGTGAAAATACCTTCCTAACCTTTCTTTTTAGCAGAAGAAAACCTGGTGGTGTAGGTAAGAATTTAGCTGAAAACCAAAAGACTGGCAGTTGTAATCCACCAGGTGCTCCTTGAAAACTCTATGGGACAGCTCTATCCTGTCCTACAGGGCCACTTTAAGTCAGGATTGACTCAACAGCAACAAGTTGGGTTGGGTTTTCTACAGAATGGCTTGCAGTCTTCCACATTTATCAGATACTTGCCCATTTTTTGCAATTCTCTAAGTCAGAATTGACTCATTGGCAGTGGGTTTTTTTGGAATCCTAACTGTGCAGCATGTTTCAGCAAGGAGCATAGGCTGTAGGACAAAGCTCCACAGCTGCACGGTGCAAAATAATTCCTCATCGGTTCCATGGGTAAAGTCAAGCTTTCCTTTTCCCAAACCAGAGAATTTAGAAAGAAGATAATATTTTCATCCAGGAAAGGACATCTTCCTTCTTTTGCATTACAACAACTCTGTCATCATGACAAAGATTTTTAGAAGAAACCTGACCTTGTTTCATTTCTATTAACGTGTTCAATCCTTCTAGCCCACGTGTCTAAAAGCAGACATGGTGATGACCATAACCTGCAAGTTGCCTACCAGCACTGATTTCAGTAAGAACGATCTTTGTATTGCTCTGATAAGATTATACTTCATCCAGGGTCACTAAACAACTACTTCTTCTAGAGGAAAAGCAGACTGCACAACCTATGTTATATCCAAAAGTATATCGAAGGGTTGACTTCATTAACATATTTGGGTTCTTAATTTTTGCAGTTCCTCCAAAGAAACACTAATTTCAACAAAATTCGAACATCAGGAAGTGTTAAGACCTTGTAGTTCTTTTAGCCCCATTCTTAGTGTGATTTGATCTGAATTATTTATCAGTAGTTATCAACTACAAGATTCTGGAAGAATTCTTTAAAAGGTATTTCACAGTGATTTTTCTGTTTACTCTCTGTAAAAAACAGAGTGGGGCCAGTGTGTGATGTCCTCTAGCTCCACAAGATGAAAAGGAGAACCAAGGTCAACAGCACAAGGCTGATTCCCAAGAGGTGGAAGACTGACAAGCCTCCTCTCTCCATTGTCTTTACTAATTCGGAAACCAATTGTCCTTTCCACAGCCCTCTCTACTTCTCTGCTGGGTTTGATTATTCACTGCAGGGGCCACACAGAACTCACACAGCACACCCATGATTGTGGGGTTATTAGAGAAGTAACCAGATACAGTGCAGGCTCAGGAAAGTTGAGGATACAGTTCTTCCATCAGGACAGCCTCTTCCCAACTATGCTCTCCATGCAGGTATCTCTCCCCAGCCCTACATCTCTCTTTAAAAGCACTGCAGCTTTCTGTCCCTGGGCTGGGAAGCCCCATGTGCCCTTTCCTGCCTCTGGGTCTTTCCTGTCACTGCTTCTTACCGTCTTCAGATTTACAGCTTTCTCTCACTCATCTCCTGCTTCCAGGAGCTTCTTAGCACAGGGATCTCTGGTTGAGAAGACACACTGCTCCTGGCTGCTTTTCTTTGGTACTGGCGGTGGGATCTTCTCTCTGCTCTGGTACAGGCTCTCTTTTAAAGCAGAACTAACCAACCCCCTTAGCAGGCTAAAGTGACTCTATCACACAATCCTGCCCAATTACCTGAGTGGGAGTAACAAGTCTATGGCTAGAAAGTCCAAACAAAAGTAATCAATCATATCACACTCTCTTTTCTTTGGTAAAACTAGTTGGGAAACCAGTACTGAGGTCAACACTTCAGACTGAGAGTAGACTGGACCCGGGGATGCAGAATGAGCATGTGGCGTGTGTACTTGTGGTTTTATACATTTATAGAAGGCTGTCCTACCAGTTTCTTTCTGGAGTGGAGAGAAGATGGAGAGGAGGGGACAGGTGTTAATTGGGAGGATGCTGGTAGTAAAGAGTGAAAGGCAAGAGTGTGTGTCAAAGGGTGGGGAGAGCAGATAACGTTGTACAGAAGAAAGTATGCAAAGTTGACTTGGATTGTATACTTTCTCTTCATCATCAGCATCAAACTAGTTGGTACAGTCTTTTCTTTAGTCATAACAATTGTATTACGATCATTTGGTTCATCTAAAAGAATGACAGTCCAGGCTTGTGAAAACCACGCAATCAATGACCCTAGAAAACAGACTTACAATGTTTGCTTTACTGTCAAGCTTTCACATCTACGTAAATACATCTGTTTTTTAAAAAATTAAAAGTGCTGTCACTAGGCAAGGAGAGCAGAAGGCACTGCAGATAGGCAGGCATGCAAATTTAACTTGGATTGTATACTTTCACTGAATCACAATAAAAAAGGAAAATTTAAAAAAACATTGTTTTATGGGAAAGTTCAAGTCAGTATCTCATACAAAAACTTATGACATTATTGTGACCCCCACACTGTGAAAACTCACTCTTCTTCTTCCCCCTGTATTTCCATGACCACTCAATCAGCTCCCATCCCCCCACCCCGAATTCTCATCTTGCCTCTAGACAGAAGCCACCCAGGTACTCTCCGATATCTACTTAAGCCACAAAGCACGCACACTCTTCAGTATCATTTTATGTCTGAGAGACCTATTCAATATAGTCAGTCTAAAGAACTGGGTTTTCTAGAATGGTTTCTGTTCTGGGCTAACAGAGAATCCGGGGGACCTTGTCTTCTGGGGCCCCTCCAGTCTGTCTACTGAGCAAGTCTGGTATTTTCACTAGAATTTGAGGTCTGCACCTAGATATCTCCCGCTCCATTACAGATTCTTTGTTGAGTTCCCTGTAAGGGTCGTCATTGGTGGTAGCAGTGCATCATCCAGTTCTTCTGGTCTCATACTGAGAAAATCTCTAGGTTTTGCAGCCCTTTCTCTTGGGCTTGTATTTTCCTTATGTCTTTCACGTTCTTCATTCTCTTTGGCTCTAGGAGGATTAGGACCAATTGATGCTTCTTAAAGCTAGCTTCTAAGATGCCAGATGCCACTCACAAAAGTGGGATGCAGAACATTTTCTCAATAAACTTTGTTATGCCAATTGACCTAGATGTCCCCTGAAACTATGGTCCTTGCTATGCTGTCCCTAGAAGCATTTAGTTGTATTTAGAAAACTTCTCTTTGGTTTAGTTGAGTTGTGCTGACTTCTCTTCAGACTGTGTGTTATCCTTCTCTTCATCTAAAATAATTCTTGTCTATTACCATATTAGTGAATATGCCTCCTCCTTCCTACTCTCATAACCATCAAAGACTGTTTTCTTCTGTGTTTAAGCCTTTTCTTGAGGCCTTATAATAGTGGTCTCACATGTCCTTTTGCAACTAATTTCACTCAGTATAATGCCTTCCAGATTCTTCCATGTTATGAGATGTTTCCCAAATTCATCCTTGTTCTTTATCATTGCATAATATTCCATTGCATGAATAACCATAGTTTGTTCATCCATTTATCTGTTGTTGGACACCTACATTGATTTTATCTTTTTGCTATTGTAGACAGTGCTGCAATGAACATTAGTGTGTCTACATCTACTTGTGTGGCACTGCTTATATTTCTAGTATATAGTCCAAGAAGTGGGATTGCCGAATTGTATAGTATTTCTATTCCTAGTTTTTTAAGAAAGCACCAAATCGATTTCCAACGTGACTGTACCATTCTACATTCTCACCAGCTGTGTAGAAGTGTTCCAGTCTCTCTACAGCCTCTCCAACATTATTATTTTAAATTAATGCCAGCCTTGTTGGAGTGAGATGGTATCTCACTGTACCTCTGATTTGGATTTCTCTAATGGCTAATGATCATGAACATTTCCTCATATATCTGCTAGCTGCCTGAATGTCTTCTTTGGTGAAGTGCCTATTCATACCCTTTGACCATTTTTTAATTCAATTATTTGTCTTTTTGTTGAAGTTTTGCAGTAACTTGTATAGTTTGGAGATTAGACACTCATCAGATTTGTTGCAGCCAATTTTTTTTTTTCCCCAGTCTATAGCCTGTCTTTTTACTCTTTTGGTTAAGTCTTTGGACGAGCATAAGTGTTTGATTTTTAGTTCTCAGCTGTCATGGATTGAATTGTGTTCCCCCCAAAATTTGTGCATCAATTTGGCTGGGCCATGGTTCCTAGTATTGTATGATGTTCCTCCACGTTGGAATTCCTGTCTCCATGATGTAAATGAGGGTGAATGGGCAGCAGTTCTGTTCCTGGGACAAGATTCAACGAGCAAGTTTCTTCTGTGCCTTGAGACAGTCTCTTGAGATACAAAGGAGAGAGGCTAGCAGAGACATTTGTGGACCTCACGTCATCTAGAAAGTAGCAACTGTGCCCTGACCAAAGTAGATGTAACACAACTACTTTCCCCTAGAGCCAACAAAGAGGGAAAGCCTTCCCCCGGAGGAGACACCCTGAATTCAGACTTGTAGTCTATTGGATTCTGTAAAAATAAACTTTCCTTTGTTAAAACAACCCCCCTCCAAAAAACTCACAGCAACCCTAGAGGTCAGACTAGAACTGTCCCATAGAGTTTCCAAGCAGCACCTGGTGGATGTAAACTGCCGACCTTTTGGTTAGCAGACATAGCACTTGACCCACTATTCCACCAGAGTTTCCACTCATGATATTTCTGTTAGAATGGTACCAAATGACTAAAACACTGTTGGTAAATACAAGAATCTAACAAAGGTCACTTAGGTTATTAAGCTACATTCCATCCTCTGCCTCAATTATCACCCTCAGACTGGATTAACAGGTCTGCATTCCTCTCCCTACCTCTGAGGAAGTAAAATTGATTAAGACCTCAGACAGAGTTAATGAAATTTTGGGTAATTCACACTGTTTGATAAGATGTAATGAAACCTTGTAACCCCTGGCTATTGTTCTCTGACTGATGCCAATCCTTTTGAATTCTGGATCTAAGAACCGCTGGAACTGTAACCCAAGGGGGGACAGTTTTTGCAGAAGTTATTCTCGCTGTTCTTCCAGATTTCCCGGCTATCTGCTAATAAAGCATTTAACCTTTTTCCCCCACCTATGAATTTTAGTTGTCGGTGACAGGTGGAAGGAATTTCCTTCAGTTCGGCAACATCACCACTTATCTGTTTTCTTTTTTTGTGTTTGTGCATTGTTAATAATGTCTTGTATTCTATTTATGGCATGTATTAGGGCTCCCACCAGTGTCGCTATTTTTAGTTCCATGATCTTTATCGTTTGAAATTTTATATTTAGGTCTTTGATCCATTCTGAGTTAGTTTTTCTGCATGGTGTGAAACACCAGTTTTGTTTCTTTTTTTTTTTTTTTGCAGACAGATATCTAGTAATGCCAACACCATTTGTTAAAAAGACTGTCTTTCCCCCAGTTTATGGATCCTGGGCCTTGTCCAATACCAACTGCTCACTAGAAGATGATTTTATGCCTGGATTCTCAATTCTGTTTCACTGAAGACCTCCTGACTGTGATACTCTGGGCATCACTGAACTCCTGAACTACTTCCTTGAAGTGTCTGTCAGTAAGAAAAAAATCTCTTGTAGGTGGGACACTGGAAATAGTGTAATGAGTCTCAAATGGAGCTTCAAGCAACATCACATTTAAAGGAACAACGGTTCTTCAAAATACAGGTTGGCTTATTTGCTACCAGCAATACAAACAATGGTGAGTCTGCTGAAATTCACGTCAGATAATAATTAACACCTTCTTTGAAAATTTTCTGCCTAGAAATAGATTTCTAAGGACACAATTTTAAAATCACACATTTGGAAATGGTAGCAGACTTGTGATCAACTCTGAAAATTCCAAATGGTGCAATGTCTTGTCATTAATTGGCCACTCAAATGTTTGGGCACTATCAGGGATTAAATTATATCCCTCAAAAATATTTACTGTAAATCCTAGATACCATTTGATCCAGTAACCTCACTGTTCAGAACACATCCTACAGAAACAAAGGCTGTCACATGAACAGATACATGCACCATGTATGTTTACTGCAGCACAGTCCACAACAGCAAAAAGATGGAATCAACCCAGATGCCCATCAACAGATGAATGGATAAGCAAACTATGGTACATATATTCAATGGAACAGTAGGCAATGATAAAGAACAATGATGCTTTTAGGAAGCATCTCATAACACGATTTCAACTGGAAGACATTATGTTGAGTGAAATCAGTCAGTGCCAAAAGGACAAACATTGTATGAGATCCCTACTACAAGGACTTAAAAACAGACTTACGTACCGAAGAAAAGACTGATGACTACAACAAGGGTGGGTAGGGAAAGAGTTGGTCGAAGATTAGACACTTGATAGAAATTTGGTTAGGTGAAACCAGTGAAAGCACACAGTAGAAAGTAGATCAACTTAACTAGACTTTACCACAAACTGAAAACTCTTCTAATTTTAACCCAACATTGCAAGGATGGAGTAGCAGGGGCAGGGTCTGGGGACCATGCTCTCGGGGGATATTGGGACCAACTGGTGTAACTAGTCTATTGTCAAGACAGTCTTCTGCACCCCATATTTGGTGAGTGGTGTCTGGGGTCTTAAAAGCTAGCAAGCTGCCATTTGAGGTAAATCAAATCGCCCCAGCTCATCTGGAACAGATGATCACTGATAAAAACAAAGACTCAGGGGAAAAGAGCCCAGGAGACAGGAGGACCCATGTGACTGAACGACTGCATCAACATGTGAGCAGAATAACCAGATGGCTACCACCAAGGACAGCCGTGATGGGGCACACAACGTTGAGTCCCTATGGCAACATGTGAGGAAGAGGGGTGTAGCACAAGAACTCTAAGAAAAGACCACAACTGATGGTCTGATGGCCTGGGGGATCCCCTGGGAGCATGGTCCCTGGATCTGCTGCTGTCCCTGTCCAGAAAACACTACTGAAGTCAACTCTGCAAATAACAATGGGTTGGACTTGGGGACACAATGCGACCATACGGTATGCATACTTTATGGTTCTATGCACTTATAGGGTGCTGTCCTACTGGCCTCTTTCTGGATGGGAAGGGAGAAGGTGGTGAGGAGTGGACAGGAGATTGTTAAGAGGCTACGACAAGTGTGGACTGATAAGTGTGCTGTCACTGGGCACGGAGTGCAGAAAGAGCTGCAGACAGGTGGGCATGCAAATTTAATTTGCATTGTATACTTTAACTTAATTGCAAATTAAAAGCACATGTATTTATTGTAAATCCTCCATGCCTATGACTGTAATTCCATTTGACAATGAGTAGTCTTTGTTACCTTAACAGACAGGTTTAGTGTAGGGTATATCTTGAGTATCTTGAGTCGATTCTTTTGAAATATAAAAGAGACAAAGCATCTGTTAAGATTTAAGAGTTCAATCAGTGACAATGACAAGATTGACAATTTAGATAATGAACATAAAAGCAGTTAGCAAACGAAGTAAGTAATAGAATTTTCACTGAAATGGCAAAGCTGTATTACAAATTCAAGTCACTTTCTGGATAATTTTTGTTTTAGATTAAGTATTTGTTCTGTGGTTGCTGTCAGGTACCCTTGAGTTGATTTTGACTCACAGCGACCCTATATACAACACAAGGAAAAACTGCCTGGTCCTGCACCATGTCCACAATTGTCTTTACGTATAAGCTCACTACTGGTGGCAGCTACTGTGTTAATCCGTCTTGTTGATGGTCTCCCTCTTTTTCACTGACCAAGCATGATGTCCTTCTTCAGAGATTCATCCTGCCTGACAACACGTCCAAAGCATGTGAGACTGCTATCTTTGCTTCCAAGGAAAGTATCTGTTCTGTCATTAATACAAGCCATTAGCAGTGCTTCTCCACCGATTTACCAAATGTAGGAGACAGCTGGTAAATGCTGGAATCCTTGGGTGATATAAACGGTTACCAGTTAATGTACTCAGCTGTTAAATGGAAGGCTGATTGTTAGAGCCCACCCAGAAAGGCATGTTAGGAGAAAGGCCTAGCTATCTATTTATGAAAACCTAGCAACTGAAAAACCCCGTTTTTTTTTTTAATTTTTTTATTTAATATAACTGAGTGAAAATGTACATTCCCGTATAAATCTACATACCCTTCTATATGCAGCTTCCACTGCTCTCCCTGCCCAGTGACAGCACACTATTCCTCTCTGCTCCATACATGTCTCGTTCTCCCAACAGTCTCTTTTTTTCCCTCCTCTCCACCCACTCTCCTTCGTCCAGCCAGAGCTCAGCAGGATGACATCCTATAGATGTATAGAACTATAAAGTGCATCCAATATATGGTCACTGCATCGCCAAGTCCAATCCATTCCTGTCTGAAGCGTGGACCTTCGTTATGATTTATGGTCAAAGGCAGCATCAGGGAGAGGGGCCATGCTCCCAGGGGAACCCTGAAACCACTGGACCATCAATTGAGGTCTTTTAGTGGGGATCTCAGGGTGCACCCCTTTTTATTCTTGTGTTGCCAGTGAGACTCAACTTAGTGAGCTCCATCGCGGCTATCACTGGTGGTGGCCGGGCACCATCCGGTTCTTCCGGTCCCAAGTCGATGTAGGCACCCACTGATGTGGGTCTCTTTGTCTTCTGGGTTGTCTTTCCCCCATGTCATTTTGGTCCTTGGTGAGCATCTGTTCCTGCTGAGTTGGGACCATTTGCTGTGCCCTCGGATGGCAGCTTGGCAGCTTTTAAGACCCAGATGCCACTCACCAACGTGGGATGCAGACAGCCCTCTTAGCAAAACACTAGTTGTGTGAAAAACCCTGTTGAGCACAATTCTACTAGGATGCATGTGAAGTGGTTACTGGTAGGATTTGGTTACAAGTTTTGTAATTAAATACAAACTGTGAAAGAATTATGATAAATCTTTTGAACAAAGTCTAGAGATCAGGTTAATTATACCTGCTCTTCATGTATAACAGTCAACCTTTGAAAGATTTTTCTTTATGCAATAAACATTTCATTTGTTCTTTTCACAGGCATTTATTATTGAACATATTCTTCAAACTGCTAGTCATACCATGCACTTATGAAGTAAAACCTTTTCACTGCCAATGTTTTAACTTAAAAATTTTTTTCAGGGCATTTGTTTTCAGTATATGAATGGTTGCTTACTGAGTGTATTTAAAGTTCTCTTTGTTAATACAGACTTTGAGAACTATAATCTGGTAATACAGCAGTACGGCAAGCGACACTCTGGTGCCACTGGTCTATGGTATGACAATGTACCAGTAAGAACTAAACAGAATTTACTGCAAGTGCCTTTCCATTAGGTTACATGGGGAATGTCTGGTTTTCTAATACGACACAGGAAAACCAAAACAAATCATACAGGAAAGCCATAATTATGCTTGCGAGTCACATTTCACAGAAATACAGGGAAAAAAGGCAAAAGTTTATAAAATCAACATATTCAGGAAGTATCACCTAACAGAATGCTCAACCTGCACAATGAGGTTCCAACTCCTCTACTGAGCTTCTTGCATTTTAAAAGGGACTCACTTTGGCACTAAATGCATTGGAACCAGAGTAACGACAAGGTCCAGAGGCATAATAAGGGGCTGGTATACCATTAAGCCAATAGTAACTGAAGAGTTAAGATTCTAATACTAAAAAGCTAAACACAAGATACTATTTTCTTCCCACTTAAGAGTAACTATAAATATTTTTCCTTCCTATGTTGTGGCAGATTTTTACAGTGAGGGCCCCCAACAAATTACATCTTCCAGCATCCATGCCCTTCCCTGCTACACTGGCTCTGTGCTTGGCCATGTGACTTGCTTTGACCAATGGGACATTAGCAAATGTGATCCAGTTTGAAAAGCACTTATGCAGTGGAGGCTGCCCTGTTTCTTGCTGTTTAGGGACCGTAGCTGCCATGTTAAAAATCCAGGGATAGCCTGACAACGACACATGGCACAGCCAACAGCCAGCACCAACCACCAGACATGCACGTGAGGCCATCATACACAACGGTCCCATGCAAGCAACATAAGCAACTCTACACGAGACCTGCAAAAGAATCCACCAGTTGCCCAAACCGTTGACCTACAAAACAGTTAACAAATAAAATGATAGATTTAAAATTTAGATTCACAGATTAAGACTAATCAAATGTGTCAATCTTTTTTCTTTACAGTATTGTGCTTTTTTGTGTATGACTGAGTGAAAGTATACAATCCAAATTAAATTTACATGTCCGCCTATTTGCAGCTGCTTTTGCTCTCCTTGCCCAGTGACGGCACACTCTCCGTCTCGGTTCTATAAGTCATATCCTCTTAACAATCTTCTGTCTCCTCTTCTCCCTTTTAGTAAGAGCTAGCAGGACAGCATCCTATAGATGCAGAGAACCCAAAAGTGCACACACCATATGGTCACATTGTATCCCCAAGTCCAATCCACTCATGTCCAAAAAGTTGACCTCAGTAATGTTTTCTGGTCAGGAGCAGCGGCAGGTCCAGAGACCATGCTCCCAGGGGAACCCCCAAGCCTTCAGGCCATCAATTGTGGTCTTTTTAGCGGAGTTCTTGAGGTGTACCCTCTTTTTCTCATGTTGCCACTGGGACTCGACATTGTGAGCCCCATCACGGCTGTCTCTGGTGGTGACCGGGCACTATCTGGTTCTTCTAGCCACATGCTGATATAGTCACCCATTCACCTGGGTCCTTCTGTCTTCTGGGCTTTTTTTTCCCTCATGTCTTTGTTGTCCTTGGTGATCATCTGTTCCGGCTCAGCTGGGACAACCTGGCGTACCTCAGATGGCAGCTTGCTAGCTTTTAAGACCCCACACGCCACTCATCAATTTGCGAAGCACTGTGCTTTCTTTTTAACACATGCCTTCCTAATTCTGAGGTCATAAAGGTATCTGCCCACATTTTCTCCATAAAGATTTTACATTATATTCATTATTTTTATTAACTAATACTTACAGAGCATCTGCTATATGTTTGGCACTACTCTAAGTACTTCATATGATTCATTTATTATTTACAGTAACACTTTAAGGTAGGTACCGTTACTACTGCCATTTTTCAGATGAAGAAACAGGCAATGAGGTTAAATGGTTTTTCCAAAGGTCACATGGCTAGACAATGATGAAGCAAGATGTCTGTTAATCTGGACTATAAGACCTAGAACTACAAGATCTACAACCCACAGAACATCACACTTATTCAATATACTGAGGATTTCATGCTGATTTTCACCTCATCAGGAGGCCTTCTCGTAAGAGATACATGCCAGAAAGTGAAGCCAAGCCGCCAGAAAGTGAAAGATAACATAAATATTTAGGAATCTGTTACCTGAAAAAAGTCTCTAGGGGTCTAGTGGTCTGAAGTATTTCAACACACTCCCTTCCGAATGAAAAGTCCAGTTTCCAAAACTTAATCTACTATCATTACTTAGGAAAAAGGACAGCATTTGTTGGGCCTCTTTAAACCCTGGAAATAAATCACATTGTAGTGTGTTTCTCTGTTCCATTTCCTGAATAGCCCATAAAGCTGCCAGTTTTAACGAGACCTAGGACAACAGGAGGTTGTACAGCTTATCAAGAAAGCACAGCAAAATACTCTCCCATTTGGGCCATAAGACCAGGCAAACCTAATGGTGTTTAAAGTGTCTAGGGCAGATGACACAACAGCTACATACAGCTATTAATAGGCCCTGACAGGAGGATCACAACATAGACAACCAGGCTCTGCAGTTTTTCAACCTTGGCACTAGGCACTATGGTCACTCCACACTGTATGAGGGCTGTCCAGAGCATTGTAAAAGGTTTAGTAGTATCCCTGGCGTCTACCTACCAGATGCCAGTTGTGACAAACAGAAATGTCTCCAAACATTGGCAAACGCTTCCTGGGGAGCAAAACGGTCTCTGGTTGAGAACTACTCCTTTAGAATAAAGTTAATCTATCTTGTGCAGACAATCATTTACTTTTGAGAAACAGACTCTTGCTTGATTTCTGGGCCTGGCAGAAACTGTTCATGGTGCATCAAAGTGACCTTGTGGTCTGAGCTCCCCTTAAGAGTGAGTGTTCTGACCCATCAAGCCATAAAGTTGAATATGTTAGCAGCACTCCAGCATTACATAGCAGTAATACTGTGTGCCAGGACTAAATGTCTCCATTTTCTTTAAGTCAGATGTGGCCTCTTAAGTTGCTTTGGCTGATGAGCATAAATGATTCCTGCAGGCAGGAAGCAGGCAGAACAGAAAACTTCTTATCGTAGAAAGTCAACTAGTAAATAGAGGAGGAATGAATGAGTTAGAAAACAGAAATGGATGCTGCAACAACTGGTGCAAGTTTGAGACTAGGATATTTACATTGTCTTCAATTATTTCCTTATACAATTAATTATTACAAATAGAAAATTAGGAACATAACAATGGAGAAGGCTAGTAGCCAATACTTGAACCAAGTGATCCACATGGATTATCACTGGCAAGGGGACAAATCAAAACCATGTGCCAACTGTGATGCAATGAAAAGAATACATATTTCTATAGTACTTCTGCAGATAATATCAATACAATTATGAAGAAACACCAAACTCAAACTGAGGGACAAAATAATGGGGCTACATCTGCCGAACACATCAACCTCACGAAAGAAAGGAGTAAGGAACTGTTCATATTAGAGAAAACTAAAGAGACAACTACACACAACCCAGGGATGGATCCTACATTGATGAAAAGTTAGTATGTTATACCAGTTATGTAAAACAATAGATCTTTGTCTTTCAAGTCATTAAGTTTTGGAGTAGTTTGGTTGGTAGCCGTTGGCAGCAAACAACAAACTTAAAACCAGTTAAAATCACAAACTTTAAATAATCTCCAATTCACACATTAGAACATGTCAGTCTTAAACTCATCTAGCATAATATCCTAGAGGTCATACTGACTCAAATGCTTCATTCCACTGATTTAAAAGGAAAGAAATGTGTGTGAGTACAGGTCATCCTCATCTAGAAGGTAATTAGATTTATAGAATAGGAACTGGAGGTCAAGAGAAAGCTCTACATTAGATACAGATTTGAGAATCACCACACAGAGACACTAAAGTATGAGAGTAAAGATCACAGAGAGAGCACAAAATGAGAGGTGATGTGAAAACTCGCAAGAACAAAAACTCTAAAGTCTTAAATCACACTTTCCCCTAGTTTTCCACAATGACAGTAAGTACTGTGACAGACTGCAAACTCATATTAACTTTAGTTTTACGAATACTTTACATCTACTATTTGAGTCTTACAAACAACTACCTTATAAGGCAGAAAAAAGCACAATACTTTCCCCTTCCTACTCTCTTTTTCATTTAAAAATAATGAACTACAAAAGTAATACATGCTGATTAAAAGTCTCAATATAGAATAAATAAAAAGTATAAGTTTCACTCCCCCTTCAGCATTCAACACTTTCTCTCTTTTTTTTTTTTTTAAGTATATGGGAAAAATGAATTTTAGGGGGTAAATTAACAAATCTTAATAGTAAACAAAAGTATCAATTAAGAATCAAGCACAATCAACAGTCAAGGACTCAATGAGAAAGGTGATAAACTTGATTCTAAGATTTTTTTAAGAGTTCAAGATGCTACAGTATAACAAAATAACTATTCTGTAGCCTATGTTTTTCCACTCGATAAACTGCCATTTAGTGGTGTAGTGGTTAACAACTACTGCTGCATTACCCAAAGGTCAGCGGTTTCAATCCACCAAGTGCTCCTTCAAAACCCTATGGAGCAGTTATCTGTTCTATACAGTTGCTGTGAGTCAGAATTAACTTGACTGCAACATGTATATGTTTTATGTCTACTCTTTTGGCAGTTATAATTCAAACCTAGAAAGTACTATACTTCTATGCATAATCCAAGTCATACCTCTTAATATATTATATAACTGAGTTTTTACTTCTTTCCTCAACATTAAATTTCTCTCTTTACTTTTTTTATAACTGTGTCCATGGCAGTTAGATACTGAAACAGAAAGTCTAGAAGTCACAAAGATGAACCACAAAGTTCTAAACTGGACCCATGTCAAGATCAACTCATTAATAAGTCTATGTTTGATATGTTATTACTGAGAGAATGTTTAGGCAAAAGACAAAATGTGTATGTTTGCTTTACCACGGTAATATTACAAAAGGGTCTTTGATCAAAACAATTTTTCCCAATTCTTATCAGTTTAATTCTAGAAAATAGATCACCTGGAGAGATATTAACAGCAGAGAATATAAGGAAATGTACAAATCAGCACAGGTTTGAGGCATGAAAGAAATTAGTCTGGTTTACAGAAAGCAGCTAAGTGCTAAGTAAAAATTACTCCAATCAAAACATTCAGCAGTTATTTCTGGCAACTTTGGTTCCGGGTTAAAAATATACCCCCAATATGACATTAAATGGTGAAAATTTATTGAGCTATAAAAATACTGGTAGATTTGGCATCCCTTTCTCTCAAGCTAAAACTACTGTAACTAGTTCATACCACACATGCCAGAGCCTTGAATCTGATCCATGATTCTAAAGTGGGAGCCAGTGGTCAATCAAGTCATCCAGGAATTTTTTTTTCCCAAGTGTCAACGACTGAACTGTGTCCCCCCAAAATGTGTTCCAAATTGGTTGGGCCATCAGTCCCAGTACTGTGTGGTCTTCTTCCATTTTGTGATTTTCCTTTGTGTTATAAACCTTAATCTCTAACTGTGGTTAAAGAGGATTAAGGTGGGACTTAACACCCTTGCTCAGGTTACACACCTGATCCAATGTAAAGGGAGTTTTCTTGGATACCGCCTGCATCACCTTTTATCTTACACAAGATACAGGAAAGGCAAGCAAGCGGAGAGCTGCGGGACCTCAAACAGCAAGAAAGCACAGTGCCAGGAACACAGCATATCTTTTGGACCCAGGTTCCTGTGCGCTGAAGCTCCTAGTCCAGGGGAAGACTTATGACAAGGGCCCTTCTCCAGAGCTGACTGAGGCAAGGACTTTCCCTGGAGCTGACATGCTGAATTTGGACTCCTAGCTTACTAGACTGTGAGAAAATACATTTATTTTTGTTAAAACCAACCATCTGCTCTATTTCTGTTACAGTAGCACTAGATGACATCTAGCATATAAATATACCCTTTCTACCCTCTCCCACCACAAAGATTCTGAAGGGAGGTGGAAATAGTACATACGTGAGTTCACCTTCTTTTTAACTCTTAGAATATATACATTGTTTTCTACCTTCATGAAAGATTCCTGAATTAGGTTTAATTCTTACTTTTTTTTTAACATCGTACCAAAAGGAGGCATACAGAGCAAAGCTACAAAACACCAGAGCTCAGCAGAAAGCTCTGCAGGCAAGGGGCTATAAGTCACTTTCAAAGCTGTCGGTAGCATCTCTATTTAGAACATACGAGGACCGACAGTTAAGTTCACAAACTTGCCACCATGCCACCATGAGCAATGGCCATTCCAGAAAGAGTTCCTAAATTGCTTTGAAGGGTGAACCTGGTGCTGGTATTGGTGCGTAGCTTCCCAAGGTGTGCACTTCAAAAGTGACTACAGTGATAGCCAGCAATGAGGTATACAGCTCGAACAATTAAGTTCACGAACTTAACTGCCAAAGCTCATATTACGTTTTACACAAAGACAAATGTTTAGTTTTTACAACGGGATAAAAAATGTAAAAAGAAGTCACTTGGGGCACTTAAAAAAAACAAAACAAAAAACTAAGAAGCCACAGGCAATGAAAGACAAAAGTTCTATCTGCTCTGGCATAACAAATTATACTGTGTAGCAGAAACCCTGTGACATAGTAGTTAAGTGCTACAGCTGCTAACCAAAAGGTCCGCAGTTCGAATCTACCAGGTGCTCCTCAGGAACTCCATGGGGCAGTTCTACTCTGTCTTATAGGGTTGCTATGAGTTGAAATGAACTCAATGGCCACTGAGTTTTATTTTACTTTTTTCCAACACCATGTAGCTGATAGCTTGTTTGGAGAATTTCCGCCCTTTTTTAAAAAAATCATTTTTGCTTTTTATTATATGGCATCAATTTTTCTACTATAAAGTTCAGTCAAGCTGATAATCATTCTAGAAGTTAACTTTATAAAAACAAAATTGTATTAAAAACATTCAAACGTATCTAAATCTGCACTAAATATCAAAATAGGTTAAGGATTGGATTAAAAACAAACTTTCAAGGTCCACTTTAGAGCAAATGATTGTATTTCTTTATAGTCATTGGTTCAAATGCCTTATAAACAGTTCTAATACTGCAATCTGTCACAAGATTTCCAATGATGTATAAACAATCAGCCTATTATACTCTAATTTGGACTAGTATTTCTTAAATTCCTTAGTAGTTTCTTACTCGATGTTCAACTTTATTGCATTCTACAATGACACCTACTGGCGATTCAAAATCAGCCATTAGTTGTCTAAGACTGCTCTAGTGGGCTGGTTACATAATATGAAGAAACACACACACACACACACACACACACACACACACTACCTTGCACAAAAGCAAGCTTTGTTCACAGGTACTCAACACACAACAGAACTGCTCTCAAAATAGAACCAGAAATATTCTTTATAACTGAGATTGCACTATTCTTATAAAAGATAGAAGACAAAGAAAAAGCAAGCAATTAAATTTTCCTCTGAAACATTGATAAATATTTCATTATTCTAAACATTTCAGAACGAACAAACTCTAATGATCTCTCTCTCTTTCCTAAGTGATTTCCTGAGGAAAAAGGCAAATTTTGATTTAGGTTCTGGCACACATTAAAATAATATACTGTAACAGGAAAAAAAAATCACATGCTAGAAATTTATTCCAACAATATTAGAATAAGCTTGAATATTACAATAAGCTTAGGAAAATTACATACTTGCTAGTAATACATTAATTTTTACCTACTAAGCCAAAGGCAACATTTCCAACAGCTTTCATTTTAGAAACTTTTAATGCTTCCTTTAAAACTGTTTTCCACTAAGCCATAAAATCAAGTTTTTCTCCAGTCTGTCCTTCCATAACACACCGAATGTGATTCATATTTTTGTCCTACATTTCATTGTCCAAATAACATTATAAATTTTTTGAAAAAACAAAACAGTGTACAGTCAAATATATCTGTAAACACATTTTACTTCAGTCCAAGAGGCTCAAGAGCATACGTTTAAACCTAAAAAATACTTGATAACAAGCCTCAGACTTACGTAGCAAACTACTTAAGAGTTGGCTTTTAGACCACCACCTTATTTTCACAGTTCTAACAACCACACTGTCTAGGGGAGAATCTACACATTTTGAAGTCATTTCCAACTTGCCGCACTTACCTTCTACTATAGATTTTGTGAGGCTCTTCACTTTCCTGAAGATTAAAAAAACAAAAACTGTGTTTGTTACCCGCCTTGACCCTCAAAACAAACATACTTGGGAACCACAAAACGTGAATCTGGCTACATTCATCTCAAACTAATACTGTATCTCTCAATCCAAGTCCATACTGGGGAGAAGCACTTCGTGACTACTCTATCCTTCACGCTATCACCCTTCGCCTACAGAGCCCGCCTGGGTAGAAAGCGCTCCTGCCAAGGAGGAAAGTGTTCTGACACATCAATAGATTGTAAAATCTCCTCTTTCAGGAGCTACAACCTACTTGTTTGGGTAAATAACAGCCAAGGATTACATAATGTATAGCCATAAGAGCTTCAAGGATCTGACCACTAGTAAATATCTTTCTTATCCACTACAACCCTCTTCACCCCAGGAAATGGCCCTAAGATGCAGTTCTTAGGATTTTTCTTACGTGCCTACAGTGCCTCGTCCTTTTTCCGCCGGGGGGTTTCGTGCAAGGAATTCCTCTCGCCCTTACGACATCCTTTCGCCCCTGCCTCTCCGTTCCTCCCTGTCGGCGCCACTGCAGCCCCCTACGCCCTAGGCCCAGCGTCGTTCTCCTGGATTCAGCCTCTACCCGCCTCAGCTGCCTTCTCCTCCTTCTCACGACCCTCCCAAGCGCTACCTGGTCTACCAGAGGTTGCGGAACCACCAACACTGCAGCTACCGTCTTCCCAGACCACCCTCATCAACTCGCGTATATAGTTTCCTACAATTGGAGAAGAGGAAAATCGCTCCAGATCTAGCACTTCGCGTCCCTCAAAGACAGCGCCGCCGCCTACCTGTCACCCTGCTGTCTCCGGCTTCCTACCGCCACCGCCTCCCGCAGCAGCCTGCCAACTGCAGCGCAACAACCAGCCCTTCCATTGGATAAGAATATGCTCTCAACAACAACTTCATTTATTGGCTGCGGTAGTCCGAGGACTTCCCCTCTGTGCAGTGCCTAAGGATTCCGGTCTCCTCTTTCCCGTCTTTCTGTTTTACCTATTTCTCTTACTTCACTTATGCGGAGAATGCACATATGTGGGGAAAAATGTTGGCCTCCTGATTCCCTGATAAATTAGCCAACTGTCCCAGAAATCGGTGACTGAATACCGGAACGCTAAACTGCTTCTCTGCTTTCTTTCCGTATGGAACCCGAAATGACAACTTCCGTTTCCGGTCGGCCACCAGCTAAAGGCTAGACTTTTGAGTGTCCTGAGAGGTCAGGTTGCCATCAGGTAAATTAAGTAGTTGGTGGAAGACTTGTGGGTTGGGGATGAGCAAGAGATTCTATTTGGGGAGCTGTAGGACGGGAGCGTCTTGATGGAGAGCGACGATGAGGGGGCAACTGAGGAAGGAATGAGCTGGAAAAAGGAGTCAAGTCGAGTTTAGAGTTGGGGAAGAGAAGAATTGTTGAAGGATGCAGTGAGAATCACTGAGGTGGTTAATTGCAAGTGCCTTTTCTTCCTCTTCCCAGCTGGTGTTGTTTAGTTTGTCTGTGAAATGACTGTGTATTCAAATCTTCAGCCCTTCCGTTGCAGGTGAATGCGTTAACTGGCTATTAACCGTTTGTACCACTCAGAAACTTCAAAAAGATTCCGTAGGGAGACAATACACTGTTTAAAAGGTGAAGACTCGTGTCTTAGAGGCTCATTGTTTGAGATGTGATTCCATCTTCTGAAGAGAATTGTTTTTTTCAATATATATAAATGTGGTTGTAGAGTACTTTTTTCCCCCGACTTACTGCTTGCTCATTGTAACGTTTGTGAGATTCTTTCTCTTGCATGTAGTTGGTGTTTGTAGCTCTATACTCTCCATACTGTGGCTATACCGTAATTAACCTATTCCGTTGTTTTCAGTTTGGGGTTAGCATAAACTATGTCTTTTAAAACGTATCTTGTTATACACATACAAGGGTTTCTCTAAATAATCACTACTATAGAAATAAGGTGAGACATAATTTAAAGTGTTCAAATAGCCACATTTAAAAAGTGAAAAAGAACAGATAAAAATAATTTCAGTAATTCATTCAACCAAGTATATTAAAAATGCCTTTCAACTTGTAATAAATATTAAAAATTGAGATATGTTAATGAAATAGTTTACATTTTTAATGATGACTTTGAAATTTATAGGTATATTACACGACTCGACGGCACTTGGCTTTATACGTACAGAATATCACAATTTGGATGCTAAGTTTCAAATTTTATAATTGAAAAAGTGATTCCTATGCCCAAATTGTTCTATACACACTTTAAAATTTTCCAATAAATGATTTGAGAATTCGTTTTGATATTTAAGTCAATTAGAATTAAATTTAAAAAATTAATCACACTGTTGTGCTAACCACATTTCAAGTGGTGGTGGCTATCATATTAGACAGCGCAGGTCTAGATTGTATGTATCTAGGAGTAGAATTCTCGGCCATAAGATATTAGAATGTTCAACTTTTCTAAAAAAAGATCAGCGTGGTTACATCAGCTCACACCCTCATCTTGGTATGAAAGTGAAAGACACATTACAATGATTTCCCTAGTTGCAATCTTGCAATTTAGGTCTTAGCCTCATGTTATAGAAAGAAACCGAAGCTCCCAGAGATTAAGAGTTTTATTCAGGATTTCGCAATTATCAGTGCTCCATGCCAGATTTGATACCAGATATGAATAGCACCAAAGTCTATACAGTAGGAGAATTCCAGCTTGTTTGCCCAGGTGATCAGTACGTCATTGTTTGATTTATGGCCATTTTGAAATAGAGATAATCTTTAAAAGAAAGTGAAAACTTCCCTAGAAAGGAGTATTGTTCAACATTTTTTAAAAAGTTATTTAAATATTATATTTAGTAAGCACCTAAAGGGATCCTTTCTGAAATACTTTAGTTAGGCAGAAAACACATTGAACTTATTGAAGGTAGTTTGTGTAGGAGAATGTTTTTAAATTTTCAAATTAGTATTTTCAGCATAATAGAGGAGTAACTGAAAAAAGCCTTCATACTGTGGGGATGTTTCAGATTTTATTTTGAAAAACAAACTTTTTGAAACATTTTTGCTCTATTATTTTGCATTCTTTTTGAAGTTCCTTAATGCTCAATTTGATTAATATTCTAGAATTGGCATTTGCCAAAGTAAAAAAAGATTTGCCCTGAATCTCTTTTGATGTTATTTAAGAGTATGTTTTTTAAAAAAATTATCTCTTACACATGGTGTTAAGAAACCAAAACATCATCATACCAATTTAAAGGCTTCTAAAGGTCTTTTGTAATAATGTATTACTGTTTTTTGCGTAAATAACTCGGGCCTCCCATCTTTGTTTGCCAACTGTGCCCTATTCTTCCTCCCGCCCTCTCACCACTACAAGGTATTTTCATAAGCATGTGATGCTATTTTTTTTTAATAGCAACATGTAAAGTAAATTAACAAAGCAGTGCTTATGAAAATACCTTGCAGGGGGATGGAGGAGGGTAGCTTGCAAACATAGGTGTCCATTATTTGGATAGAAATATGGTAGATCTCAAGTTAGTACGAAACCTGAAACCATATTTTTCCTCTATATTATTGATTCTCCCCAAATAATGAAGAAATAATGGTATTTCATTCAAAGTTGTGAGTGTTTTAGGTTGTTTTTCATGATTATTGGTTTTCATGTTTTCTTACATGTGAAAATCATCAGCATAACATGTTTAAATATTAAAAATAATAAATGTTGGTTAATCTGTCAGAATTATGTACAGTTTTCCTCTGTATTCTTGGAACTGCTTAATGAAACAAACATTTAGTAGCATTAACATAATGTGCTTCTAGTATACACTGTCTAATAATTACCTCTGACTTCTAAAATGCAGTATAAGAAATCCTGCCTTACTATTGGGCTTGTTTATAGGAATAAATATAGACATAATGGCAATAATTATTTGGTTTGATTTTTACTTCTGAAGAGCAGTGATTATAGAATTGCTACTGCTAACCTTACATAAATTACAGTATAGCTTTACTAATTCATACCCCCCTGGTGTTGTAGTTATTAGTGCTGTGCCTGCTAAGCAAAAAAAACAAATGGTCAGCAGTTCAAATCCACCAGGTGCTCCTTTGAAACTCTGTGAAGCAGTTCTACTCTGCCCTACATAATTTCTGTGAGTTGGAATTGATTTGACAGCAGTGAGTTTGATTTTTTGTTTTAATTTGATATTCATAGCAGTTAAATCGGGACTGAGCTGAAGTTTATTTTTACGTTACCTGTAAAAATAAAGCTAGCAAAACTGAAGTCTATATGTAATCACTGAGGACATATTTTATATAAGAGAGCCAGCATATGATTAAAGGGTCACTATGAGTCAGAATCAACTCACTGGCAACAAGTTTGGTTTGAGGTCTTTGAGGAATCCTGGTGGTACAGTGGTTAAGAGCTTTGCTAACCAAGAGGCTGGCCATTTGACTATCAGCGCCTCCTTGGAAGCCCAGCGGAGTCAGTTCTGATCAACTCGACGGCACTGGGTTTGGTTGTGGTTGGTTTAAAGTCTCTGTTGGTCAAATGCAACAGCTGAGAAGCTATGGCTTGGGAGCCAAAGCTAGCCCACCACCTGTTTTGATACAGCTGTGAGCCAAGAATGTTTTTTTACAGATGAACATTTGCAATTGATAATAATCACTAGCTTTGAACCCCAGTTAACCAAATGTTATCCCCTAAGGAGTTCCATTTTTTGTCAGTAGACCTATATTATAAAATAATTGTACTCAGTTAACATTTTAAATTCCATGAATTAAAATACTGTAGAAAAATGTTTTCTTTATTGTTATGTAAGTGGTTGTTCTTGGTTGCCATCAGTCTCACCTTGGCCAATAATCCCAAAGTTTTTACTAGCTAACTCTTCAGAAAAAGACCATGTGTTCAATTATGCAGTGATACTGCATTTTAAAAGAATTTTTTACAGAAAGTAGGTGACAAAACAGTATATACAACATTTTTTTATCCGTATTTAATGTTTTACGAAAGGACTAAAAAGAGGGAAACTGCATTATTTAGAGTGTGAATCTGAAACCAAACTGAGAGGTTTGTATCCCAATTCTACTAAGCATTATTTTTGTCACCTTCAGAAAGTTACTTCTTGGAGTGATTGTCTTCACACCATTGCTTTTATATGTAAAAGGAAGGTAATCCCAAAGAGTTTTAGTAGCAACTATTAACAAGTGAAGCACTTAGCATAATGTAACTGGTACATAGGGCTCAATAAATGCTGTTGCTGTGTTGAAGAAGGACACTAAATAGTGTATGATGATCTCTTGACTGGAAGAATTACTGATGATTTCCAATTAAGCGATGGGCAAAGGAGATGGACAGACACTTCACTAAAGAGGAGATCCAGGCAGCCAAAAAACACATGCGGACATGTTCACGATCTTTAGTTATTAAAGAAATTCAAATCAAGACAACAATGAGATACCATCTCACCCCAACAAGATTAGCCATGATCCAGAAAACACAAAAAAACAAATGCTGGAGAGGCTGTGGAGAAATTGGAACCCTCCTACACTGTTGGTGGGGTTGCAAAATGGTCCAGCCTCTTTGGAAAGCAATCTGGCGCTTCCTTAAAAAAATGGATATTGATATACCATTTGACCCAGTAATTCCACTACTTGGAATATATCCTACAGATTCAAGGCCTTTCACACCAACGGACACATGCACCAGAATGTTTACCGCAGCACAGTCCACGATAGCAAAAAGATGGAATCAACCCAGATGCCCAACAATAGAAGAATAGATAGGTAAACTGTGGTACATATACTCAATGGAGCACTACGCAATGATAAAGAATAACGATGGTTCCAGGAAACATCTCCTAACCTGGTTTCAACTGGAAGACATTATGTTGAGTGAAAGTAGTCAGAGACAAAAGGACAAATACTGTATGAGACCTCTACGATAAGATCTCAAAAACAGACTTGTGTATAGAAGAAAAGACTCTTTGACAGCTGCAAGGGAGGGAAGGGAGGGAGGGCAAGGGGGGGAGGGTTTAGTTTAGGTAGTTACTAGAAATCTAGTTGGGAGAAAGCGGTGACAGCACACATTAGGAACAAGAACAACATTAAGTGGACTTCAGCATAACTTGAGTACTCCTTCCATCTTAACTCAATACTGCAAGGATAGAGTAGCTGGGGCGGGGGGGGAACCATGCTCTTAGGCGAATTCCAGGCCAATTGGCACAACTAGCGTTTTGCTAAGAGAGCTCTCTGCACCCCACATTGGTGAGTGGCGTCTGGGGTCTTAAAAGCTGCCAAGCTGCCATCCGAGGACACAGCAAATGGTCCCAACTCATCAGGAACGGATGCTCACCGAGGGCCAAAATGGCATGCGGTAAAGACAACCGAAAAGGCAGAGAGACCCACAAGCATGGGTGCCTACATCGACTTGGGACCGAAGAACCGGATGGTGCCCGGCCACCACCAGTGATAGCCACGACGGAGCTCACAGAGAGGAGCCTCACTGGCAACACAAGAATAAAAAGAGGTGCATCATGAGATCTCCACTAAAAGACCTCAATTGATGGTCCAGCGGTTTTGGGGTTCCTCTGAGAGCATGGCCCCCTTCCCTGATGCTGCCCTTTCCCATAAATTATAACAAAGGTCCACTCTTTGGACAGGAATGGATTGGACTTGGCAATGCAGAGTAACCATATATTGGAAGCACTCTATGGTTCTATACATCTATAGGATATCATCTTGCTGACCTCTGGCTGGAGGAAGGGGAGTGGAAGGAGAGGAGGGGAAAGGAGACTGTTGGGAGGATGAGACATGTATGGAGCAGAGAGGAATAGTGTGCAGTCACCGGACAGGGAGAGCAGTGGAAGCTGCATATAGGGGGGCATGTAAATTTATACCTGAATGTACATTCTCACTCAGTTATGTTAAATAAAAATAAAAATGAGAAAAAAAAAGAATTACTGATGATTTTTCTCTTTGTTATACTTTGTATGTGTATGTTTCCTAACTGTGAACATGTATTAGTTGTGCAAGAAGACACTGTTCTATGAAATATCTTGAACTTAGAGTTTTAGGTATTTATATTGACTCACTTTAAAACTGTAAACATTTCACTCTAAAACAAACAGTAGCTTCAGTCTTTGTGTCTACAATCGGTCTTTTTCTCCCTTTTAATGTTTCTTTTCCTACAGACATGGCCTCCGGACATGGACATGAACATGGTCATGGACATGAACATGGCCATCATAAAATGGAACTTCCAGATTATAGACAATGGAAGATAGAAGGAACACCGTTAGAGACTGTCCAGGAGAAGCTGGCTGCAAGAGGGCTAAGGGACCCATGGGGCCGGTAAGAGGAACTGAGTAGTTTAGATAGCATTTATCTTGAAAAATTTCTCTCTTTTCCTTTCCAGTATTTTCTTCTCTAGAGAACCATGTGGAAGAGCTTTTTACATTAAATTTTTTGTTTTTATTTTGTTGTTATTGTTCAGAATATACTTAGCAAAATATACATGAAGTCAACAGTTTATCCATGTACAATTCAGTGACACTGGTTACATTCTTCAAGTTGTGTAACTATTCTCACCCTCCTTTTCTGAATTCTTATCCCCCATTAACATAAACTCACAGGCCCCTAAGGTCCCTTTTTAATTTTTTGATTTGGTATTATCAGTTTGATCCCATATAGATAGTTTTTAAAAAGCACAATGTTGAAGGCAGAACTTTTTATTAGTTAAGCTGAACTGTTGTTTGGTTTTAAGAAGATTTTAGGGGATATTTTTGGTTTAAAGATTATCTTGGGGCAGTAGGTTCATGAGCTTATCCAGTCTGCATGGCTCCATACAGTCTGGAGTCCCTGAAGATTTGCAATTCTGCTCTTCCTGTTCCCTCTTTTGATCAGGATTCTTCTATAAATTTTTTTTTTTCACTGTTTTAAATGAAGGTTTACAGAGCAAATTTGTTTCTCATTAAACAGTTCATGCAAATACTGTTTTGTAACATTGGTTGCTAACCCCACAATATATTAACAGTCTCCCCTTCTCAACCTTGGGTTCCCCATTACTACCACCGTTGCTGCCCCCTCCTGCCTTCTTGTCCTTGTCCCTGTCCCTAGGCTGGTGTGCCCATTTAGTCTCGTTTTATGATCCTGTCTGATCTTTAGCTGAACAAGTTTTAAAATCAGATTTATGGAAGTGTCAGTAGCTGTCTTAGTAATCTAGTGCTGCTACAACAAAAATACCACAAATAGATGGCTTTAACAAAGAGAAATATATTCTCACAGAAAAATAGGCTAAAAGTCCGGATTCAGGGTGTTGGCTCCAGACAGAGGCTTTCTCTGTTGGCTCTGGAGAAAGGTCCTTGTCGTCATCTTTTCTCCCGTACAGAGAGTTTCACAGGTGGCAGGGATCCCAAGTCGAGAGGACATACTCTCCTCCAGCTACTTCTTTCCTAGTGGTATGAGGTCCGCTGTCTCTCTGCTTCCATCTCTCTTTTATGTCCTAAGAGATTGCTTGAAGACAAAATCCAAGTGGATAGGCTGAGTCCTGCCTTACTAACACAACTGCAGCTCATTGTCCTCCCTTACTGTCGTCATAGAAATAACATTCACAACATACAGGAAAATCACACAATAACAGGAATGATGGCCCAGCCAAACTGATAGACACATTTTTTAGTGGACACAGTTTGATTCGTGACAGTCAGACAGTAAAATGCACCCATTTGAATTGTACAGTTAAGTGTATAACTTCATGAACTTTGACAGAGGTACATAGTTATATAACTACCAACACAGTCATGATAGAGGATATTTCTATCATGCCGAAAAGTTTTCTTATACTCCTTTGCAACCAAGTGTATCCTACGCCTAGTTCCTGGCAGTCATCAATCTACTGTCTGTAGTGTTGCCCTTTCCAGGAATCAGAGTATGTAGTCTCTTGTTCTGGCTTCTTCACTTAATGCTTTTGAGATTTATTCATACTCTTGCTTGCATATGTACTTTCTTTTTACTGTCCATTGTATGTAACACCTCTTTTTGTTTACCATTTCCCAGTTGGTGGTCTTTTGGGTTGTTTCCAGTCTGGTACTGTTATGAGTAAAATTGCTAGGACCACTTGAGTAGAGGGTCTTTGTATGAACATTTGTTTTCATTTTACCTGGGTAAATACCTAAGAGTGGGATTTCTGGCTTGGAAACCCTGGTAATGTAGTGGTTAAGTGCTGTGGCTGCTAACTGAAAGGTCAGCAGTTCACGTCTATCAGGCACTGCTTGGAAACTATGAGACAGGGTCTACTCCATTCTGTAGGGTTGCTATGAGTCGGAATCAACTCAATGGAACTGGAGGTGGTTTGGTTTAGGTTTGTGATAAATGAATTTTACCAAAAAAATTACCAAAAGGGACCTTCCAAAGTGACTCTACCATTTTGAATTCCTATCAGCAGTATTTTCCCTTGTTCAGTATACTTATCTACACTTGGTATTATCAGCCTTAATTTTAGCCTTTCTACTGAATGTGGAATAGTACCCCCTTGAGTTCAAATCCACCAGATGCTCCGTGGAAACTCTATGGGGCAGTTCTATTCTGACCTATAAGGTCCCTCTGAGTTGGAATTGACTCAGCTGCAGTGGGTTTGGATTTTTGTGTGTGTATATGATTTTTCACATTTCCAGAAAGACTGATGTTAATCTATGGCGCCTTGGAGGCACAGTGGTTAAGGTCTTGGTTGCTAAACAAAAGTTTGACAGTTTAAATCTACCAGCTGCTGTTTGCAACCCCCGTGAGGCAATTCTGCTGTGTTCTGTAGAGTCCGTGTACATCGGAATTCACTTGAGGGCAAAGAATTGGGTTTTTTAAAGACTGCTGAGGAGAGCCCTGAGGTTCATCGATTAAGTGCTTGATTGCTAACTGAGAGGTCAGTGGTTCAGTCTTTCCCTGACTGTGGCAATCTGCTTCTCTAAAGATTTACAACCTTGGAAACCCTAATGAGACTTCCACTCTGTCCTACAGGATAAACTATCATTTGGAATCAACTCAAAGACAATAGGAAAAATTGGTGATTGTGAGAATTTTTTGTGTGCTTATTTGCCATTCATGTATCTTCTTTGGTAAAATGTCCTCAAATCTTTTGCTCATTTTATTATCAGCATACATGTCTTGTTATTGAATTGTAGGAATTCTTTATGTATTTTGAAGTAATTGTTTTATCAGATGAATTTTGCACATGTTTTCTACCAGGCTGTAGCTTGTCTTTTCATTTTTTTTTTTTTTTTATTTAACATGATTGAGTGAAAATGTACATTCCCGTATAAATTTACATGCCCACCTATATGCAGCTTCCACTGCTCTCCCTGTCTGGTAATAGCACACTATTCGTCTCTGCTCCATACATGTCTCATCCTCCCAACAGCCTCCTTTCCCCTCCTCTCCACCCACTCTCCTTCCTCCAGCCAGAGGTCAGCAGGATGATATCCTACAGATGTATAAAACCGTAAAGTGCATCCAGTATATGATCACTCTGCATTGCCAAGTCCAATCCATTCCTGTCCAAAGAGTGGACCTTCATTATGAATTATGGGTAAGGGCAGCATCAGGGCCGGGGGCCATGCTCTTAGGGGAACCTCGAAACCACTGGACCATCAATTGAGGTCTTTTAGTGGAGATCTCAGGATACACCCCTTTTTATTCTTGTGTTGCCAGTGAGACTCAATCTAATGAGCTCCATCGTGGCTATCACTGGTGGTGGCTGGGAACCATCCGGTTCTTCCGGTCCCAAGTCGATGTAGGCACCCACTGATGTTGGTCTCTCTGTCTTCTAGGTTGTCTTTACCACATGTCATTTTGGTCCTCGGTGAGCATCCATTCCTGCTGAGTTGGGACCATTTGCTGTGTCCTCGGATGGCAGCTTGGCAGCTTTTAAGATCCTAGACGCCACTCACCAATGTGGGGTGCAGAGAGCTCTCTTAGCAAAACGCTAGTTGTGCCAATTGGCCTCGATTTCGCCTAAGAGCATGGTCCCCTGCCCGCTGCCCCAGCTACTCTATCCTTGCAATATTAGGTTAAGATGGAAGTAGTACACAAGTTATGCTGAAGTCCACTTAATGTTGTTCTTGTTTCTAGTGTGTGCTATCACCAATTTCTCCCAACCAGATTTCTAGCAACTATCTAATCTAAACCCTCCCCACCTTACCCTCCCTCCCTCCCCTCCGTTGCAGCGTATCTTCTATACACAAGTCTGTTTTTGAGATCTTATCGTAGAGGTCTCATACAGTATTTGTCCTTTTGTCGCTGACTACTTTCACTCAACATAATGTCTTCCAGTTGAAACCAGGTTAGGAGATGTTTCTTGGAATCATCGTTATTCTTTATCATTGTGTAGTGCTCCATTGAGTATATGTACCGTAGTTTACCTATCCATTCTTCTGTTGTTGGGCATCTGGGTTGATTCCATCTTTTTGCTATCATGGACTGTGCTGCGATAAACGTTCTGGGGCATGTGTCCGTTGGTGTGAAAGGCCTTGATTCTGTAGGATATATTCCAAGTAGTAGAATTACTGGGTCAAATGGTGTATCAATATCCATTTTTTAAAGGAAGCGCCAGATTGCTTTCCAGAGAGGCTGGACCATTCTGCAACCCCACCAACAGTGTAGAAGAGTTCCCCTTTCTCCACAGCCTCTCCAGCATTTGTTTTTTTGTGTTTTCTGGATCATGGCCAATCTTATTTGGGTGAGATGGTATCTCATTGTAGTTTTGATTTGAATTTCTTTAATAACTAAAGATCGTGAACATGTCCGCATGTGTTTTTTGGCTGCCTGGATCTCCTCTTTAGTGAAATGTCTGTCCATCTCCTTTGCCCATTGCTTAATTGGATGGTTTGTCTTCTTCTTATTGATATTTTGTAGTATCTTATAGATTATGGAGATCAGGTGTCGGTATGCTTGTCGTTTCATTTTATTAATAATATCTGTTTTCTTAATAATATCTTCCAAAGAGCAAGTTTTAAATTTTGATGAATTCCCAGGTTATGGGAATTTTGGTTTTCTTTTCTGGTTTGTGGTTTTTACATTCTAAGATTTTTCCCCTACATTTTGTTCTGAAATCTTTAAAGTTATTTTTCTTATATTTAGGCATATGATCCATTTTGAGCTAATGTTTTTATGGTGTGGGACAAGAGTAGAGGTTCTAGCATCATTTATTAAAAGACTTCCTTTTTATTGAGTTTCGTTGATACCTTTGTCAAAAATCAATTGACCATATGTTTGTGGTCTATTTCTGGACTCCCTTCTGTTACCCTGATCTGTATGTCCATCCTTTTGCCAATACCACAGCATCTTAGGTAGTTTAAGACTTCCAACCTTTTTGTCTCTTTTTACTTCCCCAGGTCCTTTGCATTTATGTATAAGTTTTAGCATAAGCTTGTCAATTTCTACAAAAAGCCAGCTTCCATTTTAATTGAGGTTACAGTGAAACTGTAGATCAGTTTGGGGTTACCTGACATCTTAACAATACTGAATGTTTCAGTCCATGAGCAATTTAGATCCTCTTAATTTCTTTTGCCAGTGTTTTGTTTTATGTATAGGTCTTACAGATACTTCAATTAAAACAGTTCTAAAAAGGTGAAAAAAATATTTCATGTTTTTGATGCCACCATAAATGGTTTATTTTAATTTTCAATTGTTGGTATTATGCAGAAATAAAATTGATTTTTACATGTTGATTTTGTATTCTATTACCTTGCTAAATTCAATTTTTAGTTCTAATTAATTGTTTTTGTTTTTATATATAAAGTTCTTAAAATTTTGTTCATATGCAATCATTTTGTATATGCCAGCCAAGCCAAAAGCCAAGTGCCGTCGAGTCGGATCCAACTCAGAATTTTGTGTATAAATATAGCATTACCTGTAAGCTTAAAATTTTTTTTTCTTACATTATTGCACTGGCTCAGATCTCTAGTACAATGCTGAGTATAAATATAGCATTACCTCTTTTTCAATCTGTAAGCTTAAAATTTTTTTTTCTTACATTATTGCACTGGCTCAGATCTCTAGTACAATGCTGAGTGAAAGCAGACACCTTTGTCTTGTTTCCAGTTGGGTGAAATAATTCTTGTCTTCACTAATTCTTCACTAATTCACTAATTCTTCACTAAGTATAATGTTCATTGTAGGGTTCTTGTAGATGTCTTCTGTTGAGGGGAAGAATTTCCATTCTGTTACTAGGTTACTGAGAATTTTTTAAGTCATTAATGGGTATTGAATTTTGAAATGATTTTCCTATATCTATCAAGATGCTCACACAGTTTTTCATATTGAGTGTTTAATATGGTGGGTTACTTTTATTGATGTTCAGATATCAAATCATGGGGATGAACCTTAATTACCATGATACATTATTTTTATATATTGCTAGATTTAATTTTTAATTTTTGTGGAAAGTATTTGTATCTGTATTCACTAGAAGGAGCCCTGGTGACACACTAGTTAAATGTTTGGCTGCTAACTGAAAGGTTAATAGTTTTAACCTGCCAGTGGCTCCCCGGAAGAAAGATGTGGCAGTCAGCTTCCTTACAGATTTACAGCCTTGGGAACTCTGTCGGTAGTTCTGCCGACAGTCCTATAAGGTGTCTGAGTCGAAAAAGACTCCACAGCAGTGAGTTTGATCATGAAGAATATTGCTGTCGAGTTTTCTTTTCTTCTAACATCTTTGTCTGATTTTATAATCTACATTAGATTTTGACTAACTCATATTTTTTTAAGGCATGTATGTCATTTATTATTTCTTTTTTTAAAATCATAGTTAAATGAAAGTATACAATCCAAATTAAGTTTGCATGCCCACCTATCTGCGGCTCATTCAGCTTTTCTTGCCTGGTGACAGCACACTCCTCCTTTTCATGCTATATATGTCTTATATTTTCTAGTAAGTCATATTTTTTACAGTTAAATGATTTTTGATCTTTATGATGTGTCTTTTTCTGCTTTTTTGGTCCTGATCTGTGGGCAGGAAAAAAAAAAAATTTTTTTTCTCTAGAGATTCCTGACTTCTGTTAACTTCTCTGGTCAGGATCTCAGAATAGTGATTGGCAGAGCAGAAGATCAAACTTCTAGAGTTCAGACTACTGGGAAAGAAAAAAACTGTGGCCCTCTTGGAATAGTAATAGTGTTGCTAAGTGTCACACATTCTGTGTGCCAGAATGTATCATGTATAGCACTATTTATAATAACACTATCAGATAGTAATTATCACTGAATAGAAAAGGAAGAAGACCCTGAGAGGTAGAACTTGGCCAGACTAAAAGGTTATGAATCTTGTATAAATGGCAGAGTAAAGATTACTCAAGTCTAATCTTTCTTTGATGATACAATAACTTGTATGGGTATAGCCCCCCAGCTGTATGAAGGATAGACTGAAATGAGTCTTACACTGTAAAGTCTGTAAAATCCTGAGTGATAATGACTGCAAAATAATTAAGTGTTTTTTCTTCTATTTTATGTATGAATCTGGGGCATGTATACCTATTTATCCAATGCTAAAGAAAAATTTCTGTTGTGATCTTCTTAGATTATTTTATATAAAGTCTAGTTTTTTTAATGGAAATCCAATATTTTTAATCTATGAATGTATACAAATAGTGTTTGATTATAATCCTTCCCCCCCTTTTTTTCTCTCCTCTAGCAATGAAGCTTGGAGATACATGGGTGGATTTGCAAACAATGTTTCCTTTGTTGGTGCAATGTTAAAAGGATTCAAATGGGGATTTGCAGCATTTGTGGTAGCTATAGGAGTTGAATATGTAGTGGAATCCCAGAATAATGATAAGAAACATCACTGAAGATAACACCTGAAAGTATCTTAGTGGCTTATTAACTCTCTTATAAAAACAAGATTTCTGTACCATAACTTACTTCCCTATGTGTCTATTAAATAATACTAATAAAATTTAGTAAAATAAGAAAACTCATGCCAGTGTCTTTTTGTCATTCTTAAAAAAAAAAAAAAAAAAAAGGTCTCAGGCCATATCAGATTTCATTTGGAATAAACAGGCTATTTATGTACTAGCAGCAGCGCATTCTTGTAGACAGCTGGCATATATCTGACTGAATAAATGGATATGCTGTAATAGGGTTTTAAATGGAAGTTGGCCTTGCTTCTTTTACCATCCTCTTTAGGAAGCATGGAGGAACCTAGATTGTGTTGTAAAATACTTGTTGCCTGGTTCTGACTGAGATAGCCAGGTATCATGTTCATTTTTCTTGACTGGTGTTTCCTACTCTTGCCTGAGTCTTCAGTTGTTCCCATGTCTTGAAGAACTTGACATTTTCTTTTTATGCATTTCTGATAACAAACTAGATGTCCTCCACATTTCTGAACTTTTTAACTTTAATAATTAAATCTCTAAAGTTGATGTTTAAAACACAGTAACTTCTCGCGGAGTTAACATAAAACACTTCGATGATTTTTTTCCGTGTTAAGTTCATGGTTATAAATGTAAACTCAGGCAATCAATAAATAAATAAGATAAAGATGAATTCCTGATAAGCTGGTAGTTATAAATGGAATGTGGCAAAATGAAATTAAAAAGAATCCAAAAGATAAGGTTTTAAAAGGAATGAAGAACAGTGGGACAAATAGAAATAGCAAAGTGGTATATTTAAATTCATATCAATAGTTACAATTACATGTAATCAGTTTAAAGTTCAAATTATAAAACAGCCCAATTAAGAGACATCTTAGGCAGAAAAGAAAGGCCCATCTATATAATAAGCTATCTACAAGAAAACCACCTTAACAGTGGTACAATAATGGAAAACACTCGAAACAAAGTTGCAAACACCAGTGGAAAGAAGCTGGAGTGGCTATGTTAATATCAGACAGTAGATTTTAGAACAAAGAATATTAGCTGTGGTATTTAAAGAGGGACTTTTCATGACAGGTTAAGTCAATTGAGAACAAAAATCTTAAATGTATATGCACAGGGTGTATGAACATGTATGCTTAGTTTGAAAATACATGAAACAACTAAAAGGAGAAATAGACAACAATTGTAGTTACAGATTTTAACACTTCTTTCTCAGTAATTGATGGAACAAGTAGAAAATAAATGCTATTGAAGAATAAGAATCAGCAAGCTTGGCCTGAAACTGTTAACTGTAGCTTTATAAATCAGTGCTGTAGATGCTAATGTTTAGAAGTATTAGACCATTTTGCATGTGAGGCTTTTCGAGAGAATTAAAGTAACTCAACTCTAGCTGATAATAAGTTTTAGAGTTTCCAGGTCTAATGGCACAGACTACAATAACTACATTACTGTTATGTGATAAATGCTGTCATAAAATTATCCTTTTTGCTTCTTTCCTGAGGGCTACTTTCTAATCATACCTGAAGTAAGGATTTTTAAAAGTCTATCAAGTATGATATGTAATATTTCATGAAAAACTAATTTTACTGTATGCTTTGAAGGGAGCTCTGTTTTGTTATACTTTATGAAACAGATTCAAAAACTTCTTTTTGAAAGCAACATGATTGGAGAACTTCCGGAAACAAGATAGCATGTAAAATGTATTCAATGACAAGAACATGGAAAGAATAGGAATTTATCTGTGTATAGAGTTGATAGTTGAACAAACAAAATGAAAAAGCAAAAGAAAGGGCTGTATATATGGTGATGCAAGTAGAAGAGACAAGAAGAACTTTTATAACAGGGTATACTACAATCATCTGCTTGCTGCTTCAAGTGAAGAGCTTAATGATAACTGCAAAAAGGGAAATATATTGGGTTTTAAAAGAAATGCACAAAGTCAATCTGCACATCAGTGTAACTTTGTTTAACTTAGGTGAGGAAGGATATTGCCAAGGCCAGCTTGACTAGGAGCTAGGTAGAAATACTCCAGCAGAAATTAGTTGATTTATACAGTGCATTTTCTCTTTTTATTCCCTACTACTGACCGTATTTGTCCTTTTTCTTTTAAAAATTTGGTTGTCAGAGGATGAACTTACTTTCTAACAAGAAGGTCCCCAAAATGGGATAACCACAACACAGAATGTGCAAAACCATCCAGTGGGGTGATGAGAAAACATTTACTCTTTCATTTGTATTTATTTTTACGTTTAATAATAAGCTTTGCTAATGCTTAATATGCATCCTTACAGTGGGCTCCTCCCTGACTTGGTGGATAGATAGCAAGTAGTCACATAATAGTTTTCTAAGGGGAAGGTGAGGGTTCCATTCTCCTAAAAAAGGAGAACAAAGGTACTTCTCAGCAAATTGCTTCAGACTGTAGTTTCTATATGGCCAGTCATGTGGAATTTATTACCCTAGTTTTAATTAATTTCCCTAACGCAGGTAAGTGGCTTAAAAAAGTTTTACAAAAAAACTGCTAATGAAGACAATGCCAATAATGAAAGAACAGGCAAATGAAGAAAAAAGCTATGAAATTCAAGTCAGCAACATAACCAAGTAAAAATAATGATCTAATCATCAAGATCAAGGCGAGAGGTTGAAATACGTGCTTAGTTCCATTATCATTAACAGTGAATTGTGCGCTAATGTTACCCGAAGCAGGTCTTGCTTGGTGAGCCTTTTCTTCAGTCAAGATGCATCGAGGTGAAGAGGAAGTGTATTTTTTGCAAGAGCCCTAGAAGCCTGATTACAGCTATATACACCGTCCTTCACAGGGAAGTGCAAACATTCACTATCATGGTGCGCAGGCGCAGTAACACAACTGTAGGTCTCCCCCCCCCCCCCCCCCCCCCCCCCCCCCGTCAGTGTACTGAGAAGGGCAGGTAAGTCCAGCCCTGAGGGGAGTTTTAATATTCAATTAGTTCTTCATGAGGCTTTAGGACACTTTTGAGGCTAGTCAGCTGATTTTTGATTGGTGTGGCAGATTTAAGAAGCTGAGTTGCAGGTAATATTTAGAGTCTTGGTAACCATGGACAGGAGGAACAGGTCTTGCTTGATAGTGGCTGAGTAGCTGCTGGTTGCACTTGCTGTTGCTAAGAGTGTACTGATTTGATACCTTACCAAATAATAGCATAAACTTATCATGAGTAGCAAAACATTTTAAAACATGCGCAGGTAGTTTCTGTCCACCTTTAATTTCTTTCTCCTTGAATACTCTAGGGGGTCAGTTCTACTCTGGCCCCTAGGGTCGTCATGAGTCGCATCCGACTCGACAGCACTAGGTTTAATTTCTTTGTGTATTTTTCACACCCATGCCCACGCAGTCCAACAATGAAGTCCATGGATTTACTTGTTCAAAGTGCTACATGCCTCATTGCTGAGTATCACTGCAGTCACCTTCGAAGTAGTCCCTTTGGGAAGCTATGCACTCAGGCCAGCTCCGAATGCACCCTGCAAAACAATTTTGGAACTGTTTTTAGAATGGCCATTGCTCACAATGGCAAGGTGGCAAGTTAGAGATTTAGTTGTCTGTGAGGGAGTTTTTAGCCAGTAAACAAACAACTATTGGAATAGCCTCCCTGCTTTCCTGATCTGGCCCCCAGTGAATTTTTTCTTTACCTGAAGATAAAGGAAATATTGAAAGGAAGATATTTTGATGACATTCAGGACATCATGGGTAATACTGCAACAGCTCTGATGGCGATTCCAGAAAAAGAGTCCAAAATTTCTTTGAAGAGTTCACTAGGCACTGGCATGGGTGTATAGCTTCTCAAGGGGTGTGCTTGGAAGGTGACCATAGTGATATTCAGCTATGAGGTATGTAGCACTTTTTCTAGGCTGAATTTGCAAACTTAACTGTCAGACCGTGTACTATGATATTTACATATAACAAAATGTTAATTCAAAGATTAGGATTTTTGCTCACAATGTACAACTGTCATTAAAAAAAAGCATTCAAGAAACTACTCAGATTTTAAGTGTTTTGAAGTGTATTACATTTATTTTTTTAACGTAAAACTCAAGTATTTTAGAAAGAGAAAATTGTTTCATGATGGCGTCTCACTCAGTTGGCAACATGAGTCACAAAATTTAGTATAATCCTCTGAGTCTTCTGAATCTCTAGATTTGCAAGATACTCAAATTCAATATGCTCATGGGGATTTCGTTTTACTTGGATCCACAGTCAACACTCATGGAAGCAACAGTTAAGAAATAAAAGACATATTGCATTGGATAAGTCTGCTGCAAAAGATTTCTTTCAAGTTTGAAAAGTAAACACATCACCTTGAAGACTAAGGTATGCCTGACCCAAGCCAGATGTTTTCAGTTACTTCATAATGCATATGTAAACTGGACGATGAATAAAGCCAGACCAAAGAAGAATTTGGTCTGCTTTATTCATTGTGTAACTTTCACATGCACAGGAGGTGATTTGTGGTGTTGGAGAAGAATATTGAATATACCACGGACTGCCAAAAGAATGAGCAAATCCTTCTTGGAAGGACATCCAGAACACTCCTTAGAAACAAGGATAGTCACACTATGTCTCACCTACTTTGGACATATGGTCAGGAGGGATCAGTCCCTGGAGAAGGACATGTTGTCTGGTAAAGTAGAGGATCAGAGAAAAAGAGGAAGACTCTCAATGAGATGAGTTGACACAAAAGGGCTGCAACAACAGGTTTAAGTATAGCCACCATTGTGAAGCTGGCGCAGGGCCCAGCAATGTTTGCGTCTTTAATACACAGGGTGTCTATGAGTCAGAACCAACTCGATGGCACCTCACAACAACATACTCATGAGAGTGGAATTTTTAAGGTGACTTCTGGTTTACTACAATGTCAATCTAAAAACAAGGTTTTTTTGGCCAGAAAATCAACTTCAGAAATGCAGAGACTAGGATATGCAACTGAAATTGCATTTACTTTCCTATGATTCTATTTCAAAGGATCTGCTTTAAAGACAAATTTTACTTTATTTTTGCCTAATGTGCTATACATAAAAATATACCATATTTACATATATTGTCAAATTGTTACATAAGTATTATATATGTAACAGTTATTTCTCCAAAGTGCTAACTAATTAAAGACTAAATTACCATCTGCCACATACTGTATTAGATTGAATTACCTTTTGTACATTTAAAACACTTTTCTTTAACAATTTTTTTAAAAAAGGAAAAAAAATTCTCTTGTATCAAGGTCTGTAGATTTTTCTGTAATTTTCTGTTTACCCTCATGTTTAAAAAAAATGGAGAAATTCTTTTGAAATGTGTCCCCAGATTACAAAACTAACTTAAAAGAATGTTAGTCATTGCTAAACACTTGCGTTTCTGGGAATGTGTTACAAAATAAGAACATGATGTTCACATAAGATATAAGAAGGTTTTATCTCATGCGGAAAAGTCCTCTTTTCATTTTGTGCTTTTTAAACAATTCTCAACAATGTGCCAAACAGTGCTCTTCAAAGCAAAGTATAGCTAAAAAGAAGTAATTTGATTTCAGATTGTTACAGATTATGGTATCGGTAAATTACTGATGAAAGTGTTTCAAATAAAACATTTAGTTCTTTTTAGATACTATCAAGTTGGTTCTGGCTCAGTGACCCTATGTACAACAAAATGAAACACTGCCAGGTCCTGTGCTGTCCTCACACTTGTTGCTGTGTTTGAGCCCATTGTTGCGGACCCTGTGCTAGCCCATTAGTACTCCTTACAAATGTTCCACTTATGCTCGTTTTAGTTATTCATCTCCCAAACTCAATTTGGAAATAATAACATTTAATACATGTATTTTCTGCTAAGATGATATTCAAACATCTTTCTATGCTTATTTTCATATATAACAAATACATTGATCAGGAATTTCTTATTATAGAATAACAGGTTTGTTTTTTTTAAAATCTTCACATTATACATTTAAATACATCATGTACTTAAGTGAATATTTTGTGATTACTGCTCTTGTACTGTGTGTATTTATATTTCTTTTATTTCACGTGATACAAAATTTCCATGGAAAATACTGTTTGAAGATAGGGTATGAAAGGCCAGCTCATACTGTAACCATAGCAATAACTGTCCTAAAAATAAATAGTGCCTGTATCAGCACAGATGGGATCATCTTACTGAGGAAGAATCAGGTTCATAGGCAGTGGTATCACCTGGACCAGAGAACCCCACATGATAATAACAGAATACACCATATGAGTTTAATACAAATATAAAACCCAAAACCAAACCTGTTGCTATTGAGTCAGTTCTGACTCATAGCCACCATATAGAAAAGAGGAGGAAACCATACTTTCAAAGACAAATCTTTACAGAAGCAGACTGCTACATCTTTCTCCCACTGAGGAGAAGGTGTGTTTCAGCTACTGACCTTTCAGTAGATGGCCACCAGGGCTCCCAATACAAATACTACAAGTGCTTAAAATTAGATCTTATATTTAAACCAGACTTTCTGTTAAAGCACAGTTAGAACCTAAAATTATATTTGTAGATGCTAAGTAATTTCCAACATGGAAACATGTCATGATTCATAAGGTTAACAATATGAGGATTTGACTCATGGTATTAATTTCTTAGTTCATGACCTGTAAATGCTTCCTTATATTTGGTCTGAATTTATCAGCAATTACAATTCTAATATATCAACTTCTATATTTATAGGTAATCTTATAAAGTAAAAGATAATTTTTATAGCCTAAAACTCTATTAAAAATTAATAAAAACAGTTGCTGTCAAATCAATTCCAACGTTTCATGGTCCCCCCACCACATGTGTATCAGAGCAGAACTGCATTCTGCAGGGTTTTCAGTGGCTGGTTTTTCAGCAGTGGATCAGCAGGCCTTTTTTCTGAAGGCCCTCTTGATGGACTCAAACCTCTACTCTTTGGTTACCAGCTAAACACATTAACCGTTTGCACCAACAGGTATTTTATATATATTTCTTTCATAACACCATACCACCAAACCAAGAAACTAAACCCCTTGCCGTTGAGTCGATTCCAAATCACAGCATCCCTCTAAGACAGAGCAGAACTGCTCCATAGGGTTTCTGAGGAGTGGGGTGGTGGATTCAAGCTGCCAGCCTTTTGGGTTCACAGCTGTAACATGCCATAACTCTTAACCACTGTGCCACCAGGGCCCACACTTAGCGCAATGCATTATAATTACTCACTTTCTCCTCTGACTACCTCATTACACCATAGCCTCCATGAAGAACAAATATTGTTCCTGGGTGATAGATGTTTAGAAAGTGTGTATTGAATGAATGAGTGCATAATTACAGATTTAAAAATACAAGTGAGGTAATAGAGATGTTTTATCACAGATTAACCCCTCATTTTATCAGTCTACAAAGTTTTAGAGGAAATAGGATTATGAAAACTGACATATTTGCTAGCATCTAAGAGACTCCATGAATTCCAATTGCATGTCAGAAAATAATATCATTTCTAAAAGGCCTGTGATGATGAGCTGGGTACAGATTCTGCAATTAGAAGACACTTCCCCCAACTCATGACAAGGATATTGATACTGAGCTAGGCCTAAGCTTTTTGACACATGCTACATAACTTTCCCTTGTTTGTTAATGAATTGTGATAAAAAAAATAACCTAAAGAACGGAATTGTGGTCCATTTCAAATCACGGCAATCCCATAGGACAGTACATAGTGTTTCCAAGCTATTATTTTTCAAGAAGAAGGCTGTCACATCTTTCTCCCGTGGAGCAGCTGGTGGCTTCAAACTACCGACTTTTTGTTCTAGCAGCTTAGCTCTTAGCCACTGTGCCACCAGTTCCCCTTGCGATAAAAATAGCAACCATCAAAGGTCAAGGCCAATTCACACTAAATACAGTTCTGGTGATCACATGTAACAAACTTCTCTCCCTGTTTTTTGAAACACATTGGCAATTTTTTGTTTTCTTTTGTCAAAATCACAAGGAACAGAACCACCATTTGTAAGTAATGGGACGTGCCTGCAAAACTTTTCAAATCCAAGTCAAAAGAGCTCCAAGGAACCGCAGCTAGAACAGAGCTAGACTTCTCAGCTCCTTCTTTGTATTTCATGTATTCATTCATTTAACAGTTATTTATTGTGCACCTCTATGTATCCTGATGGTGTAGTAGTGAGGTGCTACATCTGCTAACCAAAAGGCCAGCAGATCAAGACCACCAGACCCTCCTTGGAAACCGTGTGGAACAGTTCTACTCTGTCCTACAGGATTGCTATAAGCTGGAATCAACTTGACGGCAATGGGTTTGTTTTGGTTTTAGTACATGCCAGGTAATATTCATGGCACTTGGGATAGCTAAATGAGCAAAACTAACAAAATTTTCTCCTTGTGGTACTTATATTCTGGCTCAGGGTTGTTACTGTTTTTCTGATGCTGGCCAGTAATGGGGCTTCTCACTACCTGGTAGGCATGAGGGACATTTGTCCAGCCAAACATTCCTTCTAAGGACATAGATCTGAAATTATAGTTTGAATCAGTGACAAGATTTGATTCTTGATAAATGATATTTCCTTCCTTTAAATTGCACAGAACTTTGTATACTTCTAATAAAACATATCTTGCCCTATCTTGTAGCTTAGGCAGTTTTATACTTGGCCTTTATTCTTTTCTACCAGGATACAAATTCTCAAAAATCTTGCTTTATTTATCCTTTTATCTCCTACACAGAGTCTCGCACATGGTTAATGTTCAAGAAATGTTTGGCTTAGTTTGAACTTGACTTAATTCAATTTTTAAAAGGGGACTTTATCATAATTCTTGTGACCCTAAGTTTCCATTTAAATTACTTACACAGTTGCACTATTTTTCTTCCACAATGTTTTATGAAGAGGAAGCCTGCAGTAAATATTTACTAAATTGAGTTGAAAATGTTTGCAGCAATTTTATTTAGTAGATTTCTAAACCAGTTTTTACAAAGGCTCTATACATCGCCATCAAGTTGATCTCAACTCACAATGACCCTATAAGACAGAGCAGAACTGCCCTATAGAGTCCAAGGAGCGTCTGCTGGATTCAAACTGCTGATCTTTGGGTTAGCAGACACAGCACTCAACCGCTATGCAACCAGGCTTGTAAATTCCTATTTTACCTGACCACATACACAATCAAACCTTTAGAAAGCAATTGAATGGGTAACTGAAAAAATATAAACACAATCAGGAGGTTGTGAAAAATTTGTAGGTTTTACATCCCATGTGCACTCCCTTTCTCTCAATCAGAAATTTCCATCTTGGTTAGGCTAAGTAATCTTACCTAGTTTATGCATTGATTTCTTTCCTATTTATCTACACATAAGCATTTTCCATATTTGCTTCGTATCTTATCTCATTTTCCCCATCCCCGCCCTCCTAACCACTAACCTTTAAGTTTAATCCGATTATTCTTGATGAGGATAAAAAAGGGCATAGTAAAATGTATGATTCCAAAGTGACAATATCTAAAATATCGAAGTGACTTGTATCTGCAAACTCTGCCTAGAAAAGTAACAGATTTCTGTGGCTAGCTGGGCTATGTGGAAGATGGCCTGAGTATGTTAACAATGGAATGGAGCTTTCTTGGTGATATAGCTTAGCAGGAGGCATTCTCTTCTATGGCCACCAAAAACCAAACTGAAACAAAACAAACCAACTGCTGTCGAGTTGGTTCTGACTCATAGTGATCCTATAGGTCAGAGTAGTTGTACAGAGTTCCAAAGGAGCACCTGGCAGACTTGAATTGCTGACCCTTTGATTAGCAGCTTTAGCACTTAATTGGTACACCGCTAGGGTTCCCATCATAGGCCACTGGAGGTGCTCAAGTATCTGTTTGCTGATCCAGGAAAGATACAGACTTAGACGCAGTGCCACAAGTGTTCCCAAGTTCAGCATCTAGAAACTTGGCAACTCCGGGCTATTTTCTCTGATTTCCCATATTTCCTTCCACTCCTTGTCTTATTTAAAAACCCAAAGCCAAACCTGCTGCCACTGGGTAGGTTCCAACTCATTTTACTTACTAGAACCTAATTCTTGCTACAGATGCAGTAAGTGCCACCTCCTCAAGGCTTCCTTTATCTTTGGGTAAAGAAAATGATTTATCTCATTTTGCCTTGTTTCACTGTGGTCTTGAGTCCGGATTGTGAATTCCTTGAGAATCAATTTTTCTCACTCCTTCCCTGCCACTGCATAGTGTGCCAGATGTTCACTAAAATAAAAATAAAGTTTTATTCTGGAACTTCTTTGATCTTAGCTTGCTTTGGAAACTATGAATGCAGCAGCACCTATTCTGATTTAGTTTAGGGTTGTACACATAGACCACACTGCAACAACTCCAATTAGCCATTCAAACACTGTTGATACAGCAGGAATATGTTTTTCATAAGGAGCAATATAATCAGAAATCTATGTATGTGGGAGGCTAAATTTTTTACCGACAGCAGTAGAAGTAAGCAATCCCAAACAATAAACTTTTGAGATAATACAAAATACGTCCCAAAATACTTCATAACCTTATCGGTACCAAACCCAGAAAACGAACCCCTTGCCATCAGATCAGTTCTGACTCATACTGATCTTATAGAACAGCATAACTGCTCTATAGGGTTTCCCAGGAATGCCTGATGGATTAGAACTGCTGACCTTTTGGTTAGCAGCTGTGGCGCTTGACTAAGCCACCAGGATTTCTGTGTGTACCAAATGCCTTGTCATAGAGGTAGTACTAGCAATACTGCACTTACTCCTCAGTGTGGCTTGAGGCAGCAAGAGTCGGCATGCAGCCAGCTGGCCATACAAGGACTGTCAATTAAGTCAGACAACTATTCCTAGAAAAAAATGCTACATATCTCATTGCTGAATATCACTACAGAAACTTCGAGGCACTCCCCTTCGGCAGCTATACACTGACGCCAATGCCTAGTCCACCCTTCAAAGCAATTTTGGAATTCTTTCTGGAATGGCCATTAGAGCTGTTGTCCAGTGTCCTGAATGTCATCAAAACGTCTTCCTTTCAGTATTTCCTTTATCTTTGGGTAAAGAAAAAAAGTCACTTGGGTCCAGATCATGTGAGTAGGGAGGGTGCTCCAATAGTTATTTGTTTACTGGCTAAAAATTCTCTCACAGACAACTATATAATTAAGTTTGTGAACTTACCACCATGCCGCCATGAGCAATGGCTATTCCAGAAAGAGTTCCAAAATTGCTTTGGAGGGTGGACTAGGCAATGGCATCAACACATAGCTCCTCAAGGGGAGTACTTCAATGGTGACCATAGTGATATTCAGCAATAAGCTATGTAGCACTTAGAACAATCAAGTTTGTGGACTTAGTTGTCAGACCTCGTATTTCATATAAGGGCATATTTCAATTCAGGGTCCAGACTTATACAAAGGAAATATAATTGGTATTCTCAATTTTCAATTTCATAAAACTTTTGTAGCACCCATTTGGGTCCCAATATTACCCAGAGTTTGGCCAAGTTGTTGCTAGAAATTTTTGATGGGAAAACTGGTAAGAGATTTTAAGAGGTGGGGCAAGGGGCATTTATCAGATTATGTCTAGAGAGAGTGCTGAAAGCAAAAACCAGAAAATGCTGTCCAAATGGATTGTTTAAGTAAGAAGGATGTAAACACAGATTAGAATTCACCCAAAGAGAGAGACAAAGAATAAACTCAGAACAGCTCTAGAGAGAAAATGACACTGTCTGGATGGATGAAATCTGGTGACAAGCTTTTACTGCCTGATACTGGATCCCATGTGTTAGGGATGGTCTGCCTCATTTGAAGACTGTGAGGTGGGACAGGCACTAAATTTCCTATGCTGGTCAGCAAATTCCAGAAATACTGTGTATTTAGTTCAATCACTGCTTACCAAAGGTGGACAGATTGATAGTCCCGTCCTATCAAGTATAACCCCTGGTTTTAAGCAATTTGATTAGCGTGTTCTTTGATGTAGTTTTCTTCTTGTGTCTGAGGCTTGGGGTTCGTAGGACTTCTTTCACCTGTGAGTTTATAGTTTCTAGCAAATTTGAAAATTTGTCAGCAATTATTTAGGTATTTTTTTTGTTCTCTCTTCTCTCCTTCAGGGACTCCAAATTTACACATACACATTTAGGCTACTTAAAGTTGTATCAAAGTTTACCGATACTTATTTTAATTTTCAGTTTTTTCTTCCTTGTATTTTATTTGAGATAATTTCTATTATGTTTTCAGGTTCACTTATCGTTTCTTCTGTAATATCAAATCTGCAGTTAACCCTGTGGTATGTATTTTCAATTTCGGACATGGTAGTTTACATCCAGAATTTTCATGTGGGTATTTTTCTGTCTTCTATGTCTCTATTAACAGATTCATACTTCTTAATCAACGACTCAAGTACCCTTCTGCCTGAAACAATTAAAAAACAAAATAGAAAAATATAGCTGGAACCTCTGTTTCTCCTCTCTCAAGAATCACCATCCTGCACTGCTGATATTTATTATCTGAAAACTGCTGTTTCATGTACTATTTCTTTCTTTAAAAAAAAAATTATTGTGGTTTGACTACAAGTTTACATTCTATATCAATTTGCCATACAACACCCAGAACTTTCACTGCTGTTCTAGTCTAGCTGCTTCTCACCCCCTACCCCCAACCCCTGTGACAGCACACTCCCCCTTCTCATCAAGAACTTCTTGTGTCCTTATGACCAACACTTGTCCTCCCTTGCCTATCTTCTTACCTCCAGCAATGAGCTTCATGGATAGTTCTCTGTACGTATTTGAATCCAAAAGTTTGTTCACTGCCGTACTCACTCTATGTTTTGTATAGTCCAGTTCAATCTTGATCTGGAGGTCTGGATTTGGTGCTGGATGTGGTTTGGGGTTAGAGAGTCGGGCAACCTCATTCCCAGGGGATCCTTGAGACTGACAGACCATCAAGTGTGGCCATTTGGTAGAGTTCTAGTTCTGCCCTCTAATCCTTCTCCCTGTGTGTCAGGGGCTCCACAGCATGTGCCCCATCTGGACAGTCATTGGCAGTGGCTGGTCACCATCTAGTTCTTCAGGTCCTGTCTTGAAGCAGACACTGGCTTCTATGGCCTCTTCTATCTCAGGGGGAGGAGGGCTCGTATTTTCCTTCATTTCTTGATCTCCTCTGTTTAACCTCTGGTCCAGATGGATTGGGACCAGTTGATGCTACTTAGATGACAGCTTACTAGATTTTAAGACCCCAGACACTACTCACTCAAGTGATGTGCAAAACATTTTCTTTGGAGAAAAAGAAGAAAATAAAAAGCTTGGGTAGGCCAATTAGTCTGGATGTGCCCTCGGAGCATGGTCCCTTGACCCCGAATGCTGTTACTGTGTCCTTCCAAAACATCGGGCTGCATTTAGGGAAGAATTTAATTTTGATGTTGTACAGTTGTGGGTATCCCTTTTTTAGTGTGTGCTGTCATACACTGCACTAAACCAAATCCTAATCATTATCTAATTAGTAGAACTCCCTATCCCTCCCTCTTCACATGTATAGTCATCAAACATTGATTTTTTTTTGTGCTTAAATGTTTTGTTGTATCCTTATAACAAAAGTGTCATACAGTATTTTTCCTTTTGCATTCGAGTAATTTCACTCAGCATAATATCCTCTAGGTAGTCTCACTTTAGCAGATACTTCCTTAAGTCATCATTCTTCCTTATCATTGCATAGTATTCTACTGTATGAATATACCATAGTTTGTTTAACCATTTATCTGTTGATGGGCATCTAGATTGCTTCCATCTTTTTGCTATTATGGAGAGGACTGCAATAAACATTGGTGTGCGTGTATCTGTTTTTGTAGTGGCCCTTATTTGTCCGAGATATAATCCGAGGAGCGAGATTGCTGGATCATGTGGTATTTCTACTTCTAATTTTTTGAGAACATTCCAGATTCATTTCCAGAGTGGCTGTACCATTTTACACTCCCACCAACAGTGTAGAAGAGTTTGAATCTCTCCACATCCTCTCCAGCATTTATTATTATTATTTTTGTTGTTACTGCCAGCCTTGTTGGGGTGAGATGGTATCTCTTTGCAGGTTTGATTTGGATTTCTCTGATGGCTAGGGATCGTGAGCATTTCCTCATGTATCTGTTGGCATCCAGTATACCTTCTTTGGTGAAGTGCCTGTTCAAGTCCTTTGTACATTTTTTTAATTGATTTGGTTGTATTTTTCCTTTTGAGGTTTTGCAATATCTTGTAGATTAGGGAGATTAGACATCTGTTGGAAACATGGTAGCCAAAAAGTCTTTCCCACTCTGTAGACAGTTTTTGTTCTCTTTTGATGAAGGCTTCGGATGACCATAAGTGTTTGATTTTTAAGAGTTCCCAATTGTCTATTTTCATTACTGGTGTTTGAGGGTTATTGGTGATTTTTTGTAGACTGTTAGTACCGTGGATTAGGGCTTCCAGAGTCATCCCAATTTTTTCTTCCAAGGTCTTTGTTGTTTTAGCTTTTATATTTAGGTCTTTGATCCATTTTGAGTTAGTTTTGTGCATGGCATGAGATAAAGATTTTGTTTCATTTTCTTGCGGATGTGTCTCATACACCATTTTTATCTTGTTTCTTAGTTGTTTCAAGCATAAGGGTATTCCAGTTTCTGTTACTCTATCTCACCAGAAACGGAATTTGTGAACTCAGTAGAATCACCTAGAGTTGCATAGAATGTATCTGAGCTTTTCTGTGTCCCCAGGTTTACATGACATTACATTTACAAAGAAAAAGGTAGCCTTAGAAACAGAAACGTCATTCATTCAACACATATTTAAGCATTATGACAGAGATAACTGGCTGTCCACCAAGGATTGTCCCCCTTACAGATTATGTAATTGTCTTTGGGAAGTGGCTGCTCAGCTCCCTTATATTCTGCATATAGATGTAGCCATGTATTTAGTTTTTGCCAAGAAAATGTGGGTAGAAGTAAGGTACGTCATTTCTAGGACAAAGCTTTTAAGAAGCAAGTATATCTTTTTCAAACTCTTTTCCTTTCTCTTGACTCAGTGTTGAGGATCGTAAGACCCCTGGAAATGGTGACACCAAAATATGAATCTCATGCCCGTGGATCATGGCATGGAGGGAAGCTGTTCTTATTGTCTTTAATCTATGGATAGCACTTTTATTACATATTTTACTTCAATTGTTCTTATTGCAGAATTTAGCGTTATTATGCACAAATGGAGATAAACAAATAAAACATTGAAGTTGCTAGGGATTTCGTTTTATTTGGGTCCACTCTCAAAACCTGTGGTAGTGGCAGTCAAGAAATCAAATGGTGTGTTATATCGGACAAATCTGTTGCCAAAGACCCCTTTAAAGTGCTCAAAACACAGATGTCACTTTGGGTACTAAGGTGCACCTACTCCAAGCCATGATATTTTCAACTGCCTCCTACACATGTGAAAGCTAGACAATGAATAATGGAAGACTGAAGAAGAATTCATGTCTTTGAATCATGGTATTTGTGAAGAATATAGACTTTATCATGGACTGCCAGAAGAATGAACAAATCTGTCTTGGAAGAAGTATAGCCAGAATGTTCCTTGGAAGTGAAGATGATGAAACTTTGTCTCACATACTTCATGCATGTCATCAGGAGGGCCCAGTGTATGGACAAGGACATCGTGCTTTGTAAAACAGAAGGTCAGCAGAGAAGAGGAAGACCCTCAAAGAGATGGGTTGACACAGTACCTACAACAGTGGGCTCAAGCCTAATGACAGCACGGAGGGCACAGGACCAGGTAGGGTTTTGTTCTGTTGTACACTGGGTCACTATGAATCGAAACCAACTCCACAACAACTAACAATAATGCATAAACAATAATCAAAAGTAACACCTCCCTAGTTATCTGATATCATCATCTATGTATCTATTCCAAGTAATATATTTTTTAAATTAAACATTTAAAAAAACATTAGAATCATTTTGCACAAAAGCCTCTAAAGTGCATTAAGTATTTTTCTTTCTCTTTAAATGGCAGGCACAGCATACTTTTTCTGTTTCAGGCTCTGATATAGAGCATTTGTTATTGTGTAGGCCCATGACACTGAGATGCCCAGACACTAAATGACTCCAGATGATTTGCTTTTACTGTCATTTTCAGGCATGCTCCTTTGCTTTATCTATAACTAGCACCACTCCTTTTTCTTGATTTAGTTTTGCACATTAACATGACCCATTAAGAGGCTCCATTAATATGCTCAGGATATAGTAATAATTACCACTTACTGCATGTGTGCTTTCAAATGGTAAGTCCTCCAGTCAAAGAAACTGTGCAGGCCCCAGAAGAGATAAATACATGAGAGACTCTCTTATGGAACCTGCACCCTGAGCCATGGACTAATAGCCCTGTCTCTGCCTTCATTGTTAAGCACTGAATCAGTATCCACCATAAGGAAAACTGGAGTGCCTGAACATTTACTTTGTGTTGGGAAAGGGTTCCTCTGTTATGCAGCATCATTACAGAAGTAGGTCATCACAAGCAGAGAATAGCAACAATATGACACAAAAATGCCACAGCTATATCTAGGTTTGGCCTCTGTCAGTGTCCGCATCTCTCTTCAAGCCTGAGATGTTGCTGAACCAGCTGATGGCCTTTGGGCTTTGAAGATTTTTCTCTACTCTAACCTTGACTGCCCCTCTCAGTTAGGGTCTGTTTGTATTCAATACTTGTCCTTTACTGCGTCATAAAAGCAGACAACAGATAGACAGCACTCCAAGAGACCATGGGAGAGGTCAGATGAACACAGAAGACACATAAACACAGTAAAGAGATATACAGTCCCTAAAACAAAAGATAATTAAATCTTGGTTGATGCATACCAAGAGGAAGAACCAATATTTAAAGCGCAAATAAAGGAAGTGAGATCTACAAAAAAAGACTGAGGAGGAATAATCAAAAATATGAAAGGTGAATGAGAAAAGAGTTGAGTCTTAGCAGCAGCTAAGGCAGGAAGGATTTCAACAAAGAGGACAATGACAATGTCAACAGTACTCAACTAAAATAAGGCATGCCTACGGGATTCTGAGGAGTCCCTGGATAGTGCTAATGGTTAAACACTCAACTACCAGCTGAAAGGTCGGAGGTTTGAACCCACTCAGGTGCCTTGGAAGACACACCTTGCAATCTGCTTCCCAAAGGTGACAATCTCAAAAACCTAGTGGAGCAGCTTCATTCTGCAAACATGAGGTCATTATGAGTCGAACTGATCTATGCATCTAACAACAACTGGGTTCTGAAACTTCAATGGTCTTGAACCACTTCACTTGGGAAACTCTGTCAGCCAAGTCTTTGCTCTTGAAGCAGTAGATTAGAAGAGATGTCTGTGCTAATCTAATCAATTTGAAAGGAAACCTCTGAAGATAACATTAGAAGTTTCTCAAGTTTTATGATATGCAGCAAGGAAATTCAGTTTCACGTACTGATGCACAATACAATAAACCTAATGAACATAATGTTGAGAATGAAGACACACAAAAAGTACAATTTATTTTCATTCATGTAAAGTTCAGAAACAATCACAACTAAGCCACACTTTAGAGAGGCATATGTAAGTGTAACACTATGAAGAAAGTCATAGACACCATTATTTCTGAAGTTAGCATTGCGATTACATCTGGGGAAGTGGGTTATGTTCAGAGAAAGGCACTGTAAGTATGGTGTAGGGGCAGTATCTGACCTCCTCTAACTTTACAAGTGAGGAGGAGATCAAGATCAACTGCCAAAGTCTGCTTCCTTTGAAGTAGAGGTCAAACATACTTCTTCTCTGCAAGTGTTTTAACAATTCTGACACCAATCTTCCCTCTCAAGGCATTCTCTCCTTCTCTATTGAGTTTGATAATTGGTTGCAACGGACACACAGAACTCAGAGACCATGTTCACTGTTATGAGGTTCATTAGAGAAGTCATAGGCTACAATTCAGGTTCAGGGAAACCCAGAATACAGATCTTATGTTAGGTCAACCTCTTCTCAGACATGCAGCAGGTAAGCCTCCCTGGCCTTGGTACCTTTTCCCCTTGAGACTTTTGGGGTGGTCTGGCCTCTACCCTGCTCTACCAGGTGTTTCAAATCTCTTTTTGCTCTCTTGTATGTGCCAGAAGGCTGCCAGGAAGCCTCCGCCTGAAGGTGCTGCATTGTTTCGCTCTGGGTCTCTGACCCTCGCTCCACTGCCAGGTGTCTGGAGGCACCTCACTGCACCAGGAGTCCTCCTTTCCCAGGGCATTCATTTCTCTTGCTCCATGGGTCAGCTTGCCTACTGTAACTGCTTGCTCTGTGGGCCAGGAAGCCTACGGTGCTATCTCCTGCTGGTCTCTTGGTTCTTTTACTTCTCCTGTTATTTTTTGCTGTCTGTCATCATCTCCAGCATTACAAATCTCTCTCTCTGCCTCTTGGATCTAAAAGGTCTCAGTGCAGGAATCTTGGGTCCAAAAGACGTACTGGCTCTTCCTTCTGCTAGTGATCAGATCCCTCCTTTATGCCTCTGGAATGGCTCATTTTAAGCCTAGCAGGATGGCAAAACTGACCAATCCACTCGTTAAGAGTTCAAAACAACTAATTTGAAGGATGCCATGCACTTTATTTTCATTATTGGCAAGCTATCCAGTTGCCTTGATAGGCCATGAGTACCTCATTTGCATAGTCTCACCTGGTCTTTTGGTGGGATTTACAAAAACTATGGCTAGAAGGGCCATATTAGGTAATTCATTGCAACACAGAAACAATGTGAGGGACCTCAGATGCTTCTATTTTGTGTCCTAGGTGATGGTTACATGGATGTTTGATTTAAAATTCTTCATTAAAGCATATATATATTTATATATATATATGTCTTAGGAAATTTTCAGATATAATTTTTATAATTTTATAAAAAGATCTAGGGAAACAAAACTTAACTATGAGGCATTGGTGAGTGTCACCTTTCATGCAGGAGACATGGGTTTGATTCCTTGCTGACGCATTTTGTGTGCAGCCATCACTCACATGGTAGATTGTGTGTTGCTCTGAGTGCTGAACAAGTTTCAGGGAAGCTTCCAGACTAAGGCAGACTACTGTCCTGGTGATCTATTTCCAAAACATCAGTCAGTGAAAACTCTGGATCACAATGGTCTGATCTGCAACGGGATGGTATGGTCTGGCCAGCATGTTGTTTTATTGTTCATGGGGGTCATCATGAATTGGGAGCCAAGTCGACAGCAGCTAAAAACAACATTGTTATTATGTAAGGGAATGTTTTTGTGTAGTATTCTAGTAGTGTCCCAAGTCCTCCAACTTCAAGAGGAGAGCTGATTCCGATGAGGTCAGACATACCTCTATTTTCCAACCTTTTTTAACCAATTGTGACACCAATGATCCTCCCCAGGGTACTTTTTACTTCACTGCAATGGCCACAAAGAACGCATAGACAATATTTACAGTTAAGTAGTTTATTAAGGAAGTATTAGAGTACAACTCAGGATAAGAGTCAATAGGCTGCAACTTGGGATGAGCATCAGGAAGCATGCAGGCAAAGTCTAGAAGACTTCCCTGAAGTGGAGAGCACACCCCCCTTCTTTAACACAAGACAGCCCTCTCAGTGATTCGGGCCACACAAGCAAGCAGGCCCTTCTCTCTGCAGTGCACAGCCCCTCTCAGCCACTGAGTCCTCCCCTCACCTCCCTCTGGATAGGCCTCCTCTTGGCTCTGCAGACCCTCTCTCAGTTATGCAGGACTGTTTTCAGTCACCCTCCGGACAGGCTTCCTCCTAGCCATACACAGTTCTCTCTGCCATACAGGCCTCTTTTTCCCGCTCAAGACAAGGCCTTTCTGGGCTGTGCATGCTTACTCTCAGCCACACAGGTGTTTCCGCTGCCGAACTCTTCACGCTAACAATCTGCCTCATGCCCAGTATGCAAGGTCTAATAACTAGGTCCATGTTCCAAGTGCTACATACCCATTGCTGAGTATCACCACGGTCACTAAGCCAGTGCTTACTCCATCCTTCAAAGCAATTTTGGAACTCTTTCTGGAGTGGTCACTACACATGGTGACAAGGTGGCAAGTTTGCGAACTTAATGCATAGTTGTTTGGGAGGGAGTTTTTGGCCAGTAAACAAATATTGGTATTGGAACACCCACCCTACTCACCTGATCTTGTCCCAGTGACTTCTTTTAGTCAAAGATAAGAAAATATTGAAAGGAAGACATTTTGATGACATTCAGGACATTGTGGGTAATATGACAACAGCTCTGATGGCCATTCCAGAAAAAGAGTACCAAAATTGCTTTGAAGGGTGGACTAGGTGCTGGCATTGGTGCATAACTTCCCAAGGGGTGTACCTGGAAGGTGGCCACAGTGATATTCACCAATGAGGCAGGTAGCACTTTTTCTGCGATGAGTTCACAAACTTAACTGGCAGTCCTCGTAGCAGCTTGCTCAGCTCTCTTAGCTGCTTCCCTAGTAGTTTCCATTGTCACCACCACTGATTCTGCCGCAGGGTCCCTTCTGGGCTCCTCTCATCTTCAGGGTTACAGCCCTTGGCCCATTTTACAGCTCTTTTGTGAGGTTCCTTGTCTTCTCTCTCTCTCTCTCTCTCTGATGCTCCTCTGTTTTTGCCACTGCCTTTCCCCTTTCTAAAAACTTTGTGGAGTTGGGCACTTATATTCTTTGCCACATTATTCACAATAACCAAATGATGAAAACAAACTAAGTGTGCCCATTAATGGATTAGTGGAGAAAGTGTTATACATACAACAGGATGATACACAGGTATAAAACATAACGATGAATCCACGAAACATAACACAGATGAATTTACAAGACATTATGCTGAGCGAAATAAGTCAAGCACAAAAGGACAAATGTATTACGTCACTTTTATAAAAAGACAAAAATAGATATATATACACAGATTAACATTCTTTGGAGGTTAGCAGGAAGGGGAAGGAAAAGGGAGAGAATGACTTTCTAGACTGTAGACATTTGGTATTTTTGCTTGTGGGAAAGACAATACCAAATACGGACAAAGGTTGTACAACTTAACCCAGATAAATGATGACAATAAGATATACACAAGACTAAGAGACCCTGTTGCTTAATGTTATGTCACATACAATTTGGCAACAACAGCAGTTAACAACAAGAACAAAAAAACCTGTCAGTGTTACACAGGTAGATACATATATACACATATGTGTGTAGCAAGGTATATGTATGTGTATAGATATGCACACATAGGTGTGCCTGTAGGCACAGGAATATACATGTTCATGTGTGCTGCACATATATTCATAGGAGGCACAGTCACAGATACCCGCCAGACATAACCAAACACCTCACAGGACTGGTTAACTGGATTTGAAGTATTAGGACCATAGGCTGATGAGACAACTTGGTTATTTGGCATAATTCAGTAGATAAAGTTATGTTCTATATCCTAGTATGTTGAGTAGTATATGGAATCTTAGATGTTTGCAAGCAGCTGTCTAAGATGCAACTATTGGTCTCTACTCTTCTGGAGCAAAAGAGAAAGAAGGAAATGAAAGACTCACAGAAGAAACTACAGGACTAACTGCCTACACAATTCATGGCCTCATCTATTCAGAGATCAGGACTAGATGGTGCCTGGGTACCACTATCAACCATTTTGACCAGGGACACCATAAATAGTCCCAGTTAGAATGGAAGAAAATTGTATAACAAAACTAATTCTTTAAAAACAAAAGCAAAAGCTATACTTTTTGAACTAGTAGAGACTAAAGGAATCCACAAGATGCCCTTTAATCTTTGAACCGAAACTACTTCCAGAGGTAGGCTTTCAACAGAACAACAGATTGGCTCATAAAAGAAACACCACCTGTGAGTACTGTACGCAAGGGGGGGAGGGGAGGAGGAAAGTAGAAACCATCTGTATGAGACTGAGGAGTCAATATTTCTCTTAAAGCAAAGATGAGAAGATTAGGGGTGGGGAAGAGGCAGAGAAGCTGGATTAACGGAAACAGAATGACCAGAATGGAAATAACAAGAATGTCAACACATGAAAAATCTAAACAATGTCATTGAACAATATAGATACAGAAATTGTTAAAAGAGAACCTAATCAGCTGTATAAACTTTCACCAAAAATTCAGTCAAGTATTAAAAAAAAAAAAAAAAGCCATCAATTGTTTCCAGTTTACTCAGCAAGGACCAATCAGTCTGGATGAAAGACTCTCTAGGATATAAAAGTATAGCAAAAGTAACTCCTCAGGGTTTAGGAGAAAAAAATATCTCTTAAGCATTTTCCAGAGAACCAAGGCAAAAGGAACTCATTTCACCAGACCTTATTTATACGAAACATAAACTGAAGAATACAGGGGACAAAATGGTATCATATTGGCAATTTAAAATGAAGCAAATGTTCTGGATTAAAAAATATTTTTGTACTGTGCTTGCCACTTTTCTGTTGACATTTGACTTTAAAAAAAATGCAAAAACCAATCTTGTTGCAAGCTAGAGGTTGGGAGAAACTTCTTTAATAAAGGGAACCTATGAAAACCTAAAGTCCCTGGGTGGTGCAAACAGCTAACAATCTTGACTGCTGACTGCAAGTCTGGAGCTTCAAATCCACCCAGACACATTTTAGAAGAAAGGCCTAGGGGTGTACTTAAAAAAATCAGCCACTGAAAATACTGTAGAGGAATTCTCCCTTCCTGGGATTCCTGTTATGTGTGTGCTGATCAACTTCATGCTGCCGCACATTTCTCTAAGCTGCCATTCTTCATTTTTTCTCTGTTCTTCCACTTGCATACTCTCTGTTATTTTATCTACACATTTGCTCATTCTTAGTTCCTCCAGTTCAGACTACTATTGAGTCCCTCTAGCAAGTTGCTGTGGTTATTTTTTATTACAGAATTTTCATTTGGTTCTTTTGAATAATTTCTCTTTATTGATATGTTTTATTTGATGAGTCATAGTTATCACACCTTCCTTCGTTTCTTTAATACTGGTTTCCTTTAGTTCTGTGAACGTATTTGTAATGTCTACTTCAATGTCCTTTTCCAATAAATCTGACATCTGTTCATTCTCACAGGCCATTTCTCTTGTCTGCTCCCCTCTCCTACCACTATATAGGTCACACTTTCCTTTTTTTCCGCCCCCCTCACTCTAGATCCTGCATCTGGCTCATCTTCATCTGGCCTCCTGTTCTTTGGATGTGAGCCAGCAGTCATACTCTCCTGCCAATCTGTGGGACTCATTGGCCTCTGCAGCCTGCGAGTGAGCAGCCTGCCATCTTAACTGCCAGTCTTGGGTTTATCAGTCCCTGTAGCTATCTAAGTGAGGAGAAGTCTCCTGATGCCCAATCCATGGACTTGGGACTTGCTGGCATCTACCAACACATAAGCACTTCCTTTGAGATGAATGTCTCACACATTAATGTGTATACACACCCACATACATACACTGTGTGTGTATATATACATATATATACACAAACACAGTGTATGTGTGTGTATATATATATTTATATATATACATGTTACTGGTTTTGCTTCTGTAGAGAACTCAAGGTAAGACATCTTGTTTGGCTTGTAATTTTTTTTGTTAGAAAATGGACATTTTAGTTAATGTCATGTAGCAACTCTGGGTACTGGATCCTGTCCCGTCTACTGTGGGGCTTGTTATTGTCCTTTGTTTATTTATTTGTTTAGTGACTGGCTGAATTATTTTAGTGAAGTACGTTCTTCCCCCTACATTCTCCCAGCGTTAAGCCTCCAACATTACTCCTCAGCTTTGTTTATGCCCAGTAATCCTGGGACAAAGTTGTACTGATAGGGCTGTCTTCCTTTTTTTCCCGACGATATCAATCTGTTGTTTTTGTTAGTTGCTACACAGTTCTTGTACATTTGACTTTCTTCAGCTTCAGCTTGAACTTGCATGTGAGCAACTGATCAACTGTTCCACATTTGGCCACTGGCCTTGTCATGACTGATAGTGAGCATCTCTGTTGTCTCTTTCAACAGATGTAGTTGATTCCTGTGTATGCCACAAAGCAAAGTCCACAGGTGCAGTCACTGTTTATGTTGTCGATAAAAAGGTATTTGCAATGGATAAGGTGTCAGTACTACAAAACTCTATCAGAGATCTCTGGTATCTTTTTTATTACCAAGGCAGTATTTTCCAACTACCAGTTCTTCTCCAGTTCCAACTTTACCATTCCAATCACCAGTAATTATCAGTGCATCTTGACTGCATGTTTGATCTACTTCAGACTGCAGAAGTTTCAAATCTTCAATTCTTTCATCTTTGGCATTAGTGGTTGGTGTGTAAATTTGAATAATAGTCATATTAACTGGTCTTCTTTGTAGGCATATAGACATTATCCTATCACTGACAATGTTGTACTTCAGGATAGATTTGTGAAATATTCTTTTTGACAATGAATGTGATGTCATCCTTCTTCAAGTTGTCATTCCTGTAATAGTAGACCATATGACAGTCTGATTCAAAATGGTCCATAGCAGTCTATTTTCAGCTCTATGATGCCTAGGATATTAAGCTTTATGTGGTTTTCACTTTTGATGATTTCCTATTTTTCTAGATTCATATTGTGTACACTCCACATTCCAATTATCAACAGCTGTTTGCAGCTATTTCTTCTCATTTTGAGTCATAACACATCAGCAAATGAAAGCCCTGGGAGCTTTATACATCCATGCCATTAGGGTGGGCTCCCGTGTGAGGAGGCAGCTCTTCCCAGTCATCTTTCGAGTGCCTTCCAACTTGCAGGGCTCATCTTCTAGCACTGTATCTGACAATGTTCTGCTGATATTCATGAAGTTTTCCCTGGGCAGTTTTTCATAAGCAGATGACCAGGTTCTTCTTCCTAGTCTGTTTTAGGCTGCAAGCTCTGCTGAAACCGATCCAGCATGGATGACCCTGCCGGTATTTGAAATCCTGGTGGTGCAGCTTACAGCATGACAGCAACATGCAAGCCACCACAGTGTAACAAGCTGACAGACAACTGATGGGACCATACAAGGGACATCAAACATGAAAAAAGGAAAAGGTCATTAAAAAGTCAGGAAAGACCAAAGTGGATGTCAGAAGAGACTCTGAAACTTGCTGTTGAATACAGAGCAGCGAAAGCACATAGAAGGAATGAAGAAGTAAGAGAGGTCAACAGAGGATTTCAAAGGATGGCCTGAGAAGAAAAAGTATTAAAAAGACATGTACAAACACCTGAAGGTAGAGGACCAAAAGAAGAACACATCCGGAAGTTCTCAAGCTTGAAGAACTGAAGAAAAAAATTCAAGCCTTGAGTTACAATACTGAAGGATTCTACAGGGAAAATACAAAACAATGCAGGAAATACCACAACAAGATGGAAGGAAAATAGAGTCACTATACCGAAAAGAATGGGTTGACATTCAATCATTTCAGAATATAGCATATGGTCTGGAATTGGAGAAGTACAATCTGCACTTACAGCACTGGCAAGAAATAAGGCTTCAGAAATTGATAGAATACCAAACGAGATGTTTCAACAAATGGATACAGCACTGGAAGTAGTCAGTTGTCTATGGCAAGAAATCTGGAAGAAGCTAACTATCTGGCCAACTGACTGACTGCCAGAGACCCATTATTTATGCCTATTCCCAAGGTGAGCCAACTCGAGCAATATAATTAACATCACACACAAAAGTTTGCTGAAGATAATTCAAAAGTGATGACAGCAGTACATTAACAAGAAGCTTCCAGAAATTCAAGGTGGATTCAGAAGAAGACAGGCAACAAACAGTATCACTGCTGATGTAAGATGGATCTACGCTGGAAACAGAAAATGCCAGAAAGATGTCTGTTTACTGACTATGCGAACACATTCAATTTTGTGGATCATAACAAATTACAGATAACACTGCGAAAAATGGGAATTCCAAAACACTTAATTGTGCTTATGAGGAACCTCTACATAGGTCAAAAAGCAGATCAAAGCACAACAGGCTTCTGTGCGGTTTCAAGTCAGGAAAGCCGTGTATGAGGGCTGTATCTTTCCACAACACTTAGAAGCAATCTGTATGCTGAGCAAATACAAGAAGCTGTACTGTAAGAAGAACGGGGCATCAGAATTGGGGCAAGGCTTGCTAATAGTCTGCAATATTCACATGACACAACCTTGCTTGCCCAAAGTGAAGAGGACTTGACGCACAGATGAAGATCAAAGACCACAGACTTCAGTACAGATTGCAACTTAACATAAAGAAAAGAATAATCTCCACAACTGAACCAATAAGCAACATCATGATAAAGAGAAAAGACTGAAGTTGTCACAGATTTCACTTTACTTGGTTCCACAATCCACACCCATGGAAACAGCAGTCAAAAAATAAAATGATGTATTGCACTGGGCAAACCTGTTGCAAAAAATCAATTTAAAGTGTTAAAAAATAAAGATGTCACTGTGAGGGCTACGGTATACTCACTTCATACACATGCAAAAGCTGGACCATGAGTAAGAAAGACCAAAGAAAAATTGATGTCTTTGAATTACGATGTAGGTGAAGAATCTTAAATAAACCATGGACTGCCAAAAAATCAACGGAAGTGCAGCCAGAACGCTGCAGCAAGGATGGTGAGACTTTGTCTTACGTACTTTGGACCTGTTATCAGGAGGAACCAGTTCCTGGAGGACATCATGCTTGATAAAGCAGAGGGCCAGCCAAAGAAAGTAAGACTCTAACAAGTTAGACTGACATAATTGCTGCAATGAGGGGCTCGCTCAGAGCAATGACTTCTGATGATGGGGCAGGAATAGGCAGTTTCACTCTTTTGTACACACGGTCGCTATGAATTGGAATCAATTCAGTGGCACCTAGGAACACCAGAGAATCAGCTCCAACTCACAGTGACACCTCGTAAAACTGAAGGAAGGATTGCCCAGTCCTGAGCCATCTTCATGATTGTCAGTTTGTGTGAATCCATGTTTGTGGCTATTGTGTTAAATTCCACTAACAGCCGGCTAACAGCCGGCTGATTGTTCTAGTGTTTTCAATACCCTGGGTCATAAAGTGCTCTACTAACTCATCCAATCAAGGGTTAGCTCCAGAGGTCAGTGTTTCTATTTGTTTTGACCCCAAGAGGGCTTCTCCCTAGTTCTGTCTTGCAACCTAGCTAGTTTAGCCTGCATCTTAATTCTTTTAAGACCAAATTATTTTCTGCTTTGAATTTTTTGTTGCTACCACGCATTTTCAGTTAGTGGAATGCATGCTGGGTCATGACGTGTGTTTAAATTTTTGGTTGGTAATACAGACTTTGAGAAATATTATGTGAAAATACATGATTTGTGGGAGCCCATCTGGTCCATCGGCCTTGGGGAACAGGTATTATTGCAGGCATCTTTCCATTTGGGTACATGAGGCACCTTTGGTGTTGCCTACTACCCCAAGTATTTTGCTCCAAATAATACTTATTTTGTCTTCAACTGTTACACAACTCCTCCAGTGGAGGGAAGCAAATTATTTTCAGTACTACCAAAGTACTCCAGAGGCATAAAGTGGGTGGGATTCCACAAGTCATGAAGGGTTTTCAGTTCCCTACCAACTGTCTTTCACCACAACTTCCACTGTTCTTGAGGGTGCTTTTAGCTTTGAACATCACACTCTGTTGCAAATGAAGTCAGTAGTGTTGGGAAAAGATTAGTAGTTACCTGTTTTAAGGTCTACTCCTCAACCCTGCTGGCATAGTGGTTAAGTGCTACAGCTGCTAATCAGGTCGGCAGTTCAAATCCACCAGCGTGCTCCTTGGAAACTCTATGGGGCAGTTCTACATGGTCTACAGGGTGCCATGAGTCACAATCCACTTGACGACAGTGGGTTTCGTTTTGCTACAGATGCTAACCAAAAAGGTCAGCACTTTGAATGCAGTAGCTGGTCCTTGGAAACCCTATGGGGTAGTTCTACTCTGTCCTATAGGGCCGCTAAGAATTGGAATCCACTCAGTGGCAAGGGGTTCTTCTCTGCTGCAGGCGTAATCTGTCAGCCAGTGCTCTGGACCCCTGGAACAATGGCAAGCTTCTCCTTAAGTGACCCTAGGAGCTCAGGGGGAATGGGGAAGTAGCCTGATGTCTTCTTGGTTTGCCTCTCCTTGTGTGGAACCACTACCTCACAAGTCCTGGCAAGAGTGATCAGGGTCCCAACACCAGGTCAAGCTTCCTTTCTACAATTTAGGGCTGGCTGGAAGGGAGCCGCCACCTCTTCACTGCATTCAGCCAGTATTTAACCTCAGTAACAGACAGCTGCAGGCAAGATGAGAACTACTTCTGTCTTCTCCTAGAGGGCTGGGGAGAAGCCCTCACTCTGGGACCTAGCAGGAGAGGGAGCTCTTATTCCTGGCTAAAGTAATTTACGGTGGAGTCTCTGCACTGCTGAGATGAAGGGTGACTGTGGGTGAGGTGCGGGGTGGGGAAGGAGCTGGGTGGGTTGAAAAACATACAGCTGACTTTCTTACCAAACTTTCCTAGGTTTTCCTGAATAAATTTTTCTTTGGCTGTGAGCCCTTAGGACCATTTCCAGAGGTTGTGTTTTGTTTGTTTTTATAATTGCACCAGTTTCACTGAGCGGGTCATCATCCTTCTCACGTTGCCATGCTGTCAAGTCCATGTCTTTTTTTTTTTATTCTTCTTCCGACTTCCCTGTAAGCTTAAAATTATTTCAAGAAAAGTTAAAAAACAAAACAAAACCGCAGGTAGTTACTAGGGATAAATATAGACAGTGCTTTCATTTTACTATTTTCTTCTTCCTACACATCAGGAACCAAACTTAGCGGTGCTCACTGTAACATCTTGAGGCTGGTTCGCTTGCCATGCAGTCGTCCCTACCCACCCCCCGCCTCCTCCACTCGTAGCGACCCCACGCACAGCCAGATCTGACTGATACGGTGGAATACTTTAAATGTTCACCCTGTTTTTCTCCAGTGGTAGAAGCCATAAAAAACATGTCCCGATGTTCATCTAAAAGGGGAGTATCTCAACTCAGACTAGTGTGCGTCGAGGGTCTGGGCCTAACACACATCCTCAAGTTTTTGCAGGGTAGAAGTTGAGAGAAATCGAGCAAAACGCAGGCTTCGAAAACCCTGAGCTCTGAGACGGGAGGGGTGAGCCAGCAAGCAAACGCAGCGCCGTGCAATCGCGCCACAACATCCGCTTCCCAAGTTTCGGTTTCTGTGCCTCCATATTGGCTGAGCGGTCCCGAGAGCGAAGCTTCGGAGGCGGGAGCGGAGAAGACCCCGGCGGTGGGCAGGCCGGTACGTGCCCCGCGTTCGATGCCGGCGCTCCCGCAGGGGCGCGGCGGGCGCCCCACACCCCCCTCCCAGGTTCGGCGCCAGGTTTTTGCGTCAGCGCTGCAGCGGACCCTGCGCCCTGGCACCTCGGCCTCTCTCACCCCCCCGCCTCTGGTCCCCGACCTGTGTGTCCCCGAACTCGGCGACAGCTGTGCCCGGCGGGGGACCAGGCGAGGAATGGGCGTTTGCCCTGCGTGCGCCCCACTGGGCGGGGCATCCCCTGTAGGTTTTCCCCAGACCCTGGCTCTTCTTCCCCACCCCCAGTTTCCCAGAAGGGCCGCTGACGGCAACGGAAACTCCAGCGAGATCTGGGGTGCCGGGAGAGACCGGAGCAACCTGGGGGAAGGGGGGAAACTGTTGGCCAGCACCCTGGGCGCCCTCTGTAGTCCCAGAGGCGGAGAACGGGCTGTGGGTTTTGGTGGCCGCTTCCCGGAGAGAAATAGGTTTAAGATAATCTTGAGAGTTGTTGAATTCCTGGAGTGAACTGCCCAAAAGATTTGTCAACTTTTCCTATAGTAGATGAGCACAAGGACTTTTTTAAAAATCCAGTTGTCTGTGTGCGAGGTGGCCTTTACCTGGCGGGAGCACCAGCCTTGAAGTTTTTACTGTTTCCTAATTATCTGGTAGAAGAGGCTAGGGCGTTTAACTTCTCAAAGCGGCGTGAGTTTAAGGTACATTCTGGTGGACTGCAAAGAGGACTTGCCCTGGGAAAATGGGAATGCTCGACGGATTGGATTTTTTTCAAGCCCTAAAGTAAACTTGTTTTCGCAACTTTTTTTGTCTTTCTCAGCAAAAGGACAAGGAAATCTAAGATAATTTCAAGATGTTTTCTGTTGACCGGATTGGCACAGAAAGGCGTATTCTTTTAAATATTAACAGTTGAGTCCTTCAACCACGGAGCCACCCGGGTTCCTTCGGTAGAACAAAGGCCGTTGGAATTCAGAACAAGTTGATTGTCCCAGTGAGCAGGAAGTGCGTAGTTCAGTGATCCTAAAGCCCTTTCAAATATTTGAGTTTGTTTACATTTGATTTTTTTTTTTTTTATTGTTTATGGTTCCAGCCTGCTACCCAGAGAGAGGTAGCATAGTCTAGCATTTTTGCCCTCCGAATATCCCGGCGAATGCGACTGGCTCTGGTTAAAGAGGCTTCAGATAAACTGAATTTTTGGTATTTTCCACGGGTGCTTCCCTCTAATATTGCCGGAGTTTTCAAGACGGAACAAAAACTTGACTGAACTCCAGAATTTTTTTTTTTTAATGGTTTTCAAGGGCGAACTGTGAATGTATCACGCAGATATTTTCATTTTTTTGTCATGAAATTTAACTTGATCTACTTATAGCTTCTGAGTATCCTGATTGTTTTTTCCTGACAACTTTATGTAAAAACATTTCTGTGTTTGTAACTGACATCTGTCCTTCTTTTCCCATGGTATTTACGCTCGGAAAGTGAATCCACTTGTTGGTCGGCCTGGAGTTTAGGGCGCCCTTTGCTCCTGGAGACGTGTGTGATTGGTGGTCCCAGGCAGGTGCTGGGGTCAGCCAGGAGGCCTGTGGGAGCTGATCCGGAAGTAGTTGGTCCCCGGGACGTCCCCGTCCGCGTAGCTGCTGCCAGAGGAAGCGAGGCTTACTAAGCCTGAGACAAGCGTAAATTTCCGCAGGTCTCGTGGGTTTTCTTTCCCAGAATAAAGGACGTTTTACCACACTGCGACACCCCGAAGTGCCCTTACAATAATTTGTAAATTACTGGGGTAGGGAGCTTCCTAACCTCGATTTTTTTAAGCCTGAAGCCACATTAGGCAGCTCGTCACCTGGCAGGCGTCAACTGGCAGGCTGCGTGGAGGAAGCGCACCAGTGGTCCTCAGGCAGAGATCCTGGGACGGCAGCCAGGGAGGCTGCTTTTTGTTGTTGGTGACAGCCTCGTCCAGTTCTTTGTCTGGTCAGGAGGATTTCCAACTCCACCTTTCCAGAGCTGCAGGTCCGATCTTGTCCTGTGAGGGTTAGTGCCACTCTGGACAAGATCCCACAAGAAGAGCCAGCGGCTGCCCTGGCGTGAGTGGACCCGAGAATTCTGTCAGTCCTCGTCTCTCGACCTACGCTGGGTGAGGGCCTCTGCCTGGACTCCAGGCATCAGGGCGCTATCCCCTGATCATAGCAGTCTCCTGCTTTCAGCCCTGTAACTGTCTCTTGAGACTCTTGGGGATTTTTGGGACTCAGAGCCACCTGATGGTCTTCCTTTTAAATCCCAGGAATGGCCTCGGTTTGGGGTGGGGTGGGGACTACCCTTGAAATCTGCCCAGGTTTTTGTTGTAGACTCTCAAGGACTGATTAAACTCGTGTTGATGGGCTGAAACGCCTTCTTGCCTTTAATTCAGTATAATCCTATGAGCGTTTATTGAGCTCCTGTCCAGGCAGAGTTCTGGGGTCCTGGAAACATGAAAATGGATCTGAACTTGGTTTCTGCCCTTACAAGCACACTATATGGCTGAGGAAGGTGTTTGAACAGGGCTGGGGAGGTAATGACAGGTACAGAAGACAGTGTGTGCTCACATGCGTACTTACTGTACTTACGGTGAGGTAAGTGGGACCACTATTATTGTAATAAGTCATATTTCTCCTGTAAATTCACCTGTCCTTGGGCTCCCTTCCTTTATACTTTCTTGTACTCCGTGGCTGTCTGTGCATTTACCACATGATTGTACTTAAGATTCTATAGTGTAATATTTTTTCTTCAAAAGCTTTTTTTCAGTCAAGTTGTTTTGGAACTGCCTTGGTAAAACATATGCTAAGTCAAGTCCCCGGAAGTCCATTCCTTAAGAGATAAGGACAGGAGGTTGCAGTTTAATATTGTTTTCAGACATTTGTGCACTCACGTACAATATTTTAAGTATTTTAAGAATACACACGTACATGTGCACATAACACACAGGTATATATATGTAAGTAAACTTGGTGGCACAGTGGTGAAATGCTCAGCTGCTAAGCAAAAGATTGGCAGTTTGAAGTCATTAAGTGCTCTAAGGAAGAAAGGTAGGACACTCTGCTTCTGTAAAGATTTACATCCTTGGAAACACTGCAGGGCAGTTGTGCTGTGTCCCATAGGGTCACAGTGACTCGACAGAACTGACTCTACAACAGTGAGTGTGTGTATATATGTTGTTGTTAGGTGCCTTTGAGTTGATTCCCACTCACAGTGACTTGTTATGCAACAGAAGAAAACAGTGCACGATTCTTGCGGCTGTTATATTTGAGCCCATTGTTGCAGCCACTGTGTGAGTCCATCTCTTCAAGGGCCTTTTGTCTTTTTCACTACCTTACTGAGCATGATGTCCTTCTCCTTGAACTGGCCCTTGCTGGTACTTGAGATGACGCCATCATTGCGTACAAGGAACACTCTAGATACGTTTTTTCCCAAACAGACTTGTTCATTCTTCTGGCATGCTGTATTCAGTATTTTGTTTAAAATCTGCCTGTGCCTGTGTTGGCATGCTATATTCAGTATTCTTTTTCAGCATTGTAATTCCAGGGCACTAATTCTTCTTTGTTCTTCCTTATTCATTGTCCAGCTTTGGCATGCATACAAGGTGATTGTTAAACAGGATGACTTGGGCCAGATGCACCGGAGTCCTCAAAGTGACCTCTTCACTTTTTTAACATTGAAGAAATCTTCTTTCAGCACATTTGCCCAATGTAATGCGTTGTTTCATTTCTTTACTGCTGCTGCCATGGGTATAGATTGTGGATCCAAGTAAAATGAAATCTTTGACAGCTTCAGTGTTTTCTGCATTTATTATTGTGAAGATTTTTGTTTTCTTTATGTTGAGGTGTAACCCATACTGAAAGCTGTAGCCTTTGATCTTCCTCAGTTGGTGCTTATGTCTTCTTTGCCTTCAGTAAGCAAGGTTGTGTCATTTGCGTATTACAAGTTGTGAATGAGTCTTCTGCAGTCCTGATGGTGCATCTTTCTGTAGTCCAGTTTCTTGGATTATTTGCTCAGCATACAGATTGAATAAGTATGACAAAAGAATACAGCCCTGTGCATACGTTTGTGATTTTAAACCACAGAGTACCTCTTATTTTGTTCAAATGACTGCCTCTTGATCCATGTATAGATTCCTCATGAAGATAATTAAGTGTTTTGGAATTCCCATTTTTCTCAGTGTTATCCACAATTCCACACAGTTGAATCCCTTTGCGTAACCAGTAAAGCACAGGTAAACCTCTTTCTGGTATTCTCTGCTTTCAGCCAAGATCTGTTTGACATCAGCAGTAATATCTCTTGTTCCACGTCTTCTGAATCTAGCTTGAATTTTGGCAGTTCCCTGTTGATGTACTGTTGCAACCATTTTTGAATTGTCTTCAGCAAAACTTTAACTTCAGTGTGATGCTATTACAGCTCCATAAAACTTGTATGTATATGGATTTCTCCTAGTTAAGTTGTATCATACAGCATCATATAACTTACATAGTTGCTGTTGAGCTGTCTCAGACTCAAAGAGACCTTACAGGACAGAATAGAACTGCCCCGTAGGGTTTCCAGGGAGCAACTGTTGGATTTGAACTGCTGAACTTTTGGTTAGCAGCCTGTGGTCTTAACCATTTTATGTATATATGTATGTATGTATGACTTTTTCCCCTTTAAGTCATATTATGTTGTTTCTGCAAACTTGTGTTTTACTCAGGGGTGGTTTTTTTTTTTTTTTTTCTATTAATACCTGTTTTTGTGATATGTAACTTCACTCCTGGTGGATTATGGAAGATTAATTGTGAAGAATTTTGTCATTTTATATAAGGTATTAGTAATTTGGTAATGTTAGAGGAATGTCCTATTTGGAGAAAACTACTTTAAATTTTAAGCACTTTCAAGTCCATTCTAAAAAAATCACTGAACAACAGCAACAACCCATTGCTGTCTAGTCGATTCCAGCTCATAGCAACACCACAGGACAGAAGAGCTGACCCATAGGGTTTCCAAGGAGTGGCTGGTGATTAGAACTGCTGGCCTTTTGGTTAACAGCTGATCTCTTCACCACTGAGCCATTTGGCTCTATCAGTGCAGTCTAAGAAAATTTATATCTAATGTAGTGGACACATAGAGGACTGGGTTGGAAAGCCCTGATGCGTAAATCTTACGGAAGTTAGAGTTTATTGTGATAACTTCAAAGGATACATTTTTTTGGTAAAAAGAGATACCAGGACAGGAGGAATTGGTGAGCTTAGTTGGAGACATTGTATTCTACCTGTTCAAGGTGAGGTCCTACCAGGTCCCAGGAATCCCTGCGTCGGGGCTTACCCAGCGTTTTACAATTGCATAATAACTCTCCCTAAAGCAACTGTAAAATTATATCCAACAGTTGCAAAAGTCCTTTCACAAGCAATCTCCTAGATTTAACAGCCAGGTTCCAGGTGTGTATTACTGGATCAACAGCTGCATCTTGATTCTCCATAGGTTATGGAAGGAAGAGTCGCTGTCACACATGTGTAGTCCTGCTGCGCCTGTGTAGTGATGACCGGTCTGTTCAAGGCCTGAGAGGGCTGAGCTTGGCTGGCCTGGCAGGGCCTACCAGAGCCTGTTGAAGAGGAGTAAGAGCCTGTCTTCAAGGACCTTACCACATGTCTGAGTTATCTAGCGCTGCTGTAACAAAAAGTATCACAAGCAGATGGCTTTAACAAACATTGGTTCTATCACAGTTTAGGAGGCCAGAAGTCCGAATTCAGAGTGCCAGCTTTAGAGGAAGACTTTCTCTTCTCTGTCATCTCTGGAAGAATGTCTTTGTCTTGGCTTTCTTTTATGTCTAGGAGGTTTTCAGGTCCAAAGGATGTACTCCACTCCTGGCTCTTCTTTCTTGGTGGTGTGAGGTCCCTATCTCTCAATTTCTTCTCCTTTTATCTCCTGTAAGATAAAGATGCAGGCCACACTCCAGGGAAACTCTCTGTACAGGGATCAGGGATGTGACCTGAGCAAGGATGTTGTGTTCAGTCCTGATCCTCTTGAAAGTAACTTAATCTTTCGTCGTTAAATGATAGGCAGAGATTAGGATTTACAGCACACAGGGCAGTTACATCAGATCACAAAATAGACGATAATCACACAATACTGGGAGTCATGGCTTACCCAACTTGACAGATATTTTGGGGGGAAACAGTTCAATCCATGACACCACAAATAACAGGTAACCAACTAACTGTCATGTATAATAGGATACAAAATGCCAGAAGAGGGTAAAAAGAATGCTACAAAGGAAGGAGAGGTGACTCTTTGGGTCCAAGACAAGCTTATGGAGGGATGCCTTTTAAGATGGGATGGCATTTCAACAGGCAGAGACTGGGAAGAGGGAAGGAGCTTTTCGGATAGAGGCAAATACTTGAGCAGATGCCTTGGGATGGAAAAGCACTCACTGAGTTACTTACTGGTCTTAGATTATATGTTGAGCAGAAGTGGGGGGATACTCTTAGTGCTTCAGCTATGTATGAGTTTACTCAGTGAAAATTTAACTTTGATTTAAGGTGGAATGGGCTACTACGTCAAAGAGATTTAGCTTTATTGTCCCTGGTGACTGTGCTCATTCTTTTGTATCCAGTTGGGTAATTCATGATTCCTTTTCTTATTCTGTGAATCTTTCTTTCTCCTTTTCTGCAGCCTGTATGTAGCTGTTAAGTGCTACCTCTGCTAACTGAAAGGTAGGCAATTCAGATCCACCAGGCATCAGTGGGTTATGTGTAGCTGTTATGAAACAGAAGTTATGGGAGGGTACTATGTTGGGATTTCTGGGGGCTTCCTTGAGAGATGTGGGGCTCATCAGAGAACTTTATAAAATACACCTTCTTATATAGGGTTGCTGGGAGTTGGAATCCACTTCACAGCAATGGGTTATTTTATAACTGCAATCATCTGTTGTTAGTGAGAAGTCTGCTATGATTGAAATGTATTGCTTGTGAACCCAAATAACTTCTAATGCATATTCTGAGCGACTGACACATAATAGAATGGATTTATGCTTCAGAGTAAGTACATGATCTCAAGACTGTCATTAAGGATGTGCTTGAAGCATCCCATAAATCAGGAACTACATGGTGATTTATTGTCACACAACTTCATTTTAGTATTTTTGTGGGCACAAAGTGGCATTTCATGCAATGGCTCAAGTTTAAAATGCATACAGGTGGAGGAGGAAAGATTAGTTCATTGTATTAGCTGCTTGAATTCTTATACATGCAACCAACATCCATGGATTCCGTGTACAAATGGAGAACAGAACATGGGTTCTTTTATTTGCTCAGGGTGAACACACAGAGCTCTTAGAGATGGTAACATGGATCATATAATGCCCCTTTTTTAATTTAAAAGTGTATATATTTTATTATGCTTTAAGTGGAAATTTGCAATGCAAGTGAAATTGTTACACAAAAACTTACACATACAGTGCTGTGTAACTAGCTGCTCTCCCCACCCTGTGACAGCACAGTCTTTTCCACCCAGTACTTCCTGTGTCCATTCAACCACTTCCTGTCCCTTTCCACCCACTCGTCTTGCTTCTGGACAGGAGATGCTCAGTTAGCCTCATGTATATACTTAAGCTGAGAAGCACACTCTTTTCCAGGACCATTTTATGTCTTGGAGTCCAATCTAGTCTTTGAAGAATTGGCTTCAGGAATGGTTTCAATTCTGAGCTAAGAGACAGTCTGGGGGCCATGTCTTCTAGGGACCCTCCAGTCTGTTGGACCATCAAATCTGGTCTTCTTTTAAATAGAGTTCTAGTTCTGCAAATCCGTTTTCTTCCCACTATATCAGGGATTCTCCTATGTTATATTCCCTGTCAGGACAGTCACTGGTGACTGGGCACCACCTAGTTCTTCTGGCCCTTTCTGTCTCCTGGGCTCCTGTTTTACTTACATCTTTCATTCTGCTGTGCTCCAGATTGTCTGGGACTCTTGACGCTGCTTTGTTCACCACTTGCTAGCTCTTAAGACTCCAGACGCCACTCACCAAAGTGAGATGAAGGACATTTTCTTAAAGTGTTATGCCAGTTGACCTAGATGTCCCCTGAAACAGTGGTCCTAAGACCCCTGCCTCTGCATATAGCCCCTTTTTTATTCTTTTGGAAATTTCTGTGTGACTTTATGAAGGACTTAATGTTCATCTCAGTGGGGTTTCCCACTTCACTCTGAAAGTTGCAGGTGTACGTGCTGCTTTGTGCAGCTGGCAAGGCAGGCTTCTCTGCATTCTGTCCAGTGTTAAAGGGGTTGCTGAGAAACTGTATTTACTTTCACATGGTGGCTCAGTGGACATGACCTTGCTTTCATGCCGTGCTATAACCTTGTATCCGCTAGAGAAACACTTCAGAGAAGAGAATGTTAACTATGTCCTTGAGTACAGACAATTCCAGCTTAAGATACGGTGGGAACTGGTCTTCTGGCTGCTGTTTACTGATTACAGGAAAAGCTACATGCTTTGGATATCCAGTGGTTTGAAAGCAGAGTGGGCATTATGTAAAATATTGAGAAGCCTGATTACAGTTAGCTACATTTTACTGTTTTAAGGTTGGTCACTACTAGAGTGGGGTGATCTTGTATGGGTTGTTTTTCCGAGTGGCAGCTTCCTGATTGCCAGTTTTCCCTGATTGAGGCAAGATCTTTTGATAAAATTTAATTTGGTCGGAGTCAAGATGGCAGACTAAGCCCACGTCTCCTTATATCCCTCTGGAAACCAAGACCTGAATTGACAATCAAACAGAGCCTTCTGAGCACCTAATCAGCCTCAGGACGCGGCACAGAGCTGTTAATTGGGACTTCACACCACTCAGCGAAAAACCTCCTCTCTTTCGCTGACTCCCGCTCCTGGCTAGCCCCGGCTCTCACAGACGGAAGGTAAACGCACTGTTTTGACTTTGTTTTTTACTCTGTCTGGGCTGGCGGACGGAGCTGGGTCTTGCCTGGGGGCTGGACTCAGACGCGCTGCTGGGGGGATAGGCAGGCGAAATTCCCATATTCTGAGAGCCAGGCTTGGGACTCTGTTAATCTAGACACTTTGAGCCTTTCGTTTTGTAGCTGCCTCAGCGGGGTTTGTGCGGAGCTCCGTGGTCAGGGTGTGGGACGCCATGTTGGTACCGAGATTTTAGCGGGACCTCGTTTTTAGCCTGGGAGCCAGCGCCTGCAAACGGGACAGCACTTCTCCAATAGAAAAGTAGTGATTTTGCACAGTGCTGCCTACTTTGGGGGCCCTGCAACAGAAGCAGAGGAATCACTACCTCTCAGCACCTTCAGCCCCTCTGTCTGCTGCCTGTGTGGAGGACGCCGTCCTGGATACGGTGGCTGTAGCTGGACCTAATTCTTAGCTTGAGAGCCAGAACCTGCCCACAGGAGAGGGCTTTTCTATCACAAAACCAGTACTCGACGCACTGTTGGCTAAGACTAGGCCTTGTCAGCAGAGGCCAACAGGGCAGTAGCATTGCTGTATTCTGAACTAGTTTGTTATCGTCTGGGGTTGGGTATAGTGGCGCTTACTTTGTCAGATGAGAAGAGGGACCTCTACATCTGAAAACCTAACTGACTTGTGAACTGGTCAGATACCTTTTGCTTTATATTTGAAGACAGCCTAGAGAAACATTTGCAATCCATCCTCACAGTACCTCTTCCAGCCTCTATATACTCACATGGGACCCCAAAAGCAACAGACAGTTGTGGCATACAAGCAATCACTCATGACTTCAGAAGGCTCCCAAACAAAGCAACCAAGGAGTTTTCCAGATGAAGAAACTTTTATGAAAGCATCAGGAAGTGAATACAAATTGATTATATACAGAGCCCTTCTAGACCTTATATAAAATGCAGCAGAACAAAATGAAAAATTAAGCAAGTTGTTCGATCTGATGAAACACCAGTACTCTGAAATCCAACAGATCAAGAAGAAAATCAAAGACATAGAAACTTCCATGCAAAGCCAAGAAAACAGAATGGAACAAATAGAAAAAAGAATTTCTGACTTGGAAGACAGAGCTACTGATGCCAGCGTCTATGAGCAGAAATCAGAAAAAAGAAACAAGAAAAATGAAGAAACATTAAGAAGCATATGGGACTCTATTAAGAGGAACAACCTTCTAATAATTGGAGTCCCTGAACAGGGTGAGACATCTGAGAACACAGAGAGTATTGTTGCCGAGCTGCTGAAAGAAAACTTCACAGAAATCATGAAGGAAGAGAATATAGACATCTCAGATGCATATCGTATGCCACCCAATATAGATCTCAAAAGAAAGACTCCAAGACATATTATAATCAAGCTTAACAAAATGAAACAAAATTTAATTTGTTGCTGTGAATAAGTGATACTTTACAGTCCAACTTGATTTACCATATAAAACCCCATACACACAACTCTGTGCAACTGTAACTGCTCTCCCAACTCTGACAGCACATTCTTCCTTTCTGACCTGTGCTTCCTGTTCAGCCAACTCCTGTCTGCTCCTCTCTACCCTCCCATCTTGTTTTTATAGAGGAGCTGCTCTGACTGCCTCATGTCTTGTAGTCCAGTCCAGTTTTTGTGTGAAGAGTTGTCTTTTGTACTGGTTTCAGCTGTGGTCTAGCAGTGAGTCCAGAGATCATGCTCTTGGGGGACCCACCAGGATGTTGGACCATCAAGTCTGTTCTTTTAATAGAGTTCTAGATCTGCACCTAGTTTTTCTCATGCTATATCAAGAAGTTCTATGTTGTGTTCCCTGTCAAAGCAGTTACTGATGGTGGCCTGGCACCATCTAGTTTTTCTAGTCTCATGTTTATGTAGTCTCTGGATCACATGGCCCCTTCTGTCTCCTGGGCTCATATGTTGCTCTTGTCTTTGATGCCCTTCATTCTCCTCTGTTCCAGATGAATTGGGACTGATTGATAAACTCCTTATATGGCAGCTTGCTATCTTTTAAGACTCCAGGTGCCATTCAACACAATGGGATGCAGGACGTTTTCTTAAAGAAACTTAGTTGTGCCAGTTGACATAGATGGTTCCTGAAACTATACTCCTCAGACCTCTGTCCCTACTGCCCCTATCCCTCTGACCTTCCAAATGGTTGGGTTGTGTTTGGAAAACCTCTTAGCTCTTGGTATAGGCCAGAAGTGTTGATCTCCCTCTACTGTGTGCTGTCACTTCCTTCACTTAACCCAGTTCCTATCTAATATCTGATCTATGAATGCCTGTCACCTTCCCTTCCTTCCCTGGTAACCATCAAAGATTATTTCCATCTAGGTTTAGCCCTTTTCTTGAGTCTTCATGATAACAGTTTCATACATTATTTATCCTTTTGTGACTGACTAGTTTCACTCAGCATGTCTTCCAGATGACTTAATGTTATCATATGTTTCCCAAGGTTGTCATTGTGCTTTGTCATTGCATTGCATTGTGTGCATATACCATAGTTTATCTGTTCATCTGTTGATGGGCACCTACATTGATTCCATCTTTTTGCTGTTGCGGCCGGTGCTGTAATAAACAGTGGTGTGCATGTATCTGTTCCTGTGACAGCCCTAATTTCTCCAGGATATGTTCCAAGCAGTGGAATGGCTGAATGCTATGGCATTTCTATTTCTGACTTTTTAAGAGTACCAAATTGATTTCCAAAGTGGTTGTAATCTACCATTTAGCATTCCCACCAGCACTGTAGAAGAGTTCTAGTCTCTCTGCAACATCTCCAACATTTGTTGTTTTGTATTTTTTGGATTAATGCCCACATTGTTGGGATGAGATGGTATCTCACTGTAGTTTTGATTTGGATTTCTCTCTCTTTTTCTTAATTATGATTGAATGAATATGTACATTCCCATATAAATGTGCATGCTCACCTATATGCAGCTTCCACTGCTCTCCCTGCCCAGTGATAGCACACTGTTTCTCTCTGCTCCATACATGTCATATCCTCCCAACAGGCTCCTATCTTCTCCTCTCCACCCACTCCCCTTCCTCCAGTATGAGGTCAGGAGGACGGCATCCTATACATGCGTAGAACCATAAAGTACCCACAAAATATGGTCACTGTGTGTCAGCAAGTCCGACCCATTGCTGTCCGAAAAGTTGACCTTCATTATGATTTATGGACAGCGGCAGCATCAGGACTAGGGACGATGCTCGCAAGGGAACCCCAAAGCCCCTGGACCACCAATTGTGGTCTTTTAGTGGAGGTCTCAGGGTGCACCCCTGTTTATTCTTGTGTTGCCAGTGAGGCTCAACTTTGTGAGCTCCATCATGGCTATCACTGGTGGTAGCCAGGCACCATCCGGTTCTTCTGGTCACAAGTCGATGTAGACACACACTCACGTGGGTCTCTCTGTCTTCTGGGTTCTCTTTCTCCTGTGTCATTATGGACCTTGGTGATCATCTGTTCCTGCTAAATTGGGACCATTTGCTGTACCCTCATATGGCAGCTTGGCAGCTTTTAAGACCCCAGATGCCACTCACCAGTGTGGGGTGCAGAGAGTCCTCATTAGCAAAACACTAGTTGTGCTAGTTGGCCTCGATTTCCCCCGAGAGCACAGTCCCCAGCCCCCCACCCCAGCTACTCTGTCCTTGCAGTATTGGGTTAAGATGGGAAGAGTGCACAAGTTGTGTTGAAATCCAGTTAATATTGATTTTCTTACTAATGTGTGCTGTCCACTGATTTCACCCAACTGAATTTCTAACAACTATCTAATATAAACCCTCCCCCCTCGCCCTCCTACCTTCCCTGCCTGTGCAGCCAGAGTCTTTTCTGTTATGTATAAGTCTGTTTTTAAGTTCTTATTATAGGGGTCTCATACAATATTTGTCCTTCTGTTGCTGACTACTTTCACTCAACATAATGTCCTCCAATTGACACCAAGTTAAGAGATGTTTCCTGCTGTCATTGTTGTTCTTTATCATTGCATAGTGTTCCACTGAGTGTATATGCCATAGTTTACCTATCCATTCCTCTGTTGTTGGGCATCTGGGTTGATTCCATCTTTTTGCTGTTGTGGACTGTGCTGCGATGAACATTTGTGTGCATGTATCTGTTGGTGTGAATGGCCTTGATTCTGTAGGATATATTCCAAGCAGTGGAATTACTGGGTCAAATGATATATCTATATCCATTATTTTAAGGGAGTGCCAGATTGCTTTCCAAAGAGGTTGCACCATTTTGCAGTCCTTCCAACAGTGCAGGAAAGTTCCAATCTCCCCACAGCCTCTCCAGCATTTGGTGTTTTGTGTTTTTTGGGTCATGGCCAACTTTGTTGGGGTGAGATGGTATCACATTGTCATTTTGATTTGAATTTCTTTAACAGCTAATGATCGTGAGCATGTCTGCATGTGTTTTTTGGCTGCCTGGATCTCCTATTTAGAGAAGTGTCTGTCCATATCCTTTGCCCATTGCTTAATTGGATGATTTATCTTCTTCTTGTAGTACCTTATAGATTATGGAGATTAGGTGTCAGTCTGACATATAGTTGCCAAATATTTTTTCCCATTCTGTAGGTGGCCTTTTAATTCTATTAATAAAGTCTTTGGATGAGCAAGAGTGATTGATTCTTGCCGCCAAGCCAAGTGCCATCGAGTTGGATCTATTCTTAGTAGTTCCCATTTATCTGTTCTCTTTTCTGATGATTGTGGTTTGTTTGACAGGTTTTGAAGTTCGTCTGTGTTGTGTATTAAACCTTCCATTGTTGTTCCTACTTTTTCTTGGACGAGCTTTATGGTTTTAGATTTGATATTTAGTTTGAGTTGGTTTTTGTATAAGGTGTAAGATATGGGTCTTGTTTTAATTTAGTGCAGATGGAGATTTGGATTTCTCTTAATGACTAATGATCATGAGCATTTCCTCATGTATCTGCTAGCTGCTTGAATATCTTTAGTGAAGTGAGGCAAGGTCTTACTCAGAGTTCTGGATGTCTTTTCAAGGAGCTCAGTTGAGAACCCAAAATACCTGAAATAGTTTCTGCTTCTAGAACCTATTTGACACTCTTTTTTTCAACCAGTATGAAAATTGAACTCTGGTGATACAAATCCTCATATTTTAATGATTGGAACATCCCATGACTTCAGCCGCAAGACTGAAACTGGAACAGTAAGTTTTGACCTCTTTCATAATGCCAGAGGCATTATGTAGTCAAGCAGGAAATTTTTTGTGGGTGTGGAAAAGAAGTGGAAATAGTTGTTAAATTACAGTATGTGTGTGAGACCTCTCAGAAGAGGTTAAAGAAAGAAGGATCCCTTAAAATTCTAGGAACACATATAACTGTGTTTTATCTGGATAGAAATTGTGAATGGCTTAAAACTGAGGTGAAATGATACTAACAGAATATTAGTAACTCAGAAGGACTGGATACTTGAAACCAGGAAAAAAGAATTGGACTTCGATAGCTTCTTTGTCTCTTAGCCAAGTAAGGTGAAGAAGAGGTGAGTGCAGCTGCTGAACCAGGCAGCTCTGCAGAAGTGGGGTTGGTACTGGATGGGCAGGTATCCTCTGACAAGGCTCTAAAGGGCTCCTCTGAATCTACCTCCCCAGCTATCTTTTGACCCATGCTAAGTAAAATCTGACCTGTTCTTTTTAAAAATAACTTTGGGATACCTTTTAGGCTGTCTCCTTCTAAAGTTTGTCTACATAGGCACAAAGGACCTCTAAAAATATTTAAAATGAGGTCATTTCAGTGTGGTATGTTCTGTTTTTTTCTTCCTAGCTGTATTGGTTTTGCATAACAACAACAACAAAAGCAAAGCAAAACCCAAACCCATGGCCATTTGGTTGATTTTTGTTTTACAATTTCTTGTTAATTCAAACAAGTAAAGACTGATAGCAACGAATTTTTCAGTTTCAAACGTATGGGGTTTCTTTTGGGCTTATTATTGTTTTCTAATATTATTATACTGTGGTCAGAATATGGCATGGATAGTTGTTATTTTAGCATCTGTATCCTCATCACCCAGTGTGATGGTTAAGGTTACGTATCAACTTGGCTAGGCCTTGATTCTCAGTGGTTTGGGAGATGCTATGTAATTATTCATTTTGTGATCTGATGTCAACAGCTGATCAGTTGAAAGGGGAGTTTCCTTGGGGTGTGGCTTGCATCCAGTATATTTGGATATTCTGTCAGAGCTTGCCATCTCTCTCAGTCCTTCATCTGACTTGTTACCTTCTGACTTCTGACTGCTGGTGTTGGGTTCTTCAGACACTGGAGCCCTGTGAGTTAGTAGAAGCCTCCAGCCTGACCCATGACTCATAGATTTGGGACTTAACAGCCCCCACAAGGAAACTCTGGTGGTGAAGTAGTTACATGCTGTGGCTGCTAACCAAAAGGTCTGCAGTTTCAATCCACTAGGTGCTCCTTGCAGACTTTATGGGGCAGGTCTCCTTTGTTCTGTAGAGTCTCTTGTGAGTCAAAATCAACTTCATGGCAGCAGTGGGTTTGGGTTTGGATTTGTTTGGGTGGCTTAATCACTGTGACTCCAGGGCCCCTAATACACACATATATATGCTTCACTGATTTTGTTCCTCTAGGCAGCCCAGCCTAAGACACCCAGCTTATGAAGAAAAATATTAGAAATTCGGTTATGTTTCCTCTGTATTCTTTTTTAAGTTGTTTTGCTGTGGTAAAAGTATTTGTAGTGAAATTTGTGGCATAAAAATTTGCCAGTTCACCTTTTTTATGTGTACAATTCAGTGACAGTGATTATGTTCATAATTTGGTACAGCCATTGCTGATATTCACTTCTCAGTTATTCCAGCACTATTAACTCAGTGTCCTCTAAGCAGGGAATGCCCGTTTCCCTCCTTCCCACCTCTAGTAACCACTAACAAACTGTGGTCTGTATTATATTTGCCTGTTCTAGATAGGTCACCTAACTGGTAGTCTACGATCCTTGTCCTTTTGTGTGTGACATTTCGCTTAACATCATGTCATCAAGGTTGATGCATGTCATAGCATGCATCAGGACTTCCTTTCTCCTTATGGCTGAATATTTTATTGTGTGTTTGTGCCGCATTTGGTTTATCCATTCATCTCTTGGTGCACATTAAGTTGTTTCCACTTTTGGCTGTTGTGAATCGTCCTGTAATGAACATTGATGTACAAATTCTTATTTGTGTTTCTGATTTCACTTGTTTTGGATATATTGTGTTACTGTTTGCCATGAAGCTGAACATTCTGTATGATAGAATGGAAACTCTGGTAGTGTGGTGAGTGGTTAAATGGCTGTTAACTAAAAACCTGACAGATCATATCCACCAGGAAACTCTATGGGGCAGCTCTACTCTGTCCTGTAAGGTCACTGTAAGTCAGAATTGACAGCAACAATCTTTTTTAAAAATATATGACAGAATAGAACTACTCCATAGAGTTTTCCTGGGTTGTGATCTTTATAGCAGATCACTAGTCTTTTTTGCTGTAGCTGTGCTGGTGGGTGCCAATGTCTGACCTTTCGGCTAGTCACCAAGTGCTTAACCATTATGCTTCTGGGCTTCTTTTTGGGTGTGTACCCTTTTTGGGTTCTTAGGTAGTCATATGCCCTTTCCAGCAGTGGAAATCACTTTCCTGAGTTCAGTGTTGTCACTATCATCTCTACCTGTGTTGTAACTAGACTATTTTTCAGATTATCTAGTGCAGGGTTTGTAGACCTTGGCACTACTGGCACTTTGGACTAGGTAATTATTTGTTGTGGGAAGATATGCATTGTAGGATGTTTAGCAGCATCTCTGGCTTTTACCCCTGTCTTAGTCATCTAGTGCTTCTGTAACAAATACCACAACTGGATAAATTTTATTCTGTCATAGTCCAGTGGGTTGAAAGTCCAGACTCAGCATGTCAACTCCGGGGGAGGGCTTTCTCTGCTGGCACTGGAGGAGAGTCTTTGTTGTCAGTCCTCCCCTGGATCGGAAGCTTCTGAGGCACAGGAATCCTGGTCCTTTCCAAAGGATGCTCTCAGCTCTTGGCACTGCTTCTTGGTGGTATGAGGTCCCCAACTTTCTCTGCTAGCTTCTTGCCTTTATATCTCAAGAGACTGCCTCAAGGCACAGAACAGTCTTACATGTTGAGTCCTGCCCCACCAACACAAGTGGACCTTCCTCCAGAACCAACAAAGAAAGCTTTCCCCTGGAGTTGACACCGTAAGTTTGGACTTTCAGTCTACTGGATGATGACAAAATAAAATTTCTCTTTTTGAAGGCATGCACTTGTGATATTTCTGTTAAAGCATCACTCACTGTAGCTGACTAAAACAATCCCTTGGATACTGATAACACCACCCAGTTACAAAAACAAAACTAACTCCAATCAAAAAAAAAAAAATTTCCCACACCAACGTGTTGCTGTTGGAGTTAACTCCTCTGACTCATTGGTACCGTGGTGGTGCGGTGTTGAGGAGCTTGGCTGCTAACAAAAAAGTCTGGCGATTCAAACCCACCAGCTACTCCTTGGAAAACCTATGGGAGCAGTTCTGCTGTGTCCTATAAGGTTGCTGTGATGAAACTAACTCCAGACATTGTCAGATGTCCCCTGAGGGACAGAAGCATCATAATTTGACAACCTGATCTAGCCTATGATATTGCATAAATTTTTGTTATCTCCTTAAGCAATTAAAGATACCTATTTTAAACTTTCAGATGTAGGATGTGCATTGTGTTTGTTTCTGCTGTCATGGTGATTTTTATTTTTGTGCAGAATAAATTTTAAGTATGAGCTCACTTTCCCTTCAGCAGAAGTTACTTCTTGAATGTCTCATGTGCCTTGGGCTGTGAAAGGGGGGGCGCCTCTGGGACGGTTTTATGTTTTCCTCTGAAGTTCTTAGGGATTTCCTCAGTCTGTTCAGTATTTTTTATGTTAATTTCTTGGTGTGGGATTTCCTTAAGCAGTAAAGTAATGACTGTTTGGATCCTAACTCTAACTCTGCCTTCCATATTCCTCTTCCTCAAGTGTGTGTCTACCTCTAGATGGGATTAGCTGCCCCCAAGCCCACCCCAACTTAAACACATAGATATTTTGCTCTATCTGGTTGGCCTGGCTCAGCACAAGGATCTGTAGTTTTCCTTTTGATATTTCCTGACTGTGCCAGATGCTACCACTGAGTAATTTAGATTTTGCTGCCAAACTGTGCCCCTATTAGCTCAGAGGGAAGATAGCATGCCAGTTCTCTTGCTGAGTGTGCGTGACTGGCAGAAAGCAGTCTTGGGTATGATGGTTGGAGGAAATGAACTGAGTAGATAATGTTTTTTAAAAGGATTGTGTAATTTTCCTAACTCTTGATGGCATTGTTAAGCCATTGGTAATTATGAATTACAGTCATGAAATTATTGTTTTTCAAAATATGGAATTAAACATTTCATTTATAGCAGGTCTATTTGGTTCTTTTTCAAACATGTCTGGTGAATTTGGATAGTATTCTGTTTCTTCTTTGTGTCTTTGATGACCTCTTATTTATTTTACTTCTTCTAGAGTATGACTGTTTTACTGGTTAATTTGTAATAGCAACTACTAGCAGCCTTGTGGCTATTAGTGAAAAGAAGAACAATTTGACCTCTTTTGCATGGAAACTGGTGATTAGATTACGGAGTACTGCTACCCTCTTGTAAACAGAGTATATAGATTTAGGCTTCCCTGAACATTTAAATTAGTATTTGCCTTTCGGATTAAAGAATACAGTAATGTAAATACCAATTTTTATACTTTCACTGAATACTAGTTTTAGTAAATCTTAACTTCTTAGTACTTCACACAAGTACAATGGACGCAGGATTAGTACAGCCACATCAATGTTTATTAGCAAATATGTTGGGTAGGATGTGTATTTTTAGTAAGAGCTTGCCTACTTAGTGTGGTTGGTCATGGGAGGCCAGTATAAAAGATATGAATGAATGGTCTGTTTTAAATTAGAGAATACTAATAAAATAAGATAAATTTTGAAATACATGTAACTTTATTACTTTTAGACAGTTAAGTACTCATTAATATTTCCAGTGATGGAGAACTCTGGTGCTACAGGAAAACTGTGCTTCCTTTGAGAATCTGTTTTTCTCTTCTTTGATAGCAAGCCTGTTTAACTTTCCATATATCCCTTTTTGCCCTGCTGCCGAGAAGCTCAGAGACAAAGGCCTTTTTGGCCTGCATGTGTGCCTTATATTCTCTGTGTCTCCACCCCATTTTTACTTTCTAACCTGATATATTTTCCTTTATTCTCTATAAAATTTTTCTATTTATGTATTTTTATGTAAGATGCTGCAAATCTTTTGTGAGCTGAAATTACAGATAAATTGAAGATACAGTACTCTAAGTTAGCTAGATAAATACGCAAATATATACAAATACATAGCAAGTGTTGACACCTTGCAGATGGATTGTGTGTCTAATTATTGTTTGCTAACATTAGATTTATAAACCAAAATGTTGTCTCATAGGAACTGACAGGTACTCACCCGGAACGCAAGAGCTCATTTAACGTAAATATAGCTATAAAACTTAAAAGTAGTGTAGGCAGTGACCACCATTTGCAGCTCAAATAAATTATGGTAGAAAATGTATTGAATTCCAGTGGAAGAAAATTAAGAACATACTGGTGCCCATGGTATCAACTGCCAACCTCTCCCACTGACATCCCATCGGTGAGATCTTCCCCCAGCTCTTTGGTTCTTCTGTAGCCTGCCTTCCTTTTAGTGACACCTGATATCAGGAATGCCAATGGCAGTTCATGCCCTGTGACAGTAGATTGAGAGTCAGGGACTCTTTGTACTCCCTGGGAGCCAAGGATCTGAAGCGCAAACTCCACATACCTCTGTTCAGCTGTGGTGCTAGGGCCTAGGATCATTCCAGATGAAGCTGCAAAATGGGCCTGTTGGTTTTGGGAGGGTGGCTGCTGAGCTTTCTGATTACAGGTATGAAGGAGGGACTTGAACACAGGAGAGCAACTTACCAGCAGGGTCTTACCGGGATAGAAACCTATTTTCTCCCATCGCCTAGGGTTGCCATGAGTCGGATCTGACTCGACGGCATTTGGCTGGCTGGCTTTGTGATAATGGTGTAGAGGGGTCTGTTTTGCCAAAATCCATATTTATTCAAGCCCACTAGGATAGGTGCTTTAACCCCAGCGACACCAGTTTGGCTGGTTTCTGTCGTCAGCTGCTTTAAGTGGCTTTTTCCTTTCCCTCCCACTGAAGTCATTCATTTGCATTAAATATGTCATTAAATATGTGATTTCCCCCATACTATAGTTTCCATTGTGGTAAGTTCTCATAAAATGTGTGGGATTTTTTGGAGATGAATTTTTTTTTTTCTCTTTCATATTCTTAAAATGTAGATGTTTTAGTCTGTCTGTCTCGGTTTTCAGATTAGTCGCTGTCTCAACTAAAGATCCCTTTTTTCAGACTTACCACTTAGTTTAACCTCCTAGATTAGGGAGGCCAGCAAGGAAAGAAGAGCCTAGTTACCTTGACTAGAAGATTTTTAAACATTCCTTTTTAACCACAGAACTCATCCACTGGAAAGACTGTGAAAGAAATGAAGAAAGCTGTCAGAAATGAAGTGGACAGCCTCATGGCTGTCTGTTGAGTGGACGGGACATTTGTTGCCGCAGTCCCTTGGAATGACACTGCACGGGGTGTCCGCTGCGATCATCCATCAGGTTGAAGAGGCCCTGGACCAAGACGAGAAGGAGATGCTTCTCTTCTTGTGCCGGGACATTGCTCCAGATGTGGCTCCGTCTAATGTCAGGGACCTGCTAGATATTTTAAGTGAGAGAGGTCAGCTGTCCTCCGTGGGCTTGGCTGAGCTGTTGTACAGAATAAGGCGGTTTGACTTACTCAAGCGGATCTTGAAGATGGACAGAGCTGCAGTGGAGGCCCTCCTGCTCAGACACCCTCGTCTTCTTTCGGACTATAGGTAATTCATCACCTCTTCTTGAGGCTGGACCGATGGGAGTGAGTACGGCAGCCCAGACTCTACTGAACCATAGAAATGAGGACAGTAAGAGAAGTGGCTACATTAATTTCTTTACCCACTGATCCAACTGTCATATGATGTTGCTCCATTCTTTTGAACTCTTGAATTCTTAGAATGTGTTTGCTTAAAGGAATTGTGTAGAAGAAGATCAGAATAGAAGTGCAAGGGATGGATGGTGTGTATTTGCCTGAAGGATAGGAATGTGAAGAAATAAAGATAGAAATGACTAAGAAAGAGCTAGTTAATTCTTGCCAACCTCTGACAGTGTGTTATCTGCAGTGCTAGCTGCTTTTCCATGATGTGTCAGAAACTGGTGATTTTGGTGCTGAGAAAGGAAAAAACAAATTTGAAATAGATTTAGCTACATGTTCCTTCCTGACTTTTTTCTGGTTCTTACTGTGCTAAGGAAGTTATGGTGGGCTTCCTTCCTGTGAGGCTCTAAATTGACCATAACATCACCCGGAGTTGGAGGCAACTAAAAACAACAAAAAGCTTCTTTCAGTTGAAAGAGGGAATGACTTCTAGAATCCCCTTTAGTTCAAACAGTTTAAGTTATTCCTTTTTCCTCTTCAGATAGTGCTGTCTTAGGGGCTCAGAAGGGCACAGAAACCACTGGAAAGGCTGTGTTTCCAGAGAAAAGGAAGAGAATTTATAATCTTAAGTTAGTGTTTCCTTTTGCTCCAGACCACTAGCTTTTAGTTATATTGCTAATGTTTATTGGAAGATGGTGTATGTTATCAAGAAATATACTAAAAAGAGCTGAATGCAGGGCAGGCTTTGGAGAGTGCATTAGATTTGCGTCCGAGGACTTGTTTGAAGCCTCAGACCTACCAGTACAGGCCATGTAGACTGAACCAGCCACTGACATCAGTTGGGCCTTACTTTTTCCAACTTGCAGAACTAGGAAGAGTAATACCTGACCTCACAAGGTTGCTGTGAGGACAAATTGTGATAATTTAGTATGCCAAGCCAATGTGAAGTACTTTTTAAATCTGTGAAACACTTAACAAATCCTAGAGTTTATTATTATTGTTGTTGTTGTCATTTTGATTCTTGGTCATCTGCCACCCATCCAACATCGTAAAATGTCAGTGATCTTAAAAGCTGTTGGGAGCTTTAACTGTGTCTCACTGAGTAAGTTAGAGCTCTGTCTCCCATTTCTGTTTCCATGCTGTGGTGAGTGGAGATTGTACCTCAGGCCCTTTGGGCAGAGAGCCTGGTCAGTTAGAGAGAGGTATGGACTCATTTGTTAATCCGTTCAGTGGGCTTTATGTGGGTCAGCATAGACCAGGTGTTTTGGTAAGATCTAGGAAAAGGGAATGAAGAATCTTCCACTGTCAGGAATCTTAGTCTAATTAAGGAAATAGCCCTCCAATCAGTGATGACAGTATAATGGTAATGTTGATTGCTGAGTCTCCTAAGAGACCCACTCAAGTGCAGTGGTGCCTCCAACTGGGGCAAAGGTGAATGAGTGAGGAAGGCTTTCTATACAAAGGTTAATTTAGAGTCAGAGTTCTCATCATTCAAAGTACCTTTTACCCTTTGAGTTTGGAAATGCAGCAAGATACACCATTTCTTTGCTCTTGGAATCTTGCTACTCGGATTATGTTCCCTGGATCAGCAACACTGGCATCACCTGAGAGCTTGTTAACATAGACTCTCGGGTCCCACCCTAGATCTGTGGAATCAGAATCTGCATTTTAATAGGATGCCTAAGTGACTTGTGTACACAAGTTTGAGAAGCTCTGGGTTGAGAATGTTGTATTATCGTGAACAGTAACAAGTGAGTATCTTGGGCTTCTAGGGTATAGGATTAATGTAGAGTTAGCCAGGTGTTGAATATATTCGTAGTTAATATTACACCTTCTCTTTGGAGTAAATGGGCTGTTAAACAGAGAAGACAGAGTCATTTTGAATGCTATTTCTGGCTTTCATGTTAGTCATTTAGGTTCTTAACTCATTTCACCACAGTTTCTAGGGGAGTTGGGGGATTCTTTAGGGAATTTTTTGTTCTATGAGTCTTAGAGCTGTAACTTGGAAAGAGAAGTTGCATCTTCTACTGAAAGTGGGAAAGGAGAAGCTTCTTCCTTGAATTCTTGTAAGGTCTTTTCTAGGGGTGATTCAGGCTCTTTTTTGGGGGGGCATGCTAAACATATTCACATCCCAAGAAGCAGTCTCTTTAACAGTTATTGGCACAAGAGGGTCATGGGCTCAGTGTTCTCACTAGGATAGATATATGAATTTACTTTAAAAAGCCTTTTTGTTTTTACAGGGTGCTGTTGACGGAGATTAGTGAGGATTTGGACAAATCTGACGTGTCCTCATTAATTTTTCTCCTGCGAGATTACACAGGCCGAGGCAAAATAGCCAAAGATAAGGTGACTTTTTTGTTTCTTCTTTATGTTTCTGAGAGCCTCTGAGAAGTTGGAGGCTGCTGTTTACAGCATGAAGAGGGGAAGACAGATACCTGAGCAGGGATGCCCATGCTAGGTATAAAAGCAGGAGGTGAGATGAGTATGGTTTTTCCATAATACCACTGATAGAAGAAAATTGGTTTATGAGTTGATAGGAAATAGGATAATACCTTCTTTTGTGGCCTTTGGCATTTTTTTCATCCTTTAGTTTTATCCTTATTTCTGTAAAATCTGTGGATCTGGTTTATACATTAGTTTTCTCCCTGATTTGACAGATCATTTGGGAGGGTTAGGAGGACCCATTTGCTCATGCTGAGAGAAATAGGTGGGTAGTGCTAGTATACTATCACGCTGTCTTCCTGCTGCCATCCTTTTCTCTCCAGTGAGTCAAGGTCACTATGAAGCTGGGATGGGGAGGATCTTTGTGACCAATATATCAGGAGAACGGTAAAAGTAGAGATTTGGGGTTGAAAACTAGATAGGGCTGATCATTTCAGGGCTGTTGGGATTGCTGGAAGAGTATTTAAATTCCCTTTGGCCCTACATGGTGTTACTGACCTAAGGACTGGCCAGGAAAAGCTTGGGTCTCTCTTTGGTCCTTAGTGGTTGGACTGACTGGAAGGACTCCTTAAGCCATGGCTTTAGCATTTCTTTATGCATAATGATTGCAGTTTGTTTTGAAGTCTGTATGCCTCTCTATTAAATGCACAGTGGGAAGGAGAATGCAAAATAGAGCAACTGCTTTGCTGTCTCCTGATCAACTTCTCCTCCAGTCATTTATGTGTTTAGTTATGAGTATTACGTTTTTAATAAGGACACTACTTATAACGTAGTGAGCAAGTGTTACCCAGAAGGGAAGTAAAACTAAAAGCAATGCCTGTTTCCGAAATACGGCCCTTTCACAACCCTGTGGTTCGAGATAAATGAGTAACGAGACTTAAGTCCTGTTTGACCTTTGCCGCTCTGACCCCCTGAGTCATATGAGTTGGAATGTCCAGCATTGTTCAGAATATTTTAAGAACTTGGACACTGTGTAATTGAAATTTTTCTCATAGGATCTTTTTTCGAGCTACCTTCTTTTGCCCTTTTTCAGAGAAACCCTTGGAGTTTTTCGGTGAAATAACCAGCCTAGAGGGTTTTTTCTTTAGGATGCTCTCATGCATGGTGATCCTTGATGACACAAAATACCCCCATGTGTTTGCTGTAATCTGGATACCGTTTGGTCACCCCAAAACCAGCATCTCTTTTCTGAGTAAAACCCTAGAGGACCATTGGCTTATGGCCTTAAAATCAGAAAACCCCAAACTAGTGCTGTTGAGTCAATTCTGATTCATAACAACCTACAGGACAGAGTAGAACTGCCCCATAGGGCTTCCAGGGGGTGTCTGGCAAGTTCAAGCTGCTGACCTTTTGTTAGCAGCTAAACTCTTAACCACTGTGCCACCAGGGCTCCCTTCATGGTCTTAGGCAGACTATAAAAGAGATGTCTTCTTTAGTGTCCCTAAAGGTCTCTGAAGGGACTCATCTTACCATATTTTCTTGCTGTTGTAAATCACCTGGCCTGAGGTTTGCGTTTATGCCCTCATAGCTCTGCTGACGTTTGTTTCTTATTGGCGCCTCTCTCAGAGTTTCCTGGATCTTGTGGTTGAATTGGAGAAACTAAATCTGGTTGCTCCAGATCAATTGGATTTACTAGAAAAATGTCTAAAGAACATCCACAGAATAGACCTGAAGACAAAAGTTCAGAAATACAAACAGTCTGGTAAGAATAATTTTTGTCTCTCCGTGGTGTAGAGAACATACCTGGTGCATACTTGGTGTGATTGCTAAGATTCATTTGTTGGATGAGGGGATGGTGTGGAACCTGACAATCCACAACCCCAGCTCGTTTATGGCTAGAGCACATAGCCTTCCTATCCCAGATCTGTTAGCTGTGTAACCTCATATCCATGATCACAGAGCCTTGGCCCTCTGCAAAATTCCCCAGAAAGTTCTTAATGCTCCTGGCCTGCAAGAAGGGGTCAACACCCCTATTTCCTGCATAGGCTATGAAGGAACTGTGCCCATTCAGGGCTTTTACCATGTGTGCTGTGTCCTGCTGCATTTTGGTAGGGTTTGGCATGACCACTGGTCACCTATGGGTGATAGCCTGTCAGCAAGATTGCACTGCTGCCCTGCATATATCCCTGGTTTTATGGGATCCCCTTAAGGAAATGGGCATCTCCAGTATCTGCTGGTCAGTGCTCTCTCCGTAAAGGGCCCAAGCTCCTGCTGGCCTGGCCTCTCTGCTCATCCCTGCCCCGTTGTCTTTGAGCCTCAGCCCCAGCTGGGCCCTCTTAGCAGCCCACTGCCATCATAAGGGCTCTGAAAGCCTCCTTCCCCCTGCATACTCCTCTGTGTCTGAGAAGGGGCCAAGAACAGGGGTAGTATCTTAAGGCCATTCTTGATGACATTTGGTGATATGGTATTTAAACATCAGTCAAGTACTGCTGTTTTGAAAGATGTCATCTTTTCAGTATGATTGAGAAATACAGTTGACCTTGGAATGAACCATTGTTGAAGATTCATTGGAAGATCCTTTGTAAACCCTAACTCAGTACCCCTCTTCTGCCTACAGCTCAAGGAGTAGCAGAAACAAATTATTTAAATGCTCTCCAGGCATCTCTCCCAAACTTGAACCTCAAGGAGCCGTCGTATAACTTAGGGGTGAGTCTGGAGCAACTCTATGGACTTGCAGCATGAAACTGTTTCGGAGCTTCACTAAAAATGCACACATTGTCAAAGCATGTACTTTGTATAATATCTGAAAAAGTTATCCTACATATATGCTTTTGTTTTTAAATACATGTATAGTACATACTCACTGAGCTGGTCACTGTTAATGACAACCACTGTTAATATTTGGGTGTATTTTCTTCTGGCCTCTGTAGTATGTATATTTACATGTTTCTCTATATATACAGTTAAATTTTTTATTGTTCAGTTCTTTCTTTCAAAATTTAAATTTTTGAAAGTAGGATATGTCCATGGACAAAAAGTTCCAAATGTACTAAAAGAAGTTTTAAAAGTATCTTTTCCTCCTACCCCGATAAAACTGACCCCGTTCCTTTCCCCAAAGACAGCCATTGTTAACCGGTTTCTTCTGTAAACATCCAGAGACAATCTATGCACGTAATTCTCATTTTGTTTTTTCCTTTTGTGTGAATGGTAGCATACTGTGTTCACTGTCCGGATCTGATTTCTTGGAGGATGTTCCACATAATTCATGTGGAACTGTCTCTGTATTTAATCATTATTTTAATGATCGTACATGTTCCATTTCCTAGGTGTATCACAGTGTGTTTAACTCTTTCCTGTTGATGTGCATTTAGATTGTTTCCAATCTTCTGTTACTGCAAAAATGCAACAATAAATGTGTTTGTGTTTATGCCTCTGTCTTTTTTTTTTTTACTGAGCTTATTTTAATGGCATCAGCAACAGTTTTATTTTAATGGCGTGATGAAAGATTTCTTTCTGGTTTGTAAACATAAATATCGCAGTCACTTTTGGTTGTTGTGCTACCCTGAGATAGTACAAGGTATCATCAGAATTATTCTTTTATTATCCTTTTATCTTGAAAAGATAAATCTTGACATAATCTCATCCTCATCTCTATAGAAAGGTATGTGGAATCAGTATTGTGGACTTAGACTAGAGTGCCATTTCAGGGTTAAATTATAAACACTTGCATACAAGTGTGTGATGAAAACTTTAACTATGCTCGTAGTATAAGTTGTTTTATGGAGAATGTGAGCTACACTGGTGTGCAAGCAATAGAATTTCAGAGCTAAGATGAATGTTATGGGTTACATTGTCCAACCCCCTCATTAAAAGGTGAGGAAACTTAGGCCCAGAGAGCCCCGATTGTTCACCTCTAGTTATCAGCAGAACTGGGCCCAGTCTGTGCTCCTTCTGCTGCACTGTGATACATTTAGTAAACCACATACTGGGCACACCAGTGCTTACGTATAGCTTCATTTTTTAATAATGAAATAATGAAACAAGGTAGATTTTGGATTCCGGTCAGATTTTCTGAGCTGTCTCTGTTATTGTCTGTCTCACACAAGTTATCCTGTTGTTATTAGGTAAAAGCTCACCATGCCATTGTCTGTTTTGTAAACCAAGGTAAACCTATATGCTGCCCAAGTAGCCTGTTGGGAACCCATGTGCACTGTGTATGATTTTCTCTTTAGTTTATCTTCAGTTAATCTGTGGCCTTGAACATTCATTCGTTTAGTAGGGAGGCGGTACAGTATGTAAGTTAGGAACATCTCACAAGATTTAGGAGCAGAATACCTGGGTGTTAGCTCATACAAGGCTACAAAAATGCTTTGAAAATTACAGTAGCATTAAATGACAGATGATACCAGATGATACAGATGGAGTAAAAAATCAATATGATTCTACAAATTATACTTGGTAAATCCACCTTTGGTCTACTCTTATGTCTCTTTAATAGTATGTGAATGTGAATACACGTATGTGGGGACCAAATTCTATGTAATGTGATTGGCTTCGGCCAAATGAGTGATTCTTGGTGATTGAAACAATTTACAACTTTTTCTTTAATTTAGATACACAAACTTAGCTACAGTCACAGCTTTACAAATAGTGTACTTTTTTTTCTTTTGGCTAGGATAGCTTCAGAAGAGAACTGTCATTTGAAAGCTGAGTGTATCAGATGATTGACAGTATATGGTATGTGTACCTTACACAGGACCTGTCATCTAAGAAGAGAAAGGGTCTGTTTCAATCTTTCGTTCTGTGATTAACTCCACGCTAGCCTTCAGAAGTGGTACCTGGTTATCAAGCTATGATAGCACCTATGTTACATGGCAGCATCTGATTTTATTGAGCCATTTGAAACATTCTGACATGCGGGTTTAACATATTTACACTTTCAGAAAGAAGAGTTGCCTTGCTCTTTGGCTATATAAAATGGGATTTATGGAGTTAATGGCTTTTGCTAGTCCACATGAATGTGAAACTTTGGTTTTTTTACTGGGTAAGAATTCTATGGAGGTATTTAAAGAGGTGTAACATAGTGTACCTCTGAAAAAGCAAACAGGGAGTGTGACCTTCTTCTTTCTCTTTGAAACTACAGAACGGGAGAATTAAAGAACGAAGAATGGCTATGGAACAACATGGCATTCAAAGTAAGTCTAACTTTTCTTTATGTTCATTCTTTATAAATGCTTGATATAAGTGCAAAATGTTGCATTTTTAGCATTTCTGTCTCCTTTACCTACATGTTTTAAATGTTGCCATATCTTTTATCTACATAGTCTAATTAAACTCTTAAAAAAACAGTTAAACTCAAAATTACTCATTGACATTTCTGGTTATCTATTGAGTTAGCTTGTTTAAGTTTAAACACAACCGTACTCCGTCAGCTATAAAGAGCAGGCCAAATATCTAGTAGCAGGAAGAAGAAGCTCCTGCTTCATAGCCCATTTAATGTTCTACAGGCAATACCCACTCAACCTCTCCCCTACCCCCTAAAAAAAGAGAGAGAAAGAATACAATAAAAACCAGCTATTTTAATCCATATGATCGCTTTCTTCTCTAAAAATATCAGCACTTCACCCCATTACATGCTTTAGAAGTCTACTTCTTTTGCTTGATGTGTTTCCTCTCTTCAAAGTGAGGACTGAGACTCAGTCTACACCACAGGGAAGATGACTTGGGCATCAGAACTCCAGGAAGCAAGGATGGACAGGCAGGTCAGGAGTGCTTCAGTTTGATGAGAGGGTCGGGATTTGGTCAGTGTGCCGTGGGGGAGTCACAAACAGAGCAGTGTGCTGATGGGAACCTTCTCCGTGTTACAAGTCTCATCACTATCTTATGATTCAGCTTCTGTGTGGTCTTCCTGCACCTGGAGACAGAGACACATTTTGCCCACAGACAGCACAGCTCATGCCTGTCACTCCCTGCCTAGCATTCTGCTCTCCAGTAAAAGCTGCTGAGAAGAGAATTAATTCCTGAAGTGACAACGTGTTTCTTAAAACACGGTGAAGTAGTGAGAATCAGTGTAGTTGTAAGAGCTGTTTAAAGAGAAAGGAGAAAATCTGGTAGATTTGGATAAGAATTAAAAACACAAATGATCTTTCTGTTGCACCCTCAGATGTCGTGTTTTATTTGATCATAATTCCAAAGATAAGTGAGGCTCCCAGCACTGCCTGGTAATCTCTTAGGAGTGCTAGTTACCTACTTTTACATGGGCTTGGTTTATTTACTAATAGAAGAAAAAACATTCTGATAAATTGGCCTTTATCTAATAGATGTATAAAATGATCAGAGCAAGTATTCATATTTGTTTGGTTTTCTAAATAGATTTCAGCTAAATGATGACGATGGTGATGATAACTGCAGTTCATTAAGCTCTTGCTAAGTGTCTTAAACCGAGCTAGGCATATTACATAGATATTCAGTGCTTTTTCATTTTTGTTATAAAAATACATAATGTTAAAATAGAAAATGTGTAGAAAAGTAAAATTTCTTCTTAACTCCAGCTACCAGAGATGGCTACTGTTAATGTTCAATTTATATATACCTCTAGATTCTTATGTTTAAAATAATGCATATGAAAGCTTTCACATGCAAATATATATTTTTAAGTACATGGGATCAGTACCTCACATATTGCTTAATACTCCTATTCTTCTGCTTAATGTATCCTGTATATCGTTTCATGTCAAATATGTAAAATTCACTTACCCTTTTTACCATGATATGCATCATTTACTTAACCAGTTTCATCTTCGTGGACTTTTAGGTTCTTTCTAGTTTGGGGCCAGTATAAGCAGTCCTTCAGTAAACATCGCTGACATATATTTTTGCACACTTGTTCTAGTATTTCCTTGAGATAAGCTTCTTAAAACAGAATGATGACCCAGAGGGTATTGCCAGCTGCCCTTTAGAAAAGACTGTTTCAACTTAATTAGCATTTGAAAAACTCACTTCCCACTGAAACCTTACCAGTACTAGCATTTTCTTTGCTGTCTTGAAACATTATTCCTCATTCTTGCAGTGATTGTGTAAGTCAGAGTTTAGTATGTTCATCTGAAAGATGGAAAATTGAGACTCTACGAAGTAAGTTGCCTAAGATTGCAGAGCTGGTCAGTGGTGGTGCTAGGGTTTGAGCCAGCGCTGTATGGCTTCAGAACTGCTGGTTTCTCCACCTCATCTCATTTTTTATCCAGTGAAAGCCGCTTTAGGCGCTTTGACATTTGCCAGGCTCACTGTTCCCTCTTTGCCCGTTGCCGTTTTATTTTATGATGTTGCAGAATCACTGGACCAATTAAACATAGCCATCTATCCTATAAATAGCAAATGGATGCAAACTTTTTCTTCTCTGTGATCTTTAAAACTATACCCTTTAAACATTGTACATAGTTTGAGCACATAAGAAAACTGTTGGTATTGTAGGGTGGAGTGGTTAAGAGCTACAGCTGCTAACTAAGGAACTGGCGGTTTGAATCCACCAGCCACTTTCTTGGAAACCGTAAAGGGCAGTGCTATCCTGCCCTATAGGGTTACTGTGAGGTGGAGTCTTCTTGATGGCAATGGGTTGGAAGTTAGTAGATCCTTCTATCAAGTTAAAGACTCATCAGTGGCCTGGCATTTACCTTAGAGAAGGTGAGACAGAGGCATCTTTTCATTTAGCATTTAAATAGTTTCTGTATATAACCCAAACCAAATCCGTTGAACTCCTATGAACCCTACAGGATGCAGCAGAATTGCTCCATAGGCTTTCCAAAGAGCAGGGGTTGGCTTTGAACTACCAACCTCTTAACCACTGCACCATGTTTTCTTACCAGTTAAGTTCTTCCTCATGAGTCTAGCTAGGAAAAGAAGAGATAGTGGAAGAAAACGCGGGGAGTGAGAACAGTTTGTGATATAAAGAAACTCAGCCAACAGGGAGAGGGCTTAGTTTTCCTTCAGTTTGTAAGTGATTTGTCTCTTATCTCCCAGGAGAACCAATGAAGACATCCATTCAGGAATCAGGAGCGTTTTTGCCTCAGGTACAGAATGATCTGATCTGTATTTGTACACACCCTGTCTGCTGAGAACACTGCCCTTAAAAATATCTGTCCATTAAGAGTTCTTTGTTACAATAATAGGATGCTAAGTGTTATTCTCCTGAGAATGCTTTTACAGGGGAACTATGGCTATCACAGATGATGCTGAAGTAGATTGCATTAGTGAATTTTCCAGTGCAGGGAAATTCCAGAGTTGGCCCGTTGCCTCTCAGCTGAATGATTGTTGAGCATACAAGTAGGCGGTGATACTGAACCTTAATTTGCTCTGGATTTGTCTTAGACTGATACTTCTCCTTGAAGGGGCTATAGAAGGCCTCCTTTTGTACTGGTTTTGGAAAGATATGACTTGAATAACTTCTTGAGATCAGGTTACTTCAGAAACATATGACCTCTTCCTCCCTATTTCAAATGATCTGTTCTGTGAAGCCAAGACATGTGGAAAGAGACCACAGTTTTCATTAAACTTAAATGGAACCTAAAGTATCTTGTGTGTCTTCAGTACACTATTCTAAAAAGGAGAAATGTGATTACTAATGGGAAATGTCAGTGCAGTGACTTCAGGCTGTTTGCTGAGTGACTGTCCTGCCAAACGGATGTATAAGGATTTCCAAAAGAAAACATGGTATGAGGGCAGGAACTTTCTGAAACAGAGCAGTATGCGGAGTCTTTATCACCTCCTGCTTTCTTTCCAGCACATTCCTGAAGAAAGATACAGGATGCAGAGCAAGCCCCTAGGAATCTGCTTGATAATTGATTGCATCGGCAATGACACAGGTAGGTGTGGATGGAGCAGGTTAGCTGATGAGATCATGGCACAAATGGGCTGTGTCAGTCAGTGATCCGCACAAGCTGCTGTAACAAACCCCTGCAAAAATCTGTGGCTTAAAATACAGCAAGTTACTTATTACATTGCAGTGTAGGATGGATTAGGGAGCGGGAGCTCTGTTTCACGTGATCTTTCAGTGGCTTTGTTATCTTTGGAGGTTTGGAGTCTTCTGTAGGATCCTCTGTATCAGACTGGTAGATAAAGGAAGAGTGAGAGTACATGGAGGTTCTCACAAGACACTTGAGGACCAGGCCTGAAAGTCACCAGGGTTTCTACCCCCACATTGCGTTGGTCTTGACTCACTCATGTAGCTCCACCTAACTGCAGGGGAAGTGAAAGAAGCTGTCCAGCTGTGTATCAGGAGGAAAAGAAACAAGTGTTGGTGAACCTATAGCATAGCCATGCAGGCTTAGTTTATGAAAGTTGTTGAGCTTTGGTTTTGCTTTTCTATCCTAAATACTGCCAGAATGGAGAAGCCCCGACTTCCAGAGGGGGATTGATAGAGGATGACTTTCTGTCTCTGCATGTTGTTAGATGCCCCATTATTTCATCTAGATGGACTCTGGGGTTACCACAAATGTGATAAATGTGTGGTCACTTAGAGAGCCCTGGGTGTTATCTGAGGAATGTGTCCTTTAGTTTTGCCACTCTTACCTTGGTGTTGCCCTGAATCCGTCCTATCCTATTGCACATGGCCATTGTTGGGCCTGAATTGACTCTTTTGTTGTTGGATGTCTGACTCAGACTGAATCATGGTGATGTCCCCAAAGAGAATGAAAACAGCCTAGGAAAGTCAGATCACATTATGTTTAATAATTTACCTCTTTCTTCAGAAGATTGATCATTATTGTTTCTGACAGGTTGCTAACTTCTCAGCATTCCTGTAGGATAAGCCGGACTGCCTTTAGGTCACTTAAATGTTACCCACAAGGAGCCCTGGTGGCACAGTGAGTGATTAAGCACTTGCTGCCACCCCAAAAGTTTGGCAGTTAAAACTCCAGCCAGCCAGCCAGCCACACTGCAAAAGAAAGGGGGCAGTCTACTCCTGTAAAGGTTACGGCCTCGGAAACCCTAAGGGGCAGTCTCCACTTTGTCCTGTAGGGTTGCTGCGTGTCAGAATCAATTTCATGGCAGTGGGTTTGGTTTGGATAAATGTTACCGTGGAGAGTTTTATAGGAAGAGAATCTAAGAGAAAATCAAATTGGCAAGTATTATGCTGGGTTTCCCAGGATTTCAGATGTGAACCTGTTTTCTCATGTCCTATTTTTGGTTGGATGTGAGAGTAGCTGTATCCTGAGATACAGATAGGTGTTCTTTCTATTTTAGCCAGTAATACCCATATGAGAATGAGAAAATATTTTCTTAATGAGTCACTTCCTGTTTTAAAAAAGGTTATGTAATTGTCCTCCATTTCAATGAGTAGTGTTTTTTTTTTTTTTAAGTCAGCAGGAAAGTTGTGTCAGGCACTGTCCTAAGCCTTTTATGGGTATAAACGTATATTGTATGACTTTATAAAGTATGTTTTGTTGTTTTGTTACTAACCCATTTTACAGAAGAGAAGGTGCACCACAGGCTGAATAAGTTGCCCGAGGTAACAAGTTACATGTGGTACTGGATATATCTTTTGTATTAGGAGAAGCATAAATACAAAGCTGTGGTCTTCTGTGAATTGATAAACGAGGTTACTTGTGGTTAAAATTCAGTGTCTGTGCTTGTTTTCCTTGCTAGGTTGTGGGCTTCTTGTATATTTGTGTTTTTCTTCAGTTATAGCAGTATGATAAGAGTTGGGCCCCAGGATACAGCTGCAGGATTTGTATTATTGAGCCATTTCCTAATTTGTTACCTTGGGCAACTCATCTAGCCTGTGATGCAGTGTCTCCTCTGTAAAATGGGTGAATAACATGACATACTTTATAGGGTCATACAATACAAGTTTATAACTGCAAAAGGCTTAGGACAGTGCCTGGCACGTACTAAGTAGTCATTAAATCCCAGCTAATACTCTTACTCTTTCATTTGTTTGTCTAATTTTAATTGAGTTGTGAAGCGCTAACTAAAAATTTGTCACAGGTTTGTGCTTGGTATGTGGAGTCTAATCTCAGACAAGTGAAGAATCAGAGAACTTGGACCCTGAGGTCTGGGCTGGGCCTGATCAGGAGTGGGTGAGACATGTCCCCAGCAGCCTGTGGAACACTGGATGAAGGTGATAACCTGTGAGGTCCTGTGAGGTTTAGTTTCTTCAGGAGCTACCCAAGTAGATGCTGGGAAGACCACTGTAACGAGATAGCAGTATGAATGGGTTAGGCAGAGAAGGACAATCTAAATATAAAAGCTAGGGCGTGGAGAACAGGCCAGACTTGATAGGAAAGAGTTGGCAGAGGAGGGTACAGTTGGAGGCTGAGCCTGAGATGCCATACCTTTGGACTGAGATGTGAGCAGGTAGCTGCCTCAGGTGTATTTGTACATCTGTTGCTTGCCCAGTGGCTGCTGATGAGTATGCGTGTGAATTCCAAGAATCGGAATGGTGAGTACAAGGAACAGGTCCCTCCTGTCATGTATAACCCTTTCTAATTCAGTGTTGCAAAGGTGGAGTGCTAGAGAAGAGTGAGTCTGGGCTGCTAGAGAGTACCCCTGGATGCTCCTCACTGCCTATCCACTGAGAAGAGAGCTCTCTTGACTCAAGCCTTCCCTGTTTCTGGAAACAACCTGAGTTACTGGGCTTAAGGCCACTTATAAAAAAATCCCAAGGCTCAGGTGGCCAACTGACAAATAAGGAAAAAGCCAGCAGCTGCCACTGTTTACTCTTATTGTGCTGCAACTTGCATCATTTGAAGGATCCTCAGTGCACTTGACAACCCTGCTGAGAATCAGAGCAGCAGGAGAATGGTAATTAATACAAAGTGGAGAGGCAGGGCCTCCCCTCATCATACCATCCCTCTAGGCCTGCAGCTCCTCCTTTTCATACTCCCTTCTGGGTGACGGGACTCAGGGCCAGGAGTCATGCCTTGGCGGTCCATTGTCTTTGTGAGGAGCAGCCCTCTTCATTCCCATCTCACCAGCAGTTGAGGGCCTCATCTAAAGGGGTTATGCACAGTTTGCTCTGTGTGTCAGTCAGCTAGTTAATATTGAACTTTTGGGAGGAGTGTATGAGTCACATAATAAACAAGCAAATAAGTAAGATAGTTGCCAGCTAGAACAAAGACTCTGGAAGAAACTAAGAATGTAGTGGCTGAGGTATCTGACCTCCTCTAACTTCGCAAGTGGAAGGAGAATGAAGACCAACAGCCCAAGGCTAATTCCTGTGAGGCGGAGGCCAAGCATACCTCCTTTCACCAGCGTTTGTACCGATTCTGACACCAACTGCCCTTCCTATGGCACTCATTCTCTGCTTGGTTCAATAATTTGTTGATTGGCCACACAGAACTTACAGACCATACTCATGATTATGGGGTTTGTTAGGGAAGAAGCAGGTGACCACTCAGGTCCCAGAATGCACGGGATACAGTTCTCTGCTCAGGACAGCCTCTTCTCAGCCATGCCCACAGGCATACCTCTCTATGGCCCCTTGGCCCAGCCTCTGCCCTGCTAGGGCAAGTGTTACAAAGCTCTTACCTCTGCCACTAAGTACCGAGAGGCCCTCCAGTAAGCGTCCTGCCTGACAGTGCTCAGCTCTCTCTTCTGTGGGCCAGGAAGCCTGCCACAGCTATCTCGTGCCAGTCTTCTGCTTTCTACCATCTTACGCTGCTGTCTCTTGCTGCCTTCTGTATTACAGTCCCTTTTGTCTGTCTCCTGGATCAGAAAGGTTCTCAGTGCAGGGATCCCAAGCCCAAACAACATATTCCATTCCCGAGTCTTCTTTCTTGATGGAGATGAGATTCTCTCTTGCCTCCTCTGAGATGGTTCATTTTAAGTCTAGTGAGATGGCAAAACTGACCAATCCCCCCATTAGGATTCCTCATACCTTATTTGCGTTGCCCCACTCCCACAAGGGTGCCGTGCGTATTATGTACATTACTAGCAAGCTACCCAGTCCCCTTGGTGGAGCACAAGTACCTCCTTTGGTGGGAGTTACAAAAACTATGGCTATCAGGGCCATATTAAGTGATTCACTGCACTGTAGAAACTAGCAGAATAACATGTGCGGTCTGTCACGTGGCAGGTAATTTGCTAGTTGCTTTACATGGATTCTCACTTTTTCCTCATAGGTAATGCTGTAAGGTCGGTTTTATTGTCCTCGTTTTCAAGATAAGGGTACTGAGTACACTGAACTGCTGTTGTAACTTCTGTAGTAACTGATGGAGCTGGAATTTGAAAGCTTGACTCCAAAGCCTGAACTTTTAACTGTCTTGCTATAATGAGAGTTTCATGAGGATGGGAACTTTGTCAATCTCTTTTACTATGTAGCTTCAGTACTTGGAACAATGCCTGGTCCATAACACAACAAAATCACATCAGTTGCTATGGAGTCCGTGCTGACTCGTGGTGATCCCATGTGTGTCAGACAAGGACTGTGCTCATTAGGGTTTTCAGTGGCTGTGATCTTTGGAAGTAGACCGTCAGGTCTTCTTTCCAGGGTACCTCTGCGTAGTTTCTAGCTGTCAATCTTTCAGTTTGTAACCAAGCTTTTAACCATTTCACATGTAAGAGCTCAGTAAATATTTGTTGGATGGATGAGGAAACAAACTCAATATGTTTCTTTTATCTGTAGAATTTGGTAAACTCATACCTATCTTCACCTATCCTCAAAAAAATCAGACTTTTACCCAAAGAATATACAAGTCTCTCAGGCATTTATAGGTTTATTCCTTCCTTTGTCCAGTAACTGTTTATTCAGCACCTACTGTGTGCAAAGCACTATGCTGGTCTCTGTGGGTCAGCAAAAATGGAGACAGTACAGTGGAGTCTGGCCGTAGAGCCATGTTGTGAACAAAGAGTTATTTTTTGGTGGCTGGTTCATGGGAATCTTAGAAGAGGTTAAACACCTTCTTGACGCAGATGTAGGTACTTAGGGATTTGGAGCTGGGTATCTCAGTTTGGTAGAATTTAAAAGTGAGTCCTCAGTGTCAGTTACCTAGCAGAGTTAGGCCTGGTACTATTGGTAATTGGCCATGCCCTGACACAGCACCACACCTTTTGATCTTACTAGGAAGCTAGAAGCAAACGTCTTGTAGGGCACACAGATGGACTTTGGGGCTTGACCTGAATCTCTGGCAGTTTTTAGGCTCCCAAGTGAAAAATTACACTTTCAGATTTTAAGAGGATTTGTTTTCCCCTCTCCTTTCTCCTTTACTCCTTTGAAAAACTTGAACATTTTTCTGTAGTTTCTAGTGAGGCTAAGACTTGGATTTTTCTAGCAGATTGTAAAAGCTTCCTTTATTAATCTTGTGTAAACTTCCCCTTCAAATAGAGTCATGAAAGGCGTGGGGCATGGTACTGACATGAGCCAGGGTGCTCCTTGGTGGTATCTGGCCTCCTTCTCTTGTTTCCTTTGATGGAATGGGCAGGCAAGCTGAATTGGTAACATTTTTCTGCACTAACACTTGTAGGAAAATCTCAGCAACAGAGTGTATTGTACCATATCAAAACTACAATATGATATTATCTCACTTCAACAAAGCTGGCATTAATCCAAAAAAACACAAAACAGTCAATGTTGGAGAGGTTCTGGGGAGACCAGGACTCTTCTACACCACTAGTGGGAATGTCAAGTGGTACAACCGTTTTGGAAATCAATTTGGCGCTTTATGAAAACCTAGAAATAGAAATACCATATGATCCAGTAACCCCACTGCTTGCAATATAGAGAAATAAGGGCTATCACATGAACAGATATATGCACACCAATGTTTATTGCAGGACTGTCCACAGTAGCAAAAAGATGGAATCAACCTAGGTGGCCATCAGCACATGAATGAATAAACTATGGTATATTCACATAATGGAATACTATGCAATGATAAAGAACAGTGATGATCTTGGGAAACATCTGATAACATGGAGTCATCTGGAAGACATTATGTTGAGTGAAATTAGCTGCAAATGGACAAAGATTGTATGAGACCACTATTATAAGGACTCAAGAAAAGATTTTGGCACTGATGATTACAAGGGAGAGAGATGGGTATTCATAGATTAGATAGCAGATGGGAATTGGGTTAGATGAGGGCAGTGACCACATGCAGTAGAAGGGAGATTAACACTGTTAGACTTCATCAAAAGCTGAGAGGTTTCCTGGCATTTCAAAGGTCAGAGTAGCAGGACCAGGGGTTTGGGTACCATGGTTTCAGGGGATATCTAGGTCAATTGGCATAACTTTTTTAAGAAAATGTTGTACATCTCGTTTTGGTGAATGGCATTTGGGGTCTTCACAGCTAGCAAGCTGTCATCTAAGGAGCATCAACTGGTTCTTATCTACCCAGAGTAGATTAAGAACAAAGGCCATCAAAGATAGGAGGAAAATAATGAGCCCAGGAGAGAGAAGGGGGCATATCATCAGGGGAGTACGTCATCGTGAAGCCAGAAGAACTAAATGGTGCCCGGCCACCACCAATGACTACCCTATCAAGGAACACAATGCAGAGTCCCTGACACAGCGGGAGAAAAATGGGGATACAAACCTAATACGCTATTAAGATGCCAGAGTTGATGGTCCATCATCCTGAAGGGGCCCCTGACTTGCTGCTAGCCCAGAGTTGAAACCAGTACTGAAGCCAACTCACCAGACAAAGATTGGACTGGATTGTAGGACAAAAGTGATGCTAGTGAAGTGTATACTTCTTGGCTTAAATGTGTACATGAGGCAGTCAGAGCAGCTCCTGTCTAGAAGCATGATGGGAGGGTGGAGAAAAGGGGACAAGAGTTGGTTGAATGAATCTGGGGAAATACTGTGTGAAAAAGAGGAGTGTGCTGTCACAGGATGAGGGGAGCAGCCAGAGTTGCATAGAGATGTGTGGGAAGCGGTTTATATATCAAATTGAATTGGATTGTAAATTTTCACTCAAAGCACAATAAAACACAGAGAGAGAATGGATTGGAGCAGCCATAGAGGCTTCTGCTCATGCCTTGTGTCTGTGTTTCATAAGGTGGTAAGAGGAACCCCGCAGACAGATGGTGAGCGGAATCCGAGGTGGTAGATGAAGGCTTTACTTAGTGTACTGCTGTGAGATGGGACGTCAGCAAGGTGGACCTTCTCCTCTTGGATCTTGTGGGGCTGACTGTAAAGGTGGCTTTCTCCTTGAGTACAAAAGTCCAGGTAGAAAGAAGACCCAGCAGTCTGTGGTGGGGTGCTTTTTCTTGGGACAGTGCTGGCCTCTGAGACTCAGCCCTTCACAATATCATTCACTGAGTTTCCCTTTAAATTGGAGTCACCTCCGGATGTGATCTATAGCCTTTTTTTCATAGACAGCATAAATCTAATGTGCTAGTAAGAATTATAGGTCCATAATCCCTTTTTGGAAGCCCTTGGGGCCAGGTGTGTTTTAGAATTTGGAAGTCTTAACAGTTTCAGAAGATGACATGTTATGTATACCACAATTTATAAAACACTTCAGTGGGCTTCTAGGACAGCATCCTGTAATCATATATGATAATATTTCTGCAGCAAAGTGAATGGAAACTTAAACTAAGTGGGGTAGATAAAGATGACAAATAGCCCTTGTTCCATTCAGGAAAAACTTTACTACAACAGTGGCTTGGGGAAAAACTTCAGGTTTTCAGAGCCTTTGTGGTTCTAGTGTTGTGAGTAAGAGTAAAGACGTGAGAGAACAAGGTACTTTTTGGTTGTCTGAAGTACCCCGGAAACCTCTACTGACACGAAACTGACGTGTTTATCATTGGTGTTATTCTCTCCTGATAAAAGCTAAGTCCAGAAGGAATTACTAGTATTCATTTGTACTTAAATAGAAGGTACTTAAGAAATAGTTTATAATTTTGCATGGCTATGAATTTTCCAGTAAAGCCGTTTCGATTAGTGTATCATAATAAATGGACAGTGGGATGACACCAGTCTGGTCCCACTGCACATGTTCCACCCTTGTCTTTGTGTCTTTGCTCACTGTCATCTCATACCTGAGGTGCCTTTTCTTGGTCCTCAGTTTTCAGGCCCCAGCTTGAATTATTCCATTTCCCCAGTACCGTCTCCACTGGTCTCAGTCGATACTGCTCTTTCCTTTTCTGACCTCGTATTGCATCTAAAATCCTATTGTATTATGTGGCATTTAAGCCACTGTTTTATTCATGTTTATAAATTGTCTTTTGCCAAATAAGATCATAAACTCCTTGAAGGATGAGAACCACTACATTGTTTGTATCTTGCATTTCTACCTCTCTGTTACGTTTTTTTGTAAGGTGGTAACAGATTATTTTCTAACACGAGTTTAGGGATCAGGTCAGTTTGAGAAATGCTGCATAATTTACTCTCTTCTCAGAGACTGGCCACATATTGGCCTACTAAAGGCTGTTAGAAGTCCTTCTGTGAAGAAACCTGTTTAGTGTAGTCAAGCTTGCATTTCCTATATACGTTTTTACCTCACAACTTCCCTTTTTACCGTGAGCAGCTTGCTGAATTTGTATTCCACTGAGTGCAGTTGCTACAATAATTAGCACTGGGCAGATTGAAACACTCAGCAAGGGATTGCAAATAGACTGACTCAGCATACAGTTTCTTGTTTGCTCAACAAATTTATTTTGATAGAAAGTGTGATGATAAATGCACCCCCATTTTGGGGGGCTAAAACAGATTCTAAACTAATGAGGTCATGGCATCTTCTAACGGCACCTCCCCTGTTTCAGGAAGTCGGTTTCTACAACACAGTGGGTGGTGTGTAGAGATGAGCCATTGGTCAAGAGTGGCATCTTCAGGGTGCCCACAAGAAGCAGAACTTCTGCGTTTCATTCAAGTTTTATTCTCCAGATTGAGCACCCAGATTTTGCTCTATCTATTTATGTGCAGAGACAGGGGAGTTGATATGATGCATGGGAAACAGCGTATGTCTGCACTGAGCCCCGTTAGAGTTTAGGAGTTAGAGATCTTCCTCTGGGTGCTAAGGGTTTATCAGAGATACTGCGGTAGGCTGGGTGAATCAAAAACCAAACCAAACCAACTGCCATCGAGTCGGGTCCAACTCATAGTGACCCGAGACGTCAGAGTAGAACTGCCCCATAGAGTTTCCAAGCAGCACCTGGCAGATTTGAACTACCAGCCTTAGAAGACGTAGCAGTTCACCCACTGTGCCACCAGGGTTTCTGGCTGGGTGATTTGTAGTTTGAAATAGCTTCCTTTATTCTCACAGAGCCCTAGTGGCACAGTAGTTAAACACCTGGCTGTTAACCTAAAGATCTGTGTTTTGAACTTACCAGCTGCTCCATAGGACAAAGATGTGGCAGTCTGCTTCTGTAAAGATTACAGCCTGGGAAACTCTGTAGGGCCGTTCTGCTCTGTCTTGAAGTGTCACTGTGAGTCAGAATTGTCTCAGCGGCAATGGGTTTTGCCTTTTTCTGTTTTCTGCTAGTATCTGAAATTTGAATAAGCGCTCACAGTTCGCATAGTAAGGTTTTAGACTCCAGCCAGATGGTGGAGCAGCCCATCCTGTAATTCCAAGATTGGTCCAGTTTTTGCCTGCTCATTGCAGTGTAACAGGGGCTGCTTAGCTAGAACCTGCAGAGAGCCCAGATAATGGAAAGAAGGAGCTAGAAGGCAGCATTTGTTCTGCGCTCCCTCCCCCTCGCCTCCATAAAGGGAGGGCCTGTCATAGTGTTCTTCCAAGTACTTTGATAGGAGAAGTTTTGAACGGAAGTAAGCCAATCTAAGTAAACAAGAGGAGCTGAGTTTGGTAATTCCCTGCTTGCTTCTGCCCCCTACAGGAGAGAATAAGCCATGACTAGAGATGGGTGAATCCTGAAAGGGTTTAGAATAAAACAACCGTGATGGAACTTGGCTCCTAGGTCAGTTCTTCACTGTACTGTCCTGTGTTTCGTCTGGAGCCTGCTACTGAGCACTGAAGCCTGGCCGTATCCTCAGAGGAGATGGCTGAGTGTGCTGCAAGGCCTTTTCTCTCCTGCTGAAAAATACCATGTGTGCCAGTAAGTTATTTAATAGGTTATCAGTGATCTGTGGAGCATGCCTCCCGTTTTCTTGATCATCATACTTATTGACTGTAGTATTTTAAGGACACTGGCACCTTCTCTTTACCTTCAGTCTTACATCATATATATACACATGTATATTCCATTCTTAACTATGGCCCAGACAAAGGAAAAAAGGAATTTTAGCCTAACTTCTGTCAAAAGAAACTGAAGTTAGTAATAAAATTAATCTTATTAGATGAGATTAATTTGTCAGAAGATTCACAAATCAGGTAGCATCAAACCGCATATGGAAAAGTACTCCACCAAGTAACAGCAGTGACAGATGTTTTCTTTTTCCCTCCCTAATTGTTTCGTTGTTGTTGAAAAACATACACCAGTTCAGCAGTTTCTACACGTACAGTTCAGTGGCAGTAAGGGATTCTTAGAGCTGTGCAGTCAGTTGCACCCTCCTTTTCTGGTTTGTTCTTCCCCTGTTGAGTTAAACAGTGACAGTCTTTTTATTGACGAAACTCAGAAGAGCTTATTTCTGATAAGTTTATACCATTTACTGTTGAAACACTGTCAGGATTTTATTGGTCAGCAACTATGGAAGCGCCGGTCATTTGTCAGTGGGGGTGACCCGATTTACAGAAAAGCCAGGCTTAAGTTTCAGTAAAGACAAATCTTGGAGGCATTGTCCAGGTTACCACTGATGCTGTTTTGTCAAGTACATGACTTCCTTTTGATTTGATTTAATACTACGGCCTTACGGAATGGTTCTTAACCTTGCCTTTACTGACAGGACCGGGCAAGGGACTTGTTTGCCTGATTACTTATCTGATGATGTATACAGGCCATTCTAAAACTTAGTGGCTTAAAACAACAGTACTAATTGTTTATTTCTGTCATAGTGTTGGTAGGTCAAGAATTGAAGAATGGCTGCGGTGGGTTGTTCTGGCCCAGCGTCTCTGGCCCCGGATGTCGGCTGGGTCCAGTGGAAGGCTGTGCTGAGAACAGAAGGATCCACTTGTGAGCTGGTTCACTCATATGGTTGGGAAGCTGGTGCTGGCTGCTTGTGGGAGGCCTCTGTTCTCTTTATGTGGTCCTCTTTGCAGGACTGCTTGACTGTTCTCATGGCACAGCCATCAGCTTCCCCTAGAGTGAGGGGCTCAAAAGAGGGAAAGAGCCAGGCTCTTTTTATGGCCCAGTTTTGGAAGTCATGTCATCTCACTTCTGCCACATGCCATTCATTAGAAATGAGTGACCAAATTTGGCCCACATTTAAGGGTGAGGGAATTAGGTGCTCATCTTTTTAAGGGAGAAGTGTCAAAGAATTTGTAGGAATATTTTAAAACTACCGTATCTAGTAGGTGGTAGGGCCACAATTAAACCCAATTCTCCTGACCAGAAAGCCCTAGTAGACACTGGGTGAATAGGTAGAAATAAACTGCTTGTAGACTGGGTGAATTCAGTTCACACAGTGATTAGTGTTTCAGCTTTTGCTTATCCAAAGATTTTTGAATCTTTTACCTTTTTCCTATAAGGTCCAACACATAAGTCTGCGAGCTTAGTTGTTCACAGTGCTATATACCTCGTTGCCAGGTATCACTATGGTCATCTTCGAAGTACTCCTCTTGGGAAGCTATTCACCAATGCCAGTGCCTAGTCCACCCTTCAAAGCAATTTTGGAACTCTTTCTGCAACAGCCATGTGCACAGTGGTGTGGTGGCAAGGTTACAAACTTAATTGTGTGGTTGTCTGTGAGGGAATTTTAGCCAGTAAACAAACAACAGTATTGGAACACCCTCCCTACTCACCTGATCAGGACCCCAGTGACTTTTTGTTTTCCTGAAGGTAAAGGAAATGTTGAAAGGAAGACATTTTGATGACATTCAGGACACCAAGGGTAATATAATGATGGTCATTCCAGAAAAAGAGTTATAAAGTTGCTTTGAAGGGTGGACTAGGCACTGGCATCAGTGCATAGCTTCCTCAGTGAAGTATTTTGGAGGTGACCATAGTGATATTCAGCAATGAGGTATATAGCACTTTTTCTAGGATGAGTTTATAAACTTAATTGGCAGTTTTTGTATTTCCTGCGTAGAAGCCACTTTTATAATTTATTAGTGGTTGATAGAAAGTTTGCTGGGCAAGAAGTATGAGACTGGATTATTTTTGACTAATCATACCGGTGACTGTCAGATTCTGAAACAGTTCTGTTCCAAAATCTGTCTTTAATTGGAATTTGTACTTAAGTTGGAACAGTTAGGTACAGTTCATATCTAACATCAGTTAGTCAAATGTTTGTCTTAGTATGGAGTCTATACTGTGTCTTTCTTTGCATGTAAAATGTTAAAGAATCACAGATGAACTAAAACATCTTTATCATAATAATACAGTAATAATAATAATGTTTTGATGCACACTGTAAAGTAGTACCTGTTTGTTATGAGCCATTGTAAGCATATACCTCATATTTTTAATATAATAGACTTTAAGGGGGTTGATTTATAGCTGTAGTTTGTACTAAGTTGTACGTTTGTAATCTGAGCACTGGCTGTATTGTCCCATTTAATGTAGAGATTGGAGAATGTGTAACAAGCAGATATGTGATGCCTACAGGTTTGTGATCTCGATCTTTTCTGCAGTGCCTAAGCTTGTGAGATGGTGTCCCTTTGTTCCTTGGTAGAAGTTATATCTGTTACAATTACCATTGTGTTTTATGGTTTGGGGTGAATGCAGTGTTAGACTTCTGGAAGACCACACTCCAGGGTTGAGAGAGAGGTGGGGACTTAATGATCAGAGATGAAACTAAATCTGGAGGAGTAGGCTAATGGCTTAGGTGACAGCCTAATTTAGAAAGTAATTCTTCAGTCCCTGGGCTTAGGACAGAGCAGTTTTCTGTCTGACGAGTAAACTAAGAACAGATGGCATCTTGCAGAACAGGAACAGAAACTTAATGGTGGCCCAGTAGAACTGAGAATTTTCAAATGAGGAAGAAAAGAAATCTGTCTTTGCTATTAGAAAGATACATAATAATTCAGGAGGCTGTGTTTCTTTCTTCCGTGGAGGCAAACTGAGAAGATGAGGAAGCATTGGACTGAGTAGGATTTCAAAGAAGCTAAAGTTGTAGACCACCACCCATCTGTCAACTCGTAATTCTGTGGTAGCTTATGCGTTCCTAGGATGCTGGAAGCTATACCACCAGTATTTCAAACACCAGCAGGGTTCCCCATGGCAGGTGGGTTTCAGTGGGGCTTCTGGAGTGACACAGATGAGGAGGAAGGGCTTTGTGGCCTCCAGCTTCCGTGAGCTTTTCTTATTCCAGGGTTGTTTCTCATGGTTTTTTTTTTTTTTTTTTTTTTTTTTTTTAATCCAGAGCTTCTTCGGGATACATTTGCATCCCTGAACTTTGAAGTCCAGTGCTTCTTGTATCCCAGTATGGATGGTGTAATTCAGATTCTTCACCAAGTTGCCCATATGCCCCAACACCAAAATTATGACAGCTTTGTGTGTGTCCTGGTAAGCCGAGGAGGCTCCCAGAGTGTGTTTGGCGTGGATCGCACTCGTTCAGGGTTCACCTTGGATCAGATCAGGAGGATCTTCATGGGCGATTTGTGCCCTTCTCTCTTAGGGAAGCCAAAGCTCTTTTTTATGCAGATCTACGTGGCGTCAGAGGACCAGCAGGAGGATAGCAGCCTTCTGGAGGTGGATGGGGCAGGGATGAACAGTGTGGAACCCAGAGCAAGACAGCCTGGGCCCTGCATGGTCCACCGAGAAGCTGATTTCCTCTGGAGCCTGTGCAGAGCAGATGTGGCCCTGCTGGAGCAGACCCCCAACTCACCCTCAATGTACCTGCAGTGCCTTTCCCAGAAACTATGGCAAGAAAGGTGAGCTGGGCAAGGGTGGCCAGTTCTAAGCTGGGGACTGTTGCTGTGCTGTGTTTGCTGCCCATCTCTTTAGGGAGGGAAGATGAGGGGGCTTTTCTTGCCTTAGAAATACGATATAAAACCATAAAACTAAACCTATTGCTGTTGAGTTTATTCTGACTCATATCAACCTTGTAGGACAGAGTAGGACTGTATAGGATAGAGTAGGGAACAGCTGGTGGATTCAAACTGGTGACCTTTTAGCAGCCTAAGCTCTTAACCACTGCCCCGTCAGGGCTCCAGAAATATGATACAGACCCTACACAATTTATGAAGACTTTATGTTTGTTTTATTGTTTGGGTTACGTTTCAGAAGGAAATCCTAGTGGCATAGTTGTTAAATGCTTTGGCTGCTAACCAAAAGGTTGGTAGTTCAAATCCTCCAAAGGCTCCTTAGAAACCCTCTGGGGCAGTTCTGCTCTGTCCTGTAAGGTCACTGTGAGTCAGGGTTGACTTAATGGCAGTGGGTTCTTTTGTGGTCTTTGTGTTTCAGAAGATTAGTTGTAAGCCCATCTGTGGTTTGAATTAATTTCCTTCAAAATTAAGAAATTCTGTATTTTTTCCTATAACAAAACAGTGTATACTTCTTACATAAAAAAACTCACAGAACATAGAAGCTAAGAGTTGAACAAAGTAAACAGTTACAATCCTACTTATGTTTTGTTTCCATTCTTTTTTTTGGATGTCCACAGAATCACATATAAATATGTTTTTAAGCCAAAGTGGAACCATCACTTTGTTACTTGGATTTAGTTTTCAAACACCTTTACATAGAAATTTTCACATTTCCACACTGCTGTTTTAATGGCTGCAGGATAGCCCTTATGTGACTATGGCATCATTTGCTGGTCAGTTGTTGGACAGTGTTTTGCATTCCCAAAAAGAAAGAGACAAATATTTTTGCAGCTATTTTTATGTTTATCTTCAGTTGTTTTAATAGGGAAAGTTCTCAGAAGTAGAATTACTGTGTTGAGTGTGAGTTTGTTTTTAATAGCAGATAAATCAGTAATAAAACCTTTACTGTGTGTACAGTCTTTATGTGTACAATTCAGTGACGTAGGTATGTTCATCATGTTGTTCACCCATCACTGTGAACCTTTTCCACATGCATCACTCTTGACGAAAGCTCATAGTGTCCCCTACACATTGAGTCTTACATTTTTAAAGCCTTTGATGTATCTTAAGCAGACTGTCCTTTAGGACAGTTGTCACAGGTTTGTCTAAAGTACCTGCTTTTCTGAATTCTCCCTGACGCACATGTGCTCCCCTGCCCCCTAAGTTTTGACAATTTGATGGGTGAAAAATGGTATCTGACTGTTGAAGTCTGCAAGTCTTTGTTATGTAAACATGTTTAATATTAGTTGGCAAGAATACTTTCATTAGGAAGACATTGGTGACCTAGTTTCCTTTTAAACTTGAATGAAGCCATAGTGTATCTCAAATGTGAGGTTAGCCACCCTTTTTCAGTTTCTCTCTAATTACAATTTAGAATGATGTTTCTGAGCCACCTGAGAAACACATTTTGATTTCTGGCTCTACATGGCCCAGGAATGTCTCATGCCCCTTGACCCCCAGCCTCCTCGGGGGTGGCCCAGCAGAAGGCAGGGGAGAGCTATAGCAGAAGCAACTCAACCTTCCAAGGTAGATAGCTCTGTGGACCAGTGATATTATTGGTCTTTCACATCATTTGCATGGGTGATCCAGGTGGGTCATCATTGGGCTGATGCCTTCCCAGAGCAAATCTGGGGGAGGAAACTGTAGTCACTGGGCAGGTTGGATCACTCACTAAGTAGGTTGTAGAGCATTTAGAGAGAAATAATTCCAAAGCATGCTGACATCTGTAGGTTCATTTAACCATGATAATAGTCTTCTCTTTGATGTTTGCGTGGCATTCATTTTTGCTCTTCTCATTTCTTCCAGAAGGCGCCCACTTCTGGATATCCATGTTGAACTGCACAGCAAAGTATATGATTGGAACAGTAGAGTTTCTGCTAAGGAGAAATATTCTGTCTGGCTGCAGCACACACTGAGAAAGAAACTCATCCTTTCTTGCACATGAAAAGCTAAGAGCCCTTTGTAGCCCTGTAGTGCCCATCCCTGGAGGGAGATTTTGAAGCAAGTTGTATATGTGTGTGATATGGATGAGGTAAGGTTCCATCGTGTGCTGAAATGACCCTCTGTAAGGATTGCTTGCCTGCAAAAGGTATTTGGACTATAGATTTGGAAGAGAAGGAATTGGTGGACATTCCCTGATTAACTAAGATAGCACATGAGTCATAATCTAGGAGTGGGATGGATCATCGCCATGTTTTGACAGTAACTTGCCAGAATGCTATGAATCAAACCTTTCCCTGTAGTTTTTACATAGTACATGCATACCAGAGGAAGCTGTGGCAGGAACTATGAGCATTGTTGTCCAGTATGAAAAAAAATGTAAAGCAGGAAAATCACGGAGAGCCACACTTATTATGGTATTTATTTATATTGCATTTTCTGATCTGTATTTATATTTGTGATGTAATAACTTTTCCCTACAACCATTCTCCAGAAGAGAAGGACCTTCCTCCGGAGCTGACAGAGAGAGCTAGCCTGCCTCTAGAGCCAGCCCTCTGACTTCAGAGCTTCTAGCCTCCTGAACTGTTACGGAGTAAATTTCTATTTGTTAAAGCAAATCACCTGTGGTATTTTCATTACAGCAGCATTAGATAACTAAGGCAAGTTCGCTAGTAATACAAATACCGTGTATGGCATCCTAACAAGAGGATTGGTCAGCTTTGCCCTCCTGCTAGGCTTAAAATAAGTCCTGTTAGATGTGGCAGGTGGGAGCCTTACTGACCAAGAAAGAAGAACAGGAGCAAAGTGAATCCTTTGGATCCAGGGTCGTTGTGCTGAGAACATTCTAGACCCAGGAGACAGAGAACTGCAATACAAGAGATGGCACAAGGTGGCTCAGCGGCAGCAAGCATGCACGGTGGCGGCAGCACCCCCAGGAGATGGCTCGGTGGGCTTCTCAGCCCACGGAGCAAGAAAGGTGAGTGTCGTCAGGCTGGAGGCTGCTGGTGGAGTAACGTGTCTCCAGGCACTTGTTCACTGGAGTTGAAAAGCTTTGTAACACTTGCTGGAGCTGGGTAGAGACTGAAATGGCCCAAGAGGACTGAAGGGCCAACAAGGACTGAGAGGCTGAGGGCCAGGGAGAGGCCTCCCTGTGGACTCAGCCAGGAAGTTGTCCTAACTGAAGAAGTGTATCTTAAGTCATTCCTGGTCCTGAATTGTAACTTGCTGAGTCTCTAATAGACCCCATAATCCTGTATATTGCCTGTGAGTTATGTGTGGCCATTGCAATGAATTATTGAACCAAGCAATGAAGTAGAGAGTGTAATCAGAGGGATGGCTGGTGTCAGAACTGGTAAAAATATTGTGGAGAGCAGAGGTGTGTCTGACCTGCTTTTTGTGGGAATCAGCTTTGGACTGAAGCTGATGGCAGTTAGATGCCCCTACTATGCCATTTTTGTAAGTGTGTTACTTCTTAGTCTTACATGAGAATAAATATTGTATTATTCAGGATGTTTTCAGATACAAATAACAGAAGTCCTAACCTACCATTTAACAGTCTGTTATGTCCTCTAGGACTCAATACTTGCCAGCTTTTCCCTCTACAGACTCAACACTTCACCTTTTACCTTCAGACTGTCATCTTGTGATCACAAGGTGGCCACAGGTCCGTATCTATATAACAGAAAGCATCTATTCCTTGTGTCTCTTCTTAGATCAAAGGAAAATTTTCCCAGAAGCTGTCCTACCCAAGTATCACCTCCTTTCACCTCTCCTTGGCTGGAATTGCCTGACACGTCTATTTTTTAAGCCATTCTCCTTGCATTGGCACGGGGAATGGAATGATACCATGGGTGGTTTAGACCAACCCACATTCTATCCTCTGGGACTGTTCCTGTAAGGCATATGGTTTCCAAAACTTGGGGTTCTGTTAGCAGGAAAGCAGTGAGGCATGGAGCTTCCGTTGGGGGTAGTGAACCGTAATGTATGGCAAAAGAACGAGAACATTTTTGTCATGGATGAAGAAACTGAGGCTAACAGCTATTATGTGACTTGTACCCAGATCTCAGAGGAATTCATTGGTAGTATCAAGCTTGATATGTTAATAGCCAGCCTTGTGAGCCTCATATCCTTTATGAATCAAAACAACCTCGGGAATGTTCAGCATTATATACCTGTCTCTGATGTCAGAATCATTGTCTTGCCTTTCCAGCCCCTGCTCTCGCCCCACAGAGAGCCAGCATATTTTGCCTTATCCCATCTGCTTGACGTGGTAAAAATACAGAGCTTGAAAAATCAGTGTTGTTTTCTTCCCAGGCTTTCCCTTCTTTTAAACAAAAAAGTTCAATTCTTAAGTATTTCATTTATGCCTTTGTACACTTTTTCCATTTTTCTTCCTGGTTTTAGTTATTTTTATTAATGCCAAGCACCAGTGAATCCCTGGACCCAAAAGGAAAGCATGCTAAATGCTTTCTTTGTGTGTTTTGTTTCCTAGCAACGGCACTGGGTAGAGTGTAGATGGCCCTAGTGCAGGGACCTGGGGACTCTACTGTTCGCGTGACTCCTTGCAAGGACTCAGGCTTCCTAAGCTGCTAACCTCTAAGGAGGAAGGCCTTGCCCTCCTTGGCCCATCTCACAGAATTGTTCTGAGGATGAGAAGAGAGAGACTTGATACCCTACTTGGGTGATGCTGTGTGAATGTAAGCTGCTCTTATTGTCCTACATTATAGGGGGTTATTTTGAAAAGATTGAACCAAACCCAGAAGATTTGACAGAATTTTGAGAGTAAAACACAGAAAGAATGTGTTTCAGGACGAGAAAACAAGTTGAGTGAAGGAACAGATAGGGGACATGCAGGCTGTTGTAGAAAGCTTATGGAGCCGTGCTAGCCGCAGGGTTACGAGCTTGGCTGCTAACCTAGAGGCTGACAGTTTGAATCTACCAGTCGCTCCTTGGAAACCCTATGAGGCCGTTCCACTCTGTCCCTTAGGACTGCGATGAGTTGCAATTGATTTGATGGCGGTTGGTTTTAAAACCTGTGTTTAGCTAGAGTGAAAAGGGTGTAAGTAACGGTGTGTGTGCTGAACCTGGAGATGGTGGTCGGTGTGAAGAGCCTGGAAAGCCCACGTCTCTGTCCTTCGGTCTGCTCTTGTGTAGGCTGTTTTCCTCTGTAATAGTGATGTCCTTGACTCTCTGCTACCTTTATGTTTATGAGTGTTTGGTTACTCAGTATTTCTCTTTTTTTTTCACTGACTTTTTTTTTCTTTTTTTAAAAATTTTTATTTAACATGACTGAGTGAAAATATACATTCACATATAAATTTACATGCCCACCTATATGCAGCTTCCACTGCTCTCCCTGTCCGGTGACTGCACACTATTCCTCTCTGCTCCATACATGCCTCATCCTCCCAACAACCTCCTTTCCCCTCCTCTCCGTCCACTCCCCTTCCTCCAGCCAGAGGTCTTCACTGACTAATTTTTAATGAAATAATTTGGATACCTTGAGACCTATCGTGATAACAATGTAATAAATAAATAAATAAATGCATCCACAACCCAGCTTAAATAAAATGTTTCAAAATATAATGAAAATGTAAAATATAATGAAGGACCCTTAAGACATTAGTTTAAAGAAGTAGTCTTAAATATGAGAGAAATGCACTAAAATTTTTCAAATTTTATTGTAACCCTTAACTGAGAACTAGCTTCAGTAATAGGGACCTGGTTAGGATGAGGTGTCCCTCTGGTTGGAATTTTAGATAGCCATTAAAATTATATGTACAAATCATAAGTACTTACATTGGTTGAACTGTTGTGAGCTGTGTTTACGTGAGTTATTTAAGTTTCAGAATAGCCCTGTGAGGTAGGTAGCATTATTATCCCCACTTTACGGGTGAGGACAGTGAGGCAAAGTGATGGCAAGTAGCTTACCTGTGGTCACCAAGCCCTGTGACAAGAATCCAGCCTGTAAAGAGAGCCACTTCAGGGCCCACACACATGACAGTTCTCTGTAACAGTTGACATTCTCCAAAGAATGTCAACATGCAAAATGCTCCTGTGTTCCAGTTAGGTGAAAAAAGGCAGCACACAAAATAATGCATGTAGTACGTTTATTGTAATGGGTTTAAAATGAAAATAAAGCAATCAAGTACCTCTTAGAGGAAAATAAAAGGGCAGAAAAAATGTCCCAAAAGGGATATGTAGATGCCAGGACTAGCTAATATTTTTTCTCCCTCTAGGTTTTCCTAATGCTCACCTGTATCTAAATGTGTTAATGTATGTAACAGTATTGGTTTCTACACCAAAGTGTAGGTAATCTCTTTCAACTTTGGACTAGTTGGTTTGTCCGTGCTAATAAAAACACCCTTCTCAGTTCTGTTTTCACTTCTCTATCTTGTCCTTGTTTCTGCTTTTGAGGAACAGAGAACCCGGATGTCGATACTGCTCCTCTGGCTGCTGGCTGTGAGGACTGGGGACCCCCTTCTCCTGGATTGTAGAAGCAGATTTTTGGTACTCAGCATGTTTCTTAGAACACTAAGAGGTCAGAACTGGAGGTTCAGCCTTCCGAGCTGGCTGCATGGCACCGACTTTACATAGCCTTTCCTTTTTCCCCTTCAAAATAGAAACCCCATCAAAATAGTAACTGTGCCCACAGCCTCAGACCACTTGTCTAAGCTTCAGCTTGTAGCTAGGTGTGTCCTTGTGACTAAGTCCTGGCAATGAGAAGTAAGCAAGAGTGTCATGTGACAGCTGGTATTTACTCTTTGCCCTCTCTCTGTCCCTTCCTCTATCCTGCTGACTAGCACATTAATGTGACACCTTGAGTTCCAGCTGCCGTCTTGAACTGTGACCATGCTGTAGGGATGGCAGAGTGCAATAAGGCACTGCGTAAAAGCACCTAAGACAATCAACCATAATTATATAATACCATCTAATACAGAAGTCCATACTCCGATTTCCCTAGTTGTTCCCAAAAGGCTTTTATAACCAATTTTTCCCTAGTCGGAATTTAGGTGTGGCTCATAGATTGCTTTTGTTGTGTTAAGTGCCTTTAGACCCTTAATGTAGAGTAATCAGCCCTCGAACCATTTTACCCCATTGGTGACCCTGTCTTTTAAAGTGTCTAGGCTAGTTAACTTGTAGAATGTGCCACATTCTAGATTTAATGAACATTTATAAAGAGTTTACTATGCTGCATAGATGAAGTAAGCAAAACTTGAGCTTCTGTTGTAATACCCAGAGACTGGTTCAGTCATGGAGACTGGGTCTTTGGTTTGTGTTCAAAGGAATCTTGATGCTTTACAGTTAGATTTTATCTCCTAAGGCCCTCACAAATAACACTTCTGAAAACAAGCTCAACAAATGTTACCTGTATCATTTCAAATTCACTCAAAATTTATTGATTCACTTCCAGAAAGGAAGCAGCATCTGGGATTTTTAAATGCCCAATGTAAGGCTGTGTTGTATACAGTTTCTTGGGAGGTGGTGGTTGTTGTTGTTGTTGTTGTGTGTGTGTGTTTAAAAGACTTTTTAAAGCATTCTCAGACTTACAGGAAAATTGTGCAGAAAGTTCAAGCTTTTCATGTACTCCCCTCCTCCACACGATTCCTCTAAGATCTTGCATTTAGGTGATACTTGGTTATAACTGATAAGCTGATACTGACGTAGTATTAACTAAAGCCTATAGAGTTTCATATAAGGGTTTATTTTACTTTTTTGTGTTGTATGGTTCTGTGGTATTGTGTGCCCTCAATTACAGTATCACACAGAGTAGTTTCACTGCCCTCAAAATGCCTTGTTTTCCAACTGTTAACTCTTCTTCTTTCTCACTTGTAATTACTTGTGATTTGACTGTCTCTGTAATTTTCCAGAATAACATATAGTTGGAATCAGACAGTATGTAGCGCTCAGATTGGCCTCTCACTTAGTAGCGTGCATTTAAGGTTCCTGTAGGTCTTTTTGTGATTTGATGATAGTCAGTTCTTTTTATCACTGGAAACTCTGGTGGCATAGTGGATTTAATGTGCTATGTCTGCTAACCAAAATGTCAGCAGTTCAAATCTGCCAGGAACTTCTTGGAAACTCTATGGGGCAGTTCTGCTCTGACCTCTGGTGTCACTATGAGTTGGACCCAACTTGTCGGCAGTGGGTTAACAAGCCATTGGATAGATATACTACTGTTTGTTTCTGCATTGATCAATTGAAGGACATTGTGGTTTCTTCCAATTCCTGGCAATTAAAATAACTCTCTTATAAATATTGATGTGCAATTTTTTATGAGGACACAGATTTTCAACTCATTTGGGTAAATACTTAGGAACATGATGGCTGGGTCGTATGGTAGACCTGTATTTAGCTTCCTAGGAGGTTTTAAAGGTTGATTTATTTAGTCATTCCTTTATTATTCGATGAGCTTTTATTAAACCTTCTGTATGTGAAATTAAGCTAAAAGATAAGCCTCCTCTGTAAACTTTTTCAGAATTGTTTGCCTCTGATGTGATAGGCAACAGATGAGAAAAGAGGAGGTTCTTCTTTTTTCTCTTTGGAAGAAAAGTAGGCAGAAGCCCTGATGAGTTCAGAAGAGGAAGTTTAAGCAATGAGTACATGAATCACCACCTAAGAAATGATGGGAAACCCTGGTGGTGTAGTGGGTTAAGTGCTACCACTGCTAACCAAAAGGTCAAAAGGTCACCAGTTCAAATCTACCACGCGCTCCTTGAATACTGTGTGGGCCAGTTCTACCCTGTCCCCTAGGGTCGCCATGAGTCGGATCCAACTGATGGCAGTAGACACTAGGCTAAGAAATGATTAAATCTACTAAGCGTAAGTTAAGGGGGGCTTTTAAAACATAGCCAGTTTGGTGAAAAATTGCATCATTATGTTTTAAAGAGAACAACAATACATGTAAAGTGTAAAATGTGGAAGCCAGGCATTAACTACTTTTTGTACATTAACTTATTTAATCAGCACAGTTCCGTAAGATTTTACTATTACTGCATTTTATATGTGAGGATTTTGTAAATCTTTTAAAGAAGTGGATTACCAACAGGTGGTTTATTTTATTTTATTTTATTTTCTGAACTAATCTGTTATTTAGCTAAAAGGTGACCTCAAAGGATAATTTAACTTTAAGGTTTAAAGTATACCTGAGGATAGTAGTCTTAAGGAGTCTTCTAGTCTCAACCAGTGTCGTAAGTCAGGACTTTTTAAGAATTGGAGTTCTACTGCACATTTTTTTCTTGTTCTGTAAGGATCTGTTAATGTGGCCCTGTTCAGAACTGTCAGTAGTGGTAGCTGAGCACAACTTAGTGCTGGTCTCAGGGTAGATGAGGCTGTGTTGTGTGTTGTCTGTTAGCCCTGCATACTAGTTTCTTCCCTGAGTCTCTCATTTTCTTCTTTCTCTTTTGTTCTGGATAAGTAGAGACCAATAGTTGTATCTTACATGACCTTTGCAAGCTTTTAAGGCTCCAGTTACTACTCACCACGTTGGGATATAAAACATATGCTTTGGGAACTGCATCATGCTAATTGAGCTGTCCCTTGGAACTGTAGTCCTAAGTCTTCAAACACTGAAAACCAATCTCCTCAGGTATCTTGTTATCTCTAGGATATATCCTTACCTGTGTCCTTCTGTGGGTCATTATGCATGTGGGTGCATATGCATGTAAACACATACTTACATACATGCATCTACAGAGTGTTTTTTCTGTGTGTACACATTTACGGACATACTCGTACTCGTATACTTGTATGTCTATATACATATTTGTGTAAGCGTACACTTAACATTTTGGTTGTTAATATTGTTGCCATATTGTGTTTGCCATATCCTTTACCGAAGACATCGTTCTCTTGTGCAAGGCTTCTTGGTGACATCATTTACATTGGTCAAGCTGTGTGCACTTCACCCATATTTGATACGCTTTGGCTTCCCGTCTCCAGAGTTACCAAGTCGAGTCTTCTAGTTTTGCAGAAGGGTTTGATTGTTTTTAAAATGTAGTTGTAATATTAATGTAGTATATGCTTTTTATATACAAATAATACCATAACTTTTTCCCTATAGGTTACAGCCTAAATGTAAAGCAAAATGTCTTCCGTTCATTATCAAAGTAATAAATGTTTTTAAAGGAATCATCACAATAAAAGCTACTTGTGCATGGAAAATGGTAGTCTAAGATGACTTGAACAATACTGGTGGCCTGCAATGTGAGTAAACTCCACTGTATTAGCTGTTTTGTTTTATGGAAAGCACATATTACTGTAATTTTAAAAAATAAAGTAAGAGTTATTTATTTTAAAAAGTCCAGTCTCCTTAATATACATAAACACAATTTCTGTTACATATAAATGGCAAAATAAATATTGCTCTCACTTTTCATTCATGCGGTCATGTCCATATCCATATGTCTCTATATGATATTTAAGTTGTTCACAATTTTTCACTATTTTAAACAATGCTATAAAGAACATTTTTCCTAACTGATTAATAAAATTCTGGAAACAGGATTTCCTGGTTTAAAGTTTAAATGTTGGTCATACAATCTAGTTATTGAGGCATCTTGCCAAACTGCCTTCCATCAACTTCTGTCTCCATCAGCAATGTAGTAAGTGCCTATATTTCATGCCACCGTGGGTTATACTCACCCTTCAGAATCTTTTGTCAGTTTGTTGGGTGAAGAAAGATAACTTGTTTTAATTCATATTTACTTCCCTGTTGCAGTATTGGCATCTCATCTTGTTTATTAGCCATTTAAATGCCCATTTTGGTGATTTTCTTGTTTACGTCCTGTTGATGCATTGTTTATTCATTAAACTTAACATGAATCATAAAACTAATTGTAAATAGGGATCTGCACTAAAAATCAGTAGGTTCTTTTTACAACTAGAAGTGACATATTTAACTACAAAAAGTCGAGCTGACAAGGAATTTCTTTAACTCTGTCTGCTTCCTTGAACACTTAAAGATTAATGAAGAGAGACAAAGCAAACTCTTATACAACAAATATGAGCTTCCTTTGTCTCCATTGTCACATTTCTTCTTTCTGTTCCAGAGAATGACATGTCCTTCCTCTTCAAAACTAACACTTCCACTTTTGCTTTGGATCCACATTCCTTTCTGCCAGTTCCCGGACTCTGGTCCATACGTAATTTCAGTTGTCTTGCATCTCTAGTCTCTTCTCTTTCATCCTTTAAGCTAAAACCAAGCTCTGCTTTCTCCATTAAATACAGTTCCTCTCCTTCGAGCCATTGTCCTGTGTAAACTTTATAGACGAATCGGTGCTTTTCATTTATTCCATACTTCCCTGTCATCTGGATTGCACTGTAACCATTCTGCCCTATCTGCAAGATCCAAAGGTACCACTGACCTTTGTTCTGAAACCAGTGGTCCTCGAAATCTCTGGGGCCATTGTCTTCTGCCTACGACTGCTCTGGTGGTGGTGCTATTGAAGTTCTGTCAATAACTTCTCTGATCAAGTCTTCTTGGTATCTCTTGATATCTTGGGATCTCTCCTCTTGATCACTATATGTATTTCTAACAACAGCTCCTTTGTTTTCTCTTTTTTCATTTTATCTGTTGCTTTATTTGTGGTTACAGTTACTACTCTAGGCCAGTGACTCCAGGATACATATTTCTAGCAACCTCCTCTCTTCAAGTTCTTATTTTTCGACTTGTTGGTAATCTTTTCCACTTGATTTTTTCCCTTGTCACTTCAAACTCTATAAATAAGCCTCCATTCAAAATCTGTTTTTCAGCCTGTGTCTCTGTTTCAGTAAATGGTGCTATCAGGTTTTACCTTGGTCCACCCTCATGTGTGTTTCTGTGTGTAACTAATTTCAAGATCCTTTCAGTTCTGAATCTCGATCTAGGTCTTCCATCCGTCTCCATCATGAGACTTCCTCTGCCTTCATTACCCATCTGTTGAACTATGAAATGACCTTCAGACTAGTCTTGCCCCCATTCTCTCATTTCATATACTGCCAACCAGAAGAATCTCCATAAGCACAGTTTTGTCATCAACTTTCTCAGAAAACTTCAAGACTCTCCAATTCATACACAGTGTGATTGCGGTTCAGCCAGAATTTTAAAACTCTGTCTAGCTTGTGTCTTCTTCATTTTAGCTTCTTAAAGCCCTCTCTTCACACATTGTTGGTCTAGTCGAATTGAAGAGCTCATGCTCTTGACCCTGGGTCTTTGGTCCTGGCCCTGGTATCTTCTTAATCTACCCTGTAGTCCACCCCACCATGTGTAATGTCACATGTCCAAAATATACCTCAAAGCCTGGTTTGAATGCTACCTGCTTTCATCCTCTATGAAACCATTTATCTCCTCAACTGGAAGTATCACCTCCTCTCTTGCATGGAATTACCGTGTCATCTGAATGTCTCCACGTCTTCCTTACAGCTTGCACCTCGTTCATAATTCTTTTTTTAAAAAAATCAACTTGAATATGCACATTTTAAAAACATTTTAGTATGTGTGAAATAGGATGCATCTTACACTGTCATGCGGTAAGTCTTGATGTGAACAAGCCATGGTCTGAGTGTAGGAGTGTCTCGTCAGTGTTAACATCTCTGCAGGCAACTAACATAATACAAAGCCTGGCACATAATAAGCACTCCTTCAATACGTGTGCACGGCAATCCCACGTGTTACAAAGCAGTACTGTTCCATGGGGTTTTCTTGGTTGTAGTTTCTGCAGAAACATCTCCTCAGGCTGTGGCACCACTGGGGAGTTCTACCTACCAACCACTAGGTTAGCCGTCAAATGACAAAGGCTTGTGCCACCTAAGTGACTTGATGACTGGAGGGTGGTTTGCTTTGTAAATATGAAATAAATGAAAGAAGAAATTATTGGCTCCTAAGTAACTTCTGTCAAGTCTTGTGACGTATTTGAGAACTTAACTTTAGCAGACAGTTTACTGAACATAATTTAAACTTCTACTATTAATGACCTAGGTTGTATGTTCATTAGGTTTTATATTGTAGAGTGTGATTTGTCACATAGGATTGGGTTGTGGTATGTCCTTTTCTTTATATCAGCGTGTGTTTATATATGGTGGTAAATGTATAGGTAACAAAACATTTCTCTTTTAAAAAAATTGAGCTATAACTTACATACTATAAAATTCACCCTTTTATAGTGTGTCCAATGACTTTGAGTATATTTTCAGAATTTTGCAACCATCCCACTATCTAATTTCAGAATATTTTCATCAGCCCAAATGGAAACCCTGCATGCATTGGCAGTCACTCCCCATTCTCCACTCTGCAAACCCTTGGCAAACATGGATTTACTTTCTATGGATTTGCCTATTCTGGGTCTTCACATCAATGGAATCATACGATATGTGGCTTTTTGTGGTGGGCGTCTTCCACTTACCATGATGTTTTAAGATTCATCCACACTGTAGCATGTACCAATACTTACTTCCTTTTTATCACCAAATAATATTCCACTGCATAGATACACTGCATTATGTTTGTCCATTCACCATTTGATGAGTATGTCAGTTATTTCCACTTTTTGGTTGTTATGAATAAGGCTGATATAAACATTTATGTATGAGTTTTTACATGGACATGTTTTCCATTCTCTTGAATATGTGCTTGTGTTGTAATTGTTGGGCTATATGGTAACTGCAGTCCCTGGGTGGCACATGCAAATGGTTAAGCACTGGGCTGCTAACTGAAAGCACTTTGAATCCACCCAGAGGTGCTTTGGGAGAAGATCTGGTCATCTACTCTTGAAGGTTCACAGCCATTGGAAATCCTGTGAAACACAGTTCCACTTTGAAACACTTGGAGTCACCATGAGTTGGAACTACTTGATGGTAACTGACTTTTGGTTTATGGTAACTATGATTGACAGTTTGAGAAACAGCCAAACTCTTTTCCAAAGTCGTTGTTCTATTTTACAATCCCACTAGCAGTGATGAGGGTTCCAATTTTTCCATCCTTATCCATACTGGTTATTTTTTGTTATTGTTGTTCTTTCTCCCCTTACCCCTCCCTCCCATTCACAGCTATTCTAGTGAGTGTGCAGTGTATCTCATTGTGGTTTTGATTTGCATTTCCCTTGTGACTAATGGGGAAGCCCTGGTGGTATAGTGGTTAAGAGCTATTGGCTACTAACTAAAATGTTGGCAGTTTGATTCCACCAGGCACGCCTTGGAAACTGTATGGGGCAGTTCTGCTACATCCTTTCAGGTTGCTGTGAGTTGGAATCAACTCATTGGCAACAGGTTTTGCTTTTTGTTTGTTTAATGACTAAAGGTGTTGAGCATCTTTTCATGTGTTTACTAGCCATTTGTATATCTTCTTTGGTGAAATCTATAATAAAATCCTTTGTCTTTTTGTTGTTGGGTTGTAACAGTTCTTTTTCTGTTCTGTATATTAGTACTTTAGCAAATATATGACTTGTAAATATTTTCTCCCATTCTATGGGTTGTCTTTTTATTTTCTTGATAGTGTCTTTTGTAGTGCAAAAGGTTTTCATTTGGATGATGTCCAGTTTATATTTTCTTTGTTGTTTGTGTTTTTGGTGTCATATTGTCTTAGTCATCTAGTGCTGCTATAACAGAGATTTTACAAATGGATGGCTTTAACAAAGAAAAATTTTATTCTGTGGCAGTTCAGTAGGCTACATGTCCAAATTAAGGGCATAAGTTCCAGAGGGAGGCTTTCTCTTTTGGCTCTAGAGGAAGGTCCTTGTCATCAACCTTCCCCTGGACTGGGAGCTTCTGAGGCACAGGGACCCTGTATCCTTTCCAAAAGATGTGCTCTGGTCCCTGCACTGCGTTCTTGGTGGTATGAGGTCCCCAACTCTCTGCTTCCTTCGCTTTCCTTTATATTCCACGAGATTGCCTCAAGGCACAATATAATCTTACACCAGTGAATCCCGCCCAGCCGACACAACCACCACCCATCCTGCCTTATTAACATCATGGAGGCAGGGTTTGCAGTGTACAGGAACATCACGCAATACTGGAAATCATGGTCTAGTCAGACTGTATACAGATTTTTTGGAAGATACAATTCAATCTATGACACATATTTAAGAAACTATTGTCTAAGCCAAGGTCACAAAGAATTATGCTTTTGTTCTAAGAGTTTAACTTTTCAGCTTTTACGTTTTGGTCTTTGATCTGCTTTGAGTGAATTTTTGTGCATGATATGAGGCATGGATCCAACTTCATTTTTTTGCTTGTGAATATCCTGTTGTCCCAGTGTTATTTGTTGGAAAGACCATTGAATTGTTTTGTCATCCTTATTGAAAATCAATTGACTATAAATGTAAGGATTTATTACTGGCCTTGCAATTCTGTTCCATTGATATCCCTGCCGTAATGATTGTACATTTGTAGTAAGATTTGAGATTAGGAAGTGTGAGTCCTCCATCTTTGTACTTTTTATTTGAGATTTTTGTTTTTTAACTATTCTGTTTCCCTTGTACTTCTATACGATTTTCTTTTCTTTTTTGGAATAAGTTTGTCGATTCTGCAAAAAGGGCCACTGGGATATTTGATAAAGTTGAGGAATATGACCATCTTAATTGAACTTTGTTTCTTGTATGCATTGGTATAAGTGATGTTTCTTATTGTTTGTCTTGCTGTAGATTTTTACAGATGTAAATATACTGTATATTTATGGATGTAATATGTGAAAAAATGGAAGATCTTCAATGAGATGAATTGACAGTGACTGCAACAATGGGCTCAATCCTAGTGACTGTGAGGATGGCGCAGGACTCAGCAGTGTATCAGTCTGTTGTACATAGTGTTTCTGTGAGTCAGAACGGACTTGATGGCACCTAACAACAACAATAACAAATATACCATGGACTGTGGAGGAATGAACAAATTAATGTTGGAAGAAGTACAGCCAGAATGTTCCTTAGAAGCAAGGATGGTGAAGCTTTGTCTCACTTTCGTTGGACAATTTATCAGAAGGGGCCAGTCCCTAGAGAAGAACATCATGCTTGGTACGGTAGAGGGCCGGCAGAAAAGAGTAAGGCTCTCAACGGGATGGACTGACACAGTGGCTGCAATAACAGGCCCAAACTGAGCAACGATTGTAAGGAGAGCACAGGACCAGTCAATGTCTCACTCTGTTGCACACAGGGTCACTGTGAGTTAGAACCGACTTGGTGGCAATTGACAACAGCTAAGGAATAGGCTGCCTTCTTGAAAAAAAGTTCAATCAAAGGCTCAAACAGATTTGTCCCTATTTTTTGTCCTAGAAAAAAACAAAGTTCCAAATGAAATAGCTTTCTGCTTTCATGTTTTACTCTTCTTTTTTAAGCAGCATTAAAACAATTTTATTCAAACTTAGCTAACATCTGTTTTTCTAGCCAATCTAATGCTAATTTGGGAAATACTACCATCTTGTGGAACTCCGAGGCTTTGCCATTCTAGAAATAACCTATCTTTCCCCTCCAAACTCACTTGGATAAGGAAGTGGGATGGAAGGCCACTGGTACACAAACTGGGGTTAGTTAAATTTACAGTTCAGCTTGCTAATTCTACTTTTGGGAATTAATCTTAAAGATGTAAATATGAATATGTACAAATATCTGTAAGACTAGTCAGTGCAGTATGGTCCACAATTATAAAAAATTGGAAACAAAGGTACAGTAATTGGAAATTAGTTATGTAAATTATGGTACATACATGGAGGGAGATAAACATCTAGTCACCAAATATGTTTTCATACACTGGGTAGTAATATGAAAAATTACATGTGTAGTTAACTGAGAAAGCAAATTGTATAGCAAAAGCAAATTAAAAATGTATGCAGAAAAAAGCCGAAACCTAAGAAAATCAGAGCAAGTGCATAAAGGCCAAAATACAACCTGAATTTAGAAACAATCCTAAGAACAGATTTGACACATTTAACAGTAATGACCAAAGAACAGAGGAGTTGTGGAATGGTATCAAGGACATCATGCTTGAAGAAATCAAGAGGTCATTAAAAAAGACAGGAAAGACCAAAATGAATGGCAAAAGAGACCCCCAAACTTGCTTTTGAATGTTGAATAGCGGCAGCAAATAGAAGAAATGATGAAGTGGAAGAGTTTAACAGAAGATTTCAGAGGGTGACGCAATAAGACAAAGTAAAGTATTATAATGAAATGTGCAAAGATTCGGAGTCAGAAAACCAAAAAGAAAGAAGGCACTTGGCTCTTCTGATGCTGAATGAACTGAAGAAAAAATTCAAGCCTTGAGTTGCAATGTTGAATGAATCTACAGGAAAATATGCAACAACACAGTAAGCATCCAAAGAAGAGGGAAGGAATATACAGTCACTGCACCAAAAATAATTCATTGATGTTCAGCGATTTCAGCAGGTAGCATGTGATCAAGAACCGATGGTACTTAAGGAAGAAGTCCAGGCCACACTGAAGCGAATGGCAAGAAACAAGCCTCCGGGAACTGACAATACAACTGAGATGTTTCAACAAACGATTGTAGTGCTGAAAGTACTTACTCATCTGTGCCAAGAAATTTGGAAGACAACTTCCTGGCCAACCAATTGGAAGAGATCTGTATTTGTACCCATTCCAAAGAAAGGTAATCCAGCAGAGTGTGGAAACTATCAAACAATATCATTGATACCACACACAAGCAAAACTCTGCTGAAGATCATTTAAAAGGAGCTGCAGCCAGGAAACTGCCTGAATTTTAAACTGGATTCAGAAGAGGATGCGGAGAGAAGGGTAACACAGCTGATGTCAGATGAATCCCAGCTGAAAGCCAAGAATACCAAAAAGATGTTTATCTGTGTTTTATTGACTATGCAAAGGCATTTAGCTATGTGTATAATAACAAATTATGACAACACTGTGAAGAATGGGAATTCCAGAACACTTAACTGTGCTCATAAGGAACATGTACATAGACCAAGAGGCAGTTGTTCTAACAGAACAAGGGTATACTATGTGGTTTAAAGTCAAGAACAGTGTGCATTGGGGTTGTATCCTTTCAGCATACTTGTTCCATCAGTATATCAAGCAAATGATTTGAGAAACTGGGCTATATGAAGAACAAGGAATTAAGATTGGAGGAAGATTCATTAACAACCTATGATACTCAGATGACACAGTCTTGCTTGTTGAAAGCAAAGAGGACTTGAAGCACTTACTCTTGAAGACCCAAGACTGTAATGTCTTCAGTATAGATTATACCTGAACATAAGGAAAACAAAAATCCTCCTAACTGGACTTATAAGCAACACATGGTAAACAGAGAAAATATTGGAGTTGTCAAGGATTTCATTTCACTTGGATCCATAATCAACATATATGGAGACAGCTGTCAAGAAATCAGACAGTGTATCGCATTGGGCACATCTCTTGTAAAAATCTTCTTTAAAGTGTTAAAAAACAAATATATTACTTTAAGAACTGAAGTATGTCTGACCCAAGCCATGGTATTTTCAGGTGCCTTATGCATGCAAAAGCTGAATAGTGAGTATGGAAGGCCAAAGAAGAATTGATGACTACTGAATGGACTGTCAGAAGAGTGAACAAATCTGTCATGGAAGAAATACAGCCAGAATTCTCCTTGGAAGCAAGGATGGCAAGACATGGTCTCACATACACTGGACATGTTATCAGAATGGGCCACTCCGTGGAGAAAGAAATCATGCTTGGTAAAGTAGAGGTTCAGGGAAAGAGAGGAAGACCATCAATGGGGTGGAAAGACACAGTGGCTGCAACAGTAGGTTCAAGCATGACAATGATTGTGAGGATAACATAAGACTGGGCAATGTTTCATTCTGTCACAAATGGTGTTCCCATGAGCTGGAGCTGACGCAATGGCACCTAACAGCAACAATAAAATATTGAAAGTAGTTACAGAATAACAATTGGCTTTGTGTGTGTTTCTGTTTTGCGACTTTTCTACATTAAATATTAGAAGTTTCCCCTACCCTCTCCTTTTGTAAATCGGAGAAGAAGGTTGTTGAAGTGGCCAGTATAAACCTCGCTGCTATCTAGTCCATTTGAACTAATAGTGACACTGTAGAACAAAGAACTGCCCCGTAGGGTTTCCAAGGCCCAAGGAGCAGCTGATGGATTTGACCTACCAGCCTTTAGGTTAGCAGCTGTAGCACTTAACCACTGAACCACCAGATCTCCTGGATCAGCATAAAACAAAAAGAACAAACCTGTTGCTGTTGAGTCGATTCCAACTCACAGCAACCCTATAGGTCAGGGTAGAACTGCCCATAGAATTTCCAAGGAGTACCTTGGATTTGAACAGCCAGCCTTTTGATTAGCAGCCATCACACTCAACCACTATGCCACTAGGGTTTCCTTGATCAGCACTGTGAACAAAATAGGTCATACTTGTCTAGGAGCTACAGTTTCCTGCCAGTTTACTAGTTTGAGATCTTTGCTTGGAGCCTTGCAGAAAAAACCTTCCCCTTCAGAACTTACCTTTACTATGCTTCTGTAAACCCAGATAAGACCAGTTCTGGGGAAGGTACAAGTGTACGGGAAAAGCAGTGGAGAGTAGGGGAGGGCAGGGGGTTCTTGGAAGTTGTAGGAGAGAGGGAGGTGAGTGTTGGGGATGGAGTGGAAGTTTCACAGCATGGAGCTCTTCTCTGGCTCACACACACCACCCCCAATCATTTGTGTCAGTTCTTTAGTTCGTGAGTCTTCTTACAAATGTGTGAAACTCTGACTAGAGCCTGGATATATAAAGGACAACCAGCTGCCAGCCCGCTGCCTCCCCACCAAAGCAGAGCTGAAGAACAACATTTGGGTACTTCCCCTGTGTCACCAGGACAATAGTAGAAACCTGACACTATAAAAATGCCATAAAGGTTTTGGTTGGCCATTCAAGTGTACTCACGGGTCAGCAGTTTACCAGGAAGAGGCTGTAAGAAGCGTTTGTTCTTTCCACTACTGTCAGCTCACAGCTTGATCTCAGTAATTGCATTCCAAATGTGAAGTATGAAAAGCTGAACACAAACATCTACACTGCATGCCATCTGCCCATGAGACTTGATTCTAGCATTTCCCTTTAATACTAGACTTTACTTCCGGCATCTTTAGTCTACCTCTACCCAGCTCAGGTATGCATGTACTTCCTCCTCCCCCTGACCCTCCCAGGCACCCCCGACTGGATTCATCCGGTGCTCCTGGAGCTCTGTGGCACTTAGGGGAAGCCCTACTGAAGCATCACGACATTCTGCCCAATAGTTACAGATGTTATATTACATGATGTCATAGTGGATTACAAGAAGCAACAGCACTGGGATAAAGAGCATGGGTTATGGAGTCAGATAAACCTAGGTTTGAGTCCTGAATCCCACTTCTTCCCAGCTTTGTCACAGTGGCAAATATTTTCTCTCTGATGTCTTTATTCTGGTTCTGACATTTATAGAACCCCAAACTCAAACTCATTCCTACTGAGTAGATTCTGACTCATTGAGACTCTATAGGACAGGATAGAACTGACCCATAGTGTTTCCAAGGAGCGCCCAGTGGATTTGAACTGCCAAACTTCTGGTTAACAGCTGTAGCTCTTAACCACTACAGTACTAGGGTTTCCTAGTTCTTATGAGAATTAATTAAAGAAGAAGGGGTAAAGATAATGGAGGTCATCAGAGTTATTATTAAAGGCAGGCTCTGCTTTTCATTTTGCTTTACCATTGTGCCCTTTACACATAACAATTGGTTGAAACATATTTAATACAACTGAATACAAATTGGAACAGTTAATGTGCTTTATAAATGGATGTGAAGTGACAATGTCAGCAAACTGCCTTCCCAAATGGCCTAAGAAATGAAAAGTAAATATGTATCAGGTCTGACAAGTTTGTGAACTCATCTTAGAAAGTATACCTCATTGCTAAAAATCACGAGAGTCACCTTTGAAGTACTGCCTTTGTGAAGCTATGCACTGATGCCAGCACTTAATCTACCCGTCAAAGCAATTTTGGAGCTCTTTTCTGGAATGGCCATCAAAGCTATTGTCTATTACTCTTGATGTCCTGAATGTCATGAAAATGTATTTATTTCTCTTCGGGTAAAGAAAAAGTCACTGGGGGCCAGATCAAGTGAGCAGAGAGGGTGTTCTAATACAGTTATTTGTTTACTGGCTAAAAACTCCCTCACAGACAGTAACACGTGAGCTATTGCACAGTAGTGACACAAGAGTCATGAGTTGTCGGCAAAAAGTTCAGGTTGTTTTGTATCTATGTTTTTCACACAACTGTTTGTCCAGTTGGTACAAATTCATAATGAACAATCCCTCTGATATCAAAATAGGTGAGTGACATCATCCTGACTCTTGATTTGGACTGATGAAACATTTTTGGTGGTGCAGAATTGACTGACGTCCATTGTGCACTTTGATGCTTAAATTTCAGGGTTGCATTGCTACCCCCATGTTTCATCACAAGTGATAACACAGCCCCAAACATCCCCTTGCCTCTCCAAAAGGTCTTGGCAAACATTGACTCTCCTTTGCTTTTATTCATAGTTGAGTACCTTCAGAACCATTTTTGCACACATATTTCTCATGCCAAGATTTTCAGTTTCTCTATCGATGTTTACTTGGTCTGCTACGCTTTCCATAGCCAGCCAATGATTCTGACGTACAATCTCATGAATTTTTGTAATGTTTTCGTCAGTTCTGACCTCTCTTTATCAGTGACACTTTCTCTCCTCTCAGAAAAATGTCTAATCTACTTGTACACTGCCGTTTTCTTCATGGCGTTCTCCCCATAAACTTGGACTAACATGCCTCTGTTTTCACTTCCTGTCTTGCCAAGTTTAGCAAGAAATTTAATGCTCTAATTCCAGCTCTGACATTCTCACAACAGCACACAAAAACACACAACAGTAACAAATGCCACTCAGCAAGACACCACCACACGCTGACATGTCTCACAGCTGTGAGACACTGATATACCAAGGTTATGAAACCTCACTGAGTTGTTTGTACAGGGCTGCCAACGTAAGCACACAATGACAAGTTCATGAACTTAGTTGTCACACCTCATAAAACATCTTTCTGAGATCCTGTACTCCTTACTGGAACTCTGCACATCTAAATTAGCTTAATTATGGTATAGTGACTTACAGTATGGACTTACAAGTCAAACTTTCTCTTTCAAATCTTGGCTCTGCCACTAGGTAGCTGTATGGGCTTGAGCAAATTACCGAACATCTCTTTGCTTCAGTTTCCACATTGTACAGCAGGGTTCATAGTAAACCTTAAAGGGTTTCTGGGATGATTGAATGTGTAAATATTTGTAAATACTTGGCCCCTGCCATATGATGTACGTGACATAAGTATTATTATTAGAAATAATTTCTGCAAAGTCTGCTTTTCTTGCTGAACTGAATGCCTGGTGAGAGCAGACTGCATCAGGTTTGTTTCCTAATACTTGAATATTTGAGTCTTTGCTAAAACCTCCAAATAGGCTTATAGACCAAATCCCTCTTGTCGGTTTAAAAATCATTTTTATTTGTTTAGCTATGCATGGACTTCTACTCTGTCTTGGGTTGCTGTGAGTCAGAATTGACTCGATGGCAGTTGGGCTTTGATTTTTTTATGCACAGACTTTGGGCTTGAATCCTTAATCTTTGAGGAAAAGATTAAGATGATTGACTACCATTCCACTAGTCTTTGGGTGGTTTATTTTAAAGGTTAAGTGAGTGTGAGGAAGGAGTTGGAACCCACAGGAAAAGCTAAGCAGTTAGGAGCATCCAAGGGTTCATTTCTGAAAGTCTTCTCATTTACCTAAGGAGGCTGGTAGTACAGTGGTTAAATGTTCAGCAGCTAACTTAAAAACTGGTAGCTGGGACCCACCAGGGTCTCTATGGGAGAAAGAGATGGCAATGTGTTTCCCTAAACATTACATTCTAGAAGATTCCATGGGGAAGGCTTACTTTGTCTTATACAAAAAAAAATAAATCAAACCAAACCCACTGCCATCAAGTCAATTCTGACTTTTAGCAGCCTTACAGAACAAAGTAGAATGGCCTCATGGAGTTTCCAAGGAGCACCTGGTGGATTTGAACTGCCAACCTTCTGGTTAGCAGCCGTAGCGCTTAACCCCCCCCCCCCCCGGGTTTCTTGAGAGTTACTGTAAATTGGAGTGGACTCCAGGGCAACTCATTTTTGCCTTACTGGGGAAAATCCTGAGATGTACATGGGAAAGAAACTTGTGAACATGCCATTAGGAGCCGCTGTTTGACAGGTTTATGGCAGCGCTGGCAAAGGGGAGGAGAAAACGCTGACAGGCAATGACGTCATCAGCAGGAAGTTAAGATCACAAGTTACAAAGGCCAGAAAGTCCCGTTTTCACTTGCTCAGCCAACTAGTCTGGATTGCTTTTCCCGCCCAAATGGGAGCTTCCTGGGAACTGGGAGCACATCAAGGATCTGAATTCCAATTTCTCTGAGTGGGACTTGATCTGAAGGTAGGTAGTACCTTTCCCTCCCTCAGGGCTTGGGTTCTAGCCTCTTCTTCCTTTGCTTCATGTCGTAGAAACTTGAAAAACCTAGTTGTCAGCAATGGCATTTTTTCTGCCTGGGTTTCTCTGCTGTGCCAGAGAAAAACAAAGTAAAAAAATTACAACAACCACCACCAAAAAAAAAAAAAAAAAAACCAGAGAGGCTCCAACACGGCAGCCTCTTATTGCAATGTTTGGCTGACTTAGTAAAGCTAGAAAAATACAACGTTATCACTCGTTAGAATAGGAAAATCTCTCCAAGAAACCAGTCACTTGCTCTCAGGGACAGTCGAAGGGGAAGACCACATGAAAAATAGCTTCTATCCTCCCCACCCCCAACAACAAAAGTAGTAAATGTACCTTGCAATAAAATTTGAGAAAGTCCAGCTGTATTATCTATAGTTACACCAGAGCCCTGGTGGTAGAGTGGTAAAGAGCTATGGCTGCTTATCTGCCATGTGCTCCTTGGAAACCTATGGAGCAGTTCTACGCAGTCCCACAGGGTCACTATGAAGTCAGAGCCAACTCAACTGCAATGGATATGGGTTGCTTTTTGGATCGTTACATCAAGGAGGAGCCCCGGTGGTGCAGTGGTTAAGTGCTTAGCTGCTAACTGACAAGTCAGTGGCTTGAACTGACCAGCTGCCCCAGGAAAGTCTGCTTCTGTGAAGGCTCTAGCCTTGGAAACCCTATGAGGGCCGTTCTCCGTCCTATAGGGTTGTTCTGAGTGTGAATTCATTCAGTGGGAGTGGGTTCGGTTTGGCTTTTGTTTACAGTTATACCAGTTAGATATTATTAATGTATTTTTAACCACCTAGATAGTCTTGCTGTTGATGTGTTGTTTCTGCTTTGTTTGCCTTCCTTCCTAGAGTAGTTACCCGTTTCTAAAAACAGCCAAGTCATGCACCGAGAATATACTGCTCAAGTCTTTTAGCATGAGTGGTATTACAATGAAAAGTTTCATCGATAGATTTCTCTTCTAATAAGAGCAAAATTTAGTGTAAATACCCAAAGGCAAAGATGAGAAGGCAAAAAGAGGAAGGGAAGCTGGATCAGCAGAAAAAGAACAAAGAGAATGGAAATAAGGTGGATGCCACCATGTTGTAAAAACTGCCGCCTTATGGCATGGAATCATTTGTTTAAAAATTGTAAAAGGGGAACCTAATTTGCTGTGTAAACTTTCACGTAAAACACCTTTAAGTATCTTGAAAAGAATTTTTACTGATCCTAAGTTATAACTTGTTCCTTCCTGAACAAAGCCCTTAATTGTGAGTCTGATCTGTGAGGTCTGTGTGGCCATTGCAACAAATAATCAAACCCCAGAGACAGGTAGTTTCCTGGAGAGCAGGCTGGTGTCAGAACTGGTACAAAGGGTTCGAGGGTGGAGCTTTGAGCTGACAGCCCAGGACCTTGATGCTCATCCCCCTACCCCAGGAGGTAGACTCGGAGGTTTGACCGTTTTACCGTTGTGGGTGTAAAAATTGTTGTGTCAGTATATGTAGCAAGTGTGTGTTTTGCTGTGTATTTTCAACAACAAATATAAAATATTAGTGTAGAAAAAAACTATAATTTATTAACACCTCTGGTGGAAACACAATGGATAATTTGTAACTTCCTGCAACTTGGTCTAAAACTATCCTTTCGGTCCAGGGTCTGGGATCACGGCTTCCTGTCTGTGAGATAAAGATGTGCAGGACGTTAACCTTCTGAAGTAAAGGATGTAATGAAGCCCTCACGGCCCCTCACTGTTTTTGGATTGACAGTTGCTTCAGAAGAATAGACCTTTGTGCTGCCTTATTTCTAAAATTTAAAACATAAATCCTTTCCAAAATTTAAAACATAAAACATATTTTGAAAATTTAAAAGATAAAATTCAAGACATAAATCCAATAAGCAGAAATGAATTTGGGCCTATGAGCTCAAAATTGAGTTCTAATAAAAATTCCCTCCACCTCTCCTAAAGAGCCACATGCAAACTTGCGTTGGGGTGGAATTTTCTAGGCTGTTGCTATCTGAAGTAGCCATGTAGGAATTTTAATTTTTTTAAGCACTTCTAGGAAAGTGTAATGCCGGGAACTGGGACAGCCAGGACTGAGGGAGGGGCTAGGAAGTTGGGGTGCTGGGCGTTTTCACTGTCCAACACTTTACCCCACTTGTTTGTCTCTCCTAAGCTACTGGCCACGATGGCTCAAGGTCAAGGTCTGGACGCCAGTTTGGAGGAAAATAGTAGCCTGGATTTCCGCAGGAGGCTTCTGAAGATCAGCGAATTCCTGGGGTCCAAAGACGTGGAGGCCCTCAAGTTTCTCTGCCGCGATTGGCTTCTCCCCAAGAAGCTGGAGAAGTCGGGCTCAGCCCTGGAGATCTTTGAGCAGTTACTGGCCGAGGAGCAGCTGAGCGAGGAAGACCCCTTCCTGCTGGCTGAGCTCCTCTTCATCATGAGGCAGAAGTCACTGCTGCGGCACCTCGGCGTCTCCAAAGAGCAAGTGCAGAACCGGCTGCCCCACCAGGGCAGGGTCTCCGCGTTCAGGTAAAGAGGTGTCGGTGATCACAACGCGGGGGGGGGGATCTTCCATTTCCCCTCCTCCTTCATCCCGGAAACAGCCAGTGTCCGTTCAGGCCACCGGGCTTTGAAAGAACTGGGATTAAAGTGCTTTTTCTACATGTATCTCCGTGATGGGTATAGTGATTCAAAACGGTGATTTCTCAGTTTTGGGTGCTAATGAGATGTAAGACTGGGAGGTGAGCTGTGGGCCTGAAGAGTCTTTCCTTTGTTGGAAAGCAAGGCTTTTCTGAAATTTTATTGTCCTCTGCTGCGGCTGTTGTGGGGCACTGGTCTAAGAGCTCAGGCTGCTCACCTAAAAGTTGGCAGTCTGATTCTACCAGCCGTTCTTTGGAGATCTTATGGGGCGGTCCTATGAGTCAGAATCGACTGGATGGCATGGGTCTGGTTTTGTTACTCCCGGGGTTGGAATCGTTCCAATGGGAAATAATGTTTATAGCAGCACTCGGTGCTTTTCCTGTGATGCCTTCTGCAGATGTGAGATTTTGTCATTTTGCTTGTGTTCTTTAGAAAGCTGCTCTATGAACTGTCAGAAGACATCGATTCCGAGAGTTTAAGGAGCATGATCTTCTTACTGCCAAACGTGTGTCCAAAAACTGAGATGGTGAGTGGGTCCTATAGCAGGGGGTCTGTGTGAGCGCTGCCTTCACGGGGGCCCTTCCTCAGGGACTGGGAGGGCGCTGGGAGGGTTTATAGGAAAGCTTCTTTGTTTTCAGGAGGCCGCGTCAGACTGCAGGGTTAGGGACACTGATTTCAGCATTAGATGGGCCTGCATTCAGTCTGATTCTGCTGCCTTGCTCCTGATCCGGGGCAAGTTATTGTACCTTTCTGAATCTGCATTTGCATATATGCTAAATTGTGTATAATTGGACTCCTTCCGCCTTCCTGCCGGGAGAATTAGCAGACATTATGTGTATAAAGCATGGACGTGGGTCCCGTGCTTGGCACATGGTAAACCCTCAGTCTGGAGTCTCTGGGTGGTGCACTGGTTAACGCATGCACTGGGTAATGTGCGTGGCTGCTCTCTGAAAGGTTGGTGGGCTAGTTCACCCTGAGGCACCTCGAAAAAAAAGCCTGATGATCTGCTTGTAAAAAATCAGCCACTGAAAACCCTGTTGAGCTCAGTTTTACTCTGACACACATGAGGTTGCCATGAGTCAGACCTTGATGTGAGGGCACCTGGTTTAACTGCTCAGTAATCACTAACTATTTGTTGGGGTCCTCTGTGTTTTATGATATAGGAATATGTGGGGCACAACAAGGAGGTGAGCGAATGATAAGCTATAGCCCAGTAGGAGTTATTTTTTCATCATCTTCGTTAGGAGAGGTTTCTGAGGGGCCTGTGGTGTCCTTTTTAGTGGATTTTGCATGTCTGTATATCCGGGTTTTTATGAAAATCATATGAGACAGATGTTCCTGAATGTGTTTTGTCAAAGTGATACAGGGACTTTGACTTAATAATATTGTTTTTAATAGTAACATAATTGCTGCCTGCTAATATTATTACTGTGTCAGTTACATTTGAGGGCAGGAAAATAGCAGCTATACCTCTCTGTTTCTGGTTTCCACATTTTATATATTTTCTTTCAACTCTGATAACAACTTGTAAGCAGATAAGTCAGTAATTTGGGAAGGGGGCAATGTTCAATTTTACCTTGTAATACTCTCTTGATTGTGTTATTTAATTGCTAATTTTATGGTATTTTAAGTTATGTGACATTTGATAATACAAGCAAACATGTAACATGCATGCAGGTTATGATATATAGTAATAAAGTGAGCAGCTATGACTTTACAAATAAGGACATCACCAATGTTCTGGAACCTAGCTGTGTGTGCCTCCCATGTGACAATCCCACTAGATCCACTGATAGTATTGAAAAATACCCTTTTATTGTTTGTTTAATCACAGTGGTCGCTATGGCAATGGTGTTTGTGTTGCTTTTTAACTGTGGAGGAACGGGAAGCTGTTTTTCATGGACTCAGTTAAGGGAGAAGAGTCAATAACTCATTGTGTGCTTGTGTTAGGCCTGTAGAACCCAGCACGTTCATGCTCTCTGTCTGGCCACAACCTGTGAGTCATCGTTTTCCCTTTTCAGAGCCTCAGAGAATTCAGCCTCTTGTGTTCTTTCAATCTGTCACTCTGACTCCACCTCTTGGGTTTCTATCTCCCCAGGATGAGTTGTGCGCTCCTTAGGGGTAGGGACTAAGTCTTTTCATTGTAGTCCCAGAACCTTGCCAAATCGGTCACGAAAGGGTGACCTATAAGGCTAAATGAATGCAGAAATGAGTGGAATGGTGCACTTTTCCTCTTCCCTTTCTGAATAACTCCCAGAACCCTTCACTGTGTGTGATTTTGCAGTGTGTAACTTGGACTGACAGGGATGACTAAGTCACATCAGTAGGGATGTGCAGGGACACACTTCTAACATTCTCACAGTTGTTGCCTCTTCTCGGAGTCTCCTTGTTTTCTTCTCTGGGTGGTCCCTGCAAGTTCTGATGCCCTTCTTTATTTTTCACATTTTTTTTCTTTTCTTCTTATCTTTTTGTTGTTAAAATCCCCCAAAAATCAGGTACAGAAAGTGACACAAGACCAACATACAGCTTCATGATTTTTAAGGCTTGAAACCACCGCGCAGATCAAGAAGCTGAATGTTGACAGCCACTCCTGAAAACTCTCCTTTGGTTGCATCATAATCACAGCCCTCGCCGCCCCCCAGAACTGAGCCCCTTAGAGCTACAGCTCTGCTGCATGGTAGCTTTATGATTTTTGTCCTTAAGTCGGCCTCCTTACATCACATGCTTGGTCTTGGCACGTTTTTTTCTTTTAGTCTCTTAATCTGTAGCCTAAATCTTCTCCCTAGTCACTTTCTTTTTCTTAAAAGCTGGGTATTGAAGAACTCCAGGGTACTTGATCTATAGGTTTCTCACAATGAAGCCTCAGTGTCCAAGAGTTCTTGGAGGGTTAAAAATATCAAGAAGCTTTGCTAATAATTTATAGTACTACAAAGACAATAGCTGAGTATGTTCTGCTTCTGCCAGGAATTTTCAGGGCTCACCTTTGCATTAGTGTAAAGCAATTACCAGCTAAAGTGATAGCCAGAAAACCAAAACCAAACCCATTGCCATTGAGTCAATTCTGATTCATAGAGACTCTATAGGACAGAGTGGAACAACCTCATAGAGTTTCCAAGGAGCACCTGGTGGATTTGAACTGTGGATCTTTTGACTAGTAGCTGTAGCCCTTAACTACTATGCAACCAGGGTAACAGCATTTCATCTTAAATGCCAAATTTTTCAGCATTGGAGATTCCTGTAGTTTGAGAAGCTCTCTAGATGATTGTAAGGACATTCTCTCCCAACCTGGGACATCTGCTCACAAATTTCCTAGACTCTGCGTTTATAAATAAAAGCAGACCACTTTTTTCAAGAATAATATTTTATTGTGTTTTCTGAGAAACTTTACACAGAAAATTGGGTTCACACTTGATGGTTTCTATACACATTTTTCAATGATGTTAGTTATATTTTTCCCAATTGTCAACATTCTCTAATTGCATTCTGTTTCATTTCCAGTACTCTACTTTCCCTGCCCCCTTGTCTTGTCTTTGCTTTAATTGTTGACTCTTTGATCTCATACAGATGGTTTCTTAACGGAACCCTACATTTATGGATACAGTACTCACTATACTCTGGAAATCCTGGTGGTGTAGTGGTTAAATGTTACGTCTGCTAACCAACAGGTTAGCAGTTTGAATCCACCAGGCGTTCCTTGGAAACAGTGTGGAGCGGTTGAACGCTGTCCCACAGGGTCAGTATGAGTTGGAATCGACTTGATGGCAGTGGGTTATACTCACAGGTAATGCCCTTTACTTTGTGTGCCAATCTGTTCTTTTGCTAAAAGGTGGCCTAGAGGATAGTTTTGGTTGGAGGTTTAAAGAATATCTCAGGGCGATAGCCTCAGAGGGTTCTTTTTATAGTTTCAGCTGGTCTGGTAAGTCTAGACTTTTAAAGAATTTGAATTCTGTTCTGTGTTTTTCTCCCATTCTATCAGAGTCCCTCTACTGGGACCCTGCCCAGAAAGGTATTTGGTGGTGACAGGTCTCCGGGTAGGTGACATCACGACTCATGTAGGCTGTTAGACCTGTAGGCTACTTTCTTCACTTACATTTTGGTTTCCTTCTTTCTGTTGTGTTCCTGACAATTATAGACCAATAGCAGTACTTTAGATGACTGCTTACAATGTTTTAAGACTTTAGACACTACTCGCCTTACTAGGATACAGAACATGAACTTGATGAACTGTATTATGCCAATTGACTGAGTTATCTCGTGAAACTGAGGTCTTAAGCCTCCAGACCCAGAGGAGAAGTCTCACGATGTGTTTGGTTATGTCTGAGAAGTGTCTGTAACCGTATCTTCTGTGACTATATGTGTCATAGTCATAGCTATGTATACTGGTACATAAAGGTAATTCTGTCTGTGTACACATATGGACTCACCAGTAGCTATATAAATGTATGCCTGTACACCTACATATGTGACCACACACTTGTTTTGTTTTTGAACATCAGAACACTTTTTATTGTTGTATTTTTCCGCATTCGATGAACATGCCTCCTTACTTTCTGGGGAACATGGAGCAGAGGGTGAGGGAAAGGGGGCATTTTTTAAAAGAGGTTCCTGATATGCTTAACAGCGAGCAATGGTCTTCCACTAGGAAAAGCCGGGGAGTGAGTTTCTTTCCTCTTTTATTCCACACAGACCTAGTCCTCAACTGAAAGGCATTGTGGCCACTGAAGCGTTTTTTATTGTCAGTAACACAGAGTCATATCAGTTGGAATAAACTTGCAGCTAACAACAATGACAACGGCATACCATATATTTCTCCCCCACTAAGTTAGTTTTTAAATGATTGTGATCAAGTACCCAGATGACTTTGTATGATTTTGTCACTCAGTGCAGTAGTAAAAGGAGAAGCCACTGTGTTTAACTGTAGCTAGGGCTGTGGGATTACCTGGTCACATTCGGGAAAACTGGGCTTCCTTTTTGGATTTCAGGTGATCTCCAATATGTTCCACAGGAGATCTAACTCTTCCTGTCAGACATGTAGCCGAGGTACTAATCCAGGCTATCTTCTCTTGGGCTTTGTGACCAGGCCAGCCTTCTGAACTGTACATACAATCTCTAAGCAATCTAGATGAGTTTCTACTTCAGACTTAATGAGGTGACAGTGTCTGAAATTGCAACTGCAATCTTAAGAGATTTTATCAAGAAGTAACTTTTGTACTTTTAGAGGAGGGCCTGAATACCCCTCAGCAAAAAAGAAAAGGTCCTACCTTCTATAGTCTCTCAAAAACCGAACCCAACCCAGCCCACTGCCATTGAGCCGATTCGGACTCATGGTGGCCCTATACAACAGGGTAGAACTGCACCAGAGAGTTTTCAAGGAGCGCCTGGTGGACTCAAACTGTTGACACTTCTGGTAAGCAGTCATAGCGCTTAATCACTATGCTACCAGCATTTCTGTGGGCTCTCAGGAGGAGCAAAAATGATCTTTGCAAGACACTCTGGGCTTTCTCTTTGTGACAGCTTGAGTATAAACTTATAGCAGGGATAACTGCGAAAAGTTTGTGAGACACCTTGAGAGATCTAAAGAACTCTCAGGAAATTTGTTCTTCTGGTAATCAACACAGTAATCAACACAGAAGCTTGAGTGAAAAGAAAACCACACCCAAATCTGCTAGCTTTTTAGCCAAGAAGGAAAACAAAACAAGAAACAAAATACTTCCTGCTAATATTTGCCAGGGTGGTGTTCTTAAACCAGAGCAGTGTAAAGTGCATGTGTGTGCATGTGCGTGTGTGTGTGTGTGTGTGTGAGAGAGAGAGACAGAGAGACAGAGAGAGAGAGAGAAAGATGTCACTTACTAAAAGTCTAATAAAATTTTTCCTAAATATAACAAATTTCCCCTCACTGGTTCAGGAATTATATCTTAGGTTTTTCCTCTTTCTGCTTAATTGCTGTCATTACTATCCAGTTACCAGTTTCCGTTTTACAACAACGAAAAACTTTAAAAAAAAAAAAAAAAAAAAAAACCAAAGAGAGGAAGAAGACAGGTGTTTCTAATTTGAAGTTCTGAGAAAGCGTATTGCACATCACCAGGTCTTCCAGCCTCTGTGCTGTTTCGAACCCCTGCTGAGAATTTGCATTTCCACTGCAGGTATACTGAATCGGGTTCTACAGTCATTTTAGACCATAAAAACTAGGTGATGCCCCACCACCAGTAGGGAGCACTCTGACTGGCCTCACAGTGGAGGGCCTTGGGTAGAATGGGTAGACAATGTCGAACAAAATTCAAACAAAAAAAAAAAGAAAAAAGACCAGACTTACTGGTTTGAAAGAAACTTGAGGAGCTCCTGAGGCTGTTACCCTGAGACAACCTTCTGACTTGAAACTGTAGACCAATGGCTATAACATAAACAGTAACATTGGTGAAGAATGTGTTCATTAGAACAGTTGACTTTACGAGACCAAAACGGCAGTATCTGCCCAAAACCAAAGAAGAGAAGATGGTAAAGCGACAGGCAGGACAGGCAAAAGGGCATGGGGAACTTAGCAGGACAATGAGGGCTGACACATCGCGTGGGTGGCAAGGTCAGGAAAAAATCTGTGTAAGAATTGTTGATTGAGAAAATTAATTTGTTATGTAAACATTCATGTAAAGTACAATAATTTTTTTTTTTTAAAGAATCTATGACACCCTGGTGGTGTAGTGATTGAAATGCTGTGGCTGCTAATCGAAACGTCAGTAGTTTAAACCTATGAGGCTCCTCAGAAACTCCTCTGTCCCGTAGGGTCGCTATGAGTCAGAATCCACTCAACCACGATGAGTTTGTTTTTTGTTTTTATTTTTTTGCTTTACTGGTGGTTATCAGAATTGGTTCCTAACCAGCAGCATTAGCAATGCCTAGGAAGTTGTTAGAAATACAAATTTTCAGTAGCATTTCCATGGTTGTGGGGCCAACTGGTCTGAAGCCCTGTGCAGAAGAACCTTGCTTGCAAAACAGAGTCCCTTTGACCGTTTTGCCCAGTTGATGAGCTCTGGATGAATCTTCCCTCCACACCTTCTCTCTCCTACTTTATTCTCTGGCTAGACTATTGGTGTGCTGGGGCAGCTGGTGGGGATACCTATACTTCTTTGCCTTCTTGGTCCTTCTAACTGTCCCTGGAATTTCTTGAAAACTTACACTCTCTCTTTCAGTCAGATAAGGACAGGAATGTGTTAAGACTTTATAATTCTTGGTTGTTGGCGTTTTGGGTGCCTTGTTTGCAGAAGTCCTGGTGGTACAATGGTTAAAGTGCTTGGCTGCTAACCAAAGGCTCAAGGTTCAAAACCACCAGCCAGTCCAAGGGAGAAAGATGTGTCAGTCTGTTTCCATAAAAATTACAGCCTTGGAAACCCTGTGGGGTAGTTGTTGCTCTGTCCTGTGGGTCACTATGAGTCACAGTCTACTCAGTGGCAATGGGTTTTGTTTGAACACTTACGCAGGCTCCGTCCCCTGCTCCCCTCCCCCGTCCAGGTTATGTACAAGGAGAATCTTTCTGGAAGGATACCAAGTGTCTAGGAAGAGTTGTGGCTTCCAGGGAGAGGAACTGATGGCTAGGCCTCAGACATTAGAGACTTAATCTTTATTTTATACCTTTGCAATATCTTTTTTTTCCCTTTTTTCTTTTTTTATTTAACATAACTGAGTGAAAATGTACATTCCCATATAAATTTACATGCCCACCTATATGCAGCTTCCACTGCTCTCCCTGTCCGGTGACTGCGCACTATTCCTCTCTGCTCCATACATGTCTCATCCTCCCAACAACCTCCTTTCCCCTCTTCTCCGTCCACTCCCCTTCCTCCAGCCAGAGGTCAGCAAGATGATATCCTGTAGATGTACAGAACCACAAAGTGCTTCCAATATACGGTCACTCTGCATTGCCAAGTCCAATCCATTCCTGTCCAAAGAGTGGACCTTTGTTATAATTTATGGGAAAGGGCAGCATCAGGGCCGGGGGCCATGCTCTCAGAGGAACCCCCAAACCGCTGGATCATCAATTGAGGTCTTTTAGTGGAGATCTCAGGATGCACCCCTTTTTATTCTTGTGTTGCCAGTGAGACTCCTCTCTGTGAGCTCCATCGTGGCTATCACTGGTGGTGGCCGGGCACCATCTGGTTCTTCCGGGCCCAAGTCGATGTAGGCACCCACTCTTGTGGGTCTCTCTGTCTTCTCAGTTGTCTTTACCGCATGTCATTTTGGTCCTCGGTGAGCATCCGTTCCTGCTGAGTCGGGACCATTTGCTGTGTCCTTGGATGGCTTTGCATTATCTTTTGAATTCTGAATCATAGTATGACTCTTTTGTGTGTGAATGAATGAATGAGGTGTGAGAAAAAGAAAAGGGCTTCGTAGTCTCAGCCTCTCTAGCAGCCTGTACTTTGTTTACCATGTTCACGTGGCTCTAATACAGATTCCAAATAAGCCCCAACTGGCTCACCTGATTAAGAGAGTAGAGTCGTGACATCCTTTCTCCGTTCACTGTGGGAACCGAAGGGTGAGAGAATTCGTGGGTTCCTACTTTAGACCCCAGCTCTTGCTCACTAGCGTGTAATTCCAAACAAGTGTTGAAACTGTGCTTCACATTTCCTTTTTAAGGAGAATCTCTACTTTGAAAACAGGACGTGCTTGGTGAATGTGGCAACTAATCTTTTCAGTGTGTAGGGACTTGGAGCAAGATTACACGGTTGTTTAGTCACTGAACTTTTGAGCTAATTGTATCCCCATGTGTATGCATAGAGAAGCCAAGAGGGCGCAATCAGAAGAATTTTGCTTTCTGAGAACATGAAATCCCCCATGCCATTCACCTCCGACTGGCATGTTCATTAGCAGTATGGTGCCAGTGTGTAGCGAGTGCTGCGTATCCAGTGTCTGGTATTGATATGGACTGTATAGAGTTTGGGAGCCCTGGTGGCACAGTGGGTAAGTGATAGGACTGCTAACCGAAAGGTCAGCATTTCACATCCACTGGCTGCTCCTTGGAAACCCTATAGGGCAGTTCAACTTTGTCTTTTATAGAGTTGCCATGGGTCAGAGTTGGCTCTGTGGCAATGAGTTTGGTTTGGCTTTTTTGGTATCGACATTTGGCAATACATTTTTCCTCCACACTATTAAAAGTCCGTGAAGGCAGATGCTGTACCTTATTCATCAACCCTGAACCGGCACAGCGCACCTGTGCATGTCATATGTATTGAAGGATGTGTGATCATAGCTGAGTAAATGTGACTCCACTGATTCTCTTGCAGACCTCTCTAAGTTTCCTGGCACATCTGCTGAAACAAGATCTAATAGGTGAGGATAATCTGGCACCACTGGAGGAATGCTGCAAAATTGTTTTACCTAAGCTTCTGAGAAAGATAGAGAAATATAAAAGAGAGCAAAGTAAGTAGCTTATGCTTGCATCAGACTTTGGGAATTCTTAAGTCAATCGGCTGTGTATAATGTTCTCTCATCACTCGGAAAGTATTCTCTTGGGGAAGACAGAAAATGTTCCTCATTGTTTCATTCAACACGTATTTACTGAGTGCACACAGTGCCAGGCACTGTTTTGGGAGTTGGGGGTACAGTGGGGTACAGAACAAAGCTCCTGCCCTCTTGGAGATTATATTGTAGTGGGGCGACCTAGTTTTAGATGAGTGCCTTCTTCTAATTCTTACACGTGAATGAGAATATTATGAAACTGTTTTGAATGAAATAACATAAAAAAGGAGGCAGGGTAAAGGGGTTAAGACTGGTGTCCCTGGAGTCAGATTGCCAGGGTTCCACTGATTAGTGGTGCAGTGGCTCTTTGCCTTTCTGTGTCTCATTTTGCTCATCTGTGAAGTGAGATAATAGCATTATCCATCTTGTGGCTTTCTGTGAAGATTGAATGAGGTTAATATCTGTAAGGTGCATGTCTGACAACAAACATGTGTTCACTGTGTGTTGCTATTATGCAGATGTTAATTGGAGAGGAAAATCACAGGAGCTGTCATATTCTCAGATACTACTATCGGAGAAGAATTTTGTTTGCCTTTCCCCAGTTTGTCTTGTATTGAAGTATTGCTCCGGTATTATGTAGCGACAGTAGCACAGGGCACAGTCAAAACTGGTAGCCTGGTTGCATGATGATATGTTAAAAATCTGAGTTTTTCTGCTTTCATTTCTCCAACTGTTAAACAAGAGGTAAGAATAAGAGCTTGTGAATATATTCAGGAAGCTTTTATGCCACACCCGTGCTTTAGCTCAGTGATTCCATTTAGCGAGCTTGTTTATTTGGTTAAAAACGAAACTACTCAAAATGAAACTTTTCTGTAAGAATTTAATTAGCACAAAAGGGGTTGAGGAAGAAAATGTACTGGTGTTTAATAAAATATCAAACCGAAACTAAGCAGCGAATAAACGTGTCATTTAAATAGTGATCATAAAGAATCTAAGCAGCCCTTCCTAGTATCACCTTATCAAGTGAGAAATAAAAATCAGGAATAGAAGATTTGAAATCCTCACTTGAACGCTGAGCACTGAGATTTGGTTTTTCAGATCACACTGTGGTTTTAGTACAATGAAGTTGTCCTCCCACTAGACAGGGTAGATGGCCATAGTAGATATTTGAACTCTGGAGAAGACACCCTTGTTTCTGTGTAATCTGTCTTTCCCTTGGCCTCAGTGAGTCATGAGGACTGAGGTATAGATCAGAAGAAGAATTTTAACTTTTGGTTTCTACAGCCTACCTGTTGTGTGATCTCTTGTTGGGTGCTGATCATTGCTAATAAGTTTTTTCATTTTATAATTTATCTTTGGCATTATTAATATTTTAATATTAAATTTCCATAGCCCTAAGGGTCTGGCTGTAATTCTGACTCTTAGAATGAAGGAATAAAGAACTGAAAAGATAGTAGGTATGCAAATTTTAGACTTTTTTGTGATTATTGTCATCCAAAGTCCAAGTATACTTGATCTTATTAGGGTACCAGCTCTATTCAAGGAACATCTGGCTAGTTCTGTGCCTTTATTTGAACCTTGGTATTTGTTTTATAGTTTAAACTGAAAAGTAATATATGTTAATTATAATAAAAATCAATGAAAATTTAAGTAGTGCTGCTATAACAGAAAATACCACAAGTGGATGGCTTTAACAAAGAGAAATTTATTTCCTCACAGTAAAGTAGGATAAAAGTCCAAATTCAGGGTATCAGCTCCAGGGGAAGACTTTCTCTCTTTTTGTTGGCTCTGAAGGAAGATCCTTGTCCTCAGTCTCCCCTTGAACTGGGAGCTTCTCAGGCACGGGGACCCCTGTTCTGCTCCCAGTACTGCTTTCTTGATACTATGAGGTCCCCAACTCTCTGCTTGCTTCTGTTTCCTTTTATCTCTGAAGAGATTGCCTCAAGACACAATATAATTTTGTAGACTGAGTCCTGCTTTACCAACAAGCTGTTGCCCATCCTTCCTCATTAATGCTACAGAGGCAAGATTTACAACATATAGAAAAATCACACAATCCTGGGAATCATGGCCTCGTCACACTGATACACACAGTTTCTGGGGAGTCGAGGGACACAGTTCAACCCATGACAAATGCAAAATGTAGTAGGTCAAAGTCTTTCTTTCTCTTCTCTCCTGTTTTCCATATTACCAACCTGTTTTCCAGGGACAACTACTATTTGGAGGGTCGCCTTTTTTAACTTGATGTGTTAGTACTTGAGTGTTCTTCACACTTCAGCATAGATGTTAACAATGGATAAACAAAAGGGGAAATACTTTTGAGCAAAGATATTTCCAGAACTTGGGATATATATCACTCTGATCAGATGCAATAAACAGAACAGTCAAGTGATCAAAGGATAGGGAGTTTTGCAGAGATTTGTAGTTCGAAGGCATTATTACAGGGCAATTCTACTCTGACCAGTAGGGTCCCTATGACTTGAAGTTGATTCAAACAGCAGTGGGGTGGGTTCTTTCGGTCTGTTTTTGTAGAATTGAACTCGATTCCATGCAGTCTTGCTTGTGCGGTGATATATAAAAGAGAGCTCTGGTTTGAGGTTCCAGGTGCTTGGATCTGGAATTTTCTCAAGTGGGAGGCAGAAGATGTTTACAGTTCCAAAATTTTTAGCTTCTTCTCCATCCTTAGCCAACCTTGCTCCTGTCACCACATGCCCTGCCCACTTTGCTGCATTCAAGCCAATCAGAGTTAAGTGGATGACACTGAATTGGCCATACCCACATTGGAGGATATTCTTCCACATAGAGACAATTGTGTGAAACTCTTTTTTGGAATGCCCATCAGAGCTGTCATCATATTACCTTTGATGTCCTGAATGTCATCCAAATGTCTTCCTTTCAATAATTCCTTTATCTTCTGGTAAAGAAAAAAGTCACTGGGGGGCAAATCAGGAGAGTAGGTGTGTTCCAATACAGTTATTTGTTTACTGGCTAAAAACTCCCTCACAGACAACTATACAGTTGAGTTTGCAAACTTGCCACTGTGCCCCTGTGCCCCTGTGCACAATGGCCGTTACAGGAAGAGTTCCCAAATTGCTTTGAAGGGTGGACTAGGTGCTGGCGTCAGTGCACAACTTCCTAAGGGGAGGACTTTGAAGGTGACCATAGTGATATTCAGCAATGAGGTAGGTAGCATTTGGAACAATTAAGTTTGTGAACTCAGTTGTCTGACCTCGTAAGTTGTTGTTAGGTGTCGTCCAGTGGGCTTCCGCTCACAGCTACCCTGGGTCTGACGGAACCAAACACTGCCGGGTCCTGTGCCGTCCTCCCGATGGTTGCTCTGTTTGAGCCCGTTGTTGCAGCCTCTGTGTCAGTCGTCTTGTTGAGGGGCTTCCTCTTTCTCGCTGATCCTTGATTTTAACAAGCATGCTGTCCTTCTCCAGGGACTGATCCCTCCTAATCACATGTCTGAAGTACGTGAGATGAAGTCTAAACATCCTTTCTTCCATGGCTATACTTCTTCTAAGACAGATTCGTTTGCTCTTCTGGCAGTCTGTCCTATGTTCAGTATTTTTCACCGTTGCCATAATTCAAAGGCATCAATTTTTTTTGTTTTCCTTACTCACCGTCCAGCGTTTGCATGCACAGGAGGCTACTGAATATACCATGGCTTGGCTTAAACCAAACTGACTGCCATCGAGTGGCTTCCAACTTGTAGTGACGCTACGGGACAGAGCAGCAGTACCCCATGAGGTTTCCAAGGGGCACCTGGTGAATTTGTACTGCTGATCTTCTGATTAGCCAGTACACTGCCAAGGTTTCCATGGCTTGGGTTAGGTGCCTCTTTGTGTTTTTTAATACTTTAAAGGAGTCTTTTGCAGCAGATTTGCCCAATGCAATATGCTGTTTGACATCTTTAGCACTGCTTCCATAGGCATTGCTCATGGATCCAGGTAAAATCAAATCCTTGGCAACTTCAGTATTTTCTCGTTAATGATAATGTTTCTTGTAGGTCCGGTTGTGAGGATTTTTGTTTTCTTCATGTTGAGATTTAATCCATACTGAAGGCTGTGGTTGCATTTTGAGTGCCTTCCAACCCAAGGGGTCATCTGCCAGCACTGTATCAGACAATAAGAATTTTGCTGCTATTCATAAGGTTTTCACTGGTCAGTTTTCTTAGATGTAGATTGCTAGGTCCTTCTTCCTAGTTTGTCTTAGTCTAGAAGCTTTGCTGAAGCCTGTCCGTCATGGGTGACCCTGCTGGTATTTGAAATACCCGTGGCATGACTTCCAGCATCACAGCAACACACAAGCCACCACAGTGTGATAAACTGACAGATAAGTGGTGGGTGTATTATATAATATTATAATATATATAATAATTACAGAAGTTACAGAATATGATTAGTGCTATTTTATTTTATATATGTGTGTGTATATACACTGACATATGTAATATATGTATAAAATTGTGTATATTATATATTATAATATTATATATTAATAGTATTATATATTACATATGCTATATTTCTATATTATAATATAACATTGTATATTATAATATAATATAATTATATAATGTTATAATATTGTATAATAATATAATAATATATTGATATTATAATATATAATATATATTATAAAATGTAATATTATATACAATATTATACATATATTACATATGCCAGTGTATATACACAGACATATAAAATAAGATAGCACTAATCATATTCTGTAACTTGATTTTTTTCCTGTCTACTATAGATGGCATTCTTCCGTGTATGTAATACAGATGTAACACATTCTTACTGTTTCATAGAAATTCATTTTATGGATGTAACATTTATAATCACCACTTCTGAATGTTCTATTTCTCTCTTTCTTTTTTTGTTATTATAGTCTGAGTTCTGATTTTTATCTTGAGGTAATGCTTTTGGAATCTCTATTTGACAATTATCTGGCAGTTTCAGCAGCAAGAGTTTTGCAATAGCTTGTTTAATTAAATAATATCATTAAATAAGCTAATGTTAGCCAAGCAGCCAAGTGCCGTTGAGTCGGATCTGACGCTTGGCGGTCCTAGTACATGATATTTAGTAAAGTACATAGCAATTTTAGGGAACTAATAAAAACACAAATATAAAATGACAAAAACAAAACTCATAACATGAAAAAATACAATAAAAATAATTTATAAATACATATTTTTTTCTGGGAATAAATGTGGTCCTCTAGAAACAAATGCCATTAAAAATCTATTAAAAAAAAAAACCGACCAAGAAACCAAAACAACCCACTGTTGCTAAGTCTGTTCTGACTTGTAGTGACCCTAGAGTACACAGTAGAACTGCCCCATAGTGTTTCCAAGGAAAGCCTGGTAGATTTGAACTGCTGACCTTTTGGTTAGCAGGTGTAGCACTGAACCACTTAACGCTACCTGGGCTTCCTTAAAAAATTATAGGTCTCCTTAAAATAAATTTTTTTTTTAATGACTGCTTTTTGATGATTGATGGTCTTGGATTGTTCCCCGTCAGAAAGTGATCTTTGTTTTCCTATCTGTGACGCCTCCAACAGAGAAGAAAACAGAGGCATCGCATCCAGGAGAGGAAGAGCTACATTCCCTTTTAGGCAGCATGCAGGTCCATGAAGCTGCACAGGTAGGTTCTGTGGCATGCTGTTATGGGTTTACCAGTTGGCTCCAACCACGCCCTGCAGGAAAAGACAGAGTGGGAAACAAACAAACGAAAAGAGACAGGGAGGAAGGAAAGAGGAAAGAAGCCCTGATTTGCAGCATTTACTGATTTCTGTATTGTGAATGTTCCCCCTGTGACTAATTTCAAGCTAGCAAGGTAACATCAACCAGGTTGCAAAATTCCTGAAAATTTAACAGTTGGCTCTCATTAGTTAGTCTAAGCCAGCTCCAGTACACGGCTCTGAAGCAGTTCTACTCTTACCCGCAGGATGCTGTCAGGCCAGATTCATGGGCACACAGCCTGTGCCATTACATGGAGCCCTGTTCCTCATTTAACACTCTGCTGTCACTCTTTTGAAATTCTTAATAATGTATGAATAAGCACCCCACATTTTATCTTATACTGAGCCCTACACATTTTGTAGCTGGTTCACTACAGAGAGACAGAACTGACTTCCCTGTGGTGCCCCTCTAGGGAAGGGCAGGATGAAGGGGAGGTCTAGGTAGAATTTGCAGTCTGTCCCTTATGGTGTGGTCATGATCTTTGGGAGATACATGGCAGTCTTCCCAGAAAACCGTCTTTCATGGCTGTATGTGGCCAGATTGTGGTCAATGACGCATTCATTTGCTTCTTTGTGACACAAAGATTTGGGAATGTCAACAGAAGGTGTGACATCCTCAAGGAGAGGCAGACCAGACCCTAAAGCTTATTCCCAGTCCCTGTTCCTGCAGGTTTCATCAGACCAAGGGAAGAGGAAATGAATGAAGCCTGTAGCCTGGAGATGCTGCGTGTTTTATGCCCGTAATTCCAGTGATTTCACACAGCTGTTTTCAAAACCAACTGGAAGAAATCAGAGGAGGATTCTAGATTCTAAAGGAAGGGGATGCATGGTTTGAGAGAAGAAAGGCAGGAAGTCATTTAGAAAGTGAAACTGAACTTACCTTGCATGTGTTTTCTCAGAGCTGGAGAATTCTGGTGTTGTGTAGCTCTGGGAGTGAGGACAGAAGACACGTCACTCTCCAGCAGCCACAGGCCTAGGGAGATCCAGCATGAGTGGCATCCCTAGTGATTTGGGTGACTTAGTAGGCACCTCATAAGGGGTCCACAGTGCTGCCAACCAAGCAGCCAGTGGCAGGGCCAGCCGCTCTGCAAGGCTACTTTGGCCTTGCTCCCTTTAGGACTTTCATTGCAAGGTTAAGGGCCGGAGGCAGGTTGAGAAGAATGCAGAAAAGACAAGGATACTAAAGACTTTGTGTTAATTTTGTATTTTAATTATAGAAAGCATTTATGAAGCTCCAAAGTAAAAACTGTAAATATAGGACACTCAGAGAAGTCTGGATGGCACCCTGGTTCTGGGTCCCTCCCTCCTGCTCCGACTGAGTACTATTTTTATTAGCTTTGTGATGAATTCTTATGTTTGCCAAAAAAAAAAAAAAAAAATCTTCTCTTCACTGCAAAGGAGGTAGCCTTCTTCACCTCGTGTGTTCCATTTAACACTGTTTGAAGATCACGCCATCTGAGTGTGTAGGGTCGTGCTCTGCATCCTGCCCCACCATCTGGATGTCCCGGACTTTGTCAGCCACTCCCTGGTGGTGGACATTAGGATTATTTCCTCTTTAATTTTTCTAGGTACTGCCACTATGAATAAATGCCCCTGTGCGTGTGTTGCGTGGTGATCTTGCTAAAATGTCAGTGGAGCCGCCCCTCTGGAAGGAGAGTTGGTTCCCACCCTGTCTTTTGCCAGTGGCCTTTCCTATGGCAGGGGAGTTGATATGTGGTCTTCTCTGTGTCAAGATGAGATTTTTACCTTCCTCCTAACTGTGACTTTCCCATTTCTTCAACAGAAGGAGCCTGAGCAAAATGAGCCTGCGAGGAGTAATGGTAGGTGATTCTAGTACACGTTTTAGTTGGGATCGGTCTAGTGGGAACGGGTATATCTGATACACATCAGGCTATATGAGGTTACTTAGGAAAGGATTTGGAAACCCTGGTGGTGTCGTGGTTAAGAGCTAGGGCTGCTAACCAAAACGTCAGCAGTTCAAATCCACCCGCTGCTCCTTGGAAACTATATCAGGCAGTTATACTCTGTCTGTAGGGTTGCTATGAGTCGGAATTGACTTGATGGCAGTGGGTTTGGTTTTTTGGTTTTTTTTGGTAAATGATTTACAAATTGGAGGAGAAGTCATTTCTTATCCAAATTTAGGGTAAGCTGCTGGATAATTGGATTATATCAGGCTTTTATGAGAGACAGAGACAGCTGGGAAAACCTAGAATAGAAACAGCTGGGGAATCAGGCAGCTGCTCCCACTCCACCCTCCAGGAGTATGTCACCCTTTAGGGGAAGGAAAGGAGCTCTTGTGGGGCTGAAACTTTCAGGCCAGCAGAGACAGGGCAGAATGGGCAGCCTGAGGGAGCATCTTCTGCAGAGTGCTGCCCTCCAGATGGTACTTGCGTTTTTCAGAGGAAGAGAGGGAGAGGGAGAGACTTGCAGTGGTACATTTAGTGCCTGCCCAGAAACCTGATGAAAACTTTCCAGAATGTCAGTGGACTAAACTGCTCGTGAATAAACAGGTATTTGGTATAGTGCTTCTATGAGGTGTAAAGTTTAATTAGAGCCCATCAAGCCCCCTTTTGTAAAGTTTAAGTTCGGATTCCAAGACACACCACTTTCCCAGGAATCTGAGTAAGTCATCTCATGTGATGTTGATGATGATCATGAGAGTTGCTGCTTACTGAACACTGTCACGTGCCAAGATTATCTTGTCTGATTCTCCAGCCACCTGGAGACGGGTATACAATTATTCCCATTTAATGATTAGGAAACTGAGGTTCTTAATACCTAGTACTTTGTCGAAGGTCAGGTAACTAGAAAGGAGTGGAGTTGGGACTTGAACCAAGCATGCTGACTGCAAAGCCCACCTGCCAAAAACCTGATCTATCACTATGTAGCTAAGTGTGCTTAGACCATGGCTTTACTTCTCTGAAGAATAAGGGAGTTTCTTCCAGCCTTATAATTCTGTGATTCCAAATTTTAGACTTGGCTGTCCCTGGAGTACTGTTGTCTTTCCAAAATGAGGAGGAATTTATAGGTGTCTAGTGTGAATGTGGAAACCCTGGTGGTGTAATGGTTAAGTGCTACATCTGCTAACCAAGAAGTAAGCAGTTCATATCCATCAGGTGCTCCTTAGAGACTCTATGGAGCAGTTCTCTGTCCTGTAGGGTAACTAGGAGTTGGAATTGACTCGATGGCAGTGTTTTTTTTGTTGTTGTTGTTGTTTAGTGTGAATGCAAGTTGGTGTCTTTCAGTGTGCTCTCTGTCTTGGGGAATACTGAACATGCTCAGCCTGAGTTGAGTGCCAAAGACTGACACTTAACAGAGTTAATTTACTTAGACCTTAGCAGTGATAGCAGAGCTTGCTGAATTGTACTAAAAATTTACTGAGACAGGGGAAGAAAATAGTTTCATATCAACATTTTCCTGTAACTGTCATGTGACCACTAAGCCTTCATTGACTTCCTCTGTGATATATTCTTATCTGGCGGAACCAGGGAGTTTGCAGCGATCCTTTGTGTCAGCCATTGCGAAATGTATGACACGTGAACTAACCCAGTGCCTTGGATTGGTTTTTGTCCTGCCCAAATTGGGTCTGTGGGCTCTTTTGTCTCTCTTTCTCTTCTTCTTGCTGTCTGTCCAACTTCTATATGTCCAGTGACTGATAAATGCCACAGTCCAACCAAACTTTCTTCCAGAAAAGCATGAGCTGATTTATGTGATCGTAGTTCCCTAGCCCATCCTCGGCCAGCTATGTTGTCTTCATCCCTGACAGTGTTAAAAGTGACATGATGGCATCAACCTCCCCTATCAGGTAAGGCACGATTGCTGAATTTACATCTCAAGTGTGCGTTGAGAAACGAATTCTCCAGAATTAGATGCTAAATCAAAAAATTGTTAGTAAAGAAATCTAAGTGTTCTGAGCGGGGAGATAAACCCAAACCCACTGTCATGGAGTCATTTCCAACTTGTAATGACCTCATAGAGTTCTCAAGACTGCAAATCTTTATGGAAGTGGTTGCTACATCTTTTACTCACGCAGCAGCCTGTGGTTTTGAACCTTCCACCTTTAGGTTAGCTACCAAGCACTTTAACTACTGCATCACCAGGGCTCCTAAGTGTTTGGGGAAAGATATTTGGGAAGTCTAAGTGCCTCTCTTTCTAGGTGACAGACCCACAAATGGTGCACCAATCCAGTTTTCAATGGAAATGAAGGGAGCATCAACTGGCATCAGAAATGCTGCAACCAGCACAAAGGTTTGGAAAGTGTATTAGTATCCTAGGGCTGCTGCAACAAAAGACTCTAAATGGGTGTCTTATGAGAAGAGAGATGTACTGTCTCACAGTTCTGGAAGCTGGGAGTCCGATTTCAGGGCATCAGCAGGGCCTGTGCTCTCTCTTTTGGCACCAAGGTCTGATTGTTTCTTGTCTCTCTCTACTTGGGTAACCCCAGGCATCCCTTGGCATTTCTTGGCTTGTAGCTTGTCTTATTTATCTAGTGCTGCCATACCAGAAGTACCACTAGTGGGTGACTTTACCAAACAAAAGTTTATTTTCTTACAGTTTAGAAGACTAGAAGTCTGAGTTCAGGACTTCAGCTGTAGGGGAAGGCTTTCTCTTTTGGCTCTGGGAAAGATCTTTGTGGCTTCCATTTCCTGATTCCTTGGAAATCTCTGTGTTTCTCGGCATTTCCTTTACTCCATCTTTCCTCTGCTTACTGGTTTAATCTCTTTTATGTCTCAAAAAAGATTAGCTTATGATATACCTTACACTAATGCTACCCATTAACCTAACAAAGATATCCCATTCCTGGTGGATTTATAACCACAGGAATAGAGGTTAGGATTTACAGTACATATTTTGGAGGACATAATTCAGTCTATTCTCTGCCTCTGTTTTTCTGTTATAAGTACACTGCTCATATTGGATTAAGAGCCCACCTCCACTTCGGTAAAGGAAATCCTGGCGGTACAGTGGTTATGTGCTATGGTTGCTAACCAAAAGGTTGGCAGTCTGAATCCACCAGGCGCTCCTTGGAAACTCTATGAGGCAGTTCTACCCTGTCCTATTGGGTTGCTATGAGTTGGAGTAGACTCGATGGTAGTTGGTTTGGTGTTTTTGGTTTACCTTGGTAAATCCTCATGTTAATTTAACATCTTCAAATATCCTAATTCCAAACAGGCTCACATTCATGTGTACCCGGGGTTAGGGGCACAATTCAGACCCTGATAAATGGTTTCTTTGGATATCTTAGGGTCCAGCCCTTAATGACTTTGAAGACTAGGGCTATTTATGATGCGGTGCTCCTTTCTGTGGCCATCATTGTCCCACCTGTGTTTTTATGTGACAGTCAGAAATGTGTTGGCCTTGGGCTAATTAAGTAATGGTATCACCCTTTTAGCTAGACATGCCTTTTGGGTTATTTCCAGCTTTTTCTGGCAGAGAAGTTTTTGTTTTATTGACTGAAGACACTTCTTTTTTTTGTTGGATCAAAGACATACCAGGTTTTCGGAGAATCATCTTTGATACCCAGAAGCTTTCCTGAAGCCAACGCAGCTAATTGGTGTACCTGCATGCTCTTTACAAGGTTGTCGTTGTTACATGCTGTTGAATTTGGTTGTGATTCATAGTGACACTGCACACAACAGAAGAAAACACTACCTCATTTTATGTAATGCCCACAATCGTTTTTATACTTAAGCCCATTGTTGCAGCCACTGTGTCAGACCATCTTGTTGAGGGCCTCCCTTTTTTTCACTCATCCTCTACTTTACCAAGCATGATGGCCTTCTCCAAGGACTGATCCCTCCTGACAACATGTCCAAAGTATGTGACATGTAGTCTCACTATCTTTTCTTTCAAAGAGCACTCTGGTTGTACTTCATCCAGAACAGATCTGGTTTTTTGGCAGTCCATTTAATATTCTTTTCCAGCACCACCATTCAAAGGCGTCTGGTCTTCTTCTGTCTTCCTTATTCATTGTCCAGCTTTCACATGTGTATGATGCAATTGAAAATACCATGCCTTGGGTCAGGCACTCCTCAGGCTTCAAGGTGACATCTTTACATTTCAGTACTTTAAAGAGGTCTTTTGCAGCAGATTTTCCCAGTGCAGTACTCTTTTGATTTCTTGACTGCTGCTTCTGTGGGGGTGGGTGGGTGTGGGGGTGAATGTGGGGTAGGTTGAGGTGGGGTTGATTGTAGAACCAAGTAAAATGAAATCCTTGACAACCTCAATCCCTTCTCCATTTATCATGATGTTGCTTACTGGTCCAGTTGTGAGGATTTTTGTTTTCTTGATGTTGAGGGGCCATCAATACTGAAGGCTGTAGTCTTTGATTGTTGTCAGTAAGTGTTTGAAATCCTCTTCAGTTTTAGCAAGCAAAATTGTGTCATCTTCGTAATTCAGTTTGTTAATGAGTCTTCCTCCAATTCTGATGCCTCATTCTTCTTAGCTAGTCCAACTTCTCAGATTATTTGCTCAGCCTACAGACTGAAAAGGTATGGTGAAAGGATACAACCCTGACACCTTTCCTGACTTTAAACCATGCAGTGTCTCCTTGTTCTGTTCCAATGATTGCCTCTTGATCCTTGTACAGATTTCTCATGAGCATAGTTAAGCGTTCTGGAATTCTCATTCTCCACAATGTTATCTATAATTTGTTATGATCCACACAGTCAACTGTCTTTGCATAGTCAATAAAACATAGGTGAGCATCTTTCTGGTATTCTCTGCTTTAGTCCAAGATCTATCTGCCATCAGCAATGATATCCTTGGTTCCACATCCTCTTTTGAATGTGGCTTGAATTTCTGGCAGTTCCCTGTCAATATACTGCTGCAATCGCATTTGAATGATCTTGAGCAAAATTTTATTTGTGTGTAATGTTAATGATATTGTTTGATAATTTCTGCTTTTGATTGGATCACCTTTCTTGGGAATAGGTACAAATGTGGATCTCTTCCAGTCAGTCCGCTAGGTATCTGCCTTTCAAACTTCTTGGCATCGATGAGTGAGCACTTTCAGTACTACATTGATTTGTTGGAACATCTCAATTGATATTCCATCAATTTCTGGAGCCTTGTTTTTTTGCCAGTGCCTTCTATGCAGCTTCAACTTCTTTCAGTATCAATGGTTCCTGATCATATGCTACTTCTTGAAATGGTTGGACATCAACCAGTTCTTTTTGATATAATGACTCTGTGTATTCCTTCCATCTTTTGATGCTTCCTGAGTTGTTTAATGTTTTCCCTGTATAATCCTTCGCTATTGCAACTCAAAGCTTGAAGTCAGTTCTTTTACTTTGACAAATGTAGAGTGTGTCTTTCCCTTTTGGTTTCCTATTTGCAGGTCTTTGTATGTATCATTATAGTACTTAGTCTTCTGAAGCTACTCTTCAAAATCTGTTTAGTTCTTTCACTTCTTCCTTTTGCTTTATCTACTTGGTGTTCAAGAGCAAGTTTCAGAGTCTCTTCTGACATCCTATTGGTCTTTCCTTTCTTTCTTGCCTTTTTAGTGACTTCTTGCTTTCTTAGTGTATGATGTCTTTGCTGTCATTCCACAACTTGTCTGATTTTTGATCATTAGCGTTCAGTGTGTCAGATGTATTCTAGAGATGGTCTCTAAACTCAGGTGAGATATACTGAGGGTCATAGTTTGGCTCTTATGGACTGGTTCTAATTTTTTTCAGTTTCAGGTTGAAGTTGGGTATAAGCAATTGACAATGTGTGCTGCAGTCAGCAACTGGTCTTGTTCTGACTGATGATACTGAGTTTTTCTATCGTCTGTTTCCACAGATGTAGTTGATTTGATTCCTATATATGCTGTCTGATGAGGTGTACTGTTGTTGTTTATGTTGGTAAAAAAAAAGGCATTTGCGATGAAGTAGTCATTGATCTTGCAAAATTCTGCCATGCAATCTCTGCCATAATTTCTATCTCAAACCAAGGTCATACTTTCCATCTACCTGTCCTTCTTTGTTTCCAACTTTTGTGTTCTAATCAGTAGTAATTATCAATGCATCCTGACTGCACATTCAATAAATGTTGGACTGCAGAAGCTGGTAAAAATCTTAGGTTTGTTTATCTTTAGCTTTAGTGGTTGGTGCGTAAATTTGAATAATAAAGGTATTAACTGGCCTTCCTTATAGCACAGGGAAATTGTCCTGTCACCGGTAGCATTGTACTTCAGGACAGATCTTGAAATATTCTTTTTGATGATGAATATACCATTATTCCTCTTCAAGTTTTCGTTTCTGGCATAGTATACCACATGGTTGTCCAAGTCGAAATGGCCAGTTCTGGTCCATTTCAGCTCACTAATACCTAGGATATCAATGTCTATGAATTCCATTTTATTTTTGACAGTTTCTTATTCTCCTAGTTTCATAGTTATTGTGTTCCAGATTCCTATCATTAATGGATATTTGCAGCTGTTTCTTCTCATTTTGAGTCATGCCACATCAGCAAATGCAGGTCTCCAAAGCTTGACTCCATCCACATCATTAAGGTCAACTCTGCTTTGAGGAGGCAGCTCTTCCCCAGTTGTCTTCTGAGTGCCTTCCAACCTGGGGGGCTCATTTTGCAGCACTACATCTGACAATGTTCTGCTGCTGTTCTTGAAGTTTTTACTGGCTAATTCTTTTCAGAAACAGATTTCTTGGTCCTTCTGGGTCCCAGTCTAGCTAAGCCTGGAAGCTCATCTGAAAGCTGTCTGCCATGGGTGATCCTGCTGGTATCTGAATGCCGGTGTCATAGCTTCTAGCGTCATAGCAACATGCAAGTCCCCACAATATGACAAATTGACAGACAGATAGGGAGTTTACCGTAGGCTTTATATATAATTGCATGTTTTAAAATTCCTGCCACGACTATATTATATATTATTTTATATTTAGAAACAATATTACAAAAGAAGTTTCTCTGTTTTCAAAGGAGTCTTGTTACTCGGAATCCTACCATCAAAAAAAAAAAAAAATTACCTCTATTTTTGTTGTTTTGTTAAATCCTCACCCGTGTTTTCTTTTCCTCTTCCAATCCACAAGAGAAGATGCTTTTGCAGAAACACTGGGTTTGCCAATGCTAATTATATATATTCTGTATTTTTAACTATGAGAACCAAAATTACCCCATTAAACAAGATGAATTCTGAATTTTAATTGGGACCTGATGCTCTGCCTTGGATTTAATTGGATAATTCCCGAGCTGGACCAGGATCTTGAGAACCTCCTACATGTGATACTATGGGTGGCATTTTATTTCCAAAAGGGATGTCCAGGAGGAGCTCATGTGACCTGGAAGGATGGATGTAGCGGATGTTTAGTGTAATGAGGTTCATCCTTTGTCTTGGGATCTCGGACAGAAAAAAGAATCATTGAAATTATTCCTAGAATACAGTTTAGCAGTAAACTTGCATATGTAGAATGATCAGAATGACATGTTTTTCTATATGTAACTTTAGAAATAATCATGCTATTTCAAGGGATTTAGACTGAAGTATAAAAGCAGAGTTTTAAAAACTGCCATTAAGAGATACATCCTTCTTTACCTCAAAGGGATCCATTGATTAAATCTTCCAACCCCCTAAAGTAAGCATTCTCTCATGAGTGGTTGTATGTCACTTTTCAAGGAGACAGCTGTGTACAGGATGGATCGGAAACACAGAGGTCACTGTATCATTGTCAACAACTGCAACTTTACCTCACTGCCAAAGAGACAAGGGACTGATAAAGATGCTGGTAAGAAAGTCTGCAATAGTTTCTCAAATGCAAGTTGGAGATCTTAAAATTGTATTTTATTTTCACATTTTCTTTCTGGAAATATTTTTTATTTAAAAGTTCAATGATACTGTAAATTTCACCTGGGCCTCTGTTGGAAACCCTCTGTTGGCATAGTTGTTAAGTGCTACATCTGCTAACCAAAAGGTCAGCAGCTCCAATCCATCAGGTGCTCCTTGGAAACTCTGTGGGACAGCTCTGCGCTGGCCCATAGGGTTGCGGAGAGTCAGAATCGACTCAGTCACAGTAGGTGATGGGGTTGGTGGAGCCTCTTTTGTATCCATTGGATATCGCCTGTCTGCTAAAAAATGACCTTTTATGCTCTGTGGTTTGGGGAAGGGAGCATGCTGAGTTGGCATGAGAAAATCCAGGTTCAACCTCTGGCTCCACCGCTAGCTAGGATTGTGACTGTGGAGCAGTCACTGGGCCGTAGCCTCCTCACCTATGATATGGGATGAAACTCAGACCTCTGCTGACTCTCAGGATGGTTACTTTAAGGCCCCACACAATGTGACTGCACTGTACTACAGAAAGGCAGTTAGTTGTAAAATTTATTGTCATTACGAAAGTTGCAAAATTCAAATATGCCATCATTTATAACCATAATGCTGTGTCACTTTTGTTACTATTAACAGTGCTTCACACCTTTATTTCATTTCTATTCACCCTTCCTTTCCTTTCTTTCTTGACAGAGAGTCTGGAGCGTGTGTTTCGGTGGCTTGGGTTCACAGTCCAGGTGTACAATGATATGAATAAGGTAGACCTGGAGTGTACTCTGCGGGAGTACAAGGATCATCCGGGCCATACCGACGGGGACTGCTTCGTGTGCTGTATCCTGACCCATGGGAAGTTTGGAGCTGTCTACTCGTCAGATGACATCCTCACCCCCATTAAGGAGATCATGTCTCACTTCACGGCCCAGCATTGCCCTGGTCTGGCTCACAAACCCAAACTCTTTTTCATCCAAGCCTGTCAAGGTGGAGAGATACAGCCTTCGGTATCTATTGAAGCAGATGCTCTGAATCCTGAGATGGTGCCCTTTGCCTCCAGAGAAGGGAACTTGCAGGACAGCATTCCAGTTGAAGCTGATTTCTTGCTTGGCTTGGCCACTGTCCCAGGCTATGTGTCCTTTCGGCATGTGGAGAAAGGCAGCTGGTATATTCAGTCTCTGTGTAATCATCTGCACGACTTGGTCCCAAGGTTAGAGTGCTGAGTTGTTTTACACACTTGTTCATCCACCCATCCATCTGCCCATTCTGCATCTACCTACCATCAATCCATCCATCATCCATGCATCCATGCATCCATGCATCCATTCATCCATCTGTCATCCATCCATCCATCCACCCATCTGACTTGTGTTGAGCAGAACCATGTACCTGGCGAGGGAGAAACAGAAAAAAAAGCCCTTGCCCTCAAGTTGCCCACGGTCTAAATCATAAACAAGCAAGTAGCTGGGGCCAAACAGGCTAGGTGGTAAATACACACTGTAAATGATATAGGGCATTATGGAAAAAGTAGCATGAGATTGGATCAAGGGAGATGTCTAGATATGACAAATAGATGTTAAGAACAGCAGCAGGGAGAATGGCATGCCAAGCAGAAAAAACAGCATGAATGAAGGCATGGAACCTTTGATTTATGCCCTCATTTGTTTATTGTTTATTCTTAGTTACTGTCTTGGTCATCTAGTGCTGGTATAACAGAAATACCACAAGTAAATGGCTTTAACAAAGAGAATTGTATTTCTTTACAGTCCAGTAGGCTACAAGTCCAAATTCAGGGAGTCAGCTCCAGGGGGAGGTTTCTCTCTTTGTTGGCTCTGGAGGAAGGTCCTTGTTGTGCATCAGTCTTCCTCTGGTCCGGGAGCATCTCACCTCAGTGGCTTCAGGTCTGGTGGATCAGATCTGCTCCCAGCACTGCTTTCTTGATTGTATGAGGTTGTTAATTCTCTGCTTGTTTCCCTTTCCTTTTATCTCTTGTGGGATAAAAGGAAAAAAGGTGGTGCAAGTCCACACCCCAGGGAAACTCCCTTTACATTGGATCAGGGAGATGACCTTAGGAAGAGTGTTGTAGCCCTTCCCTAATCCTCTTTAACATAATCTAAGCTTACCCTATTAACCACAGGCAGAAATTAGGAATTGTAACATATGAAAACTACAAAATGGAACACAACCACACAATACTAGGAATCATGGCTTGGCCAAATTGCTCCACATGTCTTTTGGGGGAATATGATTTAATCCATGACAGTTACTGAGTTCTCACAATGTGCCACCTTTAGCTTTGCTGACATTATATTGTCCTTGTTCTCTCGTCATTGCTCTGACGTGTTCTCTTTGTCTCTGCCACGTACTCTTTACCTGATCCCCTGAACACAGTGGTCCACTGAAGTTCTTTCCTGGAACCTTTTTCTACTTTCTCTCTAAATCCCCACTTGGCAACTTCAGCTGCACCTAACAGTCACTGATACCTCCATGAAAATGTCTCCCAGGTTCTCATCTCTGTGCCACTCACCTCTGAGCTCCTGAAGAGCAAAGCCAAAAAAGCCACTGTCATTGTCAGGTCAGACTCATAGTAACCCTATCCATCAGAGTAGACCTGCCCTGTAGAGTTTCCAAGGAGCTCCTGGCGTGTTTGAACTGCCGACTTTTTGGTTAGCAGCCATAGCACTTAACCATTAGGTCACCAGGGTTTCTGTTCCTGTAGAGCATAGACCTGTTTGTTCCAATTTTGGATCCATAACACCTGACATAGGAAGTGATGTTTAGTTGGTCCTGATAAAATGTTTGCTGCTCAGCTGAATGGCCTCATTCTTCATGTCAGCCCTAGACATTTCTCACTGCCTGTCCCACTCCACCTCTTTGGGACCCTTGAGCCTCACCATGCCCAGTCCTGAATTCACCTTCTCAGCCCTTTCCAGGACCTCTTATTCCTGAGTCCCCATTTCTAAGAATGGCCACAATGTTTTCTGGGAATTCAGGATAGAAGACTTGAGTCACTTTTGCTACTTGAGAAGGATTCTTGGGGAGGTGATACTTCTCTGGCATTGAATGATGAGGAGTCAGCTACAGGAAGGTTTGGGGCCTGAGAACCAAGAAGGGCCTACAACCTTATGTGCAAAGTAAAAGCAGTGATGAGGCTAGTATTAAGAATAATAATGCTAAAATGTTGGTTGATGGTGTATGGCAACCAGTGTTCTAAGTGCTTTCAGTGGGCCACTTCATTCTAACAGCAGTAGCTGAAGTGGGGACTCCTGGAGTCCCATTTCAGAGCTGAGGTAACAGAGGCAGAGAGATATAAGTAAGCAGACTTGAGTTCTGCCTCCAGAGTGTGAGTGTATGTTTTGCTTCCGGCAATTTGTGTTTCCTTTTCCCAGAATTTTCTCGTAAATTGAACATATCCTCAAGCTGCGACTCAAAGGGAACCTCCTCAGAGGCTCTTTGCTCTTATCCTTCCTGCTGGAGAGAGCAGGAACTGGTTTTTCTTCCTGTGTTTCCCCTGCCAGGTCCTCCTTTTAACTGGTAAAGAAACTTTGATCTACTTTTCATTTGGTGAGGATCACATTGTGCCTTGTATTATGAATAATATACATGTGTGCTCCTTGGCAAATGTCTAATTTCTGCATTCTAAGTGTTTCACTTTGTGAATTGTACATAGCTGTCTTTGTAACATTCCCGATGCCAAGAATAGGGAAGGTATTATTAGTGGTAGGTTCTTTCTCTCCTCTTTCTGTCATCTACCTACCTACCCATCTATTGGCTTGAAGGAAGAAATAGAAGACAACTACAGATGAGATTCATTCTAGATTAAATGTCTGAGAATACAAAGTATGATTGTCATAATATTTTTAATCATTGAATGTAGCATTGGAAAATGTTATGTAAGTTAGTCTTTCAGTTTCAGTTTCAGAAGAAGCTTTTCTTGTTTTGGCAAGATTCCAGTAAGACTCTGGCATGTTAGAATAGGAGGGAGCCACAAGTTATAGGCATGTGGTTTCTGCCTCCTGATTGAAAATATTTTTTTTCTTTGCCTGCAGTCATGAAGACATCCTATCTATCCTTACTGCTGTCAACAATGATGTGAGTCAGAAAGTAGACCAATTTGGAACCAAGAAACAGATGCCCCAGCCTGCTTTCACACTACGGAAAAAATTAGTATTCCCTGTGCCACAGGAAGCACTTTGCTTAAAGTAGAGTTTTCATGGACTCTTGGACTTGAAAGGAACATCTTCAATCCCACCAGCACAGGCACCAGTGATGAATGGTGACCTGATCTCTGCCTGGCTTTCTGGTAATCGCCGGCACAGCCAGTTGTTTCTGTTTTTGTTTTGTAAATCTGAATGCTGGGTGACTTTCCGTCCTGAAGACTGGAATTGTAGCCTTAGCTTCAGTTGTGTGCTCAGCAGAGGGTTCATCCGTAGAATGCAGTGTGAGGCCGGTGAACTGAGATGCCCTGTGGCTCTGACAACTACTGTGACTGACCGTGTCTATGCTGAGTGGTGATTTCCTTTCCACTGTGACTACCCATTGCACTGCGTGTCCCCTTCTGCATGGTCTCGATGCGGACACTGCACAACAAGATCGTGGTCTGCTCACCCTCTCTCTCCTTTTCTCCCTCTGAAGGCTTCCCTCGTTCCTGTCTACAGAGGTGAAAACACAGCTGTGCTGTGGTATTCCCTGCTTCAGTGCGGGGAAGGTGTTGGTGCAAGAAGGTATTTTCTTGAGCTGGGGACAAGCTGAGTTCCAGGAAGAGGATGGTTTGGGATGAAAAGAAAAGCCACTCTGGAAGCAGAAACTTTACCATTTGATACCAAATTATGTGTCATTCAGAACCTGTCACTTGGTGGTGACTGAACATGGAATTCCTCTGACTAAAGCAAGGAAGAAAATTTATTGCCTGCTTCACTTGAAAACTCATTAGCCTATAGAACTCATGTTGGGTGAGGCTTGAATCAGGACTCAGTCTGTACAACTGTCTGTCTCCGGGCCAAGCATTCTTGGGCTATATGGCAGCACTGTGCAGACCTGCAGCCGACAGCGTCCGCCTTGTCACTAACACGTCTTACTCCTCAGGCCTCAGTTGGGAAAGAAGCCGGCTCAGGGACTGAGGCTCCTCACAGGAGTCTTGGCTGTCTTGCGTTATCTGAAGGAGCGTCTGGCTACCCCTCGTGCAGCACGTGGTCGTGTGTGGAAGCCTGGGTAGTCTTTTCATTAGGGTTTTGAATAATTTACATACTTGTCTTTTTCTTTTTTTAATTTCAAGAGATTTTTTAAAAAATGTTTCAAGATTCTTGAAAGTTAGACCTGAGAGGTTGAAAGTCCTGTGGTGTTAAGACCTTCAGTTACAGATGAGGAAGCCAAGGCCTGGGGAGTAAGACAACTTCCTCATGTGGCCCAGTCACTTGTTTACAGGGTTTCTTTTTCCACCCAAGTGAACTGGAATATTGTTGGATGTGACAGGACAGTATGAGCATTCTCTTGAATAGGCAAATGGTCGTGGAGGTTGTCATAAAACGAAGAAAAACAACTCTCAGAGGTGCCTTACTTTGTACTTATTTATGTGAAAGTTCAATCTATTTACTGCAAATTGACTCTTGAGAAATATGCACTAGAATCCCATTTTAACATAACTGGTATTAGAGAGACTTAAATGCAGCATACTGAGGAAATAAATCCAACCCACAAACCAGACTGGCCTTCCAAAGTCCTTGTTTATACAAGTCTAGGGTAATAAGTACTGGTCATGGTCTTTGTCCATTTGGATATACAAGCATTTGCTTTCAGAATCTCATGGAGTTTTTTTTGGCTTCTTTGCAGCCTTTCTCTATAAGCGCAGGATGACAGGATACAGTGGAAAGAACAAAGAGTCTGGAGATAGAGAAGCCTTGGATTTCTGTTTCCCTGTGACTGCATTGCACTGAGATACTAACGGAATCGACCCTAGCTAATTTAGCCTTATCTGAAAATATTATCTGTTAGGGAAGATCAAGAGAATGTGTTTCTGTGTATCCACATAAAACTAATTGTGGTGAGGTGCATGCAAAAGCATTTAGGTGGTAGAGTCTTTGGGTAGTAGGCTAACTGGAATTTGCAGGGGTGAGTTTCTTTGTGTCTAATTCCTGATGGCTTTATTAGTGGCAGAGTTCCTGGGTGGTGCAAATGGTTTATGTGTGTAGCTGCTAACTGAAAAGTTGGAGCTTCGAGTCCACCCAGAAGCACCTTGGAAGAAAGGCATGGCAATCTACTTCTGAAAAATCAGCCACTGAAAACCTGACAGAGCTCAGTCCTACTCTGACACATACGGGGTTATCATGGGTTAGCATCAGCTTGATCAGAAGTGGTTTTCTTTTGTTACTATTTTTATACTTTAGATGAAGGTTTACTGGGCAAACTAACTTCTCATGAAACAATTAGTACACATGTTGTTTTGTGACACTGGTTACCAGCCCCATGACATGGCAGCACTCTCCGAGAAGTGGTTTTTATTAGAAGCAAAACAACACTAGTAGTACTGAGGACCTCCTCTGTGTGAAGATTTGCTTTGTCCTTCACTGGTTCACAGTCAGGACGGCCAGCGTGGCTCTGAGACCAGCTGAACGAAACACTGGTGAGGAAAATCTCCTTCATTGGAAACATTTGGGGCTTGATGTGAAACTCCTCTGGCCTATTTTATGTTTTGTTGGAACTCAGTGCTTGAGAAAGTTAAATTCTAGAACTAGGAAACTTAATGTAGAATTTTTTTCCCTCCTGGAAGCCTCCAGCAAACACATTAGATGCCACTGAAGCTTTATGCCTGAGTCATAGGTGTACACAGACTCCAGTTCAGTAGTCTTGGACGTGTTTCTCCTAAGCCGGGTGTGTGCATACTGGTGAGAGTGTGTATACAGCTTTTGGAAACTTTTCACCTGTTTGTACTTATTTGAGTGCGTATGTGTATGTATGAATTTAAAGTCTAGGGACAAGAAAATGTAGTGTGGTCACAGCTATTTGACAGTGCACTACTGTGTTTCTAGAAGCAGCAATCATTGATGGCCCAGTCATTTATAAAAGATATGAACAGTTTAAGTTAGGTTTCCTTATATTTCACTTAGTTTTGCCCAACCCACGAGAGCTAAAGTTCCATTTTTTCAGTGTTTCACTGTTGCTGAATAAAATGAAGTACATGAAAACACTTGATGAAGTCTTAAGCAAATACTATAGTTATTTGATACTGATACTACTAATGTTTACTGACATCGGAACTGTGAGTCAGCAGAGAACCTCACTGGCCTCTGCTTCAGGGACTTGCAGTGGCATGTTTGACCTCTTAGGCTTATCCTTGGCAGTCTGTTGGATTCTGCCAGTGTTCAGGCGATATTAAACATAGGAACATCAGGCACGTGTGAGTACTTGCTCCTGAGGACAGACACTGATTTCTGTGACACAGTGGTCAACACTGCAGAATAGCAGCCTTTATCAGTGATGAAATCTCCACTGAGGTGAACCAGTCTAGAAGTTTACCTCATTTTACAGACAATTCTCCTGCAAGGCATGAGCCACAGAATCTTCTGGGTCAGACACTGTCTGAGCCATTGAGTCAAGTTGTTCTTAGTGCAGATGTCTTGGATCCTTAGGTGTTCATGGATGTATTCTCAGGGTCTATGTGTTGTCTACCTTAATTGTTAAATACTGTAATTTCTTGTGATAATCTTTTTTTAAAAAATAAATTTTATTGTGATTTAAGAAGAATTTTACAATTCCTATCAGTTTGCCTCATAATACTCAGAACTTTCAGTGCTACTGTGTTCTAACTGCTCTCCTCTCCCTAACTCCACCCTCCGCCCCGATTGACAGCACACTACCCTTTTATCTGAAACGGCACATGATCCTTTGACCAAGGTCTGAGTGACCACACCCTATCATTTTAGCTCCAGTGATGAGCCTCTAAACAGCCCCATGTACATATTTAAGTCCAAAGGTGCTCCTCACCAGTCTCACTCCATGGTTTGTATAGTTCAGTCCTTGTCTGGAGAGCTGGCCCCAGTGCTGGTGTGGTTTGGGGTTAGAGAGGCTGAGGGCCATATTTCCTCTGGTGACAATCTTTAAAAAATAGTACAAGTGCACTCTGGCTCTTCTGGATGACTGCCTTGTGTTCAAATGGTGCCACCCAAATTTTCAGTGTCCGCATTCTAGAACTCACAGAAATTCATGAACTTTTTTTACACTGAACTTTTTATTGTAACATGGATGGTGTCTGTGGCTAGAAGTCCTCAAATTTATTGTGATGTGTCAGTGATTATCTGAAACCTGCTCCATTCTATCCTCACCCTGCGACAGACCCCTACTCCACTATCCTGTCCTCAGCTTAACATGTCCAGGGGAGGAACTTACAGCCACACGTGAAGTCTTGGGTTTGGGAGCTAGAAAACACTGATGATTCTGTGGTCCAGCACTCAGAATGGTAAGTGATTTTTGCCAGCCTCACAGCTTTTAGCGGAGGAGGACCCTGTTCTCCTAATTTGCAGTCCTATGTCCCCAAGCTATCCAGTTTCATTTTGTACAGCTTTTGTTGCTCTTTTTTCGTACTGGCTTTAAACCTGCCCCCCTAGAACCACTGATTTCCATCCTAAACTCTGGAGCCATACCAAACAACTGTAACTATCCTCTGGTGAGGTATATGATGTTTGTGACCAAAAAAACCCCAAGGCCAACCCATTGCCATCCAGTCGATTCCAGCTAATGGCAACCCTGTAAGACAGAGTGAAACTGCCCCATGGAGTTGCCAAGGAGCGTCTGGTAGATTCAATTGCTGACCTTTTGGTTAACAAGCCATAGCTCATAACAAGTATGCGACCAGGATATCCAGTGTTTGCAACAAGTCATTTAATTTTTTTTTCTTTCTAGTAACGTCTGAGTTTTGACCATTCTGTAGTTTGTTCTTCAGGATGTGGTGAGAATGTAGCAATATAATCTTAGCTTTGAACAGAAACTAAATATCTGAAAGTGAAACTTTTCTAAAACTGTAGGAGGGTAAACTCCTCATTTTAAAGAAAGACCCAGTTAGCAATGCAGACAACATCCTAATATAACTGTCTTGCCAATTTGAATTTTTAAAAGACAGTTCTATAAAAATCTTAAAAATTGTGTCCATTTTTGCTTTTTAATTTTGAATAGGTAATGTCTTAGAGACCTGGTGGCATATTGGTGAAGAACTAGGCTGCTAATCACCAAGTCGGCAGCTTAAAGCCACTCTTTGGAAATGCCATGGGGCAGTTCTACTCATCCCATATGGTTGCTGTGAGAATCAACTTGATGACAACAAATTTGGTTTTTCCTTTTTTTTTTGATTTTCAAGTAATTACAGTATTCAAAGATAAATGTAAAAAAGTATACAAGAGCAATCTTGTCTCCCTCTTTGTTCACTGTAATGTCCTGTCCTCCTCCCTTCGTCCCAAAATTATTCCAGAGTTTCTTAGTGTAAATGCCAACACATGCATATGTGTAAATACAAGTACATATATGGGTATACATGGGTATTTAAACAGATATTTTTGATACAAAGTACATACACCATGAAACTCATCTCATTTGGGTTTCTTTTAAATGATTCTGTGAGACGCTTATGTAGTCATGGTACAAATTTGGAATGGAAACAACTGAGTTTTGTAGACTAGGTACCGGTAAATTGTAGGAATTGACTTACCAATAAATAGTTTTTTCTCCTTTACTTTTGAGTAGATATCCTTGAATTTATTTCATAATATTTTTCTGAATACATAGTAATGTGTGCTCAGTGTGGGTTCTTTGTAAAATAAAAGATACACACAAAGAAGTGAACCCCAGGACCTTATTTATAATTCCATTTTGATATATTTTCCCTAAATTTCACTCTATATTCATTTCCTGATCTCCTTCACATAAGCTTATCTTCCAAAGCCTTTGCCATTGAGTCCATTCTGGTTCATAGCAACCCTGTAGAACAGAGTAGAACTGTCCCCTAGAGTTTTGAAGGGGCACATGGTGGATTGGAACTGCAGAACTTTTGGTTAGCAGCTGTAGCACTTAACCACTACACTACCAGAGTTTCCAGCTTATCCTCCAAGCTCCTGCAATCATATACCCAAGAAACATCATTCTCACTATGTCTACCTCCCTCCAAGTCTTAATTTCAAGATGCTTCTCTCTGACAAGGAAATCCTGGTGGCAGCAGTGGTTAAGTGCAGCATCTGCTAACAAAAAGGTTGGCAGTTCAAATCCACCAGGCACTCTTTAGAAACTCTATGGTGAATTTCTACTCTGACCGATAGGGTTTCTATGCATCAGCATCAACTTGATGGCAACAGGTTTGGTTTTTGGTTTTGTCTCTGACAACCACCTGCTGTCATTCTACCTCACTTCCTCTAGGATCGTCACTCCAACACTCTTCAGGGTCAGTGGACCTTCTAGTTAGTCTGTTGATCCTATCTACCATCTTTCCACCATTGACACCCCCATGAAGTCATTTCCTCTTTACCTCCTTAGAGTCCATGTGTTAAACTTACCCTCTTGCCACTGCCCTTAACACCTTTGCCTTTCCCTCAGTTTTGATCATTTGGTGGCATCTAATCTCTGGTTAATCACATTGCCATTGGGTTGATTCTGACTCATCGTAACCCTATAGGACAGAGTAGAATTACCTCATAGGGTTTCCGAGGGGTAGTTGGTGGATTCAAACTGCTGACCTTCTGGTTGGCAGCCTGAGCTCTTAACCTCTGTACTGCCACAGCTCTTATTACTCCTGTGTGTCTTCTTGGAAATTCCTAGTAGGAATTAGAATTCCTGAATGCAGCAGATGTAAAAACACATGATGTTGCAGATTAGTCTTGTTTAAAACTGATGACCACAAACTTCAAATAGGTGGTCCCAGCATCATATGACATTACCTCACTTATGTCACCTTCTTGCTTTCTCGTACTATTTTATACTTTGTCTCGTCTCCTCAGACCTCTGTCACTCTCCACACTTTTCAGTTTGATTTGATGGCCTCACTCAGTTCACTGGATGCAGAAGAGAACCACCTTCCACCACCACATCTACTCATCCACTGCAACTTGACTCTTAGTCTTTGCTTTGCCTCCTGGTAGCCATGGCTTAGGAGTCTGTGGGTAGTGCAGATGATTCAGTGCTGGACATCTAACTGGAAAGTTGGAGGTTCAAACCCACCCAGAGGTGCCTCAGAAGACAGGCCTCATGAGCTTCTGAAAGTCCATGGGCTTGAAAACCCCGTGAAGTTGTACTCCGCACGTGTGGGATTGCTGTGAGCTGGAACAGATGTGAGGGCAAATAACGATGACAGCAGCACGGGGGGAGCTGCCTGTGCTACCATCTAAGGCCATTATCACCTCTTGTGCCCAGGACAGTCCCCTCCTGCTTACTCAAGGACAGCGTGCCAGTAGTCTCCTGCTTGATCAGCTTTCTATTCTGCATCAGATTATTTCTCTCAGCCTAAAAACATGCCAGAATACCTTTTTTTTCTGAAAAAAAAAAAAAAAGATAAAAGCTCCTAAATGCCTGTCTTTCTGTCAAGTGCCCAGTGGCAGACCCCTAGATGAAGACTCTTATTCAGTAATAGCTCTCAGGAGAAAACTGTAGGATAGTGAAGTAGAGCAGTAAGGGGGAGAACCCGGGGGAGAAGATTCATGTATGCTATCTCAGGCTGACCCAATGGGAAGGGAAAATTACGCCTCAGAGCTGGACCCAAAGGGAGACAAAGGAGCTGGATTTCACACTCCCTCAGCCCTGTGTCCTCGACTGATGGCTGCTCCAGGTGGGCAGGCCTGCGGAAACTGCCAGGTGGCTCCTGCGGTCTGAGGCTGGGGGTGGGGAGGGAAGGTGTTGAAAAGAGACCTGAAGAGAGTGGTGTGAGGCACTGACAGTACTGATCCATTCTTCTGTACCCCACAGCACAGCTCTTCTTCCCTTTGTTACCCATCCTCAGGCCTGTACCCAACAATTTCAAGGCCTGATGCAAGGGCAAAATTGGAGGCCTCCACACCGTATGTGCCACAACAAATAACCTATTTTTATTCTCTTATTGCTTCTGTCCTGCTGAAAATAAAGAGGACTGAAGACACCTCAAGATGAAAATAAAAAACTACAGCCTTCAGTATGAGTTACATCTGAATATAATGAAAACAAAAATCTTCAGAATTAGACCAATAGGCAACATCACGAAAAATGGAGAAAATATTGAAGTTGTCAATTATTTCCTTTTACTTGTACCTACAATCAATGCCCAGGGAAGCAGAAATAAGGAAATCCAATGACAGACTGCACTAGGTAAATCTGCTGCAAAAGACCTCTTGAAAGTGTTAAAAAGCAAAGATGTCACTTTGGGGTCTAAGGTGTGCCTGACCCAAGCCATGGTATTTTTAGTCACTTACATGCATGCTAAAGTTGAACAACAAACAAGGAAGACAGAAGAAGAACTGATACCTTTACATTATGACGTTAGTGAAGAACATTGCATAACCATGGACTACCAGAAGAATGAAAGGATCTGTCTTGGAAGAAGTACCGCCAGAATGCTTCATAGAAGTGAGGATGGCCAGACTTTGTCTCATGTACTTCTGACAAGTGATCAGGAGGGACCAGTCCTAGTATAAGGACATTGGTGAAAAAGAGGAAGACCCTCAATGAGACAGATCCACACAGTGAGTGCACCAATGGGCTCAAACATAGCAATGGTTGTGAGGGTGGCACAGGACTGGGCAGGGTTATATTCTGGGTCACTATGAGTTGGAGTTAACTTGATGACACGTAAGTACAACACTACTGCTTCTACACCTTCGTAAAGACTTAGAAGGTCAGTTTAGAAATGTGGCACCTGCCTGCCCTTAGTCCATTGGCTGTATCTAGTTCATAGACCGCTCTTTTCTTTCCCCATCTCCAGCCCCTCTTATCATACAATGGGCCTGATGGAGCCCCCTCTTCAAGCTCCATCCACCAACGCCTAGCCCCACCAGAAGCTGTCTCTCATCTACCCTTTGGGCACTGAATTATGAGTACCAATGCCATGTTCTCTCTTGATAGAAAAGGCTGGGAAGATGCCTACACAAACTTGAGGGTTGGGTTTGGACAGACTGGGGAGACAGTTTGGCTTCTGGATATCCAAGGTATGGTCTAGACATTAGGAGGGTGGCATGGTTTCTCAGTGGGCAGGGCACCTAGGACCTTCAGACTCCTAATCTCATAGGAAGGGACATGGCTGGAAAAGGACCAGAAAAAGGCCTCTAAAGCACAGGACTCAGGACAAGGGCCTGTCTTGTTCAGATCCAACTGCAGTAGTTGCCACCTTAGTCCAGGTCACTATAAGCTATTATCATATCTTGCTTAGACACCACAATGTTCATCTGTCTACACTTCCTTTTCCCATTCTAGCTTCCTCTTCACACAGTTCTCTTCTTCACATGGCAGTAGAAACACCAGCCTAAACTTAAAATTGGATTGTGTTATTCTTCTTTCAACCTTCTGAAGAATTTCTATCAAATAGGCAATAAAATCTAAAGTGCTTAATGTCATTTTCGAGGTCCTACAAGATCTGCCTCCTGGCTGTCTCCCCACCCCCTTTTCCTCCCCAGGTCCCCTTTTCCCAGTTGTCTAGCTTTTCTCTTTTTTGAGCATGCCTTACATATTCCCATCTTCCTGCTTTTTCACTTTTGTTTTCTCTTCCTTTACATGGCTGACTCCCTACCTTAATTTATGTTTATGATCAAACATTACTGCCTTCTGAAAGTAGTAATTCATAGACTAGTTTATAGACTTCTTGTCTCTTCAACCTGCCTTTACCCTTCAGTACTATCACTGCTAACATGATATATAGATTATATGTATTATTATTATATAATACATATTTTATTAAAAAAATTCTGTGCTGTTGAGATTCTCACTCATAGTGATCCTGCTGGTCAGAGTAGAACTAAACCAAAGAATTTCCAAGGAGCACCTGGTGAATTTGAACTACTGACCTTTTGTTTAGCAGCCATAGCTTTTAACCACTATGCCATCAGGGTTTCCACGTTGTGTTATAATGATGATTTCTATTGTATTGTATTATATTACATTACGTTGTGTTTTTGATGAACATTCACGTAGCAAATTAGGTTCCCATTTAACAATTTCTACAGTTAATGTTCAGTGACATTGGTTTTTATATGCCACTATGTGTTAACATTCTCATTATTTCTGTCCTGGTTCAGTTTCCATTAATCTAGCTTTCCTGCTCCCCCTTCCCTATCTTTTACCTTCTCATTTTTGCTTTAGGGTAAATGCTGATGATTGAAAAACAAAATCATATAGATGACTTAACAAAACAAAAGCTGCAACACTCACAAGTGATATTGTTTATTTTTTGATCCAATTTTTTATTTAGCTAAAAGGTGACTTCCAGGTGTCCTTTCAGGACAAAGTTAAGAAAATGTCTCAGGATGATAGTCTTGACACTTCTTCTCATCTCTACCAGTCCAGTAAGTCTGGCCCTTTTTAAGAATTTAGGCTTTGATCTACATTTTCCTCCTTTTCTATTGTGTCTGTGATCAGAATGGTCAGCAGTAGTAGCCAGGCACAATCTAGACCTTTTTTTCTTGGGATAGATGAGGCTGTGGGTCATAAAAGCTATTAGTCTTATAGACTAGCTTCTTCTTTGGGTTTTTGGTTTCCTTCTTTCTCTTTTGCTCCAGAGAAGTAGAGACTATTGGTTATATCTTAGATGGCTTCTTCCAAGCTTTTAAGATGCCAGATGCTACTCACCGAACTAGGATGTAGAACATGAATGTTATGAATTACGTTATGCCATTTAACCTAGATGTTAAATGAGAGCATGATCCCAAGCCTTCAAACCCAGGAAACCAATTCCACAAGGTATTTGGTTGTGTCTAAGAAGTATCTGTAACGGTGGCCTCTATGTGCTTTATTTTATATATGAATACATATACATATATATATACAGTGCCCATACACTGATACTATGTATTCATCTGCTTATTTGTTTAGTGTCTTTTATATCTATGAAAATGCAAAATCTCATGACAGTGAGAACTTCAGTTTGTTCTTTGCTCTATCCCCAGTGCCCAGAATAATGTCTGACGCTTTATAGTATTTGAAAACTGAGAGTGTCTGTACAGAAGCATGTACAAAGACTGCCAATTAAGTACGCCAACTTGTCATAGAAAAAGTGCTACAAACCTCATTACTGAATATCATTACATTCACCTTTGAAGTACTCCTCTTGGGAAGGTAGGCACTGACACCAGAGCCTAGTCTAGCCTTCAAAGCAATTTTGGAACTTTTTTTCTGGAATGGCCCTCAGAGCTGTTGTCGTAATATCCTTGATGTCATGAATGGCATCAAAATGTCTTTCTTTCAGTATTTCCTTTATCTTTGGGTAAAGAAAGAAAGTCACTGGGGGCCAGATCAGGTGAGTAGGGAGGGTGTTCCAATATGGTTATTTGTTTACTGGCTAAAAACTCCTTCATGGGCAACTATACAACGAGGTTCATGAACTTGCCATTTATCATGATGTTGCTTACTGGTCCAGTTGTGAGAATTTTTGTTTTCTTGATGTTGGAGTGCAATCCATCCTGAAAGTTGTTTTCTGATCCTCATCAGCAAGTCTTTTAAATCTTCTTCACTTTCAGCAAGCAAGGTTGTGTTACCTGCATAACACAGGTTGCTCATGAGTTTTCCTCCAATTGTGATGCTTGTTCTTGGTATAGTCCAGCTTCTCTAATTATTTGCTTAGCATACAGATAGAAAGGTATAGTGAAAGGAAACAACCCTGACACACAGCTTTCCTGACTTTATTAAACCATGCAATGTCCTCTTCTTGTGTTTCAATGACTGCTTCTTGATGCATATACAGATTTTTCATGAGCACAGATAAGTGCTCTGGAGTTCCCATTCTCTACAATGTTATCTATAATTTGTTATTATCCATGCAGTTGAATGCCTTTGCATAGCCAATGAAACACAGGTAAACATCTTTTGGGTATTCTCTGCTTTCAGCCAAAATCCATCTGACATCAGCAATGATATACCTGGTTCCTCACTGTCTTCTAAATCCAGCTTGAATTTATGGCAATTCTCTGTCAATCTACTGTTACAGTCACTTTTGAATGATCTTGAGCAAAATTTTACCTGTATGCAATATTAATGATGTTGTTCAACAATTTGTGCACTCACTTGGGTCACCTTTCTTGGGAATAGGCATAAATATGGATCTCTTTCAGTTGGTTGGGTAGCTATTTTCCAGCTTTCTTGGCATAGACAAGTGAGCATTTCCAGCACTGCATCTGTTTGCTGAAACATCTCAGTTGATATTCCATCAATTCCTGGAACCTTGTTTTTCACCAATGCCTTTAGTGTAGCTTTGACTTCTTCCCTCAACTGATCATGTGGTATCTTTTGAAATGGTTAAATGCTGACCAGTGCTTCTGGTATAATGACTCTGTGTATTCCTTGAATCTTCTTTTGATACTTCCTGAGTCATTTAGTATTTTCCCTATAGAATCCTTCACTGTTGCACCTTGATGTTTGAATTTTTTCTTCAGTTTCTTCAGTGTGAGAAATGTAGATCATGTTCTTCCCTTTTGGTTTTCTATCTCTATCTCTATGCACATGTCATTATAATACTTTACTCTGTCTTCTTGATCTGCTCTTTGAAATCTTCTGTTCAGGTATTTTACTTCATCATTTCCTCCTTTAGCTTTAGCTATTTGACATTCAAGAGCAGTTTTTGGAATCTCTTCTGACATCCAGTTTGATCTTTTCTTTCTTTCCTGTCTTTTTAATGACTGCTTGCTTCCTTCACTGATGACATCTTTGAGGTCATTCCACAACTCACCTGGTCTTTGGTCATCAGTTTCAACACATCAGATCTGTTCTTCAGATAGCCTCTACACTCAGGCAGGATATAGTCAAGGTTGTACTTTGGCTCTCATGGATTTCTTTTCCTTTTTTTCAGCTTCATTTCTAACTTCCACAGGAGCAATTGATGGTCTGTGCCACAGTCAGCACCTGGTCTTGTCTGACTGCTGATACCGAACGTCTACACTGTTGCTGTCCACAGATGTAGTCGGCTTGACCTGGTGAGCTCTATGTCTTTAGCCATCATTTATGTTAGCGAAAAAGGATATTTCTATGAAGAAGCTGTTGGTCTTGCAAAATTCTATCATGTGATCTCTGGCATCATTTCTGTCGCCGAGACTGTGTTTTCCAGTTACTGATCCTTCTTCTTTGTGTCCAACTTTTACATTTCAATCTCTATTAATTATCAGTGCATTCTGTTGCATGTTCAGTCAATTTTAGATTGTAAAAACTGGTAAAAATCTTCAATTTCTTCATCTTTGGCCTCATTAGTTGGTACACACGTTTGAATAACAGTCATATTAACTGACCTTCCTTGTTGGTGTGCAGGTATTATTCTATCACTGACAGCACTGCATCTTGAAATGTTCTTTTTGACAATGAATACAACACCATTCCTCTTCAAGTTTTCATTTCCAGCATAGTAGACTATGCCAAGCCAAGTGCCATCGAGTCGGATCCGACTATATGATTGTCCAGTTCAATATGGTCAATACCAGTTCATTTTAGCTCAATAAGCCTATGATATTGATGTTTATGAGCTCCATTTTATTTTTATTTTCCTAGATTCATACTTTGTATATTTCGGGTTCCAATTATTAATAGGTGTTTCTTCTCATTTTGTGTCCTGCCACACCAGCAAATAAAGATCTTGAAAGCTTTATTCTATCTACATCATTAAGGTTGGGTCTACTTTCAGGAGGCAGCTCTTCCTCAGTCATCTTTTATGTGCCTTCCAACCTGGGGAACTCATTTTCTGGCATTATATGCGACAGTGTTCTGCTGCTATTTATAAGGTTTTCACTGTCTAGCTCTTTTCAGAAGTAGACGGCTGGGCTGTTCTTCCTAGTCTATCTTAGTCTGGAAGCTCAGCTGACACTTGTCAGCCATGAGTGACTTCCTGGTACCTGAATGCCATGGCATTGCTTCCAGCATCATAGCAACACACAAGCCCCACAGTACAACAAACTGACAGACAACTGGGTGTAAGAAGTCATTAAAAAGTCCAAAAGGGATGTCAGAGGAGACTCTGAAACTTGCTCTTAAAATTAGAGTAGCTGAAGTGAATGAGAGAAATGATGAAGTACAAGAGTTGAGCAGAAGGTTCCACAGGGTGGCTCGAGAAGACAAAATAAAGTATATAATGACATGTGTAGAGACCTAGAGTTAGAACACCAAAAAAAGGCAGAAACAGTCAGCACTTTTCAAACTGAAAGAACTAGAGAAAAAAATTCAAGTCTTGAGTTGCAGTATTGAAGGATTCTATGAGCAAAATATTGAACACCAAACCACCCAAACTAAACCTGTTGCTGTGGAGTCGATTCTGACTCATAGTGACCCTCTACAGGAAACATCAAAAGAAGATGGAAGGAATATGCAGTTACTGTACCAAAAAGAATTGGTTGAGGTTCAACCATTTGAGGATGTAGCATTTGATCAAGAACCAGTGATACTGAAGGGAGTGGTCCAAGCTGCACCAAAGGCACTGGGGAAAAATAAGACTCTAGGAATTGATGGAATACTGAGTGAGATGTTTCAATAAATGATACATCACTGGAAGTGTTCATTCATCTATGCCAAGTAATTTGGAAGACAGCCACCTGGATGATCAACTGGAAGAGATCCATGTTTGTGCTCATTCTGAAGAACGGTGATCCAACTGAATCTGGAAATTATTGAACAATATCAGTAATATCACACAGAAGTAAAATTCTACTGAAGACCATTCAAAAGTGGCTGCAGCAGTACATGGAAAGGGAATCACCAGAGATTCAAGCATGATTCAGATGGGGGCACGGGACCAGGGATATCGTTGCTGATGTCAGATGGATCTTAGCTGAAAGCAGAGAATGCCAGAAAGATATTTATCTGTGTTTTATTCACTATGCAAAGGCATTGGACTGTGTGGATCAAAATAAATTATAGATAACATTGTGGAGAGTCGGAATTACAGAATGCTTAATTGCGTTCACTAGGAATCTATATAAAGAGGCAGTTGTACAGACAGAACAAGGAGACACTGCATGGCTAAAGTCAAGAAAGATGTGTGTCAGGGTTGTATCCTCTCACTACACATTTTCAACCTGTATGCTGGGCAAATAATCTGAGAAAGTAGACTATGTGAAGAAGAATAAGGCATCAGGATTGGAGGAAGACTCATTAACAACCTGTGATAAGCAGACGACACAAACTTGCTTGCTGAAAATTAAGAGGATTTGAACCACTTACTGAAGATCAAAGACTACAGCCTTCAATATGGATTACACTTCAACACAAAGAAAGCAAAAATCCTTGCAACTGCACCAACAGGCAACATCACGATATATGAAAAAAGTATTGATGTTTCAAAGGGTTTCATTTTGCTAGCATCCACAACTAATACACATGGAAGCAGCAGTCAGGAAATCAAACAATTGGGCAAATCTGCCTTTAATACTTTTAAAAGTATTAAAAAGCAAAGATGACACTTTGAGGACTAAAGAGCACCTGATCCAAGACACAGTGTTTTCATTCACCTCCTATACATTTGAAAGCTGGACAATGAATAAGGAAGACAGAAGAAAAATTGATGCCTTTAAGTTATGCTGTTGACGAAGAATATTGAATATACTATGGACAACTGGAAGAATGAACAAACCTGTCTTGGGAGAAGTACAGTCAGAATGTTCATTACAATTGAGGATGAAAAGACTTTGTTTTAGATGTTATCAGGAGGGACCAGTTCCTGGACAGGGAAATCAGGCTTGGTACAGTAGAAGGTCAGCAAAAAAGAGTAAGACCTTCAGTGAGATGGGCTGACACGGTGGCTGCAACAATCGGCTTGAACACAGCAAGGACTGTCAAGATGGTACAGGATCAGGCAGTGTTTCATACTGTTACACACAGGCTCCCTAGGAGCTGGAACCTACTTGATGACACCTAACAACAGCAATAGGTGGTGTTGGGTTTTGTTTTGTTTTCTTCACCTGGATTCATAGATATTCTCCTACAAAATCTTCTTGCATATTGATTCTAATGAATGTAAACTCGCCACCAGGCAGAGTGTTTTCTCGGCTTGTTGCACAGTGGAGTACTTGGCCAGATAGTGTACAGGGCAATCTTGTCCTCTTGGTTGGGGCAGGATAAGCTCCTTCAACCCAGTAGCTGTGTTTTCAGCAGTGGATATTTCTGTGTTGCCCTGGTGGTGTAGTGGTTAAGAGAACCTGGCAGTTCAAATCTACCAGCTGATCCTTGGAAGCCCTATGGGGCAATTCTGTTCTGTCCCATAGGGTCACTATGAGTCAGAACTGACTTGATGGCAACTTTTTGTTTTTTTGGCAATGGGTTTGTTTTTCTCTTTCTGTGGTGGTGATATAGTTATTGTTACTGAGGCAGGAGCAAGGGGCACTGACTCACATTTTACAACCCTGAGTCATTCCTTCTGTAAAGTAAACTTCCTGATACCTGGTCTCGAATGGGAGTCCAGCTGGCAGGCACGGAAACTCAGTTTATGGTGTCTGAGTGCCTCCAGGGTTTTCTGAGAAATCGATGTCTCTCAAGAGGTTCAGCTGCTCAGTCTACCCTGTCCTTGACCTGCCTGCTCCCACTTTGCTGTTACTGACATCTCTCCATTCCCAGAATGCACAGTCTGAAGCTCAGTACTAAATCTGATCATCCTACATTTTTGTTCATTGCAGCATTCAAAAAACCCTAAAAGATCCTCAAAAACTTCAGGAATATTTTCTAAGGTTTCAGAGGTGTGGGGGTTTGGGCAGAGGGGTCACTTGCCTCCTGGTACAAGTCCAAGGAGGTGCCAGAGAGGGTGCAGAATGACATTCTGAGGTGTCACAAATACGAAAAGAACCTAGGGTAGCCCAGCAAGAGAGGAGAGGGCATTCCTATTGAGACTTTGCTGGTATCAACTTCTAATTACCCTAAAAATGGGTTGGGAGAAGGCAAAACTGAGAGATTGACCTTGGGGACACAAATGAGGGGGACACAATTTAGAGATTGCCTCTGAGTGCTTATTGCCCTCACTATCAGATTAGGGCTCCAGGAATTGATGGACTATCAGCTGAGCTATTTCAACAAACAGATGCAGCACTGGAAGTACTCACTCGTCTATGCCAAGAAATTTGGAGGACAGCTATCTGGCCAACTGACTGGAAGAGATCCATGTTTATACCCATTCCAAAGAAAGACGATCCAACCGAATGCAGAAATTACTGAACAGTATCATTGATATCACACACAAGTAAAATTTTGTTCAAGATCATTCAAAAGGGACTACAGCAGTACATTGATAAGGAACTACCAGAAATTCAAGCTGGATCCAGAAGAGGACATGTAACCAGGAATATCATTGCTGATGTCAGATGGATCTTGGCTGAAAGCAAAGAATACCAGAAAGATGTTTGTGTTTCACTGACTATGCAAATGCATCTGACTGTGTGGATCATACTAAATTATGGCTAACATTGCAGAGAATGGGAATTCCAGAACACCTAGTTGTGCTCTTAAGGAATTTGTCTATGGATCAAGAGGCAGTTGTGCAAACAGAACAAGGGAACACTGCAAGGTTTAAAGTAAGGAGAAGTGTGAGTCAGGGTTGTATCCTTTTATTATACCTATTTAGTCTGTATGCTGGGGAAATAATGGTAGAAACTGGATTATATGAAGAAGAAGGAGGCATCAGGATTGGAGGATGACTCATTAACAACCTGCGTTACACAGATAACACCACCTTACTTGCTGGAAATGAAGAAGATTTGAGACACTTACTGATGAAGATCAAGGACCACAGCCTTCAATATATATTGCACCTCAAAATAAGGAAAACAAAAATCCTCACAACTGGACCAGTAAGCAACACTGTCATAGATGGAGAAAAGACTGAGGTTGTCAAAGATTTCACTTTACTTGGGTCCACAATCAATGCCCATGGAAGCAACAGTTAAGAAATCAAAAGATGCATTGTGTTGGGAAAATATTCTGTCAAGGACCTCTTTAAAGTATTCAAAAGTAAGGATGTCACCTTGAAGACTAAAATGCACCTGACCCAAGTGGTGGTATTTTCACTTGCATCACATGCATGCAAAAGCTGGACCATGAACAAAGAAGACGGAAGAACAATTGATGCCTTTGAATTGTGGTGTTGGACAAGAATGTTGAAGGTACCATGGACTGCCAAAAGACCAAACAGATCTGTTCTGGAAGAAGTACAACCAGAGTGCTCCTTGGAAGCAAAGATGGCAAGACTGCATCTTACATACTTTGGACATGTTGTCAGGAAGGGTCAGCCCCTGGAGAAGAACATCATGCTTGGTAGAGTGGAGGGTCAGTGAAAAAAAGGAAGACCCTCAACAAGATGGATTGACACAGTGGTCGCAACAATGGGCTTAAGCATAAAAATGATTGTGGACATGGCGTTAAGACCAGGCAGTGTTTTGTTCTGTTGTTACAGGGTCGCTATGAGTCAGAACCAACTCGATGGCCCCTAACAAGAACAACAGCATTAGATTAGGAGGATATCAAGAGCAAGAATCCTTACCTCTCCACTGAAGCTTTCCTGTGTCTCTAACTTGGGCCATGCAGTAGGGGTTCTAGGGGAAAAAATGAGTAAGTTTTCTTCTGGGACTGCAGCCAAATGAGCAGTTCCAACCCTTGAGTCTAGCCACCTGCTGATATTTAAAATGATGACCTGATGAGAGTGACATAGAGATGTTGCTGTTCCCATTTTACAGATTGGTAAATCAAGCAAGGCTCAGAAAAGCTAAAAGTGACTGAGGTCAAACTCTGAGAAAGTAGGAAGCACCAGACTTGAACTCTGTTTGTCTGACCTCCACCCAAGTCCAGAGGCCTGCCCTTCCTTCTATGTCACACTGCCCTCGTGAAATACTTCCTAAGGACAGAAGACAGGGCTCTGCAGGTAATTTGCACCCCAGCTGTCAGAGCTAGTGCTGGAGGCAGGGCCTCTCTGCTTGGGTGACCACCTTGAAACAACAAGGACAAGCCAGTTAGACAACTTTACCAACAGTGACAGGCCTGTGAGAGGCAGACGGGGCTCAGGTTAAAGATATAGTAAAATATGAAAATGGGCTGTTCTAGTACTGACAAGATAGATGATTTACTCTGCCATTAACTGGAAGTTCAGCTGTCTGTATAAAGTGTGGTCCCAACCAGCCTCCCCAGGACCCCAGCACCGACTCCTTGGGCCTGGGGCTCTGCATGTATACAAGCCCACCCAGCCAGGCTCCCCTTTTCTTGCTGTTTTTGCTCAGTGGAAGTGAGAGTTTCCGGGAAGGACAACAAAATTGAGTTCACTGGCAAAAAGAGAACACGTGAGGGCCACTGGGAAGACTCTTATATCTCAACAGCCTCCTTCTTGTGTCCACCTTTGCTCAGACACCTCAGCTCACCGTGCAGGGATGGAGCAGGGTTTAGCAGCCCCTCCTGGAGGCTTGCTCCTCTGTCCACTCAGCAGCCCCTTTACCAGAGGTTTCCAGTGCCCCAAGCAAGACTTAAACCTGACCCCTTTCCATATTACCTTTCTATTTCTGAGCCACTGAGCTCAGAATTATGAATTTGGCACTGTTCCCCTCTTTTTCTGTCAAAATTTTGCTTCATGTGTATATATAGTGTTTGCAATGAAGTGGTGATTGCACTTCATTGCAAACACCTTTTTGAAAATTCCTGTTTTATTTGTTTAGAAACATAACATTAGATGGTGATAAAAAAAATCTGTAAATACTACAAAAATACTACAAAAAATCTGTAAATACTACAAAAGGGTACATAATGAAACATATTTTTTCAGACTCCTGCCTCACACACTTCCAGTTTTTTCCACAGAAGTAATTTACTATTTCCAGTTTGAATATCCTTTCAGGCATGTTTTCTTCTTGTAGAAGCATGTACGTGCATGTGTCCTTTCCCTCCCCTCTCACTTCCTCAGTTTAGCCAACTCAAGAAATGCTAGAATATTGTTCTGCACCTTGCTTTTCTCACTAAAGAAGTCTTGGAGATAGTTTGACATCAGAACATACAGACATTTCCCATTTTTTTGTGTGTCATTTCTGATGTTCCACTTTATGTATGTCTCATAAACGATCTAACTAGCCCTCTATCAATGGGCATTTAGGGACTGCCTCTTTGTAGGGACAGAAACAATACCTTACCATTCCTTTGCTTTCTACGCTGCAACCTAGGACAGTGCTTTGCACAATGTGTGGAGAACAGAATTGTTCGGTAATTAAAGGCCAAACCCGAACCACAAACATGTCTATTCATGGAAATACAGAATAGCTCTTCTTTCTTCTCAGCTCTGAGTTCTGACACCTGCTGCTTTGCTGTGCTACAAAATGTGCTTGTTGTCGGCATTGCCATCAGCCACACAGTCAACCAGCGTGCACAAAGCCCAGCCGTGTATCAGGCAGGTATGAAACACATGGAAGCAAAACATGTCCCATCCTCCAGGAACTAAACTGTGGCAGGGGAGAGAACACAGGCACATTTTGACAAAGGTGACAACAAGGAAGTCCAGAAACCAGTTGCTGTCTAGCAGATTCCACCTCATCGCCACCCATCAGTGTCAGAGCAGAACGGCGTTCCATAGAGTTTGAATGGCTGTGGTCTTTTGGAAGCAGATCACCAGGTCTTTCATCCAAGGCTCCTCTGAGTGGATTCAAACCACCAACCCTTTGATTAACAGCTGAATGCTTAAATGTTTTCACCAGCCAGAAACTCCTAACCAACAAGGGATGGATTAAAACAACTTAAAAAAAAAATGGTATTAGGACAAGTTGTCTCTCTGCCTAGAAGAAAATAAAGTCAGATCCCTACTTTAGACCATGTATACATACCTAACACCTTCCTTAAAGATATAAATGTTAGAACAAAACTATAAGAGTGTTAAAAAAAAGAATACAGGAAAGAACCAGTGGATGTTTTCCTAAGATGTTAAGTCCATAAGTCATAAAGAAAAGATTGACTTCATAAAAATACAAAACTTGCATAATCAAAGACATAAAGAATGCCTTCAAAGACAAGCAATGAGGCAGGAGAAAATATTTGCTACATAAGATAACAAAGAATAAAGATGCCTAATAAAATTTGTGAAACGAAGCATACTTTGAAAGGTATAAACTGACAAAAAAATTATAAATCAGAAAGCAAGTGACAGTCCAAATGAAAAATGAATTATACATTATGAACGAATGTTTCACAAAAGAAAAAGATAAGCCTAAGAAAAAAGTTCAGTCTTTATAACTGAACAGAAATTTAAAACAATGACATTATTTCCTCAGATTAGCCAGTGGTAGAGCAGTTCATTTTTCTAGTAATTTATTCTTCAGGAATAGTCACACATATTCACAAAAATGTATATTCAAACTGCACAGTGTTCAAAAAGACTGGAAACAACCCGTATTTCCTTAATTAGGGAAAGGACTAAATAAATTTTACCGCCCATATTACGATACGTTTGAATTAAAAGAATGAACTAGAACTGTATGCACAATCTTGGAAAGAGGTCCATTTTTTCTTGACAAGTAAAAAGAAAGCAAGCTGTACAACTATATGTTCTACGTTATGATCCTGCCATGAGATGGGAACCATACAAAAATAAACCATTTGAGAAGGAAAATTGATAACGAGAAATGATTAACTAGTCTAAGGAAGTTACCTGTTCACGCGGTAATGAAGCACTCTGCGGAATAGGAAGTCGCTAAAAGCAGAAAGGAGCGGCTTCCTCTAGGCTGAGAGACAGTACCCAAGGAAGGAAGGCGTTTGGAAGACTCCTTCCCATCCGCTAAGGTTGTGAATCAAAACTTATTAAAGGACATCGGGCTGTGTCCCCCTGGTGGAGAACGTCAGTGTAAGGTCATGGCCAGAGCTTGACAGTGGCTTGCAAATCGGGGTTGGCGAGCAGGCAGCCATCCAGCAGGGGTGCGGCAAATCTCTAGGGAGCCTGAGTACTATTAGGTCACCTGCAAGAAGCTGGCATAGGAGGAGCAATTGAACCAGGAAGAGAAGCACCTGCTTCTATTAAGCCTTATAGTGTCCCTCTGGTGCCCCCTACTGACAAAGTTTAAAATTGCTCCAGCTGAAAAGGACTTCAGTTGACATCGTCCTTTCAATTGCCTAATACGCGTGTGAAAGCAGGACAAAAGTCCACGTACTGAAATTGTGATGTTGGCAAAGCATATTGAATGTGTAGCAACTTCCAGGAGAAGGATCAAACCAGTCTTAGAAGAAAGGTACCTTAGAAGCCTGGATGGAGAAACGTTGGCTAAGTTACTTGGAACATGTCATCAGGAAAGCTCAACAAGAAAAGGACACTGTTGTCATTTTCTAGTGATTGCGCTGGATCCGGTTGCTGTTAGCTGCCGTGGAGCTGGCTCCAGGTCATAGAGACCATACGCATGACAGCATGAAATACGGCCGGTCGTTGTTAGGCTTGAGTCCATTCTTGCAGCCACTTTGTCGGCCTGTCTCACTGAGGGTTTCTCTTTTTCACTGACTATCTACGTTACCAAGCATGATGTCATTCTCCAGGGGTCAATCCCGCCTGATAACATGCCCAAAGTATATGAGGCGTAGTTTCACCATCCTTGCTTCTGTGGAGTATTCTCGTGGTACTTCTTCTAAGACAGGTTGGTTCATTCTTTTGGCAGTCCATCGTACATTCAGTAGCCTTTGCTAATATCACTATTTAAGTATGTCATTTCTTCTCTGTCTTTCTTATCCATCGTACAACTTTTGCATGTGCATGAGGCAATTGAAAACCGCATGGCTTGGGTCAGACACAACTTCGTCTTCAAGGTGACATCTTTGCTTTTCAATAGTTGAAAGCGGTCTTTTGTGACAGATTTTCCCAATGCAATGTGTCTTTTGATTTATTGGCTGCTGCTTTCATGTGTGTTGATTGTGGATCTCAGTAAAATGAAACCCTTGACAGCTTCAACCTTTTCTCCATTTATCATGATGTTGCTTATAAAGGTCTAGCTGTGAGGATTTTTATTTCCTTTATGTTGAGTGCAGTCCATAAGGAAGGCTGTGATCTTTGATCTTCCTCAGTAAGTGCTTCAAGTTCTCTTCACTTTCAGCATGCAGAGTTGCATGACCTAGATTGTTAACGAGTCTTCCTCCAATCCTGATGGTGGGTTCTTGTATAGAACAGCTTCTCGGATTATTTGCTTAGCATGCAGATTGAATAAGTATGGTGAAAATAGACAACTCTGATGCACCACTTTCCTGACTTTAAACCGCACAATATCTCTTATCTGTTGGAACTACTACCTCTTGATCTACGCAAAGGTTCCTGTTAAGCACAAGTGTTCTCTAGTTCCCCTTATTCGCGATCTGAGCCGTAATTTGCTATGATCCACAGGTGAATGCCTGTGCATAGTCAAACACAAGTGCACACCATGTGCAAGTTATCTTGCCATTGACAGTGTTATGGTTCAAGGTAAATCTTGAAGTAATCATTTTGACAATGACACTCTTCTTCTTCAATTTGTGATTCCCAGCATAGTAGACCACACGACTGCCTGAATCAAAATGGCCAGTATCAGTCCATTTCAGCTCACCGTGCCTACAATGTTGATCTTTAGGTGTTACTCTTCATTTCCGACAACTTTCTGTTTTCCTAAATTCGTACGTTGCACATCCCACATTCCAATTGTTAGTGGATGTTAGCAGCTGTTTCTTCTCATTTTGAGTCTTGCCACGTTATCAGATGAAGATCCCCAAAGCCAGAAATTGTGTGATAGAATTTTTTGAGGGAAATGACTTCTTCATGGCAAATACTGCTGTCCAACACCATGAACAGTGACTATACACGTTGACATCACCAGATGGAATACACAAGAATCAAACTGACTACATGTGTGAAAAGACATGAAAGCCTCTGATTATTTGGAGATCTTCATGCGTGTTGTCATACATCTTACTCTGTCCCTCTCTCTGCTGGCTTCTTTAATCTCTTTCAATAGCTTAAAAGAGTTTGACTCAAAATACACTCTGTGAGAATCCTGACTCATTAACATACCAAAGGCAACCTTTTGAAATACAAAAACCAAAAAAGCCAAACTCACTGCCATCAAGTAGATTTTGACTCAGAGTGACCCAACAGGACAGAATAGAAATTGCCCCACAGAATTTTCAAGGAAGGTCTGGTGAATTCAAACTGAAGCATGTGACAGCCTCCAGGCCCTCATATTTAAAGGCAAGATTAAAATTTACTGGCTCCAGAAATCGCACATTAGCGAACAGCAGCCACTGAGATAATGCCTCTGCAGTTTCTCTTTACAGCTTCCTCTTTAGGGTGCCAGCGGGGACCCCCTGCTTAGCTGACAAATGAGAGTTTCCTGGACTTGAGATTGGACGCAGCTTGCTCCAGGACGAGTGCCCCTCCCAAATCACTCTCATTGTTCTCCTGACCCCACACCCAGCATGTAGCTTCCTTTTTAAATACACAGGCCTTGCTTGATGGTGTTGTACAGGCCTTGAGAACAAGAATACTGTCTGCCCCCTGTATACATGGATAATAGTAATAATAAAACCTTTGACCATTCACCCACACTTGTCTCTGCAGTTGGCTTATTGGGCGACAGGTAGCAGTGGACCCCTGGTCTTTGTGCTGTAACAGAACTGCTGACCTTCAGGACATTATATTTGGTAAGATAGACCATCAAGGAAAATGAGACATACCCTCAGTGAGATGGATTAACACAGTTGCCATAACAATGGCCTGAAACATACCAAAGATCACAGACAGGGCACAGGACCAAGCAACGTGCTGTTCTACCAAGAAGATTGCCAGTTAAGTTGGCAGACTCGTCCTAGAAAAAGCGCTACACACCTCATTGCTGAATATCACTACAGTCACCTTCGAAGTACTCCTCTTGGGAAGCTATGCACTGATGCCAGTGCCTAGTCCACCCTTCAAAGCAATTTTGGAACTCTTTTTCTAGAATGGCCATCAGAGTTGTCATTGTACTACCCTTGATGTCCTGAATGTCATCAAAATGTCTTCCTTTTAATATTTCCTTCTTTGGGTAAACAAAAAAGTTATTAGGGGTCAGATCAGGTAAGTAGGGAGGGTGCTCCAATACAGTGACTTGTATACTGGCTAAAAACTCCCTCACAGAGAACTATACAATTAAGTTCGTGAGCTTGTCACCATGCCACTGTGTGTAACTGCCATTAGATAAAGAGTTCTAAAACTGCTTTGACACGTAGACTAGGTGGTGGCGTCAGTGCATAGCTTCCCAAGGGGAGCACCTCAAAAGTGACTGTCGTGATATTCAGTAATGAGGTATGTAGCACTTAGAACAATTAAGTTCACGGACTTAAGTTCACTGTCAGACCTTGTCTATTATAACAATATTGCTATGTGTTTGCTTTGTGCTCCAAGAGCTGTTCTCAGTACTTTGCATATATTACCTCATTTGTTCTTAGAATAATCCTGAAATGCTGGAATTATTATTATCTCTAGTCTATGAACGAGGAAATAGAAGCACCAGCCAGCTCTGTATTGTGCTTGAGGTCATGCAGCTGTACGTGGCGGAGTCAGAATTATCACGGCTTCATCAGCACAGAGAACAAGTCTGAAAGAATCAAAGTGCTAACGGTGGTAGACTTTCAAAACAACATGGATGAGGCCTTGGGAAAAACTTTCATACATTTTTATCACAGTTTCAAATAAATACAGTGACAAAGCCATTGTTTTTTGTTTTATTTCTGTGTGTACAGTGTTTTTTAAAGAAGAAACAGGAACAATTAATAAATGACAGGTGATAAGAAGGGAGTGCCCGGTAAGGTGTGGCGGATGTCAGCACACCCAGCACTGGGGAACGAGTGTGCGTGTGAGAGCCGAGGCGAGCAGTGGGGACAGTCTGGGGGAAGGTCTGGAAGAAGATGACGCCTATGTTCTGAGCTGTTTGCCTCCAGGTCACATGTGTCTGGTCTGGTCTCAAGGCTGCTTATTCTTGCTGAGCTTTCTGCCCACCCTCCCCACCAACCCTAACAACTTCAGGAGGACAGTAGTAGGCTTCTATTGAGGAAGCCTTAACCCACGGCTCTCAAGTCGGATCTGACTCATAGCGATCCTGGAGGTCAAACTAGAACTGCCCCACGGAGTTTCCAAGGAAGGCCTGGGAGATTTGAACTGCTGACCTTTGGTTAGCAGACATAGCACTTAATCTACTACCCCACCAGGGTTTCCATACTGAGGAAGCCTTGGGGAAGGGAATTAGCATTTAACCGGTACCTGCTGTCTGTAGGACAACCACCGTAAGTCTTGCTGTACTCATTCTCCAGATCAAACTTTCCAAGTAATGATCGTTATCTCTGTTTTGTGCATGTCGATATATTTCTGGACTCTATCTTCTGTTTCATTTATTTGTCTATCTTTACACCAGTACCATACTTTCTTGATAAATGCTGCTTTATAATAAATCTTGAAATCAAGCAGTGTCATAGTCACCTAGTGCTGCTGTAAAAGAAACACCAGTGGATAGTTTTAGCAATACAGAGATGTATTTTTTCACAGCTTAGAAGGCTAAACCTCATTGCCCTTGAGTTAATTCTGATTTGTAGTGACCCTATAAGACAGAGTAGAGCTGCTCCATGGAGTTTCCAAGGAGCAGCTGGTGGACTTGAACTGTTAACCTTTTGGTTAGCCAAGGAGCTCTTAACCACTGCACCACCAGGGCTCCTTTAAGAGGCTGGAAGTCTGAATTTGTGCTGTTGGTTTCAGGGGAAGTCTTTCTCTTTCTGTTAGCTCTGTACTAAGTCCTTGTCTTTTCAGCTTCCACTTCCTTACAGATTTTCATGTGTCTTGAGGTATATCTGTCTCTGCTGGTTTATTTAATCTCTCTTGTAGATTTCAAAAAAAGATTGACTCAAAGTACACTCTGCAAGAATCCTGCTTCATTAACACAAGAAATGCAACCCATGCCTGAATGGGATCATAACCACAGGCAGAAACAATGGCATCCCCCCCACCTCCCCAAACTCAGACTCATTGTCTTTGAGTCGACTCTGACTTACAGAGGTGGGATTTATAATACACGTTTTAAGGGTACAGAATTCAATGTATTAACATGCAGCAAATTACTGTCCTTTTAATACAAATTATTCCCTAACATTCGTTACAATTCTCACAATGTATCTACAGTCTCATTGTTTTCGTTTTGTTCTCATTGATCTATCGTCCCTGCCTTTCCTTGCCTTCTCCTCTCTGTTTGATGACTTTTTGTCTCATCTAATTGGTTATTTAAGTAAGCACATTACTCAGAGGTAATATTTATTTTATAAGCCAGTCTATTATTTGACTAAAAGGCAATCTCCAGAAATAGCTTCAGGTCTAAATTCAAATGATACGTTAAGTTGATAACCTTGGGATTCCTCTAATCTATCGGTCGACTAGACCTAAAGGTTTTTAGGAATTTGAATTTTGTTTTGCTTTCTTCCCATTCTATCTTGGACCTTTTATTGTGTCCCTGGTCAGAAAGGTTAGTAGTGGTAGCTGGGCAAGACCTCTGTCATTTTTTAATGAAATTATTTTGAATCTATAGATAGAATGAGGGAGAATTGATACTTCAACAACACTAAGTCTTCCAAGCTATGAATACAAAATATCTCTCCATTTAATTTGGTCTTCTTTAATTTCTTTTTGAATGTTTGTAGTTTTCAGTTATTAGATCTTGCTCATGCTAGGTCACATTATGTATTTTTTTACATTATTGTAGATAGTAGTATTTTTTAATTTTAATTTCCAAATGTTCATTATTACTTTAATGAATACATTCATATTTGTATGTTTGTACCTTAAGACTTTACTAAACTTATTTATTAGTTTTATAGCTTTTTTGGGTAGATTTCAATACAGTTTCTACTTAGACTATTAAGTCATCTATCTGCTCACAAAGAAAGTATAATGTCCTCTGTTCAGTTTGAACGGTTTTATTTGATTTTCTTGTCTTAATTGCAATAGTACAATTTTGCATGCGGACTATGCTGGGAGACATCCTTGGGCTACTCCCAGTCATAGGGAAATATGATCAGTCTTTCATCATCAACAGGATGCTCTAAAAGTCACTGTCATACAATCGATTTCGACTCAGCAACCCTATAGGACAGAGTAGAACTGCGCCATAGAGTTCCCAAGGAGTGCCTGGCTGACTTGAGCTACCGACCTTCTGAGTAGCAGCCACAGCATGTAACCACTACGCTGCCAGTGTTTCCAATATGATGCTAAGTGTAAAAATTTTATAAATGTCTTTATAAGGTTGACTAAGTTATGTTTTATCTGAGTTTGTGTAGAGCTTCTTTTTGTCAGGAACAAAAGTTGGATTTTCTTGAAACTTTTTTTCTGGATGTGTAGAGATGATCATGTGGTTTCTTTTTTTAAAATTTATTAATGTGGTGTCTTAGTCATTTAGTGTTGTTAAAGTGGATGGCTTTAACAAAGAGAAGTTTATTCTCTTACATTTTAGTAGGCTAGAAGTCCAAATTCAGGGCAGCAGTTCCAAGAGAAGGCTTTTTCTCACCATCAGTTCTGGAGGAAAGTCCTCATAATCAGTTGTCCTTTGGTCTGGGAGCATCTCAGAGCAGGAACCTCAGGTCCCAAAGAGGAATTCAGCTCCTGGCACTGCTTTCTTGGTCGTGTGAAGTTTCCACTCTCTGCTTGTTTTCTTCTCCCTTGAGAGACAAAAGGTGGTACATGCCGTACCCTAGGGAAACTCCCTTTACAGAGATGTGACCTAGGCAAGGATGTTATAATCCCACTTTGATTCTCTTTAACATAAAATTACAATCACAAAACAGAAGACAACCACGCAGTGCTGGGAATCATGGCCTAAACAAGTTGACACATATTTTTGTGGACACAATTAAAATCCACTACATGTAGTAAATTATGTTGATTGAATAAAGCAACATTGCATTTCTGGAAAAGACTTCACTTAGACACAACGTATTGTTTTAAGATATATTATTGGGTTCGATTTGCTAAAATTTTGTTTAGAATTTTTGTGTCTATATTCTTGAGGGATATTGGTCTTTTTGTTTGGTATTGGGTGAATGCTAGTCTAGTTAGAGAGTATTCCTCCATTTCAGGTTTCTGGAAGACTTTAATTAGAATGAGTATTAGGTAACTTAAATATTTGACAAAATTCACCTGTGAAACCATCTGGGTCTGGAGTTTTCTTTGTTGGAGGCATTTTAACTCAGACTTCCATGGATTCCATGCTATTTTCGGCTGATCTGTTTCTTTTTGACTGAGCTTTGGTGGCTTATATCCTCAAAGAATTTGTCTGTTTCATCCAGGTTGTTGAATGTATTGGCCTAAAGTTGTTCATAAAGTTCCATTATTATCATTTACTAATATTTATAGAATCAATAGTGATGTAGTCTCTCTTATCTGGACATTGGTCATTTGTGGTTCCTCTCTTCTGTTCCTAATTTAATTTACTTTGTTTAAATTTTATTGATCTCAGAGATTCAGCTTTTGGTTTCATTGATTATTCTTTACTGTTTTTCGGTTTTCCATTTAATTGATTTCTGCTTTAATCTTTGTTATTTCCCTTCTTTTACTTGTTTATATTTAATGTCTTCTTTTAGTAAATTCTTAAGATGGAAGCTGAGGCCATTGATTTGAGAACTTTTTTCTTTTCTAATAGGAATGTTTAGTGCTATAAATTTCCTCCTAAGGACTGCTTTACTGGCAACCTATGAATTTTAACTTTTTTTAAAAATTTTAATTCAAAATTCTCTTTGAGTTTTTTTTCTTTGTGGCCCTTGAATGTTTAAAGGTGTGGTATTTATTTTCAAAGTATTTGTGGGGATTTTCCAGACATTTTTTGCAGGCAAATAGCCAATTCCTGGCTACATGACGTCAAGTATCTTATTCCCCCGGGGGAGGGTTATGCCTAGGGACTGCAGGTATTTTACGTTACAGGTCCCTGCAGACTGAGTTCCACAACATTTGTGAAAAGTGCCTAAATAAACTCCACAGACGGCAGTTAGGCACCATGAAAATTCTACTGAAAGAATGTTAGACGCCATCAAATTGATTTCAACTTGTAATAAACCCGTGACAGATCAAGGACAGCCACCTACATTCCACCAGAGAAAGAGCCCTGGGAATTCCCTGTTCCTGCTCTATGATTCAGTCAAATAGATAAGGCCCGGGCAATCGGGGAGAGCTGGCCAAGTGGACTCGGATCATGTTTAATCTTTAAGGGAGGGTAAAGGCAAAGGAGGATGCATAAAATTCAGGGAGAAATCTGACACAAAAATTCAATAGATATTATGATCCAGGAATTGTTGTGGTTGTTTTCTTTTCTTCTCCCCCTCCCCCCGCCCACATACACACAAGCAAATGCTGCTGAATTTTTTATACACATTTTGGCATTTTCAAAGTTGTCTGCAGTGAGTGTATAATACTTTTATAATCAGAAAAAAAAGATTTAGGGGTCCAAATTTTGAATGAGATCCCTAAGATTTAACTGTAATGGGTTGCAGTACTTGAGCTCACAACCAGACTTGAATCCATGATAGTTACCTCAGATTTCTATCTTACCACAAAGTCCTAGTGGGTGTTCTCTCAGTACGTCAGTGCTGTCCATGTCCAAGCTCCTTATAACCAAGTCTTTCATGAAAGCCAGGAGATGTTTTTACCCAAATGTAACACCTACATTAGTACGACACAATTTGCAAATCTCAGTGAACATTATACTAATCCAGAAATTGTTCCATTTCTGCGAAAAACTCATCAAGGCCACTTTTACTCCTGACCAACTATATTTCTCCATGTTTTGTTTGGTCTACATTTCCTATTATGACGGTTGATTTTTTTCTAATATATCTTTTCCTTTGCCAGAAAGAAATAAAAACAATTTGACACAGTGACCAACTTAAGGTGTGGGAGGAGAACCACTGTGGTGCCAAAGTTGACAGCAGTGTCAATTTCGGTAGTTAATTGCTGAGTCTGTGCTGAGAACAGGCTGAGGCCTCTGCACTGAAGTGGATGCGGGAGGAAGCCAGCAACCGCAGGAGCCTGGCTGGGGAAGGGGAAGTTGACACAACAGAGGGAATTAGAATCTGAAAGCTGGTGGCGGCCTTCAGAGGAGCTGGTAACATGTATTTGCTCCATCAAATGACAGGACCCCTTTCATGGCCCTCTGGTCATCAGATGCTCACCAATGCAGCCAGAGCTTGTCAAAATGGAAAATCCAGGGTTACTAACACGTGTGGATCCCCTTCACGGGACTCTGCTCTTTCCACTGCATATTCCAGGAAAGAGCAAAATGCAAAAGGAGCAGAGCAGGAATTCAATCCCAGTCATAAAGACTAAGTGAGGATCTTAGTCTTTTTGAGTGGAGAGGGAAAGGAACGTGAACAATACGACACGAGTTATTGGTGTGACGGAGACACCGCCTGTAACGTTTCTCCTTTCTTGATCGAAAAGGCTGCCGCTGTCACCCACACCTGCACCACGAGGCTCCGGAAGAGCAGGAACAGGGGATTTCCAAGGCTCTTCCTCTGGTCAATTGCAGGCGGCTTCCCAGGGAAGTGAACGACTGGGGACTGGGCTTCCTGCACTCGCCATCTGAGCTGCCCGTCTGAGTCAGTCCCGAACCACCACTGTTTTCCCGGAATCCACTCCGTTAGGGGTGACCTCAAAACATACATGCATACATACACAAGTACTGCCACCTTTTCCAGTATGCACGCTCCAACTGAAATAGTCCCCAACTCTATGCCGAAGCCACTGTCACCCTATCTGGCTCATGTAGAACAAAAGAGAGTTTTCTGATAGTCCAGACAACCTCACCTTGGAGCGACTTGTTCGTCTCTGCTTACACGTCCAGATTCCTCAGAGACTGAAAACAATAACCAAATCCCAAGTAGTCTGAGTTCATTCTGCTTATCTTCAGGCTGCAGGCTTTTTCCTGACTAGAGGCAGCAAGCAATCTTTTACATAAAAGTTGAAACTTTCAACCTCCAGTGCTGTTTGTGTGGCCTGGGCCTGTGGGTTTAAGAACACAGTGTTGACTAGATGAAGACATAAATAAAACAGCCTTTTCTCACAAGACCAGGTCTGGGAAAGCTATTTGACCAATCACAAGGAGCGCAGTCATCTTTTCTTTGTTAAATGAGTTTGTAAAAATATGTATTAATTTCAATTTTGTTTTTGAGAAATGTCAGGTATAAAGTGTTCCTCATACTCTTCTGTTCATAACCCACCCTGATCATTGGTAGGTGGAAACCGCTCACATTTTATTTTTAACTTTTTATCCTGGCATCATTTTGTTCTGTTCTCCACTCAGGTTACCACTCTGGTAGGCCGGAGATGCATCCTTATGAAATACATATGCTGTGTGTGTGTTTTCTTTCACACTTTTACAGTACAATATACAATAAATTTCACATATTTAAACATGTAGAATCTTAGAAATCTGAGTTGGCTTAGTTGGGTCCATCCTCCACAGTTCCTACTCTCTCATTGAGTCTCAAGGGACCAGCAGAGTTGTCCACCACAACTATGGTTTTGGAGAGACGTATGGGTCCCTGGCTGGAGGTGGGGACCCTGGTACTGTGGGAGGGTCAGCTGTTACTGCCCTGGGAGTGAGTCAAGAGTGGATTTCCACACTGAGTGTATGTTTGGCTGTCTGTTTCCTGGTTAGATAAAGCAGGCTTTTGTGGTTATTTGTGTGTGTGTGTGTGTGTGTGTGTGTGTGCGTGTTACATTTTCCAACTGAAAATATGGAAGACTAGAACTTTTTCTGTTTTCACTTCAGTGCTTTACCCCAGAACAATAGTTGGCTGATAATAAGGCCTCAATAAATGTGTACACACACACACACACACACACACATAAAAATGAGTCAATATCTTTGCTAGAACTTTAAATGGAAAATAACTTGAGGACCTAAATGATCAATAAGTTAACAAAAATACATCATTCTGCAATCATCAAATGTTTGAACAGTGTTTTGAGAGATTGTCTGGTCTTACTTCTTCTTTTTTGGAATGTAGAAATTAGACCCAGAGAGCTGAAATGACCAGTCCAGGCCAAGTGGCGTGTGCAGCTCTGGGAAGAGACCAGCGCCTTTGCTGCTCGGATCCGTGCCCTGTCACAGTGCTCTACTGAGAGTCATTCTGAGCTACGGAAATTCCAGAAGCTTGTCACCGGGAATAATAACCAAATTGTTCTTCATCTGACTTTCATTTTCTTTCAGTGCTGTATCTTCACAAGAACACAGCCCAGAAAGAAGCAACAGTATTGCCATTGGGTAAGATTTATTTGGAATTTTGGAAAGGCACCAAGTTGTTTCTAGAGTTGCCCTGGGCTGCTGAGGATGTGGGTCTGTTGATCATCGGGACATCGCTGTGTTATTTTTATGTGAATATGCATAAATTAACCAGGTTCTCTTGGGATGAGCTGAGAGCTCAGCTTAGTCTCTGCAGATTCGGAGTCGGGGATCCCTCCTCACGGTTTTGGCCTTTGTTTTCAGGGGTGCTCCTCTAGGTGTGGTGGAATTTCTCATAGAATCCGCATTACCAGAATTTATTAATGAGTAAGGCTTGATTTTTGAGGTCAAACTCTTCTTCCCAGTTTGACCTCAAAAATCATACACAAACAGTCCTGGTAATCGATTTTCTCTCTCCCCCTACCACAATTTGAGTGAATAAAAAGATAAAGAAAAACATCCAGAGCAACATAGGTAACAGATGGAGGGCAAGGAAATCATGGGGGACTGAACTGGAATTGACTCAGTAGTACTGGGTTTATTTTTTTGGTTTATTATTCCGCCATGTGGTGATCGGAAGCAGTGATACATGCTACATACGACGTGCATGAACCTTGAAAACATTCCAAGTGAAATTGACTAGACAGGGAAGGACAAACATTGCCTGACTCCACTTACATGAAATACCTGGAATACGCAAACGCATGGAAACAGAATGGTAAGCCGAGGGATGGGAAGTTCTTTGTTTAACAAGCACTGAGCGTCTGCTTGCGGTGAAGAGAAAGTTTTGGTAATATAGTGAGGACGGTTAGCAAAAAACAAAAGAGAAAGACAATCATGCGGAAGCCTACGATACAGCCTGATCAAGGACAGGTCTAGTTATTTACGTATTCCGGGGTTTTCTGGAATTCCTGGTGGAAGAGAACTCTGCGTGGTAACCGGCTTCGAGGGCGCGACCGCGGAGACCTGATGGTGAGCGAGGTAGCAGTGTCCTTAGTTTAGGTGTCCAGAGAGAGTCTTTCAGTTAATCCTCGCCGTGGAACGAGATGCTCCTTTTCCCCCAGAAAGTCACTGGAAAGTTTTTCAGTTCAGAGGTAGCACCGCGTGGCAGCGTAGAGGCTGTGACACAGAGGCGCTGTGTCCCACGGACTTTCCAGAGGAGGTTCTGTATGTGGGTGCCTCTCCTTGTATTTATACTGCTCTGCAGCCCCCTCTTTTTGCTTGTGGGCGCCTCTTGGACATTGTTTTACATCATAACATTCCTGTCAGTCTCCTTCTTTTTATGGTTGAATTGTAGTTTGTGGTATAAAAATTCAAATGTATTTAAATTGTATGTTAATTAGTAATCTTTTCAGACATGTAGGTTGTTTTCAGCCTTCTGCCGTTATATCCAAAGTTACGGAGTGTTGCACTTCTTTATTTGCATACTTTTTGTTCATGTATGTGTGAGTGCTTTGTTTTTTTCCTAGTCTCTGTCACTATTTGATTATTTTCCATTTTTCCATTGACTTGCATGATTTTTTCCAGTTGATTTGTTGCCGTCAGCTGCTATCTAGGTGGAGCCTGACTCACACAACCCCGTGCACAATGGGATCAGACCATTGTGGTCCACAGGGTTTTCATTGGCTGAACTGTCAGAAATAGACAGCCAGGCCTTTTTTCCCATTCTGCCTTAGTCTGGAAATTCAATTGTTGGAAAGAAAACGGCTGTATCATTGAGTACACTGGTCTATGTTTCGTTCTGTGACACATGGCATCGTCTTTAGTTGCAGACAGCATCAGTAACAACATACGTATCTGTTAGAGCACTGATTGACTCCTTAGATTCTCTGTATATAGTATTGAAAATATTTATTTTAAATCTCTGAGAGTAGGCCCAGTATCCACTACAAGAGTGAAATTTTTAAAATGGTTTTTCTAAGTATAAATCTGATTATGTAACTCCTCGCTTTAGAAACTTTCAGTGCATTCTCACTACACATCTACTCTCTACTTCTCTAGTATCTCCTTATCTGACCTTTTGCATTTAGTAAAAAATATACTACTCAACAGTTTTATGCATTGATGACATAGATCTGACAGTGACCCATTCACAGCCCATGGGAAATATGTTACCTGACTGCACTTCTGCCGTTTGAGTCCATGGGGTCGTATTTTTGCCAGATGTCTGTCAATTTGTTGTACTCTGGGGACTTGTGTGTTGTGTGGGCACCTGAAAACAACAATGATGACAAATATTTTGTGATCCAATCTTGTCCTTCTCCATTTTTGTCATTGTTAGGTGCCTTTGTGTTGGTTCCAACTCACAGCGACTCCTCTTTAAAAGTACAGCAGAAGGAAACTCTGTCCAGTCCTAAGCTATCCTCACCATCGTCGTTATGCTCGAGCCCAATGTTACAGCCACTGTGTCAATCCACCCCATGGAGAGTCTTCCTCTTTCGTGCTGACCCTCTGCTTTATCAAGTATAACCCTGATTTCCACCTAACGACCTAGTCATTGGAACCTAACTGTATGAATAAATGAGAAGTGGGCGTAATTAGCATAAAAGTAAAACTCCCTAGCTTGGCTGACAATATCCTGCCTAACTGTGCCTTTGGCTATTTATGGAGATACATTTCCTCCCGTTCTTCCTCTCCCACGCTTCCATTTCCTTAACTGGAAAATTGAAGCTGTGCTTTTTTTTATTTTTATTTTTTTTTGAGGCTTCTATTTCAAACTTTTAATTCAAACCTCACACACCAACAGAAAGTGCACAGATATTAATTGTACTGCTTGGTGAATTTTCACAGTGTAATTACACCCAAAGAGAATTTGGATTAAGAAATAGCGTATCAGTAGCATCAAAGAACTGCCTTTACAGCAACCCCAGTTACTACTGACCTAGAGGGAAACCCCAGTCCTGGTTTGCAACACGTTTGCTGGTTTCTGAAGTTCGGATAAATGGAATCATATGGTTCAAATGTTTTGCCCATGAATTCTTCTGCTCAGTATTGTGTTTGTAAGTTTCCTCCATGTTGTCGTGTATTAGAAATCATATTATCACTGGTGTTCAGTATTATATTGTATATGACGGACACATTTTACTGCTGATAGACATTTGGATTCTTCCCAGTTTTGGCTATTCAGAGCATACACTGCTACGAAAATATTTATCTTTTTCCTTTGGCAAATATATGTGTGCATTCTGTTGCACAAATAGCTAAGAGTGAATTTCTGAATCACATGATAGAAATCTATTCCTTTTAAATAGGTATTGCCAAGGAATTTTTCTAAAATGGTTGTGCCAATTTATATTTTATACCAGTGTCATGTAAGAGTTTCTGTTCCCCCCCACTTACCAACCCTGACTACTGTTAGTTTTCTGTGGTTGAATGTGTACTAGTTGTACATTTCAGATTCATTTGGTATTTCTCTGATGACTAAGGAGGTTTAATCCTTTTTTTATGTGTCTGTTTAGGAAGAAAGAGTCCTGATGGTCTTGTGGTTAAGAACCAAAAAGAATCCACCAATAGCTCTTTGGAAATCCTTTAGGGGAGTTCTACCCTGTCCTATAGAGTTGCTATGAATTGGAATTAACTTGACACTAATGAGTTTGATTTGGTTATTTAGGAAGAAAGATCTGGCAATCTACTTTTGAAAATCAGCCAGTGGCAGCTTGTGGATTACTGTGGTCCAGTTCTGTTGTGCATGGGGCTACCATGAGTCAGTGGTCAGCTTCACAGCAGCGTACAGTAACAACAACGTATGTGTATTGGCTTATTGGATATCTTCTTGTGAAATGTCTGCTGAAGGTCTATTTTTCCACAGGATTATTTGCCTTTTTTTCTTCCTGAAATTGGAGTGTTGAAGTCGCCTACTACTATTGTGGAGTGATCTATCTCATTTTTCAGTGTTGCCAGTGTTTGTTTGATGTATTTAGGTGCTCTGGTATTGGGTGCATAAATATTTAATGTCGTTGCATCTTCTTTATATATTGAACCTTTCAGCAATAAATGTGACCATCCTTGTCCACGGTGGCAGATTTTACTTTAAACTCTATTTTATCTGAGATTAATATTGCCACTCCTGTTCTTTATAAGTTGTTAGCTTGGTATATATTTTCCCATCCTTTGATTTTCAGTTTGTTCATATCTTTGAGTCTAAGGTGTGTTTCTTGTAAGCAATACAGATGGACTGTGTTTTTCGATTCAAGCTGTCACTGTCTGCCTCTTTATTGGCTCATTTAGTTCATTTACATTCATTGTAATTATAATAGGTATGTGTTTAGTGCTGCCATTTTGGTGCCTTTAGTTTTGTGTTGTTGATTTTTTTTTTTCCTCTTAATAGTCTGTTCTGGGTTGTTTTTCTTTAGGGCTTTACTTTTCATCATTTTCAATGTTCGTTTTGTGTTTGTTGAGGCTCCTGTATTCTATTTCTTGTTATGATATTACATTGTTAGTTTGCTCTACAGCTATCCCTTTAATCCCCCTTAATGTTCTAAGTTTAAACCAATAATTAAGTTCTGTGTATCTTCTTAATTTCCTCTCCATCTGAAAGGGTTATATCTACTGTATATATCTACTATATATACTGTATGTATCTACTGTATATACCCTTCTTTATAGTATGATGAGGTTATGGTTTTGTGTTATGATCACTGGTTCCCTTCTTTTAAGGTTTTAAAAGAAGCTTTGATTGAGCTTTGTGATTTCCCAAACTGAGTAGGATCCTGGGTGCTGTGACCAACACTGCATCCTTAGGTATACATTGATGTAATTGTTTCTCTGAGCAAAGAGCTTCTTTCAGAATTTCTTGTAGTTTTGGTTTGGTTTTTACAAAGTCTCTAAGCTTCTAATCTTGTAAGAATGTCTTAATTTCACCTTCATATTTGAGAGATATTTTTGTGGAATATATAATTCTTCATTGGAAATTTTTCTCCTTCAAGGCTTTGTATGTGTTATCCTGCTGTCTCCTTGCCAATATGGTTTCTGCCAAAAAGTGAAATGAAAGCCTACAGGGCTTCCCCTTGTACATCAGTCTTGCTTTAAGCCTAGCTGCCTTTAAAAGCCTCTCTTTATGTTTCATTTGATTAAGCTTGATTATAATATGTCTTGGTGTCTTTCTTTTGGGGTGTGGTTTTTGTGGCGTTCAATAAGGATCTTGAATATCTACATTCTCTTCTTTCATGATTTCAGGGAAGTTTTCTGTCAGCGATCCTTCAACACTTCTCTCTGTGTTTTCTGCTATCCCTCCCTGTTTGGGAATTCCAATTACTCATAGCTTATTCCTCTTGATAGAGTCCAATGCACTTCTTAATGCTTCTTCATTGTTCTTATTTTTTTTCTCTCTGATTTCTTCTCATAAAAGCTGGTGTCAATTGTTTATCTTCAGTCTTGCTGATTCTTCATTTCATTTCCTCAGTCCCGCTCTTTTGGCTTTGCACTGAATTGTCTAATTCTGCAATTTTATTACTAATCTGCCGGATTTCAGATCATTGATGTTCTAGCAGTACATATAGTTTACTTAATTTTTCATTTTGTTCTGCTGCATTTTGTTTAATCTCTAAGAGGACTCTATACATAATTCTTTCATATTCTGCCTCTGATAATTTCAGAAAGACTTCTTCATCTGTGAAGTTTTTTTATTTTTGATTTTGGGAATTTCCAGAGTCACAGTGGTCTGCTTCTTTAAATGGTTAGATACTGATTGTTGTATTTGCACCATCAAGAAGCTGTTCAGTTTCTCCAGTGTTACACCAATGGGAGCTGTGACATATTTCTAAGAAGGGACTGAGTAAGGGCACTGCTAGATTTGGTTCCCAGCTATTGCTTCATTCTCCTAGTGGAGCTGACTTATGTTTTGCTTCTCTGGCAATATAGATTCTGTCAAACCCTGTGATGCTGCTTGGCTTAGTGGATGGCCCCAGCTGGGCCTTCAGGGGTGGCAGGTCCCACCTCTTGGCTGTTAAAGGTTGTAACCTACTTGTGCCAACTCTCCATCATCACATCAGTCTAGACTATAGTGTAGCTCAGGGAAGTAAGGAGAGACGGATACCACCACACTCAGCTGCCAGGGACTGCTGTGTTCTCTAGATGCGTTTGTGTTAAAAACTGCTTTTCTGCTGAGTGGTGTGGTGTCTAGCAGCCACCGAAAGCAGCTGGGAACTTAAGGGTGGCAGGCCCTGTCTCCTGGCTGGCAAAGAAGGCATCCTACTTATAGTGTCTCTGGGGAGCCATCAGCTGTTGCTATGATGTAGTTCAGAGAAGGGTAGTGGAAATGATACCATCACACTCAGCTTCCAGTCACTGCTGCTTTCTCTAACTGCTTTTATCTTAAAAGCTGCTGTTCTGTTGACAGAGGCATTGACCATCCATAGCTGAAAGCAGCTGGGCCCTCAGAAGTGGCAGGCCCACCCCTCCTGGCTGACAATGATAGCACCTCAGTAGGCTGCCCCTAGATGGTATGATGTGGCTCAAGGAAGGGAGGAGTTAGGGCACTGCTGCATTCAGCCACCAATCCCCACTGTATTGTCTGGGTACGATTGTCTTCAAAACAGCTTTTCTGCTGGGAGAAGCACTATCTAGACAGCTACTATTGCTCAGCTTGAGAATTACCACCAGCTGAGACCTCAGGCATGGCAAACTCTGCCTCTCAGCTGACTAAGATGGCATCCTGCCTGAGATGCCTTTCTTGCAGTAAGTCAGCAGTATTTATGGCACAGCTCAGAGAACAGAAAGGAGAGGGGCACTGGCACCCTTGGTCACCAGCCACAGCTTGATTCTCTACATATGGCTGTCTTAAGCACAGTCTTTCTGCTGCAGGATACGCTGTTTACTTAAGTGCTGCAGTTCAGCATAGTAGCTGGTTTGTGCCAGGCTCACAGGCCAGGCAGTCCCTGTCCCAGCCTCCTAGTTAACAAAGAAGACCCCTGTAGTTGTAATCCTCTCCAACAGTGCCCCAGCAGAAGCAGGACTCAGGGTGCTACTGTGTTGGCTCCGACAAAGGTAGTTTCTCTCTTCTTGTCACCCAATCCAATCTCACAACCCTATGCCAGATGTTGGGGCTCTTGGGGTGTCCACACTGCTCCATTCAATTACTTTTTAGGCCTCAGTTCTCAGAGGGAATTTGGGAGACATGCATCTAGTCTGCCATTTTGGCCCCACTGCTGCCTTTTTTTCTTATGCATTTATTGGAACTTTTTTAATATTCTAGTTGAGTCCTTTGTCACATATGAGGTCTGACAATTAAGTTGTTGAACTTAATTGTTAAAGTGCTACATACCTCACTGCTGAATATCACTATGGTTACCTTCAAAGTACTCCCCTTGGGAAGCTATGCACCAATGCCAGCACCTAGTCTACCCTTCAAAGCAATTTGGGAACTCTTTCTGGAATAGTCATTGTGTGCAGTGGCAAGGTGGCAAATCTGTGACCTTAATTGTATAGTTGTCTGTGAGGGAATTTTTAACTAGTAAGCAAATAACAGTATTGGGACACCCTCCCTACTCACCTGATCTGGCCCTCAATGACTTTTTTCTTTACTCCAAAGATAAAGGAAATATTGAAAGGAAGACATTTTGATGACATTCAGGAGATCAAGGGTAATACGATGACAGCTCTGACAGCCATTCCAGAAAAAGAGTTCCAAAACTGCTTTGAAGGGTAGACTAGGTGCTGGCATCAGTGTCTAGCTTCCCAAGGGGAGTACTTCAAAGGTGACCATGGTGATATTCAGCAGTGAGGTACGTAGCATGTTTTCTAGGATGAATTCACGAACTTAATTGGCAATCCTTGGTATACTGCAAATATCTTCTCTCATTTCCTCTGTAGATGGTTGTGTTTTCTGAATAGATGTTCTTAATTTAAAAAGTAATGCAATTGATTTTTTAAAAAATTATTGTTAGCATTTTTTGTATCCTGCTGAGAAATACTTGTCTGCTCCAGTGTCATACAGATATTCTGTTGGGTTTTCTTGTAAAAGTTCGTTTGTTTTCTCTTTCATGTTTAAATTTATAATCCATCAGAATTCAAAGTTTGTATAATAGGAGATATTCATTTTACTTTTATGTGGCTATCAAACTGACTATTATTACTTATTGAAAAGACCATCTTTCTTCACTTGACAGTGGTATCATTTTTACCTATTTAGTAGGTGATCATATAGGCATGAGACTCCTTTTCAATTAAGTGGCTTTATTTATTTATTTTTGGAGCAGTTTTAGCGTTATTAAAAAAACTGAGCAGTAAGTACAAATTCCCCCTTTTTACCTCTCCTCTCTTGTCCCAATTTCTTCTATTATTAACATCTTGCCTTAATGTGGTATATTTGTTACACATAATGAACTAACACTGACACAATATTATTAACTAAAACTCATAGTTTATGTTAGAGTTTACTGTCTGTGTTGTACAGGTCTGTGGGTTTTAATAAATGTAAAATTCAGATGTCTGCCACTGTGGTATTATACAAAACAGTTCCACTGATCTAAAAATGCCCCATGCTTCACCTGCTCATCACTTCTCCTTCCCCTGGATCCCTGACAATCACTGATCTTTTTAGTGTCTCTATAGTTTTTCTTTCCCAGAATGCTATGTAGTTGGAATCATACAGTATGTAGCTTTTTCACACTGACTTTTTTCAGTTATCACTATTCCTTCAAAGTTTCTACATGTCTTTTTATGGCCTGATTGCTTATTTCTTTTTTAGCGATGGGTTACTACTTCTTTACATGGATATATCATAGTTTGTTTTTCTATTGAAAGACATCTTGGCTGCTTCCAGTTTGGGGCAATCATAAACAGACATTCTGTAAACATTCATATGCTGGTTTTAGTGTGAATGTAAGTTTTCAGTTCATTTGGACAATTACACAGGAATGTGGTTGTTTAATTTTGTGGTGAGAACATGTTTAGCTTTTAAGAAGCTCCCAAACTCTCCTCCAAAGTGGCTGTATCATTTTACATTTTGATCATCAATGAATGAGAGTTCTGTTTGCTCCACATCATGGGCAGCATTTGGTGGTGTCACTGTTACGGATTTTAGCCACTCTAATAGATGCGTCATTGCATTTTATGGTTGTTTTAATTTGTAATTTCCTAATCAGGAGGTAGGGTTGCTCTGAGTTGGAACTGAGTTGAACTCAGTCAGTTTGGTTTCTATGCCATACAATGCCCAGCATCTTTTCCTTACGCTTATTTGCCATCTGTATATTTTATGTGATGTGCCTATTCAGATCTTTTACTTAGTGTTTTTTAACTGTTGAATTTTAAAAGTGTTTTGTAAACCCAGGTGACATAGTGGTTACATGCTATGGCTACTAACCAAAAAGTCAGCAGTTTGGATCTGCCAGGTGTTCCTTGGAAACTCTATGGGGAATTCTATTCTGTCCTATAGGGCAGTTATGTGTCAGAATTGACTTCATGCCAGTGAGTTTGTTTCATTTTTGTAGATATTTGATGTAAGTCCTTTCTCAGATTTGTGGTCAATATGTTCTGTAAATAGTTTTTCTCAGTTGGTGGCTTGTCTCTTCATTACCTTAACAGTGTCTTTCACAGAACAGAAAGGTTAATCTTAATGAAGACCAACTTACTAGTTTTTCTGTCACGGATCATGTTTTTGGTGTTGTAAATAAAGACACATTGCCAAGCTCAATGTCACTTATGTTTTCTGTTTTCTCCTATGTTACCTTATGGGAGTGGTACAGTTTTGTATTTACATTTAGGTTTACATTTACATATAAGATCAGGGTCTAGATTTTCTTCCTTTTTTTTGCATGTGGAGCACCATTTCTTGAAAAGATTATATTTTCTCCTTTGAATTGCTTTTGCTTCTTCATCAAAGATCAATTGACTATGTAGGTGTGAGTCTTTTTCTCGGCTCTCCTGTTTCACTAATATATTTGTACTTGATGATCATACACTGTCTTCATTTTTGAGCTGAATGGAGTCGTGGTTGATATTCTGGGAATGATTTGTCTACCTTTGTTTCACTCTCTGTTCTCGAGTGTAGTCCTTTAATGCATAGGTTCACAAGTGTGCATGCACATATCATGTGTGCACACACATACAATCATAAGAAACTTTCCACATTATCTCAGCAAAGGCATATTTCATCTGTTGATAATAGTAACTTAAACTTAAATTTGTTTTCTTCTTTGCTTATATTGTTACCTAAAGACAAACTGTTATTCCTAACTGACACTCATTATATTCATTGCCTTGTAGGAGCATACAGCATGCCATTCAGTCATCTAATTCTAGGTGTTTCAGGTTCACTATGTATGTGACAAGATGCTGGGCACCATGGGGTTCAAGTAAGGGAGAAGTCAGAGAAATGGAGGCCTGCTTCTTCCCTCTAAGAGTCTCCTATAGTGCTAAGAAAGTGCCTACTCAGGATATGCTGAAGGAAGCATGGCAAAAGAGTAGTCTAACAACTCTGGTCTCAAAGAGGTTGTAGATTAGTAAGGAAGACTCACTGATTCCACCGTGGAAAGAACTGATGCTGAGTGTTGGAGAAATGGCTGCCTGGCAAGAGGTGAACACTATGCAGAGGAGACAGGTCAAACCTGTCTCCTAGGCTTCCATCTGTCCCCTCTTAAGTGTAACAGGCACTGTTAACAGACGGCCTGTGTTCAATTCCTAGCTCTACCACTCATGTTGTGTAGGCATGAGCTAGACACTTATTTTTGTATGCCTTAATTTCCACATCTGTAAAATGGGAATGTTATGAGGCTTAAACTAGATAAGGCAGGTTGATCAATTAGATCAGCACCTGGTTTGTGGCAAGTAACCAATAACAGTGTTCTAAAATTAATCTCCATTCCTGTCCTTACTGCTTTTGATGGGACCTCATGACTTCTGTCATGGATAACATCATCATCCTTCTGATTTCCTTGTTTCCAGCTCTTGTTTTCCTGTTTACTTTCCATGTTTTAAATATTTAGTTGAAATTCATCATGATTATGTCTGTTCTTTGTCTATATCTGTTTGAATTCTTTCTTAGTTCCTTACTGTATCCTGAAAGTCCAGGTTCCTGGACCCACAACATGAACTTCACTCTCATCTCCCTGAATGTACCCCTTCACATTCCTGTACTACAAAAAAGTAAAAAATGTGGTAAAAATTGAAACCAAATCTGTTACCATTAGTCAGTTCTGACTCACAGTGACAAGGACTCAAAATGAATCAGTTAATGTGCAGTTATTTTAATCTTGGCTTTATCTTGATGTAGATCTCTGTTCATAAGGTTGTATCTCTGTTTTCCATCAGGTATGGAGCACTTTGAAAAATGTCTCTTTAATATTGGAGAGAAACTGAACAATGAAGACATGGCCTCCCTGAAGTTCTTGTGCCTAGATTGTATCCCACAGAAAGACCAGGAACCCATCAAGACAGCCTTGAATTTATTTGACAAACTCCAGGAGAAAGGAATGTTAGAGGAGGACAACCTGTCCTTCTTGAAAGAACTACTTTTCCGCATTCAGAGACTAGATCTGTTGGGCAGGTTCCTGAATATCAGAAGAGAGGAAATAGAGAAGGAGCTTCAAATACCTGGGAAGACTCAGATTTCTGCCTACAGGTGGGTATCCCATGTATAATGTGGACTCATCTTCAGAGACCTGGAGAAGGCATTTTATCAGATTGAGATCAAGAGTTTTGAAAACCCTTAAACTCTGATAAGAATATGTAAATCAGGATACAAATAATGCAAGATGAGGAAACAAAATTATTTCATCCAAATAATATATAATTTAAATATTTGCTGAAATTACGCAAGTTTTAGGTTTTGTTTTTCACCTAGATATTCTAAGCAGGTGACTCTAAGACAATCAGCAATGCTGACTGTGTTCTTGGTGAAGTCTAGAGATAAATAACAGAATAGGATGAGGGTGAGGCATGAGTGCCTGGGTAAGGGAATTATAGCAAGAGAGGAAATTATGATGATATGTTTGTGAAACTGCTAATGTTTGTGTGGGGCTGAAGTCTTTGAAGACATAAAGCAAGTATTTGCTGTGGGATTTGTTGTGTTTGTGCTGGAGGGAAGGGGAGTGCTTGCAGACAGTGGTGACATACATGTTCTAATTCTTGATAGTCCTTTAGTGACAGGCTAATACAGTTCTATTTTACACTGAAGCTAATGGAACAGAAGATAGCAGTAAGCACTGGAAGGGGATAGGTGACCTGATTTGAACACTTTAGGTGTTTCCAAAAGTCAAACCTTAATTCCAACAGAATAGTTTAATTTTTTAATATAGGTCAAATGTAAAACAAGAGTCACTCAACTGTCTACAAATAAATAGCAAATTTTGCTAGAAATTAGAGCTTTTAAAGTTGTGACCCACACGAAAATCAACAACTTATCACATGTCAAAACAGGCTTATTTTTTATAACATGTTATTAGACTTTGTCTTCCTCATGACTTTCGGGAACTCTTTGTGTTAGACGGGGCTACATGCTGAAAATAACATGTTTTAAAGCTAATTTGTTGCTTAGCTTTGTTTTTCTGAAGATTAGATTATTTTTAAAAATAATAATTTAAAATTTTCTGCAATCTCTCTGTCTCTTGTTTATGGATCTCAAGTTGGGGGAAAAAGATCCCATTTTCACCTGTGTTTTTATTTTGGTTGCACATTCTAAATCTCCTGGGATGTAACACCACTGTGAGAGAGTCGTCTCAACGTAACTGCACCCAGTGACTTAGCAGTTGGATGCAATCCATGCATTCCTTCTACTGCCCCCTGTGGAGCCTACTGTGACGATTAAAACACACTTTACAACAGAAAATTATTGAAGGAAGAATTGTTTTAAACTTCTTAATTTCTCTCTACAGGCTCATGCTTTTTAAGATTTCACAAGATGTAACTAAAGAAGACTTGGATTCTTTCAAATTTTTCTTGAGACAGAAACTTCCCAGGTCTAGACTAGAGGATAACATGGTAAGACAAAGTTGCAAGTATAAGAAATGTTCCAGGAAATTGGTTACGAGTTGAGGATCTTGCAGAGCAAACAGAACCTGGATCCTAAATTTTAAACCATGGCGTAAACCTATTGCTGTCAAGTTGATTCTGACTCATAGTGATCCTATAGGATGGAATAGAATTGCTCCATAAGATTTCCAAGGAGTGCTTAGTAGATTCAAACTGCCAACCTTCTGGTTAGCAGCTGTAGCTCTTAATGGCTATGACACCAGGGTTTCCAAACCATGACTTGGGAATTCCTAAAAAAAGAGTATAATTTTGTTTATGAGATTTACAGGTACAAAGTCCTCCAAGAGGAGTAAGATGGAGCCCACATGAATTATTATGAGGGCGCACCAGGAGAAAACAAAAGAAGTGGTATCTCATTATGGAGATTAGTCAAATTAGAAAACTGGTCTTAGGTCCCAAACCCCACTTCTTTTTTAGTAGTCCTTGAAGGTACCTACAACTGGGGATGGGGGCAGTGACAAGGGAGTTCAAGCCTGAGTGCCTGGCTTGGTTTCAGAATGATGTTGCAGACTGAGTCAGTAAGGGTGGCAGGCACCATGGTAACCAGACAGCTGTGGGATCAGCCCGGTGCCCCAGGTTGTTCTCCAGCTATCACATGGAGCCAGCGCATAGGCCACCTCAGCTCAGAGTGAGTGATGTCTGTGCTCCTCAATGTATTTCTGTGTTTCTGTGCCAAAATAGAGCCAGAAAGCACAGAACTACATAGGCGTATGTAGCAAATCTCGTGATTTTACAGCACCAGTGTGCTGTCTCAAAAGGGCCTGCTTGGACTTGAAGAAGGTGTAAACAAGTGAGAATACTTCCCTAAGAACTCAATATGGTTCAGTCTAATATTATGAGTCTGTTTCTCTTTTTGTTAGACCTTCCTGGATATAGTCATTGAGATGGAGAAGAAAGACTTGCTGGGGAAAAGAAAACTGGATACCCTGAAAAATACTTGTAACCAAATCAATATGAACCTAGTGAACATAATTGAAGAGTATGAAAACCTAGAGGTAAAAAGAACCTGACATCTTTTATTTAGTCACACAGAAGCTTCCCTGAACCCAACTGAGCTAATTTGTAATTGTTAGTTGTTTACAGTAGACTTTAAAAAATTGCACATATTTTAAAATTCCTTTTTATAATATCATTGCATTTTTATACTCAGAAACAATGTTACAAAAGAAATTTTCCCATTTTTAGAGCAATTAGATTGCTCCAGAATATCACCGTATGAATAAAATCACCTGTATTTTTGTTATTTTGTTAAATCCTTATGTTTCTTCTTTCTGCTAATCCAAAAAAAGACACTTTTGTATAAACTCTGAGTTTGTCAATGTTAACATTCATGTTCTATTTTTTAGCTGTGAGACCTAAAACTCCCCAATTAAACAAGATAAATTATGAATTTTAATTGGGACCTGAATCTCGGCCTTGGAATTAATTGGTTAATTCCAGAGTGGGGCCAGGATCTTGAGAACTTCCTGCCTGTGGTACTAGAGGCAGCATTTGATTTCCAAAAGGAATGTCCAGGAGGAGCTCATGTGACCAGAAAGGATGGAAGTGACTGATGTCTAGTGAAATGAAGTTCATTCTTTGCCCTAGTCTCTCAGACTGAAAAGGAGTCTTTGAAATTATTTCCAGGGCACAGTTTAGTGGTAACATTGAATACATAGGATGATCAGAGTTGTTGTCTTCCTAGATGTGACTTCAGAAATATCTCGGCACACAAATTCCAAGCCTGGCACACATATTCCAAGGGATTTAGAATATAGTATAGGAGCAATTTTAAAAACTGGCATTAAGAGGTACAATGCCACATAAACCACAGACTATATCACCATGAGACTGAAAGATCTAGCTACCAACAATGGCTGCTTTCTTTGACAGGAAACATAACAAAGAGTCCCTAAAGTAATGACAGAAAAGTGAGGTGCCGAATTTGAACTCTAGTGAAAAGACCAGACTTGATGATGTGACAGACTGGAGGATCTGCAGAAGACATGGACCCCAGACTTTCTGTTAGGCCAGAACTGAAACCACTACTGAAGCCAACTCTTAGAGAAATATTGGACTGCACTATAAATCATAAAAAATGATACAGGCAAAGAGTATACTTCTTGCCTTAAGTAGTTGGAGGAGACTGTGCAGCCGCTGTCCAGAGGCAAGGTGATCAGGTGGAGGCAGGCAGGAGCTGGTGAGTGGACACAGGAGGCAGGCTGGAGAGGAGGGGTGCCGTTACAGTGTACGGAGAGCACCTATGTGTGCCTGTAAGCTTTTGTGTGACAAACTGACCTGAACTGTAAACTTTCTCTTAAAGTGCAATGAAAGGATAATAACAGTAAGAAAGTACATCTTTCCCTCAAACTGGACCCAGTCAAGTGGTTCAATAAAAACATTCAGCTTCCAACCCCTTAAAATGAGGATTCCCTAGTAAGTGGTTGTATGTTTCTTTTCAAGGAGACAGCTGTGTACAGGATGGATCGGAGACACAGAGGTCACTGTGTCATCTTCAACAACTACAAGTTCACCTCACTGCCAGACAGACCAGGGACTGATAAAGACGCTGGTAAAAAAAAGTCTGCAACAGTTTGTCAAATGCAAGTTGGGGATCTTAAGATTGTATTTTATTTTCGCATGCTCTTTTGGGAAATTTCCTCTTTTACTTAAATGTTAGGTAATACTACAACTATAACCTGAGTCTCCTTTATTTCTGTAGGGCAACACTAATCTGCTAAGTCTCCTATTGCCATTGAGTTGGTTGCAACTCACGATGACTGTACAAGGATAGAGTAGAACTCCCTTACAGAGTTTCCAAGGACTGCCTGGTGGATTCAGACTGCTCGCCTTTTGGTTAGCCGCCAAGCTCGTAATTACTGCACAAACAAGGCTCCAATCTGCTAAAGAATGACCATTCACACTCTGTGGTTTGGTGAGGGAAGCCTAGGTTTTGTTGTTATCAACTCAGCATGCTCCTTCCCCCAAACCACACAGCATAGAGTCATTCTTTAGCAGACAGGTGGTATCCGGTGAATATACAAGAGGCTCCACCTTAGCTTGCTCCCCTGTGAAACAGACTGAAATGCTGGCCTTACTAACTCTCAGGATTGTTACTTTAAGGCTCTGTAGAATACAACAGTGCTGTTAACTGTAAAATTTTGTTATTATGACAGTCGTAAAATTCAAATCTCCAGGCTATTTTGTATACAATTTTTACAACTATTAACACAGTTTCTCTCCTTTCTTTCGTTTCACTTCACTTCACTCTTGCTCTCCGTTCTTTCTTGACAGAGAGTCTGAAGTGTGTGCTTCAGTGGCTTGGGTTCATAGGAGAGGTATACAGTAATGTGAAAAATGTAGACCTGGAGACAACTCTGCAGGAGTATGAGATCACCCAGTCCATGCTAAATTGGCATGAGAAAATCCAGCTTCAACCTCTGGCTCCACCACTAGCTAGGTCTGTGACTGTGGAGTAGTCACTGGGCCATAGCCTCCTCACCTATGACATGGGCTGAAACTCAGGCCTCTGCTGACTCTCAGGATGGTTACTTTAAGGCCCATACAATGTGACAGCACTGTACTACAAGAAGGCAGTTAGTTGTAAAATTTATTGTCATTATGAAAGTCGCAAAGTTCAAATATGCCATCATTTGTAACTATAATGCTGTGTCATTTTTATAACCATTAACAGTGCTTCACCCGTTTATTTAATTTCTGTTCACCCTTCCTTTCCTTTCTTTCTTGACAGAGAGTCTGGAGCGTGTGTTTCGGTGGCTTGGGTTCACAGTCCAGGTGTACAATGATATGAATAAGGTAGACCTGGAGTGTACTCTGCGGGAGTACAAGGATCATCCAGGCCATACCGACGGGGACTGCTTCGTGTGCTGTATCCTGACCCATGGGGAGTTTGGAGCTGTCTACTCATCGGATGACATTCTCATTCCCATTAAGGAGATCATGTCTCCCTTCATGGCCCAGCATTGCGCTGGTCTGGCTGACAAACCCAAACTCTTTTTCATTCAGGCCTGTCAAGGTGAAGAGGTACAACCTTCAGTATCCATTAAACCAGATGCTCTGAATCCTTACAAGGTACCATCTGTATCCCAGAAGATGACGCTTGATGACAGCATTCCAGGTTGTGCTGATTTCTTGCTTGGCTTGTCCACCGTCCCAGGCTACGTAGCCTTTCGTCATGAGGAAAAAGGCAGCTGGTATATTCAGTCTCTGTGCAAACGTCTGGAAAAGATGGTCCTAAGGTTAGATTTCTGAGTTGTTTTACACATCTCTCCATCCACCCTCCCATGCGTGCATCTGTTCGTCCGTCCATTCATCTGTCCATTTGTTCTTCTATCTACCCCACTTGTATTGAGCGAAATTATGTACCTGGAAAGGGAGATACATACTAAAAAGACAGCTCCTGCCCTTAAGTTGCTCAGAGTCTTGAGTAGTAGACAAACAAGTAGATGAGGACAAGCATGCCAGGTAATAAACATGCATTGTAAGGCGTGGAGTGTTATGGAAACATGTAGCATGACACTGGATCAGGAAGACTTCCAAGATGACAAAAAGATAACAGGCAAAAAAGTAGGGAGAAAGATGTGCTGGGTAGAAGAAACAGCATGAACAAAGGTGTGGTACCTTTTACTTATGCTTTCATTCATTCATCACTCGGTCACAGTTACTGAATGCCTACCAGGGGCAGCTATCGGCTGTCCTAACTTCATACTATCCGTGGTCTCCTGCCATTGCTGTGACAGGCTCGTTTCTGTCTCTGCCGCACATCTTACCTATTGTTGTTGTTAGGTGCCATTGAGTTAGTTCCAACTCGTAGTCGCTTAATGTACAAGGTTGTTGTTGTCTGTCTTCCCCTGTCAAACTCATAGCAACTTAGTGTACAACAGAATGAAACACTACCTGGTCCTGTGCCTGTTGGGAGCCAGCTCTGGCAGCTTTTTCGGGCCCACAAAGGGGTGGGTATGGTGTTGGCGGAGGAAATGAGACTGTGACAGGAAAGAGTTTTGGAGAATGGCAGCCCGTTAAGGTCTGTCTTCCTTTATTTTTTTATGGTCAGTGAGGTAACTGTACTTTGACCATGTAAGCGATTGGCTATCAAGAAGTGGATACCTCGTGGTCTCTCTTCATGTTAATCATTAGGGTCTTCTAAATAATGGCCCAAGACAGTGGTCTCTTTTCATGTTAATTATTAGGGTCCTCTCTGTTGGCTAGTAAAGAACCGATACCTTGTAGTCCCTTTTCATGTTAATCATTAGGGCCCTCTAAATAATGGTCTGAGATAAATATATTTGTGATTATAATCAACAGTTGGAACAAGGCTAATCCTTGAGCTCTATCTATACTTTGAGGTCAAAGGTACAGGAAGAGGGAACAGACTCATCTTAAAAGTTAATCTGACTGTCTCTATTTGTTCCTTCTCTGCTCTTTTTATCTCTTCCTGTGGGGACAATAAGTGTCCATCATCTCCCACTCTAAGCTTCTCTCAAGCTGTTCTAAGAAGGGTATTTCTTTAGTATTTGTCTATTTGCCATACCAAATATAATAAACTTGGAAGCCTATCTGTCTTCCTGATGCGATGAGTGGAATGTTCATTTCTAAGAGCTGAAGTGGGGGGCCGTCCCTGGGGAGCCTCCCAGGGACTTCCTGCAATCTGCTTATCACCTGTGAAGGGAGATTTGCAGTTGGGAGAAGCCAGCGGGGCTGGGCCAGCCTCGGTGCTCTCAGGCGGGGTGTGCTGCATTGGAATTCATTCCTCTGAGCTCTTTTCTCTAGGAGTTCCCTGTCAGGTTTTCCCAAGTCAGGTCTTCCCAATATTATTTCATAAGCTGAGGGGGTCGTAAAGCCCCTCTTAGAAGGCATCTTCCTTGATCATCGTGCCGGGAGAGGAGGGGGTATTTTTTGAGGAAGATTTAATTAGCAGGGAAAATACTATCAGGGACAGTAGGCCAAACATATGTCACGGGTGAGATGCCTCCGCCCATCATCACATAAGCTTGTGACTTTGTTCACAGGGGCTTTTGTGGGTGACAGGCCTCAGCATGTGCCATTCTCATGATCCTTGTTATACTTGAGCACATTGTTGTAGCTGTTTTGTTGATCCACCTGGCTGAAGGTCTTCCTCTTTTGGGGGGATTCTCTACTAAGTACTAAAGGTGCTAGTCCCTCATGATAACATGTCCCAAGTATGTAAGACATAGTCTTGCCATTCTTGTTTCTGTAGAGCATTCTGGTTGTACATTTTAGAAGACAGATACGTTCATTCTTTTTGTAGTGTATTTAGTGTTCTTAGCTAGCACCATAATTCAAAGGCATTCATTCTTCTTAAGGCGTGTCCTGCTTTCACATGCACATGAAGTAGTTGAAAACATCATGGCTTGGGTCATGCACACCTTTGTCTTCAAGGTGACGTCTTTGCTTTTTGTACTTTAAAGAGGCCTGTGGCAGCAGATTTGCTCAGTGCCTTGCATCCTTTGGTTTCTTGACTGCTGTTTTCATGAGTGTTGATTGTGGATCCAAGTAAAATGAAGTTCTTGACAACTTTAACCTTTTCTCCATTTATATCATAATGTTGCTTATCAGTCCAGTTGTGATGATTTTTGTTTTCTTGTTTTTTTTTTCCCCTTGGAAATCCACTGGGGAAATTCTACTCTGTCCTATAGGCTTTTTTGTTTGTTTGTTTTAGATGAAGGTTTACAGAACAAATTAGCTTCTCATTAAACAGTTAGTACCCATACTGTTTTTTGACATTGGTTAACAACCCCAGAACAAGTTAATGCTCTCCCTTCTCAATTCTCAGTTTCTTGTGACCAGCTTCCCTGTTTTGCTTTCTTTATGTTGAGATGTAATCCATACTGAAGGCTGTTTTCTTTGATCTTCATCAGTAAGTGCTTCAAGACCTCTTCACTTTCAGCAGGCAGAATAATGTTATCTGCATAACACAGGTTGTTAATGAGTCTTCCTCTGTCTTAGTCATCTAGTCCTCCTCTAACAGGAGGACTAAATTTCTGTAAGAAATTTGGACTGGAAGTCCAAATTTAGGACATCAGCTCCATGGGAGATCTTTCTCTGATGGCTCTGGTAGAAGGTTGTTGTTGTCAATTTTCTCCTGTACTGGGAGCTTCTGAGGCACAGGGACCCTGGGTCCAAAGGATATGCTCTGCTCCTAGCATTGCTCCTTTCTTGGTGGTGTGTGGTTTCCAACTCTCTGCCTGCTTCCTTTTCCTTTATGTGCTAAGAGATTACCTCAAGGCACAATACAACCGTATACATTGAATCCTGCCTTATCAAGACAACTACTGCCTATCTTCCCTCATTAACATCATAGCGGCAGGAGTTACATCATCCAGGAACATCATACAATACTAAGAATCAACACCTAGCCAAATTGTACATACATTTTGGGGGGACACAATTTAATCCATGACATCCTGCAATCCTGATGTCCTGTTCTTCTTCATATAGTCCAGCTTCTCAGATTATTTGCTCAATACAGAACGAATAAGTATGGTGAAAGGATACAACACTGACACTCATCTCTCCCGACTTTAAAGCACCCAGTGTCCCCTTGTTATGTTTGAATGACTGCCTCTTGATCTAGATAGAGATTCCTCATAAGCACAATTAATTGTTCTGGAATTTCCATTTTTTTTTCATTGTTATCCATAATTTGTTATAATCCATACAGTTGTATGTTTTCCATAGTCAATAAAACACAGGTAAATACCTTCCTGGTTTTTCTACTTTTAGCCAGGATCCATCTGGTATCAGCAATGATAATACTTGTTCCATCTCCTCTTCTGAATTCAGCTTGAATTTCTGGCCATTTCCTTTCAATGTACTGCTTCAGGTGCTCTTGAGCAATCTTCAGCCAAATTTTACTTGTGTTTGATATTAATGATATTGTTCAATCATTTCCACATTCGGTTGGATCACATTTCTTTGGAATAGCCATAAATATTGATCTCTACCAGGTAGCTGTCTTTCAAATTTTTTGGCATAAAGCAGTGAGTAATTATAGTATTGCATCCAGTTGAAACATCTCAATTGCTTTGTTATCAATTCCTAGACCTTGTTTTTCTTTGGTGCCTTCAGTGAAGCTTTGACCCATTGGATTCACCACACCCACACTGGAGACTGGCAGTTTGGATGTATGTGAAAACACCTTCAGGAGCTCCCAGCAGCACAAAGATCATCCACTAGATCTGACTTGCTGCACTGTAGCTGAATAATTGTCCTTTCCTATTGGACAAGAGGTGAAAATATCAGGACCATAGATGAACAAACAATATGTCTGCTCTGACACAATCAAATAAAGCTAAAAAAGGAGGATGAAACAAACATATCTGCAATCAAGAAACAAACAAAAAACTACTGAATGGCCCAAAGACAGCAGGCAGTGTCAAAACATATTTTAAACAACAGGACAGGAATTTTCCAGTAGGTGTCCAACATAAAACATGAGATGGCTTTCCAAGAGAAGAAAAGAAAAGGCACTAGAATTACCTGACACGGAATTCAAATCTCTAATATTCAGAACTATCCATGAGTTGAAGAAAAACCAGATAAAAATGAGGAAAAAACAAAGTTCATGGAAAAGGCTGACAAATTTATGGAATAATTCATGAAAGTAGTACAGGAGCAAAATGCCAAAGGAAATTCACAACTAGAAATCAGACAAAAACAATGATTAGAAATCCGAAAGATAAACAAGATTTCAAAAATGGATAGTGTCATCAAAGGACTGAGAAGCAGATTTGAAATGAGAGAACACAGTTAGTGAGATTAAAGATAAACACTGGGATACATCTCTGTTTGACGAAAAATCAGAAAGAAGAACAAATTAAAATTAAGAAACTGAGAATCATGGAGGATTCAATCAAAACAAAAAAAATCTGTGAGTGATCAGAGTTCCAGAACAGGGAGAGAAAACAGAAAACACAAGAGGATCATTTAAGATTTGCCAACAGAAAACTTCCCTAATATCATAAAAGACAAAAAGCTGGTGATTTAGGAAGCTCAATGAACCCTATAAAGGAGAGACCCTAAAAGAAAATCACCAAGACATATCATAATTACACTTGTTAAAACCAAAGGCAGAGAAAAGATTCTGAGAGCAGCTTGAGGAAAAGAAAAAGTCACGTATAGGGCAGTTAAATAATAAGACTAAGGCCTGATTACTTGGCAGAAACCGTGCAAGAAAGAAGGCAATGAGAACTTGATATACATAAAACCTCAAAAGAAAAAAAGTTGCCAACCAAGAATAATATATCCTGCAAAACTCTTGATCAAACATGATGGTGAAATTAGGACGTTTCCAGATAAACAGAATTTAAGGAAACATGTGAAGAGAGTCCTTTGGTCTGAGAATAAACAGTATGAGACCACATCTTGAATCTAGGACACAACCAAATACCAACCTAGGAAATGAGCTCTTAAAGACTATCCAAAACCAAAAGAATTACAACAGGGAATCAGAGTGGTTGATTTGTAAATGACAACAACTTAAGAACAATAAAAAAACCACCCCAAACCTGTTGCCATCAAGTGAATTCTGACTCATAGCAACCCTACAGGACAGAGTAGAACTGCCTCACAGAGTTTCTAAAACTGCCTAGTGGATTTGAACTGCTGAGCTTTTGAGCAGCAGCTGCAGCACTTAACTGTGATGCTACCAGGGTTTCCACACAAGAGGGAATGAACGGTGCAGATACAGAAATTTCTAATGGAGTCAAAGACAAAGTGCTACCAAGTAGCAATAGACTGGTTCAAATCTAGGATGGGGGGGGCAGAGTCAGTATGGCAGACTAGACATATGTCTCCTTAATTCCCTCTAAAATCTAAGGTCTGGACTGATAATTGAATAGAGCATTCTGGAAACCCAGTGAGCCCTAGGACACGGTGTAAGTGTGTCAGATTGGACTATGTTTTAGTCAGCTAGGGCTGCTCTAACAGAAATACCACAGAGTGGCTGGCTTTAACAAAAGGTTTATTCTTCCACAGTCTGGTAGGCTACAAATCCAAATTTAGGATGTCCTCTCCAGAGGAAATCTTTCCCCTTGTCAGCTCTTGAGGAAAGTCCAGTATTGCATCAGACTTTGTCCAGGGAGCATCTTGGCTCAGGAACCTCGGGTCTGAAGGATACGCTCTTCTGGTGCAGCTTTCTTGGTGGTGTGAGGTTCCCAATTTTCTGCTTGCTTCTGTTTCCTTTTATCTCCTGCAGGATGAAAGGACTAAAGGTGGAGCAAGCCATACTCCAGGAAAACTCCCTTTACAGTGGAGCAGGGAGGTGATCTTATAAATCCTTTAACATACAGCATAGGAAAACCACAAAATGGAGGACAGTCACAAGATACTGGGAATCATGGCCCAGCCCCATGGCTACCCATATTTCTGGGGGGACACAATTCAATCCATGACAGACTACCTGCCCCTAAACAGGAAACCTCCTTTCTCTTACTGAGCCCTGCTCCTACTGACTCATGGGTTGGAGAGACTGAAGGTATTGGTGCTTTTAATTTGTTTCTCTTTTTGTTGGCTGGTAAGTAGGGGATGTGTGTAAGGCAGCGGATACACTGAGCTGCAGTGCTGAAGTGAACAGCATGTGCCACAGCGGAGAGACAGTGTGTGGGACAACTACATTGTTAGAGCCCGGCAGAAGACTGAGGGCACCACAACCCCTCTACCATCTCTTTTCTGAGCTCCACCATAGATTCTGCTGTTTTGCTGCAGGACTGGCAGCTTGACTGGGATGCCATCTTGGTTGCCTGGAAGGTGGAGTTACCCAACCAGAGGCTTCATCAAGGGCTAATTCCAAGGCTGGGAGACAGTGCTAGTTGGGGGAGTACTTTTCCAGCAGAAAAGCTGTGTTTAGCATGGTGTTGCTTTATAGGTAGGGCCTGGCTGTGGATGGCAGCAGGGCCGCAGCTCCTCTTTACTTTGAACTATGTCATAGCATCTGGGGATGGCCAAAGAGATGCTTCTGTTGTCAGCTGGAAGGTGGGGCCTGCCACACCTGATAGCCTGACTGATTTTGGAAGCTGTGAGATAACTTTTAGCTTTTTAAAATAAAACTTCCTGGAGAAATATCTGCTGAGCAACCCAATGGCATCTCTTCCAGCCTTTATTGACTCACATCATAGGGTCAGTTGATGGTTCCCCGGTGACTCCATAAATAGGGTGGTGTCTTTGCCACTCAGGAGACAGGGTTTGCCATCCCAGAGAGTCTACTGGGGCCAGTCACTAGAGTACACAGAGGTGGCTGATTACCAACTCCCTTCTCAGAACTGTGCCTCAGCTCCTGTTGAGGTAACACCAGAGAAATTAAATGGGTTCTAGATGGCCTGAAGACAACAGACCATAGCTAACCATTTAAAGAAAGAGTCCACCATGGCTCTGAAAACTCCCAAAATGATCAAAAAGCTTCCCAGATGAAGAAGCCTTTATGAAACTATCAGAGGTTGAGTACAGCCCTCCTTAAGATTAAACAAAATGCAGCAGAGCAAAATGAACAATTAAGCAAGCTATTTGAACTGATGGAACATCAATGTTCTGAAATACAGCAGATCGATAACAAAATTACAGAATTAGACAATTCATTCCAAAGCCAAAAGAGCAGAATTCAGGAAATGGAAGTCAGACTTGGTGATCTTGAGGATAGAGCAACTGACAGCATTTATGAGGAGAAATCAGAGAAAAGATATGCAAAGAATGAGCAAGCATTAAGAAACATGTGAGACTTTATCAAGAGGAACAATCTGTGACTAATTGGAGTTTCTGAATAGGGATTGGTGAAAACACAGAGAGTATTGTTGTTGAGTTGGTGACAGAAAACTTCCCGAAGATTATGAAAGAGAGCATAGATATCCAAGATGTGTATTGAATGCAACAAAAAATAGAACCCAAAAGAAAGACACCAAGACATAATCAAGCTTAATCAAATGAAACATAAGTAGAAACTCTTAGCAATGAGACTCAAAGCAAAGCTAATAGAGGGAAGTCCTCTGTAGGCCTTCTCAGCAGAAGCAATGTTGACAAGGAGGCAGTGGGATGACACATTCAAAGCCTTGAAGGGGAAAAACTTCCAGCCAAGAATTATATATCCTGAAAAACTGTCTTTCAAATATGAAGATGAAATTAAGGCATTCACAGATAAACAGAAGCTTAGAGACTCTGTAAAAGCCAAACCAAAACTCAGGAAGTACTGAAAGAAGCTGTTTGCTTAGAAAAACAAAAGCTTTAAGTGCATATTTAAGAAGGCAAAGCAGGACACAACATCTAGAAATCTACTCAGTTAGGGAAGGCAAAAAACTCAATCAAAGCTACAGTAATAGAAGAGGGGAACCAGTGATCATATCATGAAAACCTAGGAGGACAATGGTAAATTTCAAAGTGATCATAAGTTAATAAACCTACTCATCAAAATATGGAAGGAAAACATAAAGTCTCAATAAAAACAAAATCCACAGATGCAAAATAAAGGAAAAAGAAATTCATAAACCAAAGAAATTCAGCACAGGAGGAAAGAAGAAAATATTAGCACCAAAACAAAAACAAAAACAACAAAAAAACTACAAAATGACAGTAATAAACTTATACCTATCAAAATTATACTGAATATAAATGACCTAAATGCACCCATGGAAACCCTGGTGGCATAGTGTATTAAGTGCTATGTCTGCTAACCAGAAGGTCAGCAGTTCAAATCCACCAGGCAATTCTTGGAAACTTTATGGGGCAGTTTTGCTTTGTCTATATGGTTGCTATGAGTCAGAAACGACTTGAAAGCAGTGTGTTTGTTTGTTTGTTTTTTGGTTTAAATGCACCCATAAAGCAATCGAGAGTAACAGAAAGAATTAAAACAAAACAAAACACAGGATTCATCAATCTGCTATTTACAAGAGACACACCTTAGAAACAAAGATGCCTGGTACTGGTACAATGACAGACACATTGACTAATGGAACAGAATTGAGAAATCAGATGTGAATCTATCCACCAGTGGTCACCTGATCTTCAATAAAGGCTCAAAGTCCATCAATGGGAAAAGGACAGTCTTTTTTTAGTAGATGGTGCTGGTAAAACCAGATGTCATCGCATAACATGGAGTGAACTGGGAGGCATTATGTTCAGTGAAATGAGTCAATCACAGAGAGCCATGTGTGTGAGATCATGACTATAAAAACACATGGAACAACCTTTGATGGTTACCAGAGAGGAAAGGGGTGAGGAAAGAAGAAGAAAAAAAGTTTTCCCTGTAGAATCTTTCAATACTGCAACTCAAGGCTTGAAATTTTTCTTTAATTCTTTCAGCTTGAGAAGTGCCAAGCATATATTTCCCTTTTGGTTTCTAATTCCAAGTCTTTGCATGTGTCATCATAATACTTTATCTCCTTAATCCACTTTTTGAAATCTTCTGCTCAGCTCATTTACTTCATCATTGTTTTTTAAATTTTTATTTTACATGACTGAGTGAAAATGTACATTCACGTATAAATTTACATGCCCCCCTGTATGCAGCTTCCACTGCTCTCCCTGTCTGGTGACAGCACACTATTCCTCTCTGCTCCATACATGTCTCATCCTCCCAACAGTCTCCTTTCCCCTCCTCTCCGTCCACTCTCCTTCCTCCAGCCAGAGATCAGCAGGATGATATCCTATAGATGCATAGAACCATAAAGTGCATCCAATATATGGTCACTCTGCATTGCCAAGTCCAATCCATTCCTGTCCAAAGAGTGGACCTTTGTTATAATTTATGTGAATGGGCAGCATCAGGGCCGGGGGCCATGCTCTCAGAGGAACCCCCAAACTGCTGGACCATCAATTGAGGTCTTTTAGTGGAGATCTCAGGATGCACCCCTTTTTCTTCTTGTGTTGCCAGTGAGACTCAACCTAGTGAGCTCCATCGTGGCTATCACTGGTGGTGGCCGGGCACCATTTGGTTCTTCCGGTCTCAAGTCGATGTAGGTACCCACTCTTGTGGGTCTCTCTGTCTTCTCAGTTGTCTTTACCGCATGTCATTTTGGTCCTCGGTGAGCATCCATTCCTGCTGAGTTGGGACCATTTGCTGTGTCCTCGGATGGCAGCTTGGCAGCTTTTAAGACCTCAGACGCCACTCACCAGTGTGGGGTGCAGAGAGCTCTCTTAGCAAAACGCTAGTTGTGCCAATTGGCCTGCAATTTGCCTAACAGCATGGTCCCCTGCCCCCCGCCCCAGCTACTCTATCCTTGCAGTATTGAGTTAAGATGTAAGGAGTACTCAAGTTATGCTGAGGTCCACTTAATTTTGTTCTTGTTTCTAATGTGTGCTATCACCGTTTTCTCCCAACTAGATTTCTAGTAACTATCTAAACTAAACCCTCCCCCCCAACCCTCCTTCCCTCCCCTCCCTTGCAGCTGTCAAAGAGTCTTTTCTTCTATACACAGGTCTGTTTTTGAGATCTTATCGTAGAGGTCTCATACAGTATTTGTCCTTTTGTCACTGACTACTTTCACTCAACATAATGTCTTCCAGTTGAAACCAGGTTAGGAGATGTTTCCTGGAATCATCGCTATTCTTTATCATTGCGTAGTGCTCCATTGAGTATATGTACCACAGTTTACCCATCCATTCTTCTATTGTTGGGCATCTGGGTTGATTCCCACTTCATCATTTTTTCCATTTGCTTTAGCTACTCGATATTCAAGAGCAAGTTTTAGAATCTCTTGTGACATCCATTTTGATCTTTTCTTTCTTTTTTGTCTTTTTAATGACTTTTTGCTTTCTTCATACATGTATGATGTCCTCAATATCATTTCACAACTCATTTGGTCCTTGGTCATTAATGTTCAACATGGCCCAACTGTTTTTAAGATGGTATCCAAATTAGAGGGGATATACTCAAGGTTGTATTTGGCTCTTGTGAACTTGTTCTCCTTACCTGGTCCCCTGAAAAATGCTTCTTCATTCAAATCCTTCTTTAGGCCCCTTCTCTGCTCTCTCTCTCAGTGCTCTTGACAACTTCAGCTGCACCGAAGGATCCCCAGCACCTCCATGAAAATGTCTGCTAAATTGCTATATTTAGACCACTCACCAGTGAGTGCCTGGAGAATAGAGATCCGTTTATTTTAATTGTTCATCCATAACACCTAACCTAGTGAATGATATTTTATTGGGCTTAATAAAATATTTGCTACACAGATGAGTGTCATTCTTCATGTCAGTCCTATACGTTTCTCGCTGCCTGTCCCATACCACCTCTGTGTGGCCTTTGAACCTTGCCTTCAGCATGCCTAGCCCTTAGTTCTTCTTCTTAGCTGTTTCCAGGAACTCTCACTACTGAGTTCCCATTTCTAGGAAGGGCCACAGTACTTTTCTGGGAAATTATTATCGAAGAATTGAGTCACATTTGCATTTTACCTCTTCTTTACTACCTCCCCATCTGTGAACTCAATCATATCTCCCTCCACAATGTGTGTAGCAATTTGGCTGGGTCTTGATACCTAGTATTGTTTGATGTTCCTATATGTTGTAAATTCTGCCTACACCATGTCAATGAAGGAGGATGCGTGGCAGTTGTTTTGGTGAGGCAGGATTCAATTTGTAAGATTGTATTGTGCTTTGAGGCAATTTCTTGACCTATAAAGGAAAGGTAAGCAAAAAGAGAATTGGGGACCTCATACCATCAAGAAAGAAGTGCTAGGGGAAGAGCAAGTCCTTCGAACCCAGGACCCCTATATCTCAGAAGCTTCCAATCCAGGGGAAGATTGACCACAAGGATCTTTTTTGAGAGCCAATAGAGACAGCGTTCCCCTGGAGTCGATGACCCGAATTTGGATTTTTAGCCTACTTCTCTGTGAGAAAATAAATTCCTCTTTGTTAAAGCCTTCCACTTGTGGTGTTTCAGCTCTACAGCACTAGATGACTAAGACACCATTCCTACTGTAGTCGTTGATAACCAACGTCCTAATGCCTTCATGGACAAGGTAATATTTATCGAAAGTCTGCTATGCCTACTGTTTACTGGGCATTAAGCTAGGGTGGGGGCTAGGAGTTCATTTGTCAGCAAGAAAGATAAGATCTCCATCTCTGTGGAACATACAGTTCAGTGAGACTCAGTAAATGTAAAAAACATTTATGTTAATAAGATAACTTCTGGTAGTTACATCTGTTATGAGCAAAGCAAAGCAAGATATTGGTATAGAAGGTGGGGAAGGAGGGCAACTTGAGAAGGATTCTTACGAGGTGATATTTCCGTGGAACTGAATGATGAGGAGACAGCAAGACTTGGGGACAAAGAGAATAGCAAATACAAAACAGGATGAAGGGCCTGAGAACCAGGCAGGGCTTGCGTCCACGTGTGAGAAATAGAAGCGATGATGATGAGAAAGCTAGAAGTAACAACAACGCTGAGTGTGTTGGCTGATGCTTTACGTGAGTAATCTCATTTAATTATCACAGCAGTCCCTGAGATGAGGACTATTGTGGTCCTTATTTTAGAACCGAGACATAGAAAAAGAAGTAGCCTGCCCAAGAAACACAATTAGTGAATGAAGGAGCCATGATTCAGACTTGAGTTCTGCCTCCAAAGTATGAGCGTTATGTTTTGCTCCTGGGAGTTTTGTGCTGACCATTTCCAGAATGTTCTGGCAAATGTAACACAACCTTCAAACACAGATCCCAGTACTGTCTCCAAATGGAGCCTTCTGTTGTCCTTCCTGCCAGAAGTACTCTCTTCTTCCGCTGCACCTGTAAATGGAATTTTGATCTGCTTTTCATGTGGTTTGATCACATTCTGTCTTGTATTTTGAATGTTAGATATGTGTCATCATTAGTAAATATTTCATGTCTACATTCTAAGTGTTTCAGCTCATCAATTGTATTGTATTTATCTTTGTAACTCTCCCAATACCAAGAATGAATAAGGAAGGTTAGTTAGTAGTGAGTTCTCTGTTTCTTTCTGTATATCTATTATTTACCTACCCACCTGTCTATTGGCTTGAAGAAGAACAGAAAATAATTGCATGCAAATTTCCTTTGTGGACCAAGTGTCTTAAAATACAAGGTGTGATGGCTATAATATTTTTAATCATTCAGTGTAACATTGAAAAATGTTATAGAATTTAGTATTTTCTTTTCTTTTTTTTTTTTTTTTGGCAAGATTCCAGTAAGACTCACATGTTAGAGTAAGAGGGAGCCACAAGTTATAGGCACGTAGTATCTGCCTCCTAATTGGAAATATTTTTTCTTCTTTGCCTACAGAGGTGAAGACATCTTATGTATCCTCACTAAGGTCAACAAGGATGTGAGCCAGCAAATGGACAAATACGGAACATGGAGACAGATGCCCATGCCTGCTTTCACACTTCGGAAATCATTAGTATTCCCTGTGCCACAGAAAGCACTTTCCTTAGAGTGTTCATAAGCCCTTAGATTTCAAAAGAGTCTTGGACAGCTCCAGCAATCCCACCAGCATAGAAATCAGTGATGAATGGTGAGCTGGTCTCTGCCTGTCGTTCTAGTAATAAAGAATGTCTTGTTTTCCAACACAGCCAATTCTTTTTTTTTTTTTTTTTAACAAATCTGAATGTTAGATAACTTTTTTTACTGAAGACTTGGATTGCAGCCTTGGCTTTGGTTGTATACTTGGAAGGGTGTCACTTTACTGCTGTGCACCTTTGTTCACCATGAAGTGAAACATGGGACCAGGTAGACTGTAAGTTTCCTCCTAGGTCTAAAACTACTATGACTGTGTCCAAGCTGAGCTGTAGCTGTGATTTCCTTTCCATTGTGACTATCCTTTGGTTATAATTTTCCATCCCCTTCTGCATGGTCTTGATGTGGACAGTGCACAAAAGGTTATGGCCTGACAACTCCCCTTCTTCTCTTTCCCTCCTGAAAGCTTCCCTCCTGCACATCTATGGAGGTGAAAACTCAGTCTTACTATGCCAATTGCTGCTTCATTGTATGAAGGTATCTGTACAAGAACATTTTTCTTGGACTGAAGATATGCTTGGCTCTGGGAACATGATGACTCAGGGTGAAAAGAAAAATCACTCCAAGAGCAGAAACTTTACCATCTGATACCAAATTCTGGGTTGGCTGGAACCTTTCAGTTGCTGATGACAGAACATCTAACTCCATTGACTAAAGCAAAGAAGAAAATGTATTGGCTTCTTCACTTGAAAACTCATGAACCTGTAAGGCTGGCTTAAGGTGAGGCCTGAGTCAGGACTCAATCTTCAGCACATCATCTTTCTCTTGGTCAGGTGTTGTTGGACTATAGTGGCACTGTGCAGATGTGTAGTCAATAGCCTCTACCTTGTTACTGAAATGCTTTGCTCCTCTGGTGCCAAGACAGGAAAGGAGGAGTCTCAGGAATTGAAGCTCTTTGCAAGAATTGTTGCTGTCTCCCATTATACAGAGGAGCATCTAGTTATGCCTCATAGAGAAGGTGGCTGCGTGCAGGAGTGTTGGTCTTTACGTTAAAGTGTTGAACATTTTACGTATTTGAATTTTTTGTTTTCAAGAGGAACTTTTGTGATTTCTGAAACAGTATTCTGAATTACTGAAGGTTAGAGCTGAGAGAGAGATTGAAAGTCCTGGGGTTATGACTTTCAGTTATAGATGAGGAAGCCTGGGAAGTGAGGCAACTTTCTTATGGTGCTCCAGCCACTTGTTGTTTATAGGATTTCTTTTTCACCATAGTGAACTGGAATGTCACATAACAAAACATTCCTTTGAATATGCAGGTGGTCAGGGGAGATCTCAGAGAAAAATAACTCAGAATTGTCTGACTTTATACTTATTTATGTGGAAGTCAGATTTATTTACAGTGAACTTACAATGAGAAATATGCATAAGAATCCCATTTTCATGTGACTGGTAGGTAATGGATTTAAATGTAGCATACTGAGGCATGAATCGAATACACATACCACACTGACCTTCCTATGCGTGGTTTACACAACTCAAGGTTAACAGTGCTTGGTCATAGTCTTAGTCCAGCTGGATAGACAAGCATTTGCTTTCAAAATCACGTGGAATTCTTTTGGCTTCTTTACAGCCTTTCTCTGTAAGTGAAGGATGATGTGATGTAATGGAAAGAACAAAGGATCTGGAGACAGAAAAGCCTTGCATTTGTTTCTCTGTGACTATCTTGCACTGAGACACTAACTGAATCAACTCTAGCTAATTCAGCCTTATCTGAAAAGTAGAGGAAATATTATCTGTTTGGAGGATCAAGAGAATGTATTTATGTGTATCTATGTAAAACTAATTGTGGTAAGGCACATGTAAAGCGTTTAGGTGGCAGACTCCTCTGGTAGTAGGCTAAATTTATAGGTGTGAGTTCCTTTGTGTCTAATTCCAGATGGCTTTGCTAGTAAGTGGTTAATGTGATCAGTTGCTAACCAAATGGTTGGTGGTTCGAGTCTTCCCAGAGGCACTTTGGAAGAAGGGCTTGGCTGTCCACTTCTGAAAAATCAGCCATGGAAAACACTGTGAAGCACATTTCTACACTGAGACACACGGGCTGCCATGAGTTGGACTCAGCTTGATAACAACAATTTTCTTGTTAGAAGCAAATCAGCACTAGCAATACTTATGACACTTATGGGGTGAAGAGCTACTTATTCCTTCACTGGTTCATAGTCAGTGAGGTCAGCTCTTGGCGCTGAGTTCAGCTGAACAGAACACTGTTGATGAAAATCTCCTTCATCAGAAACATTTGGGGCTTAATATAAACGTTCTCCGGTCAACTTCAAGTTGATATAAAGGAATATAACCAAGCTGTGAAATAAAATAATCTAGAGTTATTTGGTTGAATCCTTTGAAATTACCATGCTTCTATTTCAGAAACAGTAAAATATTATCCATTTCTGTGCTTCCCTAGAATACATGTATCAAACACAGTGAAGTTCAGAAACACAATGCGGGGAAATTAATACAATGATACAATTTATATAACACTAAAAGTACTCAAAATAGTGCTATATGTTGATTATGGTTTTATATGTAGGTATTACAAATGTAAAGATACACATGGTGGTGATAAATATGGAGTTTAAGACAATGATTCCTAGGGCTGTGTTGGGATCTGGGGAGAGAGGGAGGAGAATACAATGGAGAGAACTGCATGGCTCGTGTTTCATTTCTTCAGCTGGGTCCATGGATATTCTTTCCTTTACAATCTTCATACATGTCGATGCTGATTAATTTAATTGAACACCAAAGAGTATGATTTCTCAGCTTGTTGCACAGTTGAATACTTGGCCAGATAGAGTGTGCAGGGCAGAGTACGTTTCTCCAGCCCAGTAGATATCTGTTTTATTGGTGGTAGCTATTTCAGTGGTGATGTATGTCACCCAGTGATGGAGAAATGGCCTGCCTTGGGGCCCCCCAAGGAGTACTCAAGTTATGCTGAAGTCCACTTAATGTTGTTCTTGTTTCTAATGTGTGCTATCACCGCTTTCTCCCAACTAGATTTCTAGTAACTATCTAAACTAAACCCACCCCCTCTCACCCTCCCTCCCTCCCCTCCCTTGCAGCTGTCGAAGAGTCTTTTCTTCTATACACAAGTCTGTTTTTGAGGTCTTATCGTAGAGGTCTCATACAGTGTTTGTCCCTTTGTCGCTGACTACTTTCACTCAACATAATGTCTTCCAGTTGAAACCGGGTTAGGAGATGTTTCCTGGAATCATCGTTATTCTTTATTGTTGCGTAGTGCTCCGTTGAGTATATGTACCATAGTTTACCTATCCATTCTTCTATGGTTGGGCATCTGGGTTGATTCCATCTTTTTGCTATCGTGGACTGTGCTGTGGTAAACATTCTGGTACATGTGTCCATTGGTGTGAAAGGCCTTGAATCTGTAGGATATATTCCAAGTAGTGGAATTACTGGGTCAAATGGTATATCGATATCCATTTTTTTAAGGAAGCGCCAGATTGTCTTCCAAAGAGGCTGGACCATTTTGCAACCCCACCAACAGTGTAGGAGGGTTCCACTTTCTCTACAGCCTCTCCAGCATTTGTTGTTTTGTGTTTTCTGGATAATGGCCAATCTTGTTGGGGTGAGATGGTATCTCATTGTTGTCCTGATTAGAATTTCTTTAATAACTAAAGATCGTGAACATGTCCGCATGTGTTTTTTGGCTGCCTGGATCTCCTCTTTAGTGAAGTGTCTGTCCATCTCCTTTGCCCTTCACTTAATTGGATGGTTTATCTTCTTCTTCTTGATACTTTGTAGTATCTTATAGATTATGGAGAGCAGGCGTCGGTCTGACATAGAGTTGCCAAATATTTTTTCCCATTCTGTGGGTGTTCTTTTAATTCTATTAATAAAGTCTTTGGATGAGCAAAAGTGTTTGATTCTTAATAGTTCCCATTTATCTATTTTCTCTTCTGTTGATTGAGGTTTCTTTGACAGATTTTGGAGTCTGTCCTCATTGTGTATTAAAACTTCCATTGTTGTTCCTACCTTTTCTTGGATGAGCTTTATTGTTTTAGGTTTGATATTTAGGTCTTTTATCCAGTTGGAGTTGATTTTTGTATAAGGTGTAAGATATGGATCTTGATTCAGTTTATTGCAGATGGATAACCAATTTTGCCTGCACCATTTGTTGAAGATACTGTTTTTAACCCAGTTTAATGTCTTAGGGCCTTTGTCGAATATCAACTGTTCATAGGCAGATGGTGTCATCTCTGGGGTCTCAATTCTGTTCCATTGATCGATCTGTCTGTTCTTGTACCAGTACCAGGCTGTTTTGACCACTGTGGCAGTGTAGTATGTTCTAAGGTCGGGTAATGAGAGGCCTCCCAGTGTGTTCTTCTTCTTTAGTAGTACCTTACTTATCCAGGGCTTCTTCCCTTTCCAAACAAAGTTGGTGATTCGTTTCTCCATCTCATTAAAAAATGACCCTGGAACTTGTATTGGAATTGCATTATATAAATAAATTGCTTTGGGTAAAATAGACATTTTCACAATGGTAAGTCTTCCTATCCATGAGCAGGGTAGGTTTTTCCATTTATCTAAGTCTCTTTTAGTTTCTTGTAGTAAGGGCTTGTAGTTCTCTTTGTAAAGGTCTGTTGTTTCTCTGGTTAGATTAATTCCTAGGTACTTTATCTTCTTAGGGGCTCTGGTAATGGGATTGATTTGATAATTTCCTCCTTAACAGTCTCATTGTTGGTATAAAAGAATCCTACTGATTTACTTATGTTTGTCTTGTATCCTTAGACTTTGCTGAACTCTTCTATCAGTTTAAGTAGCTTACTTCTAGATTCCTTGGGGTTCTCTGCATATACAATCATATCATCTGCAAACAGGGAGATTTTAACTTCCTCTTTGCCAATGCAGATGCCCTTTATTTCTTTGTCTTGTCTAATTGCTCTGGCTAGAACTTCTAGCACAATGTTGAATAGGAGAGGTGAGAGTGGGCGTCCTTGTCTAGTTCCTGATCTCAAGGGAAAGTCTTTCAGTCTCTCTCCATTCAGGATGATGTGGGCAACTGGCTTTGTATAAATGGCCCTTATTGTGTTGAGGAATTTGCCGTCTATGCCCATTTTGATAAGAGTTTTTAGCATGAATGGGTGTTGGACTTTATCAAATACCTTTTCTGCATCAATGGACAAAATCAGGTGATCCTTGTGTTTTGTGTTATTTATGTGGTTTATCACATTAATTGTTTTCCTGATGTTGAACCAGCCTTGCATCCCTGGTATGAATCTCACTTGGTCAGGATGGATTATTTTCTTGATATGTTGTTGTATTCTGTTGGCAAGAATTTTGTTGAAGATTTTTGCATCTAGGTTCATGAGTGATATCGGTCTGTAGTTCTCTGTCTTTGTTGGATCTTTCCCTGGCTTAGGTATCAGGGTTATGCTGGCTTCATAGAATGAGTTTGGGAGTACTCCATCCCTTTCTATACTGTGAAATAGTCTCAGTAGTATTGGGGATAACTCTTCTCTAAATGCTTGGTAGAATTCTGCCATGAAGCCATCTGGGCCTGGACTTTTTTTGGTTGGCAGTGTTTTGATGACCTTTTCAATCTCTTCCTTTGTGATGGGTTTATTAAGTTGTTCTGCCTCATGTTGTGATAATTTGGGTAGGTGGTATGAGTCAAGGAATTGGTCCATTTCCCCTAGGTTTTCAAATTTGTTAGAGTACAGTCTTTCATAGTATTCTGTTATGATATTTTTGATTTCCGTTGCATCTGTGGTGACAACTCCCCTCTCATTTCTAATTTGGGTTATTTGTTTTCTTTCCTGCTTTTCTTTAATAAAGTTTAGCCAGTGGTTTATCAATTTTGTTGATCTTTTCAAAAAATCAGCTTTTGGTTTTTTCAATTGTTTTTCTATTCTCTAATTCATTTAGCTCTGCTCTAATCTTTATGATCCCTTTTCTTCTGATGCCCGAGGGGTTCCTCTGTTGTTCTCTTTCTACTTGTTCAAGCTGTAGAGTTAGTTCCTTGATTTGGTTTCTTTCTTCCTTCCAGATGTGTGCATTTATGGAGATAAACAGACCTCTGAGCACTGCTTTGGCTATATCCCATAGGTTCTGGCAGGAAGTGTTTTCGTTCTCATTGGAATCCATGAATTTCTTTAATTCATCCTTGATTTCCTGTATAATCCATGTTTTTTTGAGCAAGATGTTGTTCAGTTTCCAAGAGTTCCACTTTCTATCTATGTTTTTTCTGCTATTGATTTCAACTTTTATGGCTTTATGATCTGAGAAGATGCTTTGCAGTAATTCAATGGTATAGATTTTGTTGAGCATTGCATTATGGCCTATCACGTGGTCAACTCTAGAGAATGTTCCATGTGCACTGGAGAAGAAGGTGTAGTTGTCTGCTGATGGGTGGAAAGTTCTGTATATATCAATGAGGTTTAGTTGGTTAATTGTGGCAATGAGGTCTTCTGTATCTTTACTGAGCTTTTTTCTAGATGATCTGTCTGGTAATGAGAGTGGAGTGTTAAAGTCTCCCACTATTATTGTGGAGTCATCTAACTCTCTTTTGAGCATAGTCAGTGTTTCTTCAACATATTTAGGTGCTCTGGCATTAGGTACATAAACATTTAATATAGTTAAGTCTTGCTTGTGTACTGAACCTTTCAGCAATAAATAGTGTCCATCTTTGTCCACGATGGTGGATTTTACATTAAAATTGATTTTGTCTGAGATTAGAATTGCCACCCCTGCTCTTCTTTGTTCATTGTTAGCTTGATATATATTCTTCCATCCTTTAATTTTCAGTTTGTTCCTGTTGTTAGGTCTCAAGTGAGTTTCTTTTAGACAACATATGGATGGGTCGTGTCTTTTGATCCAAGATGACACTCAGTGTCTCTTTACTGGAGCATTCAGTCCATTCACATTCAATGTAATTATTGATAGGTATGTGTTCACTGCTGCCATTGTGATATGTTTATTTTTATGTTGATGTTTTCTCTGTTGTTCTTATTAGTCTGTTCTGGGATACTCTTTTTTGTGAGTTTATTTTTCACCTTTTTCAGAGCTGGTTTTATAGTTGTTGAGACTCGTGTGTTAGATTTCTTGAAATGGTATGATACATCTTTGTTGTGCTTTACAGCTGCCCCTATGAACCCCCTTAATAAACTATTTATAAACCTAATTTTAATTACTACCAGTCTTGTCATCTTCCTCTCCATGAGGAAGGACTATAACGACTGTAGTACATCCCTCTTTTTAATATGATGACACCATAGTTTTCATGATGATCACTGGATTGCTTCGTTCCATATCAAAGCTGTGATTTACTTTGAAGCCTTCCCTAAATGAGTAGAGTATTGAGTAGTGTGTATAGTTCTAAAATGTAAAGTTAGTAGTTTTGTTCTTCTGAGCCAAAGCCAAGAACTTCTTTCAGTATTTCTTGTATTTTGGGTTTGGTTTTTACAAAGTGTCTGAGTTTCTGTTTATCTGGGAATGTCTTAATTTCTCTTTTGTATTGGAAAGACAGTTTTGCAGGATATATAATTCTTAGTTGGAAGTTCTTCTCCTTCAAGACTTTGAATGTGTCATGCCACTGTCTCCGTGCCAGCATGGTTCCTGCTGAGAAATCTGACGAGAGCCTACAGTGTTTCCCTCCGAATGTTAGCTTTGCCTTGAGTCTTGCTGCCTTTAAGAGTTGCTGCTTATGTTTCATTTTGTTAAGCTTGATTATAATATGTGTTGGAGTCTTTCTTTTGAGATCTATATTGGGTGGCGTACGATATGCATCTGAGATGTCTATATTCTCTTCCTTCATGATTTCTGGGAAGTTTTCTTTCAGCAGCTCAGCAACAATACTCTCTGTGTTCTCAGATGTCTCACCCTGTTCAGGGACTCCAATTAATCGAAAATTGTTCCTCTTAATAGAGTCCCACATACTTCTTAATGTTTCTTCATTTTTCTTGTTGTCTTTTTTCTGATTTCTGCTCATAGATGCTGGCATCAGTAGCTCCTGTCTTCCAAGTCAGAAATTCTTTTTTCCATTTGTTCCATTCTGTTTTCTTGGCTTTGCATGGAAGTTTCTATGTCTTTGATTTTTTTCTTGATCTGTTGGATTTCAGAGTACTGGTGTTCCATCAGATCGAACAACTTGCTTAATTTTTCACTTTGTTCTGATGCATTTTGTATAAGGTCTAGAAGGGCTCTATATATAATCAATTTGTATTCACTTCCTGATGCTTTCATAAAAGTTTCTTCATCTGGAAAACTCCTTGGTTGCTTTGTTTGGGAGCCTTCTGAAGTCATGAGTGATTGCTTGTATGCCACAATTGTCTGTTGCTTTTTGGGTCCCATGTGAGTATATAGAGGCTGGAAGAGGTACTGTGTGGATGGACTGAAGATGTTTCCCTAGACTGTCTTAAAATGTAAAGCAAAAGGTATCTGACCAGTTCACAAGTCAGTTAGGTTTTCAGGTGTAGAAGTCCCTCTTCTCATCTGACAAAGTAAGCGTCCCTATATCCAACCCCAGATGATAACAGACTAGTTCAGAATACAGTAATGGTACTGCCCTGTTGGCCTCTGCTGACAGGGCCTAGCCTTAGCCAACACTGCATCGAGTACTGGTTTTGTGATAGGAAAGCGCTCTCCTGTGGGCAGGCTCTGGCTCCCCAGCTAAGAATTAGGTCCAGCTGCGGCCACCGTACCCAAGATGGCGTCCTCCACACAGGCAGCAGACAGAGGGGCTAAAGGTGCTGAGAGGCAGCGATTCCTCTGCTTCTGTTGCAAGGCCCCCAATGTAGGCATCACTGTGCAAAATCACTAGTTTTCTGTCAAAGAAGCGCTGTCCCGTTTGCAGGTGCTGGCTCCCAGCCTAAGAATGAGGTCCCGCTAAAACCTCGGTACCAACATGGAGTCCCGCACCCTGACTGTGGAGCTCCGCACAAACCCCGCTGAGGCAGCTACAAAACGAAAGGCTCAACGTGGCTAGATTAACAGAGTCCTGAGCCTGGCTCTCAGAATATGGAAATTTCACCTGTCTATCCCCCCAGCAGTGCGTCTGAGTCCAGCCGCCAGGCAAGACCCAACTCCGCCCACCAGCCGAGACAGAAGAAATAAAAAGTCAAAATGGTGCGTTTACCTTCCATCCGTGAGAGCCGGGGCTAGCCAGGAGCAGGAGTCAGTGAAAGAGAGGAGGTTTTTCGCTGAGTGGTATGAAGTCCCAATTAACAGCTCTGTGCCGTGTCCTGAGGCTGATTAGTTGATCAGAAGACTCTGTTTGATTGTCAATTCAGGTCTTGGTTTCCAGAGGGATATAAGGAGACGTGGGCTTAGTCGGCCATCTTGACTCCGCCCCCCATCAATTCTGACTCCTAGAGACATTATAGGACAGAGTAGAACTGCTCCAAAGAGTTTCCAAGGAGCACCTGGTGGATTTGAACTGTTGAACTTTTGGTAGCAGCTGTAGCTCTTAACTATTATGCTACAAGACTTTCCCAAGTGTAATAGTAAGGGTGAAAACTAAAACAGGAGGACCCTCTTCCATGTCATCAGGCATCTGGGCTGAATCCCTACTCTCCTTGGTATGGTGGAGGTGGGGTTCCGCAAATGACTGAGGGCTCTGTCAACTCTGCTCAGATCTCCTGACTTTCAGAAATAATTAAGACTAAGACTTGAGTCTAGATTCCTCTGTCTCTAGGGAGGTCCGCAGGCCTTATGTTTCAATTAAAGTTCGATGAGGAAATGAAAAGAATGTATGTTAGGTTTTTAGATACCACTGCACAGATGACTGTGATCTCTGTAAAACCTGGAATCAAAGTGAGGAAAACATTTGAGTCTGAGGTCATCATCACTGAGACCCTTGCCCAATCTAATTATGGATAAGTCCCTTTGAGGCCCTTATAAGTCCCTGTTATATATATAGATGGTACTGGTGTTTTAATGTACACCTTTGTAAACTTTTGCCTCAAAGCCCTATGGAAATTGCTGCCATCAGGGCCACTTTTAGAAGGGCACACGAAAACTGTGATGTGAGCTACAGCTAATAGCTTGGCCATTCAATCCAGCCACTGACAACCCTCATACTGATATATAAAGCTAGCTCCTATGGGGATGAGGCATCTTGTCAACAACAACAACAACAACAAAATCAGTTCTGCTCCCTACAAGCTTTTGTGGGTGGTCACCAAATGCAGGTACTCAAGATCAGGAATGCAGATTCAGTAATGACGGCGACTCTGCAGGTACTGTCATAGCAGATTTATTGAAGCAAGAAACACAGTGAGGCAGCTCAGCATTCAGGTAGTAGCAAACTGCCTCGTGGTGCAGCGACCTTATATGCTATGTCACACAAAAATGGCTGGCTGCCAGGTGTATACAGGGACATCAAGGTTATAAACAAGTTACGTAACTGCTGCTGAATCAGCTGAATCACATCCAGCCAGAAGGCCTGCTCCTACCTGGACAGCTTTGGCTACTGAATCACTCTTAGTTGGAAAGCCTGAGCAAGACAACCTCCATACTGTCAACACAACCAGAAAGGCCACTCTGCTGAGACAGAGAAAAAACACTTGACTGCTTTTGCCAACTAACTGCAGAGGCTGAAGTATTCCCTGCTCCAGAGAAAAGAGGTGTACAACTGACTACCTCCTGTATTTAATAGATGTCCTGTGGACCTTCACACATCATTCTATGCTAGGCCTATATTCATGGACTGCCACTGTCATTAGAAAATGTTTGGTAGCATAGAAAAGCTAACCTGCCTATGAGACCCTGTCCAAAGCTAAAATCTACCTAAGGACAGATTGCTGAGTCAGCAGGCCACAGAGTTCTCAGTAGGCACGTCATACTGGGGCCTCTTGTCCTGTACAGAGGCTTCCCCTGGATCTTGAAAGAGCTCTTCAAGGTAACCACAGCCTGAAGTACACATTGCAGGCAAGCAGTCTGGTGTCTCAGTACAGCATTTCTTGTTTGTATGTATGCTCAATCAAACTACCTATTCCATAAAATGAGTTTCTTTTACATACAATTGTTCTTGACAAAAGATCTGGGTTCCTATAGAGGTCCCTGTCTTGAGAATGGTACAGGCAGTCTAGTGACTATACCCAGAAAATCCTCATTTCAAGTCCAATAGGAGATAGGAGAGGAGATGCCCATTGCCTTTGAGCTGATTCTGACTCATAGCAACTGTTCTTAGTAAGTTAGGGCTGCTCTAACAAAAGTACCACAGAGTGGATGGCTTTAATGAAGGAAAGTTTATTCTTACACTGTCCAGTAGCCTACAAGTCCAATTTCAGGATGTCTGCTCCAGGGGAAGGCTTTCTCCCTTGTCTGTCTGCTGTGGAGGAAAGTCAGGTATCACACCAGTCTTTGTCCAGGGAGTGTCTTGGCGCAGGAATCTCAGGTCTGAAGGACACGCTCTTCTCCCAGTGCTACTTTCTTGAAGGTGTGAGGTTGCGAATTCTCTGCTTGCTTCTGTTTTCCTTTTATATCTTGTAGGATGAAAAGATTAAGGGTGGTGAAAGCCGTACTCCAGGGAAGCTCCCTTTACAGTGGAGCAAGGAGGTAATCCTATGAAGTGATCTACAGTTCTACCCTAATCCTTTAACATACAGCACAGGAAAATCACAAAATGGAGGACAATCACAAAATATTGGGAATCATGGCCCAGTCACATAGCTACACATAGTTTTGGAGGGACACAGTTCAATCCATGACAGCAACCTTACAAAACAGAGTAGAGCTGACCCATAGAGTTTTCAAGGAACACATGGTGAATTAGAACTGCTGACCTTTTGGTTAGCAGGGAGGGGAGGGGGGAATTTTTTACACTGTTTTTTTTCTTCCCAGATCTTCTCACAATGATTGACAGGCCCCTCATCTATGGACCGCAGTGAATCAGGTTTTTGCTAGAGCTACCTTTCAGACCAACTATTGACTCTATCAGTATTGTTCCAGCTGACCAGTCAGCAAGGAGGTTTTCACTGGCTAATTCTTTTCAGAAGTAGACTTCTGGGTCATTCTTCCCAGTCTGTCTTAGTCTGGAAGCTCAGCTGAAACCTTTCTACCACAGCTGACCTTGCTGATACCTAAATACCAGTGGCATAGCTTCCAGCATCACAGCAACAATCAAGTCTCCACTGACAGACTCTGTCTTCACTCCTTCTGTCAACTAAGATGTCCAATCAATACAATCGCAGAGCAGAACAGTCTTGTACCAGCCAGGATACCCAAACAATGGAATCTTCCCAGATCTCTGCATATGTGTACATACATAGATATATACGTAACTCTCTGCTGTTGAGTTGATTCCAACACATAGTATGCTATAGACAGTAAAACTAATTGCCTGATAAACTATCCAAGGAGAGCCTGGCAGATTTGAACTGCTGACTTTTCAGTTTGCAGATATAGCACTTAACTCACTATACCACCAGAGTTTACACACACACACACAAGGAGTGCCTGGCAGATTTCAACTGCCAAACCTTTGGTTAGCAGGTGTAGCACTTAACTCAGTATGCCACCAGGGTTTCCATATGTATACTATATGTGTGTGTGTATATATAAATATACAGATATACACACACGATATATAACATATAATATTTTTTACATGCACATGTGCATGTGCGTGCATGCACACAAACACACACACCCATACACACACAGAGATATATCTCGATAAAATAGCTCATGTGGTTGTAGAGGCTGGCAAGTACCAAGACTATGAGTCAGGTGTCAGGTTGAATGCTTCTCTTTCTCTTAACTCACGTAGCCGCAGAGGCTCACGGTTCCAAGATGGGCTGGCAATGTGGAGGGCAATTGGCACAAGTCCCACAAGCTAGAGGTCAGATGGTGATGAGCTGGAGGTAGGATCCAGAGCAAGCAAGTAAGCTTTGCCAGAATGTCCATACGTAATGTAGGCAGATTGCACCCCTGAGGCAACTCTCGTTACAACTGATTGGAGGATGAGTGCATCATTACCTAAATGCCAAACTACATCATTACATAACAGCCAAACCACTGAGAAAAATGGTCTAGCCAAGTTGACACATAACGTCACCATCAAAACCTTTAACCAGATGGATTGACACAGAGGCTGCAACAACAGGCTTAACTGCATGGTGACTTTGAATTTGCCTGACCCCTGCTTTTAAAGTAAAAGGAATAATTGACTCAACTTTGTAAAAACTGTTTGATTGAAATAATTTGTGCAATATAGTGATCTTAAGAGCACTTTGAATTTTACTTGTCTTCTAAAATAAATTTCCTTTAAAATCCTATCTAAATAGTACATGTATTTTCAGATTATTGGTCTTTAACAAAAGATTCAAAAAATCAAACCCACTGCTGTTGAGCTGATTCTGACTTAAAGCAACCCTATAGGACAGAGTAGAACTGCTCCACAGAGTTTTTAAGGAGTACCTGGCAGATTGGAACTGCTGATCTCCTGGTTAGCAGATCTAGCACTTAACCACCACCAGGGTTCTTAATAAAAGATAGTGGGTATTATTATTACTGTGTATTCTATCTTATACCAAGACACTGCTCTTTGAATTAAAAGCTAATGAACTTTGCTCTCTACAGCAAATGGTTTCCACAGCTATGGTGCTCTCATCTTAGCCACCAAATTATGGAAAACTGGCAGTTATACTGAGAAGTTAGCACTTCGAAATATTATACCACCATAAATATAACAGGTCTAGCCCAGTGCCCACTCCTTCTTTCTCCTCTAGAGTAGGCAAGAGTCTGCTTGTACATCTACCATTGAGTGAAGGAAAGGAGAACAGGAAGGAGTTTACCTTAGGCTGAGTTCTCTGGAGAATTACAACCAGTAAATTATGCATCTCTCTCTCTCTGTCTCTCTCTGTCTCTCTCTCTCTATTGATCTACAGAATGATTGGTATCAAGGAAACATCTCAAGAGATTGTAGAGGCTGTAACAGCCCAAGTTTCTGGATCAGGAAAGATGTGTCTCCTAGTTAAAGTGGCCACCAGGGTTGGCAAACCCAAGACCGGCAGGTTGGAGAGTAGGATTTTGCTCACAGGCTACTGGGATTGACAAATCCCAAGTTTGGCAAGCAAGACTGCAAAGCTTTCTGATTTCTATAGCTGCAGAAGCTAGTGAACTCTAGATCAGTAGATTGGAGAGTAGACCTGTGGCTCATAGTCTATGAAGATTAACAGATCCCAAGACTGTCAAGTAAACTGCTAAGTCAAGTCCCAAGAACTGGAGGTCAGATGAACAAGAGACAGTTACAGGATCCAAAACAAGTCGAAAGCCTTGGCAAGGTGACTAGGAAGGAAACAGACAGTGAAAGGCTGAGAGATGAAAGCAGAGGGGATGATGACACACCACAGGCCCCAATCACAAATCTTTCACTCCTGTGATTGGATTTAGGCCCCACCCTAACCGGGTATGAGCTTATCTTAACTTGATTACATCTGCAAAGACACTGTTTCCCAATTAGGTCACATTCACACTGTATACCAGGGACCAAGGTTTTGATACATCTTTTGAGGAAGAGGGGGGACACAATTCAACTCACTACAGAGGTGGTGGTGGCAGTGGTGAAGAAGCAAAAGTGGTGACAGCTGAAGATGCATACAAGTGTAAAGATCCAGTTTATGGTACAGATTGTATCTGTCTTTAGGAGTCCTATGCTTAGCAAGGAAAACAGCTGAAAAAATAACTAAAATGGTATGTGATAAGAACTTGTACAATATCATAAGCAAAATGTTTACAAAGTATAGGCAAGGGAAACTTTAGTTAGATACTAAAGCAGTAGGTCAGGTGATGGGGGATCCCATAGGGTCGAGCAGAGTAAGGGCAGAAAAGTTGTCTGTGCCAAGGGAATGAAAAACAGAAAGTAAAGTTTGCATGGGTCAGAAGCCGAGCTTATTTCTCAGGCGGCCTCAGAGTCGACCTGTCTTCTTACCATGCAGAATTGTCTGTTCAAATTCCCAAATCTTGAGGGTAAGAACGTGGCCTAGGTTTTTGTTTTTCAGACGTCAAAAGAGGTTTGTCAAAAAGGAGAAGCAAATCTTTGGGGTATTATTGTTTCTCCAACAACTTAGCAGTGTGGAGGACGGTCCCCATGGCTGTAGCACTCAGACTTCTAGCCATCAAGACTCTGCAGTACACCTGAGGGATGTGAAGCATTGATTTGGGGGATTCAAAAAGAAAACGGTGGCTGGATCCAATTGTTGCGCTGGAGCAATGCTGAGACAGACAGGGGAAATGAGGAGAAAGAACCTGCTCTGCCCCTCCTCCTTACAGCCTCCCTTTAGAGCTTCCTAACAGCACGACCTAACAAGAAGCTAGTTAGCAAGGAACTGAGGAACTGTCATCTTTAGAGTTCCAGCATCAATAGGATATGGAATTGTGGATTTAAAGCCAGAAGACAGTAGTAAACAAACATCACTCGCTATTCCTCTGGCTACTCCAAATTCAAGTACAGCTTTCTACACACACTTGAACTTCCATACAACATAACAAACCCATGTTTTGGACTAACCAGATTTAATTAACCATCATATGAAAGAATTCACTTTTACCTTCTCTAGAAAATACATACACAAAGCCATAAGTCACCATATTCAGCCCTAAATACTACTCCTTCTTTTAGATCCGTCATAATTGTACCTACATATTCTATAATCTATCAAACTCTATGGTTGAATTAGTAAAAAATTTCCTTCTATAAAATAATAAGAGAAAAGAAAGAGAAAGGAAAATAATACATACAATACAAATTCATAAAAAGCAAGGGAAAAAACACGCATGAGGTCCTCATTTCTGCAACTGGTAACATGGCCATGTTGTTGCTGGTTGCCTCATGGTAACCCCTTGTGTTACATAGTAGAATAACTCCATAGAATTTTCTTGTCTATAATCCTAATGGAAGAAGCATGCATGGTGTGGCTGGATGAGTTTGAACATAGCTATAGTTGGTATTTATAATTCCCTTCTCCACTTCTTATTCTATGTTCCCTCTGTCTTCAGCCAGGATCTTAGTTGGTCTGGATTTTGTTTCTTGGTTGGTTATTTTAACCTGGTGGTAAAACTCCTTCCTGAAGAGGCCAAGTCCTTAATGAGTCTGAATTTCTTTGGTTGATACAGTTTTCCATTAATTTTCAGTTGTGGACAATGGAGATATAAATGTCATCATAGCAAATCCAATTGGTGTTGTTAATTACTGTTGAGTTGCTTCTGACTCATAGCAACCACATGTACCATAAAGTGAAACACTGTTGTGTTCTGAGCCGTCCAGATCCAGTGGGGTTCCAGACATGATCCTTTGTGATCCTCATGTGACCTCGTGTACTATATACCCTCTCTCCCTTTCAATAACCCCCTCTTTGTTTGGGGTTCAGAGTCTCAAATGGCCAGGTGACAGTTTCAACTTCAAATTAAAATCAGATTTAACTGTTGGTCTCCTTATGGTAGCACTGCTCCCTTAGAACATAGATGTCTAAGTCAGTAGCGTCCAAAGCAGTAGGCATAGGAAGCAAAAATTCTACGAGTGAGTTATTGTGTGTGGTAGTGAGAGGAGTTATTACTTCTACCTCTTGGCTCTGGGATCTATGAATTTTAACTATGGGAGAAACAGTACCATAAATTGGCTAGTGTCTTGAGGCATGTAACACACGTGTTAGAATAGCATGGCAGCTTTTCAATGTATTGTCTCCAATTGGCATAGTAATTAGTCTTCTGGAGGCCTTCCACTGAACTCTCAGCCCTCTGGATGACAGGTACATGTTCACACAAGTGTATCGCACAAAGCATGGTCCATCACTCCATTTATTTGGTTGCAAAATAAATTTCTTGGAGAGAAGTAATATTATACGGGATACTATGACAATGAATAGGGCATTCCCAAAACCATAGATGGTAAGCTAGCAATACAGATACCTAAGAATACAGATAGGGTGACTGCAGAAACACACTGATACTCACAGGATGTGAGTCCATCTGGCCAGAGCCTCCTTTGTAGCACATATCTCTTTGTGAGCACATATGTGAAACAAAAATACCTTTGCTCTGCCCATTCCTGGTAGAATATCCCAAAACCTCTTCCCCTAGACATCTTTGTTACTACTCTTTCAAGTCTGGCTTTTTCAAGTCTTTCACCAACTAGCAACTTATTAACCATATCTATGTATCAGTGTTAATTTTTAACTTATTTATTTTTTAACTTTGAATAACTTCGCTGAGGTAAAACAACAACTATACTGCTTGATATATTATACACTTCACCACTGTCTTGCAGAGACATTCCTGCTTTGCTGAATGGTTCATATGGTGCAGAATCACCAGCAAGCCAAATTTCTAGATTTAATTTCTTTGTCAGCTGGTCACAAGGAACTCCCCATGAGGCCATAGCTGTTAAATGAGGGAGAAGATACAGTGTAGCAGGGGAAATCCTCTTAGGAGTCTGAGCTATGTTCTTCTCCAATTTATTTCTACCTTCTAGATACACTAGAACCCACTCTCTTATTTACTATGTCTACATGGCAATTGGTGAATGCACTGAGCTTGGCACATTTTGAGCTCCTAAACTGAATTATTGAATAACTTGTCTGTTTGCTGTACTATGGGGGCTTGTGTGTTGCTATGATGCTAGAAGCTATGCTACTGGTATTCAGATACCAGCACAGTCACCCATTGTGGACAGGCTTCAGATGAGTTTCTAGACTAAGACACACCAGGAAGAAGGACCCAGCAGTCTACTTTTAAAAAGAATTAGCCAATGAAGCCTTATGAATAGCAGCAGAACACTGTCAGATATGGTGCTGGAAAATGAGCCCCCCAGGTTGGGAGGCACTCAGAAGACAACCAGGGAAGAGCTGCCTCCTCAAAGTAAAGACGACTTTAATGACATGGATAGAGTAAAGCTTCAGGACCTTCATTTACCGATGTGGCATGGCTCAAAATGAGAAGAGATGACTGCAAACATCTATTAATAATTAGAATGGAAAGTACGAAGTATGAATCTGGGAAAATTGTAAATCATCAAAAATGAAAGAGAATACATAAACATCAATATCCTAGGCATTAGTGAGCTGAAATGAACCAGTGTGGGCCATTCTCAATCCAACAATCATATGGTCTGCTGTAGTGGTAATAAAAACGTGAATAGGAATGGTGTTGTATTCATCATCAAAAAGAACATTTCAAGATCTATCCTGAAGTACAGTGCTGTCAGTGATAGGATAATATCCATACACCTACAAGGAAGGCCAAATTTAAGCACCAACCACTAAGGCCAAAGATGAAGAAACTGAAGACTTTTACCAGCTTCTGCAGTCCAAAATCGACCAAATATGCAATCAGGATGCACTGATAAATACTGGTGATTGGAGTGCAAAAGTTGGAAACAAAGAAGGATTAATTGCTGGAAAATATGGCCTTGGTGATGGAAATGTTGCTGGAGATCACATGGTAGAATTTTGCAAGACAAACCACTTCTTCATTGTAAATACCTCTTTTCAGCAACATAAATGGCAACTGTGTACACAGGCCTCACCAGATGGAATAACAGGAATCAAATCAACTACCCCTCTGGAAAGAGATGGTGGGAAAGCTCAATATCAGTTGTCAGAATAAGATCAGGAGCCTACTGTGGCACAGATCACCAATTGCTCATATGCAAATACAAACTGAAACTGAAGAAAATTAGAACAAGTCCACAAGAGCCAAAGTATGACCTGAGTATATCCCACCTGAGTTAGAGACCATCTCAAGAACAGATATGATGCACTGAACATTGATGAATGGAGACCAGATGAGTTGTGGAATGACATCAAAGATATGATCCATGAAAAAAGCAAGAGGTCATTAAAAAGACAGGAAAGAAAGAAAAGACCAAATTTGATGTCAGAAGAAACTCTGAAACTGGCTATCAAACATCGAGTAGCTAAAGCAAAAGGAAGGAACAGTGAAGTAACAGACCTAAACAGAAGATTTCAGCAAGCAGCTTGAGAAGACAAAAGAAAGTATTACAACCACATGTGCAAAGAGCTGGAAATAGAAAACCAGAAGGGAAGAACACATTCTGCATTTCTCAAGTTGGAAGAACTAAAGAAAAAATTCAAGCCTCAGGTTACAGTAGTGAAAGACTCTACAGGACAACTATGCAACAACTCAGGAAGCATCAAAAGAAGATGGAAGGTGTACACCGAGTCATTATATCAGAAGGAACTGGTCGATGTTCAGTCATTTTAAGAGGTAGCAGATGATCAGGAACCAATGGTACTGGAGGAAGAAGTCGAAGCTGCAGTGAAGGCACTGGGGAAAAACTGTGTTCCAGGGATTGATGGAATATCAATTGAGATATTTCAACAAACAGATGCAGCGCTGGAAGTGCTCACTCAACTATGCCAGGAAATTTGGAGGATGGCTACCAGACAAACTGACTGGACAAGATCTATATTTATGCCTATTCCCAAGAAAGGTAAGCCAACTGAATGAGGAAATTATCAAACAATATTATTACTATTACATGCAAGTAAAATTTTGCTACAAGTCATTCAAGAGTGACTGCAACAGTATATTGACAGGGAGCTCCCAGAAATTGAAGCCAGATTCAGAAAAGGACATGGAGCCAGGGATATCATTTCTGACATCAGACAGATCCTGGTTGAAAGTGGAGAATACTAGAAAGATGTTTATCTGTGTTTCGTTGTGTGGATAAAAACAAATTATGTATAACATCATGGAGATTGGGAATTTCAGAACACTTAATCATACTCATGAGGAGTCTGTATAAAGTGGGTGGTACTTGTGTGAACAGAAGAAGGGGAACACTGCATGGTTTAAAGTCAGGAAAGATGTGAGTCAGGTTTGTATACTTTCACCATACCTTTTCAATCTGTATGCTAAGCAAATAGTCCAAGAAACCGGACTATATAAAAAAGAACAAGAAAAAAGAACACCAGGATTGTTGGAAGACTCATTAACAACCTGCATTATGCAAATAACACAACCTGGCTTGCTGAAAGTGAAGGGGATTTGGAACAGTTACTGATGAAGATCAAAGACCACAGCCTTCAGTGCAGTTTGCACCTCATCATTAAGAAAACAAAAATCCTTACAACTGGACCAGTAAGAGACATGATAAATGGAGAAAGGATCGAGGTTATCAAGAATTTTCAAAAACTACAAGATACCATCTCATCCCAACAAAATTGGCAATAATCCAAAAACTATAAAACAACAAATGCTGGAGAGGCTGTGGAGAGACTGGAAATCTCTTACACTGATGACAGGAGTGCAAAATGGTACAACCTCTTTGGAAAGCAATCTGGCATTTCCTTAGAAAGCTAGGAATAGGGATACCACATGATCCAGCAATTCCACTGTTCGGAATGTATCCTACAGAAATGAAGGTGGTCACATGAACAGATACATGCACATGAATATTTATTGCAGCATTGTCCACAATAGCAAAAAGTTGGAATCAATCTAGAAGCCCATCAACAGATGAATGGATAAACAAACTATGAAACATATACTCAGTGAAACACTACATAATGATAAAGAACAATGATGATTTTAGGAAGCGTCTCATAACCTGGTTTCAACTAGAGCACTTGCTAAGTGAAATCATTCAGCAGTAAAGGACAAGTATTGTACGAAACCTCTGCTGTAAAGACTTAAGAATAGAATTATGTACAGAAGAAAAGACTCCTTGATGGCTACAAGTGGAGAGGGAGGAAGAGGGTTGGTCACAGATTAGATAGTCCACAGGAATTTGGTTAGGTGTAAGCAGTAACAGCGTGCAATAGAGAGCAGATCAACGTAACTGGACTACACCGTAAACTGATAGGCTCCCTAAATTCAACTCAATATCACAAAGGATAGAGTAGCAGGGACAGGGGTCTGGGGACCCTGCTTGCAGGGGACATCAAAGTTAATCGGTGTAACTAGTCTTTTGCTAAGAGAGTCTTCTGCACCCCATATTGATGAGTGGCGTCTGGGGTCTTAAAAGCTAGCATCTGAGGTACACCAAATTGTCCCAACCCACCCTGAACAGATGATGATGAGAACACCAAAGACACGAGGAAAAAGAGCCCAGGAGACAAAAGGACGCATATAAATGGGCGACTCTTCCAACATGAGACCAGAAGAACCAGATGGTGCCCAGCCACCACCAAAGGCAGCTATGATGGGGGACACAATGTAGAGTCCCCGAGGTAACACAAGAAAAAGTGATGTGCAGCTCAAGAACTCTACTAAAAGACCAGAATTGGTGGTCCAACTGCCTGGAGGGTCCCCTGGAAACATGGCTCCTAGACTCGCTGCTGGCCCTGACTTGAAACCAGTACTGAGGCCAGCTCTTCAGACAAGAATGGACTGGCCTCGGGGACAGTGTGAACATATGGTGCGTGTACCTTATGGTTTTATACACTTATAGAGGCTGTCCTGCTGGTTTCTTTCTAGATGGGAGAGAAGAGGATGGAGAGGAGAGGACAGGTGCTCATTAAGAGGATACTAGAAATATATAGAGAGAAAAGAAGAATGTGCTGTCACCAGGTGAGGAATGCAGATAGAGCTGCAGATAGGTAGGGATGCAAAATTGATTTGGATTGTATACTTTCACCTAATCACAATAAAAGAAGTCAGCTGAAAACAATTTTATAAAAAACATTTTCATTTTAGTTGGTTCCACAGTCAACATGCATGGAAGCAGCAGTCAAGATAGCAAAAGATGCATTTGCACTGCAAAAATCTGCTGCAAAGGAACTCTTTAAAGTATTGAAAAGTAAAGATGTCACCTTGAAGACTAAGGTGTGCCTGACCCAAGCTGCAGTGTGCATGCGAAAGCTGGACAACGAATATGGAAGACAGAAGAAAAATTGATGCCTTTGAATTGTGGTATTGGGGAGCAATCGTAAATGTACCATGGACCGCCAAAAGAACAAACAGATCTGTTCTGGAAGAAGTAGAACCAGAGTGCTCCTTGGAAGGAAAGACGGCAAGTCTGCATCTTACATGCTTTGGACATGTTTTCAGGAAGGATCAGTTCCTGGAGAAGGACATGATACTTGGTAGAGTGGAAGGTCGGTGAAAAACAAAAAGATCCTCAAGGAGATAGATTCACACAGTGGCCACAATAATGGACTTAAGCATAAAAATGATTGTGGGCATGGCACGAGACCAAGCAGTGTTTTGTTCTGTTGTGCATAGGGTTGCTGCAAGATGAAACCACCTTGACGGCACCTAACAGTAACAACAAACTGAATTATTGAGTGACTTGATGGATGAAAACATTATCCTGGGTGAAATTTTTGAGTTTGTTGTCAAGAGCAAGCCACCATTCCCAATCTCAAGAGTCACAGAATGTTGAATGGAATCCATTGCCCATTCAAAATTTCCATTCCATGCAGGTGCCATTCCTTCACCTAAGACAGAGTTATCAGTAGGTTCTGACTGAGCATTGGGGCTGCCTGAGCTTGTCACTCCTGCTCTCATCAGGGTGTCCTGGAAAGAGAAGAGAGATTGAAAGATACGGCTGTGGAGGAACTACCTTCAATCCTTTTTTTGTTTGTATTTGCATGTTTCAGTTTTAGATTCCCAGGGGTTGGCACATATCTAAGTGGTTTTACACCTGAAAGAATACTGTCATGGGAAATTTTGACTTTACAGTCAACCGGAATGCTAATTTATATTTTTTCTCTAAAAAGAAGATTTCATCTCTAATGAAAATGATATATATGAAAATAATAACAGCAACCCTTGTGTATGAATTGGCTATGTATTTCCAGTGATACTTACTTCAGACTTTTACTCTTTACTTAGAAGGTACCAATAAAGTTGCAAACATTGTCCAGTGTGTTCTCATTGATTTTTCCAGAATGTTGTTTTTCTTTAGAGAAGTTCAAGAAAACTGAAACTTACTTGTTTCGGCAGATGCAGATCTGCCTGTGCTTGTATCTCAGTGTGAACATGGCTTCTGGGTAATCACTAAACCGTGACTGTACGCTGGCTGATGGCAGTGGTGCAGACAGCCACTGTGCTGAGCAGGGTTAGCTGTATGCTTTCAGGGGGAATTAAATAGACACCTGAGGATAGTTAATTCAGAACATGGGAAGAGTTAAGGCAAATTCTTTCAAGTCATAATTTAGTCAAATTTTTGACACATATTTATATAAAAACTATTCACACTCTTCTGCACAACTGGTCTATGCACACTCTAATCAGTGTCTGCTAGAGTTTACATACCCATCAATGAGATTTTGTTGAGGATCCTCATGATAAATCAAGAGAATTTATTTTCAGAGGAATGGTGCAATTAGTTCAGCGGATAAGAACTGAAGTTTTGCACAAGACTGAGTATGTTATAATCACAACATGAAGATTTGATAACTTTCTCAACTAGGGTAAGTTACTTAATCTTCTTTAAGATGTATGTCTCCTATTTGTTAATATGGTTAGTAGTAACTAGCTCATACGCTTTTCATAAAACGAGATAAAATGTTTAAATATATTACCCATACTCATACACCAAAGCGAAACCAAACCCTTTGCCATGGAGTCAGTTCCAACTTACAGTGACCATATAGGACAGAGTAGAACTGCCACAGGGTTTCAAGGACTTGCTTGTGGATTTGAACTACTGACCTTGTGATTAGCAACCAAAATCTTAACCACTGTGCCAATATAGCACTACAAAATGTTCATATGCTTAAGTCTGTGAACTTGCCACTGTGCCACAGTGCACAATGCTCATTCCAAAAAGAGTTCCAAAATTGCCTTGAAGGGTAGACTAGGTGCTGGCATCAGTGCATAGCTTCCTACAGGAGTTCTTTGAAGGTGACTGTACTGGACATTCCGCAATGAGGTATGTAGCACTTAGAACAAATAAGTTTGTGGACTTCATTGTCAGACCTCATGTATGGCTTAGATGTCGTAACAATAGTAGGCTGAATATCTTAATAAATGTATCCTGAAGATGTGGCCAAAAGGAATCCTCATTCTAAGTATCACTTACGTCTTTTAAAAACATTTCATGTCGTCGGGGCTATATACTGCCTGCATATCCTTTTGAATATTATAAACTCTTGGTACTTTTTGTTCCCAATACTAATTCTTGGACTTAGTCTGAAAACTGAAAACCTAAAAGAAGCTTACAAAAATCTACATATTAAAATCAACCAAAATATTTGTCAGAAAGAGATTGATGATATAATCAAAAAGACTTCATAGTATTTGCTTTTTGACATTGCAAAAATTTTTGTAGAAAAAAATTGATGACATAGAGAAAAGCTAATAGCATATTTCCAAGTGAAAAATCATGTAACATTATAGTATATAATAAGGCTAAATGTATATGGCCCAGTATAAATTTTGGTAAGTTTCCCATCAATGATTGCTAGTATCTGTCTATGGTAGAATTATGACCGACTCGACGGCACTTGGCTTGGCTGGCTGGCCTAATACTTCAGTGTATTTTCCAAAATTTCTACAATAATAATTCATTAATGTTTTCAAAAACAATAAAACTATTCTCAAACAAAAAAAATATTCTCTTAAGTGGTATGCTTCATTTGTTTTCATATTTAAGTTTATGTAGAGTAAGGTGGTAAGAACTGATGAAGTAGACTTCAGATATCATGGACAGAGTCAAGCTAATTGTTACTTACATAATTACATCTAGTTTAGATTGTTTATTGGTCCATTTCCCAGGATGTAAAAAAGGAATAGTTCTTTTAGAAGGTGTAGATAGTTAATACATGTTGTAAAGTTAGGTACAAATACACAAGACTGCCCTCACTTCTATTACCAACTGCAGAGTTTTGCTATTAGAAACACTGCTGCAACAAATAGCTTTCTACATAGGCTTTTGATGTTTCTCTACATGAGTTTTCTGTTTTAAAAGATGTTATCCTAGTGCCTTCTAAAATGTCATGTAAGATTTTGCTTTACCAACAATTTTCCATTATGCCTTTTTTGCTTCTCCCTCATCATACTGCATATTTTTACATGTTTGAGCTCTGTCACTGTGATCAAAACTCATCTCATGAAGGTTTTGATTTGCCATATTTTGCTAAAAGAAATTGAAAATTTGTTTCACATTCTTGAAAACAATTGTTTTGTGTTATATTTCTGTGCATTGCCCGCTTGTTTTTCCTTGACTGCTTTTTTGTTTGATTGCTGGACCTTTTCTTACTGATTTACGGAAGTTCTGTGTTAACAGAGTTAACACTTTGTTATATGTGTTGTAAATATTTTTCCCTTAGAGTGGTTTTCTTTTGAATTTAGGGTATCTTTTAGAAAACCTGTAATTTTTTTGATGTAAGCAATTCTCTTCTATTTGGTTTCTAAGTTTCGGGTTATGCTTATAGAGGCATTCTTTTTTTTTCCCCCAAGATTTAAAACAAAATTCTCTAGTATTTTTTTTCAGTTTAAATTTCAATCAGGAGTGACACAGGGATTTTCCTCCCCTCTGCTGTGAACAGCCTCTCAGTTTTTGAACAATTTACCTGAAAGTAGATAGGATTTTCAATGTGTTTTCTGTTTTCCTTCTTGCTAATTTCTAATTTTGCGATGGGTAGTTACAGAATAAAAGCTTACTATTTTTTTAAATTTTATATGTGTTGAAATAGAATATGAGTTCTCTGTTGAGTACGTATATCTATTAGATCAAGTCCATTGCTCTGATTTTCTACACCTTTATTTGTATTTTCTCTACTTTGATCTATGGCCCTTGGCTTGGCTACTTGATCTCATAATGCCTAGGGGAAATGTTTTAAAGTTTATCAAGATATTAACATTATTCCATATTTTTAAAACCGTAACAAAAACCTAAATATATTCACGTCACCACATGTTACCCATTACTTAAAACCTTCCTAAGACTTGCCATTGAAATGGGTGGAAAATTTGATTTTCTTAAAATTTGATTGTCTTAAAATATCAGTTAGGGCCCATGACTACCCACAGTCTCATTTTCTGTCTCCTTCTTTCTCTTCTTTCACTTCCTCAAACCACAAAATAATTCTCACAACTTTTAAATTTTAACTTGCAATTACAAATAATGTAAGCTTTTGTTCTCTGAACACATTAGATGTAAAATTGGAAACTAATTAGAAACTATACTAACAGGAAGACAAAACAGAAATGAGAAACAAAAAAAATCCTGTCCACTTTCAGGTAATTTGCTCCATGAGTGTTCTAACATCTGGGCAGCCTTGCTGAAATAGTTTGAAAATCACACATAACAAAATTAAATTTTTTGTTCTTGCCTGTCAGTACTTTTAATCATAGTTCCTTTCTCCATTCTGCAAAGGCAGTGATGTTGAGATTCACATATATTCTTTCAAATATCTTTCTAAACTTTAACATAAATATTCTATACTCATGGAAAATATATATACTCTGTGTTTTAAGATATCGGTGGTATGGTACATTATACATCATTCTGCTACTTGCTCGAGATTTAATATTATGTCTTAGATATCTTGCCATTTAATTACAAGTATATTTAGCTGATTCTTTTTAACTGTTGCATCATAATTTAGGGTGTGGATATACCATGGCTTACTTATCTGTCCAATTGCTGAGGGACTTTCAGGTTTTTCTACTAAAAGAGAGGCTGCTAGGCCCCTGTTACAGACGCCTCCTGAAGCATGGGCGAATGTTGTCCTAGAGTCCAGGAGAGGTCCTAAAAGTGTGGGATTGCTAAATTGTTCTGCATTTCTATCAGACTTAGGCTTTGAATACTGAAGCTGCGTTGCTGGATGCTGGTCTCACAGTTACAATTTTTCCTAACTTAGATTATTTGTGTAATATAAGTACAATATGCTTGTACTTGCACTGGAAGAGTTGCATACATGAGGAAGCTATGAACCCACTACAGTGTATGTCCTGGGTTTCCTCAGACAATTTTTTTCTTGCATTCCTCTAAGCCCAAAAGGTACCAAAACAGTGGAAAAATAATTAGATTTTCCCCCTTAGCTTGTTTCTATAATTTTAATTCTCAGACTTTAACCTCAGGAAATAAACATAGGTTTGTATAAAAGTTTATGTAGTATCTACTCACTGACCCTGGTAGCATAGTGGTCAAGCGCTACGGCTGCTACCCGAAAGGTTGGCAGTTCAAATCTACCAGGTGCTCCGTGGAAACTCTGTGGAGCAGTTCTAGTCTGTTTTATAGGGCTGCTGTGAGTTGGAATGGACTCACTGGAAGTGGGTTTGGTTTGGTAACATTTTATGTCACAACAACAACAAAAATTTAAATTGCCTAAGTCGCTTACTCCATATGATGAGATCCAAAACAGCAATTAAAAACATGAAGCAAAAAGAAAAAAAAAATTAAGGTTAGGAGAATCTATTAATGAAAAGTTTTAATTAAAAAAAATTTTTTTCCTCTCCACGCGTGTATTTGTCTGTATATGTGAGTGTGTGTGAAGACACCTATGTGTTAATTGCCATTGTCAGTAGCCATTGAAGGAGTAAAACCTGTCTGGAACCAGTCCACTAAGGGCTGACACCTGGCCCAGCACTGAGTCCGGAGGACCCCGTCGCACCCCAGCTGTGGCTCAGGAGGAACACACTGAAACCAAATGATGTCTCTTCCATGACCCAGAAGAATAAGATTAGAAAGAGTAGTATTTGTCAACATAGACATCTTCAAGGATGAGAGAGATGATGGCCAAATACAGGAAAAACCCATCATAAGAAATGTAAATGCAAATAAAATTATTTCTTATTTTGACTCCGACTTGATGGCACTTGGCTGGCTGGCATGGAACCCGTAAGTCTGAAATAAAATTGGAATCTGTTTTAGAAGGTTTTTCTTCTCCACAAATGTATTAATGTTGATGCCTGCATTTTAATAAGATTGAGCATTAATCCAGGTTCTCTGAGAAGCAGATGACAAGACAGGACTCAGTGTACAAGAACAAGGGAAACGCCTCTTAGAGAGAGAGCCAGGAGAGTCTGAAAAAACCACTCAATCACAATGGAAATGTGACGCTGAGTGAGTGAAGGGGTGAGGGAAAGAAGGAAGGCTGGCGGAAGTGTCGTAGACATCAGTGCAGTTCTATGGTAAGTTTGGCTAAGCTGTTGTGTCCAAGGTTCCTTAGAAGAGTCCCATGTCTCAGGAAGGAGTCTGCCAAAGCAGTAGGGATGCTTTAGTAAAGAAGAATGTGTTGTTGTTGTTGTTAGGTGCAGCTGAGTTGGTTCGAATTCATAACAACCCCGTGTGTAAAGCAGGATCAGTGTTTCCAACTTCCGCATTCCAGTCACCACTAATTATTAATGCATCCTGATTGCATGTTTGATCAATTTGAGTCTGCAGAAGCTAGTAAAAATCTTCAATTTCTTCATCTTTGGCCTTAGTGGTTGGTGTATAAATTTGAATAATTGTCGCATTGACTGGTCTTCCTTGTAGGCACATGAATTTTATTCTATCACTGCCAGCACCATAAGTCAGGATAGGTCTTGAAATGTTCTTTTTGATAATGAATGTAACACTATTTCTTGTCAAGCTGTTGTCCTTAGCATAGTAGACCATATGACTGTCCAAATCAAATGACCACTATCAGTCTGTTTCAGCTCACTAATGCCTAGGATATTTATGTTTGCATGTTCCATTTCATTTTTGACAATTTCCACTTTTCCTAGACTCATACTTCATACATTTCAGGTTCTGATTATTAATGATGGTTACAGCTGTTTCTTCACATTTTATGTCATACCTCATCAACAAGTGAAGGTCTTAAAAACTTGCCTCCATTCGTCTCATTCAGGTTGGCTCTACTTTGAGGAGGCAGCGCTTCCCCAGTTATCCTTTGAGTTCCTTGCAATCTGAGGAGCTCATCTTCTGGCACATATCAGACAATGTTCTGCTGTTATTAGTAAAGTTTTCAGTGGCTAAAACTAGGAAGAAAGACCTGGCTGTCTACTTCTGAAAAGATATAGCCAGTATAAAGAAGAATGTAGCACATGAAAAATTTGTGGTATATTTTAAATTCATAATTCCTCCTGGTACTCTAAACGTTATCTCCTTTTGGTTTCTTTCTTAGTAACCTAGTGCTGCTGTAACAGAAATATCACAGGTGGATGACTTCAACAAGAGATATTTATTCCCATACAGTCTAGGAAGCTAAAAGTCTGAATTCAAGGTCCCAGCTCCAGGGGAAGGCTTTCTGTCTTTGTTGGCTCTGAGGCAAGTCCTTAGCATCAGTCTTCCCCAGACAAGAAGTTTCTAAGTTCAGGAAATCAAAAAGATGTACTGTTTTTCTGGTTCTTATTTCTTGGTGGTATGAGGTCTCCACATCTCTCTACTTGATTCTTTTGTTTATAACTCACTAGATGTTAATTTAAGACAACATAATCCTGAAGATTGAGTCCTGCCTCATTAATGTAACTGTCGCTAATCCCATCCCATTAACATCACAGAGGTAAGATTTACAACACTCAGAAAAATCACATCAGATGACAAGATGGTGGACAATCACACAGTTCTGAGAAACCATCTGGCCACGTTTACACATATCTTTTTGAGACACAATTCAATCTGACAGTTCCCAAGTGCATAGCTCTGTTTTAGGGAGTTACTTCTTCAACTCTGAAGTCCTTGGTGGAAGATCCTTGACCAAGCATGGATGTGGAAGGCTGAGGAAATGGGATACGGCAAGGATGAGAACGAACAAAATGAATAAATTCTGGATTTTTACCATTTGTAATTTCACCTGGACATCTCTAAGGGTTCAATCTTCTTTCTTTGGGAAAAAAGAGCAGACAAAACAAAAAAGTAGCATGTAGTTACAGTCTTTTGTAACAGAACAGTTTTCTTCATTGAAAAATAAACTGTCAGGTTATTTCTACCCCCACTTAAGTCTTTGTAATCTTTGATATTCATTGTCAGACTCATATCATCATAGCCACAGATTCTTCTCAGATTTACTCAGTGAGAATTAGTAAATGAGTTCTGTGAGGAGGACTCCAGAAGGCTGAGTGGAACTGTACTCATTTGGGGACATAGTTTTGTTTTTTTTTTTTCTTTTTTTGTCTCTTTCTTCTTTTTCACTTTCTTCTTCAACTTGAGGACTTCCCCTCATTTCCCAAGCAGGTTTTCCTGGGACAGCCTGCTGGTCTCAGAAAGCCAATGGACTAACTCAGCTTCCCTGGGTAGCTCCAGGTCTTCACAGCTTTATCATGCCTCAGAAAGACTGAGGAGTACACAGGAGGAGCCTTCTCAGGTGTTACCCATTCCTGACTCTCTGTTTGGAAATGGCTTTGGAGCTTCCTCTATGTGCCTGTAAAATGGCCAGAGGTGTGTGACTGAAACCATACCAGCCTGATGGCTGTGGTGAAAGCCTGATTACTGCTTCTCACTCCCAACTTGCTTCTGGCTCTACCACTCAGGCTGGGGTACACCCTGTACCTGCCCAGTCCTAACTTGCTTCAAGGAGTGACTGGTGGGTTTGAACAGCTGGCCTTTTGGTTCCCTGCCAAGTTCTTAACCCAGGGCTCGTCAGGGACTATAGAAATGGTAAAAAGGTGCTGAGGCTTCTCACTATCTTTGCTGGTTTCCCCAGTGCCTACTTGGAGCTGTCCTCAGTCAAAGCAACAGCTGTGCTTTTGATTTTGTCCTGCTCCTGAAAATTAATGTAAGTAGCACTTGACAGTCTACAAGGTATTTGTAGGTGTATAGCTCAGGAACTGTGATCCACAAAGTCTTTCTTTTTAGGTCATCAGGCTTTGCTTAAACAGTAAAAAAAAAAAAATAATAATAATCCATGTTCCCACCATCTGGGAAATCTGTACTCTGCTGATCAATTCCTGGAATAGTTCTGGGTTTTTAATATTTAGTGGGAAGAGATAAAACTGTATAACTATTAGAAGAAAACATTGGAAAAAGTCTTCGTGATCATGCATTAGGCAGCGATTTCTTAATATGACACACCCAATAAAAGAACCATATAAATCGGAATTCACAAAAATTAACAACAACAACAAAAAAACTCTAAGACCAAGATTCCTTCCCTGCCTTCTGTTCTTCTCAGTGGGCAAGTATAACCATTTTTATTTACACAGTTAATGACTTCAGCAGATGTACCATTCAGCAATTCACAAAGAGCCCTCATGGACACCAGCTCATCTGCTGCACACAAATACTAGGAGCAGAAGGTGGGAGCGGTGTACAAAGGGTGAGGTAGCTAAGGTAATAGAGACGAGGTTATTTTTTGTTCAAGCTGAAAAGATTGCCATGACAACTTGGAACTGGAGGATTGACTTCAAGACCTTAGCTCTAGGATATGAAAAAGGAAAACATGGTGACAAGTGGGGGAAAATGATATCCAAATGCTGAAGTAGTCCAAGGGCTCTGTGTCTTCTCTCTGTACGCCACAGGTTAGCTCACCTAATTCTATGGCTTTCAAAACTGTCTTTACCCTGAGATGTCCCAAATTCGTATTGCTGGTAGTGGCCTCTCTCCTATAACCATGACTTATATATTTGACTGTCTACATGTCTCGACGGCACTTGGCTGGCATGTCACCTGGTGGCACAGTGGCTAAGTGCTGTGGCTGCTAATCCAAAGGTCAGGTGGTCCTTGGAAACCCTATGAGGCAGTTCTACTCTGTCTTATAGTCCGACAATGAGTTGGAATCGATTTGATGGCGACGGGTTTGGCTTTTTTGGTTATAAGCGTTTTACACACAACATAAGCTGAACAGTTTTCTTGAATTTCTGCTTCTCCACTGCTAAAACCCATTTCAGTAAATAGCAACACTGTTTACCAAGGAGCTCAGCCAAATATAGCCTCTGCATTTACAATACACCCATGCACCATTTCCTCTGCCTCCCAAATTTAATCTGTCTGACCACAGCAGAGTAGTTGATGTAAGAATTTGTACTGGTCTTTAATTGATCATTCTGAGTTTATTTTTTTAACTCACTAAAATCTAAATATTTACTGAATGAATAAATTGAATTTTTCATGATAAAGACCAAAATAAAGTAAAATGAAAAGCCGTAAGTCCCTGAAACATGAAAAGAAAGGGTTCTTAGTTCCAATCCAGCCCAACTCTTTCATTATGAGATGTGAAAATGAGGCTCCAACGCAAAATAGCCCATCTAAGAGTACAAAGCCAAAGCCACAGTCCAGACCACCAGGCTCCCTGGCCAGTGCTCCCTTTCTGCAGGCTCAGCTGCCCATGCAGGTGCTGAAGGAGGCCCAGTTTCTCAGCTTGTTTCAGGACCAGCCCTGCTGGCATAATCTCTGTGACTCAGAAGGTTTCGTCAGCCAGAAGTACATCTGGCTGTGCTCTCCTTTGGGTCTTCCTGTGGGTTCTGCTCTTGTTTTATTTGCACGGTCTTGTGAACGGAGCTGCGAAGAAGCTGACTTAGGTAAGATTTCTGGCTTTCAAGGAGGAAAGCCTTTGATTTTGGAGTTTTCTAGGATGCTGAAGGTGGGATCTGGTGGCCTTGGGTCCATGGAAGTAATGGTTTTGAGTGGGTATGGGGAAGTCACGGGAGTTAGCTAAAGGGATTTAGTGGTGGTACCAGACACTTCTCCCTAGACTTGTAGCAAAATGATACAAGAAAAAGTATTTTGATGAATATACAACAATGTAAATACACAGATATACGTTATAAACATGTATCACATAGGTATATGTTTATATCCAAATACTTTTGAATCTAAATATATGAGATATAAATATTGTAAAATATGTATTTTATAACATAAATATATTTATATAGATATATCACTTAACAGATATACAACATATATGCATTATATAGTAAATTATTCAAGTTTATATATTTTTAAATATAAATACATGTACATACAAGATTATATGTTAATAAGATGGGAAAGAAAACCCTTCAAATGTTATCAAAGGAATTATTTCTGAAGGGTAAGTTTGTAAGTAGTCTTTACGTTCTTCTTCAAACTTTTCAATACTTCCTCTAAGAACTGTTACTGTTACTATTTTTTATAATCAGAAAAATACAACTGAAAAAGTTCTTTTAGAAATACTAACCTGACAAAGTTTCTAGCTTATGCAGTGACTCTAGGATCCATAAAATAAAGTTACCTCACAGCTTTCTTTTCTTTTTTTTTTTTTAGACTCTAGGAAAATTAGCCCGTTTCTCTCATATGTATTGCCTTTCCCCCTAGTGCAAAGTGTACTTACGCTTTTGCTTTGTCTAGGCCAGTTTTCATCAAATATTTCAGTAACTGGGTGGAAATTTATCAATCTTTTCTCAAGAGACTTTCAGATTTTGTGTTATACTTAGAAATATTTTCACAATGGAAAATTTGTTCTTTTAAATTCTTTCCATTTTTTTTCCTTAATACTTTAATTTCAAGTTTTAAGTCTTTGATTCAGCTGCAGTTTATTTTGAAATGAATAGCAAAGATCTATTTCTGTTTTTCCTAGAATTTGTTCTACCACCATGGGCTGAAAAAGCCACCTAAATGTAGATAGTTCTTTTCGTAGTCTGTATGAGTTGGTCATTTTTCGTTGTTAATTTCTAATTTAATTGTTTTGTAGTCAGAGACTACGTCCATTTATTCCCAGGAAAGGACGTGTGAACTGCCTTCATCTCCTTGTTATCACAAAAACCTCTGTGGTGAACATCCTCAGGCAGATCTCTCTGCGGACTTGCATAAGAATTTTCTTGGAAATACACACTGGAGTGGAAGTCTGTCAAAATTTATGTATCAACTTTATTTGATGAGCCCTGCCATCTTGCTTTCCAGAAGGGCCCGGCAGTGTAAGCTCTACAGAGAACACGAGACTTCCCTTTGCTGTAGAACCTCACTACTTTCCATTTTGCTACACTGCTCCAATATGAAAAGCATAAAGTATCAAATCTTATTGTTGTCTTAATTTGCTTTTATTCTGCTGCTTATCAGTTTGAGCATTTCATTATATACTTTTTAGCAGTATGAATTTCCCCTTCTGGTGATTCGATGCCAAGATTTATTCACTTTTGACTTTGTTACTGTTATCTGGTCTTCTGTTACTTTGATTTTGTAATTGTTATTGGTTTTCACCAGAACACTGAATGGTAAGAATATCTGTGTTACTGCCCTCCTACTTTTAAAAACATTTGGCATGTATCGGGGCACAGGCATGATAGACACAGTCCCTGCTCACTGGGATCTCATAGCCTAGGCGAAGGCCGAAGAAGCCCGTTCGTGCCCCTCCCAGAAGCTCTGGACTTCCCTCTCAGCCTTTCTTTGCAGTAAGGGGGTGTTAGTTTTCTAGAGTTTCTCGTTTCGGGGTAAGCCTCACCCTGTTTCTTAGTAGCAACATTAATTAACAAGAATGAAAACTTGAGCCACCTCTGCCTCAACTATTAAGCCGAAATGGTTTGTGGCCACATTTCTGCTCAGTAATGATGATTTTTCATTCCTTCTCACTTTTTGGCAAGCTAACATATCTATATGGAAACCCTGGTAGCGTTGTGTTAAGTACTACGACTGTTAACCAAAACGCTGGCAGTTCAAATCCACCAGGCTCTCCTTGGAAACTCTATGGTGCAGTTCTACTGTGTCCTGTAGGGTTGCTATAAGCGCGAATTGACTCCTCGGCAGTGGGTGATGGTGATGGTGAATACACATATATTCGGTTTAATTCTGATTTGTAAGACCTTATGGGATAGAGGAGGACTACCCTGTAGGGTTACCCAGAAGTAGCTGGTAGATTCAAACTGCCAACCTTTTGGTTACCAGTGGAGCTCTTAACCCCTACACCACCACGGCTTTCATGTATCTATAAAACTATTCAGAACCATATAAACAGGAAATAGAGGCCAACTAATTCTTAGAGAACTACACTTCGGTGGTCAAGTGTTTATAGCAATTTTAATTAATTTCTCCTAGAAAATGAGCAGTTGCACTGCTAGTTCCCCATTTTATTAAGATTTTGAAAAATGTAAAGTTACTTAGTGTTATATCAAGGTTTAAAAGCATCTCCTAGACTGTTTGGAAGGCCTCTGGCTGAGGGAGCTGTGACGTGTTTGATGTTTGTGTGGAAACTTGCTACCAGCACACCGTGACTTCAGGTCTCATGAGGCACCAGTCACCCACAGAAGGTTAAAGGGAGCAGTCACACCTTGCTTCTCTCTTTTTTGAGGCTATGTATCACTTCCTGTCAATGCTCACCTTTGTTTTAGTCATCTAGTATTGTTCTAACAGAAATGCCATGAGAGGACGGCTTTAGCAAAGAAAAGTTGATTCTTACACAGTCCAATAGGCTACAAGTCCAAATTTAGGGTGTCGCTCCAGAGGAAGACCTTCGATCTTTGTTGGCTTTAGAGGAAGGTCCTTGTGTCACATCAGTCTTTGTTCAGGGAGCACCTTGGCACAGGAACCTCAGGTCTGAGGGACGCACTCTATGCCTGGAGCTGCTTTCTTGATAGTATGAGGTTCCCAGCTCTCTGCTTGCTCCCCTCTCTTTTTATCTTTCATAAAATATCTCTCACACAAGCCATACTCCAGGAAAATTTCCTCAGCAAGGGTGTTGTAGTCCCCCGCAATCCTGTTTTAACATGATCAGTCTATTTATTAACCACAGGTGGTGATTAGGATGTATACTATATGGAAATCACAAAATACTGAGTATGATGGTCCAGCCAAACAACAACTCACATTTGAGGGGGGACACAGTTCAATTCATGACACCTTGTAACAAGATTCAGAGTTTTCTTTAGTAAATATTTTTGAAAGTTTTCAGTTTCAAGTGATACACTGAAGGAGCTGAGATGTAGAGGAGATGCCGTTTTATAATGTTACACTGGCACCTTGTGTCTATACACATGCATGTAACTTCATGTAATCTTAGATAAATATTTACAGTTTTGATTTGTATGTGTGTTCCTGTCTGCATCGTATATACACATTAATTGTAACAATATTAATAGGATACACATATGCTTTATATGTATATATCTTATTTACAGTGTTCTACATGACCCTTTCTCAGGTATCAGAACATCTTGGAAACTACTCTACATCCAAATATTTTTTTTCTGCAGTTTGCTTTTTTAATGGACAAAGTATTCTATTGTGTGAAAATTACTCAATTTATTTAAAAATTCTTATATTGATAAACATTTAGGTTGTTGTTAGTCTTTCACTACTACAAAATGATACAATTGACATTTCAGTATGTACTTCTTTAGATACTTATGAAACAGCTATATCTGCACAGCAGTGAAGTGCTCAGCTGTTAACCTAAAGGTCAGGGGTGCAAACCCACTGCAGGCTAATTGGGAGAAAAGACCTGGAGATCTTCCATAAAGATTATAGCCTAGAAAACCCTATGAGGCAGTTCTACTCTTTAGGGTCTCTAGAAGTCAGACCCTATAGCCTGTGTGATGTCGTGTCTTCTTCCAGTGTAGAATCATATACAAAATTTTGTTCTAAAAACCTGGACACAGTGTTGCTCTCAAGAGTTCCTCCCACCCATCATTCATGCCAATCCTTCAGGACAGACTCCAGGCCTCTGCATTCTTACAAGACTCTCCCACCGCTCTCCACACTATATTTATCTCACAAAATCACGGTGTTTGTTTATCTTACATGTTTTCCCCACCAGCAAACAACTTGACCGCAGAAACATCCTGTTCAAAGTTTAGTAACTCAACTGTACAATGTAGGAAATAATAGGTGATCAGTAAATTGCAATAGCTGATAAATGGGTAGTTAAGTCTTTCTGTCTACCTTCTTGGCATTTTATATATATATATATATATTTTTTTTTTTTAACCTAGGTTGGATTACATTCGCTGTAATCATGCACTTCGAAATGCTTCTCCATGAAATTTCAGAGCGCCTGAGCAGCGAGGAACTGGCCTCCCTCAAATTTCTGAGCCTGGACCACATTACCAAAAGCAAGCAGGAAGGCATCAGGGATGTATTAACATTCTTTTGTGAACTGGAAAAAATAGAAATGCTGAGGGAAGATAACCTTTTCTTCCTGAAGGAGCTACTTTTCCGAATTCAAAGACTAGATCTGCTGTTCAATTACCTGGGTGTCAGCAGACAAGAGATGCAGAGGACACTTCAGATACCAGGCCAGGCCCAGATTTCTGCCTACAGGTGAGGAGAATCTTCACAGTGTTGGGGTTTGGACACGTGTGTTGAGTAGACACAGTTTAGTGTCTACTAGCTGAACTGGTTGTCTCTGTGAGGCCAGAAGCTCTGTAAAGATGTCCCACCAGCTCCAGTAAAAAGCTTAAAAGGCATAGAGGCTATAAACAATGAAGAGGTCATGTAATACAGAATACAAATAGTATTAAACTGGAAAAGAAAAGCTGATTTTCAACATGTTTTGTAATCTACATATATGCAAAAATTCTAATAGTTTCTAGGGTTTTTTTGTTTTTAAATTGCAGTATTTTTATTTCTTTTTTTAAATCACATATTCTTGTCCATTCTTGGTTCCTCTGGAAATGGAGGTGAACTTGGAGGATGAAAGAGAACATCATGCCTAACCTCTGTTATTTGACACTACTTTTCCTTTCCAAGAGTCATTTGCAGTTTCTGGGTTTTCTTGCTGTAACCGCGTACTTCATTACGTCACAGTATCACTTGGGGGCAAAGCAATGAAGGTGCTCTGTACTGTTTTTATTACGAACATGACTGGAAAGTGTAGCAACATAAGGACTGTGCTTTTTCTGTGAGTGTCATTTTAGTCTAGCCCATTGTTTTCTACCAACAGTGAAGATGTAAAATCCTAGAACTCACAAGTCTATTTTAGTAGGTCATAGGAAGCATGCAAACCATAGCAACTGTAGTCATCTAAAGCATCTGTGTTAAGGGCAATAATCTATATCCTCTAAAGATGCCAGCTGAACAAATCCATTGCAGATGAGTAAGGTGGTTACAAGGAAACCCTGCTGGCATAGGGGTTAAGTGCTATGGCTGCTAACCAAAAGATCAGGAGCTTGAATCCACCAGGTGCTCCTTGGGAGCTCCCTGGGGCAGTTCTACTCTGTCCTACAGGGTCTCTATGAGTTGGAATCAACTTACAGCACTGGCTTTGGGTTTTTGGTTTTTAAGGGAGTTATAATGGCTGTTGATAGTCCTGTCTTGTCTTCTGGCTCTGGCAGCAACTCTCTCTAGTCAGGCCTCCAAATTTCATTTGGTTGAGGACAGGTCTTGCTACACACAGGAAGACAGAGAGGCTCCAAGAGCAAGCTTAACATTTGGTTTCAATGTTTAACCCTCAGCTCTGATCCCCTCAGTGAGAATACACTGGAATTTAACTTTGCATGGCCAGTGCTGTCTGGTTCTTCCTTAGGCATTAAAGGAACATAAATTATTTTCATTCCACTGGTTTACAGAATTAAGCATCTTTTCATGCCTGCACCAGCTCACTTGAGGTGGTTACAGCAGTGCCTTTTACATGGTGCTGCTTGACCAGGAGGCACACTACAGCAGGGTGACTCATAATATACTTTCTCTCAAATTTACTCAAAGGGTCATGGTTATTTTCCAGGCTGGGAATTTGATAAGCTATAGGTCCATACTAACATGTAGATTAGGGGTTCTGAAACTCACAGGAATACATCTTCCCTGATTCTCTATGTGCAGAAGTAGTTCTAAGATGTCCTTATCCAATCTCCTTGTTTCCTCTCTACATGGACTAGATGGCAGGAAAGTGAGAAAAGAAATTATCTGTTGACTTGCCTGTTGTTGTGTGATTGTTTGTCATTTACCCCGAGATCAATCTCCACCCTTCTCTGTCCTACTCAGAACTGACTTCTATGCACATCGTCTGGACTCCCCAGTGCTCTGCTTCAAGTTAGGGTCAGCCACTGGGAGGCACCAGATGGAGATCAGACAGGTGTAGCAGCAGACCAGGGCATTTCCTACACCTGCTGTTCCCTACTTTTTTTTTTCAATTCTTTTTTTATTGTGCTTAAGTGAAAGTTTACAGTTCAAGTCAGTTTGTCATACAAAAACTTACGCATTGTTATGTAACCCTAGTTGTTTTCCCTACAATGTGATGGGACACTCCTCCGTTTCACCTTGTGTCATTGGTGTTCTTCATTCTTATTTGGTCCAAGTGAGTTGGGACCAATTGATGCTTCTCAGATGGCCACCTGCCAGCTTTTAAGACCCCAGACACCATTCACCAAGGTGGGATGCAGGACATTTTCTTAATAAACGTTATATGCTTATACTGTTCTGTCCCTCAAAGTGTTTTGTTGTATTTAGGAAACTTCTTAGCTTATGGCTTAGTCCAGTTGTGCTAACTTCTGTGTTATGTGTTGTCTTTACCTAAAATGTTTCTAGGTTTTTTGATTCTGTTTCTCTGTTTGCCTCCCCTTCCCTTTCTCTCTTTACTTAAATATGTACATAGAAACAGATATAGATGATATAGATACAGCTGTAAATACAGATATATATACATATATTTTATTGAGTTTTTGTGTGTCTGTCTATGTTGGTGGCTAGACCTTACTTTTGTCATGACTCGTACTTAGTTTGCCTGTTGGGTAACATCATTCCACAGCCTTAAAAACACTCCTACCTTTTTTCAGTGATCTAAGACATCTTTAAAAGCTCCTCTATATTTTATGTGTATGCTTTTTAATTAAAGTAAAATTTGTATGTAATAAAATTCACAGAAGTTAAATATTTAATTCATGAACTTTGATAATTGTACACACTCTAATTATATCCAAAACAAGATGCAGAGCTTGTAAGTTTTTAAGACCCCAGATGTCACTTACCAACATGGGGTACAGAAGACTCTCTTAGCAAAAGGCTAGTTATGCCAGTTGCTCTTGATATCCTCTGAAAGCATGGTCCCCTGACCCATGTCATTGTTACTCTATTCTTTGAAATATTGGATTGAAGTTAGAAAAACTTTCAGTTTATGGTGTAGTCCCGTTATGTTGATCTGCTCTCTACTGCATGCTGTCATTGCTTTCACCTAACAAAATTCCTGATGGCTATCTAATCTATAACCAGCCCTCTCCCTCCCTCTCCACCTTGTAGCCATCAAAAAGTCTTCCATACATAAGTTTATTTTTTAAGTCCTTATATCGCAAGTCTCATACAATACTTGTCCTTCTGCACCAGATTGATTTCACTCAGCATAGTGTCTTCTAGTTGAAGCCAGGTTATGAGATGCTTCCTAAAGTCATCATTGTTCTTTATTATTTCATAGTGTTCTGTTGAGTAGATGTACCATAGTTTGTTTATCCATTCATCTGTTGATGGCACACAGGTTGATTCCATCTTTTTGCTGTTGTGGACAGTGTTGCATTAAACATTTGTGTGCATGTATCTGTTCATGTAACTGCCTTTATTTCTGTAGGATATACTCTGAACAATGGAATTATTGGATCATCTGGTACCTCTCTTTTTAGCTTTTTTTTTAATATTTAATATAACTGAGTGAAAATGTATATTCCCATATAAATTTACGTGCCCACCTATATGCAGCTTCCACTGCTTTCCCTGTCCAGTGACAGCACATTATTCCTCTCTGCTCCATACATGCCTCATCCACCCTATAGCCTCCTTTCCCCTACTCTCCACCCACTCTCCTTCCTCCAGCCAGAGGTCAGCAGGATGATATGCTATAGATGTATAGAACCATAAAGTGCATCCAGTATATGGTCACTCTGCATTGCCAAGTCCAATCCACTTGTGTCCAAAGAGTGGACCTTCGTTATGATTCATGGGCAAGGGCACATCAGGGCCAGGGGCCATGCTCTCAGGGGAACCCCGAAACCGCTGGACCATCAATTGAGGTCTTTTAGTGGAGATCTCAGGATGCACCCCTTTTTCTTCTTGTGTTGCCAGTGAGACTCAACCTAGTGAGCTCCATCACGGCTCTCACTGGTGGTGGCTGGGCAACATCTGGTTCTTCTGGTCCCAAGTCGATGTAGGCACCCACTCATGTGGGTCTCTCCATCTTCTAGGTTGTCTTTACCCCATGTCGTTTTGGACCTTGGTGAGCATCCATTCCTGCTGAGTTGGGACAATTTGCTGTGTCCTTGGATGGCAGTTTGGCAGCTTTTAAGACCCCAGACGCCACTCACCAATGTGGGGTGCAGAGAGCTCTCTTAGCAAAATGCTAGTTGTGCCAATTGGCCTCGATTTCGCCTAAGAGCATGGTCCCCTGCCCCCTGCCCCAACTACTCTATCATTCCAATATTGGATTAAGATGGAAGGAGTACTCAAGTTATGCTGAAGTCCACTTAATGTTGTTGTTGTTTCTAATGGGTGCTATCACCGATTTCTCCCAACCAGATTTCTAGCAACTATGTAATCTAAACCCTCCCCCCCCTCCGTCTCTCCCTCCCCTCCCTTGCAGCTGTCAAAGAGTGTTTTCTTCCATACACAAGTCTGTTTTTGAGATCTTATCGTAGAGGTCTCATACAATATTTGTCCTTTTGTTGCTGACTACTTTCACTCAACATAATGTCTTCCAGTTGAAACCAGGTTAAGAGACGTTTCCTGGAATCATCGTTATTCTTTATCATTGCGTAGTGCTCCATTGAGTATATATAGTTTACCTATCCATTCTTCTGTTGTTGGGCATCTGGGTTGATTCCATCTTTTGGCTATTGTGGACTGGGCTGTGATAAACATTCTGGTGCATGTGTCCATTGGTGTGAAAGGCCTTGATTCTGTACAATATATGCCAAATAGTGGAATTACTGGGTCAAATGGTATATCAATATCCATTTTTTTAAGGAAGCGTCAGATTGCTTTCCAAAGAGGCTGGACCAATTTGCAACTACAACAACAGTGTAGGAGGGTTCCACTTTCTCCACAGCCTCTTTAGCATTTGTTGTTTTGTGTTTTTTGGATCATGGCCAATCTTGTTGGGGTGAGATGGTATCTCATTGTCGTCTTGATTTGAATTTCTTTAATAACTGAAGATCATGAACATGTCTGCATGTGTTTTTTGGCTGCCTGGATCTCCTCTTTAGAGAAATGTGTGTCCATCTCCTTTGCCCATCGCTTAATTGGATGGTTTATCTTTTCTTATTGATATTTTGTAGTATCTTATAGATTATGGAGATCAGGCGTTGGTCTGACATAGAGTTGCCAAATATTTTTTCCCATTCTGTGGGTGTTCTTTTAATTCTATTAATAAAGTCTTTGGATAAACAAAAGTGTTTGATTCTTAATAGTTCCCATTTATCTATTTTCTCTTCTGTTGATTGTGGTTTCTTTGACAAATTTTGGAGTCTGTCCTCATTGTGCATTAAAACTTCCATTGTTGTTCCTACCTTTTCTTGAATGAGCTTTATTGTTTTAGATTTGATATTTAGGTCTTTTATCCAGTTGGAGCTGGTTTTTGTATAAGGTGTAAGATATGGATCTTGATTCAGTTTCTTGCAGATGGATATCCAATTTTGCCAGCAGCGTTTGTTGAAGATACTGTTTTCACCCCAGTTTAATGTCTTAGGGCCTTTGTTGAATATCAACTGTTCATAGGCAGATGGTGTCATCCCTGGGGTCTCAATTCTGTTCCATTGATCGATCTGTCTGTTCTTGTACCAGTACCAGGCTGTTTTGACCACTGTGGCAGTGTAGTGTGTCCTAAGGTTGGGTAATGAGAGGCCTCCCAGTGTGTTCTTCTTCTTTAGTAGTACCTTACTTATCTGGGACTTCCTCCCTTTCCAAACAAAATTGGTGATTTGTTTCTCCATCTCATTGAAAAATGTTGCTGGAATTTGTATTGGGATTGCATTCTATAAGTAGATTGCTTTGGGTAAAATAGACATTTTCACAATGTTAAGTCTTCCTATCCATGAGCAGGGTAGGTATTTCCATTTCTCTAAGTCTCTCTTAGTTTCTTGTAGTAAGGGCTTGTAGTTCTCTTTGTAAAGGTCTGTTATTTTTCTGGTTAGATTAATTCCTAGGTACTTTATCTTCTTAGGGGCTACCATAAATGGTATTGATTTGATAATTTCTTCCTTAACAGTCTCATTGTTGGTATAAAGGAATCCTACTTATTTACTTATATTTATCTTGTATCCTGAGACTTTGCTGCACTCTTCTATCAGTTTGAGTAGTTATAGATTCCTTGGGATTCTCTGCATATACAATCATATCATCTGCAAACAGGGAGATTTTAACTTCCTCTTTGCCGATGCAGATGCTGTTTATTTCTTGGTCTTGTCTAATTGCTCTGGCTAGAACTTCCAGCATAATGTTGAATAGGAGAGGTGAGAGTGGGCATCCTTGTCTAGTTCCTGATCTCAAGGGAAAGTCTTTCAGTCTCTCTCCATTCAGGATGATGTGGGCAACTGGCTTTGTATAAATGGCCCTTATTGTGTTGAGGAATTTGCCGTCTATGCCCATTTTGCTAAGAGTTTTTTAGCATGAACGGGTGTTGGACTTTATCAAATGCCTTTTCTACATCAATGGACAAAATCAGGTGATCCTTGCCTTTTGTGTTACTTATGTGGTTAATCACATTAATTGTTTTTCTGATGTTGAAACAGCCTTGCATCCCTTGTATGAATCCCACTTGGTCAGGATGGATTATTTTCTTGATATGTTGTTGTATTATACTGGCAAGAATTTTGTTGAAGATTCTTGCATTGAGATTCATGAGTGATATCGGTCTGTAGTTCTCTTTCTTTGTTGGGTCTTTCCCTGGCTTAGGTATCAGGGTTATGCTGGCTTCATAGAATGAGTTTGGGAATACTCCATCCCTTTCTATACTGTGAAATAGTCTCAGTAGTATTGGAGATAACTCTTCTTTAAAAGCTTGGTAGAATTCTGCAGTGAAGCCATTTGGGCCCGGACTTTTTTTGGTTGGCAGTGTTTTGATGATCTTTTCAATCTCTTCCTTTGTGATGAGTTTATTAAGTTGTTCTGCTTCACGTTGTGATAATTTGGGTAGGTGGTATGAATCAAGGAATTGGTCCATTTCCCCTAGGTTTTCAAATTTGCTAGAGTACAGTCTTTCATAGTATTCTGTTATGATATTTTTGATTTCCGTTGCATCTGTGGTGACAACTCCCCTCTCATTTCTAATTTGGGTTATTTGTTTTCTTTCCTGCTTTTCTTTAGCAAGTTTAGCCAGTGGTTTGTCAATTTTGTTGATCTTTTCAAAAAACCAGCTTTTGGTCTTTTCAATTTTTCAATTGTTTTTGTATTTTCTAATTCATTTAACTCTGCTCTAATCTTTATGATCTCGTTTCTTCTGGTGCCCGAGGGGTTCCTCTGTTGTTCTCTTTCTACTTGTTCAAGCTGTGGGGTTAGTTCCTTGATTTGGTTTCTTTCTTCCTTCCAGATGTGTGCATTTATGGAGATAAACAGACCTCTGAGCACTGCTTTGGCTGTATCCCATAGTTTCTGGTAGGAAGTGTTTTCGTTCTCATTGGAATCCATGAATTTCTTTAATTCATCCTTGATTTCTTCTATAACCCATGTTTTTTTGAGCAAGATGTTGTTCAGTTTCCAAGGGTTCCACTTTCTATCTCTGTTTTTTCTGCTATTGATTTCAACTTTGATGGCTTTATGATCTGAGAAGATGCTTTGCAGTAATTCAATGGTATGGATTTTGTTGAGCATTGCATTATGGCCTATCACATGGTCAATTCTAGAGAATGTTCCATGTGCCCTGGAGAAGAAGGTGTAGTTGTCTGCTGATGGATGGAAAGTTCTGTACATATCGGTGAGGTTTAGTTGGTTAATTGTGACAATGAGGTCTTCTGTATCTTTACTGAGCTTTTTTCTAGATGATCTGTCTAGTATTCAGAGTGGAGTGTTGAAGTCTCCCTCTATTATTGTGGAGTCATTTAACTCTCTTTTGAGCACAGTCAGTGTTTCTTCAACATATTTAGGTGCTCTGGCATTAGGTACGTAAACATTTAATGTAGTTAAGTCTTGCTTGTGTGCTGAACCTTTCAGCAATAGTGTCCATCTTTGTCCACGATGGTGGATTTTACATTAAAATTGATTTTGTCTGAGATTAGAATTGCCACATCTGCTCTTCTTTGTTCATTGTTAGCTTGATATATATTCTTCCATCCTTTAATTTTCAGTTTGTTCCTATCTTTAGGTCTCAAGTGAGTTTCTTGTGGACCACATGTGGATGGGTTATGTCTTTTGATCCAAGACGTCACTCGATGTCTCTTTACTGGAGCATTCAGTCCATTCACATTCAACGTAATTATTGATAGGTATGTGTTCAGTGCTGCCATTGTGATTTGCTTATTTTTATGTTGATGTTTTCTCTGTTGTTCTTATTAGTCTGTTCTGGGACATTCTTTTTTGTGAGTTGATTTTTCACCTTTTTCAGAGCTCGTTTTGTAGTTGTTGATACTCCTGTGTTACATTTCTTAAAATGGTATGATACATCTTTGTTGTGCTTTACAGCTGCTCCTACGATCCCCCTTAATAAACTATATATAAACCCAATTTTAATTACTACCAGTCTTGTCATCTTCCTCTCCATCTGGAAGGACTGTAACGACTGTAGTACATCCCTCTTTTTAGTATGATGACACCATAGTTTTCATGATGATCACTGGATTGCTACTTTCCATATCAAAGCTGTGTTTGGCTTTGGAGCCTTCCCTAACTGAGTCGAGTTTTGAGTAGTGTGTCATTCTAAAATATAAAGTTAGTGGTTTTGTTCTTCTAAGCCAGAGCCAAGAACTTCTTTCAGTATTTCTTGTAGTTTTGGTTTGGTTTTTACAAAGTCTCTGAGTTTCTGTTTATCTGGGAATGTCTTAATTTCATTTTCGTATTTGAAAGATAGTTTTGCAGGATATATAATTCTTCCCCTTCAAGGCTTTGAATGTGTCATGCCACTGTCTTCGTGCCAGCATGGTTTCTGCTGAGAAATCTGAAGAAAGCCTACAGGGTTTCCCTCTGAATGTTAGCTTTGCTTTGAGTCTTGCTGCCTTTAAGAGTTGCTGCTTATGTTTCATTTTATTAACCTTGATTATAATATGTGTTGGAGTCTTTCTTTTGAGATCTATATTGGGTGGCATACAACATGCATCTGAGATGTCTGTATTCTCTTCCTTCGTGATTTCTGGGAAGTTTTCTGTCAGCAGCTCAGCAACGATACCCTCTGTGTTCTCAGATGTCTCACCCTGTTCAGAGACTCCAATTAATCGAAGGTTGTTCTTAGTAGAGTCCCACATGCTTCTTAATGTTTCTTCATTTTTATTGTTTCTTTTTTCTGATTTCTGCTCATAGATGCTGGTGTCAGTAGCGATGTCTTCCAAGTCAGAAATTCTTTTTTCCATTTGTTCCATTCTGTTTTCTTGGCTTTGCATGGAAGTTTATATGTCTTTGATTTTGTTCTTGATCTGTTGGATTTCAGAGTACTGGTGTTCCATCAGATTGAACATCTTGCTTAATTTTTCCTTTTGTTCTGTTGCATTTTGTATAAGATCTAGAAGGGCTCTGTATATAATAATTTTTTATTCACTTCCTGATGCTTTCATGAAAGTTTCTTCATTTGGAAATCTCCTTGGTTGCTTTGTTTCGGAGCCTTCTGAAGCCATGGGTGATTTCTTGTATGCCACAAGTGTCTGTTGCTTTTTGGGTCCCATGCGAGTAAGTGGAAGCTGGAAGAGGTACTGTGTGGATGGACTGAAGATATTTCTCTAGGCTGTCTTAAAATGTAAAGCAAAAGGTATCTGACCAGTTCACAAGTCAGTTAGGTTTTCAGGTGTAGAGGTCCCTCTTCTCAACTGGCAAAGTAAGCGTCCCTATATCCAACCCCAGATGATACAAACTAGTTCAGAATATAGCAATAGTACTGCCTCTGCTGACAGGGCCTAGCCTTAGGCAGCACTGCATAGAGTACTGTTTTTCTGGTAGAAAAGTGCTCTGCTGTGGGCAGGCTCTGGCTCCCAAGCTAAGAATTAGGTCCAGCTGTCGCCACCGTATCCAAGATGGCACTCCCCACAGAGGCAGCAGACAGAAGGGCTAAAAGTGCCGAGAGGTAGTGATTTCTCTGATTCTGTTGCAGGGCTCCCAACGTAGGAGGCACTGGGTAAATTACTGTTTTTCTGTTGGAGAAGCGCTGTCCAGTTTGCAGACACTGGCTACCAGGCTAAGAATGAGGTCCCACTAGAATCTCTGTATCCAGCATGGTGTTATGCACACTGACTGCAAAATTCTGTACAAACGCCACTGAGGCAGATATAAAATAACAGGCTCAAAGTGGCTAGATAAACAGAGTCCTAAGCCTGGCTCTCTAAATATGAGAATTTTGCCTGCCTATCCCCCCAGCAGCGTGTCTGAGTCTAGCCACTAGGCAAGAGACAGCTCCGCCCGCCAGCCAAGGCAGAGGAAAAAAAAGTCAAAATGGTGCATTTACCTTCAGTCCATGAGAGCCAGGGCTAGCCAGGAGCAGGAGTCAGTGAAAGAGAGGAGGTTTTTCACTCAGTGGTATGAAGTCCAAAGTAACAGCCCTGTGCCGTGTCCTGGGGCTGATTAGGTGATCAGAAGGCTCCGTTTGATTTTCAGTTCAGGTCTTGGTTTCCAGAGGGATATAAGGAGACGTGTGCTTAGTCCGCCAACTTGACTCTGCCCCCCCTTTTTAGCTTTTTAAGGAAGCACCAAATTGCTTTCCAAAGGGGTTGTAGCATTTTGCATTTCCACTAGCAGGGTAGGAGAGTTCTAATCTCTCCCCAGCCTCTCCAGCATTTGTCATTTTGTGTTTTTTGGATTATTACCAGCCTCATTGGGGTGAGATGGTATCACATTGTGGTTTTTATTTGGATGTCTCTAACGACTAATGATCGTGCGCATTTCCTCATGTGTCTTTTTGTGCTGGATGACATGCTGCCAGGATGTCTTCTTTGGTGAAATGTCTGTCCATATTGTTTTGGCCGTTGCTTAATTGGGTTATTTGTAGATTATGAAGATCACACATCAGTTAGATTCATGGCTGCCAAATATTTATTCCAAGCATGTAGGTGGTATTTTTACTCTTTTGGTTAAATCTTTGGCTGACTGTGTTTGATTTTTAGTAGTTCTCATTTATCTATTTTCTCTTATGTTGTTTGTGCATTGTTCATAATATTTTGTAGTCTGTTTATGCTGTGTATTTGGGCTCCCAGCATGGTCTCTATTTTTTTCGTCCATGATCTTTATCATTTTAGGTTTCATGTGTAGATCTTTGATCCATTTTGAGTTAGTTTTTGTGCATGGTGTGAGATCTGGATTTTGTTTCTTTTTTTGGAGAAAGATATCCAGCTATGCCATCACCGTATGCTAAAGAAACTACTTTCCCCCAGATAGCCCACTTTGGGTCTTTGTCAAATATTAGCTGCTCATAGGTGGATGTTGTTATTTCTGGATCCTCTATTCTGCTCCATTGGTCTACGTGTCTGTTTTTGTACCAGTATCAGGCTGTTTTTGACTACTGTGGCAGTGTAACAGATTCTAAAGTCAAGCACTGTGAGACCTCCCGCTTTGTTGTTCTTTAGTAATGCTTTACTTATCTGGGGCTCCTTTCATTTCCATATGAAGTTGGTGATTTGTTTCTCCATCTCATTAAAAAATGACATTGGAATTTGTATTGGGATTGCACTGTATGTATAGATCACTTTGGGTAGAGTAGATATTTTCACAATGTTAAGTCTTCCTATCCATGAACAAGGTAGGTTTTCTACTTATGTAGATCTCTTTTAGTTTCTTTGAAACCCTGGTAGTGTAGAGGTTAAGTGCTATGGTTGCTAACCAAAGCACTGGAGGTTCAAATCCACCAGGCACTTCTTGGAAACTCTATGAGGCAGTTCTACTCTGTCCTACAGGGTTGCTATGAATCCAAATCAACTCAACAGCAAGGAGTTTGGGCTTTAGTTTCTTGCCGTAGAGTCTTGTAATTTTCTTTGTTTAGGTCTCTTACATCTCTGTTTAGATTTATTTTAGGTATTTTATCTTCTTGGGGGGATTGTAAATGGTATTTATTTGGTGATTTCCTTTTTGGTGTTCTCTTTGTTGATGTAAAGGAATTCAATCAATTTATTTATGTTTATCTCATATCCTGATGCTTTATTGAGCTCTTCTATTAGTACCAGTAGTTTTTTGTGGATTCTTTAGGCTGTTCTGTGTATAAGAGCATATCATATGAAACAGAGATACTTCTACTTTTTCTTTACTGATGCCGATGTCCTCTGTTTCTTTACGTTGTCTAAGTGCTCTGGCTAGAACCTCCAGCACTACATCGAATAAAACTGGTAATGGCATCCTTGTCTGGTTCTCATTGTTTCCATTTAGAATGATCTTGTTTGTTGGCTTTGCATATGAGTAGGTAGCCCTTACTACCTTGAGGAATTTCCCTTCTATTCCTATTCTGCTGAGAGGTTTTAACAAGAATCATTGTTGGACTTTGTCAAATGCCTTTTCTGCATCAGTTGATAAAATCTAGTGATTCTTATGTTTTGTTTTATTTATGTGGTTGACTACATTAATTATTTTTCTAATATTGAACTATTCATGCATTCCTAGTAAGAATCCTGCTTCATATGGTGAGTTATTTTTTTTGACGTAGTGTTGAATTCTGTTGGGCTAGAAGTTTGTTGAGGATTTTGCATCTAAGTTCTTGAAAGAGATTGGACTGTAATTTTTCTTTTTTGTGCTATTTTTACCGGGTTTAGGTATCAGGGTTATGCTGGCTTCATAGAATGAATTAGGGAGTGTGTTCTCTTTTTCTAGGCTGTGAAATGCCTTTAGTAATAGTAGTATTAACTTCTTTCTAAAAGTTTGGTAGAGTTCTCCACCAAAGCTACATGCACAAGGACTTTTTTTAGTTAGTAGTTTTTAAATTGTTTTCTCAATCTCTTCTTTTCTGATAGGTTTATTAAGTAGTTCTACTTCTTCTGTTGGTGTTTGGGTAGGTAATGTGATTCTAGAAATCTCTAGATTTTCAAATTTATTAGAGTACAAGTTTTCATAATATTCTGTTATGATTCTTTTAGTGTCGATTGGGTTTATTTTGATATCACCCATCTCATTTCTTATTTGAGTTATTTGCTTCCTCTCTTGTTTTCTTTTGTCAATCTGGCCAATGGTTTATCGATTTTGTTGATTGTTTCAGAAAAGCAGCTTTTGGTCTTGTTAATTCTTTCAGTTGTTTTTCTATTCTCTAATTCATTTAGGGAAACCGTGGTTAAGTACTATGTTTGCCAAGCAAAAGGTTGACGGTTCAAATTTGCCAGGTGCTCCTTGGAAACTCTATGGGGTAGTTCTGCTGATCTCTGGGGTTGCTATGAGTTGGACCTGACTCGATGGCAGTGGGTTTGATTTTGGTTTTGGGTGAATTGACTTAGTTCTGCTCTAATTTTTTTTTATCTGTTTTCTTCTGGTGCTCGAGGGGTTCTTTTGTTGTTCTCTTTCTATGTGTTTGAACTATAGGGTTAACCTTTCGATTGGGGCTGGTTCTTCTTGTTGGACATGTGCCTTTATTGAGACGGATTGACCTTTGAGCACTGTGCTTGCTGTATCCCACAGGTTCTGGTCAAATGGGTTTTATTCTCATTTGATTCTATGAATTTCTTTATTTTCAGCAATTTGTTGCTCAATTTCCATGAGTTTGAATTTCTACCTTTGCTTTTTCTGCTATTGATTTTGATTTTGATGGCTATATGGACTGAAAAAATGTTTTGTGATATTTCAGTGCTTTGGATTTACATTTATATTTATATTTAATATAATTATCAATATGTATGAATCTAGTGCTGTCATTCTGGTGACTTTTTTTGTGTGTTGTTGACAGTTTCTTTGTTCCATTTAATTTCCTGTGGTGAGGTGTTTTTCTTTATGGGTTTTCTTTTGATCCTTTTTATTGTTGTTGGTTTTGCATCTGTTGAGGCTTCCTGATTTTGTTTCCTGTTTTGATGTGTAGGATTGCTGACTTGTTTTGGAATCACCCCAATATTCCCTCCTATTGATCTAAGTTTAAAACAGTCTTTAAATTCTTTGTATTGCCTTGACTTCCTCTCCATCTGAATGGTCTATGTATGTGTTAATTCCCCCCTTTTTTGTATAATGTTGTCATCATTTATAAACTGAGATCTCTGTTTCCCTATATTTGATATTTTAGCTTTAAGTTTCGTGGATTTCCTATCCAAGTTGGTCTCTGCCCTGCAATATATCCTTGAGTATATAGCTGATGTTATTGATTTTATAACTGAAGATTTCCTTCAGTGTTTCTTGTAGTTTTTTTGTTGTTGTTTTTGCAAATTCTCTAAACTTCTGTGTATGTGGTACTGTCCTAATTGCACCATTACATTTGAGAGACAATTTTGCAAGATATATACATCTTGGTTGGAAGTTTTCTTTCCTTCAAGGCTTCATGTATGTCATCTCATTGCCTTCTTGCCAACATGGTTTCTGCTAAGTAATCAGAATTCAGTCTTAATGATTCTCCTATGTAAGTTGTTTTTTTGTTTAAGCCTAGCTGCCTTTAAAAGCATCTCCTTATCTTTAGTTTTATTGGGTTTGACTATAATATGTCTTGGTATCTTTCTTTTGGACTCTCTCTTGTGTGGAGTTCAGTGAGCATCTTGGATACACATCTCATTTTTCATGATGTCAGGGAAGTTTTCTGTCAAGAAATCTTCAACAATTTTCTCTGTATTTTCTGTTATTCCTCCCTGTTCTGGTACTCCAATCATTCATAAATTGTTTGTATTGATAGAGTTCTATGTAACTCTTAGTCATTCTTCATTTTTTAAAAATTCTTTTATCAGATGTTTCCTCATATATGCTGGTGTCAGTTGCTTCCTGTTCCATACTGCTAGTTATACATTCCACTGCCTCAATATTGCTCCTTTGACTTTATGTTGAATTGTCTAATTCTGTAATTTTATTGCTTATTGGCTGAATTTCAGACCGTTGTTGCTCTAGCAATTCTGGTAGTTTAATTTTTCATTCTGTTCTACTGAACTTTGTCTAGTTTCATTCCTGATTTCTTGAAGGGCTCTGTACATTGCTTTTTTTGTATTCTACTTCTGATTATTACAGGATATCTTCTTTGGGAAAATTTTTAATTGTTTTAGGAGATTTCTGAAGCCATAGTGGTCTGTTTCTTTAAATTATTAGAAACTGATTGTTGTCTCTGAGCCATCAGAAAGTTATAATTTTTTGTTATTATAATCAAATTTACATACATAGATATGTTTTAATTTAGTTTTGACTGTTCAAGTAGTCTAGTCATTTGAGCAAGAAGATCTGTCTAATACCGAGAGTGGAGTGTTGAAGTCTCCCACTATTATTGTGTAGTGATTTTTCTCATTTTTGAATGCAGTCAGTGTTTCTTCAGTGTATTTAGATGCTTCAGTATTGGGTACACAAATATTTAATATTGTTAAGTCCTGCTCGTGTATTGAACCTTTCAGCAATAGTGTCCATCCTTGTCCATAATGGTGAATTTTACATTAAAATCTATTTTATCTGAGATTAGTATTGCCATACCTGCTCTTCTTTGTATACTTAACTTGGTATATAATCTTCCATACTTTAATTTTTAGTTTATTCACATCTTTAAATGTAAGATGAGTTTCAAGTAAACAACATATAGACAGGTTGTCTCTTTTGATCCAAGATGTCACTCGTCTCTTTACTCAGTCCATTTACATCTAGTGTAATTATCGATAGGTATGTGTTTAGTGCTGTCATTGTGATGTGTTTATTTGTGTGTTGATGTTTTCTCTGTTGCTCTTACTATTCTGTTCTGGGACGTTCTTTATGGGTTGATTTTTTTCCCTCCTTTTCAGTGTTGGTTTTGTGTTTGTTGAGACTCCCGTATTACGTTTCTTGATTTGATATGTTGTATCTATATTGTGCTTTGTGGCTGCCTGTGTGATCCCCCTTAATAGTCTATGTTTAAACCCAATTTTAACTTCTACATGTTTTATTAACTTCTTCTCCATCTGGAAGGACTATAACTACTGTAGTACATCCCTCTTTAATATGATGATATTGTAGTTTTCATGATGTGATCACTGGATCACATCTTTTAATATTATAGCTTCGATTGAATTTTGTACCTTCCCTAACAGAGTAGGTTTCTGGATGATGTGTCCTGTATTGCCTCCCCAAATATAGAGTGAATAGTTTTGTTCTTCTAAGCCAAGAGCTTCTTCTGGTATTTCTTGTAGCTTTGGTTTTATTTTTCCAAAGTCTCTGAGTTTTTGTTTATCTGTTCATATCTTAACTTTATTTTTATATTCAAGAGATAGTTTTGCAGTATAAATAATTCTTGGTTGGAAGTTTTTCTCCTTCAAGGCTTTGAATGTGTCATCACACTGCCTCCATGCCAGCATCATTTCTGCCAAGAAGTCAGATGAAAGCCTACAGGGTTTCCCTCTGAATGTTAGCTTTGCTTTGAGTCTCACTGCCTTTAAGAGTTTCCACTTATGTTTCGTTTTGTCAAGCTTGATTACGACATGCCTTGGAGTCTTTCTTCTATATTGATTGGCATTCACTGTGAGTCTTGGATATCTGTGTTCTCTTCTTTCATAATTTCGGGGAAGTTTTCTGTCAGCAGCTCAACATCAATACTCTTTGTGTTTTCAGGAGTCCCTCCCTGTTCAGGAACTCCAATTAATTGTAGATTGTTCCTCTTGATAGAATCCCACATGCTTAATGCTTCTTCATTTTTGTTGTTTCTCTTCTCTGATTTCTCCTCATATATACTGCAGTCAGAAGCTCTCTCTTCCAAGTTAGAAAGTCTATTATCCATTTGTTCCATTCTGTTTTCTTGAGTTTGAATGGAATTTTCTGTTTCTTTGATTTTGTTATTTATCTGTTGGATTTCAGAATACTAGTGTTCCATCAGTTCAAACAGCTTGGTTAATTTTTCATTTTGCTCTGCTGCATTTTGTGTAATGTCTAGGAGAGCTCTATATGTAATCCTTTTGTACTCAACCTCTGATAGTTTCAGAAAGGCTTCTTGAACTAGGAAGTTCTTTGCTTTTACTTTTGGGGGCTTTCTGGAGCCATAGGTGAATTTTTCTTTAAGTTTCTGTCCAAAGCTTGTTGCTTTTGGGGCATCAAAAGGTTGTTTAGTTTCTTCTTATATTGAAAGGTAAAAGCTATCTGGCAGCTTCCAAAATCAGTCAGGCTGTCAGGTATGCAAGCCCCTCTTCCCAGCTGGCAAAGTAAGCACCTCTATATCCAACCTTAGATGCTGTAAACTAGTTCAAAGCACAGAAAGGCTACTGCCCTGTTGTCTTCTGCTGCTGGGCCCCACCCATAAGGCCACACTATTTTAAACACAGCTTTTCTGTTGGAAAAGCATTCTCCAGGCTGGTACTGCCTCCCAACCTGGGAATTAGTCCCTGCTGAGGTCTCCGTTTGGGTAACTCAACCTCCCAGTTGAACAAGGTGGCATCCCACACAAGCTCTCCCACCTGCTGTGGAATAGCCAATTCAGGGGCAGATGTTCAGAAAGAGAGGGTGGAGGGGCCAAGGTGCACAGAGTCTAGAACTGGGCTCCTAAACTGTTGCTATTCTGCCTGTTGGTCACGTCAGAAGTGCAGCTGAGCTTTTCTGCCAGTTAAGGCCAAGTCCTGCCTATTGGCTCAGAGAAAAAAAAAGTTAAAATTGCAAATTACCTCCAGTCTGCGAGAGCCAGCATTCAACAAGGGTGGCAGTTAGCAAAAGAGAAGGAGTTTCCCTTTCAGTGGCAAGTAGTCCAAACTGACAGCCCTATGTTATATCCTAGGGCTCATTGATGTCCAGAGGCCGCCATTTAATTGTCAATCCAGGCCTTAATTTTCAGAGGGAATTAAGGAGACATGTGTCTAGTCCACTATCTTGACTCTGCCTCCATCATTTGAGCTAGTTTGATTTTTTGAACCTTAATAATTCTGATGCCTGTTGCCAGATGGTTAGAACAGTGAATATACTGAGAAAGGCAGCAGGACATGATGGCTCAGGGGAGCCAACAGAACTTTTCTTCTATCTTTGTCTTTGTTTCCCTTTCCAAGTGCAGGAGAATAGCTCAGGGCACCTGTGTAAGATGTCTCACTTTTGGCCCAGGTAGTGCATCAGAATTTAGCATCTGATGTAGAGCAGAGAAGGGCAGGGGAAGCTCTGTGGATCTGAAAAAAAATTAGCACATAAGAAAAGTTTAAACCACAAGAGATCATAGGCACTTAGCTTATGATACTCAGGAGAAAGTCCTCCGTGGTTCTGTAGGTGTGGCAATCCACAGTTTAGCTTCCCCACTGAGAAAGATGGACTCCTCTTGTGCACCACCGTTGTATCCAGCCACTAGCTGCTGCCATGTTCTATAGATGCAGCTGGCCTAAGTGCAGCTTCCATACTAAGAAAGATGTGTTCCACTTGGGCACTACTACCCTGTCTGGCTGCTGGTTGCAGCACTGTGTAGGTGCAGCTGTCCCAAGTTCAGCTTCCCTGTTGAGAAAGATGAATACTGCTAGGGTGCTGCTCCTCCATTCAGTTGTAGTCCACCACAGTGCTCAGCCGCCACCTGGCCTGAAAAAGTGGGCCCCTCTGCGTCTGCCGATCTGATTCTGACAAAGGTAGTTGTTCCCCTTGCTCTCACCCAATGTGATCTTTCAGCTTTCTGTCTGGTATTCAGGGTGCCTAGAATGTCCAATATCATCCACTTAGTAAATTTTTAGGTTCTTTCTTGTTAGAGGGATCAGAAAAACCCTGTGACTACTCCACCACCTTAGCCCTGCTACCTCCCTTATCCTTTAGTTTAGAAGGAATATGTTAACATGTCCCACGACGGCACTTGGCTGGCTACACCACTGTATTCCTAGAAATTTTACTGAAGTGCAAGGCACCTGAACTTATGTCCAACCTTCTAGTATGCAAATGTTTTACCAATAATTTCTGTTCTTTTTGCTTTGGAAGAAGATAACTTGTGTTCTAGATTTTACAGATGAGGAAGAAATTTTGGATTTTAGACATGGAATTGATTTAAAATTTTTGCTATAATATGATGGAATAAACATTTTACATGTGGTGAGAGCATGAATTTTAGTAGGCCAAAATGTGGAAAGTCATGGATTGAACTGTGTCCTCCAAAGATATGTATAGCTCTTTAGTTAGGCCATGAGTTCCAGTATTGTGTGACTGGCTACCATTTTTTCATCTGATATGATTTTTCTATGTGTTGTAAATCTTGTCTCTATGATGCTGATGAGATGTAATTAGTGGCAGTTATGTTATTGAGTCAGGACTCGAGCTACAAGATTGGATTGTGTCTTGCACCAGTTTCTTTTGAGATATAAAAGAGAGAAGCAAGCACAGAGACATACATACCTCATACCACCAAGACAGAAGCAACAGGAGCATAGCACATTCCTTATATCTTGTGAGTTGCACTAAGAATCTCCTTGTGCTTGGGAAAATGATTGCAAAGCCTTTGTTCCAGAGCTGACAGAGTGAGAAAGACTTCTCTGGAGCTGATGCCTTCAATTCAGACTTCTGCCTTACTACACTGAGAGTATAAATTTCTCTTGGTTAAAGTCATCCACCCATGGTATGTCTGTTATAGTAGCACTAGATGACTAAGACAAATATACACAGTAGAACATACACCAATTGAACAATTTCTATATGCACAATTTGAAGACATTAATTACATTCAAGTTGTGCAAACATTCTCATCATTCTTTTCCAAATTATACCTCCTCCATAAACAGAAACTCACTGCCCCCTAAATTTTCTGTCTAAACTTCTGAGCTTCTGTTGTCAACTTGATCTCATACAGTCATTTAAAAGAGCACAGTGTTCAAAGCAGACTTTTTACTAGTTAAGCTAAATTGTTGTTTGGTTCCCCATGTGTCTGTCAGCTCGTCATACTGTGGTGACTTGCATGTTACTGTGATGCTGAAATTTGTGCTACCTGTGTTCAAATACCAGCAGCATCACTCACCACAGAAGCCTGAGCTTCCAGGCTAAGCAATATTAGAAAGAGGGACCTGGCAGTCTACTTCTGAAAAGAATCAGCCAGTGAAAACCTTATGAATAGCAGCAGAGCATTGTCTGATACATGTTATCAGGAGCAATCAGTCACTGTAGAAAGACTTTATGCTGGAGAAAGTAGAGGATTAGCAAAAAAGAGAACGACCTGTAGTGACATGGACTAACACAGTGGCTGCAACAATGGATTTAAGCATAACTTAAATTTGTGGTGCTTAAACATAAGTTAAGATTATGAGGATGGCACAGTGTTTCATTCTATTTTACGTGGTATCGCTATGCGTTGGCACTGACCAATGGACCCTAAGTATAACAGCATTGTTTGTTTTAAAAAGGGCTTCAGAAGACACTTTTGGTTTAAAATTTAAAAATTATTTCAGAGAAATAGCCTTGAGGGTTCATCCAGCCTTGGTAGTCCCAGAAAGTCCAGATTCCATGAGAATTTGAAATTCTGTTCCATACTTATCCCCTTGGATCGGGATGTTTGAGGATTTTTTTGATTACTGATGTAGTATCTTCACTTGTTTTAAGTCTGCTGAGATTTTCCATATCTTCTTGAATCAGTTTAGGTAGTGTGTATGTTTCTAGGAATTTGGTCATTTAATTTAGATTATCAAGTTTATCGAGATACAGTTGTTCATTGTATTTTCTTGTAATTCTTTTTGTTTCTGTAAGGTCTGTAGTAAGGATCCTCTTTTCACTTCTGACCTAATATAGATTTTAATTTCTATTTCTTACAAAGTGTTACATTGAGCATCCTTTCATGTTTTTAATGCTAATTTTCAGTTTTCCTTGACAGCTTTTCCTGTATTTTAAATAGCTTGCTGATTTTTTATTTTTTCTCTTTCAGATTTATTTTTTTCTCTTTCAGCTCTTTATATATTAGAAATTTGTCTGGAAAAAAGTTACAAATAACTTTTTCCAGTTTGTCCCACTAGATTATTTCAAGTTATAAAATCATTCACTCCTGTTTCCTTCTCAAATTCATATTTTTATTTTTATTTTTATTTAGTTCCTAGTCCATTAGTTGTTTCCAGATTTCCTGGAGTAAACAGTCAAAATGGCCTCAGTTCATGATCTTAACAGGATGATACTGAGTCACTTTAAACTTCTTGCCCAAGGTTGCCATCAAATCAATTTCATTGTTGTCAAGTTGATTCCCACTCATAGTGACCCTATAGGACAGAGTAGAACTGCCTCATAGTTTCCAAGGATCAGCTGGTGGATTCAAACTGCTGAACTTTTCATTAGCAGCCATAGCACTTAGCTGCTACATCGCCAGGGTTTCCTTTCATCTGGTATCTGTGTTTTACAAAATGCTTGTTCCCTTCTTCCCTCCGTTACGATTAATGGAACTCAAAAGGAGCTCAGTAATGCTTCCAAAGATACCCAAACTTCAACTCAAATAATTATTTAAACAGTGATTTAAAAAATGCTTTATTTCTCATTACAGGGTTATGCTTTTCCAGATATCAGAAGACACAACAAAAAAAGACTTAGAGTCCTTCAAGTTTACTTTGGGCCAGTATTGTCCCAAATGCAATCTGAATGATGACTCGGTAAGACCTGGTGTGCCACCAAGATTTAAAAATCAGAGTTATTTGTCAGAAATGGTCAGGGTGTGTGAATTTGAAAATGGAAGAAAAGTGGATTCTCACATTTTTAGCTAGGCCCTAATGAGTTAAAAAGAAGCAAGACATTTATTACATGAGTAGAGGTACAATTTCTTTCAAACTGCCAAGTGCCACTTATAAATTATCATAAACAAGTCAGAGTCAGAAGAAAGAACAGAGGGCTAGTTTTTAGACTACAGTGTGGTGACACTTAGCAGTTAGGAATGTAGCTGTGGGTCTCAGACATTTTTTCTTTTACCCATGAGTTAAGCAATGTGAGAGTGGACCCCGGTCAGTGTATTCAGAGCCGGCAGCAATTTCAATAATGTAAGACATACTCAACACTGTCAGACAACGAGGCTGTTGGGGCCTCAGCCCTCCATCTCGGATTATTTCAATCATCATGTGAAGCCACATCACTGCTTCAGCACACATACTGAGGATGAAGTCAAATCTGAGACGGTTTTCTCTTATCCACTTAGTTCTTTATGAGCCAAATTCAGAAAGAACAGAAGCATCCAAGGATCTGTCCTTCATCTAAGACAGATTTTCCTCTCTTTGGAGCCGCAAGTCAGGAAAGGAAGAGAGGCTCTTGGATTTTAAAAGGTGGAAGACACAAAAATCTCTCTCTCAAATCAAGGTAGCTCAGTTCCATCTTATATTTTGTTGTTTCTCTTCATTTCAGACACTGCTCGATACATTCATAGAGATGGAGAAGAAAGGTATCCTGGGGGAAAATAACCTAGATACTCTAAAAAGTATATGTAAATCAACTGATACAAACCTACTAAAGAAAATTAAAGACTATGAAGACCAAGACAGAGGTAAGAATATCCCAATGTCAGTTATTCAGAGAGGTTTTTATCCACAATTGAAAAATTAATCCAAGACGCAAATACCTCTAACTAAAATGCGTTTGTTATTACTATTGTATTGGTTTCAATCTGAAGGGAAAAATGATTCCTGAAGGAAATTCAGGAAAAATCCCAAACGTAATACATGGGATAACCCTCATTATTTTATTTACTTTTCATTATTCCTGTCCTCCCTTCCATGGCCTCCCACATTCACACTTTGATGGACCTGTTACACTAACAACAGAATAAAATCTCAGCCACCACTTTCTTTGCTGTCATCTTCAGCAAAGGAGCATGTGTCAGATGTCAGCACTGACCTTTCTGGCAACCTCAGGCAAGCAAGTTGGAAAATTCCATCGATCGCGTTATCTTCCCCTGCTGATCTTGAGATTTGCTAACTCCATTTTCATTTTCATGGAGTTGAAACAAAAAAGTTGGAGATCATCAGAGTTAATTATGCCTCTTGTTGCTTGTGTTAACTCATTAGACAACTTGTCCAACCTACTTCTCAGAATTTTTTTGTCAAAATAAAACCAGTCTTCTTTGCATTTCAGGTCAGAGGTCCTTACTTATGGACAGTTGTTTGGGCTTCTTGGTAAGTACAAGCGCTTCCACTCTTTTCCTAATCTTGAACATCTCCTTATCAGCCTATATCACTACATCACACTGTAGCCAAATAATATACAGTCTTCAGTATGGCCTGTCATTTTTCTGCCCTAGAGAACTTGATCAGAGAGAAGAGAAAAAAATCTTTCAAAATATTAATCACTAGCAATTTTTTCTTTTTTAGAAAGTAATATACATTCACTCCAGAAAATTTGGAAAATAGAAGGAAAATAACAGAAGTAAACCCACCAGTAACCCTTTTACCCCACAAGCAAATTATTATTCTTACACTTTTTCATACTGTTGTATGTGTGAATATAAAACAATTTTGGGATCGTACTAGTATATCACAGAATATTTACTACCTTTGCTTGAGTCGGATCCGACTCGACAGCACTTGGCTTGGCTGGCTTTGCTTTAATTTGTAAAACCCTGGTGACATGGTGATTAAGTGCTTTGTCTGCTAACCAAAAGGTTGGCAGTTCAAGCCCACCAGGCACTCCTCAGAAACTCTGTGGGGCTGTTCTACTCTGACCTACAGTGTCACCATGAGTCAGAATTGACTTGATGGAAGTTGATTTGGTTTTGGTTTGGTCTTCCTTTCTACCCACTTTAAGGTATTCTCTCCACCTCTGGACTGCCTGAACTCCAAATGTCTAAGAGAGCATGAATGAAGCAAAAATGATTTTTTTCTTTCAAATCACTAATTTATAATGATAGTGCTTGCTAACAGATTTATTAAGACATGTCTTACACTCTGCCCCACGTGAATAAAAGTATAGTAGGGCTGGGTTGTGGGAATAATGTTCCTCTGGAAACTAGACACAAAGGAATTTGACACAATAGGTCCTTAAGTAAGTGAAGACATACCAAGTGCACCAAATTTTTCTAAAGATGTAAGTTAAAATTCCCCAAATGTGTCATTTCTAATTCACTAATTCATGGTGCTGTGTGCTGTTGATTCAGTTGTGACTCATAGTGAACCTATAGGACAGAGCAGACCTGCTTCATAGTGTTTCCCAGAATGTAATCCTCACAGAAGCAAATCGCCAGGTCTTTTCTCTCGTGCAACTACTAATGGTTTCCAGCTGTTGATCTTTCGGGTAAGCAGCAGGTCACGTTAACCATTCCACTACCAGAGGTTGTTCACTGGTACACATTTAAAAAACAAAACAAACAAGCAAACAAAAAAGACCTAGTCTATCAAGTTGATTGCAACTCATACCAAACCTATAGAGACCTTATGGGACAGCAGAGAATTACCCCCATAAGATTTCCAAGGTTGTAAATCTTGACAGAAGCAGACCGCCACATCTTTGTTCCATGGAGCAGCTGGTGGGTTTGAACTGCTGACATTTCAGTTAGCAGTTGAGTGCTTAACCACTGCCCACCAGGGCCCCTACTAATGTATGTACCTTAACAAATCTCACTCTAAATAAAGTCTCTTTTCCTTGATTTCAGTGGTGGCCATTCTCAAATGTTATCAGGTACATTCCTTTTTTAAGTGAAAAGAGCCTCTCCTCAGAAAAAAATGAAAATTTTACAGATAAATGCATTGTAATACCCTCCTTCTCCTTAAATGGTGTAAGCGACGTATATCATGATTTGCTTTGCGTAACTACCACACAAATAAAGGGGCTGGGCAGTCCTTGAAGAGGTCCTGATGGAAGCACCTTTTCAGAAAAATTGTTAGCACGGTTGGTGAACAGTAGTATCAAGTTCAAAGAACTTTTAGAAATATAATTCACTATAGCTAGAGTTATACTCGGAAACCCTGGTGGCATAGTGTGTGAAGCACTATCTCTGCTAACCGAAAGATTAGCAACTCAAATCCTCTAGGCACTCCTTGGAAACTCTATAGGGCAGTTCTACTCTGACTTACAGGGGTGCTATGAGTCGGACCCGACTTGACAGCTGTGGGGTTTTTAGAGTTATACTCAAGATAACAACGATTCTGAGGATGATGCAGACAATAATTCCTCCTGTTGTAAAGGTTCTTTCAATAAAGATGTCCTATTTTTGACAGCTCATGGCGACCATATTTGTGAAGCTAATTTATCACGTTGTTTTGATTAGTCGTGACAAAGACCCACAAAAAGTTACACAATTCCACACCGTGTAGAAATTATTAAAGTTACCAAAATTGGGTGCTCTGTCCACCTGTCCGTGGGTTATGTGAGATTTATGATGCAAAATTTACGATGTCCTACCAAGAGAACAACTCGATGTTTAATAAAAAAAAAATCTGAGACAGCCGGGTTTGCTGCCAATCAGAGAACTCCTGTGTGCCAACAAACCACACTTCCAACGAAGTCATTGCCCCTTTTTCTCAGAGTGCATGCGAAGATCAATCCCAATCGATTTCTCACGGAGTGCAAGAACTGGGCCCTTCATTAACCACGATTTGGCAGATTTTGCATCTAGACTTAAAGCTTTACACTTATAAAATTGTTTTAACTGAAGAATTGAAGTCCATTGACCATACATTGTGCTGCCCATTTGCTGACTGGGCTCTGGAGCAACTGGAAGTTGAGCTTGCTGTTGGTTAAAAAATTGTCCTCAGCTACAAGGCCCATTTTCAGATGTATGGTTTTGTTAACAAACAAAACTGTCACATTTGGAGTGATGTGAATCCAAGGGAGATGCAAGACTGTCCCCCAAAATTTACCAACAGAATCATTGGCCCTTATTTTTTCCAAGATGAGCGAGGAGAGGCTGTGACTGTGAATCATGAAAGATATTGAGCTGTGATAACTGATTGGTTTTGGCCCCACTGAGAAGGTGCTGTAGCGGCCATTAACTGCCGAGGCCCGTCACCCACAGAAGCCTCTGTAAGAAAGCCTCACGCTTATGTGATGGCGAGCAGACGCATCTCACCCTTGACGTATTTTTTTGGCTGCGCTCTCCCTGATGACATTTTACATCCTAATTAAACCTTCCTCAAAAATACCCTCTTATCTCCTGGATCAAAGAAGATGCTTTCTAAGAAGGGTTTTACAACCCCCTCGGCTTAATGAATTCTGACACAGCACGCCCAGCCCGCGCATACTGAGGCCGGCCTGGCTCCGCTGGCTGCCCCCAACTGCACTTACCCCTCGTGTGAAACACACGATTACAGGAAGGCCCTGGGAAGCTTCCCAAGGACAACCCTCCACACAGTCCTTAGATACAGACATCCCACTCCCTACATCAGGAAGATAGATAGGCTCCCAAGTTTATTATAATTGGTATGACAAATGAGTAAATATTAAAGAAATATCCTTCTTAGAACAGCTTAAGGGTGGGGGACGATGGGCGCTTACTATCCTCACAGGAAGAGATAAAACAAGAACAAAGGGGGAACAAATAGAGACAGCTAGATAATGAGCTTTGGATGAGTCTACCCTTCTTTCTGTACCCTTCTTTCTGTACCCTCGACCTTGAGGCATGAATAGAGCTGATTAAGCTCAAGGCATAACTTTGTTTTCACTGTTAATTATCACCACAGTATACTTGCCTCGGGCCATTATCTAGAAGGTCTTGACAATTAACGTAAAAGGAGACCACAAAGTTTCAGTTTCTTACTAGCCAACAGCTTACGTAATCAAAGAATAGGGCGAAAATCATGTCACCTCATTAATTATACAAAAAATAAACAAAGACAGGCCTTAGCAGGCTGCTGATCTTCAGAATCCTGGTTGTCTCAGTCTCATTTCTTTCTTCGCCGACGCCACCCATCTCTTCGTGATCCCAGACACCAAAGTTCTTCTCTACATACAGTGCCATAAAATGTACTTCAAAATAATAAAACAATTAAAACTGTGTTGTTTTCACAATTTGTTTCAGTTCAAAGACGGGACACCCTTATGAGTATAGAACCCAACGGCACCTAACAATAATAACATAGCTGGAGGCTGTGGGATTGGGGCACAAATCCTGGGCAATCCTTACAGGAGGAGTGTAGATGCTGAAAATTCCTTTGGGCCACTACTATAGAGAGGAAAGTTAAACTGTGGTGGAAAGAGTAACCAAGCTCCCTTACTTTGTAGTTAATTTTAGAGACTAACCTCTGAATTTGCATGAACTGTTTGTTTAAATGTAAGCCCTATAATAGGTCTTTGTTTTCCATGTTTTCATCTGGGTTTAGCCCTTCTTGCATAATAGCCACCCCAAACATATTGCCTTAAGGCAACTATCATGTTATTTATTGCTTGGTGGTTGTATGGTTGGCTGGCCAGCCTGGTTGAATTCACATGATTTATCTCTGCTCCGCTCTGTGTTGCCTGGGCTTATTCTAGTGTTTAGACTGGCTAATCCAAGATGGTTTCATTCATTTGACTTGTCCTTCAGCTGCAGTGAAGGAATGATGGAGCACTCTCACCTTGTGGTCTTTCCTTCTCCAAGGCTCTTTCTTCTGTTAGTTTTTCAACTTCCAGGACCTCTCTTCCTTTCTACAAGGTCTTTCTAGAAGAGTTTGAGGGCTTGATCAAGGCCATAGAGCTCGCAAGTTTGTGCTGACCAGGTATTAGGCAGCCTCCCCCTTTTTTTTGAGGAACTGATTCATCCCATCTGTAATTGCATAGCTATTATGTCTCTCCCTCAACCACTCGTGAGGACCTATCTATAAACAGTCTGCCTCCTCTATGTAAGGGAATCTCCCTTAGGTCTTGTCTAACCTTGGTCTGATATTCTATAATGTCTAGGGTGCATCTCCCCCTTCATCAAGGCTGCCACTCCAAGTGGGCAGATAAAATCACAGGCAAGCCCCTACAGTTTGTGAGAAACATTGTTGGCACCATGGACACAGCTCTCGTTTCTCTTGGCAACTAGTGACTGGTATAACTCCCCGGCTAGGAACTCACTTCAAATGAAGTGCATCAATGGGCCCATATTCACAAGATTTACTGGTTTTGCCATGTTCACCATCATGCTGAAGCAACTGGCTTGATAAAACAACAGAATGGCCTTCTAAAGACACAATTACAGCACTAGCTGCGTGGCAATACCTAGCATGTTTGTGGCAGTGTTCTCCAGGAGGCTGTATATGCTCTAAACCAGCATCCAATACATGGTGCTGCTTCTCCCATAGTGAAGACTCATGGGTCCAGTAATCAAGGAGTGGAAATGGAAGAGGTTATCCTTAATGACCATCTGGCAGAATTTGGTTTTCTTGTTTCTAAGACCCTGTGCTCTGTGGGTCTGAAGTTCTTAGTTCCAATGGGAGGAGATGAACAACGGCCTCCATGTGTAATCAACAATCATTAAAAGCTATTATTTCATTTTGACACAGAGAAAGGTAAGACAAATATTTGATTGTACAAGTTTTATTTTCTAATACTGGTGGAATTCAGTTTGCTCATCTAGTGCATAAAATCAAGACTTAGAAATTGCAGTTAGAAAAATAGCTAAACTTTCTTTTGTGAAGCTGGATAATCATAAAATATAATTAGATGCTAGAAAGATTTTATTTTGCAGACATGTGAATATGAACACTACAAACAAAAAAATGCTGCAGTTTAGTTGCTTTTGACTCATAGTGACCCTATACGACAGAGTAAAACTGCCCCCATAGAGTTTCCAAGGAAGGCCTGGTGGATTGAACTGCCAACCTTTTGATTATCTGCCAGATGTCACCAGAGTTTTCATAAATACTTATAATAATCCATTTGTAATGTACAAATTATCCTTGAAGCTTTTAACTATTTCAGGATTATAATATTATAATATTATTATTATTATAATATTATATTATTGTATTATATTATTATAATATTATAATATTATTATAATATTATAATATTATAATTCTAACTAAGACAGTACAAATCTAGGAAGTATAGGGGCTTTACATGCCTGTAATGGGTAGTCTCAGCAAACTATGCCAAAGCCATACAGCAAACTATAGCATGAACCAAATACTACCTTCTACCTACTGTTGTAAAGAATGTTCCATTGAAACAAAATCATGCCTATTTTTTTTACAGATTATCTGACTGCATTCCCACAACAAAAGCAGAAACGAGTAGTTGTAACAGACTGTGTGGTCACAAAGCCTAAAATATATACTACATGTCCTTGACAGAAAAGTTTGCTGACTTATTTTAATTAGTCTCCTAAGAGGGGATTCCTTTGCATTAGATGAGAGGAGGTAAAAATCTCTGCCTAAAGAGAAAAATGATCTAATGTAATTTTCTTGTATTCTGTTTCTTCTGTTCGTGAAACTTGCAAAATATAATTTTCACGGAGTTGGAGAAGAGGACTACCCTGGGAAGATGAAACAAAACCACCAATAGCCTCTTCAAGAAACTTGAAGACAGAAGAATTAAGCAGAAGAAATTAAGCAACATGAGGTATAATTTATAAGCCATAAAATTCACTCATTATGAGAATACTGTTCACTAATTTTTAGCAAATTTATAGAGTTGTGAAAACATAACTACATGCAGTTTTAGAACACTGCCATCACACCAAAATTCCCCATTCAAATTACCCCCAGACCAGGCAACCAGGAATTTTGTTTCATTATCTATAGATTTGCCTTTTCCAGACATTTCAAATTAAGTGGAATCATACAATATGTAGTATTAAATGCCTAGGTTTTTCACATGGCATATTGTTTTTAAGTTTCATCTTTGTTGTAACTGGAAACCTTGGTGGCATAATGGTTAAGTGCTATGCTGCTAACCAAAACGTCAGTAGTTCAAATCCACCAGGCGCTTCTTGGCAGAAAGACCTGGAGTTCTATTTTCAAAAAAATCAGCCGATGAAAACTTTATGGATCATGACAGTCCAACAACACTGTGCACAGGGTTTGACTCAACTGTAGCTAACAATAAGTAGGTGTGTAGTGGTATCCAACTGTGGTTTTAATTGATATTTTTCAAATGACTAATAATATTGAGCATTTTTTCATGTGCTTTTTAGCCTTTTTATAAATTTTCTTTGGTGAAATGTCTCAAATATTTGTTTTAATTTAGTTTTTTAGTTATTAATTTGTAAGAATAACATATATTATAAACACAAATTCTTTTCAGATATATAATCTGCAAGTATTTTGTTCCAGTTTTCAACTTCTGTTTTTGTTTTCTTAATATCTTAGAAAGAGTAGAAATTATTAGGGCTTATTAAAGTCTAATATATAAAAATTTTCTTCTATGTATCATGGTTTCGGTAAGAAATCATGGTCTGGCCATGAGTCACGGAGATTTTCTCCTACGTTTTCTTCTAAAAATTTTATAGTTTTAGCTCTTCGATTTAAGTCTGTAATACACCGTGAGTCAATTTTTGTATCTGATGTGAATTAAGAGTCTAAATTCTTTTCCCCTTTTTAACACGTGAATATATTTACACATCTTAGAAGTCGTTAAAACGAACAACTGACTATCTCCCACTGACATGGCTGCATACTTATGACAAAAAAACCAACTGACTGTAAATGAAAGGGTTTATTTCTCAACTTTCTACTTTATTTGGTTGGTCTGTATGTCTATCCTTATGCCAATGTCACAGCCTTTTGCTACTCTAGTTTTATATAAAATTTTGAAACTTGGTAGTGCAAGTCCCCAACTTTGTTCTTCTTTTTCAAAATTGTTTTGACTCTTCTGGGTCTTTTACAATTCCATGAGAATTTTAAGATCATCTGGTCAGTTCCTACAAAGAAATCTGTCGATTATTTGATAGAGATTGTATTCATTCTGTAGAGCAATTTGGAGAAATGTACCATTTTATAAATATTGTTCTTCCAATCCATGAACATGAAGTATCTCTCCGTTTATTTAAGTCTCTTTAAATTTCCCTCACTAGTGTTTTATAGTTTTGTTTGTACAGGATTTGCACTTTTTTTGTTAAATTTAGTCCTAAGTGTTTTATTCCCATTTATGTTACTGAGATTGGAATTTAAATATGTCATCAAAATTTTAAAAATTTTATTTTCAGATTTTTGTTGTTTGTTTGCGGGAATAGAATTTATTTTTTACATTGATCTTATATCCTGGAAACTTGCTGAATCTCTTAATAGTTATAGAACAGTTTGAAATAGATTCTTTAGAATTTTCAACATATAAGATCATGTTATCTCCAGTAGAGATATTAAACCAACTTAGAATTCCTGTGATAAAACAAACTTGATCGTGATGGATACCCTGTTATGTATGTTGCTGTATTCAGTTTGTTATTTTGTGTTAAGAAATTTTTGATCCATGTTCGTAAGATGTATTGGAATGTAGTTTTATTTTCTTGTGGTCACTTTTTCTGCCTGTGGTATCAAGGTAATACTGCACTCTTAAAATAAATTGTGAAGGATTTCTTCTTCCTCTATTATGTACAATAATTTATGTTGAATTGCTACTATTTCTTCTTTAAATATTCGGAAAACAGTCATTGGTGAAGCCATCTGGGCTAAGGCTTCTCGTGGTGGAAAGACTAAATTTATAGCTCAATTTCTTTGCTATAGGTCTATTCAGATGTACCATTTGTGGCAGTTAATGGTTTTGTGGTTAGTCATTTTAAGAATTTGCCCCTTCATCTAAGTTCTCTAATTTGATGACATACATCTGTTTATTATAACCTCTTTTAACCTTCTTATTTCTCTACAGTTAATAACAATGGCCACTCATTCTTGATTTGGTAATTTGTGACATTTTAATGTATTGTTTGTATATCACATATTTCTTTTTCCTCTGTTCTTTTCATTGTCGTATTTTCTGTTGAACAAATATTTTACTGTGACAGCTCATTTCCTCTACTGATTTTTTTTTTTTAGTTTCAAGTTGAATGTATTGATTAGCAGGGATTTTGCTGCAGTTTTTGTTACACAGAAACCAATCTACGCTTAGCAAATCATTCAGTTCTTTTTCTTAAGGATATGAATAAATGCCCCAAAGATATTTTGTTAAGATGACAAAACTTAAAAAAATATATCAATTCACACCTTTTTTTTAACTTTCCGTTTTCATCTTTGTCATCACTTGGTAACCACTAAAGTTCTTTTGCCTCAGTGGATTTACGCATCCTAAATACTTCGTGGGAGTGGGATCATAAACCTTTGTCTTTTATGTCCAGTTTATTTCACTTAGCATAATCTTTTTTTAAGGTTAATCCTTGTAGTGGCGTGTATCAGGACTTTATTTCTCTCTGTAGTTGAATAATATTCCATTGTGTGTATGTGTGTATACCACAGCCGCTGCCCACTGTGTGTTTCCATTAGCAATGTATGAGGGCTCCAATTTTTTCACATCCATACCAACACTTGTTATTTTCCTTTCTGTTTTTCTTTTTAATAGCCAACCTAGGATGTGTGAAATTATATGCATTGATTTTTTAATTGTTTTTTTAGTGATTTTCTTAGTGATTGATCTAGTGATTAAAATACACATCTTAACATATCACAGAAACTCCACTGGTATAGGAATTAAGTGCTGTGGCTGCTGACCTAAAGGCTGGCAGTTTGAAAGCACCAGGTGCTCCTTGGAAACTCTGTGGGGCGATTCTGCTCTGCCCTGTAGTGACATTATGACTGGGAAGTGATGGGTTTTTTGTTTGTTTGTTTAACTTATCACAATTAATTTCAGCTAATACTGAATGAATCTCCATCAAATGCAGCAACTTTTCTCCAATATAGGCCCATTTCCTCACCCCTCCCGTGTGCTGCTGTTGTTGTGTACATTTTATCTACATATGTTATAACACCCCCCAAATTTTAATTATTGCTCTATATGATCTGACTAGATGGCACTTGGCTTGGCTTGGCTGTACGGTCTTATGCTTTAAAACATAAATTAGGCTCAAATAATATTTATATAATCTTTTATGTTTACCTACATATCCTCTGCTCTTGATTTCTTTCTCTAGTTTCAAGTTACCACCTGGTGCTATTTCCTCTCAGCCTCAGGACTTCCTTTGGTACTTCTTGCACGACAGGTATGCTAGCACAGAAGTCTCTCAGGCTTGGTTTATCTGGGAATGTCTTCATTTCACCTTTATTCTTTAATAGACTTTAGTTGGATATAGAATTTCAGAATTCTACAGTTTGACTTGATAGAGAATTGACACTGCAAGAGTATAGCATTTCATGTTTGTATGAGTTCAACTGTTCTCAGGTAAGAAGTGTTAATCATATTGTTACTGCTCTGTATGCGACGGGAGACTCTGGTGTCATAGTAGTGAAAAGCTGCCACTGCTAACCACAGGGTCAAGGTTAGCAGTTCAAATCCACCAGCAACTCTGTGGAAACCCAATGGGACAACTCTGTCCAGTAGGGTCACTGTGGGTCAGAATTGACACCCAACAGTAGGTTTTGTGTTATACATGATGAGTTGTTTTTCTTGTGCTGTTGTTACGATATCCTCTTTCTGACTTGCAGCAATATTTATCTACTAATGTAGATCTTTTTTGGTTTACTCTGCTTGGGGTTTTCGCCCTTCTTTTAGCTCTACGTTAATGTTTTTTTACATCAAATTTTGGAATTTTTAGCCATAATCTTCAAATCTTTTGATGCTTCCTTTACCCCCTCACCTCCCCATTTTGGATATGCTGGTGCACTTCTCGTTGTCGCACAGGTTTCTGATGGCCTTTTTATTTTTTCTAAAATGGTTTTATTGAGATATTTACATAAATAGAACTCATTTGTTTTCAGTGTACCACTGAGTAATTTTAAGTAATGTTTTGCATACCTGTAGAGTTGTGCCGTCATCTTTACAATCTAATTTTAGAATCTTTCCATCACTCTAGAAAGGAAACTTGTGCCTGGTAGTTACTGTCATTCACACTCCCAGCTCTAAGCGAACATGATTCGAAGTTTGGTCTTTATATATGTATTTTTTATGACCAAATAAATACAAAATCAAGTAGTCTATGATCACACATGATATGTGGTTTTGTATATATTTCTTTAACACAGTGTAACTGCTTTTGAGATTCATCCATGTTGTCTTTCCATTTGATTCTTGGTAAACATTTAAGTTGTTTCTTTCTTTTTATTATTATCCATGACACTACCATGAACATTTGTAGGTATTGTTTGTTTGGACATATTTTTGCATTTCTTTTGAGTAGAATTATAAGAGTGAAATTACTGGATCATATGGTGACTTTGTATTCAACATGTTGACAAACCACCAGACTGATTGTCAGACAGTTGCTATACCATGTTTTACATTTCTGCCAACATTGTTTTAAGTCTCCAATGTTTCTCCTTTCTTGTCAACCTTTGTTTTCATTTATCTTTTTGATTCTGACTGATGCCAGTATTTCCCCCATTGTGTTCCTGTCCTCAGAAGTCACAACAAGGATTGAAGTGGAGCATCACGGAAGTGTAAAGGCCAATCGAGTGCTCAGAGTCCATATGAAAAGTCAGCAGGAATGGCTACAAGGGCCAGGACTGCTTCCTCTGCTGAATCCTGATGCTTGGATGTACTGGAAGAATTCTGGGGATATATCAGACAGATATAGTGGTTCCTTGTACATGGATATATTGTAGCAAATGCATGATGTCTCATCAAGAAGAAATGACTTTTTCCAGTGACTGGGCATGGATGCCAAGCTTGTGTTGGATACTGCCCAAGCTACACTTGAAGTTTTCCCTTTTAAAAGTGGTGGTTTGAAGCCATGACTGTGTTCATCCTGGTCAGTCTCCCAGGCATCTCCACATCCACTACCTGTTTCACCTTCTGCCCCGCTGTTGAGGTTCCTGTATGCCTTGCAACACCACAAAAAGAACTATAGAGTGGCACATGGTGATCATGGTTTCTATAGTAGGACTGATTTTTTTCTGCTATTAGAGACTTTCTTTGGTTGAATAAAAATACATATTTTACTAAAAGACTAATTTTGATGTCAATAAACATTTTCTTAATTTTATCAAATCAGATTGTAGCCGCATAGTAATTCTGTCCTTATCGTTTAGCAGAGTGTCTAGTAAATAGTAAGTGTGCAATACTCAATAAATTTTTATTGAATGAAAAAATATTCAAGCTATTCAAGAGTTTCTGTTAGAAATGTCAGAAGGACATAAGTTGGGGTGTGGTTGCAAATCTTAATATTTGGCTGCTGATCCAGTTTGAATTTTGTGGGTAGGACTGTGATAAAGAACCCAATATGTGAGAAAAGAGGATCTTCCTGAAGCTTCTCCACTACGTGACTGCAATGTATTGCTGTCCAGTGTTGCTTCAGCAGAGTTCAGGTGAGTACAGATCATGGATGTTTGAAGACTTCGGTTCCTGATTTGGCATCCCAATACACAAAAAAGCATCCACATGTGCTAGTGTCAACACATGTGAAAATCATCTTTTCAAAATGAATTATGAGCTCTTGGCTTTAAAATAAACTGTTACGTCATGGGCAAACAAAAATTCAAGGGGCTTATGAACAGAAATAAAATTTGATGACTACCTGATCATACCCTTAAATAAGACATTTTGGCCTTCAATCTAGGATGCCAAAAACTAGATGATGATAAAAATTTGCCTTTACCTTAATTTTTTTAAATGAACACACTTTATTACAAGAAGAATGTTTGTTAATTTAAGAAAATTAAAAATATGTAGGAGAAAATCTAAAATCAGATCTGTTTAGTAACTAAAATATATTTGTATTCTAGTTAAGAAAAATATGAAAACGTGTGGAATAAATTGGAAAATATAGGTACATATAACTATTAAATACAGATAATAATAAAGAGAAGAACAGTAATTAATTGTAAACCTATCGTCCTGAGGTTGCAGCTACTACCATTTTTTACAAAAAAATTTCTTGTGGTGACTATTGATAGCAGTTTGCTGTTTAATATTTCTTTCCGGAATTTTTTCAATGGCTGCTTCTATTTGATGGGAGGGGTTTGGTGAAGGTGATGAGAGTTAGGAAGAAAGGAGTGCACCCACGAGACAGACTCCACAGGGGAGCTCCAGGAGGAAGCTCTGATCTTTGACGAGGACAGGGGTCAGGGTATCTCCTGTTTTTGAATCCAGCTTTCCTTCAGGGAGACTCCTACATGTGTGAGAAAAACAATTCCGAACCACAGTTTTGTCAATTTCCTCTCATCAAACAACATTATGTGTGTTTTAGTCAGCTAATGCTGCTCTAACAGAAATACCGCAAAGTGAATGGCTTTAACAAAGGATGGTTTGTTCTTATACAGTCTGGTAGGCTGCAAGTCTGAATTCAGGATCTGCTCCAGGGCTTTCCCCCTTGTCGGTTCTGGAGGAAGGTCCCTGTGTTGCATCAGTCTTTCTTCAGGGAGCATCTTGGCACAGGAACCTCAGGTATGAAGGATACACTCTTCTCCAGGTGATGCTTTCATGGTGGTGTGAGGTTCCTATTTTTTCTGCTTGCTTCTCTCTGCTTTTATCATTTGTAAGACAAAATATAAAGGGTGGTGCAAGCGATACTTCAGGGAAACTCCCTTTACCTTGGAGCAGGAAGGTGACCTAAAGAAGAGATTTACAGTCCCATCCTAATCCTCTTTAACATACCCCCCAAAAACCCACTGTCATCGAGTCAGGTCCAACTCATAGCAACCCTAGAGGTCAGAGTAGAACTGCCCCATAGGGCTTCCAAGGAGCACCCGGCAGATTTCAACTGCCAACTTTTTAATTAGCAGATGTAACACTTAACCAATACAGCACAGTAAAATCACAAAATGAAGAACAATCATAGAATACTGGGGATCATGGTCCAGCCAAATCACTACACTCATTTTTGGGGGGACGTAGTTCAATCCATGACAGTGTGGTAAAGGGAGTGAACTAGAGAAAATGAATCAAAGAGACCGAATGACACCCACCCATTGAACCCATTGCCATTGTGTCGATTTGGACCCAAGGGGACCCTGCAGGACAGAGTAGAACTGCCCCATGGAATTTCAAAGGCTGTAAATCTTCTCAGAAGCAGATTTCCACATCTTTCTCCCACAAAGCAGATAATGCATTTGAGCCTCTGATCTTTCAGTTGGCACCTTAGTTGGCTGTAATCACTGTATCACCAGGGCTCCTTTCTGATTCACACCGGGAGGTATTAAAGGAGACCAGGTGTGTTTCAGAACACGTACTTGAAAAATCTGTCAGAAGGCTGAGAAGAAAAGATAGTGAAACACACAGGCTTATCTCCTTGCTTCTCTGGAAAACCACTGCCCACAGCAGCTGAGTCAAGTCCAACTCATAGTGACCCTAGAGGTCAGAGTAGAACTGCCCCTTAGAGTTTCCAAGGAGTGCCTGGCAGATTTGAACTGCTGATCTTTTGGTTAGCAAATGTAGCCTTTAACTCACTATGCCACCAGGGTTTCCTACTTCTCTGGAAGGGAAATAAAAACTAGTGTTCAAGACAGGAAGAGAAGTCTGAAGACCAAAGATTGCAGCTGGCAACATGGCTGGAAACTGGAATGGGGATTCCTAGTTGACTGAGGTGCTTAGGCAGAAGCCTTTCTGTTCTTCTGTTAATCTCTTTTGGCAGTCACTGTCGACTGTCGTGGTGGCCACCCAAATGCTTGTACTTGTAAATGGCACAGATGTGAGGATAATTCAAATCTTCCTCAGCAGGAGTCCTAGGGAGTCAGTACAGAATTCTATCCATCACCATGAAGCTCCTTGCCCAAGTGGTAACCCCCTCACACCATCAAGGTCCTAAAAAGCATCTCTTTGGGGAAGAATCCTGTCAAGACGTTTTGAGCCTTCTGCAGGTACTCACTTTGTCCTACAACTAAATCCCAAATTGTAGACCATTTTCACCCTGTCTTCCCTCTACTGGGCACCAGGCACACCAACAGCTTTCTCATCTTCTGCCTGCTCCAAGCAGGGTGCAGCGCAGGTCTCCACGCTCACATAGGCTCTCAAACATCAGGGGCTGCAAGAGAGTCTCTTTCAAGAGCTCTCTCAAAGCATTCCACTTCAGTGGTCTCACCATAATTGCCCTCTGAGCTCTTGTAGCTCATCAAGCCTGTGGCCACAGAGTGAGTCTTACCTTCTTTTGAGCATGCACCCCAGTCTACACAGGTGTAGTTTGAAAAACAAAAACAAACAAACAGAAAACCACAACAACTTAATGTTGCCCCAGGAGACATCTGGCCTTTGCCCTTCACTCTTGAGAGGTAATCTCTATGCCCCTGGCCTGTATGGCCTGGAAAATTGTCTTTGTTTATCTGGGGGCCTTGGACCACTCCAAAAGTCTAACAGTGATTTATGGTGGGAGCTTAGAGTGACATGGTAATCAGCCCAGTCGCTGGAAAGGCTGTAGACTGAGGTCAGCCACACGGGCTGTTGACCATGCAGCCCTAACAAGACTCTCTACACCAAGGTTCAGGTGAGCCTCTCTAGCAGGCAACACTTGATGTGTATCATCACATATTGTCACCAGGAGGAGTTAATACTGTCTATGACTCCACAGGGACAAGACAACTGCAAGGTCCACATTTGGACCCCTGGGATGCTGCCATGTGCATCACTTTTCTTTGTTGCCTTAATCTGTATCTTTTCTGTGCAATGAACATCATAATAGCTTTTAGCGAGCTTTGTGAGTCCCTGTAGGGAATTTTCAAATCTCCTGTTTTTTTTTTTTCAATTTTATTGTGGTTTCGGTGCAAGCTTATAGAGCAAATTAGTTTCTCATTAAAAAACTTTATATGCAAGTTGTTTCACCACAGTGTTTGCAATTCCAACAATGTGTCCCCTTGTCCCTTTACAGGCTGTGCCCCATGTCCATTTGTCCAGTTTTCCTGTCCCTTCCTGCCATCTCATCTTGCTTTGGGGCTGGCGTTGCCCATTTGGTCTGTTACACTCGACTGAATTAAGAAGCATGCTCTTCACGCATATCATTGTTTATTTTATAGGCCTGTCTAGTCTTTGGCTGAAAGGTGGACTGTGGGAGTAGCTCCATTTCTGAAATAACAAGATGTCCAGGGCCATTGTCTCAGGGACTATTCCAGCCAGAACAGAAAGTTTGATCTTTTTTTTGTTGAAGTTGAATTTTGTTTCACATTTTCCTCCCATTCTGTCTGGAACCCTCTGTTAGGATTTCTGTCAGAGTAGTAGTGTAGTAGCAGTGGTAGCAGGGTGCTATGTCGTTCTTGTGGGGACAGGCTGTTGTTCGGGTGGTCCATTTGTCCTTTGGACTGTATTTTCCTTGCTTTTTTTTTTTCCCCCATTCTCTTTTGTTCTAGGCAGGATAGGATTATAGACCTATATTAGAGGGGCACTCAAAAGCTTTTAAGAGCCTGGGTACTACTAACCAAAGAAGGATGCAGAACACTTTCTTTATGAACTATTATGCCAGTTGGCCTAGATGTCCCCAAAGACCGTGATCTCCAGTCCTCAACCATAGGATCTTGGTCCCTCAAGGTATTTTGCTGTGTCTAGGAAGCTTCTATGGCATTGTCCCAGTCAGTTTATGCCCCCTGCCAAAAAAATACCTACTGCTGTTGAGTTGATACCAACTTACAGAGGTCTGATAGGACAGAGCAGAACTGTTCCATAGAGTTTCTGAGGAGTGTCCGGCAGATTTGAACTGTTGACCTTTTGGTTAGCAGACATAGCACTTAACCACTATACCACCAGGATTCCCTTTATGGCCCCAGCACCACCAAAACTTTCCTTCTCGTTGCTCAGTGATTTTCTCTCAAGGAACCCCAATCTTTTGCTCCTGTGGACTACATGAGTGGAAATAGGAAGTGTCAAAAAATTAGTGCACTGCCTTGTAGTAATTCTTATCAAATGTGTCTAACATCTTTTCTTTAGCATTTGTGTGTACATATGTCCTTAGCTGTGGAGAGATAGCTGAAATTCCAAGCCTATAGGAAACATCCTATTAAATATTCATTGCTAAAAAGAGAGAAACACACTGGTGATCAAAGACCTGACCGCAAGTCTTTGCCTCTCCTCTGGCTTCTGTCACTGGGATGATTCGCAACAGGTCAGCCAGGTGTGGGGTGATTAATTCTTTCTGAACCTACAGTGGAGTCATAATGCTGCAAATCACAGAAGGAAGTTAATTTTATCACCTAACTTCTTTGGTATACTTCTACTCATGAATTTAGGTCTCCATTCATGAAATAATAATCATTGGGAGTGTAATCAATGTTTGCTTCATAATGAGTGAGTATGAATCTTATGGATACCTTTAAAATGTTGTTTGGGACCATTACCAGACTCTTTGAGTTAATCACCGTCTGACCATTTTTAAGGATGAAAAAAATCCTTTCCAGAGAGTTGATGCCTAAGCACAGTGGGGTGAACAGCAGGAGACGTTCTTCAGAAATATGACTGTTTTGTCCACTTGCCTGCTGCCACTGTTCACAAGTGAATCAAATGGCCTTGGCTCTCAGGATCAGACTCAGGTTAACGTGGAATTTCTACTCTTCAACACTATTGTTCTGAGGACCCCCAAACTGTTTGTCAGAGACTAGTAGGCATTAGTGTTAAATCCCACAAACTCTAACTTAGACGTAACGAGCAGGAGGCAGTTCTATAAGTACTGATGTGACCACGTCTCCAAGGTAGCCAAGCCAAGCCAAGTGCTGTCGAGTTGGATCCGAGGTAGAGTTAGGTGTGAAAAAATTGTAGAACCCGCCCCTCCCCCTACATTAGTACAAACACACAAGCCCTTCATATAAAGATTAAGTTTTTACAAATACATGTTTAGTTTTGCTTTTCATAGAATACGCAAAGGTAGACAAGAAGCCGTATTCACCTTCCTATACAGCAGATTGATTTTTGTTTTGGTTGGGTGTCTGTTGAGACCTGGATTTGCTAGGAACTGGATACAGTTCGTGTGTCAGGAATGTTGTGTGCCAGGGAGGGTCTCTTCTGGAGGAAGACACCAGTGTCCTATGATGGAAGAAACATACACTTGGCTTGTTTGGCCATCCAGCCTGGGGCTTCCTCATGCCCATGGGCCAGCTGCCTTGCTAAGAATGTGTACATTATTACTATTTTTACTAACAGTTTCTAAAAAATCATTGCCTAATTTGTTCTTAATGAACATGTTTTGACTGCTATTATCATAAACAATTTTAAGTCTTCTTTTTGTTGAAGGAAAAAAAAGACTTTTCTTAGTAGAAGTTAAAGAGTGATTCCTTTTAAAATGAAAATTTACTGTTTCATGGAATAATCCTCTCAATCTTTTGAGTTTTTTCAGAAGCAAGCTACTAGGTCTTTCTGTAGATACAGTAGCTGCAGAGTCTCACTTCAAATTTTGAGCTTCTGTTTCCACAACACCTACCCGGGCTGCCTTAGAAAAAGTGGTTACCATAGAGACTGTGTGAGGGTTAGTGTTATGTGTCAGTTTAGCTAGGCTGTGATTCTCAGTGGTTTGGCAGATGCTGTAGAAATCACCTTCCATTTTGTGATCTGAGTAGCCAATCAGTAGAAAGAAGAGTTTCCTCGGGAGTATGTCCAGCTTTTAGTATATAAATTGATGTTTTGGCAAAGCTTTCTTTCTTTTTCAGCCCTGCACTCTTCTTACCACCTGAGCTTTGGTTCTTAGGATGTAAGCCTGAGGAACTCTCTGGCCTGCTCCCTGACCTTCAGATGGATGCATCTGGCCAGGAAACCATGTGAGGCAGCTGAGGTCTTGAGCCTGTTGCCTGACCCACTGATTTGGGGCTTGCTAACCCCCACAACTGTGTGAGCTGTTTCCTCACAGTTGTGTAAGCTATTTCCTTAAAGTAAATTTATCTTTCTGTACAATTGACGTAGTTTTCTCTGGTTTTGCTCCTCTAGAGAACACAGACTAAAACCAGATAGAGAGAACACCAAAACTCATTTCCACGGAGTAGATTCTAACTCACAGCAGCCCTATAAAACAGAGTAGAAGTGCCTCTTAGGGTTTCCAAGGAGTGTCTTGGAACTGAACCAGCAGGGTTCCAGATGAGGCAAAGTAGGGGAAAATGCTTTAAAATGGCACAACAATTAGCAAATGTAGCAATGTTGTATCATTAAACGTGATTCTTGACTCTTGCCCTTGGGTTTGAAGTGCCCCCATTTCTTGGACTAAGTGGGAATAGTATGAAAGAAGAACACAGAGGACCGTTACCTCATCTTTGTTCAACCTTCAGAAAGTATTGGAAAAGCTAGGTTGGTGACATGAATATGTTGTCACAATCGAGCAACTATCTTAGTTTCTTCCTTTCTCACCCGGTGGTACAAATTCTGGTCTGCAGCAGTTTCTTTCAGGAAGTAGAGGCGGGTGGAATTAATAATCAACAAGCTGCAGTATCCACATGTTGAGGTCAGTGATTGTGAACACTTCTATATGCCTATGACTGTGTGATAATATCATAGCAAAAGACATAAAAAAATTAGAGTCACAGCTGTTACAAACTTTATTTTAGACCACAATTTGGGTCTCCCTCCAAGCACTCTTATAGGCTGGTGAGGTCCATGTGCGTAGTTGCCATTTATGTTGGTAAAAAACGGTATTTGTGGTAAAGAAGTCACTGGTCTTGTAAAATTCTATCATGCCATGTCCAGCATCATTTCTATCAACAATGGCATATTTTCCAGCTACAGAAATTCTTTGTTTCCAGCTTTTGCAGTCCAAACCCCAGTAATTATCAATGCATCCTGACAGGATGTTTGATCTATTCGGGACTGCAGAAGCTGGTAAAAATCTTCACTTTCTTCATCTTTGGCCTTAGCGGTTACATGCTGTGAAAATGGTTGGAGTGATCTAAAATAAAGCTTGTAATAGCTGTGACTTTAATCTCTGATTTCTTTTGTTGTGAAATTATCACATAGTCATGAGCACACAGAAGAATTTACAATCACTGACCTCAAAACACAAGTATACTGCATGCAACTTGCTGATGGCTAACCCCTGCCCCCTCTACTTCCTGAAAGAAACTGCTGCAGGACAAGAATTTGTACCACTGAGCTAGAAAGGAAGAAGTCAAGACAGTTGTTTTTACAGGCCTATGGGAAATACTTCCACTTGTCTGTCAGTTTGTCCTGCTCTGGGAGCTTGCCTGTTGCTCTGATGCCGGAAGCTATGGTACTGATATCCAGATACCAGTAGAATCACCCATGGCAGACAGGTTTTAACTGAGCTTCTAGACTAAGACGGACTAGGAAGAAGGACCTGGCAGTCTATTTCTGAAAAGAATTAGTCAGCAAAAACCTTACGAATAGCAGCAGAATATTGTCTGACACGGTGTTGGAAAATGAACCCTGCAGATTGGAAGGCACTCAAAGACAACTGGGGAAGAGCTGCCTTCTGGTAGCAGAGGCCACTATAATGACACGGATGGAGTCAGGCTTTCTGTATCTTCACTGGCTGATGCAGCATGGCTGAAAATGAGAAGAAACAGCTGCAAACACCCATTAAAAACTGGAACACGGAATGCATGGAGTATGAAAACTGGAAGTTGTCAAAGTTAAAATGGCACATATAAACATCTATATCCTCGGCATTAGTGAGCTCACACGGACTGGCGTTGGTCATTTTGAATCAGACAATCATACGGGCATACTATGCCAGGAATGAAAACTTGTAGAGGAATGATGTTGGCATTCCTTGTCCAGAAGAACATGTCAAGATCTATCCTGAAGTACAATGTTGTCAGTGATAATATCCATATGCCTGCAAGGAAAGCCAGTTAACAAGACTATCACGCAAATTTATGCACCAACCACTAACACCAAAGATGAAGAAATTGAAGCTTTTTACCAGTTTTTGTAGTACAAAGTTGACTGAACACGCAATCAGGATGCATTGATATTTACTGGTGATTGGAATGCAAAAGTTGTACACAAAAAAGGATCTATAGTCGGAAAATAAGGCTTTGGTGACAGAAACAATGCTGGAGATCACATGATAGAATTTTACAAGACCAGTGACTTCTTCACGGCAAATACCTTTTCTCACCAACAGAAATGGGGACTATACACACGGACCTCACCAAATGGAATACACAGGAATCACGTCAACTACATCTGTGGAAAGAGGCAATGGAAAAGCTCAGTATCACCAGTCTAAACAAGGACAGACACTGATCGTGGCACAGATCATCGATTGCTACTATGCAAGCTCAAACTGAAACTGGAGAAAATTAAAACCAGTTCACAAAAGCCAAAGTACAACCTTGAGCATATTCCACCTCAGTTTAAAGCCCACCTCAAAAACAGATTTGATGTGTTGAACACTAAGAACTGAAGATCAGAGCAGTTGTGGAATGACATCAAAAACACCATTCATGAAGAAAGCAAGAGGTCATTAAAAAGACAGGAAGGAAAGAAAAGACCAAATTGGATGTCAGAAGAAACTCTGAAACTTTCTTGTGAATGCTGAGTAGTTAAAGCAAAAGTTAAAAAAAGAATAGTTAAAGAAATGACGAAGTAAAAGAGCTGAAGCTTTCACAGGGTGGTTGAAGAAAACAAAGTAAAGCATTATAACGACATGTGCAAACAGCTGGAGATAGAAAACCAAACGGGAAAAACATACTCTGCATTTCTCAAGCTGAAAGAATTGAAGAAAAACTTCAAGCCTCAAGTTGCAATAGTGAAGAATTCTTCAAGGAAAATATTAAACGACTCAGGAAGCATCAAAAGAAGATGGGAGGAATACACAGAGTCATTATAGCAAACAAAAATTAGTTTACATTCAGCCATTTCAAGAGATAGCATACGATTAGTTGGCAAGAAACAAGACTCCAGGAATTGATGATATATCAATTAAGATATTTCAACCAACGGATGCGGTGCTGGACATGCTCATTCATCCATGCCAAGAAGTCTAGAGGACAGCTACCTGACTAACTGACTAGAAAAGATCCACATTTATGTTTATTCCCAAGAAAGGTGATCCAACCAAATGTGAAAATTCTTAAACAATATCATCAATAGCACATGCAAGTAAAATATTGCTAAATATCATTCAAAAGCAGTTGCAGCAGTACATTGTCAGGGAACTGCCAGAAATTCAGGCCGAATTCAGAAGAGGATGTAGAACCAGGGCTGACGTCAGACGGATCTTGGCTGAAAGCAAAGAATACCAGAAAGATGTTTACCTATGTCTTATTGACTAGGCAAAGGCATTCCACTGTGTGGATCATAACAAATTATGGATAACATTGCAGAGATTGGGAATTCCAGAACACTTAGCTGTGCTCATGAGGAATCTACTCATGGATCAAGAGGTGGTTGTTGAAACAGAACAAGGGGACAATGCATGGTGTAAAGTCAGGAAGAGTGTGCAGCATGGTTGTATCCTTTCACCATACATATTCAAGCTGTATGCCAAGCAAACAACCCAGGAAGCTGGACTATATGAAGAAAAATGAGGCATTAGGATTTGAGGAAGACTCATAAACAACCTGAGTTATGCAGATGAGAAAACTTTGGTTGCTGACAGAGAGGAAGATTAGAAACATTAATGAAGATAAAAGACCACAGCCTTCAGTATGGACGGCATCTCAGCATCAAGAAAACAAAAATCCTGACAAATGGACCTGTAGCAACATTATAATAAGTGGAAAAAAGATCGAAGTTGTCGAAGATTTCATTTTACTTGGTTCCACAATCAACATCCATGTAAGGAGCAGTCAAGAAATCAGAAGACACGCTGCCTTAGGAAAATGTGCTGCCAAGGACCTCATTACATTGTCGGAACGTGAAGCTATCACCTTAAAGACCAGGATGTTTCTTACTTAGGAATGATATTTTCCACCACATCATAAGCATGTGGAAGCTGGACAATGAATAAGAAAGACAGAAGAATTGACACCTTTGAATTCTGGTGTTGGAGAAGAATACTGAATAAACCGTGGACTGGCAAAAGAACGAACAGATCTGTGCTGAAAGAAGTACAACCAGAGTGTTCCTTAGAATTAAGGATGGAAGGCTGTGTCTTACCTACTTTAGATATGTTGTCAGAGGGGTAAATCCTGGCAGAAGGACATCATGCTTAGCAAAGTCGAGGGTCAGTGAAAGAGAGGAAGACCTTCAGTGAGAGGGACTGGCACAGTGGCTGCAACAATGGGCTTGAGCATAGAAACAACTGTGGGTATGGCACAGGACAAGCAGTGCTTCGTTCTGTTGTACGTAGGGTCATCGTAAGTCAAAACAGACTTGATAGCACCTAACAACAACAGCAGGAAATGAAATAGATTGATTCGAATGTAATTTTTCTCCCATTTCCTCATCATTCTCCGGAGGAAGAGTCTAGGGCAGCAGACAAGGTCAATACCTAGAGAGCTAAAGTAGAGAGAGGGAGCCCAATCTCATCCACAGACCAGACCAGCCTGGCCCTCGAGTTAATTACATGCACCTAATTAGAAAGCAGCTAGCGTTTTGCTAGCATTTTGCACATTCAGAGGATTTTTGTTTCACTGTTAATGTTGATCTTTGAACAGCATCCTCAAGTTCAAATCCAGATGAATGGGAAGGAGGCATTATAGTGAAATAAAGTGAGGTTTAGTCCCTCTAGGCTCTCTTCAGGAGACTTACAGATCCACCCATCTCAGAGCAGTTCAGCAGATATCGATTTCTGGAGCAGTCCTCGGTGGGAGCTGAGAATATGAAGGGTTGAAGTCCAAATCAATCTGTCCTCACTTCAAATTGGGCAGAAGCCAACACTGAGGCCACTGCTGCTTCTGTGACACCTCCAGATCTAGCCTGTCCCAGGAACTAAGACCATGTATGCAATACATTTCGATGTAATTCCTCAGACATGCCTCCAGAGGAAACCCAGGTGGTGTAGTGGTTAAGTATGTCTGTTAACCAAAAGGTTAGCAGTTTGAATCTGCCAGGCACTCCCTGGGAACTCCGTGGGGCAGTTCTACGCTGACCTGTAGGGTCACTATGAGTTGGAAGTGAATCGATGGCAGTTGGTTTGGTTCTTGGTTTTATGTTTCCAGACAGGGGCAAGAAATGGTTAAGATGAAGTGAATTAATGATTCTTGCAGTCACAAAAAGAATTTAACCAACTTGAGATTCCTGATTCACTTGTTAACCAACCAGCAGTAATTATTCATATTCATTTGTAAAAAAGCCATAAGACCAAGAGAACCTAGCATAAATGCCTGAAAAATGGTGGAAGTTGAAGCCTGAGACCCCCACTCATCCTCAGCACTGTCTCTTGGATGCCTCCGGCAGCTCGTCCAGTCTAACCAGCCTGGACATGTGGGAGAAGGGGGCATGCGCATGGGGCCGAGAGTAAAATCTCTTCTGAGACCCTCCTGGGTTTGAGCCTTGACTCTACCACTTGTCAAGTGACTGGCATTAAACTTAATTTCCACAACTGTACAATATGCCTAAAAATTAATACTCATCTTACAAATGTTGTGAGTTTAATGATAACAACACATCAAACAAACAAACAAAAAGCCAAAACCTCTTTCATCTTATAGACTTCAAGCTATAGTGATCCTATAAGACAGAGTAGAACTGCCCCAGAACTGCCCCATAGCATTTCCAAGGAACGGCTGGAGGCTTCGAGCTGCCTGCTGTTTGGTTAACAGCTGACCTCTTAGGAACTGTGCCACCAGAGCATACTGAATTATTGAGAACTCTATGCCTCAGGCAGTACTATAAGTACTGAATTTTCTTCATTTCCCATAATTCTGCTCAGGGAGATGGGGCCTGAGGACTAGCATTTTTTAAACCTCTCCAGTTATTTTTGAGGTCAATCTGGTTGAGAACTGTGATTGTGTATTACTGGGGAGGCAGTGAGTAACCATTCAGAGTCTGTCTTAGAGACAAACCAACCACCAGATGAATGGATTTGGCCAAATCTTTCCTCTTCTGTAAGCCTTGGTTTCCCGATCTATAAAATGGGAATAAAAAAGCTTGTTCCAGCTTCCTGATTTTTAGTCTGTACTTTGATCAATATGTTGTCTGTCTTTTCTGAATGATTGGAAAATTAAGCATCATAGAAACTCAAACAAAACCCACTGCTGTCTTGTAGTTTCCAATTCATGCTGCTTTAAATGCTCAATGTTAGTATTACATTTAATATAGTTAAAGTGAGTCAGCCCTGTTTTGTTTTAGGAAGTCTATGCTGTAGCTTTTTCTGAGACTTGTTGAGAAGCTGAAATGAGACAATTCAGGTGACTGAGTCTGACAGACACAAATAGTTTGATAAATGTTTGCTAGTGTCATTAACAGGGATTTTCCTGAGAGACCAAGAACCTTCTGATCTTTTGTGCATAGGGAACTCTTCCTTAGTTTAGATTTGTTGATCTTCCATCTACATGGTTCTTTCCAATCCTAACATTGCACTGAGGGTGAACTTTTAGGGCATCACTGAAGGAAAATCCTTGTCTTTGTCCCAGCAGGGCTGAGACTGAATCTAAATGACTGTTTGAGACTCAGTTTCCACATCCATAGCATGGGAGAACAATCCCCTGCAGTCTGAATTAGAGACCATTCACATGAAGGATGCCACATACACATTTACTGTATTACTAGTGTTTTGGTTATGGAATGTATCAAGATGAAAGCAAAAGGGCAGAAAACTCTTAAAAAACACAAACAGGAAACGGAGGTAGAGATGTGGGGGTGGACAGAGAAGAAGAACCAGAAGGGCCTGGGGCTCAGAACCCTGAGGGAGAACACCCCCACTCCGGGCTCAGTACTGCAAAGCACTGGATAATACTAACTGCAGGGCATGGCCAGGGATGACAACTAAAGTGCTATTGTTTCCACTCAGGGTTGGGCCAGCCCCTTCTCCCATTTTTTTGGTGCAAATTCTCTCCATGTTTCCATCAGAGGCCTGCTTTGACCACCCGCCCCCTCCCGCCCCTGCCAAAGACCCTTGAGATATCAGTGGAGGAGGTGGTCCCTTGCAGAGATTTGGATTACAGCACAGAGGGAAAATACCTCTTTGCCACTCCTTTCATGGCAGTCTCTTTGAAAATCACAAGAGTCATTAATACTCAAGGTCCTTGGTTGGTACAAAGGTTTGCACATGGCTACTAACCTAAAGGTTGGCAGTACTACCCTGCCCAGTGGCAACGTGGAAGAAAGCGCTGGCTATCTTTACAGCCAACAAAGCCCTGTGGAGCAGCCCCACTCTGAATCACATGGAGTCACCATGAGTTGACCCCCATGGTGTGGTTCTTTGCCAACACTAAATGTATTTGGTGTACATGCTTTCCAGTAAAAAAAATACTAAACAGATTTCGTGTGTCTTCCAATGAAGCAGGTTCCAGTGTGTTGATTTTCAGTTACACCTTTGATGAATGCCAGCTGCCTCACTTCTGAACAGTTGGAAAATTGGCCCTCTGTGTCTTTAAAACAGCAAACTTGTCAGAGGGAGTCATTCTCAGTTTTCACGGTTTAAGAACAGGTTTTTCTTTTTCTTTTTTTCCCTGTTGTTTCCTCTGTTAAGGATTTCTCTCTTTCTGGCTGAAGACCAGATTCTGCCTTTTTGCTCAAGGAAGATGTTTTCACAGACTCTCCTTTGTCTCCTGTAATTTTTTTTTTTAAAGTCTGCTGAGTTCCCCTTAAGATTTTGAACTTGGGGACTAGAGAACGTCCATTCCTGACCTTTGGAAGGCTGCCTGAAATGGAACCAGGAAGTGAGTCCTCCGGGAGGCAAAAGCCGTAGTCATCGAAAGAAAAATGAAACTTGTTCTGGAGGCTCTTCCGCCCTGTTTCATTTATAAGGATTTTTCTAGAGTCTGTGAACAGTCAAGACGTTTGAGTCCACAGCAAGGCAGTTTGCGGTTCCAAAACCGGGTACTCAGGGACTAGGATGGCGCCAGGAGAGGGGAGCCGATGAGTGCCGGGGACCGAGGTGACTTCTTCCCCAAGGGACTGTTGTCAGCATAAGACCGGTGAGCTCCTTCCCTCGGCAGCCTGTATCAGCTCCCTCACCCTTCGGCTGCCGGTTGCTGGGACCCGCTGAGGGCACTTGTGAGTCACTCGTGGCCCCACTTGGCACTTCTGCTTTCTCTGAACCACAGCCATCCGCTGCTGTCTCCTCCGGTGGATTCCCCTGCTAGCTTTCTCTCCTGGGGGCTCCTGGCCTGCTGCCGCAGAAAGCCACTCTGTCCCCATCCTGCCACACAGGTTTGGAGATTTGGGAAGTCTCTGCTGATCTAAGAAAGCCCGGTGGCACGGCGGCTACGTGCTACATCTGCTAACCAGAAGGCTGGCATTTCAAATCCGCCAGGGGCTCTGGGGAAGCTCTCGGCAGCAGTTCTCCGTCCCACAGGCTCACCGTGTGTCGGAACCGATTCGACCGCACTGGGTTGTTTTTTTTTTTTTTTTTTTTGTCTTAACCTACTTTTCTTTTTTCCTTTTCCGGTGGCAGAAGGTAGAGAGTTTGCATTACTCATTCTTTCAGATCCGGACTGCTCTGCAAGCACATAGCCCGCTTAGCCCCCGCTCCGGTGTTAAGTACTTCCTGTGATCTCTGCGGAAGCCTGTGACTGTGGCTAACTGCTGTAGCCGCTAACCCCAAGTTCGACAGTTCAAATCCGCCAGGTGCTCCTCGGCAGTTATGGAGCAGTTCTCCTCTGTCCTACAGGGTCGCTAAGAGTCGGAATCCGCTCAATGACGGTGTTTTGTGTGTGTGGACGCTCCACTCCCTGTCCCACTTCCCATCCCCCCTGGTCCCCAAAAGACAGCTTTCTAATGTTTTTTTTTATGTGTATACTTGAATGGATGTGTCTCTTTGCAAAATATATTGTTGTTTTGTGTTTGTGTTTTTTTTTTAACTATGTGACCTTGAACAAATAAGTCATTTTTTTTTGTATCTTTGCTTCCTTCTCATAAATTGAATTGATACTGCTTCTTCAGGCTGTGGTGAGGATTTCAAAAATAACACCTGTAAATCTCTTTCTACAGTCAGGGGCTGGTCCCATCAGTGCTGTACGTAGGGTTAGCAATTATCATCAGGCATCAGTGTCACTGCATGTTGTATGTGCTCATTCTGTTTCTTACTTTTTTTTTTTCACCTTACACTCTTTTATGCTCTGTCTACTTAACTAGATCCCAGTTTCTGTTGTATAAAACAACCTCCACAAATGCACTTGAGGACCTAGGGAAGAACTGGTTCAGAATACAGACCCAGGAGAACTACTGGTCATGACCTACATGAATACTTGATCAGACCAAGTGCCGCCAGCTGGCTCTCTGGAAGCTTCCATTTGCTCACCTGTCCAACAATCCTTGGCCTGATCCCTCTTTCAAAAACTTTGTCAGTCTGATAGATATTTTTGTGGCTTTATTGTGCATTTCCCCATCACTAATGTGTTTGGGCATGGCTTTGTACATTTGAGCCATTTGAGTCGATGGCACTTGGCATCAGGGAGCTTGGAAACCCTGGTGGTATAGTGGTTAAATGCTACTGCTGCTAATCAAGACGCTGGCAGTTCAAATCCACCAGGCACTCCTTGGAAACTCTAGGGGGCAGTTTTACCCTGTCCTCTGTCAGACAACTATGAGTTGGAATCAACTTGACAGCACTGGGTTTTTGTCAGTGGGTTCTGTTTTCATAGCCATTGCCCTTCTTTAGGTTTGCAGAGAGTCTTTGTAAGTTCTGGGTATTTCTACTTCATTAGTTTTAGGTATAGCAGGTCCTGTTGACAGAAGTGAAAGATGCAGTTTCTCCATGCAGTGGGCAGTGTAGGACAGAGATAATCATAAAACAGTGGGACAAACGTGAGCATAGGGTTGGCTCAGGAAGCATCTGGAAACACTTCCTCAAATTCAGGGTTAGTCACTCACTACCTACCAGGTTTTCACGCTGGAGCTGTGTTCTCCCTCAAAATTGAGTGGACAGAATCAAGTGCTAGGTGAAGGCGTTGACACTATGACGTCATTGTTACCTAGCCCTCTGCAGGTGAACATGGCCCTTTGCTGTTGGGTTGATTCCAACTTACGGCAACCCCACGTGGGCAGAGGAGAACTACTCCATAGGATTTTCTTGGCTGTGATGTCTATGGTTCAAATTGCCAACCTTTTGGTTAGTAAAGTGCCAACTATCTGTACCACCTAGAGACCTTTACAGGTGGAAAGGCAATTTCAGACACCTCATTTCATCCTCTCTCATATAAGATAGGTCCCTGCCCTCTGCAAGCTTACATCCCATTTAGAGAAAAAGACAGTTTCAAAGAAGAGAGGTGCTTGATTTTCTTTTTCTACTTTTAACATCGGAAAACATTTCATCTGATTTGTGGCATTGGGGCAGGGAGTTTCTGCGTTTTGTTCACCAGAGTTGGAGCCCCAGGGTCCAGGTTGTGATGAGGGTCCCGGGATTTGCCTTTGTCTAGATTTCTGGGCCTTTCTGGGAGGAAGGCCTTTAATTCTAGAGCTTTGTGGGCTGGTGAGAGTATGATCCTGTGGCCCTAGGCACTTCTTATTTGAATGGACATGGGAAACCCTGCAAGTTAGCTGTGGGACTTGGCACTCCCTCTGAGAACATTGGCAAGGGCCCCACAGTTTCCATATATTAAGGCCTCTATGACAAGTACCCAGAGCAGTCACTGTTGAGTTGATTCTGACTCAGGGTGACCTCCATGTATGCAGAGTAGAAGCACGTTCCATAGGGTTTTCAGGGCTGTGAACCTAAGAAACATATCATCAGGCCTTTCTTCCAAGGCACCCGAGGGTGAGTTTGAACTGCCAGCCTTTCAGTTAGTAGTCAAGCACTTAAACTTCCTAAGGAGTCTTGAGAGGTTCCTTAGGAATGCTTAATAAATGTCTTTTCAATGAATAAATTAAAATCTTCATGGTGAACCCAGAAAAGTCTGTACCTGCCTCATGTATGAAAAGGGAGTTCCTTAATTAACATCTAGACCAAATCTCATTCTGGGACATGAAAATGACATCCCAAAGAAAAATGGCCCACCCAAAGGCGCACAGCCAGATCCTCCCTGCACCGCAGGCTTCTCACAAGCCTAGAAGGAAGCATTTTTGCTCAGTCCTGAGAGGCCAAACCTCCGTGACTCGCCCCCTATGACTCAGGAAGTTGTCAACCAGGAAGTGAACACTCGTTCTCCGTTCTTCTTCTTCTGTTTTTTTTCTCAGACGGCTGGTAAATGGAGCTGTGAACAAACTGCTGCTGCAGTGAGGCGTCTGGGATTTGCCTCTTCGGTAAGATCAGCTGAGGATTTTGGGAGAAGGCCTTTGATTCTAGAGTTTTCTGCGCTGCTCAGGGTGAGTCTTGGTGCCATGGAAATGACTCTTTTGTCAACCTTGCATAGGGAAACCATGAGATTTAGCTCTGGGAATCCGACTGATTTAGATCTGGGTATCTCTGGGAGCCTTCTGAGGGTTCACACTTTAGAGATTTTGAGGCCCCTCTAAGTTAGATTTCTGTAGTCCAAGAGGTTTCTGGAATGTTCCAGGTACAATTGTACACAGGCCTCGTTGTCATTCTCACCTAACTTGTCAAAGAATTGAAACCAAATTTGAATTTCAGCTGACTTTGCTGCGGCAGCTGTGTGGACACTGACACACACACACACAAACACACACACACACGGCTAGTAATTCAGGTATTACTGAAGAAATTACAAAGATACAGAACAGTACGTAATGGCAAACATAGACCCACAAAATCAGAGAACTGTATTTACAGGTGTAGTTAGGAACTTTTTTTCTGTCTGAAAATTAAGTGGTTCATTTTATGAATTTGAGATGTGTGCACCTTTTGGTGTGAAAGCTCTGGCCGGGAGGTCCTTGCTGCCTACCGTGTTGGTGGGCAGAGTGGATGCCAGTCAGTTTGGGGAGCGCACAGTCTGAGGCAGCCATCCTAGACGGAGGGGAGAGGCGACACCATTGTTTGGGGCTTGGCCTATGCCTGGCTTTCCGTTATACTCAAGTTTTGAGTCAGAGCCAGTTTTTCTCTCAGAAAAGTATTGCAGGTTGTTTTTCAATCTTGAGCTAGATATCTGTATGGCTGAAGGAGCTAGAATGCTGCTAGGGTACTGATGGAGTGATTATTTGAGATGAACTATGATTTATTTGCAGTTAAATTGTGGCACGTAATTGGTAGGGTTGAGAGGCCAAGACTTTAATCCAGATTCCAGCACTTACTGGCTTGGTGTGTGATGTTCTGACTCCCTTTCTAAAGTGGGCATGTTAAGAACTTTTGATTGTTTTTGTTGTTGTTTTGAGGTTTGCTTTTTGAGTCTCTCAAAAGAATTCTGTAATTTTAATCTTTAAAAAATATAATGATTCTGTGTCTTCTTTCTTAAAATTCCTCCAATGGCTTCCAACTGCTATCAGAATTAAATCTCAGTCTTCCCAGGGCCTTGAATCAGATGCTTGAATCTGAACCTTGACTTGATCCCTTGCCAGCCTGGATACTTTACTGAGCCTCCTTCTAAGCTTTGAAGTTTTTCACAGTTGTTAAATGGAAGTGATAGTAGAAATTTCTTCACAGGCTTGTAGGAAAATGAGACAAAGAATATTTTAATGTCTATCCTATTATATATGTTAAACATTTATATATCATATATTTATTTATATCTAAATACTTGTGTACATAGATATATGTTGTTATTGTTGCTAGGTGCAGTTGAGTCAGTTCTGACTCACAGCGATCCTATGCACCACAGACTGCAACACTGCCCGATCCCGTGCCGTGTCCACTATCATTTTTATGCTTAAGCCCATTGTTGTGGCCACTGTATCAGTCCATCTCATCGAGGGCCTTCCTCTTTTTCACTGACCCTCCGCTCTACCAAGCATGATGTCCTTTTGCATGGACTGACCCCTCCTGACAACATGTCCAAAGTATGTAAAAATAGTCTTGACATCTTTGCTTCCAAGGAGCACTCTGGTTGTATTTCTTCCAGAACAGAAGGTATATATAAATATATAAAATGTAAGCATTCTAAAGTATATGCTTTATACTATAAATCTATAGATTTTTGTCTAACAGATTATGTTAGACATATGGTACTGCTGGTAAGAGAAATACCACAAGTGGATGGCTTTAACAAAGAGAAATTAATTTCTCACAGTAAAGTCAGCTGTAAGACCAAATTTAGGGTGTCAGCTCCAGGGGAAGGCTTTCTGTGTTGGCTCTGGAGAAAGGTCCTTGTTATCCATCTTCCCACGGATTGGTAGTTTCTGAGGCACAGGGACCCTGGGTCTAAAGGACACACTCTGCTCCCAGCACTGCTTCTTTCCTGATAGTATGAGGTCCCCCTGCTTGCATCCCTTTCCTTCATATGCCAAGAGATTGCCTCCAGGCACAATATAGTCTTACAGATTGACTCCTGCCTCACTGACACAACCACTGCCTATGTTTGCTCATTAACATCTCAGACGCAGCGTTAACAACACATAGAAATCACACACACCACTGGGAATCGTGGCCCAGCCTAATTGCTGGGAGGACACAATTCAATCCAGGACACAGATACATAGTATATAAGCATTTATAGGGAAAAATTTATATGTAAATGCAGTCTTACACTGCTTACTGTCTGTGATACATTCTGTAAAATATGATGTTATATGATTTGGATGATGTGTAAGCATCATATTGTATACTTAGCAAAGCTATATGGTATACTGTAGGACATCTGTATTGTGTTCATCAACATGCTGAAAGGGATGTCTAGTTCTATATCCATGTCACTAGCAATTTCTCCATATTTGATGTAGATTTGGAAACGCTGGTGGTGTAACGGTTAAGAGATAAGATACATCTGTTAACCAAAAGGTTGGCAGTTCGAATCTACCAGGCACTCCTTGGAAACTGTATGGGGCAGTTTTACTCCGTCCTAGAGGGTAACTATGAATCACAATCAACTCAGTGGCAATGGGTTTGGTGTTTGGGATATAGGTCCCTCTCACACTTTTGCTAGCCTTGTAGCTTTCAGTGGTGCTAATCATTTAATAGCTTGGAGAATTTCTTCTTTGTGACAATTGTTGTGATTGTCAAGCAAAACATGCACAAACCACAGACAATAGCGTTCACTGATTTTCCACCTTGATGTTGTTGAATGAGTATTTGTTTTACTTCCCAGTGAATACTTCTCCTTTGCCTCTTGCTGCTGCTATTACTAGCACTGGTTGTGCTGTGTTTGGGAATGCTTATGTCCTTCACAGTCATTTGTTCTGTCCTCCAGCTGGGATTTCTGAACTCTGGTATAACCTTATATGCATGTGAAAGTTGGACAATGAATAAATGAAGATCAAAGAGTCGATGCCTTTGAATTACGGTATTGGCAAAGATATCAAATATACCACGGGCTGGCAGAAGAACAAACACATCTGTCTTTGTAGAGAAGGGTAGCCAAAGTGCTCCTTGGAAGCAAGAATGATGAGACTTCCTCTAAATATTTTGGACACATTATCAGGAGGGGCCAGTCCCTGAAGAAGGACATCATGCTTGGTAAGGCAGAGGGCCAGCCAAGAAGATGAAGACCTTCCACAGGAGGAACTGACACTGAGGCTACAATCTTGGACTCAGACATAGCGATGACGGTGAGGATGGTGCGGGACCAGGCCGCGTGTGGCTCTGCTGCGCGGGGCCAGGCCGTGTGTGGCTCTATTGTGTGGACAGTGACTACGAGTCAGATGCAGTTCAGCATCACCTAACAACAACATTATAACTTTATGGGACAATGGACACATGTGTGGTCAGATGTTGCCCCAACAGACTTTATTTGGTGCATGACTGTGTGTAAATTTATATATTTTCACATAAGCAAATGTTTATGTATAAAATTATATGTGAATAAAATTGGAAAGACAACCGCTAAAATGTGATCAAAGGAATTACTTCTGAAGAGTCAGTTTCTCGGTGACTTTTAGTTTTTCTTTATACTTTTCAGACTTGCTATGAGGCATAAATGTTACTATTTAACATCAGAAAATACAGCAGTTGATGTTATTGTAAAAGTTTTAAAAGTATGAACATGACAACATCTTTAGTTCACCAGCCTGGGCAGTGACTCCATGTACCATGAAACAGTAACAGCCACATGGCCCTGTATTAGAAGCATGCCTGCTGTTAACTGCTTCATTCTTCCTTTGTAGGTGATTGCTTCTGGGACATTAGGGTTAGAGAGATACGGGACCTTAACACTTAAAAAAAGAAGAAGACCATATCACACAACAGTGTTTCTGGAAAAATCCCAGGCCAAAAAAAAGAAATTACGTCACCATTTCCTTCTAAGTGTCAATTATGGTGTGATGCAAAAATCTCTTAAAAGCATTATCCTATTATTGCAAAGGTCATGAAATGGATGCAGTGAAATGACTGCAGAGTACAGGAGTCAAGTGCCAATCAGATCATATGCAAACTCTTGTCACCCTGGGATGGAATTATATTATGCTTTTTATTATAATCTGTCAGAAAATGCTACTGAATATGTAATCTGAGCCTTAAAATGGTTTCTTTTATTCCTTTTGATCCAGTTATTCTACTCCTAAGGAGTCCTGGTGGCACACTGGTTAAAGCACTCAACTGCTAACCAAAAGGTCGGTGGTTTGAACACACTAGCCATTCAACAAGAGAAAGATGTGGCTGTCTGCTTCTATAAAGATATACAGCCTTGGAAACCCTATCAGGCAATTCTACTGGGTCCTATTGGGTTGATATGAGCCAGAATCTACTTGACAGTAGTGGGTTTCATTTATATTGCTCTAAGAAATTATTCTAAGAAAAGAATCAAAGTTGTAATGGAGATTTACACTTTAAAATCACTCTGAATGAAATCAGAAGTTAGCTATATAAATTATGGTCCATCTATATGACTAAATACAGAGATTGAAAACCATGCTGTAGAAGAAAGATAAAGATACTAAGGTACACTTACAATATTAATGACAAAATCAATTTATGCTATAGAAATATGCTGTGTTCAATTATGGGGAAAATATACGTACATAAAATATTTGGTAGAAATATCATTTGGTATTTATCTTTAGATGGCAGAATTATAGTTAATTTTTATTTTCCTCTTGTATCTTTTCTGTGTCTTCCAAAATGAATATAATAAGAATTGTTTACATTGGAAAAAAAAGTCATTGTAAGGAGGAAAAAAGGAGGCTCTGCTTTCGTTTGGTTCTTTAGTTGATTTTAGTCTGTAAAATAGGAGTTTAACAGTGGTTAGAATGGATTTAAAATTCTGAGGACGGTTGACCTAATGGTACTAAAAGGAGTTGTATCTAGTTTAAATCCTTTACAGACTATGAGTAAAAATTTTAATTTGGGCATGTGTACGTTCAGAGGGGGCAGTTGTAGTCAGTGGTAGAATCCTGCCTTCCCTGTGGGAGACTCAGTTCACATTCCTTGCCAATGTACCTCATATGCAGCAATGCACAATGGAATCGGAGATTGACTACACAGCAGCTAACAGCAACACAGTTAAAATAAATAACACATCCACGTGATAGAAATTCCAACTGTATACACTCCACAAAGGGTATAAAATGAAAAGCAAGTCTCCTTTCCACCATCATCCTCAGGCCTCCCACGAGATCACCAAAGGCCTCCAGTTCTCTCCTGAGACGACCTGTGGTGCAGTGGATGACTTTTATATGGCCTTTCAGCTCTGGTCCTGTAACTTCCACCAAATGACTGAGTGAAACCATGCAAATAAGGTGCTTGTGGCCCACCAAGATGATTGGATAGCTTGCTAATGATGCAAATAGGGAACATAGAACCCAAATGGGGTGATTGATAAGTTTTGCTGTCCCAGTAGGCTTAAAAGGAGCCATCTCAGAGGCAGACAGGGAGGACCTCGCTATCACCAAGAACTGGGACTGGAGTACATCTTTCGGATCCCACTTTGCTGTTCTGATAACCTCCTAGAATGAAGAGACAGAGAGCAAGAAAGCTGTAACTCTGGAGATGGCATGAGATGGTGAGAGGCAGAGGCAGAGAAATGGCAGCAGCAGAATCAGGAAGCACAGGGGGCTTCCTGGGCCATGAGCGAAAGAGTGGAGTAGCTGTGGGCAGGAGGCTTCCTGGCAGAATGAAGTGCCACTGAGCACTTGTCAGGGGGCTAAACAGCTTTGTGACACTTGCCCACACAGGGCAGAGGCCAGCCTGAGGGGCCCAGGGGCTAAGAGGCCTTTCTGTAGGCACAGCCAAGGAGCTGCCCTAGTCAAAGAAATGTGTCCTGAGTCCCTCCTGATCCTGGATTGTAGACAGTTACTTCCTTAATAAAGTCTATAATCATGAGTACGGTTTTTGAGTTCGGTGAGGCCATTACAGTGAATTATTGCACCCAGAAGAGAAGTCAAGTGTGCTGTGGGAAGCACAGCTGGTGTCAGAATTGGTAGAAAGGTTGGAGATAGAAGGCAAGTCTCACCTTCATCTCACAGGAAATCAGCCTTGTGCTGATACTGATGGTGATCCTCTTCTGCCCTTTGTGAAGTCAGAGGAGGTTAGATGACCACGATGCTGTTTTACACAATCACTGAAAGCAGCTTCCTGTGTGCTTGTTAGAGATTGGTGAATATACAAGTATGTGTACCATTTAATAATACAGTATGGAGATCACGCATATCCTGATCTTCCTATTCTTTTCACAGTTCAACAGAATCCCACCAAATATTAATAGCTCATTCAACTCTTCATATACTGATAGACAAGTTGAAACTGAGTTAGGGCTGAATTCTCTGTATTCTGCTGCACCTGTCACAACCCTTGGATCATGTGTGTATGTTTATGTGTATGTTTACCTTCCTAAACAGAAGCTAAAGAGTCCTGGTGATGCAATGGTTAAACTTTAGCTGTTAGCTCAGGGATGGGCAGTTTGGACCCACCAGCAGCTCCACGGGAGAAAAGACCTGGTGATCTGCTCCTGTAAAGATTATAGCCTAGGAAACATATGGGGTAGTTCTACTGTGTCCTGTAGGGCCTCTATGAGTTGGAATTGACTTGAAGGCACATAACAACAAATTGAAGCTTCTTGAAAGCATGAACTTGTCTTATTTTTTTGTTTGTGTGCGTGTATCCCCCACTCCCACCCTCATATCCATGCATCCTCAGCAAAATGACTGGCATGTAATAGAACAGCATTTAGTGAAGGAGCAGACCAGTGCGTGGTGCTTCTCTTCCTTATCTGAATATAACATTATATTTTGACCCAGGTTGCAACTGCATTCCTGACTCTTGACAAGCATGGATTTCCACAGTCTTCTGTATAATATTGGTGAACAACTAGACAGTGATAAACTGGCCTCTCTCAAATTCCTGAGCCTGGACCACATCCCACAGAGGAAGCAGGAACACATCAAGGATCCCTTGGCATTCTTCAGGGCACTCCAGGAAAAGAGAATGTTGGAGGAGAACAATGAATCCTTCTTGAAAGAGCTGCTTTACCAAACTCAAAATCTAGACATACTAAAGAGGTACTTTGATGTCAGCAAGCTGGAGATGGAGCAAGAGCTTCAGATACCAGGCAAGGCCCAGGTTTCTCCCTACAGGTGAGTAGAACTTCCACAGTTTGGGGACTTGGAGGTGTGGGTTAAACGGATATGCCTTTGTGGGCAAGGCCAGCTGAGGGTTGTCTGTATGGTATGACTTTGGAGCCTCTGGGAAGATGTTCCACCAGGGTTAGATTAAGAAATTTAATAGTCCTAAACCTTGGTAGGGGAACCCTGGTGGCTTAGTGGTTAAGTGCTATGTCTGCTAACCAAAAAGTTGGCAGTTTGAATCTGCGAGGTACTCTTTGGAGACTCTATGGAGCAGTTCTACTCTGTCCTATAACTTGCTATGAGTTGGAATCAACTCAGTGGCAATGGGTTCAAACCGTAGTGCTATGGTGGTTAAGTGCTAAAGCTGCTACTCCAAAGGACAGCAGTTCAGATATGCCAGATGCTCCTTGGAAACTCTGTGGAGCAGTTCTACTTTGTCCTATAGGGTTACTATGAGTCGAAATCAACTCGATAGCACTGTGTGGGTTAAACAGCAATAAGAAAAATCCTGATGGCATAGTGGTTATATACTACTGACACTAAACAGAAGGTTTAGCAATTCAAATCAGCCCAGTGCTCCTTGGAAACCTATGGGGCAGTTCTACTCTGACCCATAGGTTAGCTGTAAGTTGGAATCAACTTGATGACAGTGGGTATTCTTATTGCAATTTTTTACATTATTAGTGCAAAAATTATTACAAAATAAATTGTAATTACACAATAGGATGTATTTTGTAATAAATTTTGCATTGAAAACATTAAAAATTAGAATAGAAATACCTTAGTACAAGGTGAAAAAAACCTTTTGCCATTGAATTGATTCTGACTTATAGTGACCCTACAGGACAGAGTTGAACTGCCCTATAGAGTTTCCATGCAGTGCCTGGTAGATCTGAGCTGCTGCTCTTTTGTTTAGCAGTTGTAACTACAACTACAGTTGTAACCTGTAGGTTAATGGAGTTTCTAAAAGGGTCACAGAAGCTTTCAATTGTATTTGGTCTAGGTCAAATTGAGAAAGCTTTGGAGAGATACTTCTAGGGTAGAGATTCCGTGAGAAGATAGATGAACCAGATGTTAACAATGAATAACTTGTGTTTCTATATATTTTTTTATTGTTTCAGAATTTTAATTTTCTAATTTAATTTTGAATTAATATGGTTTATAATTGAAGTTATTGTCCTTTTCACCTGTAGTATTGAAAAGTTTGCTGACATAAAATACTCCTTTGTTCTTCCATTCAGCAAGTATATCCCAAGAATCTTAGCATTTATACCAAGAAACAGTAATACTTGAGTGAGTCTTTCTTTGATCTGAGAACTTCTCAACACAGGAAACTCAGGTCCAAAAGACACGCTCTGCTGTTGGTGCTGCTTTCTTAATGTTACGAGGTTCTCAGCTCTGTGCTTACTTCCCTTTCCTTTTATCTTTTGTAGGGTAAAAGGATAAAAAATGGTGCAAGCCACATTCCAGGGAAACTCCCTTTACATTGGAGCAGGAATGTGATCTTAGGAAGGATTTTATAGTTTCACCCCAATTCTCTTTAACATGGTCCAGTCCATTAACCGCGGGCAGAGATTAGGATTTACAGCATAAGAAAATCACAAAATGGAAGGCAATTACACAATACCGGGAATCACGCCCCAGCCATATTGCTACACACACTTTGGGGGGAACACTACTCAAACCATGACAATGATCCTATAGGACTGAGTAGAGCTGCCCCATGTGGTTTCCAGGGAACATCTGATGGATTCGAACTGTTGACTTTTCAGCTAGCAGCCATAGTTCCTAACCACTGTACTACCAGGGTTTCCCAAAGGTGCAAGGAAGGAGGGAATGCAGCCTGGGGACACCTAGGAAGGTTTGGGAAGGCTTGAGCTGATTTTTAGTGCATAAGGGCAGTCTACAGAGAGCCAAGGGGCTAGGGGAGAAGGAAGTGAGGGGAGGGAGAACATAGCACAGAAGGGGGAGTGGGTAGGGTATCTGGGTGTGTTTGGAGCCTCAGGTTCCTTGGTGTTGGTGGAATCTGTGAGGTCTGTGTGAGTGTGTATGAGGAGATGGGGGGTGGGGGGCTGAGGTGAGATGGGGGAAGATGAGCAGGGCTCAGGCCACAAAGATTCTTGAATTCTAGAACCAACTATATGGCCTACCTACTGAATGAAATAAATGGGAGGATACTGACAACTTTTAATTAGGGGACTGATGATCCAGTTTGCATTTTAAAAAGCATAATTTCAAAAAATCCATTTTTTAAAAATTTTCATTGTTAGATGTCAAGATGGTTCTGACTCATAGTGACTGTATGCACAACAGAAGAAAACACTGCCAAGTCCTGGGCCATCTTCACATTGTTGTTACCCTTGAATCCATTGTTGCAGACACTTGGTCAACCCATCTGCTTGAAAGTCTTTTTCTATTCCACTGACTCTCTGCTTCACTAAGCAGGATGTCCTGTTTTAGGGACTGATCCCTCCAGATAATGTTCAAAGTATGTCAGACGAAGTCTAGCCACCTTTCTTTCTAATAAGCATTCTGGTTGTACTTCTTCCAAGACAGATGTGTTCATGTATCTTAGTCCTTGAAGTGACATCTTTGTTTTCTAATACTTTAAAGAGATCTTTTGCAGCAGACTTGTCTGAAGAAACAGGCTGCTTGATTTCTTGACTGCTGCTTCCATGTGTGTTAATAGTGGATCCAAGTAAAATGAAACCCTTGACAAATTTAGTCTTTTTTGCCTTTATTATGATGTTGCTTATTGGTCCAGTTGTGCCTATTTTTGTTTTCTTTATGTTGAGATGTAATCCATTGGCTGTGATCTTTGTTCTTCATCAGTAAGTGCTTCATGTCCTCCTCATTTTCAGCAAGGAAGATTGTGTCATGTGCATATCAAAAGTCGTTAATGAGTATTCTTCTAATCTTGATGCCAAATTCTTTTCTATATAATCCAGCATCTCATTATTTGCTCAGTATACAGTGTGGTGGAAGGATACAACCCTAATACATCCTTTTCTTTTCATTAAACCATTAGGTATACCAGTATTTTGTTCAAATGACTGCCTTTTGGACTATGTACAGGTTCCTCATGAGAACAATTAAGTGTTCTGGAATTCCCATTCTTCAAAATGTTATCCCTAATTTGTAGTGATCCGCACAGTTGAATGTCTTTGCACAGTCAATAGAACACAAGTAAACATCTTTTTTGGTATTGTCTGCTTTCAGCCAAGATCCATCTGACATCAGCAGTGGCATCCCTGATTTCACATCCTCTTCTAAATCCAGTTGATTTTTGGTAGATCCCTGTCAATGTGTGGCTGCAACTGCTTTTGAATGATCTTCAGCAAAATTTTGCTTGCATGTGATATTAATGATATTGTTTGATAATTTCCACGTTCAGTTGGATTGCTTTTCTTTGGAGCAGGTACAAATATGGATTTCTTCTAGTTTGTAGGCCAGTTAGCTGTCTTCTGAATTTCTTGGCATAGGCAAACAAGCACCTCCAGTGCCGCATCCCTTTATCGAAACATTTCAATTAATATTTCATCAGTGTCTGGACCCTTGTTTTAGGCCAATGCTTTCAGTATAACTTGGACCTCTTTTTTCAGTATCATTGGTTCATAATCACATGCTGCCTCCTGAAATGGCTGAACGTCAACTAGTTCTTCTTGGAAATGTGATTCTGTATGTTCTTTCCATTGTATTTTGATGCCACCTGTGTCTTTTAATATTTTCCACATAGAATTCTTCAATATTGCAAGCCGAGGCTTGAATTTCTTCCTTAATTCTTTCAGCTTGAGAAATACCAAGTGTATTCTTCCCTTTTGGTTTTTTATTTCCAGGTCTTTGCACATCATTGCTGTATAGTACTTTACCTTGTCTTCTCGTTGCCCTTTGAAATCTTTCTGTTCAACTCTTTTACTTCATCATTCCTTACTTTTGACTCAGTTACTCTATGTTAAAGAGCAACTTTCACCATTTCTTCGGATGTCATTTTGGTCTTTTCTTTCTTTCCTGTCTTTCTAATGACCTCTTGCTTTCTTCAGGAATAATGTCCTTGATGTTGTTCTACAGTTCTTCTGGTGTTTGGTGTTTAGTATTCAATGCATCGAATCTATTCTTGAGATGATCTCTACATCTAGGTGGGATGTATCCAGATCATACTTTGACCCTCTAATTTTCTTCACCTTCAACGTGAACTTGCATATCAGCAACTGATGGTCTGTTCCACAGTTGGCTCCTGGCTTTGTTCTGACTGATAATATTGAACTTTTCCATTGTCTTTTTCCCAGGTATAGTCTATTTGTTTCTGTTTCCATCTCACTAGGTCCCTGTATATAGTCACTGTTTATGTTGTTGAGAAAAGGTATTTGCAATGAGGAAGTTGTTGGTCTTGCAAAATTCTATCATGTGGTCTCTGACACTGTTTCTTTTACCAAAGCCGTATCTTCTAATTACCAGTCCTTCTTGGTTTCCAAATTTCATATTCCAATCACCAGTAATTATCAGTGCATCTTGAATGCATGTTTGATAAACTTCAGGCTACAGAAGTTTGTACAGATTTTTAATTTCTTCATCTTTGGCCTTACTGGTTACTGGGTAAATTTGAATAACAGTTGTATTAACTGATTTTCCTTGTAGGTACATGGATATTATCCTATCACTGACAGGACTGTACTTCAGGACAGATCTTGAATTGTTCTTTTTGGTGATGAATGTAACACCATTCCTCTTCAGTTTGCCTTTCCTGTCATAGAAGACCTTATGGTCGATATGACTATTGCCTTGTTCTGAGTGATAATATTGAAATTTTCTGTTGTCTTTTTGACTTCTTCACTGCAGATATCTTTTCTCAACAGCATAGACTATTGCCTACAACTAGGACTCAAAACGGCCGCTGTCACTGTTATCTAGGATATCGATGTTTGTGTGTTCCATTTCATTTTCTGTACTTTCTCATTTTCCTAGATTCATACTCCATACAGTCTACATTCTGATTATTAATGGATATTTGCAGCTGTTTCTTCTCAGTTTAAATCATGCCACATCAGCAAATGAAAGTGGTGAAAGCTTAATTCCAGCCACATCCTTAAGTGTGACTGTGCTTTGAAGAGGCAGCTCTTTCCTGGTCATATTATAAGTGTCTTCCAACCAGAGGAGCTCATTCTGGTGGTATATCAGTGTTCTGCTGCTTTCACCTGGCTATTTTTCACAAGTAGACTGCCAGGCCCTTCTTCCTAGTCTGTCTTAGTCTAGAAGCTCCTCTGAAACCTGTCCACCCAGGAAAACCCTCCCAGTATTTCAAATCTCGGTGGCAAATCTTCCAGTATTGCAGCAACACACAAGCTACCACAGTATGACAAACTGACAGACACGTGGTTGTTTTTAGTAGACCATGTTTGTACTTTACGATGAAGGACAAAAGAAAACCAAGATTAATTTAACTGAAATTAACTGAAAGGCAAAGCTGCTCGAATTTGAAATTCTGTTCAGGGTGGGATAGTTGGACATTTGTTGTTGTTATTGTTGGGTGCCATCGAGTTGATTTCAACTTACAGTGACTCCATGTGACAGAGAAGAACTGCCTCTGAGGATTTTCTAGGCTGTAATCTTTACAGGGAGCACTGGTGGTGCAGGGATTAAGAGTCCAGCTGCTGACCAAAGACTGGCAGTTTGAATCTGCTAGCTGCTACTTAGATGCCCTACGGGACAGTTTTACTCTGTCCTATAGGGTCACCATGAGTCAGTATAGACTCAACAGCAGTGGGTTTCATTTTTTTGGTTTTAATCTTCACAGGGGCAGTTTAGCAGGTCTTTCTCTGGCAGAGCTGCTGGGTGGGTTCCAACTGTCTACCTTGCATTACAGCTGAGCTCTTAACTGTTGTGCCGTAGTTGGTACATTACCAAGTAGCTTTCTGTGTCGCTACATTGGTCTCGTAATGTCATGTCACTGTCTTTAAAGGGAAGTCATTGGAATCAAGTCTACCGTGGCTCTGTATTTCAAATGGGAACTTATATGAGGAAGTATTTCTAAAGTGGCTTCATTTTCTACTGCAGGGTCATGCTTTATCAGATTTTTGAAGACGTAAGCAAAGAGGAGTTAAAGTCCTTTAAGTTTCTCTTGAGGAAGGAGATTCCCAAGTGTAAACTGGATGATGACATGGTAAGACTGCTACCGTGCCAAGATTCATTACAGGGAATTGGTCAGGTGGTGAGAATTTCCAAGATTGAAGAGGAGGGAGGGTTCTTTAAGGACAAGCAACCTAGATTCCCGTATTTTAACTAGGGGAGAAGAAAGATGTCAGGCATGGATTTTATAGATATAATTCCTTTGTAGACTATAAAGTGCTGCTCACATTAACTGTCAGGAGAGAAGATGGGCTGTTTGTTGGGGCCCTGCCCAGCAGAGCCGGAAGACAAATGTGGGCCTGTGGCATTCCCCTCATTTCTGTAGTCCCTGAAACAGCCTGGAACTTGGAACTGGGGTAGAAGTGGGGTGGGAGCTCAGGTGCCGAGCTGGATTGGGTGGCAGAGACAAGGTAGAGGTGTAAGGTGGTCCCCAGGGTCCATTGTGGCGATCAGGCTGCTGCGTCTCAGCCAGGTGCTTCAGGCTGCTTCCCAATGGCCACACTGACATGGCTTCTATTCTGTCACTCGTGTCTTTCTGGCCCAGTAAACACAGCTGGCCCTACCTCCACATCTCCTTGTAGTCTATTGGCTTTCTAAGACCAGCATACCCTCTCTTGGAAAGCAGAAGAGGGCCTTTGGTTTTGAGAAAGTGGAAGCAAGAAAAAAAATGTCATCAAAAAACCAGTGTCACTCAAATCAGGCTTCCAACTTTGTTTCTCCTCCTGCTAGACTTTGCTGGATATTTTCATAGAGATGGAGAAGAGGGTCATCCTGGGAGAAAAAAACGTGGACACCCTGAAAAGAATCTGCGGCCAAATCAATCCGAGCCTGCTGTCGAAAATCAGCATTTATGAAGAGTTAAGCAGAGGTAGATGTGACCTGACAGCAAGTGTGTTTTGAAATCGTGTCCTAAAATTGGCAGGGCCTTCCGTCATCACAACTGCTTCTAACCAAATGTGGGGGCGGGTTTCTTTTTAATTCAGATGGAAGAGGCAGCCTTGGAAGAAGTTCAGATGGATCTTCAAATGGTAACACTTGGAAATAATGTTTTCACCACTTAATTTACTGTCACCTCTATGAACTTTCTGCCACGTCCACATCTTAATGGACATATTGTCCTGATACCAGGAAAAAGCTTTGGTGACTATTGGCATTCACATCTTCTACACGTTGAAAGATGTAAAAAGAGTCGTCAAAAGACAAACCTCAACAAGTTTGAAACAGGGACAGAATTTGCCCTTCTTTCCCTACTCCCTCCTTCCCTCCCTCCCCCCTCCTTCCTCCCTCCCTCCCTCTCTCCCTTCCTTCCCTCCTTTTTTCCTTCCTTCCTCCCTCCCTTCCTTCCTCTCCCTCCCAGCTTGTCTCCCTCCATCTTTCCTCCCTCTCTGTCCCTCCCTCCTCCCTTTTCTGTTTCTCTGTTTTTTCCCTCCTTTCTCTCTCTTTCTCCCACTCTCTCTTGCTAGCTTGCTAGCTTGCCTTCTTGTGTGATGCACTGGGTAGTTGAGTTCAAGGACTCCCTAGTGGCATAAATGGTTGAACACTTGCCTACCAGCCAAAGTTGGTGGATCAGACTCATTCAGAGACACCTTAGAAGGCAGGTCTGGCAGGCTGCTTTGGACCAGTCATAGTCTTTAAAACCCTGTGGAGGAGTGCTGTTCTGCACATATAGGTAAACTATATTCAAGATATTTCCAGAATTCTTTGGTTACATCACTTACCCCTTCAGCTAAAATAATTTAGTCTGCCCTTCCTGACAGAGGCTCTTTGACTGAATGTGAGTTGAGTCATTCATTGTCTAGGCACCACCTGCCTGCCTCACCCTGGAATAGCTCCAGCCAGGTTTTACGTTTTATGTCAGAGAAGGAATTCAGTCCAATCTGCTGTCCTTTTTTCTACCTGGGTAAACTAGACCCAACAAGGAGAAGGGAATCTCAAGAAGAATCATCTTCACAATTTTGATTATTGAAAAATTACCTCTGACTATAAAAATGACAGGAAACTGTGGTGGCATAGTGAGAAAAGTGCTACATCTGCTAACCAAAAGGTTGGCAGTTCCAATCCGCCAGGTGCTCCTTGGAAACTCTATGGATCAATTCTATTATGAGTTGGAGCCAACTCAACAACAGTGGGTTTTTGTAAAAATTATGCATCTTCACTGAAGATTATTTTAAATTCAGAGGAATTAAAAAAAAAAAAAACCCAGGAGTCCCATCACCCTATAAATACGAATATTGGAATATTTTTGTTATATTTTCAACTTGGCTTTGTATGTTTCTGTGTGTATATGTGTGTATGTGTGTGCAGCGATCCAATTTGTTTTGGCTCCTTCTTTGTTAAGCACTGTAGTTGTTAGGTGCTGGCAAGTTCATTTCAACTCACATCGACCCCATGAGACACAGTAGAACTGTGCTGGCAAGTGTAATCTTTACATGAGTAGATGGCCAGGTCTTATCTCCCACAGATCCACTCATACGGTCAAGCTTTTGTTTATAATAGGTGAGCGCTCACCCTTTGCACCACCAGGCTTCCTTGTGAAAGAAGAAGCCTAAGGGATGTTGATGCAACATCCTTCTAACTGCACACCAGCCTGAGCTCATGGCACTAAAGGGTTAAAATTCTTTGAAATCAGTCATTTACTGAGTTAGTGCTTTCCAGGAGTTTTACTAGACAGTATCTCAGAAATACCACATAATGCAGCCTAGCCATGCGGAGGAATATAAAATCACGGCGCTTCTTGGCGGTAGTTCTCCCTTTGGGGAGGAGACCTGGTGTTTCCAGAAGCAGGTTAATTGCTCAGCCTTCAGAATTCCCACGGACTGAAAGATATATTCAAGATCTTTGAATTTTAATTTTAGTCTTTGAATTTTAATTTTTAAATGGACCTTATGTTGTCCTAAAGGAGCCTTGGTGATGCAGTGGTTAAGTGCTCCGCTGCTAACCGGTGGCTGCTCTGCAGGAGAAAGATGTGGCAGCCTGCTTCCATGAAGATTCCAGCCTTGGTAACCCTGCGGGGCAGTTCCTGCTCCCTGTGCGTTGGAATCAACTTGACTTGGCCGCTGTTGAATGCTGTCCTAGCTGCTACATTTTTTTTTTTTTTTTTTTTTTACCAAAGTACTTTGCCTACCATGTCTCATTCTAGATGTGTCTCTTGATTACTTGCAGGGGAGGAGTTGTTGGCAGAGCTGACTATCTCTGACTGTCCTAGAGAACTGAGAAGTGAGTCACAGGTAGGCAGACACCCCAATCGCTCTTTCCTTTTGCTTTGCAGATGCTAATTATTGTATTCATTAGATTTTTAAACTACCAGATAAATCAGCAAGGAACGGAAACTTACAAATTTCTAGGAAAATAGAAGTTACAAAAAGACATTTAGAATGTGGCTTTAAAATTTTTTTTTAATTGTCATCTCTTCAGTTTTCTTTGGCTTGGCTCTTCAGTTTTCAGTAAATTAAATTTTAATTTTCAAACAAAAGACAAAATTGTTGGAACGGTTGGAGGGTGAAAAGGATAGGAAACTGCCTCTGTAATCTTCCCAGGAACAGTATCAGCCTGAAGATGGAAGACTATGGGGAGAGCATATGCAGCAGGGTTGGAAAAGGCAAAGAAGGCTTGTCTCCTAGTTTGACATTTGAAAATATTTCTCCGCTGTAATTAAATATGAGTAGCGAACTTTCATGATTTAGCAGCCTTTGTATCTTCATCTTGATAAAATCAGTTCAATAATTTCATTCCTAGGTCTAACAGTGATGTCATGGGTAAGAGCTCAGCTGTTAACCGGAAGTCTGGCAATTCAAATCCACTCCTTAGAAAACCCATGGGACAGTTCTACTCTGTCCTATAATGTCACTATGAGTCAGAATCAGCTCAGTGGCAACTGTTTTGTTTTTTTTTTTAAAGACATAACAGCTTCAGTTTATGTAATATTTAACAATTACCAAATGCATTCTGACTCATCAGCCCATTCCCTCCTGCCTCGGTGCTATTTGCTATCAGGCTCCTCACCAGACCTCTCTCAGCCTGAAAATTGAAGATTAACCAAAGTAATGTGGCACTTTGTAAACAAAACCCTGCAAGTATTATCCTCATTGAACAACTAAAGTTATTGAGTCTAGGACAGACTACATTGCTCTTATGTGTCATGAAGTTCATTCCAGCTCATAGTGACCTGACCCTATGGGACAGTGTTTCCCGGACTGCAAATCTCAATGGGAGTAGATCGCCAGGTCTTTCTCCTGCAGAGCTGTTGGTAGGTTCAAACTACCAGCTGTTTTATTAGCTGCCAAGTATTTAATGGTTGTCCTACCAGGGCTCCTTACAGGTCAGGTGACTTACCCAAAGTCTGATGGCTATTAAGTCAGAGAGACAGGAATTCCACCCTCTAGCAGGACTGCTTCTCTACCTCAAGACTTGCATCTAAGTGCCAACCAATGTCAGCACTGAAACTGTCCTGGGAACATGAGCAGGACACAGGGCCACCTCTAACAGGTTCTGTAAAGTCCTTCAGTCTGGATGCTGGGATCTGCAACATAGCCACAGCCTGCCTGACTAATGCATCTCACTCCAACAGCTCCTGTGGTCCTGAGAGCTTAAGATATCAGCTTTAAAAAGCCTGGAGACCACACCATGTCATGTCTGAAGAGCAGGCACCTAGCTTAGTGTAGAACCCCAGCCGAGCTGAGGAGAAAGCCAAGAGAAGCAGAAGGTCATGGAGGGGCAGCCATTCATTCAATCAGCAACTCTTGATTGAACACTTCCAAGTTCTTAGATTTAGTCCCTAGCACGGATGGTATCTGTCTGAAGGAGTCTTCTGTAAACTAAGAGAAGCAAATAATCATACTAAAAGTAATGACAACAATCTCGATATATGTGCAATATGTTCAGAAGGCCCAAAAGTTGGGGCCTTGACTTTACACGCTAACTTTGGGGCAAAAGTCTTGGGGAGATCCAGGAACAGGTGGAAACTCATTCTTCAGAGAAAGAGTCTCAAGGTGGATTGGAACAATGGAAAGCCAACCTGGCTCAGGGGACAGCCCAACATCTTACTGTGGATTGTTTGTTCACATCTTTAATGTTTGTCCCACAGAGTCAGCTCCTAGATTGGGTTTTTGTTTTCCAGATATTGCACAAAGTTTACCCAATGAAAAGCAAGCCTCGGGGATACTGTTTGATCTTCAACAATTATACATTTGAGGAAGCACGGAAGAATGGGCCCAAGCATAGCAACTTGAAGGATAGACATGGAACAGACTTGGATGCAGGTTAAGTATAATCCAAAATAGAAAAGTGAAATATTTCTTATACCTATGCTTTTAACCAAAAGGAGAGAACAGAAAGTACCCACAGGACCATGTTTGTTTGTTTTTGAAAAAAAGGATGCAACCGAATTTCCCGGTGGAGGTGAAGAACAATCTTAAATATTTGTTAACTTGTTCATTTTTGTTTTAAAGAAGTTAAATTTTTTCAAAGCATGGCATATATGAAGTATTACATCCTACTAAAAGTCAGCTTATTAAAAGCTGCAGTAAGACTTGTTTTTAATTCAACTAAATATAAAATGTGAAGTGCGCTAAGTAAAAAAACTGCCTTGATAGCAAGACCACTTATATAAGGTGTGTTTGCAAGAGTTGAGTTACTTAATGCAGCAGAAATTACAGGTCCTTCACATGTTTCAAATATTAAACTAGCTAGAAATGCTTTTGGACAGTCTCTTTAAGCTCTGATTGAGAACTTACAAGTTACATTTAAAAAAAATTGTGGCATATGAATATAAAAATGACTTCAACTAAAAATAATAATAGAAATAATCCACTCTGACCACTGTGATTATTAAGACTTTTGATTTGACTTGATGTTCATGACAGATAACGACATTTTGCAAAGTTTAGAAAATCAATGTAGGCTGATGATAATCATCAGGACTCTGAAATGATTCCTGTTAACAGCTGATTTGTTATTCAAGCAAATCAATTCTGTGGTTTTACAAAACCGCAGGTGAAGTCTGTCGAGTGTGTCGTTCATCATCATACATCTTGATACTGAAGAAACAGTTTCGAATCTCTGATTTCTGTTGATCTAACATTAAGTTTCTCTTTAAATAACACTCTGTTGTGCTTCTGGCAGCTGATGTTCCTTACATCTAGCCCATTATTGACTTGGTTCTGGTGGGCACTTGAGTTTGCATGCCCTGCTTTTTCTGCCCGTCTTCTTCTGTTCCATGCCAAGTGGGTAAAAGTAGGAGACCTACCTGCTTCACTCATTTGAGAAGATCTAGCATAAATTAAGTAGTACATTTTATTCAAAAAGTTTTAAAACTTTTTTTCTGGTTATGTAATAATTTTATGAAATAACAAAAGTATTGACTTAATAGAACATGGAGAAAGAATAAGTAACTCACTGTGTGGTGACTGTTGGCCAAGCGTAAGTGTTGTTAGTTTACACATCTTGCAGACTAGTTCTGAAAACACAAGGCAGCAATAGTCTCCTCTTTTCCTTATTAACCTCTTGATTTGGCAATGTCCTCAGCTGGTGGCGATAAATATCAGCAGCCAGTTACTATTTCAGTGGGTCTTGTTCTTTACATTCTGGTCGAAATGCTTGTCTGAGCCATGTTAGGCCCATTAGTGGTGCTGTCCAGCTCTGGGTTGTGGTATGGGAATTATTGTACTGTAATAGGAACTTCCCTTCTTACATTTTTCAGATGCTTTGCAAAAGACCTTTGGTGACCTTCACTTTGAGGTAGTGCCTTTCAAAGACAAATCTGCAAGGGAAATCTGTAAAATTCTGAAATCTTACCAAAACACAGACCACAGTAACAAAGACTGCTTCGTCTGCTGCATCCTCTCTCATGGAGACAAGGGCATCATCTATGGCACTGATGGGCAAGAGGCCTCCATCTATGAACTGACCTCTTACTTCACTAGTTTAAAGTGCCCCTCCCTTGCCGGCAAGCCCAAAATCTTTTTTATTCAAGCTTGCCAAGGGAATAACTACCAAAAAGGTATAGCCATCGAGACTGACTCAAAACAGCAGGAAGCCTCTGTAGAAGACACGTTATCCCGGAAGACCTACATTCCAGATGAGGCTGACTTTCTGCTGGGGATGGCCACTGTGAATAACTGTGTTTCCTACCGAAGCCCCATAGATGGGACCTGGTATATCCAGTCACTTTGTGAGAGCCTGAGAGAAAGATGTCCTCGGTAAGTTTTGCCTGCCCTCCCTTTCTCAGTGTTATGCTACCTATCTCTCCATGACCACCTCCATACATCTATATCCAAAAGTTACTAGAAGTTGCTTTATGGTTAGTATTAATAGGTCTGATTAGTGTCCTAAGGAGTGTTTCCATTCATCTCTAAACATCTTCCTGAGGGGTTTGACTTACTCTGCATCTCAAAAGCAATCAGGGAATCACAGAGCTAGAAAGGATGGTAAAGTCAGGTATTCCAGCTCTTGCTGTCTTTTAGGCAGGAACATGACCAAGTCAAACCAACTAATTTTGGAAATCTTTCAAGATAGTAGTAACCACTTAGTGTTGAACACTTTCTAACCTTGTAAAAAGTTCTACGGTCAACCAACCTAACACTTTCTCGGTACATTGTGGGAGATAAGTTGATCATCATCAGCTTTAGTAACAAACCTTTATCTTCTTGACGATTTGGTCTGCTTTGGAGCCACGACATGTGGGACAGTATCCTTTCCTCATTTATTACATCATATGCTTCCTTTAAATGAAAGTTCCTATGTCACAGATTACCTAAATGCACACACACCTGACAGACATGTAGCGAAGAATCTTCTGCAGGTTCCTTCTAGCTCTATATCTCATTATGTTTTGTGTGGATTCAGAGTGAAAATTTCCCATGGCAGATAAAGGAACTGACCTGCCCTCCTATCTGTATGTTTTCCTGATGCGAGGCCCTGAATCCTACAAGGTTCTAGGGTCTAGCTGCAGAGGTAAAAGAACAGACAAAGCTGAGAGGCTGGTGAGAAACAGGCAAGACTGGCTGCGGGAGACATTCAGTTCTCCCTCGCCTAGCTCTGCAGGAGAGAAGTTCTGACCGTCTGCTCCCATAAGAATTACACACTAAGTAACGCTATGGGGCACTTCTGCTCTGTCGTACAGGGTTGCTATAAGCTGGTGTTGACTCCACATCACACAACAACAAAAAAAAATGATTGAATCATAGATGAATCCACAGAGGCAATGTCATTTGAGTCAGAGAGTATTGGGGAACATTATGGGGATCATGGGGCTTAGTGACATGGTACATGGAACAGAAAGAGGTGCACCACATCAGGAGGGAAAGAAATCAAATCAATTGTGCCAAATCAGTGCTGGCACAAGGGTGTCTCATGGTCAGTAGAGGTTCCTGCCACCCCAAAACCAAAGATAATTTATTAACTAGGCTTCAGACTGATTCATTCTGGTTTGACCCCTGCTGATCCCTCGGGAATTCTTAAGACTCCCCTGGGGATCTTGTTAAAATGTAGATTCTGATTCAGTATATCTGGGAGTAGAAATGCAACTTCTCAGTAGGGTCAAACTGGAATGAAGTGATTTGAAACCCTGGACAAGTCTTCTATCTGGAAAGCTGTGATAGGTCTGAGTTTCCAAAAACAACCCCAAATCATTTGCTGTCATGTCCATTCCAACTCATGGCAATCCCATGCGTTACAGTACCCCATATGAACTGAGCTCCATGGAGTTTCCTTGGCTTAATCTCTGCAGAAGCAGACCACTAGGACTTTCTTCCATAGTGGTGGTGGGTTCCAACTACCACCCTTCTGGTTGGCAGCTGAGCACAAACTGTTGGCGCCAGCCAGGGACCATGGTCTTATCTTAACCCCAAACTCACTGCCGTCAAATCCACTCAGACTCATAGCGACCCTAGAGGACCAAGTAGGACTGCCCCATAGAGGTTCCAAGGAGCACCTGGCAGATTTGAACTGCTGACTTTTTGGTTAGGAGATGTAGCACCTAGTCACAAAAGCCATCAGGGTTACCCTGTCTTAGCTTATTAGCTTGATTTTTTTAGGGACAGAACTAATTCATTTAGTACAGCAGGTGAAACAGTTCATCAGAGTCCTTTTCCCCGCCCACTTTCACAACGTTCTGCTGTTTTCAGAGGCGATGACATCCTCACCATCCTGACGGAAGTGAACTATGAAGTAAGCAATAAGGATGACAAGAAAAATATGGGCAAGCAGATGCCACAACCTACATTCACACTGAGAAAAAAACTCTATTTTCCTCTTGATTGATGCTACTATTTATCTGCATATCATTGCTGCTTTTGGGATAAGCTGATGCTGCTATTCTAATAAGCTGTTTTCCATTCTGTTTTGCACCATTTTTTTAAGGCAGGAAGGGGAGAGGAGGGAGAACATTCTCATATTACTGCAGTGAGATCAGTCCAAGTCTCTGCTTCTCCAATAACATCAGTCACTATTGAACATTTATAACCACAGTCATTATTTTAAATGCATTTTTAATTAGTGAAAAAATTTATAGTAAATGCAAAAGGTATATTAAGTTTATAAGTTAACATATAAGGTCCCCAAACAGTGGCAGAATATTTCTTTACACAGAACAAGTTAAAGTCATGTTCCTCTTAAATTGTTAACCTTTTTTTCAAAAAGCAAAAGCAAGAATTTAAAAGCATAATTCCCAACTTTTTACTTTGAACATGATGTTAATAGAAGCATGAAACCCTTACAAAGCATGAAAGAGGAGGAAGTGCTAAAAGCTGTCTACCCCCCAGAGGCCTCAGGTGATTTCACAGACTGGCCTCCTGGCTGCCCCGTGGTTTCCAAGGAGCCCTTGGTGGATTGGAACTGCCATCCTTTTGGTTCACAGCTGTAGCCTTTAACTACTGCACCCCTAGGTTTCCCCTTAGCTACCTCGGTGCAGATTCTGTCTGGCAGAATTTGGGGGATAACTGGTATCCAGACAAATGTCAGTTACATTCTCTCAGTGGCCACTGACATAGATTTTTCTTATCTGACCTTATTTAAAAAAAAAATCTCAGGTGTTGAGGTTCAGTGTGTAATGCCCTCACTCCCAGCCTGAGCCCTGCCAGCAAGTGGGACCAAAAGCCTCACCAACAAGTGTGCCTTCTTTCCTTGACTTGTCTTCCGAGCAGGGAATGCATTGTTTCTGTGACAGAAGATAGCGTGTTTCTGTTGAGGCTTCCATTTCATGAGACCTGGGGATGATCCTCCTTGCTTTTACTACTCTTAAGGGTACCGTTAAAGGTGCAGAAGAAAATACCAACTTCAGTGTTTCTGTTTCTGGAATCCCTTTCCAAGTTCTGCTCACACTACTTTTGTAGACTTATTTTTTAATGTAAATTTGAAAATATTAATTCTTCTGTAAAAAGTTAAAAAAGTTATTTTGCAATTTTTTATAATCTTCCAGTACTACTTGTTCTGTTTCTTCTCCTGCACCTGTTGTAATATATCCATGCTTCTCTGCTGGCCAGCCTGACGTGCTTTTTTGCTAGCAATGCTGGCTGGCTTCCTTTCATGCAGTTGTGTTTGCCTTGTTTTCTGTATATTTTAAATATTAGGTATTAAGTTATCTTTAAGAAGTCATATTTTTTTGCAAGTTTTTAAAAAATAGTTTACAATAGAATAAAATGTGAATTCATTTTACTCTTGTTTGGAGTTGTTATTGGTGTGTGTGTGTGTGTGTGTGTGTGTGTGTGTGTGCTTGGTTTGGTGTTTTTGCCAGTGTCATCTTACAGGTGGAAAATGGTTGATTTGTAGCTGTTGTGCCTCCCCAGTGTGGGGAGTCCCTGCGTTAACACAGAGTAACACAGAGGTACCTCAAAAGAAATGCCTGGCAATCTTCTGAAAAAACAGGCATTGAAAACCCTACAGATCCACTGATGTAGAAAAGGCATTTGATAAAGTCCAACACCCATTCATGCTAAAAACTCTTAGCAAAATAGGCATAGATGGAAAATTCCTCAAAGCAATAAGGGCCATTTATACAAAGCCAACTGCCTACGTCATCCTGAATGGAGAGAGACTGAAGAAGTTTCTCTTGAGAACAAGAACTAGACAAGCATGCCCACTCTCACCTCTCCTATTCAACATTGTACTAGAAGTTCTAGCCAGAGCAATTAGACAAGACCAAGAAATAAAGGGCATCTGCATCAGCTAAAAAGAAGTTAAAGTCTCCCTGTTTGCTGATGATACAATTGTATATTCAGAGAATCCCAAAGAATCAATAAGTAAACTACTCAAACTGATAGAATAATGCAGGATACAAGATAAACATAAGTAAATCAGTAGGATTCCTTTATACCAACAACGAGACTGTCAATGAAGAAATCATCAAATCAATACCATTTACGATAGCCCCTAAAAAGATAAAGTACCTAGCAATTAATCTAACCAGAGAAATAACAGACCTTTACAAAAAGAACTACAAGCCTTTACTACAAGAAACTAAGAGAGACTTAGATAAATGGAGGAACCTACCCTGCTCATGGATAGGAAGACTTAACATTGTGAAAATGTCTTATTTTACCCAAAGAAATTTACTTAAATAATGCAATCCCAATACAAGTTCCAGTGTCATTTTTTAATGAGATAGAGAAACAAATCACCAATTTTGTTTGGAAAGGGAAGAAGCCCTGGAAAAGTAAAGTACTACTAAAGAAGAAGAACACACTGGGAGGCCTCTCGTTACCCAACTTCAGAATCTATTACACTGCCACAGTGGTCAAAACAGCCTGGTACTGGTACAAGAACAGACAGACCAATCAATGGAAGAGAGTTTAGTCCCCAGAGATGACACCATCTGCCTATGAACAGTTGATATTCAACAAAGGCCCTAAGACATTGAAATGGGGTAAAAACAATCTCTTCAACAAATGGTGCTGGCAAAATTGGATATCCATCTGCAATAAATTGAAACAAGACCCATATCTTACACCTTATAAAAAACCAACTCAAACTAGATAGGCCAGGTGCCGTAAAAGACCTAAATATCAAATCTAAAACAATACAGCTCATCTAAGAAAAAGTAGGAACAACAATGGAAATTTTAATATACAACATAGACGGACTGCCAAATCTGTCAAACAAACGATAATCAACAGAAAATAGATAAATGGGAACTATTAAGAATCACACACTTTTGCTCACCCAAAGACTTTATTAATAGAATTAAAAGGCCACCTACAGAATGGGAAAAAATATTTGGCAACTCTATGTCAGACCGACACCTGATCTTCATAATCTATAATGTACTACAAAATATCAATAAGAAGATAAATCATCCAATTAAGTGATGGGCAAAGGAGATGGGCAGACATTTCTCTAAAGAGGAGATCCAGGCAGCCAAAAAACACATGTGGACAAGTTCACAATCTTTAGTTATTAAACAAATTCAAATCAAAACTACAATGAGATACCATCTCACCCCAACAAGGTTGGTCATGATCAAAAAACACAAAACAACAAATGCTAGAGAGGCTATGGAGAAAGTGAAACTCTCCTACACTGTTGGTGGGGTTGCAAAATGGTCCGGCCTCTTTAGAAAGCAATCTGACGCTTCCTTAAAAAAATGGATATAGATATACCATTTGACCTAGTAATTCCCCTACTTGAGATATATCCTGCAGATTCAAGGCCATTCACACCAATGGATACATGCACAAGAATGTTTATTGCAGCACAGTCCGTGATAGCAAAAAGATGGAATCAACCCAGATGCCTAACAACAGAGGAATGGATAGGTAAACTATGGTACATATACTCAATGGAGCACTACGCAATGATAAAGAACAATGATGATTCCAGAGAGCATCTCATAACCTGGTTTCAGCTGGAAGACATTATGTTGAGTGAAAGTAGTCAGCAACAAAAGGACAAATCTTGTATGAGACCTCTACGATAAGATCTCAAAAACAGACTTGTGTATAGAAGAAAAGACTCTTTGACAGCTGCAAGGTAGGGGAGGTGGGGAGGGTGAGGGAGGATGGGGGAGGGTCTAGACTAGATAGTTGGTAGAAATTTGGTTGGGTGAAATCTGTGAAAGCACACATTAGAAACAAGAACATTAAGTGGACTTCAGCATAACTTGAGTACTCCTTCCATCTTAACCCAATATTGCAAGGATAGAGTAGCTGGGGCAGGGGGCAGGGGACCATGCTCTTAGGCGAAATTGAGGCCAAGTGGCACAACTATCGTTCTGCTAAGAGGGCTCTCTGCACCCCACATTGGTGAGTGGCGTCTGGGGTCTTAAAAGCTGCCAAGCTGCCATCTGAGGGCACAGCAAATGGTCCCAACTCAGCAGAAATGGATGCTCACCGAGGACCAAAATGACATGGGGGAAAGACAACCCAGAAGGCAGAGAGACCCACATAAGTGGTTGCCTACATCGACTTGGGACTGGAAGAACAGGATGGTGCCAGGCCATCACCATTGATAGCCGCTAGGGAGCTCACAAAGTTGAGCCTCACTGGCAACAGAAGAATATAAAGTGGTGCACCCTGAGATCTCCACTAAAAGACTGCCATTGATGGCAGTGGCTTTGTGGTTTCCCTGGGAGCATGGCCCCTGGCCCTGATGCTGCCCTTGCCCATAAATCATAATGAAGGTCCACTCTTTGTACAAGAATGGATTAGACTCGGTGGCACAGAGTGACCATATATTGGGTACACTTTATGGTTCTATGCATCTATAGGATATCATCCTGCTGACCTCTGGCTGGAGGAAGGGGAGTGGGTAGAGAGGAGAGGAAAAGAGACTGTTGGGAGGATGAGACAAGTATGGAGCAGAGAGGAATAGTGTGCTGTCACCAGGTAGGGAGAGCAGGGAAGCTGCATATTGGTGGGCATGCAAATTTATATGAGAATGTACAGTTTCACTTAGTCATAATAAAAAAAGAAAAAAACCCTACAGAGCACAGTTCTGCTCTGACATACATAGGGCCTCGCCCCCATCCCAACTCCAATGTTGGCTTGCACAAGATTTCTTTTTAGCCAGTTACCAATATTTAAACATTGGGAGATGTCACATGAAAACCGGAATACTGTCTTTTGAAAGAAGAGTATCTGATAAGCATGATTCCATGCTACTGTAGGACGGCAGGCACAAGCACTCTGCCATCACACAACCCTCTTCTCTTTCCCTCCTCCGCCCCCACCAGATCTCGTCCATGGACCCCATCAGCACTTAGAGCTTTGCTGGAAACCCTGGTGGTCTAGTTAACCAAAAGGTCAGCAATTCAAATTCACCAGGAGCTCCTTGGAAACTCTATGGGGCAGTTCCAGTCTGTCCTTTAGGGTCACTCTGAGTTGGCATCGACTCGATGGTTGCGAGTTTGGTTTGGTGTTTATGCAATGCTAAATTGGCATGCCTGCCTGTCTACAACTCCTTCTCCTCTCCTTGCCCATTGACAGCACACTCCTCCTTTCTGTTCTATACATGGTATATCCTCTTAACAATCTCCTGTCCCTTCCTCTCCACCCATTCCTCTCCCTTCTAGTAAGAGGCCCTAGGACAGCATCCTGCAGATGCACAGAACCACAAAGTGTGCAAATCATGTGGTCACTTTCTGTCCCCAAGTCTAATCCAGTTTTGTCTGAAGAGTTGACCTCAGTAATGATTTATGATCAGGGCAGCAGCAGGTCTAGGGGCCGTGCTCCCAGAGGAGCTCCCAGGCCTTCGGATCATCAATTGTGGTCTTTTACTGGAGTTCTTGAGGCGCACCCTTCTTTTTCCCATGTTGCCGCTGGGACTCTACATTATGCAATGCTGTTCTTATGTCCAGTCCACTTCCCTTATTTATGTTCTCTGCCCTGTGGACAGTTGAATTCTGGTTATGCTTTAGAGAAGGTGGTGAAAATCAACAGATACTCTTCCCAAGTCTTTAGAGAACATGACTGAAAGGTGAGGCAACAGGACACATGTCTGAGAGAAAAAGTTTTTGGAATGAAATCTATAAATGATCTTTCTTGCCAATTAAATACTCCATTGGGGAAAAAGGCACACCCCAGAATACAATCCGAGTTTATTAGGAAAAAGGACTTCAGCTCAGTTTCTTCCTGTGAAGGCAGAAAACAGTACAATGCCCAGAGAAAGCTCAGCTCCAGGTACAGAGAACACTCTTTTACAATAGGGTCATGAGACGTGACACACCAGAGACGAGAATTCAAATGTTCCCAATCACTGAGAAGAAAGTGAACTGTAAAAAGATAAAAATGAACCAAGGCTACCCAAGAACTAAACTAACCATACATGCTTCTTAAGAAAACTCCATAAGAGTTCTCCAGGCCCACAGAGATGGTATGCATACTGTCTTCAGCTATGAAGAATAACTTTTAATTCATTATCCTTGTTTTTTCTTGCTGTCTTCTAAACTATCAGGACAGTCTTCACCAACAATAACAGAGGCTGATCTCCCAGATCGCCCTTCATAGATTTCTTCATTCTTGGCGATTATTTTTTGCCTGTAAAGGGGGGAAGATGTATCACTGTAGACATAAAGAGTAGAAATGGATATAGGATCTGAGGGGAGAAAAGCACGACTTGACTTCTTCACTAGGTGGCAGTCTACCACCTTGCTTGCCGGGGTTTTTAATTGGGTGAGAAAACCATTTGGATGACAAATTCCTATTTTAGGAATTCCCCACTATATCAACACAACGAGTAACTCGCCTGTATTAAAGTATTGGCCCAAATTAATTTAAAATGATTTTAAGATGCATACTCAGGGAACAGTCTAATTTTCTCACCCATGTTTGATTTCCATAGAACCCAGATGCAGCGCCATCTAAGGGTAAGCCGCACCAAAACCAGAGTCCTTAGGTACAGGCAAGCCCACCTCACAGAGAGCAGTACTTCTCCAGAGGATTTTCTAGGCAGTAATCCTTACAGAAGCAGATCACCAGGCCTGTCTTCCGCAGTATCGTTGGACAGGTTTGAATCACCAGCCTCTTGGTTAGAAGTCAAGTACAAACTGGTTGTGCCACCCAGGGACTCAAAGAGTAAGCCACTGATCCCTACACAGCCAAATACTCAGGGAAAACAGACTTCAAAACAGCCCTCTGTCACAGAACTGGAGGAACTTGAGATTTGCAGGTGAATCTAGTGTGTTACTTCGCATAAAAACAGAAACACTGGCAAGGGAGAAAGATCTAGAGATAGCCCAGCTCCATCTCGTGTTAGCTCTCTGACCTCAGCCCGGCCAACTTCTATGTTCAAATACAGAATGACATACTTGCCTCCTAAAAGTACCTGTGCCTTCACATCCCTGGGGAGCACCTGGGCTCGTTTTTATCCCCTATTCCCACATCCAAACTCGCTCCCACCTCCTCACAGTAACTCAGCTAAGCTATGAGCAGCAGCATCCAGACCTGAGTCGCATGTTTTCCTGTGTCAAGACCTGTATGGTGTACTTATACTTTTCTTCAGCTTCAGAAAGCTTGGTCTGGAGTGTTTTCTCCAGATTTGTCACTGCAGCTTTCTGAAAGACAGACGTAGTTTAAGAGCAATACTTTCCAAACCAGCGTGTACAACCAAGCTATAGGACAGAGGTGAACGGGCATCTGGGTTCCCTCCTCTAGCCTCCAGCCCCATGCCAGCCCGCACTCACCTCTTTCTGGAGTTCCATTTGAGTTTGGTAGAGGGTTGTGTTAAGTGATTCTAGGATAACAGTTTGTGCTTCCAACTCTTCCTCTATAGTCTATGTAAGAAATTGTATTAGGACATCAAGACAATGTCTTCTTAGTCTCTCCTCTAAGACACCTGGATTAGAACCTAAAGCATCAAAATTATCTACCCCTTCTACAGACCCCTCACAACCAACCAGGCATCACGCCCTGTTGATTCTACAACCCCAACATTTTGCGTATCTGTACATCCTGTTGAGCCTGTCACTGTCCCAGGGCCAGCCCTCATGAAAGCTCGCACGGGTTCTTACAATAGTGATTCACTGAACAAACACTTATTAAATACTACTATTGCACTAGGCACCAGGAATATCATGAACAAGATGTATATAGTTCCTGCTGTTGTGCGGCATACACTTTATGAGATGGTGAAAAATTAAATAACAATTAATTGTGATATAAAGACACAAAACAGGGAAAAAGATAGTGGATAAAGTATGTGAGGTATGGGGAAGTACCCTTCTGGAACTTACTTAGGTAGGTCATGGAAGAACTCTCCAAGCCAGCCAGCCCCAAGGAGGTAATATTTACACTGAAAACTAAAGAATGAAAAGGAGATTGTGCCAGTGCCCTAAGAAAGTAAAGAGCTCAGTGTTCCTGAGGATACGAAGGAATGCCATTGTGGCTGGAACAGAGAGAGCAAGTGGAACAGTGCAGCCACGGTGAGGACATAGAGACATCAGGTTATAATAAACCCGGGAGGCTTTGGTGACCCGAGACAATGGGGTGCCATTGAGGGGTTTTAGTTAGAGAAGCGTCATAACTCATTATCTAAATAATTCATTATTACTTAATAAGTTATTTAAGTAACACTTTCTGTTCTGTGGAGAATGGGCTGGAGGATGGCAAGAAGGAAAGCAAGCAGACCAAGGAGAAACAATGGCCTAGTGTTGGAGAAAAATGATGAATTTGGAACACGTTACAGGAAATTGCTGCTAATGATGAACTAAGGGTGTGGGGGAGAAATCAGTGGTGGCTCTTTATGTTGAGGTTTGAACAGCTGGCTGGCAGTGGTATCCTTGGGGAGTTGACAATTATGGGAGTCAGGGTTTCAGGAAAATCAAGAATGTGGAGTTTGACAGAATAAGCTGAGGTGTCCATACATCACAAATGGGTGCCCTGGTGGCAGAGGTTAAAGCTTGATAGTAACCAAAAAATTGGCAGTTCAGATCCACCAGCTGCATCGTTGAAACTCTGTGCAGCAATTCTACTCTGTCCTGTAGGGCCACTATGAGTCAGAATAGACTCAGTGCAACTGGTAAGTCACCAACATAGAAATGTCAAACGAGCAGGTGTATGTATACAGCCTGGAGCACAGAAAAGATGGTTAGGCTCTAGGTATCAATCTTGGGGTTGTGAGCATACCAAAACCAAAAAACAAACCCACTGCCGTCGAGTCGGTTCCAACTCATAGCAACCCTAGAGGTCAGAGTAGAGCTGCCTCATAGGCTTTGCAAGGAGCGCCTGGTGGATTTGAACTGACCTTTTGGTTAGCAGACATAGCACCACCAAGGTCTCCTGTCGGCACACAGGTAGCATTTATAACTGTTGAAAAAACAACCACCAAAAAAACCTGCTGCTGTCAATTCCAACTCATAGTGACCCTATAGGACATAGTACCACTGCACCATAGGGTTTTCAAGGAGCAGTCAGTAGATTTGAACTGTCATCCTTTTGGTTAAAAGGCAAGCACTTAACTACTGTGGATGAAATTATCTAAGGAGTAAGGGGAGACAAAGGAAAGAGGTATACACTAAGCATGGAAGCATTTCAGGATTTAGAGGTTAGGTGGTAGAGGAGGACCCAGCAGAGGGGATAAGAGAGGGGTGAACAATGAGATAAAACAAAGGGAAGCCTACAAAAACCAAGAGCAGTGAGTGTGCCAGGAGTGATCATTTGTACATGACACTGCTTAAGTCAAGTGAGGGGAGGTGTCCCCTAAGTGTGGCAGCTTGGGAGTTACTGTGATGCCAGCAAGCAGTTTCACCAGATGAGGCGGGAGCAGAAGCCACACTGAGGTTTGCCCTTCCGCAAGGAAGCATCCTGTCTGTTGCCAAACACACTCCTTTGAGGAAGCTTTTGTTTCTGAGGCACAGAGTTGCAAGGAGAGGTCTGGAGACAGAGTTCTGTAGGGGGAAATATTGTACTTTTCAGAGGTCAAAGAGAGAAACCTGGCGTTGTACAATTCAAGACCCTCTTGTAGTCTGTGCCGTACTAAAAATCCAAGGTGTATCAGACCCTGAAAATCATACAGTGTGCTGCTTGATGTATGTTGGTTTGGATCTGACTCTAGAAAGTTTCCCAGGGTTTTGCTTTACAGGCAGTTTTAAACTTGTTTTTGACTTATGAGATCCAGAAAACTCAGTTTTCGGTTTTGCATTTTTTATCATTTTTGGCAAAATCATCACAGATTCTCTTTTTACTGAGAGTATGTGTGACCTTTTACTTATGTATTTGTAAGATACCAATTCCGTAGGAAAACGGAAAAGCTTACCTCTTTGACCTTCACTAACTCTTCTAATTTCAGTGTGTCGAGTTCATGCTGTTTTAATAACTCCTAAAAAATATATATAATATATATTATTTAGAAAAGGTTGGCTATTGCTTAGAAGGACATCTGGTTGCCTGAGGCTGACTATAATGATTACAGAGTCTTACTTCTGTAATATGCAGTATCTACCTTTAGTGAACTTTCATGTATCCAAAAGGTCAGACAGCTGGTTGTATGAACTGCACTAGCCTTGCTTGTTAATATATGATTGGTTATTAATACCCACAGGAAAAAAAAAAAAAACAAAAAACAAACCCAGTGCCATCAAGCTGATGCTGATGCACAGCGACCCTATAGAACAGAGCAGAACTCCTTCATAGAGCTTCCAAGGAGTACCTCACCTGCTAACCTCTGGTTAGCAGCTACGACACTTAACCCACTATGCCACCAGGGTTTCCAATACCCACAGGGGTGGTAAACTTTTGGCAGAATTTGGTCTGAGATTGCTTTCCTCATAAGCTGGTAGCAGTGCCAAGGCTGTGGAGGAACAGCTAACAGCTTCTTTAGTACCTACGCTCAGTTACTAAGAGGTGTGCATCACCATAGGTACAACCAAAGGGGAGAATGACATTTAGGGACTGGAATTGTAGCTGAATAGGGAATTCCAGGTACTGTGTATGCTTATGAAACACTGGCGGTGTAGTGGTTAAGTGCTACATCTGTTAACCAAAAGGTTAGCAGTTTGAATCCACCAGATGCTTCTTGGAAACTCTATGAGGCAGTTCCGCTGGGTCCTGCAGGGTTGCTATGAATCAGAATCAACTTGATGACGGTGGCTTTGGTTTGTTTGTTTGCTTGTTTTTTGGTATATGTTAAACTGTGCTATTGTCAGCTGTTTTAGAGCTGGCCTCTGAATCATGGTGATCCCATACACAGTGAGATGGGACAGTTGTGATCCACAGGATTTTCAATCACTGATTTTTTTCAGAAGTAGATTGACAGCCCTTTCTTTCTAGTCCATCTTTACCTGAAAATTCCACTGAAACCCATTCAGCATCACAGCAACCCATAAGCCTTCACTGCTAGATGGGTGGCAGCCGTGTATGAGGTCTACTGGCTGGGAATCAAACCTGGATCTCCAAATGGAACGTGAGAACTTGACCACTGATAGGAGTCCCTGGGTGGTGTAAATAGTTAACGCACTCAGCTGCCAACCTACAGGCTGGAGGGTGCAGTCCATCCAGAGATGCTTTGGAAGTCTGGCAATCTACTTCTGAAAAAGCGGCCACTGAAAACCCTATTAAACACAGTCCTACGGTGACACACACGGAGCTGCCAGGAGTCGGGGTCAACTCAGTGTAACAGGTTTCACTGGTATGTTTTGCTGTTGTTGTTAGGTGCCATCTATTCGGTTCCAAATCATAGAGAGCTTATGCACAACAGACAAAACACTGCTCAATCTTGCACCATGCCCATAATCCTTTTTATGCTTAAGCCTGTTTTTGAAGCCACTGTGTCACTCCATCTCATTAAGGGTCTTCCTTCTTTTTGCTGACCCTCCAGTTTACCAACCATGATGTCCTCCAGGGACTGATCCTCCTGAAAACACGTCCAAAGTATGTAAGGTGTAATCTCACCATCTTTGCTTCCAAGGAGCACTCTGGTTGTACTTCTACCTGAACAGATCTGTTTATTCTTTTGGCAGTCCATGGAATGTTCAATATTATTTTCCAACACCACAATTCAAAGGCATCAGTTCTTCTTACGTCTTCCTTATTCATTGTCCAGTTTTCGCATGAAAATACCACGGCTTGGGTCAGATGCATGTTAGTCTTCGAGGCTGCGTCTTTACTTTTTTAACACTTTAAAGAGGTCTTCTGCAACCAGTTTTCCCAATGCCAGGCATCTTCTGATTTCTTGGCTGCTGCTTCATGGCCATTGATTTTGGAACCAAATAAAAAATCAAATCCTTGACAACCTCAGTCTTTTCTCCATTTATGACAATGTTGCTTACTGGTCCAGTTGTGAGAATTTTTGTTTTCTTGGTGTTGAGGTGCAATTCCTACTAAAGGCTGTGGTCTTTGATCTTCATCAGTTAAGTGTTTCAAATCCTCTTCACTTTCAGCAAACAAGGTGATGTCATCTGCACAGCACGATTTGTTAATGAGCCGTTCTCCAATCCTGATGCCTAATTCTTCTTCAGAGTATTTGCTTTTCATACAGATTGCGGAGGTATGGTGAAAAGATACAGCCATGATACACACCTTTCCTGACTTTAAACCATGCAGTGTCCTCTTTTTCTGTTCACACCGATGCCTCTTGATCTATACACAGGTTCCTCATGAGCACAATTAAGTGTTCTGGAATTCCTATTTTATGCCACGTTATCCATAATTTATTATGATCTACATAATCAAATACCTCTGCATAGTTGATGAAACACAGGCAAACATCTTTCGGGTATTCTCTGCTTTCAACCAAGATCCTTCTGACATCAGCAATCATATCCCTGGTTCCGCATCCTCTTCTGAATCCATCTTGTTCCCTGTCAATATACTGTTGCAGTCACTTTGAATAATCTTTACCAAAATTTTACTTGTGTATGGTTTTAATGATATTGTTAAATAATTTCCATATTTAGTTGGATCATCTGCCTTAGGAATGGGCACAAATATGGATCTCTTCCAGTAGGTTAGCCAGGTAGGTGTCCTCCAAATTTCCTGGTATAGATGAGTGAGCACTTCCAGTGCTGCATCTGTTTGTTGAAACACTTCAATGGTATTCCATCGATTCGCAGAAGCTTGTTTTTCACCAATGTCTTCAATGTGGCTTGAACATCTTCTTTTGGCACCATCGGTTTGGGATCATATGCTACCTCTTGAAATGGATGCACGTCAACCAGTTCCTTCTGGTCTAACGAGTCTGTGTATTCCTTCCATCTTCTTTTGATGTTTCCTGAGTCGCTTAATACTTTCCCTGTAGAATCTTCACTATTGCAACTTAAGGTCTGAATTTTTTATTCAGTTCTTTCAGCTTGAGAATTGCACAGCATTGTTCTTCCCTTTTGGTTTTCTATTTCCAGCTATTCACACACGTCATTATAACACTTTAGTTTGTTTTCTCGAGCCACACTTTGGAATCTTCTGTTCAGTTCTTTTACTTTGTTATTTCCACATTTTGCTGTAGCTACTTCATGTTCAGAGCAAGTTTCACAGCCTCTTCTGATATCCAATTTGTTTTTTTCTTTCTTTCCTGTCTTTTAATGACCTATTGCTTTCTTCACGGATGATGTCTTTGATGTCATTCCACAATTCCTCTGGTCTTCAGTCATTAGTGTTCAGCCCATCAAATCTGTTCTTGGATGGTCTCTAAACTCAGGTGGAACACATTCACGGTCATACTTTGACTTTTACGGACTTGTTCTAATTTTCTTCAGTTTCAGTTTGAACTTACATAAGAGCAATTGGTGGTCTGTGCCACACTCAGCACCTGGTCTTGTTCTGATGGCTGATGTTGAGTTTTTTCATTTCCTCTTTCCACAGATGTAGTTGATTTGATTCCTGTGTGTTCCATCTGATGAGGTCCATGTGTATTATCACCATTATGCTGGTGAAAAGCATATTTCCAATGAAGAAGTTTTTGGTCTTGCAAAATTCTATCATGGGATCTCTGGCATAATTTCTGTCACCATGGCTATATTTTCCAGCTACTGATCCTTTTTTGTATCCAACTGTTGCATTCTAATCATTAGAAATTATCAAAGCATCCTGATTGCATCCTCAATCAGTTATAGACTGCAGACGCCGGTAAAATTCTTCAATTTCTTCATCTTTGGCCTTAGTGGTTGCTGTGTAACTTTGAATAATAGTCATATTAACTGGTCTTCCTTGTAGGTGTATGGATATTGTCCTATTGCTGACAGTATTGTACTTCAGGACAGATCTTGAAATGTTCTTTTTGATGATGAATGCAACAGGTTTTCATTCCTGGCACAGTAGACAATATGACTGTCCAATTCAAAATGGCCAATATCAGTCAATTTCAGTTCACTAATATCTTGATATCAATGTTTAAAGCATTCCATTCCATCTTTGATGATTTCCAATTTTCCTAGATTCATACTTTGTACATTCCATGTTCCAGTTATTAATATATGTTTGCAGCTGTTTCTTCCTACTTTGAGTGATGACACATCAGCAAATGAAGATCCCCCAAACTTTACTCCATTCACATTATTAAAGCCAAAGCCAAGTGCTGTCAAGTTATTAAAGCCAACTCTACTTGGAGGAGGCAGCTCTTCCCCAGTCATCTTCTGAATGCCTTCCAACCCAGGGAGTTCATTTTCCAGCACTATATCTGACAATGCTTTGCTGCTATCCATAAGGTTTTCACTGGCTAATTTTTTCAGAAGTAGACTGCCAGGTCCTTCTTCCTCATATGTCTCCTGTCCACCATGGGGGGCCCTGCTGGTATCTGGATTCCAGTAGCATAGCTTCCAGCATCACAGCTACACACAAGCCCCCACCATATGACAAACTGACAGACAAGCCACCCTCCTCCACTGGTATGTTTAGTATTCTATTTCCTGTCCATTTCAATGTTCATTCCAATAACCTTGTGTTAAGAGTGCCCAGCTAAAGGACAGCATGACTGTCAGTCTATTTGCATATGTTTTTCATGAAAGCTGGGAGATACAGAATATGCCAGTAAAGACAGTACTGCTGCCTACTTACAGAAACTGGGAGTCTCATGTATTGTATAGACTACCCATTCAACCTTCAATCTGCTTTGGGCTGAGTTACCTCCTTTTCTTGATTGAAATTTTCAAAGACAGCACTGTAAGTTTCGTTTATTTTCCTCTTTTCTTCTTCTGACACTAACTCCAACTCTTGTGTTAGCCTATGCTCTGTAGAGATAAGAGGAAAATACACATATGTACATGTAGGAAATGCAGGTACAGAGAGACACTCAGAATGTATGAAAAGAAATTCCAGACAAGGTCAAATTCAAGGGCTTTTCAGCCCAGAGCTTGGCCTCTCATATTCACCTGGAGATACTTGAGAGTCACATGATCCTGATAGTTGTCCTCAATCCCACTAAGCCATATGGATTTGGCTCAGACATCTCTGGTTCTTTTTTGTGCAGTTTACTTTGTATCTGCTGAGTATTATTTTGTTCATTCTCTCTGTTAACCACTGTGCTTCCTGACTACCCTTATTTTAAAATAAAGCTCCTGGCTAACATAACTTTCCTAGTAATAAAATTCATGCTGTACTTAGCACTGAGCTTAAACTGGTTTTCTGAGCCGGGAAGCTTGCTAGGAGAACCCAAGTACTAAGTAGAAGGAAGGAGGAGTGAGGGCTAACATGATCTCTTCTTCAGGGTCTTGGTTCTGAGAGTGGCTAGGGACACTCTGTTCTGACACCCTAAGAACAGTCTGAGCAGCTAATGTCTGTTCTTTCAAAACTGGTTGTAACAACTTAGACTCTAACAACATGTGCCGAGTGTAGTATAAGCTGTTGAAAGTCTGGGGCATGGTGTGGGTTTATGCTGGAGCAGGATCCCAGGTAAAGCCTAAGACTTGAGCAGCTCTGACAATCCATTCTCCAACTTTGCATCTGGGTTTTTCATGCTACCTTCTAACTACCCAGGGTCCCCGCCACGATATGAATGGCCTTGAGGATTCCCTTTCCCAGGGAGTGCCTACATTTAAGTGAGCCATTTGTTAAAACCAACAAAACTTCTGGTGTAAATGGGGATTTGGGCAGGACATGGAATAGGTTTGTAGATGGAGGCCCCACTCCTACCTCAACTGTCTCCTATGTCAGGGAGCAAGATCTTGATCTCTATACATTCCTCTCTCCTTTTTCCATTTATGAATCTGAGCATGAAGCATTAGAATATTAAATATCAATCATGGCTCCCCTCGGAGGGTTGTGGCATATGGAGGCTGTCAGAATAATGGATTTTAGCCCCAAACTCAGTGACTGAGTATTTAAAATTGTAATTCAGAAACTCCTTGAACTTTGGGGTCACCTATATCCACATAGTAAGCCGCCATATCTACCAATGTCCCCACACTTGTTTCAGCCCATGAGGAAAAACTTGGAAACAGTGAGTCTGAGAAAGCATTGGCTTAGACTCTCAGTTGGCTCAAGTCTATAAAAGACCCTACCCTTCTTGTCCCTATGCTATCTTGTACACACCAGGCATCTGTCATCCAGGGGCCCAGCCACACAGCCCCACAATCCTCAGTTAATCTGAGGCCATTTTCCTCAAGTCTAGGCCAAGCATAGTGGCAGGTTTTGATGCACTATCAGCAAAAGCAAGACTTAAACTCACTTTGCTGTAGCAGGATTTTCTCTCGTTCCATCCTCTCGTCCTTTTCCCATTCCGCCTTCCACTTTGACCATCTGTCTTCCATTTCATCAGAAATGCTGTCCTGTGGAGCCACAAAGACACCAGGAAGGGAAAACACCTAACAAAAGCCTCCTGGACAAGCAGTGATCTCACAGCAGGGAAGGCCCCTGCCTGCACACTGCATTGCACACTGGCTCAAGACAGAGCACTGTACAGCCTACAGCTTCCCTCACTGGGGCCCTCATCAGTGGATTGTTGTGGGAAGAATACTCCAGCCTAGCCTGGCAGAGAATTCATGGACTCCTAACAGTCACAGGTGAACAGTGTGTGGGACTTAACCCACTGGAACTGGGCTTCAATAAAGACAGGTAGGATTCTCCATGTTGAAGAACTGCCTGTCAGCACCTCTTGAATAGAATCACTCATCCAAGTACATGGAGAAATAAAGGAAACGCCTGGTAGTTGAACTGAATATTTAGAACACAATGGGATGTTTCTCAGAGTGGCTTTTCCTCAGCAAATCTAGCTTCCTTGTGATTGAGGTGAAATCAGTCATAAGCCAATGACAGTTTTGTTGGTGGGCCCAGACTTCCTGAGCACAAGGGTGGAAGGCCCAAGACCTGGGTGCAGCCAGTGAGGTCCAGGGACCCTGAAGCCCCTTGCTTTCCAGCTTTGCAATGGAACTCACAGCAGACTTTGAGCATCTGCACTCACTTGTAATTGACTGTGGCCATTTATATGGGCTTTCCCTTTGATCATTTTTAAGATTGGTGGGCAACTCATGGCTCCGAGATCAAACTCTCTAGAGAGAAGCAGACTGAAGCAGACACAGAGTACGTACACCCAGGAAATGGAGGCAGCTTATATGTTCGTAAACTTGATACTTTCCTTAGGCTGTGCCCTGGAATGTTTTCGCGGACAGTAGCAAGGTGCACCTTTAAAAATGAGTTTTGGACCCATGCTCAGAACTGAACCTGAGTGACAAGTGAAACTTCAGAGGTGGGGCTTGGGCTTAAGCTTGTTTCATCCTTTGATAGGGTGACTAATCAGCCCTGCTTATCTGGGACAGAGGGGTTTCCCAAGATGCTGGACTTGTAACCAGGCAAGTCTTGGCAAACCAGGACAAATGGGCTGCCCTGCTTAACAACTAAATGAGCGGGAGCTTGATCCTCAGCCCTTCCGCTGCCCACTGCCACTGCTCCTGTGAAGAAATCAGGCCCCACCTGCATTTTCCTGGGCTCCCATCATTTAGGTAAGAGAGAGTGAATAGATTATGCTCTGAGACAGCAGTGAGCACTCTCACATTCTCCTTGTCGGGGCACATAAACGATACAGCCTTTTGAGGTGGTGATTTGGCCAAATGCATCAAAGGCCTTAACAATATTCACTGCATTTGATGCAGCACTTTACTTCCAGATTCAGAAGTTTCATATTCATAGATGTTCAGAGCAATAGTGTCTGTTACTGGAAACAATTCAAATGGCCAACAGTAGGTAGTGGTTGAGCACCTGAAGAGACTTCCATTAGGATAATACCTAGTTACTAAAAAGCTCACTAGTGGTTACCACGGGTAGGAGGAAGGGAGAAAAGGAGAGTTATTGATTAGGGGGCACCGAGCTTCTGTTAAAGATGATGAAAAACATGGGACACAGACTGCCGTAAGAGTTGCATAACGTGATGATGTAACCAATGTTACTGAATTGTCCATGTAAAAATGCTGAAATGACAAATACTTTGTTTTATATTTATCTAGAGTTATACATATACACATACATATACCTACCCACCCCCACACAAACACACAAAAGCCCAAACTCATTGCCATTAAGCCAATTCTGACTGATAGTGACCCTATGGGAGAAAGTAGAATGTCCCCATAGGGTTTCCAGGCTGTAATCTCTATGGAAGACTGCCACATCTTTCAGCCCTGGAATAGCTTTTGAACCACTGACCACCACTAGGGCTCCTTCTCTCTTTCTCTCTCAAGTGCTATGATTATGAAAACAACACATGTTCTCTTTAGAAAACTGGAAAATTAGCAAAGTAAAAATAAGATATTACCTTAAAAAATAATACATATATCTTTGCCACAAAAAAGAGGAAGAAATAATATGCGATCGTTAAAAAGGAGGGGAAATTTTCTAACATGCCAGATGAGAAAAGGATACAAAAGTACCCACAGAATACATGGAATGTGTTCTCAGCTACAGTTTCTAAAGAGTACAAGCATTAATAATAGTTGTCTTTTGAATGGGTCTTTTTTTTGCTGTTGCTATTGTTCATGGTTTCTGAATTTCCATGAAAATGACAGCAAGTAGGTATTACTGTCATAATCACAGAAATATTTTTCAGCGGCCCTTCTTAGGTTGTGAGTGACTGGTCCTGCCACAGGAAACCCATCACTGTCCAAGGCTGACTCTTGTTACAGGGTGCAGCTAGCACTAGTTAGACCTAAGAAAGCTGGGACTCCGGTCCAGAGCTCTACACTCCTGGCAACGTCATCAGCCAACATTGAGCCTTGCTTGCTCTCACAGTCCAGCAGGGAGCACTGTATCTCACCTGATACATATGAAACATATTCTTCAAATATTTATATTCCTTTGCCATCTCATCTGGACAAAAGGAAAACAACAGCAAGGTTACCAGTATTCCTCTGATAAGCACATTTTTAAATTCAAGCATGAGTTCCCCGGGACACTTTGCCCACCTCAAACTCATCTGTTAGACTATGAAACTTTGGCGTGCCTCAGAAATCACCGAGGAAGCTTATTAGAAAAGCAGATGCCTGGGCTCCATCCCCAAATCTAGTGAATCAGGATCTCAGAGGAAGGCCCAGCACATGCTGATAACATGCTTCTCAGTGATTCTGAGGCACACCAAATTTGATAACAGGCCTCCACGGTTAACCAGGGTGCAAAAGGAGCAAAACCTTGTAGCTCACATCCACATCCTTTTGTAAAATGATATCTTCTAGCTTACACTGATTAGGAAAACAATACATACTTTCTTCAGAAAACTGGAAAATTGGCAAGTTATAAACATTTTAAAATTTAAAGCAAATGAAGGGAGGAGGTTACAGAATCTTGTCTTCTTCCTGTGGTGATTAGTCTATGAGCTCTACATTCTGCAGGAATACATACTCTGCCCTTCCCAAGGACAGCCCACATATTGGGATAAATGGCCACTACAACCCTTATGCTGTATAAGGTTATAAAGTCAGTGTGTCAGATGGAGTCTGAGGACATGCTATCATTTTACAGGAGAGGATACCTGTTGAATGGTAATATTGTAAGTATAAAAGTTAAAGAACTATAAAATATCCTTTTAAAATGACTTCATATATTTATTACTATGATAAGAGTAGTTTTTATTGTCCTCAAGTCCCAGATGGGGAAACTGAGACTCAGGAAATTAAGGTGCTCACTCAGAGCCCAAGACTTGGGCCAAGCCTGTCTTGTCTTCCAGAGCAGGAAGGACACTGCTACACTCATTTCCTCCTTTGCCCCTAAGCTTTAGGATAAAATGTTGAAAGCCTGGCACCAGTGCATCCTCTGCCATGAGAGCCTTCTACCTAGGCACTCTTGGGCTGCCTGTCATCCTCCACCCGGTTATGCTCCCCGACCTACCCAGCTTTTCCTGGGCAGCCAACCTCTCTGCCTTGAAGACTTCTTTGTAGTTTTGCTCCAGTCCACTGAGCTCTGCTGCATGAGCCTCTTTGAGCTCCCTGTGGAACCCCAGAAGGCCAAAATCACCAGGGAAAAGCAGTGCACCCACCCCCTCCCACCACCTCCTCCCTCTCACAGCAAGTTGGTAGGGGAGTTTCAAGGACTCACTTCCTGCATCCCTCACAGAGGCATGAGAGGGTCCTTGGTTTTGACAAACTGTTCTAAGTAAAACTGGTGGAGACCACAGGTATTCCACTCCCTAGCAGACAGTATGGCCTTCACTTACAGCTAAGTGGGCAGTCTGTGAGCATTCTTAGCCCTGAGGACAATTTTAGGGCCCAACATATCTCTGGCCTCCATCTGAGGAGGGAGGTAAGACAGTGTTCAAGACCAGTGTTAAAATGAAAGCTATTACTCCCTCCTTTCACCAGGACTGCTGCCCAGCTGGTAGCCTAGAAGGGGCAGTTGAGATTTTCCTCACCTACAGACAACATAACTCCTTTATTTTCCCCATGTTTTGTCTTGGCTTCCCCTCCAGCAGCTTCTCCCCATCCAGGCCTGACCTCACCACCAGGGATATTAGAGGTGGGAAGAAGAGAAGGTGGTGGGTGTTGAGAACAACAGTTGTGTACCAGAGAAAGCTCACAGAGAACAATAAAAGGACCCTTCTCAGCAACCACCACCAGCAACAAAAAGATTAGAATGAAATAAAGTAACTGGTTGAGAAAACGCAAACGCGGAAATTGTCTCTGTGCTGTACACTTCAGCGGACCCGGATCAAACCACCCTGCTCTCCAAAGACACACGCCGCATGTCCCCGACCCCTCACCATCCCAACGCCAGTTAGCACGGTCTGGAGTGTCCCAGTGAGCCGAAATCCTGAAAGGATGTGAGAGTCTAGGGCCTTCAACACACAAGGGCTTGTGCCAGGAAGTGTACCTGTTTTCTCTTTCAAAGTTCTGCTGCATCTCCGCACACCGGATTTCCATCTCACTGGAGAGCTGCAGATAAGGCCTCTGGTTAACAACCTGGAGTGACACCTCTGCTCCATCCAGAAAGCGTCTTCTGAGGAGCCTCTCCACCCGCACACCCCACTCCCTGCACCTCTCCCCTTTGTGTTCTGCAGGGCCCAGAGAGCGCACTGCTACCAAGGTAGTGGGACAGTTCTTGCCTTGTCCTATCTTCTTTTGTACTTAACCAGTTTAAAATGTTGGTGCCCAGAGATCAGCTCTTTCACTAACTGGGTTTGTATGTGGGCTTGGTCTCCTCTGCTAGACTGTAATCTCTTTCTAAGACCATAGTCTCTGGATTCTTGGAAACATAGTAAAATTGAACAAGTGTTTGTCAGGCAGAAGAGTTTGCCTAGAAGAGCCAAAGAGGCCTAAGACTGAACCCTGCTTTTGTTGAACTTAAAATTCAGTGTTAACAAGCCTTGTTGACAGAATGGTTATGTTCTGTTGTTGTTGGGTGCTGTTGAGTAAGTTCTGACTCGTGCTGACCCTGCAGGACCCTGCAGGACCCAGGAGACCTGCCCCATAGGGTTTCCAAGGAGCAGCTAGCTGGTGGATTGTCAAGATTTTGCTCGGCAGCTGTGCTCTTAACCACGACATCGCGAAGCCTCAGTCATGTTCTAGCAAGAAGGACTCGCTCATTATCTGGTGATCCTTCATTCTAACACATCAGAAACTTCTGGTCAGAGTCTCAGGAGGAAGAGACACTTCAAAACAGTAATCAGTCACAGTCAGCTAAAGCAAAGGTCCAGTACTGGCCCTTGTGCCTTGCCCCTAGTGAGTGACACCATTGAGAATCCAGGGACTGCCTGGTCAGCTGCAGCAGTTCCAGAAGGGACCGCCACAGTGGTAGCCAGCAGTCCTCTCTCACATAGAGTCACACAATGAAATGGTGTGTTCACAGTGGGGAGGATTTTAAGCCTTACAATGTAGGATCTCTCCAAGGAAATAGTCTCCAACATGTCTTCAGCACATCCTAGGTTAACTGGGTCCAAAGGAGCATCTTGCCCCGTGCCCCACCACTGATAAGCTGAGCAAACTTCTGCAAATTATTTAGCTTCCCTGAACCTCAGTTTCCTAGTCTATAGAATGGAGAACATAAACTCTGCAGAGTTTTAACATAAACAGGCTAATGAATCAGTGATAAGAGAGGCCTCAGACTGAGTTGAGCTGGGCCATTATGGAATTCAGACACAGCTGGGGGTATCAGAAGGCAGGAGGTGAGGCCTGTCGGAGTGCCTGTCTAAGAACTGGGAAGCAAACCCTCAGAAGTGAGTTCCAATAACGATGGACCAGTGTGTGGTTGGAAGATGTTTCTGAGTGTAGCTTTGGCCTCTTGCTCCCGCCTAGACAACCAACTACTGCCTGAGGTGAGGAAGAAGGGCTATGATAAGACACTGAAATATAAAGTAGTGTCACTAAAACCCCAAGCAACACAGAGAATGCAAATTGCCATCTGCACATTCGGAAGTGGGGGAGTGGCAGCTTCAGCAGCCACAGGAAGTGGGTGCTGGAAGCTCCTGGCACTTTCAGTACCCTGCTAGCTGCACAGAGTGTGTCAGCCCTGTCAGTGAGAAGCTCAGCAACCTCAGAAGCTTAAGTCAGCACAAAGACTAGGATGAACCAGACAGGAAATGACAGGGGGAGAACCCTGTCACTGAATAGGAAGTACCTGGACAACTTCTAGAAATAGAGCTAGGCTTTGAACAGAGACTTGAACATTTGCCATTACGGATGGGATAGAGTCAGAGCCATGCTACTGGGTGATCAGCGTCCTCTCTTTAGATTGCTGTCACCTGGGCAGAGTGGCTCACATGAGAACATGCTTGGCATCTTGCCTGGCATGTAGCAGGTAATGTGAAAATACTATTTTCGCCTACCCACAAAAGTGTTGGCTAACTCAAGGGTCACTCACCAATTTTTGGGCCGACTGGTGGTCTCTGTTCATTTGCTCTATTATTGCTGTCAGCTCGGAGATCTGCTCTTCTAGGTCAGAAATTATGTTAGTCCTGTGGGACAAGTGAGTCTTCTCTTATCTACAGCACTTGCTAATCCATGCAGCCAGGGCCCCAAAAGTCATGACTCTGGGTGGATGAAAGCACGTACAGCACCACCATTGTGGACGCTGGGTTGAAAGGGCAGAATGCTGGTCGGGGAGAAGGAATTGGCAGTAGGGTGGGTGAGCCCCAGGCTGCCCCTTTGGGCAAGCTAGCCAAAGTGAATGGGGTGAGGTGGTGCCCTCTAGAACAGAAGGGAAATAGGAATATGTCAGAAACTTACTAGAGTTTGGCCTTGATTTGTTAATAAGAATGGATGTAAGGGTTGAAGGACTGGGGAAAAGAAGGTGGGGTAATAGAATTGAATCACAGATAAGGAACAGACCAGAGATGAGTCTAAGAGGTGATTTAAAAGAGTAGTTTTAAGAACAGAAAATGATGTGCTTTGTTTCTTTCTAGGGTCTCCATAGTATCTGTAGATGATTCAGCTCTATTTGATTAAGCCAGGGTGGACAGGGAAGCAGGCAGGCTTATGGGCAGTGGACCTGAGCAAAGGTCCTTAGTTCATGAGACTTTGACCCCCTTGATCAATCATTCACCATGTCTAACCAGGCATAGAGAGAATGTGCGGTGAGAAAACAAGAGACAGGATATAAGAGGAGAGGATGATAGGGTATGAAAAAGAAGAAACTGTTCAAGAAAGTTGAATAACAGGAAATGCCTGTCTTTTGGCTGTGATCTTCAGTATCAACAACACTCAGAAGCGTGGGCTATTTCTTATGTCTTATTTTGCCATAAGTGGTGACAACTTTTTTAAAAGACCAAAAAATAGGGTGCTGCTTTGTGGGCAGTGACCCACTCTCCTACTGCAGAGCCTTGTAGGTACGCAGGGGAAAGAAAACAGGCCGAATATTCCACTAGATGGGAAGAAGGAGCTTGGGTCTGCCTTCTCGGGGCCACGTTGGATCGAGGGGACTCTGAGATCTGGACTCACTCCCAAGTGGGGTTTTGAGTTCCTCAGCCTCATCCCCCATCTGAATCCCTTCTCATAGGTAACCACTAACAGGTTGTATGCTTTCTATACACCACAAAACAAAAACCAAGAACCAAGCCATTTGCCACTGAGTCACTTCTGACTAACGGCAGCTCCATGTGTGTCCTGTGCTCTTCTAGCGCTTTCAATGGCTGAGTTCTCAGCAGTGTGTAAAATGCCAGGTTTTTCTTCCCAGGCAGCTCTGGGTTGACCAGAACCTCTGATCTTTCAGTTAGTAGCAGAACACATGAACAGTCACACCTCCATACACTAATAGGTAATAAACACTTAATAAATTGTGTGTGTTTTCTGTTGCTGCTGGTGGTGGTCTTTTAGATTTCTGTCCTGGAAAGACAGTTCTCATAACAAGCAAAAACCAAGGGGAAGAGCCACCAGTTGGGAAGCCATTAGAGTAGCGCAGGAGAGATGCCTGAACTACGGCAGGGTAGTAAGGAAGGAGATACGACGAGGGATTGAGGCGATGGCATTAAAAGCACATGATGACAGATTTGATATGACATGGAAAATTAGAGAGTGAGTGGGGAGGATTAGTGAGCGGGTGAGGCTTGCGTGGCAGAGGATGGTAGGTGCTTAAACCAAGTGAGCCTGGAGCCTTCCACGCAGCACCTCCCAGAGGCATCAACTGAGTAGTATCTTTGGACATAATAAAAAGAGCTACATACTCAGGATGACCAGAACCCCTGGCCTTGTGTTGAATTCACACCCTCCAAATTCAGGCTGCTTTTTAATGAGTACTTTATCACTTATCCTGTGGAAGAACTGCTCTCCATTAGTGTGAAAGACACTATATCCGATCATTTCCTGGGTCAGCTGCCTGATCTGGTCTTCATTTGCCCCTCGGATCTGCTCACTAACAGGACCAGAGTAAACTGGTGGGTGTGGAGGGGAGCACGTATCAAGAAAGGGGAGGAGGTGTGCAGAGCGCTTGCAATGCCTTTAGAGCGGGGCCCTGGGACCTGGGCATGGACATCAGGGATGCTGGAGAGGGCAGGCCAAGCCAGATGGGGATAGCTTTTAGGAACTGGGTGTTGGACCAAAGACATTACCTGTAAGTTTCTACTTCGTCCATGTTCTCTGACTCTGACTGCTTTTTTCTGTCGAATATCTCTTCCCCTAGGGTAACAGAAATCTGCTCCTTACTCCGAACCACGCGGTAGCCAGGTGACACGTTTATCACTTCCTAGGCACCAAGGTGAAAGGTAAGACAATAGTGTAGCTGTAGCATGTCAAGATTTCTCCAGATGTTCTACTATTGCCCTCCTCACACCTTAAACACAGAGAAATGAGATAAGACTCCAGGGCCCATGTCCCCTTCTGTGCTTTCCCCCAGTTACTGCTCACCATGTATCTTCAGCACAGATGTTTCTCTTGAGACAAAAATCCCATCATTCAGGAGGCTCCTGGATGTTTCAGTCAGCCAGCCTATAGGCCTCCAAGCTCAAAATGCGCAAAACCCAGTCTTCACCATCCTACTCCACCCTTTGTCCCTCAACCCTGCATCTCCTTCTGAGTTCTTCATCACAGCCATAGTCCAGGAGGCAGCTGGGCATGATGGAAACCACACCAGTGTGGGAATCAGAAAACCCAGAGTTTGAATCTAGCCTCTGCCACCTGCCAAGCCAAGTGCCGTCGAGTTGGATCCGACTCTGGTAACCTAACAATAGTTAATGAACGTCGCTATGCTGCAGTTTCCTCATGGAACAAAACTACCCTTCTCTAGCACATTGGGGTTCCCAAGGCACTAGAGAGCAGCAGAAAGTGTCCTGCAACTGAACATGAGCTGCACCTTGGCCTGGATTCCTTGTCACCACCTAATTTCCCCGGGACACTTTCCTCGCCCTATACAATGTGCTACTGATGGTCATTAGATGCTGGTTCTAGGGTCTGGTCAACCTGAGTTAAAGCTCTGTTTTTACCACTTATTAGCCATATATATAATATTTGCTAACAATAGCCCTTCCTCATAGGACCACTGATAAAATTCAAAGAGGTAAGTATTCACTACGCAATGATAAAGAATAACAGTGATTCCAGGAAACATCTTATAACCTGGTTTCAACTGGAAGACATTATGTTGAGTGAAAGTAGTCAGCAACAAAAGGACAAATACTGTATGAGACCTCTAAGATAAGACCTCAAAAACAGACTTGTGTATAGAAGAAAAGACTCTTTGACAGCTGCGAGGAAAGAGAAAAAGGGAGAGCGATGGGGGAAGGGTTTATATTAGATATATTAGATAGAAATCTGGTTGGGTGAAATTGGTGATAGCACACATTAGAAACAAGAACAATATTAAGTGGACTTCAGCATAACTTGAGTACTCCTTTCATCTTAACCCAATATGGCAAGGATAGAGTAGCTGGGGCAGGGGGTGGGGGACCATGCTCTTAGGCGAAAGCGAGGCCAATTGGCACAACTAGCGTTTTGCTAAGAGGGCTCTCTGCACCCCACGGTGGTGAGTGGCGCCTGGGGTCTTAAAAGCTGCCAAGTTGCCATCTGAGGGCACAGCAAATGGCCCCAACTCAGCAGGAACGGATGCTCACCAAGGACCAAAATGACATGGGGTAAAGACAACACAGAAGATAGAGAGACCCACATGAGTGGGTGCCTACATTGACTTGGGACCAGAAGAACAGGATGGTGCCCGGCCACCACCAGTGACAGCCGCGATGGAGCTAAGTTGAGTCTCACTGGCAACACAAGAATCAAAAGGGGTGCATCCTGAGATCTCCACTAAAAGACCTTAATTGGTGGTCCAGTGGTTTTGGGGTTCTCCTGGGAGCATGGCCCCTGGCCCTGATGCTGCCCTTGCCCATAAATCACAATGAAGGTCCACTCTTCAAACACGAATGGATTGGACTTGGTGATGCAGAGTGACCATATATTAGATGCACTTTATAGTTCTATACATCTATAGGATGTCATCCCGCTGACCTCTGGCTGGAGGAAGGAGAGTGGGTGGAGAGGAGGGGAAAGGAGACTGTTGGGAGGATGAGACATGTATGGAGCAGAGAGGAATAGTGTGCAGTCACCGGACAGGGAGAGCAGTGGAAGCTGCATATAGGTGGGCATGTAAATTTATACAGGAATGTACATTTTCACTCAGTCATATTAAATAAAAAAGAAAGAGGTAAGTATGTGCAAAGGCTCATGCCTACACATATGAGGTATTCAAAAAATGGTAGTCCCATTGCCCTCTTCCCATGTTTACTCACATAAGGTAATTTCATACCCTCTTCTCTTTTTCCAGGATGGATTTTCATTCTGCAAGGGGAAAGTTTGCTCAGAAGCCACCAGAAAACAAAGAGGAGCTCAGAGCTTAGTAGCTATTCCTTGAACTTCCCTTCTGCCTGACTTCTGTATTCTGAGTTCCAGCCCCTCAGCCTTCTCAGGGGATTCTTGGGGTGTCTGGTGAATCTACTGGCTTCATGAGGAGATTCTTATCCCCAAAGACCGAAGAGTTGTCTTACTTATGATGAAAGGAAAACAATAACAAACAACAACGACGAAAAACAAGCCCACTGTCATCGAGTCGATTCTGACTCATAGCGACCCTATTGGACAGAGCAGAATTGCCCCACAGATTTTTCCAAGGAGCCCCTGGTGGATTTGAACTGTCACTCTTTGGGTTAACAGATGCAGCACTTAACCACTATGCCACCAGGGTTTCCTAGCAAATAATAGGTGCCCAATAAATAGTTTTTGAATGAATGGAATACAAAGACTCATGCAAAGGCCCAAGACAAAGTTATGCTTTCTAAGGCTGACAATGTACATAAACATTGTAATTTGTGAGTTAAATACACACACCTAGAGATGCAACCTACAGACCACCTTAGACCCAGGAAACGAATCAGCAAAATGCTGACCACCCCCATAAATCAGTGTGGCCCCCGAGGCTCTGCCTACAGCATGATCCGGGCACCAGTTCCTTTCGATGAAGGAAACATCTACTAGGCAACTATGCTGACGGCTCCTTTGCAATGACTTTGAAAGCTGCTGGTACAGGAAACCACAGAATCTACACCTAGGGTTTGAAGTTTGGGGAATGTCTTGGCATATTCTGGAAATCTCTGATGTCCCTGGCAGTAGTTAGCTCAAGTCTAGCAGGGCTAGGAAAGCCAAGGTGGGGGCATTACTTATCTACGTTCTTCAAACCATCCCTGTCTCACAGAATGAAAACTACTTACTTTGGGTCAAGAGGTTTGGTTGCTAGTTGGCAGGAACTGTCTTTTTTTGAAGCTGGTATTAGAGGAGTTAGCCTGAAAGTGCAAAATAAAAAACTAAAATGTGAAAATGAAAATTCAGAAACCTGTTTTATTAGTTCCAGATTAGGTGTAGCCCCATGATGACCTTAAATCGGAATCTAGGGTCTGACAACTGGAATCTTTACAACCTGGATGGTCTAGGGGATCCTGAGACACAAGGTCTTGGCCCTTGTTCACCGTCCAAGTAAGTCCCAACCTTGGCAGCGCAGCTGGAGGCTCCATTCTCACAGCTTTTCATCCCACACGAAGGAGGCAAGGGCTGCAGCTGGAAGCTGTGCTCCCTAGTGCACTGACTCCAAGACTAGCAAGATTAATGTGCGGGCCACAGCTTGCAGGGAAGGCTGTGTAAAGTTAGGCTTTCTGACCCATTTGGGATTTGGGTGCCCTGTTCACTTTCGGGAAATCTTGTGAGAGAAGCAAAAAAAGCCAAACTCACTGCTGTCGAGTCGATTCTGACTCATAGCAACCCTGTAAGGTCACAGTAAAGCTGCCCCATGGAGCCTGGAGGACTGGAACTGCCAGTCTCTTGGTTAGCACGCATAGCACTTAACCACTATGCCACCAGGGTTGAAACAAGGCTGCAAATGAAACCTAAGCCCCTGGTCTTACCCTACCCCAGAAAGTCCTTACTTGGGGTTCCCTTTGGAGGTCTTGCCTGGTGGCCGAGGAGTCTTGATTAGCTTCCGTGGTCCCAAGTTCCAGGGATCCCAGCAGGTGCAGTAGACCAGAGGGTTGCGATACATGGCTCAAGGTCAGAGGCAGTCTTGGCTGCTGGGTCAAAAGGCTTTTGCTAAAATGGAGAAATGAAAGCAGAGGGTTAAACCACTCAGAGTCAAAACAGCAATACTTAGAGACAGATGGAGAAGAACACAGAGAGGGCCCACAGCACATATGGATTCTGACAGGTGTTGATCTGCTGCAGTTCTGGCCTATGGGGTGTCACCTCCTTCCTTGCCACCTATGAGACTGGACTTGAAAGCAATTTAAAATTTGCCATTTGTAAGTCTGTTTACTGTGAGTTTGTTTTACAGTCAATAATCACTATTATCCAAATTTCACAGAGGACATACTGAGGCTTGGAGACGCAACTCAGATAGCAAGTTGCAGAGCTGGGAATCATAAGAAGGTCTGGGAGTCTCAGGGAACTGGAACAAACAAGGTGTCAGGGAGAACATTTGCAGGGCTTCGGGCCATGGCCATTTCCAGATGGCGGTATTTCAGTATTTCAGTTGCTGTGCATGCTAGCTGTACAGTAGCCCTTGAAACCCAAGAGAGAACCACTGTTAGCAGTTGTTTGGGGAATTTTCCTAGAGATAGTCTATGAATATGGAGTGTTCTATGAATACATGTAAAGTATACTCTCATTTGTGTAAATTCTTTAAAAGATTTTATAATCTTTACACAAATTTACAGAACTGACACAAGTTGGAGCATATTTTACATATTCATAGTGTTTGATATGTATCACTATATATGGTACATATATAGTGTTTTATATATACATATGGCATGTATGAGTCAGAATCAAGTCACTGGCACACAAGCCGCTCTGTTTGTATATGTATATTACATATTTCCATATCAACATTTACTATAGAGATACAGATACACGCAACTGAAAACCAAACCCTTTGTTGTTGAGTTGGTACCAACTCACACTGACTCTATAGGATAGAGCAGAACTGCCCCATAGAATTTCCAAGGAGCTCCTGATGGATTCAAACTGCCAGCCTTTCAGTTAGCAGCTTGTAGCATTTAATCATTATGCCACCAGCGTTTCTTCATACATGTATCATATGAAACACAGAAGATCTGTGTGGATATTCAGATATCCATATAGGCCTACTGCATTCACCGTGACTCAATGCTTCATTGTATGAATCTAAGAACATAAGGTTTTTTCCTTTCTTCTATTAAGTATTATTTCTTCTTCTTTTCCTGCTTCTCTCCAAAATGATTTTACCTGAGATCTAGTAGGCTAGGTGTGCCAAATGATGGCACTATAGTCACCAGTGAGCCAGGTGAGTTTTCAGAGAGGTTACTGGTTAGAATTAACCTGCAGAAAAAAATTACATAAAATTTCTCTTCTGAAGAGCTTACCTTAGACTGTCCAAAGATCTGTTTATCCCATATGGCTCCTTCCCAAGTCAAGAGTCAAGAGTTTTAAAGAAACCACAGTGTTACAGAGAAACAGTTCTGAATTAACATAAAATCAGAACAGGTCAAATCCAGAGGCTCCAGTAATCAAGGCTTTAGACACCATTCCAGATGATTAAAATACCAAAGCAGAAGATCCACACTGTGAGCAGCAGAGAGAGTCTTCCTCACAGTAAGTCCAATTAAAGGCTTTTAAAAGGCTGAACTGGCAGGAATGTGAATCTCCACTCTTAGAAAGACCATCTGGTTCAAGTCTCTTAATATTGCCATGAAAATCAAACCAGAGGAGAAAGTCATCCTTCCATTCACAATCTGTTGACTTGGGCCTTGAGTCGTGAAGTTTGTCTTTGTGAGACGGCAGGAGGGGGTTTGTGTATTTTATTGCTATGGAAACAGAATGGCAGTACCTCATTGGCTCTGAGCTCTCTGCTCTTTAAAAAAGCTAGAGCAGCCAGTCAGTTAAGGAATCCTCCAAGGTCTAAATCAGTGACCACCCTCAACAGCAAGGAATTTACACTCCTGACTCTGGTTTTGACTTTTACCACCAGCCATAAACAAACAATTTTCAGAGGAAATAGAATTAAATAGCACACTTCGACTTCCTTGGCCTAAGGGAACAGCTGCCATACAGAATCTGTAACAGATTTTCAATCCTCTGCTGTTTGTTCACTGTTCACTTGTTCCTGCCCTCAGCACAGCTTGTTGTTGTTAGGTGCCGTGGAGTTGGTTCCAACTCTTGGTAACACCATGAACAGCAGAATGAAATACTGCCTGGTCTTGTGCCATGTCCACCGTCACTCTTATGCTGAAGCCCATTCAATCCATCTCATCGAGGGGCTTCCTCTTTGTCGCTAACTCTCCACTCTACCAAGCATGATGTCCTTCTCCAGTGACCGATCTTTGCTGACAACGTGTCCAAAGTATGTAAGAGATGGTCTTGCCATTTTTGATTCTAAGGAGTACTCTGGTTGTACTTCTTACAGATCTGTTTGTTCTTTTGGCAGTCGGCGGGACAGTCAGCATTCTTCTCCAACACCACAATTCAAAGGCATCAATTCTTCTTTCTTCTTTGTTCATGGTCCAGCTTTTGCATGCATATGATGCGACTGAAAATACCATGGCTTGGGTCAGGTGCACTTTAGTCTTCAAGGTGACATCTTTACTTCTGAATACTTTAAAGAGGTCCTTGGCAGATTTTCCCAATGCAATGTGTCTTTTGATTTCTTGACTGCTGCTTCCGTGGACATTGACTGTGGACCTAAGTAAAATGAAATCCTTGACAACTTCAATCCTTTCTCCATTTATGACAATGTTGCTTACAGGTCCAGTTATGAGGATTTTTGTTTGCCTGATGTTGAAGTGCAATCCATGCTGAAGGCTGTGTTCCTTGATCTGCATCAGTGTCTCAAATCTTCTTCACTTCCAGCAAATAAGGTGGTGTCATCTGTGTACTCGGGTTGTGAATGGGTCATCCCCCAATCCTGACGCCTTGTTCTTCTTCATAGAATCCAGCTTCTCAGATTATTTGCTCGCCATACAAATTAAAAAGGTGTGGTGAAAGGATACAACCCTGATGCACACCTTTCCTGACTTGAAACCGTGCCGTACAGCTTACAGATGAGTAAATTCAGTTATGGCACAATGGATCTTATGTTAAGGAATTCACCAGCTGCAGTGGGAGTTCAAGGTGGAGATTTCTAATCTAACAGGTTACATAAGTTTTAATCATTAAACGTCTCAGTTATGTCCTTCCCCCCATGAATTTAATAAGGCTTTAAAGTGTTTACAATTAAACAAACAAACAAGCAAAAACCACCGCAGGGGTCTTTTTTAGTCACCAAAGGTTTTAGGTGTTTTTTTTTTTTCCTGACTAAAGTTACTCTTCCTCACTATAGAAAAAAACACTTAGATTCCACCACCTCTAAGTTTGTCTTACTGTAGAGACTTGTATGTCACTGTGCTGCTGGAGGCTATGCCACTGGTACTCCAGATGACAACAGGCTCATCCACGGCAACAGTTTTCAGTACAGCGTCCAGGTCAAGACATGCAAGGAAGAAAGACCGGGTAATGTATTTCCAAAAATTAAGCAACGAAACCTTTACGGATTACCACAGAACACTGTCTACTTGTTTGCTTTGGATATGTCATCAGGAGGAATTAGTTGCTGGAGGAGAAGTCATGTTTGGTGAAGTAGGGGCCAGCAAGGTCAAGGGAAACCCTTGGTAACATAGCAATGGACTTGAACATGCCAGTCAGGGTGATGATGATGCAGGACTGAGCCTAAATTTGTTCTGTTGTATGCAAGGTTGCCATGAGTTAGAGGAGACAGCAGCTATCAATCTATTGTCTGTTATAGACTAGTGGCTTTCATTTTTATTTCACTGCAACTCACTTTAAGAAATACATTTTACACATTTTATGAAAGTTCTATGCATTAACACACTTATGACCTGTTCTTCTCTTCCATTTTCTTTTCTTTTTTAAAATTAAAGTTGATCGTAACTCACTAGATTGATTTCATGGCTGACTGGTGAGTCACAAACTAATTTGTAACATAAAAAGTTTTAAATTTATCTATTATTCAACTCTTTACTTACTGTCTATTGTGTGCCAGGCATTGTTGACAGGTGTGTAAGGTTTGGTTAAGTTCCTGGTCTCAATAGAGCTTCCAATCATAGAGACAATTCCAACTCATAGCAACCCTATAGGTCAGAGTGGAACTGCCCCACAGTTTCCAAAGGAGTGACTGGTGGATTTGGACTGCTGACCTTTTGGTTAGCAGACATAACGCTTAACCCACTATGCCACCAGGGTTTTCCAATAGAGCTCAGAGACAAGTAAATTCAATATAGCCACAGTGGATCTAAAGCTAGGGAATTCACCAGCTGCAGTGGGAGCTCACAGCAGAGATTCCTAATTTAATGGATCACACAAGTTTTAACCCCTGGCTGAGAGCTCTCTGCTCTGGATGTGCATGATTAGAAAGGTCACAATGTAGATGAACAATCAGAAGGACCAAGACAGGAGGCAGGGAAACCCGTGGTGGTGGTCCAGAGAGGCCAAATGGTGGCTTCTACAGAAGAGGCAGCAGTGGCGTCTGAAGAAGAGAAGGCAGTAACACTTGGTAGTTGGATGATGCCATTTATTGAGATGGGAAAGCCTGGGGGATAAACGGCTTCTAGGGAGCAGGCCATGAGTCAGTGCTGAACTTGCTGAGTTTGAGGTGCCAGGAAGACATCCAAGTGATGATGTCCAGAACAGTTCATTTCATGTTTCTGGAGCTCAGAATGAACTGGAAAAAGCTTAGAAATCATCAGAGTAAATATTTAAAGCCAAGGAATGTTCCTTAGGAACAGTCTATATACTGCGATGCGGTAAGTATATACTACATCTAATACAAGATATTGATACCACTGACAGGTACTGTATCTATCATAGATACTGATAACTCAATATATTGGAAACAGAGATAGAAGTCAATTGCTCAAGGCCCCAAGTCTTTACCCTCATCAAAAAGCTTTTGGGCTTAAATATATTGCTGTGTCCCCCCAGAATGTGTCAGCTGGGATAAGACACGATTCCTACTATTGTGTGAATGTGTTTTGTCTTTTGATGTGATTTGTGTTGTAAATTCATTTCATTATGATGATGGCAGTTATATATCTACAAGATTAGCTAGTGTCTTCAGCCAATCTTTTTGAGATACAAAAGAAAAAAGTAAGCAGACAAGACACAGGGACCTCACACCAAGAAAGGAGTGCTGGGAGAAGAGCACAACTTTGGACCTGAGGTTCCTGTGCTCAGATGCTCTCAGACTAGGGGAAGACTGATGACAAGGACCTTCCTCTGAAGCTGACAGAGATGGCTTTCCCCCTTAGCTGACACTCTGAATTTGGACTTGTAGCCTCTAAGCTGTGAAAGAATAAATTTTCCTTTGTTAAAATGATCCACTTGTGGTATTTCTGTTACAGCAGCACTAACTGGCTAAGATCTAGTCATGGTTATTTGTGAAAGGGAACACAGTTAGAGATGCTGGGAATATCACTACAGTTCATAGCAAAGAAGTAGAGTTTCACGCTTATTTATTCCTCCAAAATGTTCATAATTCTGAGTTAAAAAAACAGCAATTGTGATCATACAGAATAACAAAGGACATTTTTTTATTATTACAGTACAATTTTCAAATTTATTGCCAACAGCTTCTAAATAGCTAAGGATGTCAACATTATATTGCAGATGACAGGAAAAGAACTGCTTCATATTTCCTGACTATTCCACAGCTCACAATCTGTGTATCAATGGATTGAGACTTTTCAGTGATGCCATTTTGCTAAGGAAATAATATGGTATACAGAGACACTGTGTATTTATTTTTTAATACCTAAAAAGTACAACAAGGAATCTGTTAATTTTTGAAGTCTGCTGTTGGCTTGTTTTGTGTATGTTAGTTTGACAAATACAGGCTGTTTTCTGTATCAAAAACAACATAATGGAAAGACCTAGGGCAGTATTGTTTACATCTGTGAAAAGTACTGGGACAAAAACACAGGCAGATATGAGGAAATTTAAGAAGGTTCTCACGTTTATTACCTGATTTACATTTAATGAAGCAAAGGCAGGTACACAAAGAGCTCTTTCACAAAGTTCAGAGGTCCCAGACACCTAATGGTATTGTTTCCCTGGCTGAGGGCACAGTGCAGCTATGCCCACTCCTGGGCAGCTGTGTTCTGCAACACAGCCCTCTGTGTATGACACATTGCTGCTGCTGTGTTGCCCATGAAGGACACGCCTGCAGGCATCTGACAGCAAAGAAGGGGACTATTCAACACTAACAGCCCAATTTCCAGGCTCCGAAAGGCAGTGTCACTAACCAGCAACAATTACTCATGTGCTAGGGTGGTCAGAGAGAAGAAGCAGCGTTGAACACTGAGAAGTGGCTCCTATGAGCTACTTCTAACTTCTTTCCTTCCCTTGCCAAAGACTGTGCTGTAAGTCATATCAACGGCATACATAACACAAAACTTTTTTAAAAGCTACTTTAACAACGGTCATTAACTTCTCCCTACAACTCACTCCTAAGGCTACATACACATGATTTGGGACCATTAATAATTTAAAATTATTTTTTAATAGACAAAACTTTGAATTCTGAGCTCTCAAAGATATCCTTCATATTGTTTACTAGGATACTCAGAAATACCTGAGATATAATCACAGAAAATCTTGTTGAAGGAGGTGAGGATTAAAAAAAAGTCCCAAGCCTAGGGTTTCCTATTGTGGTAAGAAAATACATACATAGTTGATGTTATGGAAAAAATTAAATACCAGCAGTACCAAAGAATGAGACCGGTCAGGGGAGGAGGAACTTGCTGGAAGGATTCAGTCTCTCTTAGCACACCTTGAAGATAATTCTGTTACAACAGATTTTTAGGCTGTACCAAAAAAGTCATTTTTAGGTGAAACGCCCAAAGTGCCCAAACCTAATTTCTAAACAAGGATTTCTTTCTAGAGACAAACAGGCACCGGCACTGAATTATTGTTCCTGGTGGAACACTAACATCAACCTAGTTTTCAAACACTTGACTCTGACTCTCTTCCATCAGGATGTATTTGGCTCATTTCCCTAGACCAAACGTGTTTCCAGTGAGTCAATCCTGACTCACAGTGACCTTACAGGACTGGGTAGAACTGCCGCATAGGGCTCCAAGGCTGAACTCTTTACAGAAGCAGACTGTCACGTCTTTCTCCTTGGGTGCATCTGGGAGGTTCAAATCACTGGCTTTTCGGTTAGCAGCCCAGGGCTTACCCAGCTGGGCCACCACAGATCTGTCATGTCCTGCCTCCACTCAACAGCAATGACCTCATGGGCTCAGTTAAGCATCAGTTATAATGGGATACTTCATACTACACTCTGGTCCTACCTTCTTCTTTTTCCTGACATTTCTTGGAAACTGTTAATTGTCCAGGCAACAGGAAGAACAGTTTCTTAGAAAACGAATAAAAAGCTTTAAGACAGACTGAAGCAAGCACCTGAGAGTACCTTATGAAATAGAAACTCACATGCTATTTATTAAAAGGTGAACTGAATATTTTGGAAATTGAGACAACAGTAATTTTTCTGTGTGGTGCCTACCACACTCATGGAGACTCACATTGGCTCACAGAGCTACTGGAATCCTTTCCAAACATGTATGTAGGTGTATGCTCTGCTGACCTCAGCACGACTGAGTAGGGGGAAGAGAAAGGGGAGAAGACATTTTCATATTCTGAGGAACTTATTTGGAAAATTTTTATCAAAAAGTTATAAAAGGGATGGAAAAGTCACACACCTTTACCACTGCCTGCATCCTGGTTTTTCCATCTCTTTGGGCTCACAGCTCTCATGCAGGAGAAGAGTGTCATGGGGAGACAGGGAGGACGCCCAGCCTCCTTGCCTGGGAATAGGTACAGTAACGGCAGCCCCATAGGTATGAGCAAAACAAGTCAACAATTCTTCAGGGGAAACTGCCTTTCAGTGAAGTCAGGACAAAGGACCAAAACATTTGCAAATTAAGCACCAAAATAATCAAGGAATATTCATCGCTCACCCCCACCCCCAGTTTTAAAAAATACTGTTTAATCAGCTCCCTCACTCGTCTTCTCTCCATCATGTCTTTTACATAATGATAACCCTGACTATAGAAAGCTGATGAAGAGCAGATCTTGATCAACAACGCTCAGAAAGCAGATCTTCTGCTTCTTCCCAGCTCAGAGCCTACGTCACACTGCTGACTGCTGAAATCTAATACCAGTCTCACTTTGCCATTTCAAGTTTGCCAGAAAGAAAAAAAACCAAGTTCTCTGACCTTCCCTTTAACAAGTTCATTTGGAAATTCTACAGAAGTCAAGAACAAGTAGATGGATTTTAATTTTATTTTATATTTTTTAAAAAAAAGACACAATCTCAAAGCAAGCACCTGGGTTTTACTTCAGTTTATAATTTAATGTGCCTGAGAATTTTTGTGCAAATACATGTCATCTTTCTTAAAAATATGCATAGCACACTTTGGAAAAAATTAATTGCAACCAACTTTCCTTACAAAAAATTTTTATATATATAAATATACAACATTCCCTAATTCCTATTGATTGCACTTCTGGTTTAGTTCCTTCCAGTGTCCAAGGAAATCTGAAAGACATACAATTATGTTCATACTCCTTGGCCACTGTAATTCTTCAGAAGAAATACTCTGGAAACATGTTTCCTTGGTTCTAATATAACCAGATCTTTCTTCTTCTTAAAAGTAAAATCCTCCCAGCCTCCCCCTACCCCATGTTGGGTTTTTTTTTGAGTGTGTATATTGTATAAAAATACAAATTTAAAAAACAAACAACCATATGCCTTCATTAATTGCAAATACAAAAGGAATCTGGGTAATATTTGTGCTCCCAGTGGCACAAAGGCCTGAAAACAAGGAGAAAGGGAGTCACTCCTTCTGACTTTAAGCAAAAAGGTAAAATTCCTTCTTTTGCTAGGGCCGTGAGCATACTGCTTGACACATAATTGAACCAGACGTCAATAGGGGAAAATATACTGTCTCAGTAACACACAGCTAACCTTCAGAATGGCTTTCTTTAGCCAGCAGTCAAAACTGCTCCTTCTCTCTCCCCAGCTCTCTGACGTGGGTTGGAACTCCCTGCTTATACTTCCCAGAAGTAAATGTGCTAGCAAATTCAGCACTTCTGGTATGTTTCATTATTATTGAATTCATTTTCTTATTCACTTTTTAAGACAAGAAAGTCTAACCAAAGGAGTGCATTAAATTTTTCTTTCTTTTATATCTCCAAACACTCACGGTCCTTTTGTAAATTTAATGTACCAGACCTGGTCCATTAGGGCCCCATGCAATTCAGTTTCCATCCCTCCACTCTCCCCTTTCCACATTCACAATCCTTCAACGACATTCCTTTACGTTCAAGTCAGACTAGCCCCCATACGCCAGCGCATGCCTGTCCTTCCGGTGCTAATCTGTCCGTGAGGTCAGTTAACTGCTGAGCCTCAGTCCTCCTTTAGGACACCCATTTTGGGTGAGGATGTGCCAACTGGGGTTCCAAAGCCAATCATCATGACGGGAAGACTCTGATTCCTTCTTAGTCCACCTAGTAAGTTGCTACCCGAATTTAAATAAACAGCAGAGTCTGGTTTTTGATGTCCAATTTCTGCCTCTTTGCGTCTTCCATTCTCCCGCGTATCAGGGGTTTTGACCACTCTGGCTATCCCCAGTCTCTTCAGTCTGTCCACTAAATTCATCTTCAGCTGGCCAATATCAGGAGGGTTCCGGGAAGGTCGCAAGCCATACATTTCCTGGAGGAATGTTTCAGCAGGCCGAGAGGCCAAAAAATTTTCAGAGACATGTGCTCGAGGTTCAAAAGGCAAAGGAGAAGGACACGGTGAGTGAGAAGGTGAATTTGGTGGAGTGGAAGGAATAGCCAGGGTTTTAGGGGGAGGCTGGAGGATGGTGTTCTCCAAAACCGAGCCGTGGTATACTTTAGCAGAGATGCCTCGTTCCTGTAGAAGTTTGGCCAAGCTCATGGTGCTGCTGAAGGTTACCGTAGAATCTCGTCGGTTGGTAATGGATTCACCAATGCTGAGTCGATACGACACGGCAGGAGAGTTCACTGCTGGGCTTGAGGAACTGCTTCCACCGCTTCTGCTGCTTCCACAGGATAATGAAGGGAATCCAGAACTTGAAGGAAAAAAAAGGCAGGAGAGACGGTTTAGGAATAACAAGCAATATCCAAGTCAGCAATTAATTACAATAGCCATCATTAGTCAAGATAGAGAGAGTGACAGCATCACATCAGTAACAACACCCTGTAAAACAGACTTATGTAGTAAAAATTCTGATTTGATACTTCATTATTTATAACTGCGATTTAATTATTAACTCACTGAAACATTTCAACAGAATGGGAAAATGTTGCTGTATCTTAAATTTTAACACTTAAATATTCTTAAATTTGAACTCAATGTATCTCTGTGGGAATTCAACTGAATTTTATGACAGAGATTTTAAAAATTTAGACTAAAGAAGTCAATCTTGAGAAATTTTGATTAGTATATCAATTCAAAAGTATGGATTACACCAAGAGACAACAAATTATGGGTAAATAATTCCTCAACTTTTAAAAAGGGAAACGAAGTATGAACTAAAAATACTGCAACAGAAGGACACAATATCCTGCAGGTGGTCAAGGTGAATGTTGAGTTCATGTATGACTGACATTTTAGATACGTGGTGCTGGAGTGCAATGATGGTAATTCTTTGGCTAATTTCACCCCCCTGGTGGTAGGTAGCATAGTGGCTAAGAGTTTGACTGCTAACCAAAAGGTCAGCAGTTCAAATCTACCAGGTGCTCCTTGGAAACCCAATGGGGCAATTCTAGTGTCCTATACAATCACTGTAAGTTGGAATCGACTTGAGAACAGTGGCTTTGGGGGTAGGGGGGTGATTGTTATCCAGATTTCATAGATAAACTTACACTTCAACACAAAATAACTCAACTCAGTATATCAAGATTTGTAAAGAGAACAAACAAAATGCAAATGGAGGATTAATAAATAAACTTTCTAGAATACCAAATCATATAAAAGAGGCAAAATTCAAACAAGTCTGACTCCAAGCTCCTTGGCCAAACCAGTCCAATTGAACACATCTGACTTGTACAGCATCTACAGTGCACAGCACAGTTTATGTGTACTCCTATGTGTACCCCCCGTCTCCCACCTCTCGCCTTCCACCCTGATGCAGAGCTGCCTGTCCTTTCCCAAACCATACACTCAGTATGATGACAGCAGCCTGAACTGACAGTCCCTTCAGGAAACAATCTGATAAAACACGCCGTATTATTCATTACAGGAACAATGTAGAAATGTCTGTTCACTGCAGACTTTATCACCCAAATGCTTCCCTAAACAACTGATTCGCTACTCTGTGATAGACCCTGTTAATCTTAATCTTATTTCCCTCCAAAATGGCAGCCAGAAAGTTAATTTGTGGCTCACTCACCTTCAGCTACAGAAGGCTTTATAGGACAACTGATATGCTGGTTTATTCCTCTCTCCATTTGTATCACTACTTGATTCCTCTTCCTTCTCTACCAGTTAAGATTATTCCCTGTAGCTCTCTACTGAAAGTTACCTCAGCTGTTTCTGAGAACTGGCAGGACAGAAACAGCAGCAATGTGGCTTAGTAAAATCTCCAGATGATATGACAGAACATCCCTGTTCTAGCCCCAGCTGCGTTGTTCACTAGCTCTCAGCCTTTGGCGCTGGGTTCAGTTACCTGAAGTTTTTGTGCCTGTTTCTTGCCTGCCTACTTTAAATAGTTATAATGGCCAAATGAAAAAATACAGTGTGTAAATACTCTAAAGACCAAATATTACAGAACATTTATCAAAATTCTGGGAATTCAAATGAATGCAATTTTTACAAAAGTGATGAAAACGTCGTGGAGGAAAGCAGCAAGGCCCCAGATGGCCCAGATTGTTACCTGGGAGTGACCTGAGTGATGTCAGAGGGATGCAGTATCCTACAGGTGGTAAAGGTGAATGTCGAGTTCGTGCATGACAGACACTTCCCTGGGTTGGAGGCTGCAGCTGAAGTTCAGATTGTCAGGGAATAAAACACAAAATTGAAAAGGTTAGGTTGGTAATGGAAAGAGTTCATCATTATTTCCCAGTAACACAGTGTTTATCAAATGTCTTTTCTACTCAAGATCCCCAAATTCAGAAATAAAGCATACATGAGGATTATACTACAGAATGATGCAGGTGGTGTGTGTACTTTACAGTTTAATGTATACATGAGGCTGTCCTACTGGTTTCTTTTTAGAGGGGAGAGAAAAGGGTGAAGAGGAAGGGACAAGTGTTGGTTGAGTGGATACTAGAAGCAAAGTATAGAAACAAAGAGGGTGCTGTCACAGGATGAGGAGAGCAGACAGAGTTGCATAAAGGTGGGTGCTTGGGGTTTTATATGCCAAACTGACTTGGATTGCAAACTTTTACTTAATCACAATAAAAAAATATATTGTGCTAGCATCAACTCATTAGCATATAGCTCAATCCTTCAATACTTTAAAACTATAAACCAAAAGGTATAACAGCTTAGAAATGAAAGATAAACACACACTTATAAAAACCATTAAAAAAAAATCAAGATCTGACTATCCAATCTATCTAGCCAACCTGTATCTATTCCAGTGACTCTTAAACTGTGGTCTGCAGGCCCCTTCAGATGCTACAGGGCAATATTATCTTCAGCGTAATTTTCCACTACTGACATTTGTACTGAAAAATCAATGTGGGTAATAACTACTGCTGTCTTAGCACAAATCAAGGCAATAGTACCAAGTAGAACAAGTGTTTTTCACTGTCATGTACAGGTAAAAAGAAAAAGAAAAGAAAAATCCAGCTTCACCTAAGAAGGTCTATGATGAAGCAGTAAAAATAATTTCTTAAATCTTGCCTCCTGAATCTTTTTCACATTCCGTGTGATGAAATGGGAACTATGTATCACACACTTCCACTACATACTGAGATACATTGGTTATGCAGTGGAGAAGCACTTGGGCAATTGTATGACTTGAGATTTTTTCATGGAATACTGTTTTTACTTGAAAAATGAAGTAACAATAACTATTCAGACTCGGGTATTTGGTAGACACTTTCTTGAAAATGAGTAACATGAGCTTGTTTCTGATATTACTGGCTGTCAGTAACAAACTTATGAGTTTTCAAGTGAAAATTATAATTTTAGAAAGCTTGTACCAACCTCTGAGAGCATGAAAGCTTCCTGGTACTTAAAGGCCTTTTTGATGAGAAAGGTGGTGATATTAACATGCATGGTTTTACTATATTACACAGTGAAATACATCAGTATTTAGGAGATCTGCATAATCAATATTTTTGACATAGCTAATGCATTATGTCACAAAACCGTGCATGATAAATTCAAAGTATAAGGTAGACCAATAGATCCTAATGTAGCAAGGTATGAAAAGTTCATTGATAGGGTTTCAAATTCCATATTGCAATAAATTTTCAAGAAATTCCTATATAACAAGTTTTGTAGCAGCATTGAAGAATCTCTACAAGTACCTGAAAAGGCTATTAATTGTTCATTTTCCAACTACGTATCTGTGTGAGGCTTCACTGTCTTCATATACTTTAACCAAAACAACATACTGTGATAGACTCAATGCAGAGGTTGTTTCTATCTTAATAGAAAGCTTTAAATTAAAGAAACTTACAAAAATGTAAAACAACTAACACTTTTTTTTTAAATGGCCATTTTTCAAAGAAACACATTATCCATGTTACATAAGTATTCTGTTTTGATGAGATAAGATTTTTAAAATTTCTCAATTTTGGTTTCTGTTATGTCAAGTATCAGTAGATATAATCTTCACTGGAGATTCTCGGGAATCCTCAATGACTTTGAATAATGTAAAGAGATCCAGAAACCAAAGGGTGTGAGAATCACTGACTGAATCTCTCTCTCTGCCAATCTACTTATGCAGGACTTAGTAAGGCAATGCGAAGAGACCCGGAAAAGCCAACAATTGCTAATGCTATAGATTTTCACTCTCTTACATATCCAAGACTAAGTACACTCCATTTAGATTTGAGAGTAAGTCAGAATGCAAGGTATTACTAGTTATTAGGCTATATTCAACTAAGCCCATTTCTCACCTGTAACCAGCCCACTTGCTGAAGTAACAGGATGGAGAAAGACTCCTGTCACTGGCTTGGATATTGAAGGCCCCTGTTCCACTTGCAAAGCCTGTTGAACTTGAAAAGTGATACCCTCTTCTTCATCCTCTTCCAAATCTGAAAGGTGATAGACGGCATCCTTGGGAAATGGAGTAAAGCCTTTTGTGATGACACCTGGTCGTGGATCAAGAATGGTCCCCAAATTTGGTTGAGCAAGCTGCTGCCACTGATGCAGAGTTTGTGATCCTGAATATGTAGAAAGACAAAAAACAAAGCAAAAGGCATGTCTCTTAACTTCTCACAAATCTTAAAACTTGAAAGAGAAGCTAAAATTACATGTGCAATGGCACTAAGGATAGTCATTAGTTATTTGGTCTTAATATTCAGGTAAAATTCACAAGTTAAAGTGCACTGTGGAAAACCAACAGTATTACTAAGAGTAATAACCTGTTTCAAAAGTTAGCATTAAAAAGGATAGCTAAAGGAACATTAAAAAGTATGATCAATGTCACTGAATTGCACATGTAGTAACTGTTGAATTGGCAAATATTTTGCTATGTATATTTTTACCACATACACAGGTGAAAACAAAGAAACTAAAAAATCAACAACAACAACAAAAGGCAGACTGATTAGGAGGTAGCCTGCTGACACAATGATCAGATGGAGGACATGAACCTCAGAACGGGGATGGTATCCTTCCCTGGTCACAAAAAGTCAAGACTGCCCTGGCCTGGACCTATGCCTCTGAACTTTGAAATCAAAATCCAGGCACCTTGAATTTTCAGTGGTTTGCTTATATGTACCTCCCAACCCTGATCACGACTGTCCTTTCTCCAGCCTTCCAGGGAGATGAGGAAATGAGGAGGTGATCAAAGGAAGGTATGTCCCCTGGGTTCTGGACTCTCAGCCCAGATGAAGAATCACCCTGAGCAACTGTGACAAACACCCCTGCACTGGTCATTAATGAATAAAACTAAGTTACAGATCTTTTGTGCTTCAGAGTCCTTGCAGGTTACTTAAGAAGCCCCAGTGGTGCCCTGGTTAAGTGCCTGGCTGCTAACCAAAGGGAGGCATTCTGAACCCATCAATTGCTCTGCTGGAGACAGATGTAGCTAGCAGTCTGCCTCCATAAAGACTTCAGCCTTGGAAACTCTATGGGACAGTTCTACTCTGTCATAAGACAGAGCAACTCTATAAAGGATTGCTACGAATAGGAATCGACTCATTGGCAGTGAGTTATAGGTTACTTACTCAAAATTTAGTCCACTGTAGAATTCTACGATAATAGCAGAGAATCATTTGAAAATTGTCAATATCCCATAAAACAAAGGTATTTATTTTGAATTTCATTTCTGTCTTAGGAACTTGCAAAGAATGTTAACAGAATGGAAAATAGAAATATAGAGGTACATATATCACTAACTAAATGGCATTTCTTGGGCAAAGAACTGATTTTTCAAAAAGTGGGTAGAGATGAAGGATTACATCTGGATCATTTTTATTGGCCTATCATATCCTATGTATCTTACCACGGAAGGGGCTGTCAGTGGTACTCCTTACTAAAGAATAAGGAAAGATTACTTCTCTTCTCTCACATAAATAACATCAGTAGAAGAGAACTGACAACTGATGATAGAGAAAGCAGACCTCTTCATTCACTGATTTTCCACAAAGTATTCTGACGCACCATCATCAAAACAGCAGAGATCCAGGAATAAAAAAAAAAATCTCCTCTGTGTATGCTGCTCTTATAATTACAACACATTTCTTCATCCCAGAGGAAGGAGAACCCAGTAAGTGACATGTCTTGGGGAGAGCTCTAATTAATTTCTTACCTTCAAGAGGCTTGACAATTTGTAATTTTTCTGGCATGAAACTGCGAAGGCAACTGCCACTGCTGAGGTCTGTTACTTCTGACTGATCAGTGCAGAGAGTAGCGAGGCTCTCTGCAGGGGCGTCACACTCACTGAGCCTTTCTTTTTGCTCGGCCAGATCCTGGAGCTTCCTCTCCCATTCTTGAGCAAAGAACTGCTTCTCACTTAAGTAGTTCTGGCGACGCAGACTGAGGCGATGCAACGCTGTAGCCAGATCACTATCTCCAGAGGGTCCTGGGTGACCTACCTTCTGAGAGTTCCTAGGAGGAGAGCACACCTCTGGTTAGGTCTGCAAAGGTTCTAAGCACAACCTGGGTGTTTCACTTTCACAGTGGCAAACTTTTAAAACACTGACCTTAAGAATGTAGTTTCTGCCATGTGTGGAATACAGAAACAGTACCAACAAACCAGTGACATCACTAGGGCCGGTGTCTCCCTGTACACAGCTCATAGGATCACTCCTCCCCATGCTAATTATCCCAATACTGTAGCTACAACAGCAGGAACCTTGACAAATCAGCCACTATGAAAACCCTGGCAGCAATGAAAACAACAGCATGAGCTTGTAGCACATGCAGACAAAACCATGTGATTCAGAGCATCACAGAGATTGGGCGATACGAACAGCTCTGACTGAGGCACATCAGAAGGTTCACACGGTGCGTGAGGATGGAGCCGTAGTCATGTAGATATACTGAGACACGGAAGCTGGGCTTATGAAAAATTTCTTTGTTGTCACTACAGGGCTATTTAAATAAAAACTAACAAACTTCTGCTGACATACTGCACAAAAACTTTATATACAGTCGTGGTGTTACTTCCTTTGACAACGTCATCTGGTACAGTCTCCATCCCCTGCATGCCACCCTCTCCCCACAGTGACATCACTGCAACAAACCAGCAACAATGCTATGTATCATTTTAAATATCATTTCAAATGATGGCAGATAAGCAGAAATATTCTTTATTATGTTGTGTTTACCATCAAACCTCATTTAAATTTATGAAAGTACAGATACAACCCACCACAAATTCAGCTTAGTATTTTAAAAAAGTAACTATTAATATACTTCACTAAATCTGCGATACCACTGGTTACAAGAGATACTACTGTTTTACGTACAAGGGGCATGGTGGTTTTAATCGCTACATCTGCTAACCAGGAGGTCAGCAGTTCAAATCTGCAACTATGTGGCAGTTCCACTACTGACTGACAGGCTCACTATGAGTCAGAACCAAGTTGACAGCAGTGACTTGAGCTGTTTTTTTTTTTTGCTAAGAAAGAAAATACTACCTGTTAAATTATGATATGTCATTAACTGCAAAACATACAGTTTCAAAAATATTGAATGTGAAAAAAACTTGCTTTGGTCATAGAATCACCCTTCATGAATAGGTTCATGAATGAACCTATTAAAAGAAAAACAGCAAGATTTGTATAATATTGCATTTTCATGGTTTGGAAACGTATATATATTTTTTCACTTTTCAACAATTTTGAATTTGTGAGGTATCTTAACACTGATATCAAAAGAAAGAGAAGCAAGGCAAGCTGTTGTGACTAATGGCCAGTAGGTATGAATCTGCACAGATCTGTTTAGTAGATCTTCTCCTAAGCTATCTCTGTAATACAAGACAGGAGTCACATATAAAGCCACCGTGGGTACAGAGCGCTGTCCACTACAAACGGGCAATACAAATAAAAGCTGCAGTGCGAGAGATTTCTCAATTAGGAAGGATTTTCCTCAGGTACCAAACATCTATCTTTCAAAAGTTTTCAGCTAACTTTCTAATAAAGCTGTTTTTAACTTCTAGTTACATGTAATTTAGTGAACTGAATTAATGAAAAGAAAAAAAAATCATAAGTTTAAATGAGAGTAAGAGAAACTCTGGTTTTCCTCAATGTTCAAATTAAGTTTATCCTATGGAATGAACTGTATTCCCCAAAAATGTGTGTCAACTCGGCTAGGACATTATTCCCAGTATTGTGTGGTTGGCTGCCTACCACATTGTGATCTATTTTCCTATGTGTTATAAATTCTAGCCTGTGGTTAATGAGGCAAGATTAGTTTCTGTTAAAGAGGATTAGCGTGGGGTAACCAAACCAAGCCCACTGTCTTGAGTCCCACTCAACACCCTTACTCTGGTTACAGTCCTGACAGGATATAAGGAAGTTTCTCTAGGGTATGGCCTGCTTCACCTTTTATCTTACGAGAGAAAAAGGGAGGGAGAAGCCAGCAGAGATGGGGACCTCCTACCACCAAGAAAGCAGAGCTAGGAACACAGCCTGTGTTTTGGGCCTGTACTGAGAAACTCTTCGACCAGGGGAAGACTGATGCCAAGGACCTTCCTCCAGAGCCGACAGACAGAAAACCAGAGAGGAACCAGCACTCCAGATTTGTATTTCTAGTCTCCTAGACTGTGGGAGGATAAATTTTTCTGTGTTAAAGCCATCCACTTGCTTTAAGCAAAGCAAAAAGTTTCTGACTACAAGTATAAATTATGAAAAAGTATCACCTGATGCTAAGAATAACTGCCACGCCCAAACAGATTCAGAGAAATTTGTCTTTGAATATGAAGATGACTTAGAGACAAACTTTGCAATACTGGAGACGAGAGGTAAAGAACTGTACAGTTAAGTGCAAATTCCACTTTAAATGCATAATTAAATGTAGTCTCTTCTTTCAAAAACTATTATGCAATGCTCTACGTTACAAATAATGAGATAGGGCATCACATGAACAGAATGAAAACTGGCAGTTCTAGGACCTTCCTGGAATTGTACCAACTGATACTGCAATTTGAATACGTGAATCTAGTTATGTCGACTATCTAAGAAATGCAGAATTACCGTATAGCAACTATTTTTCTTACCCAAGAACCTCCTCTGAGCCACTACCCTGGTTCAGAAGCGTTTTGTCTTGTGTTTGCTGCAACCCCGACTCAAAAGGCTTTGCTGTCATGATGACACTTGAGCGGTTAGAGCCTGGGACGGGCAGCAGAGCTGGGAACGGGGTAGAGCGGCCCCGGGCATCATTGGCAGCCTTGACAGTATCAAATACCCGTTTCTGTTGGGCTCTGTCAAAGAGGAAGTGTTCATTATTGACACAGTGCTTTGGAAAGAGATGCATACATGCAGTTTGTTAAACACACAGCCAACCTGAATAGTGGCTAAAGTGTAGTGCAGATCAGGAGAAATCATTAGAAGATAAAATTTTGGGGTAACTGAATTCTCTCATAACTGAGTTTTTTTTACTATGTGGAGGACAAAAAACAAGGAAATAGTAAGGCATTTACTTATTCTCACTAATCCTAATCATCTTGGATTGCAGCTTCTTTTTATTTCCATTCCAGCACCTGGATAACAACACATGTGATTAGTACTTACTTTTGTTTAAAGAAAGAAGACTCTTCATCCTGACCCAACTGTTTACGCATGGTCCCTTCAATCTCAGCTGCCAGAGATTCCTAAACAGAAAGAGTTGGAGATTACCAAAGGGATTATGCAAGAATTCTGTTGAAACAAAGGAATTACTATTCTATAAATTAACAGAGTGTTTCTAATCCTGTACTTCCGGTGTTTTAGTGAAATGCAAGAAAATAGCCTAAGAATAAAAATTAATTTTTAAGCAAGAACAAACTATCTTTTCATGACATATTTTTACAGGAAAATAGTGAAAAATATAAACAGAAAATATTACACAAACACATGAAAAATAAAAGGTCTGAAAGAATATAAACCATGATGTTAATAAGTAACTTATTACTTATTTAATGTTATTTAACAGTTTTTCACCTAACTTTTCTATGGTTAATATGTTTACCTTTTATAACATTAAAAAAAAGTTTTGAAAAAAAAAAAAACAATCTTTCCCTTTCCTTGGTCAGGGATGAGGATTCAACTAGCAGGGATGGCATGTTTATGATTTTTAACAGATACAAATAGGAAAAATACAGGTGCGTACTGTATGGGTGTATGTATCAACACGGCTTAGCTTTCCCCTGCTGAGAGCGCCCAGCAGCAATGATAGTCCAGTGGCAGTGGGCACACTTAGCAGACAGATCTTGGATTCTACATACCACTCCTTATTAAAAGGAACCAGAGATCCCTGGAACTGACTCAGGGTTTGGGACAGGGGAAGTACAAGACGAGCCTACAATATCTTTTGCCAGAAAGAAAGTACTCAAAGAATGATGTTGCTGTAGCTAGGTGCCACAGCTTCTTTTCCGACTCATAGTGACCCTGTGTATAGACGAATGAAACACTCCTGGGCCCTGGGCCACCCTCACAATCACTGCCGATACCGCAGCCCTAAAAGTGATGGGGACCTGTCAAAGAACACATGAAATGCTTGAAGGAGCCTCCCTCTGGCCAATCTAGGATAATCTGAGTACAGAATAAATAACTATAAGGGGCTTTATGAATTGGAACATCTCATCAAAATATGAATCCACCTTACAGGGGAAAAAACTGGCAGACACTACCTTAATAAAGTGATCAAAGGTAACATCATCAGTTATGGGATAAATAGACATGAAGCACTTCCTGGTAAGCCACAGAATACGGCATTACTTCTGCTCTGTTTCTGACAAGAATACTTTACCTAATCTAACCAGGAAGAAACAACAGATATAACAAACATAAACCTCATTAATGTGACCTAATCCTGCCTCATTAATATAATGGACATCTCACCCCCAAATGAGATCATAACAAGAGGCACAGTGGCTAGGATTTACAACACATTACAAAACAGAATATAACCAGGTCACAAAATGGAGGCTAACCACACACTACCAGGTATTATGGCTTAGCCAAGTTGACACATATTTTGTGGGAACACAATTCAATCCATGACATTCTACTCTTTGGCCCCCCAAATTTATGGTTTTGTCACATGTAAAACACATTCACCCCATCATATCATCCCAAAAGTTTTAAATTGACTCCAAATACAATATCTTATCTTTTGCAAAATTCTTCTTCATCTGTGAACCTGTGAAATCTATGAGTTACCTGATTCCAAAGTACAATGGTAAAACAGGCACAAGGTAGACATTTTCATTATAAATGGAAAGATACGAAAACAGGCACCAAGAACTCCGAAACCCAGCAAAGCTAGACCATCTGAGCAACAGCCCTATCCTCCAGACTCTGGGTGTTGCCCACGTGCTCGGAAATCTGGAGACCCCTGGCCCTGGACTTCAACTTTGCCTTCTAGGCCCACTGGGATGGCAACTCGGCCCCCTTGCTTTGGGTGGCCCTGTTCTCCTGTCTGTCTGAGTGGCAGCTCCACCCTCTTGGCCCCCAGCAGGCCCTGTTCTTCTGCTTCTTGGGCAAAACAGCCTGACTCTCAGCAGTGGATTCAGCGCCAAGCCCTGGAACCTGTGAAAGGCAGCCCCATACACCTGAACAGAGCTGGTGAAGGTCTGACTCTTTGAAAACCAGGAAGCTGTGGCCTCAGCCACTGCAATTTCAGAGGCTGTGGTCCCACCCTTTGAGACCCCAGATGTCACAGGCAGTTCTGACCCCAGGCAGTTCTGTTTCCTGTGTTCTTTATTTCTTTATTTCTTCATCTTCTGATTCCCTGGCCTCTCAGGCCCTTGGCCACTTGGCCTCTTGGGCTGGCCTGGCCTCTGCCCTGCTCATACAAGTGTTACAAAGCTATTCGGCTCTGTCGGTAAGTGCCTAGAGGTCCCTCAGCCCAGTGGCACTCGGCGCTCCTGCTCTGTGGGCCAGCTCCTGCACCTACCTGCACTGGTCTCCTGGGTCTGCTGTGGCTGTTTCCCTGAGGCTGCTTCTTGCCACGTGTGCCATCTCTGGTGTCAGAGCTCCCCTCGTTTCCTTCTGAGCCCTCACTTGAACCGTTTCTGCTGTCCATAATTCCATCAACAATCTCTTCAAAGCAATCTAGGCTTTTACTGTTACATACTTTGTAACTCTTCCAGCCTCTACTCATTACTCAATTCCAAAATTGTTTCCACATTACAGATAGCTGTTAGACCAGTACTCTGCTCCCAGCACCCAATTCTGTCAGTCACCCACGCTGCTATAACAGAAATACACGCGGATGGCTTTAACAAACATATGTATTCTCTCCCAGCTTACAAGGCTGGTAGTCCAAATGCAGGGCAGCAGCTCCAGGGAAGCACTCTGTGTCTGTTAACTCGAGGGGACGGTCCTTGTAATCAATCTTCTCCTGGGTCTAGGAGTTTCTCAGCAGGGACCCCAGGTTCAAAGGACACACTCAGCTCCCGGCTCTTCCTTCTTGGCAGTAAGCGGTCCCCCTCTCTGTGCTTACTTCACTGCTTTTATCTCTTGTAGGGCAGGGAAGGGTCATAACTCAAGATATATCCCACCCCATTAACATAACAAACATAACCTAATCTTCATTAACATGACCTAACCCTGCCTCAAAAATGTAACAGCTCATTCCCAAATGGGACCATAACCATGGGTACAGAAGCTAGGACTTGTAAGATATCATAAAATGCAGGATAATCAGATCACAAAGTGGATGACAACCACAGAATACTGGGAATCACTGCCGAGTCAAGGGGATACATATTTTGGAGGACACAATTCAATCCGTGACAAGGTCATTATCAGGACCACTGGTAAATGTGAAGACGCTCTGTGGATTTATCAGCTGTATCAATGTGAATTTCCTAACATTGATGGTTAAACTATGGTTAAGTAGGAAAGTGTCCTGGACAGTACCCTTGATTTTAGAAAATACACACTGAAGTATTATAGGGTGATGGAATATATCTGCATCCTGTCCTTCAGTGGTTCAGCAGAAAGAAAGAGATCACTAGAATGTTATGGCAAATACGGTAAAATGTTAAAAACCAGGGAATCTAGCTAAAGAACATGTGACAGTTCTTTGTATTATTCTTGGAACTTTATTCTAAGTCTAAAATTTATTTCAAAATCAAAAGTTAAATAAACAAGCAAAATCTATGCCTTCATATCCTTAAGAAAAAGCACCTAAAATGTATACTTTTGGTACTTGAAAATATTTCACAGGACTATACTTAAGAATTAAAGAATCAGACTTTTAAAAGACAATCCTTTGAACCAATAGGACAAATTTTGCATGAACTGAGTCACTTCAATTTTCTTCAAAAAAAAAAAAAAATACTGAGATAGGCCTATAAAACATACAGTATCACCCTTAAGTACGGTGTTCCTCAAAAGAATCATCTAGATGGCTATCAGACCAAAGATGAGAAACCTGGCGGGGACAGGGAAGCCAGACTAATAGAAGCAGAAGAACTGACATGGAAACAAGAAGGCTGATACCCTGTGAAGAATGCAATAACCAGTGTCACTCAATGATATGTACACAAAATGTTACCTGAGAGTCTAATTTCCTATGGAAACTTTCCCCAAAACACAATAAAATATGAAAGAATGTCAATACTACTACTGATTGAGGAATTAAACACATGTGATTCCTGCCCTCATAGGGCTTCGCTTACTAAAAGAGGCTTTAGATGTTTAGAGCACTGTTTGAATAATTGGCCTGTGATAGGCCTAACAAAACGGCAACCCAAATTTAAGCAGCTCGATGAGAACAGAGACTGAACACTGATCTCCTTAGAGCACATTTGTCTCATACATTATGACAAAATTAGATGGTCATCTATTAGAAGGCTACAATGAGTGAGTATTAAAGATAAAGATATACAAATTTAAGGCCTACATCAATAATAAATTTCAGAAACAAGGACAAACCACATTAACTCTTCTCTGCCTTTCACCATGGTAAACATATCATTCACAGGATGACCTAATTTTATATCAGTTTTTTTACACACACAGCATCTTCCCCAGTTCCTTACCCCAGAAAAAAATCCGTATGACTGGGAGAAATAGAGTTGAGCCGCAGGACCAGTTCTGCTGCGGAGTTCTTTTATTTCTTCTTGGGATTCATGGAGCATTCCCAGACATTCTATATTCCTGTCTTGTACCTCATGCAGCTAAAGAACAGGATGATTAATACACTTTACTATCTTTTCAAAAACAATAATAGGTAGAAAATTTCATTTATGTAACTACTAATTTTATTCAAAGACTAAATTTAAGAACGTCACTTCACTACACAGACTTGACAACAAATTAAGCAAAGACAGTATGTAATCCAAGCTACCAGAATTCGGACTGTCTTGGACAAAATTACATAGAAATGTGATTTCCTAAAGAACTGAAATGTAGCAGAGACAACCAGAGCTGTCTAGTGCACATTTAAGGCCTTACACTCTAAATAAATAACAGCAGAAGTGTAACAGCTATGATCTAGTTCCCCACCAAACCCACTGCTGACCAGCTGATTCCAACTCAAGGTGACCGCACAGACAAACTGGAACTGCCCTGTAGAGGGTCTATGGTTAATCTTTACAAGAAGGAGATTCCTGTATCTTTCTCCGTTAACCACTGCATCACTGGGGCTCCTATGATCAAGTTATGGTTAATACAACATCAGTTTTTCAAAACATCACCCTGAAATGCATAAATAACAAGATCAAGAGTCTAAAGTATTACATATGATGTCACAGCAATACATAATCTCAAACAAGTAGCTAAGATTTTTACCCCTTGTTTCAGAAACTCCTTTACAAATAGATACATAATTCTAGAAAAGAGTAGTCTCCACAGTGTGTTTTAACATAAAAAATGTTTAAGCATACAGAGTTACATATAAGAAAACACAGTGTTTAAGCATAAGGTTTAGGACAGTATCTCTTGAAGTGTGGTATGCAGACCAGCTAATCAGAACCACCAGAACTGGGATGCTTTTTAAAAATGCACACTCTAGGACCCTGCTGTAGACATGGAAACCCTGGTAGTATAATGGGTTGAGTGCTACGTCTGCTAACCAAAAGGCTGGCAGTTCAAATCCGCCAGGTGCTCCCTGAAAACTCTACGGAGCAGTTCTACTCCGACCTATAGGGTCGCTATGAGTTGGACTGACTCAACAGCAGTGGGTTTGGGTTTTTTGGTTTACTGTAGACCTACAGAATCAGAAACTCTTGGGGATAACACCTGGGAATCTCCATTTAAAGCTCATTCCCCCAAGAGACTCTTAGCATGCAAAAGAACTAAAAACCTTAAAAGTTATACATAACATACCTTATCTTAAAAGTTTATCTAACATAGTGTTTTGCCAGTATGTCAGGAAAAATAGCAAAAAGCTCTTCCTTTCTATCTACATAAGGAACGTGGAATTCCTCCCCCTGCCCTATTATCTAAGATAAAGCTGCCATTACCTCCATTGTTAGTTGCCTTTGAGCATCCTTGGAAGCTTGCAGGTGAAGTTTGAGTTCTTCCTTCTCAATCACATGCTAACAATACATTAAAAGAGACAAATGAAACTTTTCCACAAAATATAGCTTTTCTCTCTGTCTCCACGATGCCTTAAGAGCTTTACAGTGTATAGGCCTACAAAAAGCTTTTAAAACCCAAGTAAGAGCAATAAGATGGGCAGAAAACAAAATCCATCAAGGGGTTCAAAGGACAATGAGCAGAAGTTAACAATTCACACTACAGCTTTCTGAGGCAAATTGAATCCCATTTAATAGAGAGAAATAGTAATCTGAAAGTAGCTATCTGCAGCATTTCATGACAGTTAGAAGAGCAGAACAGAAATCAGTCTACAGCACTTTATAAGAGCAAGGATAGGGTTTATCTTACTTAAAGTATCGGGTACCCAGCAGTGCATGCAGTACTTGTAAGTCCTTAATGAACATCTGCTAAATGAAAAAACAAACCTACTTCTTTAAGTTTGTGCTGAAGATCTACAATCTGAGACAAGAGTGAGGAGATCTCTTCTTGATACCGAATCAGTTCATCACTCTTCCCTGACAACTCCTCAGTCATTCTGGACATCTGAGCATTTGTTTCCCCTTGGAAGCAAAACAGAATTTAAAAATTTAATATAAATATAGGGCAGGGGTCAGCAAACTATGGTGCGTGGGCCAAGTCCTGTGCTATCACAAACACTAGACTATCACAAACAGATTTCAATATATATTTAAAAAACAAATCCAGAGAAACCAATGGAGAAACAGGAAAACAGGAGAACTGAATAGGAAGCAGTGAAGCTAAAAAGAGAGATCATGTGCGAAGGACAAACACGCTGAAGGTAAGACAGGAAATTTGTTCCAATCCTTTTCATTACAAAGGACAAGAATGCTGAAAGGAGAAAGATGTGTATTTTCTTTTCAAGTTCCAAGAGGCAATCTCATTTCTGCCTTTGAGAACTCTTCAGACACAAAATGAAATCCAACAAGCAATGAAAATTAAACTTAACAAATGTATCAAAGGAACACTGCACTGAATAGACAATCATTGTCTATAACCAAATGTGATAAAGCTACTGAAATGCTTCTGAAGGAGACAGACCTTCTGGAATATCCAACAAACTTCGTAGGGCCTCTAAAGCAATCTATACAAATTAGTATTTTTACCTGCATGTGAAACAGAACCTTTAAAATGCTATTGGGGAAGTAAACCTTTATTTCATATCAAAACTCTGACATTTAAATGCAAGCAGATAAACTACTTCTGAGTGCCATATGCAACTGTTTTGAAACTGACAGAAACCCTCCAACATCTCAAAGGATAGCAGCAGGGAGGCAAGGGACCTGGCCTGAGCTCTTGGGCAAGTCATCACTGCCCTGGTTACTGACCTATGAAGCATGGGCAAGGGCCGTGCTGCCAGAGGAAGAGATTCTATTTATCTTCTGGATCTCTAATATTGTTAGTATGAGTTATCCTATTATGAGGTCCATTTCCCAAATAAACTGAGGTGATGCAATCCTATCTTTCAATACGAAAGATTATATACTTATAAAGAAATTAAATCTTTCTTCAGTAAGCAGTAGTTATAAATTATTCAGGTTAACATTATCTCAAGCTAAAACCTATGGATATATAGCTAGCACTTAATAACATCCAGTGAAGTTAAGTTTTACGTCGTTATTTAAGTCCTGGCTCTGTCCGCTTACCAGTTTTTAACTTTGGTAAATCATGTCCTCTGTAGATCTTTTTCCTCATCAACAAAATTAGAACTTTGTTTCATTTTAATATACTATAATTGTATTTACAGAAATTCAGGTCTTTATTTAATGATGATGGCAATTTGAAACAAAAAATCTTCTTAAAAATGCCATATTGCATTTTATTGAGGATTGTGAGCTCCCATATGATGGTCTAAGACTTTCAGTAACTTTTTTATTCTGAATTTTAAGTTGTTCCTTGAGATTCTTCTACTGAAACCATAGAGCTCTAATTTCTTTCACTATTATAGCTTTGATAGTGTTTGGAGCCTTCTCTAACTGAGTAGGATTCTGGATAATGAGTCCTTCTAAAATACAAACTTAGTGGTTTTGTTCTTCCAAGCCAAGAGATTCTTTCGGTATTTCTTGTAGCTTTGGTTTGGTTTTTACAAAATCTCTGAGTTTCTGTTTATCTGTGAATGTCTTAATTTCATTTTCATATTTGAAAGACAGTTCTGCAGGATATATAACTCTTGGTTGGAAGTTCTTCTCCTTCAAGGCTTTGAATGTGTCATGCCACTGTCTCCATGCCAGCATCGTTTCTGCAGAGAAATCCAACAAAAGCCTACAGGGTTTCCCTCTGAATGTTAGCTTTGCTTTGAGTCTTGCTGCCTTTAAGAGTTGCTGCTTATGTTTCATTTTGTTGAGCTTGATTACAATATGTCCTGGAGTCTCTCTTTTGAGATCTATATTGAGTGGTGTTCAATATGTATCTTCTTTCCTAATTTCTGGGAAGTTTTCTGTCAGCAGCTCAGCCACAGAGAACTCTCAGTGTTCTCAGGTGTCTTGCCCTGTTCAGAAACTCCAATTAATCGTAGATATTCTCTTCTCCATTTGTTCCATTCTGTTTTCTTGGCTCTGAATTGAAGTTTCTATGTCTTTGATTTTGTTCTTGATCTGTTGGATTTCAGAGTACTGATGTTCCATCAGATTGAACAGCTTGCTTAGTTTTTCATTTTGCTCTGCTGCATTTTGTATAAGGTCTAGTAGGGCCCTCTATATAATCCTTTTGTAGTCACCTTCTGATAGTTTCAGAAAAGCTTCTTCTTCTGGGAAGTTCTCAGGTGGTTTCTTTTGGGGGCCTTCTGACACCATGGGTGACTTCCAGGTTACCGTCTTCTCCAATGTTTGTTGCTTTTTGGGCTTCATGTGTGTCAATAGAGGCTGGGAGAGATGCTGTGAAGATGGACCACAGTTGTTTCTCTAGGCCATCTTAAGATGAGAAGTAAAAAATATCTGGCACCTTCCAAAGTCAGTCAGGTTTTCAGGTCTATATGTCCCTCTTCCCAGCTGGCAAAGTAAGCACCTCTATATTGAAAACCCAATGTTATAAACTAGCTCAAAATACAGAAAGGTTACTGGCCTGTTCACCTCCACTGTCAGGCCCCAGCTGTAGGCGATATTGTGTGGAACTCTGCTTTTCTGTTGGAAAAGCAGTCTCTTCTGGGTAGGAACTGCCTCCCAGCCCAATAAATAGGTCCAGCTGAGGTTTCCCTATGGATGACCCTGCCTCCCAGCAAAACAAGATGGCATCCCCCATAAGCTCACCAGCTGGCCAGGACCAAGCTCCCAGTAGAAAGAGAGGCCAAGAGTGCTGAAATGTCCACTCTGCCACTGGGACCTGGCCCCAGGCGACACTGTGCAGAATATTGCCTCCCTGCTATAAAAGTGCTTTCCCCCGGCAGGAGCCACCTCCCAGCCTAAGAATCAAGTCCTGCTGGGGCTTCTGCCTGGGCTTCTCCTTTTCCCAATAGGCCAGAGGAGCCGAGGTATATAGAGTCCAAAGCCAGGCTCTCAGAACCTAGCAATTATGCTTGTGGTCCCATCAGCAGTGCGTCCGAGACCAGCAGCTAGTTAAGTCCCAGTTCTGCCCACTGGCCAAGACAGAGGAAAAAAAAATTGAAATGGTGAGTTACCTTTGGTCTGTGGAAGCCTGTGCTCACCGAGAGTGGGGTCAGTGAAAAAGAGGAGGTTTTGTGTTCAGTGGTATGAAGTTCAAATTAACAGCCCTATGCCATATCCCAGGGCTCACCAGGTGTCCAGGAGGCTCCGTTTAACTACCATTTCAGGTCTTGGTTTCCAGAGGGATTTATGGAGACGTACATTTAGTTCACCATCTTGACTCTGCCCCCCCATAGCTCTAATTTCTGAGTTGGAGATATCCTACCAAACAACCACCCAAAGGCTGAAGAACAGAGTATGTTAATACTTACGAAGTTCTTTAACACAGTCACTGACAAGCTGTTGTTCCTTCTCTTCATAGGTAATAGTTTCTGTCTTTATATGACAAGCCTTCAAGAGAAGAATCATTGGAAATATCCTGCAATGATCTCACGGGAATAACTATACAAATTTTTCATTTTCATATGAAGATTAAAGCTTATCATTTACTAAGGAATAACCAACAAAAAAAAAAAACCATAAAGCTTTATTTGCCATAAAATAAAGGGCTAGAAAAGGACATAATAAGCATTTCTGCCTCACTCTTCTCAGGATCTTTGCACATACCTAATCGTCTCCACCCCATCTCCACCGTTCTGCATACCTTTGAGTGGCTAATATCCACTCTCAGCTCAAATGCCCTTTGCTTAAGAAAGTCTTCACTGATCTCCTCGATTGTATGATCTCATAGAACTCTGTCATTTTCTGCCATAATTCTTATTACAATTTTAATTATTTATTTTGTAACCTCTACAAGATAGGCTTTGGCTACAAGATACATTCTATGTAGCCCCTTTCTCTAATTTTACCCTCAACGTTTTTTTTTTATCTAGTCAATTTTTAGTGGAATTTAGTAACAACGGAAGGCAAATGCATGTGCCTTGTTCACCACCCCAATTGGGACGTCAATGGCAAATCCTTAGCACATTCCAGTTATGCCACATTTCATCTCAATACCACCCAGACCTAAACTTTACATATCCTTTAAAATAAAGGAAAACTGTAACTAAAGTTACTTTAGATCGAAGGGCCATATTCTCTTCTTCCAGTTCCTTGAGTTTTTCTTGCAGCATGTCCAGCTGCAGCAGGCCTTGAGATAAGTTAAAGGACTCATTGAAACGAAGGGGTGTAGAACAGCTGGAATCAGTTTCACTCTCTTCAGAGGCAATGGAGACAATGCGAAGTAACTCATCTTTCTTGGAGAGCTCATGCTGCAACTGATTAACCTGGACATAAAAGGGCTTGATGGACAAGTCGCTCTATACTTGGCATTACTTACATGTAACACAGCTTCCAAATCATAAAACAATTGCTTCTCATGATAAAGCAAAATCAGTTGCCAGATTCTGCTGACTAAAGTAACAAGTGCTAAAAAGAGAATAACAAACTTCAGGTACTGCCTCAAGCTACACTTTAGAATATTAACACAAGACAGCTTTTTAAATATCCTAAGTGAGTAGAAAGCCAATTTTCATACTCTACATAATAGGAATACTCAGTAAAATTGCACATAAGATCATAATACATTTTCAGTTAAAAAAGAAGACAAATGGAAGAACCTGCAAAATATCAGAAAAGACCCATACTTTAATTACCATCCCAACACTTGTACGCTGAAGCTCTGTATAACTAACTGTACATCTTCTTAGGAGTACTGACTTTAGTTCTAGGAAATAAATATTTCCAGTTTAAAGACTGAAATGTCATTAACCATGCATTTACAAAACAGAAATGAAACCAAGTAAGAATAATAAGTTATATAAAATTTGAAGTTTAACTGTTCACATTATTAACGAATCATTCCTCACTATGCAATAACTGTATTTTTTTAAATTTTCTTTTGATTCTGTTGCTGAATAAAGATACCTATGGTTACTATTTGTGAATCTATTTTTAAATAAATTTAAGATCATACATAAAGATTACAAAAAGATGTGAGGACAGAGCACTAGACTCTAAGAAAGGTGAGCAAGATGTCGTAAGTCCTTACATATCAAACAAGGCTTTTATATTCACTAAGGCCAAGACCCCTGGTGTGCTCCTCTTCATAGTAACACTTCACTTCTCTACTGGTTACTGCAAAGGTTGCCAACAGAGTCGGTGCATAGTGCTGCTACTGGCCTGATGTCATTACTTCAGAGCACCCAGAAGAGTAAGTTTCTCTCCTGCCCAATACCTGACTATTCCACATTTCAAATACTTGTTCAAAAGCTTACTTGGTCAAAGGCTTGTCCCAGCTGCTCCTCCAGAGCTTCATTCTGTTCAGACAAGACGTGGTTCCGCTTTAGAAGAGCCTGTCCAATTCGAGCTGCTAGCTCCAGGTCACGATCTCTCTGTTAAAATACCAAAGACATTAGTTTAGAAATTTTGCAGTCAATCTTCCTAATCTCAAAAGTAATATCCTAGGATATATCAAGATTCACTCAGGTGGTGTTTAATAAACAACTGGCCAAATAGTTAACTACTACAGCTACAAATGTAAGAGGACTTCTTTTTTCTTGATATAGAGTTACATTTATTGACCTTCCTAGTAATCAGGTCAAAGCAACCCAATCTTCAAAGTTTAAATTCAAGGTCCTGGAGAGGTAGAAAATCAATAAAACTAGTTCCTACAAATGAGGACAGGGCCTCGTCCACCACCCCAACTGGGACGTCAATGGCAAATCCTTAGCATGTTCCAATTATGCCACATTTCATCTCAATACCACTCAGACCTAAACCTTACATATCTTTTAAAGTAAAGGAGACTTGTAACTAAAGGATCTCAGATAGAAGGTACCTTTAGGTACAGATCATGTTAATTAACAAGGGTATAAGGAATCTTACTTACACACTGGTGGTAAGGATTATATTCTGTAGAATGGAAAACTGTCATGATATATACATACATAATTGCCTTTTATATTATGAGTTCTGTTTACATTAATCACTATCAAGAAAATAAGGTTCTATTATATCTTTCCATAGCACTAGAAAACAGGCTGACAGATTACCTCCAAATTATTAAGTACCACCTGAGAACCACCTCATTTTAAATACAAGTTAAGCGGCTTACACAGAAATCATTTTGAGAGCTGATGGGAGAGGGGAAAAGGGAACTTCAAGAGAATGGCAGTCTGCCATCAGACCAACCAAAATTAAGGTAAAGGGAGAGAGACTTCTGTGACTGCTAACTGAGGAGATACACTATACATATTTAAAAATACTATGGGCAAAGTAGTTCAAAAACAATTAGAAACTGCAAACTAAAATGAACACATGCTCCCATGGAGTTGCTTCTTGGGTAGGCAACTCTGTTTCAGGGTGATGTGGAAAAAACAACAACAACAAAACTCAGCACTGTCGAGTCAATTCCAACTCACAGTGATCCTATAGGTCAGAGTAGACCTGCCCCATAGAGTTTCCAAGGAACAGTGGTAGCACTTAACCACTATGCCACTAAGGAGACAACAGCAGGGATTTTTTTGTTTGTTTGTTTAAGATTAATGTTTGTCTAGACCTAGGAGGCCAGCTACCATCACAAACAAAAATAAACCCTCTACAACCTCTTAACAATAAACTTCAGGAACCATTCTACTCTGGAACGCCAGTTGGCATGCCAGTTGTTCCAGGTGTTAACAGTCGTATGCACAGTAATCCAGAGCAGACAGCTTCAGCTTTCTTTGGTATGCAAATGTAGCAGAGTCCATATGACAAAGTTTTAGCCATTTGTACTGGAGAAAGAAAAGATACACAATCCTACCTCTGCCAGGAGATGGGTCACCATGTCAATGTCATTGTAAGTTTTGGTCATCTGCTCCACTCTGTCTGTGCCTAGAACTAAGATAAGCAAAAAGAATTACACGCAGGCTTTAGACAAATAACAGAAAATTTTAAATATTCCTAAGACTGGAAAGATAAAAAATACACAGCTTTTACAAAAAGTCAAGCAGGCAAATAAAAATATACATAAAAAAGAAAAGGAAACAAATATGTTCATGTATTACTTAGAAAATAGACCAACTAACATGAACAAAATGTACATCATACCATGAATTTAAAAAAGTATCAAATGATCACTAGGCAGCTACTTCCTGACTAACGTCTTCTTCCCTTTTTAAGATAAGAACTTTGAACCACTTACATTTGAGAACACAGCCCGGGAGAATGGAATAAATAATGAACTGGATTATACTGTAACATAAATTAAAGTTACTAATGGGTGAGTTAGTGAGGCATTATGCTGTTATGTACAAATTTAACAATTCTGATGTGATTATCCTGAACATCTATGATCACTTATTGTATGAATATCAGTAAACAAGGAATAAGACTTGTAAGATTTGTGAAGTACTTCTACGAACCAAAGTCCTTTTTAGTTTAACAGCTTTACAATATCTTCATGATACTTATGCCTCTGCTAGAAAATAATAAACTATACACTTACACTGAGTCGGATCTGACTCGACGGCACTTGGCTTAGCTGGCTATACTAAAATAAAAAACAAAAACCAAACCCACCGCCACTGAGTTGATTCTGACTGACAGCGACCCTGCACTACACTAAACCCAAACCAAACCCACTGTTGTTGAGTTGATTTCCACTCTTAGTGACCCTGCAGGTCGGAATAGAACTGTCAGGTAGAGTTTCCCCTTGGATCTGACCTGCCGACCTTTTGGTTAGCAGACGTAGCACTTAACCCACTATAGCACCATTACTTGTATAATTCCAGCCCAATATTTCTGTACTTTCTAAGTTCAGGAAACTTGGGTGATTTAGTGTAAAAGGGAAGGGCAGATGTAATTTCAATGCTTTCACAGTAAGAATAAACAGTACTTTCTTAAGCTAACTGTATAAGCTTAATAAAAGAGAGTATTGCTTTTATTTTGGAACACATCAATCATGTTACTCTAGCATATGAATTTGTATTTGACTAAGGCCAATTTTATAATCAGTCTGTCTTGAAGTGTGAAAAGATAGCAGAAAAGCTAAATTCATGTATTTGAGTGAACCTGAACAATTTACATAATGAGAGTCAGATTTCACATTTATAATATGGAGATGAGAACACTCACCTAACAAGGTCACTGCCAAGCCAGCCAAGTGTGCAGGATCAAATGGAGTAATCTACTGAATAGTAATGTCTTCAATAAATTGCTAATTAATCATACAACTGTTTACAGTAACTACTCCTTAAATAGGACTATTTACACTACGGTCCTGATTTTAAACTCTCTGTAAATTATTCAGATTTGGCAAGTGATTTAAATCACTTTCAGTTATTTAGTTAGTTCCTTAGTCCCACAATAACACGTTAGGTTGCTCAAAAGACTAGGCATAGGGAGACACCATTAAATATGCTTTACGTCTGATTAATCTCGGTTCCTAATTCTTCTTCCTTTGCTAGCCATTTGCTTATCTCATTGCTTTTTAGTGTCATGACTCAAGTGAGTTTGGGAATTATTTATGGTTTAAGTACCAAGTCCTAGTACACAGCTAGTTAACCCTCATTATTCATGAATTCTGTATTTGAAAATTTTCCTAAAATTCTGTATTTGCAAATAAGCCTACAATCAATACTGCAGTGCTTTCCCAGGCATTCACAGATGTGAACACACAGTGTAACGTGCATGTTTAGAAGAGAGAAAAATGTGAGTTGCCTGACTCACATGAAGCTGAACAAAGCTAGTTCAGTAACCACTAACTCAATGTTCGAGGCTACTTTACAGAACTGCCACAAAAAAATGCACTTTGTTTTACAACAAAGTGCTAGGTTGATGGTATTAACTGAGAAAGTTTTCAAATGAAAATGAGAAAATTAAAATATAAAAAAATATTCAGAAAGATACATTCTACTCTAAAAGAATTTATTTTTATAAGTAGAGAAACTGACTCTATAATTTAACCACAGGGAAAAGAAAATAGGTTTCTAGACCTAAGTAACTATTACAGTTTAACTTGGAAACACAGAGCAACAAAGATAAAATAGCAAGGCAGATACAGTGAATAGTCTTCTCTACCTCTAGTCTCAACAATAAAATGAGGTAAAAACCAAATCCAAATATTTATGCCTTTAAACTAATTATAGAAAACCAACCAACTGCAAGGAAACAAGTAATTCAGGGCAGGTATCAACTGCGTGTCAACTCCATGGATTCTAATTAGTCCGCCAGAGTCCTGGGGCATGAAACCCATTTCTGTCAAGTTGATTCCAACTCACAGTGACCCTATAGGGCAGAGCAGAACTGCTCCCATAATTTCCAGGGAGTGCCTGGTGGATTGAAACTGCCAACCTTTAAGTTAGCAACCACAGCACTTAATTACCACATGACAAGGGTTTCCCTCAGGGCATTCACTGCTAAGTTTACAAAGGAGCCCCCAAGTATTCTGAAGTGGAGCTAGGGATGAAAAACAGTCACCCAGTGTTAACAGCCAAAGAAAAACCATAATCCTAGAGATTCAGCTAAACACAGTTCTTACACACCTAATTTAAAAATACATTACATGGCTTATGTTATATGACGGTCCAGAGTTGAAGATGAAGTGGCAAATTCAAACTGAAGCAGTATGTAAAATCAGTATGTCAAGGATGTATAAGGAACAGAGCTTCAAACGCAACTCACACATAACAAAAGAGAAAGGAATGAAGGATGTAATGATACTGTAAAGAAATGCTTAGAATTAAATGCATTTTAGTAATTTCCTAAAAACACTTACCATGTATCATAGTCTGATAAGTTACATTATTTAGTGATCTCATTTTCTTGTAGGAGGAACCCTAACCAAGAGAAATTATGTGGCATGTCCAGGACCAGAAAGCAAGTGGTTCTTAGTGGCAAAACCAGGATTATACTAGGAAGGTAACAACAACATTCATCTCTGAAAAAAATTTAGGTTTTCTCATAAGAGCTCTTTCTACTACACTGCTGTGTCTACCCAAAACCAAACCCACCCACTGCTGTTAAGTTGATCTCAACTCACAGGGACCCTACAGGACAGAAAAGAACTACCTTTTAGGGTTTCCAAGGAATGGGTAGGTGGATTCAAACTGGTAGAGTTCCTAGCCACTGAACTACTGGGGCTCTTGTGTTTCTGTAACGGGACAACAGCCCCATTAACACTGAAAGGCCTTTAATTGATGAAAAATCCATCTGTAAACACAGAATAGATTCCAATTTTGTTTTTTAAAGTGAGTATGTATTTATTGCAAACCCCAGTGGCATAGTGGTTAAGTGCTACAAGTGCTAACCAAAAGGCCGGCAGTTTGAATCCACCTGGTACTCCTTGGAAACTCTATGGGGCAAGTTCCACTCTGCCCTATAGGGTCACTATGAGTCAGAATCGACTCAATGGCACTGGGTTTAGTTTTTTTGGTTTTATATATTTATCTGTAAACAAAGCTGATCAGATACACATTAAAATATTAATAATGGTTATCTCTGGGTAGGGATTATGGTTGATCTGTTGTCTTTTTTTAAAAATAACTTTTCATGAAAAACAAAGACTATCTTTGTAAACAGAAATAGCAGCTCTCATAAAGTTTCAAAAACCAAAAGTGAATTTCAAAACATTTAAATATTTATTCTAGAAACAGCCTATATATTATCAGACATTCAACTGCCCAGAGAGATGTCAGTCACAAAGAGATAGGTACTCAAAGGATTCCTTTCTGAGAAATAGCCCAATCAATTCTGGCTTCTCTTCCTTAACACAATACTCCTGATAAACACACGCTGCTTGGAAAGACTACAAAATTACTCAGGGCAAAGCTCTTCTCTTGGTATTTAGGCATGTGATTAAATGTTTTACAAGCCATAGAACCAATCCAAGCAGGTCAAGACAGCCCTACAGGTTGACTTTATTTTAATCAATCCTATTTTCAGTTTTCAACTGTCAAAATAAAAATGTTAATGACTACATAAATTAGCAATGATCCTTGCATATTTCCAGCCAGATATAAACTTCTCTGACTCTCTAAAGGAATATTTATATATCAGAGAGCTCATAAATATTTTTACAGAATAATTTTTCAACTCAGTTACCTAAGGTTGTTAATTATGTTCAACATCTTTGGTGTAATATTTAGGGAAACTAATGTTCCTGAAAAGAATAGGGGGTTTGTAATACACATAAACACTCCAGCTAAATTCTTACTTTATGTACAAACCCGAATAACTTCATATCAAGCACCCCCGTCTGACATAACTTCCAATACAGGAAGCTCCAAGGTTAATCCAGTTTGATAGCTGTCATTATATGAGATGGTGCTCAAAGTTCTCTGATACATTCCTTTTTAAGATCTAGTTTTCTACCACAATTACTGAATTTTAAGCTTTATAAACTTTCATCACTCTTCAGTCTCATTCCCTACCAAAAAAACCTGAAAAAACATAACCAGAAGGTACTATAAACAACCCCTTACCTAACCCCAAAGAAATGACTACAGCACTCGCTGCTATAATACAGAGAACATTCCTACAATACAAAAATACTGCCTTTAAAAAACCGGAAAAGAACAAAAAGGACACTGATGGATGATGCCACACAGGTCAGGTAGCTTTTCTCAATTTGTATTCTAGGAAAGAATTAAGCTCCACCAATAATGACCTGAAGAGATGATTCTCTCAGTTCTACAGATGGCACAAAGCTGGTACCCGAGGCACAGGTAACAAAAAACAATCCGTTCTACAACAACTGCCTTAGGTATGGAAGTCGTTGACAAGGACAGATCTAGAAGAATTATAGATGTGTTAACCTATAAACCAAACAAAACCCACTGCCACTGAGTCAGTTTTGACTCACACATTAACCTCCAGGACTTGGTTTATGGTTCTTTTGGGAAAAACAACAACAACTAATTACCTTTGAGTCAGTCCTGACTCACAGTGACCCAGACAACAGATCAGAACTGTCCCGTAGGGTTTCCAAGGCCGCAATCTTCATAGAAGCTGATTGCTACATCTTTCTTCTATGGAGTAGCTGGTGGATTTGAACCATCAACCTTGTAGCTATCAGCCAAGGATACAATCACTGAGCAACCAGGGCTCCTTTGTTAATGCTTCCTAGATATTATCAGTCATATTTCCTTTCTTGTCAATAAAAGTCAATGCTTTTTGAGAGCAGAAGTTTTTTTTTTTTTTAATGTAAGTCCTGAAAACTCAAGTAATTTCAGTCTGTAATTTGCTTACTTTTAATTTTCCAACATCTTTATTTAAAGTTGATCCTAAAAGTAACTCCATGAAATCATGATCTAAGACATCTTCCCAGCTACAACTCCACCTCACAGTGGCCTACGGGATACAGAGCACAAGTAAACTAAGGGGCACTTCGAGTCACCTCATCAAAATAAAAGCTAAATTTATGCGAATCAGATGCCAGTTCAAAATCTTCCTCTCACAAATTCAAAACTACATGGGGCAAAGGGAAATGAGTTCTTTTTTAAAGCAAAAAACAAAAATAGTACTGCTTCTAAAAAACATCTTTCAGAAAATCTCAAGCAAACAGCCTATCAAATTACAAAGTCAGGTAAACCTTAAGACTCTTAGTCTCATATTCAGTTAATAAAGAGAAATATTATGGATAGAAATATAATTTTATTTCAACTTCTTAATATTACAATTCAAGTCTTAAGTATGCCTACAATTTTCTCCTGAGCAGTAAGTAACCTGGCTCCAAGAAACTACTATTGAAAGGAAGTTAATGGATCCCTAGGAAAGAAAGTATTTCACTACAACCATTCTTTACAATGTGACTCTAAAAACACAGAAGGACTCACCTGGGAAAATGTTGAACACCTGATACAATTCCATAAACATAAATTCATAAACATATCAAAGCTGAACTCAGAGACTTTTACTATTCAGTCTTACAGCTACTATGTGTACACTTTTATAACATATGAATAAAAATGTAGGCTTAGCTTACTAGTACTTGAAGCATAGGTACTGGTGCTTAACTTTAAAGCTGAAGTTTTAGCTTTTAAAACTTAATTAGCTTTAACTACAGATTTTTTTCTTTTTTTTTTTTTTGGAATGAGAGATGAAATGCAAGAAGGTTTCTCTGCTTTCTCATACATTTTTTAAACTATTTAATTTCCTTATTTCTGATTTATTTTCATGACAAATCTCGCTCAACCTCTCACTGGAATTCAACTCCCTATGGATCCTTAAGTCCTGGTGGTGCAGTGATTAAGAGCTCAGCTGCTAATCAAAAGGCTGGTAGTATGAACGCAGCAGGCAATCCTTGGAAACCCTATGGGGCAGTTCTACTCTGTCCTAGAGGGTCACTAGGAGTCAGATTCAACTCAACACCAAAAGGTTTTTGTCATTGTTGTTGCTGTTACATTAATATTATGTAAACCTAAACCCACTGCTAACAAGTCAATTGTGACTCACAGAAGCCCTATAGGACTGAGTGGAACTGCCCCATGGGGTACAAATCTTTACAGAAGTAGACTGCCACATCTTTTCTCTTGTGGAGCGGCTAGTGGGTTCAAAGCAGCAACATTTTGGTAAACAGTTGAGTGCTTAACCACTGCGCTACCAGGACTCCAAATTCTATATACTGTGTACTTATTTCTTGGTATTATTAAAACTGCTTATGTACCTATGCTGCTTTTTTCTTCATATAGTTTCTTGGACTATCTGCTCAGCACACAGAGGAATAAGTACAATGAAAGGACACAATCCTCACATACACTTTTCTGATTTAAAAGTAAGTATCTATTCAACAAGCTGATAGAAAAAAAACCCAATGCTGATGGGTTAGGATACCAAGCCATTGGGATAATAAATGCTGAGCATTATAAAGGAATAATAAAATTTTAAACAATTTCATTCCTTTTTTTTAAGTTCCTCTTTCCACTCAGTCTGTGGAAAATAACAAGTAAAAGATGAGAAAAATGGAACATGTGAGTGTGTGTGCAACTCTGGACACTCAGAATCATAAGAAAACAAATTTGGTACATTCAGATATAATACAATTAAAATCATCTCTTCATATTGCTAAACCAGTTAAAGTAGGTACATGCCAAACAATGGTCACTAAATGTATTTTAAAAAGTCCGCACCAAGACACCCATGATCTTAATTTCAACAGACAAAAAAGAGTCAAAAGTACTCACTCATATAACGGAAAGTCTCTTCAGCAAGGACTGGAGACAGGGTGTCAGCCGCATGCTGGGGCTGGTGTGGGGACTGGGCCCAGTCCTGGTTTTCATACAGAAAGAGCGAATCCACTCTCAGCTTATACTGGGGCAGCTGTTCTTCGAGCAGACTCACCAGCTCAGCTTCAGGGAGATCCTCATTGGAGCAGACATCTAAAGAGGAGATTCCATTGTGAAAGAATTGACCAGGCTACAGAAAAATCTATGAAATTAGTTTTGCAAAAAAAAGAGAAAAAAGACAACAAAAAAAACTTAGGCAAGGAGATTTCTCTAATACATCCTAGTACTACAGTTGATCCTTCTTTAATATGAAGACTTCTAAAGTAAAAAAACCCACAAATTTTAATTACACCCCATCTAAAAAGTATGCTGCTTAGCCAATGTAACTATATTTTTAAAGTTAAAAATGAATTTGGACAAAATTCGTATTTCATTTTATAATTTTGTGTATTGCTGTTTAAAAGAGGTTTGATTTCAAACAGATTATATGACTGGAAAAACAAAAAATTACAGCATAGAAACAACCAGCAGAAAACAGCCAGATCAAAAGGGATAAGATTATGTGTTTCTTCATAACAGAATTTAAATTCTGTGAGAGAACTGTTTAAAACTTGGGCAAAATTACATTTTGGTGCAACAGCTAAATATTTAAAAAATAATTTTTAAAACAGCATTAACATTTACTCCATGCCAACTCTGGAATAACTATCATTTTTGAGAAATGAGGTACATTTACAACCTTAAATATGTGAGAAGAAAATCAGAGTTTTCTCCCCAAAATCTTCTCCAGCCTTGGCAGCATATAAATTCAGTATAGTATAGTGATAAACAGCATTGACTGTGAAGTCAGACAGTCCTGGGTTTAAGTCCTGGCTCTGTACCTACCACACTGAAACAGTGAAAAAGCTACTGGTCTCTGGGCCTCACAGCTTCCTCATCTGTCAAATGGAGAAAGGGTGAGTCTGTGTACCTACCTCATGGCTTTGGATAGATTGAGGTAAACGTTTGAAAAGTACTATTATACTTAGCACAATGCCTGCACATAGCTATATCATTATTATCATTTTACTACTGACTTCTTAGATTTAGAGAGCAAACCAAGTCTAAGGTCCCTATAGCAAATAAACAGTTGCACAATATTAAAGGTTGAAGGTGCTTTGCAAACCATTTTATCAAACCTACTGGATAAGGAAACTGAGACTGGAAAAGTGAGTAACCTATTAAACATGACTACACTTGTGTCTTGATTTCTTATCCAGCATACTGTCCCCTCAGCCACAGAGCCATCTCCTGTTACTATCTGACAATCTGCACATAGGAAAAGGGCTATTTGTCCTTGAATGCAACAACCCACACACCATGTCTCTAACAAATCACATTAGTCCTATACATGTCCTAATCCCCACAGATGCCTTGTCTCCTTACTTCCCTATTTTTCATTCTTAATACTAGAATAAGTCTGGAGTTTAACATGGGCTTCTAAACTTGACTCCTCCACTCATTAGCTATGGGAAATTAGATACATGACTTTTCCTTTCTAGGCCTTACTTTTCTTATTTGTGAAGTAGAGAATCCCCTAGCTCACACAGTAATAGTGAGAAATAAACAAAAATACTAAGACACTTAGGGTAATACTTGACATATCATGGGTACTCATCAAATACCTTGCACCCCTATATCTGTCAACATAAATACGGGCTTTTCTGACTCTGTCTTTGCTCTTAGCTTCCTGTTCCCAATACTGCCCATCATTTAACACCTTCCAAATTCAGCAGTTTACAAAAGCAGAGTTACTCCTTTTAACATGCTTAAAATACCAGGGCTTAAAATAGGAAAATCACAGGATGTCCTATCAACCCTCTCACTTTTTAAGGATATCTCATATTCCCTTTGTGGGCCATATAAAGAAACATGTTCTATCTTTGGCAAATAAATCACATTTTGGAAAAGCACATTTTAAACAAGTAAATTTCTACTATTTGTGCCTTATCAATGACAATTAAAAAGTCAAATACAAGGAGCTGGCAGTATCAGACATTCTTATATACCCAGAAGGACAAGCAGTGGCTTCATATCCACAAAGCTATGATAAGGTACATTTAAAACCTTTAATACAGTTCTAAAGGAGCTCTTAGTCCTTAGACAACCTCTTAGATAAGAGCTTTGAAAATACAACCAAATTCTCTTACTACAAATTCCATATGATTATCTAAAATTTTCCAGACAAAGATATATCACATATAGATTGTCACTGGAATATCTGCAGAAAGAGAAGTTGACTATAAATACATGCAGAGCAAAGTACAGACTATTAGGAATTTGTCATGGATGAATTCTGTCCCCCCAAAATATGTGTAGCCATGTGGCTGGGCCATGATTTCCAGTATCCTGTGACTCTCCTCCATTACATGGTTTTCCTATGCTGTATGTTACAGGGCTAGGGTGGGACTGTAAATCCCTTTATAAGATCACCTCCCTGCTCCACTGTAAAGCGAGTTTCCCTGGAGGGTGGCTTGCACCACACTCCTTGCATCCTACAAGAGATAAAAGGAAAGAGAAGTAAGCAGAGAATTGGGAACCTCACACCATCAAGCAAGCAGCACCAGGAGAAGAGCGCATCCTTCAGACCTGAGGTTCCTGTGTCGAGATGCTCCCTGAACAAAGACTGATGCCATACCGGACTTTCCTCCAGAGCCGACAAGAGGAAAGCCTTCCCCTGGAGTGGACACCCTGAATATGAACTTGTAGCCTACCAGACTGTGTAGGAATAAACCTTCCCTTCTTAAAAGCCATCCACTCTGTGGTATTTCTGTTAGAGCAGTCCTAGCTGACTAAAACAGCATTCAAAGAGTATAATGGAAATGAAGAATAAAAGTGATATTCCTAAAAAGGCTATTATTCCCTAGAAGTATTCTTTTAATCAGTATTAATGAAATTCTGTGAAAATTCAAGATCACCAACTCCCTACTTCCAAAAAGTAATTTTAAAAATGAGGGTACACACAATTTATATGGGAATGTACATTTTCATTCAATCATAATAATTAAAAAAAAATGAGGGTACAGCTAACATTTAGTAGGCTGAACAAAATATCCTTTAGACAAGCTCCTTCTATTTTCTTCTATATTTCTGATATTGTATTTTTTGTTACTATCCTAAACCTGGGTAGCTTAGTAGTTAAAAGCCATGGCTGCTAACTAAAGGGTCAGCAGTTCAAACTCGCCAGGTGCTCTTTGGAAACTCTGTGGGACATGTTACTCTGTCCATAACGTCACAATGACCGACAAAGAGCTGACTCCACAGGGGTGGGCTTGCTTGGGGGTTTGATTTGACTGTCCAAGCCTGACGATCCCCAGCTCCGTTTTACTCGCCAACGGTCTTCCATATACCCACTTGTTTCCCGTCACATCACCTCATATAACTTCAGGCCCTGCTCCCCTTCCTCTTGATGAAAACAAAATCCACACACTCAATGATGTAACACTCATAATGCTCAGTATCTGATTTTAGAAAAGGACCAAACATGCGCAGAAACAGCAATTTTCAGAGACTCTGAAAAATGAGTCAGAGACTTTTCTAGAGTCAAAGACAGTCAGAGGATTATGAATGGTTGTGACCGACCACTGTAATAAGAGATGATAGAATATGCAATAATTTTAAAACAGCTCTTATTAATATGCTCAAGGATTTAAAGAAAAACATGAATTTAATGAAAAGATAAATAGAAGATCTACTTTTATAAAACTCAAATGACTGTAACAGAACTGACAAGTACAGTATCTAATACAAAAAACTCATTGGAAGATATTCACATATTAGATATCCTTCAGAACAGAACAGCAAACTGGAAATCACAGCAACATAAACTACATAAAATTGAGCACCAGAGAAAAAGGACGAAAACCAACAAAAATGAACAGGACCTCAGTAACTTCAGTAACAATATTAAGCAGTCTAATACGTATGCAGCTGGAGTCCCACAAGAAGAGTAGAGAGATGGGAACAGGAAGACATGTCTAAGAAACAACGGCCAAAAAAAGTTTTACAAATATAATTAAAACTACAAATGCATAGTTCAAAGAAGCTCACTGGTGCCAAGCAAGATAAACACATGATCAGACTGCTGAAAACTAGTGATAAAAAGAAAATCTTAAAAGCAAACAGAAAAACAAGAAAACAAAACTGACACACACATATAAGGGAACAAGGGCAAGAAAGAGCTCACACTATTTGTCAGAAGCAACTCAAGGTGGAAGACAATGCAACATCATTAATATGCACCAAAGGAAAAAAGGGAACTTAGAATCGTAGACCACTCAAAAGAGATGAAAAAAGACTTTTTTAGGAAATCAAAAACTGAGTCTATCCATTGTTAGCTGACCTATTATACTACTAAAAAAGGTTAGTAAAATTCTCCAGGTGAAAAGAAAATGAAAACAGATAGAAACTTTAGTCTATAGGAAAAAATAAAATGTGACAAAAATGGTGAATCTGTGGGTAGACATAAAGCTTTTCATTTTTATAATTGCTATTTCAAGCAAAATAATAAAAATGCATTATGTGTATAGCTAAACAACATAAAAGGTTTAGCAGCAATAATGCACAGGATAACAGAGGAAAATGGAAGACTACTCTTTTAAGGGTGTCGTTTCATGAAATAGTATAATCTTACCTGAAGGTAGGCTGTTAGAAGTTAAAGATACATACCACAAACCAGAACAACAACTAGGACAAAGAGGAGGTGTAACCAATGTATCAACAGAGGAGTTAAAATATAATGCTAAAAAAATAATTCATTAAAAAAAAGAAAAGAAAAAAGAAAGAAAGAACAACTGGAACAAATAAAAGGCTGGGAACGTACACTCAACCAACTGACAATTACATTAAACATACAGGATCCAACTGGAAAGCAACTGTCAGACTGCACAAAAAAATAAGATCCAATTAAAAGCTATATTTAGCAAATGCCCTTTAAATATAAAGATTCAGATAAGTTAAAAGTAAAACGATGAAAATGCTACAGTACCAATTCCACACAATTTTTTTTTCCAAAGGCAGAGGGCAGAATATTTCCAACTCCTTGTAAGAAGTCAGAATTATCATACTACCAAAACCAAAGGTGTTACAAGAAAGTACAGTTCAACAGTCTTCATGAATGTAGAAACACACTAATAAACACATTCCCTAACAAAACATTGACAAATCAATTCCACAAAATATTTTATTCAACAGCGGACTGAATCCTGGCTAGGTCAAAAAGCAAGTGAAAGAAATAAAAAGCATCCAGATTGGAAATGAATACACACAATGATTTTCAACTGCAAATGACATTAGGTTGTACATAAAAAATTCTAAAGAATCTAGAAGAATGTTATCAAAACATGTTAGTGAAACAATCACATATATGATAAGTGATTTCAATGAAACTAACATGGTTAATTCAACGTGGGGAAAGATAAGTGTTTTCAACAAATGGTGCAGAATCAACTAAATATTCAATTGGAAAACAAAAACCCGGGACCTACCTTCATCCCATACTCAAAATTAAGTACCAAACGGATTAGTGACCTAAATATAAAAGCAAAAACGACCAAATTTTTAAAAAGGAAAGAGAAGAAAACTTTCATTGATTGTGAAGTTGGCAAATATTTCTTAGAACACAAACATGAAACATTAAAGCAAAAATTGATAAAATAGATTTCTCTATAACATATACAACTGCTCTTCAAAAGACTAAATTAAGAAAATAAAAAGGCAAGCCAAGGTCTAGAAGAAAACATTTGCAATGCATTTATCTGACAAAGGACCTACATTCAGAATACATAAAGAACTCTCACAACAGTAAGATGATAAATACCCAACCAAAAAATAGGCAAAAGACAACTAAAATACAATATAAAAACTGACACCAAACGCATTGCTGTCAAGTTGATTCTGACCCACAGCGACCTTAAAGGACAGAGTACAAACGCCCCATAGAGTGCCCACATAGTGCCGGGTGAACCTGAACTGCTGAACTTGGGTGTAGCAACCATAGCAGTTAACCTCTACACCACCAGGGTTTCCAAAGTATAATACAGGAATGACCCACAAGCAGACGCAAAAGATGCTCAGCGTCATCAGACACCTGGGAAACTCCTCCTTTTATGTATTGTCTATGGTTGCTTTTCTTCTACACCAGCAAAGCTGAGTAGCTGCAATTCAACAATAAAAATGAATGAATTGCTAAGAAAGGCCACAGTATAGCTAAATTTCGAACGTTTTGCTTTGTCAAAAACACAGATTCAATTGATATGAAATTCTATGGTGACAGAAAGCAGACTGATACTTGGAGGCAGAGGTGGCGGCAAAAATACTTCATATCTTGATTGTAATGGTGGTTACATGAGTGTAGATCCTTCTTAAACTTCAAACTATACACTTAAAGTGAGTAGTGTATTTGATTATATTTTAATAAAGATAACTCAATAATGTAGACTAAAAAATGAAAAATAATATAAAAACCCCACGGGGAGAGATGGGCTTCAAGATTCAGAATTTTTAAAAAGCAGTACTGTACATTTATTGTATGTGCACTCACATCAGTGGTGCTTTTTCTAGCAGTACTCCATCTTTAGATACATTAATGCATTTTCAGCAAAACATGTAACTATTCAAATGAGGTGTGATAAAGGGGGATAAGTTCAGAAACAGCCCACAGGTCAGGTTTTGTGAACAAATGAGTTTCAATGTTCTGAGGTTTTTTTTTTTTTAAGTCTTGCAAATAATAGGTTACAGTCCTGTATCTGGGTTGGTAAGGAGCACTGGTGGCACAATGTTTAAGCGCTTGGCTGCTAACTGAAAGGTCAGCAGTTCAAAGCCATCCGTCGCTCTACAGGAGAGAATACTTGGTGATCCACTCCTGTAAAAGAACAGAGCCCAGGAAATCCTATGGGGCAGAGCTCTACTCTGTGCTATAGGGTCACTGTGAGCTGGAACTGGCATATAAGAACAATAACTACCATCTATATCTGTATACCCCATAAGTGGAGAGAGCCTCTTATCGGCCAGGTATTGCTGTTAGGTGCTTGCAAGTTATACAAACACAATTAACTCTGTCCTTGCCCTGTAGAGATCAGAAAGTGAATACGAACATGGCATATTTCCTTCTCACCAGGGGTTCACGTGATAAAGGGAGTCAGACATAGATAAGGAACAGCAGAAATGCCACTTCTGATAATGCTGTGGGAGACTAGGAAATGTAGAGATTAATTCAGTCTGTCTCGAAGGAGACTATGCTAGAAGAGAGGTCCAGGTTTCATTACAGCAGGTCTTATGCACCGGACTGAGGTGTTTGCACCTTTTCCTGTTAGCATTCTGATCTTTATTAAACTAGACTCACCAGTGATGCTCTCCGAGTGTCTGTGATTGATATTCATGAGGTTTTCTTCACCTGTTGGTACTGTAGAAATGGCATTCTGGAATTGACTCATGCAGGACCCTTTCTTGCTTTGGTTGAGTAGGACAGCTTTGGTATGTACCCAAGTAAAGGAAATCCATTAAGCCATTCACTAAAGAAATTGATCTGGGTCATATGTGTTTTCTCTTTTAAAGAAATTTTTCTGATGAGTCAAATGACATCTGCCGCAAGGAGCATTCTCATGTGATTATCATACCTTGGACAGTCATGACCTAAAACAAAGGACACATCAAATGACTTTAGAATTTCGCATGCTCTTTAATAACAACGGTCCAATTACCAGGAATGTCCATCATTAAGAATGTTTTTCTAATGATAGACACAATGACATAGACAAATCTCACAATAATTATGCTGGTGAAAGATGCTAGCCCCTCCCCCCACACTCCCACAAAAAAGATCACATATGTTATGATTACATTTGTATAAAATTCTAGAAAATGCAAACTTTTCCATAGTAACAGAAAGAAGATCAGTAACTGCCTCGGGTTGGGAAGGGGATTGTTAAAAAGCAGGTGGAAACTTGGGGAAGTGATAAAACCATTCATTATTTCGATTGTGGTGGTGTATTCACAAAGGCATACATATGTCAAAACTTACCAAATTGTACATGCAGTAAAGTTATTTTTAAAAATTTAAGATAATTGACTGCTTAAAGTAAAAATAACAACAAACTGTGGGTCTACAATATATGCATAAGCAAAATGTGTAACAGTAGCACAAATACTAGGTAGGTAAAAATGGAAGTTACCTGTTAAAAGCTTTTCATATCATACATGAAGTAATAAGATATTACTTGAGGGTAGGCTGGGATAAAGTAAAGATGTATACTATAAATCCCACAGTAACCAATAAAATAACTCAAGAGTTACAGGTAATTTACTAACACAGAACATAAACAGAAATAATGGAAAACAGAGTATATCAACCCTGGCACTACTGATATTTTGAGCCCAATAATTCTTTGTTGGGTGCACTGCAGACTGATCAGAAGCATCCTTAGCCTCTAGCTACTAGATGCTAGTGGAATTCTGCCTTTTCTCCCTTTGTTGCAACAACCAAAAATATCCAGACATTGCCAAATGTCCCCAGGAGGCAAAACTGCACCAGTTGAGTATCATTGATAAAAAAAAGATGCTTAACCTACCTCATCATTAAAAACAAATGTAAATAAGAAGATATTTTCACCTATCAGATCAGTATACATGAAAGTTTTACTATATTCAGTGTTGGAAAGGGTTAGCACGTAAGAGGCACTTTTATATCCTGCTGATAAAAATGCTGTTTTAGTCAATCAGTGCTGCTCTAACAGAAACACCACAAAACGGATAGCTTTAAAAGAGCACTGTTTATTCTTACATAGTCTCATAAGCTACAAGTCCAAATTCATAACCTACAAGTCTGCTCCAGGGGAAGGCCTTCCCCTTTGTCGGCTCTGGAGGGAAGTCCTTGTGTTGCATCAGTCTTTGGTCAGGGAGCGTCTTGGCACAGGAACCTCAGGTCTGAAGCAGACACGCTCTTCTCCCAGTGCTGCTTTCTCAGTGGTGTGAGGTTCCCAATTCTCTGCTTGCTTCCCTTTCCTTTTCTCTTTTATAGGGTGAGAGGATAAAAAGTAGTGCAATCTACACTCCAAGAAAACTCCCTTTACAGTGGAGCAGGGAGGGGATCTTATGAAGGGATTTACAGTCCCAGACTAATCCTCTAACATATGCATAGGAAAATCACAAAGTGGAGGGCAATCAGAAAAGATCGGGGACCATGGCCCAGACACACGGCTACAACATTTTTGGGTGGACACAGTTATTATGAACTTTCAGAAAAAATATTTAGCAATGTCTTTTAAATACAAATATGTTATAACTCAAAAATTCTACTATAAGGATGTATACTATGAGTATTCTTACAAAGTATGCCAAGATATAGACATAAAGATTCACACTACTAGTTTAAAAAACAAACAAATGAACAAAAAGACACATCTGGAATCAAACTGTCCATAAAGTAATGGTTTACTCATTATTAAAAGTACATTAAAAAGAATACAAAGCACCAAATATGCAGACTCCCAGTTGTCAAAAGTTCATTTCCATATTCTAGGATCCGTGTACAGTATGTTACTGAATTACCTCCATGTGTCTAAATTTGCAGAATTGTCAATCTCAAAACAATACCTGCAGGTAGAATGATGGAACTACCATGGGGTCGCCCCCTAGAGTCTGAGAGGCGAAAGAAAGCAACCCCCCATGAAGTACACACCATCCAGTACCGAAACAGTACCTGAGCCAAGGGCTCTGCAAAGAAGGGGGAATAATGATTCTTAAGCAGACAATTCAATATCACCTACAACATAAGTTTATACCATGTACAATCTTTATCAAGATCCCTTTAATTACAATACTCCATAGATCTAGATTTACAGATTATGAATCCTGTTACACACATACCAAACATAGATGCACATAAATCTATTAGATACGTGTGAGTATGTATACATGTGGATGTGTGTGCATATACGTATATATGAAATCCCAATGCAAATATAAGAATAAAGAGCTAAAGTGTAACAGAACCATCTAGTGCAGGTGTCAGCAAACTGCTGCCTGAGGCCACATTTCATACAGTCTATGAGCTACGAATCATGTCTACATTTTTAAATAGTTAAAAAAATGTTTCACGATACGTGAAAATTACACGAAACTTCAGTGTCCATAAATAAAATTTTATTGAAACACAGTAATACTCATTTGTTTCTCCATTGCTGGATTGAAGGTGTTCCCTAAAAAAACTGTAACAATTTGGCTGCGTCGTAATTCCTGGTATTGTGTGACATTCTCCATGTTGGAAATCCTTCTCTATGATGTCAGTGAGGGTGGAGGGGCAGCAGTTGTGTTGGTAGAGCAAGATACAATTGTGCCTCGAGGCGAAAAACCTGGCAGAGAAAATTGGGAACCTCACACCATCAAGAAAGCAGCACCGGGAGAAGAGTGTGTCCTTCAGACCTGAGGTTCCTGTGCCAAGATGCTCCCTGAACAAGGACTGACGCAACACAAGCACTTTCCTCCAGCACCGACATGGAGCAAAGCCTTACCCCGGAGCAGACATCCTGAAGTTGGACTTGTAACCTACTGGGCTGTGTAAGAATAAACTTTCCTTTGTTAAAGCCATCCGCTCTGTGTTATTTCTGTTAGAGCAGCACTAGCTGACTAAAACAGTTGTCAATTAATTACTTCCACAATATAATGAGAAAGACCTTATTCCACAAAGCTTAAAATATTTACCGTCTGGGCCTTTAGAGAAAAAGTTTGCCAACTCCTAATCTGCTATATCAAAGCTTTCTCTAAATCAAATCCTTAGTCAAGATTTCCATCCCCAGTGGATCTATAATTAGATCACCGCTGCCAGAAGTTCATTAAAGGAACAGATTTCCTCTTGTATATCCGGACTTTCTATAATCTACATGTGTATTTAAAAGTTATTTTCAATTTCAGAGAAAGTAGTTTTTTTTTAAGTAGTAAGTTACGAAACCATTTGAAGACGAGAGGAAGCAAAAGGGATGAAGAGGAAGATAAAGGAGAAGGAAGGAAGTGGAGAGGAGAAACAGGAGGACGGAAAAGGAGAAAAGCAAAGTGTCTCTCATACTGATTCAAATCGGTTCTTAAACAGAACTATGCTTTATAACCATATTTTAATCAAGAACCACAGTGAAGATGTAATGACCTTGAGGACCTCTGCCCACCACTCTGTTACACACCATTCAGTTCAATCTTACAGTATCATTTCTATTTTTATGCTTTATCATATCTTAAGGGAAAGTTTACAGTCAGTGCTTTAAGTGAAAGTTTCTCACACAAAAATTCATACACACATTGTTATATGACCCGGTTTCTCTCCCTGTAATGTGACAACACACTCCTCCTTACCACCCTGGGTTTGCTGTGTCTATTCAACCAGCTCCTGTCCCTTTCTGCCTCTCTTTGCTCTCGCAGACAGGAGTTGCCAATGTAGTCTCCTGCATCTACTTGAGCTAAGAAGCACTCTCTTCCCAAGTATCATTTTGTCTCATGGTCCAGTTTAATCTTTGTCTAAAGAGTTTGCTTAGGGAATGGTTTCCATTCGAGGCTAACAGAGTCTGGGGCCATGTCTTCTGGGGTCCCTCCAGTCTCAGTCAGCCCATTAAGTCTGGTTTTATTTTTTGTTTTTTTTTAACCAGAACCTGAATTCCACACTCCACTTTTCTCCTGCTCCTTTAGGAACTCTGTTGTGTTCCCCATCAGGGCCTACTTTTACATTTCACAGTACACATACCACACAGGAACACACAAATCTGTACATTCTGTATGTTCTCTACTCTAGAGATTTGTCTTTTTATTAGCTTTGCAGGTTTTATTAAATGCCTTAGTTTTAACTTGTACACACAGTACCAGAACAGAGATAATCAAATTGAGCACAGAACTAAATCCATCTTAAGAGTCATGCAGAAGAATCCAGACCCCCAGGACAAACCAGTAACCTGCCCAGCCTGCAGACCATATGCCAGGTTAGGAATGGTCTTTCATGGAGACTCCTGAGACCAAAATAATTTCTTCGGACTTAGTCTGGCCTATATACGAGCTTCTACGTAGCAGTGGTGACTACCAAGCAAAGTACACACCTCAGCATTCGACAAACCTCAGTTTCAATCTTACTTCCTAGTTTTCTGACCTTAAGCACATGATTTAATGTTTTTGAGCCTTAGTTCCTCACTGCCACGGTGGGGGTAGTAATAACCTCCCCTTATAGGGAATATCAGACATGAGGTCTAAATGAAAAATAAAAGTCCCTAGCTTGGTACATCTCATGGATTGAACTGTGTCCTCACAAAAATGTGTGTAGCCATGTGGCTGTGCCATGACTCTCAATATTTTATGTTTGTCCTTCATTTTCTGATTTTTTTATGCTGTATGTTAGAGGATTGGAGTTGGACTGTAAATACCTCCACAGGATCACCTCCCTGCTCCACTGTATAGCGAGTTGCTCTGGGATGTGGCTTGCACCACCCTATATTCTTTCATCCTGCAAGAGATAAAAGGAAGTGAAGCAAACAGAGAAATGGGAACCTCACACCACCAAGAGAGCAGCACCAGGAGAAGAGAGAGTCCTTCAGATCCGAGGTTCCTGTGCCAAGATGCTTCCTGAAGAAGGAAAGATGCAACACAAAGACTTTCCTCCAGAGTCGACAAGGGGCAAAGCCTTCCCCTGGAGCAGACCTGAATTTGGACTCATAGCCTACTGGACTGTGTAAGAATAAACTTTCCTTTGTTAAAGCCATCAGCTTTGTGGTATTTCTTATTTATTCATTATGACTGAGTAAAAATGTACATTCCCATATAAACTTACATGCCCACCTACCTATACGCAGCTTCCACTGCTCTCACTGCCTGGTGACAGCACACTATTCCTCTCTGCTCCATACATGTCTCATCCTCCCAACAGCCTCCTTTCCCCTCCTCTCCACCCACTCTCCTTCCTCCAGCCAGAGGTCAGCAGGATGATATCCTATAGATGCACAGAACCATAAAGTGCACCCAATATGTGGTCACTCCACATTGCCAAGTCCAATCCATTTGTGTCCGAAGAGTGGACCTTCGTTATGATTTATGGGCAAAGGCAACATCAGGGCCAGGGACCATGCTCCCAGGGGAAGCCCGAAGCCGCTGGACCATCAATTGTGGTCTTTTAGTGGAGATCTCAGGGTGCACCCCTTTTTATTCTTGTGTTGCCAGCAAGACTCAACTTAGTGAGCTCCATCACAGCTATCACTGGTGGTGGCCGGGCACCATCTGGTTCTGTTAGAGCAGCACTGGCTGACTAAAACAGTACGTGACATACAAAAGATACCAAAATGCTATTTCCTTTCAGCTTCTCTTATCACCTGGGCCTGAGAGAAAGATCAGGTCTTCTTCCCAATATATCTTAAGTTTCTTGCTCAACAGCCAACTTTGAGCCCAGAATGACTAACATATGTTTGAGTACGGAATACATGTAGTTGAAAGATCATCTCTGTAAGGAGCCCTGGTAGTGCAGCGGTTAAAGTGTTCAGCTGTGAACCAAAAAGTCAGTGGTTTACACCGACCAGCCCCTCGGAGGGAGAAAGATGTGGCAGGCTGCTTCTACGAAGACGTACAGCCTTGAAAACACTACAGGGCAGTTCTGTTGTATCCTACAGGGTCACTGTGAATGGGAATCACTGAACAACAATGGGTTTGGTTTTCTGTTTGGTGTACAGACTCTCTCTGCATAGTCTTCATACAGAAAGAGATTAAGGATTAAGAAACTACTGCTGGCAGTCAAGTGACCAGCACCATAAAGCTAGGACTGAGCTCAGGAAACATGGGGAAGTTGGGTTTGTAACAGAAATATAATGACAATGTAATCTAGTATCTTTCACTATAGCATGGCGACCATTGCTGCTGTAACAAATTACCACAGACTTAGTAATATCAACGTCCATTTATTATTGTGCAATTCTGGAGGTCAAAAGCATGAAAGAGTGTCACTGAGCCAAAATCAGGGTTTACAGAGCTGTGTTCCCCTTGGAGGCTTTAGGAGAGAAATCATTTTCTTATCTTTTCCAGTTTCTGCATTTCTTGGCTCATGGTCCCCTCTTTCACCTTCACAGCCAGAAGAAAGCTCAACATCTTTAAATTCTTTCTCCATTTTCACTGTTATATCACCTCCTTCTGCTGCTAAATCTCCTTCTGCCTTCCTCTCATAGGGACATTTGTGGTTACACTTATCCAGGACCATCTTGTATTTCAAGATTCATAACTTAATCATAACTGCAAGTTCCCTCTTGCCATATAAAGTATTATTCACAACTTCTCAGGGATTAAATCAGAAAACCAAACCTAGTGCCATCGAGTCAATTTGGATGCACAGCAACTCTACAGAACAGAGCAGAACTGCTCCACAGTGTTTCCACGGAGCACCTGGCAGACGTAAATTGTGGACTTTTTGGTTACCAGACATAGCACTTAACCACTAGGCCACCAGGGTTCCTTCTCAGGGATTAGGGCCTATCTCTCCCCCCCTCTCTCTCTTTTTTAATTGTGATTAAATGAAAGTATATAATCCAAACCAATTTTGCATGCCTGCCTATCTGCAGCTCCATCTGCTTTTCTCACCCAGTGACAGCACACTCCTCCTTTCACTCTATATTTCTACTATCCTCTTAATGAGCACCTGTCCCCTCCTCTCCACCTTCTTCTCTCCCATCTAGAAAGATAAAAGTAGGATGGCCTCCTATAAATGTATAGAACCATAAAGTACACACACCATATGGCCACGCTGCATTTCCAAATCCAGTCCATTCTTGTCTGAAGAATCGACCTCAATAGTGGTTTCCGGTCAGGGCCACCAGCAGGTCTAGGGGCCATGTTCCCTGGGGACCCTCCAGGCTGTCAGACCATCAATTGTGAGAACCGAGATGTCTTTGACAGCCATTATTCAGCTACCCACAGGTTAAAAGTGTGAGTTCTGAAGAGAGCTTGCCTAAATTTGAGTTACAGCTCTACCAGTGACTGTTGGATAACCTTGGACAAGTTACTTAGCTTCTCTGAACCTCAGTTGCTTCATCTGTAAAGTAGGCCCAATAATAGGATAGTTATGGGGATTAACTGAGTTATGTGAGCAAAATGATAGCACTGACCTCAGAGGGTCACTGGGGGATTAAATGAGTTAAGACACGTAGGGCACGACATAACGATATAAGCCCGATGGCATCTCCTCTCACCTCATGAAATCATATGAGTGTTTACTCTGATAAATAATGTTATTTTGGTGACACTAATCATTTTTTCTATTTCTCCGGTACACGAACAAACAGAAAGTTTGCAGAGTCAGAGTCCTAAAAGTAGAAGAAACTTAACTTTGGCAAGAACAGAAAAGAAAATTCCAGTGCCTTTCCTAGCGTGTACACAGTCTCCGTACTTCCTTGGTGTCATCTCCTTTCAGTGCTAGATCTTTATTTAGTCTTTCCAGGAATAACTCTGTTGCTTTTCTTTGTAACCAATCAACCAAACATGCACCATTTAACATGCCCCATTTAACAAGAAGACTTTGTAATTCATGCATATCCATTAGGAGGAAAACGAAGTAGTCCTGTGACTTACTGTAGCAAGAAAAGAGACTTAAGACTAACAACTAAAACATGTTTGATACAAATATTGTTGGCAGAAAAACAGTATGACTAATGCCTTAAATAATTCAGCCCAGTCATGGAATTAAATGACCAACAATAAGTGACTAAATATAGACCCTGTGCCTTATAAAAAATCTTGCTACTTCCTGAAAACACAATACTCTGTCCAAAACAGCCTTACAGAAATAGCTAAAGCAACTGAAGAAAACCTCATCTCAACAACAGTGCAGGGCCAAGAAAAACTGCACATGTAATGATTTAATGAGCATTTAAACTGGAAATTAATTTTTTCTGCTATTCAAATAATGCTTTGGGGATTACTACAAAGCAGAAATGTAGATCTTTTTTGTATCTATTTCAATTAATGTAGACACCATACACTATTTAAAGCACGAAAAACACAAAACGACTTTCTTCCTCTGTCCATTCAACAACTATTCAGCATCTGTATGGTAACAACGCACTGTCCCAAGCTCTGAGGATACAGCAACGAACAAAACAAAACCCTGCTCTCACCGAGCAGGTAAGCCAGCCACCGCACGAATTAATACTGAAGTAACACCAAACCAAAAGCACGAGCTTTGAGTCAACTCTGACTCAGCGAGACCCTCTAGGGCAGAGCTGAACTGCCCTGCAGGACTTCCAAGGAGCAGCTAGTGGATTCAAACTGTTGAGCTTCTGGGTCAACGGCTAATTTCTCAGCTACTGAGCAACACGGAGTCCTGGTATACTTTCCACATGATGTTAGCTCAATTTTCCCTTAAATAATCCTATGAGGTATTATTAGTGTTTTACAGACAAGAAAAGGCATTGAATTACAAGCTTTAGTTCACAGATCAAGTACACGACAGAGTCAGAGCTGGATCAAAAGCATGATTCCAAAGCCTATGCTCTTCACCACCACATAGCACATCAAGATTTCTGAAAGCCCTATGACCAGCCCTACAAAGCTCAACATTAGTGGACCTGTCATTCATTTTGGCTCTAGTTCCCCAAACCAGAACAGCCCATTGTGTCTTGTGTCTCTTCACTGCCAAACTACAGAGCTCATGATCCAGTACTTCCAGAAATGTCTCCTTCATTAACTTTATACCCAGTCTCCAACCTGCCTGACACTCTCAGATACTCTCCTCTTTCAAGAAATTCTCAAAAACTGACATAAGCGTGCACGAAACACTTTTGCTTATCATACCAAATACTCTCCCGCTACAAGACAGTGTGGTTAATTTACAACAAGAATGTAGAAACTTGGTTTCACGAGTATCTGTGTGGCTTTTAGCACTGGGGGTCTCAGGCGAAATGGAGGCTTCTATGTGGAATAGGAAGGAAATTTCTAGTTGCTTTGAGGGCTTTACAGAATGTTTACAGGAGTCATTATTTGGTGTATTTTAAACCTCAAGACTCACAGTATTCCTTGATACAATATATGACTATCTGCACTTGTGCACACTAGTAACAACAAATAGTAAATAGAAAAATATGAGAGTGACGGAAAGAGATTATTTTACATTATATCTGTTATAATAATACAGATTAAGGATGTACTATATTTCAGAGAAAGTAATCAGAATGGGAGGGAGGTGTCTATTCCAATACTTCATGAATACAGAAGGAACACATGTTACTCTCCGATCTCCACACAGGGCCAGGAAGAGTACCAGTCATCAACCCCAGCAGCAGTTTTTTAGGCAGTGGCAATCTAACCCGGATAAAAGTGAAGCTATATGATGTTAAAAATAAAAGAAATTTCCCACGTTTCTAAGAGCCCTGACAGTACCACAGTTAAGCACTCGGCTACTGACGAAAAGGCAGGTGGTTCACAGTCCTCAGCTGCTGCTGATCTGCCTCCATCAGGACTACAGCCAAGAAGACCCTCCAGGACCGTTTTAGTCTGTCACAGGGTCATTATCAGCAGGAATCAACTCCATAGTGCCAGGCTGTAGCAATCATGTTTTTCCAACATTTAATAATACTTTTTTGGTAAAGATAGTTATTAATTTTAAGGTATCTCACTGTAACAAAGGTAAGATTTTATTAAAAATCACAGGAAGTTTAAAAATCAGATATTGAACCACATAAAGAATCCCTTATGGCCTCAGGGTTAAGAGCCGAGAAAAAGAGCTGGAACCAACGAGGTGAGACCACCAAATCCCAGCCTGGCTGCCCAGAGCAGGCTGCTCCCATTACGTGGATTCTGACTAGTGGCGGCCCTACAGGTCTGAGTAGGACTGCCCCACAGAGTTTCCAAGGAGCACCCGGTGGACTGAATGGCCAATCTTTTGGTTAGCAGCTGTAGCACTTAACCACCACACCACTAGCTTTTACAGTGAGCAGCAAACCTCAGGAAAGCAGAGACCACCCACCGACGTCCAGTTCAACTGCCCCAGCGTGCCATGATCAGAACACACTGGCTACATTTAGCACAGCTATTCTACCAGCAACTGTAAAGCACATTCTGAGGACACAGGATTCTGTGTCCAGGAAATATTTTCTCTTTTTTTTTTACAGCTATTGAATTTAAAGACCAGTAGGGTTTTCAGAGGGCACTAGTGGCACAGTGGTTAAGAGCTCAGCTGCTAAACAATGTTTGGCAATTTGAATCCACCAGCTGCTCCCTGGAAACCCAATTGGGTAGTTCTACTCTGTCCTATGTGTTCTCTGAGCTGCAATCAACTCCACAGCAACTGTCTTTTTTTTTTTTATAGTTTAGTTTTCTGGGGATAGGAAATACAGAGAGGCAACTCTCCTTTTAAGTTGGATTCCAAAAGGCTGCCAAATCCATTTGTTTAGAAGTCCAAAACCATGAGCTGATGGGGCTTGCATTTCCTCCTACCTAATCTATTTTGGGCATTTTTTAAACTGCCCTCTTCTATGACAGTGAACATCTGTTGAGGCAGACAACCTTACCCTGCCACAATCTCTACCAGCAGAAGGGAGGGCTCTTTTGGCAGCTGGGGAACACACCAGAACTTCACTTACAGATTAGAAAAGGTGCCCTCTGTAGCTTTTGATAAGTTTCCACAGTAGCACTTTCACTCCCATGCTTAGCCTTTAAGTCTCCTGACTCCTAACTTTGACCTCAATTAACCTTTGACTAAAGAAACATCCCACTTCAACACTGATCCTCTGATGAATGCATTTCAGCACTTGTATCTCCTCCTGGCAGGGACATCCTTTTTACACACTGTAGGACTGTCCTTCAGAGTCATTCTTTTTGTCTAATGTGTGTAATTTTGTCACTTTCAACTTTTTGCATTATTTCTACTTTGTGGACAGCACGTGGCTGGTCCATTAATAATCTATCTTTAGCACTTCTTTTAGGGGCAAAATGGGATTTGCAGTGTTTATAAAATACCTCAAAACTAAACAGAAACAAAACAAACATAATCAACAATAGTTGATTTTAAAATGACCATCTGTTTGTTGGTGATTGGCAGAGTTGAATCTTCTTGCTCTGGAGGGTACTTAGTCTTTAACTACAAAGCTCACAGTTACTAATTTTAAGTCAGAGTTTCCACATTTTAAAAGGTTTATGAGAAAATTAATCCACCGTGCAAAGACAGAGCTTTCTGTCTTTCTACACATTTAAAGATCTAATTGCAAATGTTGTTTGTGCTTGGCCTTTAGTTCTAAGCGAAACATTTAAGAAAGATTAAAGAAAAATTTAGCCTGATGTCGTTTGCAACAAGACAATGAATGTATATTCTTTAAAATAATCCAGCCCAAACTACTCAAGTGCAGTAATACTATTTCTCTACATTTTTTTCCAACAAATAATGACTAGCAGAGAAGAAAATGGGTGACTGCTAAGTAAATGCCTGTGATTCACTGGGGTCTTGTAGTCACTACAAGTTCAGTCCTACTGAGGCATCAAAACCACTGCAGCAACGGTGAAGAACGTTTCTAGGCACGACACTCACTTGTCAATCACAGGTAAGTTTTACAGGGTGGCAGCCATATTACATAACCCTGGCTGCACATTCTATATCTTTTATAAGAATCAGGCAAACAATCCAAAAGCAAAGGCATATTAGGAATTTTTTTTCAAAAAAGCAAGCTCTAGTTATCATTAGAAGATATTTTGCTTCATATCATATCGATGTCCTCATAAAAGCATGACAATTATAAAAGTATGACCCCAATCATGAGAAAAATGTTAAATAATGCTTTATTACCTATGTTTCTAGATGCTAACAAAACTAGATTTTAAAACAAAATGTTTCAAAAATAAAAGTTTATGATAATATTTTGTAATTTTGAGTCAAGTTCACTGTAGCCCTCAAAGTGATATCTCTGAGATCATACAGTAGGTACCTACCCTTCTGCAATGCTGACACTCTAACTTTCAGCAGCATGAGCTCACATCCTCGACATACAATCTCTTCTGGAACTGCCACACAATAATTTAGTAATTGTAATAATTATTCTTGCCTGAAATAATCCTTTCTTATACTAACTATTGGTCCTAGGGAAACTGTCATAAAAATCTCTCCAAACAAAAAGCCTGGGTGGGAGCATAAAGAAACATCTGAAATCACTAAGTCAAATTAAACACATACTGACCTGTTGCTGACAGATACCATCAAGTCAGCCACAAATTCATGGTAACACCATGCACACTGGAGCAAAATGCCACCAGGCCCTGCACTAACACGTGACTGGTTGTGTTTGAGACCACGGTGCTCCCCACGGGTTTCACCGGCTGATTTTCAGACTAGATGACACAATCTTTTTCTTCTTAGTCATTTTTAGTCCGGAGTCCCTGCTGAAATCTATTCAGCATCACAGCAACACACAAATTCCCACTGAGAGGCGGCAGGCTGCGCATGCAGTACACTGGGTAGTCATCTAACAGGTTTTCCTGCATGCATGGTGAGAATTCTACCACTGGACCACCCATGTCCTGAGACCCAGCAATTCTGCTCCTAGGCGTATCTAATCCAAACAAATTCTCATATTAACTCTTAGAGAGACATGTATGAGATTGTTTCCTATGGCTCTATTTGTGGCAGCAAGGTGGTGGTCTACTCTCCGGCAAGTACAAAAATGCTGTGGTTACACCCTGTGGGGCAACATGGCACTAAAAATACAGGTCTGAATGAATATCTCAGAAGGCAAGCAAAATCGATGCCATAGGCAAATGAAAATTTCTTCTGTATTTATAAACATACTAAAATATCTTTAGAGAGAAGAATTGGGAACAAGGTATGGAGATAAAGAGAATTTTTAAAACATGAAAAGTCCTCCTGTTCTTTTGATAGTCTATTAATCACATAATTATTACTGTATTCTTTCATTACTTAAAATCATGAGAACACTGCCTGGACATGTAAACATTTGCTGAGGGCAATGTATGTAGAAATAGCAATCTATGCAGTGTAAACTATGTGGCTTAACCAAACTAAAGCCACTGCAGTCAAGCTGATGCTGACTCACAGCAGTCCTACAGAACAGACAAGAATTGCCTCCTAGGGTTTCCAGCGAGCCTGGTAGATTTCAACTGCCAACGTTTCGGTTAGCAGCCTTAGTTCTTAACCACTGCAGTACCAGGATTTCCAGAGTTTCTGCCAACTTCTTAAAAGGTAATGCATGTTGTTTGTATATTATCTAGTCGCTCTAAAGTAGTACAATCAGATTTCAATTACAGGAGTAGTAAACACAAGACTAAGCCTCCATGCTGACATTTTCAGAGGTTTGGTTATCAGGTAATAGCTTTGGAAGGAAAGGTGTTTAAGTTCAAAGAGAACAAGAGTTTAAAGGTGATGTGTAATTAACTCCATTCCTTAAACAAACCTCCTTTATGTCTGATGAAATCCAGTTACAAACTACACTGCAAATTTCCAGTTTCTTTCTCTTTAAATATACAAACACCACACACTGTTATGTACCTATGCATCTTTGTTTCTCATTATAAATACAGTAGTAAGTTCATTAAAAAATACAGGCAGTGCATAAATATAAAGATCAAATAAAGTTACCTGTAGGAAGATAGAATACTAACATACTGTTTAGCAGCCTATTAATTTTTTTTTCATAATCAATCTACTTCATTATTTTAATGACTACGTAGTATTCGGAATATACAATTACATAACCATTGTTTGTTTTCATCAGTGTCTCTCTAATAATTAATAGAGATTTACTTTAACTCCAGAGTCTGTAACAAAGTCAACAAAACCCAAGTATTTCATTCTTTGCTGCCATATTTTTGTCTCATATTGCCTTTGTTGTTTGTTTTTTCACAACACTTTAAAAATATTTAAAAAAAAAAATCTAAGCTTACAGGACTGGCTGAAGTTGGCCCATGGGCTATAGTTTTCTGACCTCTGCCTTATAACCTGCAATCACAGTATTTTTGTACCACAGAGTAAAAGACTGCAAGGATACCAAACTCTTCAGAAAGTGCAACAAATTACTGAATGAGCATCAACGTCATCTTTACAAAACTCTACTTATAAGCAGGAATTTCCTGTTTTGCTTGACACCCCAGTGTGGCAATGGGGATCAAACGAGGCAGACACATAAAAAATACTCAAAATAGCACTGACTATATTTAAACATTCCTAGTTTTATGCCTGTATCTACTACCCATGGTTTTTGTTTTTTTTTTTTTTACACTCACTGTTTTTAGAAAAGGTCATGATTGACTAAATGGTGGGCTATCTAAAGGGGATATCCTTGTTAAATTATGTCTCATACAGTACACACTTGCAGCTTGTATCATCTTAACATCTAACAGTAGGACTCAGGAAAAAAATGCTTTGGTTTGGGGAAAATACTTGGAAAAGTCAATCGGGGTGAAAGGTGAGACCTCAGAGCATTAAAAGGAAAGCTAAACTGGTAGGCATGAGACTAGGAGAATTGTTTACATTTTCCTTCTTTAAGGATTGGAAAGCCAGAGAATGGAGTCAAAGAGAAATTAGTTCTATAGACATGTAGGAAAAGAGGCTGCAAGAACACAAGGAATCTGCAGAAATCTGAGGGATGGTTTTGGCTTTCCCATAACATGAAACTGGAGGCTCAAGACAACTATTTGGTTCCTGAGGGGTATGCACACTCAGCTGACATTTCAGTCAGCCATAAAAATATACAAAAACAAAACAAATAAATCTGTTGCTGACTCATGGCAACTCTATAGGACAGAGTAGAATTGTCCCATCAGGCTTCCAAGAAGCAACTAGTGAATTCAAACAGTCAGCCTTCTGGTTAGCAACTGTTTTAGTCAGCTAGTGCCGCTCTAACAGAATACCACCACGAGTAGATGGCTTTAACAAAGGAAAGTTTGTTCTTACACAGTGTGGCAGGCTACAAGTCCAAATTCAAGATGTCCACTCCAGGGGGAGGCATTCCCCCTTGTCGGCTCTGGAGGCAAGTCTCCTATTGCACCAGTCTGTGTCCAGGGAGTATCCTGAAGTAAGTGCTCTTCTCCTGGTGCTGCTTTCTTGATGGTGTGAGGTTCCCAACTCTCTGCCTGCTTCCCTTTCTTTTATCTCTTACAAGATGAAAGGACTAAGAGTGGTGTAAGCAACGCTCCAGGGAAACTCCCTTTACAGTGGAGCAGGGAAGTTACCTTCTGAAAGGATTTACAGTCCCACCCTAATCCTTTAACATACAGCACAGCAAAATCACAAAATGGAGAACAATCGTACAGTACAGGGAATCATATTTTGGGGGGGGGACCCAATTCAACCCATGACAGCAATCAAACATTTTAACCCCTGCACCACCAAGAGCCCCATCTGGGTTACAGGCATATTAAGTATTAGTTTACAAGGTCAGTTGCTGTCAAGAATTTATGTTCCAGAATACTAATAAAACAATTAATCTTCATTATAATTTAAAACTTTTTCCTGGGGGCAGAGTCAAGACGGTGGACTAAGCACACGTCTCCTTATATCCCTCTGGAAACCGAGACCTCAACTGATAATCAAACAGAGCCTTCTGATCACCTAATCAGCCTCAGGACATGGCACAGAGCTGTTAATTGGGACTTCATACCACTCAGCGAAAAACCTCCTCTCTTTCGCTAACTCCCGCTCCTGGCTAGCCCTGGCTCTCATGGACGGAAGGTAAACGCACCATTTTGACTTTTTTTTTTTTCCTCTGTCTTGGCTGGTGGGAGGAGCTGGGTCTTGCCTAGCGGCTAGACTCAGACACGCTGCTGGGGGGATAGGCAGGCAAAATTCCCATATTTTGAGAGCCAGGCTTAGGACTCTATTAATCTAGCCACTTTGAGCCTTTCATTTTATATCTGCGTCAGCGGGGTTTGTACAGAATTCCGCTGTCAGTGTGCGGGATGCCATGTTGGTACCGAGATTTTAGCGGGACCTAATTCTTAGCCTGGGAGTCAAAGCCTGCAACCAGGACAGTGCTTCTCTGACAGAAAAGCAGTAATATACTCAGTGCCACCTACGTTGGGGGCTCTGCAACAGAATCAGAGGAATCACTACCTCTTGGCACCTTGAGCCCTTCTGTCTGCTGCCTGTGTGGAGGACGCCATCTTGGACATGATGGCCGCAGCTGGGCCTAATTCTGAGATTGGGAGACAGAGCCTGCCCATAGGAGAGCACTTTTCTACCAGAAAAACAGTACTCTACGCAGTGTGGCCTAAGGCTAGGCCCTGTCAGCAGAGGCCAACAGGGCAGTAACATTACTATATTCTGAACTAGTTTGTATCATCTGGGGTTGGATATAGTGGCGCTTACTTTGCCAGTTGAGAAGAAGGACCTCTACACCTGAAAACCTAACTGACTTGTGAACTGGTCAGATACCTTTTGCTTTACATTTTAAGACAGCCTAGAGAAACATCTGCAGTCCATCCTCACAGTACCTCTTCCAGCCTCTACATACCCACATGGGACCCAGAAAGCAACAGACACTTGTGGCATACAAGAAATCACCCATGGCTTCAGAAGGTTCCCAAACAAAGCAACCAAGGAGTTTTCCAGATGAAGAAACTTTTATGAAAGCATCAGGAAGTGAATGCAAAATGATTATATACAGAGCCCTTCTAGACCTTATACAAAATGCAGCTGAACAAAAGGAAAAATTAAACAAGCTGTTCGATCTGAAGGAACACCAGTACTCTGAAATCCAACAGATCAAGAACAAAATCAAAGACATAGAAACTTCCATGCAAAGCCAAGAAAACAGAATGGAACAAATAGAAAAAAGAATTTCTGACTTGGAAGACAGAGCTACTGATGCTAGCATCTATGAGCAGAAATCAGAAAAAAGAAACTAGAAAAATGAAGAAAAATTAAGAAGCTTGTGGGACTCTATTAAGAGGAACAACCTTCGATTAATTGGAGTCTCTGAAGAGGGCGAGACATCTGAGAACACAGAGAGTATCGTTGCTGAGCTGCTGACAGAAAACTTCCCAGAAATCATGAAGGAAGAGAATATAGACATCTTAGATGCATATTGCATGCCACCCAATATAGACCTCGAAAGAAAGACTCCAAGACATATTATAATCAAGCTTAACAAAATGAAACGTAAGCAGCAACTCTTAAAGGCAGCAAGACTCAAAGCAAAGCTAACATTCAGAGGGAAACCCTGCAGGCTCTCATCAGATTTCTCAGCAGAAACCATGCTGGCACGGAGACAGCGGCATGACACATGCAAAGCCTTGAAGGAGAAGAACTTCCAACCAAGAATTATATATCCTGCAAAACTATCTTTCAAATACGGAAATGAAATGAAGACATTCCCAGATAAACAGAAACTCAGAGACTTTGTAAAAACCAAACCAAAACTACAAGAAATACTGAAAGAAGTTCTTGGCTCTGGCTTAGAAGAATGAAACCACTAACTTTATATTTTAGAACGACACACTACTCAAAAGTCTACTCAGTTACAGCTTTGATATGGAAAGAAGCAATCCAGTGATCATCATGAAAACTATGGTGCCATCATATTAAAAAGAGGGATGTACTACAGTCGTTATAGTCCTTCCAGATGGAGAGGAAGATGACAAGACTGGTATAATTAAAATTGATTTATATATAGTTTATTATGGGGGATCATAGGGGCAGCTGTAAAGCACAACAAAGATGTATCATACCATTTTAAGAACTGTAACACAGGAGTCTCAACAACTACAAAACCAGCTCTGAAAAAGGTGAAAAATCAACTCACAAAAAAGAATGTCCCAGAACAGACTAATAAGAACAACAGAGAAAACATCAACATAAAAATAAACATATCACAATGGCAGCACTGGACACATACCTATCAATAATTACATTGAATGTGAATGGACTAAATGCTCCAGTAAAGAGACATTGAGTGACATCTTGGATCAAAAGACATGACCCATCCATATGTGTGTCTATGTTGCTTATGTTTCATTTCACTTGAGACCTAAAGAGAGGAACAAATTGAAAATTAAAGGATGGAAGAATATATATCAATCTAACAATGAACAAAGAAGAGCAGGGGTGGCAATTCTAACCTCAAACGAAATCAATTTTAATGTCAAATCCACCATCGTGGACAAAGATGGACACTATTTATTACTGAAAGGTTCAGTACACAAGCAAGACTTAACTATATTAAACATTTATGCACCTCATATCACAGCACCTAAATACATTGAAGAAATACTGACTACACTCAAAAGAGAGTTAGATGACTCCACCATAATAGTGGGAGACTTCAACACTTCACTCTCAATACTAGACAGATCATCTAGAAAAAAGCTCAGTAAAGATACAGAAGACCTCACTGCCACAATTAACCAACTAAACCTCATTGATACATACAGAACTTTCCACCCATCAGCAGACAACTACACCTTCTTCTCCAGTGCACATGGAACATTCTCCAGAATTGACCATGTGATAGGCCATAACGCAATGCTCAACAAAATCCATACCATTGAATTACTGCAAAGCATCTTCTCAGATCATAAAGCCATAAAAGTTGAAATCAATAGCGGAAAAACTTTTTCCTAAAAATGAAACATTATGTCCTGACTACAGTAACAGAATGGAAAAAAAAAACATAGGTCTTCAAAACTGAGTAATGCAGTCAACAGCCCTACACAGTCTGCGGATTTCTTGTTCTCTTAAATCCTGGTGGCAGAGAGGGTTAAGTGCTACGCCTGCCAACCAGAAGGTCAGCAGTTGAAATCCACCAGGTGCTCCTTGGAAACTTTATGGAGCAGTTCTATCCTGACCTCTAGGGTCACTATGAGTCGGACCCAACTCTAGGCAGTGGGTTATCCAAAAATAGCATTTTATACAATAGATTCTGTGGGTACTAAAATAGGTACTGTACTTCCACAACCAAATAAATCCTTTCCTTTTACTCTCCATCCAATTTTTGCCTATTATTAAATACTCAATACAAATGTCATCTCTCACATAAAGTGTTCTTCATACCCCAACCTTACCCCGTACAACTAGACTCCCTAATCAACTTTTACTTTTCTGTGGCACGTATTATAACATACTGCAATTGCATCTTGTTCATTTTTGCATCTATGGCACTTAAAACAGTGACCTAAATACAGTAGGAGCTGGTAAATTTTCCTACGTAGGAAAAATAAACAAACTTTCCATGGGAACCAAACTATGCGGCTCACTTGACAGTCATACTGTATCTTACAGCAGATACTCTGGTTTATTTCTCAATCTTTAGTGAGTTTGCTTTGTATGGCAGTTCTCCAGGGCCAATCAACTTTGAGTACACTGAGAAAAATCAGTTTCTAGACTTGCAAAACTGAAGAGGAGACACCATTACCCCGCAACATTTTTTCTAAGCAGGAATTATCTTTTGACATGGAAAACTAAAACTAAAACCTCTTAGTAAATTCATGATTTTACTGTAGAATGAGGACCTCATTAAAGTGTTGAAAGACAGAGAGAAAGCAAAGATGTTACTTTAAGGACAGTGGTGCAACTGGCCCAAGCCATGATATTTACAGCCACCTCATATGTATGTGAAAGCTGGGCAACGAATAAAGAAGACCAAAGAAGAACCAATGCACAACAGTAGGGCTGGCAAAGAATACGGAACATACCATGGACTGCCAGAAGATGAACACATCTGTCTTGGAAGAAGTACAGCTAGAATACACCTTGGAGGTGAAGGAGAAAATTTTGTCTCACTTCAGGTATGGTATCAGGAAGGTAAAGCAGAGTCAGCAGAAAAGCATAGTCAGACTATAGTTTCATTAATGAATAATTACTTCTTAAACATAAGAAACTGAGCCTTTGAGGTTAATTAACTTGCCCAAGCTGCAAGAGTCAGGAATCAAACCACAGATGGTGTTTTTCCAAAGCTGGAGCCTCTAAACTCTGGCTTCTATCACCCAAAGACTGGGGGAAAGGCACTACGTGTAGTCTGCAAAGCCTCAGAGGTAATTAAGAAGCCCTTGTTGTGTAATGGTTAAGCATGGTACTGCCAACCAAAAGGCTGGTGGTTTGAACCCACCAGCAGTTCCAAGGGGAAAAGACCTGGCAATCTGCTTCTGTCAAGATTTACAGCCTAGAAAACCCCATAGAGCAGTTTTCCTCCGTTAAACGCAGTCATTCTGAGTCAGAAGTGACTTGACTGCACACAACAAAAACAACAGACAATTCTAATACTGACCTACGCCTATATGTGGTTTTCTTTTATAAATCACATGTTGATTCCTGATTAAATAAAAATAATCCCCCAATTTGTTCTTAAATGGTTTATACTTGCTAAGCTTTTAGAAATGAGTTATCTGACCCCGACTTTGAAAGTACTGTATTTCTGATGAGGCAGAATCATCTATGTATGATTTTATGTACATCATATTTTTCTTTAATAGGACACTTCCAATCTGAATTTCATTTTTCCCTTAAAAGGGATACTTTACAGTATCAAGATAATACAGATGTATTACTATAAACTGGGAGTAAGTACGCTACTTGTTCCGAGCTGCTAAAAATAAGTGGAATCAGATTAATAATACCATGGGGAGAAAACAAAAAAGATTTTCTTTTACATTTTCTTTTGTTTTCTCCCACTTGCTAATTTTATAAACATGTTGCCAACGATGTTTTCCTTTAATGTTAACACATGGTAATAGGAAACATCTAATAAACTGCTTTAGGGGAAAAATATACATATACATATCCTTAGATACAGCAGACAGAAAGAATTTGATGACTGAGGGTCATTACTATGAACAGTAATTACCAGGTTATAACATAGTGACTGCGGTGACATCCTCCCAGATTATGAACTCGTTGTTCCTATACTGAATGGCCTCAAACTGCTAATTTTTTGAGATTTCTAAGTCTGCTTTTACTTTAATTTCCTCTTTCACGAGAGGCTATCAGCTATTACACTTGACTGTTGCCAGAATGTTTCTCCCCTTTCTAACCTGCTGCTGGCTTGAAAAGCCAGATAACCAGGTTATCAGAGAACCCATAAGGTGTCTTCTTGAGCCTGAACCCAAAGACTGGTTTTTCTGATCCTGGCAGGTTTGCCAGCACCTCTTTCTTACCCGCCTCCAGCACCGGGGACTCAGCTGCCTTCCTTTTCTCTCTCCTGCACTGCTGCCAGCGCTCCTCGCACCTCGTGTTCTCTTCACCGAGGCGCCCTACAAACACGCTCTGCTCTTTCTTTCCTGTCTCCTGAGAAGAGCACTCTCTCCTCCTTTTCTGTTTCCCAAGAAGAATGCAGGTCCTCCTTCTCTCTTTGAGAGGATTTCACTGTTAACTGGTAAAGAGAAACACAGACTAGATTACAAATTATGGGGGGTGTGGGGAAGAGCTTAACAAAATTGGAAGTGATTCACTGTGATTATGCTTTTTATCAGTGTTTACTAACCTGGAAGACTGCATGCTTACTGGCCCTTTGCCCTCCGTGTGCTGGGAACTCCTTGAAGGAAAGTATCTATCCTTGTATTCCAAAAACCGAACAGCAACTGACACACAGTAAACTTTCAACACATGCCTAACTATAAATTCAGTGATTAAAAATAGCAGTACACTGAATAAAGAAGTTAATATTAAAAGGTTGATTCCTAGTGCATTCTGGATTTTTCAGTCCAACATCCACTAAATGAATTGCCTTGAAAAGCAAAATCAAACTGAGATGGAGGCAGTCTAATGAGATAACCACGTACAAGACAGTTTAGCGATAAAGGTCATTTTACAGCTATAACACAGTACCCATTTCAGTTGTAATAACTAAAAAGAATTAGTTATCAGTCTCACAGGGAAGCCAACACAGAATCATTTGCTTCATTATTCAGTTTTATTATATTCTCTACTATAATGGACTGCATTATGTCCCCCAAAATGTGTACCAATTAGGCAAGGCCATGATTCCCAGTATTGTGTGGTTGTCCACCATTCTGTCATCTGATGTGATTTTCCTACATGATATAAATCCTATCTCTGTGATATTAATGAGGTTAATGTTAATAAGACAGTGAGGGACAGCAAAATCTACAAGATTGTGTTTATCTTAGATCAATCCCTTTTTAGACATAAAAGATAAAAGCAAGAAAGCAAAAAAGCAAGAGACGGGGGGACCTCACATCACCACGAAAGCAGCTCACCCTTTGGACCATGGGGTCTTGTGCCGGAAAAGCTCCTACACGAGGTGGCACCCTGAAATTGGACTTCCAAAGGTTGTAAGACAATAAATTTCTCTTTGCCAAAGCCATCCACTTGTGGTATTTGTTACAGCGGTACTAGATAACTAAGATAACCACTAAGAACATTTGCAGCTAAAACATGAATGCATTTAAAATAAATTAAATAAATTTATTAAACATGAATGCATTTAAAATAATTTAAATAAATTTATTAAATAAATGTAAAATAAGCCCCACATCAAATAAGAAATAATCAGAGTTCTATTTTAAAAATCTTACAACTGCTACCTTATGTAGTATTTCAATTTTGTGACTAAAACTAAAACAAAAGCAAACTCAGTATTTCAGCCTGGCATTAGCTGAGAAAGAAGAGATGGTTGATAAAGAAATGTTTTCTTAAAAGTTCCTAAATAATGTGTTTTAGGAACAGTAGTACCATCTCAGAGACATTTTCATTGGTTTCTAGTCTCCTCCTCCTCTCTTCCTCAAGACAGAGAGTGTTCTTTCTCAACCAACAAGCTTCTCTTTGTTTTGATTTATACTACTAGTCTGAATGACCCCAAAGAATCACATATGCTCATGACTGAAAACAACAGGAGAAGAAAACAGAACTCTGGCACTTGAAACCTGAATATATATATTTACATAAACGATAAATTTTTGAGAAGTATAGGAAAATGCATTTCATAATTATATTTTACATATTAAATATAAAAAGCAGTACTGGTACTGGCATAAGGACAGATACAAATAAATAGGATAAAATTAACCCTACATCCAGAAATAAAACCAAACATCTAAGGTCGACTGATTTTTGACGAGAATGTCAAGTCCACCCAATAAAGAAAAAACAGTTTCTTGAGCAAACAGTGCTCTTTCAGCAACTGGATATCCACATGTAGAAGAACAGAGTTGGACAACTAACATGCTTTATATATGTAAAGATATGTTTACAAGAAAACAGAGGTAAATTTTCATGACCTTGAATTTGGTAATGGATTCTTAGATATAACACCAAAGCGTAAGCAATAAAAGAAAAAAAAAGGACTTCATCAAAATTAAAAACTTGTGTGTATCAAAGGACATTATGAAGAAAGTGAAAAGACAGCCTAAAGAAGGGGACAAGCTATTTGCAAACTGATAAAAGTACAGTATCTAGAATATATAAAGAAGTCTTACAACTCAATGATGAAAACAAAAACAACCCAATTTAAAAATGGGTAAAGACTTGGACAGGCATTTCTGCAAAGATACACAAATAACCAACATGTACAGGAAAAGATTTCAACATCACCAGTTATTCCAGCATCAAACCAGTTGCAGTCAAGTTGATTCTAACTCAAAGCAGTCCCCTGAGTTGAGAGTAGAACTGTATTTAGTACAGTTTCCAAGGAATCAGATCATAGGCCTTTGTCCCCAGGTACTTCAGGGTGGTTTCCAATTGCCAGGCTTTCAGGTAACAGGTGAATGCTTAACGCTTTGTGCCATTCAGAGACACCCATTAATCATAAAAACAAAACAAAGCAAACAAAAAAACCATTGCTGTGGAGTTGATTTGGACATGTAGGGACCCCATAGGGCAAAGCAGCAAAGCAGGCAACAGGGAACCCAAAAGGTCTCTTTTTACATTTCTTGTCCATTTCCTTGCAAGCACAACACGGCACAAAACCAGATCTCATGAATATCTTTTATGCAGAAACCTTTCAACACATAGTGACAGACCAAAAGGTTTTTTTGTTTGTTTGTTTGTTTTTTATCACATCCTGGGACAATGAGATGAGCCGTCATAGAATAATACAAAATTCTTAATGTTGTTTCTCAGTAAACCCAGTTCTAGACTAGCACAGGAAGCCCAAATCTAGCCAGAAGATTACAATCAGGACCAGGGAATCCCACGCAAACTACAAATCCCAAGAGTCTTCACCGTGGGAGCCACCCTGTATCCTCTTGGGGTGCACCCACCCCTCCTTCTACCCTAGATTATTGTCCCCTTCCCACATCAAATCCCTTAAATATTGAGGACCTGCCTTTGCTCAGTGACTCAGAAGCCAACCCTTTCCAACTCTTTTCTCCCTGAGAAGCTTTTGCTCTTAAGGATACATTTTCTGTGTTTTGCCGCTTTATTCTTAAAAGATACAAAAACAAACCTAGGGTCCATGGCTCCAGCCAGAACTGCCCCCACAGTTTCCAAGGTGCATCTGGTGGATTCAAACCGCTGATCTTTGGGTTAGTAGCTGTAACCCTTAACCACTCTGCCACCAGGGTTTCCTATTAGTCATTAGGGAAATACAAATGAAAACCACAATCAGATAGACTTTATATCCACTTCTTATTCAGTGCTGTCCAGTCAGTTCCAACTCACAGCAAGCCTATGCACAATGTCTGGTCTTCTGCCACCCTCCGTCACTGCTGTGTTAGAGCCCATTGTTGCTGCCTCTGTGTCAATCCACCTCAGTGAAGATCGTCTTTTTTTTTGTGGTCACTATGAGTTGGAATTGACTCAGTGGCAGTGGGTTTGGTTTTTTTGGTCTCTACTTTACCACGCATGATGCCCTTCTCCAGGAATTGGCCCCCTCCAGATAACATGTCTAACGTACAGGAGACAAAGTCTTACCATTCTCACTTTTAAGCAGCATTATAGCTACACTCTTAGAAAGGGAACTAGGTGACAGGAAGATCAATGGGGGACACAAATTTACTTTCAATCCCAACTTTTAATTCTGAATCATGTATACACGTTTACAAGGTAGACAAGGTAAACATGTTTAAAAAAAATAGTGAAACATGAGTTTACTTAAAATCCCTGCTCCCGATTTCTCTAACCTTGCTCCATCAGCTCTCCATATACTGCACTACCTTCACCCTCTTCTTTGACCTACAAACATGCTCAAAAATCTTCTATTTTATTAAAAACAGATAAAATAAAATTTTATAAAGTAGCTACCAAAACTCTAGACTTTTCTTCTCACACAAGTTTCTCACACAAGCTTCTCCAAAGAATATCTAAAGAAGGTTAAACAGTGAAGAAATTTAACATCAAAGATCTAATGGTAGACAATACCAATGATTCCAGTCTAATGATCTAGATTAGACCTAAAATTTAATACTCTAGACTTGGAGCCCAGGTGGCACAGTGCTTAAGAAGCTGGCTGCTAACCAAAAGCTCAGCAGTTAAGAATCCATCAGTCGCTCCTTAGAAATTCTACCCCATAGAGTCACTAGGAGTCAGAATCAACGGCAATGAGTTTATATTAGATCTAAAAATCTAAGTTGTCAAAGATCAAACTCTCATACTCTTAGCAGTGAAGGGAAAGGAACTTTATTGAGAAATAATACAGCTTTGAGCTGGGCAGTACAACGTAAAAATACAAAGCACTCCACTGTTGAACCTTCTGATGGTCCTTTGAAACAAATATGGAGAAAAACGCATTAGCCAAGGCAATAGCTGCATACGAGGTACCAAATACCAAATCCACTGCTGTCACATATAAGGTGTGACAATTAAGTCCATGAGCTTGATTATGCTAAATGCCACATACCTCAATGCTGAATATCACTACAGTTAGCTTTGAAGTACTTCCCTTGGGAAGCTATGCACCACCAATGCCTAGTCCACCCTTCAAAGCAATTTTGGAACTCTTTCTGGAATGGCCATTGTGCACAGTGGCACAGTGGCAAGTTTGCAAACTTAATAGTACAGTTGTCTGTGAGGAAGTTTTTAGCCAGTAAATAAATAACCGTATAGAAACACCCTCCCTACTCACCTGATCTGGCCCACTAACTTTTTTCTTTACCTAAAGATAAAGAAAATATTGAAAGGAAGACAGTTTGATGACATTCAGGACACCAAGGGTAATATGATGACGGCTCTGCTGGCCATTCCAGAAAAAGAGTTCCAAAATTGCTTTGAAGGGTAGACTAGGTGCTGGCACTGGTGCATAATTTCCCAGGAGGAATACTTTGAAGGTGACCGTAGTGGTATTCAGCAGTGAGACATGTAGCACCTTTTCTAGGATGAGTTTGCAAAGTAAATTGGCAGTCTTTACATATACCAGGTACCAGGAAATTCATTGATTTACTCAGGCATGGGCAACAGCAGCCCAAATTGAAGTCACCATATGAGCATGATAATCCACTGTTACTCTCCAAATCCATCTATCTATTCCTTGCACAAGCCAAATAGGCAAATCGAATGTGCATGTGGCATTAAGTACCACTTCTGCATCTTTCAAGGGCTTGACGTTACAGTAATCTCTACAATCCCTCCAGGAACACAGTATTACTTTTGGTTTACCATTTTTCTAGGTAAAAGTAGTTTTGATGGATTCCACCTGGCTTGTCCTACTATAATAGCCCTGATGCCATGTCAGGAATCCATGTCAACTGCTAAGTATGTCTCCTCCAATTACTCATTCTGAAACTGGAGAAATCATTACAGGATAGGCTCAGGGATGCGGTAGACACAGTGTAAGATGTATACGAGTTAAGACTCCATTAATAACCTGCATTCCATATGCTCCACTGGGACTGATTGGGCACAGTAAGTTTTTGAGGCTCCTGGAATTATTGCCATATCAGAGCCAGTGTCCAGTAATTGCCACAGTCTGATTATTTCCTTTTCCCCAAAGAACAGCTACTCTTGTAAAAGGTCACAGATCCCTCTAGGGAAGGCTGGGAGAAAGAGCAACAGTATTAATTTTTGGCAGTGTAACAGGGTCCTTTCTCAAGTGGACTCAGCCTCCCCTTCACTCAAGGTGTTGTGGGTCTGTAAACTGGGTCAAGTCTGTGAAACGACTGAGGGGCTATGAGTCTCTACTCTGGCAATTCAAGTTAGACTATTGTTCACTTACAGTTCTTCCACTTGCACAGATCAAGTAAATAAAGGGGCTTCCAATAAGGGTCTCCTATCTTTGAACTTGAATAAAATAAACTGTATAAATGATACAGTGTTAATTGTTCTTTTATTTTGAAGTACGTGTGATGGCACTACATGGGGAAAAGAACTTTGGGTAAATGGCTATTTCCAAATGGGGCCAAAGTAATCAATTATCATAGCCTGATACCTTTCACCACTGACAGTCACAGCCTCTCTTCATTCATCTTGGAAAAAATAAGGGCAAACATTCCACCAGACCAGAATCCACACCAAACTGTGCCTTTTGGGGATGAAGTGGACATTACTGAATCTCCATTGGATTCTCATCATTCCAAATACAACAGTTGTGTTTGTCAGCAAAACCATTCCTCTAAAAATGGGCTTTGTCACTGAAGATGATTTTTGGCCAAAAGCAAGGACAACTTCCAATTGCTCCAGAGCCCAGTCAGCAAATGTACAGCACAATCTATGGTCACTGGACTTCAGTTCTTGAGCTAGAACAACTTTGTAAGGGTAAAGCTTAAAGTCCAGATGCAATATCTGCCAAACTGAGGTCGATGAAAGGCCAGTTCTTCTGCTCGGCAAGAAACTCTTGGGATAGATTCTTGTGTACACTGATGAACTGGAGGATGATGTTTTCATTGGAATGTGCAGTTCACTGACACACAGGCATTGTCTGATTGGCAACAAACCCAGTTGTCTCTAATTTTTTGATTAAGTGTTGATTGTTCTCTCAATGGGATGATTATGTGTATGTGCACTGCAAATTTTACATAATGCATTTGGTGAATGGGACATCAAAATGGGTGTTCCCCTTGGCAAACAGAACACCCATTTTGATGACAAACTTCAATAATTTCTATGTGTTGCACTGTATAACTTTTCATGACTATTGTCAAGACTAATCAATAAAAGTGATAAATATGGCCACTGCAGCTTCACAAATATGTCCACCGTAGCTGTCAAAAATAGGACACCCTTACTGGAAGGTCTTTTATTTAGTAATTTTCCATCTGTTTCACTTCTAGCGACACCATGACTAAATAGCCAACCCCCTAAGTCCATGTGAGTCAGACTATTTTGACTACTGCTTTGACTCTGCTGTCTATTAGGATAACCACGCCTACCTTGTCTTTGCCAATTAAGTGCTACCACTTGGCCCCACCACTACAGGGTCTGATCAGACTCATTGTAGTTAGGTATCTCAATTCAGTTACAACAGTTTCCGACGACGTCAAATCTAATCTACATAAAAGAGCAATTACAGCAATCTTCAAGGAGGCTGGGGCTCCCTTCACAAATTTGCTTCTCACTGTTGTGGTGAAAGGTGTGTCCACTGCGCATGCCGTGGATGAGTCTGTGAATCCAACCTGATAAAGTGCCTCTTAACATGCCAATTTCCCTAAGCCTATGGATACCTTCTTCTACTGTGTAGCAAGGTAAGCTTGGCATTACCATTAGCATAGGCCACTGTGTAATCCATGCTTGAGCAACCCTACCAAATAAACTGTTAGATCATTTCTTAGCCTCTCAAGGTGAAGCACTGACTGAAGGATCTGTGCTTAGGGGTCCCACATTAATAAACTCAGACTGATACAACTTACTAGCCATTCTCACACATATTCCCCAGGTTTTTGTTTGTATATATTAGAAAAATCAAGTAGTACTTTTGGAGTAGAGCATACCTCCTCATAGATGACACTCTGTACTTCACCTTTTGGGGCTTGCTGGGACTTAAGTCTAGCTATAGGTCCAGATGCAGAAGTGGGTGGTGGGAGTGGGTACTGGGGACACTGAGGAATATCTTGTAAGGTAGATGCCCCAGATGTTGCCCAAAGAGATATCTCAAAGACTCTTCAGACTCAGCTGGGTCAGTCTCATCAGATGGGGGTGGAAGGAATAATAGTTTTATTGGAGAGAGTAGTTTAGCAGACAAAAAATGCACAATCTCTTCAGATAGGAATAAGAGGTCTGGTTCTGTTGGTAAGAGTGACTCAATGTAATTTAGGAGCTCAATGTCCTCCACTTCCTGATTATCTTTCCATATTTCCCAATCTCATATTGCAGGATCCCATTTCTTCTCCATCAATGCCATTACTTTAATTTCAGAACCACTTTAGGTTGGGAATTCAATTAGCATTGTAATTCTGCCATCAAGAGGACACTATGCTTGGTCAAGTACACCAAAAGCCAAACCAAACCCACTGCCATCAAGTTGATCAATCCATAGTGACCTTACAGAGTAAAACTGCTCCACAGAGTTTCCAAGCAGTGCCTGGCAGATATGTACTGCCAACCTTTTGGTTAGCAGCTGTAGCACTTAACCACTATGCTACCAGGGTTTCCTGTTGAGTCAGCATAAAAGAAGACCTTCAGTGAGATGGACTGACACAGTGGCTGCAACAATGGACGCAAACAGCAATGATTGTGAGGATGTGCAGGACCCAGAAATGTTTCGTTCTGTTGTGTATGGAGTTGCTGAAATGGAACCGACTTGACATCTCCTAAGAACCACCTTTAGGGAAGCCAAGTGCACCTTTTTCTCCCACAGAATGGTTGGTGGGAACTAACGGAGTGCTTAACCACTGTACCACCAGGACTCCTAGAATACAAACAGCTATATAAAAATTCTCCCTAAATCTTATGTACGCCCTAATGGTAAGTTGTGCCCCTTACAGTCTTCTTAACAGTGGTACTGTTTTAATTTGATATTTCAATATCCTGGAAAGTCTGCAGTTCAGGTTCATATGGCAACAGTCATCCAACTGGACTCTTGTCTCTGGTCTTACCGTCTTTAATTGTCTACTACAAGGCTCAAAGAGTAGTTTCTAGAATGCAAATCTAATGTTTTTCCACTTCTGGAAAAGTCTTTGTCTCATCCCTCACAGAATAAAGCTTAAACCCTTTAGTATCTCAGGCAAAAATTCTCCTCATCTGACCCCAGCATAGCCTCCAGCTTTATGCCTCAACACTTTTCCTCCTCTTTTCCAGGAAATCTAATCACCTGGCCATATTACAAAGGATTTTTTTTTGTATGCCATTGCCAGTGGCTGGCACACTCCACCCCCTATTCTCTGCCCAGGCTAATTCAGTTTTATCAACACTGCCCCAAGCCTAGTCTCATCTCAGTACCCCTCCCTACTGTATCCTATAGGGTCGCTATGAGTCAGAATTGATTCAATGGCAAAGGGTTTGCCTTTTTGTTTCTCTCGACCTGCAAAGCACCTTTGTATACCAGTCTCTGCACACTGCTATCATTCTGCTGGACACTATCCAAATTGTCCATTCCCTCTTCAGACTGTGCAGACAGTATCCCTAGCACTAGCACAGTGCACAGCCCATACTAGTTGCCATCGACTCAACTAACTCATGGCAGCCCCATAAGCGGCAAAATAGAAATGTGCTCTATTTTGGTGGCTCTAAATTTTGGTGCTGTAAATCGGTGGCTGATTTTGCATAAGTAGTCCACCCAGGGCTTCTGGGTGAACGCAAAACTCCAATCTTGTTTAGCAGCAAGACTGTAAGGCAAGCATAGGTTCAAACACTAGACCCACTATTTACTTTATCTTTGGGCAAGTCACTAAATCCTGAGTTTCTACTCTATGCTAGGTATACATAAATGACCTAATCATACAGAAACAGTTGTGAGTTGGTATATAATCAACATTTAATAATTATTAAAGATTCTGGCAGTGCTTGGGTTTGAAACCTAGCTCTACCACTTAACTAGTGGAGTGACACTGCGCATGTTAACTACACTTTAGCTGCCTAATTACAAGACATCTCACAGCACCAATGCAAGGATTAGTAAAAACAAAACAAAAGTCAAGTCAATGCTGACTCATAGAGACCCTATATGAGAGTAAAACTGTCTTAAAGGATTCAGCAGAGTGACAGATGCATTCAAACTGCCCATTCTTGGTTAATGTAGTTAAAACATTTAGACAGGCATCTAACACACAGTAAATGTTATATAAATTTTTATTATATTACAAAATACTCAGCCAGCCAAGTGCCGCCAAGTTGGATCTGACTCACGGTATGAATATATATGACCAGAAACCATATAATTCAGTTCCTTCAATTACTGAGTCATTTAAAGTTGAGTATTATCTTAAAGCCTCAAATTTCTTTACTGCAGAAGAGAACTAAAGAGATTATAAAACTGGATGAATGACATAAACAGATCTCAAAATAAACAACAAATAATACACTATCATGTCTCACTCTTTACATTGTTTTTAACATAACATGGATACTGAAATTTAAAAAAATTAAGTTTTGTACCTTTTGTGACTATAAATAAATGTTAAGTATTTTCAGAACTAGCTTCTATTTTCAACTGTAGAATCACAAAAGCTTAGAACTGGAAAAGACCTTGTGAGATGAAAGTCCAATCCTATTCAGATTTCTTATATAAGTAAACTAAGGTAGATTTGAATGGGCTTTTAGGGTCATTGCGAGCAGCCCTGGGGAACGGTAACTGAAGGCAGACAGAAGGACTTGTTGGAAAGCACTAAATCAGTAGTCCAGAACTTATTTTAGAAGTCCAAAGCATTCTAGAACCAGTATTAGGGGATAATGCTGGAAAATACTTAACTATTCAACCATTAATGACAAGTTACCGGACCTGTAGCTTTGAAGCAAGGCAGATCCAGGTTTGAATCTTCATTTTGTTACATTTACAAAATTGTTGAGTCTCGAATTAGTGCAAGAGGTTTGTTATCAAAAACAAAGAAAGCTAATGCTTGTACAGCTCAGAGTGCAGACTGAAAGCACTGTAGTCAAGTATTGGTTCTTTCTGACCTCTTCTACCATACGAATAAAAATAAAACGCAAAAGACAGTGAAACACTATTTTTCATATAATTATGGGCTTGTTAGCCTGTGGAACTTAACTTCATTGTAAAAATAGAAAACCAAAGTAACTGCTAAGATAGTCTCTTCACCCCTGCCCTTCCTCACCACAAAGTATCCTTCACAATTTGAAGTGTCACGTCACTACTACTAAAATGCTATTTGAAGATCACTGAAGCTCTGACTTCTGATTCAACAGCACGTCGGGAAAACTTTTACCGAAATGAACGAAAAAACAAACCTAGAAGAGTCCATTTCATTTGTTTCCTATAGTGTCGTCCAGCTTGATGAATTTACAGTGAAAAGTTACTTTTTTTCCCCTGGCATTTAAACAGCAAATACAAAGGTATGGGGGCAAGTAGTTGAGTTAGCTCTAATATTATGGCCCAGAAATCTTTGACAGTGTTGAGATTTCATCTTTGTTGGCACTAACAAGGACATCTGCCAATAGTCATTATTTACGCTTGAAACTGAAGTCAGCCGTTTTTGTTTTAAAAGACGTGAAGTGTCTGGCATAAATTTAACCGGAAAAAAAAAAAAAACAAACAAACCCTCAACTCTACACTGAAAGAGTTCTTTTCAATATCCTCTCGCTCACATCACAGATGGCGACCGAGGTTTAAGGTTTAACGCCCACACATCGAAGCCGGTCACCGTTCCAGGACAGAGCCCCAGATGGATGCTGTCTGGTGGAGGTGAGCGGCTGCCAATCTCCCGCGGGGCAGTTGGCGTGAACCCAGAGGCCACAGCCCAGCGCCCATCGTTTTCCCTATCCACACCTGGAAACGACCCACCTCCCGCCTGGCGACACCGGGAAGGGCTCAGCCTTCTCGTACTCAGCCTCCTGCCTCAAGTCTCTACGCGTGACCTCTCAGGAAAGGAGGGACGCGCGACACGGAGATTCCTCCACCTTCAGGAGATTTTGACAAGGTCAAGTTTGGGTCATGCGCTGGAAGGTTACTCACCAGAGTGATCTGAACTCCTTCGCCCTCTGCCTGTGCTCCTTCAGGAAGAAGCCCCTAAAGCGGCGGCAGCTTGAGCGCAGCAGCCGGAGCTGCTGCCGCTGCCGCCGCTGCCAGTAACCGGCCGGGCGCGGCAGGGACTGGCGGGCGATCTCACAGCATCATCATTCAGCGACTTCGGTTCTGTAATGACGCCCTGTCAATAGCAGCCCCCACAACCTTAGGAAAACGAGAACCAGACCCGCTCTCCCAGAAGCCTCCACGGCGCCAGCGCATGAGCTGCTGGGAATTGTAGTCTCCCTTCCGCTCCACCCCCTCAACGCTCCGAGTAGTTTCGCGGCGGCCCCCTCCTCCACAGTTGGGGGCCCCGCCCCCTCGCAGTCAGGCTTGCAGGCAGGGGGCGGGGGCGCAACCGGGGCCGGGGTGGGGCGAAGCTCTTCCCGCGGGTTGTCCAGGGTTGGGGCCGACTTCCAGGCTGACGGCGCCCGTCGCTGTCCTGCCTCAAGACCTCCTGATCCCTGCAGCTCACGAGGGAACGGGCCGAAGGCGCTCCCCGCGGGCCGGGATTCCCGATTCCCGAAGTCCAGCGACCGCCCCGACCCCGCGCCTCGGGCCGCTAGAAGAGTCGCTGGCCGCGGTCGCTGCCAGGGTAATAAGGGGAGGCCTGTCCGGGGAGGGATAGGTCTGGAGGCCGGTCCGGGACGGGAGGGAGCCAGGTTGTGTCCGCACGCACTCGGAGCAGCCCGAGGCCAGAATTCTCTACCCCGCCTCGAGCCCGATCCAGGGCGGCCGCGGAGCCGAGCCAACAGTCCTACCCCGCACTGGCGAGCGTCTGGGCGCCCCGCGCGCCTCTGGGTTTGCCAGAAGCCGGGGTTGGCCACCCTCAAACCCGGCCTGGATGGCAGAGGCACCTGCGTGCCGGGTGGGCGGTGCCTGCGGGGGTCGCCGGAGGCGCGGGTGGCGCGCTGTCCCTCTCCGCTCTGACCTTTCTCGCTCTCGTGACCTGGCGGAGTTTCCAAGCAGAACCAACCCTCTCGCCCCGGCCCTGTAGCTCACGAGCTGGTCCGTGAGTTCGCATCAGAGTTCTCCAAAAGCCGAACCGGGACGGAACTTTTTACAAAATTAAGTGCCCAACCGTCATTTTGTTCTTGATATTTAAGTTCAGCGTCGACTTTTCAGTCTCGTGGGTTTGTTGTGTCAAGTACCTTTTCCCTCAAAACTTGATCAGGATTTGTCACACAGCGCCTGGCACACAGTAGGCGCTCAATAAATATTTATTGAAGGCATGAGTCACGATACCAAGTTTGAAAATTTTTACAGAGCTGTGCGTCGCTATAATTTTTGTTGATTTTATAGGTTCTCACTCGATGGCACTTGGCTTGGCTTGGCATAGGTTCCCAAGATCACTTTGAAAGTTACAGAAATTTTAAAACTCAACAAATAATTTATTTTGTATTTCTGTAAAAATAGCCTCTATTGGATGCTTAAATTAACTCAAAACCCGACTTCTATAAATAAGTGTACCCTTTGGTGTCCACAGAATGTGTTAACCTACCAAACTAAAGCCTTCGGACAAACCAACTGTTGTGGAAGAAATTAAATTGCCTTGTTATAGTCCACTTTTTAAGTACAAGGGCAAGGGACCACACTAATGTACTCATGAATACATGAAGAAATATAGATCTCTTAAGATTCTTTTAAAGAAGGATTTATAGTCACATTGTACAAGAACATGGGGGAGAAAAATGACAGCAAACCCCTATGCAACAATAGTGTCTTAACAGCCACAGCTGCGGCCTTGACCTCAAAATGTCTTGTGAAATTATCCGTTAATCGTTTTGGCATATTGAACACAAAAACCCGTGGGATTAAACCATCCTGGTGGAATTAGCCCTTTAGTACAAACAAACCTCACAGATTTGTGTCTGTTTCTTCTGTGCTTTCCTGAAAAAAAATAATGTAATGGAGTTTGAAATTTTTTTTGTCTTTGTTTGAGAAAGAACTTACCAAGCAAGAAAAAGCAAGATACAAAACCGTGATAACCAGAAAGTTGAGTTAATAGTGACATCCCTAATCTGTCCGTTGATGGGAAGGTAAGCCACAAGAGGACAGGGTCTCAGTCTGTCCTGATCACCAGAAGGGTCCCCAGTGCATAAGCACACTGCCTAGTCCGTGCTGGATGCTCAGAAAACAGCTGTGGAATGAATACATAGAACACAGCTGTGGAATGAATACATATGAGTGTATAGACTACTAGAATTTTACTGGGTCAAAAGAAATATGAACATTGAAGCATTGCCAACTTGAACACCAAATAAGTTTTACCATTTTGCACTGCCACTCATATGAGTCCCTTTCAGGACATCTTGTCAAGCTGTTGTATTGATACAGTATTTGCTAGGAGCACTTTGAAGTGTATCTCATTTGATCTCAGCCAGCCTGGGAGATGGACAGGGCAGGCATTACTTTCCCCCTTTTTGCTGTACTGCAGACCCCAGCACTTTAAATTGATGATAATGACGGGCAGATGACAGAACACTTAACTTTTCAGGTCCTTTGTCATCCCATTCTCTGCCTTTGATTTGTAGTACACATCCTGAATAAATTCACATCTTTCCTCAGAAGTAAAATTGATTATTGCTCTACAATTAATATCGATGGTTTATAAAATCTTTTTCCTCCTTTTTTGTTTTGCTCATATTTGTGATGACATGATCAAATTTGGAGAAGGAAGCACAATTTAGATGAAAGAGGTTATGTTGGTTAATAAGGAGAAGGGAATATTTGGAACATTGCCACTCTTTCCGTCAGGAAAGATGTGGAAACTTCTGGTGATGTTTATGGTTTCGGAGGCAATGTAGAAGAATCTGTAGAAATTGCAATTTTAAAAGTTTTGAGATTAATACCCTGCTAAAGGAGGTGGACAGGAGTTACTTGCATGTCTGTTAACAAATTCCAAGAATAAAATTGAGAATTTTAACCGTAAGGTGAAAAATATTAAGCATACAAAATATTTTTTTCACATGAAGACGGAAATAAAAAATTCCATTTATCTTTTTTCTAAACATGTTCCAAATTTGCTAGTCAGAGATTCCAGATAATTGAATAGATAATTAATCAGACCAAAGAGCTTTAGAACTGCTTGACATTTACTTTGTAAGTAGAACCACTGGAAATTCATGAGGTACATCTATAAATCATACCATTTATATCACATTGGTTCCAACACTGATTTCCTATATTCCTTTCACATTTTCCTAGGGTTCTTTTGAAACGTAGTGTAGACAAGGTCGGGAAGGAGAGACCCCAGTATACTGAAACTTTGGAAACGTTCAGAGCCATATCCCATGTAGTGTTCAATGGCTAGAAATGCTCTTTGAAGACACTTACCAGGAATTGTGTCAGTCCTTATGTTAAGGAATAGCTGCCTAAATATTAGGTGGGTAGTTGGAACCAGTGGTTAACACGGTAGCTGCTAACCTAAAAATTGGCAGTTTGAGTTCACCTAGAGGTACTTCCAAAGAAAGTCCTTGTGGTGTGCTTTCAGACAACCAGCCATTGGATCCCTTATGGAGCACAGCTGTACTCTGACTCACATAGGGTCACCGCGAGTGAGATAGCAACAGGTTATTGTTGACGGCACAGAGTTTGTCGGTGAACTTTTATGTAAATCTAAGAATTTTTTTGCTTCTGTTTTTTATAGTGGGATATTTCTACATCTGAAAAGGAACATAGAACAAGGTCTTCTACTTGGGAATAGGTGGATTTTTGTCACTTTCTATGAACTAAAGCGATTCAATGTCTCTTTTGGTAAGTTTTATATTAACATGGATCTAATTTTGTGTCATTGGAGTAGTTAAATATTTGTACAGAGCCACATGAAAGGCATGTTCTATTTGGGTATCTTAATGTTCTGGGTGTTTTGACGTCAGTGACTTCCAGTCTTGAGATGTAAATTCTTACTGAGATTTTGTCTCTTTCAAAAAGAGCTTCTCTCCTTTTTATTTTATGTACTGAATATTCTTTTCCTTTTTCCCCTGTTTCTCAGACATATGACATACCTAGGTGTACCTCCCCAACCCAGCCAGCTATGCCTTCTCCTCTAAATCTTTCAAAAATCCTTTTTACAAACCTTTGTCTGACTAAAAGCAAGCAAAATAATATTAAAAATAAGCCCCTTGACTTAACAACTGACAAAAATATTTGAATCAATGCATAATAAGATGTATAGATGCCAACTTGTTTGCTGTTTATGTTAGATCCACTGTGCCCACTTAAAATTAGATAAAAATTCAGGGTAAATTTTGCAAAATATTTATAAATACCAAATATAAAAGTAACATAACTCGGTTATTTTCAATATAAAAACACTAATGAGTATCTTCAGATATTTCAAAAATTGTTTTGTTATGAATTTTACTCACCTTAGGTAAACCAATGAACTTTGCAAAGGAATCTATGCTACAGCTAGCTTCACCTTGTTAGCTTCTGTCCTTCAGGGTGAGTTTTATGTAAAATATTGAAAATATATACCAAATTATTGTGGTAGACTGATAAAGTGTACAAGCTGTGAGAGTTCAGCTTAAAATATCAGTGATAAGGCTAACTGGGAAAGTGACAAGTTTGATTAGTGAGAACTGTTGGCATATTTTAAAAGAAAAGAAGACAGATTTCTTCTAAGTAGCTAGTTATAAATAGATGTCAAGTAGCCATAGCGATGGACTTAAGAAACTCGTTTGATGTTAGTACATTAATATTCCTATAAAAATGATTGTTCATGAGATGCTTGAAAATAATTTATTGTAAAAGTTCTTTCATACGATTTGTACTTTTCTTTTGACATACTTTTTCTTCCTAAATAGTGTAAGACAAGGTTTGCCCCACTAATTGAAGATGTGATAAATCACGTGTGGATGTTACAGTTCTTCTTTGGCAGTGTGCTATAATGGGACCACAGGCCGCAATGCAGGGAGATTTAAGTTGTAGTCATGGAAATATGTCTGTTTCTTTTAATTTGCCTTAACTTCAAGTTAGAAATATGTATCACCTTAAGAAATGAAATTGGTTCCAACTATACTCAATATGTGGTTTAGTATAGACAAAAATGGTTCCCACAGTTAGCAAGAAAAAGTACGCGAGAATCAGAATAAAGATGATTGTGCTGAGCGCAGCACAATAGTGTTTATCTAATATTCAGAAGAAAACTTCATAGATGATGAGAAGGTTAAAAATTAGTACAAGCTGTCAAAATGAATTGATATTATGACTTCTAAAGAAGAGAGGGCCAGGCTCAAAGATAGCACCAAGTAAAATTGTAACAGATAATGCCGTTTGTCTTCTGCACACCCAGCCCCTTCTCCCTCCTGCCCCATGCGGAGTACTTCCACTGCATGCCTTCTGGCTTCCAGTCCAGGCATGGTCCCCCTTCTCCCTGTTCTCCACCCCAGTCACCAGATCTTTCTCTGCCCACACACCACCCTATTTATCCTGTGACTTATTCTTCACTCACTTAGAGCATTTCTGAATTTCAGGATTGTTTCTGCACTTCACGAACACGAGTTGAATCACTCAGACCTGAAAAACTGTCTGAAACCAGTGTTCATCAGCACTTGGTAAGAAAATGGTTCACTACAATGAGTGCTCCTCCTTTGCCTTCAATACCATTCCCTTCTGTTTCTCCTCTGTGTCTTTTCCTCTGTAGTGTCATGTACTGTCTTCTTTCTCTATTCTTGGTATTCTTTAAGATTCTGGAGTTGACCTCTCCTGCATAAACTAGCTCTCTTACACAGTTTCAGCAATTTCTATGTCTTATTTGCTTAGATTTCGAATTGTCCTATACCTTCCCTGAGTTTCCTTCTGGCTATATAGAAGCCCTGGGAGCAAGCAGGATTGATGATTGTCAAATTTTACCTGTATGCCCAGACTCCTTCCTAGGTACCAGATGTGTCTGGAATACCTCTTACTGGAGTTTTCAAAGGAATTTCTGTTTAGCTTGATTAAAACCTTCCTCTTCTTGTAAACCCCACCAGCTCATTGTGTTCCTGCTTTAACTAAGGAAAACCCACATACTAAGTCACCCCAGCCATACATTTTGGAGCCATTCTCACTCGGCTTCTACCACCACATCTAGCTAGACACCAAGACTTAGGAGTCTGTCTTTGAAATGCCTTTAAGTCCATTTCTTCCTTCACATGGCCTTGCTACTCCCCAAGTCTCATCATTTCTCACCTGAACTTCTGCTCGTAGATTCATTGCCATTAATCCTCTAAATACATTATAGCCTTTCTCTACCACTCAGATTTGTTTTCAACACTGCTATCAGTACAAATCTTTTTACCTCTGTTTCCAGCTTCAGAACTTGCATTGACTTCCCAAAGCCACTGGGATAAAGTCTTTTTGGCATGGTATATTGTTGTTAGGCTTCATATGGTGTGGAATGTAATTTTTGAGCTTTGCTTCTTGCCACTGAGTCTTAGCACATAATGTTATTTCTTGTTCGAAATGCTTTTCTCTGTCTCTTAAATTCCTCTTCATCTGTAATGAGTTGACTCATCACATCTTTGAAGCCTTTCGTGTTGTACCTTTTATTTCATTATGCAACCACTTATCTTAGACATTCCTGTAAAAGGGCATTTACTGTATTATGTCACAGTGATACATATGACCCCCTAACTGCAACAGGATCCTCATGAAAGTAGGCATCTTGCTTTTTCATCTTTATCTCCCGTGGACCATCTCTGATACATAGTGATCATTAAACAATTTCTAAAAGAACATGCTTACATTACCAATATTCCTTCCCTAGGATATTCTTCTCCCTTCTCCCCAGCGGAGCCTACCTTGGCCATGCTTATTTGCTATAAAATAAACTGAATTAATTCTGTATCCTAACTTATGCTGCTTCTGTCTTCAATTGTTTTTACCTAGGTCATTTAGTTTTCATTCACTAAGGTAACATCGAGAGACAACTTTGTTGTTTTCTCCAAGCTGGAGTTAGACTAGAATCTTCAGTGTGGGAAGCAGAATCACAACCTGTCTGAAGTCTGTAGTGGAAAAATAAATTTGAGACATTGTGTAATGTAAGTTGACACCAGGCTGGAGTCTCCCTCCTGATGAGTAGAGAAAGCTTCCTTGGCTCTCTATGAGTCATGCTTAATAACAACATTTGTTGTCTTTTATTTGGACAACTTATAGTTCTCCATTGGACTAGACCCTGTGCCAAGCCAAGTGCTGTTGAGACCCTATAGACAGGATTAAATTTTGTATTAAAATATCATATTTGGAAGACAGTCCTGGCTTTCCAGATGATTTGTGTCTCCTATGACTTCTGAAAAGCCCTAGTGACACAGTGGTTAGAAAAATTTGAAGGAACCCTGGTGGCACTTGGCTGTAAACTAAAAGGTCATTGATTCAAACCACTAGCTTCTCTACAGGGGAAAGCAGCCTGCTTCTGTAAAAATATATGAGGAAGCTTCAGAAGCCCCAAGGGCAGTTCTGTCCTGTCCTGTGGGATCACTATCAGTTAGAATTGATTTGATGGCTGCAGGTTAAAGGGTAATAACTTTGTAAACCCCCCTTATTACATGAAAACCCATTTTCTATAATTAACCATTACAGAATGGGAAACCATAATGCTTGAGTTGAGCTGCTGCCTTTTTCTAATTTTAGCATTGTAGCAATTCTAACCCATGCTGAAACGTTCTCTACAGTATTTCTGAGGGTTACCGAGATTCAAACAGGAAACACAGCTCCACTGCAGCAAATAATAATACAGAAGGCGATTTCTCACCACAAGTTAAAGCCTGGCGTATCTCTCCAAGAACACTTCATTCAGTGCCACTTAATGTCTTGGTCGCAGAACCGTGAGTCTGTATCTGTTCCTTAGACTGTCAGGATCAGAAAGTGGATTTTGTCAGCAAATTCCCAGTGAATCCATATCTCAGCACAAGATCCATATTAACCAAGCTCATTAGACCAATACAAAAACCCACCGTGTCACAGGATACAGTTTCCTTAGAGTGCATCATCAATCCATTCTTGCCTTATAGTAGTGTTCCGTGGCACACCAAATCCTTCATTCAAAGCAGTTTAATTTCTAATGGAGAATTAATGCCAGGTAATGAAGTACTTGAAATTCATGTCATGGTACTTTTTGTTTTTTTGTAAGCAGACCTTCATGGGCACCTACTTGCTGGTTATGAAGTTAAAACAAAGAAATACAAATCAAGTTTAAAGGCATTTATCTTTACCTGGAAAGTGTTCTTTTCAGTCAAGCTAGAAAACTTAAAGATGAAGGTTAGGCCCCCTCTCCACAGACACTGTGTGGGCAGTGCTCTTTCCATCTCTCATAAGCATCCTTTAAATGTGAGTTTGTCTGAAGACTACTTGTTCTAAAGAAGCTAAGTTGATTGATTTAGATTTTTCTTAATTAGGATTATATCCAATTGTATAGTGTAATTACTTTTGATAATCTTATTCACTCTTGAGCAATTTTCTCCTTTAGGATCTTTACCAAGGGTCAAAATAAGTGTTTGCAAAGTTTAGGGAACATGTCCTCTCTTCTACACTGTATAAGACTCCATTTCTTTCTCCTGATTAAAAACAATTAAGAATGTGCAAAGTAGTTAGCACAGTTTCTAGCAATTAGTAATATCATTTCTTCTTCTTCTTCCTTCTCCCCACCTTGGAGGCTGTAACAAGATTCCTGCCACATGTTGGTGCTTGTAAAATCTCCTAAGTGTCATTGAAGGCACCGGTCCCCTTTGTGAGCTCCTCACTGCTGTCATGCTGCCAGTGGTTTAGGCCTCTTCCTTCTGTGTGTATCTTAATTCATTGCCGCTGTATTCTTGGTAGTATTTTCCTGCTTTCTTTTTTTTTTTAATTAATTAATTTATTTATTTTTATTATGATTGAATGAAAATGTACATTCCCACATAAATTCGCATGCTCGCCTATATGCAACTCCTACTGCTCTCCCTGCCCGGTGACAGCACACCCCTCCTCTCTGCTCCATACATGTCCTATCCTCCCAGAGATCTTCTATCCCCTCCTCTCCACCCATTCCCCTTCTTCCAGCAAGAGGTCAGCAGGATGACATCCTATAGATGCATAGAACCATATTCCCACAAGATACGGTCAGTCTGCATTGCCAAGTCCAATTCATTGCTGTTGGAAAAGTTGACCTTCATTATTATTTATAGACAAGGGTAGCATCAGGGCCAGGGGCCATGTTCCCAGGGGAACTCCGAAGCACCTGGACGATCAATTGTGGTCTTTTATTGAAAATCTCAGGGTACACCCCTATTTATTCTCTTGCCAGTGAAACTGCACTTGGTGAGCTCCATCGTGGCTATCACTGGTGGTGGCTGGGCACCATCTGGTTCTTCTGATCACGAGTCAATGTAGAGACCCACTCACGTGGGTCCCTCTGTCTTCTGGGTTGTCTTTCCCCCATGTCGTTATTGTTGTCGGTGATAATCCGTTCCTGTTGAGTTGCGACCATTTGCTGTACCCTCAGATGACAGCTTGGCAGCTTTTAAGACCCCAGACGCCAATCACCAGTGACGGGTGCAGAGTGCTCATTAGCAAAATGCTAGCTGTGCCAATTCGCCTCGACTTCACCTGAGAGCATGGTCTCTGGCCTCCTACCCCAGCTACTCTGTCTTTGCAATATTGGGTTAAGATGGGAGGAGTACTCAAATTGTGTTGAAGTCCAGTTATTATTGATCTTCTTTCTAATGTGTGCTGTCACCGATTTCACCCAACCAAATTTCTATTAACTATCTAATCTAAGCCCTCCTCCCCTTACCCTCCCTCCCTCTCCACACTTGGAGGCTTCAAAGAGTCTTGTCTTCTATGCCTGGCTCTGTTTTTAAGTATTTATCATAGAGGTCTCATACAACATTCATCCTTTTGTCGCTGACTACTTTCACTCAGCATAATGTCCTCCAGTTCAAACCAGGTTAAGAGATGTTCCCTGCTGTCATCGTTGTTCTTTATCATTGCGTAATGTTCCATTGAGTATGTATACCATAGTTTACCTATCCATTCCTCTGTTGTTGGGCATCTGGTTTGATTCCATCTTTTTGCTATTGTGGACTGTGCTGCAATGAACATTCGTGTGCATGTATCAGTTGGTGTGAATGGCCTTGATTCTGCAGGATATATCCCAAGCAGTGGAATCATTTGGTCAAATGGTATATCTATATCCATTTTTTCAAGGGAGCGCCAGATTGCTTTCCAAAGAGGTTGCACCATTTTGCAGTTCCACCAACCATGTAGGAGAGTTCCAATCTCTCCATAGCTTCTCCAGCATTTGTTGTTTTGCATTTTTGGATCATGGCCAACTTTGTTGGGGTGAGATGGTATCTCATTGTCGTTTTGATTTGAATTTGTTTAATAACTAATGATTGTGAGCGTGTCTGTGTGTGTTTTTTGGCTGCCTGGATCTCCTCTTTAGAGACGTGTCCGTCCATCTCCTTTGCCCATCACTTACTTGGATGATTTGTCTTCTTCTTATTGATATTTTGTAATACCTTAGAGATTATGGAGCTCAGGCGTTGGTCTGACATAGAGTTGCCAAATACTTTTTCCCATTCTGTAGGTGGCCTTTTAATTCTATTAATAAAGTCTTTGGATGAGCAAAAGTGATTGATTCTTAGCAGTTCCCACTTATCTATTTTCTCTACTGATGATTGTGGTTTGTTTGACAGATTTTGAAGTCTATCTGCGTTGTGTATTAAACCTTCCATTGTTCTTCCTACTTTCTCTTGGATGAGCTTTATTGTTTTAAATTTGATATTTAGGTCTTTTATTCAATTTGAGTTGGTTTTTGTATAGGTGTAAGATATGGGTTTTGTTTTAATTTAGTGCAGACGGATATCCAATTTTGCCAGCACCATTTGTTGAAAGGATTGTTTTTACCCCAGTTTAATGTCTTAGGGCCTTTGTCAAGTATCAACTGTTCGGAGGCAGATGATGTCATGTCTGGGATCTTGATCCTGTTCCACTGATCTGTCTGTCTGTTTTTGTACCGATACCAGGCTGTTTTGACTACTGTGGCAGTGTAATAGGTTCTAAGGTTGGGTAATGAGAGGCCTCCCAGTGTGTTCTTCTTTAGTAATGCTTTACTTATCCAGAGCTTCTTCCTTTCCAGACAAAGTTGGTAATTTGTTCCTCTATCTTATTAAAAAATGTCACTGTAACTTGTACTGGCATTGCATTATATAAGTAGATTGCTTTGGGTAAAATAGACATTTTCACAGTGTTAAGTCTTCCTGTCTGTGAGCATGATAGGTTTCTCCACTTATCTAAGTCTCTGCTAGTTTCTTGTAGTGAGGGTTTGTAATTCTCTTTATAAAGTTCTGTTCTTTCTATGGTTAAATTTATTCATAGGTACTTTATCTTCTTAGGGGCTATAGTAAATGGTATTGACTTGGTGATTTCTTCCTTAATAATCTCTTGGTTGGTATAAAGGAATCCCACTGATTTACTTACGTTTATCTTGTATCCCGAGACTTTGACGAACTCTTCTATCAGTCTGAGTAGTTTCCTTATAGATTCTTGGGGATTCTCTGCATGTGTAATCATGTCATGAGGAAATAGGGAGACTTCTAGTTCTTCTTTGCTGATGCAGATGCCCTTTATTTCTTGGTCTTGTCTAATTGCTCTGGCTAGAACTTCTAGTACAGTGTTGAATAGGAAAGGTGAGAGTGGGCATCCTTGTCTAGTTCCTGTTCTCATGGGAAACTGTTTCAGTCTCTCTCCATTCAGGATGACGTAGGCAGTTGGCTTTGTATAAATGGCCTTTATTGCAGTGAGGAATTGGCTGTCTATTCCTATTTTGCTGAGAGTTTTTAGCATGAATGGGTGTTGGACTTTATCAAATGCCTTTTCTGCATCAATAGACAAGATCAGGTGGTTCCTGTCTTTTGTGGTATTGATGTGATTGATCACATTAATTGTTTTTCTGATGTTGAACCAGCCTTGCATCCCTGGGATGAATCCAGCTTGGTCATGATGGATTATTTTCTTGATATGTTGTTGTATTCTATCGGCAAGAATTTTGTTGAAAATTTTTGCAGCTGGATTCATGAGTGATATCGGTCTATGGTTCTCCTTTTTGGTTGGGTCTTTCCCTGGCTTTGGTATCAGAGTTATGCTTGCTTCACGGAATGAATTTGGGAGTATTCCATCCCTTTCTATACTGTGAATAGTCTCAGTAGTACTGGAGATAACTCTTCTCTAAAAGCTTGGTAGACTTCTGTGATGAAACCATCTAGACCCAGGCTTTTTTTGGTTGGCAGTTTTTGGAAGACTTTTTCAATATCTTCCTTTGTGATGGGTTTACCCTGCGATAATTTTGGTAGGTGATATGAATCAAGGAATTTGTTCATTTCCTCTAGGTTTTCAAATTTGTTAGAATACATTCTTTCATATTATTCAGCTATGATATTTTTGATTTCTGTTGGATCTGTGGTAACAACTTCCCTCTCCTTTCTTATTTGGGTTATTTATTTTCTTCCTGTTTTTCTTTAGTAAGTTTAGCCAGTGGTTTATCAATTTTGTTGATCTTTTCAAAAAACCAGCTTTTGGTCTTTTCAATTTTTTCAGTTGTTCTTCTCTAATTCATTTAGTTCTGCTCTAATCTTTATGATCTGTTTTCTTCTGGTGCCTGAGGGGTTCCTCTGTTGTTCTCTCTCTACTTCTTCAAGCTGTAGGATCAGTTTTTTGATTTGGTTTCTTTCTTCCTTCCAGATGTGTGCATTTATGGAGAAAAACTGACCTCTGAGCACTACTTTGGCTGTATCCCATAGGTTCTGGTAGGACGTGTTTTCGTTCTTATTGGAATCCATACATTTCTTTATTTCATCCTTGATTTCTTCTATGACCTATGATTTTTTGAGCAAGATATTGTTCAGTTTCCATGAGTTCCACTTTCTATCTACGTTTTTTCTGCTATTGATTTCAACTTTTATGGCTTTAGTATCTCAGAAGATGCTTTGTATTAATTCAATGGTATGGATTTTGTTGAGAATTGCTTTATGTCCTAACACATGGTCTGTTCTGGAGAATGTTCTATGGTACTGGAGAAGAAGGTGTAGTTGTCCGCTGATGGATAAAAAATTCTGTATATGTCAATGAGGTCTAGTTGGTTAATTGTGGCAATAAGGTCTTCTGTGTCCTTATTGAGCTTTTTTCTAAACGATTTGTCCAGTGTTGAGAGTGGAGTGTTGAAGTCTCCTACTATTATTGTGGAGTGTTCTATCTCCTTTTTGAGTGTAGTCAGTGTTTCTTTGATGTATTTAGGTGGTCTAATATTAGGTGCATAAATATTTAATATTGTTAAGTCTTGCTTGTATACTGAACCTTTCAGCAATAAATAGTGACCATCCTTGTCCACGATGGTGGGTTTTCCATTAAAATTGATTTTTTCTGCCTGATCTCCATAATCTATAAGATACTACAAAATATCAATAAGAAGAAGATAAACCATCCAATTAAGCAATGGGCAAAGGAGATGGACAGATACTTCACTAAAGAGGAGATCCAGGCAGCCAAAAAACACATGCGGACATGTTCACGATCTTTAGTTATTAAAGAAATTCAAATCAAGACAACAATGAGATACCATCTCACCCCAACAAGATTGGCCATGATCCAGAAAACACAAAACAACAAATGCTGGAGAGGCTGTGGAGAAAGTGGAACCCTCCTACACTGTTGGTGGGGTTGCAAAATGGTCCAGCCTCTTTGCAAGGCAATCTGGCACTTCCTTAAAAAAATGGATATTGATATACCATTTGACCCAGTAATTCCACTACTTGGAATATATCCTACAGATTCAAGGCCTTTCACACCAATGGACACATACATGCACCAGAATGTTTATCGCGGCACAGTCCACAATAGCAAAAAGGTGGAATCAACCCAGATGCCCAACAATAGAAGAATGGATAGGTAAACTATGGTACATATACTCAATGGAGCACTGCGCAATGATAAAGAATAACGATGATTCCAGGAAACATCTCCTAACCTGGTTTCAACTGGAAGACATTATGTTGAGTGAGAGTAGTCAGCGACAAAAGGACAAATACTGTATGAGACCTCTACGATAAGATCTCAAAAACAGACTTGTGTATAGAAGAAAAGACTCTTTGACAGCTGCAAGGGAGGGGAGGGAGGGAGGGAGGGCGAGGGGGGGAGGGTTTAGTTTAGGTAGTTACTAGAAATCTAGTTGGGAGAAAGCGGTGACAGCACACATTAGGAACAAGAACAACATTAAGTGGACGTCAGCATAACTTGAGTACTCCTTCCATCTTAACTCAGTACTGCAAGGATAGAGTAGCTGGGGCGGGGGACGGGGGACCATGCTCTTAGGCGAATTCCAGGCCAATTGGCACAACTAGCATTTTGCTAAGAGAGCTCTCTGCACCCCACATTGGTGAGTGGCGTCTGGGGTCTTAAAAGCTACCAAGCTGCCATCCAAGGACACAGCAAATGGTCCCAACTCAGCAGGAACGGATGCTCACCGAGGGCCAAAATGGCATGCGGTAAAGACAACCGAGAAGACAGAGAGACCCACAAGAGTGGGTGCCTACATCGACCTGGGACCGGAAGAACCGGATGGTGCCCGGCCACCACCAGTGATAGCCATGACGGAGCTCACAGAGAGGAGCCTCACTGGCAACACAAGAATAAAAAGAGGTGCATCATGAGATCTCCACTAAAAGACCTCAATTGATGGTCCAGCGGTTTTGGGGTTCCTCTGAGAGCATGGCCCCCGGCCCTGATGCTGCCTGTTCCCATAAATTATAACAAAGGTCCACTCTTTGGACAGGAATGGAATGGACTTGGCAATGCAGAGTAACCATATGTTGGAAGCACTTTATGGTTCTATACATCTATAGGATATCATCTTGCTGACCTCTGGCTGGAGGAAGGGGAGTGGACGGAGAGGAGGGTAAAGGAGACTGTTGGGAGGATGAGACATGTATGGAGCAGAGGGGAATAGTGTGCAGTCACCAGACAGGGAGAGCAGTGGAAGCTGCATATATGGGGCATGTAAATTTACATGTGAACGTACATTTTCACTCAATTATGTTAAATAAAAATTAAAAAAAATTGATTTTTTCTGAGATTAGAATTGCCACACCTGCTCTTCTTTGTTCATTGTTAGCTTAATATATGTTCTTCCATCCATTAATTTTCAGTTTCTTCCTATCTTTAAGTCTAAGGTGAGTTTCTTGTAGGCAACATATAGATGGGTCATTTCTTTTGATCCAAGATGTCACTCAATGTCTGTTTACTGGAGCATTCAGTCCATTCACATTCAGTGGAATTATTGATAGGTATATGTTCAGTGCTGCCATTGTAATATGTTTATTTTTGTGTTGATGTTTTCTCTGTTTTGCGACCTTCTTTGTGAGTTGAGTTTTCACTTTTTTTAGGGTTGATATTGTGGTTGTTGAGACTGCTGTATTACATTTCTTGATACAGTATGTTGCTTCTTTATTGTGCTTTACGGCTGCCCCTATGATCCCACTTACTGAACTATACTTGACTCCATCCCCAAATCTTTTTGCTTTCTGACCTCCCTTTTGATTTATTTCATCTTGGGGAAAATTTCTTCAGCAATTTTGATATGCCACAGTGTAGAAATTGTTCCTTAAATTTTGACACCTCCACAAGCAGATCAGGTAACTCATGTGTGTAATGGATATAGCTGACAGCCACTTGATGCAAGAACATAAGTCTAGAATATTCCTCACAGGTCACAGAAGCTCTTTCTTGGATAGATTTATAGATACCCTGATGAATTAACAGCCATTCTTAGCTCCTCCTAAAAAATGTTTACTAGAAATTGCACTGCAAGTCTACCTTGCTGCCTATAAATTTGCAGGCTAATAGCTTTCTAACATCAATTATTAAACTCCTTTTATGTCTTAAAACAGTCTTGGAAGCTATGTTTTAATGGCTTCGTAAGGATTATGTGTGTGTTTGAAAATACAGCATCAGTACTATATATAGGAGTAGGGTGGGGGACAAAATTGGGGGGCCAAAAGTTTGTTTATACCTGTTTGTGTTCATGTTTTAAAAAAACTGCAGGTTGATGAGCCAGCTCTTTCCCAGTTGCCTCCATCATTTGGAACCAGTCAAGTGATAAGTTCCACTAATGTTTCTCACTATGAACTTCAAGTGGAAATAGGTAATCATCCTGGACTTAACATAATTAGCCCTTCATTTTTAGAAATTGATGACAAAAAAATCATTTTATCAGCAAGTATTTTTTTCTTGTCACCTATAGCATAAAAACTAAATGTTGACTGTGTCAGATGAATTCATTCATTTTGTGTCTGTCCTGAAATAGTAGCCTGGATTTTTCACTAAGTTGCTGTCTTAAATTTTTACTTTCTCAAGAAGTATGTTAAAAGAGGAAGACACTAAGTAGTCTATCAATATTCGTTATTTGTGTTTTTGTGTGTGTGGGTGGTCTGATTTTATTGATATAATTTATACTAGGCTTGAATTAAATCATATAAATCTTTTCAAGTCATGGTTCTGTAGCCATTTACTTTCCTTTTAACTTATTTGAAATCCTATTTGTAGTAGAAACCTTTGTCAGCTTAGAACAAGATGGGTAATTGAATATGACTTCATATGTAAGAAACTTTGGCTCTGTATATGTAGAAACATTCATCAGACTCTAGGAACCAAATAGTATTTAAGTGCTAGACATATAAAAGCATATCAAACGCTTTTGCAGAGTTCACGTCTCTGGGAAGGTAACTGTGTAAGATAGCTTTGCTATGCACCAGTGAGCACTGCCGTACAAGTGTGTGCTGTGTTTTATGGGAACAGAGAAGATGGAGCACGAACTAAACACCTCTGGAAGTCAAGAAAGATACCAAAAAGAAGCTGTATCTGAATAATGAGAAGAATTTTACCAGATGTTCTATTCAGTATAAACAACAGATGTCATTCCTTACTATCTTAAGCAGAAAATTTTTACAAACAGCATTGCTAACTCACAAAATTATTGGCTAGAGAAATAGACTTGGAAGAAATCAAAAGAAGTGGAGTGACTAGAAGCACAGCCAGGACCGTAGCATGGGAGCAGCCTAGTTAGGGGTATCACCAAGCAGAGTACTCCTACCACCAGACACTGGATGGATCCCACTTTAGTGAGTTCTGACTGCACCTTCTTCTTTATGGCTCTCACTTCATCCTCCTGTGGTCAAGCTTATGTCAACATGCCAGAGTCAAGGAGAACAAGAATCTAGCCTTTTGTAAACTACCATATGGTAGTAAATTCCTCAGATTTAGAAGGGAGGTTCAGATACCACCAATCACTTCCCCCACCACCCACCAAAAAAACCAACTAGAGGTGGGAATAAGAACCACGTAGGTTCTGGTGGAAAAGCAGATTGTGAAGGACTTCATATGATGTATTCAGAAGTTTAGATGCTTACTTTCTGCCCCAATGCCTAAGACAGTCATGATGACACTGGAGAGGATGGACTGAATCTTAAATTTCATTTCAGAGATCAAAGTAACAGAATTTGGTGACTATGGATAGAACTAACATTCATTTAAAAAACACACTTGCGTCAGGTTGATTCCAACTCATGGCAACCCTGCAGAACAGAGTGGAACTGCCCCATAAGGTTTCCAAGTTGTGGCTGGTGGATTTGAACTGCTGACTTTTTGGTTAGCAGCCGATTTCTTAACCACTGCACTACTGGGGCATGTTTATTGGGTGCCCATTAATCAGTGCCACTTGAAAGCAGGTGTTTTGAATTTAGAAAACTGACAGTACCAAATGCCGGTGAGTGTATAGAGCAACAGTGTGTCTACCACATTGCCTGTAGGAGCACAAAATCATTTAGCCAATTTTGGAAACAGTTTGGAACCTCTTATAAGGTTAAACATACTTTTATTGTAAGACCAAGTAGTTCCACTTCTTAAGTTTTGCAAGGAGATGATGAAAACATATGTCTATGTAAAGACTTGTACAGGAATTTTTATTGTGGCTTTGTTTATAGTCACCAAAAACTGGAACAAAACTTAAGTGTCCATCAGCTTATGTAAAAGATTAATTAAGTTGTGATGTATCCATAAGCAACCCTGGTGACACGCTAAAAGGGTGGCCATTTGAATCCACCAGGTGGTCCTCGGGCACCCTCTGGGGCAGTTCTTTGTCTTTCAGAGTCACTTAGAGTTGGAATCGACTTGACAGCAGTGGGTTTTATATCCAGCAGTGGATTACTATTCAGCAATAAAAATAAATTATTGATACACAGAGCACCACACATGAATCTCAAAGGCACTATGTATACAGAAAGAGGCCAGCCACAAAATGCTGTGTGCTTTATGATTGTGCTTATATGACACAGGCAAACTCAAGGGACAAAAATCAGATCAAGGGTTGCCAGGAACTGGTGGTAAGATAGGGGATTGCTGAAGAGCATTCCATTGTTCGATGTATCACTATGAGTTCACAGTTTGAGCTGGTGAAACAGGAGTGTACTGGTATCTCATGGTGGCTTTCATATGCATTTCTCTGTGTTGAACATCTTTCTCTGTGCTTGATGGCTATTTCTGTATCTTCTTTTGTGATTGCATATTCAATCTTCTGTTTTTTAACTGAATTGTTTGTCATCTTATTATAGAGTTAAGAGTTCTTAATATATTCTGTACAAAGATTTTTTTTGTCAGACACAACTATTATGAATGCTTTCTTTTAGCCAGTGACTTCCATTTTCATTTTCTCAACAGTTAATTTTGATCAATTCTAAATTCTCACTATTTTTACTCTTGCTAGTATGGGTTTTATGTCTGATTACAGGAAAAGGATTTGACAACTTGACTTCTGTCTACTTAGCTAGGCATACCCCTACAGGAGCACTGGTGACTATAAAAATTACAAATCTGGAAAACTGCACTGATGAACGCCTAAAAGCTTTACAGGTAAAGTACAGAAAAGAAGAAAGATGCATTTAATATAACATCTATTTGAAGAGATTATATCTCTAAATTTTTTTTCTATTACCAAATGGTGGATTTCTTCTTCCAAATTAACAAACAGATGTAGAATTGGAAAGAATATTTGGAAGCCAAATTTACTACATGAAAGGACAAATGTATTCAAGCTTTAAATGCCTATTAATAAGAAATTTATAATTACTATTAATTCCTTCAAGGAACCCTGGTGGTGTAGTGCTCAGCTGCTAACTGAAAATTCAGCAATTCGAGTCTGCCAGCTGCTACATAGGAGAAAGATGTCACAGTCTGCTTCTGTAAACCCTACAGGGCAGTACTTTTTTGTCCTGCAGAGTCACTGTGACTCAGCTCTACAGCAGTAGGTATTAATCCTGTCTAGTGAGTATCATACTCAGAATGCTAGTCTGGATATTCACAACACACCTAGTCAGTCTAGTAACAAGTGTCATATAAGGAAAACAGGAAAAAAAGAAGCAAATGTTTTCTTTATCCAGTTAAACAATATTAACTGCTGAATTGTCTATTTTTACCAGAATTGCATTTCAAGAATATTATAATGACATTTTTAGTGTCTCTAATCCTTTCTGATGTAAAGAGGCAAAGGATATTATTTTAGCATAATCCAATTTTGTAAATATGTATATGTGCACAGAAACAAAAGACTGGAAAAAATGGTACCAAAAGATTAATAATGGTTCTCTGTGATGTAACAGTGTTCATCTCTGTTAGCCAAGCCAAGTGCCGTTGAGTCAGATCCGACTCATGGCGACCCTAGAGACAACTTTTATCTTTATATTTTTATGTATTTTTGAATTTGTCTGTAGTAAGAATATAGTATACTTATTAAGAACATGGCCTTTAGAGTCAAACTTAGGTTGCTGCTGTCTCCCACTTTTTAACTCCATGCTCTTAGACAAGTTTGTAACTTATTTCTAAGCTTCCACTTCCATAACATGGAGTAATACTGTCACCTGTTCCGTGTAGTGGCTGTGAAGTTTAGAAGGATGAGAACGCTAAGAACAGTGCTTAATACTAATGAGCTCTCCAAGTATTAGCCATCACTACTCCTGTTATTTGTCATAAAGGAAAAAAGGATGGCTTTTAAGTGTCTCTTCTGTATCTGTCCTAGAAATCATTGATTGTGTCTCACTTGTTCCGGCACCCCAACATTACAACTTATGGGACAGTTTTCACTGTTGGCAGCTGGCTTTGGGTTATTTCTCCATATATGGCCTATGGTAAGGAAACTGTTTGAGATAAAATCGCTATGGATGCTATGATTGTAAGGATAGGTAGGTGAGAGTTTAAATTTATGATTTATTACTTTTTAATTTATAAATATAATGGCCAATTCTAGATTTCATGGGATGTTTCAGTTTCCAGATCATGGTGAATTTTAGTCTTCACGAAAAAGTAGAATGTGCATGACGATCAGTGAAACCACTTCTGCTTCTCTTAAGTATTCTGTGCCTTTGCACAAGCTGTCTCTACTTCCTTCAGATTCCTTCCTTTCAGGGGAGAGCCACTATTAATTTTCACGATATAGTGTTTTCCTCCTGTGCATGCCATCCCTCTCTCTCTTTCACTGCATGTAGACTGATTTCACTGCATTATAAATATTTGTGCCTATGTCTTTCACTGGACTTGAGCTTCTTGAGGGCTGGGATCATGTATGTATTTTTCATTTGGTTGTCCCCAGGTGCTCATGTAATACTTAGTACAAAATAGTGTTCAATGAATGCGTTGAATGAATAAATGAATGAGTTGTAGAGCTTTGACTTTTGAGAGAGTTTTTGTGAATTGATTCTGAATAAAAAATGCACATACACACATGCATACTGTTTTTTATGTATTTTTTTAAGTAATACTGAAAAATTTGATAACTCTTAAAATTTCTAGGAAATCATTAGGAAAAAATCTTTTTAAAAATTCTTGAAGGAAAATTACCTTTGCATAGGAAAGTGAAACTCATAGCGTCCCTACAGGTAAGAGAAAAAATGCCCGATAGAGTTTCCAGGAAGCACCTGGAGGATTGAACTGTTGCCCTTTTGGTTAGCAGATGTAGCACTCAACCGCTAGGTCACCAGGTTTGTGTGTGTGTGTGTGTGTGTGTGTATGTGTGTAGGTTGAAAAAAACATCTAAAGCATGCATAGCTGGAAGCAAAATTACTTGCAATGTTCATCTAAAGGTTTGAGGGGTTTCTTTTAGGTTCAGCAAGTCAGCTCTTGAAGACATACTTTCCTGAAGGAATGAGTGAAACTTTAATAAGAAACATTCTCTTTGGAGCAGTGACAGGGTTGAACTATCTACATAGAAATGGCTATATTCACAGGTATTTACTTATTTGTGTTTTACACAATGAAAGAATTTTGTTAGAAGAAATCTTTTAGAGAAGTTTTAGGAAGGCATAGTTGAGGGTTAGAGAAGCAAGATAGCCAGCTCAGAAATGAAGACTGAGGGAGGAAGAGGCCAGTAGTGCAGTGGTTGCATACATTTTGTGTTCGTTCACCAGAAAAATTCAGAGCTCGTCCTCTGTGTGCCCAGTGCTGTGCTGTGTGCCTGGCCTTATGGAACATACCCGCAGGCTCATGAGAGGTGACACAGCCCGCCTCAGGTATAAGCCACAGGGAATGGGATCCTAGCTAGCCAATTCTTTAAGCAAATGAAAAGCTTCTGTATTTGCTTTTCAGGTTTATATTATATTTGTATCTACACATTTTAATTAAACCTTTCTTTGATTTCTTACGTGCACCTTGAGATTATTATACTAAATATCAATTATCTTGTTAACAGATTGTAAATGTAGAGTTGGCTGACTTAAAAGAACAGTGCTGTTTCAGATACCCTCAAACCTTGTTTTGCTTTTAAATTACTTCTAAATAAGCTTGTTTTCTTACCATTTGTTTTAGTCTCCTTAAAGCTTTTTGTCTATTTGTTCATGTTTTTCAATAACATTCTGGTTAACAGAGGATTTCTGACAGACTATGTTCCGATTAATTGAGGTTTTATTATACTTTCCCAGACTGTTGGCCACCACACACTTCTAGTTTCCAAATTCAGTATTTTAGATGAAATAAACAAAGCTCTTTTATAATTTATTTGACTAAGAAAATTTTTTATGAGATGTAGTTTTATAAATGATGCTCTTCAGAGATGCTTTGATTGGACAGTAGTGCATTTAACTTTAAATTATGACCTTATGCTTCAAATATTATCTATCTTAAGTAATTTTTTACACTTCCCCGTAGGTGTTTCATAACAGCATCCTAAAATAATGTCATCAATAATTTGAGTCTGTTCCTTGTTGGAAAAAATATTATCAATTCTAAACAAATTAGTTATATTTTTCCTTGTTCTAATGCTATATTAAATAGCTGAAAGAATTTCTTAATTCCTGGATATTTCCCATATATATGGCAGTGTGCTCCTATTTTATAACGAGTATTTAATTTCCAAGAGAATACACAGGCTTGTTCTGACTAGAATTTTTTTTTAATTCTTTCATCGTTGGCCAATTTCCTAGTATTTAGGATTGTTTCTTTTTGTTCTAGGAGTATTAAAGCCAGCCATATCCTCATTTCTGGTGATGGCCTAGTGACCCTCTCTGGCCTGTCCCATCTGCATAGTTTGGTTAAGCACGGACAGAGGCATAGGGCTGTGTATGATTTCCCACAGTTCAGCACATCAGTGCAGCCGTGGCTGAGTCCAGAACTACTGAGACAGGTCAGATGTGGCCGTTACATTGGGTTGTCTGTGCGTCTCAAGTGTCTTCTCAGTTGGATTAAAGGACAGTCATGCCCTTATATTTAGATTGGAGAATAACCTACTGAAAGACATTTTTTTCTTACTTGTCAAACGTATCCTGATAGGACTTTTAAAATATATACTATATATTAGATATATCTTAATTTGTGTCTTAGGGTTTTTTTTTTTTTTAATCCTGTTGTTCATCATTTACTTAAAAGAGCACATGTTTAAGTTTGTATTTAATTATCTGCACTAAAGGACTTCAAATTAATTGTGTATCTCCACAGGATTTACATGGCTATAATGTGACGTCAGATATTTATAGTGTTGGGATTACTGCATGTGAATTAGCCAGTGGCCAGGTACCTTTCCAGGACATGCATAGTACTCAGGTAAATGCTACTGCATTGATTTCCTGGCTGCTGGAACAAAAGACTACAAATTAGGTGGCCTCTGGGAATAGAAACTGATCACAGTTCTGGAGGTTGGGAGTCTGAGCTCGGGGTGCAGACAGTGCTGACTCTGCAGCTTTGAGGGAGAATCTTCCAGGCCCCTCTCCCAGCATCTGGGAACTAGGCATTCCTTGGCCCACAGCTACAGGACACATGGTGTTTATCCCTCCTGTATCTGTCTGTCCATGTCCATTCTCTTCTTTTGTAAGGACAGCACTGAGATTGGATTAGGACCCCTCCCCCACCTCATTCCGTTGTGACCTCTCGTTAAATGATAGTGTCTTCTAAGACTCTGTTTCCAAACATGGTCACTTTCATAGGCACTAGGGTTTATGACTTTCACCTGTCTGTTTAGAGGACACAACTCAATCCATAATAGCTACTACAATCCCTAAACTACTACTTTTCTTTCATAAGATTTCTTTCACTCCAGGTAGTTTCTGCTGTATACTCTTAGGATCTTTGTTGTTGATTATAGTATCTTGCAAAAAAGTATTGAAGGAATTTTTTTTTTCAGATGCTATTACAGAAACTGAAAGGTCCTCCATATAGCCCTTTGGATCTGAGTATTTTCCCTCAATCAGAATCCAGAATGAAAAATTCCAGATCGGGTATAGACTCTGGAATTGGAGAAAGTGTACTTGCATCCAGTGGCACCCGCACAGTAAACAGCGACAGACTGCAGACGCCGTCCTCCAAAACTTTCTCACCTGCCTTCCTTAGCTTAGTACAACTCTGTTTGCAACAAGAACCTGAGAAAAGGTAATATTTTTCCTTGAAGCAACACAAAACATGTATTTTATATTTTATAGAAACTGTGATACTGCCCTTCTGGACTAATTTGAATCTGTTACAAATTTTTGATCAGAAAATGATAGTCTAATCTAGAAAATATCAAAAGTGAAAGCAAGTAGAGACAGTTTAGAGATAGGAAGAGCTCTTGATTCAAAGTCAGGAAACTCGGGTCCAGTCCCAGTTGTCCCAGTTACTAGCCGTGTCATCTTGTATAAGTCACTAAATCTTTGTACACATTAATTACTGTACTATGTTAAAACACTTTAGAAATGTCTAAGCAGTATAAAAATGTAAATTGCTGCAACTATAACAATATAAATCATTATAAATAACTAGGTTAGTGTTAATATTTTTTAAAACAAGTTTGATGTGTCTCATTTATCTTTTTTTTTAGCCTTTTAGGCTCAAAAAACACCCAATAAATGTTTGAGTGTGGATTAGTTGAAGAATACCTTTAGAATTAATGCTTCCCATTATTTAAGACTGAAGCTAAGAATTGGGCTTCCTGACATAATACTATTTTTTCCTTTTAATGTTTTAGTATAGGGCTTTATGGCTCTAAATTTTATTTTCTAATTCAGTTTTACAGTTAAAATCTACATTGTAATATGTAGATTCTATTCTTTCTATACTTTTTTTTTTACATTTCAGACCATCAGCAAGCAGTTTGTTGTCCCATGTATTCTTTAAACAGGTGAGCTAATCTGTCTTCTGTTGTCTAGATGTTTTTAAATGCTTGATAAGAAAATCACTTAATTGCATTGGCTTAATGAGACCCTCTGATTACCAAGATTGTTACTAATAACTTTCTTGAAAAATAAAGTTGAAAACTGGACTTTGTGGCAGCTCAGCTGTAGACTTTCTAAAGTATTTTCATTCTGCAAAATACAACAAAATGAGTAAAAACAAACTGGAGTATCATCTTGTGTTACTGTGGCCTCACTATATTAATTTTAAGGACATTTGATTTTTCTATATTGCTCAGAAATGGTGGAAAGACAAAATAATTCCAATAAATATGACTTTATTTGACCTTCTTCCTGTTTTCAGATGACCAGAATCAAAGCCATTTTTAGGAAAAATACTCCAAAACAATTTTAAACATTTGTAACATGATTTTCTTTAAACATTCCCTATTATCTAAAAAAACCTAATGTACTGAATTTATGTAACAGTAGCCTTATTTTGAATTTCTTTAACAGATGAAAGAGCAAAGCCAAGATTCAATCCTCTCACTGTTGCCTCCTGCTAATAACAAGCTATCAACAGCAGTGCCTCCAGTGTTGTCTTGGACTGAGCCGGAATGGATTTTTCCAGAAGAAACAGACTCAAGCTGGGAATTCTAGGGCTGCCAAATTGCTTTACGTCCTACGTACTTGACACTTTCTCCTTGCTGCTTTTTCTTCTGTATTGTTAGATACAAACACCAGAATTATACTTGAAAATACAGTTGGTGCACTGGAGAATCTTATTGTTTTAAAGCACTTCCATCCAAAGGGGCTCAAGCTGGCAGTCCCTTTGGTTAGTTCAGAGTGCTATCACAACTCCAGGGAAATGTCAGAGTTATTAATGTAGTGTCTTCCATTCTTGAATTATTTTTCCAAAGCTGTGACTAACTCTTCTCTTGAATTTTTTCAATATAACTTTTGAGCCAGTCAATGTCTTCAGGGGAATGAAACCCTCAGAGGACAGTGCTTCCAGGTACATCCTTTCCGTCCAGGTTCTCTAGCCTTTTTGGTCCGCTGCTGTTAGACTAAGAGGCTAGTTTACCTTGACACCTTCCCTTTGGTGGAAGGGAAAGCATTTATACTTTCCCATTTCATCTATTAATACTTATGGTAATATCAAACTGAGCCTCACTCACATTAAATGATTCACTTGAAATACATAGAGAAGTTATAATTTGCTTTTTCTCAAAGAGGCTAGTTAAAGTAACACTTTTCTATGTGCATTATTAATCCTAAATTCATGCACCCTGTGGGAGCTCAATAAAGATTTGTTGAATTGAGTTTATGCTTTTATTTATTTCTCTGTATGATTTGACAGAGCCGAAGCACATATTCTATTTTGATTTGCCAAGAAAAGCCCTTTTTCAAAGACTCATTTTTGTAACCTAATGAGTTGGCAAGAACTGTATATCTGAATAATAGGAGGCAAAAGACATTTTAGCCCTTGACATAGTTTTTCTTGCTCCTGTAAGGGATATAAAGACTTAGAGATCCTAATTAATGGTATGAACTTTATTAGCTAAAGAGAGATGTTATGTCTGAAAAAGTTTTCAGCTGTAGTAAATTCAGGACTACCTCAGGTAGTGGACTTTTCTTACTGTATGTAATCTTATTTAATATTGCAATAAAAGTTATTTTAAAATGATTTTTTAAAATCCTAAAACCAATGAGACAATATGCATATTAATAGGCAGTTTGAAACACTATCCTGTTTATTGGGCATTTGAATATCATCTTTTATGATCTAGCTTTTTAGTTCTGTTGTCAGTTTTTCTTTTGGGTTATATTTTTATTGATATTTTTTCAATGTATTCTGGGTACATGCGCTTTATTAGCTAAATGTATTGCGAGTATCTTTTGCCAGACTCTTTAGTGATGTCTTTTGATCAACAGAAGTTCTTAATTTTAATCCTGCCCAAATTATCAATCTTTCTCCTCATATTTCCTCTCTTTTAGTCCTGTTTAAGAAGTAGTCAGAATAACTAGATGATACCCAGTTGTCACCACTGACTACTCTGGCAAGGACCATAATAGAGGGTCTCAGACAGAGCAGAAGAAAAAGGTAGAATAATATTCAAACTCACAAAAAAGGAGAGAAAAAGACCACATTTGCTGGTCGGACAGAGAGACTGGAGAAACTTGAAGAGTATGGCCTCCACACACCCTTTTAACTCAGTGTTAAAATCACTCTTAACATTTACTCTTCAGCCAAAGATTAGACAGGTCTGTGGGGCAATCACCAATATATCTGAGAATGTGCTTCATAGTTCAGTCACATGTTTGAGACTGGGCACAACAGTCCAAAAGCAAAGATAAAAAGGCAGGAATGGACAGGGCAACTGGCGAAATGGAAATGGAGCTTGGGGTGAAGAGGAGAGAGTGTTGACACATCATGGGATTGGCAACCAAGGTCACAAAACAATTTGTATATAAATTGCTTAATGAGAAACTAATTTGCTCTGTAAGCTTTCACATAAAGCACAATTAAGAAAAAAGAGAGCTCATGATTGTCAGAATATTTTCTTAAATTATCTTCTGGGAGCTTTTTTATCTTGCCTTTCACATTTAGATCTACAGTCTGCCTGGGACTGATTTGTGTGTATGTGTGAGGAAAAGATTGTTTCCCTTTTTTCTACATTATTATCAACTGACCAGCAGTATTTATTGAAAAGACCATCTATTTTTTAATGTTCTTGTGTTAGTCATATGGTACTGCTGTAACAGAAACACTGTAATTGGATGGCTTAAAGAAAAGTTTATTCTTACATGGTCCAGTAGGCTACAAGTCTGAATTCAGGGTCCACTCCCGGGAAAGCATTCTGTCTCTGCTCTGGAGAAAGTCCTTGTGTTGCATCAGTCTTCCTTTGGCCTGAGAGTATCTTGGCTCAGGAATCTCAGATCTGAAGGACGTGCTCTGCTCCAGCTGTGCTTTCCTGATAGTATTGGGTTACCCATTCTCTGCTTGCTTCTTTTTCCTTTTGTCTCTTTTAAGATAAAATGCTAAAAGATGGTACAAGCCACACTCTAGAGAAACTCCATTTGCAGTGGAGCAGGGAGATAACCTTACGAAGGGTGTTAAGAGTCCCACTGTCATCCTCTTGAACATAATGCTGTCTACTAACCACAGGCAGAGACGAGGATTTACAGCATAGGAAAATCACAAAATGGGTGGCAGACACACAATACTGGGAATCATGGCCCAGCCAAATTACTACACAGATTTTAGGAGGTAAAGAATTCATGACAGTTCTTTAGTATGTCCCTTGTCATAACTCAGATAATCATAACATGCATAAGTCTGTTTCTAAACACTATTTTGTTCTGTAATTTCTAAAAAATTTGTAAAACCACACTGCCACAATTCTTACCACTTTATATTTATCAGGTTGGTTTTAATGGTCTCCATTTCCTATTTTAGTTACTTTCATCTTCTCTAATTTTTTCTTTGTCAGCCTAGATAGCCAAGCCAAGCCAAGTGCCGTCGAGTTGGCTTATCAATTTTATCTATCCAAAAAACTAGCATGTGGTTTATTGTTTCTATTGTTTTTCTATTCTCTATTTTGGTTATTTCTGCTCTAATTTACCTTTTGGTAGCTGGGGCTTAGTTTCCTCTTCTTTGTCTGCCTTATTTGTATTCAAATAACGCAGCTACTCACCCTACCCCACCCTCACCCCACTATGCTAGTTTTTTTTTATGGAAACCCTAGTGGCGTAGTGGTTAAGTGCTATGTCTGCTAACCAAAAGGTTGTCAGTTCAGATCCTCCAGATGCTCCTTGGAAACTCTGGGGAGCAGTTCTGCTCAGCCCTATAGGGTCACTATGAGCTGGAATTGACTCAACAGCAATGATGGTATGTTTTGTTTTTTTTTACTTTGTGTAACGACATCTGAAAAAACTGACATAGCAGCACTTAATGAAAGTAACTCAAGGAGGGTGCAGTTGGTGAATAAACAGAAGATGTGTATTATTTGTATGAATGTATAGTAGTATCTCAAGTTGAAGAGTTAGGCTATTTGATCTTTTTTATTTTATTTTTTAAGTTGGCATTTATTACCATAAGTTTCCCCAGAGTACCTTTGCTGCATTTTTGTTTGTATGTCTGTGTGCATTTCATTTTTATTCACCTATAAAGCATTTTTTTAATTTCTTTGTTGATTTCTTCTTTGCTCCATTGGTTGTTTAATAATGTGTTGTTTAATTTCCATGTGTTTGTGTGTTTGCCAGTTTTCCTTCTGTAGTTAATTTCTACTTTTGTTCCCTGTGGTTATATTAAGATTGTTTTGTGACCTAACACATGATCTATCCTGGTGAATGATCCGTGCAGAAGCATGTGTATTGTTCAGTTGTTGGGGAGAGTGTTTTATGATGTTTGTTAGGTCTCTTGGTTTATAATGTTTGCTTCCTCTATATCCTTGCTAGTCTTCTTCCTAGATAACCTGTCCATTATGGAAAGTGGTACATTGAAATTCCCAGCTATTATTGTAGAATGTCAGTGTTTGCTTCATATATTTTACAGCTCTGATGTTAGGTGCATATGTAAATATGATTATTGCAGCTTCTTGATGAATTGATCTGATCCTCTCGTCACTCATTATATAATGCCTTTCGTTACCTCTTATGCAGCCATGGTGGTGCTGTGATTAAGAGCTACAGTGAGTTATGGCTGCTGACCAAAAGGTCAGCAGTTTGAATCCACCAGCTGCTCCTTGGAAACGCAATGGAGCAGTTCTACTCTGTCCTGAAGGGTCACCATGAGTTGAAATCGACTTAGCAAATGACAGATTTTTTTTTTTTTGCATTCACTTCATAGAACAGATTTTGACTTACCAACCACTTTTCATGCCTCTAGAGTTTTGGGGAAAGAGGTAGTCCTATTTTAAAATTTCAAGGTAGGTGCCTTGAAATCCATAAAACTCAAGAACCCTGAGTTAGAACCTGATTTGTTGTGGACTGAGCACTGTCTTAGGTGATGTCTCCTAGATGTGTGAATGTTCTAAACTTTTGACATGTTTGACCTTAATTTCTGTGAGATAAGTCTCCTTAGTGTGTTTCCCAGTCACTGTGTTCTCATGAGAATGTACTTATCAAGAATAATCAATTCTCAGTCTTCATTCAGAAACCTTGGTTGTCATAGTGATTAAGTGCTATGGATGCTAACCAAAAGGTCAGTAGTTCACATCTACCAGGCAGTCCTTGGAAACTCTATGGGATAGATTTGCTCCATCCTATAGGGTCACCATGAGTTGGAATTGACTCAAGAGCAATGAGTTGCTAGTCTTTATTCAGTCCTAGGTACCATTCTCTCCCTGACACCATTGTTTCTGGGTGTTACTGGCTCCCTGCTTTTGTGGTTTTTGAACAGTAGATAATGTCTTTGCAGTACTATTGCAGTAGTACTTCTGAAGAGACTTGAACTCCTGTAAGTTATTCTTAACCTGTATTCAGTATCAGGGCCCAATCATTGCTTCTACCTGTAGCAGGTAGAATACACCACTGTTCACAGTTTTGTAATATTCCAGGGCAGCTCCTTCTACTTCTGAGCTGTTAGTACTGCTTCTGTTACAATGAAGAATAAACAGTAGTGGTGATTTTCCTGAGATTCAAATTCCCTTAATTGTGGACTGTCAGTACTGCCTTTCTAGTAATGAAGAATTCATTATAGTGGTAATTTTCCTGCGATTAAAAAAAAAAAAAACAAAAACCCTCAGCCTTATTTATCTGGGCTGTAAGTACTGCTTCTCTAATAAGGAAGAAATACATTGTGCCACATTTTGAAAAATTTCATGAAAAATAATAGAGACTAGAATAAAATGTCTGGATTGCTATGTGCCTTCGTGTTTTATCTCAGGTTTTGCACACTGGCAATAAATTAAAAAATATATATATCATTGACTCATACTGGTAGAATTTACTATATTCAGTGTCAACTGGGACTTGTGTGATCCCAAATAGTGGGTATTAAAATCTATAACTCAACAAAAATTCTGAATTAGTCCTTTAATCAGCATGATTTCCATTAGTGAAGACTCGTATCAACAAAAAAATTTAAAGGCAAAAGTAATCGGGTCTGCAGAGGGTTAAAATCTGGTTTGTCTTGTAACAATATGCATACCCCTGCTCTGTTTTGGTTACTGTTTGCATGGATTCTTCTGTCCTTTCACTTTCAGTCTGTTTACTGGGGCCTAAGATGTATCTGTTGTAGATAGGGTATGGATGGAATAATAGTTTTTATACTAATAGAATAATAACTTTTTACTGGTTGTACTCCTTTGTCTTTTGTATTATAGACTATCTTGACTATGATTTTTCTTTTTTTTTTTTACATTTCGTTGTAATTTTTAGAACTAGCTTGTCATTTTCATCAAAGAATACCTGTTGGGATTTTGATGGGAATTGCATTGAATCTTTAGATTAATTTTGGAAGCATTTACCTTCAATGTTTTGAGCCTCCCAGAAGCCTGTACATATATCAAGAGGCAGTCATTCAAACAGTGAAAGGGGATACTACATGCTTTAAAATCAGGGTGTGCATCAGGGTTAGATCCTTTCACCATACGTATTCAGTTTGTATGCTGAGTAGATAATCTGAGAAGCTAGACCATATTAAGAAGAAGGCAGCATCAGAATTGGAGGAAGACTTATTAACAACTTACAATTTGCAGATGACACACCTTGCTTGCTGAAAGTGATATGACTCAAGGCACTTACTGATGAAGCTTCAAGACTATAGCCTTCAACATGGATTACATTTCAATATTAATTCAATATTGGTCATAACTGGACCAATAAGTAGCAGTGTGATAAACAAAATATACTGAAGTTGTCAAGGATTTAATTTTCCTTGGATCAACAATCAAGGTCTATGGAAGCAACAGTCAAGAAATCAGACAAGAGGGGGCCAAGATGGCAGACTAGTCAAAAGTTTCTGTAATTGCCTGTGAGAACTAAGGCCTAAAAAACCAACTGAACAGAGCAGAACAGACATTTTGGGAGCTCCAACATCAGGCGGAAGGTTGCAAGATCAGACTGAATGAAAGGAAGGGGAAAACTACCTTTGTCGGAGGTGAGACAGCAGTGCTAGGTCTCCCATTTCTGCTGGCTCAGCAGCTCAGGGGCTCAGGGGCTTCCAGGTATGGACTGATCTTTGTCAACCGTGAGACTGAGACTGGGACCGCCACACCTGTGAGCCTGGCTGGGGCTGGCTGCCACCTGAGAGCATCTCTCATGGCAGAGAGGACGTGCTTAAGTCAGTCACATCCAGGGAACCCAGCTGCAGCTTGTGGCCACATGCACCAGTGCCCTTTGCCCCGTTCTCTGCGCTGTGCTGCTGCACCACGGCAGAAGTAGCACAGGTAAGACACCATCTTAGTCAGTTGTGAGGCAGGGCCTGCCACCCCTAAATGCCCGAATGTGAATGGCAGCCACTGGATTGTGCCTCTCTCAACAGAAAAGTTGTTTTTAAGACAATTGCACCTAGAAAAGGCAGTGAGGACTGACAGCCAAGTTTGGTTTGCACACTTTCACTCTCCCTTCTCTGAGCCATGCCATAGTGTCTACTGACATGACACTAGAGAGACACCAGAAGTAGCTTCCCATCTTTGTCAGCCAAGAGGTGAGGCATGTCACCCCTAAAGGCCTGGTTGGAAATGGCTATTGCTGGACAGCACCTCTCCCCGCAAAGAAGCTATTTTCAAGATAATCATATCTAGAAAACACAACTGAGGCTAGCAGCTGAGACTGACAGTGCCCTTTGCCTCTCCCTTTTCCCAGCCATCTGCTGACACAGGCCCTGAGAGACTCCACAAGTAGGTCGCCATCTTTGTCATCCAGGAGGTGGAATCTGCCGACTCTGAGGGCCTGGCTGCTGCTAGATGGCACTTCTCTCAGCAGAAAAGCTGTTTTTAACATAATCACACCTAGAGAAGGTGGAGGTGGCTGGCAACAGCTTGTGGTGGTGCCCTTTGCATCTCCTCTGAGAGACACTGCAGTGTTTGCTGATGTAGCCACGGAGAGTCTCCAAAAATTGGTCACCACCTTTGTCAGCCAAGAGGTGGGGCCTGGCACCCCTGAGGACCCAGCTGCTTCTGGACAGCACCTATCTCAGTAGAAAAGACACCAGAAGCTGAACAGCTTTTTGATGGTGCGAAGAAAACATTTGATGTCTAACCACTTAAAGAAGCAGACCACCATGGCTCCAGAAAACTGCCAAAAAACTTCCCAGGTGAAGAAGCCTTCCTGAAATTATCGGAGATAGAATACCAAAGAATTATGTATAGAGCCCTTCTAGAGATTAAACAAAGTGCAGCTGAACAAAATGAAAAATTAAGCAAGCTATATGAACTGCTAGAAGATTAATGATCTGAAACTCAGCAGAACAATAACAAAATTACCGAGTTAGACAATTCATGCAAAACTAAAAGAGCAGGATTGAGAAAATGGAATGCAGAATTAGTGAAACTGAAGATAAAGCAACTGCCATCAGGATTTATGAGGAGAAATCAGATAAAAGAATCAAGAAAAATGAAGAAGCGTTAAGCATGTGAGACTTTATGAAGAGGAACAATCTATGAATAATTGGAGTTCCTGAACAGGCAAGGATAGCAGAAAATACAGAGAGAATTACTGAAGAGTTGCTGACAGAAAACTTCCCTGACATCGTGAAAGAAGAGAACATAGCTATTCAATATGCTTATCAAACACTACAAAAGGTAGACCCCCCCAAAAGGCACCAAGACGTATTATAATCAAGCTTAATAAAATGAAACTAAGGAGGGGCTTTTAAAGGCAGCTAGGCTTAAATCAAAACTAATGTACAAAGGGAAGCCTTGTAGGCTGTCCTCTGACTTTTCTGCAGAACCATGTGGGCAAGAAGGCAGTGGGATGACACATACAAAGCCTTGAAGCAGAAAAATTTCCAACCCAAAATTACATATCCTGCAAAATTGTCTCTCAAATAAGATGGTGAAATTAAGACATTCTCAGATAAATAGAGGCTTAGAGACTGTAAAAACACAAACCAAAATTACAAGAAATACTGAAAGAAGCTCTTTGATTAGAAAATTAATAATATCAGATGTATTCTCAAGAATGCAACGCAGGACACAGCATCCAGAGTTCTACTCAGGGAAGCCACAAAGCTCAATCAAAGCTAAAGTATTAAAATTAGGGGAAAAGATCTTAACATGTAAACTATAGCATCATTGACACTATAAAGAGGGATGTATTGCAGTATTTACAGCCCTTTCAGATGGAGAGAAAGTTAAGGGTATATACAGAAGTTAAAGATTGGTTTAAACTTAGAACATTAAGGAGGAATAAAGGAGTAGCCACAAAGTAAACTGACAATAATATATACCAAAACAAGAAACATTATACAGAAGAGTGAACAGACTCAAAACCAACACTGAAAAGGATGAAGAGAAAACCCATAAAGAAAAACCCAGGACAGAATATTAAGTGGAACAAAGAAAATGTCAACAACACAAAAATAAAGGCAACAAAATGACAGCACTAAATACATATCTATCAATAATTACACTGAATGTAAATGAGTTGAATGCTCCAATAATGAGACAGAGAGTAACAGGTTGGAACAAAAAACATGATCCATCTATAGGCTGCTTACAAGAAACACACCTGAGACTCAAAGATACGAACAAACTGAAAATTAAAGAATGGAAAACTATATACCAAGCTAATAACATGCAAAGAAGAGCAGGAGTGGCAATATTAATCTCAGACGAAAAAGATTTTAAAGTAAAATCCAACATTATGGACTAGGGTAGCCACTGTTTATTGCTTAAAGGTTCAATACATAAAGAGGCTATAACAATATTAAATATTTGTGCACCCAATATCAGAGCATCTAAATACATATAACAAATGCTGACACTGAAAAATGACATAAAGCACTCCACAATAATAGTAAAAGACGTCAACACTCCACTTTGATTAACGGACAGATCATCTAGAAAAAAGCTCAAGAAAGATACAGAAGATCTTATTGTGACAATCGACCAAGTAAACCTCATTGATGTATACAGAACTTTTTCAAACAACAAATAAGTACACCTTCTTTTCCAATGCACATGGAACATTCTCCAGAATAGACCACATACTAAGGCCATAAAGCAAGTCCCAACAAAATCAGACCATTCAATTATTGCAAAGCAACTTCTCAGACCATAAAGCCTTAGAAGTTGAAATCAATAGCAGAAAAAACATGGGTAAAAATTTGAATTCATAGAAACTGAACAACACTTTGCTGAAAAATTCATGCATTATAGAAGACATCAAAGATGTAATAAATTCATAGACTCGAATGAGAATGAAAACACATCCTACCAAAGCCTATGGGATACAGCAAAAGCTGTATTCAGATGTACAGATCTGGAATGAACAAAGAGCCTAAACCAAAGAATTAGCCCTACAACTTGAAAAAGTACAAAGAGAACAACAAAAGAATCCCCTCAGGCACCAGATGAAAACAGATAATATAAATCAGAGCAGAACTGAATGAATTAGAGAATAGGAGAATAATTGAAAGAATTAACAAAAGCAAAAGCTGTTTTTTGAAAAGATCGACAAAATTGAAAAACCACTGGCTAAACTGACAAAAGAAAAACACGAGAGGAAAAAACAACCCAATTAAGAAATGAAATGTGAGATGTTACAACAGACCCACCCCAAATCAAAGGTATTAAAGCAGAATACTACAAAAAATTGTACTCTAATGGATTTGAAAACCTAGAGGAAATGGACAAATTTCTAGATTCACATCACCTACCAAAACTATCACAAGGAGAATAGAATAACTTATTAAACGCATCACAAAAGAAGAGATTGAAAAAGTAACAACAAAACAAAAAAACCCTACCAAAAAAAAAGTCCTGGTCCAGACAGCTTCACCAGAGAATTGTACCAAACTTTTAGAAAGGCGTTAATTCCGATACTACTGAAGCTATTTCACAACACAGAAAAGGACAGAATATTCTGAGATTTCTTTCTATGAAGCCAGTATAACCCTGATACCAAAGCCAGGGAAAGATCCCACAAAAAGCAGAATTACAGATCAGTATCCCTCATGAACCCAGATGCAAAAATCTTCAACAAAATCCTAGCCAATAGCATTCAACAATATATCAAAAAAAAAAAATTCATCACGAGCAAGTTGGATTCACACCAAGAGATGCAGGTCTGGTTCAATAGCAGAAAAACAGTTAATGTGTTCAAATACATGAATAACATAAAGGATAAGAATCACCTGGTTTTGTGAATTGCTGCAGAAAAGGCATCTGGCAAAGTCCTACATTCATTCATGGTAAACAATGTCAGCAAAATAGGAATAGAAGGGAAATTCCTCAATGCAATAAGTGGCATCTATGCAAAGTCAGCTGCCAACATCATCCTGAATGAAGACAGACTGAAAGAACTCCCCCTGAAAGCAGTAGCTAGACACGGATGCCTACTCTCACCACATCTATTCAACATTGTGATAGAGGTTCTGGCCAGAGCACTCAGATAAGACAAAGAAATAAAGGGCGTCCACACTGGTAAAGCAAAACCAAAAATATCCCTATTTGCAGATGATATGATTGTATACACAGAGAACCCTAAAGAATCCACAAATAAACTACTGGAACTAACAGAAAAGTTCAGTGAAGTATCAGGATATAAGATAAATGTAAATAAATTAGTGGGATTCCTTTACGCCAACAAAGAGATCATCAAACAGGAAATCACCAAATCACTATCATTTTCTATAGCCCCAAGAAGATAAAATACCTAGGTATAAATCTAACTAGACAAGTAAGAGACCTATACAGAGAAAATTATAAGACTGTACTTCAAGAAACTAAGAGATTTACATAAGTGGAGAAACCTACCTTGCTCATGGATAGGAAGACTTAACATTATGAAAATGTCTCTTTTACCCACAGTGATCTACATATACAATACAATCCCAATACAAATTCCAGTATCATTTTTTTAAGTTTATTTTGTTTTTAATTTATTGTGATTGAGTGAAAGTGTACAATCCAGTTTAGATGTGCATGCCTGCATATATGCAACTTCTTCTGCTCTCCTTGCCCAGTGACAGCACACTCCTCATTTCTGTTCTATAGATATCCTCTTATCAATTTCCTGTCTCCTCTTCTCCATCCTCTCCACACCCCCTCTAGTAAGAGGCCAGTAGGACAACATCCTATGGATGCATAGAACCCCAGTGTTGCTTTTTAATCAGGTGGAGAAACAAATCACCAACTTTGTTTGGAAAGGGAAGAAACCCCAGATATGTAAAGCAGTACTGAAGAAGAGGAACACAGTGAGAGGAGGCCTTACACCGCCCAACCTTAGAACATATTACACTGCCACTGTAGTCAAAACAGCCTGGTACTGATACAAAAATAGACATTATGGATGTAATGAGAACCCAGAATAGTTGATATTCGACAAAGACCCAAAAACTGTAAACTGTGGCACAAGCCGTCTCTTTAACAAATGGTGTTGATAAAATTAGATATCCATCTGCACAAAAACTGAAACGAGACCCATATCTCATACCTTGCACAAAAATGAACTCAAAATGGATCAAAGGCCTAAGTATCAAACCTGAGACAATAAAGATTATGCAAGCAAAAGTAGAGACAACAATGGAAGTTCTAATACACAGTTTAGATAGACTACAAAGTCTGACCAATACACAAACAACACAAAACAGATAAACAGGAACTGCTAAAAATCAAATACTTATTCTCATCCAAAGCCTTTATCAAGAGAGCTAAATGACTACCTACAAAGTGGGAAAAAATATGTGGCAAGTACACATCAGATAGATGTTTAATTTCTGTAGTCTACAAGGTACTGCAAAATGTCAACAAGAAGAAGGTAATAACCCAATTAAGCAATGGACAAAGGAGGACAGACATTTCACCAAGAAAACATCCAAGCAGCCAAAGACACATGAAGAAGTGCTTGCCATCATTAGCTATTAGAGAAATCCAAGTCCAAACTACAATGAGATATCACTCACCCAAATGAGGTTGACAATGATCCAAAAAACAACAACTGCTAGTGGGACTGTGGAGAGAATGGAACTCTCCTACAATGCTGGTGGGAATGCAAAATGGCACCTCTTTGTAAAGCAATTTGGGGCTTTCTTAAAAAGCTAGAAATAGAAACACCCTAGGATTCAGCAGTCCCACTCCTCGGAATATATCCTACAGAAATAAAGGGGGTCATACGAAGAGATACCTGCACATGAATGTTTATTGCAGCACTGCCCACAACAGCAAAAAGATGGACTCAACCTGGGTGCCCATCAACAGATGAATGGATATATAAACCGTGGTACACAGACACAAAGGAACACTATGCAATGATAAAGAGCAATGATGATTTTAGAAAGCATCTCAACTAGAAGACATTATGCTGAGTTGAAGTCAGCTGCAAAAAGAGAAGTATAAGGCCTCTGCTATAAGGACTTAAAAATGGACTTATGTACAGAAGAAAAGACTCTTTGATAGCTGCAGGGTGGGAAGGGAGGGAGAGGGTTGTTCGTGGTAGATAGTCAATAGGAATTCAGTTTGGTTAAAGGAGCGACAGCGTACGGTAGAGAGCAGATCAGCATAACTGGACAACACCATAAACTGAAAGGTTTTCTGAACTCAACCCAACGTTTCAAAGAAGAAAGTTGCAGGGACAGGAATCTGGGGACCACGTTTTCGGGGGACATCAAGGTCAATTGGCATAGCTAGTCTTTTGCTAAGAGAGTCTTCTGCAACCCATACTGGTAAGTGGCGTCCAGGGTCTTAAAAATTAGCCAGCTGCCACCTAAGGAACACCTATTGGTCCCAACCCATCTGAAACAGAGGATGACTGAGATCATCAAAGACACAAAGAAAATGAACCCAGGAGATAGAAGGGCCCATATGAATGGGAGACCACATTACCATGAGACCAGAGGAACCAGATGGTACATGGCCATCGCCAAAGGCAGCTGTGTTGGGGGACGCAATGTACAGTCCCTAACGTAGCATGAGAAAGAGGTGTGTAGTTCAAGAACTCTACTAAAGGCCAGAGTTGGTGGTCCAACAGCCTGCAGTGTTCCCTGGGAACATGGCTCCTAGAATTGCTGCTGGCCCAGACCTGAAAACCGTACCAAGGTAAGCTCTTCAGATAAGAATGTACTGGACTTGGGGACACAGTGTGAGCATATAGTGTGTGTACTTCATGGTTTTCTACATTCATAGAAGGTTGTCCTACTGATTTCTTCCAAATGGGAGAGTAGAGGGTGTAGAGGAGTGGACAGGTGTTTGTTAAGAGGATACTAGAAGAGTGAAAATGAGGAGTGTGCTGTCACACTCCTGTAGGGTTTTCAAGAGAGCAGCTGATGGATTTCAACTGCCAACTTTTGGTTAGCAGCCAATCTCTAAATCACTGCCCCAGCCAGTCTTCTGATTTTATATATATATATTTATATATAAAACCAAAACAATCAAACTCACTACCGTCAAGTTGATGCTGACTCATGGTGGCCCTATATGACAGAGTAGAACTGCCCCATAGAGTAGGTTTGAACTGCCAACCTTTTTTTTTGGTCAGCAGACATAGCACTTAACCACTATACCACAAGGGTTTTTGTATGCATGTGTATGTGTGTGTGTGTGTGTATGTATGTGTATATATACACACATATACATATACACACATACATATATACCTACATATGTGTGTGTGTATATACATATATATACACAAACATACATGTGTATATATATATATATGTATACATAAGAGGTCTGACAAGCTCGCAAGCTTGCCACCACGTGCTTATGTTGGCAGCACTGTATACACAACTCGGTCAAATTTCATAGCCCTGGGATACCAGTGTCTCACAGCTGTATGTGTGTCAACATATGGTGGTGTCTTGCTGAGTGGTATTCATTATTGTGGCATGTTTTTGTGTGCCATTGCAAGAAGGTCAGAACTTGAATTAGAGCACTGAACAAATGTTAAATTTCTTGTTAAACTTTGCAATAGTGGAAGTGAAATCAGGGACATGTTAGTCCAACTTTATGGGGCTAATACTATGAAGAAAATGGAAGTGTACAAATGGATTAAAAGTTTTTCTGAGATGAGAGAAAATGTCACTGATGAAGAGAGGCAGGGGTGGCCAGTAACAAGCAGAACTCACAAAAACACTGCCAAAATTTGTACCAACTAGACAAACAGTTAACCAAGTTTACTATTTGGAAGTGCTGAAAAGGCTGCATGTAAAAGTTAAACGACCTGAACTTTTCCTCAACAACTCATGGCTCTCACATCACAGCAACGCACCAGTTCACATGGCACTGTCTATGAGGGAGTTTTTAGCAGGTAAACAAATAACTGTATTGGAACACCCTACCTATTAACCTGAACTTCCCCCACCCCACGACTTTTTTCTTTACATGAAGATAAGCGAAATATTGAAAGGAAGACATTTGGTGACACTTAAGACATCAAGGATAATACAGTGAGAGCTCTGATGGTCATTCCAGAAAGAGAGTTCCAAAACTGAATTGAAGGGCAGACTATGTGTTGGCATTAATGCATAGCTGCCGAGGGGAGTACTTTGAAGGTGACTGTAATGATATTCAGCAATGAGACACGTATCACGTCAGACACTTGTCAGACACATGGTATATATGTTTCATTCTAGATTTTATTTTGTTCAATTGATTTACTGAACAATTTACCAATACCACACACCTGTGTGTAGGACTATTAAGTTCACAAACTCAGCCTACCCAACATGCTATATACATACACCTTTGGAGTACTCCCCTTGGGAAGCTATGCCCCCACACCAGCATCTAGTCCACCCTTTGAAGCACTTTTGGAACTCTTTCTCTGGAATGGCCATCAGAGTTGTCATTGTATTACCTTTGATGTCCCAAATGTCATCAAAATGTCTGCAATATCTCCTTTATCTTTGGGTAAAGAAAAAACTCTTTGGGAGCCAGATCAGGTAAGTAGGGAGAGTGTCCTAAATGAGAGGACTCTGTCCCTGGATTTCAGAGAAGTTTAGCATAAACTATCTTCTCCTGCCATGTCCTTGGATTTCAGAGAGGTTTTAGCATAAGCCATCTTCCCTAACATTACCTAAAAACAGCCCACAGGAATTTGACCACAAACAAAACTTTATACCTGCCACCCTCACTCTCTTAAGCAAAGCTCTTCCCTTATCAAACCATGACCATAAACAAACTTTACCCCCTCCCCCTTCTGATCAACACTTATTCCAAGTACCAAGCCAAGTGCTGTCGAGTATCAGACCATAAATCCCCTTTCTGGAACTTCTTGCAACCCTCTCTCCTCTCTTAATTAACATTATTGCCTTACCACACCATAAATTCCCTCACCCCACACTACCTCATTGAAACTTTAAAGCTATGTAAAACCTTCCCTACTGGCCAGTGGCAGGCTGAATCATCCCTCACTCAGATCCCATTCTCTCTCTCTTTGAATAAACTTAACTGGACTGTCAGAGATCAGAGATATCTCCAACGAACATGGGTGGAGGAGAGGCAGCGCCGAGACTTAGGAAAAGACAGACATGAAACAGTTATGGGATCAGGGGCTCATGGCAATCGCCAGCCAAGAGCCAAGAGCACAGTTTTATTGGAGTATTTATACCCTTTCGGTAACCAGGGTACAAGGAAGTACAACACATAGTAACTAAGGATTAGCTCACAGTTTCGATCATATGATGTATCACATCTCAAGACAATGGCCTGGAGACATTCCCAGACCATTGCTAGGTTTCAGTACACAAACGTCATAGAAGGTTACACAGAGTTGAAGTAACGGTTCAGCATCCAAGATGGCTTCACTTATATCAAGAGTGATTTCCTTCATCTCCCCCTTTTTGTTTAACAAAAATGAAGTTGAAGTGTTCGGTGAAACCATGGCCAGGGTAACTGTTTGTCATGTTTCAGTTACTTGCTTTTCCAGTTGCAATTATTATGCAAAATAAGTAGCCTCTTGGTGACTGGGCCTGTCTTAGGTTGCCTCCCTCTGGAGGTCTTACCCGTCTTTGGCTCACCAGCCCCTTGCTCTGTGATCCCTGGCGACTGCGCCTAACTTAGGTCGCCCCTCCTTGAGGGGTCTTACCCATCGCTGACTGACCAGCTGAGCTCTGGGGATCATGAGGCAATGAATAGAGATGTTATATATCTTTTATAACCCATTCTGGGTTTCGGAGAAAATCCAATTTTTTCTTACATGACATCAGTTTCCTAGAGGTACCAACCTCTATGTGGCCAGAGCATTAATTCAGGGGGACAGTCTTATACATCAAACAATAGATCAACTCATACCACAGAAAATAGGGATGGAATACTCGACTGCCGCAACATGCAGGCAGGACCTGTACGTGTAACCTACACTTGTCAAACATAATCAGTAACCTTCATATAGATGTTCATTACAAAAGGCAACAATAAGTAGAAGCCCAGCACCCATACATCACAGTCAAATAATGATCATGATCAATAGTACCAGGAAGAAAGACAAACAAGGAATGTCAACATTAAGAGGCAAAATCTTCGCCTTCCATATTATTCTTTTCTTCTGTCCTCAGGCTGGTGGGTGACTTTGTGTGTGCAAGGGGCGGTCATCTTCATCCTCGCCGTCTTTCTAAGTGAATCTTCTGTGATGGAATCCACCTAAGGCTGATCTTAAAACCTAAGGAAACATAAACAAAATCCTTCCCCACATAATGATCTTTCCCTACATTAATTAATCTTTGGATTTCTGAGGAATTATGTGACCACAGAGCCTCAACAATTCAAATTGAGAATACTTAAAAAGTGTTTGCAGAGGGAAGTATCTTCCCCTTTTTTATTTATTAAAATGACAAATTAGGAATTAATTAATTTTGAAAATAGGCTATAGCCAATTAGTACCTTTTATTTTTGAAGGAGTATTTTCAGTCTGTAGTAGGGTAAACAATAAATTGTAAATTTATAAATTAAAATATTTATGACCAATCAACACCTTTCAAGATTTTTAGGGAGTACTTTAGCTTGTAATAAGTCAAATTTAAGATTTAGATATTTTTATAATCCAATTTCTATTCTTCTTCACCAGGTCTCAATTGGAATTTTAAAACTAATGTAGAAAGACAGAAACCAAACTAAACTTTAAATTATTTTTATAAAATTGATCGTGGGGAATATTTCTTTCAAGCCTTTAAACAAGCAAGTCTTACCGGTAATATTTGTTCTTTTATCATTAACCAATGCGGATGGTAGCGAGCCAGTGTCCAGTTCTGGGATGGTGTCCAAGTCACACGGTCCAGCAGGACTGTTAATTTAGATGTTAGCTGTCAAAGACAATGTACCCGGTTTTAACCACAGCCTTCGCATTATTCAAAAAAGTTATGAGTAAAACTAGGTGCATCACCCCCAACAAAATTGTACTTTGGGGGAATTATTTTTCTAAAACTTTACCTTATAAACCGACCTCCACACCCCAGACAAACATGGGAATTATTGGGCAGATGACGCCAGGCCCAGACCTATGTCTACCCTTTTGCAATTTTTAATGCAGTGCATTAAAAAAATTTTAATGCAGTGCATTAAAACAATTTTTAATGTTGTTTCTGCCAAAGCGGCAGCCCCAAAAATCTCAGGCCCAATCACCTGGCAAGCTTTGCTATTCTTAAAACCTCCACGTCCCCTAAGGGGACGAAGGACCTTCTCACAGTCTGAATTGGCATTAACATACGGTTCCTTAGTTCCCTGCATATAATTCTTCTGATACGTCTGCTCAGTTTCTCCAACCTGCCATCTATCTTATTATTTACAGATAACAGATTAAAGGAACTTGAACAATCGCACCAGGGTTTCTTGTTGAATCAAATGTTTGACCTGTTCCCCCCCAAATTTTTTGTTTTTATCTGTGTCTGCGTAAAGCAAGACACGGTTCTACTCTTTGTTACAAAAATCAGACTGTGTCCACTTTAAGCAGGACATGGCTCTATGCTTTGAGAGGAAAAGGGTGTCAGCTGTCACCCAAGATGGAATTTTTCTACAGTCCGAACGCCAGAATCTGTGGAATTATATTTTTAGTGACAAAACCGTCCACAGACCCTACACAGAGCCACAGGCAATTGAATTACCAATAACACTTTGTCTATAACTCTCTACAAAGTCCAGGGACAATTAAATCATCAAAAACACAGCTACAACAGCTCTTACAGAGTTAATACTTTCCCAAGCTTCCTAGGTGAACTTGGCTGGGATTATATCTTGGTCGTTTAAAGACCAAGCATTTATTCTGGCTTTTTCACTGTCTTTTGAGACCGTAGGAATTGGATTTCAGCTGGTGAAGAGGAAAAACTGGTGCTCCAGAGGGAGCCAGGGAAGAAGAGGGGGTCGGAGTAGGAGGAGGAGTCGGTAACACAAATCCTGTAAAGCTGTTAGTTTTCCTTAAGATGCCACTGTTGTACCCACACTAGCTTTGTTGTTAACCATTTTAACTGTATGGGAGAAACATGACCTTGATTAGCACTGGCTCTTAGGATAAATTGGGATAACTCACTTCTCCTGTCTCTCACCACCCTCCTCTTCTAGTTTACTGAGAAAAGAGAAATTGGGGGTAAAACTTCAGGAGGAATTGGTATGTTGGAGTCCTAGAGAGAACCGGAGAAGCTGGAAAAGCAGGAGAAGCAGGAGAAGGTGGTGGCGGCCATCCGCCTCCCTCTCCGTCTCTGCTCTCCGGTTCCTCTTGTTCCTTATACCTTCTGATTCCTCCTCTGATATGGGTTCTAAAACTACAGACAAACAAATAGAGGAATAGCTTCTCCCTTCAACTGTTCTTGCCTGAGGCAAGCCACCACTTCCTTCCAAACCTGGGCGTTCAGAATTCCTTCCCTCACTGCCCAGGGACAATACTGCTCAACAAGTTCAAAAAGAATTTCGAACTGGGAAGAGCTGATTCTAAGTCCTTTCAATCTTAATAATTTCTTAGTGAGAAGCTTATATGTTTCAAAAACAGATTGACTATTGCCCATAATACCTGATGCCCTCCTGATCCACTGGACCCGATTAGCCACGAGTCACTAAACCACTCACCAGTTCATTATAGGTTGTGATGGCACTTCCTTTAAGCTGCGTGCTGACAGCTGCATGCCAACCTCGGGAGCCTCCCGGTGCTAAGTCCTAGCATGTATCTCACCGGTTACCTGTCCTGGGGGCTGGATGCACTGAGAGCTTATGTCGCTTTTGATCCTTACGTTCCACACGGATCTGTGACAGGGCCGGCACTACAGCACTTCGTTCCAGAACCTAACCTAAGAAACAAAAAACTCTCCTCCAGCCCCACGTTGGGCGCCAGATGTCGGAGATCAGAGATATCTCCAACGAACATGGGTGGAGGAGAGGCAGCGCCGAGACTTAGGAAAAGACAGACATGGAACAGTTATGGGATCAGGGGCTCGTGGCAATCGCCAGCCAAGAGCCAAGAGCACAGTTTTATTGGAGTATTTATACCCTTTTGGTAACAAGGGTACAAGGAAGTACCACACACAGTAACTAAGGATTAGCTCACAGTTTCAATCATACGATGTATCATGTGCTCAAGGCAATGGCCTGGAGATATTCCCAGACCATTGCTAGGTTTCAGTACACAAACATCATAGAAGGTTACACAGAGTTGAAGTAACTGTTCAGCATCCAAGATGGCTTCACTTATATCAAGAGTGATTTCCTTCAGGACTCTAGGACTAGTGTGTCTCTACCTCTGTTTCACATCATTCTCTTTGCAACATCAATACAGTTGTTTACTGACTAAAAACTCCCTCACAGAGAACTATACAATTAAGTTTGTGAACTTGCCACAGTGTGCAATGGCCATTCTAGAAAGAGTTCCAAAATTGCTTTCAAGGGTGTACTGGGCACTAGTGTCAGTGCATAACTTCCCAAGGGCAGGGCTTTGAAGGTGACTACAGGATATTCAGCAATGAGGTATGTAATTAAGTTCATGGACTTAATTGTTGATCCTCATGTGTGTGTGTGTATATACATATATATATGTGTGTGCGTGTGTGTGTGTACATATATATGTGTAAGAAAAATGCAAACCTACTGCCATCAAGTTGATTCTGCCTCACAGCAACCCCACAGAGTTTCCAAGGCTGTAAACCTTTACAGACTCAGACTGCCACATATTCTTTGCCAGGGTGTCTGGTGGTATCAAATTGCCCACCTTTTAGTTAGCAACTGAGCATTTTAACCACTGCACTACCAGGGCCCCTACCTGAATACCCATGGACAAATTCCGCATTTTCTTACTGTAACTTTACTGTAAATCTTAAAGTCAAATGGTGAAAATCCTAAACTTTGTTCACTTTTTAAAATTATTTTGGCAATTCTAGATTCTTTTCATTTTCATATAAACTTCGGCATCATTTGTTAATGCCTATGAGGAAGCCTAGTGGGTATTTTTCAGACAGGGATTTGGGCGACCTGTTTGAATTCCTTTCAGTACCTCTCAAGTAAAACAAAGTGTCAGAACTACTCCGAAGCAACAGAGACAGAAAAAGCAAGAGACCCCATAAATGTCTTTTTATGCAGATGCCTTTCAGTAAATAGTGCAGAAAACTACAAACAGGTGGCAAATGGATAAAAGACTCAAAGATTAACTACATCTTGGGACACTGAGCTAAGTCACTCACATGATGGTGTAAACTTCCTCAGAGTTGTTTTTTCAAAAAGAATCATGTAAAACCAGTTCTGGAGATACATGCAAGAAGTCCAACTTTGGCCAGAAGTCTACAGTCAGCACTTGAGAACTGAATCCAGGGAACAAGAAACTGCGCAGGTGTAGTACTACACCATGAGTTCTACTGCAGGTCCTAGACGCCCCCACCGCGGAAACCATCTTGAAATCTGCTTGCGTGTGTACATCCCCTACTATCACGTAGCACGTATATCATAATTCCCCTGCCCACCTCGAAACATTTTAAAGATCCAGACCAGCCTTTGTTCAGGGAGTTGGAGGCTAGTGCTACCAACCAGGCCCTCTCTTTCTCCACCTGCAGGCTTCTTTTCTTTCTAAATAAACCTCGCTCATGTGGAAAGATTTTTCGTGCCTTGCCTCTTCATTCTTCAAAGGTGCGAGGCAAGACCCTCAGTAAGTCTGTGGTGCTAGGGCTCAGTAACATTTTTACTGAGATTACATGGAATGGATAGAATAATTTAGGGAAAATTGGCTATGTAAAAGTACTGTCATCTGAAATGTTAGTCATAAAAGGACCCAGTCCCAAAACAAATCCACTTCTGTCTACTCGATCCCGCCTTCTGGCAATCTCATAGGACAGAACAGAACTACTCCACCGGGTTTCTGAGGCTGTCCCTCTTTCTGAGAGCAGTCTGCCCCGTTTTTCTTCCAAGCTCCAGCTGGTGGATTTGAACTGTTCATGTTTCCATTTGCCACCAAGCTCTTTAACTGCTCCTCCACCAGGCCTCCTTTACAAAAGGACAAATACTGTTTGCTCAGGTCTTCTTCAGTTCACCTCAGCAATGTTTTATAGTTTTCACTGTACAATTTTTGTTTAATTTATTTCTAAGTATTCATTATTTTATGTTATTATAATTGGCATTATCATCAATCTCCAAATATGGTTTTACTGACATAAGAGTTTTCTGTACTGACTTTGTACTCTGTGCCCTTGCTAAAGTCACTTTTTAGTTCCAAAAGCTTTCCTCATTTCAAGATCATTAACTTAATTACTACTGCAAAGTTCTTTGGCAGTTAACATATTCACAGGATTCTGAAATTAAGAACATGTTCATTTGGAGGGAGATTTTAGTCTGTCTACCCCATATCTAATCCTGTTTTCTTCCTGCCTCTCAGAGGACCCAAAACACTGCAGCAAACTTAGCTAAAATGCCTTTCTATGAATGTTGATAGTACTTTTCCCATCATAGCACTCATACTTTCACAACTCTCTTAGAATTACTTTTGTGTTTACATCCCCAGTAGACTGTGGACTCCTTGAAAATACTGTCTTATTCACTACTGTATTTCCAGTGTTTGGCAAAGTATTTGGCATACTGTGATGTTTAGTAAATACTTAAGAAAATGTTCTTTGATTAAAACGTGTCAGAAAAAAAAAAAGACTTTTGCAAAGAAAATGTGAGATATTTCCATGACAGAATATTTTTAACTCATGTGTCACAATATTGCCATTAAGGGTTTAATGAGGAGTCCTCATCCATTACTGTTGGGAATGTAAAATAGTAGCCTCTGTGGCTGGCTGTGGAAAAGAGTTTGTTGGTTCCCAAGGCTAGATACATACCTGGAGGAAGTAAAAACAGGAACACAAACAGAAATCTGTACACCAATGTTCACTGCAGCACTTTATTTACAAAGGGAGAAAACATAGAAACGACTGAAATGTTCATCAATAGATAAATGGATAAACAAAATGCTGTGTGTGTGTGTGTGTGTGTGTGTGTGTTTGCAGTGGAATATTACTCAGCCATAAAGAGAAAGGAAGTCCTTATCCATGCCACAACATGGATAAACCTTGCTGAGTAAAGTAAGGCAGTCACGGAAGGACAAAATGAAAACATGCTAAGTAAGTCAATCACAAAAGGACAAATACTGTGTAATCTTGCATATATGAAATAAGCAAACATATAGAACCCAAAACTATTAGTGGTTACTAGGGAGGGGTTGGGGATGAGAGGAAGTTTTTGCTAAGAGGACCCTGAGCTTATGCTAATGGTGGTATAATCATTTGGAAAAGGATAGTGATGATGGTCGCATAATATTAAGAATGTATTCCATGTCACTGAATTGTGTATGTAGAAATTGTTGAACTGGCAAATGATTTGCTGTGCATATTTTCACACACACACACAAACATTTAATGAGGCAAAAGGATTTGAGATTTTTCTATCTAGTATGTATTTCCTCCTTTATTACAAATTAAATCATTTGTTTTCCTCGTGAGTACTGCTGGTCAATCATCTATTTGCTCTCACATCTGTTTCCATATTCTTTCCCTGTTCTGCTTCCTTGGGAACTGGATTTTTCACACACCCTCTCTTCCTGGTTTCCAGGGAGTGTAACTAACAAGAGCAATAGTTGAATATCAGGGGGAAGGAGCAGGAAGAAAGAAACATGGCATTTCTCACTCCTTGTCACAGTCTACTGTTGGTAGTGGACTTTTCTGGCTTACGGCTTCAGGACTCTGGTAACACCCCTTTGCTCCACTGCTCCTCTGAGTTGAGCAGGGTAGCACTTGTGGCTCTTGCTTATCTCTGGGTTGCTTCATCTTCGTTTTTGACTTCTTAGTTTTTGGTTCCATCACCATGAAACAAATTCACTATATTCTTTCAATTTGAAAGGCCTAGCTAGTTGTGTTTTCCCAGTTAGACTGTGGCTAAAAGTACTGACAGCTCTGAAGTAACTGAAAATTCTTGGTCTCCATAAAGAAATTACTACCCTAATTATACTACAGAATGAATAATCAGCAATTATGTTTTCCATCAACCAATTCTATCTAAACCCCATCATCTTTCTGATTTTTAGTAGAAAAACTGAAACTGACAAAAGTTCTAGAAACTGAAATTTTTTCTTCTCAGGAGTGGAGCCAAGTTCAACAAGACCAAAATATGATACTTGATAAAAATAGAACCAATTCTTAGAAGTCTCTGATTTAAGCCTTATATTTGTTTAGCTAAGTAATTACATTTTATGCAGTTTCTACAACTTTTTGCAGTTACCTGAGTTTGGTTGTGTTAAAAAATCCCCTTCACAAAGTTAGCAAAATCACTCCCGTGTAGAAGATGCCTCAGGAATTGGGCATCTCTTCTTTGTTATCTTTACAAATAATGTAAAAAGTCATGACATCAGATAATGTTAAAGTTAATGGAAGATTTATTGGCCTAAAGGATACCAGACTGTTAAGGGATCTGGAAATATAATGAGAGCTGAAGAGTCAAAGTATATTAATAGCAAAAGACTATGAATAACTAACTACAAAAAGAAAACCTGAAAACTGGGTACACAAGGATCATTTAGAGCATAACGAGGGTTTAGAAAATCTGAGATATTATCATATAGTGGGTGAAAAAAGAGCTAGGAACAAATCTTATGAGGATAAACTGAAAATGCATTTTTTTTGCTCTCTGATAACCAAAAGGTCACCAGTTCAAATCCTCCAGGTGCTCCTTGGAAACGCTATGGGGCAGTTCCACTGTGACCTCTAGGAACGCTGTGAGTCAGACCTGACTTGACGGCAATGGGTTGTTTTTCAAGGTCTCATAAAAAAACACGTTTACATCAAAGTGCTTATTTTTCATTTTAATCAAAACAAAATGGTTCTAACAAGATAAAACTTAGTTGCTGACTTCTGTCACACAGGACAGATCTTCAAACCATTTTGTTAAAGGAAGAAATTATATTCTGAATGACTGTTGGCCTTGTATATCATTCGGAAGTGTTTAACATTTGGATAATATCACTAATGAACGAACATTTTTCAATATCCTCTTTTAATTGATTTTTTTGCTGCATTTTAAGCATTTCATAATTCAAGACTGTATCATTTCTATGAACTAAGCCTGCTGAAACCAGTCGAGGACTTTTAGATTTCCCACTGCGGCCTTCCCGTCGTTTGTCCAGCCCTGGAGCAGTGTGCGGCCTGGCCGAGGGTTTTAACTGGCCTGGGCTGTCACTTGTTCTCTTTCCTAAAAGCCTTGCCCTTGATTTGGTTTTTTCAAGAGGCTTAAGTGAGGCCACAGGTGAATCTTCAAATTTATCCAAACAATCCTAAATATTAAAATAAAAGATCAGACTGGTGAGTTGGGTGTCTTAAAAAGCACATTTTAAATTTACAAGGACTAAAGTTTGCAATATCAATAAAGGCAAAGAATGACAGAATCAAATGTTTCACAGGCAATTCCATTAGAAACTGTGCTTAAAAACGCTTAGACAAAGCTGGTCAGCCTGCTCTGTAGTTCCCTGGCACCAAAATACCCTCCCCCAGAAAATATGAATTACAAATTCTTACAGTTTACTTTTTATGTCATCTAAGCTTTCTTATTTTAAGTTAATTTAATACGTATTCTTTGTATATATAAATACACATACTTACCAAAAAAACCCACTGTCATCGAGTTGGGTCCAACTCATAGTGATCCTAGAGGTCAGAGTAGAACTACCCCATCGAATTTCCAAGCAGCACCTGGTGGATTTGAACTGCTGACCTTTTGGTTAGCAGATGTAGCACTTAACCCACTACACCACCAGGGTTTCCATTATATTTACAGTATATTGTATATCCTATTATAAATATACATGTGCATGTGTGTGTATAGATCTCTTTCCATCGAGTAATCCTACTTCTGGAAATCTAATCTAAAAAAATAATTCAAACTATGGAGAAAAGTTGTACTTTTAAATGTTACTTAAAATGTCTAATAGCAGGGAAGTCATTAGCCAAATTAGTGGACCTAACCAAAAACGAAACCCACCACCATTGAGTTGATCCTGACCTCCAGTGACGCAATGGACAGAGTAAAACTGCTCCATAGAATTTCCAAGGAGTGCCTGGTGGATTTGAACTGCCCAACTTCTGGTTAGCAGCCACAGTACTTAACCACTACACCAGCAAGGTTTACCTAGGCTGATGAACTATTAAGTATATGGAGTCTCAAATTAGTGTAAACTAAGTCGCTGAAAAACTCAGCACTGGAATCCACCAGCTGCTTCTTGGAGAAACTCTTTGGGCAGTTCTATTCTATCCTTTAGAATTGCTGTGATTTGGAATCAACTCCCTGGCAATGGGTTTTGGCTAGTTTACTCAGAAGTTTGAGCGATTGCCTCAATACCTTGCAGAGACTGCCTCACGAAAGGAATAAACTATGTTGATTTGGAGAGATGGAATGAAACTGGGGAGTGGGAGAAAGTTGCTAAGACTGAGAAGAATTAAGGTAGCTAGAGAGAGGAGAATTACACAGAAGGAAGTAGGAAGAATTCAAAAACAAATTCAATTTACTTTACATTTTTGCCTGTTTTTTGGGAAGACAAGGAAACCTTTCTCTTCCCTCTTAGAAACAAAAATTGAAAGCCACTGCTATCAAGTTGACTCCAGCTCATAGCAATCTATAAACAAAAAACAAATCCACTGCTGTTGAGTAGATTTCAACTCACAGCAACCCTATAGAACAGAGTAGAACTGCTCCATAGAGTTTCCAAGGAGTGCCCAGTGGATTTGAATTACCACCCTTTCGGTTAGCAGCCATACCACTTTGTTATGCAACCACAGCAACCTGTACGACAGACTAGAACTACCCCATAGAGTTTCCAAGGAGCACCTCGTGGATTCTAATGGCGGACCTTTCGATTAGCAGCTGTAGCACTTAACCACTAAGTCACTGAGATTTCCTTGCCTCTGAAGCACAGAGGATAATTAGATAGGCTATGTTATTAAGAGAATGTCTGACATATTATCGAATAATATATAATTTTTGCTTCAGAGCTGATGTAACTGCTATCAGAGTCTTAGTGGAGGGGCATGAAGGCCTACACCAATGGTCATTGTCTTCTGAAAGCTCCTACAACTGAATTTCTCTGTCTTCTGTTTTGATTTCTCCGAGAAACACCTGATTTTGAGGAAGCCAGCTGAGCAAGGCTTTCTAATTACCTGACAAATGCCTTCTCAGACCATTCGGTTCTTGCTGTCAGCTTCACTAGAGAGAAAACTTGAGGTACACCTGGATTAACAGAGGGAGATAAAGATAGTTCTCCTTTGACTAGTCTAAATTTAAAGGGATTTTTTTTTTCTCAGTTCCAGCAACAAAGCAGTGGCTTTGAGATCCTATACAATCTCATACCATTTAACACAAACATAAGTTTTATTTCCTTTTCAAATGTGATATTACAGATTCTTTTTGTCTACAGAAACTTGAGACAGTTTTTCTTCTCCAAAAACTATGAGCCCATTATCTTCTATTTTCTTTTCATAGTACATATAAACACGCAACACACCACTGCCCCTCCACCTCCACAGATACACTTCATTACTAAATTATTTTTAGGACAGAAAAGTCCAAGTTAGAGGATAAACTATACCGACAATATTTACCTAGACATTTTAAAGCTAACAATTTGCTTTACTGTAGAAAACAAACACAAAGGTACTGTTTTGAAAGTAATCTGCTTTTTTCATTCAAAAGCAGAATTATGCACATCAAATTATCAATTTCATATCAGTTTTCCCAATTGTAGATCCTGTCTACTTATTTATACTCACAAAGAGCAGTTATCTAGATGATTAAAGTCTCTTGCATTTCTATATATTAATTCTGCTTTAGAATGGTTTGTTTAGAATCTAGTAGCAAATCCACCTTCCTATTTATTTTATTTATGTTAATAGTTAAAATAGATTTGAATTCCCACATTTCTCACAGTATATAACAGAGGGGTGGTAGGGAAAAGAGCAGAAGCTAAATTAAGATTTTACAACTCATAGTTCAGCAAGTTGTAAAATTTTGCATATCCTTAAGTCTTAAAAAATAACTGGCATATAGTAGGAGTTTCATGTTTATTTACTGAGACAAAAAGAATCCAACTATCTGGGGGGTGGGAAACAATAACTTTGTATTTATACTTGTATCTACTAGGAAACCCTGGTGACATAGTGGTTAAGTGCTACCTAATGAAAAGGTCAGCAGTTCAAATCTGCCAGTTGCTCCTTAGGAACTCTACAGGGCAGTTCTACTCTGACCTACAGGGTTGCTATGAATCGGAATCAACTCAACAGTAGTGGGTTTTTTGATTTGTTTTGTTTTTTGGCTGCATGAAAAGAAAATTCTAGCTCTGTGACCACTGCCAATGGTTGTACAGGTTATGATTGCAGACTCCTGGCAGAGGTGTGAGTCAGCACTGAAATACAGCCAGTTTTTCCTAGGCAGAGCTGTGTGTCAGCCTGGAGGGCCTGCCCATATCTTTTTCTAATTGATGCTCCAGAGAGCGTGCCCTTCGTCTGATTCATACAGAGGCATCAAATGTGGTAATACTCCCCTGCTTTGTGATTACATTTTGAATCAGAAGAGCCAAGCCAAAGCAGTAGTGACATTTAAGTTTCAGATTTTTTTTTTTTTAAACTTTGAGGTCTGCATTGTCTTAACGCATAGTGGTTAAGTGCTACAGATGTTAAGGCAGTTCAAATCCACCAGGTGCTCCTTTGAAACTCTATGGGGCAGTTCTACTCTGTGTATAGGGTCACCATCAGCAGGAATCGACTTGATAGCAGTGAGTGGGGCAATTAAGGCCACACAACACACTTGCATGCAGACTTAGACACCCCAAAGTAAATTATTTCTAGAACTTTGACAAATACAGAAGCAGAAGACTTAGAAAAGCATATTACATGTGTGGTTGTCCTTGCAGTCCAACGAAGCAATGTCCTCCCAACAGACTTCTTTAGGTGGATTCTTGTTGGGGACAGTGTGGTTGGTACCTTTTTTTGTTTGCTGACATGCTCTCTTTCTTTTCGTCCCTTGGTCTTTGGACCCTCTCTCTTTGATATCTCTGGGAATAGGGATGGTTTCGAGATTTTGTCAGCTTCTAAAACATTATATTTAAAAGATCGTGATTCAGGAACGTTGGCACATTTTCCACTGCAAATTTCAGTTGTTTTTTTACAAGGGGTTTGCATTTCTTTCTTGTATTCCACAAATGTTACTGAATGTTGTTTTTTATTGTTGTTATTATTTCCTTTCAATCTCTGACAAAACTGGTCTTCTAATTTTGATGTCTCCCCAGCCTCTGAGTTGAAATGACTCTGCCATGAGGGAAAAGTGATTCTGTTGGAACATTCATGTTCCTCTGGAGTTTTGGAATTAGGGACTCTTGGATATGGTGGCACTCCTGCTTCACATTTTTCCTCAGAAATCAGTTTATAGATGTTAACATGTCCCCCTTTTTCAAGGAACTTCACTTTCAGTGTCCTTTCAAAGTAAGTGTTTGATGGAATGATTTTTGATTTACCACCCAAATGAGATGGGTCTTGAGTCTCTGCTTGACAAACAAAATTTTCTGATCGAGCAAACCGTACTAAGTCATGTTCTTTCCTTCGATTCTCAAATGTTATATTTGTAAGTCTTTCTGATGACTTATTTAATGGAATCACCTGCATATTTTTGTTGCAAGAAGGCTGTACTTTAATTAAACTTAGTGTTTCAGCTCCTTCTTTAAAGTAATATTTTCTCTGTTCCCTAATTTTTGACAGATTTTCTGTCACATTGTGCAAAGGAGAATATTCGTTTTCCTCCTTTCTCATCAGTTTTGTTTCTACAAGTCTATCCTTGGAAATCTTTCGTAAAGTGTTTTTTTGAGCAATGTCTGAATATTTATTTTGTTTCTCTGGATGATTCTGCATCAGCTCATTTTCATCTGTAAAAGACATGCCTGCCTTTATGTATTTTAATGGTGTAGAACTGGAATTAATCAGATTTATATGCTGGTTGATCTTCTCTAATTGCCTCTTTGTGACTAGTCCAGATTTTGAAAGTTTTCCTATAAAAAGGCTCTGGAGGCGTTTGCTTAAATCTGCTTTTAGATTTAAAAGTTCGTTTTCTGATAAAGCTTTAAGATAGTTTTGTTGAGATTTATTTAAAGGATATTTCATGTTTATTTCAAGTCTTCTACCAAAACTCCCTCTTGAAATATCTTGTCCTGAATCACGTAGAGATAATGAGGTGCTTTCAGTTCTTAGAGAACTAATGCTTGAGACTGTACTCACAGGTTCTGTCTCTTTAAATAATTTGCCATCTGAAAAGTTTTCCAGGAAATACTTTTTGAGAATCTTGCTTAAAAAGGACCTTAGCTCTATTTCTAAATGTTTATCTATGAAATGACCACAAGAATTATTTATAAAAGACATGATTTCTTTCACTGTTTCTGAATACTTCTCCTGAAAAATGTCTTGCCCTCTTGGTTCTGATTTCTCATTCAGCAAATACAGGTTTTGATAGATTTTTGCTAAGTCATCCTTGGTTATATGCCCTGACTCTGAAAGTCTTTCTACAAGGTAATGCTGGATATGTTTACTTAATTCAGCTTTAAAGTTTTCTATTTCTGGCTCTGAGAGTTGTTCTAAAAATACACGCAGCTTTAGGTTCAATACAGGATTTCTGTCTATTTTGTCTGCCTTGTCAAAAGTCTTTCTGACTTCTTCAGGGTCTTCTGTGTCATTTGTAAAAGAACACTGAATTAATTTTTGTAATTCTCTTTCTGGTAGTCTTATTTTCTCAGACTGATGATATCTGAAAAAAACACCAAGGATGTATTTTACAAAGGATTGTATTATTATTGAATCTGATTCATTGAGATTATCCATTAATGAGTTGCTTAAATTTTCCAAAGTAGTATTAAGATGACTTTCTTCTTTATAAAGCCTCTGACTATTACTTAGTGAATCTATTTTTATATCTGCTACTGAATGATATTTTGAATCTTGTTGGAGTGTATTGTGGCCTTCTTCCACAAACTCAACTCTATGGAGAACAGAAGTGGCTTTTTGGGGAATGGCGGGTAGATTCTGCTCTAAAAGGGGTTCTATTTTGATTTCTGAATACTCCTTTGTGGAAGAGTTTGGCTCTTTTTTAGGAGAGCCTTTTTCTGAATCCCCCGAAGACGTATCCAGATGTTCTTTACCTAATTCTGTCACTTTGATTATCCCAGGTTCTAAAGCAGTATCTATAGGAAAAGGTTGCATTGTCTGATTTAGAGCAGCTTTGGATTGTGACAATTCTTTTTCATAGCGAGCCCCACTGTGCAAAGGCAAACTTCCTTCCCAAGCTGTGGGTAACTGACTCTGCACACTCAAGTTTGTTCCACTGGGCCCTTCTGCTCCTTTCTCCAACTCTGAGGAGATCACTGCGGTGAATATTTGCTTTATAACACAGTCCCGCACCATGGCCTCTAAGTCTTCTGCAGAGCCATGCACCCAATCTGCCTCTGTAGATTTTTCTGATCCACTTTCCGAAAGTGAATCTGTTGGCATGCCTTTAATTATCTGACTTAAAAGGGACTTTGAATTTGAAACATTTCTTTCTGGAAGCCCACTTTTTAAGCCTTGGATATTTTCCAATACTCTGTCTTCCAAACTGCTTGTTGCTTTATTAGGAACACTAAGAGATGGAGATCTATGGCTTTTCTTTTTTGCTTCAGTGTCTGTAGAGACTTCTAGTTTAGAAAATACATCTAAACAGTCTTGTAGGTTCTGACTCAAAAATGACTTAAGCATCATTGATTGCTTTGAGCTTGTCATAGGGGAGGTAAGATTTAATGACTTTGAGAGGTGACACGTATCTTCTACATTTGCAGTCACTGATGGTTCTCCTTCAAAATTTGTGGATGACACATTTGGTAGTGTTCCTTTTAGTTTAGTGTCTGAAGGCTTTATCGTGGTGATATCAGGATCACGAGCCCAGATTTTACGAGAAGGTTGTGCAGTTTCTGAACCTGCTGGCTCAGGAGGATCCTGGTCTTCATGCTCTATGACCTCTGCACCAAAAACCTTCCTACATCTGGGCATGTCTTGGTCTTTCTTTTTTCTGACTGACATTTTGTTATTTATATTCCTTGAAAAAGGATCAAAACCGTCCTTGACGTTGAATATCTGGAACTGTAATATTAAAAAAAAAGATAACAATTTCTGTAGCACTTATTTTTCTGTTATTTCAAGTGAGTTTTCTTTGAGCAATCTGTCAATGGATCTATTCATATGGATCTACTCATCTTCCTATCATCAATAAGAAGAAGAAAACCAATTTTAACTGTTTTAAATTATCTGCTATTGGAATAAAAATGAAAATTGCAATGGAAAATTTTCTCTAACTTTTCATTTTAACACTTACAAAATTTAGGTGCTTAGTGCTACCTGGAATATTTTTTAAGCCATTTCATAAATAGTCATGTGTGTATTTGTTTGTTTTAACTGCTCAACTTCCAGCTTTAGCTATATTTGCTTAAACAGTGAGTAACTTCAGGATGTAAATCCTATCCATGTAAATATTTACCATTTTGGTAGCAGTGTAGAAAATGTAATAGCTGTCCCATTAACAGCATCATAAACATTCTCTAAAGACTAACTTGGGGTATATACCAACTGCACTTAAATCTGGAAATTTCAACAATGAGGAACTTCACATAGTACTTAACATGTCACAGTAACATCTTGCTTTTTGATGAATCATTATAGAAGAAATAATTAAGAGAGAGCAGGGCAGAAAAAAACTTTGTACTACAGTGAAATTTTAATGTTATATCCATAGGCAGTTTCATAGTTCTGAGATCAGGCTGTTCTACTACAGAAACAACCTTCAAATTGAAGTCTTCTTTCAAACCCTATCTTTATACAATTTCTACAGTATCCAGGTAAAAAAAAAAAAGTGAAATAATCAGTTTAGTACTTGTTTCAGTCATTTCAATTTAGTAATTCAAAGTTCATTTTAATGGTTACAGCTAGTTTTCAAATGCTAGTTGAAATCAAGGTGACATCATAAGAATCCCTGAGCTTTTTTGAGAAAGACAGATTCCCAGGTTCCATCTCCAGATCTATGATTTGTAGGTCAAGAGTGAGACCTGGGAATATTTATTTTTTAAAGACAGCCAAGTGTTTCTAATGTGTCACTAGGTTTTAAAAACTATTTGCTGTCAACTCTAACTCACTGCATCCCCATTTGTTTTAGAGTAGAACTGTGGTCCATGGCTTTTTCAATGGCCGACATTTTTTGGAAGTAGATTATTAGGCCTTTTTTCAAGTTGTCCCTGGGTAGACCAGAACCTCCAGCTTTTCAGTTAGCAGCTTAGTATATTAACTACCTAGGACCTCAGAGCCAGGTTGCAGAACCATTTAATTACTTACAGAATTGGACAGTGAACTCTAATGGTTTGTTGAACCCACCGGCTGCTCCTCAGGAGAAAGAAGTGGCTGTCTCCTTTTGTAAATACTAGAAACACCATGGAGCAGTTCTACTCTTTCCGATAGGGTCATCATGAGTTGGAATTGACAGCAGTGCGTTACTAGAGAAACAGCTTAAATACAATTGACGTTGGGATAGAATACCTCAGGACTCACCTGATACTGTGTATTGCTTTCTATATGTCTTGGTTTGAGAGGTGGTGTTGTGAATTCATTTGGTGAAAAAAACACCTAATAAAAATGAAAGTTTTAATTTTAGTCTACTTGTAATGCAAGAATGTTTTCCAAGATTATCTTATTCTTCCAACACTTTTTAAAGATATAAAACATTTAAACCCTAAATAAGTATCTTTCTCACAATCACTACTATTTCACTTTGCCAATTAGCAGAGAGATCTGTATATATATGTAATCTTTATTGTTGTCAGCTGCCTTCACATTGACTCTGACTCACAGCAAACACATGCACAACAGGACTGAATCATTGTGATCCACAGGGTTTGCTTTGGCTGATATTTGGAAGTGGATTGTCAGGCCTTTCTTCCTAACCTGTCTTAGTCTGGAAGCTCCTGGGAAGCCTGCTCAGCATCACAGCAACTTGAAAGCCTCTACTGACAGACAGGTGGTAGTTGTGCTTGAGGTGCACTCACCAGGACCTCAACCCCTGTCTCCTACGTGGAAGACAAGAATTTTACCACTGAACCACAAATACCTCTTATACATAATCTCAGTATCCTGTAATAGTCACCCTCTAGGGTTGCTATAAGTCAGAGTCAGCTCTGTAGCAATGAGTTTACAGGTATTTGAAAAGTCAAAAAAAAAAAAAAAGAAAAAAAAAGAAAAGTGCACAGCAACCTCAAGAAGAAAAAAAGGTAGAAAAGAAAAAGAATTTTCAAAAAAATGTATCTGTTTTTGAAAGGTTGTGAAATATTTTAGATTACTGACAGTTATATTGGTAGAAGCTCTGATCATATAGTAGATTAGGGCTGCTAACCAAAATGTTGGCAGTTTGAACTACCAGATGCTCTTTGGAAACCCTATGGGGCAGTTTTGCTCTATCCTATGTGGTCACAGCAATGGGGTTGGGTATTATATTGAGACAGTATTTTTAATGACTCTCAATCTGTCATTTGTAAATAGATACTTCAACTGCTGAAGGAAACAGTTGCTGTCACTGGACCAAGGTGGAGAGGGACAATTATAGAATCAACAAAACTAAAAAAAACACTGATTGCTGTTGAGCCAATTTCAACTCAGAGACCCTACACAGAATCATCAACTTCTTAGAGACAGAGACACTTTAATAGTAATCCATTCCTTTTCTTTGTTTTATTCAAGAATCTTAAACTGAAATTTCTTGTAACTTAAATTCTGCATGTGCTAAATTTTCATCTGGCGCTCCTTCCACCACACAGTCAGGACTACAATAAGGGAGCCTAAGTGGCTTTAGAAGCATCTTAATATGCATCCACATCACCAACTCATTTAGAGAAAACCTGATACCCCTTACTGATAGAGAACCTAGTACTTGAAACCGCTTTCCTATACATTATCTCCTTAGTCTGTAGAGAGTTCATTTTATACCAAGCTAGTTAAAACAACAATCCAATGACTGACGTTTACATACAAGTTACTTCGGGATTACTCTAAAGTTTCATTAATATTAATAGACAGGTAACATGACTGAAAAGAAAATTAACATGAGTCAAGGAAAGCAACACAAATCCTAAAGCCTTGCAGATGGAAAATGGGTTACCTAAAAGAATGACTATTAAAATGATATCATACTTTTCATCACTCCAACGAACAGTGCAAAACAACAGAGCAATGCCTTTAAATTCAGACTATCCACTAGTATGAGGGAAAATACAAAACCTTTTCAGAAACTTACAGACTCAAAAAATATACTAACAATGCGGACTGTATAAAAAGTGTTATTCCAGGGCAAACCCTACTGAAATGAATATATTAGCTAAGAAAGAAGACAAGAAGAAATACTAAAGAACAGGAATACTGACTATGACTTGAAGTCCAGGTGGTTTTAGATGCTGCGTGGATGGATATTTTTTAAGTTCGTACCTATTTCTAGAATTACCTTCTGCTTATAACAATAAAGCCAAATGCCATCGATTCGGATCCAACTCATGACAACCCTAGGGGCCAGGGTAGAACTGACCCCCAGAATATTCAAGGAGCGCCTGGTGGATTTGAACTGCCGACCTTGTTAACCGCTTATAACAATAGTGATTTTTATTTAATATACATTTATAAAGTTAAGTATTAAATTTATGTAAGTAAAAACAACATATCAATTTAGAGAAAAACATTAAGTAACACTACTGATGATATTCTAACAGCAAAAATCAAAAAAACATAAGATACAGAACTGATGGAAATTTAGGAAACACTGCAGTAGAGGAAGCAAACTATAAAAAAGTATAGAAGCAATTTCATTGGCCTTTAGTGAATAGGAGTTTGCCTCCTTCAACAGTAGTTTACAGTCACACCATGACATTTCTTTTTTTTATTGTGATCTATTACATATTTATTTACTCAGTGTTATTGAAGGGTAATTTAAATACAATAAAATTCACCAGTTTGAGGTGTACAACTTGGTAAGTTCTGACAAATTATACAGTCATGTAGCAACCACCACAATCATAATATAAAACATTCTAATCACCCATAAAAAAATCCCTCATGCCTTCTGCAGAATAACCTTTGTCCATTCTCAGCCTTTTGAAGCCACTTGTCTACTTTCCATCTCAAGAGTTTTGCATTTTCTAAAATACCATATAAAATGGAAACATAAGCTATGTAGACTTTAGTGCCTGGCTCCTTTCATTCAGATTCATCCATATGTCAGTAATTTATTCCTTTTTATTGCTGCATTGTATAGTTATGCTGTATTTCATTATTTGGACATGAGTGGATAGATACTGGGGTTGTTTCTAGTTTGGGACTATTAAGAATAAAGTTGCTATGAATATTAACATGTAGACTTTTGTGGGGATACAGGTTTTCTTTTCTATTGAGTAAACACCTGTAGTGAGATTGGTGAATCATATGGTAATTTTATGTTTAAGTTTCAAATGACTTGCTAAATAATTTTTCGGAGTGGCTGTACAAATTCCCATTCCCACCACAGTCAGAAGAGTTACAGTTACTCAGCAATCTCACCAAGATTCTGTATTGTCAGTCGTTTCAACCATTCTAGTAGGTGTGCTGTGTTATCTTATTGTGGCTTTAATTTAATGATTTTAAGCAAAGATTTGAATACAGTTTGTATTCAAATTCTTTGCTTATTTTCAGTAGGTTTTTTTTGTCTACTGTTACAGAGTTTTATATCATATTATGTTGTGTTGTGATATGTTGTTTTTCTGATTTATCATAGTGTCCTTGATGGCATATATGTTTTACAAATGTTTACTTCCAGTTTGTGGCTTGACTTTAACTTTCTTCTTTTATTTTATTATTTTTTATTGTGCTTTAGATGAAGTTTTACAAGTTATGTTCTCATTAAACAATTAATACACATATTGTTTTTGTGACTTTGGTTGCCAGCCACATGACACATCAACACTCTCCCCTTCTTGATTTTGATTTTCCTTTTACCAGCCTTCTTGTCCCCTACTGACTTCTCGTTCTTGCCTCTGCATTGTGTGCCCATTTAGTCTTGTTTTGTTTTATGGGCCTGTCTAATATTTGGCTGAAGGGCAAATCTAACAAGTGACTTTAGTACTGAGCTAAAAAGGTGTCTGGGGGCCATACTCTTCGGGTTTCCCTAGTTTCTCTCAAACCAGTAAGTCTAGCCTTTTTTTGTTAGAATGTTGTTCTACAGTTTTTACCATCTCTGTCCAGGACCCTCTATTGTGATCCCTGTCAGAGTAGTCAATGGTGGTAGCTGGGCACTATCTAGTTGTGCTAAACTGTATCTGATGGAGGCTGTGGAACTGATGATCCATTAGTCTTTTGGATTAATCTTTCTCTTGTGTCTTTGGTTTTCTTCATTTTCCTCTTGCTCCACATAAGATAGCAACAAGAGAGTATCTTAAATGACTTATGCTAAAAATCCCATAATATGTTATTTTTGTTTTGAACAGCTAGTTTTCCTTTAGCCAAGTGCCGTTGTGAAAGATATTAAAATAACAAAGAAAAAATAGAAACTCTTTTGTATTTATTGGTCTCTTCATTCCTTTGTACATATTCAAATTTCCAACATATAATTTTTCTATTGCTTCAAGAACTTTATTTAATAGTTCTTGTGGTGGCACTATGCTTGAAATTAATTTTTTCAGCTTTTGTTTATTGAAAACATGTTGATTTTGAAGGGGACTAAGATGATGAAATAGTCAAATGCTTCTGTGATCTCTCTAACAATAAAGACCTTCAAAATCATATGAAGTATATATAACATTATATACAACATTCTACAAGTCAAAAGAACATCAAAAGGAAAGATGAGAAATCAGACTGAGCTGTTACAAAAAGGACAGTAGATACAGAAGTACCTAGCAATGGCCAGATCTGGCCCATCAGGAGCTGGCACCCCACAGGCAGATCAGCAGCAGTGAGCTTGGTGACAGGAGTCATGGCTTTTGGAAAGCATCTTTCTCAGTGGGAAAGACCGAGTTGGGGAGAGACTACTCATGTCTCCAGAATCAGTGAAAACTGATGTCAGACTGTCAAAATCTGAGTGGATTGTGACTAATCTGCTGGGTGAAGATCTATTTCTTTCCTTCAGAATTAACCTCTCTCCCTTTTCCAAGCACTTCCCTCTTCCTTCTCTGCTCTGTGCCCAGCCCCACAGTCTGACACCATTGCCCAGGTTGGAATTAGGACTCCTTATGGGTTCTCTAAGCCACTTTCCTAGACTAGGAAAGGGAATAATTTCACAAACACAGGGGAATAAATAAATAAAATAATCTTCCAGCTCTACTAAGCCAGGTACTCAGAGCAGAAATAGTTCTTTTGTCTAGGATCAGGTATAACAGGACACATTTTACTTACAGACACTCACTTAATGGCTGTCAGCCACCTTCCTGTCCCAGCACATGAAACCAAATACCTGTGCTTACACCAATCATTGCTGCTTCCCTAAGACTGTAGAGAAGAGCCTGTACCACACACTTGGTAACCAAATATCTGGTCATGTGAACTGTATGCATAAAAGAAAACAGGCACCTGGGGTTACCTGCCTAGTAAGAGCTCTAACCACCATGCAACAGGACATTAGAGCCCCATAGGAGCCAATATTCAAACTAGCTCACAAACCAGCCTATTTTGGCATTTTAAAACAAAGCAAAGCAAGAAGCTAGAACACAGTAAGCAAACATAAAATAAATATAACAGCTTACTGATGGCTCTGAGAAGACAGTCAATAACAAATTACTTGAGGAGGCAGACCACAATGGCTTCAGAAAGGTCCCCAAACAAAGAATCAAGAAATTTTACAGATGAAAAGAACTTCCTGGAATTGTTGGTGGTAGAATACAAAAGAGTAATATTTAGAACTCTTGAGGAGATCCAGAGGGAGATCAGGCAAAATGCAGCAGCGTATAATGACAAATCGAGCAGGCTGCAAAAAAGCACAGAGAAACAGCATTCAGAAGTTTCCACTATTAATAATAAAGTTACAGAATTAGAAAACTCTACACAAAGTCAAAGAGCAGGCTGAGGCAGTGGAAGCCAAAAATAGTGAGACTGAAGATAAAACACTTGGCACTAACATACCTGAGGAAAACTCTGATAAAAGAATTTTTTTAAAAATGAGAAACACTAAGAATTACGTGGGACTCTATCAAGAGGAATAATAATAAACTATGAGTGACTGAAGTATAAGAACAGGAGGAGAATACAAAATAAAGAGAATTGTTACAGAATTGTTAACACAAAACTTCCCTGATATCATGAAAGTTGAGAAAGTATCTGTTTCAGTCAGCTAGGGCTGCTCTAACAGAAATACCAGAGTGGATGGCTTTAACAAAGGAAGGTTTATTCTTACATAGTCTGGTAGGCTGCAAGTCCATATTCAGGGTGTACACTCCAGGGGAAGGCTTTCCCCTTGTTGGCTGTGGAGGAAAGTCCGATATTGCATCAGTCTTTGTCCAGGGAGCATGTTGGTGCAGGAAACTCAGGTCTCAAGGATGAGCTCTTCTCCCGGTGCAGCTTTCTTGCAGGTGTGAGATTCCCAATTCTCTGCCTGCTTCTCTGTCCTTTTATCTCTTGTAGGATGAAAGGATTAAGGGTGGGGCAAGCCATACTCCAGGGAAACTCCCTTTACAGTGGAGCAGGGAGGTAATCCTATGAAGGGATTTACAGCCCCACCCTAATCCTTTAACATACAGCATAGGAAAACCACATAATGGAGGAGAGTCACAAGATACTGGAAATCATGGAGCAGCCACGTGGCTACACATATTCTGGGGGGGGGGACACAATTCAATCCATGACAGTATCTATCAAGATGTTCATTGAACTCCACACAAGGTAGACCCCAAAAGAAAGACACCAAAACATATTATAATCAAACTTGCCCAAACTAAAGATGATAGAATTTTACAGGTGGCTGTGGAATAAATGAAAAATAATCTATGAAGGAAAGGCAATAAGTCTAATCTCAGACTACTTAGCAGAAACCATGCACACAAGAAGGCAATGGGATGATGTATATAAAGCTTTGAAAGAAAAAATTGCCAGCCAAGAATTATATATCCAGGAAAACTCTCTCTCAAATATGATGGTGAAATTAGGACACTTCTGAGTAGACAGAAGTTTAAAGAATATGCAAAAATCAAGCCAAAAATTATGAGAAATACTTAAAGGAGTCTTTTGGTTAGAAAATCAATAACATCAGGTAACAACCCAAGACTAGAATGCAGAACAGAGCAACCAGATATCAACCCAGTTATGGAAATCACAAAAATAACCCAAACTTAAAACACTGAAAATGTGGCAACAGAGATATGATGACAACATTATAACAAAAAGGGACTAATAAATGTAATCATAGATCTTTCATGTGGAGAGGAAGTCAAGACACTACAAAGAAATTAAAGATGAGTTTAAATTTAGAAAAATAGGGGTAAATATTGAGGTAATCACTAACCTACACATCAAAGTAAAAAGCAAGAGGAGGCCAAGATGGCAGACTAGTCACATGTCTCCTTAATTCCCTCAGAGAACTAAGGCCTACAAAAACAATTGAATGGAGTAGAGTGGGCATTCTGGGGGCCCCAAGATCAGGTGTAGGGTTGTGAGGTTGGACTGGGCAAAAGGAAGGGGAAAACTATCTTTGTTGAAGGCAAGACAGCAGTGCAGATTCCCACTTCTGCTGGTGCAGCAGCTGAAAGGCTTACAGGTATAGATGCCATCTTTATTAACCAGGAGACTGAGACCGGGACTGCTGAGCCTTAGAGCCTGGCAGAGGCTGGCTACCATGCTAAGCTGTAGTGCCAAAGTAGACAGGATCTTTCAGGGCACAGAGGCTGTGCTTAAGACAGTCACATCTACAGAAACAGGCAGCAGCTAGTGGCTGAGGGTAGCAGTGACCTTCCCCTGACTCTTCTCTAAGCTGCCCCATAGATTCTGCTGGCTCAGCACAGGAGAGGTGACTCAGGAAGGATGCCATTATTGTCAGCTGAGAGGCGGGATCAGCCACACCTGAGGGCCTGGCTCGGGCTAGCTGCCAAGCTGAGCAACAGTGCCTGACTGGACAGTGCCTCCCACAGCAGAAAAGCTGCTTTTAAGACAGTCGTACTTAGAGAATGTAGTGGTGGCTGGTGGCCAAGTGTGATGACACCTTTACCTCTCCCTTCTTTGAACTATGCCATAGTGTCTGCAGACACAGCCCTTGTGTGACTCCACAAGTAGGTTGTCAGCTCTGTCAGCTGGGAGCTGAGGCCTGTCACCCCCTGAGGGCCTGGCTGGTACTGGCTGCTGCTGGCCAGGGCTGCTCTCAGCACAAAAACAGTTCTAAAGAAAATTACACATAGAGAACACAGTGGTGGCTTGCAGCTGACTGCGGTGGTGCCATTTCCCCCTCCATTCACTGAGCCACACCATAGAGTCTGCTAATGGGCCCCCGAGAGTCTCCATATGTAGGAATCTATCTTTGTCAGCCAGGAGGCAGGGCCTGCAACCCTGAAGGCCAAGATGCTACCAGCTTCCACAGGACAGCACCTCTGTTAGCAGAAAAGCAGTTTTTAAGATAACCTCATCTAGAGAATACAGCAGTCGCTGGAAGTTGAATGTGGTGGCACCTTTCTTTCCTTCTTTCTCTGAGCTGGCATAACTGCAGAGAATCAGCATAAGTAGGTCACTATTTTTATTAGCCAGGATGCAGGGCCTGCCACCCTGAGGGCCCAGCTGGGGCCAGCCGCCAAATGGAGCAGCATCATGGGGGTGGACAGCATCTCTCACCAGACAAGCTGTAATTAAGTCAGCTGTTCCTAGGGAATTCAGCAGCTGCTGGCAGCCAAGTCTAGTACAGCACTTACTCACTCCCTTCTTAGAGCTACTGCATAGCTTCTGTTGGTGCAACACTGGAGAAACTGAACAGCTTTTTGATGATGCAAAGACAAAAATCAGTATCTAACCATTTAAAGAAACATGACACTATAGTTCTGGAAAACTCCCAAAATAAAGAAAAAATTTCCCATATGAAGAAGTCTTCCTGAAATTACCAGAGGTAGAACACAAAAGAATTATGTTTAGAGCCCTTCTAGAGATTAAACAAATCACAGCTGAACAAAATGAAAAATGAAGCAAGCTATATGAAGTGCTAGAACATCGACAATCTGAAATTCAGCAGATCAATAATAAAATGATAAAGTTAGACAACTCAATGCAAAATCAAAAGAGTAGGATTGAGTAAATGGAATACAGAATTAATGAGACTGAAGATAAAGCAAGTGGCACCAGCAATTATGAGGAGAAATGAGATAAAGGAATCAAGAAAAATGAAGGAGTAAGAAGCATGTGGGACACTGTGAAGAGGAACAATCTACGAGCAACTGGAGTTCCTGAACAGGCAGGAATAGCAGAAAATAGAGAGAGAATTGTTAAAGAGTTGCTCACAGAAAAATCCCCTGACATCATAACAGAAGAGAACATAGCTATTTAAGATGCTTATTAAACCCCACAAAAGGTAGACTCTAAAATATTTTATAATCAAGCTTAACAAAATGAAACACAAGGCAAGGCTATTAAAGGCAGCTAGCCTTAAAACTAATGTACAAACAGAAGCTTTGTAGGATGTCCTCTGACTTCTTGGCAGAAAACATGTGGGCAAGAAGGCAGCAAATGACACAAACAAAGCCTTGAGGGAGAAAAATTTGCAACCAAGAATTACATATCCTGCAAAACTGTCTCTCAGATATGATGGTGAAATTAAGACATTCTCAGATAACGAGAACTTTAGAGATTTTCAAAAACCAAACCAAAATTACAATGCTGGAAGAAACTCTTTGGTTAGAAAATCAATAACATCAGATGTATACTCAAGGATGCAAAGCAGGACACAGTATCCAGAGTTCTACTCAGTTAGGGAAGTCACAAAACTCAATCAAAGCTAAAGTATTAAAATTAGAGAAACAGAGATCTTAACATGTAAACTATAGCATCATCACACTATAAAGAGGGATATATTACAGTACTTACAGCCCTTACGGATGGAGAGGAAGTTAAGGAGATGTACAGAAGTTAAGGATTGGTTTGATCGACAGCACTTGGCTTGGCTTTGAACTTAGAACATTAAAGTAGAACAAAGGAGTAGCTACAAGGCAAACTAGCAGTACAACATATCAAAACAAGAAATACAATACAGGGATCTCAAGAGATACAAAACCAACACTGAAAATGATGAAAAGAAAACCCACAAAGAAAAACAATCCATACCATAAATTAAGTAGAATGAAGAAAATGTCAACAACATATAAGGCAGTAAAATGACAGCACTAAATGCATACCTATCAATAATTACACTGACTGTAAATGGGCTGAAGGCTCCAATAAAGAAACAGAGAGTAAGAGGTTGGATCAAAAAACATGATCCATCTATCGGGTGCTTAGAAGAAACACACCTTAGACTCAAAGATATGAACCAATTGTAAAGGATGGAAAAATATATACCAAACTAACAACATGCAAAGAACAGGAGTGGCAATATTAATTTCAGATAAAATAGATTTTAAAGTAAAATCCACCATTATGGACCATGGTGGTCACTATTTATTTCTTGAAGGTTCAATACATAAAGAGGCTATAACATTATTAAATATTCGTGCACCCAATATCAGAGCATCTAAATACATAGAACAAATGCTGACAACATTGAAAAATGAGATAGATCACTCAATAGCAATAGTAGGAGTCTACAACATTTTACTTCCAGTAATGGACAGATCATGCAGAAAAAAAGCTCAATAAAGATACAGAAGATCTTATTGCAACAATCAACCAACTAAACCTCATTGACATATACAGAACACTTTGCCTAACAACAGATTAGTACACTTTCTTTTCCAAAGTACATGGAACATTCTGCAGAATAGACTGTGTATTAGCTCATAAAGCAAGTCTCAACAAAATTCAAACCATTAAATTGTTGCAAAGTACCTTCTAAGACCATAAGAGACATGAGGAAATGCTCACAATCATTAGCTATTAGAGAAATCCAAATCAAAACCACAATGAGATACCATCTCACCCCAATGAGGTGGGCAATAATTCAAAACACACAAAACAGCAAATGCTGAAGAGAGTGTGGAGAGATTGAAACTCTCCTACAATGTTGGTGGGAATGCAAAATGGTACAAACTCTTTGGAAAGCAATTCGGCGTTTTCTTAGGAAGCTAGACATAGAAATTTCCTAGGATCCAGCAATCCCCCTGCTTGGAATATATCCTACAGAAATACAGCAGACACACAAACAGATACATGGAAATTAATGTTTATTGCAGCACTGTCCACAATAGCAAAAAGATGGAACCAATCCAGATACCCAACAACAGAGGAATGGATATACAAGCTATGGTACATGTACACAATGAAACAGTATGCAATGATAAAGAACAATGGTGATTTTAGGAAGTATCTCATAACCCGGCTTAAACTAGAAAACATTATACTTAGTGAAATCAGTCAGCTGCAAAAGGACAAGTATTGTATGAGACCTCTATTATAAGGACTTAAAAATGGACTTATGTTCAGAAGATTCTCTGACAGCTACAAGGGTAGGGAGGGAGACAGAGAGGTTTACTCATAGATTAGTCAATAAGAATTTGGTTAGGTGAAGGGAGTAACAGCATGTAGTAGAGGTCAGATCAGAATAACCAGACTACACCATAAACTGAAAGATTTTCTAAACTCAACCCACCATTTCAAAGGATACAGTAGCAGAGACAGGGGTCTGGGGACCACATTTTCAGGGGTCATCGAGGTCAACTGGCATAACTAGTCTTTTACTAAGTGAGTCTTTTGCACCCCATATTGGTGAGTGGAGTCTGGGATCTTAAAAACTAGCAAGGTGCCATCTAAGGAACACCAAAATGTCCCAACAGATGATGACCAAGAACATCACAAGGAAAAAGAGCCCAGTAGACAGAAGGACTCATGAATGCGAGACCACATCAGTATTAGACCAGAAGATTAAGATGGTACCAAGCTACCACCAAAGGCAGTCATGATGGGGGACACAATGTAAAGTCCCTGATGTAGCATGAGAAAGAAAGCTGTGCAGTTCAAGAACTCTACTAAAAGACCAGAACTGATGCTCTGACAGCACAAGGATCCACTAGGAACATGTCCCCTAGATTCAGTGCTGGCCGAGACCAGAAACCAGTAGAGAGGTCAACTCTTCAGAGAAGAATGGACTGGACTCAGGACACAGTGTGAGCATGTAGTATGGTTATTTTATGGTTTTATAATTTATAGGAGGCTGTCCTAGTGGTTTCCTTAAGGATGGGAGAGGAGGGTGGAGAGGACAGGAGACGTGTTCATTAACAGGATGCTAGAAGCAAAGAATGAAAAGAAGTGTGCTATCACAGGGTGAGGAAAGCTGATGGATTTGCAGATAGGAAGGCACACAAAATTGATTTTGATTGTGTACTTTCACTGAATCATAATAAAAAAAGAGGAGGGCGGAGTCAAGATGGCGGACTAAGCACAGATCTCCCTCTATCCCTCTGGAAACCAAGACCTGAATTGATAATCAAACAGAGCCTCCTGATGACCTAATCAGCCCCAGGACACGGCACAGGACTGTTAATTTGGACTTCGTACCACTGAGTGAAAAACCTCCTTTCACTGACTCCCGCTCCTGGCTAGCTCTGGCTCTCACGGACTGAAGGTAAACGCACCATTTTGACTTTTTTTTCTCTGTCTTGGCCAGCGGGTGGAGCTAGGTCTTGCCTGGCAGCTAGACTCAGACGCACTGCTGGGGGGGATAGGCAGGCGAATTCTCATATTTTGAGAGCCAGGCTTAGGACTCTGTTAATCTAGCCACTTTGGGCCTGCCTTTTAATCACTGCCACAGTGGGGTTTGTAAAGAATCGTACTGCCAGTGTGCGGGACACTGTGTTGGATATGGAGATTTTAGCGGGACCTAATTCTTAGCCTGGGAGCCAGTGCCTGCAAACAGGACAGTGCTTCTCCAACAGAAAAGCAGTAATTTACACAGTGTCGCCTACATGGGGGCCCTGCAACAGAAGCAGAGGAATCACTACCTCTCGGCACTTTTAGCCCCTCTACTTGACGCCTGTGTGGAGGGTGCCATCTTGGATACGTTGGCAACAGCTGGACCTAATTCTTAGCTTGGGAGCCAGAGCCTGCCCACAGGAGAGTGCTTTTCTACCAGAAAAGCAGTACCTTATACAATGTCACCTAAAGCTGGGCCCTGTCAGCAGAGGCCAACAGGGCAGTAGCATTACTGTATTCTGAACTAGTTTGTATCATCTGGGGTTGGATATAGAGGTGCTTACTTTGCCAGTTGGGAAGAGGGACCTTTATACCTGAAAACGTGACTGAAATGGGACATGGTCAGATACCTTTTGCTTTACACTTTAAGACAGCCTAGAGAAACATCTGCAGTCTATCCTCACAGTATCTCTTCCAGCCTCTACTTACTCACATGGGACCCAAAAAGCAACAGACACTTGTGGCACACAAGAAATCACTGATGGTTACAGAGGCTCCCAAACAAAGCAACAAAGGAGTTTTCCAGATGAAGAAACGTTTATGAAAGCATCAGAAAGTGAATACAAAATGATACATACAGAGCCCTTCTAGACATTATACAAAATTCAGCTGAAAAAAAGGAAAAATTAAACGAGCTGTTCAATCTGATGGAACACCAGTATTCTGAAATCCAACAGATCAAGAACAAAATCAAAGACATAGAAACTTCCGTGCAAAGCCAAGAAAACAGAATGGAACAAATGGAAAAAAGAATTTCTGACTTGGAAGACAGAGCTACTGATGCCAGTGTCTATGAGCAGAAATCAGAAAAAAGAAATAAGAAAAATGAAGAAGCATTAAGAAGCATGTGGGACACTATTAAGAGGAACAACCTTCGATTAATTGGAGTCTCTGAATAGGGTGAGACAGCTGAGAACACAGAGAGTATCGTTGCTGACCGCTGACAGAAAACTTCCCAGAAATCATGAAGAGAATATAGACATCTCAGACGCATGTCATACGCCACCCAATGTAGATCTCAAAAGAAAGACTCCAAGACATATTATAATCAAGCTTAACAAAATGAAACGTAAGCAGCAACTCTTAAAGGCAGCAAGACTCAAAGCAAAGCTAACAATCGGAGGGAAACTCTGTAGGTTATCGTCAGATTTCTCAGCAGAAACCATGCTGGCACGGAGACAGTGGCATGACACATTCAAAGCCTTGAAGGAGAAGAACTTCCAACCAAGAATTATATATCCTGCAAAACTATCTTTCAAATATGAAAATGAAATGAAGACATTCCCAGATAAACAGAAACTCAGAGACTTTCTAAAAACCAAACCAAAACTACAAGAAATACTGAAAGAAGTTCCTGGCTTTGGCCTAGAACAACAGAACCACTAACTTTATATTTTAGAACGACATACTACTCAAAACTCTACTCAGTTAGGGAAGGCTTGAAAGTCAATCACAGCTTTAATATGGAAAGAAGCAATCCAGTGATCATCATGAAATCTATGGTGCCATCATAGTAAAAAGAGGGATGTACTACAGTCATTATAGTCCTTCGAGATGGAGAGGAAGATGATAAGACTGGTAGTAATTAAAATTGGGTTTATATGTAGTTTATTAAGGGGGATTATAGGGACAGCTGTAAAGCACAACAAAGATGTATCATATCATTTCAAGAAACGTAACACAGGAGTCTCAACAACTACAAAACCAGCTCTGAAAAAGGTGAAAAATCAACTCACAAAAAAGAATGTCCCAGAACAGACTAATAAGAACAACAGAGAAAACATCAACATAAAAATAAACATATCACAATGGCAGCAGTGAACACATACCTATCAATAATTACATTGAATGTAAATGGACTGAACGCTCCAGTAAAGAGACATCGAGTGATGGCTTAGATCAAAAGACATGACCCATCCATATGTGGTCTACAAGAAACTTACTTGAGACCTAAAGATAGGAACAAACTGAAAATTAAAGGATGGAAGAATATATATCAAGCTAACAATGAACAAAGAAGAGCAGGGGTAGCAATTCTAATCTCAGACAAAATCAATTTTAATGTCAAATCCACCATTGTGGACAAAGATTGACACTATTATTGCTGAAAGGTTCAGTACATAGGCAACACTTAACTATATTAAATATTTATGCACCTAATATCAGAGCACCTAAATATGTCGAAGAAACACTGACCACACTCAAAAGAGAGTTAGATGACTCCACTATAATAGTGGGAGACTTCAACACTCCACTCTCAATGCTGGACAGATCATCTAGAAAAAAACTCAATAAAGATACAGAAGACCTCATTGCCACAATTAACCAATTAAACCTCATTGATATATACAGAACTTTCCACCCATCAGCAGACAACTACACCTGCTTCTTCAGTGCACATGGAACATTCTCCAGAATTGACCATGTGTTAGGACATAATGCAATTCTCAACAAAATCCATACCACTGAATTACTGCAAAGCATCTTCTCAGATCATAAAGCCATAAAAGTCGAAATCAACAGCATAAAAAACATAGATAGAAAGTGGAACTCTTGGAAACTGAACAACATCTTGCTCAAAAAAACATGAGTTATAGAAGAAATCAAGGATGAAATAAAGACACTCATGGCTTCCAATGAGAATGAAAACACTTCGTACTAGAACCTATGGGATACAGACAAAGCAGTGTTCAGTGGTCTGTTTATCTCCATAAATGCACACATCTGGATGGAAGAAAGAAACCAAATCAAGGAACTAACCCTACAGCTTTAACAAGTAGAGAGAGAACAACAGAGGAACCCCTCAGGCACTAGACGAAACCAGATCATAAAGATTAGAGCAGAGTTAAATGAATTAGAGAATAGAAAAACAATTGAAAAAGTTGAAAAGGCCAAAAGCTGGTTTTTTGAAAAGATCAACAAAATTGACAAACCACTAGCTAAATTTGCTAAAGAAAATCAGGAAAGGAAACAAATAACCCAAATTAGAAATGAGAGGCAAGTGGTCACAACAGATGGAACAGAAATCAAAAATATCAGAATACTATGAAAGACTGTACTCTAACAAATTTGAAAACCTAGAGGAAATGGACAAATTTCATGACTCATACCACCTACCCAAATTATCACAAAGTGAAGCAGAACAACTTAATAAACCCATCACAAAGGAAGAGATTGAAAAGGTCATCAAATCAAAGTCTGGGCTCAGATGGCTTCACTGCAGAATTCTACCAAGCTTTTAGAGAAGAGTTATCTTCAATACTACTGAGACTATTTCACAGCATAGAACTGGATGGAGTACTTCCAAACTCATTCTATGAAGCCAGTATAACCCTGATACCAAAGCCAGGGAAAGATTCAAAAAAGAAGGAGAACTACAGACCACTATCATTCATGAATCTAGATACAAAAATCTTCAACAAAATTCTTGCCAATAGAATACAACAACATATCAAAAAAACAATCCATCCTGACCAAGTTGGATTCATACTAGGGATGCAAAGCTAGTTCAACATCAGAAAAACAATTAATGTGATTAACCACATAAATGACACAAAAGACAAGAATTACCCGATTTTGTCCATTGATGCAGAAAAGGCATTTGATAAAGTCCAACATCCATTCATGCTAAAAACTCTTAGCAAAATAGGCACAGACGGAAAATTCCTCAACTCAGTAAGGGCCATTTATACAAAGCCAATTGCCTACATCATCTGAATGGAGAGAGACTGAAAGAATTTCCCCTGAGAACAGGAACTAGACAAGGATGCCCACTCTCACCTCTCTTATTCAACATTGTACTAGAAGCTCTAGCCAGAGCAATTAGAAAAGACCAAGAAATAAAGGGCACCTGCAACGGCAAAGAAGAAGTCAAAATCTCCCTGTTTGCAGATGATATGATTGTATATGCAGAGAATCCCAGAGAATCTATAAGTAAACTACTCAAACTGATAGAAGAGTTTGGCAAAGTCTCAGGATACAAGAGAAACATAATCAGTAAGGAATCCTAATCAGTAGGATTCCTTTATACCAACAACGAGACTGTCAATGAAGAAATCATCAAACCAATACCATTTACTATAGCCCCTAAGAAGATAAAGTACCTAGGAATTCATCTAACCAGAGAAATAACAGACCTTTACAAAGAGAACTAAAGCCCTTACTACAAGACACTAAAAGAGATTTAGACAAATGGGAAAACATACCCTGCTCATGCATAGGAAGACTTAACATTGTGAAAATGTCTATTTTACCCAAAGCAATCTACTTACATAATGCAATCCCAATACAAGTTCCAACATGATTTTTTAATGAGATGGAGAAAGAAATCACCAATTTTGTTTGGAAAGGGAAGAAGCCCCGGATAAGTAAAGTACTACTAAAGAAGAAGAACACACTGGGAGGCCTCTGATTACCCGACCTTAGAACATACTACACTGTCACAGTCGTCAAAACAGCCTGGTACTGGTACAAGAACAGACAGATCAATCAGTGGAACAGAATTGAGACCCCAGAGATGACACCATCTGCTTATGAACAGCTGATATTTGACAAAGGCCCCAAGACATTAAACTGGGGTAAAAGCAGTATCTTCAACAAACGCTGCTGGAAAAATTGGATATCCATCTGCAAGAAACTGAAACAAGATCCATATCTTACACCTTATACAAAAACCAAATCCAACTGGATAAAAGACCTAAATATCAAACCTAAAACGATAAAGCTCATCCAAGAAAAGATAGGAACAACAATGGAAGTTTTAATACAGAATGTGGACAGACTCCAAAATCTGTCAGAAAAACCACAATCAACAGAAGAGAAAATAGATAAATGGGAACTATTAAGAATCAAACGCTTTTGCTCATCCAAAGACTTTACGGACAGAATTAAAAGAACACCTACAGAATGAGGAAAAATATTTGGAAACTCTATGTCAGACCAATGCCTGATCTCCATAATCTATAAGATACTACAAAATATCAATAAGAAAAGATAAATCATCCAATTAAGTGATGGGCAAAGGAGATGGACAGACATTTCTCTAAAGAGGAGATCCAGGCAGCCAAAAAACACACACGGACATGTTCATGATCTTCAGTTATTAAAGAAATTCAAATCAAGAGTACAATGAGATACCATCTCACCCCAACAAGGTTGGCCGTGATCCGAAATCACAAAACAACAAATGCTGGAGAGGCTGTGGAGAAAGTGGAACCCTCCTACACTGTTGGTGGGGTTGCAAAATGGTCCAGCCTCTTTGGAAAGCAGTCTGGCGCTTCCTTAAAAAATGGATATTGATATACCATTTGACCCTGTAATTCCACTACTTGGGATATATCCTACACAATCAAGGCCTTTCACACCAATGGACACATGCACAAGAATGTTTATTGTAGCACAGTCCACGATAGCGAAAAGATGGAATCAACCCAGATGCCCAACAACACAGGAATGGATAGGTAAACTATGGTATATATACTCAATGGAGCACTACACAATGATGAAAAATAATGATGATTCCAGTGAGCATCTCCTAACCTGGTTTCAACTGGAAGACATTATGTTGAGTGAAAGTAGTTAGCAACAAAAGGACACATATTGTATGAGACCTCCATGATAAGATCTCAAAAACAGACTTGTATATAGAAGAAAAGACTCTTTGACAGCTGCAAGGGACGGGGTAGGGAGGGTAAGGGGGCAGAGGGTTTAGGTTAGATAGCTGCTAGAAATCTGTTTGGGTGAAATTGGTGATAGTACACACTAGAAACAAGAGCAATATTAAGTGGACTTCAGCATAACTTGAATACTCCTTCCATCTTAACCCAATATTGCAAGGACAGAGTAGCTGGGGTAGGGGGCAGGGGACCATGGTCTTAGGCGAATTCCAGGCCAATTGGCACAACTAGTGTTTTGCTAAGAGGGCTCGCTACATCCCATATTGGTGAGGGACATCTGGGGTCTTAAAAGCTGCCAAGCTGCCATCCGAGGGCACAGCAAATGGTCCCAACTCAGCAGGAACAGATGCTCACCAAGGACCAAAATGACATGGGGTAAATACAACCCAGAAGATAGAGAGACTCACATGAGTGGGTGCCTACATTGATTTGGGACCAGAAGAACTGGATGGTGCCCGGCCACCACCAGTGATAGTTGCACTGGAGCTCACTAGGTTGAGTCTAACTGGCAACACAAGAATAAAAAGGGGTGCATCCTGAGATCTCCACTAAAAGTCCTCAATTGATGGTCCAGCAGTTTCAGGGTTCCCCTGGGGGCACGGCCCCTGGCCCTGATGCTGCCCTTGCCCATAAATCATAACGAAGCTCCACTCTTCAGACATGAATGGATTGGACTTGGTGATGCAGAGTGACCATATATCGGATGCACTTTATGGTTCTACACATCTATAGGATATCATTCTGCTGACCTCTGGCTGGTGGAGGGAGAGTGGGTGGAGGGGAGGGGAAAGGAGACTGTTGGGAGGATGAGACATGTATGGAGCAGAGGGGAATAGTGAGCTGTCACCAGACAAGGATAGCAGTGGAAGCTGCACATAGGTGGGCATGTAAATTTATACAGGAATGTACATTTGCACTCAGTCATATTAAATACATAAATAAAATAAAAAAGAAAACATGAAGTCTCAGCGAATAGAAAACCAGCAACAGTGAAAAATATAGACATAAAACACATAAAAATGACTCAGCACAGAAAGTTCAGTGTAACAAAGGAAATGTCAACAATGCACACAAAAGCATCCAAATGACAGCACTAAATGCATGCCTATCAACAGTTACACTGAATGTAAATGGATTACAAGCACCAATCAACAGATAGAGAGTGGCAGAGTGGATAAGCAAACACAATAGATCTACATGCTTCCTAGAAGAATCACAACTTCAAGATCCAAAGTAAGACTCAAAGGATGGAAAAAGCACATAAAACAAACAATGTCAGAAAAAGAATGGGTGTGGCAAAAAATAATTTGTCATAAATTAGCCTTTAAAGTAGAATTCACCACAAAGGATAAGGAAGAGCACTATATAATGACTAAAGGGTCAATACTTCAGCAGGACATAACCATAGTAAATATTTTTCCACCCAATGATAAGGTTCATAAATGCATAAAATGAACGCCAACAGTATTAAAAACAGAATTAGACAGCTCCACAATAAGAGTAGGAGATTTCAACATACTTTTGGAAAAGGACAGAACATCTAGAAAGATACTCAATAAAGACATGGAACATTTAAATGCCACAATCAAACAACTTGACCTCATAGACATATACAGAACACTCTACCCAATAGCAGCCAAATATATTTTTTTCTCAAATGCACATGGAACATTCTGTAGACTAGACCATATATTAGGCCATTAAGGAACCATTAACAAAATTCAAAGCACTGAAATATTGGAAAGCATCTTTTCAGATCATAAAGCCATAAAAGTAGAAGTCAACAGAAAAAAACAAGGGAAAAAAAAATGAAACACATGGAAATTCAACAATGCCTTACTCAAAAACCACTGGGTTCTAGACTATCAAGGGTGGAAAAAAATAATTTCATAGAATCAAAAGAGGACAGAAATACATTCTACCAGAACTTTGAGACATAGCAAAGACAGTGCTCAACTGTCAGTTTATTTCAATAAACGCACACATCCAAAAAAGAAGAGGCCAAATCAAAACATTAACACTATAACTTGAACAAGCAGAAAGAGAGCAGAAAAAGGAAACCTGCAGACACCAGAAGAAAGCAAGTAATAAAAATCAGAGTAGGACTAAATGAATTAGAGAATAGAAAAATGATTGAAAGCATTAACAAGACCAAAAGCTGGTGCTTTGAAAAGATCAACAAAATTGACAAACCACTGGTCAAACTGCCCCTAGGGTCACCATGAGTCGGATCCGACTCGATGACACTTGGCTTTGGCTGGCTGGTCAAACCAACAAAAGATAAACAGTAGAGGAAGCAACTTACCCAAACAAGAAATGAGACCAGTGATATCACAACAGACCCAACTGAAATTTAAAAAAAGGTAACAGAATCCTATGAAAAATTGTACTTTAACAAATTTGGAAACCCAGAGGAAGTGAACAAATTTCTAGAAATACACTACTTACCTAAACAAACACAGAGGCATAACAATTAAATAAATCCATCTGAAAAGCAGAGGTTAAAAAGATAATTAAAAAAACATTCCCAATCAAAAAAAGCCTTGGCCCTGAGGGCTTCACTGGATAATTCTGCCAAAATTTCAGAGAAGGTATCTCAGAGTATACAAAAGGACAGAATACTCTAAAACTCATTCTAAGATGCCAGCATAACCCTTATAACAAAACCAGGTAAAGAAAGCACAAAAAAGGGAAAATTACAGACCAATATCTCTCATGAACTTAGATGCAAAAATCCTCCACAAAATTCTAGCAACAGAATTCATTAATATATCAAAAGAAACCTATTCACCATCACCAAGTAGGATTCATGCTAGGGATGTAGTGATAGTTAAACATTAGACAAACAATCAATGATAATCAACCACACATAAAACAAAAGACAAGAATCACACGATTCTATCAATTGATGCAGAAAATGCATTTTATAAAGACCAACATCCATTCATGTTAAAAACTCTCAATAAAATAGGGAAAGAAGGGAAATTCATCAGCATAATAAAGGGTATGTCTACTAACTGAAAGGTCAGCAGTTCAAATCTGCCAGATGCTCCTTGGAAACTCTATGGGGCAGTTTTACTCTGGCCTCTAGACCTGCTATGAGGCCTGACTCGATGGCAGTGGGTTTTCATAAAAAGCCAATAGCCAACATGATCCTAAATGGAGAGTCTAAAAGCATTCCCCTTCAGAGCAGGAACCAGACAAGATGCCCTTTATTCCCACTTTTATTCAATCATTGTGCTGGAGGTTTAAGACAGAGCAATTAGGCTAGAAAAAGAAATAAAAGGCATCCAAGTTGGTAAGGAAGAAGTAAAAATATCTCTATTTGCAGATGATATGATCTTAGAAAGAAAACCCTAAAGAATCCACCAAAAAACTACTGGAACTAATACAAGAGTTCAGCAAAGTATCAGAATACGACATAAACACATATAATAAATCAGTTGGATCTCTTCATATCAACAAACAGATCATCACAGAGTAAATCACCAAATCATTACCATTTACGATAGACCCCGAAGAAGACAAAATACCTATGAATAAATCTAACCAGAGATGGAAAAGACCTATACAAAGAAAATTACATGACTCTACTGCAAGAAAACAAAAGAGACCTACATAAGTGGAGAAACCTACCTTGCTCATGGATAGGAAGATTAAACATTGTGAAAATTATTGTTCTAGCCAAAGCGATCTATAGATACAATGTAATCCCAATAAAAACTCCAATGACATTTTTTAATGATATAGACAAAACAAAACTACAATCAATAAATAAGGAAAGTAAATACTGAATGTCTCCCAAACCACAGACAATACCAAAACACATTTTTAAAAAAGAAAACAAATGAACAGAACAGAATGGGATGGTTCCAATTGGTGTTCAAAATAAAATGCCAGATGATCTCCTAGTAGAAGAAAAGGCACTGGAAATACCTGATAGGGAATTCAAAGCTAAAATTCAGTGTTATCCAAGAGATGACTGAAAAAGTAGATGAAAATAGGGGAGAAAAGACAAAATCATACAAAAGACAGGCAAAACAATGGAATAAATAATGAAAATAATACAGGAACAGAATGCCAAAAGAGACGCAAAACTAGAAATCACACAAAAAGAAAAACTAGAAATCTAAAACATAAACAACAAAATTTCAGAAATGGACAGTGTCAGAGGAGGTTTGAGGAGTAGGTTTGAAAAGGCAGAAGACAGAATCAGCAAAATTAAAGACAAATTCTTGGAAACCATTTTGTTTGAGGAAAAATCAGAGAAGAGAAAAATGAAGGAATCTTGAGAACAATGTGGGATACAATCAAAAACAAAAATGTAGAAGCGATTGGACCTCTAGAACAGGAAGAGAAAACTGAAATCCAAGAAAGGAGAAAATGGATTGAATTGTGTCCCCCCCCCCAAAGGTGTGTAGCCATTTGGCTAGGCCATGATTTTCAGTATCGTGTGATTTTCCCACATGTTGTAAATCCTGCCTCTATAATGTTAATGAGGGAGGATGGATGATATTTGTGTTAGTGGAGGCAGGACTCAATCTGTAAGACTGTATTGTGCCTTGAGTCAATTTCTTGGAATCTAAAGGAAAGGGAAGCAAGCAGAGACTGGGGGACCTCATACCATCAGGAAAGAAGCAGTACCAGGAGCTGAGTATATCCTCTCAACCTGGGGTCCCTGCATCTGAGAAGCTCCTAGTCAAGTGGAAGATTGATGAAAACAGCCAACAGAGGAAAACTTTCCCTGGAGCTGATGCCCTGAATTTGGACTTTTAGCCTACTCTTCTGTAAGAAAATTAATTTTTATTTGTTAAAGTTACTCAGTTGTAGTATTTCTGTTACAGCATCACTAGATGACTAAGACAGGATGTCATGGTTGGAATTGTGTCCCCCCAAAAATGTGTGCAGCCACGTGGCTGGGATATGGTTCCCAGTATCTTGGGACTGTTCTCCATTGTGTGGTTTTGCTAACCTGTATGTTAAAGGATTAGGGTGGGGCTGTGAATTCCTGCTGTGTGGGGAGTTTCCCTGGAGTATGGCTTGCCCCACCCTTAATGCTTTTAGCTTGCAAGGAATAAAAGGAAAAAGAAACAAAGGACAATTTGAGAACCTTGCTACCATCAAGCAAGCAGCACCGGGAGCAGAGCGCGTCCTTCAGACCAGAGGTTCTTGCGTGAGGACGCTCCCTGGACAAAGACTGATGCAATACCGGACTTTCCTCCAGAGCCGATAAGGAGAAAGTCTTTTTCTGGAGCGGACACCCTGAATATGGACTTGCAACCTACCAGACTGTGTAAGAATAAATCTTTCTTTGTTAAAGTCATCCACTCTGTGGTATTTCTGTTAGAGCAGCCCTAGCTGACTAAAACACAGGATCACTGAAGAATTATAACAAAAAACTTCCCTAATATCATGAAAGGTGAAAGGCTGACCATCTGCAAAGCTCAATAAATCCCATATAGAAGAGATCCCAAAAGAAAAATCACCAATACATATCATAATCATACTCATTATAACCAAACTCAGAGAAACAAACTCAAGAGTAGCTTGAGAAAAGCAAAAAGTCACATAAAGAGGAGAAACAATAAGACTAAGCTCTGATCAACTGACAGAAACCACATAGGCAAGAAGGCAATGGGAAAATATACTTAAAACCTTGAAAGAAAGAAACTGCCAACCCAAAATAATGTATTCTACAAATCTCTCACTCAAATCGAATATGATAGCAGTATCAGGGCACTTTGAGATAAACAGAAATTAAGGGAACATATAAAAACCAAATGAAATTTACAAGAACTACTAAAGGAAGTCCTTTGGTTAGAGAACCAACAACATCAGACAATAGACTGAGTCTCTGAGGCAAAACTACATTAGCCACACACATACCTGAGAAATCAACTCTCCAACTCTCCAAGATTAATCAAAGCTAAAAGATCTACAACAGGGAATCAGTAAATGAAAACAATGTCAGAACAATAAAAGAAGGAACAAACAGTGTAGGTATAGAACTCTCAAATGGAGAGGAAGTCAAGATAATACTAAGTAATAAAAGACTGGTTTACATTTAGCAAAATAAAAGTAAATTTCAAGGTAACTGCAAAAAAAGTTAACAAACTCACCCATCAAAATAAAGAAGAGAACAAAGTCTTAGTGAGCACAAAATTTACAAAAATGAAACAAAAACAAACCAACAGAAAAACATACACACACAAAAAGAATTCAACACAGGAAAGAGGAACAAAGAAAATGTCAGCAACACACACAAAAGGCACTACGAAGTGGCTGTATTATTACTCACACCTATCAATAATCACACTGAATGTAAATGGCCTAAATGTACCCAAAGGTTCCTCTTCATCTATGAAATCTAGAATATAAGTTTTCTGCTTCCAAAGCTTCAATAGCAAAATAGGCACAACTTAGACATTTCTAATACCAATGGAAGAAATTGCATAGAAAAAGGCATTAACAGACACCAAGCAAATTAGCAGAGCACATCACATTAGCCTTTGAGGCTTTGAAAATAATCTTCCATTCTCTGAGACTTTTTACCCAACAGCGCTGCTCTCCAGATTCTAGGTATTGGCCACACTCTAGATTCTGAATGGAGGTCCTTTGGCCCTGGGCTACAACTCTGCCTTCCAGGCCCAATGGGACAACAACACTGCTCCCTGGACTTTAGGTGCACCATTTTCCCAGTCCAACTGACTGGAGATCTTACCACCTTACCATGGCAGGCCCCTTCTTCTGCCCCTTGGACATGGCAGTCTTGCCCCCTCAGATCTGGGCAGCAGATCTGGCCCTATCCCACTAGCACTATGGATGGAAGTGAGTAGGTGAACATCTGATTCTTTGAAACCGAGGAGGCTGTGGCCCCACTCTTTGAAGCCCTGGAGTCCACGGTTCCACCCTTAGAAACCCCTGAGGTCATGGCCATACCTTTTGAGACTGAGGTAGCTCAGCTTCTTGTGCTCCTTGTCTCTTTAGCCTCTGCTTCCTGTGGTCTCTTGGCCCAGGCTTCAGGCCTGCCTCTGCCCTGAATCAGAAAGTGTTCCAAGGATCTGTAGCCCCTAACTCCCTCTGCTGGTTTCTTTCTTCTATATCTAAAGAGAGTACCTCAAGGCACAGTACAGTCTTACCCATTGAGTCCTGTCCCCCCAACACAGCTGCCACTCATCCTCCCTCACTAACATCATAGAGGCAGGGTTTACAGCATATAGAAACATCACATAATACCAGGAATCATGGCTTAGTGAAATGGAGACACACATTTTTGGGGGACGCAATTCAATCTATGACATATAACAACTAAAAGGACAATCCATCTTGAAGACATAACCATAATAAACATCTATGTAACCAGTGACAGGGTTCCAAAACATGCAACAAACCTTAACTGTACTAAAAAGAAAATTGACTGCTCCACAATAATAGGAGACTTCAAACACGCCACTCTTAATAAAGGACGGAACATTTAGAAAGTAACTCAGCAAAAATACAGAAGATCTAAAGGCCACAATCAACCAACTTGACCTTAAAGACATATACAGTACATTCCAGACAACAAGAAATTACACCTTCTTTTCCAATGCACATGGAACATTCTCAAGAATAGACCACATCTTGGGCCACAAAGCAACACTCAACAAAATCCAAAACATTTGTAGATAATACAAAGCATCTTATCAGATCATAATGCTATAAAAGTAGAAATTAATAACAGGAAGAGCAAGGAAAAAAAATCATGTGGAAATTAAGTAACATTTTGCTTAAAAAGCATTGGATAATAGAAGAAATCAGTGATAGAATGAAAAAATTCCTAGAATCAAACAAGAATGAAAATACACTTAGTTATCTGATGTTATTCTGGGCACCAGCTCCAGGGAAGGCTTTCTCTATCTATCAGATCTGGGGGAAAGTCCTTGTTATCAGACATTTCCTGGCCCAGGAGCATCTCAACACAAGAAGCTCAGGTCCAAAGGACACACCCTGCTCCCAGTGCCAATTTTTTGGTGGTATGACATCCCCACCATTCTGCTTGCTTCCTGTTCCTTTTATCTCTTGTAAGATAACAGATGGTACAGGCCAAACCCCAGAGAAATTTCCTTTACATTGTTGGATCAGAGATACACATTTAGTAAGGGTCCACATAATCCTCTTGAACATAATCCAATCTTGCCCGATTCACCACAGGCAGATACTAGGGTGTACAACATACAGAAATATTACAATCACAAAATAGAGGACCACCCCACAATACTGAGAATCATGGCCCAGACAAACTGCTACAAACATTTTGGGGGCTAAAAATTCAATCCATAACATCATCATACTAAAACTTCTAGGACAGAGCAAAGGCAGTGCTCAGATGTCAATTGATAGCAACAGATTCACATATCAAAAATGAAAGGGACAAAATCAAAACATTAGTTACACAACACAAACAAATAGAAAGAGAACAGCAAAACAAGCCACAGGCACCAGGAAAAAGGAACTAATAGAGATCAGAACAGAAATAAGTGGAAAACCAGAATGGATCACAAAAACAAAAGATGGTTTTTTCAAAAGATCAACAAAATTGATATGACACTGGCCCAAGTGACGAAAGAAAAACAGGAGAGGAAGCAGATAAATCAAGTAAGAAATATATATATCTTGAACTTGTGTCCTGAAATCTTGCTGAACTCACTTGTTCTAGTTCTTGCCTCCTAATGTGGGTGTAAAATCATCTTTCTGCTGGGTGCTTCTGACAGCAGGGAGTTAAAGGGAAAAACTGGAACACTGTGTGGCCCTTTTACCACTACCTCATTGATGCACAGCAGCTGGAGAGCTCAACTCTCCACTAGACTTTGCTGACATGGTAGGCAGAAGTATGAAATCTAGTGGTGGATAGAACAGCCTCATACTATCTCCTTAAGTCTTTTTGCTACTAGGTGGGCATGGAGGTTCAGCCCACTGCAGGACCCCACTAGCAATCATTTGCAGGGGAATCAGAGTGTGCCCCTGTTTCTTAAAGGTAGAGGTGGGTGAAAAGGAAGATTAACTTCCTGGTTGGATCTACTGACATCATGTAAAGAAATGGGGGTGTGGTTTACTGCTAAAAACGTTTTCTGCTGTTAGCATACTCTTTTTTTCATCCTTCAGCTAAATGGAACAGGCTTTTCTTGGATCTTTTCATCTATGTCTGTTGGAAGTCCCAGGTGGGACACTTCTGCAGCATCCATATAACAAGCAACAAGGACATTTAGGAAACTCACCATCTTGTCTTTTCTTATGTCTTGGAACCTGTAGGCAGCTGGCCTTCTTTTCCTCTTTGAGAGACTTCCTCTGCTCATATGTTGTGTTGTGCCTACTTTTTCTAGTTGTACAGAGGAGGATCTGGAAAGAATGGCCCTTTTCCAACTTTAACAAACTGAAGTCTGTCCTCATTTAATGTAAATGTTCTAAATATTTGATTCCCTTAACATTGCTATTTAGTTGCTCAAAGTCATAATCTTATATTTTAAAGAGTAGCATTACCAGACGACAGACTTGTAAAGATAAGTAGGGATGTCTTTAGGAAGTATGGGGACATCTTGGCCTTACTCTAGTGATGTCTATGAAGGCTGCTCTTTCTCTCCTTTCGTTAGTCACTGTGCCTCAAACAAATACCATGATAAATCTTTTTCCTTTATCTTTCTGTCATGGTCTGAATTGTGTCCCCCCCCAAAATAAGTGTAATAATTTGGCTAGGACATGATTCCTGTATTGTGTGATATTCCTATACATTGTGAACCCTGCCTCTATGCTGTTAACGAGGAAAGATGTACAGTGGTTGTGTTAGTGAAGCAAGACTCAATGTGTAAGACTATATTGTGCTTTGAGGCAGTCTCTTGGGATTTAAAGGAAACGGATGCAAGCAGAGAGTTGGGGACCCCATTTAACCAGGAAAGAAGCAATGCCAGGGGCAGAGTGCATTCTTTGGACCCAGGGTCTTTATACTCCAGGAGCTCCCAGTCCAGAGAAGTTTGACAACAAGGACCTTCTTCCAGAGCCAACAGAGGAAGCCTTCCCCTAGAACTGAGGCCCTGAATTTGGAGTGTGACAGAATAAACTTTTCTTTGTTATAGCCATCCACTTGTGGTATTTCTGTTAGAGTTGTAGCAGTTGATGAAGACATTATCCTTCATCTTTTCTCATACTGCCTGTATCTAAAAGTGACAAATTTTTGTAAACCAATTATGTGTGTGTGTGTGTGTTGACTTGCATACATTTCATTTTCTTCCTAGGCAATGTATTTTCTTCTAGAGACTTTTATATTTTACATGCTTAAAAACTCAAAATATTTGAATCATAGCTTTGGTAAAACGGTAGTGTCATGGATTGAATTATGTACTCCCAAAATGTGTGCATCAGTTTGGCTGGGCCATGATTCCTCGTATTGTGTGATTTTCCTGTTGTAAATTCCGCCTCTATGATATTAATGAAGGAGGACGGGTAGCAGTTACATTGGTGAAGCAGGGCTCGATCTATAAAATTGTATTGTGCCTTGAAGCAACCTCTCAGGATATAATGGAAATGGAAGTAAGCACAGAATTGTGGACTTAATACCATCACACACAGGAAGGAAACACCAGAAGCATAGCACATCCACTGGGCTTGGGGCCCCAGTCCCTGAGAAGCTCCTAGTCCAGCAGAAGATTGAAAACAAGGACCTTCCTCCAGAGCCAACAAAGAAAACCTTCTGGAGCTGAGGCCCTGAATTTGGACTTTTAGCCTACTTTTCCATGAGAAAATAAATTTCTCTTTGTTAAATCCATCCACTGTGATGTTTCTATTATAGCAGTACTAGAAGACAGAATTTGGTACTGAGAGTGGGGTGCTGTTCTAACAATATCTAAAATGTGGAAGCAGTTTTGAAACTGTGAATAGGAAGAGGAGCAGCAGCAGAGAACCTGCAGTGACAGAATGCAGCAGTGGTGAACCAACTGCAGCAGAACCAGGAAACCAATGTAAGGCAGCACTGGAACTGACCCACAGAGTGAGAGAACTGAGTGCCTGTGTGTAGGAGGCTCCCTGGTGGAGTGAGATGCCTCTGAGCACTTATCAGTGGAGCTACTGAGCTTTGGAATACTTGCCTCAGCAGGGCAGATGCAGGCATGTGGGCCAGGCTGAGAGGCCAGAGGAAGAAGAAGCTGAAAAGGCAAAGAGAACAAGAAGCTGAGCTGCCTCAGTCTCAAAATGTTTGGCTATGACCTCACGGGTTCCAAGGGTGGAACCATGGCTTCTGGTGTTTCCAAAGATGGAGTCTCCACTCAGCTGGACTAGGAAAATAGTGCACCCAATGCCAAGGGAGCAGATTTGCTGTCTCAGTGGCCCTGGAAAGTAGAGCTAAAGCCCAGGGCCAAGAGACTCCACTTAAAATCTGGGCCATTGTGTAAAACGGCTCAGAAAAAAGGATTATTTTCAAAGCTTCAAGGGCTAATGGAGTATGTTCTGACTTGCTCGGTGCCTGTTATCCCTTCTTTCCCTGCAATTTTCTCCCATTTGTAATGGAAATGCCTGTCTTGTGCCTGTTCTGCCAGCGTACCTTCAGAAGCAGATAACTTGTATTCTGGCTTTCAGAGATAAAGACGAATTTTTGGATTTTGGACTTGAAGCTAAGACTTTTGTTATGATATGAATGTACTTTGCTTACTGCAAGGATGTGATTTTTTTGGAGGGCCAAAGGATGAAATGTCATTGATAGAATTATGTCCCCTGCAAAATGTGTGTTTCCCTTTGGCTGGGCCATGATTCCTGGTATTGTGTGGTTTTCCTGTATATTGTAATTCAATGAGGCAGGACAGGCAGCAGTTGTATTGGGTGAGGCAAGACTCAATCTGTAAATTCATATGGTACCTTGAGGCAATCTCTTAGAATATAAAGGAAAAGTAAGCTAGCCTAGAGCTGGAGACCTCATACCACCAGGAACGAGGCACAAAGAAGACAGTGTCTTTTGGACTCATTGTCCCTGTGCCTGAGAAGTTCTCAGCCCAGGGGAAGAGTGATGTTGGAGACCTTCCTCCAGAACCAAGTGTCCCCTGGAACTGAGGACCTGCATTTAGACTTTTAGTTTATGTCACGGACTGAACTGTGTTCCCTCCTCAAAAATGTGCACAGCCATTTGACTGGGCCATGATTCCCAGTATTTTATGATTGCCCTCCATTTTGTGATCCTCCTATGTTGCATGTTAAAGAAGATTAGGGTGGGACTGTAAGTTCCATCCTAAGATCCCCTCCCTGCTCCAGTGTAAAGGGAGTTTCCCTGGAGTATAGCTCATATTACCTTTTATCCTTTCATCCCACAAGAGAGAAAACGAAACGGAAGCAAGAAGAGACTGGAAACCTCACACCATCAAGAAAGCCGTACCAGAAGACCATGTCCTTCAGTCCTGAAGTTCCTGTGCCAAGATGATCCCTCGTCAAAGACTAATGCAACACAAGGACTTTCCTCCAAGCCAAAAAAGAGGGAAAGCCTTCCCCTAGAACAGACACCCTGAATTCGAACTCATAGCTACTGGCTTGTGTAAGAAGAAGCTTTTCTTTTTTAAATTCATCCCCTTGTGCCATCTCTGTTAGAGCAGCACTAGCTGACTAAAACAGCCTACTTTTCTGTGAGAAAATACATTTCTCTTTGTTAAAGCCATCTACTTGAGGCACTTCTGTTGCATCAAAATTAGATGACTAAAACAAGTAGTCCCATGGAATTGTGGCTCACCACTTCTAGTCCTGTAATGTTGATTGAGGCAAACCTCCGATTTCTAGTTTTCTTAATAAGGGCAATGACAGGTTTACATCCTTCATAATATTTTGTTAAAACGAGATAAGACAGCTGAAAGTGCTCTGGGAATGGTAAACCATCACCCAGCGTTGCATTACACACTAGCTGCCTCAGGTACATGGACACACTAGACTGAGCAGGAGTCATCTGCTGCTGCTCCCACCTTCTTTGGGGGGTTTCTTCTCTGGCTTCTTGGAACCTTCAGCCTGTTCTACCAACTCACATGAAGATGAGATGACGGACTGGGAATAAGGCCTCTAACCCTCCGAATGCATGTTTCAATTCTGATATTGGTAGCAGGAGCAGTCTTTGTGAAGTAGTGAGATCTCTAACAGAGAAATACAACCACTATCTGCAGAGTTTTAGCTGACCTGAATAATCTCCACCCCACCTTGACCTTGACTACCCCCAATCCAGTTCTCTGGGGATGGTGTTCCCATATCCACAGGTGGCTAGTGTTTTTGAAAGAGGGGAGTGTAGTATACCTGGGAGTAGGAGAGTATATTTAGTGGATACTTGCAAGCATTTGCCTAACATTACCAACACCTTTAAGGGGGAAGTCCTAGAGCACTGAGATGGCAACAATTAACGGTAATAGTACGCCAAAGCCCACATGGCAAATGGACAAAATACAAGACCTATTGGGTTATTATTTTAAATCACTGTGCCAAATGCCAGAAGACTGAGAGATGAGGGAGATAAGTTCTTTACAGCAATCTAGTAAAGGCTGTGATCACATACTCAGTTATAAAGCATGAATATTGCTCTGGTAGTGATGTGTCACAGTTAACACAGAATCAGGTCCAACTGCAAGCCAAATATCAGGTTGCAATTAATGGTCAAGTGCTGATTTACCTGTGCCTTCTCTGCAAGTGTATTTCCTTTAGAACAATTACATTGCTGTGATATAAAGGTTTACTTCAAGGAAGTCTTTGCCTTTACCTGGGTATAATGTCTTTGAAGTCAAGGGCTGTATTTTTTATATCTTTGTATCCATAGTGCCTGATGCATAGTAGGTACTCATCTAAAAAGTACTGACCGAGCACCTAAGTGCCAGATGTTGGAAATACACGACACACAAATTTCCTGCACTCCAGAAGCTTACCTTCTAGTGGAGGAAATGGGTAACTATGATTAAAGACATTGTACGCTGACTTTAAGGAGATGGTTTGTGCTTTGCTTGGACATCTCCAAATGGGTCCCTCAGAGTCTCTTGTCTCTTTGCCACTGAGTTGATTTCAACTCACAGTAACCCTGTAGGGCCAAGTAGAACTACCTCATAGGGTTTCCAAGACTGTAAATCTTCACAGAAACAGACTGCCATATGTTTTTCCCATAGGCTCACTGATGGGTTTCATCAACCTGTAGGTAAGCAGCTGAGTGCTTATACACTTACCACAAGGGCTCTGTTGGAAACCCTTAGGGCTGCAAATTTCGGATAAAAATTATCCACATCGAAACAGTTTGAGTTAGAGTAAATATAAAATCTCCAGTTCTCTATCTCATTGGTCCTACCACAATATGAATTGGTTGTATTGTTCTAGGTAGGCCTTTCTAGTGAGGCTTCAGTCAAGATAACACAGCTTGTACATGCAAGGCACTGGACAATATTTTACATATGTTATCTCAGTGAACGATTCCTTTCTGTTAAAAGAACTTTCATTACCCATCTCCACCCTCCTTTTCCTGCCCCAGGTCTGTCTTGGGCACATTTTCCACAGAAGATAGAGATGCTCTCAAACCATCCTGTATGGTCATCTAGTAGAGCTGTAATATAATTCCTTGTTTGCTTGTCTGTCAGCGACATTCACTAATATAATTTCATCTCCTCATGGCCAGGGAGGCAGCAGAAGGTGATGAACCACATGAGCTCTAAGGGTCAAATACTAACTCCTGTACTAAACATGTCATCTTATGCAAGTTACTAATCTCCCTGATTCTCAGTTTTCTCATCTGCAAAACATAAACACTAATAACAACACTTACTTTGTTGGGAGGATTATAAATAAAGCAAAGCATGTAAAAAACTCAACCTGGTGCCTATCACATAGTATATTCTTATTAAATCTTAACTAAAATATTTTAAAATATTAATTAAAATGGTGCTTGCCACACAGTAGGTATTCAACAAACGTTTGTTGAATGAATTAGTCCTCACTTAATCTCCACTTGAAACCATGTACTCCTTCCACAACGACATGATGCCATATAGATATCATGCCAATTTTATGTAAAAAAAATTTTAGGCTACATAATCAGGTGAAAATTTTGTGCTACTTTTAGATACATGAGTCAGTCTGGAAGAATGCTTAAATACCAAAACACTAAAATTTCAAAGGCATTTTAATGGCTCACTGGAATAACTGACTACACAATAGAATTATTAATGTCCCAGGAAATCCGGGATTAATGTACGGCAACTGAATCCTCTTGTGTGGATTCTGGGAAGTTCTTATACCAAATGCTATGCTCTACAAAAGAGTAATAATGTGATGTTCCAATGTCTTGGATTAAGCACAATACTGTCAATAAGTATCAATTAATTCAAAGTGACACAAAATATTAACAATGGCTTTTAAATGGATATATCAAAGTACTTACTGCTTTTCCTTTTTCGTTTGTATTTTTCTGTCCAAGGTCCTTATCTTGCATTAACATGTTTTAAAAAAATTTAAAAAGAATGAAAAAAATGATTAATTACATAAGGTCAATTGACAAGGGTGTTTTGCAGGCGTGTCTCTGATAGTGAAACTCCACTCCACAGAGGTTCTCCCACCCCTTTTGACCTTTTTACAAATCACAGTTTATCCCAAGCAGTTTGCCAAGCACTGAATCTTGATGCATAAGCAAACCAAGACCTTGGCGAATGCGCAAACCAGGGGGCACTAGAAGAGAAGACACTCTCCAGGCCACAGTTCCACTCAGGCCCCTTTGAAAAGCAACAAGTCTCACTACTGACTTTCTACAAAGAATAACTCAGCATCCAGATCATCAAATTGGGGCATGATAGGGCTCAGTGTGCAGTGTTTCAAGCACCCTCTGGAGACTCAAGGAATAAAAAGGTCTCAGATCCCCTCGGGTGGGGAGTGTGCGGTCCTTTGGCTTCCAGGGCCTGAGTTGTCCCTTGTCTACACAGACAATGAATTCACCACTTCGTGTTTCCTTGCAGTTGGCATCTCTCTTATTTCCATCTACTAATAGGATAGGACAAGAACCTGAGAGGCATTTGATTGCAATAGCCTAGTAGCTAAGAGCCCAAGCTAAGGGCCAAGACTACTTGGGCTCAAATAGTCCCTGCAACTAACCATGTAAGTTTGGACAAGTTATTTTGCTGAGCTCAGCCTCAGTTTCCTCATCCTTCCTCAGAGAGTTGTTGTATGAATTTAATAGGCTAAGGCATCTAACACTATGTCTGGAACATAATAAGCACAAAGTGAATGTAAATTTGGTTGTTAATTGCTATCATTATTCCTGCCTCCTTTGTTTCATCCCCTTGTGTTTGTTGCTTAGTAAATTTGACTGTCATCTTTAATAGTATTGTTGAAATACACAAATTATTAAAATTAAATATTGCAGTTAGGTAATGATGTAATCATCCTCCATTTTGAAATCTGATATAATTGTCTTCCATTTTGTGATGTGCTATAAATCCTAGCCTCTATGCTTATGGTTATGGTTCTATTTGAGAGTGAACTGTCCATTATGTTAATGAGGCAGGTTATGGTGGGGTGTATGTTACTAGATGGTGTGACTCAAATCACCACCCTTATCACCCTATTCGAGTCACATCATTACTTGAGTCATAGCTTTGATCTTACAAGAGATAAAAGGAGAGAGATGTGAGAAAGAAGGATGGCCCACTAACAGCAAGAAGAAGAACTAGGAGTGGAGTGCATTCTTTGGACCTCGGATCCTTGCCCTGAGAACATCCTAGACTCAGGAGATAGAAGGCTATAATGCCAAACATGGTGCAAGATGGCAAGAGCTGACGGGAATCACGGCAGAGAACAAGCAGCAAGAGAATTAGGAGACAAGCGTGAGACCATGCACTGGGTTCCCCATCTACAGAATGAAGCAGCTACAGTGAGTGTGCTGACATACAGAATGAGAGAGTGGGGCACCTTTGTGTCAAGGATTGCTAGTGGGGTGAGATGCTCTTGGACACTTAAGATAATTAAGAGATATGTAACACTTGCCTGGGTAAAGCAGGGGCCAGGCTGAAGGGGCTTAGGGGGTAAAGGGCTGAGGGGCTTAAGGGCTTAGGGGCTGAGGGGCTGGGGGGCTGAGGCACCAAGGGGTTGAGGGGCCAAGGGTCAGACAGAGGACTGCATGTAGGCAAGGCTGAGAAGAGGCTGTCCAGATTGAAGAATTGTATCCTGAGTTATTTCTGATCCTGAATTGTAACCTGCTGTTTCCCTAATCAACCCCATAATTGTGAATATTGTCAGTAAGTGCTGTGTAGCCATTGCAACAAATTATCAAACCTAGCAGAGTAGGAAACAGTGCCATGGGAGGGACAGCTAGGGTCAGACTTGTGAAAAAGGTTGGAGAGAGGTATTTCAGACCTCCACCTCTTAGGAATTAGCCTTGGGCTGTTGAGGCTGATAATGATTCTGTCTCTTCCACTTCAAGTGACAGGAGGTCAGATACCTCCACCTCACAATTTTTACAATGTTATTCGAAGCCATGTTTCACTGGATATTCAAAATATTGCTTTTTACTCATCCTTCTTGAGCTACCTAATTTTACTCTGCCTTGTAGCAGTCAGTTGGGTAATCTGCCAGCACACGTTTGTATACATACCCAACTCTGGAGAGCTGTGTTATAAAAGCAACTTACCCTCTAGATAACTTCATTAACGACCTCTTATTTCCTCATTAATTCAATTCATGAACCTGGTGTAACATCTTACGTAATAAACTAAAAAAAATTATAAAGTAGAGAGTGGATCACCATGATCTTCAACGAACTGTGGTGGTAGAACAAAATGTGTGTAAAAATGTCAGGAACCAGAAGGTCCATAAGAAAGTAGCTCCAAACTAACCAGGCTAAGCACATGCCTCTAATTTGTTTACCAGTTGCCACTGAGTAGATTTTGACTCACAGCAACCTCAAGTGTGTCAGAGTAGAGCTGTGCTCCAAAGAGTTTTCAGTGACTGATTTTTCAGCAGTAGATTGCCAGGCCTTTCTTCCAAGGTGCCCGCAGGTGGACTCAAACCTCTAACCTTTAGGTTAGCAGTCAACTGCATTAACTGCACCATTCATGGTCTCCAGTTTCCTTCCAGGTAATGGTAATTCAAGGAATTCAACAAAAGTGCCACGTGAGCCCTACTAAACACCTTAATTCACTATATTTCATCTTGTATAATGTATTTATAGAAGTTATTGCATTCAGTTATACAAGACTAGTCTGCATGAGCAAACTGGAAAATGCAATGGTATTATAAAACTACTTTAAATGTACATTTAGGGATCTTATTTAAATAGTTATTTTTTAAATCTCTGTTCAGACAAAATTTAGGAATATAGATTTCTGGAGCAGTAGGAGACAGAACAGTCTCCTTGAAACTGCCTCTTTCATTTTAAAGATGAAGCAAACAGAGGGGCAGAAGAAGTTAATGATCTGCACATTGGCAAGTTAGTGAGAGGTAATGAGAAAGTAAACCTTGTGCTTTCTTCTAAAGATTTACTTTTTATTCTGTCAATAAACCACAGATGTTCTTTTCAGTCCTGTGTTTGATTTGGCATTGCTTACAAAGCCTTCTCACTCTTCAAAGGAGAACGGACCACTGGCTTGTTCCATGAACTTCTTCTGCAGAATTTTAAAAAACTAATCAGCCTGTCCATACATCAAACACTTCATCCATAAAACTAGGATAATAGGGTCAACCTCCCAGGTATGCTGGAGGATTAAACCAGTTAACATGTGAAGATTAAATAAAGCAATAAAAGGCAACAGCAAAGAATTATTGAAATATTCATCCTTATTTTCTAATTCCACTCTTTTACTTTTAAAATGGAAAAATGGAGGCCTTTGTAAGACAAATGACTGTCCAAGTCCAGGTAGATGTTATTGGCAAGCAGGCATGAGATCTAGGCTTATCCCTCATTAATATTTTCTATTACTTGATAGAATAATTTCCTGTTTTCAAGGAATAGTTGGAAATAATAAAATAATGAGCTGGATGTCCTATCAGATTTACTTCAAAAGTTCTTCAGTGGTTAGGAGAATTCAAAGGACATTAGAAAAATGTTTTGGAGGTATCAGATTATGGGTATCCAAGTATCTAGATTTCCCCAAATGTCTTACTACTTCTGAATGTTATTGTAAATGGTCACATATTCTTTCAGAATAAATATCATTCATTTAAAAATGTTCTTAGTATTTAGAGTATTAGTTTCTGGAACTGACACCTTACGTCCAAAATAGCTTCCCGTGCTCCAGTGTATGCTCTAGACCTGTTGTCACTGTGTGGGAAAGTGTAGGAATGCCTATGTGGCTAAAGCATTCAGTCCTGGTCACTATTGTTCTATTCAAGATAAGCCAAATTTCTGGTACTTCATTCTGTAAGTCCTTAATTAAAAACATACTTCTCAATCACATTTTCCTCTGTTTCTCAGCCCTATAAATCCTTCATTGGAGAGTGTTTTATACAATCCAAGGATGCTTGTTCATCTTCACTCTCAAATGCTCTTCTAGCTTTATTCTCTTCCTCTTCATTAGCTTGCTGCATTCACTTCTGGGTGGATATTCAATAACTACACAGCTAGGACTATTCCAGTTGTTAAAATATTAAAATACTACTCTACTGATTGGTAAAGAACTGCTGCCTCCCGATGTTCATGTGTGTATTCACACACATTGCTCTGGCTGCCTTGACTCTGCTAGGGATCCCTTCTTCTCCTTCAGCCCCAGCATGGCACTGCACAGGCCTCCAAAACTCTGATTCAAACAGTCATGTCTGATCTGGTTGGTCCATGCCCATGCTGTACTTGTTGTTAACTATTTTAATTATCACCTTTGGGGTTACTTTATGTGAAATATATCCTTATAACCATGTGTTAGAGCAGCCCTAGCTGACTAAAACAGAATATGGGATGTCATGGTTTGAATTGTGTCCCCCCAAAAATGTGTGCAGTCACGTGGCTAGGATATGGTTCCCAGTATCTTGGGACTGTCCTCCATTGTGTGGTTTTGCTAACCTGTATGTTAAAGGATTAGGGTGGGGCTGTGAATTCCTGCTATGGGGGAAGTTTCCCTGGAGTATGGCTTGCCCCACCCTTAATGCTTTTAGCTTGCAAGGAATAAAAGGAAAAAGAACCAAGGACAATTTGAGAACCTCGCTACCATCAAGCAAGCAGCACCGGGAGCAGAGCACGTCGTTCAGACCAGAGGTTCTTGCGTTAGGACACTCCCTGGACAATGACTGATGCAATACCGGACTTTCCTCCAGAGTCGTCAAGGGGAAAGTCTTTCCCTGGAGCGGACACCCTGAATATGGACTTGCAACCTACCGGACTGTGTAAGAATAAATCTTTTTTTGTTAAAGCCATCCACTCTGTGGTATTTCTGTTAGAGCAGCCTAGCTGACTAAAACACCATGTAACTGAACAACTCCTTGAATTAGAAGAACTTCTTCACTAGATAGATCTAAAGGGTGGCCCCAAAGTTTGGAAATACAGATAAATTATAAATGACTTATTAGTGTCATATTATAAAGCATGAAAAATGACATCCAGGTTTCCAATTTTTAAGGTGAACTTTGCTTAATTTTTCTCTGATATTATAATCCACGTGTTTTTCATGCCAATAATCATAAAGCAACATAATATCATTTACCTTTTGAAAAAAGGCTTAATAAAAATTATTTGAGTTTATGTTGCCAGTTTTATTGAAAATATATTTTAAAATTATAATAATTTAAATACAAATAATAACTTACCTAACATTGGAGAAGAATCTTCCTTTGCATATGTTGGTTTAAAAGCATTACTCACATTCTGAAATTAAAGCACAGAAAGTGAACAGAAAATGTAGGAAAAGACAAACATCCAAAGAAAATACATGATATTAATTTGGATAACACTGGCCTCTTCTTGTTTTCTAAGGTCCAAGAAACAAAAATATTAATCTAACTGATAAAATAAAATAATAATACATTAACATCAAAAATAGCACGTAAGAAAAGAGAAGACAGAGTGATGTTGCAGGAAATGACAAAATAGGGCAGCCCAAGAGTAGACTCCACCACTAAAGCAACCATAACCTGGCAAAGACTAACAGAATCTACTTTTCAAAACTCTGGAATCTAACCCCAAATTTACAGCAACCAGCAGTACTATAAGACTATGGTAGTCAAAACATCCTGATACTGGTACAATGGCAGACATACCGACAAATGAAACAAAACTGAGAATACATCATCTTATCCTCAACAAAGGCCCAAAGTCCAGCAAATGGTGCTGGCAAAACTGGATGTCCATCTGCAAAAAAGTGAAACAGGTCCCATACCACACAACATAAACAAAAACTAACACAAAATGGATCAAAGACATAAATATAAACCCCAAACCTATAAAGGTCATAGAAGAAAAAATAAATCAATGCTAGAGGCCCTAACCCACAGCATTAATGTGATACAAACCATAATTAACATTACACAAACATTAGAAGGTAAGTTGAGATCTTGTAAAAATTAAATACTTAATGCTCATCAAAAAACTTCACAAAAGAGTAAGAAAGAGCACCTACAGACTGAAAAAAAAATTTGGCTATGACAAATTCTATGAAGACTTAACCTCTAAAATCTATCGGGAAATCCAACACCTCTACACCTGAAGGATCCTTGGTGGGTTAGTGGTTAAGAGCTATGGCTGCAAACCCAAAGATCAGCACTTCTAATCAATCAGCTGCTCCTTGGAAACCATATGGGGCAGTTCTACTCTGTCTTATAGGGTTGCTGTGAGTCAAAATTCACCTGATGCCAAAGATTTTGGTTTTTGGTTTTTCTACAACAAAAAAGACAAGTAATCTAATCAACATTTACAGCAGCCAAGGGATCACATAATGAAGTAAAGGGACACAGAATTTCAGTGTTTAAGGTAATCTTTGTCAGGTCCCCAATGATCACTGAGATAACAGAACAGAGACACCAGTGACCATACATGACAAGGAATATGGCATTTATTCTCTAAAAAATTTGGAAAAGTCATTAAATAGACAGAGGACTGCAGCCCTTTATTATTAACAACAGTAACCCATATAGAAGAGAAACATCCGATTTCCAGGATTAACAGGCCTTTAAGCAGCAGGATGAGGCTAAAGTTCAATATCGACATGAACCATGTCCTTCAGGGTCTCATACCCAAACAACTGAATCATAAACCATCAGAATATAACTTAGAAAGTCACATGGCTTTCTTCTTAAGTTTTTGTGTTGACTTTTTCACTTGGCCTGAAGCATAAATCCAAGTACACAGATCCACTGCTCTCAAGTCAGTTCTGATTTATAGTGACTGCCACACCTTTCTCCCAAAGAGCAGCTAATGGGTTTGAACTGCTGAGTGGTTAAATGCTTAACCAGTGGACCACCAGGGTTCCTTAATCCAAGAACAGGAGAATGTATTAACAATTGCACAAACTGTCTTGGCTCACAAGGAGAGCATCTAGAGAAAATCTGTCTTCCATAAAAACCTTGGCAAGTGTATTGCTGAGAGAATCTCCTGTATCCTATATTGGTGAGTGGCATCTGGGGTCTTAAAAGCTAGCAATCTGCCATCTGAGGTTCACCAAATGGTCCCAACTCATCTGGAACAGATGATGACCAAAAACAAAGACACGAGGAAAAAGGAGCCCAGGAGGCAGAAGCACTCATGTGAATGGGAGACTGTATTGACATGGGACCAGAAGAACCAAATGGTGCCCAGCTACCACCAAAGACAGCTGTGATGGAGCATACAACATACCGTCCTTGTGGCAAAATGAGAAAAAGAGGAGTGCAGCTCAAGAACTTCACTAAAAGACCGAAATTGATGGTCTGATCCCCTGGGAGCATGGCCCCTAGAACTGCTGCTGCCTCTGACCAGAAAACTCTACTAAGGTCAACTCTTCGGACAAGAATAGACTGGACTCAGGGATACAATGTGACCATCTGGTGTGTGTACTTTATGGTTCTATGCATTTATAGGAGGCTGTCCTACTGGTCTCTTTCTAGATGGGAGAGAAGAGGGTCAAGAGGAGGGGACAGGAAAGTGTTAAGAGGATACTTGTTAAGATTATGCCCCATCATGGCTGCCTTTGGTGGTAGCCGTGCACCATCTGGTTTGTCTGGTCACATGTCAATACAGTCTCCCATTCGCATGGGTTCTTCTGCCTCCTAGGCTCTTTTTACCTTGGGTCTTTTTTCTGGGTCATCAACTGTTCCAGATGAGGATGGCAAAAGTATAGAATGAAAACCAGGGGAGCTGTCACAGGGCAAGGAGAGCAGGAGAAGCTGCAGCTAGGCAGGCATGCAAAATTGATTTTGATTGTATACTTTCACTTACTCACAATGAAAAGCAAACAATAACAACAACAACAAAAAACCTGGCAAGTGAGTAACGGCTGACCTGAATGTTGTATCTGATGACTTCAGCTGAAGTAAATGTCTTATTATGTTTTCTAATTGGATAGTTTTCACTGCGAGAACAATTGCCTACAGGGCACACCTAAATGACAATAACAGGTCAGTTATTCTTTTGAGAAACTGTCATGATTAACCAAGCATAGCCTCATTTTGGTGATGTATCTACAGTTTCCTGAGGGCTACATGATCTACTAGTGGTGTCTCCTTAAACACTTGAGGGCTTCTTACAGTCATTCCTAAGGAGCATGGAAAGATTGGATAATGAAAGAAGGAAGACAGAAGAATCGATGCCTTCAAATTCTGTTGTTGGTGAAGAATATGGAATATACAATGAATACATTGCCAGAAGAATGAACAAATCAGTCTTAAAAGAGATACAACCAGAATGCGCCTTAGAAGTGAGGATGGTGAGATGACTTTGTCTTGCTTACTTTGGACATGTCATCAGGGAAGACCAGTAATTAGTAAAGGACATCAATGAAAACAAGGAATCCCCCAGTGAGATGAAGTGACAACTTAGCCACAAAATGGACTCAAATACACCAATGATCATGAGGACTGGACAATTTTTTTCTGTTGTACACCAGTCTCCATGACTCAGCAGCAACTAACAAAGTTGCCAATAACCACAGCTTTGGGAGGGAGACAAGTTAATGCCAGCATTCCACATGAGGAGCATAGTCCTGGGGACACACTAGGTGACCTTGGAAAGCATATTTAAAATTTTTGGACCCCTTCAAGTAGGAACTATATTAATTAGTAGATGAAGAAACTGCAAATGTCCTCAATGCAACCTCTCAGCTGAATGGTAAGCACTTGGAGTTCTCAGCTGAATTTGAAAAATTGAGTCTGGTCCTTGTTTTTGGACAAACTACTTGCAGTAGTCCAATGTGTTTTGTTTGTTTCTGCCACCAGCTAAGAAGCATTCATCTTGTCTCATGAAATGATGCAGTGATAGCCGTGGCAGTAGAGGTGATGAGGACATTTGGCAGTTTTGATAGATGTTTTGCATGTGATTGCAAGAACAAATGTTATCTTCTGCTGTTCCCAATAAACTTCACAATAAGGTTAAGGAGAATGGTGAACAAATCATGGTTAGATCTATCTGGAAAGAACAGTGAATCCAAACAGCCAGTTAAATTTTAGGCACTTGCAATAGCTTGGGAGTCACATCAGTGCATTTTGCTTTGTGAAGGAAGCACCAGGGATGATTTTGAAAAACAAAGATCACTAATATTCCTCTCCAACTTAACAGATTCTGGTTTCTGAGGTGTTCCCTTCTCAGATGTTGAGCTTGTTGTTCTCCCTTGACCACTCCAAAACTGGTGTGTTTTATTACAGTAGTGAGGGTGGCACAGTGGTTAAGAGCTCAGGTTACTAACCAGAAGGTTGGCAGTTCAAATCAACCAGCTACTCCTTCAAAATCCTACAGGGCAGTTCTACTCTGTCCTATAGGTGGCTATGAGTCAGAACTGACTCAACAGCAGGGGGTTTTATATCACCCAAACTTTTCAAATGGAATAGTCAGGTCCAAGAGGAAGCACAGGTATTTTGAAAAAATGTACACAGCCTAACTATGTCCCCCACATTGGTCCATATGAGATGTGACAAGCGGTCTACTCAACTGACTGGTCATTATCCTTACAATCTAGCACCGTATCAATCAAACAAGAGAACAGGTGGATGAACCAAATTGTTTCACTGTCTCAGGCCGTTTGGCTGGATGGCCTTGCTAGTACAAACCAGGCCAAACTGGGGTTGCCATTAGTAGGGAAAAAAGGCATCATGTCCCCAGATGGTCAAGACGGAATCCCAAGTTTTCATATGCATCTATGTAATATCCATCCTTTTTTCCTGATCATTACCCATGGCATAGTTGAGAGAAAATGATCTCTTACTGGGAATAGCTGCCACACACTCTGCGTTGGGTGGACCTGGAGGTGATGACAGTAGAGTCCAAAATCTTTGAGTCACTTTTTTAATGCTGGATGTTCCCAAGTTTATCAATACCAGAAGCCTGTAGATGTAGAGGATGCGAAATGTCCATCAAACACCTTGACTAAAAACTCACTTGTGAATGACTTTTGCATGCCACTCTCAGGCCATTATCAAACAGTCTAGAAATCCAGAAACATGACCCAGAATAGTTTCAAGAACCACAATAGATGATTAGGAGTGATGAGATTAGAATTAAACAGAAATATCATAATCTAAAAAAATGTCAACCAATAACTCCCAAAGGGTGTCAGATGTCTAATACTAAGAGAAGGTGGGATAATGCTGCATACAACTTTTCTCACCGAGATAAATGGGTCATATTTTGGCAGGAGTCAAGTCTGGCATGCAGTGGTAGTCTCCACACTGGAAACCTCTACCAAAGTAGAGTCCCTTACTTTGTACTCGGCTTTTATGGTGGATGCTTTGCTGTGTCTAACAGAGGCAGCAGTGGTGGCATTTTAGATTAAAGGGACACAATCAACAGTTTGATTTCACTCAAACTTATCAGAGAATATGCCCTACAGTGGCTATCTACATAAGTGACTCAGATAGTTTCTTTAATATGGCACTTTGTGGTTTTCTAAACGAACAGATAGGCCATTGGCAACACCTCAAAACTAAGTGAAAATATAGTAAAGTTCTTTGGTGGAGTATTGGCCAGAGTCTGCGTGGAGTAACCACTATCATTTTTGGTTCTGCACAGCCAGAGCTTAGGCTGAACAGTCGCAACAGCCAAGTGAACACCATTAGATTTCAGCTTAGCTGAATAATCAGTGAAGCTGGCTTAGTCATTTAGGTGAACCGTTGAATCAGGGTCCCACTGAGTCAGTGACTTTGCTTCAAGTAGTAGAATAAGCATGAAGTTTTCCATAAAGGAGTTGTTGTTGTTAGGTGCCATCAAGTTGGTTCCAACTCATAGCGATCCTATGCACAACAGAACAAAACACTGTGCGGTCTTGCACCATGTCCACAATCATTTTTATGCTTAAGCCCATTATTGCGGCCACTGTGTTAATCTATCTCGTCAAGGGTCTTCCTCTTTTTGCTGACCCTCCACTCTACCATGCATAATGTTCTTCTCCAGGGACAGATCCCTCCTGACAACATGTCCAAAATATGTAAGACAGTCTTGCCATCTTTGCTTCCAAGGAGCACTCTGGTTGTACTTCTTCCAGAACAGATCTGTTGGTTCTTCTGGCAGTCCATTGTACATTCAACATTCTTCTTCAGCACCACAATTCAAAGACATCAGTTCATCTTCTGTCTTCTTTGTTCATTGTCCAGCTTTTGCATGCATATGATGTGATTTAAAATATCACTGCTTGAGTCAGGTGCATTTTAATCTTCAAGGTAACATCTTTACTTTTCAATAATTTAAAGACACTTTGCAAAATGCACTGTGCATTTTGGATTCTTGACTGCTGCTTCCATGGGTGTTGATTGTGGACTCAAATAAAATGAAATCCTTGACAACCTCAATCCTTTCTCCATTTATGGCAATGTTGCTTACTTGTCTAGTTGTGAGGATTTTTATTTTCTTGATGTTGAAGTGCAATCCACACTGAAGGCTTTGGTCCTTGATCTTTATCATTAAGTGTTTCAAATCTTCTTCACTTTCAGCAAAAGGTGGTGCTGTCTGTGTGATGCGGGTTTTTAATGAGTCTTCCTCCAGTCCTGACGCCTCATTCTTCTTTGTATAATCCAGCTTCTCAGATTCTTTGCGCAGCATACAGATTGAAAAGGTGTGATGAAAGGATACAACCCTGATGCACACCTTTCCTAACTTTAAACCATGCAGTATCCCCTTGTTCTGTTTGCATGACTACCACTTGATCCACATACAGATTCCTCATGAGCACGATCAAGTGTTCCGAAATTCCCATTCTCCGCAATGTCAGCTGTAATTTATTACAATCCACACAGTTGAATGTCTTTGCATAGTCAACGAAACACAGGTAAACATCTTTCTGGTATTGCCTGCTTTCAGCCAAGATCCATCTGACATTAGCAATGATATCCGTGGTTCCAAGTCTTCTCCTGAATCCAGTTTGAATTTCTGACAGTTCCTTGTCAATATACTGTTGCAGGCACTGTTGAATGATCTTGAGCAAAATTTTACTTGTGTATGATATTAATTATATTGTTCAGTAATTTCTTGGATCACCTTTCTTTGAAATGGGCATAAATAGGGAATTCTTCCAGTCAGTTGGCCAGATAACTGTCCTCCAAACTTCCTGGCATAGACAAATAAGCATTTCTAGTGCTGCATCTGTTTGTTGAAATATTTCAATTGGTATTCCATCAGCTCATGGAGCCTTGTTTTCTGCCAATGCCCTCAACACAGCTTCGACTTCTTCCTTTGTTACTATCAGTTTCTGATCATAAGCTACCCCTTCAAATGGCTGAACACTGACCAGTTCTTTCTAGTATAATGACTGTGTATTCCTTTCATCTTTTGATGCTCCCTGAGTTGTTTAATAGTTTCCCTGCAGAATCCTTCACTATTGCAACTTGAGGCTTGGATTTTTTCTTCAGTTCTTTCAGTGTGAGAAATGCAGAATATGTGCTCCCCTTCTGGTTTTCCATTTCCAGCTCTTTGCACGTGTCATTATAATCCTTTGTCTTCTCAAGCTGCCCTTTGAAATTTTCTGTTTACTTCTTTTGCCATTCTTTCCTTTGCTTTAGCTGCTCAACATTTGAGAGCAAATTTTAGAGTCTCTTCTGACACCCATTTTGGTCTTTACTTTCTTTCCTGTCTTTTTAAAGACCTCTTGCTCTCTTCATGGATGATGTGTTTGATGTCATTCCAAATTCATCTGGTCTTCAGTCATTAGTAGTCAACACATCAAATCTGTTCTTGAGATGGTCTTTAAACTCAGGAGGGATATCTTCAAGGTCACACTTTGGCTCTTGTGAACTTGTTCTAATTTTCTTCAGTTTAAATTTCAATTTGCATACGAGCACTTGATCTGTGCCGCAGTTAGCACTTGGTCTTGTTCTGTCTGCTGACATGGAGCTTTTACATTGCCTTTTTCCACAGATGTAGTTGATTTTGTTCCTGTGTATTTCATCTAGTGAGGTCCATGTGTGCAGTCGTTGTTTGTGTTTGTTAAAAAGGTATTCACAATGAAGAAGTCTTTAGTCTTGCAAAATTCTATCATGCGATCTCCAGCATTGTTTCTATTACCAAGGTTGTATTTCCCAACTATCAATTTTTCTTTGTTTCCAACTTTTGCATTCCAGTCACCAGTAATCATCAATGCTTCTGGGTTGCATGTTCTATCAATTTCAGACTGCAGAAGCTGGTAAAAAATCTTCAGTCTCTTCATCTTCGACCTCAGTGGCTGGTGAGTAAATTTGAATAACAGTCATATTAACTGGCCTTCCTTGTAGGTATATGGATATTATCCTATCACTGACAGGATTGTACTTCAGGGCAGATCTTGAAATGTTCTTTTTAATGATGAATTTTCTCTTGAAGGTTTTGTTCCCAGAGTAGTAGACCATATGATTGCCAGATTCAAAATGGCCAGTACCAGTCCGTTTCAGCTCACTACCACCTAGGAGATCGATGTTTATGCATTCCATTTCATTTTTTACAATTTTGAATTTTCCTAGATTCATACTTCATACATTCCATGTTTTGATTATTAATGGATGTTTGCAGCTGTTTGTTCTCATTTTGGGTCATGCCACATCAGCAAATGAAGATCCCAGGGGCTTTACTCCATCCACATCATAAGGTCTACTCTACTTTGAGGAGACAATTCTTCCACAGTCATCTTCTAAGTGCCTTCTGACCTGGGGAGGGGGGCTCATTTTCTGGCACTATATCTGACAGTGTTCTGCTGCTGTTCATAATGTCTTCCCTAGCAAATTGTTTTCAGAAGTAGACTGCTGGGTTCTTCTTTCTAGTCTGTCTTAGTCTAGCAGCTCAACTGAAGCCAGTCTACCATGGGTGACCCTGCTGGTACACAAACACCAGTGGCATAGCTTCTAGCATCATAACAACAAGCAAGCTTCCACTGACAGACAAGTGGAGGCTGCTCACTCAAAGGGGTAGGTGCCACTTTTTCATATAAAACCAAATGGTGCTAGAACAAAGTCAGATACATTCTTGAGCACATTATTTCTATTTGACTCTGAAGGCCTGCTGATTTAGGTCCCAATCAAAGGATGCTGATTTGCAAGTTAGTTGATAATTGAGGGCTACTTAGTAGAATGCTCAGGTGAGGTACATGGTCTTCCACACCAAAGATTTAAAAAATATGCTGGGCCTCTCTTTTGGTTGTGGGGACTGGGGAAGTAGAGCAAAGAGACAGCAGTGTTTCTTTAAATGCCACATAGTGTCCCAAGAAAATTTATGTGGTAAGCGGGCACTTGGATTTTATCAGGGTTTATCAGCTACCCATGTTGGCAGGGGTGTAAAAACACCACAGTTGGGGTGATTGAGGCCAAGGCTTTTGCCCAGCCATCCAACAGCTGTATCCTGACCTACCCACTTGTGACAAATGGCAAGGCCATTTGTCTCATGAGCACTTCCCTCCATGTGGTAGTGCCAAATAGGAGACTGCCCTCTGATACTTGATGAGCATTTGCAGTGTGAACATGCACAACATCAATTTCATTACAGAGTTAGCAGTGGAAACAACTGACAACAATACAGTGAATTGCCTCCGAGGGCCCTATCCCTAATGCCACTTTCCCCTCTGCAAGTTTTGTCCAAACCCTCTTAATTGACTTTAGGTACTTTTTCCCCCTACCGAAACACAGTGGCATGGTGGTTAAGAGCTTAGCTGCAAAATTAAAGGTCAGCAGTTTGAATCCACCAGCTGCTCCTTGGGAACCCTAGGCAGCATCTCCACTCGGTCCTACAGATTCTTTTGAGTTGGAATCCATTCTATGGCAGCAGGCATTAATGGAACACAGATGAATCAGCATGTTAGGGGCTATCAGGAGGCTATTTTTTGACTGGGCGCGCAGAGAGAGCAAGAGTGTGAGGGAAGTTCACCTATGGCGGATGGCAGGAGCAGCAGGAAGGCCTTTTCTTCTATTTGCTTCCTCATCTCAGGTTTGGTACTGCCTCCTATGTGCACCTCCAGCCTCCAGAGAGTGCTTTTACTCCAATAAGGGGCTGGAAGTGGGGGAGTAAGGGCCTTCCACTGTCCTACTTGTTAACAGCTGTCTAGAGGCTAAGCAGTGAGAGGCAGAATTGAAACAGACCACCCAAATTATGCTTTGTTTAATGCTCCTTCCTTTCTGAAGAAAGCAATGACCTCAGTTGCTTTAAGGAAAAAGCTGAGTATGCTGCAGAACTTCAGGGAGGTGAAAGACACAAAGTTTTATAGCTCTTTATAGGCAATGAGGACCACAAGATGGAGCCATAGTAGCATGTGTAGAGCTGAAAGAAAAGATGAGGACATTAGCCACTAAAACCCAGAATCTTTTTCACATCTCCTGACCTAGCCTATACCCAAACAAAACCTACTGCTGGAGGACAAAATAGAACTGCCCCATAGGGTTTCAAAGGCTGTAGATCTCCACAGAAGGAGAATGCCACATTTTTCTCCTGTGGAGTGTCTTGTGGGTTCAAACCATCCACCTTTCAGTTAGTAGCTGAGCACTTAACCACTATGCCACCAAGGCTGGGCTCTTTAGCCCACCCTATGATGGTCCTTATTTCTATCCTAGACAGTCATGGCTGCATCAGCATCCCATCTTCATTTCCAAAACTGTCAGAAACCGTGCAAGGTCTAGGATTTTACCCTACCTGCAAGTCTGCCACAGTTTCATGGATTTTGGTAGAAGACTCCTGGGTCAGAGACAAAGAACTTTGTTTTTCTGGGCAAAGTTCCCATGGAGCCAGCAATTTTCTTCAGCAGACAGAGGAAAATAATAAGGTTTCCTTGAAGCATTAACTGCCACTTTTCATGTAAACCCAAGACACTGCCAGGGCCAGGCTATCATTTTCACTTGACAAGTGAGGTTTGCTGGGCCCTTTCTACTTGTTAGTTGTTGAGTCCAACTATACTCCCTCCCTAAGGGCAATATTAAGCCAAAGAGTCACAAGGCCTTAATGGTTAAGGTGTTCACTTTTGACCAGAGCTCAATAGCAAAGTAATAGCTATTTTACAAAAGGGGAATACCTGGCAGCTGTGTCAGTAAGGCAATAAGTCCAAAACCTTGAAAGGTGTTTTCAGGCAGAGATCACCTCTCTTCACCAGAGGCTCCAAACAGCAAAATTAGACACAATGATTTGTGGCTTGAATTTGCTACTCTGTACAGTCATTAGGACTGTGCAGTCCCAAAGACAATATATCAGAGCTTGCTGGATAGCTCCCAAAATAGCCCGTTGGTGCAGACCCCACTGAAAAGATGCCCAAATGTGGCACATATTGACCCCCAAACACAGGATCCATTAAGATGCTGTGCCTTCTGTCTTGGTGGAAGTAGGGGGCTAATGAGACTTTGATGGCCCGAAGGACTGAACATCATGAATCTTCCCAAATAGTCCCCCCAAAATTGACCTGGTAAGCAGACCTCTGCATTTTGTGAGTTTACAGCCACTCCTGCTGATGGAGATGTGACGATTTCACAATCAGGGCTGTTAAGACTGAGGCTTTTAACTTGCCAGCGATAGCACATTACCTATAAAATGAAAGCTTTAGACATCAGACGGTAGATCCATTCATGCTAAATGCTGGCCCACCCACTGGTGGCAAATGGCACTTTCTGCACAGTGGTTAAGAGCTTGGCTGCTAACCAGTAGATCAGCGGTTTGAATCCACCAACTGCTCCGTGGACACCCTAGGGGACACTTCTACCTGCCCTATAGGGTCACTAGGAGTCTGAATCGACTAACCGTTAACAGGCTTGGGTTTGGGGGGTTGGGCAAAGTACTACAAATGCATACAAACTGGTCTTGATCCTTGAGTGCCAGTGCTACAGCAAAGGCAGTGTTGGAAATGTTCAAGATAGCATTCCAAGTGCCATTGGTCTATGTCGCAGTCACAATGTCTGGAAGGCTTGAGATATCACAGCATCAACTGGATGCAATTGGTGATAATTCACTGCTAATCTCCAGCTCTATTAGCATACATTACTGGGCACACAGGGGTGCTGTACTGAGACAATGCATCTCTTACTTTCTCTGTACCTTTAAGTCCTTAATGAAGGCTGTGATTTCCCTTCATTCTTCTAAGATTCTTTAGTGTTCCTGTTGGACCACACAGGCTGAGAGTGATTTACAAACCTCAGGTGCACTTCTCTACATGTGGTTCTTTATAATTAGGAAGATCATTTCTGGCACTTATGGAACGAAGTAGGACAAGCACCTAAAACATTTGATTCCTATTATCCATCCAGATGTAGCAGCAGCAACAAGTGCATTAAATTGACCTAGAGTGCTACGTCCATAAGGTTATGTTAGCTCTCTTCTCTACAGTGAAACCTGTCCAAACTCCATAACTTAAATCCAGAAACTTTTCTTTTTGAGGGTTCATGTAAGTTCATGACCTAGACACTTAAATCCAACAGAACCATAAAAGATTGGGTCACTTCCTTCCCTGAAATTCCACAGTGTATAATCTTCCATCACCTCTAGGGACTGGCCCTACCTCTAAACATCTTTCTCATTATAACAACTGAGATTAGGACACAGGAAAAAGGAGGCGTCAGGGCACAGGAGGACAAAGGAGCTCCATGTGTCATTAAATAAAGCTTCTCATTAACTTGTAGTTTTGAGTGGTGTGGTGGTAGCTTAACAAATGAACTTCGAACATTGTTGGTCTACCCAGCACTCTGTATCAGGCAGTATGGTTCTTACAGTCAACACCATCTATTTCAGCTTTGAGAATTCCTTGACTCAACAGTAACAACCACGCTGTTTCTAGATGGGGCACAGGATTTGTGTGCCCTCAGGCTGACTTGAGATTGGCTTTCACAAACAGTGACTTTCTTTGTAGAGTCTAATTCAGGGAATCAGCTGTCCCATTACCATGATAACATCTCTTAAACTCTTGCCTGGCTTCTACACAAAGACTAGAAGACTTTTCCAGGGTGCTAGGACTGATTACAAGAATTAGTATTTCTTTGGGGCAGTTTCTCATTTTACAATGGGTCCCCTTCATCAGTATTTTATATCCAATTTAAGGTGCACCTGACCTGATGATTGTTACTGCCTATCTGTGGTTGTCCACAAGAGTTTGTCTGTCTCAGGAAAACTCCACAAAAAGGACTAGAACTCCCTTATAGCAACCAGAATCCTCTGCAAAAGAATCTCTGAAACATTTTACTGTTGTCCTGAATCAATTTAAGATTGGCACAATCAACAGAAGGAGGAGTTGGCTGTGAGAAGACCCCACCATAGCCATTCTTCCTTTGTAAGCATTATGCACCCTAGTATAAGTGCCTTCATCTCTCAGGCAAATGAGCTAGAGTTCTAATAATTCACCTGGTTTCTGTTGACAACACTCATGAATTCTATCCTGTAATGCTTGGTGTAGATATGCATTTCCATAATGGTTGTTAGAAAGGGAGCGGAATTTTATGTCCACCCAGAGAGAATATTATTGATAATTGTTATAATTGGACAGATTGAGGTGTGTCATCAGATTGGCAAGGAAGTCTCCCTGCCTGATGGAGAACTGGCAATAACTGGGCATTACTCACTTAGCTGGCTATTTTATAACTCATTTCCCCACACTTGGTTTGTAACCACCTCTCTAATTCCTTCTTATTAACAGGCAATGAGATGGAGCATGATTTACTGCTTGATTGATTATGCACTTGGTCACCATGTTCACTGCTAATTTCCAAGGCTTTCTTCAAAGCCAATGATCAGACCATGAGATCCTCATTATTGTTTCAGAAAGTCATGTCTGTCAGCAACCCATTCTTATCAAGAACTGTGAGGAATTTGGTATTTTAACTTGCTTGCAAGCTAACAAGTTAGCCTTCCACAGTTTTGTGATATTGATAGAAAACGTGAGCCTTTTGGATCAGAGATGAAGGACAGTTTATTACTCAGAACAATTCCATCAGCCAGAGTATGAGCATTTGTGCACTGATTTCCCAAGTCCCATTTCTCTAAGGCCCTGAAAAGAGGGTTGGATACTGAGAACCCAAGCTGGAGAAGAAAAGGGAAAGAGTGTTGACATATTGCAGGGATTACAACCAATGTCACAAAACAATCTGTATAAAAACTTTCCAAATGAAAAACTGACTTGTGCTATAAATTTTCACCTAAAACACAACAAAAAAAATTTTTTTTTAAGATATTTAGGGGTATAACATTTGTTAAATTGAGGAGATCATAGCTTGATACATATGAAATCCACAAAATCTTTAAAAGAATCACAGCATCTTACACTGAAAGGAACAAGGGAAGTTTAAGATGAAATAAGGTCTTTGAAGTCCCAACTTCCCAGAGATAGGATGGAAAATCTACTCTGTTACAAATGTAATACCTTTCTTATAGTAAAAGAGGAATTATTCAGAGGATAAAGACAAGGCCCAAGGACAGAGTCAAGAGCTTTAGAATTACTATACTCCACTTTTTGCTACATGCTTCACATTTCTCCTCAATCATACAAACTCCCAGTCCAGTTTTCTTGTTCTGGACTCATCCCTTTATATATGAGACAGATAAACTTATGTCTACAGTTTAGAAGTTTTAAGGTTGAGAGTAGGCACACTTAAGAGCCTTGTCTCCCTGGATCTGTTTTAGACGATGGAATCCTGTGCTTCAATCCTGAGTTCAGTACAACAATAGCATAATAGCACGACACACTGAGGATCTTGGAAAAGGAGTGAGGGTATTATTCATGTAAGAGGGACAATAATTAACTACTTGGGGCTGAAAACCAAAAAACCTGCTGCTGTCAAGATGATTCTGACTTACAACAACCGTAAGACAGAGAAGAACTGACCCACAGGACTTCCACAAAGCGGTGGGTACATTCAAACTGCCAGCCTTTTGACTAGCAGCTAACCTTAACCACTGTACCACTTGGGGCTAGAGGTAGTTAATCTATGACAGATCACCAGTCTCCAAATATTGTCTCCAGCGAACAAATCTCTCAAGATTCATGTCCTTCATCAGACTCCTCCCTTAATGAATCAGGAATGAGTCCATGACTTGCTTTAACAGAATGCTGCAGAAGTGATGCAAGCTTGTCTCAAGAGGGCTTGGAAGTTCTGTTTTCACATTTTGGGGGACCCTGAGCTTCCATGTAAGTTCAGCTGTCCTGCTAGACTACATGAGGCTTCACGGATAGAGAAAGAAAGAATTACTAACATTACATAAACAGAGGGAGGCAGAGAAACAGAAACATCAGTTCAGGTGTCCCTGTATCCCAGCTGAGGCCAGCCTTATGTCTGTTCCCATTAAGTCATCAGACATGTAAGTGAGATATCTTGAACAGACCAGCCCATTCAAGCTCACAGATGACTGTGGTCCCAGCGAACATTAAGTTGAGCAGAAGAACTGCCCATCTAAGCACAATCAGTGTCATAGAATCTTGACATTTTGGGGTGGTTTTGTTACCCTCAATAAATTGCTCATTGATCAAATGAAAACCAACTATTTTGGAAGTCACACTAAATATAAAATCAAACGGCAAACTATCAACTGTGGAAAAGTCCCCACCGTGAATACACAAGCGTTAATATCCTTAAAATAAAAAGAGCTCATTGTAAAACCAAAACAAAATCACCAAGTCCTCAAAAGAAAAAAAGAGAGAAAGGACATGATGTGCCTATTCATAGCACAGAAAATAGAAATGGATAGCCAGCATGAATACTCGGACACCATTGGTAAGAATGTTAAGTGGTAAAACCTTTCTGGGGCGTAATTTGGTTAACATGCCATTTCTGTGAACATATGAGAAGATAATCACACATCCAAATACATAGTTAAGTATAAAGATATTAATTTTAAAAATAATGCCCAACAATATGTAAAATGTTTAAAAGAATTGTGGACTGCTCATATATGAGGACAGTCTTGATCATGAAAAATTTTAACTCAGGTAATGTGCTTACAAACTACAGTGAAGTGTTTTTTTTTTAAGAGTCATATAAAATTATAGTTTGGACTAGGTTTTTGAAAATAAAAAGTATATGTGCATAGCAAAGAGTGGGTGGAAGCAAAAATGTTAACTGTGGTAGAAGCATTTTCTTTTTTATGCTTCTATTTCTAGATTTTCCACAGTAACTGTGTGTCACTTTCACATATGGTAAGTCATTCTTTTTAGGTCATTCAGAATAATTTTCCAGCTAGATATATTTAATAAAATTACATATTTTTTCTTATTTGAAGAGAACTTAGAAATGCCCTGGTCTAATTTACCATTCCCAAGATAAGGAAATACATCTGGAGATTTAGATGCCCAAGCTTGTCAAAATATTTAGAGGCAGATTCACCCACAGCTGAGATTCTTTACCCTCTGACCTCTATGTCTTGGTTTGGGTTTGGTTAAGAGCTACCTATAACACTGATTCAAGTAAGATTTAAAGATATAAGAGAAATAACTGGCATTTTGAGAGAGACTTTACTCTGGTGTATCTTAAATTTGCATTAATATTATCCCCATTTTTAACTACAAAATTATTTGTAACAGGAAGGATATGTGCCATTCCTTATAATACAACACTTTTATTAAAACTTTCCTCCAAAATAATTTTCCAGTCTTTTAAATTTTCTTTGAATTTACATTTAGTTATTGTTGTTACACTTTCAGGTGAATGTTCAACAAACCTGTGAGACTTAGGCTTGATCATTACATGCAGGGAAATGTTTAATATATATTTAAACACAATTCCCCTTGGAAACATTTGAATGCATTCTTAAGTTATTTGTATTTAATTTGTTTTTTAAAATTAATTATTTTGTCTTTACTAGTCATACAACTAATGTGAGGGAAGGCACTTTGGATCAGGGCTTTAGAAGTTACCATTTGATTTGGAATCTGGGAAAATGAAGCCTGTGCTTTTCTTTCTAGCTGAGCCCACACTGTCATCTTGCCACCTAATTCCTGTTGAAGATGAATCTAAGTTCCTGCTCCTTGTTCTACCTGCATTTTGATAGATATTTCTCAACTTTACCTCTGATGGAGTTGATTCTGTTTTAACGGAGCTTGGATATCTATCTTTCAATTTTACTTCTGGTGGAGAAAATTCATGTTCATCTGAAGGTGGTATTTTTTTCTCTTCTATTGTTGCAATAATGGACAATGGAGGGTTTGTGGGTGGCAGGTATGTTTGTTTTTCTGACTGATCACTTTTAGGAGGCATGGCTTTTAAATCTTCTTTGTGTGATAACTTCAAAGTTGGCCGAGTCAGGATTGGCTGGGTCCCAGTATCCAGTAGCTAGAAAATATTTCAATAAAAAGAGCTACCAATTAATCACTATTGACTAGAAAATACTTAAAAGTAACAAAACTGGCTTAAAGCCAACGATAGCCTTATATTTTATCATAATAAATGCTATTATTATTTACAAGTTATTATATTCCTTATTGCATATAAGAGTTGAGACATTTATAAGCTTGGGTTCACCTGTTCTCTACTTGCCTGAAATCACAGACTGTGAAAATTTTTCGATAAAAATGATTATACTTTTAATAATGCAGTTCTCCTGTGTCCTGATTTTATAAATCAGTAACATCTCAAAAAAGAAAATATACAGGAGCTAACATGTTATTGTCACTTTACTGTCATCAGCATACTATAAAATAAAGGAAAACAATAGCAAAATAACACTGAAGAACAATATCATAAAATCACAAATCTAGCATAAAATAAAGGAAACTTTAATAGCCAATAGAAAGAATGGAATTAAAGGTAAATAAATTACCTTTATTAAAAACTTACTATATTCTCCTTCCTTTTCGTCTATTGATTTCTACTATAAGATTATTATTACTTTACAGGAAAAGTTTACAAAGTGTTAAAAAACTTTTGGTTGAAAATTGGTAAAGAATGTGTTTTGGTCTGGAGCATCTATTTCTAAGATCTCATACAGAACTTCATGCATTTTTCTTACTTGTTCCCTTCTCTTCCTCAACATCTTTTATCCACTATCTTCATATATATTTTTAAATCTTACTATTATATACTGAAGCCTACCATCCAAAAGTGTAATTTAATGTAAGTTAACTGTGTAAGTGTACAGATAATAACAGAATGAATGCCAAAACACTGAATCACTTGGTTTTTATCCTTCCCATCTATAAATATTTTGCAATTTATTTTATTCCTTTTTAAGATAGTGACTTTTAGGAAAAATTCCTTTACCTTTTTTGGAATAGTTTCAACTTCATCATTTATAAGAGGGATATCTGTTTTTTAAAAAAATGGACAAAAGTTTGTTATTTTACATAAAACTACAAACACATCATTTATATCTATATATACTGGTAAAGGAAACCCTGCTGACTTAGTTGTTAAGGGCTATACGTGCAAACCAAAAAGACGGCAGTTGGAATCTGCCAGGCACTCTTTGGAAACTCAATGGAGCAGCTCTACTCATCCTATAGGGTCGGTATGAGTCAGAATCTACTTGACAGCAGTGGGTTTGGTATTTATACTGGTAAAGTACTATTACAGTTTTCCTTACCAAGAACAACGAGCTCTTTAAATCAAAGTAGCTATATAAAAATAAAATTATTTAGTAACAAAACAGGCTGATGAGTTTCTGAAAAATTGGGGAAGTGACAAATGAACAAGTATGGAGACAAAACAAAAACATAGTAAGATTTCAGATCCATAATTACAAGGTACAAAAACAAATGCAGACTATATTTTGCTAAAAATCAAGAGAGGAGAAAATAAAGTCCACATGGTCAATGGTAGACCTGGGATTAGGAAAAAAGACTAGACTAAAAGTGTTTGAAGCCAAAATAAAATAAAATAAAATAAGGCCAATTCTGAAAAACACTGATTGAAACAGTTATAAGGTTTTCTAGGAATATGAGAAATATCCATTTAACAAGTAAAGAAAAGAAAAACCTATAAGGGAGAGAAAGAATAAAGAATCGAGATATGAAGTCGAAGTAATTTAAGTCTAGTAAAAAATGAATTTTAGAAAGTGGGGCCAAAACGGCAGAGTAGTCAGATGTTTCCTTTGATCCCTTTAAAAACAAAGACTTGAAAGAACAAACGAATCGATTATATAGGACTGTTAGTGAAATTCACAATCTGATCCTAGAAAAAGGGTTACATATCTCGTTGCTGAATATCACCATGGTCACGTTGGAAGTACTCCCCTTGGGAAGCTATGTACCAATGCCAGTGCCTAGTTTACAAAGCAATTTTGGAACGTTTTTTCTGGAACGGCCATCAGAGCTATTGTCATATTACCCTAAATGTCCTGAATGTCATCAAAATGTTTTCCTTTCAATATTTCCTTTGTCTTTGGGTAAAGAAAAAAGTCACTGAGGGCCAGATAAGCTGAGTAGTAGGGGTGTTCCAATACAGTTATTTGTTTACTGGCTAAAAAACTTGCTCACAGGCAACTATAAGTAAAGTTAAGTTTGTGAACTTGCCACCTTGCCACCGTGTTCAACGGCCATTCCAGAAAAAGTTCCAAAATCGCTTTGAAGGGTAAACTAGGCCCTGATTTTCTTTTTTGTGATATAATTACCTTGGCTTTGATTATCTTACTAATAAACAACAATGAATAAGTAAAATTAGTTTCTTAACCTGATGTTTCACTCTTCTTCTCTAACTGATCATTTACCGGGCTCTCAGGAGGTGTATCAGTGGTATTAGTTGTCTAGAAGAAAAAAAAGGAAAATATATTGGGGAAAGGTTTAAAGAGATAAACAGTTTTCCTTTACTTTGATGGCTTTTTAAAATATTCCTCCCCTTTCTAAAAATTTACAAAGGACAAGAAGAAGATGCATTTATGAGAAAATAAATCCAAATAGCACTACTGTAAAGAGAGATGCCTTTGGCTAGATTCTCTAGAAGAGCAAAATCAGTGAGAGGGGCGTGTGTGTCTAAACATATATATCTAGAGATTTATTTCAAGGAAATAGCTCACACAGTTGTAGAGACTGTCAAGTCCCAAATCTGTTGGTCAGGCATTAGGCTGGTAGCTTCTCTTGATTCATGTGGCTGCAGAGGCTGAGGAACCTAAAATCAGCAGGTCAGACAGCAATCTGGCTTATGTCCCAAGAATTGGAGGTCAGGGGATGATAGTTGAGTGCAGGGTCAAGAGACAGTGAGCATTACCAAAACTTCCACATATGCTGGATGCAGGCCATACCCACAAGGAAATTCTCCTTTCTTTTACTGTTGCTTACATCAGGTCACAAAATGGAGGTGATTATGTAACATCTGCCAAACCACTGAGAATGATGGCTTAGCCACACTGACACATAACCTTAACCACCACAAGGGATTTACCTTGTCTGGGAGTCGACATTTCAGGGAGAGGACATCCAAGAATCTATAAGAATTTTGAATGATTAAGGACCTTTCTCTGGAGTCAACAGAGAAAGACTTCCCCTGGAGCCGATGCCCTGAACTTGGACTGTAAGCATACTTTTCATTTAAAAAATATGTTTATTACAAGACACCAGTGAGGGAGTTCCACCTCAAAATGACCTTCTAGGACAGAGTGGAACTATGCACAGGGGTTCCAAGGCTGTAAATCTTTGCAGAAGAAGAGTGCCACATCTCTCTACCATGGAGTGACTGGTGAGGTTGAACTGTTGAACTGCTGGTCAACAGCCAAGCACTTTAACCACACCAGGTGTCTTAGTCATCTAGCACTGCTACAATATCACAAGTAGACGGCTTTAACAAAGATAAACATATTTTTTTCACTGAAAAGTACGCTTACAGTCCAAATTCAGGGCATCAGCTCCAGGGGAAGTCTTTCTCTGTTGACTCCAGAGAAAGGTCCTTATCATCAACCTTCCCCTGGACTGCAGGTGCAGCGACCCTGGGTCCAAAGACATGCTCTGCTTCTGGTGCTTCTTTTTTGGTGGATTAAGGTCCCCAGCTCTCTGTTTGCTTAGCTTTATCTTATATAGATTGCCTCAAGGCACAAAACAATCCTATAGAGTGAATCCTACCTCATTAACACAACTACCGCCCATCTTCCCTCAATAACATCATAGAGGCAAGCTTTACAGCACATAGCAACACCACACAATCCCAAGATTCTTACATAGCCAAATTGCTACACATCTTTTACGGATACACTGAGTTCTCGATACGGCACCATCCCTCAGGTGATCAGTTAGCAACCTGGTGTCAAGTTGATTACATCAGACCACTCCCATCATAGAAATGGCGGCATTTTCTCCTTACTGGAATAGACACTCTGGCTATGGGTTTGCCTTCCCTGTACTCCATGCTTCTGCCAAAACTACCATCTGTGGACTTACAGATACCTTATCCACTATCATGGTATCCTACATAGCATTGGCTCTGATAAAGGAACTGACTTCACAGTAAGTGAAGTGGGGCAGTGGGCCCATGCTCAAGAGATTGACTGGTCTTACCATGTTCTCCATCACCCTGAAGCAACTGGCTTGATAGAACGATGGAATGGCCTGCTAAAAACACAACTAAGCGTGCCAGCTATTTGGAAACACCTGGCAGGGTTGGGGCAGTGTTTTCTAGAAGGCTGTATATGCTCTAAATCAGTGTCTAAAATATGGTGCTGTTTCTCCCTTAGCCAGGATTCACAGATCCAAGAATCAAAGTGTGAGAACGGGAGTATCACCACTATTACCCCTAGTGATTCGCTTGCAAGATTTTGCTTCTTGTCCCCACAACCTGATGCTCTGCAGGTTTAGAGGTCTCAGTTCCAAAGACAGAAATGTTTGCCCCAGGGGACATATCACTGATTCCATTGAACTGGTAGATAAAAACCCAAAAGGGCACTTTGGGTTCCTTATGCTTCAGGGTCAACAGGCAAAGAAGGGAGTTACCATAGTTGCTGGTGTGATTGACCCTGATTACCAAGAGGAAATTGGATTGGTATTATATAATGGAAATACAGAACACATCTCGAATGCAGGAGATTCCTTAGGGCACCTCTAGCACTACCAGGTCCTGTGATTAAAGTCAGTGGAAAGCTGGAGCAATCCAATTTCAACATGACTACTAATGGTCCAGACCCTTCAGGAATTCAGGTTTGGGTTATCTCACCAGGCAAGAAACCATGACCAGCTTAGGTGCTTGCTGAGGACAAGGGAAATACAGCAGAATGGCTGGCCAAAGAAACTAGTTCTAAATACCAGTTACAGCTATGTGACCAGTTGCAGAAGCAAGAACTGTGTTATGAGTATTTCTGTTTTGCATGTGTGCATCAGATGTTTTTGTTTTCTACAAGATGTAAATGGGGCCAATGTGCTTTTGTTTGTACCTGTATTAGTTATATCATGTTAGACACGAGTATGACTTTGTGTTTATTCAGAGATTATGTGTGGTATGCAGAGATGTGTACTGATGCCAAGCTGACAAATAGTAGACTGTGATGGTTAAGACTGTGTGTCAACTTGGCTGGGCCATGGTTCTCAGTGTTTTGGCAGTTGTACAATGTGATCACTGCCATGATGGAATGTGCTGTGGTACTGGCAGGGGTGAAACCTGTGGTGGCTCACTGCCCCCCAGCCTTCATCTCTCCACCTTTTCCCACTTCCTTCCTTCCTGCTTAACTTGACAAGGTTTTGGGCTTGAGGTTCCAGCAGCTGCCACTCTCTTGTCTTCTGACATTTGGTTCTTGGTACATGAGCTAGCAGCTTACCTGTCAATCTTGGGATTCATCAATCTTCACAGCCTGCAAGAAGGAACCCTGTTCTCTGACCTACCAACCTTGAGTTTGGCAGCTCCTGTGGCTGGAATAGGCTTGTATCTTGATCCAGGATTTAGGACATTTCAGCTTCTGCAATTATGTGAGTTGTTTCCTTGATACAAATATCACACTATACAATTTATATGCATTACTGGTTTTGCTTCTCTAGAGAACCCAGCCTAAGACACTAGTGCTCTTTAGATTACAAGATAAATTATACTATTTTGTAACTTCTATAGTTTTGAAATACAGTGTGAGGTATGAGTCCCAACTACATTCTTTTGCATATAGTGATCCAGTCCTGGCATCATTTATTAAAGAGACTAATCTTTTCCCCATTGAATGGAATTGGCCCCATTGAAAATCAGTTGATCCTAGGTGTTTCTAGGCTCTCAATTCTATTCCATTGTTCTAAATGTCTATACTTACGCCACTACTAGACTATTAATTACTGTGGCTTGAGAATATTTTGAAATCAGGAAGTGTGAGTTCTACGAATTGTAATGTGAGAACCATGGATCTTCACAAAATTCCAAGGAAAATTATTGAGCGCTGGTAGAAAACAGTTTGGCAGTTCCTCAAAAAGTTACACATAGAGTTTCCACATGATCCATCAGTTCTACTCTTAGGTACATACTCAAGAGTACTGAAAACACATGTTCACATAAAAAAGGAAACAAAAAAACATCTTGCACACAAATGGACACATGAACATTATTCATAATAGCCAAGAAGTAGAAACAACCCAAATGTGCATCAACTGGTTCATATATGAATACAATGTGTTATAACTATACAATGAAATATTATTCAGCAATAAAAAGGAGTGAAATGTGGATGCACGCTACAACATGAATGAAAATCAAGAACATGATAATTGGAAGATGTCAGACTCCAAAGATGTTATATTGATTGACCATTACGCAATGTTGAGAATAGGCAAATCTACAAAGACAGAAAGTAGATCAGTTGTTGCCAAGGGCTATCAGAGAATAAGGGAGTTGAGAATGCTGGCTAATGGGTATGAGGTTTCTTTTGGGAGGTAATAAATGTGTTCTAAAATTAATCATGGTGATGGATGCACAACTCCGTGAATATAGTAAAGACCATTAAATTGTACACTTAAAGTGAATAAATTGTGTGGTATGTGAACTAAATGTCAGTGAAGCTGTTAAAAAGTAAACCTTGTAAACTATCAATCAACATTTATTAAAATGCTATACTTTTAAAATAGCATGGCACATGAACAATGAATATTATTTTACAGAGAGAAAACAAGAAACATCTGGTCATCGCTTTTATTTATGATAATCTCTCCTTTAGGAAGAAGTGTTAAAAGCTATATATGAGAGAATGTATTCAGCTAATTACCTCAGTGTCTTTATGTTCCAATGCTGGGGTAAGAATGCTTTCTAAATAGTTAGCTTTTTCTGCCCATGTTTTCAAATTTCTATATTCTTTTTTCATTTTTTCCAACCTGAAGAAAGAAAAAAAGCCTGTAGATGAAAAAGCAAATGGCACAATATAAAAGACTTACAGAAGAATATATACAGTAATGAGAAAATTAGTAAAGATGTTTTCGTGTTAGATGCTATCAAACTTAGTTCCGACTCTTAGTGACCCTATGTACAACAGAACAAAACCCTGTCCAGTCCTGAGCCATCCCCATGATCACTGCTGTGTTAAGCTCATTGTTGCAGACACTGTGCCAATCCATCTTATTGAGGGTTGTCATGGATTAAATTGTGCTCCCCCCCAAAATGTGTAGGAATTCAGCTGAGCCATGAATCTCAGTATTGTGTGATATTCCTTTATGTAAATGCAGTAAACCCTGCCTCTATGATGTTAACTAGGGAGGATAGGCTGCAGCTGTGTTGGTGAGGCAGGATTCAGTGTGTTGAATTGTATTGTGCCTGGAGGCAATCTCTTGAAATATAAAAGAAAGAAGCTAGCAGAGAGAGTTGGAACCTCAAACCACCTAGAAGCAGTGCTGGGAGCATCTTTTGGAAAGGACCTGGGGTCCCTGCACCCATAAGCTCCTAGTCCAGGGGAAGATCGATGACGAGGACTTTCTTTTAGAGCCAGTAGAGAAAGCTTTCCCCTGGAGCTGATACCCTGAATTTGGACTTTTAGCTTACTAGACTGGGGTAAAATAAAATTTTTCTTTTTAAAGCCATTCACTTGTGGCATTTCTGTTAAAGCAGCAGCAGATGACTAAGACAAGGCTCTTCCTTATTTTTGTTGACCCTCTACTTTACCAAGCAGAAAGTCCTTCTCCAGGGGCTGTCCCCATTGATAACATGTCCAAAGTATGTGAGATAAAGTCTCATTATCCTTGTTTTTCAGGTGTATCCTGGTTGTACTTCTTCCCAAATGCATTTATTCTTTCATTTGGTAATCCATATTATATGTAATATTCTTTGCCAGAACCACAGTTTAAAGGTATTAATTCTTCTTTGGTCTTCTTTATTCACTGACCAGCTTTCACATGCATTGAAAGCATCACAGCTTGGGTCAGATCCACTTTAGTCCTCAATGTGAAATCTTTGCTCTTTAATACTTTAAAGAGATCTTTTGCAGCAGATTTCCTCCAATGCAATTTCTTGACTGCTGCTTCCATGGTTGTTGATTGTCAGTGTAAGAAAAATGAAACCCTAGACAACTTTAATCTTTTCTCCATTTATCATGATGTTGCTTATTGGTCCAGTTGGATGAATTTTTGTTTTCTTTATGTTGAGATACAATCCACACTGAAGCACTTTAGTAAGTGCTTCAAGTCCTTTCCACCTTCAGCCAGTAAGGCTGTGTCATCTGTGTAAAATAGGTTGTTAATGAATCTTTCTCCAGTCCTGATGCCCTATTTTTCTTCATATAGCTCAGCTTCTCAGATTATTTGCTTCCCTATGCATCTGTCAATTTATTGTACTGTGGGGGCATGTGTGTTGCTGTGATGCTGGAAGCTATGCTACCCAAATTCAAATACCAGCAGGGTCAACCACGACAGGCAGATTTCAGCTAAGCTTCCAGACTAAGACAGACTAGAACGAAGGACTTGGCAACCTACTTCCAAAAAAAATTAGCCAATGAATAGTAAAGATACAGGAGATTTGAATTCAATTAATATAATTGATCTAACCAACATGTAAGCCAATGAATAACCAATTGGCATACACTTCCAAGTCTACACAGGACATTTACGGCTATGGATCATTTTATAAGCTATCAAGCAATTCTCAACAAAGTTCAAGGAATCAGTAACACACAAACTATGTACTTAGATCACAATTAAATTACCTTAGAAGTCAAATAAAACAATACATTAGAAAAATCCTTATATATTTGGGAATTAAAAACACATTTCTAAATAATTCAAGGTCAAGATTATATTATAAAAGACAATATAAAATTTTAGAACTAAGCAATATAAAACTCATGAGTGGTGCAGTGAAAGTGGAATGTAAAATATCTTTAAATACTTATATTAAAAAAGGGGAGAAGCTAACAATAAGTTAAGCATCTAACTTGAGAAGAAAAAGAATAAACCTAAAGAAAGTAAATAACAAAGAAAATACAAAAATAATGAAATGGAAAAGATACACTACAAAGTATTAAAACAATCATTTTTTAAGAAACTCTAACAAAACTGATGAACTTTTCACAAGACTTACCAAGAAAAAGAGAAGAAATATACCTAATATCAGGGGGACAATTGACAAATACAGATAAAGCACAGATAACAGCTCAGGAGAATATTAGGGATACTCTAATCAAATAAATTTGAGAACTTAAACAACATGAACAAATTTCTAGAAAAATACAGCTAGCCAAAGAGTCTTAAAAAGAAATGAAGAGTGTAATTTAAGGAATTTGAATCTTTAGCCAAATGAGTAGTTAACAAACTTTCCCAGAGATAAAACATTAGGCCACCTAACTTTACAAGTAAGTTCTAGCAAACATTCAAATTGTATAAACTCTTCCCAGTCTTAGGAAAAGGGGGAATGTTTCCCAATTCATTCCATAAAGCCACTATGGCCTTGATAATAAAATATGACAAAGAAATTACATTTTTTTTAAAAAGGAAAATTACAGACAAAATTCAAACATGAACATAGATACAAGAGAAAATGATACAACACACAAAAGGACAAATAAATTAGACTTTAAAACTCTGAAATGAGCTGAAGGAACTTAAAAAAAAAGAAAAGGAAAAATAATTTCAGAATGAAGACTAAACCAGAAGAAACATATGTGAAAGAAGACAACAAACAATGCCTTAAGAGAAATAGCAAGTGAAAAAGATAAAATTTAATGAACAGATATTAAGGATTTGAGAGAAAGTGACACATAGCTGAGACAGGCAAAGAAGATCTAACATATAACAAAGAAGTTCCCATAGAAGAAATTCAAAGCAAAGAAACAGAATAACTTCAAAGAAACCTCCTTCAAACTACAAGAAGAAAGAAACTACACACCAAACTGTTACATATGTTCCTGAGAAGAACTCTCAAAATGCTAAGTATTCAGTAAACAAAATCCAGACTGTAAAAAACTCGAATAGCCCAGGCTATTCAACAGGTAAAATCTAAAGAAAGGAAAAGTTTGAAGTAGGAGCTTGTCAACTAAAAGAAATTTAGTTGAAAGCTTATCAGTTTTCTTAGTGGGGGAGACTAAACTGAAATATCTAAATATGCACCACTGGTGACAAATATATAAAGAAATGCAAGCAAAGAACTACTAGTCAGGATTTTGATGACTTTTAGAAGTAAGAAGAACGTGATTGGAACGCAGCTGCACATGGAAGGGTCTCTGAAGTGACCAGCAAAGTTTTAACTGCATTGTGATTACAAATGTGTTCAACTTGCAATAATTCACTGAGTTACACATGTTTTGTGTTGTTTTTTGTATCTGTATTTTATTTTACAATAAGTTTTTTTTTAAGTTAAAAAACCTTTATGAAAAAAATATAAAATTTTATTGAATGATATTAAAGAAGATCTGTTGAAATGGACGAAGTAGGGAGAGAAGACAGAGGGAATGTTCCCTGGTAGAAAAGTTCAGTATCATAAAGATGTAAATTGTCTCCAAGTTGTTTTGTACATGAAATTCCTTTAAGAAGTTTTACAAACGTATATGAATGGCAAAGAGCTAAGAACAGCCATAACACTCGTGAAGATGAATAAGGTAGAAGAACTTTACCTACCAAATGTCAATATCATAGAGACATAGCAAATAGGGTGTGGTGTTCTCGGCACGAATTATTCAGCGGAACAGAAAATAAAATCAAATCCATCGACTCGACGGCACTTGGCTTTATTGCCATCAAATTGATTCTGACGTTTTACAGAGCAGAACTGCCCCACAGGGTTTTCTTAGCTGCAATCTTTATGGAAGCAGATTTCCAGGCCTTTCTTTCAAGGCACTGCTGGGTGGGTTCAAACCATCTATATTTAGGTTAGTAATCAAGGGCAAACTATTGGCACCAGCCCGCTCAGGCTGGAGGCCTCTCCTGACTGATGCAGCCACAGGGCCTTGTGAACCCAAGATTGGCAGGCCAGACAACAGCGCTTATCCTAACAGCTGCAAAGACCAATTGAGCACCCATGGACCACCTAATGGAACATAAAAGAGACATAAAAACATACAATATGCATTCACGGACTGCTGGTGAATAACACAGATTGCACTGCAGATCATTTGGAGAATGGGAGGCTATCTGATAAACAGTGTGCTATGATAGCTGGTTACTATGTTAGTTATTGTCATGGATTGAATTGTGTCTCCCCCTAAAAATTTGTGTAGCAGTTTGGCTAGGCCATGGTCCCTGATTTTGTGTGATTTTTCTGTATATTGTAAATCCCATCTCTATGATGTTAATGAGGGAGGATGAGTGGTGGTTGTGTTAGTGAGGCAGGACTCATCAGTAGGATTGTATTGTACCTTGAGGAAATCTCTTGTGATATACAGAAAGGGAAGCAGCAGAGAACTGGGAAACTCATATCACCAAGAAAGAAGCAGTGCTGGGAGCACAGCGTGTCCTTTTGACCTGAAATCCCTGTGCCCTAGAAGCTCCCAGTCCAGGGTAAGACTGATGGCAAAGATCCTGCTCCAGAGCCAACAAAGAAAGTCTTCCTCTGGAGATAATACACTGTATTTGGACTTACAGTCTACTTTTCTATGAAGAAATTAATTTCCCTTTGCTAAAATCACCCACTTGTAGCATTTCTGGTATAGCAGCACTAGATGACAAAGACAGTTATCTAGTACTACTGTAATAGAAATACCAGAGATGGACATCTTAAACAAAGAGAAATTTAGTCTTTCATAGTCTACTAGGCTAGAAGTCTGAATTCAGGGCATCAGCTACAGGAAAAGGCTTCTCAAATGCAGGGACCCCAGATTCAAAGGATACACTGTGCTCCTGGCACTGCTTTTTTGGTGATTTGAAGTCCTCATGGCTCTTAGCTTGTTTTGCTTGTTGTAGAGAGTAGACCATCCGAAGAGTGTGGGTCAGAAGCTGTAGGCATCTCCTGAATCAGGTAGCCAGAGGGGCTGGTGAGCCCAAGATTGGCAGGTCAGACAGTAGAACTCCTGCTCTCAGGCTGCAAAGACCAATGGGTTCTAAGATTAGCAGGAAAGATGGCAAGTAAGCTGCTAGCTGAAGTTCTAAGAACTGGGTCAGATGAACAGGAGTCAGTTGTAGGATCCAGAACAATAAAAAGCTTTCTCTTAGAGCTGACTTCCTGAATTCAAACTTCTAGCCTCCTAGACTGTGAGAGAATAAATTTCTCATTGTTGAGCAATCCACTTGTAGTGTTTCTGTTACTGTGGCAATAGATAACTAAGATGGAATTTGACACTGAGTGTGGGTGCTGGCGTAACAGATACCTAAAATGTGGAAGTGATTTTAAAACTATGAATGGATAGAGGAAATGGGGAGAGCTCTTACACTGGAGATGGCACAGATGTTGAGATGTAGCATCACCAGATAACTGAGACAATTATCTATATGGGAAAAAATGAAATTACCTCACATCCTAATTTCAAATGGTTTCTATTTAAATGTAAAAAGGAAAATGTAAGAAAATGTAAAAATGTCTTTCTGACTTCATGATAGGGAGATATCTTAAATAAGACACAAAATAATGCTAACCATACCAGAAAATCATTGATAAACTATATTAAAATTAAGATTAACTATATTAAAGTTAAGAATTTCTGCTTTTCAAAAAACATTTGTAAAAGTGAAGAGAGAAGACATTTGCCAACTCACATAACCAACCAGAATTAACATCTATCCTGAAACATAAAGAAAAAAAAGAATGACACTAGAAAGGAAAGGAGAGGGTGAAGGGGAGGGGACAGAAGATTGTTAAGAGGGTATGACATATATAGAATGAAAAGAAGCAGTGTGCTATCACCAAGCACAATAAAAAACAAAAGAAAGAAAGAAAAAAAAGGATGAGAAAAGCACAAAAGAGACCCATGGAACACACTGGTGAGTGAAGAGGCAGAGCAAACGAACCCTCTCACACAGTACACATATGCAGTAAACTCGGACAATACGCATAGACAACATTCTTTTAAGTTCAGACCTCTGTGCAAAGAGCCTCTGCTAGTCTTGACGTTATAATCTTCAAATACGTGGTTTGACACATCAAACTGTAAATCTATATTAACACAAGACTGCTAGAACTCACTAGTCTCAATTTTTCTCTTCATCACAGATACATAGAATACATCTTTCAGCCTCCCCTGCGGTTTACAAAATCCAAGCAATAACTTCTGAACCCATGAAATATCACCACAATGAAGGCTGGTACACCAGTAGAGCAAGCCAGTGTCTCAAGGGAAGAAATTAAAATATAATGATGGTAGACATAAGAAAAATTATACTCACCTTTTTGTATATTATACTAACTTTTATGTTTTTCTTCCTTAAGCTTCAGCAATATCTATCATAGGAATGTGAAAACACAACTGATAATATTTTTCTTAGTTAACTAACTTCAAAGGATGAGACCCTCATCCTGCCTCCCCTTGTCTCCCTGCTTGTATTTACTCTTCTTGAGATAGAAAAACGGGACAGTGGGATTGATGTAAAACAAATATAATGCAAAACATGCGAGATGAAATAATAACGATCTGGGACAAAACAATGCTGTCTTGGCTTTGCCACATTCTTGAAATATAAAACAAGTTACTTAGAGTAGCTAACCAGTGTCCTTCAGTTGCTTCTGCGGAAGTTGGCCAGCTGGAAACAATTTGCTGAGCATGCTTGAAGAGAAACCCCTGAACTAATACACGACCTTCCACTGGTCGTGCCTGGAAGCCCTGGCCTGGCCTGGAGATTCAGGTGTAGGTCAACCACGCAAGTGCAACAACCCTTAACAAGTCCCGTTCCACGTCCCAGAAACCTTTGTTGCAGAATCCATCTTGGCGCCCAGCTGCACTCACAAACTAATTTGCCTGTTTCCGCCCACTCCTTGAAACTAAGCCCTTTTCTCGGAAAATTCCTGAATAATTGTAGCCACCTGTTTAGCCTTGAAATTATAAAGCCTGCAATCTTTTTCTCTGAGGAGACGCAGACTTTGGAGAAAATATCCTCTCTGCCTCTTTGTGTACCAGTGGATAATAAAATCTCTTGCTTCTCATCTCACCTAGTCTCAGAGTGATTGCAGTAGGAGGCACAAACTCTGCTTAGGTTTGCAGTAACAACAACACATAACTAAGACGAAAACTTTTGTACTTTTTATCTTTTCTGCAGTTGTTGCTGATGTACTACTCCACTGGACAGATCTGCTACAAAAGACCTGTGTAGAGCATTAAAAAGCAAATAGGTCACTTTGAGGACGAAGGTACGCCTGACCCAAGTCATGGTATTTTCAATTGTCTTCTATGCTTGCAGAAGCCAGACAATAAATAATGAAGACTGAAGAAGAACCGATGTCTTTGAATTATGGTGTTGGCAAAGAATATTTAATATGTCAGAAGAACAAATCTGTCTTGGTAGAAGTATAGCCAGAACGCTCCTTCAGAGTTAGGATGGGGAGACTTCATCTCACATACATTTAACATGCTATCAGAAGTGACCAATCCCTGAAAAACTACATCATGCTTGGTAAAGCAGATGGTCAGTGAAAAAGAGGAAGACCTTCATCAGATGAATTTATACAGTTCCTGCGGGAAGGGGCTCAGACAGCAATGACTGTGAGGACGGCACTGGACTGGGCAGTATTGTGTTCTGTTGTGCAGAGAGTCGCCATGGGTTGGAACTGACTTGACAGCATCTAACACAATATTTAAGTATGTTTTAAGACACTGGAATACTTTCAAAATAAAAAACTATTGAAAAGTGATAGAATCAGAGTAATCAATCATTATTGAAAGCTATTGAAAAGTGATAGAATCAGATTATCAATCATTAAAATTTCTGCTCTTCAGTGGGTTCAGGGTCTGACAAAGCAAAGACGGGAGTTGTTGGTGGAAAAAAAGTTTCATGTGTATCTACTAATGCGCTCAAACTCCTCGATCTAATATGTTAGAGATACAGTAAGAAATGTCCTTACCATATGGAGGCTACATACAATGGGACTAGTAAGAATGAGAATTTAAGGAGATTCTATTGGATTATTGGTACATCAAAATGGGGATCTATCATCTTATGGGGGTTCCCAAGTGGTTGCTTTAAGCTTTGGAGTCAGAGTTCTTTAAATGGATATTCCTTTCTGAAGACCTTATATATAATAGACCTCTGGTTTTTCTTTTTCTTGAATAAAATAATGCTCTTTCTCCTATGTAAATGACTTTTCATCCCTTTTCCTGTCATAAGGCTGACTTTTTAAAAACAAACTTCTAAATATGAGAAGCAGTAATCAAGATCAGTCTTTGAAACGATGAAATATTATGACAGTGAAGGTTGATGGACCAATAGCAACTCTATGTCTTATAGGAAGAAATTAGCATATAATACAAATAACACATGAATAAGATGAAAACTTTTTTTTTTTTTTACCTTTCCTTGGGTGGTTGCTTGAGCTTTTCAAGTGTCACAACAGGTGGCTGGCTGGATTTACCTGATCCTTTATGGGGCTTCCCAACAGTAACATTCAGGTCTGGGGATAAGAATGCTGGATATTCCACTGGCTGTGGTACAATAACATTTCTGCAAAATAGTAATATGATTAAATTTTGAAGTGTACAGAAGTATACTGCTAAAATCAGTGATGAAGCCTTCTCCATTCTCACTGTCAGCTCACCTGATCTTGGACCATCAAAAAATAGAGCTAGGATGCCAAGCTGCCATTCGAGGATACAGCAAATGGTCCCAACTCAGCAGGAGCGGATGCTCACCGAGGGCCAAAATGGCATGTGGTAAAGACAACCGAGAAGACAGAGAGACCCACAAGAGTGGGTGCCTACATCGACTTGGGACCGGAAGAACCGGATGGTGCCCGGCCACCACCAGCGATAGCCATGACGGAGCTCACAGAGAGGAGCCTCACTGGCAACACAAGAATAAAAAGAGGTGCATCATGAGATCTCCACTAAAAGACCTCAATTGATGGTCCAGCGGTTTTGGGGTTCCTCTGAGAGCATGGCCCCTGGCCCTGATGCTGCCCGTTCCCATAAATTATAACAAAGGTCCACTCTTTGGACAGGAAGGGATTGGACTTGGCAATGCAGAGTAACCATATATTGGAAGCACTTTATGGTTCTATACATCTATAGGATATCATCTTGCTGACCTCTGGCTGGAGGAAGGGGAGTGGACGGAGAGGAGGGGAAAGGAGACTGTTGGGAGGATGAGGCATGTATGGAGCAGAGAGGAATAGTGTGCAGTCACTGGACAGGGAGAGCAGTGGAAGCTGCATATAGGGGGGCATGTAAATTTACATGTGAATGTACATTTTCACTCAGTTATGTTAAATAAAAAAAAATAGAGCTAGGAAATAGGACAAGAGTAGAAATTCTGAGAGATGTGCTCTCTTGATTATTCACGTTACTAAGTTCAGGGAAAGCAAAGGTGGGAACGGAGAAAAGGACTCAGGTTCTAATAAGAAGCAGAAAGTGATTGAAGAACTTTTCCCAGTTTCTGGACACAAATCTGTATCTCCTCAGTATTTCATTTCTTAAGATATTCTTTTTTTCCCAGCATTTAAAAAACTGTGTATTATATTTTATTACATAGCATACCTTAAAGTAGGAGGGAGAACACTCATAAATAAACAGTACTACCACAAACAACAAAAAAACTAAATACAAAATAAAGGTGATTTGACCATTCTAGTTGAAAATGTGCTAATTTCATTCTAATTGGGGATCTAGTTATACGATCTCGCCATATTTAATTTGCTTTGAAAAATACATACTATGTATATCCTCCAGGAGCAACTGTTTCTCTCCAAAACATGTTCTACTTCTTTTAAAGCCTCTGGTAAAATTTTTATCTAAACCATCAGATTTAGCAATTTGTAACCAATCTAATCTCTCCACAAAATCCTGGTTAACCTATTAATTCTTTGGAATGTTCTGTATGCCAAGCATTTTGTCCATATGGCTGTAGACGTTATCTCATTCTATTATGATGTAGAAATGGCCATATCCTATTTTTCATAAGGAGCCCTGGAGATGGGATGATTAAGCATTTTGGCCGCTAACCAAAAAGGTTGCAGTTTGAATTCAGCAGCCACTCCGTGAAAACTCTATGAAGCAGCTCTACTCCACCCTTTAGGGTTGCTATAAGTCAGAATCGACTTCGTGGCAATGGGTTTTTGTTTTAAATATGAGAAAACTGGGTTTCAAAGAGGCTTAACAACTTCTCCAGGGTCATACAGCTAGTAAGTAGCAAAGACAACATTTGAGAACAAGACTCTTTGATTCTAAAGCTCATGTTCAAATATGCATTTTCTAAATGTGCCCTTTCCTCAGTATTCCCTGGTTCAGCAAATAGCAGCATCAAATACGTATATACCTAGTGGTCTAAATCTGAACATCTTTTCTTCTCTCTTTCCTCTTTCTGTGAGCTTTTACCCCCATTTAGTTCCTTCCTAATAACAGATGATACCATTAGACACTTTAAATAGTCCACAAATTAATTTGCTCCTCTGTATTCCAACCAAATCACTGCCTTAGTTCAAATCTGTATTACCTCACATCTAAAATAATGCAACAGCTTCCTTGAATCCTTGGCTTCTAATCCTAAACTCTTTTTCTCCACACTTGACCCCACTGGTAGAATGTGTTAAAAACGTAACACGATCATAGTATTTCCCTGCTGAAAATTCTCCAGTGGCTCTAGACCTCCTGTAGCACCTCCAAACTTTTCCAGTGTAGAACTCCTCTGGGCAGCGGATGGACAAGGAGGAGCTTGGGGGTGTAAACTAAAGCAGTCAGATCCAAATGCATCACTTCTTTAAATTTTTTATGTCTTTTAATTGGCATAACTAAGTTTTCTGTTTTTTGTTTTTTTTTAAGAAAATGTTCCACATACCACTTTGGTGAGTGGCGTCTGGGGTCTTAAAACCTAGCAAGCTGCCATCTAAGTAGCATCAGTTGGTCCCAATCCACCTGAAGCAGAGTAGAAGGGCATCAAAGACATGAGGAAAACATGAGCCCAGCAGACAGCAGGTGCCATATGATCCAGAGACTGCATCAGCATGAGACTAGACTACAAGGTGTCTGGCCCCCACTAATGACTGCTCCAACTGGGAAGACAAAGTAAAGTCTCTGACATAGCAGGAGAAAAATGGGTGTGCAGAACTAGAACTCTATTAAAAGACCATACTTGATGGTCTGTCAGACTGGAGGGTCCTCTGAGGAGAGGACATGGCCCCCAGACTCTCTGTTAGCCCAGAGCTGAATCTAGTAGTGAAGCCAACTCTTCAGACAATGATTGAACTGAACTATGGGACACAGAGAGATGCTGGAGAAGAATATGCTTCTTGGCTTAAATATATACATGAGACTGTCTGAGCAGCTCTTGTCCAGAGAGGGTAGAGGGGAACAAAGTTGAATGAATCAATATAAGAAGTACAGGGTGGAAAGGAGGAATGTGATGTCATGGAGTAGGAGGAGTGTGCTATCATGAGGTGGGAGGGGCAAGCAGTTAGAGTTGTATAGTGGTGGATGTGCAGGGTTTTATACGGAAAATTGATTTGCACTATAAACTTTCACTCAAAAAACAATAAAATAAACATTTTTTACTTTTTGTGCTTTTTTATTCTATTCCATAATATGTAGACATTAGTATGAACATAATATTTTCCCTCTCAAAACTTTTGAGTATAAGCAATACTTCAAAAAGATGCACCCATTTCCCCTGCCTTTGTGTTGTCCTGGCTCTCTTTCACAATGGAGTCTCAGCCCATCCTGGCCATGTCATGAAGATTATCATAAGACAACCAAAGTGCTCCACCAAATGTACTAAATTTTTAAATTGCCACATTACTGAAACCTGCTAATAAGTCCTTTAAAACACTTACGACACAGGGTCTGTTCTTTCTGGAGGTGGTGCAACATTCATAAACATGGACGGCTCAATAGTTTTCCGGAGAGGTTTTAACTGAAGAAATAGACAAGCATATTTCAATAATATTCAGTTACAATTACAGTTCACTCTAATACCACTCTCCCCCAAAGTTACAGCATAGGCCTAAAATGATATAGATAAGGAGAAAATAAATGAATATAAGAAAGACCTATACAACTAGTGATCTCTGCTTGTCCAGAACAAATGAAAATGAAGGAAACCAAAGATTCAAAGAAACTAGGCCATAGAACCTAACCCATGAAAACCATGGCCTCTTCCAACCTGATTTCAGAAGAACCACTGCCAACCATTCTGACCAGGGACACAACAGATGGCCCCAAATAGAATGGAGAAAAAAATGTAAAACAAAGGGCTAAACTTACCAAACTTGTAGAGACTAGGGGAGCCCCGAGACTATTGCCCTGACACTCCCTTTAAACTTGGAACTGAAACCACATCCAGAGGAGGTTACCTTTCAGCCAAGTAACAAATTTGCTCATTAAAGTAAATAACATCATCCGTGAGCACTGTACTACATTATTTTAGTGGAAACAGAACAACCAGAATGGAAACAGTAAGAACACTGAGACACTGAAAAATATAACCTATTTGCTGTGTCAAGTTTCATGAAAAATATTTCCTAAAAGAAAGAACTTCATTTATCATTTATGGAGAATTTAATATCTGCCAAGCATTTTATACCTTTAATCATATTTAATCTTCCCCAAAATCATATAATGTAGGTAATTTCACCCATTTTACAGATGATAGCTAAAAATCAGTAGTTAGGTTATCAAAGAAGCTGTGAGAGAGAGTTTGAATGAAACTCTACCTGCCCCCAAAGCCATGCTCTTTTACAGTACACGATGGGCAAGTAGAGGACTATCTCTCTGATGTTTAAGACCCGAAAAGTATATATGCATTAAACTTTTAAAAAACGGAACACTTATTATATATACCCTTCATTTTCATATGCTACTTTTGTTCCTTGTTGTAGCAGACATAGGGTTGCTATGAGTCAGAAACAACTCAGTGCCATGGGGTTTGGTTGTTTTTTTAACTCCATGAACAGTGGCCCTGGTGGTGCAATCGTTAGGCACCCACTGCTAACTGAAAGGTCTGCAGTTTTAATGCATCAGCAACTCCATGAGAGAAAAGACCTGCAACCTGCTCCTACAAAAAGTATAGCCTAGGAAACAACCCAGTGAGGCAGTTCTACCCTGTCCTGCACTATGAGTTAGAATCCACTCCAAGGGACATGACAGCACCACCACCTACATGAAACTACACTTCCCCTGTTTTGTCTGAAAAGGTGTACATCTCCCTAAGAATGGCTGTTGTTGCATGTCATATTATATTAGATATAAAGCCCATCTCTGAAGTTAATGTTTAGGCTAAGGCTATCACAAAAAGGACTGAAAAATTAGGGGTATCTATAAAGTTCTACCTCATGATAAAAAATAAACAGGAGGAAGAAAAATTAAAGAACAGAAAGAAAAAAGAAAAAGTTTGTGTTTAGTGTCTTGCATTTGTATATTACTTACTTCTGACTCAAAATGTATCAGAAATTATTATGATATGCCACAGACAAAATTTGAAAAACCATGTTACAGAGAGTTCTCCATCAACATGGTGTTGACTCGTGAGACTGATGGACCCTCTCCCAACTTCTAATTAAGAATCATTCAAAATGATAAAAATAACAAAAACTCGAATTAAAAAGAAGATGATATGCAAAGTAGAAGGATCATATCCTATAACAGCAAGTAGGGCTGAAGTTTTAAATACCCTAAAGCTGTGGTAATATCTAGGGATATCAGGAATTCTTTCAAAAACTTAGTACAACATTTCTAGAATAATTCCTTCAAAACGTCATTGTTTTGGACAATAATTTGCCTTCTAGGCTAAGGAAATAATGAAAAAATGGACAAAAGTTAGTATACAAAAATATTTTACTGCAACATGGATATATGAGAATGAATTTAAAGAGGCAGGCAAAAAATTAGGAACACATGTGCTTTGGGTTTTTTCACTCTTGATAAATCAAGAAGGGTTCAAATAAAATCACATGTTGAAATGACTGGGGGGGAAGGACCATATGTGGTCAGAGTATAAAATATTCGCAGAGTAACATCAGTGATTCAGTCTTTAATATTTTTAGATGTAAAAATACACATCCACTTCTGAGTACTGAATTTTGTTTTTAATTACATAAATATCTGTATGTACACATACAAATACACCTAAAGCAAGTTTTATAGTAAAGACATTTGGAATATGAACCATTATTTTTAAATGTATTATTAAAATGTATTATTTTAAAATGTATAAGCAAATGATAGTGAAACTTCCTTTTTCTTTAATCTGAAGAAAAATAGCATTCTTTTAAAAATATTTATCTTAAAGAGTTTACCAGACTGGAAAGGACAGAGACTGAACGGTGGATGATGTGTCTGAAGAGCTGTAACAAAATAATTTGTAAACAGGTGAACTAACCTGATGTGAAAATCCAAAACCGAAGTTTCCATAGGAGAACATGAATTCTACCTGCATCCTGCAGACAAACTAAACATGCGGTAAATTTACTTTTATGTTTAAATAGAATGACACTTTAATGAAGAAGTAATATTTTTATTTAACAAATTTATAAATTAAAGAAGCCAAAGTACGAATCTCCTGATAAAGCATTTACAGAAGGAGCTCCTATGGAACATATTGAGTTTCTGGAATGTTAAAGTATACGATTAAAATACAGAAACTATCAACCTACAGTTATTAATACGGTTGTGCTGAAATATGCAATATATTCATATGTTATGGCTTTTGTTAGGTGCAGTCAAGTCTGTTCCAACTCACAGTAACCCTGTGTACAAGAGAAGGAAACACCGCCAAGCTCTATGCCATCTTCACAATCATTGCTGTTTGAGTTCATAGTTGCACTCACTTGTCAGTTCGTATCATTGAGCATTTTCCTCTTTTGCTGACTCTTTACTAAGCATGATGTCCTCCTTCAGGTACTGGTCCTTCCAGATAACATGTCCAATGTACATGAGACAAAGTCTCACCATCCTCACTTCTAGGGAACATACTGGCTGTACTTCTTTCATGCATTCATATGTATCTGTGTGTGTATATATGTACATATATATATATAAATGTATATATTTTAAGTGTTTCCTCACATTTCTTCCATCTCTATTTCCATTTTAAGACAAAAATGTGATTTATACAAGTGATACTACATTCTGACCACCATATTTCTCCTATGTGAAATGGGGAAGGATTTCAGAAAACATGATCTCAAATGCCCACCGCTAGTTTTTATTCTCTTTTCCCCTATTTTGTTTACTGGCCCCTGATGCCTCTCTGAATAGCAGATGATTACTTAACCAAGCTAATTATTTTTTAAGAGCCCTGGTGGTCCAGCAGTTAAGAACTTGGCTGCTAATCAAGAGATCAGTAGTTCAAATTCACCAGGCACTCTATGAGAGTATGATGTGGCAGTCTGCTTCTATACAGATTACTACCATGAAAATGCTATGGGGCAGTTTTACTGTGTCCGATAGGGTTGCAATGAGTTGGGATCAAGTTGATGGCACCTAACAACAATTTTTAAGTCTTTAAAGAGAAATAGATCAGACAAAAAAGAAAAAGGGCCCAAGAGACAGGGCCACGTAATCAGCATGAGACTACATCAGTGTGAGACCAGAAGAACTAGATGATACCTGGTTACCACCAGTGACTACCCTGACAGGGAATACAACATACAGTCCCTGACATTGTGGGGGGGGGGAGGTGGGAAGTGGGGGAAAGGATGTGCAGAACCCAAACTCTATAAAAAAAAAACAACAACCAGATTTGATACTCTGACGGACTGAAGGGTATCTGGAAGACATAGCCCCCAAACTCTTAGCCCAGAACTGAAACTGTTCCTGAAGCTAACTCTACAGATAAAGACTAGACTGGACTGTAAGTTGTAAAATGATGCTGGAGAAGAGTGTACTTTTTAGTTTAAACAGATACATTACACTAACTGGGCAGCTACTGTCCAGAGGTGAGATGAGAGGGTAAAGGGGGACAGGAACTGGTCGAATGGATACAGGAAATACAGGGTAGAAATGAGGAGTGTGCTGTCACAGGATGGGGAAAGCAGCTAGAGTGACATAGCAGTGTATGTGCAAGTTTCTGTATGACAAATTGACTTGGATTGTGAACTTTCACTTACAGCACAATAATTTGTTTTAATGATAAAAATGTGGAACAGTGTATGTCTTAGTATCACCAAGATAGTTAACTTATTATATGAGACCCTGGCAACCAGAAAAAATAAACACACTTCTACAGGAAAAAGGAAAGAAAAAGAAGAAATTAGAATAACAATTATGAGCAACTCTTTAGAAAGTCCCCAAGGAGAAAAATACTTCTACCTCAATCAGGTAAGACAAACATCAATATCCTAGGCATCAGTGAGCTGAAATGTACCACTCTTGGTCATTTTGAATCAGTCATATGGTCTACCACACCTAGAATGAAAGCTTGAAAAGGAATGGTGTTTCATTCATCATCAAACAGAACATTTCAAGATCTGTCCTGACATATAATACTGATACACATATCAGTGGTAATATCCATATGCCTACAAGGCAGGCCGTTAATACAACTATTATTCAAACTTAGACACCAACCACTGAGACCAAAGACAAAGAAATTGAAGATTTTTACCAGCTTCTACAGTTTGAAATTGATCAAATATGCAATCAGGATGCATTGATGGTTGCTGGGAATTACAATGCAAAAGTTGGAAATAAAGAAGAAGGATTTGTAGTCAAAAAATACAGCACTGGTGACAGAAATGTTGCTGGAGATGACATGATAGAATTTTGCAAGACCAATGACTCCTTAATTGCAAATGCCTTTTTTCTTTTTTTTACCAGCATAAACAGCAACTATACACATGGACCTCACCAGTGAGAATACACAGGAATTAAATTGACTACATCTATGGGAAAAGACAATGGAAAAGCTCAGTATCAGCAGTCAGAAAAAACCACGTACTGACTGCAGCACAGACCATGAATTGCTGACATGCAAAGTCAAACTGAAACTGAGGAAAATTGGAACAAGTCCACTAGAGCCAAAGTATAACCTTAAGCATATCCCACCTGAGTTTAGAAACCATCTCAAGAACAGATTTAACACACTGAACACTAATGACTGAAGACCAAAGGAGTAGAATGACATCAAAGACATCATTCATGAAGAAAGCAAGAGGTCATTAAAAAAACAGGAAAGACCAAATCGTATGTCAGAAAAGGCTCTGAAACTTGCTCTTGAAAGTTGAGTAGCTAAAGCAAAAGGAAGGAATGATGAAGTAAAAAAACTGAACAGACTTCACCATATCTTTTCAGTCTGTGGCTCCAGAAGACAAAGTGTTCTAACGACATGTACAGAGCTAGGAAGAGAAAAACAAAAGGGAAGAATATGCTCTGCATTTCTCAAGCTGAAAGAACTGAAGAAAAACTTCAAGCCTCATGGTGCAATAGTGAAGGATTCTACAGGGAAAATATTAAATGACTAAGGAAATATCTTAAGAACATGGAAGGAACACACAAAGTTATTATACTAGAAAGAACCTGTTGCTGTTCAATCATTTCAAGAGGTTTCACATGCTCAGGAATGGATGATACTGAAGGAAGAAGTCCAAGCTGCAATGAAGGTATTGGCGAAAAATAAGGCTCCAGGAATTGATGGAATACCCACTGAAGATGTTTCAACAAACAGGTGTGGCATATGAAGTGCTCACTCTGCTATGCCAAGAAATTTGGCGGACAGCTACCTACGAGCCAACTGACTGGAAGAGAGCCATATTTTTGCTTATGACCAAGAAAGGTGATCCAACTGAATACAGAAATTACCAAATAATATCATTAATATCACATGCAAGTAAAACGTTGTTAAAGATCATTCAAAAGAGACTGCAACAGTTAGAAAGTCAAGTCAGATTGAGAAGAGGGCATGGAACCACGGATGTTATTGCTGATGTCAGATAGATTTGGGCAGAAAGCAGGGAACACCAGAAAGATATTTACCTATGCTTCACTGACTACGCAAAGGCATTCGACTGTGTGGATCATAATGAATTATGGATAACATTGTGGAGAAGGGAAATTCTAGAACACTTAATTGTGCTCATGAGGAATCTGTATATGGATCAAGAGGCAATTGTGCAAACAGAACAAGGGGACGCTGCATGGTTTAAAGTAAAGAAAGGTGTGTGTCAGGTTAGTATTCTTTCACCATACCTTTCCAATCTGTATGCCAAACAAATAATCCAAGAAGCTGGACTATATAAAGAGCTCAGCATCAGGACTGAAGGAAGACTCATTAACAGCCTGTGTTATACAGATGGCACAACTCTGCCTGCTGGAAGTAAAGAGGAGTTGAGACCAGTCGTTGGAGGTCTATAAGCCCCTGCTGGCCTGCTAGCGTTACTTCAATAAACAGCTGCTGCTTCTCTCCTTGGGTGTCAGTTGATTTCCTATAACATTTGGTTCCCTGACCGGGAAGCCAACTGTACCGGCCCCTTGAGCCATCTGTCCTCCCTGGCTTGGTTGCACCCTAGCCTGGTTGGGGCCTAGGGGATGGTGCCACCCGTTCCCTTTTGATGGAGTCCTTCTCCCTCTCTGACCCCAGGCGCTCCAAAGCATGGGAACGACCGAACCCAACAGGAGAAACGAACCAGACTGAAAACCCAGTAAGAAAACAGGGTCAAGTAAGGTCCTGGGACCCTGAACCCAGTCAGGCCTACCCCTACAGGTAGAAGAGGAGACTGATCACCTCCTAGATCCAGTTGGGTCTCAGAATAGGGATATCCCCATCAGAAGGAAGTCTGTTGTAAGATTCTGTTTGCATGCAGAGAACTCAAGTTCTTACCAGGCTGGAGCTCCTGTCTGTCTTGGTACTGTCTGTCTGGTAAAAGGAACGTCTGTCCCACTTAAGAAGAGAGCCCACTGGGGCAAATTCTGTCTGATTAATACTCAGTAATGTGGGAAATAAGACCTCTGTTCCTTGTGTCTGGGTGTGTCTCTGTGATACTCCAAGGCAATAGCCGAGGAGCTTGAGTGGGCTCATAACTGTGGTTCTGTGGTGCTGTCCAAAGGCATAACAGTGTGGGTGCTCCCTCTGTTCACCCTGGGGTTTATACAGGGATATCTTCAGCCAAGATAGTGCCTTAAACCTTTGAGAGAAGGGCAACCAGCCAATTGCCTGAGTGACAGGGTCCTTTGTGTGTGAAAACTGTTGCTATGTTATCTTTAGGATGCCAAAGGGTGGGATTTCATGGATTGAATTGTGTGTGACTTGGCTATGAGTCCCAATATGGTGCCATCATTCCTCCCATGTGTTGTGAATCCTGCCTCTGTAAGACTGATGATGGAAAACGGGCAACAGTTGTGTTAGTAAGGCAGATCTCAAGCTATAAGCTTGTAGATTCCAATGGGAGGGTCAAAATCTAAGCCCACTGTATTAGGCTGCACGATGAAAAATTTTAATAAGGGGTACAGTGGCAATTATGGAGTTAAATTGGCCCCCTGAGGTCACTCTAAACATGACCAGGGTCAGGACTGTGTGGAAGGTGGTCATGGGTACCATCAGACACTCAAGCCAGTAAATAGTTCTTACCCCTTGGGTGTGGATCAGCACCAATAGGCAAGATCAGCACTCACCAGTGTTTCAAGGAGCACCAGAAGAAGAGCTCCCCTCCATACTGCTCACTGACCCACAGCCCCAAAACCACCAGGATCCACTGTACCTGAAATCCCTCCACCTTCAGTCTCCCCTGTGCCTCTGGAGTCCGAGCAAGGGCCCTCCAAGACAGAAACATCCTACAGACTTCAGACCAGAAGTTCTCAGGCAGTATTACAAATGCCAATTAGAGAGAATTGAGGTCTGGCCCACGTAATTGTTACCAACTCTTTACAAATGTCGATTTGCTCGTTTGGAAACACCACACGTCTTCCTATTCAGAGAGGCCCCAGGCCATTATTGAGCACATGGGGACCATCCACCAGCCCACAGGGGATGACGAAAGATTATGTGAGTGCTGCAGAATGTGGACACCCTTTAACCCAAAGGCCCCTGAATTGTTTGCGCAAGGACTGAAATGTCCAGCAGGAAAGCTGTAGGAATCAAGAGGCTGTCTGGTTCTTGTTGGGTTAAAATAATGATGGGGGGTGCAAAGGCCTGACAAAGATCACTTCCGTGACGAATTTCCTCCCCTTTGATAAAAACCCCTGAAAGATGTAAATTGGCAATGTGGATACCCACTTGTAATAATATGGCCAGGGCAAGGTATTGGACTCCAGAGACAGATACATTAAATGGATCCATAAAGTTATCTTTTATCCTGCAATTAAAGTGCTCATGAGCTCACTTTTAGTTAAGGAAACAGTCTGTGTACATACTGGTGAAGCTGAGTATGTGTGTATCATAAAGTGTGAGGCCTCCTGTGTGTGTGTTGGTAAGAAATGTGTTTGTGCTGTACTTTTTGATTTGTCTTTGTAGAATTTTGAAAATATTTTTGACACTGCACAAGCTGTTTATATTTTCTGTGAAAAAGTGTCTTTTGTCTTTGCCAATGTACATGATTTTAAGAGTTTTACTTGAACTAAATTAAGGTCGATAAACAGCCAAATTCCAAATAAATCCAGGTATGTTAGCTGGGCTAGAGAAAACCTAACTTCATAGCCCTCAACTAGAGATGGCTTTGTCTTAAAGAGACAGTAACAATTCCAAAAGAGTAAAGGGGAAGCAGAAATTGCTCTCATGTCATAGCTGCAGAGAAAATTTTGAGAGAAAAAACAAAGGTAAAGATTACTTCTGTACTTTAATTGTCATAAATTAGGACTTTTGAGGCTTATCTGGGAGGTGTAAAAAGAGATTTTCAAGCCAGTTAAACAATAACTTATAGAAGCAGCTAATAAAACCTTAGGAGTTAGTTGGGGACCTGAAATGTTTAAATAAGCTTTATTTAAGTCCTGGACTTTAAGGGTAATTGAACTTAACACATATCTGATATAATGTAAACTTATATACTGTTTCTCGGCAACAAACAAAATAACTCTTATTAAATTCTTTGCTGTTTCAGGAATTACAGAGGTTTGTTGATAAGAGACAACACAATAGTGGGTTGTTAATAAGGTATTTCTAGAGGTCTGCCGATAAATATTTAATATGGTTAAAGTTTTGTTTGACAAAAGTTTAATGATTTAACTTACAACAGTTTTTGAAAAAGATTCTTTGAGAACATTAATATTAGAAGAAATTGACTTGTTCACTGCTAATTAACAATTTTCTCTGATTTCTGAGTAAATAGTTAACTTGTTCCTTGTATAATCACTCTTAAAGGCCAAGGTTTGATGTCTTATTAAAATAAGATTCCTTCAGTCAGCAAATCATGCCACAAGACTTAATAGAGAGAAGTCAGAGTTTCCTTACTTTTAAATACTTAAAACAACTTTAATATTGTTTCTTGTCTACCTATAACAAACTCGTGATAGCTCTGAAACTTCATGAAAAGGCATGAGTGTCCTTTTCTGAGGATAGAAGGTAAAAGGAGTCATATTTGATAGGTTATAGGACACGGGTTAAAATCAGGTGCCCCAGTTTTCACTGGGTTAAAATTTACATTAATTATTTCCTCTTGTGTTTTTGCCTAGTATAGTCTAATTACTATTTGGAAAAACCCTGGTTATGTGCTATGTCTGCTATGCAGAGGTCAACAGTTAGAACTCTGTAAAACAGTCCTGAGTTGCTGTGATTCAAGATTAACTCCATAACACTTGGTTTGGTTTGAATTGCTAACTTGATTATAAATTTATTTAACATCAGCAAAGCCAATGCTTTGACTGAGGGATTCAGATATTTACTTATAAATCTATTTTATACTACACGAATATTTAGAGCTAATAATCTTGATATGTCCAGACTGTGATATTATGCCTCAAGATTATTATATATGGTATCTGAAGTTCTTAATGGCATGGATAATAATTATATTTAAAATTATTATCTAAAGTTTTCTGATGGGTTAAATTGTGACCCTTATGTTCTACTTATTTTTATTAATCTAAATATTGATAAATTTTGTCATCTGCAATTTTCACTTGATTTCTCTGAAAACATTTGACCAGAATATTTCAATGAAGAATTTAGACTTATGAGAAGGACTGTGACTTGAGATATCCAAGGGAGAGGCCTGAGAGATTTACATTAGGAAAGATAAATGACCAGTTCAGCTGGGGACCGGAAAGAAAAGAGGCAGCAGTTTTACTCTGAGGTTTTACCCTGACAGACTCACTAAGCCTTTTTGGGGGAAAAAAAAAAAAATGCTGGTGCCAGTTTTAAATGTGATAAGAGGCCAGCCATATATTATCTTGGTCCACATCAGACATAAAACAGAGTACAAAGCTTGAGACAAAATCTTAGACCTGACTCCCCCATTGGTAGAAGAGACCCTTAAGGTGTTTAATCAGAGATTTGGTGGCAAGAAAAAGAGGGAAAAAAATTAAGGCTGTTATTAGCTGCCACCTCAGGTAACCCAGCTGGTGTTCAAGACTTAAACTACCTCACTCGCCAGTGAATACTGACCCTGTTCATTACAGTTACTGTCAAAAATGAGGCCACTTTAAGGCAGACTGTCCTGAATGTTCTACAGCAGGATGTTCATAGACCTCTGTAAGGCCCAGATAGACCCTCCTGGAGTTTCTGAGAAGTCTGAAAAATTGACTACTGGTGGGAACCCCAAAGCCTGTCTAACTCCTGGCCACATCAGAGAGCTACGGGTTACACTTGGTGTGGAAGGTAAGAAAATTCAATTTGTCTTAAACACAATAGCCACCCTCTCTACCTTAATTTACCCAATGGGTCTGCTCTCCAAGAGGGACTGTGTAATTATTGACTTAGACTAAAAATCTGAAATAAAAAGTTGCTTTTGTGTTTCATGGGGTCACGGTTGTTGAGACACTGCCATGTAAGAAAAAAAGACTAAGAAAATATACGAAAAGTAAACAAGAAATAGAAAAGAAAAAACAAAAAAGACTAAGAAAGTGAAATGAAGGTAAAGAAAGAGTAGAGAAAGAGAAAGATATAAAACTAGGTTATTCCAATCTGGGTTTCTGGACAACTTTTATCTCTCAGTCTGCAACAGTTCCAAATAATGCTCATGGGCCCTGATTGATGCTCAGTAATTGTTATCCTGGCCAGTATAAATGACTGACACTGTCAAGGAGAGATATCTACTCAGATAGGCAGGCCTATGCCCCTCCTCAGCATGAAGCAGATACAGAAGAAGAGACCTCCTTCCATTTTCCCATGAAGATTTTGAGCATGAAATCTCTCAGAAGGGTTATAGTAAAAACATGCTAATGACCAGGGCAACTACTTCTATAGGAAATGAAAGTGCTAATAATTGTAAAATTTTAATTGAAAATCCTTACCTGATCTCCCATGCTGAAACTAACCTGGAGACTCAAGTGTTTTTTTTTTTTTAGATCCTGCCCAGAAGATTGAATCAGATAACATCCACCCACCTTGCCCAGGGACCTGAGAAACTACAGTCAAGAGAACATCACAGTGCCTCTAACAGTGGGAAGGTTTCTTTAGGACAGAATTTAAAAGAATATTTTCAAGACTCCCCACCTAGGCTGACTGTACAAACTAGTAATTGTTTGTAGACTATTTGTTTCCAGTTTTATGTAATGTATGTCCTATCCTGCATGTTCTGGTTCCTATGCCAGACCCTGGAGTGAACCCTAGTTGACTAGACCACCTCCCAGATCCTAGCACTCTAGGGATACTAGCACCTATACCGAGAAGAGCTTGTGTGATACCCCGCCCCCATGTCACTAAAAAGGGGGCATCAAAGGGGGAATGTAAAGGAAAAAAACCATGAAAGAAACTCCCCCTTATCTTATCCTGGCCCATTCTGCCCACAATCCAGTCTTGCGCCTTTTCCTTATCCTATTCTGCCCCGTTCTGCTCACAACCCTCTGCTCTGCACACAACCTCTGACCCTGCCTCACCCTGTCTCAGCCATAAAAGCCTGTTCTACTTCCCCATCGGGGCCAGTCGTTGGAGGTCTGTAAGCCCCTGCTGGCCCGCTAGTGTTACTTCAATAAATGGCTGCTGCTTCTCAAATAAAAAAAAAAAGAGGATTTGAAACAGTTGCTGATGAAGATCAAAGACCACAGCCTTCAGTACGGATTTCACCTCAACGTCAAGTAAACAAAAATCCCCACAACTGGACCAGTAAGCAACATTGTCATAAATGGAGAAAGGATTGAGACTGTCAAGAAGCTCATTTTACTTGGTTCCACAATCAACACCCATGGAAACAGCAGTCAAAAAATTAAGACTCATTGCATTGGGAAAATCTGCTACAAAAGACCTCTTTAAAGTGTTGAAGAACAAAGATGTCACCTTGAAGACTAAGCTGCATCTGACTCAAGCCATGGTATTTTCAATCACATCATATGCATACAAAGCTGGACAAATGAATAAGGAAGACAGAAGAATTGATGCCTTTGAACTGTAGTGTTGGAGAAGAATACTAAATGTAACATGGACCACCAAAAGAACAAACAGTTCTATTCTGGAAGAAATAACCACAGTGCTCTCTGGAAGTGTCTCACATACTTTGGACATGTTGTTAGGAGGGATGAGTCCACGGAGAAGGACATCATGCTTGGCAGAGTGGAGGGCCATTGAAAGAAAGGAAGACCCTCAACAAGATGGACTGACACGGCGGCCGCAACGATGGCCTTAAGCATAAAAATGATTGTGGACAGGGCACAGGACCAGGCAGTGTTTCGTTCTGTCATGCATAGGGTCACTATGAGTCAGAATCAACTCCACAGCATCTGACAACAACAACAATCCAGTAAGTTAGGCTCCTGAGGATGTGCAAAGATATAGCTAAAGGCATTTTACCTCCTCATCCAATCATTTCTAATTTTCTTTTTCACTATTTAGCAATAAGATAGTAGCTTTTTTAAAAGGGTGTGTGTTAAGATTTTGCAAGTAAACAGCACATTCTTTATTTAATACACTCAATTAAGTCAGATAACAAATAAACCAAACATTATGGCTGCCAAGTTGATTCTGACTCACAGTAACCCTACAGGACAGAACAGAATGCTGCATGGAGTTTCCAAGGAGTGCCTGGTGGATTTCAACTGCTTAACTTTCGCTTAGCAGCTGTAGCTCTTAACCACTGTACCAACAGTTTCCAGTAACTAGAAAGCAGTAAAAAGATACAGGCTACTAATGTCAAAATTCTATAAAACATTACATGGGCACAAAACTGTAAGTTTTAGTAGTTCTTACCATATTTTTATTCAAAATTTGAAATTCTTCAGTAAAGCATCCTTTCTAGAAAAAAGTAGTAATAAAATTCTTAAATATAGAATCATGTAGATTGAAACCATATCACAGCAAGACTCAGATAATTTTTTAATGCACATATGAATCTAATAATAGCTGAAACAAACAAAGAATGTTAAGAAAAAATTTAAATTTCAGGTACGAGTGCAAAAATAAATGTTAATTTTTACATTAATGGTTTAGATGAGAAGTTTCCTCCTAATTATTATTCTCCATTTTGGAAGTCTTAGAGGAACTGTCCTGTCCACACTGTTTGTGAGGGATTATTTAAAACACAAATCCATGCAATCAGCTGACTCCTGACATAGCTCTCTCATCTATCAAGTAGGGTTATGATCTTTTTAAGCAGGTAAATCTTTGGTACTCTTAGTCACCATCTCTTGTTATCCCTGCTGTCCTTTAAGTCCTTTCACCTAACCTGACATCTCATTTTTTTTCTTTCTTCCCAGCTCTTTTCACTACAATTCATGGGAGGACAATTCCACGATTAACAAGTTACAATCTTTTTAAAATTATTGTTTTATTGAGATATAATTCACATACCATTCAATTTGCCCATTTAAAGTATACAATTCATGGTTTCCAGTACATTCAGATATGTGATCAATACAATCAGTTGTAGAGAACTTTCATGGCCTTAAGAAGGACTCCACTAACAGCCTATTGTCCCTACATTCCACCTCCCCAGCTCTAAGCAACCACTAATTTACTTTACCTCTACATAGATTTCATACATATTTGGATTTTGAAATAAATACTATTATAGAATAGGCGGCCTTTTGTGACTGGTTTACTTAGCATAATGTTTTCAAGGTTCATTTACATTGAGTAATATTTCATTGTATGGATACTCCATGTTTTATTCAACAGCTCATCTGTTGACATACATTTGCGTTACCTTTACCATTTGGACTACTATGAATAATACTGTTATAATCATTAAGGTACAAGTTTCTGTGTGTGCATATATTGTTGTTTCTCTTGAGTATATTGTTGTTTCTCTTGAGTATATACCGAGAATCGCTGGGTTATATGGTAACTCATATGATAAATGGAAAAAAGATAAAGGTGTCAAGGATTTCATTTTACTTGGATCCACAGTCAACACCCATGGAAACAGCAGTCAAGAAACCAAAAGATGCACTGCATTTGGAAAAACCTGCTGCAATGGACCTCTTCAAAGTTTTGAAAAGTAAAGACATCACCTTGAAGACTAAGATGTGCCTGACCCAAGTCATGGTATTTCCCATTGTATCATATGCATGCAAAAGCTGGACGATGAACAAGGAAGACAGAAGAAGAATTGCTACCTTTGAATTGTGGTATTGGAGAAGAGTATTGAATGTACCATGGACTGCAGAAAGAACAAACAGATGTGCTCTGGAAGAAGTACAACCAGAGTGCTCCTTGGAAGCAAAGATGGCAAGACTACATCTTACATACTTTAGACATGTTGTCAGGAGGGATCAGTCCCTGGAGAAGGACATCATGCTTGGTAAAGTACATGGTCAGCAGAAAAAAAGGAAGATCCTCAGTGAGATGAGTTGACACAGTGGCTGCAACAACGGCCTCAAGCAAAACAACAACTGTGAGCACAATGCAGTCCTGGACAGTGTTTTGTTCTGTTGTGCATAGGGTCACTGTGAGTTGGAACCAACCTGACAGCACCTAACAAAAACAACATGGTAACTCTGAGAAATATGAAGTCCTGGGTGGTGCAGTGGTTAAGAGCTTGACTGCTAAGCAAAAGTTTATCAGTTCAAATCCACCAGCTACTCCTTGGAAATCCTATGGGCAGCTCTACTATGTCCTATAGGGTCACCATGAGGTGGAATCAACTTGATGGCAATAGGTTTGGTTTGGTTTGGTTTCAGTATGAGAGGCATTGGTGGTTCAGTGTTTAGAATTCTTACCAGCCAGTCACCTGGGCTTGATTCTTGGCCAAGGCATCTCATGCGTGGTCACCACTGGTTTGTCAGTGGAGGTTTGTGTCTTGCTATAAAACCAAACAGATTTCAGCAGAGGTTCTAGACTAAAATGATCTAAGAAGAAAGGCCTGGTAATCTACTTCTGAAAATCACAGTGAAAACCCCCTATATCACAACAGAATATTGTCCAGTCCACAGGTGATCATGGGAATGGCACAGGACCAGGCAGCATTTCATTATTTTCTGCATGGGGGTTACCACGAGTCACAATTGACTGGACAGCAGCTAACAAGAAAGATAACTTCAGGTTTACCCATTTGAAAAACTGCAGACTGTTTCCCAAAGCAACTGCACCATTTTACATTCCCACCAGCACTGCATAAGGCATGGCTTTCTTCATGTCTTTCCCAACACATGTTAACTAGTGCTTGTTTTTCTAGTCATTTTTGTGGATGTGGATGCTATCTCATTGTGGTTTGATTTGCATTTCCTTGATGATTTATGGCACTCAGCATCTTTTCATGTTTTCCTTGGTCAGCTATTTGTATGTCTTCTTTGGAGCAATGTCTATTAAAATCTTTCCCCCATTTTTTAAATTAGGTTATTTGCCTTCTTATTATAGAGTTACAAGCATTCTTCATATATTCTAGATACAAGTCTTTTACAAATCTCTTATGCTATGATTTTAAAACATTTGCCATTCTTTGGATATTCTTTTCATTTTCTTGAGGGTGTCCTCTGGTACGAACTTTTAATTTCGAAGAATTACAATTTATCTACTGTTTCTTTGGTTGTTCTTTTGCCAAATCCAAAGTCAAGGAGTTTACACCTCTGTTTTCTCCAAAGACTTGTATAGCTCTTTTCTTCTTAAATTTAGGTCTTTGAACCATTTTGGGTTATTTCTGTATGTGATAAAAGGCTAGGGCCCAATTTCATTCTTTTGCATGTGGCTATTCAGCTGTTCCAGTATCATTTGTTGAAAAGACATTTGGCAATGACATATCTGACAGAAGTCTGATTTCTAAAATACATAGAAAATTCCAATAATCCAACTACAAAAACATTCTATCAAAAAGTAAGAAAAGGATATAAACAGACATTTCACCAAAAAGTAAATTCAGGTAGCTAACAAACACAGGAAAAGATGCTAGCAATCATAAGCCATTAGAGAGATGTATATCAAAACTACAATAATATACTGTCTTATCCCTGGAAAAATGGAGACAATCAAAAGAACTGAAAACAACAAATCCTGGAAATGTTGGAGGGAGATTGTAACTCATACACTGCTGGTGCGATGATAAAATGGTACAACCACTATGGAAAACATTATGACGTTTCCTCAAAAAGCTACAAATGGAAATAGTATGTGATCCAGCAATCCCACTACTGGTGTATGTCTAGGAGATACAAAAGCAGCGATACAAATAGGCATGCATACAACTACTTTCACTGCAGCATTATCCACAATATCAAAAAGATGGAAACAATTCAAGCGCCCATCAACAAGCAAATGGATAAAAAAATACTATATGTACATACAATGAATATTATGCAACTATAAAGAATGAGTCCACAAAACAAAATTAATCTGGAGAACATTATGCTCAATGAAATAAGTCAATCACAAAAGGACAAATATTGTATGGTCTCACTATTACAAAAATCCAGAACATATATACACACAGAAAGCAACATTCTTTGAGGGTCACCGGAGATGGGAGGAGGGCGGGGAGATCACTTTGTATATAGTAGACTGTTGCCATTGGGTCTAGTCTGACTCATAGTAGCCATATAGGACAAAATAGAACTGCTCTGTGGAGTTTTCAAGGTGAGGCTGGTTGATTCAAATTGCCAACCTTTTGGTTAACAGCCAAGCTTTTAACCACTATACAACAAAACACCTTCTAGATAGCAGGCATTTGTTGTATTTGGTGATGGAAAAGCCAATACCAAATATGAACAAAAGGGGCACAACTTGACCAAGGTAAATGAAGACACTGAGAAGTACACAAGGGACTTCAGTAAAAGTTATAACATATATCACCAATGCAACAACAGTAAGAACAAACAGAAAGTACGCATGTGGTTACATAAATAGATGTGTATGCATATATGTGTATAGGAAGGCATATGCGAGCACATGCACATGCATGATAGGTGTACCTGTGGGAATATATACATGTTTGTGGATACTACAAATGTACTCACATATACAGTAAAGTACCTGTGGGTACAATTATGGAGACTTCCCAGACATATCCAAACAACTCATAGGACTGGTTTACTTGGTTAGAGGACTTAAGAGTCATAGTCTTATGAGACAATTTAGTCAGCTGGCATAACTCAGTTCATAAAAAAAATTTCTTACAGTCCAATTTGGTGAGCAGCATCCAGGGTCTTGAAAGTTTGCAAACAGCCATCTAAAATACAACTATTAGTCTCTACTTGTCTGTAACGATGGAGAATGAAAGAAACTAAAGACTCACAGAAGAACCTAGTCCACAGAACTAATAGTTCACAGAAACCACGACCTCTTCTAACCCAAGACCAGAACTAGATGGTGCTCGGCTACCACTATTGACCTTCTGACCAGGGACATAATAGAAGGCCCCAGATAAAATGGGAGAAAAATGTGGAATAAAATTCAAATTCCTAAATAAAAAAACACACTTACTGGACCAGTGGAGACTAAAGAAACTCCCAAGACTTTTTGCCCTAAAATATCCTTTGAACTTGGCAGTAACTGAAGCTACTCCTAGAGGGCACCTTTCAGCTAAATAGTAGACTGATTTATAAAATAAACAGTATCATTGTGAGTAATGTGCTCATTTACACAATCAACTACATGAGACCGAATGGTCAACATTTACCCAAAAGCAAAAACGAGAAGGCAAGGAGGGGAAAGGAAACTAGATCAATGGAAACACAACAAACAGAAGGAAAATAATGAGAAAGAAGACACATTGTGAAAATTGCCATCAATGTCATGGAATAATCTGTATAAAAGCCCTTAAGTAGAAATTTAGTATGCTGTGTAAACTTTCAGGTAAAACACATTTTTTTTAAATTAAAAAAAAAAGTTGGCAATACATGGATGGGTTAATTTCTGGATTCTCAATTCCAGTCCATTGATTTATGTCTGCCTTTGTTCCAGTACTACAGTCTCGATTATCATTGCTCTGTAAAGTTTTGAAATTAGGAGGTGTGAATCTTCCTCCTTTCCTCTTTTTTTCAGCATCATTTTGGCTATTCTGGCTCCCTTGTAATTCCACATGAATTTTAGAATCAGCTTGTCAGTTTTATAAGTAAGTCAGCTAGGATTCTGATATGGATTACTGATCTTGTAGATCAGTTTAAGTAGTACTGCCATCTTAACCATGTTGTCTTCTGATCCATGAACATGAGATGTATGCTCATTATTTTTACATCTTTAATTTCTGTGAACACCAATCTGTCAGTTTTCAGATACAAACTCTGATTTTGTTAAATTTATTCCTAAGTATTCCATTCTTTTTGATGTTATTGTAAATGGAGTTGTATTCTTAATTTTGCATTCAGATTCTCTGTTGCAAGTATATGAAAATATAATTGATTTTTTATGTGGGTCTTCTATTCTGCAACTTTGCTGAACTCATTAGCTCTAATAGTTTTTTAATAAGTTCCTTTAAGTGTTTCTATGAGTATACAAAATATTACATCACTTGTAAATATAGTTTTACTTCTTTCCATACAATCTAGAAACTATTTCTTTTTCTCACCTAATTACCCTGGCTAATATGAATTAGAGTGGACATTTTGTCTTCCTGCTCTTAGGGAGAATGTATCCATTCTTTATTACCATTTAGCATGAGATAAGCTGTAGATTTTTCAGGGATGCTCTTTTTGAGTTTGAGGAAGTTCCCTTGTAATCCAGTTTGTCGACTGGTTTTATAATAGAAGAATGTTGAATTTTCTCAAATGCTTTTCCTGTGTTTATTATGATGATCATGTGATTTCTTCTGTAGTGATATATTATGTGATTATCAGATGTTAAACCAATCTTACAGCCTGGGAAAACTGCTGTTTGGTAATAGTTTATAATTAAAAAATAATAACAAAAACAGTGTACAACAATTCTTTTTATATGTTGCTAGACTTGGCTTGCTGGTATTTTGTGGAGGATTTTTGCATCCATATTCATAAGATACATTGGCTTGTATTTTTCATTTCTTGTGATGTCTTTCTCTGGTTTTGGTATCAGGGTAATACTGGCTTCATAGAACGATATGAGAAGTGTTTCATCTTCTATTTTTTGAGACATTTATAAAGAATTGGTATTAATTCTTCTTTGAATGTTTAATAGAATCCAGTGGTGAAGCCAGCTGTTTCTCGGTTGTTCTTCCTAAGTAGTTTCTGATCACTGATTCAAGCTCTTTAATTAGCATAGGTCTGTTACATCATCTTTTTCTTCTTCAGTCAGTTTACGTGTTACTAGAAATTTGCCCATTTGCTGGCATACAATTTTTCATACACTTTCTTTACATAGTAAAAGCCAGAATCTGTGTAAGGTGAAAACCTGTCAGAAGAGGAAAACTGTTTTCCACTAAAACAAGTGACAGAAAAATCTGGTAAGAGTGCAGCTTATCAAAGATGGAAAATTTGTGAGACCTGGAAAAACAACCAGTTAAGTTCTGGCTCTCACAGGTTTCACTGTAACTTTTATTTCTGTAAGACTGGCAGTAATGTTCCCTCTTTCATTTCTGGTTCTAGAAATTTTGAGTCTTCTTTTGTTCATGGCCAAACTAACTAAAGGTTTGTCAGTTTCATAGAACTTTACAAAGAGCCAGCTTTTGGTTTTAATGATTTTCTCTATTTTTTTGTATTCTCTGTCATTAATCCCCATCTAATCTCTACTAAGAACTTTCTTTTACCTGCTTTAGGCTTTGTTTTTTTCTTCTTTCTCCAGTGTCTTAATGGTTTAGATTATTGATTTGGAATTTTTTTCTTAATGTAGGCATTTATTGCTATAAATTTTTGCTCTACACTATTTTAGTCAATCATCATTCCCAGTCATCTCAAAGTATTTGATTTCCTCTTTGACCCATTTTTTATCTAGAACACTGTTATATTTCCACCAATTTGTGGGTTTCTTAAATTCTTCTTTTTTTTGGAATTGTGACTAAGTGACAGTATACAATCCAAATTAAATTTGCATGCTTGCCCATCTGCAGCTCGTTCTGCTGTCCTTTCCCGGTGACAGCACACTCTTCCTTTTCGTTCTATATCTGTTATTTCCTCTATAACAGTCTCCTCTCCCATCTAGGAGACCAGCAGGACAGCGTCCTATAAATGCAGAGAAACATAAGATATACACATCATGTCCCTGAGTCCAGACCATTTTTGTCTGAAGGGTTGACCTCAGTAGTGTTTTCTGTACAGAGGCAGCAGCAGGTCTAGGGTCCATGCTCTCAGGGGAACCCCTAGGCCATCGGACCATCAATTCTGGTCTTTTAGTAGAGTTCCTGAGGCATACCCCTCTTTTTCTTGTGTTGCCACAGGGGCTCAACATTGTGTGCCCCACCGTGGCTGTCTTTGGTGGTGGCCGGGCATCACTTAGTTCTTCTGGTCACATGTTGATACAATCACCCATTCACATGGGTCCTTCTATCTCCTGCGCTCTTTTTGCCTGCACCTTTGTTGTTCTCAGTCATCATCTATTTGAGATGAGTTGGAACCATTTGGTGTACCTCAGATGGCAGCTTGCTAGCTTTAAGGCCCCAGATGCCACTCACCAACGTGGGGTGCAGAAGACTCTGTTTCTGTAGGAGAAATTCCAGGCAGTGGGATTACTGATCAAATGGTATATCTATTTCCAGCTTTTAAAGGAAGTGTCAGATTTCTTTTCAAAGAGGTTGTGCCGTTTTCCAATCCCACCAGGATTATAGAAGAGTTCCGACCTCTCCACAGCCTCTCCAGCATTTGTTGTGTTTTTTGGATTTGGGCCAACCTTGTTGGGGTGAGATGGTATCTCACTGTGGTTTTGATTTGGACTTCTCTGATAGCTAATGATTGTGAGCATTTCCTCATGTGTCTTTTGGCTGCCTGGATGTCCTCTTTGGTAAAGTGTCTGCCCATCTCTTAATTGGGTTGTCCATCACTTAATTGGGTTCTTTACCTTTTCCTTGTTGATATTTTGCAGTACTTTCTAAGTTATGGATATCAGACATCAGTCTCACATGTAGCTGCCAAATATTTTTTTCCATTCTGTAGATGATCTTTTAACTTTTGATAAAGGCTCTGGATGAGCAAAAAGGTGTTTGATTCTTAATAGTGCCCATTTTTCTATTTTCTGTTGATCATGCTTTGTTAGACTTTGAAATCTATCTAAGCTGTGTATTACATCTTCCATTGTTGACCCTATTTTTTCTTGCATGATCGTTATCATTTTAGTTTTGACATTAGGTCTTTGATCCATTTTGAATTAGTTTTGTGTAAGTTGTGAGACATGGGTCTTGTTTCAGTTTTCTGCAGATGGATATCCAATTTTGCCAACACTATTTGTTAAAGAGACTGTGTTTACCCGTTTATAATCTTAGGGACTTCGTTGAATATCAGCTGTTCATAAGAGGACAGTGGCATCTCTGGGGACTCAACTCTGTTCCAGTGGTTTATGTACCTCTTTTTGTACCAGTGCCAGGCTGTTTTGACTACTGTGGCAGTGTAATAGGTTCTAAGGTGAGGCCTCCCACTGTGTTCCTCTGCTCAGCAGTGCTTTACTTATCTGGGGTTTCCTCCCTTTCCAAACAAAGTTGGTGATTTGATTCTCCATCTCATTAAAAAAAAATGTCACTGGAACTTGTATTGGGATTGCATTGCATGTAGGTCACTTTGGGTAAAATAGACATTTTCACAATTTTAAGTCTTCCTATTCATGTGCAGGGTAGGTTTCTCCATTTATGTAAGTCTCTTTTGGTTTCTTGCAGTAAGGCAATGTAGTTCTCTCTGTATAGGTCTCTTATTTCTCTAGTTGCATCCTAGGTATTTTATCTTCTTGGGGGCTATAATAAACAGTATTGATGATTTCTTCTTTGATGATCTCTTTGCTGGTATAAAGGAACCCTACTGATTTATCTTATTTCCTGATACTTTGCGGAACTCTTTTATTAGTTCCAGTAGTTATGGATTCTCTGCATATACAACCATATCACCTGCAAACAGTGAGATTTTTTACTTTGCTGATGCAGAAGCCCTTTATTTCTTTGTCTTGTCTAATTTCTCTGGCTAGAATCTCTAGTACAATGTTGAATAGAAGTGGTGAGAGTGGGCATCCTTGTCTAGTTCCCATTGCCAAGGCGAATTCTTTCAGTCACTCTCCATTCAGGATGACATAGGTGGTTGGCTTTGCATAGATGCCCTTATTGCATCGATAAATTTCCCTTCTAATTTTGCTGAGAATTTTTTAGCATGAATTGATGTTGCACTTTGTCAAATGCCTTCTGTGCATCAGTTGGCAAGATCAGGTGTGCTATTTACGTGGTTGATCACATTGTTTTTCTGATGTTGCACCTGCTTTGCACCCTGGTATGAATCCAACTTGGTCATGATGAGTTACTTTTTTGATATGTTGTTGAGTTCTACTGGCAAGGATTTTGTTGAAGACTTTTGGATCTAGGTTCAGGAGTGATATTGGTAATTTTCTTTTCTTTTTTTGTAGGACCTGTCCCTGGCTTTGGTATCAGGGTTATGCTGGCTTCACAGAATGAATCTGGGAGTGTTTCCTTCCTTTCTGTGCTGTGAAATAGTCTCAGTAGTATTGGAGTTAATGCCTCCCCAAAAGTTTCATAGAATTCTCTGGTGAAGCCATCCAGGCCAGGACTTTTTTTGGTCGGTAGTTTGTTTGGCTTTTTTTAAAATTACTTTTTCAATCTCTTCCTTTGTGATAGGTTTATTAAGTTGTTCCACTTCTCTTTGTGATAATTTTGGTAGGTGATATGAATCCAGAAGTATGTCCATTTCCTCTAGGTTTTCAAATCTTCTCAAATTCTTCTTTGTAACAGATTTCTACCTTCATTCCATTATGGTCAGGAATATACTTTGTTTTATTATTTTTTTAAGTTTATTGAGATATGCTTTATGGCCAAGCATGTGAACTATCTTGGAGAATATGCCAAGTGCACTTCAGTAGAATGCATATGCTGTTCTTGTTAGGTAAGGTATTCTATAAAGATTTAAAGATCCATTGCTGTCGAGTCATTTCCAACTCACAGCAACCCTATAGGACAGAGCAGAACTGCCCCACAGTTTGCAAGGAGAGCCTGATGGATTTGAACTGTAGGCCTTTTTGTTATTAGTTGTAGCACTTAACCACTACGCCACCAGGGTTATTAGGTCTAGCAGCTTTATAATGTGGTTCACATCTTCTGTTTCCTTGCTGATCTTCGTCTGTTTCACGTGTTACTGAAGGCAGTGTTGAAGTCTCCAATAACTATTATGGAATTATCTATTTTCCCTTTACTTCTGCCAATTTGTGTGTCATGTATTTTAGAGCATGTATGCATATAATTTTTAGTTTTCTGATGGGTTGACTCTTTTCTAATTATATGATATCCCTATTTATTGCTAATAAATAGTTTAAGGTGTGTTTTGTCCAATATTAATAAGGTCACTTTTGGCGTAATTTGTACATTCTCTGTTTCTCATTCTTTTGCTTTGAATTTCAATTTATTGCTATTTTTAATTTTAAGTGTTTCTCCTGTAGACAACATATAGTTAAATCAGGTTTATATCCAGTCTACCAATCTCTCCATTTCTTTTATATTATTGAACCCAGTCACATTTAGTTAAAAAGTCAGAGTTTACATCTGCTATTGAATTTTTTTGTGTTCCATATGTGTGATGTATTTTTGCTTCCTTTCCTACTGCTTTGGAGTCTCCAGGGGGTGCAAAGGGTTAATGTGCTCAGATACTAACTGGAATATTGGGTGAAGATACAAGGCCACCCAGAGGTACCTCAGAAGAACAGTTTGGTGATCTATTTCAGAAAAAAATCAGCCACTGAAAGCCCAAGTGTCCATTGTTCCACTCTGACACACATGGGGTTACCACAGGTTGGCATCAACTTACAATAAGTGGTTGAAGCTTATTCCTCTTTTACTTCCTTTGTATTGTGTGAATATTTTCCCTGATGATTCTGTTTGCTCAGAAAATTATATGGTTCTTTATCTATGGTCTTCTAATTTCATAACCTAGAGACTTTTTTGGAGGTATGCTTCAGAAGATGTGTTCAAGAAAATCCATGCAGTAATGTTCATGATAGTATAAAAAAGAAAAAAGGAAAAAAACTGGAAACAACCCAAATTTCCATTAACAAATTTACGGATAAAGAAATCGATGTACACTCCCACATAAAAGAGTACACCATGAGGAAAGCATGCACTCCAGCTAACAAAAATAAGTTTATTAACCTTCAAAACATAAAAGTGATACAATTTAACAATAAAGTTAAAAACACGCAAAATTAAATAACGTGTTATTTCTGTTTAGGAAAAAACTGTGCAAGTAATAAAACTATGGAAAAAACAAAGGAATTATAAATAGAAACTTGAGGAAAATTGTCACACTTTTTGGAAATGGTCTAGAAGCAGTGGGATGGGATCAGTTTACAGCTGCAGCATAGGAACTTCAAGGGCATTGAGTTAATACTGTACAACTTCAAGGAAAATGTTAAGTTCTTCACATGTCACCTCCCCTCATCCTTTATGCTAAATTTGTCACGTGCATGTTTATATACATTATAAACTCCAAAATATAATTTTTGCTTTAACAGTCACAAATATTTTAAAGAAATCAAAAGGAAAAGGACAGTTTTTCCTCGGACATTTCAATTTTGCTGATAAGTCCGTCCCATGAATTTTTAATGCCAGATCATGTACCTGTCAGTGTTAGAATTTAAGTTTGGTTCTTTTGGATTCTGTATTTCCCTGGTGAGTTTTTCTATTCTTTCTTACATTTTTAAAAAGTAGATGGAAATTCTGAGAAACTACATGCTACACTAGAATTGTTGGATGGTGGATGATTTATTTTATTTAAAAAATTGTACTTATGCTTTAAAATTGAATTAGCACATTAAAAAATATGATCCATAAAAATAAATACTGAAAAGTTTGTATATACAACTGTAGTACAGACGTTTGGGCCTCCTTCAACAAAATTCAAGCATTTTGTTCAAGCATTTGTCTAACAACTGTTAAAACTGTTTAACATTTTGTCATATGTACTTAATCTCTATGCATACATTATATACATGTACAACTATATGAATAGTTCAGCAAACTATATGCCTATATGTATGTGTGTGTGTGCTTGCTGAACTATTTGTAAGTAAACTGCAGCCATCATGACACTTAAGCCTAAATATTAAAATTTCTCTTTGTGTACTGTAAGAATAAGTGTATCCTGCATAACCCCAGTATCATTCTCAGGGTTAATAAAATTAACCATAATTCTAGAATTTTAGCTAACATTCAGTACATACTCAAGTTTTCCCAATTGTCCCAAGAATGTCTTTTATAACTATTGTTTTCAAACTTAGATCCAATTAAAGTTGTATCTTTTTACTCTCTTTTAATCTTAAGCCTTTCATTTCCTCTTTGTTTTTTAAAACTTAAGTGTTTTAAAGAACCCAAGCTTGTATGTCTCATAGTCTATATTTATCTTATCATATTTTCACGGTATTTTTTTTAACTTTATTCTTATCCCCTAAATTCCTGGAAACTGTAATTTAGATTTAGTCTTGATTACATTCAAGCTAAACATTTTTTATGAGAATATAAGTGATGTGTACTTCCTGGTGTATCATGCAGGAAGTACATGATGTTAAGCTGCTCACAATTATTTATGCAAAGGTGAAGCACATGGTTAAAGTGATGACTCCAGATCTCTCTGTTGTAAGGTACATTTCCCCTTTGCAATAATCAATCTGTGGGTAATCACTACAGCATCATACAAATATCTTATTCCTTAGTAAACTTTTATCTAGTGATTTTACCTCTATTGCTAATTCATTTACTGTAAAGAGCTGCAAAATGGTAAATTTGTAATGTATCATTTCTTCTGCATTCTTCTGTCTTAAAAAAACTTCTGTTCAAGAAACTTTTTTCTTTTTGTGCTCCTTTTTTCTTTTCTTTTTTGAAATTCACCAAAGTTTCACGGATTTTTCTTTTTTTTCAGAACGCTGCAGTCATCTTTCTGATGTCAAATTATACTGAAAGTGGCTAGTATATGCCCCTGCAGTACGGCTATGTCGTATTTTATATAACCTCATTAGTCTGTGAGCGCTCTTTGATTTATGCCTTAACAAGTATTTCTGAAAATCTTTCAGGTTGCTTGTGTTTTTCATTAATCAAATAGTTCTCTTTTTCTGAGTTCAGGGCAACCATAGCTACCAGAAAGTGAAAATGAGAAAGGAGTGGTAACAAAATCTGTGTACAAACTCTGCCCAAATATCTTCAACTAATCTCAAATGGCTCATGTACATAAAGCCTAAAAGCAGCCCAGCTAAGGGTAAAAGAACCAAATTTAAGCGTGAGCTGCTACCTATGAGATAGGGCTTATAGTTAGACACATGGTTTAAATGATTTCAGAAAACATTTTGCAATAAAGCATGCTTAGTCCTTTAGGCTGTGTCACTGTTCTTCTGGAAAATAAAATTATATTATGGTGTTACAAACTAATGATTTCTTTTTTTTAACAGCTAAAGGGAAGTTTATTAAGCACATGAGTTTGAAGGTAGGTAATAAATAAAGAAGTCCATTGGGTATAGATGAATATCAACTGGAAAATGTGATACTAAGTGAGAAGATGATTTTGATACATACCTCAATTACTTCATAAAGGTGCACCTGAACACTCCCTAAAGGAACAGAATATTTTTCTGCTTCTTCATATTCCATTAGTTCCAAGTAAACATTATTCCGCACATCATCATGACGTCTAGGAACCTTAACATCAAAATGCATGTGAAAAAAAAACATTAAATTTGCAGTCTCAATTTCAGATATAATATCTGAGTGTATATGCCATAAACTATATTGTATGGTATGCACACCTAATTAAGTAGTTTTTGTATGTCACTAGCCTCCTAACTTTTCAGTCTCACAATCGCATACATCCTAATGCCGACAATCAAGATCTTGTCTGTCTCATGTCAATTCTAGTCTTCTTGAAATACCCATTGCTTACATTCTCTTTTTAACTCTGTGTAAAAGTTCATCCTCATCTCTCTACTGAAACTATACTGCCAAAGGTTAAGCATCCAATATTCTTTTTCAGTCTCGGTTTATTTTTTAACCTCACCTCAAAATTCTCTCAACCTTAAGCTCAGTAGTACAATACCGTTAGTTTGTGATCTTTAAAAATCCATACACTCTTTTGCTAATTAGAAATAAATTCATGCCTTTTACTCCAAGATTCCAGGTGCCTTTCCATCATGCCTCTCTCCACACCAGTTATGCTTGTGACTCACTTACCCCAAGAAATGAGAAAAAGAGGAATTCAAGTATCAATTTGTCTGCCAGCAGAGGGGGTAATAGTGCAGGCTCAGTTTTTTCAGTGATTTCTGCATTATAGAATATCAGACCCAATATAGCTGCTGGAAAACTACAAACAGCAAAAACAATATTTAAAATATCTTTTTTAAAGCATGAAAGAGTTCATGAACTGGTAAAGAGCAATCATGTAAAATTCCAAGTACTGGTAGAAACTCAGAGTGGTAATCCAGACTCTGAAGCTGCTCTTGACCTGTGGGTGTTTTCCGACAGGTAACTTGAAAATGCAGCTTTCAAGGCCATGGAAATCAGATAAGTGACAAGGCAAAAACACATCCCCCAACTCTTCTCCAATAAAGTGAAGAATTCAGAGGGCTACAGATTCTGTGAATGGAGAAAACTTTCCCCAGACTCATCCATAAGAGGCTGCAAGAAAGGCTTGCATTGCTGAGCAGAGTGAGGAGGGTAAAGTCTCTGAGAAGAAATAAACAAAAACCAGCTTATGTGGAACTGCAGGCTAAATTCACATCTACTGGATGTTATAAAAAATCTTGATCCTGGGATTTAGTTTGAAGTGGTCTCAAACTAGTAGTGACCTCCTCACAGCTGTAATTTTAATTATGGAGCTCAAAGAAAACCCAAAATTAATTTTCCTAGGAAAATGATCAGATTACAGCAACAATTTCAGACATACATTTATAGCACTCACCTGTCTGGATCTTATTGCTCTAAAATTACTTTTTCAATTTTCTCTTAATCAATATGCTATCACATTAGCAAATAAAATCTTTGCACACCAGAAATATTAACTGAATAGGTACTGCAATTTCTCCATAATATGTACATATGTGCAGATGCATGTATACTGTAGTTGTGTGCATACAGATACAAGTGTACGTGTACATATATTATATATGTGTGTGCACAGAGAGAGAGTGTGTTTATGTGAGGGGACTACAGAAGAGAGGAAGGAGATGAAAGAGTGGAGGAGATTAGATGGGAAAGGAAGACCAAGTTAAAGAAAAATACATGTGTGACAGATACTCAGGACCACAAATAGTAACATCTTAAGGAAGAAGTTGATCAAGATTTTGCAGTGAACTATTTATATAAAAATACCAGCATAACCCATAGTATAAAAGTAGAACACTGTAAAATATCAGAAAAGGCACTGTTTTTTTCCCCTGCCCACTTAAAAATCAACAGATATAATTAGCATAGAATACTTGAAACTACAAAGATATATTCTTACATAGAGAGAACTTTAAACATTACCTGTACAGAAAAATATTTCCTTTCATCAAACTGGATTATAATGTTATTTTCACTGCTTTTGGGTAACGTATACATTTTTGTACATTTCACAACATTGTTGATTGTGATGCGAATGAACAAATTAGTGTAAGGGGATTTTAAAATAACTAGAAAATGGGATGATATTTAGGAAGCAAGTCTTATTGTAACTGAGCAGTAACACATTATAAAATTAATCCATTAAGCAATTGAGTCCAAAAGCTAAAAATCTACCAAGTAAGCACAGAAGCTAACTTTAAAACATATTAAACAACAGAAAAAAGTCTTTTTAAAATAGTAGTTTTGCCCATCACTGGTAAGCACAAGATAAGCAGAAAAAGGTGATTCTTCCTTAGATCACTTCTTAAAGTTTTATCCTCACATTTCTATAATTCTGTTGAGAAATTCTGTTAATTTTAAGATGACTAAATATTTGCAATATAAAGTTGAAATTTTTTCTAAGCATAATCATGTAGGAATTTTAAAAGTTAAAAGTGTATCACCTGAGAATATTTTAAGACAACAGAACTTAAAGTATTCTACACTAAATTAGCTTCACAATATACCTCACTTAAACTATATTGATTTGTATTGCTATTTTTTCGTAGCACTCCACACATTAAAGCAATCTTGTTCTCAAATTTAAATAATTATCTTCAGTAATTCTGTTTATATAGGATTCTAATGATTCTCTTTACTCTGTAATCAGACTAGTTTTATCCATAAAAGTATAATAGTTATTTAAAGTCTACCAACACCCAATAAATCTTTTTTAAAAAATGTCTAAAGAGAGCACAATTATTACTTTTAAATAAATTGGCATTATAATCCAAAGGACATATATCATTCCTTTACCTCACAGAAAGACTGAGCTGGGTTACAGACAGCAGAAAACCTTTCGTCATTCTGTACTTCAAAAAGTGGAGCTTATTTCCCCTGCCCTTAAATCTGGGCTGGCCCTGTAGCCACTTTAATCAACAGAATGCAGTGGAAGTAACTGGAGCCAAGAGCAGGATAGTGAAAGAGAGTACACCTAAGGTGTAAAATTTAAAGAGGTTCCCAAAACTTCAGTAATCAGGATAATAATTTATGTCATTTTCTAATAAAAATTTTAAAAACCCCACTTCTCCCCGCAAAATGATGAACATCCTTCGGCTACATGGAAAAAAAGAAAGGTCCAACCATTCTAGCATCCCTGCTGGGTCCAGCCTTCCAGGCACTCCACCAAAGTACTAAATACACACTGTTTTAGACATTCCAACCCAACTGAACTGTCAGAGGACTATACTCCCAGCTGTGGTAACATGGAACAGAAGTACCACCCAGTCGATGCACAGATTATGACAGATAGTGAAGTGGACAGCATTTTAAACTTCTAGGTTTCAGAGCAGTTTGTCACACAGCAATAGGTAGCTGCAATACTCATATATGAACAGACTTTGGTTTTAAACCAAAAGAAAGGATACTCTGAGGTGCAAAATGTCTGCAGTTCTTTATATGAACAGCCAAGCAGCCAACCTAAAACAATCAAAATATAAAACATAAGTAGGGAATACATTTAAAAGTTAGTTTATCTTCCATTTTATTCTATACAGAACTACATTTTAAGAAATAAAATTCCACCTTTTGTCACATTTTCTCATCAGAAATAGTTTTTCTCATTAGAAATATCTAGATAAAGGAAAACATGAAGAAGCAGAAATACAAGAAAAGAAATAGGCAGGGTTTGTTCAAAGTAAGCCTAAAATTTCATTGTACCTATGAGTCAGAAGTGTACTAACAACAATGACAACAAACTTAAAAGTAGTAAGAATACAAAGCAAAAGAATGGTTCATTATTAATTTAAATTTGACCACACTTTAAATTACTTTGCATTACTTGAGAACTGATCCAGATGTAGCATTTCAGGCAAGCTCTTTTGTCTAATATCCTAAAGTCACTTAACTCATTCAACAATCATTGAACTATAACATGCCAAAGGCTATGAAATATCCATTCTCTCTTGTAAGAGGAAACTCTGGCAGCCCAGTGGTTAAGAGCTATGGCTGCCAACCAAAAGACCGGCAGTACAAACCCACCAGGCATTCCTTAGACATTGTGTGGGACAGTTCTGCTCTGTCCTGTAGAGTCACTACCAGTCAGAACTGACTCAATGGCAATAGGTTTGGTTTTGTTTTCTCTTGTAGAGGAGTTTCTAGATGTTAAAGGAAATTATGTCTTGTGCTGAATCACAAAATCAACTACAAACTGAATGCAAGAATATTGAAATACTAATACGTAGTATTAGCCAAATATACAGCCATGGTTAATCTTAAAAAACAAAATAAACAGCAGGCAGCGGGCATGTAGCATTATTGATTAACACTCAGTGTTGCTATCTGGGGTGATGCAAAAGTTTTAGAAATAGAGTGATGAACACACACAAAAAGAAAGTAAAAATGATAGCAATAATACATTAAGCATTGAAAATGAAGTATACAGCCCAATAGTATTTTTGAATGTAATGTAACATATTTTAGAGAATTCATTCTGAAAGCATATTAGCATAAAATTCAAAAAGGAGGTTAGCATTCAACATTTAATTAAAAGATCACTGCATCTGAATGATGAAATCCTTAAGAGGAAAAATAAGGTGATCTATTTCTAAAGGAACTATATGTATTAATTGTTATGGCAAAGGAAATGTTCTGATTTTTCAAGCTAGAAGTGGGTGGTGCATGTTACTTCAGAGATAAGATTTGAAATTGTATTGCTGTAGATGATACTATGACTCATTTAATTCTTAAAATTTGGTTGTACACAAGAAAGGTAAAACAGAGAGGTACAGATTCCATTCCATCTGCTTCTACAACTCTGTGTTACATAAATCTGTATGTTAAAATTCTAAAATAAAATATTGACTCATTATAGGCACACCTGTCAAGTGTCTTAGCAGTAAGACATGGACAACTATCCTAACTTTTCTTACATACAAACAGTTCTTCATACTTTTAAATAATAGATCCACATATTTGGGGAGAAATAATTGATTTCTATTCAATACAGAAAAAGATTTAACACTCAAAAATGTAATAATGACCATTCAGATTGCAAATAACAAATGTGGCTACAGATTCTGAGAATCTAGAAAAGATTCTCTTTTGCCCAAAGCAACTATTGTGCAAACACCTTTACCATGAAAGTGTCAAATAAATATGCTGTTAAAACAAGAGAACAACCAAAAAGTTGTTCACCATTGAAGTACTTTATGTTCCCAGTTTTAAAAAGTGACTTTTTGACATTTTCTCTAAAAACACAATGTGACTATCAGAAATTGAAATAGCTTGCATATAGTCATCCTTGGCTATATGTGCACATACTGGGAAAATCCCTCAGAATAAATCAGAGAACTTTCAAAGAGAAATGGTGTGACTGAAACATGCATTGTTAGGGAGCTATGAATTATATCCTAGTCATCTGTTTTCAGAAATTTCCAGCTAATTTTTTTCTACCACTAAGCTTAATATTTACTTTCAAATCCTTTAAAAATTTAAATTTGTGTATTCTAAGTAAAATTACTATAGTCTAGCCTATGGGATACTAATAACATTTAAATATATAGTTACATAAAACACATAAACATTGATAAATAGCATAGCTTATGATAATCAGCTGATTTTTAAGTGAAGCTGTTTAAAGTCTAGCAAAATGTAATTTATTTAAGGTAAACAAAAATGATAAAGTTAGGAAATGTAGTTAAAATCATAAGATTCTTCAGAATTTCAGTTCTAAAGAGATGGGAAAATCATATTTAAGAGTATGGGTTACAATTTATGGTTCTACAGGATGTTGTCCTACTGGCCTCTTACTAGAGAGGAGTGGAAAGGGTGGAAAGGAGGGGACAGGACATTGTTAAGAGGATATGACATGTATGGAATGGAAAGGAGTGTGCTGTCACCAGGCAAGGAGAGCAGAGGGAGCTGCAGATAGGAGGGCATGCAAATTTGAATTGTATTGTAAACCTCCACTTAATCACAATTAAAAAAATAAAAAAGAGTATGGGTTACAGAAATCAGTGTGTTAACATAATGCCTTACATAATAGCTTATGGTCAAAAATGATTCCAAAGAATCTTTTTTAAGCTTAGATTCAGACAATGAAGGCTTATACTCTTTTACTATAATATATGGAAGTTTTATACTATATGGATACATGTGCACCATGGTTATTTTGTAAAAGCAAAAAATATGTACACAATGCAGTCTTTCTCTTCTCTACCCAAATGCTCGTGTTAAATTTATTATGCATTTTACGATCAAGAAAACAGATTAGCTTATGACAGGAAATAGAGAAGGGGAATAAAAGAAATTGATTTTAGACCCATCAACTATTGTAACAGCATTCAGAAAATAAAAATAACTGTAAAAGAATGCCACAATATTTGACATTTCTAAATGTACACAGATCCTCACATCCTGTACTCTGAAACACTGAAAATCAAATAGCAGACTTCTGATTCTCAGGCTACACAGGTTCTGTGTTTTTCCTTCAGTGTGTGTGCATGTGTTTAAGGGTGACTGATGAAGTGTGTCTGCTTCTGTCTGTCCATTTTTGTTTTTTGATGTGGTGTAGGGATGGGAGTCAATTTCCAAACAGCAGCTCAAAGGTTCCTATATCTGGTAATGAATACAACACTTGAAGAGCCCAGTAGTAACACTGATTCCCAGGCCCCATATTAAGACACTCTAATTTAGCAGATCTTAGGTGGAACCCAAGAAATTAGTATTTTAAAAAAGTGTTCCAGGTGATTAACTGGAGTTATAACAAGAGTTTGGGAATCTTTATATGAAAAACTGATTCTATGAATCTGGGTGTTTTCCATAATTTCCATGGTTATTAGAATATTTTTATAATTCCTCAGACTCAGAATAATTCAGAGAACTTCCAAAGAGAAATGGTGTGACTGAATTACACATCATGAGGAACTACCAGTCACCTGCCATTTTTCATGAAAAAAGGTATAAATGTATTACTAAGAGGGCCATTTTCTGCACATTCTAATTACAGAATAGTAAAAATCAACTACTTTTCATATAGAAAAACAATTTCTATAAGTTTTCTGAGGGCTAATCATTCTTACCACATCCCCAAATGGCACCAAATCTGGCATCTCTGGTGCTACATCCTGTTCTTCATCCTCAGACCCTTTAAGAGTTTTTCTCAGTATCTACAATGTAAATAAATTATGACTTCAGAAAGAGAAGAACATAACTAGATAAAAAGCTAATCCAACAAGTATTTTATGAGTATCTAACAAATATCAAGTACTATTCTAGGCAGTGGGATAGTAATGACTTAAAAAGCCATCCTTACCCTTAAAGAATTTATCAGTAAGTCAGCAAAAAAAACCAAAAAATATATACAATTAAATATAAAATAACTAAGAAAATCACAAAAGAGAAGGAAAGTGCATCATAGGATGAACAATGAGCTCTTCAGATTGTTAAGAGATTGAACACATAATGGTTATCTTCAAATGTTTATAAGGAGAATTTCAGATAGACAGAATGGGAGAAAAATGTGGAACAAAATGCAAATTCCTAAAAAAGGCCAGACCTAACCTACCTTTCCCCCATTTATGCTTGTGTGTCTCTATGTTTATACTGCTTTTTATGTCACTCAGATGTGATTACATTTACAACATGCACACACTGATATGTCCTCATTAACTTAACAAAGAAAACCCTATTTCCAAATTATTTATATCCACAAGTATAGGGCTTAGTATTACAATACATATTTGAGGGACAAAATTCAATCCATAACACACACTAACTGCAAAAATTCTGAACACAAGTCTGACACTTCATAGTTTACAGCAACAGCTATAGTGAGGGGACTTGAAAGGGAGAAGGACCAAAAGGGGCTGCCTCAGCGAGGCCTGCCCCCTGGGTGAAAGAGACAGAAAAGAAGAGGTGGACCTGTGTACATGACAGTGAAAGGGAAGAAAGGTTTAAGGGAAGACAATTAAGGATACTAAAAAAACAGACAAGAGGGAAATGTCCTTTACCTCCCACCAATCACAGCTTCATCATTTAAAGAAGCTGAACCTCAATACCATAAAAGGATTCACTTAAATTGGGAATTCTGTCCAAAAAATACTAAAGAATATGGAATTCAAGCCAACTCCCTTAAAGCTACTGTAATGGACTTTGCATTTACAACAAGAGCTCGGAAATCATCACTTTTACCTCCATAACTAGAGAGGACTGAACAAACTGAATGTCAGCAACTCTTCTTAGATCTAACATTTAAAGTCATAGGGCAAAACACTAGCCCCAAACCTGGAAAGGCAGATGAAGAGGAACAAAGAAACCTTGAGAATTATGTGAGATACAATCAGAAGCAAAAATCTCTGAGTGATTGAAATTTCAGAAAGGGGGAGAAAATGAAAATACAGAGGATTATTGAAGAGTTGCTGACAGAAAACTTCCCTGATACCATGAAAAAATGAAAAGCTGACCATCCAAAAAACTAAAAAAAAAAAAAAGCCATATAGGATAGACACTAAAAGGAGTATCATAATCCCCAAGTATCATAAAACCCCAAGGAGTATCATAATCACACTCACTCAAACAAAAGACACAGAAAAAGTTCTGAGAGCAGCTCAAGAAAAAGTCCCATACAGTAGAGAAACAATTTAAGACTGATGTTGTTGTTGGGTGCTACTGAATTGGTTCCAACTTATTGTGACCCTATGCATAACAGAACAAAACACTGCTCAGTCCTGCGCCATGTCCACAATCATTTTTACACTTAAGCCCAGTGTTGGGGCCACTGTGTCAATCCATCTTGTTGAGGGTTTTCTTCTTTTTCACTGATTCTCTACTTTACCAAGCATGATGTCCTTCTCCAGGGATTGACCCCTCCTGACAACATGCCCAAAGTATATAAGACTTAGTCTTACCATCTTTGCTTCCAAGGAGCACTCTGATTGACTAAGTTCTGATTATCCAACAGAAACCATGCAGGCAAAAAGGCAAAGGGACAATGATATGTGCTTATATATAGCCTTGAAAGAAGAAAAACATAACATTTCCTGCAAAACTGTTGTTCACATATGATGGTGAAATTAGGACATTTCCAGATAAATGGAAATTAACAAAATATGTACAGACAAAATCAAATTTACAAGAAGTATTAAAATGAGTCCTTTGACCTGAGAACAAACAACATCAGACCACAGCATAAATCTAGGAGGCAAGATGGTACCAGCCAGATACCAACCTAGGAAATGAACTCTCAAGGACTGTCCAAAACCAAAAGAATTACAACAGGGAACCAAAGAAGTTAACCTGTAAATGACAACAGATGTCAGAACAATAAAAAAAAAAAAAAAAGGAATAAACAGTATAGATATAGAACTTTCTAATGGAGTGGAAGGGAAGGTGATACCAATAATAGACTAGTTCAAACCTAGGAAGATGAGGATAAATGTTAAAGTAACCACAAAGAAAGATAACAAATCTACTAAGCAAAATGAAGGAAAACATAAAGTCCTAATGAAAGCAAAATCTACAAAAACAAAATAAATTTGCAAATCAAAGGAATTCAGCACAGGAGAGTAAAAGGAAAGAAATTGTCAGCACTACAAAATGACAGCAATAAACTCATACCTATCAACAATTACACTGAATATAGATGACCTAAATGAACCCATAAAGAGACAGAGAATGACAGAATTGAAAAAAGAAACAGAAAACAAGAAACAGGATTTATCATCAGCATGTTGTTTATAAGAGATACACCTTAGTAACAAAGATACCTGGTACAACGACAGATACAAAGACTTCAGAGCCCAGATGTACATCTATCTACCTATGGTCACTTGATCTTCAACAAGGGCCCAAAGTTCATCAAAAAATAGTCTTTTTAACAAATGGTGCTGGCAAAACTGCAAACTATGGGGCATTATGCTGAGTGAAAGAAGTCAATCACAAAAGGACAAATATTGTATGAGACCACTACTATAAAAGTGAAAAGGTCTACACATAAAAAGAAACAATCTTTGATAGTTACCAGGGAGTGGGGCGGGGATGGAAAAACACTAAATAGATGATAGATAAGTGCTAACTTTGATGAAGAGTAAAACAGTACACAGTACTGGGAAAGTCAGCACAACTTGTGCAAGGCAAGGTCATGAGTATTCCATAGACACATCCAAACTCCCGGAGAAATCAAATTGCTGGGCTAAGGGCTCCGGGGACTAATGGTCTCTGTAACATCTAGCTCAACTGGTATAGCACAGTTTATAAAGACAGTGTTTCACATTCTAATTCATTCAGTAGTGTCTGGGATCTTAAAAACCTGTGAGCAGCCACCTATGATATTCCACTGGTCTTACTCCTTCAGGAGCAAGGAAGAATGAAGAAAGCTAAAGAAATAAGGGAGAGATTAGTCCAAAGGACTAATGAACCACAACTACAACGGCCTCCCACAGTGTGAATCCAGTACAACTAGACAGTGTCCAGCTACCACCACTGACTGTTCTGACAGGGATTCACAATAGAGGGTCCTAGCCAGAGGAGGAGAAAGATGTAGACCAAAAGCATAATTCAAAAATAAAGACCAGACTTGCAGGCCTGACACAGACTGGGGAAACCCTGAGAGAATGTCCCCTGGACACACTTTCAGCTCAGTAATGAGGTAACTCTCAAGATTCACCCTTTAGCCAAAGACTGAACAGGCCCATAAAACAAAACAAGACTGAAGGGGTATGCCTGCCCAGCAGCAAGAACTAGAAGGCACGAGGGGACAAGAAAGGTGCTAATAGGGGACAGAAGGTTGAGAGAATATTGACCTGTTGTGGGATTGTTAACCAATGTCACAAAACCATATGCGTACTAACTGGTTATGGAGAAACTAATTTGTTTTGTAAATCTTTATCTAAAGTACTTGTTTTTAAAAAAGCCCTCAACAACATTCAGGAAACACATTTTTTTTTTAATTAGTAAAATGTCATTTTCTCTAATTATTTTGTTAGAACTTGCAAAGTAATTAGCAGGTATTACAATTTAGTTTTTAATAAGAAAAATGAAAAAGCGGTTCCTTAACCTGATGAAACTTTCCTGTTTCCTTGAATCTTTAGAAATTTTTTTGTTGAAAATTCAACATTTGATAATACTTTGTACTAACTCTGGATTCCCCTCAGGCTATTATTGTTGCAATTTGTCATTTTTATTTCTTTGCTTCATGACTTACCTTAACTAACTGTGCTGTCTATCTCCCCACCAGGGTTTGGCTGCTGCTGTGTCTGCTCCTTTATATTTATTTATTTATCTTTATTGAGCTTTAAGTCACAGTTTACAGTTCAAGTTAGTTTCTTACACAAAAATGTATACATGTATTGTTACACGACATGGCTGCTCTCCCTATGATGTGACGACACTCTCCTCCTTTCCACCCTGGATTTCCCAGGTCCATTCAACCAGCTTCTGTCCCTGTCTGCCTTCTCATCTCATCTCTAGACATGAGCTGTCCACTTAGTCTCACGTATCCACTTGAGCAAAGAAGTACTCTCCCCATGTGTATCATTTTGTGCCTTATAGTTCTGTCTAATCTTTGTCCAAAGGGTTGGCTTTTGGAATGATTCAGGTCTGGGCTGAGAGAGAGACTGAGGGCCACATCTTCCAGGGTCCCTCCAGTCTCAGTCAGACCACTAAGTTTGGTCTCTTTACTAGAATTTGAGCTTTGCTTCCCACTTTTCTCTTTCTCTGTCAGGGACTCTCCACTGTACTTCAGTCAAGGCCGTTATTGGTGTTAGCCAGGCACCACCTAGTTCTTCTGGCCTCAAGCTGATGCAGTTTCTGGTTTCTATGGCTCCTTTTGTCTCTTGGTCTAATATTTTCTTTGGGTCTTCAGTGTGTTTCATTCTCCTTTGCGCCAGGTGGGTTAGGACAAATTGATGGCTCTTATATAGCTTCTTGCCAACTTTTAAGACCCCAGACACCACTCATCAAAGTGAGATGCAGAACATTTTCTTAATAAACTTTGCTATAACAATTGATCCAGATGTCCCCTGCTACTCTGTCTCTTGAAGTATTTGGGCATGTTCAGGAAACTTCTTAGCTTTGGGTCACAGAGAAAAGATCTGGAGATGTGCTCTCAGGAAAACTACAGCACAGGAAACCCTTTGGGACAGTTCTACTGTGTCTTACGGGGTTGCTGTGAGTCAGGATCCACTCAATGGCACACAGCAGAGACAGAGGGAAATAGATGGAGGGTGTAGGTGGTGTAGTGTTATTTTTAATTCTTTTTATTTAGAAGCCTGACTTCCTAAGTGTTACCTCTGGATAAGCACTGCTGAGTGGTCAACCACTTAGGGGTCAGAAGTATATATGGGGTTGCTATGAGTCCAGGTTGACTCAATGGCAGTGAGTAATGAGAGGTTAAGATATAAACTCTACACCACAAGATTCTGAAGGTGAAGCACTCACAGTGAAGACACGGTCCAAGACATAGAATCCCAGTGACCTACTGAAAGAGGTTCAAAAAAATGTCTCTGAAGTATGGACTGGGTTATTCACATTTTTACTGAAATCATAAACTACAGCATCCCTCCATCTGAGCAGTATCTCTAGCTAATCTTTCCAATTATCTTGGTATCTTACAGGCTAGAAACCTTTTTAAAAAAATCTCGTTGAAATTTCCAGCTGTGTATCCCTCCTTTTTCTTTTCCTCTCAATTTATCAAACTTTTCTGGTTCTACTTGCTGTCCTCTCCACTTACACCCTCCATCTATTTCCCTCTGTCTATGTTGTTGTCGTGTGCTACTGAGTGGATCCTGAGTCACAACAACCCCACAGGATGGAGTAGAACTATCCCATAGGGTTTCCTACGCTGTAGTCTTCATGAGAGCACATCTCCAGGTCTTTTCTCTGCAGAGGAGTGGATGGGTTAAACTTCATCCAGCTGCTTACCCGTGGAGCGCCAGGGCTTCTTTCTTCTGTCTGTACACACACATCCATTGTCTTTCAGTCAATTCCCATTGATAGTGATCCCATGCTGATTGCTACACGTACGTCTTTTTAAGAATCCCCAGTATAAAAACCAAAAACCCACTGCTGTTGAGTCAGCTCTGACTCAGCAACCCTATAAGACTGAGGAGAGTTTCCAAGGAGTGCCTGGCGATTTGAACCGCTGAACTTGTGGTTAGCAGAGGTAGAATGTACCACTACTCCACCAGGGTTTCTATTTAGCACTTTTCTGGGACTCCCTTATAACTAACTGCACGTCTAAACCCTGTGGGGCAGTTCCACTGTGTCCTATAGGGTCGCTGAGTCAGAATCGACTCCTAGGCAACAGTTTTTTTGTTTGTTTGTTTAAGGATATCTGGCTGCACAGCATTTCTTGCTAGAGGGAAAAATATGCGGTAGTCCGCTTCAGTAAAGATTACGGCCTCAGAAACTGTCTGGGACGTTCTACTCAGTCCTATAGGGTTGCTATGAGTCAGCATAGACTCAAGGGCAACAGGTTTTAAGCACGTCACATCACTACCTCCTTCAGTTCCTTAAGCCAACCCTAGAAGTAGAAACTATTACTGTCTTCATTTTACAATAAACCAATGCTCCAGCAAGCTAACTGACCCGAGTCCCACAAGTAAATTCTCAGTTACACCAGCTCCCAGTTTAGGCCGTCTCCCTCTCTCCACTCTGCATTCATGAACCCCTTTAAAGCCTGTCTCAAACGGAATGAACTGTTCCGGCACTTTCAGGGCCCTCCAAGCGGTCGGGGGACCGGGGCGCTCGGCTCGGACCCTCGCCCCGAGTCCCAGCCCGCCGCCGCCCCGCGCCCCTCCTCGCTCACGTTCAGCAGGCGCTGCGCGGTGCCCTCCTTGGGAGGCTCCTTGGGGCCCTCCTTGGCTTCAGCCCTGGGTAGGATCCTGCTATACTCTTCGGCGTAGAGGCTAGACATGTCGGACCCTCTTCTCTGCGTGAAATCAAGGGTGGCATAGGGGTTCTTCTGAAGCAGAGGGGACGTGAACAGGGAACGAAGTTGCATATTCTCATTATCTGCCGAGGTGGAAGCTCTTCGGGTGTCCTGAGGCAGCTCCATCGCTCCTCCGTTCCTCGCCACTGGCGGCTGTCTGTGCCTAACCGACAGCCTCCGCCGCGCAGGCGCACTCCCCTGCCTGCCGGCCTTTCCCGCGCTTTCGCCTTCGCGCGCGCAGTATGGCGCCACCCGGCGGTAAGGCAAAGCCTCAAACCAGCGGAGAGCCTTCCATGGATTTTGCAAAAGGGTCAGCTTGGTAAGCCTGGGGAGCCAGCTGTCAGCACTTGAGGAGCCAGCTGTCAGCACTTCCCAGGCCATTTCTATCTCCTCGCCCTCTTTTGGAACTCTTGTCAAGAAGAAACATCTTATTAGCAAACTGATAGTCCTCTAGCACTGCTGTAGGAACTACTTACTATTTTTAGCTTAAGCTGTCTTTCCTTGGCAGGTTCACCCTTGGATCCTTTTAGTGGATATAATCCGGGCTTTATTACTTTATCCTTGATTTTTTTTTAGAGATCATGAATATTTAACTACAATTTGATCAAACTAATTATAACCTGTGTCTTAGAATTGAGAATCATTCCAACATTTCCGTTTTTAAAATCAAGACAGAATAGAATCTCCTTCATATTTTCATTCATGAATATGTCTGCTTACATTATGATTATTATGTTGCCCCTCTGAATATCTTGTTGATTTCCCTTTGATATATTTAAAATATTCGAACAAATTTTCTTAGACTTTTATGTTTTGCTTTTTTCTCATTCAGTATAATAAAACAAAACAAAAAATAAAACAAACCCAGTGCCATCAAGTCGATTCCAACTCAGCGTGACCCTATAGGGCAGAGTACAACTGCTCAATAGAGTTGCTAGGAGCACTTGGCAGATCTGAACTGCCGACTTTTGGCTTAGCAGACGTAACACTTAACCACTACACCACAAGGGTTTCCTCATTCAGTATAGTTTTTCACTAGTTAAAGTTTTTTATTTTATTCAATACTTAGAGGTCTTTATTTTATCACATTATCTTTTTCCGATGTATCTTGATATTTTCATAAATTAAGTATACTAAGTTACAGTTTAAATACAGAAGTATTAGCAAAGAACATTCTACACTGTGATTGAGATTGGAGCTACATCCAGCTGGCTGGTGTCTCCTTTAGTCTAAATCACACAGTGTTTGTCATTTACTAAGTATTTCCAGATCCTCTTCCCTCTCAGCACTGTGTGCATTATATAACATTTTATTTCCATGTGGATACAAATACTAAATGTAAATGAGGGTGATATTAGCCAGCTGAATGAGTTGTCATGGCAGTTAAACGGGATGACACTTTATGGTGTCCCGGTGTACACACACCTAATGTTAGTTCTAGTCTTCCTCAACATCTGTCCCCTACATTTTATGTGATTGTGATCACTATTGAATTAGGCCTTCTTGCTGTGTAATGATTTTCTCTGAGTGACTTAAATTTCCTGGTAAGATTTGTTTTTGCAGAGGATGTAATCTAAAACGTGAACATTTTAAAATGTAAAATGTTTGTATTTGTCATTATCTCATCTTTTAAATCAGTTTTTTTCTACAAAAAAAATTACACTTGGTGACTGTCTATGTTATTATCTATTATGTTAGTATTTCAAGAAACTTTTTATAAATCAGTTATAAAACTTTTTTAGGCACTGGGGGAACACTTTTAATTATGATCTGTTCATCTTCTCCCTCAGAGTTGATGTTCTCCTCTGACGGTGGAAGAGTATCCTGATAAAGATAAAGGAATCAGAGCCTCTTTGTAATACCAGCTCACTTTTGCAGTAATAAGCCAAGCCAAGTGCCCTCGTCAGCCAGTATTTAAAAATTTTTGTATTTTTTGGAATGTATTTTTATAAGATCTGCCTATATATATTTGTTATTGAGTTTCTATCACATAATGCTGAAAATTTCCTCAGCAGTCTGGAAAATGTTGAAATTGTATCCACTGTTTATATGCAAACATTAATTTGTAACCCATTATCTTGATGACAAAGGAGATAATGAAGTAATTGCCTTTGTAATCAGTGTCTTAAGAAGCACTAATGTAGAACAAAGCCATAATTGTAGTGTTAGAAAATATGTATCAGGTTTAAACATAAATGTAGAGAGTAAAGCTGAAGAAAAAAAGACCTTCGTTATTTATTTTTGTTTCCTTACTGGGATAAAATATGAAACTTACCTTTTTTGGGGAACTGGCTTGGTGACTATGTGTCATGCAGTATGTAATTCAACTTGGAAAATGCTTTCAAGGAAATCCTACTCTTAAGGCAAATTCCTTTAATGGAAAAAAGGTCGTTTTTAAAAAATATTTTATTGGGCCTTAAGTGAAAGTTTACAGGTCAAGTCAATTTGTCATACAAAAACTTAAACACCCATTATTATGTAACTCGAGTTGCTCTCCCCACCCTGGGACAGCACACCCTCCTTTTTACCCTGTATTTCCTGTGTCTGTTCAACCAGCTCCCGTCCCCCTCTGCCTCCTCATCTCATGTCCAGACAGGAGCCGTCCCGTTAGTCTCATGTATCTACTTAAGCCAAAAAGCACATGCTTGGCCAATATTATTTTATGTATTGTAGTCCAGTATTTGCCTGAAGAGTTGACTTTGGGAGTAGTTTCAGTTCTAGGCTAACAGAGAGTCTGGGGGCCACGGTCTTTTGAGGACCCTGCAGTCTATCAGACTGTCAAGTCTGGTCTCTTTAATAAAGATTGAGTGCTGCACTGCAATTTTCTCTTGTTACATCAGGGACTCTGCTGTGTTCCCTGTCGGGGCAGTCAGTGGTAGGGGCTGGCGCCATCTAGTTCTTCTGGTTTCCTGCTACTGTAGTCTCTGGATTATGTGAGCCTTTCTGTCTCTTGGGCTCATATGTTACTTAATGCCTTTAAGGTTCTACATTCTCCTTTGCTCCAGGTGGGATGAGACCAATTAATGCTTCTTAAATGGTGACTTGCCAGCTTTTAAGACCCCAGATGCCACTCACCAAGTAGGATGCAGAACATTTTCTTGATAAGCTTTGTTAGGCCAGTTGACCTAGATGTCCTCTGAAACCATGGTTCCTAGACTCCTAGACTCCTTCTACTCTGTCCCTTGAAGTGTTTGGGTGTGTTCAGGAAACGTCCTAGCTTTTGGTTTAATCCAGTGCTGTTGACTTCCCCTGTATTGTGTGTTGTCTTTTCCTTCACCTAATTCTTGTGTACTGTCCAGTTAGTGAATTCCTTCCTCTCTCCCTCCACACCCTCACAACCATCAAAAGCTGTTTTCTTCTGTGTTAAACCTTTTCTTGAGTTCTTACAATAGTGGCCTCGTACAGTGTTTGACCTTTTGTAACTGACTAATTTCACTCAATGTCATGCCTTCCAGATTTATCCATGTTGTAAAATGTTTTGTGGCTTTATCATTGTTCTTTATTGTTGCATAGTATTCCATTGTGTGAATATACCATAATTTATCCATTCATCCATTGATGAGCACCTAGGTGGTTTCCATCTTTTTGCTATTGTGAGCAGTGCATGTATCTATTTGTGTGACGGCTCTTACTTTTCTAGGATATATTCCAAGGAGTGACATTGCTAGATTGTATGGTACTTCTATTTCTAGCTTTTTAAGGAAGCACCAAATCAATTTCCAAAGTGGTTGGACCATTTTACATTTCTACTAGCAGTGTATAAGTGTGGGAAGCTATATTTAAAAAAAAAAAAAGATTAGCTGAGGTGACTGTGACACAGCCAGCAGAGTCGCCAGCACCTGGGACCCCTGGCCTACATATGTCATTTCTAATCAGTTATGAAAGAAAACTCATGTTGGAGATGATTTGCTCAAGATCAAATCACTAGGTTTGTTGGAAGGTGAAAAAGTGAATAAAACATGGTACCTGCCTTTTGGATTCTCGTAATCTTTTCAGAGAGACAGATAGGTGTGTGAGTGGAAGAATCTGTGAAGGAACTGTAAGTCTGGATGTGAGCAGATCCTTTTGAGGCTGTATGGCCCTTCTACAGGTGGACTTTGTGAGACTTAACCTAGATTTAATAATTGTTGAAATGTTGCCCCATTTCCTTATCTCCTTTACCCCTCTTTGTATATCCCTCTTGTTTTTTCTTCCTAAACCTTTTGAAAGCAAGTTGCAGACATCATATCAGTTAACCTGAAAATTTCAGCATGCACATCCTAAAAGTAAGGACATTTATCTACACAAGCACAATACCCTTAAAATACCCAGAAAATAGTAATTCCATTATATCTTATGTCCAGTCCATTCTCACATTTCTCAAGTTGTGTCTCAAGATCCAGTCTACACATTTCATTTGTTATCTCAATTTAAAACTGTCTCCATATCTTTTTTTAACCTCATACTTTTTTATTGAAAACTTTACTGAGAAAATTGTAGATCTATATAATTGTAAGAGATAATACTAAAAGATCCACTGTACAGATTTTCAGTTTCCCCTAATTATAGAGTGTAGTATCACAACCAAGTTGTTGTCCTGGATACCATTCACAGATTTTATTCAGGTCTCTCCAGTTCTTTTTATACTCATTTGTGTTTATATGTATATTTTACATTCTGTACAATTTTATTACTTGTATTACAAGTTTGTGTAGACACCACAGTTAAGATAATTGAACAATTTGAAAACCACAGGTATCCTGAGGTTCCTCTTTTATGGCCAAATCCATTTCCTTCTTACCCCTACTAAGCCTCCATCCTTAACTGCTGGCAACCATTAACCTGTCCTCTATCTGTAAAATTTAGACATTTCAAGAATGTTATAAACAGAATCTTATGTAGATAATTTTTTGAAGTTGGATCTCCAGTCTCCACTCCCCAGCCTCCCCTCCACTGAGAGAGGAAGAAAAAGCTTTTAAGAAGATATAATTTAATCCCAGAAGGCCTGGGTGCAGGGCTTGTGAGCCTGTGAATGAGTGATTGTAAACACCAGAAAATGGCTTTGGACAGAATTTTTAAAATAATCCTAAATATCTGACCTCTCCTCATACTCTTTATGGCACCTAGTTTAGGAACTCTCCTTATGCACAGAATACTGTAATGGTTTACTCACAGTCTCTGGGTCTCCTGTCATCCATCCTTTCCACTGCCCAGTATTAACACAGTTTTACCATCTAAGACAAAACCAAACCGGAAATTTCCAGACCTTCTTTATTGGCCACAAAAGTTTAGATTCCCTAATATGGAAACTAAGGACCTCCGAAATGTACCCTTGGTACTTTAAGATCTATTTTTTTTTATTGCTATTCTACTTGAAATCAATTCCTTTCATTCAACTGTAACTTTGAACCACACATACACACTCCCCCATCCCCTGCCAAAATACACAAACCTGTTTGTCAAGAAGTGGATTCTGATCCTGAAGGACAGAGCAGAACTGCCCATAGAGACTCCAAGGAACAGCTGGTACATCTGAATTGCTGATCTTTTGGTTAGGGGTCATAGCTCTTAACCACTAAGCCACCAGTATTTCCATACACATATACCCCAAAGGCAGAATTACTGTCTCCATTATTTGGCTTGTGCTATTGGAATTAGGTGTTCATTTCACTAGATAGAGTTTGATGACAGAGACCTTTTTCTCATCTTGAGATCTTCAGGATGTACGACACAATAGCCCAAGGCCCTCAATATGTTTAGTGTCATTCTGGGTTCGTGCTGTCTAGTGTCAATCACCACGCCAGTGAGATATGTCCACCAGTACACTGGGATTTCCTTAAGGTTTATGTGATGCAATGAAAAGTACATAGTGTCATATGAAATAATCTCATTTTTAAAATGTTTAAACTATATCTAATCAAGCCTCTAGACTTAACTTCCAGTTGACAGGAAATTCAGAAGATTTAGGAACCGAATGCAAGTGCAATGAATAAAATATCAGACACATCCAAAATGTATGTGGAACATTTGAAAACATAACTGGCTTGGACTCTTCAAAAAAAAGCAATCATGGGAGGGTGTAAAATGGTTCAGCCACTCTACTAAACAGTTTGGCATGCCACTGTGATACAACCCAGCAATTGCACCCCTAAGAATTTTTCCCAGAGAAACAAAAATTGAGTTTGCACAAAAACCTGTAAATGTTCACAGCAGCTTTACTCATAACAGCCAAAAAAGGGAATCGGCCCAGATGTCCTTCAAAAGGTGATTGGTTTGACTGTGCTAATGCATGCCTTGAAATACTACTGAGCAATCAAAAGGAACAAACCACTGATACACACAGATTGGATGAACCTCCAGGAAACACCACTTTGTTTGTTACATATCAATGGGTATTTAAGTTTTCGTATGACACACTCACTTGACCTGTAAACTTTAACTTAAGGTCCCATAAAATATTTTTTAAAAACGACTTTTTTTCCATTAAAGGAAGCTGCCTTAAGAGTAGGATTTCCTTAAGAGCCAAATACCTTTCTGGGGCAGAACCTGAGAACAGGTACGGCAAATCTCTACCCACATTCTTAAATTACTCAGAAAAGAGGCAAGGCAAAGAAAGCCACGAGACCAAGTGGAGTGTCCACCCACCAAACTCCTCACAGGCCTCTCCTTTATCCCCCTTGGAAGAGCTCAGCTGCTCTCAGCTTCTCTTTTGCTAAATGAGGCTCCCTAAACGATTCTGACGTGCAAACAGATTAGGGAACCACTGGTCTGGGTTTTAAGGGGAAATAAAGCTTTTGGGTCACAAAACCTCTCCAACAAAGATACATTTCCTTTTTATTAGCCCTAAAATAAAGCATTGTCCAAGGTGAATTACATACTACATGACACATAGTCACCAAGCCAGTTTCCCAAAAAAGGTAAGTTTCATATTTTATTCAGTAAGAAAACACAAAAATAAATAACGAAGGTCTTTTTTTCTTCAACCTTACTCTCTACATTTATGTTTGAACCTGATACATATTTTCTAACACTACAATTATGGCTTTGTTCTACATTAGTGCTTCTTAAGACACTGATTACAAAGGCAATTACTTCATTATCTCCTTTGTCATCAAGATAATGGGTTACAAATTAATGTTTGCATATAAACAGTGGGTACAATTTCAACATTTTCCAGACTGCTGAGGAAATTTTCAGCATTATGTAATAAAAACTCAATTACAAATATACAGAGGCAGATCTTATAAAAATACATTCCAAAAAATACAAAAATTTTTAAATACTGGCTGACTTTTACTCCGAAAGTGAGCTGGTATTACGAAGAGGCTCTGATTCCTTTATCTTTATCAGGATACTCTTCCACGTCAGAGGAGAACATCAACTCTGAGGGAGAAGATGAACAGATCATAATTAAAAGTGTTCCCCCAGTGCCTAAAAAAGTTTTATAACTGAGTTATAAAAAGGTCTTGAAATACTAACATAATAGATAATAACATAGACAGTCATTACCCAAGCCAAGGGCCGTTGAGTCGGATCCGACTCACGGTAACCCTAGGGGCAGGGTAGAATGACCCCTAGAGTATTCAAGAGTGCCTGGAGGACAGTCATCAAGTGTAATAATTTTTTGTAGAAAAAACTGATTTAAAAGATGAGATAATGACAAATACAGACATTTTATATTTTAAAATGTTCACTTTTTAGATTTATTACATCCTCTGCAGAAACAAATCTTACCAGGAAATTTAAGTCACTCAGAGAAAATCATTACACAGCAAGAAAGTCTAATTCAATAGTGATCACAATCACATAAAATGTAGGGGATAGATGTTGAGGAAGGCTACAACTAACATTAGGTGTGTGTACTCCAGGACACCATAAAGTGTCATCCCGTTTAACTGTCATGACAACTCATTGAGCTAGCTAATATCACCCTCATTTACACTTAGCATTTACATCCACACGGAAATAAAACGTTATATAATGCACACAGTGCTGAGAGGGAAGACGATCTAGAAATACTTAGCAAGTGACATACGCTGTGATTTAGACTAAATGAGGCAGCAGCCAGCTGGATGTAGCTCCAGTCCCAATCACAATGTAGAATATTCTTTGTTAATACTTCTGTATTTAAGCTGTTACTTAGTATACTTAATTTATGAAAATATCAAGATACACAGGAAAAAAATAAAGAATCTATTAAAATAAAGGCTTCTAAGTATAGAATAAAGTAAAAACTTTAAATAGTGAAAAACTATACTGAAAGAGTAGTGGTTAAGTGTTACGTCTGCTAAGCCAAAGGTCGGCAGTTCAGATCTGCTAGGTGCTCCTTAGCAACTCTATTGAGCAGTTGTACTCTGCCCTATAGGGTTGCGCTGAGTTGGAATCGACTTGATGGCACTGGGTTTTATTTTTTATTTTGTTTTATTACACTGAATGAGAAAAAAGCAAGACATAAAATTCTAAGAAAATTTGTTGAAATACTTTAAATACATCAAAGGGAAATCAAGAAGATATTCAGTGGGGCAACATAAAAATTGTAATGTAAACAGACATATTCATGAATGAAAATATGAAGGGGATTCTATTCTGTCTTAGGTTTTAAAATGGAAATGTTGGGATGATTCTCAATTCTAAGACACAGGTCGTAATTAGTTTGACCAAATTGTAGTTAAATGTTCATGATCTCTAAAAAAAAATCAAGGATAACATAATAAAGTCCAGATTATATCCACTAAAATGATTCAAGGGTGAAACTACAGACCACTGCCAAGGAAAGACAGTTTAAGCTAAAAATAGTAAGCAGTTCCTACAGCAGTGCTAGAGGACTATCACTTTGTTAATATGATGTTTCTTCTTGACAAGTGTTCCAAAAGAGGGCAGGGACTAGAGATGAGTGCCTACTTCACAGTGGGCATAATAAGGGTACAATCACTCAATGCTTCATCAGACCATGAAGAGAGAAGCATTTTTATCAGGTAGAGAAGAAGGTAAGAATAATTCAGCTGAATATGTATCTGACAGAAAGGCTATGCAGACAAAGCATAATCCATTTCAAATTAAGAGATATGTTGATCAGAAAAAGACTAAGAATAAAAAGATGTTCTATGTATTAGTGGAGGGGTTAAGGGCTAAGAAACACCTGCTCTATATGCCCAAGGCCATGGGAGCCCTCACTGAGTACTACCGGACTCCAGTTCTCCCAGGCACTCTGCCCTGCTTCTCTTGGTATTCTGTTACACTTTCTATTGCCACTTTTTGAGTTATTTTGTTTTATATATGTATTTGCTATCAGAGTACTATAAGCTACAAAAGAAGATTCATAAAATCATTACAGATTTAATATTTTAATATTACTTTTTCTTTCCTACCTTCACTAAGATCCATGCCAGGTCTGTAAGATAAAAAAAGCCATGATAATCCAACCAGAAGGGCTACCACCAGATTCACCACAATCCATGGCTGGAGAATCTGTTCCTCAAGTCCTGCTGCCCTAAGAACAGAGAAACACTCCTTAGAAATGTCTTTATTTTGGTTCATCTATGCAAATAAAGTCTACTTGGTGAACTTTAAATCAAATAGCAATCCTCTCCAAGAGAAACAAAATGAAATACAATATAATAACAAGAATCCAAAGGTTATCTGAACTTTAAACAGATCTGCTTTGTACATTAATAGAAATACTGTGTTGCCAAAAAAACTTTTCTAAAGGCTTCTTTTCAACTACTCTGGCTCATTTTTCAACAAAACATTTATATCCTTTCTCTCTTTACTCTATGCTCCTAACCACTCTCTTGAAAAAAAGACTGCCCCTCTGACTTTTGTGAACTTCAAACTCAGCATCCTGTTAGCGTCATGGTTGGCTGCTGATCTTTGGATATCCGAGCTTCCCATTCTGCTCTCTCCTAGTACTGCTTGTTTTTCTGAGTCTTTCCTAGCCACCCATTCCCATCACTGCCATCAAATTGATTTCGCCTCATAGCGAACCTATAGGTCAGAGCAGAAATGCTCCACTGAGTTTCCAAGGAGCACCTGATAGATTCGAACTGCCGACTTTTTGGTTAGTGGACATAGCCACTACACCACCAGGGTTTCCTTTCTAGGGTACTGGGTTTCCTTTCTAGGGTATTAGGCTCCCTAATTTGGGGTGAGAGTGCAGGCTCCTCTAGTCTATCTTATAACGACTATTTTAAAATTGTAACCAGATCTAACACAGATTTCTAGAAAAAAGATTTCACTAAAAACAGATAACAGGCTGTTTTCATGCCATATTTTTAGAAAGGCAAAACAGGGCTTTCATCATTACTTATAGATGAAAATATGTAAAAGATACTGTGTAAATCATTAAAAGGTTGAGAAAAGTTATGTTATTTCCACTGTTGTTATTACCACCAACAAATTGCTGACACTACTGTGAATTCTTACCAGAGGCTACCATTAACAGAAGAAGGTGTGTAAAGGTGGATTCTGTCACTTGTCATTTGCTGACTCAGAGATAGTATAAGAGCAGTAAAGTACACTAAGAAAAAGACACATGAAATTACTAATAATGTATTTTAACAACCCAGTTTATTTTGAATTAACAGATTATAGACAAAAATAATCTGTACTTTGGTGACTAATATATAAAACGAATTTATTTAACTGATTTCAGCAGACGGATAGCACAGTATTTTTTAAGAATACAGGACATAAAAGGTCTAAAATGCCTGCTAGTTTATCATTAGTACTGACAAGAACATAGAAGACCTCGTAAGAAATTAAATGACTTGCTAAAGTCCTAAAACTAGTTTTATCAGTATTTTCTTAACTTAGAATAAATGAATTCAAGTAAACAGAATGACATGTTTGTTACTGAAAAGTAATTCCAGTGGAGTCAAGCAGAAAACAAAACAGCTAAAAATATAATCTAAGTACTACAGAGCAAAATATCTAACTTTTACAAGCTACTTAGATCAACTTGTATTGAAAACTAATTCTATCAAAATTACACCTGCCAAGTTTTTTTTTAATTGCAAATTTCACTGAACACCTACAACCAATGTTTTTTAGTAGCAACATAAAATCTTTTTTAAAATGAAAATTGTATTTTTCCTCGCTCAAAATTACACTGTAACTCAAGTATTATATAGCCATCAAATTAAACTATTTACTCACAGAAAGATGCTAAAGCTGTTGGATCCAGGGCAAGAAAACTTCGGATCGCCACTGATGTTTTAGCAAAGTCAATCCTAGACAACAGAAAGGCCTCTTGTCATAGTGCAATAGTAAACTCTCTGACTCTAGTTTTCTTCTTCTCTACTCTAATGCTGCTATATAAACTGTATATTAGGAGGCTTTAAGCAGTCACAGCTTGTATTTAACATATATAAAAGAATATCTAATTTACAAATGACATACACGACATTTAACTAGAGGACTATTTCTAGCATTTCTTTGGAATGAAGAAGTGCTGAAGAAAGAAATTTTATCTGCAAAATTTCATTAGCTTCCACCTTCTTCCATCATCTGTATCATTAGACTGTAATTCCGTTGTTTTTTTAATGATCCTGATACTATAGAAGTATTTCCTCACAACAGTCTTGTCCCCAACCCTCTCCCCAAAAGAACAGAAAAAGACTTAAAAAGTCAAAATAACATTAATATAATTTCCTTTTGAAACCCTCAGAGTAAGTCAGTGGTACATTTAGGTTAACACTTCTTCTTGAAATTGGAAGAATCTGCAGTCATCAGAGTCTTGCCTGTCAAAAGCTGAAACTGTACTTAGAGCCAAAAGCAAGTAGAGAAGACTCTGGAATGGATACGCTAAGGTCTTGTACTGCTGCAGAAGGTTTGAGAGGTTCGACAGCTGATCCCCTGCCAGAACATATATCAGCACAACATTCCACACGGCACAGCCAGCCAAGAATCCATGAGAAAAGAGACCAATCATTCTGAAAGAAAAAGCATTTCACTGTTACACAAGAATCACTACAGTAAAAAGCTAAAATAATTTTTTAAATTGCTTTACAGAAGAATAAAATTCAACATTTCAGGAAAAATAAAAACAAGCCTTTTCTTTTTACTACACTGATTAGATCATTACCCCTAATTAACTGCTTTTAAAAGTTGCCTACATCATCTTGGGTTGTCAGTTATAAACGATACTCAACAACCAAGAAATTTTTTTTTAATTATAGAACCCAGGTAACATCCATTTTAAGGGAAGTCCAACAAAAGGAGCCACCTGAAAGCCCGGTGCACTGAAAGAGCAACATCTCTGGTCGTCCAGGAAGGCTTCACGTCCATGGACACATCGATGTTTTCTGTGGTCTTTATCAACTCTGAGCGATCAGCCGCCTGGAATCTCCCTGAGAACACAAAACATAATTACTAACACTCAGCAAGAAAACCTGGCAGTTGTTTTTACTTTTCCACATTTAAGAATCCTCAGGCTAAGACTAAAATTCCACTGTTTTCCTATTTAAGAAGCCTCCTTAATTCACTCTTTATTTCTGAATATATTTTTTATTCCTTGAACATAGTATTTTTTGTTTTATGAAAAATTTTAATGCACTTTCTTGTGAGTCCAAAATAGATGCTGAAGTAAGCTTCAGGAATTAATTCTATTTATGAAATATGATCATGAGCTTTCAACCCAGAATGAAGTCTAGAAACGCTTTATGTAACTGTAAGACCCTGGGTAAGTCGTTTAGTCTCTCTAGACCACAGGTGTTTCACTGGTCAAAAACTCCAGAAACTCTCAGATGGGAATCAAAATTCTAAAATAATGTATACAAATCTACATTCAAATTTTAAGGACTAACTTCTTTGTTCTGAATTAGTTCTTTAGGAAGTATATCCACGGGATTAGAGTATGGTCATAATCATGCTTTGGATAGAATTTTCTAAAATAATGCAACCCACTGTCTTATAACCAAAACATGTTATAAAATGTCAGAACTACTTTCCCAGAAAATATATATCTAGAATGTTGTATTTCTTATTTAATATGGTAGTTCTATCACATTATTTTCTCAACATTTATTTTGAACTTACAGAACTTCTATCACTACCTGCTCCCGACCCACGACCACCAACTTTAGAAAATTGGATAAATATGACAAAGTTTACAGAAATGGGCAGGGGTGGGGTTAGAAGAAAAAAAAATTCATACATATTCCAACAACCCAGAAACAAATACCCTTAATATTTTAACGTATTTCTTTCCAGTCCTTTTGCCCTATGCATTTTTCTATAGCGAAGATCACATTGTATGTATATGTTCACCTTTCACTGGAATCTTTTCATGAAAACTTTTCTCTAAATACTATTTTTAATGGTATAGAATATTTTATTGTATAGATATACTATAACTTGTTAAAATTATTGTCGTATTCCCACTTATGCTGTACTCAGGTTTTTTTGTTTTTTTTTTTTTTTACTCTCATGAATGTTGCAGTTATCTCTGTGTAGAAATTTTTCTTCACATTTGTACTTATTTCCCACATTCAAAGTTTCAGAGGCATCAAAAGAAGGCCTGGTGTAGATTTTGAATAGCTCGTGTCTCAAAACAAGGAAGTACTCACGGCTTTTCTCCACAAATACTTTGCCTACAGGCTGGCTGATGCCCGTGGGCACAGTGAATACAGACTGCTGCTCAGGACTATTCTGCTCGTCAGTAATTATATCTTCATTTTCTATTCCTAGCTCATTAGCATACTGCAGTTCTGATGGCCGGGTTTTCCTGTAATCAGGGAGAATGTTAGAAAAATGGATGATTACTGAATTTTTACAGACTCACACAACAAGGTATCTGTGAATACGACGGAAAGAGCCTTGGGCCCTGAGTTAAGAAACTTGGTGACTACTCCTGTATTTGTTATTATCTGTTGTTAGCTATAGTACATCTATATTTCTGTGGGCCCCAGTTTTCCCATCTGGAAAATGAAGTGAATAAACTACATTTTTAAGACTATTTTGATATTTAAATATATTGACTCTATATAAAAACAATGATCACTATCTGCAGAATCACTTTCAAAAACTGACAACAGTGCTATACAACTCCTAGACTTAATTTCCTATGCTAAGACATACATTTCTATTCATTACTGAAATAATTGGTTTGAATTCTGTAAACATGTCAGACAATAAACCATACAGCCTATTTTATTAATATTATCTTTGCTTTTTTGCTATTTATGTAGTCTTCTATTTGTTTCTCATTTTTAGATTTTTTCAGTACAATATTTTAATTTAGACAATAGTTTAATTCTTTTTGAATTTATCTTAGACTAGTTTAAGTGCCATTTTTGTAGCATTACTTATCTCAGAGCTATATAGCTAAAAGTTATTTAATAAGACTTAATGACAAACTATCATCTGTCAGCTCCACACGAAGCATCAGGGTAACCCCAGAGAACATTCAGGAAGGCAAATAATTTCTTACTTTGTCTTCTTTCGAGGTTTTTGAATAACAGGCTCCTCAGCTGGCTCCACATCAATGCCATTTTCATTTTGTAATAAAGATGGACCAGACACCTTCTTCTGGGTGAAGGAAGTCTCCAATTCTAAAAATAAAATTAAATTTCTAGATGACTATAATGTAAAAAGAAAAGTAATGTATAAGATGTTTTTTTTTTATTTAACATAACTGAGTGAAAATGTACATTCACGTATAAATTTACATGCCCCCCTATATGCAGCTTCCACTGCTCTCCCTGTCTGGTGACTGCACACTATTCCTCTCTGCTCCATACATGTCTTATCCTCCCAACAACCTCCTTTCCCCTCCTCTCCATCCACTCCCCTTCCTCCAGCCAGAGGTCAGCAAGATGATATCCTGTAGATGTTTAGAACTACAAAGTGCTTCCAATATGTGGTCACTCTGCATTGTCAAGTCCAATCCATTCCTGTCCAAAGAGTGGACCTTTGTTATAATTTATGGGAAAGGGCAGCATCAGGGCAGGGGCTATGCTCTCAGGGGAACCCCAAAACCGCTGGACCATCAATTGAGGTCTTTTAGTGGAGATCTCATGATGCACCCCTTTTTATTCTTGTGTTGCCAGTGAGACTCCTCTCTGTGAGCTCCATCGCGGCTATCACTGGTGGTGGCTGGGCACCATCCGGTTCTTCCGGTCCCAGGTCGATGTAGGCACCCACTCTTGTGGGTCTCTCTGTCTTTTCGGTTGTCTTTACCGCATGTCATTTTGGTCCTCGGTGAGCATCCGTTCCTGCTGAGTTGGGACCATTTGCTGTGTCCTCGGATGGCAGCTTGACAGCTTTTAAGACCCCAGACGCCACTCACCAATGTGGGGTGCAGAGAGCTCTCTTAGCAAAACGCTAGTTGTGCCAATTGGCCTGGAATTCGCCTAAGAGCATGGTCCCCCACCCCCTGCTCCAGCTACTCTATCCTTGCAGTATTGAGTCAAGATGGAAGGAGTACTCAAGTTATGCTGAAGTCCATATAAGACGTTTTTAAGACAAAAGAACTTTGAGAATTTTAACTAAGCCAAAATTTGTTTTGCCATCTTCCAAAGTTTTAATCTTTAAAGCTTTATACCTCTAAATGCTCAATATAGAATTTGAAATTGCAGTAACAAATAATATGGAATAAAATTAAGTAATATAACAGCCAGATCATGTCAGGGATTCCCAAGGTTCAGTGATTTCACTACTCAGATGTAATGACACTTATACTGCAAAAGACAATAAAGCAAAATCAGCAAAAAAAAAAAAAAAGTGCTGGGACAAAATCCCGAGAAAACCAGGTTTATCGTCCTTCCATGCGTTAGACTCACTTAAAGACATTCAAGTGATGTCTCATTCTGTTATGTCACCATGAATCACAAATAAAATGACAGCAACTAATTACTCTTACAAATAATACTGCCGTCAATATACTTTAATTACTGTGGCTAAACCCAAACCGAAACCAAACCCACTGCCTAAACCACAGACAGACTGTACCAATTAGCATTCCCACTAAGAATGCGGAGCCCTGGCAGTACAGTGGTTAAGATCTCGGCTGTTAACCATAACGGAGGCACTTTGAATCCACTGGCATCTCCTTGGAAACTCTAAGAAGTAGTTCTACTCAGTATTACAATGTCACTGTAAGTCAAAATTGACTTGACAGTAATGGGTTGGTTTTGATGTCAGCAGTATATGAGTCTACCTATTTCCCACCAACAGTAGATTTTATCATTTGAAAAATCCTTGCAAAGCTCATAGTCAAAAAAAACCAAACAATTATTTCACTGACTTTGAGAACAGAACACGGCACATGATGACTGTTGGCTACTGATTCATTAGAAGCGCTGACGGTTGAAGTTGAAGCACTTGGCTACTAACTGAAAAGTCAGTGGTTTAAACCCATCGGCCATTCAATGGAAGAAGTGTCAGTCTGTTTCTCTAACAGTAATAGTCCTGGAAACCCTCCAGGGCAGTTCTACTCTGTCCATTAGGGTTGCTATGAGTCAGAATCAACTCACGGACAACATATTTAGTTTTTAACTGTTTCATTACAACACTACTATTAAATGTAGAATCTATACTTTCACCACTAATCTGAAATGTCCATTTCATCACATACTAAAATTCTTGCATGCACTGAGATCTGCTTCTGAACTTTTAGTCCTGAATTTGTATCTCTCCTCTCATAACCTACACACATGTCATCAAAGAGAGATCTTCTAAAATGTTCTGGATTTAACCCACTGGAGTTACTCCAGTGGTAAAAAAAAGGAAAAAAAAATCTACAGGATATGGATGGGGGAAAAATAGGAACAAGAAGGTTTCCAAACTACACCCAAATCATAACTGCTATTATGCCCACTAACACTGATTTCCTCACATACCAGGAGGTTGTCTCATCTTCTTGGGTCTCCTCTGAACAGGAGCTTCTGGATGCTCTATGGGTTCTTTAGCTGGTGGCTCACTGTCTTCAGATGGCCTACGGACAGCAGCCTGAACAAAACCATCCAAAGAGGTACCAGCTACAGAAAAACAGAGCGGAAAAGAGGACATAACTTGAACACAGAGCATTCAGTTTTAAAAAGTTGGAAAAAGGACTTTAAATACTACTATGCAATAATCCCTTATACTTTAACTGATTACACCCAAATGTTGATTTCCTTCCTCTTCATTCATAATTTAAGGTTTAAAATTAAGAAAAAAATGAAGGAATAAGGAAAGCTAAGGAAGGAAAAAAGGGAGGAGCTAGAAAGAATAGGAGAGAAAATTTTTTCAGAACTTAAAAATGTATCATCATAACAGAAACTACTGCCATAAAGAACTGTCTTGGTCCCGTGCCTTAAGCATTTTTATCAGCCTCTATGCAGCTTAGCCCTCAATGAAGTAACACATGATAAAGTCATCATGGATAAATGAAGTCATCAAATAATTACAAAGTCCTTCATTCTGTCATTCATTTCACCTCCTCCCCTCAAGTTTATAGACTTGTCATACCTCGTACAACTCTATGTACTGACAAAGAAAATGATACGATTACTTTTATGTTTTAAAAAAGCATCAACCTCAGTAACCTTTCAGATATTTACATGCAAATAAACAAACAGGGACATGAAAGAAAAAATTCTAACTACAGAGTAGGGGCATCCAGGATGAAATATGGAAAGGGCAGAGGCTTTGCAGTGTTTTGCTCTAGATGTATCTCAGCTATTTGCATCCTTTGTAACAAAAATATACTCATGAACTATTTTCTGTAATACAATTTACTTACCAAAACTGATACAGAGTAGTAGAAAGTAACCAAAAGATAAGCGACAGGATAATCAAACTAGTAATCATTCTCTATGTAATGATTAAAACCAAAAGCCAAACCAGCTGCTGCTGAGGCAACTCCAGCTCATAGTGACCTCCTGTGTGTTGAAGCAGAGCTGTGTCCAACAAGGTTCTCAATGGCTCAATTTTTCAGAAATAGACTGCCAGGTCTTTCTTCCAAGGTACATAAGGGTGGACCCGAATCTCCAACCTTTAGTCAGCAGCAAAGTGTGCTGTTTGTACTACTCAGGGATGACAAACAGTGATTTAAGTGTGCTTGACTGTATCTTTATCTACAGCTATAAGAATTGTATCTACAATTCACATTTGTATTATGTCATAAGTTATATAAAATCAGTAGCTGGTGTATCAAAGGAATACCAGGAGAACCAAAACAATTTTACTATGTCTCTACATATAAATCCAGGTAGTGCCAAATGCTACTTGCTACTGTTGAGTTAATCTGGACTCATAATGACCCTATAGGACACAGTATAACTGACCCATAGAGTTTCCAAGCCTGTTATCTTCTCAGAAGTGGAATGCCACATCTCTCTCCTAAGAAGTGGCTAGTAAGTTCAAATTTGTCAACCTTTCGGTTAACAGCCACACACTTAACCACTGCATGACCACGACTCATTCATTAAATCTTAGACTCTTCAAATTAATGTAATTTTCACGTTTGCGATACAAAGCTTAGCTACAAAACCTAAGTTCTATTCAAACATACCATTTTGTGGATTATCTGTTGGCATAAATTATGATACAGTAAGAATTCTGTGTACCACATACTCTAAGTACATATTGTATACTATATCAATTTGAATTTTTATATGACAAATGTTTAACTGATTTACATATACTTGGAAAACATGATATTTTATAGTGGTATCATTTAAGACAGGTGTCCTGGTGGTACGAACTGTTAATGTGCTTGGCTGCCAACCAAAAAGTTGGTAGTTCCTGTCCCTTAGGAGAAATGTCTATTGATCTACTTCCCAAAACTCAGCCACTTAAAAACCTGTGGCACACTGCCACTGAAAATCTTACAGAGCAGTTTTATACTGACATGTGTGGGGTCACCATGAGTTGGATGACAACTGTGTTTGTTAATTTTAAATCACGTAAGACTGAATACTCTTTGGGAGAGATGGGGGGAACATCAGACGGTAAGTAAAACATTGAAGTGGTTGAAGGATAGGAGAGTACACAACACTAGGGAAGTGAGCACGGCATGCCCTGACCAAGGCAAAGTGATAGAAGCTTCACAGACACATCCAAAAAGCTCTCAGAGACCAGGCTACAGGGCTCAGAGCTGGGAACCATGGTCTCAGAGAGACATCTAGGTCAACTGGTATAACACAGTCTATAACAAAAATGTTCTACATCTGACTATGGTAGGCATAGGTCTTAAAGCCCAGCAAGTAGCCATCTAAGACACATCTAATGGTCCCATGCCAGATGGAGCAAAGGAGAATGAAAAATACCAAAGACATAAGGGCTAGATTAGCTCCAAGGATTAATGGACCACATCTCCACTGTCTCTACGGACTGGGCTCAGAGTAACCAGATGGTGCCTAGTTACCGCCAACCACTGCTCAGGCAGGGATCACAACAGAGGATCTTGGATGGACCTGGAGAAAAATTCAAATTCACACATTAAAAAAAAACCAAGGTCAGGCTTGCTGGTGTGACAGAGTCTAGAAGAACTCCAGGAGCAAGGCTCTGGGACACTCTTTTAACTCAGTACTAAAGTCCTTCCTGAGGTTTACCCTTCAGCCAAAGGTGACACAGGTCTGCAGAAGCAAGAGTACCACATGACGGATGTGCATCAGAGCTGAATCACGTATACCAGACTAATGGGCACACCTGCCCCAAGGCAAGATGAGAAGGCACGAAGGGAAAGGAAATCTGAGTGAATGGAAACAAGGAAACTGAGGTGGAGAAGGGGAGACTGGTGACACATCACAGGGGCGGCAAATAACTCATAAAGCAATTTGTGCATCAACTGCTTAATGAGAAACTAATTTGTTATGTACACTAAATCACAAAAAAAGACTGACTACTCTGACTAGAGATTTTATTGCCATGTTTAAAAATCACATGTCAGAAGCACTGAGTCAAAAATTATCCAAATACAAAAACAAATATTCACCATAAATCACTTTTACTGGCTCCTCCAGAAACAAAATATGTATAAAGCATGAAAATGCAGTATTTCTTACTCAATACAAATACATGGCCTGGTTTTAAAATGACCTTCAGTCTTAGGAGTAAATCCAAATTTACCCCAAAAGAATATATTACTTCATGACACTTTTTCCTTTATTAAACAGCATCAGAATGTGGTGAAAATAAAAAGTTTAAAATACTTGAACTTTTAAACTTTAGGTATAAATTAAAATCATTTTTATAAAACCCTGACAATAGTTATTTGCCTTTTCGTCTAAAGTACAAGGTTTTTTTCTCTCACTCTCTCTACATTTTTACAAAAAGGAATCCCTGGTAGCTGAGTTAGACCCATGCCCCCACTCCCCTGCTCTGTCTGTCACCTCCTACCTGTGACCTGAGTCCACATGTATAAGTCAATTTAAGTGAGTATCTTTGTAAATCTAAATCTCTTTGCACTTTTTTTTGGTGGTTTTGTCTGAGTTTATATGTCATGCTCTATGCATCCACCTCTACTTCTTTCTTCTTCTCTAAACATATCAACAATTATGAAGATGGCACAGGATGGGGCACTGTTTTGTTCTGTCACTCACAAGGTTAGTATGAGTCGAAGCCAACAAAAGCAGCCAACAAAACAAGAGCTCACCCTCTATTCCTCCATTTGTAAGGCAACGATAAGCCAATGTGAGTTTCTAAGTAGCCGTAAGGACTTGCTCAGCTATGAGCTTTAAGAAACCTTATCCAGCAGTCGTGAGCGGGACTGAGAGTGGAGAGTCAGACATAGAGAGCCGTGGTGCAGGCTACTCCAACAGCTGAGAGGAGGAAAGGGGCTAAACTAACAATAAGTGTGACTGTGGAATTGAAAGGGAAAAAGAGACAGCACAGAAGACACTAACATAGGAGAGGTCAAAGAAAGGCAGCAAGCCTCAGTGACTAGGAGAATAGGAATTCCATTAATGGACACTTGTGAGAAGTAAAAGTGGTTTATTCTTTTTTTTTTTTTATTTAACATAACTGAGTGAAAATGTACATTCACATGTAAATTTACATGCCCCCCTATATGCAGCTTCCACTGCTCTCCCTGTCCAGTGACTGCACACTATTCCTCTCTGCTCCATACATGTCTCATCCTCCCAACAGTCTCCTTTCCCCTCCTCTCCGTCCACTCCCCTTCCTCCAGCCAGAGGTCAGCAGAATGATATCCTATAGATGTATAGAACCATAAAGTGCTTCCAGTATATGGTCACTCTGCATTGCCAAGTAAAAGTGGTTTATTCTTGAAGGTGATAGATTTTCGACATGCTGAGTTTGAGTTTCTGGTGGGACATCCAGAATCATGAGTGGACAACTAAAACAAACAAACAAACAAAAGAGTTGTACAATCTGCTCATGATTGGAGCTTTAATAACATGGATGACAAGGCCCTGCCTTCAGATTCATGCTCTAATACACAAGTTCTCTGACTGGAGGTTGGACTCCAAGAACCTTGTGCCTCTTTCACTTCAGGGTCCTGTTACATAGCTTCAGACGACTTAAGTTGTCTAGAGATGAACTTCAGAGTCGGAAAACACTGTGAGGGTAAGAGCGCAGGTGGGGCAATCCACCAATGTGTCTAAGGCATTTTTCAGGCTGCTGTCTTATCTCTCACTGTCACCTTCGCACTACCTCACCTTAATATTGCCCTTAACACAGCAGTGACTTGGGTCTGCTGCAGCCTTGCCTCTGCCTCAGCTGTTGATTATGCCCAAGGCCCTTGGAATACCTGGAACCCCACACAATAAAGAACTTCTTACCGAGTGGCTGTTTTGGCCTAGCCTTCTTTTTCTTAGGACGATTAACTGGAATATCATCTAGAAGACAGAAAAGAATAACAACAGAAAAGAGTACCTAAAATTGAAGCAGAGTACTGTCAGAAGAGAACTTTCAGTAAGGAAGGCTTTTCCCTCTCTTTCCTAGGCCCAGATGACTTCCTCACATTAGGGCAATAATGGAAAAAATCAAATCTGCGTTCAGAATCCATGGTGTTGTATCAGTAACACTGCTGGGCAACACTAGAAACTGTGATGCAGAAAGGGCACTCGCCAAATATTTCATTTGTTCATCTACATTTCCTAGCCCCTTAGAACAGACTTACATGTGTTCTACGACTGGCCCTGGCCAACAGGGTACAAGTGGAAGTGATCTGTGTCCTGTTGGGGCTAAAACATTGAAGGAATCAATGTGTAACCTTCTGTTTGGTCCTCCGTTGCTGGGGCAATGGTGGAGAGATTCTGAGGGATAATCACCCTGGACTGTAGCATGAACCAGGAGAAACCTGAGGTTTGGAGTTGTTACCACAGTATAACCTATCCTACCCTGACTAAACGAGACAAAGGAAGATACAGTCTGTTACAAGACTACAGACTAGGCTACAGTCACAGGGATAAGTACTTTTATTTCTCTAAGGTCATACAGTATATACAGCAACCATCATTTTTAAAAAAGCAGTCATAGGTAGTATGATAAAAAGGTAGTTTGGGAAAAAAGGTACTCAGTGGTATTATTATAAATGATATCACTCAGACTCAAGCTTTAAGAGAAACACTGTGGAATCAAATTAACTTTCAAATACCAAATTAACTTTTGAATAAAGTTTTACAAATGGTGGACTCACTCACTCACCTTGAGCAGCACTTCTACATGACATTCACCAAATTTAAATAGCAGAATGAAGACAAAAAAGAAATTTGATTAGTTAGAAATCTACTATATAGTCAGACTGAAAATTTGCTGAAACTGTTACAAATGCAAAATAAATTGGCTTTTATACAATGTCAGCTGGTTTACAAACTGGTTTATTATTTACAAATAACAAGCTGTTTAATAAGACTGCTAGAAAAATAACCCCGAAGTTATGATCCTAGAGGTGCATCCCCTCCCTTCTATTAGTAATGTGGATTAAGCAAAGAACTCTTAGTTCCTCAGTGATAAAATCAGCTTAAAAGCTGAGGAAACTATTCTAGCAAACAAAAGAGGATCAGAATGTTGATAAACATTCTCATGAACAATTCTCATAAGTAAGACGCTAAAACATTCAGAATAGAAGTATTATTATACCATATTAACATTCAGGCTTATAAATCAAACATTTCATCATAACTCTTATCCTGATGATTCAAAGATTTCCTATCTTTATAACGTTAGAAATTCTTTTCACATAACTTTTAGGAAGTCTTTTCTGAACCATTATAATTCCGTAGTAGCACTGGTTAATTTTTTTCTCTTTATCCATTCTGTACTTTTAAAGTCCAGTTATGATCAGGGAAGATTATTTTTACCTTGGCAAAGGTGGAAGGGCACGTGGAGGGCGCTGGAGAAACAAAAGGAGAAAACTACATGTAAGCCAAAACCAAGATCATCTTTACTTCATGTACCTCAATACCATGAAAACATAACAAAAAACCCAAGCCTGTAGCCATAAAATCAATCCCAACTATAGTGGCCCTACAGGATAGAGTAGAACTGTCCCAAATGGTTTGCAGGGAGTAGATGGTAGATTTGAATTGCTGACCTTTTTTGGTTAGAAGCCAAGCCCTTAACCACTGTACCACCAAGGCTCTCCCCCCACCCTGCCCTCAAAGAATGGCTTCAATATCATGAAGCCCTCATTCTTAAGGAAAAAAAAAAGAAAAATCTGTTGTTCAGACATGACGGAAACATAATGCACATACTAGTATCTTTAGATCTGATAACCCTCTTCATCAGTAAAAACCTGGGAGGTACTAATGAGAAAGAGTTGAGCTTTTAAAAATTTATTCCATCATTTCAGAATATCATATAAAATTACTTTCTATCTATAGGCCAAACTTTGTTCTTAGCATTGAGGGTACACAAATAAATGAAAAAAGAGATATCATGCTCTCACAGACTTACATTCTACTCTACATTTCAGAAGGAAAAAATAAATAATAGAGAATAGTAAGACAGTGAGTCAGAGATGACGAGGAGTACTACTTTGGGTCATGGAAAATCTGAGATGCTCAAAGCTAAGCCTGAGTAACAAAGGAGCCAACATTTCAAGCAAAGGGCTAATCCCAAGCCCAGTTGGAGCTGGAGTGTTTCAGCTAAAAATAAGGCCAGCAAGACTGCACACAGTCACCAAGACGAGGTAAGCAGGAGACAGATTACAGACGTGTGCACCAGGAAAAACGTCCTGAATTTTTATTTAAATGGATATTTATTTTTTTATTTAATACGAAGCAATGAAGTTTCAAGCTTTTTAAAAGACCACTCCGAATACAGCAAGAAAAATGGGTGTTAGGATAGCAAGAATGTTGGGGTGGGTGGGGACGGGGTGATTCAGAAATGCTGTATTATATGAATAAGAAAAAGCTGTTTGCAATCTAGAGAACGTTACATTAAAGAAGCATTCTGGAATCTTTCCAAATAAAACACTAACAGAAATGCCTAACAATGAGTTTAATGTTCCTATAACCCCATGCTACCTGCAGAAGGCACAGAATTTAAAAAGTTAAATTTTAAACACTCTTGTAGTTGGTTCTACAACTGTCTCACTAGCAATACACTCGCTTAAACAGCATGCTGACACAAATGCTGTAACATCTTAATACTACCCATCAAAATTACAACTGGAAAAAGAGACAGATAAAAGTGTTAATTGTTCTAGAGGATGCTGTGAATCTCGTTGTACCCGAGAACCCGGCTCACTCGGTAACTTCGCATTTCAAAAATCCCGCAAAAATAAGGTTTCAGTCATCTAATGACCCAACTGGTACGCCCCCTCAAATGCAGAACGGCACAACTAAAGACAGAAATCCTGAAACTCGAACAATTACGCGTAACTACGCCTCGCTTACCACCTGCTTCTTTCCCATTCTGTGTTCCTGGGCGGCCGCCTGCGCCTGGCGTTCACAGCCCGGACCAGCCCAGACGCCCGCGCAGGCGCAGCCGCGTCATCGGGCTGCGAGGCGCTGGCCGCTGCACTGGTTGGGATGAAAGAGGGGCCCAGACTTGATCACACAGTACCACACACTCCCGCGGGAAAAGCGGCCTTGAGGGCAGGGTTGACGTAAGCAAGAGAGACTCTGGCGGTCAGAGGGGCTGCAATCACAGTTTTCCCTATGGTTCTCGAGTGGTTGCGGTGATTTGTTGGAGGACATGAGAAAAGACCATGATTAAAGTCTCGCTTGCATATGCTCTTACACAGCTGGGTGACTGACAGCCATCCGCAAGAGCCTCAGTGGCAGCACCGAAACCGCGACAGCCAGAGCGGTGTCGTCTGGGCAACGGAGGCGCTTCTCCCGCTGGAAGCTTCCCTGCTGTCTCCAAGAGTTGGGGGTCCTGACCTCAAGACATACTTTCGGCCCCTGCCCCAATCTCTGAGCGCCAAAGGGGCAAACGCGAGCATTTCCCCAACAGTGTCCTCCCTACTTGTTTCCACAGCTGGGTGGCATCGGCCCCGCCCCTGGGGCGGCTGCTCCGTTAAGGGGCCCACCCTCCATCCCTACCGTCCTTCGTGGCCTTCGCACCCCTCCCGCTCACCTGGAGATTCTCCTCCAGTTGAGGCTTCCGTTCCGGGCTCATGGTACTCTCCCTAGGGAGCTTCCAGTATGCAACCGCGGCGGGCCGGACCCTGCTTCCTTCCCGCAACGCAAAGCAGGAGGCGGGAGCTTTGGAACCGCCTGACTAGGCCGCCCCCTCCGGTGCCAGGCCTCCGCCTGTCTCGGCCGGGTTAGGCCCAGCGTTCCCTAGCGAAGCCGGCGCTCCAGGCCGGCGCGCATGTCGCTCCCACCCGCCCCGGCCCCGCCCCGCCCCCGCCCCGCCCCGGCCCCGGCCCCGGCCCGCCCCGGCCCGCCCCGGCCCGCCCCGGCCCGCCCCGGCCACGCCCCGGCCACGCCCCGGCCACGCCCCTGCCCGGCCCAATATTTGCGTACAGGGTGTGTGTGCACGTTGGTTGATATAAGCAGTTCTCACGGGTTTCTCTTGTTGCTTGCACTCCATCCCACAGCTGTGGAAATCAGATTGGGGCAATCTTTGCTTTTTCAACGAACCACAACATAAAACTAAATCCGGACTCACTCAAGTATTATTAAAATTTAATTATCTCTTAATTGTCTCAAAGGTTCTGATGAAGATAGCGATAGGAGGGGTGGAAGAAGGGTATAAATACGGAAAAAGCAAGGAACGACGCAAAAGATCAACAGGGAGACCGGGGTTAGGGGCGAGACTTCTTGGAATAACGTCTCCACCTTGTGGTTTTCCCTTGCATTGATCTTGTGGGTCAACTGCGCTTCCCTAATTGAGGTATGAAGTAGTTGTTACGAGACGAGCTGCTAACCAAAAGAGTCAGTAGTTTGAATGCCACCAGCCAGTTGCTTGAAACCCTGTGGGGCAGTTCTACGAGCCTTGTAGGGTGGCTATGAGTCGGAATCCGCAGCACTACAGTGATAGAGGGGTGTACGTGTGTCTGTGTGTGTTGTTAACCAAAACTTGGCCAATTTAGGCATAAATGTGGATACTGGCTTTTAGGAAGATGAATAATTCAGATAGCTGAGTCAGTTCAGTCAAATAGGCACATTTTGTAAAAGAGCACAGTGGAACAAAGATTTTTGTAAAGCAAGGTTTATGTAGTAAAACAGTTTCTGAAATGAAATACTGCTGATTCAATTTAGGAAACACTTTTTTAAATCTGAATTGTATGAAGAGCATATGAAATACATGAAAGATTCTCATACTGAGTGGCTTGATATTTTCACATTCACATTCCTACACTGTTGCATAGGAAGTGAAGGACAAAGGAATTTCCCAAAAGCTAATCTACATACCTATACAGTGCACATTTTCAAATGAGATTAATAAACAAAAAATTGCACACTTTATAATGAGTCAAACACTGCTATTTTATATTGTAGTTATTCTAGATATCTCTAACAAAGGTACATTGTTAAAATTCCAGCATTAAGCAGGAGGCTTCCCTAAGATTCAATATCAGGGGAAATCCATGTTGCTGGGACCCACTGAGGCTCCTCCTGAGCTTTCCTTACTACTGACAACAGCTGAGCACATGCATCTTGCAAGTTGTCATTCACAATAACATGATCAAAATACTGGCCAAACTGAGCCTCCATTTTTTGGGCTAACTCCTCCATCTCTTGTAAGTCTTCATCCTTCAGGAGGAATAGAAAACATATGCTTAGCACAGATTAAATGAGACAAACAGATTTAATACACAGTTTGTTATGCTGTCACACTGGCTGAGAAGCTATTTATAAACAATTAGGTCAAATGAATGACCACTCAGCTTCCTACCTGGCCTTAAATTATTTTATTACCTAAACACTTGAAGCTATCAAACCCTATGAGCATGAAACCAAAGAAAATCTATCAATTAAATACTTAATAAATAAAACTTAAAATTCAAAACATTAATCTGATAAGAATGACACTATTTTGCAGATAGAAAATGGCCACCTCATAAGGATGTAATTAAATTTATTGCTGTTATTTTCTTACTTGTCCATGGCAATTAAAGTAGTAGTACCTGCTGACAGTGCATACACAAACAGAAACACAAATGCAGGCACTGAGGTCTTGCAGCAGTACTCCTTTACAAGCTGGCCATACATGACCCAGAATGATTTTACTGATTTAGACAGCCATCAAAATGAGAACACAATTTTAAATGCCTGTAACCATCAGAAAATGTATCCATGAACTCCAGCAAACTAAATGCAACCTGGAAAATCAGGCTTTTCTGTTGCTGTTGTTAGGAGCTGTATTCAAAGCAACCCTGTGTGTGACAGAACAAAATACTGCTTGGTCCTGCACCATGCCCGCAATCCCTTTTATGCTTGAGCCCATTATTACAGCCACTGTATCAATCCATTCTGTTGAGGATCTTCTGCTTTTTACTGACCGTCTACCTTACTGAACATGATGTCCTTTCCCAGGTATTGATCACTCCTAACTACATGTCCAAAGTATGTAAGATGTAGTCTTGCTGTGCTTGCTTCTACAGAGCACTGTGGTTGTACTTCATCCAAGACAGATCGTTTAATTCTTTTAGCAGTCCATGGTATAGTCAGTATTCTTCTTCAGCACCATAATTCAAAGGCATCAATTCTTCTTGTCTTCCTTATTTACTGTCCAGCTTTTGTGTGCATATGATGCTATTGAAAATACTGTGGCTTGGGTCAGGTGCACTTTAGTCTTCAAGGTGACATCTTTGCATAAAACAGACTTTTATACCAAACCCCCCCCCAAACCCATTGCTATTGAATTAACTCCGACTCACAGTGACCCTATAACACAGAGCAGAACTGCTCCATAGAGTTTCCAAGGAGCACCTGGATGCAAACTGCCAACCTTTTGGTTAGCAGACATAGCACTTAACCACTACACCACGAGAATTTCTGATCATTAAAAACACACACTCAAAAAAAAGCTAAAACAATGACAGGTGATAAGAAACCTGATATTACACACAAAGTATATTCACTATATTGTTGTTAGGTGCAGTCAAGTCAGTTCCAACTCATGGCAATCTATGAACAATAGAACGAAACACTGCCTGGTCCTTCGCTGTCCTCACAATCATTGTTATCCTTGAGGCCCATTGTTGCCGCCACTGCATCACTCTATCTTGTCGCATGTCTGCCTCTATTTTGATGACCCTCTCTAAGCATGATGGACTGAGGCCTCCTGATAAACATGTCCAAAGTACGTGAGATGTAGTTCTTGCCATTCTTGCTTCTATTCTGGTTGCACTTCTAAGACAGATTTATTTGTTCTTTTGGTAGTCCATGAATATTTAATATTCTTCACCAACACCACAGTTTAAAGGGATCAATTCTTCTTCAGTCTTCCATATTCACTGCCACCTGTCAGATGCATATGAAGTCACTGAAAACACTATGACTTGGGTCAGGTACACCTTAGTCTTTAAGGTGACATTTGGCTCTTTATAAAGGCCATTTGCAGCAGATGTGTCCAATGCAGGGCACTTGCTGACTTCTTGACTGCTGCTTCCATGGATGTTGATTGTGGATCCAAGTAAAATGAAATCCTTGATAACTTTGCTATTTCCATTTATCATGATGTTGCTTATTGGTCTAATTGTGAGGATTTTTGTTTCTTTATGTTGCAGTGCAATCCATACTGAAGGGTATAGTCTTTGATCTTCATCAGTTAAGGGCTTCCAATCTTCTTGCTTTCAGCAAGCCAGGGTGTGTTGTTTGCATAATGAAGATTGTTACAGTCTTCTCCAATCCCGTTGCTACATTCTTCCTCATACAATCTAATTGTTCGCTCAGCATATAGATTGAATAAGCATGGTGAAAGGATACAACCCTGACACACACTTTTCCTGACTTTAAACCATGCAGTATCCCTTTGTTCTGTTTGAGTGAGTGCCTCCTGATCTAAATACAGGTTCCTCATGAGGACAATTAAGTGTTCTGGACTCTCATTTTTTTGCAATGTTATCCATAGTTTGTTATGATCCACACAGCTGAATGCCTTTGCATAGTCAATAAAACACAAGTAAGCATATTTCTGGTATTTTCTGCTTTCAGCCAGAATCCATCTGACATCAGCAATGATATCCCTTGTTTCATGTCTTCTTTGCTAAATTCCGCTTTAATTTCTGGCACTTCCCTGTTGATACACTGCTGCTGCAGCAGCAAAATTATATTTGCTTGTGATATTAATGATAGTGTTCAATCATTTCTGTGTTCAGTTGGATTACCTTTCTTGGAAATAGGTGTAAATATTCACTATAGCATTTTTAAAGTTAATTTTCTTATAATTAATCCTCTTAAAAAACAAACATTAGTCACCCCAACAAGGTTGACACTAATCCAAAAAACACAAAACAACAAATGTTGAAGAGGCTGTGGAGAGACTGAAACTCTTCTACATTGCTGGTGGGAATGTAAAATGATACAACTTTTTTGGAAAGCAATTTGGAACTTTCTTAAAAAGCTAGAAATAGAAATACTATATGGTCAAGCAAGCCCACTGCTTGGAATATATCCTACAGAAATAAGGGCTGTCACACAAACAGATAAATACACTTGAATGTTTATTGCAGCACTGTCCACATTAGCAAAAAGATGGATCAACTTAAGTGCCCATCATCAGATGAATGGATCAACAAACTATGGTATATTTACATAATGGACTACTATGCAACAATAAAGAACAATGATAATTTTATGAAACATCTTGTAACCCAGAATCAACTTGAAGACATTATGCTGAGTGAATCAGTCAGCTGCAAAAGGACAAATATTGTATGATACCATTATTGTAAGGACTTATGAAAAACTTATCCACAGAAGAAAATACACTATGATGGCTACAAGGGTGGGAGAAAGGGTGAGGGTTACTTATATATTTGATAGTCAATAGGAATTTGGTTAGGTGAAGGGAGTGACAGCACACAGTAGAAGGCAGGTCAGCATAACTGGATTGTACCATAAGCTAAAAGATTTTCTAAATTCAACTCAAAATTTCGACAGACAGAATAGCCGGGACAGGGGTCTGGGGACCATGTTTTCAAGGGACATTGAGGTCAACTGGCATAACTAATCTTATTTCTAAGAGAGTGTTCTGTACTCCATATTGGTGAGTGGCACCTGGGGTCCTAAAAGCCAGCAAGCTGCCATCTGAGGAACATCCATTGCTACCAACCCACCTAGAACAGATGAAAACCAAGAACATCAAAGATATGAGGAAAATGAGCCCAGGAGATAGAAGAGTCCATATGATTGGTAGACTACATTAGCAGGAGAACAGAAAAACCAGATGGTGCCTGGCCACCACCAAAGATAGCCCTGACAGGGAACACAATGTAGAGTCCCTGACAAAGCATGAGAAAAGGAGTTTGCAAATCAATAACTCTATTAAAAGACCAGACCTGATGGTCTGACAATCTGGAAGGTCCTCCTAGAACATGGCCCCTAGACTTGCTGCTAGCCCAGAGCTGAAACCAGTACTGAAGTCAATACTTTAGGAAAAGAATGGACACAGAGTGATGCAGGTGGTATGTATATTTTATGGTTTAATATATATATGAGGCTGTTCTACTGGTTTCTTTTTAGAGGGCAGAGGAGAGGATGGAGAGGAGAGGAGAGGACAAGTGGTGGCTGAATGGATACTGGAAATCACAGGGTAAGGAGAGCTCATAGAGCTGCAGAGAGGTTGGTGCTCAGGGTTTTATAAGGTTAATTGGATTGTAAATTTTCATTCAATCACAACTGAAAAAATTAAAAAAATATATATTAGGGTTGTGCACACCCAGTTGCTGTGTAAAAGACACAGATTTTTGCAAACTGGATTTAGGACCTTTCCTTGAAAGCTAGACTCATCAAAAGAGGGGTGGGGGAGGAAGGGTAGCATCATAGCATTTATTAAACATTGTTTTAACATCTGTAAGTGATGTCCAGTAGAAAGGATAAATCAGAAGGATATTATGTATTAAAGATATTATATTCCTTAACATAGGAATCCTCTGGGAAGAATACTATGATTTTTGACTAGGAAAAAATATGGTCAACCACTTCCTCTGTATCTTACTTTGAAATTCGTCTCCACAAAGTAGTCTGTTATGATCTTGGCATTTTTCCGAGATAGCTTCATACAACTCAAGTTAGATGGCTTTATAAATATGACATACGGCTTCAGCTGTTGGGTTCGAGCCACTTGAATATTCTATACAGAAAAATTAAATGGATGTTTAAAGATAGAGTTCCAAATTTCCCAGCACTGATATGTCTGTTCTCTAAATTTCTAAGACCAGAAATTATCAATTATTTTTCGGTGTATTTTCATCTGTCCCCAATTCTTCAACTCTTTAAAAAAAAAAGAAAAAGAAAATTTCAGTAATCAAAGGTGTTGCTGAGAACAAAAACTAAATTCAGATTTTGGTTCTTCCACTTACTAGCTGCATTCTCTTATTGAAATCTGAAAGTAGTATTCTACACACGATCATAGGAGACAAAGACAAAGGCCGATTCTCAGGGTTGCTCAGCTCTGTTTCATTTTCCCCACCCTGTCCTCTTTCTATGACCTCCTGTTAGATACTGCTGCCATCTTTACATTGACCACCAGCTTTGACCCCAGTAAGAACACATCTCTCTTCCCTTTATCTCTTAAGCACACATTAAGGAAAGTGCAAAGAAAATACAAGGATCACAAAAATATACATTGTATGTCCTTATCTTACTTATCACTTGTGTTCCAGTCCTTACGTGAACTAAGAACCTTGTATAAAACAGTGTATTATTCCCTCAACAAGAAGTCACTTGGACACCTTTGTGATCAAGCTCAGGGCAAGAGAAGTTCCACCTTTTCTTTATGCCCACCCACTCAGATCTAGTTTTGTGCCTGTGAGGCAAGGCTTCTTCCCGTAACTGAAAGCAACATGTTGACAACTAATCCTTGATGTAAGATTATGGCCTCTTGATGTGAGTAGTGCACTTACCCTAAAAGGCTGACAATATAAAATGTCTCAGATGCAGCATATAGCATGTACAGAAAATGGGTGACACATTCATTACTTTGAGGAGATGGAAAATATTCCAGGACAAACGCACCTCGGGCTCTAAGTCCATGACACAGACCTTTCCTTCCTCAAGAACTGCTTGAACAGCATCCATGCTGGTGCCATAGAAGTGGCCTTTGTACTCCCCATACTCCAGCAGACTGCAAAAGTGGGACAAACAAAGCAAGGACTATTCTGTCAGTAAAATATTAGTAGTAATAACAAGATAAATGCCAATAGAAGAGAACATAAATGTGTTGATACTGCTAATTCAAAAAAGAATTAGTGGATATTCATCAACCCACCCATGGTCCAGTGGATTCTGACTCACAGAGACCCTATAGGACAGAGTAGGACTGCTCCATAGAGTCTCCAAGGAGTGCCTGGCAGATTCAAACTGGCAATATTTTGGTTAGCAGACATAGCACTTAACACCATCAACATTTCTGGATATTCATCAAGATCAGAAAAGTTAAGAAATCTACTATTTAACCATTCCCCTAATTTTCTAAAGTTAGCATCACAATTCTGCTCCCTTTCCAAACAGAGAACCACCTGGTGATATAGTAGTATATCAGCATACATTTCCTTGCTTACCATTTTCAGAAACCAAAGGAATTACCCCAAGACCACTAGATAATGCATTAAAAAATAGGAAATCGATTTTGAACATAAATCAATCAGATGTGAGAACTAGATCCTGAACCTCTATCTTACCTGTGGCTATACATGAGGTTTTCAAATGTTTCTTTCGACACATAATGATACTCACGCCCATTCATCTCATAACTCTTCTTGGAGCGAGTAGTGTCTATCAACAACAACAACAAAAAAGGATGAAAACTTTCAAGTTCTTCAAAATGTTTTGATTTACTCCCAATATACACTTGAATAAATATGTTCAATAAAAATAAACAAGTAACTACGTAAACGAACAGATAGCTAAATTAAATGCTGGAACGAAAACGAAGGAGCCTAAATTGGTGATAAGAAAGCAGTAGATTCCATATGAAAATCAGCTACTCTATAAACCTTCACTGAGTTCTCACACAGCGTAAGACAACATATAAGGTACTAAGGCCAGAAAAGGGAGGCTCTCAGAAAATGTTGTAATGACCTGCTAGTCTTCCAAGCAGGCAGTAGTGATCAAGCATGAGCCCTTAGATGCCTAAGGACTCCCAGGTAGCAATAGCCAGCATAGTTTATAGAGTACATTCCCTATGGCCTGGTGGCACAAATGATCAAATGCATAGCTGCTAACCCAAAGGCTGGTGGTTCAAACCCACCCAACTCCATGGGAGAAAGACCCAGTGATCTGCTCCCGTAAAGATTACAGCCTAGAAATCCCTATGGGACAGTCCTGTTGTATCAAATTGGGTCATTGTGAGCTGAAATCAACTCACTGGCACCTCACACCAAGTACCATAGACCTCTAAGTGGTCTCCTTAAGTTCTCTTTTGCCTTGAGGTGCAGGTGGAAACACCCCTTATACACACTCTTCCATTTTGAAGGGTGAGTCTTTCCAATAAAATCTTCTCACAAAATTCTTAAGTTATCTTCCTTCTCAATCCTTTTATATCCTTGAGTTCTGTGAGGGACTTAACTGATTTTCACACGCCTCATTTAAAGGTTTTCATGTTAATGCCTCAGTCAAAACTTACAGTTTAATATCCTTTTGTATTAGGAGATGCCACACACCATTATAGGAGCCTTGGGGGCACAGTGGTGTATTATATACTAGGAGATGGCTTAGAACTTGGTGGTAGTGATGAAGGAGGAGCTTAGGGGAAGAAAGGAAGCCAAGGAAACAAGGAAGATAAAAGAATACCATTTTAAAAACCACTATGGATGTGGTTTTTCATATTTACATTATTTAAAGTACTTTGAAATTGTTGTTACATGCTGATTCTGACTCATAGTTACCCTCTATGATAGTAAAAACTGCCCAACAGGGTTTCTTAGGCTGTGACCTTCATGAAGGCTGATCACCAGGTCTTTTGTCCTTCTGAGCAGCTGATAGATTTGAACCACCTGCCAACTTTCTGGTTAGCAGCCAAGAACTTAACCGTTGTGCCACCAAGGCTTCTTGTTTCTAAATTATACATACGTATATTACTTTTTTTTTTTCAAATAAAAAAATAAACAGATTAAGGCATTTAAAGAGCCATGCACAGTGCCTGGAAGGTAGCAATACTAAATGAATGTTAACTATTATTGCTAAGTATTACTTTTCCTGAAAGGTCCTTTACACAATCATTAAAAAATGGAAAGAAAAAAAAAAAGAAACAGAATCAACTTTTAAATGTTTAACTCAGCACATGCCAGGAAATCAATTTCTTTATTAAAATAAATATCGTTAGAAATATTTAAGATCTGCCCTTATGCTATTTCTACAGCAAGATAGTATGACACAGTTAAGTTAATCAGCAAATTTGCAGACACAAAAAACTTTATGAAAACATGAATTGCTATAAAAGAAAAACTAACATACGTGGCACAGCACTTTGAAAATGGCTGGGATTCAGTTCAATGAGTTGCCTTCTCAGTTCATTGACTCCAACACCAGAAGGCCCTAAACACAAAAAGCCACATACAGAATCCATGAGATGTGAATGAATACAATTATGTGGTGATGATGTCATCATTATTCTATTGAAGAATTAGAAACTTGAGAGCAAGTGTTTTCAGGGAAATTACACAACTTTGCTTCTTATAAATTGAAACAACTCCAAAACACTTTGGGGAATTTTCCTGGTGGCCTGTTGAGTAACTCATGTTTCTTCAACACTTAGAAATGAGGTAGGGAATTGTAAGGACCTGTTACCCCAGAAAACTTCATCTAATGCTGGAAACTGGGCATTTGCTAGACTCATTTCAATGAAGATAATCTGAGATAAACTTCCTTTCTGCTTCAAATGAAGTTTCTATCATGCCACAACCCCCCCCCCCAACAGCCTCTATGATAGGCTATGTGCCTTACAGAATTCAGGGGGCGTGTTTCCCAACAGGTGGTTGAGTTGGTGCCCCCATGTCCACCTGGAGGTAGCACTGACCTCATGGACGTATCACCTCAGTTTCATAAGGCCCATGCATAGAAGGGCCTATACTTGATTTAATACCTTGTTATTGCTGTCCTGAAGTTCTTAATAATTTGAACAAGGGGTTACTGTATTTTCATTTTGTACTGGGCCCTGCAAACTATGTATCTGGTCCTGGCTACAAGCCATGTTGTTGTTCTGTAGAACCAGTGCTGATCACACTGGGGTACATAGAGGAGGGACCAGCACTGCAGAGATCTTGGTCACAAAAGCGTGTCACCCAGCATTATGTTTGCCCTGTCCTTTAAGTCCGGAAGATCTTAAATTCTTTTCAAAATGGGCAGGTTACAAATTTTGTTAGGGAAATAGACCTCAAGAATTTTTTTTTCCTGATACAGACTAGCAATTCAGTCTGGGGGAACACTCATCTATGATTCTAAAACAAATTCTACACTGTTAAAAAAAAAAAATCTCATTTACAACTTCATCATAATACAATTTATGATACAAGTTCATATACATGACAGCATACTACATTCAATTGTAGGCAGTAAAAGCATGATACAATCAAGTTGTACTTATAAACCAACAGAACTTTATTTATTTATTTTTTGAAAAAGGCCTTTTATGAGGATCCAGAAAAAATTCTGCTTTCCCCACTACTCCAGTGCAGGTTATTGACTCTAGAAGGCAAACTTTCCTGTGGGTGAGGAGAGCAAGTGCATGAGAGACTCACCCACGAGCACTATCAGGCGGTGCTTGTCTGAGGGGCGTCGCTGGTGCTGCACCACCTCCTCATAGGGGGCGCCCGCTGCTCCCCCGCGCGTGCTGCGGCACACACCTGCATGAAGACGGCTGGGCTGGGACTTGCGGCGACACAGCCGCATGCTGCGGCGGAAGCCAGCTTTGGGGAGGCCGCGGATGGGTAGAAACACAGAGAATGTAAGATTCTGGGCTGGAGAGTTTACTTCCTACTGCTAATCTGTTGAATCTCATAGTGACTGTGATCCTAAAGTGTTAATTCATCTAGTTATGCATGTCTAAAGTTAGACGATAGGAAGAGGTATGAAGGAAAAATAACAAAAGACCCATCCATTACCTTAAGCTAAACCAAGCACCTGCTATGTGCCAGGCATTGTACCAGGTGCTGGGTATACAGTGGTTAACTAAACAAAGCCCCTTTCCTCATGAATTTTATCGGGGGAGGTGAGACAAACACAAGTAAGAACTCTCATTAATCATCACCTACCAATGAAGAACTTCTGACCAGAGTCAACAAATTCCTCCTTATCTGGAACACAGACAACAGCAGGGGCAAAATGTGTGGAGGAAGAAGAGAAGTCTATTTAGAATGGATGCATGACATTATCTTCAGTTTTTTTAAGGGACAGTATCTCAATAATGGAAACGCAGACAAATTTATCACCAAGAAGTGTTCTACACATTTTCCCAATATTATTCACCCGACATGTATGTACCCCAGGTGTGATCAGCACTGGTTCTGCAAAACAGCATCAGGCCTTGCAGCCAGGACCAGATATATAGTTTGCAGGGTCCAGTACAAAATGAAAGTACAGTAACCCCTTGTTCAAATTATTAAGAACTTCAGGACAGCAATAACAAGGTATTAGATCAAGTATAGCTCTTGTATTCATGGGCCTTATGAGACTGAGGTGATATGCCCATGAGGTTAGTGCTGCCTCCGCTTGGACATGGGGGCACCAACTCAACCACCTGTTGGGAAACATGTCCCCTGAATTGTATAAGTCACATAACCTACCTAACCACACAGAGACACTTAAGAAGTTCTGCATTCCCTTGAATGTATTCTATCTTTATGATTGAAAGTATAAGGGTATTTTAGCCTTGTTTAAAGCTATAACTAAAATATCGAGTCATGATAAAAATACAAAGACTGAATAAACATTTTTATACATATCCTAAGAAAATTAATTATAAAAAACACAGACAACCAATTGGTTTTACTTTAGCTTGCAGATATCATGTTCTAACAGATCCTATAATCTCTTACTACATATGAGTTTTCATCTTCTTTTTTATAGAATGAGTTGTCCTGTGTGGAATCAGTATTTCCTCTATGGCTGCCAGTTGTTTCTGACTGACCTGGAAGATATAAGTGAGGGAAACTGTGCCCACAGGCTCTGGAGCAACTAGAGCTAGTTTAAACAGGAAATTATTCTGAGCCTCAGAATAACTGCTATACAGGATAAAAATCTAAGAAAAATGTCATTTTCAACTTATTTTTTAAATTTTATTCTTTTCTACTTACACACCTCTGTTCTGATCATCGAAATACATAAAGTGCATTCATTCATAACATAACCTAACAAATACAGCCCTTTTTTCTTTAACTTTTGTTTTTGTTTGTTGACATACACTTTAAAATGTAAAGAAAACACAGCAACATCAATTCCAAGTAAGCAAGTAAACCCATTTTTCTAATTGCAATATGCCAGCAAACTTGAGAGGAAATGCTAACTTAGGGACATACAGTAAAACCTGTGAAAGCCAGAATCTGTATCAGGTGGAAACCAGTCAGAGAAGAGAAACTTTAAATTTTTCCAGTAATGAGGAACAATGGAAAAGTGGTAAGACCGCATCCCCTCTAAGGCGGAAAACTGCCAGGCCTGCAAAAAACAAGAGTTCTGTCTCTCACAGATTTCACTGTGTTCATAAAATTGTAATTGCTTCCTTGTTCATTTAAAAACATTTTCTGTGAAATTCAATAATCATTTATTTCACCTTTAAACTATTGTATCTTCATTGTAAAAGTCATCCTATCACGTATCCACTGAAATATCATAAACAGCTTTGTTTGGCTAACTCAGGAAACAAAAATGAACAATTACCTTCTGAAAGCTCCTCTGGATATTTGGGTAAGTGAAGAAACAGACATGAAAAAATTAGGTCTCTGAGAAATTTAAGTTAGCCATAAAATCAAGGGCCATGACCAGAGCCAAGGATTCCTGACACCAGTAGATAAAGTGATAACTTGGATAAGGCCTGCCAAAGCAAATGAACAACACACAGCTGGGGACTCCTATCAGACCTGACTGTTTAGGAAGATAACCTTTTCTGCAAGTTGCTTGCCAACACTCTTTCAAAAGAAAGAAAGAAAGATACTTGCCCCTGGAGTCGCTTTGACTCCTAGCAGAGCCCACCCCTGTGTGAACAGGTTAGAACTGTAGAATTGTACTGCACAGGGTTTTCAATAGCTAATATTTCAGAGGTGGATCTCCAGAGGCAGCCCTGGGTGGACTGGAACTTCCAGTCTTTCGGTGAGCAGCCGAGGGCATTAACTGTTTGTCTCATACTGAGACTCCAAAAAGTAAAAAGGCTTTCTAAGTATCTATCTGTCTGTTTGTCTGTCAGTCTGTGTGTCTTTCTTTCTGTCTATCTATCTATCATCTGTCTATCTATCATCTATCTATCTATCTATCTATCTATTTTCATCTTCTGTACTTGTTTGACACAAAATGGGACTTGAAAGATAAATTACAGGAAAGCAACCCATTCAAGCCTTCTCTGTCCATCTCCCCCAAAGGCCTGCACTGTTGCAGCCTCCAAAGTAGAGGGGTGGAAAGCACTGGGGTAGACGCTGCAGAAGCCACAGACCAGAGGGTCTTCACTCCCAACACCCACTACCATCCCCCCACCCTCCCACTGCAGGTGCACACGTTTCCAGCCCCAGGAGGTCCCTGGAAGAGAGATAGAACTGAATACAAAGTCAATTGTTTTCTCAGCGTCTTGCAGCACTGCCATGTTCTCTGCGTGTTTGTTTGTGTTTGTTTAAATAATATTCCTAGTTAAATAGACTATATACCACTAAAGATCCCATACCATTTCAAGCTCAGAGTTAACACAGAAACTATGGAGCTGGAACTGCTGGCTAATTGCTGTGAGATAATTAACATCTTGAATGGACTTCCAGGATCTTTGTTTAGAAAATATACCAGCTGGATGCTAATTTTTTCTCAGCAGAGCTCAGTAAGTGAGCTGGCTTCAGGAAGCATAATGCATTCTCATTCACAATTCAGAGAGGTCCCAAAGCAGTGCTTTAGGTAAGGGAGGGCAGCTGCATGCTTTCCAACACAGTGAGGCTCTTGGTGCACCAGCCATCCAAGGAACAAGCAGGACTTCTGGGTAATGACAAAGGATACTGTGTGCTGGACACCATTCTAAGCATTTTACTAAAAGGTCTTCCAATCAGGATGTCCTGTTTTTGACAGCTCACTGCTGCCAGATTTGTGAAGCTATAGCAGGCCATTTTTATCAGTTTTTTTTAAATTAGTCTTGACACATAGCCATGAAAAGTTATATGATTCCATGACACATAGAAATTTTTGAAGTTTATTATCAAAATAGGTGTTCTGTTCGCTAGACATTCTGTTTATTATGTGAAATTTACAATGTTCCTAATCATCCCCTGGAGAGAAAATTTCGAAGTTTAATCAAAAAAATTTGAGACAACTGGGTCTGTTGCCAATCAGACAACGCCTCGGCTTCAGTGAATCGCACATTCCAGTTAGAGAGTAGATAAGAATCCTTCCCAATCAACTTCTCGTAGAGCACAAGAACTGGGCATTTCATCAACCACAATTTGGAGGATTCTGCGTCTGGACTTGAAACTTTACCCTTACAAAATTGTTTTAACTCAAGAACTGAAGTACAACCACCATAGACTGCATCATATATTTGCTGACTGGGCTCTGGATCAATTGACAGTTGACACTGCATTTGGCTGAAAAATCATGTTTAGCCATGAGGTCCATTTTGGGGTGAATGGTTTTTGTTAATAAAAAAAGCTGTCATATTTGGAGAAATAAGAAATCAACAGAGACTCAACAATGTTCACTTCATTCCCCCAAAGATACCATTCGGTGTGGATTTTGGTCCAGCAGAATCATTGGCCCTTACTTTTTCCAAGATGAACGAGGAGAAGTTGTGACTGTCAATGGTGAAACATATTGGGCTATCCGCACATAATGCCATCAAATGTACTTCAAAATAATAAAACAATTAAATCTGTCATTTATACAAGTTGTTTTATTCAAGTTCAAAGATAGGATACTCTTACTGAAAAACCCTTTATGTTATGTAAATTGCTATTCCCATTTTAGAGATGAGAAAACTGAGAGGTTAAGTCACTTGCCAGAGAAGCCAGATAGTGAGCAGTTGGCCCCAGATCTGCCTCAAGAGAAGCTGTGGTGGTGCAGTCGTTGAGAGCTCACCAGCTAACCAAAATGTCAACAGTTCTAATCCACCAGTCACTCCTTGGAAACCCTTTGGGGCAATTGTACTCTGTATTGTAGGGTTGCTTTAAGTCTGAATGGACTCAACAGACAATGTGTTTCTGTATCTAGACTCCATGCTCTTAACCTAGCAATTCCTTCCACAGACCCCAAAAATACTTCTGATCCTGAATAGGTTTAGCATGGAGTGTTGGCCAGAAAATGTGAGTTGAACAGAACAAGGAAGGATGACTATAATCCAGAGGAATTAAAGCCTAAATTGGTGCCAGATACTGATCCAAGTGTAGATAACTAGATTACTCCAAATAGGCCAAACACCTGATGAAAATTTAGAAGCAATCCAGATGGTAAATCATTTAGGTGAGTAGTTCCCAAGTCCATCAATCTCAATGGCTTCTTTTTCCTAACCAGTATTTGTAGCAATGCTCTACTCTGGTGAGATTAAATCCATAGATAACGTAACCTACCAAGCACAAAATTTTTAAAAACTCTAAATATGATGCTCTTACTGTAATACAAAGAAAAATAAAGAGGAAATAAAAAATGAAATGTATTTCAAAGTATAACTGCTCTTGCATGAATTTTCCATAAGACGTAAGAAATTAATAGATGCTTTGACGGCACTTGGCTTTGGCTTGGCTACACCTACTTATAGTGAAGTCACAGATTCAAAGGAAGTGAGAAGATAAGAAAATCTTCCTTACATGAAGCATAGAAAAATGGAAGAGCAAAGGGACAAGTAGCCACCAGAATAAAAAGAAGCATATGGTAAGTAGTGACAGGCCAAATTTACGTGTGGCTAGGACAGAAACTGTCTTAATTGAAGTAGGGGTAAATATACCAATGCATTCACAGACTAATGAAATGAAGAAAATGAGGAAACAGAATGTTCTTGGAACCAGATAAGTAATGTTAACATGTCCCCAACAGATGGCAAATTTCCCCCAAATACTCTGAGGCACCTGTTTTGTTACTAATGATGTCAGCATTACTCTGAGGACATTTGATGACATATACGTATCATCAAGTATAACAAATAACGTATTAAAGGAAAATAAAATAACTGATTCAGTATAGATACCTCGCTTTCCAGTTTACTATCAGTATCAAGTAGGCAAGATGTGTGGAATGGATCAAAAATGCAATCATTGCAAGTGTCTTTATTCTGTTTGAATGTCTCTCTCCAAAATGACTGTCTTCTAAATCACCATGCATTTCCTGTGACTTCGTGTGAACACGAACATATCACTGTTGTGTACTGAGGGTCTATCCATTTATATTTGCACTGAGTTTGTCCAGCAGGACATTTAGAAGATATACAGGTCTGGGGACAATCCTTCATTGTACAGGACTGTCTCATATTGACTTGTCTCAGTTGACTGAAATTTCTAGTTCCTATCAGTTAAGGGCAAGTAATGCCCTCAGGTATTGTGACAATCAAACACTGACTCTACAAAGCTCTAAAACACCCCCTAAGAACAGCACTGCCCCTACTGAGAAGCACTGGTTGAGGTGAAATTTATAGTATTCGCAACCACATTATTGATTCATTTTAAAAAAATTATGGCATCATATCCCTAAATCTGTGATTATTGTGCCAAAATTTTGCACATACATTAAAAAGTCAGTAGCCGATTTTTTTTTTCTACTTACCAGATTCAAATGTTTCTTCATCTTTGGTTTTCCATGGAGGCAAAAAACCAAAAATGTCTTTACATTATTATCCACACTGAGTCTGTATTTGACAGTCTAACTCACCGGCCCTATACTTCTTCACACACATCAATGTTTTTTATTTTTCCCTATACCAAGGCCAAGTCAGTGGTGTCCCTGTGGCACATTTAAGCCTTAGAGGAGATAAGGACATTAAGCAGGTCAGCCATGGTGACAAGCAGGAGTGCAGCAGGAGCTTACTGTAAGTGCAGTAAGTAAAAAGAAAACTCAGAGGGAAGGGAAAAGGGAAACATCAGGAGGAACTCAGATAGGCTGCTGTATATTGAATGACTTTGTTTTTGAGGATTTGCAAATGTAGGAGAAGTGATGCCCTTCCTGAAGAACTGGAGTCCACAATAAGGCCAGTGTGACAGAGACGACTGTATGAATGGCCTGCTTAAATGTGACTAGGATCTTAAATAAACCACCTTGCTCATTAATTAAAACAACTCCCTTCAGCATTTTAAAGAGACAGTAAGGAGTGAGGAATTAGAATTTATATGGAGGGCAATTTGAAATACACAGCAGTATTGCTATGCATGTCCCCTTTGATCATATAGTGCTGCATCTGTGGTTCCCTCATGTACATACAAATGATGCATTTATAAAGCTATTCATTTGTAGCATTGTTTATGATAGAAAAGATTGGTCATAACTCAAATGGCTATCAACAGGTAATGGATTAAGTGCACAATGATTTATTTAGTCAACAGAATACAATAAAAAACAGTGTTAAAAAGCTTTTTAAATATGAGAAGGATGTTTATATGATCAAATCAGAAGGAATCAACTGTAAGGTATAGTTTTAACAGAATAGATTAAGCAACAGAACAATGCATACAGCATACCATCAAAAGGTACATGCATCTGTGTTTAAATAAAAAAAGTGAAGGTGGTGTAGGAGTGAGGAAAAGAAAGCAAATATACATCTTTCCTTTTATAGCCAAAGGATATGTCTGAAGCTATACAAAAGAAATTGAGAACATTTATGGCTTCTAGAAGGAAAGCTGAATGAGGAATATGGAAAGAAATAACTTTTTACTGAAAATATTTTTAAATAAAGAAGTCTTGGTGATGCAGTGGCTGAGTGCTAAGCTGTTAAGCAAAGTTCAGCAGTTTGAACCCACCAGCTGTTTCTCAAGAGAAAGATGTGGCAGTCTGCTTCTGCAAAGATTCTGTGAAGATTATAACTTAGGAATTTCTCTGGGGGCAGTTCTGACTTGATGGCAATGGGTAATATTTTAATTTTTTTTTTAATTTTCAGCTGTGTGAACATATTACCAAATAGAACTTTTAAATTTAATTTACAGAAAAGAAATGGTATTACTGCAATAACAAAACAGAATGTGTACTTCGTATAGTATTGGCAGTATTCTACGGTTGTTTTGCCAAGTAATCATAAATCTTTTAAATACCCACTAGTTAAAGATTTCCTATGGGTTCTTAAACTCTACAGCCAAGATGAATTCACCTTCCAGACCCAAGAGTGTCCGGCTAGTCTCCCAACAAAACCCTAGTGAATTCTTGAGCCAATTTGAGTTTTGCTACTAAATTTGAAAAATCTTTTCCCAATTTACAAAACAGGTTAAATATAGAAATGTGAAATTTTGTATATTTCTCAAATTTGGGGAACCCAGTACTATTTATTTGTACCAGAATTTACTGAAAGTGCTGTCAGATTTAATAATAAATCACATGTTCTGCTATTCTGAATGTTCATATTTTATGGTTCTCCACAGAGCTCAGTGGCCTGCAGGTGTGCCACCATCTGATATCCTAAGTGGTACAGGAGTTCTGAGATCATGTCCAAGAAACATTCCAAAATGTCATGGGGCCTGGAGGCCCTCCCCCAGCTGTACTTCTCCCCTCAAGTGCCAGAACCACACAAAAAGGGTGGAGGAGGGTCATTTTACACATTTCTTGCCAATGCTGCTTTAGATAGTCTGTAGCTAAAGTGCTTCATAGTTCTTCAAATCTCTCTCTCTCAAAAAAAAAAAAAAAGTCACCTGCTTCGACACATTTCTCATCAATCTTCATGTCATCTTCTAGAAAGGAAAAAATAAAACTTCAAATGTGTCAACATTAAAAAACAAAGTACCCCTGTATAGGTGTCTGTCTGATACTAAAACTCAGACCACCTTACAGGAATGTTCTACAACTACTGCGTTCTTGGAGGGATAAAAGGGACTCTACTATATTAAATAAAAATATACGATGTGCAAGGCTATATAAAGTAAAAAGGTTTAAACTTAAAAACCATAGGCTTTTAAGTGCTGGACAATTTACCTCTCTCCAACCCTCTCTGTTCTAGAAACGCTGGTGGTAAGAGGCTAAGTGTTTCAGCTGCTAACCAAAAGGCTAGCAGTTTGAATCCAACAGACACTCCTTGCAAATTCTATGGGGCACTTCTACTCTGTCCAGTTGGTTTGCTCTGAATGGAATTGACTCAATGGCAACAGATTGGTTGTTTGTTTTGTCTTAAGCTTCTGTAAAACAAGAACAATAATAATATCTACCACGTGGGATTATTTACAAAATTCTTGAAGAGCTCAGGCACATGGTAAGTGCTCAATAAATATTAGCTGTGTTTACCTTTAGCTGAGACACAAAGAATGTAACTTTTAAGATCATTCACATTAGTTTTCAGTCCCTCAACAGTATGTCCCAAACTCAACTTTGAAGGTTTTTGCCCGCCTCTCGCCTTCACGTATCTTATATTCCATCACAGTGGACCGCCGTCCCTTTTCTTATCATGTTCTCGTTGCTTATAATGCTTCAAGGTCCATCTCAAGCATTGATCATAGTCAGATAAAAGCTGGAATCCAGACCATACTGCTTGCAAATCTCTTTGACAACTGTCTTACTTCCCTGAACTTCAATCTCTTCGTCCATAAAACGAGAATACTAGACATTTTCTTACAGGGTTATTTTTAGATAATGTGTATTAAGCAGTTCACACAAAATGGCTGATCAGATTTGCAATGTTTATTGAATTCTTATCACGGTGCCCCATTTGGCTGTATGGCTATGTATAAATGTTTCTTTTTCTTTTATTCTTCCCTGTGTTAAAACAAATATGCCTTGTCTGCAGTCTTTTGACAGATACTTTTTATAAATTTGGGTATTAGGGACTAGACTACTGGATACATACAAAACTCGTAATAGACAAACTGAATTGAAGTGAATTAAGAAAACAATGGAAAATTTCTAGGACACTCTGGACATAAGGGCTCCCCCCACCCCAAGTAATATTTATTACCTTCTTCCATAGAACTCCCTGGATACAGACAAATCGTTGAAGCAGGAAAAAAACAGAAACAAATCAAAACCCAAGGGTATACAATAGTCTATGCTATAGTTTTTTTATAAGAAAAGGAAAGATGCCAAAATTATTGCAACTGATACTCCGGGACTAGAAATTCAGTGGATATTTAGCAGCGAAGTGATAAATGACTATCCTATACCAACTAATTGCATTTGTGAGCCTTGTTCCAAGTGGGAAACTATTTGCTATGGACTGAACTGTGTCCTCCAAAAATAATGTAGTAATTTCTAGCCTCTGCGCTATAGGGTCACTGTGAGTCGGAATCAACTGGATGGTACTAGATCTAGTTTATGCCATTTTGGAATGGGTTGTCTTTGTTAAGCTAATGAGACAAGATTAGTGTAGGGTGTATCTTCACTATTTTCAGAGATAAAAGAGATTAACCAATGAAGGGAGAGAAGCAGAGAGAGGGAATAAAGATGCCAAGCCATGTGAAGCTTGTCAGGACTAGAAGCTCAGAAGAGACCAGGACCTCCCCCCAGAGCTGATGAAGCCTTCCCCACTGAGCCAGTACCCTCAATTCGTACCGTGAGTTCACACTGCTAACCTTGCAACCTGTGAGAAAATAATTTTTTGTTTCTTAAAGCCACCCACCTGTGATATTTCTGTTATGGCAACACTAGGTAACTAAGACTGCCTGGAATTTCTTAGTATCTCCTGATTGATAAAATTACCTGCTCCTCTTGACCCAGAAACCTACTTCTGAGATTTTCCCCCTTATGGCAATATTCAGAGCAGGAAGATACAACATAATACTTATTTTTATCTACAATAGTTGAAAGGAAAAAATAGTCGAGAAAATGATCCTCTCCATCAGAAGCATTCTCTGTACGGTGACCTTTATAGTCAGTGGCTGTAACTCTGGAGTTTCTGCCTCTGGAGGTCTGTGAGGGTGATAACAGGGGCTACAGGCTATTTTCTGTATGTACGATTTAAAAAGTCTGTCAGTCACACTTGTGCTACATAGGCAATTAAATGACAACCAGTGGCCACACCAGTCTTCAGATGCTGATTTCACCACTGCCATTGAGTAGGTTCCGACTCACAGAGACCCTGGAGGTCAGAGTCGAGCTGCCCCATAGTTTCCAAGGAGTGCCTGTCGGATTTGAACTGCCGATCTTGTGATTAGCAGACATAGCACTTAACCCACTATGCCACCAGGGTTTCTTCAGATGCTGATTAGAAGCTCTAAGCAGCATTTCCATGTGAAAAAGCAAAATGAACTAAAAAATGACTTCAATCTAGCTTGTAAACACAGTTTCAAAACATGGGAGAAGTAAAATATCACTGAAGATTATGACATGAAAATGCTTATGATAAAATGTTACATTAAAAGAAGATAAATAGTCTTATAGCTTTTATTTCAATGTATTCTTATTACCAATTATTATTAAACTATTGTTGTTGTTGTTAGGTGCTCCCATAGCAACCGTATGCCTGGCAGAACGAAACGCTGGCTGATTCTGCACCCATCCTCATGTTCGCTGTTACGCTACAGCCCATTGTTGCAGCCAATGTGCCAACCCATCTCTTCGAGGGCTTTCCTCTTTTTGGCTGACCCTCTACTTTATTGAACATGGTATCTTCCTCCAGGGACTGATCCCTCCTGATAGCATGTCCTGATAGTATGTGAGATGAACTCTCTCCATCCTTGCATCAAGGGAGCATTCTGGCTGAGCTTCTTCCCAGACGGGTTTGTTTCTTCTGCTGGCAGTCCGTGGTATGTATATACAGTGTTCTTTGCCAATACTGTAATTCAGAGGTGCCATTTCTTTGGTTTTCCTTATTCATTGTCTAGATTTTTCATGCATATGAAGCCGTTGAAAATACCATTACTTTGGTCAGGCATATCTTAGTCTCCCAAGTGAAATCTTAGATTTTTAACACCTTAAAGAGATCTTTTGCAGCAGATTTGCCCAACACAATAGATCGTTTGATGTCTTGACTGTTGGTTTTGTGGGTGTTGATTATAGATCCGTGTAAAATGAAATCCTTGGTAACTTCAGTCTTTTCTCCATTTATCATGATGTGGCTTATAGGTCCAGTTGTGAGAATTTTTGTTTTCTTTATGTTAAGCTGTAATCCACGCTGAAGGCTAAGCCATGATTTTTAGTGTTTTGCAGTCATATGACGTTGCAGTCACTTCCCTGTTGAAATACGATAGGTAGTCCATCTCCATGGTGATTTCTACAGTTAAGTAGCCAGTCAGTTAAAGGGGAGTTTCTTGGGGTGCAAGGTCTGCATCAAGTGTGGGCAGACATTCTGTTAGGGCTGGTTTTGGCTCTTTGCTTGTTCTGGATCTTGCAGCTGGTTCCTGTTTGTCTGACCTTCAGTTCTTGGGACTTGAGCTAGCAACCTGTCTGTGGTTTTGCCTGCTGATCTTCGGATACACTGATCTTTGCAGCCCACGAGTAAGAGTTGCTTTCTGGCCTGCTACTCTTGGATTTGCCAGCCCCAGTGGCTATGTGAATCAGGAGAAGCCCCTATCTTGACCTATGTACTTGGGACATTACAGCTTCTACAACCACATGAACCATTTCCTTGTTATAACTCTCTCTCTAGATATGCTCTCTTAACATGCTTTATTGGTTTTGTGTCTCTAGAGAACCCAGCCTGAAACAATCAGTAAGTGCTTCAAGCTCTCTTCACTTTCCGCAAGCAAGGTTGTGTTATCTGCATATCACAAGTTAATGAGTCTTCCTGCAATCCTGATACTGCATTCTTCTTCATATAATCCAATTTCTCAGATAATTTGATCAGCATACAGATTGAATAAATCTGGTGAAAGAGTACAAGCCCGACACCCACCTTGCCTGAATTTTAACCACAGAGCATCCCCTTGCTCTGTTTGCATGAAAGCCTCTTGATTTATGTACAGGTTCCTCATGAACACAATTAAGTGTTCTGAAATTCCCATTCTTCACAATGTTATCCATAATTTGTTATGATACACACAAATCATGTGTGGATCTATGCCTTTGCATAGTTGATAAAACATAGGTAAACATCTTTCTGGTATTCTCTGATTTCAACCAAGATTCATGTGACATCAGCAATGATATCCTCTTCTGATTGTCTTAGTCATCTAGGACTGCTATAACAGAAATACCACAAATAGATGACTTCAACAAAGATAAATTTATTTCTTCACAGTCTAGTAGGCTACAAGTCCAAATTCAGGGTGTTAGCTCCAGGGGAAGCCTTTATCTCTCTGTCAGCTCTAGGGGAAGGTTCTTATGATGCATCAGTCCTCCCTTGGTCTGGGAGCACCTCAGTGCAGGAACCTCAGGTCCAAAGGATGCACTCTGCTCCTAGCACTGCTTTCTTAGTAGTGTGAGGTTCTCAACTCTTTACTCACTTCTCTTTCTATTTATCTCTTGAGCAATAACAGGTGGTACAGACTACAACCTAGGAAAACTCCCTTTATGTTGGATCAGGGAGATAACCTTAGTAAGGGTGTTATAGCCCCTTTAACATAATCCAGTTCTGCCTCATCAACCGCAGGCAGAGATTAGGATTTACAACATATACAAAAATTATATTATAAAATAGAGGATGTTTCAGTCATCTGCTGCTACTATAACAGAAATTTAACAAATGAATAGCCTTAACAGAGAGAAATCTATTCTGTCACAGTCGGTAGGCTACAAGTTCACATTCAGGCCATCAGCTCCAGGTGAAATCTTTCTCTGTTGGCTCTGAAGGAAGATCCTTGTCTCAATCTTCCCCTAGACCAGGAGCTTCTGAGGCACATGGGCCTTGCAGCCAAAGGACACACTCTGCTCTCGGCACTTTTCTTGGTCGTATGAGATCCCTACGTCTCTGACTTCTCTCCCTTCCTTTATGTCCTAAAAGGTTGCCTCAAAGTACAATACAATCCTAACAGATTGAGCCCTGCCCCACTACCCATCCGCCCTCTTTAACACCACAGAGGCTAGATTTACGAGATATAGAAAAATCACCCAATACTGGGAATCAAAACTGAGCCAAATTGCTACAAATGTTTCAGGGAGGATACAATTGAATCCATGACAGAGGATAACCACACAATACTGAGGATCATGGATCAGCCAAATTGCTACACACATTTTGGTGGGGTTATAATTCAATCCATGAGGCCACCTGTCAATGCATTGATATTATTGTAACTATGTGAAATATTTATCCAGTTATCCATGAAAATATTGCCAGTATGAAGAAATTATGAGTGTTTTCTTCCTTCATAAATGTCTTGACAATGTCAACATATCTTTTCAATGGGAAAATAAAGGAAAAAATAATTCTTGGTTTAGAGAAGTGAGAAATAATAAAGTGAATGAGAGCTCCTCATAGGCAAATTTATGACACTGGGATTCTTGTCTTTAGTGCCATTCCACTCTCTTCTCTATGACCCTCTCCTGGCTTGTCATCTGCTTCCTTAATTCCTTTCCAAGGACTGCTCAGAGAAATGCCTTACACATCTGGCTGCCACTGGCCAACACTCTTTAAGGCAGTAAGTTATTCACAAGCATTTGCCACCGTGGATTCCCTTACTGACCATCTCTTCACTCTGTTTGAATAACACTGTCTATCAGGGAAGCTATCTACATTTATGAAGTAATAATTCAGTCCCATATTAATTCACCAAAGACGCACACACTGTTCATCAGAGCTTCTGAGCACTGTGAAATTTAGCCTGTTTTTAAATCAATAAACCCTAAAGTAGGGTTTGTATATGGTGATGCCTCCTTGTTGCCAGTACATGTGTAATATATTTTCTGGCTGCAGAGATCTCCGAGCACTTCAAGTTAGGGAAGGATGACTTAAGATGCCACTGACATAAGAATATTTGCATTTTCATAAACTGAAAACCTTTCCAAACCCAAAAGAATCAATGTCTGTGGTAGGCTTTCACGTGGCTGTCAGAGACATTATTTGGGGCAGTGGAGTCATTTAGAGACCTCTTGTGCAGGAAGGCAGCCCTGGGGGAGAGTGGGCAGGCATCCATGACCCACCGGCAGGGTTTGCAGAACCAGCATACTCACATAGGGTTGATATGGGGCTGGTAAGGCTGAGACCACCAGAATTCTCGTTGTTTTCTATGCAAAAATAAATAAATAATCAACCCAGGGATAACAGAAACAGGACAACCACAAAGAGAACATCTTCGAGCATTTTGCTGCCTCCATCCAAGTGAAGAAGTGATTTCTTCTTCAAACACATTCTCCAGTTATACAGACTTCCTCACCACTTTGCTGCCTGACAAGATCTTTTCAGTGCTATGCAGACCTAGTGTGAAAATCTGAACCCTAACCATGAGTGCACACACCACACAGCATCAGTGAATTACCCATGATGCCTCATCTCTTCGGCATATAATCTCTTATCTGATCTCGTTAGAATTGTCATTGCATGTTGAGTTGCCGTTTCCTTCCCAGACAGTTTGACACTCTCGACATCTCTTGCAGATGACTCTGTTCCGCCCTTGATCTCCAGAATCACTCCCGTGGTTCAGACAAGACCTCAACTATTCTTGGCCCCTGAAACCTCTGTTGACTTGTTCTTCCAGCCTTGTAGCCCCCCTCCCCACCACATGCAGGAAGTCCTTTGAGCTGATCTTTTCCTCACCTAACCCAAAACAACTAAGAGAAGTTGTTCTTCTCTCCCTTATTCAATGCTGTAAACTTCAGAGCAACAAACGACCTTGAAGATCTTCTCATTCTTTTCTATTCAACGGAAGTTTTCTGGACATAGCATCAGTTTCACCCGGGAGCTTGTTAGAAATCAAGAATCTCAGGCTCCCATCCCTCAAACCAATGAAACTCATTGCTGTTAATTCCAACTCAAAGAGATCCCATAGGCAGAGTAGAAGTGCCCCATAGAGTTTCCAAGGAGTGCCTGACGGATTCAAACTGCTGATGATCTTCCGGTTACAGCCACAGCACTTAACCATTATGCACCCCAGTTTCCCTCCGTATTAGAGTTTCCTTTTTAACAACATCTCCAGGTGAGTCATATGAATATGAAAACTTTGGCATGTCTCTATGGTATTCCTGAGCTTCCTAAGATCTGCTGAATCAGGTGATTTGGAGATAAGTCTAGGGGTGCTTGCTTTTTGCTTTTTTTTTTTTTTTTAATGTTTTCTTGTGCATGAAATGAAAGTTTACAATCCAAGACAATTTGCCATACAAAAACATACACACACACTGCTATGTAACTCTGGCTGCTCTCCCCTCCTTGTGACAGTATATTCCTCCTTTCCACCCTGTATTTCCTGTGTCCATTCAACCAACTCTTGTCCCACTTTGCCCTTTCACCTTGCCTCTGGACAGGAGCTGCCCAATGAGTCTCATGTATTTATTTAACCCTTGGCAGAGCACCTAATTTTTGAAACAAATATCCCATGTGATTCTTATTCACACTGGAGTTTGAGAAGGATCAACTTAGTTCATCCTCCTCACTTTAGAAAACAGAAAACAGATGCGGAGGGAGGACAAGGAATGCAGTCCAGGTGGATCAGTTAGCAGCAAATGACAGCTACAGTATAGCTGTATAAAAGTTAGATTGGCAGTTAAAAGACCTGGGCTCCAGTCTTGCTTCCTTTCCTTAGGATATTGGGCAAATCTCTAACTTTTGAACCTTAGTTCTCCATTTGTAAAATGGGGCTAAGAACTGTCTAGAACATACTGTGTATTGCAGCAATTATAAGGACTAAATAATATGTAAAACCTTACTGTAAACTCTTAATTAGCACAGACATGTAGGAGATTCTGAATCATTAAAGATATAACATATGCACATAGTAAATTTTTCAGTGTATAAAAGTATGCCTTCTTTCCTTCCACTTCCCAAATTCATGTGCATTTTTCCAGAAATATTCTCTGCATAATTAAAGTACTTTAATTCACAGCATATGCAGGATTGGAATTCAGTTTCTTGAGTCCTAGTCGGATGAGAAGACAGAGAAAGATAAATTGTGTAGATATATGAACTTTTACTGAATCTCTGAGAAATTAGGTGACTTCTCAAAAATCCTATCAGCCTGTATTTCACTGGGCAGACCTCTTAAGAAGTTGTGGCAATGGAATTGGTTTTAACACTTTCCTCCAATTCTCCAAGGGGTCTTCTGTTTTCTGAATAAGAATCAGGAAGACTTGAAGGACCTGTTCTGGTTGTGTCCCCTGATCAGACATTTATGGAGACTCTGCTGAATCGCTGTGGTCTGTAATCACTTCCCTCCCTGCATACAGACACATACACACACCTTGCCATCTAGAGTGCTTTGAACACTTGCTATCGCCTCCCTAGGCCTCCAGTGGCCTGGACGATGCCATCAGGGAGGTCCAACAGCTTAATAGCACATCAGCTTGGTCAACTGCCACAAAAGTTTTTCTGAAGAATAAAATAAAGCTACCTCATAGCTGGAAAAAAACCTCAAGATTAAACAAAATCAGTTATGAATACAGGACTTTTAAATAAGATGGTCATTTTCATATTAGTTTTTTACATACAACTACTAAAGGCAACATAAATGTCTATTCCTTCCCTTGTCCTTTGTTTGTGTGCTAATCCAATAAAACCATAATTCCTGTGTGCTCCTGGTAAGACCCCTACCCAAGCTTCATTACCACTTTCTGCCCTGAAACCACGAGGCCAATCTCATTAGGCCTTTATCCATGTGGATGTCCCTAGGGTTCAGGTCATCCCTTATCCTCTGCACACTAATCCCCCATGAGGCTCTGCCCACCCCACCTACAAACCGGAAAGTCTCCTACCTACCTTTAGGACTCACAGTAAATCTTCAGCAAAAGCACATGTATCTCAGCATCTTCTTTGAATGAGACTTTCACCTTTTGCTCTAACTGAAACGTAACTCTCCCTGAAGTCACTGCTTCCTCTCAGCTTTTCAAGAGGTGACTGTTTCTTCCCTACTCCCAGGGATGTGCTGATACTGTCAGTGCTGGGGGGAGTTGGAAGGAGCCCTGATATGTAGATTTTGACTTTGACACTTTCTGTAGTGTAAATGTCACTGTAGCTGGTACCCAGCTATCATCCTGACTTCACTGCACATGAATGTGGGAAGCTCCAGTTCCCCACTATGTATGCCCCTCATTCCATGGTGCCTGGTGGTAGGTGAGCCTTGACTTGGGCCACTTCCAGGCCATTCTCCTTCTTCTTTAGAAGCCCTGGGCTTTGAATGTCATCACCCTACCTGGCTCCTCTGGTAGCCATCTCCTGCCCATTATCACACTCTCCAATAGGAGTCTGTCATAATTCTGGGTGATGATTATTAGCTACATAAATATCTCTTCCAGCCTCCTGGCTTCTCACTTCCTTGACCTCTTCTCTTCCAGTGACCTTCCCCTTACCCTACCTCATCCCCTCCTTCCCATGATCACACCCTACACTTTTTCATTACTGATAGCTGCAATCTCTCCCTAATTTCAATTTTCACCATTCATATCTCTAACTAATACCTCCTATCTTTCTAATTCGAATAATCTCTTGATCCTCCAGGAACTATTCATCTTTCTAAACCATTATTAGTAATTGATTAAAAAGATATTGCCTTTACTAGCTCATCGTTCTTACTTCTATGCCACCGACCCTGATCCTCTTCGTTTCCTCTCTCCCTCCTGAACAGCTGACGTTCCATGGACCACCATGATACTGAACCACACGTTCCTTTTGATTTACTGTGAAATCCAATTCTGTGTCTCATCTGGACCTGCACCTCTGGAAACTAATAAGAATCGCTTCAAATTCATGACCTTGAGCCTTAAGTGGGCTCTTAATGCTAATTGAATTATATGTACCCTATCCATTTACTCTGTAGCTCTTGCAGAAACTTTTCAAGCTTTCAACTCTTTCTTTCCCAAACCATCCTTCCCCACCCTTACTCTCAGCTTATGATATGGCTTCTTATTTCACTGAGGAAACAAAAACAGTAGGAAGGGAACTTCTGCAACCTCCCATGTATCTCCCACTCAATACTGTACCCACATACTCTGCCCCCTCCACCCCATTATTACTATGATGGATGAACTCTTCATGCTTCTGTATAAGGCTCACCCTGCTACTGGTGCACAGGATCACATCTCCTCCTGCCTGCTCAAGGATATCAACAACAGCAATTCTCCTTTCTTCTACACCAAAATCTTCCACTCAGTTCAATCATTTCCACCAACAGCATTCATTCCATCTAATAAAAATTCTCTTACACCATCCCACTTTTCCCTCTAACTAGCATCCCACTGAGTCAGAATTGACTCAATGGCAGTGAGTTTGGTTTTCTGTTTTTTTTTTTTGTTTGCTTGTTTTGGTGTGGTCTTCTTTATACCAAAGCTTACCAGAGTTTTTCCTGGTCACTGTAGCTAGTTTCTTTCTTCCCACCATAATAAGGACTTTAACTCCAACCTTCCACTGACATTGCTTTCATCAAGATCAGCAATGACCTCTCTATTGCACATTCCAAGGGGCAGTTTGCAGTCCTATCAGCTGCAGTTGATACAGTTGATCAAGACAACAGACTGTCTTGATTTTCATCCTGCTTTGGGGGTCTTTCCTCCTCAATATTCTTGGATAGTTCTTTCTCTTCTTAATTGGCTAAGGCTTAGACAACTCCTCCTTTTATCTAGATACACACCCTTGATGATCTCATCAAACCTAGTAGCACCAGGTGAGAGTGGAGTGTTCAGATTAAGTAACAGATGGCAAGTCAGCCTTGAAAGGTTATAGAGTTATAGTAAATTTTAAAATTGTAATTTAGTCTCCAGACTTGTTTTCTCTCTTTCCTAGCTGGTATGACTCTTTTGGGTCCCTTACTGATTAAGACGCTGTGGGCGTATTGGACTTGTGAGCCAGTCTGTGTGTCTACGTGTGTCTATTTATCCCTTTCTGCTTCATCTTAAAGGTCAGCAGTTTGAATCCACCATGCGCTCCTAGGAAATTCTGTGGGACCGTTCTACTCTGTCCTAGAGGAGGGTGGCTGTGAGTCAGAGACAACTCCATGGCAACAGGTTGGGTTTTTTTGGTTTGATTAGCTGCAACAACAAATAAAAAAAAACAACCCACGGCTGTTAAGTTGGGTCTGACTCATGGCGACCCTAGAGGCACAACAACAAATACTCAAGAAAAAACATTTCCTGGTGGTCCAGTCAGTGGTAACTTTTCTTACCTCTTCAGAAGGTGGTTAGAAGGAATCAGTCCAGCACAGGAACCAAGGTCTGAGAGTTTTCGTGCCTGCCACCAGAGGGCGTCATTCTGGTCCACAATCTGGAGGATGTCTCCCTTTCGGAAAGGCAACCCGGCATCCACACAGGGGATGGTAGGATCCTCTTGGGGCCAGTACTCGGTCATGGCACGAACATACACCTGACAACAGGTGTGTAATGGCACCATCAGAAGTGTGCTTGCCCACTTGCTGTCAGACTTAACAATCATTCTTCCCACGCCTCCACCTACTGCTCCTATCTTTCCTCTCCAAAAAGAGAAACTCGTCTCTGAACTGAGTCTAAGGACCATGAAAACAAGTGACTTTTATAATAGAATCCCATAGCTTTGGGGAAATTTTGTCAAGTTGTCTCTTGCTTTGATGCTGCTGCTTGGTTTTTTGCTGCCGCATCCCTTTTTATCATCTTTATTTACTCATTTTGTCTCTCATTCAACAGTATTGAACAATTTATACAACATGATGTTGAGAAAATAGTCAGCACACTATTGAGGATAGCATAGTGATAGATAGAATTTAGTCAGTTACTATTATTATTTGGAAGGTCCCTAGGTGCCACAAACGGTTTGCATGCGACTGCTGACGTCAAGCAGTTCTAAGCTACCCAGTAATATCGCGGAAGAAAAGCCCTGGTGCTCTGTTCCCACTAAGATTAGAGCCAAGAAAGCCCTGTGGAGCAGCTCTACCCCCTAACACAGGGGCTCACCATCAGCGGGAGTTGACAACATCATTGTTGTTTTAGAGATGTACTGTGTGTGATTACGAAAGGTCAGTAAATCTTACCTGCTTCTGGTTGTTCACAGGAGGCTCAGACACTGGAACTACCTTGAACATGATTGTACCACGAGACATGGCCTGGGAAATGTCAAACGAGGAGAGGCGATCAATCGCAGTTACTGGAGCTCGGCAGATGGAGCTGCAACGGAATGGCCCCACTCTGATGGTGACATCTCTCAGGTGAACTTACACAGGGTCCAAGAATCAAACACCACCGCCCAGAAACGGGGACTAGAATGCAGTTTAGCTTTGTTCCTACCCTGCCATGAGGCCCCAGGGCCACGGATGTGCTTAACTCCCCACCAAGGCCTCCCTTCTCTCAGGGCTCCTCCATCTCGCTGCTACCAGGACACCCCTCCCAGGCATTGCCTTCTTCCCATAGGCCCTGGAGAGGAGATGGGGTTTCTGTCTGACATTCACTCCTCCCATTCTTACTTAGTAAGTATTCTCTGAACACCTATTTATGCCCCAAGCCCTGTGACAGGCATCGGATGTCCAGAGGCTAACAAGGCCCAGTCTTACTCTTATGCAGTTCACAACCCCACTGTCCTGGCCGTGCAGAAATTCTGAGGTGGGGACAGATGTGTCTGTAATTTTCAGTACTTGAAGTTTCCTTTACAGCACCTTGCATGAGATGCAGAATCTTGCAGCAGTGGCTTGTAAAATACTTAACCACTTTGTGTACTCTTTTTAGAAACACCCCTCAGGTCAGTTCTACAACCTAGAATTCCCCTCAGGAACTCAGTTTGACAGTCAGTCATCCTAATTAACGTATATTAATCAACTTGGGTCCCCACACTTGGAATGTGCATGGCAAGGGACAGGCAAGGCCATCCTGCTATGGCTTTACTGCCAGCTGAGCTCTGATTCAAGGAGTGGAGGGAGCAGGAATGAGGACCTGAAAAATCAAAGGCCCACGTAGTCAGCTCATGAGTCTCCAGGTCAGTCTGCAAAAGATGGTGGCAAGAATATCCAGGACTTCCGCTTCCCCTACGCTGCCCTTGGGCAAGTTGTTTGCTCCCTAAGACCTGCTCCCAAGGAGGATGTTAAGCAGATTTCAGTTGTACAAAAATGTTAGAAGAGTGAAGTGTGGCTTTGAGACCCTAGATGGTACAAATGGTTAATGTGCTTCAGTGTTCACCAAAAGGTTGGAGGTTTGAGCCTACCCAAAGGTGCTTTGGGAGAAAGACCTGATTGCTACTTCCAAAGAAATCTGCTCTTGAAAACCCTGTGAAGTACAATTCTGCTTTTATATATATGGTGTTGCCATGAGTCCAGATCAACTCAGTGGCAAATGGAAAGGTGTGATTGGCACAGGTGCTCTCACAAAGTCTCACAATGTGTCACTCTGTCTACTCTCTGATTTATTTCCAATGGAGCAACTCAGGTGACAGAGGTCTGAACCCGGAAACCCTGCAGTCCTCCTAGGGCTGAAGCAGCAGCTTGAGGAAGGGAGCCTCCTAGCAGGACCCAAACTACTGTGGGAGAGGGTGAGGGAGATCAAAGAGAGGGTGCTGTCAAGAGGCACCCCACTCCCTCTAACATTACACACTCTGGACCTGATGGGTCCAGTTCAACCTTTGTCCTTGACTAAGTCATGAACAAAAACGCAAAGAGGAAGCTGTTACCAGAATCTGGATCACTTGCTCAGGCTCCAGTCCCTCGACAGAAACTCCATTTACTTCCACCAGTTTGTCTCCAGCGTACAACAACCCTAGGCAAACATGAACGCAAAACAAAGAAGGGTGCAGAGAAACAGGTGACATCTAGAAGTAACGTTCCCTATTACTAGTTTACAAAATCACTAACCCAACCATGCTCTAAAACTTTCAAATTTATTATAAAAGATTAACCACAAGCACATGAGAGGTCCATCTTCCACCTCTTTACTAACTCTTGGGATTAATTAATGGTAATATTTTAGTTTGCTAATCTGATGTTAAGGAGCCATTGTGGTGCAGCAGTTAAGCACTTAGCTGCTAACCAAAAGGTCAGTGGTTTGAAGCTACCAGCTGTGGGAGGAAAAAATATGGCCATCTGCTTCTGGAAATACTACAGCCTTGGAAACCCCCCTGGGGAAGTTCTTCTCTGTCCTGTAGGGTCACTAGGAGTTGAAATTGACTTGATGACAGTGGATTTGGTCTGGTTCTTAATCTGATATTGTAAAATGGAATCAGGACACTGGTAAGATGATAGCACTAAAAATAAAGATGTCACAGTCATGAGTAAATAAGTAGAAGGCGGGAGGGAATAGGGATTCTCCAAATGCATAGAAACATGGGAGTATGGCCTACTCCTTGAGAAATATGAGGGAAAACAGTGAAGTTGGAAGAGAGGTGAAAGACGAAGAAGGATGCTGTCATGTAACAGAGATCAAAGGTGATGAAAACCACAAGATGAGTATGGAGAAGACCATCAGATGTGGTGGAGAGATAAATATAAAACTGAGGATGGGGAATGGCCAATAGACTTAGTGACTAGGGAACTCCTAGAGGTAATTACCATGGGGTATAAACATCCAGAAGTCCAGGGCTGTGGGTAGTGAGAACAGGGGCAGCAGGTATAGAATCCATTGTTCCAGAAACACACGGGTGAAAGAAAGAAAATTTCATTGACTAGTAGAAAGAGCAGGCAAAAGGCATTTCAAAATGGAGAAGAGCCATACCTTTTGCAGCACAAGTACCAATTGAAGAGGGCAGGTTGGGAGCAGAGGGTCAGGCAGATGTGGACTAGAATCCCTGGCTGTAGCTGTGCAGCTTTGGGCAAGTTAGTAACCTAACCTCTTGAGCCTCAGTTTCTTCATCCATAAAATGGCATGATAATATTTACCTTGTTAGATTGCTGCAAGGATGTAAACTGGGAGAACATTAATGTGGTGCCTAGAATGGGAGGGACCTGACGAAAGGGAGCAAGATCTTTCTGGAGTATTTGTTCCTTCCTTGTTACTGGAAACCCTGGTAGAGTAGTGATTAAGTGCTCAACTGTTAAGCAATAGGTCAGCAGTTAGACTCCACCAGGTGCTCCTTGAAAACTCTAGGAGGCAGTTCTACTCTGCCCTGTAGGCTCACTATGAGTCAGAATCAACTCAGCAGCAGTGGGCTTTGGGGTTCCTCTTTATTGTCTTAACCAAGCAGTGGGACTCATTAACACCCAGATTTTAGTAAGAAAAGAGAAACTCCCCTGAAAAGAAGACTAAACAATCAAGAGTTTCGTATTTTCTGGTCACACTTGTACCCTGCTGCTCTAACTTACCACTCCTCTCAGCCAGCCCACCATGAATGATCCTGGCCACCAGGATGTCTCCTGTCATCTCATGGCGCTTGATGGTGGCTCCCTAGAGTGAGAACAACAGAATCCCACATAGTGTCCAGATGCCTGCCAATCATAGCATCTTGTCAAAAAGGAAAGGTCATTCCATGTTGGCCTCATAGACAAACAAGAATACAGTTAGATCCTTCCAATGATAAAGAAGGTCCCCACAATTACAACCTAATCAGAGAAACCATTCTTAGAAAATCAAGTTAATACCTGGTTTTGCTTCCCATTAGTAGAAGACAAAAATACAAATGCTTTGGGATTGAGTGAAATTATACATGCATCAGAGTGTCAAATAAGTAAATAAATTATATGTGTCTTATTTCTTACAGTTATTTCAAAAAAGAAAAACACTACACAGAAATATTTTCTTAGTGAAACCCTTAAGACATGTAATTATCAAGCAAGAATTGTTCATTGTTAAGTCTGTACCCACTGTTACCACGAGTGCATCTCTCATTTTCTGAATGCCTCAAACTGGATGAATGACCACAGACAAGAATGCTAGATACTAGCGATAACTCAGTACACAATCGACCCTGGTACAATTCAAATGAAAAGGATAAAATGATCTCCTTACCAGGGGCTGTTGGTTTTTCACCAAGCAAACAATCCTCATTGCTTCCTCACTCTCAGGAATAGTGTCTGGCAGAGGGGGAAGCAACGGTTCAAAATCTTTCTGAGCCACAGTGTCGTGGGCACTGAGTAAGGCCTGGGAGTGAAGCAAGAAAAGATGAACACACGTCACATGCAGGACAAACCCATCTAGAAGGTAGTGACTCAATACTGTGTAGCATAATGCTTGGCTATACCAAACCTGAACCAAATCCACAGCCATAGAATCAATGCCAACTTACAGTGACCCTATAGGAAAGAGTAGAGCTGCTCCATAGAGTTTCCAAGGAACATCTGGAGGATTCAAACTGCTGACCTTTTGTGAGCAGATGTAGCACTTAACCACAACAGCACTAGGATTTCCCTACTTAGCAAGAAGTCTGAATTCAGGGTACCAGCTCTAGGGGATAAATTTCTCTCTCTACATGCAGGACAAACCCACCTAGAAGGTAGTGACTCAATACTGTGTAGCAACTACCACCACCAACATGTACATCCCAGGCACTGTTCTAAGCGTTTTATGTAGAGTAATTAACTTCATCTACAATAACTCTTGAGGCAGATATATTTCTCATCTCTATTCTACAGATAAAGCAATGAGACCCAGTGAAGTTAACAATATATAATATATTATCTCATTGCTGCTAAAATATGCTATTCCATGATTGTCCCATGTCTTGGAAATCTATGCAATCCAATGTTCCTATGGAACTTGAACTACAAAGCAACTTTTGTAATATTTTTTCCTAATTAAGGCAGAATGAAAGACAGTAATTAAAACATCTTGTCAGTTTAATTGTTCAGTAACACCCAAGGCCCAAATGCAGAGGAGAATCGGAAAAAGTAGTACCGTGGTTTGGGTATGATCAAAGAGTTCCTTTGACACTTGTTGCGTTAGGTGTTCACTGCACAGGTTAGAAAAGCTGTCACTCTTGAGTTCTGCCTGAGAGCTGGGTAGACAGAATTTACGTGGAACCCAGAGGAAGTTCTCTAGGTAGTATCTGCTGTTGAGGATTTTTCATAACCAATGGTTGTCTTGTGATCTAAATTATTTTACTTATATATTCCATTGCTTCAAATGGAGACATTCTTTTAAAGTTCTAATTAGTTTATAAATTATTCTCAAAATCTCTAAGTACTAAGAGGTAAGTTTCTGTTCTAGCATCAGATGTTCTTTATATACCTCCCATAGAGTTGATCAACATTATATTTTGTTTCAAATACTTTCACACACTTTAATGGAAGTTTAAAATATTTTCAAGTTGGAAAAGAAGCTACTGCTTGCCCCCTAGAATGTTAGAGTGACAATTGCTAAGGAAAGAAAGGACCATGGAAAGTTCTGTATCACTTCTTACAAATATGGTATGGGGTCAAGTCACAGCTGAATCCCACATCTCTGACTGCATTTTTTTGGCCATCCATTATTATGGATTACATTGTGTCCCTCAAAACACGTGTTCAGATCTTAATGCCTAGTACCTTTGATTGTGACTTTGTTTAGAAATAGGGTCTTTGAAGATGGTATCAGTTAATATGAGATTATTTTAGCTATCTAGTACTGTTGCAACAGAAGTACCACATGTGGATAGTTCTAACACGGGCAATTGTTCTCCCTCAGCCTACTTGGCTAAACCAAACCTGAACCAAATCCACAGCCGTTGAGTCAATGCCGACTTATAGTGACCCTACAGGACAGAGTAGAACTGCTCCATAGAGTTTCCAAGGAATATCTGGAGGATTCAAACTGCTGACCTTTTGTGAGCAGATGTAGCACTTAACCACGACAGCACTAGGGTTTCCCTACTTGGCAAGAAGTCTGAATTCAGGGTACCAGCTCCAGGGGAAGAATTTGTCTCTCTTTTGACTGTGGAAGAAGGTCCTTGTTATGAATCTTTCCCTAGTCTAGGAGCTCCTCAGTGTAGGGATCCCTGGGTCCAAAGGTCACACCTGCTCTTGGCACTACATTCTTGCTGGCATAGGTCCCTCTCCTCTCTGATCAATTCTCTCTAATGTATTTCAAAAGAGATTGACTCAAAACACAACTTAATCCTACAGATTGCATCCTGTTTCATTAACATAACTGCCTCTAAGCACTCCTTGAATATGCTTGGGAGCAGTTCTACTCTGGCCTCTAGGGTCACCATGAGTCAGATATGACTCAGTGGCACTGGGTTTTTTTAATCCTGTCTCATCAACAACACAGAGGGTAGGATTAACAAGACGTAAGATAAATACATCACATCACAAAGTTAAGGCCAACCACAAAATACTGAGAATCATGACCTTCCCAACTTGACACACATTTTTGGGAGACCCAATTCAATCATATTGAAGTTAAACCAAGAGGCAAACCTGCTGTTGTGGAGTTGATTCTGACTCATATTGACCTTATAGGACAGGGTAGAGCTGCCTCATAGGGTTTTCAAGACTGTATAATCTTTTTTGTTTTTTTTTGTGATTGAGTGAAAGTAGTATACAATCCAAGTTAAATTTGCATGCCTGACTATCTGCAGTTCCTCCTGGTCTCCTTGCCCAGTGACAGAATACTCTTCCTTTCCATTCTATACATGTCATATCCTGCTAATAATCTCCTGTCCCCCCTTCTCCACCCTCTCCTCTCCCTTATAGTAAGAGGCCAGTAGGATGGCATCCTGTAGATACATAGAACTGTAAAGCGGACACACCATATGGTCACCTTATGTCCCTGAGTCCAATCCACTCCTGTCTGAAGAGTGGACCTCAGTAATGAGTAATGACCGGGGGCAGCAGCAGGTCTAGGGGCCATGCACCCAGGGGAAGTCCCGGGCCACGGAAACATCAACTGCAGTCTTTTAGTGGAGTTCTTGAGGTACACCCCTCTTTTTTTGTGTTGCCACTGGGACCCAACATTGTGTGCCCCATCACAGATGTCACTGGTGGTGGCCAGGAACCATCTGGTTCTTCTGATCACATGTGATACAGTTAATAATATTAATAGAGGCAGACTGCCGCATTTTCTTCTGTAGAACAGCTGATGTTCAAATCATCGACCTTTTGGTTAGCAGTTAAGGGTTTAATCACTGTGCCACTGGCCTACTCATCTTGAAGTTCGGTGGATCCTAATTCTATCTGAGCAACTCCTTGTACTAAAAGAGGACACGGCGAAACACAGGAAAGATGCCAGGCGAGGCTGCAGCTGCAAGCCAAGGAATGCCTGGAGCCATCAAAGCTAGGACAGAGGCAAGGGACAGATTCCCCCTCAAAGCCTTGGATGGAAATAGCACAGCTGACACCCCGAGCTTAGATTCCTAGTCTCCAGATCTGTGAGGCAATACGTATCTGTTCTCGTAAACCACCCAGTTTATACTTTTACAGCAGTCCGAGGCACCCAAAGCACCCGCATGCACATGGCGTTGCCATGACTTAGAATTAACTTGAGGTCACTAACAACAGTAACAGAACACATATGCAGGGAGAACAATTTTTATCAAATTTATTTCTCCTTCCCGACCGTGTCTGTGCGCCAGATGGGCACATCATATCTATTTTAGTGAGCACTTGCCTTGAAGTGTGGAGCCTGCAGGATTTGTCTCAGCTCACGGATCTCAGGGGATTTTGGAGGTTCACACAACAGCTCCATCACCTGGTTGACAGAAAAGGATATATTATGAAATTACATATGTATCACCTATTTACCCCCTCAGGAGCCTTAATGGTGCAGTGGGTAAGCGCTCTGCTGCTAACTGAAAGGTCGGTGGTTCAGACCCACTGGTTGCTTGGTGAGAGAACGATGTGGTCGTCTGTTCACGTAAAGGTTACAATCTTGGAAACCTATGGGGAAGTTATACTGTGTCCTATAGGGACACTATGAGGCAGTATCAACTCAACGACAACACATTTGAGTTTTTGGTTTTGGTTACCCTCAACCAGACTGGATAACAGATTAACTGACTAGTGTAGCATTGGCCAGACACTGTCAGTGGAGTGGTTAAGAGCTCAGCTGCTAACAAAGAGGTTGGCAGTTGAACCCACCAGGCACTCCTTGGGGGCTCTATAGAGCAGCTCTTCTCCATCCTATAGGGTTGCTAGGAGGTCAGAATTGACTTGATGGCAACAAGTTTGGGGGGATTTTGGTGGCACTGACCTAATAAAGGCTGTTTTGAAGATTAATTTTTTCTGTGTAAAGTCAGGACTAGGCATCCTTCCTTATTCACAAAGCTTTCCTACCAGCAGGTAGGATCCAAGATTTGGGGCAAATTTAATGCCTCTAGTGTGTCCCAGTCCCGGCACATCACAGGCTTGGTGGAAGAACTCTCATGACTTCCTAATACCATAAGTACTGAGGCACTGTCCCTCTCACGGCCCTAAAGCAGCTATTTGCTGGTGTGGATGTGCTATGGTCAGGTTAGGCAACCTGAGTTTCTCCAGGTCCAGATTAAGGGTTCACTAGGTATCTAGAGAACTCAGGTAGCTTAATCCCATGGGGTGTTTTGCCTTTCAATTGAAAAATGAAAACAGTAATTTTTATTTCAGAGCTTATTATTTGATTAGCAATTTTAGCATTTGTTGCAATTAAAAAAGTACTAACTAGAATAAATTCCCATCTCTTTACTGTGGTTTAGGTGTAGACTTGCCTTCTGACAGGACATGAGACTGTTCAAGACCTTAATCAGCCCCATGAATCTCACTTAACAGAGCACCATTTACACAAAACATGCCGTTTGCAAAGCTGTGCCTCTTTTCACTGTGATTATAGCTGAATACAATATTGCAAGTTATCCCTGTGGGTAACAGAGAACTATTTGAGTTGTTGATTACTGGACCTCAGGGTAAAGTTACTTTTTTTTCCCTTTTTAAAATATAGTTTGGGCAATATGTAATAATAAAATGGGGCCTCATTTATTTATCCATTCCACAAATATTTATTGAGTACCTACTACGTGCTAGGTGCTGTTTTGGGTGATGCAATCAAAGCAGTAAACAGGCAGACAAAAATTTCTGTTCTCAGAGTATACACAGACAATAAGTAAAGCATATAAGCTAAAAAAAAAAAGTTTTATTGGATGATAAGAAGAATTGAGATAAAAAGTAAACCAGGGAAAGTGGATAGGGAGTGTTAGGAGGGCATCTGAGTTTGAGATAGGGTGATGGGGAGAGACTCATTGACATCTGAGAAGAGACTGGGGGAGATGAAGTAACAAATTAACAATTGTGTGGCTACATGGACAGGAGCTGTAGGAAGAGGGACTAGCGAGGGCAAAGGTTCTGGGGCAAGAGAACACCTGGTGACTGCCGACAACCACAGGGTGCTTGGTAGGGCTGCAGCAGTTAGTGAGCAGGAGAGGAGAGAAAAGCAAAAACAAACCCGTCACTGTCAAGTCCATTCCAACTCTTAACAGCTCTAGAGGAAGAGTGGAACTGCCCCGCAGGGTTTCCAGACTGTGAGGCTTTAACTGTCAGTCTTTCAGTTAACAGCCAAGCATTTTAACCACTGTGCCACCAGCAGGAGAGCAGTGGGTGTAAAATCAAAGAGGTGAAGGGGGCTGAGAGTACATACAGCTATGCGAGGACTTTGGAGTTTACTCTGAATGAGACGGGAAGTCAGTCATTGGATGGGTCTGAGCAAAAGAGTGACATGACCTTACTCACCTTTGAAGGGGACCTCTCTGGCCGCTCTGTTAAGAACAGACTATAGAAGGTGAGGATGGGCTCAGACTCAGTGACTCGGATGGAGTAAAGGAGGGAGGGTGGGAGGGGAAGCCAAGGAAGAGGCTGATGGAAAAGATGGTGATGGTATATGTTAGGTGGCGCAGTAAAGATGCCGAGATTCTGGATACATCTGCACATACACTAGAGCTCATGGAATTTGCCATCAGATTGTATACAAGTAGGGTATGAGAGAAAGTAAGAGTCAAAGACAGCCCCAAAGATTCTGACCTGAGCAATTGCGAGAATAAAGGTGTCACTACAAGGACAGAAAGGCTGAGAGCAGAGTAGGTTTCGAGGGGAGAAGGGGAGATAAACTCAGGAGCTTGGTAAAACAGAGAGGAAGCAGTTGGAATTCAGAGAAAGAGTCCAAAAGTTATAGTTTCCTTGTTTCTATCACCAAGGCTGTGTTTTCCAACTACTTCTCCTTCTTGTTCCCAACTTTTACATTCCAGTCACCAGTAATTATCAATGTATCTTGATCGACTCTTTGACCAATTTCGGACTGCAGAAGTCGGCAAAAAAGTCTTCAATTTCTTTATCTTCAGCACTAGTAAACCAAACCAAACCTACTGCCATTGAATTGATTCCACCTCATAGCAACCCTATAGGACAAAGTAGAATTGCCCTGCAGAGTATTTGAGGAGTGTCTGGCAGATTCAAACTGCTGACTCTTGGTTAGCAGATGTAACACTTAACCACTATACCACCAGGCACTAGTAGTTGGTGCATAATTTGAATAATCATTTAATGGACTGATTTCCTTGTAAGTCTATGGATATTATCCTATCACTGACAGTACTGTATTTCAGGATGGATTCTGAAATGTTCTTTTTGACAATGAAGTTGACTGACACATTCTTCTTCAGTTTGTTATTCAAAACATAGTAGACTGTATGATTGTCTAATTCAGAATGATCAACACTGGTCCTTTTCAGCTTACTAATGCCTAGGATGCTGATCTTCAAATGTCGCATTGCATTTTCAACAACTTCTAGTTTTTCTTGAGTCATACTTGATGCATTCCACAGTGCAATTGTTAATGGATGTTTGCAGCTGTTTCTTCTCATTTTGACTTGTGCCACATCAGCAAATGATGACTCCAGCTGTGTCCTGAAGTTTGACCTTATTTTGAAGAGACAGCTCTTCCCCATTTGTATTTTGAGTATCTTCCAATCTGAGGGGCTTATTGTCCAGCACTGTATTAATGATCTACTGCTATCCATAATGTTTACAATGGCCAATTTTTTTCAAAAATAGATTACCAAGTCCCTCTTCCCAGTCTGTCTGAGTCTGTAAGTTGCACTGAAACCTATCCATCATGAGTGTGATAGTTTTTGAAATACCATGGCACAGCTTCCAGCATCGCAGCAACACACAAGCCACCCCAAACTGACAGATGAGAGGCAGATTATAACCTACTGCACACAATTAAAAATCCCTCAGCATATGCATAATCATCAATGAAATCTTTTCCATTAGAGCCTTTAATTCATTTAAACTAACGGTAGTGCGCTAAAGCTCTGGCATTCTGTGGACTGCGGATCACCTTACCTCAGAGGATAATGCCTGTGCATGGGCCGTGTCAGGAATTGGTTTCTGTTCTTTAAATTCTTGGAGGCAATCATAAACCTGCAGAGGGGCATGGTGGGAGAATGACAGACAGATCACGACTCTACGTTTTAGAGTTAAGGCTCTCAAAGGGAAGAAGCACTGCAGTCATCAAAGAGAAAAGGGCTCCAGCTTGGTGGTTCTCACTCTTCAAAGGCTAAATTATTTGCTATCACAGAACTTGATCTTTCCTAAGTGATTTCACTGATAAAAAATTTAATTTTTACTCTTGTAGAACAGAGTATCCACCATCTGTTCACATCCTGTAGCGGCTTGTGTTTTACTATCATGCTGAAAGCCGTGCCACCAGGATTTCAAACAGCAGCAGGGTCACCTGTGGCAGGCAGGTTTTAGCAGAGCTTTCAGACTAAGACAGGCTAGGAAGAAAAGTCTGGTGACCTACTTCCCAAAATTAGTCTGTGACATCCCTGTGGATCGAAATACTGTCTGATGTAATGCTGGAAGACAAGCCTCTTGGGTTGGAAGACACTCTAAACACACAGTGGCTGGAACACTGGAATTGAGTATACCAATAATTACAGAGACGGCACAGGGCCAGCAAGGTTTCATTATGCTGTACACGGGGTGGCTGTGAGCTGGAACCCATTCTGTGGCTACTGATAGAAACACAGTCAGGATATGGTTGCTGAGGCCAATGGGATCTTACGATGAAAAACAAAGGGCCATCTCAAGGACCTTTGGGGCCAGAGACCAGCGAGGGTCTCTTCATGGGGTATCTGCAAAGGTCCTGTGTGTGTGGTCCAGGGTTCACTGGAGGGTCCAAATAGAAGGCTGAACATACTCAATATACTCACCTCTACTCTGTTTCAAGCTTTTTGTTTCTTTCTCTCCCTTGATTTTCCAGTAAAAAAAGTTAATTTTATAAAATTTCCTGTTTGGTCTCTCTGCTTACCATTAGGATTTTTTACCCCATACTAGAACCTAGGGCAAAGTCACCCTGGCTCTGCCAGGCATGCCTCTATTTTATTTAGAAATCTAGTTTCCGGCCCAGACAGGGAGGCTAACAGCCCAGTCTTTGTCCAGATCTGTGACGGCAGTTTCCCCACTCTCCCTCAGGCTGGTGCTGGAGGCAAGTCAGTTGACTGATTTCTTGGTTTACTTGGGAGTTATTAAGGCTGATGGGCTGATGAGGACAACACAAAATACAAACAGCCTGTCAGTGGGGAGAGAGGGCCATGCTGTCAAAAGAGCTAAAACTCTTGTCCTAGGCTGTTCCCAGGAGCAAAAAATGCTTGGTATAAACTGGGTATTTTAAAACAAGCCAAGTGAGGAGTACTTCTGCTCTCCGAGCTCAACGACACTTGCAGGCCGTGACTTGCTCACCTTTAGTAGAGCCTGCAGCCACCGGCAGTGGAGGAGATCGTACAAGAGGCATACTCCGTTCACATCTCGGCTGTAGAACAGGTCCAGCTCCTGCAGCAACCGCCTTAGGATCTGGGAGAGACCTGGAAGAGGAAGGGGGCAGCGAGGGGAGGGTGGTCAGGCTGGAAAGGAAGGCAGGGGTCCAAGTGTGAAAGGCAGCTCAGACCGCTGTGCACACTGTGGGCCTCAAGGCAAGGAAATGATGCTGGATGTCGTGCCAAAAAATCTAGTTTCAAACCCGGTTCCATTACCCACTCTGTGAACTTGAGAGGGTCACCTAACTATCTGAAACTCAGATAGCTGGTAACATAAGATTATCCTAGAATCCTCATAGCATTGTTGCTAATGTTAGAGGAAACAGCAGACAGCACACAGATTTAAGATACTAGAAGAATAATATAATGATTGCTTTCCCCTGGACCATCTTACCAGCCTTTGGTATATTCCAAAATTAACTAGTTCTTTCCTGGATACTCCTCTAACTCAAACAGATGGTCACTTGTCTTTACCCTTTCTCAAAACTGTTATTGCAAGTGTTATTGAGAAAAACACTAACTCCTAAAAGGCGTTTAATACAAATTTCAGAATTCCATTGACTTATGAGGCTAAACAGATTTTCATCTTCATGGAAATTCTATTTGTTGCACTAATATTCTTAATGTGAACAGGTTATGAAGTGTCCTAAGTTTTACATAAAACAAAACATAGATAAGTGACCAAAAAAACTTGTGAAGCCACCATGTCAGTGTCTTTCCTCCCAGCCTTGAAACTTTCTTTTTTTTACTTTGTATTATTTATTACAGTAAATGAATAAAATTTCTAACATCTATCAATCATCTCGTCTGAGAAACCCTCACCTCTCCCCAACTTTGCAGCCAACAAAGTTATTTTCTTCTGTAGATAATTTTATTTTTAAGTCCTTACAACAGGGGTATCATACAATATTTGTCCTTTTTAAACTGATTTCACTCAGCATAGTACCTTCTAATTGAAACCATGTTGTCACGGATTGAATTGTGTCCCCCCCAAAATATGGGTAGCCATGTGGCTGGGCTATGAGTCCAATTATTTTGTGATTGTCCTCCATTTTGTGATTTTCCTGTGCTGTATGTTAAAGGATGAGGGTGGGACTATAAATACATCCACAGGATTACCTCCTGGCCCCACTGTAAAGGGAGTTTCCCTGGAGTACGGCTTGCCCCACCCTTAATCCTTTCCTCCTACAAGAGATAAAAGAAAAGAGAAGCAAGGTGAGAATTGGGAACCTCACATCATCAAGCAAGCAGCATCAGGAGAAGAGCTGGTCCTTCAGACCTCAGATTCCTGTGCCACGATGCTCCTTGGACAAAGACTGACACAATACCAGACTTTCCTCCAGAGCTGACAAAGGGGAAAGCCTTCCCATGGAGTGGACATCCTGAATTTGGACTTGTAGCCTACTGGACTGTGTAAGAATAAACTTTCCTTTGTTAGAGCCATCCACTTCGTGGTATTTCTGTTAGAGCAGCTCTAGCTGATGAAAACATGTTATGAGATATTTTGTAAAATCTACATTTTTTTTTTATCATAGCATAGTATTTCACTGAGTATATGTACCATAGTTTATCTACTCATCTGGTGATGGGCATCTGGGTTGATTCCATCTTTTAGCTATTGTGGACTGTGCTGCAATAAACATTCGTATACATGGAAATTTCTTGCAGATTTATCATTAATGGCTGTAATGATGCATTCAAAAGCACACTACAAGTTCCTTGTAAGAATCACAGTAAATCTACTAGAATTTCTGTCCATTTGTCTGATCACAAATTTAGACTGGCATTATAAGGCTTTTAAGTTTAGAAAAGGAACTCCAGCTAGACATACCGTTCTGGGAGTTGGTTGCTGTAGAAAGCTTCATGTCCCTCTTGGGAACTTCTGTTCCTTTGTCTGACTGTATCATCCTCCCTGCTTGAGCTTCCAAAAGAAATTCAGAACTGGAAAGCAAACCAATAAACAGCACAGGGCTTACACAGCTTGGCTGCTCAACTAAAGGTCAGTGCCTCAAATCTGCTAGTAGTTCTGTGAGAGAAGAGGTCTGGTGATCTGCTTCTCTGAAAACTATAGTCTTGGAAACCCTACAAGACAGTTCTGCTGCATCGTGTGGGTTTACTCTGAGCTGGAATTGACTTGGGGGCGCCTAACAACAAGCTTACTCAATAATCCTGGCTACATAGCTTTTAGCACATTATAAAATATTTTCAGCAGCACATAGCGAGCACATCAGGTACCATGTTAGACACTGAAATATACATAGAAGAAAACATAGTCTTGCTCTTGAAGGCTTACTCTCAAAATTAACCATCACCAGCTGTGTGAAAAGATAACTACTATTTCCTAAAATGCTCTCTCTTCTCCTCTTTGGAAACAAGGATTAAATAATGTTGTATGTCTTCATCCTTCACCTTCAGTGCCTAACTGATTGTACCCATCATTCAGAGTTTGGAAGAGCCCTCTCTGCTAGACTCCATGCAGGAGCTCCACTCTTTCTTGTTTCTCCTCCAAGTTCCTCAGAGCACTGATCATAATTACAAGAGTTATCTAGGTTAAGTCTAGTTTTAAGATATAGAAACACAAAATAAAAGTGGTTTAAGAGGGTCTGTTCAAATCCACCAGGTGCTCCTTGGAAACTGTGGGGCAGTTCTACTCTGTCCTGAAGGGTCACTACAAGTTGGAATTGGCTCAATGGCAATGTTTTTTTTTTTTTTTAAGAGAGTGGCGGCTTATGTCTGTAATCTCCACAGGTCCCCAGGTGGCCCAGAAAACCCTCTAGAGCAATTGTACTCTGTAGGACGTGAGTCAGAGTTGACTAGATGACAACTAACGAGTTTATGTCTGCTCATGTAAAAGTTCAGAGGGACAGGCAATTGTCACATTTGAATTGTGGTGTTGGCAAAGAATACTGAATACAGCATGGAGTTCCAGAAGAATAAACAAATGTCTTGGAGGAAATCCAGCCAGAATATTTTTTTAAAAATGGGAATAGTGAGACTTCGTGTTGCTTGCTTTGGATATATTACCCAGAGGGACCAGTCCTTGGAGAAGGATATCTTGTTTGGCAAAGAGTCAATGAAAAAGAGACAGACCCTCAAGGGGGCCGATTGACACCAGTGGCTGCAACAGTGGGCTGAGACGTAGCAATGATGGTGAAGAGCAAAGACCAGGTGTTTCCTTGTTGTGCACGTTACTTCAAGCCTGGGTCAACTCAATGACAACCCAGGGCTGGCAGAGCAACCTGGTTCTGTGAAGTCCCCAGGGAACAGGCTGCTTCCAGCCCACTGCTCCCCAGTCCTGGAGTGCTGTTTGTTTCGTTTCTCATCTTCCATCGTCACTTCTGCCTTTCATCTGCCAGGCTGGGGGAAAGGGTAGAGAAATCAACGGCAGAGGGAAACAATCCTGATTCTCCTGAAGAAAGTTTCCCAGCAGTTGCCCTACACAATAAGGAGTTACCTCCTGACCTATTACATCTAAATGCCCCGCTGGACTTCCGTGCTGCTGAAAAAACCCTGTTTATACATATTTGATCCTATAACCTAATTCTTCTTCACACGTAAACACAAAACATTTTTGCAATATTAATGTAAACTGAATTTTGGTGGAATGCTGTTGTTAGGTGTCCTTGCGTCAGTTCTGACTCACAGTGACCCTGTGCACAACAGAATGAAACATAGTCCAGTCGCCTGCCACCCTCAGAATCATGCTGTGTTTGAGCCCATTGTTGCTAAACCCCAACCAAACCAGACCCACTGCTGCTGAGTCGAATCCAACTCATAGCGATCCCACAGACAGAGCAGAACTGGCCCATCGAGTTTCTAAGGAGCGCCTGGCAGGTTTTAACTCCTGACCTTTTGGTTAGCAGCTGTAGCATGTACCTACCACACCACCACTTAAATAGAGAAAAGATTTTACTTTGTTTTTCCTGGACCTTTATTAAATTGCTCACCATTGCATAAAATTATAGAATATAGTAAAACCCGTGTGAGCTAGAATTCAATGGAACTGCCTTGTTTTTCTGAATTTCCTAAGTTTCCCACCTTTGGCAGGGTGCAGTCTTACTGCTTTTTGATCACTCTGTGTTAGTGGAAAATATTTACATTTTCCTTCTCTAACAGGTCTCTGTCTTACCCTGGTTCCAGATTTTGCAGATTTTATCACAGTACTGGCAGTATTTAGCACATCAGCACCACCCATGCTCTTGACTAGTATATGTACCAGGACTCAAAGCCGCCACATCCCTGCTGGAATTTTTGTACAGATGCAAACATCTGTTACTTCATTATGCCTTTGGTGTAGCAATGTCCCATATTCACACATTGAAGCACACAATGCTTTATTATTAACTAATTTTCTTTCATTTTTTTTTTTTTATATTGTTACTGTTATTAAATAATGTTTTGTAGGTAAGTGTCTTAGTTTGGGCTTCCTGAAGTTTAGACCCAGGGCATGAATCCTAGGGTAAGTAACTGATTTGAGAAACAGTCCCAGAAAACACCAGCATGAGAGTAATAAACTAGGGCAGGAAGGGGAATAAGGCCAGTAAAAAATGTGTCAGGAAACAAATACCCACTATGGGCAATTGGAACTTAATCTTATGGAGGAATGAGGAGCAAAGGAGTGGGGTTACTTCCTCCACCCGCGTGGTCAGTCCTTGGTTGTGGGCTGTTCCCAGAGAGCACAAACGCTCCTGGCCCCTCCAGTCTGCGGCTCTTCTGTCTTCAGACAGTGAGTGCAGGAGCTGGCCACTGGAAGCTGGCCCACAGTGCACCCAAATGGCAAGGACCCGGGAGGTATGGGCAGGACACTGACAGCATTTGCTACAGCAGCATACCAAAACCAAAACCAAACCTACTGCTCCTCATGGTGACTCCAAGAGTAGAACTGTTCTTGAGGGTTTTCTTGGCTGTAATCTTCGTGTAAGCAGATCACCAGATCTTTCTTCCATGGTGGGTTTTAAACCACCAACGTTTAGTTTGTAGTCTACTGCCAACCATTTGTGCCACCCACGGAATAAGGAAGGATAAAACAGATTTTTTTTTTTAAACGACATTTTCAAGTTAGTTTTTCAAACCTAGAGAACTGAAGCTGATAGAGCTGACCACCTAGAACCTTGACAGACTGAGGCTGTACTTGGAAGTCTCTCTAGATGAACAAACAAGAAAAAGATCATTATGATATTATCTCTAAATGTTAATGGCAGTGAGAAAAAGCAACACCAAAGGCTTTACAAAATTTTGGACAATGGAGGAGAGGAAATATATCAAATAAGAAAAGTTGTTCTGGATGGCATTCTAGTCATGAAAAAGGCACCGTGTTGCCACCTGTATTTATGTATTACATATTACATTACAGCTTGGGAAACATTTTCCATAAAGTATGTATTCACCAATGAACACTTTCATTTTGGCAAAAGTAATGTAAAGGAAAATTTTCAAGATATATTTAATCCACCAAAAAACAAACAAACAAAAAAAACACATTGCCTTCAGGTCAATTCTAACTCACAGTGACCCCAGTGAGCAGTACAAAAGTGCCTTATAGGATTTCCAAAGAATGGCTGGTGGATTTGAACTACTTTTTGGTTAGCAGCCAACCTCTTGACCATGGTGCCACCAGGGCATGAATATATTTGATCTTACTGCTCAAATACTGTTTTTGCATTTTCTTGTTCTCCTCCAATCTCAACATATATAGTTTTGTCGTTTACACAATCTTATGATATGGAGGTTATATGAGAAATCTGAATATGGATAGGATATGAGATAAGCAATTACTACTGATTTGTGAAGTGTGATAATGACTTTACAGTTACGTAGGGGAAAAAAAACTCCTTATTGGTTACAGTTTGACACACTTATCAATGAAATTGTATGCCTGAAGGCTGTTTTAATATCCTGGAACACCAGAAAGCATGGGCCAGAGACACAAGATCAACACAATCTTGATGACTTCTGATGTTGGGTGATGAGTGCACAGAGTGTCAATATATTATTCTAGTTTTGTGTATGTTTGAAAGTTTCCACCATAAAAAATACTTACAAAATCATCACTTAAACTCCTAATTTTGCATTGTTCCCTCTTTACATTTATAAACATTTTCCTTTGTTTCAACACTCATTCACTGAACACATATCTATTGCATACCTGCTGTGTGCCAGGTTCTTGGGATACAATAGAGAGCAAGACAGACTCACTCTGACTTCATAGAGTTTACAGTCTGGTTGGAAATACATAATTATGTCAGTCCCCAGCTCAAAACATCCTGCCTGAGCCCAATTCTCCACTTCTAATCTGGTATTTAAAGGTCTCCAAGACCTTTACCTCCTACTTGTTTAGAGACCATCTCAAGAACAGATGTGATGTATTGAACACTAACGACCAAAGACCAGATGAATTGTGGAATAACATCAAAGACATCATCTATGAAGAGAGCAAGAGGTCATTAAAAGAGAGGAAAGAAAGAAAAGACCAAATTGTATGTCAGAAGGGATTCTGAAACTTGCTCTTGAACATCGAGTAGCTAAAGCAAAAGGAAAGAATGAAGTAAAAGAACTGAACAGAAGATTTCAAAGGGTAGCCTGAGAAAAGAAAATATTACAATGACATGTGCAAAGAGCTGGAAATAGAAAGCCAAAAGGTAAGAACAAGCTCTACATTTCTCAAGCTGAAAGAACTGGGCGGGCGGTGGGGGGGTGGGGGTGGGATTCAAGCATCAACTTGCAGTAGTGAAGGAGTCTACATGGAAAATATTAAATGACTCAGGAAGCATCAAAAGATAATGGAAAGAATACACAGATTCATCATAGCAGAAAGAACTGGTCAACATTCAGTCATTTCGAGAGGTACCACGTGATCACGAACCGATGGTACTGAAGGAAGACGTCAAAACTTGTTGAAGGCACTGGTGAAAAACAAGGCTCCAGGAACCGATGGAGTATCAACTGAGATGTTTAAACAAATGGATGCAGCTCCAGAAGTGGTCACTTGTCTATGCCAAGAAATTTGGAAGACAGCTACCTGGCCAATCAACTGGAAGAGATTCTTTTTTATGCCTAGTCTCAAGAAACACAAGCCAAACAAATGTGAAAATAATCAAACAGTACCACTAATATCACATGCAAGTAAAATTTTGCTAAAGAACATCCAAAAGCAACTTCAACAATATTTTGAAAGGGAACTGCTCAAAATTCAAGCTGGATTCAGAAGAGGCCATGGAACTAGGGATATTACTGCAGACATCAGGTGCACCTTGGTTGAAAGCCGAGAATACGAGGAAGATGTTTACATGTGTTTCACCAGCTTTGCAAAGGCATTCCACAGTGTGGATCATAAGGAATTATGGACAATATTTCAGAGAAACAGAATTCCAGTACACTTAATTGTGCTCATGAGGAACCTGTACATCGATCAAGAGGCAGTTGTGTGAACGGAACAAAGGAAAACTGCATGTTTTAAAGTCAGGAAAACGAGTGCATCAGAGTTGTATCCTTCACCATACTCTTTCAATCTATCAACAGCAAATAATCCAAGAAGCTGGACTATATAAAGAAGAATGAGGCAGCAGGACTGGAGGAAGGCTCCTTAACAATCTGCATTATGCAGATAAGACAACCCTGCTTGCTGGAAGTAAAAAGGACTTGAAACACTTACTGATGAAGATTGAAGACCAAGCTTTCAGTATGTATTGCACCTCAACATCAAGAAAACAAAACTCCACACCAATGGGCACATGCACAAGAATGTTTATCGCAGCACAGTCCACCATAGCAAAAAGATGGAATCAACCCAGATGCCCAACAACAGAAGAATGGATAGGTAAACTATGGTACATATACTCAAGGGAGCACTATGCAATGATAAAGAATAATGATGATTCCAGGAAACACCTCATAACCTGGTTTCAACTGGAAGACATTATGTTGAGTGAAAGTAGTCAGCGACAAAAGGACAAATATTGTATGAAACCTCTACGATAAGATCTCAAAACCAGACTTGTGTATAGAAGAAAAGACTCTTTGACAGCTGCAAGAGAAGGGAGGGAGGGCGAGGGGTGGAGGGTTTAGATTAGATAGTTGCTAGAAATCTGGTTGGGAGAAATTGGTGAGAGCACACATTAGAAACAAGAACAACATTAAGTGGACTTCAGCATAACTTGAGTACTCCTTCCATCTCAACTCAATATTGCAAGGATAGAGTAGCTGGGACAGGGGGCACGGGACCTGCTCTTAGGCGAAATCGAGGCCAACTGGCACAACTAGAGTTTTGCTAAGAGGGCTCTCTGCACCCCACTTTGGTGAGTGGCATCTAGGGTCTTAAAAGCTGCCAAGCTGCCATCCGAGGGCACAGCAAATGGTCCCAACTCAGCCGGAATGGATGCTCACCGAGGACCAAAATGACATGGGGGAAGACAACCCAGAAGATAGAGAGACCAACATGAGTGGGTACTTACATTGACTTGGGACCAGAAGAACTGGATGGTGCCCGGCCACCACCAGTGGATAGCCGCGATGGAGCTCACTAAGTTGAGTCTCACTGGCAACACAAGAATAAAAAGGGGTGCATCCTGAGATCTCCACTAAAAACCTCAATTGATGGTCCAGCGGTTTCGGGGTTCCCCTGGGAGCATGACCCCTGGCCCTGATGCTGCCCTTGCCCATAAATCATAAGGAAGGTCCACTCTTTGGACACGAATGGATCCAACTTGGCGATGCAGAGTAACCATGTATTGGATGCACTTTATGGTTCTATGCATCTATAGGATATCATCCTGTTGACCTCTGGCTGGAGGAAGGAGAGTGGGTGGAGTGGAGGGGAAAGGACACTGTTGGGAGGATGAGACATGTATGGAGCAGAGAAGAATAGTGTGCTGTCACCGGACAGGGAAAGCTGTGGAAGCTGCATATAGGTGGGCATGATGGAGACAGGATTGAAGTTGTCAAGGATTTTATTTTACTTGGTTCCACAATTAATGACCATTGAAGCAGCAGTCAAGAAATCAAAAGACACATTGCATTGGGAAAATTTGCTGCAAAAGACCCCTTTAAAATATTGAAAAGTAAAGATGTCACCTTTATCACTAAGGTGTGCCTGACCCAAGCCATGTATTTTCAATTGCATCGCATGCCTAAGAATGCTGGACAATGAATAAGGAAGACAGAAGAAGGGTTGATACCTTTGAATTGTAGTATTGGAGAATACTGAATGTTCCATGGACTGCCAAAAGAACAAACAGATCTGTTCTGGAAGAAGTACAACCAGAGTGCTCCTTGGAAGCAACGATAGTGAGATTGCATCTCACTTTGGACAAGAGGGCTCAGTCCCTGGAGGAGGACATCATGCTTGGTAGATAATCAACAAAAAGAAGACGACCCTCAGTAAGATGGACCGACACAGTGGCTGCAACAGTGGGCATGGCGCAGAACCAGCGTTTCCTTCTGTCTTGCACAGGGTCGCTTTGAGTTAGAACCAACTCGATGGCACTTAACAACAGGATCTTTGCAGTGCCATCTCCAGTCACTTTCCCACACACATTCTTTTCCAGTCTTTTCTGTTTGCTAGATTCTATCAAAACTCAGTATCACTATGTGTTTTCTTTACTCCTCCACCACCCACCCTGCTCAGCTCCAAAGGAGTCAGATTAAATTATGGGTTTTCCCATATTCCAGTTTTTTGAGCCTCTGTTGACTCATTTAGCACAACAGCTGTACACATGACTCATCTTCCTCCCTAGAAGGAGAGATTTCCAGAGTACGGAACTGAAAAGGGAGATGGTGTCTGTCACACAGACAAACATAAAGAGATGAGTCTGACACCAAGCCATTATATTCAGGCAATCTCTTAAAATTTGTTACCTAAGGCTGAGAACAATCCACCACAAATCATTTGTCCTTAGTAAAACAATACAGATTAGATAAACCAACTGTTTGCATATTGTAGGGTGGCTGACATTTCTTCCACATTTTGTGCCCAGATGACAGTATGTTGAACTAGGTGCATCCATTCAGCAAATGTGGTCACTAGGGACTATCGATTCCTGAGACAATTTTATTATGAGAGCTTTATAAAAAGACTGTATTTTACAAATGGACTATGATTTCTATAGTGGACTTCATTAATAAAATAATTTCCAATAAATCTACAGTCATCTCCAGGTCTACATGGACAATCAATCCACATATTCTAAAAAGATAATTTTGACTGCAGCCACAGAAGCATAAACTGTAATTTTGAACTCCACAACTAAGGTGAATCCTAAAAACTGTTTGCCTGGTCATGCTCAGGTTCCTATGACAAACTCACAGAAGGAAATCTCATGAGTGTCCCCCCTTTCAGATAGCTAAGAAAACTGTCATAATTTATTGTCTTCACAGCACTCATTACTCTCTGCAATCCTCTTATCCATTTACTTGTCCAGTGTCCGTGTCTGAAGGTGTCTGGAGAGCAGAGACCTGCCTTGTCTTCATCACTGCTGTAGTCCCAGCACCTGGGTCATAGCAATCACTCAGTATTTTTGCAGCCCTGGTGACACAGTGGTAAAAGCTTGGCTGCTAACCAAAAAATGAGCAGTTCAAACCTACCTTGGAAACCCTATGGGGTAGTTCTACTCCATCCTACAGAGTCACTATTTGTCAGAAGTGACTTGATGGCAATGCATTTATTTGTTTTTGGTTGGGAGATGCTGAATAAACAGGAAACTGGGATACCTCCCCCAAGGAGTTCAATACCAGCTGAGATCACAGCCCGCTGGTGGGAGGCAGTTAAGCCCTGAGAGCTGTGCCTTACCTCTCTCTCTGCCTGGTGATGCTGACTTCAATCGCCTTCCCTAAATTAGTCCTGAAGGAGGCTAATGCCTGGCAAAAGGTGGGAAGTCTCTTCCTTTCCTTCTTTTTCACAACTCCGGTACCAACCTTGCCTGTGGAGACTTACCTATTTCCACTGTCTGGAGAATGAGAATTCTTGAGTGAGACGGCAAGTAAACACTCAAACACACACAATTCTGCTCTGATTAAGTGACAAAAGAAGGCTGGCCACTTCTTGCCATTAGCTTAGAAGCTGCACTACTGTCACTGACACCTAAGGCATTTGTCCTAAGCATTAAAAAAAAGTATTCCTAGTAACCGTAAAAATGTAGCCATTGTTACTAAATGCCACACTCCCCTGCTCCTATTATACTTGTTTTTCAAGGATTTTTTTCTAACTAGAGAAAGCCTAAAAAATGAAAACTGAAGGACACAACCAAGCCCATACAGAAATGGCTGGCTTCTCACTGGGTCAAAATGCTGTCAAGGAGGGCTAGGATCAAAGTTCAATGTTACACAATCTCTACAACTCCCATGATTCCAGATTTAAGACATGCGTCCTGAAAAAAAAAAAAAAAAACCTGTTCTTTCAAAGTCACAGAATTCTTCATGTAATTTGGGTTACTATAAATTGAAGCCATTTGAATCAGATTACCCAGAACTGTATCATCAGCTGGTAAAAACTGACAGGTTAGAGATTTACAGAAGCTATCTTCTGTTAACCAAGATCATTTTGCAGGGTCTCTCTTACCGGCAAGACTGCAAACAGGCACTGCTGCTCCGATCCTGGAGAAAAGCATTAGAAAACGCTACTGGGACATTAGCTGACAAAGTCACCTCACTGCTCTAGATAAAATCTCTGCACATCCTCTTTGTTTAATCCACAGAAACCTAACCTAGCCCAACCACTAAATTACTCACAAGCCTCCAGTGTCACCAATCTTAAGTACTCCTTGTACCGAAAAGTCTAATTTGTATCATTTTCTACCTTCACTTTAGTCTTTTGATTCCCAAGTTTGTTATCACATAGTTAACTTCATGAAGATTTACATTTTTGTTGACTCTTTCAGGATAATAGACACCCTGCATTTTTAATGTTAGGAAAAACTGTGGAGATAACTGGGAGTAAGGTAACCTACTAACTTTATTAATTTTTTTCACGCTATGGTGAGAAAATAATACAAGTCTCTTCAGCCAATACTAATAAGGCCCACTGGAAACAGTTTCTTCTGGTCTCCAACCAAACTACTGCTCTGAACTCAGTTAACCCACTCTCTATCTCAGACTGGAGGCACTTCTTCACTTGAAAATGAATCTGTATTGCAGGGAGAGGTCAATAAGAAGAACATCCGGACGTAGGTACAACAGAAAGAACAAGAACAGGGGTACTGGGCAGTACCATCAGTGAGGCAAAAGGTAAAACCAAACGTCAGTTAGAGCAGGGAGGCTCATCAGCCCTTTGATCCCAGTACACACATGGCTTTCTTTTGTTCTCCACTGTAGAAGAAAACACAGCTGGGAAGTAAAACATCTGTGAACATACTGAGCACAGCTATTTTATCAAATGTACTTAATATTATACAAAGTTTTCATTTTCAACTCATTTTTTAAGAACAGTCAACACACTACCCAACAATGAAATGACCTCTCTGGCAGCTATAGCAGAAAACAGCCCTGGAACTGGAAGTAGAGAAGATCTAGGTGGGAGTCCCTGTTCTGACAGTGAGCAGATCACAGTCACTCCTTTTCTGCAAAATGGGGACCTGTGGGGTTAATGTGGGGTTAATGTCTGCCGCACAGGGCAGCTCAGAGCATTCGTCATGTATGCGAAAGAAAACCTGTGAATGGCTGTACGAGTGCACAGTGGTATTTCTATGTGGAAATTGGCCAGGAGATTCAGGATCCTTCCCAAGAGAATTAATCAAAACTTACCCTTTTGATATGCTATCTAAAAAGTGTAAATTATAACATGAACAATCTAAAGTAACTGGACAGTTCAAGACTCCAGTAAAAGCAGGAATTGTTACATGTTTTTCTTAGAATTGAGACCACCTATTGTAATTTTGGAGACCTTGTGGTGTAGTGATTAAGCGCTACAGCTACTAACCGAAAGACTGGCAGTTCAAACCCACCAGCTCCTCCCTAGCGATCCTGTGGGGCAGTTCTACTCTGTCCCATAAAGTCACCATGCATTGCAAGTGACTCGAGGGCAATGGATTTTTCTGGAGGGGGTTTACCAGGATTTGAGAATTTCTCAATGGGTCTCAAGTGTTTCTCTACTTCCACACAGTACACAGTATCCCTGTCTCTCTAGTTCAATAACATTTAGTATCAGTAAATTTGCTTTTACCGGCACTATTAGAGATATGTGGTATTTGTACACACGTGTGTATCTTTTCCCCAGGTTCAGAAAATCAAAGCACCCCAACAGAAATGCAAAATGTTTAATACAAGCCCATTGTAAACTGTTGGTTCCCTTTCCATTGGTGGGAAGTCATGTTCTCATAGAAAACAGCAGGGAGAGAAAAGGCTCTGCGGTGAATATTTATTCTTTACAACCGGGAGAGGATCACACAGTGGTTCAGAGCTCAGCTGCTCACCAAAAGGTCAGCAGTTCAAATCCACCAGCTGCTCACTGGAAACCCTATGGGACAATGCCCTGTCCTACTGGGTTACCACAAGTCAGACCCAACCTGACGGCAGTGGGCAAAACCTAATTATCTCTAACCTGAATTTTAAATCCTTACTCTTGCCCTCCCCTGAATTTGTTTAGGTAGAAAAAAAAAATCAGTAACTTAGCAAAATATGCTTTTTACTCAAAGAAATAATAGATTTCTTGCAGACAGTTGTCCTAGGGTTATCAGGATCAGAGAGTTAATTTGTTCTTTGCCAGCAAAATGCTGTAATTATTAGTTTACATTTATTTTAAAGACAGAGACCTAAAGCCCAGAGGGACCTCTGAAGCCAAAACAGAGGGGCACAGATTATAGTGTGGGCAAAATAAAGGCACAGCCTGGGTTTCCTTTCCCTTAGGCCCTGCTGTGTGTGGCTCTCCTGTGATCATAACGCAGCCTAAGAAAGATGAACTTCTTTTATTATGAAAATTGCTGCTACATTACAGCCAACATTTCAAAACATACTTTAATAAACACTTGGTTATAAAGTAGAGCAGAAACCATGATCCTTTTTCAAAATTGATTCACATGAGCTGAGTCATTTAACCTAAGTCAGGAGTCCCCACGTGTGCAGGAGATGAAATGGGAAAGAGCACCTATGTTATTCCAAACAGCGACTAGTGTTATTCATACAGTGTAAAACAACAACTTGAAACCACAATGGCACATTTGTTTAAAAAAAGCAAAACACTGAGATTCTGAGGTGTCACAGTACTTCAGAGACAGGGAAAAGCCTTCCCCTCTGTGAGTTCGCTGCCAGGCTGGGGGTGGCTGGAGCTCTTGGCTTCTGTATATCTCTCAGCCTGAGTCCTGCTCCAAAGCACTGCTTGCAGGCAGACGCTCTTCAGACTCATTTGCAGGCCTCAAACACAGCCCTCGTATGCGGACAAGTGAGTTCCCCAGCAGCTCAGGGTCAGTGCTTGAATTCCAGTGTACGTGCGGTCCATGTCAGAGTAAGGAAACCGAGCACCACGTTCCCATAACAGTTTTTCCTAATTCAGAGGCAGAAGACTCCTGTTTGGATGCACTCTGTGTTTCGGGGCAGGGTGTGGCAGTCACAGCACAGAACCTTTGCCATCATAAACACCATGATGGGAAGACTTAGAAAAAGTTAAAACTGCAGTTTAAAAGTTCCTCTTTCCCCTCCTTCAGCAAAGACGCACAATGCACACATGGAGGCAAGACATTTCGGTCGGCTTAGTGTGGCTACTGTAGTTGAGAGTGCAACCTGCCCCTTGCAAAGGAATTTGGGGTAACTGCAGAAGGATTCATCAGGCAAACCAGAAACTCAGAAATATTCATCAACTTCTTTACTATAAGAAGCTGTACTGAAACCTTTTCTTACAACTTTGTGTAGCTGACATAACTTTTACTTTAGAAACAGACAATCTCTTTTTTTTCCAATAGCAGATGGATGACAGTTCTGTAACTTAACATAGACCAAGGCCTGGGCCACCCGGATTTCTACCTTCTTTTCAATCCTTCCTTTCAACTACATAGTCTTTTGTTTCTGAGCTCAGGGCTCTGGTCATTAGTAAGGCTCAGAAATAACAACCAAAAGAATGCCACATCCTTCCTAATTTCAGGGCTGTTCCTTTCGCCACTACATGAAGATTCCAGATGGTACTGTGACACTCTGGCGTAGGTGATCCAGTTTTCAAGCTGTTACATGGTCTAGTTAAGCTTCTCACGCTGGATCTGGTAGTAGCATGCCTGAAAAAGAGTTCATCATACTTTCAAACTTACTTTTAAGGAATTTATAAAAACACCGCAACGCACATGGGACTAAAGAAAGAACATGCTTTATTAATAATGACAGCCCATCAGATTCACTTCCGTCCTTTTCTGTGTTGCCTGCCAGTCCCCCTCTCCTTGTATTCTTAAAGGCATTTGATGTTTTCATTAACCTCTTGTATAAACACATGATTAACGACACATTTATAATATGGCAAGTGCTGGTCCAACTCTAAGACAGCAAATTATTAAATAAATGCCTATACTCACCTTCAAAGTAGTGAACATTATACCCTGTTCCCCATGCTGAAGATAAGGGTCCATGAGATCCTCAATGAGGTGCACTTCAGAGCCTAGATTCCTAATCCTGCCCCAAAGAGGAAAAGATGCTAAGTTACTTCCACTTACATGCCCATCTCCCTTCTGAATCTATTTGAAGGAAAAACAAGTATAGTGGAATAGGTCAATAAAGTGGATTTGTTTCTAGTGTGGGAACATATTCCTGCCATCAGTTCAGGAAAAGTAAGTGGTAGGACATGTTAAAATAATGAGTTACCCTTCAGCTTCATCTATACTGAGGCCAGAAGAACTAGACAGTCCCCAGCTACTACCACTGACCATTCTGATCAGAGCTGCAGCAGATGGATCCTTACAGAATGGGAGAAAACTGAAACAGATCTCAAATTCTTACAATGTCCAGACTTACTGGACCAGTTGAGTCTAGAGGAGTCTCAGAGACTACTGCCCTGAGATGCTTTAAACCTCAAACTGAAATAATTCCTCGAGGCTATCTGTAAATAACAGAATGGATCATAAAATAAATAACATCACCTCCAAGTCATGAGTTTCTTTAAAAAAAAAAAAACCTACTATAGGATACCAAGTGGTCAAAAATTCCCCTAAAGCAAAGATGAGAAGGCAAGGGGGGCAAGAGATCTAGACAACAGGAAATGGTACAATCAAAACAGAATAAAAATAATGACATACCGTGGAAATTGTAACCAATATCACTGAATGATTCATGTAGAAATTATTAGAGGGGGACCCAATTTGCTGTGTAAACTCTCACCTTAAACGCACCCAATTATTGAACATAAAATAAATAAATAAATGAGTTGCTAATATTAAAGTCAGAAAGACTGGTCACCTGGCCCGTAGCACCACATACAGAAAAACAGGAAATAAGTCATCCATGGACCACAAGAAGTCCTCCTGGAGTGTTGCCAGGACACTCTGAGAGATCTCTTCAAAAGTCTGCTGGATGACTTTGAGTTTATCAGATGGGGTGAAAGTTGTACTGTGGTAAGAGAACAATAAACAGGGTTAATTGCCTTGACAATCACTTGATATTTCATTTTTTGGACAATATTCTCTTTTGAGAGTCACATGCCTCAAGTTGGACACATCAAGCATACTGAGTCACTGAGAAGGATGACCTCTGTAATCCTACGGTCTCTCAGGAAAAAGTCTTCACTGTCTATGGTTCACATAGAATAATTCACTAGTCACTGTATCGTCTCCTTTTACCCTTGTGGCATCTTTTTTCCCTAATACATATTCTTCTTTGAATGAGAAGTTTGGTCAATCTTCATTTAGGCTAAAGTGATTATATGGATAAACTTCTGGGAAGGCACTCCACCTCTTCTGAAAATACAAAGGCCTTGTAGAATAAAAGATAATCTAAATAAACATCTCCAAAGAGTGTTTCTGATCTCCAGGTTTAGTTTGACATCATCTGGGGGAGGAGGGAGGCTCTAAGAATTTATGTACAGTAAAGATCTCAGGACTACATTAACAGATGAACACTCTTTTATGTAATTTTTCAACAAATAAGAGATTACCTGATCTGCTGTAGACATTCTATTGCTGAGGCAAAACAAGCATCTTTTGTGGTTGGCAAAACCTGCAAAAAGAAAACTGATGAAGGTCAAAGAGGAAAGCAGGCTTCTACAAAAACAGTATACCACATGACTCTGATGGCCAGATGCTAGTCTTTGGTGAGTAACTGGTGCTAACATGCCTGGGTACTGTCTCACTGAAAAAGGTGTCTGTTTGCTATGAAAGTGAAAATCTACTATACCTTTTTACTCTCTCCAAGGATTGACAATGTCACCGGCCAAAATTTCCTATAACGGAATCCACAAATTGTTAATACAAGTTGTTACTTACAGCAGAATAAGCCCCATAAAAACACAGGACAGGGACATTGGCTTCTCTATGCCCATTAAAAATAACTACTCCACAGATAAATCCCTATAAGAACAGTCAACAGCTACATTGGCTTCCCTATGCCTATTAAAAATGACTATTTCACAGATTGATTATATTTTAAATATTTTATATTTTAAATATTGTAGAACTTATTTGAGAGGTTTTTTTAATCATACTTCTTATCTCCTGGAATAATAAGAAACAATGCTTTACATACAAAACACCATTTCTAAAACTTTTAAATAAGAAATTACAGATGGACAGGGTAGGAAGAGAAGGAAAAAATACCAAAGAACTGAATACAACTACTTTTTCTGAGGAATGTGAATATAAAACATGTATTTTGCTTTAAAAACTATAAAATATCAGGCAAGATAATTCATAGATATACATGAAAACACACACACAGATATAAATATAGTCCTGCCTGGTGTTTTATACAAATGTAATGTTACCTCTGCACTCCAAGAAAGCCCAGAAGAGCAACATCTGGCTGCTTATTGAGTCGCAGAACACATTCCCAGTAAACGTCCTCCTCGCGATCGTTATCCAAGGCATACAGCATAAACAGCGGTGGGTAGAGCCGAGGCAGCAGCACAGGAAGCAGTAACCCAGAACTTGTTACCACGTAACTACAAAACATTGAAGAGGGTGGAAAGAGGCGCTTCTGTTAAATTCAACACAGAATCAAAGACAGCTTCAGCTGCTAAAAGGTACAAGAAGGAAACTGTGAGTAAAGCAGCAGCTATGGTACTACCCTGTACACAAAAAGCGGACACGAGCAGCTTACCTATGGCCCCACGGTTTTGTCGTGGACCATGTGTGAATTCTTTTCAATCACTCAAAATGAAACTGAACACCTATACTTTTTTTTCCATCCTGTGGCTTATTTCTGTGGTTACTGAGGGTCCGCATGCTATTAATACCTTGTTCTAGCGCCTAATCATCTGTGGCTATATATTCCTAGGGGATGGGTAATAAAATGTGACATGGAAAGGAGCCTTGTAGATTATCAAACAGCAACATTTCAGAAATGATAAAATAGCTTCTTCCTGTGCCTTGGGTGCCCACCCTCCTTCTCTGTTGTCCCCACCAGTTCTACTTACCCTGGCTCTGGTGACTCTGACCTGGAGTCTGACTTCCCAGTGCAAAAGGATTTCCTTTCGGTCGGCAAAGGAGCAGAGAGGGGAATTGTGCTGCCCTCTTCAGGGAGCTCAGGAAATAAGAACCTAAGGCATCATTAAAAAATGTCAACATACAATTATAGTTCTAAAGTGGCTAAAGATGTAAGATCACCTTCCATTATTTATTTAAAACCAAACCCAGTGCCATCAAGTTGATTCTGACTCATAGGGACACTACAGCACCGAGAAGAACTGCCCCACAGAGTTTCCAAAGAGCGCCTGGTGGATTCACACTGCTGACTTTTTGATTAGCAGACACAGCACTTAATCACTACACCACTAAGGCTTCCAATCTATTTAAGGACCTACGAAATCTTATTTTACAATCAATTATATATTTTAGTTCCCTGTTATTCTTAAGCTTAGCCAGAGAGAAATGCTAGTTAAAAGTGTAGCTAATGAATAATATCACTAAAACCACCTTCGTTTTCTGTGGGCTTTTTTTTCCTGTCTAGCTATTAAGGAATGAAGAATTCTGAGCTAGATGATATGTTTTTTCCTAATGGCAAATCTCACTTGGGTTCTGCTTTCCATATTAACTCTCCAAAGAGAGACCAGAAAGCAAGTATCAGTGGAAACTACTTAACTGTTCAAAATTAAGAAAAAAAAGTTAAATTACTGAAGACTCAACACAGCATTTCAAAATCATTTTTTTTTTTTTAAAAGTCAAGTTGTAAACTCAAAATTGTAGCTTGCAATGTCAATTAAAAGGTCTCTCACCTCACTAGCTGGAAAATGCGCTTAAGATAGGACTTAATCTCCTTCACAGCCTCCTGCAGTAATCGGCGGTTGGCTCCCACGCCCACATACGTCATCCTATACACTGCAACCAGGGTCTCCACAAGCCTACCCAGGGGGTGCAGAGGAGTGTCACAAGCCTAAGCAGGAAGAGGATCAATACAGTTAGTCAATGCACACTGGTAGCAGAAACAACTGATCATCATTCTCACATGTAACTTTTGACCATGAAAATTCAAATGCTTATAACTTTTTCCTGAAACTACTGAATCTACCCAAATTACATATAGTAGGTGTTCGAACTTTTTAGTCAAAGAATTCTTCTAACATCTTGGGAAAAATAGCTTTCGAAGTGCTCTATCAACAGGAAACATCATTAAAAGAAAAGTTCTAATATACTTTAAACTTTACAAAAGAATAGATGAAATACTGCCTCAGAGAAACACTGAATATTGATTACTGATGACAGTCGGAAACAGTGACTCTTCAGCTCCCTCGATTCCTCATAGGGCCCCTTCCTGAAGCCTCACATTTAAAGCATGTCACACTTGAAATGGAGGCTGATTTTACGGGGCTGGAGAAGGAAGCACAGAGGGCACGTCCAGGGTACGGTGGCGGTATGCCTTATTTATACAATCTGCAGACTGCTGATGTCACTAACAGAAGACCATTCCAAACTCTGACCTTAGTTCTCAGGAGCCCTCTTGAACACTTAAAGAACTTGAACACTCTTATCATCCTGTTAAGACAATATTCATGTAGAAATGTGCTCTCAGTAGTCAGAGAATTAACAAAAGAAATACTTAGAAAGCAAAAACAAGATTAGGGTGATTCTAAGTTTCTCCAGAAGCCGACAGTCACATCTTTTGCCCATGGAGCGGGTTCAAAGCACCAGCCTTTAGGCTGGCAGCCAAAGGCTTAACCACTATGTAACCAGGGCCCCAAAGGTAACGTTAAACTGTGAATGCATTTGAATGATACACTGTGGTAGCTGCACCATTAATTCCCAAGGGGCAATGCAATTTTGATTCCAATTTACCTTTATTAAATATTTCTTGATGTCATCATATTTCTCCACAGAGAAGGCACCAACATGGTGTGGAATGAATTCCAGACTCTCTAGTGTCTGAGTCTGGGAACGACTTAGTATCTCTGGGCTATAAGAAGGGAAAAGAAAGCCTATGATGTATTTAACATAAAAAAGTAAGACAATTGTAGATGTGCTCCTGAAATAGAGTTACCAGCTAAGAAGGAAATAAAACATCTAGCACAGTGCTCAGCCCAAATGAGCTCACAGATGGTAAATGATCTGCAATTATGTCTGATTTACATAACATTCACTTCAAACAGTATTTATTGTTACATAATGGCAACCAGCCTGCTCCCTGGAAGCAAAGATGGCAAGACTGCATCTTACATACTTGGGACAGGTTGACAGGAGGGCACAGTCCCTGGAGAAGGACACCACGCTTGGTAGACTGGAGGGTGAGCAAACAGAGGACGACCCTCGATGAGATGGACAGACACAGTGACCACAACAATGCGCTTAAGCATAAAAACAGTTGTGGGCATGGCACAGGACCAGGCAGCGTTCCGTCTGTTGTGCACAGGGTTGCTATGAGTTGGAACTGACTCAACAGCACCTAACAATAATACCAACTGCAATAAATTAGTGAAGATTTTGCTTCAAAATCTTGAGAATGCTGAGAAATAATATACAGAAATCTGTTAATGGATATGTAATGAAGACAGCAAAGAATAAAATGGGGGAAAAAGTAGGGGGCTGATGAAAGGAGGATAAAATAAATCAAAAGGCACAGGAAGAAAGAAACATGAGCTCTAGAAGCAAGGACAGAACTCAGGACACTCCAACAGGTGGCAAGGTATGCACATCATGGGTGAAGGAGAACTCTGAAGAGGCTAACATAAATAAAACACACTAGAAATTAGATTACAACCAATAAGAAATTATAAACAAAGCACAATCGTTATTATTATATTTTCCCAAACAAATTTCATCTTTGTGGTAGCAACATATTTTTACATACAAGTTCATTAACTATCACTCCTCTGGAACACTCAACAGTTAACCAGGGGGAGCTGGAGGATATGATCTCAATGTCTACACTGAGGGACTGGGTCAGTGAAGGCTGACGATTCATATCACACACACAGGCCAGCCTGTGGCTTCACTCAGTGATGAGAGTTTGCAATCATGTATATCATGAATGAGACACTATGATCAATCCCCATCTATCCAAAATACAGGGAAATATACTTCTTCCTACACTTGATTTCTAAACAAAACAAAACACACACACCAAGAAGAAAAAGACTAAGAAAGCAGCTGACACTTGTAGAAGAAAATCAGCATAAAATGCATTTCAAAAATCAAGTGTATGTAGTTACACATAGATCGAAGGTGAGCTCTTTGACATTTACAAAAATAAAGACATCACTCAAACAAAGTGTTACTGAAGCCAGAGGCCTGAAAAACACTTTCTCTAGCCACAGGGGAAACTGAGGCTGGAGGCCTGAGGGGCTCTGTTTCAGAGCCATCACCCCAGGCCCCATGAGAAACACAACATTAGCACTGGGACTCCATCTAAGTAAACACCATCCTTCTCTGTTTCAAAAGTGTTATGCTTTAAATATATGACTTATAACTGTCCTGTGGAAGAAAATAGAACTGTCAAGGCAGGTCTGATAACGGCTTGTTTTTTGAGGTTTTTTTCAGATCACTAAGCTGGAGTAGACGATGCTGGGCATCAGCCCTCCTGCCCTGACAAGGACTCCAAAGGAAGACCCTGAAACACAGGCCGTTCTGCTTGGAACACAGACTGTCCTGCTGACCACTTCTGCCACATTCCTCGTGATTACGTCACCCACTTTCCCCTTATAAACTCTTCTGGTCTGACCATGGATGGGCAGACTTCGGAGAAAAGAGCCCCTCTGCTACCTCTGTGAAGCTGGCACACAAATGAATCCTTTGATTGCTCACACAAGCACCTGTCTCAGAGGTTGGATTCACAGTAGGTAGTGAGAACCCTGAGTTTTGTCCAGTGACATTACCTAGAATTAGACTCAACAAACTTTGTAGTTAATTACTAACCTGCAGGAATCAGTAAACTCTTTACATTCAAATAATAAACAATGCTTGTAGGCTGGCTGGTAGGAGCTACTGGCCAAGTTAACAAACAACAAGAAGAAAGGTAGATGGAGAAAAGATGAGCAAGAGACAAGCAATGCAAAGGAGAAAATGAAAAGATAAAATAAGGAAAAGGAGAAAAAGAGGAAGAAAAAAAGAACATCAATAACTTCTTTCAGTACTTTTTTTCTGGCCTCCATGGTTTCTGATGAGAAATTTGCAGTCATTTGACTTACTGTTTCTAAGTAATGCATCATTTTTTCTCTAGTTGTTTGCAAGACTTTCTGAGTTTGAATATGACGTGTCTAGGTATGGATTTGGGGGCTTTATCCCGGAGAAAGTTTGCTCAATTTCTCAAATTGTGTCTTTCATCAAACTCTAGAACCCTTATTTCTTCAAATATTTTTTTGGCTTTGCATTATTTTTCTTGTCCTCCAGAACTCCAAGGGTACAAATGTCAGACCTTCCGTTGCTACCCCACATATCCCTGAGGTCCTGTTCACTTTCTGCCCCTTCCTTTTTGTGTCTGTTTTCAGACTAATTTCTCTGGGTCTATTTTCACATTGCTGGATCTTCTGCTGTCATCTCTATTCTGACATGAGTTCACACAATGAGTTCTTTAACGTGGTTGTTATAATTTTTCAGCTCTAAAATTATGACTCAGTTCTCCTTTATATCTTGTTTCCTTATTGATACATTCTATATTAATATTTGTTTCAGTGGTATTTCTCATTGCTAAGTTTACCATTCTCATAACAGTGCTTTTAAGTCTTATCAGATAACTCAAACACCTGCCTCACTGGTGATATCCGCTGATTGTCTTTTCCAGAGTGAGTTTTTATTGTTCTTCAACAGCCAAGTCACTTTGGTTTCTATTCCAGACATTCTGAGTATTATGAGACTGCAAATCTTTTTCATATCCTACTGAAAATGTTGACATGCAAAAAATAGCAGGCCTGATACTATTACCTTTGAAGGACTTACTAGCAAGGTAGGACCTTAGTTGGCATCTGGGAACTAAACTTCTAAAAAGTTTCCTATACCAACTTGAAATGTTCCCTAGCTAACGCAGGTGCTTTGCTGTGCCTAGACTACACAAACATGTGTTTTATAGTGAAAAATGGCTTTTCTTTCAGGACTCTGGAACCACAGGTCCCTACTGATCAGCTCCCAGTATTAATTTGGGCACCAAGTCTCTAATGGGCTTCCCTGAGCAAAAACAATGCACAAGTGTATTGTATTTCCTTGCTGAGGAAAAAATGTGTTCTGTATGAACCCTCAAAGGATGAAGTGAACACAGGAAGATTGTGCATAGAGATTCCTGCAGACTCCACTTGTCTCTACCTCTCTTATGATTTGGCTGTGTGTCCTTACATTGCTCTATTAAACCTTACCTGTGAGTATGACTGCATGTTGAGCCTTAGGAGTCCTTCCAGTGACTCTCTGAATGTGGTGGTGGTCTTGGAAACTCATGTAATACTTCATGTTTTTGGGTCCGCCTTCTGTGGGCTGTGGTTCCAAAACTGGTTCACTCTGTAAAGCCTCGGCAGCACTATCTGTGTGAGTCTACCACTCCCTCGTCAGTCTACAGGCAAGTAGAAGCCTATCCAATAGCTCAGTTCTCCAGCTCATTGGTATGCTACTTAGGATCAAATCCACTCAGGTGCAGGTTCAGAGGTAAGCCTAGGTGTTCATAAACAAGTTTATACAGTTGTTTTCCTGAGTCTCTCCCTTACTACCTATAGGATCACTAGGAGTCAGAATCAACTTGATGGCAATGGATTTGGTTTGGGTTTACTAACTTCAGAGACCTTTCTGGTTCCCTCGGCTCCTCTCTTAGGTTCATTGGCCAGAAACTGCCCTCTTCTAAGGTTGAGACACATCTGGAACCAAACGGAGGGAGGATTAAACACAAAGAAAAAAACCTAAACCTGTTGCCATTGAGTCAACTCCAACGCATGCAAACCCTACAGAAAGAGTAGAAGTGCCCTTCAGGGTTTCCAAGCAGTGCCTGGTGGATCTGAACTGCCAGCTTTTGGATCAGCCGCCAAGCTCTTAACCACTGCACCACCAGGGCTCCAGCGGAAAGACAGAGAGGCCCAAGATCATGTCCATTTCATCGCTGAATTCAGTTGCAACACAAGTATCAGGTGTTTCATAGGTTCCCATGACTACCTACAAGTTCCGTGATTCACTAGACAGCCTCACAAGACAGTTAACTTATTACATTTATACCTTAACTGGAAGCAGAAGGACATCGACTTTTAAATTAAATTTTTAATTAAATGTGGAAGAGGCCTGACTATTGACTCATTTTCAGTTTCATCCTCCTCATACACTCATCCATGTGCTAGGTGGGCATTCACTCACCTGTCTCTGTGTTGGCGCCGACTGGTTGTCAGGGCCACAGCAATATTGTCCCAAGCTTTCCAAACTTCCCCTTGGCCTGGGCCCTCACAGCCCAGCTGGCGCCAGCATTCATCAAACACTGCTTTCCACTTCTCATCAGCCGACACTGCCAGGTTTCCAAGTTTCCTGCTAACAAAGGCATGTCAACCTTTGATGAATCACTTCTTTTGTGCAACAATGAACCTGAAGAGTAGAAATTTTCTAATGCCACAACTGGGAATGCTTCTATGACAAAAACTGCCTAGGCTGATGGTGGTTCCAGGGTGAAAACACTGAAGGAAAGTTTTAAAGGAATGGCTTTTAGCTAGTTAATGTTCATTAGATATGGAAGTATAGAAACTGTGAAGCATAAAGCACATCAGAATCAACTTGTTAAGTACAAAGCGCATTATAATTGACTCTTCTGCTTTCTACAGTTTTACAAAATTGATTTTGTAGAGTTAATTCCTAGTAAAACCAGGAGTTTTTGTACTTTGCACATCTCACAATGAGAACTGTGAAGTGTATTACATAATGGGTTCTAAAAATACTCTAAGAATAAACATTGTACAGAAAATATATCAAGCTCACATTAGAACAAAGAATCTCAGATGCTATCAAAATATAAAAACAAAGCTAGAATGAATCAAAGGAAATGACACATGAAAAACATGAGGAAGAAAATAATATTCTTAGATTTTGCCTTTTATTTATGCAGACTGTACTATTCTACTTGATATATATGGACTTGACTCTTCACGATAAAGTCTGCATAGGGGTTTCATTTAAGAATACTGTTTCAATCACCAGCACCATAGTAACAGGATCACTTATACACGTGGTCCTTTTATTTTAAAACTTAAGCTCTTCTAAGACTTAGACTCTAAGCCAAAACTACAGATTAACTATTTATAGTGGCATCAGATGACCAAAAGGAGGATTCACTTTGTTAAAAACAGAAAACAAAAAAACCAATTTGATTCAGCACTTAAGATACTAACCAGCTTTGATAAAAGCAAGACAACTCACTATTATTCAATAATTAATCCAGAATTAACACCAAGTTACTCACAAAACTTTGGGTCTGTCTTTGTCACTTTCATACAGACTAGGTTTGAAGTAGGTTCCAGTGACTTTTATTCCAGATCCCCATTCTCCACTAAAAAAACCTTCAACGTAATCTCCATTTGGCATAGTCAGTGTTCCCTAGTTAAATTTAGAGGAAAAAATGTGAAATTAGAGGAAAGATTTTCAGGCACTACAGCTAACATCATAATTATGGTAAAAGATTGAATGCCTTCCTGAATTCTGTGGAAATAAGACAAGGATGTCCACTCTTACCACTTCCATTGAAAATTCTATGGGAGAGTTTAGGAAAAACAAACAATAAATGCCTAATATTGTCCTTTTTAACTTGGTTTACTAGCCTTCCCTCTTCTTAAAAAGAAAAGTGTATATACGCATGTGTAAAAGTATGTATGAAAATAACTCAGTGGTCAAAGAATAAATCATAAGAAAAACTGGAAAACATTTTGAGGTGAATGAAAACAAATACATATCAAATTTTACAAGTTGCTGATAAAGCAACGCTTAGGGGGAAATTTATAGCTGTAAATGCATATATGAAAAAAAGAATAAAGATGTCAAATTAATAACCTTAGCTTCTACCTCATACAAGCAGAAAAAGAAGAGTAGATTAAACCCAAAGAAAGAATGAGGTAGGAGATAATAAATATTAAAGCAGAAATCAATAAGATAAGAACACAGGGGTAAAAAAACAGATAAAAATCAATGAAGCCAAACAGTTTTTTGAAAAGATGAACAAAGCTGACATTTAGCTAGACTGATCCAAAAGAGACAGAGAGAAAGAAGGCACAGGCTAACAAAATCAAACTGTATATTATTACCAACCTGAAGAAATTAAAAAGATTAAAAGGGAATACTATATTAATTTTAGATAGTTACCAATTAGATAACTTACATGAAACAGAAAAATTCCTAGAAAGACACAAATTATCAAAACTGACTCAAGAAGAAACTGACAATCTAAATAGACTCATAACGGGTAAAGAAACTGAATCAGAAAGTCAAAATCTTCTAACAAAAGAAATGTCCAGGTCCATTGGCTTCACTGGTAAATTCTCTCAATATTTAAAAATATCAAGGCTTTACAAGTTCTTTCAGAAAATAGAGGAGGAAACATTTCTCAATTCATTCTGCAGGGCTAGTATTAGCTTCATTTCAAAGGCAGACAAAAGACATACCATGAAAATAAAACTACAGACAAGTATCTCTCATAAATATAGATGTTAAAACTCTTCAACAAAATATTAGCATTAAATTCAGCATGTAAAATGGATTACATCATGACTTAGCACAATTCTGGGAAAGCTAAATATACCAGGTTAATAAAATAAAGGATAAAAACCATATGGGCAGCTTAATAGAGACATAAAAACAACTCTGATAAAATGCAAGATTCATTCACAATAAAAACTTACAACAAATTAAGAACAGAAAGGAACTTCTTCTATCTGGTAAGTCTAAGAAAAACCTTAAGCTAACATTGTATCCAATGGAAAAAGACTGAATGCTTTCCCTTTAAGAGTGGGAACAAGGTATTGATAACCACTCTTACAACTTTTACGAACATTCTACCAGAGCTTCTAGTTACTGTAGTCAGGCAAGAAAAAGACATAAAAGCCTTCCAGATTACAAGGCAAGAAGTAAAATTGTCTTTATTTGCAGACAACATGATACTGTATTCAGAAAATCCCAAGAAACCGACACACACACATACATACAAACTACTAGAACTAATAAATTTAGCAAGGTTTCTAGATAAAAGAGCACCATCTAAAAAATCGATTGAATTTTGATAAAGTAACAGCAGACAGCCCAGAACTGAAATTGAAAAAAACGAACAAGTCCACTCACAATAGCATCAAAAAGAATAAAATACTTAGGAATAAATTTAACCAAACAAATATGACTTACACACAGAAAACCATAAAATACTGCTAAGAAAAACTAATATTTTAATTAAATAGAAAGACGTTCAGGTTCATGCAGTGGGAGGTACAATATTATAAAGATGTGAGTACTTTCCAAATTGATCTAGAAATTCAATGCAATTGCCATCAAAATTCCAGCAGGCTTTCTTTTTGCTGGTGATTCTTTTGTCCTTCAAAATTGCACAAGTTAACCTTAAAATTTATATGGAAAGGCAAATGATTCACAATAGTCAAATGATCTTGAAAATGAACAAAACTGGAGCACTTAAACTTCCTGGTTTTAACACTTACTTGAAATCTACCATGCAATCAAGATAGAGTGGTAGTGGCATAAGAAGAGATACAAAAAGAGTCCAGAATAAGCACATTTTATGGTCAATTAATTTCCTAATAAGGTGCCAAGAAAATTTAATGAGAAAACAATAGTCTTTTCAACAAATGGTGCTGGGACAATTGGGTATCCACAGGTTATAAAATAAATATAGATTCTTATAGATTCTCCACAGTCAACGCCCATGGAAGCAGCAGTCAAGAAAGCCAAGATGCATTCTATTGGGAAAATCTGCTGCAAAGGACCTCTTTAAAGTATTCAAAAGCAAGGATGTCACCTTGAAGACTAAAGTACGCCTGACCCAAGCCATGGTATTTTCAACTGCATCATTTACATGCGAATGCTGGACAGTTAACAAAGAACACAGAAGAAGAATTGATCCCTTTGAATAGTGGTGTTGGAGAATACTGAATGTACCATGGACTGCCAAAAGAACCATCAGATCTGTTCTCAAAGAAGTACAACCAGAGTGCTCCTTGGAAGCAAAGATGGCAAGACTGCATCTTACATACTTTGGACATGTTGTCAGGGAACATCAGTCCCTGAGAAAGACATCATGCTTGGTGGAGTGGAAAGTCAGCGAAAAAGAGGAAGACCCTCAATATGATGGACCGACACAGTGGTTGCCACAATGGGCTTCAGCATAAAAACGATGTGGACATGGCACAAGACTGGGCAGCCTTTCATTCTGTTGTTCATAGGGCCACTATGAGTCGGAACCAACTTGACGGCACCTAACAACAACAACATAGATTCTAGAAGTTATATTACACTGCACTGCATTACAGACTCATATTATATGATAATACAATATTATCACTCTCTAAAAGCACTGCAACAGCCCTTCCTCGTGAGAGTTTCAGCAGCCTGATTCCGGTGAATGGATTATTGGCAGGACCATGGACAGCGACAAACATTCAAAATTGCAAGATCAGTTACCACACTCGAGTGGAGTCCAATATTGTGTTTCCTACATGGGTCAAAATCTGACAGGTAACAGATTTGGTTGCTGCCCAGTGCATACATGGCCTTTGTTTATGATGTCAGGTACAGAACCGTTTTTAACGCATTCAAAGCCTTGAATCTAACTTACAACTTTTTTTTTATGAACCTTATTTTTGATGTTATACCTAAGAAAGCTAACTAACTCAAGGTCATTTAGATTTTCTTCCAAAAGCTTTGGAAGTTTTGTTATTATACTGAGGTCTATGATTTACTTTGAAGTAGTTTTTGTGTATTATTGAATTGTATCCTTAAAACTGCCAAGTTGTATAGTATACAAATTAGCTTTTTAAAAAGGTTTAGGAATAAAAATTTAAATATTACAGTATAGAGAAAAAGAGAAAAGTTTCCAACCTTTCCACTAAGGGTCCAGTCATCTGAAAATTCTCCCTCATAGATAGTGTCATCTTCAGAAAGTAAAACTCCATTTCCCTATTGTGAAGAACAAAGCAAAAATCACAACACACAAAATGCAGAATAACTTTTGCATAAATGCAGCCATACCCCTGATGCCTTAAAAAAATCTTAAAAGACAAGAAAAACAGTAATAAGAGGTTTAGAACATTAATAAAAAGACAAAAAAAAAAAGACACACAATGTTTTTTGTAAAAGTCAATAGTAATTACATGCAAACATTCCACTTACCATCATTTTATTAAGGCTAAAGTTGCCTTCATAGTATAATCCAAATTGAGTAACTACCACACCATTCCCTTGACATACATCATCTTGCCACATTCCCATGTATTTTTTCCCCCTGCATAGAAATTTTTCAAAAAAGAAAAAATTATGGCAAACAAAACCGGGGAGAAACTTTCATTTCAGAGCTCTCCACCATCCCCACTAGGGTGGTTCCTTGTCTCCTCATACATGGGACAAAGTGACAGCAAAAGACGTAGAGTAATGTTCTCTAGCATATACTCCAAGTACTTCTTAGATAACTTTAAAATGTATTAACTAAAAAGTAGCAAGAGGCCAAGAATTCACCTCTAAACAATTTTGTTCAAAATGTTAATAGGACGAATCAAACCTATGCCCAATTTTCTCTTATTTAAAAGTTTACTAACTTAAAAAGAAGAGTGAAATGGGACTTACCATACATAAACTAGTCTCATTTTTTACCTACTCAAATGCAGAGAGAACATTACAAAGACAATGCTGTTAAATAATCATAAAGTTTAGTGAAAACAGCAAAATCTTTCAATCTCCTATTATGGAAGGAGTGATAATCAATAACACAAAAAGAGGAGAAATCTTAAAATTAGACAAAACCAATTAAGGAGGCAAAAAACTCCCACTCCTCCCTAAGGTTTAGTTAACTGAATTTAACTAAGCTTGATTCTGGGTTTCTGGTATGGTAACAAGTGTCTGATGTCCTAAGAAAACCCCAACAAAAAGGTGTTTAGATACCGTTCTGTAACCCAAAAGAGAACTCCTATTGGTTTCCCCGTCTTTCATTCTTACTTTCCACAGATTGCACTAAAGGCTTTTCTTTGTGTAACAGAGATTTGGCATCTTCTCTGAGACACTAAAAGCTTTGCATATGAGAAGTTTTAAGGAAACAGCTATCAATGCTAAGTGTAAATGATTCTGATCTTGTAAAGAAATAATCTATTGTTTGGACTATAAAAAAAATGGGTATAATGATACTAAAATCCCTGTTTTCTAGACTCTTTGACAGCTGCAAGGGAGGGGAGGGAGGGAGGGAGGGCAAGAGGGGGAGGGTTTAGTTTAGGTAGTTACTAGAAATCTAGTTGGGAGAAAGCGGTGACAGCACACATTAGGAACAAGAACAACATTAAGTGGACTTCAGCATAACTTGAGTACTCCTTACAACTTAACTCAATACTGCAAGGATAGAGCAGCTGGGGCGGGGGGCGGGGGACCATGCTCTTAGGCGAATTCCAGGCCAATTGGCACAACTAGCGTTTTGCTAAGAGAGCTCTCTGCACCCCACATTGGTGAGTGGCGTCTGGGGTCTTAAAAGCTGCCAAGCTGCCATCTGAGGACACAGCAAATGGTCCCAACTCAGCAGGAACGGATGCTCACCGAGGGCCAAAATGGCATGCGGTAAAGACAACCGAGAAGACAGAGAGACCCACAAGAGTGGGTGCCTACATCGACCTGGGACCGGAAGAACCGGATGGTGCCCGGCCACCACCAGTGATAGCCACGATGCAGCTCACAGAGAGGAGCCTCACTGGCAACACAAGAATTAAAAGAGGTGCATCATGAGATCTCCACTAAAAGACCTCAATTGATGGTCCAGTGGTTTTGGGGTTCCTCTGAGAGCATGGCCCCCGGCCCTGATGCTGCCCGTTCCCATAAATTATAACAAAGGTCTACTCCTTGGACAGGAATGGAATGGACTTGGCAATGCAGAGTAACCATATGTTGGAAGCACTTTATGGTTCTATACATCTATAGGATATCATCTTGCTGACCTCTGGCTGGAGGAAGGGGAGTGGACGGACAGGAGGGGAAAGGAGACTGTTGGGAGGATGAGACATGTATGGAGCAGAGAGGAATAGTGTGCAGTCACCGGACAGGGAGAGCAGTGGAAGCTGCATATAGGGGGGCATGTAAATTTTCATGTGAATGTACATTTTCACTCAGTTATGTTAAATAAAAAAAAAAAAAAATCCCTGTTTTCTTATTTAAAAATTTTTCAATACTGTTAAATTATGACGCACAACTTTTATAAAATTATCACTGCTTTTGGAGAAGTATCGGAACCTTATCCTCATGTCAAGCTTTGAGATTAGAAGCAGAATACCATACCTGGTGATATCATCAAAGACACCATATCCTGATTTCTTATCCATTACCCACTGGCCAATGAACATACTGGGAGAAGAGGAAGTCAGTTTTCCACTTCGCAGAAGCCCGTGACCATGTCGCATGTTATCTTGAAAACAGCCTTCGAACACTTCCCCTGAGGCATAACTGTGGGTAGAAAGAGTGAGTGAAGGTCACAAGCAGCCTCAACTGTGGTTCTCATCTCTGCAACATTGAGGAGATACCAAAACTATGCTCAAATTTCACTGGTAGTTATATTTACTTGTTATACAATTATTTTTAACCAATCAGAAAAAAAAATCCCATTTTTTAATGATGGAGGCTAAGAAGTCAAAGACATGGGCAGTATTTTGCAACGATGTGGAAAAACAATTATGTTGCTGATTCCCTTACTTGGAGAAGAAATGATCAGGGTCTCTGGGAGGGGGAAATAATGGGTTTTGTCTGGAATAAGGTAAGTAATAAAAATAAGATAAATTTATCAGCAAGACATTTCAAAGACTCTGACAAAGCTATGGTTTTATAAGGCTTGTATAACTTAGTAAGAACAAATGTTTTCACCTTACGATAGAGAGGCTGATTTTTAAAAGAAGATTAATATAGTTTCAGCCAATCAAGAGTAAATAAAATTTATTCCTTAGAAATTTTGGCTACACGAACCATTAGGTTTACAGTAGGTTCTTTGAATAAGTTAACACCATTCCAACAATCTTCCCAATGTTATTACCTGTAGATTCCTTGGCCACACATTTTTCCTTCTTTCCAGTGACCCACATAATGATCCTCTTTGTTTAATGTCTTGTTTAGGATTCTATATTCTCCGTACCTGCCAAAGAAAAAGAAAATCAGAGGATGCATTTACAACACATTCACCTTTTGTATGTATATATCAAAAAACATTTTAATAGAGGAAAGAAAAGATTTGCCTATAGGAGGAATGGGCTAAATGGGTCTTGGCTTAAGCTAAACTGTTTGACAAATCTCAGAAGAGCGGGGCGTCAGCCTCACTGAACAAAAAAATTAGGTGTTTTATCCCAAATTCAATGAGAAACAGAAGCTCTATGTCCAGGGCTTATCTCTGCCACTAATTATATGTATCACCTTAGGTAAGTCCAGATATCCAGTTCCCTCATGTACAAAGTGAGGGTGGTAAATCAGATTATCTAAAATCCCTTCTGACTAAAAGACAAAAAAAATCTATTAAAGAAGACTTAGATCACAAGGCAAGATGAGAAGGCAGGAAGACAGCAACTAGATGAATGGACACAGGGAACCCAGATGTGCCCTGTCACATCACTGGGATTGCAACCAAGCCCACAAAATAATTTGGGTCTACATTTTTGAATGAGAAATGAACTTGAACTATAAACTTTCATCTAGAGCACAATCAAACAAATAACTAGTTAACTGAGGAGCAGCACAGACAGCGAGGCAACTGAGCACAAATGGGGAGAGAAAGCTGCCACGGAAAGGAAGCAGAAAAAGCTGTCCTCTGAGTTGACAGTCTTCCCCTAGAGTCAGGGCCCTGCATTCAGAATTCTAGCCCCTAGACCATGGGAAAACAAATTTCTCTCCCATAAAAAACCAAATGAGTAAGAATAAAGGCATCACAAAAGTTTATACTGCCACACACAGAAAAAAAAATTCACCTATCTAATTTATATATTTTTTAATACAGTAAAATAAATTACTTTCCTAACATGATATAAACTACTTCGCTGCCATACAAATTTATCATGTATTCATGTTTAAAAAGCTGTCAAGGTTGTATAAAATGTTATTAGAGTATCATTAAGATAATGTAACACTTGAAAGATATTCCCTTTAACGTATCATAGAAATTAAAGATCACTGAAAACTACTAAACAGGAAATTTTATGTCTCTTTGTGTAAAGGGGCACTATGGTCTCAACAGTCGCATCATCAACATCAGCCAAAGTTTTCAGTCTTCAAATTGAGAAATGGATAGAAAACAGCTCCATCTTATTAACAGAGGGCTATAAAACACACAGTTATCAAGATAATGCGTCTCTTGGTAAATTAGAGCAAGATTCCTCCTTTCTTCATGTTCACACATCTTATAAGTCCTAATACATTGAAAACATTTCAAAAATAAAACAAAAATCTACTCCTTTTGGAAAGTAACTGAACACAAAATGTAATTCATGACTGAACTTGAACTCACAGTCTCTTGTTTTAGACAGTTTCTTACCCATCTTCCAGGCCATCCCTGAACGTGCCAGAATACATCTTTCCATCAGGCCACTTTAAAACCCCTCTGCAACGAGTAAGCAAAGAATGATACATGTCAACTGGTATCTTAGACAGGCAGTACGTCTTCAAGAATCAGTCAGTTCTCCTCACACGTGCATAAGTTTTAGGCATTGTCACCTGCCGTGAGGCTTCCCTGAAAGCCAGCGTCCATTGTAGGTTGCATCCTTTAAGCGGGGATCCTTGTAGAAGGTATACTTGGCGCTGCGTGAAATGGGTGGTTCCTGCCTCTGCACGTTGCTGCCGCTTCCATATGGTGGCAGATCAGATGTTCCCCTCAGTGCCTGATCCACAGCTTGGCTGATAGCCCGCAACCATTTAGTCTAGGAGCAAAAGACACATGTGAATAAGCTTAAAGCAACAACTCATCAAGTACTGTTTGAAGTCCTGTGAGCTTTCCTTGGTGTGAATAGTTTTTCTGTTTCTTAATGCTCTTCCTATTCACTGAAAAACACTGGCTGATTCTTGAAATTTACTATTGTTTGTTTAAAACTAATTAAATAACATTTTTTAAAAATCCTATAGTTTAATGAAGATCTGTGAGATGTCAACATGGATCATTGATTAAATATTAAAAACAATTTTAATTTCTTCTTTATTAACACAAAGGCAGAAATAGTCAGCTTAGAGATGGAAAGAAAATACCACAAGGGACTGACCTTTTCCTGGGGTGTTGATGAAATGAGAGTGAACTGCTCCTCAGGTGTAGTTATCTTTAAGCCGTTCCTAAAAGGTTCCCAAGGTTAAACACCAGGAGACATGACAACGTGTCATTGCAATATCAATCCTCAAATAAAAAAGCTGTTTCAAGGAAGTCCATTATATATAAATACATTCATGTTCTGTGTTTGCTTCCACAGTGGGAGAAGGGACACAGAGTTACTCTGATCTGTGTACATAAAGGCCCACAGGCACAGAGAGGGTGCCCTGTCGTGATCCTCACAATAGGCTACTACGCATCAGAAGGTGAGCCTCCTTACGCACAGAGCTTTCTTCAGATCTAAGGAAAACACATGGGAGTGCATAGGAGTGTGGGCGGAGGGCAAGGTAGGAGAGCTACTTACACACCACCAGCCTCTTCAGAAAGGGGCTCTGCCCACAGCGTGGCCAAAGGGAAAACATGGTGAGTGGAGAACTGAAAGGGAACATGGAGACGCGTCTGAGAAATTCCCCTGGGCCGCAGCTCTCAGTCCACATTCTCTTCACCTTAATTGATGCGGGCCCTGTACTCTGTGCTGCACAAATAACTTGAAATGACTAAACTCTCTTGGGTGCCACCATCTCTGCCATACGGTCTCCACAACCTGGCTCTCACCAGCACCACTGGCCATCTCTGCTCCAAGGACCTCTTCATGTCACTGACACCCGTCCTAAAGCTGCAAACTAAAAAAGCTCCCTGAAATCTAAAATCCAGACCATACTACAAAGACAAGTTATATCTAAACATTCTTTTATTCAAGCTTCAGAGAAGTCACAGTCATTTTTAACATAAATTGGTGATGTAATTAATTAAATTGGCTCAGCACTCCACCTTCCAGGACCTTTTTTCTTTTCCCTGTGTGTGTGAAAACACATATAGCAAACGATATACAATTTCAATAAATTCCACACGTACAATTCAGTGATCTTATTTACCTTCTTCAAGTTGTGCACTCTTTCTCCCTATCACTTTCCAAATTATCCCATGACCATCAGTATACAGCTGGTGCCCCCTAACCATTTCATCTCAACTTCTGAGAGGCTACTGTCAACTTAACCCCACATTCGTAAATCTCTAAAAGAGCACAATGCTCAAGGAGGAGCATTTTTTACTAATTACATATTTTAATTTACATATTTTACTAATTAAGCTAGATCATCATTTGGGTCCAAAGTGGACTTCTGAAAACCATTTTGGTTTGAGGTTTAACATTATCTCAGGACAAAAGTTTTGGGTGCTCATCCAGCCTCAGTGGCTCCAGAAGGCCAGGAATTCTTTTCAGGTTAGGAACCCAGCCTACCTGGGCATGAACCAAGGCATCATTAAACAGAATGAACCAATTCACAGAAAATCTCCCAGCATGCTGCAGTGATAAGGCTCGGTTACTGCTCTCACACAGTAGTCGGCGCTCCGGCTTCCTCAAGGAATCCTGCCATTAACATGAAACACAAAGCCAAGCAATTAAAACTATTTTAACAAGCAACGAGAAAGTGAAAAAGAAACAAATCATACTTAGGGGAGTATGCCAGGCATAGCTTAACTAGAAGTTAAACCTAAATCAAGACAGGATATGAACTCTTCATAAAATTACAGTGTAAGCCCCAAACCAAACCCACTGCCATCAAGTCAACTCACAGTGGCCTTATAGGGCACAGGAGAACTGTACTATATAGAGTTTCCAAGGAAAGCCTAGCAGATTCAAACTGCTGATCTTTTGGTTAGTAGGTGTGGCACTTAACCACGATGCCACCTGGGTTTCCAAAATTACAGCTCAGAGGAGATTAAAAAGAAGACAGGAATAAACTAAAGAAGATGAGTCTTCATAGAAGATTCCTAGAGCTGAGGAAAGGTTGATATTGGAGCACCCACTGCTGTGGTCTTTGGGCATTTTAGAAATGGGATCATTAGAGCATTTATTGCCATGAGCAGTGAGGTACAGACAAAATCCTGGCAGTTACATGGAAATGCCTCCTGTCCACTGCAGTGGTGATCAACTGGCAGTTTACCGTCATTTTTCCAGGAAAGGTCTTCCAGAAGCCTAGGGTGTATTCTGCTTCCTTCCTTTTTCTACCGAGATGAAGAGCAAGAGACTCATAACAGGAACTGGAATCCTGCAGTTTTTGGTATTCTGCAGAAGTCTAGAGGCCAATAATTAAAGAAAAAAAAAAGAAGAATGTAAAACAATTTTCTAGAACCTGTAGCTTCAGTGTGATTGAGATTTGTAGTACTAAGCTTAGGAAGAAAATTCTGCTTAAGAACAGATGTGGTACATGAAAAGGAGCTAGGTAAGGAGAATACTAGTTCCAGAAAGTCTACTGTATACAGACACATGTCAGACAGGGGAATAATTCAGAAGGAAAGAAACAAATGCTGGCAGTTATGAAAAGACCAAGAACTCAGGATACAGCACAAGTTCTCAAATATTTTGACCTCAGAGGCCCTTTATTTTGCTCATGTAAGTTCCATGTGTTAATATTAACAGTGAAAATAGTGAATTCTTTATTAATTCAAGATAAAATAACATTTCAAGTGGTTCCAAAACAACCAAAAACTAGTGATGAAAGTGGCACTGTTTTATATTTTTGTAAATCCCTTTATTATGTGGCTTAAAAGATGGCAGCTGGATACTTGCTTCTGCATTTAATCTGCTATGATATGCTTGCTTGAAAAACATATTGTAAGATACACAGTTAGAAAAGGGAAGAGTATTTAACTGTCGTTTCCAATAATTAGGGATATTCTCTTCTGATAGTATGTGATAAAACTTGAGTGGTAGTTTCTTAAAGGATAGCTACAATGTGGAATCTGAAACTTTATCAGTGAAGTTTTCATATTCTGTTATAATAAAATTCATTGATCATCCTGTACTTTTAACAGATCTTTTATCCATGGATGACTCTGTAAGATCACGGGATGGTCATATGGAAAACATTGCTTCACAGAGTTAATAATCCCATTGTTGATCCATTATATGATACCAGATTGAATTTCATCAGAAGAGTCTTTTAAATATTGGGAAGCTATCAAGCTCACAACAGTAGATACATGTTTTCCAAAATTCTAATTTTTGCCTGAAAGCTCAGATTTTATTACTGGCAGCAAATACTGTCAGTTGTTATCCTCAAAGTGACAGACTCATTTACCCCTTTTGGAGAAAATGTCTGCCAAATCCCCAAATCTGAATAACCATGGTTAACCTGTTGGCTGTTCTCTGAATTTAAAAAAAAGGAGAGGTGGTCAGGAAGTTCAGCTCTCAGCTCCAATGACTGCAGCAGTGTTCTTCCTGGGAGACAGCCACCACTGCGGGACACCACAGAACCGCTTCATGTGTACATCCCACTTCATCATAAGGAATATTAAAAAGACGGGTCATCGATGGTTGAGGTTCAGTAAAATCAATAACTTCTACCGCTTTTCAAAAACATTCTCACGTGAAACTGGCATTTTTATTTTGCTTTCTTAACCAGGAAACCCTGGTGGCATAGCGGTTAATTGCTATTTCTGCTAACCAAAAGGTTAGCAGTTCGAATCCGCCAGGCACTCCTTGGAAACTCTATGTAGCAGTTTGTTCTACTCTGTCCTATCGGGGTGCTGTAACTCAGAATCAACTTACCGGTACTGTTTTCCTTTTTTTTTTTAACTGCAAGTACATGGTGATTAAGAATACAACAACTGTTACTACTACTACTAGTACTAACTAATACTAGTTTGGTGACACTGTGTTGGTTCTTCCTAAGAAGCTAGCAGTTTTACCTACCTTCAGTTTTATATCATCAGTGCAAACATCAACACAGTGAAAAAGGCAAAAACGTCTTAGTATTGTCATGAAGCAGTTCTGGTGGTAGAGTGTTTAAGAGCTCAGCTGCTAACCAAAACATTGGCAGTTCAAATCCACCAGCAGCTCCTTGGAAATCCTATGGGCAGCTGTACTCTGTCTTTTAAAGGACACTATAAGTCACAGTCAACTTAATGGTAAAGTGTTTGGCTTTTGGTTTTTGATATTGTTACAAAAACTTCAGACATCATGAAGCCCCTGAAAGGACCTTAGGAATAAATCCTTAGAGGTCTGTCAGACTATAATTTTAGTAACTGTCACAGACTGAACTGTGTCCCCCCAAAAGTATGTGTACCCATTTGGCTGGGCCATCATTCCCAATATTTTGTAAATTTCCTATGCTATACCTCCTAATCTCTGCCTGCGGCTAATGTTGTTGCTGTTAGGTGCTGTCGAGTCGGTTCCGACTCATAGCGACCCTATGAACAACAGAACAACTGCCCAGTCTTGCACCATGTCCACAGTTGGTTTTATGCTTAAGCCCATTATTGTGACCACTGTGTCAATCTACCTCATTAAGGGTCTTCCTCTTTTTCTCTCATCCTCCACTCTACTAAGCATGATGTCCTTCTCTAGGGACTGATCCTTCCTGACAACATGTCCAAAGTATGTAAGATGCAGTCTTCTCATCTTTGCTTCCAAGAAGCACTCTGGTTGTACTTCTTCCAGAACAGATCGGTTAATTCTTTTGGTGGTCCATGGTCCATTCAACATTCTTCTACAAAACCACAATTCAAAGGCATCAATTCTTCTTCTGTATTCTTTGTTCACTGTCCAGCTTTTGCATGTATATGATGTGACTGAAAATACCATGGCTTGGGTCAGGCACACTTCAGTCTTCAAGGTGACATCCTCATTTTTGAATACTTCAGATTTTCCCAATGCAATGCATCTTTTGCTTTCTTGACTGCTGCTTCCATGGGCGTTGACTGCGGATCCAAGCAAACTGTAATCCTTGACAACCTCAATCCTTTCTCCATCCTGATCTTCATCAGTGTTTCAAATCTTCTTCATTTACAACAAATAAGGTGGCATCATCTGCGTAACGCACATTGTTAATGAGTCATCCTCCAATCCTGATGCCTCGTTCTTCTTCATATAATCCAGTATCTTAGATTATTTTCTTGGCATACAGATTAAAAAGGTATGGTGAAAGGATACAACCCTAGCACTCACCTTTCCTGACTTGCTATGTTCCCTTGTTCTGTTTGCATGACCGCCTCTTGATCCATATACAGATTCCTTAAGAACACAATTAGGTCTTCGGGAATTCCCATTCTCCACAATATTAGACATAATTTAGTATGATCCACACAGTTGAATGCTTTTGCATAGTCAATAAAACACAAGTAAACATCTTGCTGGTATTCTTTGCTTTCAGCCAAGATTGATCTGACATCAGCAATGATATCGCTGGTTCCACATCCTCTTCTGAATCCAGCTTGAATTTCTGGCAGTTCCTTGTCAATATACTGTTGTAGTTGCTTTTGAATGATCTTTAGCAGAATTTTACTTGTGTGTGATATCAATGATATTGTTCGGTAATTTCCACCTTCGGTTGGATCACCTTTCTTTGGAATGGGCATAAATATGGATCTCTTCCAGTCAGCTGGCCAGGTAGCTGTCCTCCAAATTTCTTGGCATACATGAGTGAACACTTCCAGCGCTGCATCTGTTTGTTGAAATATCTCAACTGATATATTCTATCAATTCCTGGAGGCTTGTTTTTTCCCAATGCCTTCAACACAGCTTCGACTTCTTCCTTCAGTACCATTGGTTCCTATCATATGCTACCTCTTTAAATGGCTGAACATCGACTAGTTCTTTCTGGTATAATGACGCTGTGTATTCCTTCCGTCTTGTTTTGATGTTTCACTATTGCAACTCGAGGCTTGACTTTTTTCTTCAGTTCGTTCAGCGTGAGAAATGCAGAACATGTTCTTCCCTTCTGGTTTTCCATTTCCAGCTCTTTGCACATGTCATTATAATATTTTCTTTTGTCTTCTCAAGTTGTTCTCCGAAATCTTCTGTTTAGGTCTTTTACTTCGCCATTCCTTCCTTTTGCTTTAGCTGCCGGACATTCAAGAGCAAGTGGCTAATAGATGGCATGATTATGTTAAAAGAGGATCAGGGTGGGACTGCATCACCTTTGCTAAGGGAGTGTCCCTAGAGTATGGCTTGCACCATCTTTTATCTTTTCCTCTTAGATAAAAAGAGATGGAAGCAAGCAGAGAAGTGGAGACCTCATACTACCAAAACCAGGAGCTGAGCACATCCTTTGGAAGGGACTGGTGTCCCTGTGCCTCAGATGCTTCCAGTCCAGGGGAAGACTAATGACAAGGACCTGCCTCCAGTGCCAGAAGAGAAAGACTTCCCCCTGAGCTGACACCCTGAATTTGGACTTTTAGCTTACTGGACTGTGACAAATAAAATTCCTCTTTAAAGCCACCCACTTCTAGTATTTCTCTTAAGAGTAGTACCAGGTGACCAAGACAGGAATCAACTGCATGGATAAAGTATAACTGCTATGCCATGTGCAGAGTGAAAAAGTGACATCTCATATTCATAGTAATTACACTTCACAATTCCTACAGTAATTCACTCTCATTTTTTCCACTCATTTAAGAAATATTTAACGAGTATCTACTACATACAGAATACTTTTCTGAGTAACCAAAAAAAACCCAAACCCACTGCCATCGATTCTGACTCATAGCAACCCTGGAGGACAGGGTAGAACTGCCCCATAGTTTCCAAGAAGTGTCTGGTGGATCTGAACTATGGGCCTTCTGATTAGCAGCCATAGCACTTAACCCCTTAGAAAAAAAAAGAAAACTAGCAAGGCATAATCTTTGCTTTCTGGGAGCTTTCAACAAGCAGAAAAGACAGAAAAACACACAGCATCCCAGAATGCAGTGGTTTTGTTAACAGGCTACATGCCAGAAAAGACAATACAGTGATTAAGAGAACAGGCTTTAGAGCCAGAGTGCCCTGATTTGATTTCCATCTCTGCCAATTTCAGCTACGCCTCAACTGTCTCATCTGTAAAATGGGGGATACATTGACTCCATCCCCTATACTGTAAATCCTAACTTGTCTGCCTGTAGCTATAATATTACTTGGGAATGGGTTGCCTTTGTTATGTTAATGAAGTAGGATTAGAGTAGGGTATGTCTTGAATAAATCTCTCCAGAAATATAAAAGGAGGTTAAGAAAGCAGAGATCACAGAAGATAAACGCCCTGCTAGAGGAATGTCACCAAGGAACAAGACCAACCAAAAGCTGACACAGAAAGTCGTCCCTTAGAGCTGGCACCCTGAATTCAGACTTCTGGCCTCTACAACTGCAAAAAAAAAAAAGTTTCTTAAAGCCACCCACGTTTGTTATTCTATTACAGGAGCATTAAATAACTAAGACAGAGCTTCACTGTGAAAGTAACTTTTGACTCACACCTTGAAGGCTGACAACGAAGGGAGAAGTTTTAAGGAAGGAAACAGAGGTCTTTCAGTTACTATTGAAACCAGACTAACAAAAAGGCCTACAGAGCACAGCAGAATCAAATGTAGAAAGCCCCCCGTATCAGCTTGTGGGTTACTCCAGAGACTGAAAACTGTCAAGATCAGGAGAAAAATCACACAACTAAACAGATTCTAAACCTATAAGGGACCCTGGAGTCATCATGGCCTCTAGGAGACTTCAGAACAGAAATCACACATTTGGGTAGAGTTGAGAGGTGGATGTCTCAGCTTTAACACGCACTCATATCCTCCTCAAGGTGTGCTGCTTAGGAATCCACCTAATAAATTCTATGCAGAAATGACTAATAAATACTTGAAAAAATCTTATGATCCTGTGATTTCTCATATCATACACTGTACTACAGTAATTCAAACATCTGGCATAAGTATATCATGAATCCAGGCCATACAGTAACTCCACTGTGTTACAGGTATGTGCCAGTATACAGACAAAAGGGCTTTAAAGATCTCTGTGTAACTTGTAATCTCAGGAGGCATTCAATAAGCTTTGATACTGTGGTATGAGCAACACTCATAATAAAGTCTCGCATTAGAGAAGGCTGACAAAGTCTTAAGTAGAAACTGAATTCATAACAAAGAAAATTAGACTTACATATAGTCACAGTTTCTTTGTTTGAAATTTAATTAGACACATACAAACTAATATTAAATTAGCAGAGCTCCGGATTTTGTGCTGGTGATCCAAACTAACAAAATGCTATGATCCTTGCTTTCCCGAGTATCTAAAGAGGATATATACAGGAGCTTACCACTTCAAAACAAGTAGCAAGCTTTAGTAAAACTTTTGCATAATTATGAAGTCGTCTGATTGGCAAGAAAAACAAAGTATTCAGTATCTCCATCAACTGTGTGTTTTCGTCATTCACTTCTGATAAATCTTGCAACAGCTCCTGGTTTTTATTTAGGAAATCACTGCAGGTAGAAAAAGAAAGAGATTCAGTTAGATCATTTTGGTATTGATAATATACATGACACGGAATAGAAAATATTTCACTAGATAGTACCTTTCTCATAGTGCATGTTTTTAAGTGCTAAGAAAGTAGCAGAAGATAAACACAATGAAATGAGCTAGACATAATTTAAAGAACTTCTCTAGCTATAAAATGGGATTTTTGAGTATAAAAAGTAGGAATTAGTAACAATAATAAAAGTAACTACAATACAAACAGTTACTCAGGGAGTTGTGCCTTGTGCTCTTCGGAAATGAACCATGTGTCTCACTCTCAGGGAATAATAGAGGAGACAAGCTAACGTCATTAATGTTAATTTCACAGCCCAAAGTCACAGCAACGAATGACAAAACGAACTGGCCTAATCAGTTATACTGAAAGACAAACAAATCTTGTTGAAACAGCAATGGTTTGAAATGTTAAAATATTTGCAATTTCTGTTTTTTCCTTCAACTGTTGATCATCTCATAAGAGTTTACTACAAGAGAGTAAAAAAAAAAGCTGCAAGAACAAGTGATGCAAGTAACAGGAAACAGGAAAGCAAACAGCATGCAAAGATTTTCATGGAAGCACTTGAAAAGCTTCAAACTGAAGCTAATATTTAGTTCTCACATATTCATTAAGAACATTTCATTGTGAATTTTAATACTGATTGGCAACCCAATGAGACTATGCTCACCAGTTAAATACTTAACACTACTTAGAAATTCTTAAAAGGTTTGTAAAGAACTAAGAGTTAGTGGGCAGAACAGTAATTATTCTCTGCACTCACTGTACAACTTTGTGCCTGGCATGACTCCAAGTGCTTCGGAAACACTGTGCTACAATTCTCTGTGCAAAGCCTTAACTGGGAAAGGTAAGAGTGTGTCATTTCACCATCCCTTAGAAAACTACAGAGAAAAGACACAGCTTCACCCCCAAATTATGAAATATTATCTTAGAAAGATGGGGGGGGTGCTACTTCCAGAAACCAAAGTTTAATGTCACAAATCTTTGTTTTATAATGTAATTGTAAAAGCTCAGAGTGCCCTGGGGAAGCTGGCTGATTTTCATTTGTATTGGACTTGTCCTGATGTTCCTACTCCGCCCTTCTTGTTCAGCCGCTGCGATCAGCTGAGGATACTCAGTTAACCCTATGGAAGTGTTCTGCTGAGAGGCAGAGGTGAGACCAGGTGAACACACATTTCCTTCCAACCATGTTTCTCCTGGATGTTCTGTCCCCAGTCCACAGTGGGCCACAAATGTTCTGGTTCTTGTGAACTCTATCACCTTCCTCAAGTCCTTGCCTATGTCTGTTGTCAAAAGGAGACTTAAGTACACTTTCAGAAAATCTGAAACTAGAGACTCTGTTCAGTATTTTTGGGGGGATTGGGGGAAACGTTTTCTATCTACTAAGGGCGGTACTGTTCTTTCCTTACATAGCTAGGTTTGTGCTTGTTATTCAGATTTTTCTTAAATAAAAATATTGTTTGGCAACCCTTCCACACCCACTGCCAAAAGTATAAGGGAAAGGAAGAAAATTATTAGCACAAAAGTCAGATTATTTGATAATCTCTGAGCAAGGTTCCAGGGGGAGGAGATTATGACTGGAAAAGGTGCTGAGAACATTCTACTTATAATTTAATAATGAATACATGGTTGAGGACACTCATTTTATTATACTTTAAAGTGTAATTATTTGTTCTACCTTCTTTTATATGTATGATATATAGTACAATAAGTTTGTTTAACAAATCTGAAAACATGTTAAAATGATGTAAGACATTTAAAGGTAAAAAGATGAAAAAAAAAGAGCAAGCTTGTTTAAACTTTTCCAGAATTCATAAAAGACATGAATCCGCATTTAGCAGGAATGACAGAGCAGCACTACAGTTAAAACAATGGTAGGAATATTATGCCAATAAACTTGAAAACAATGATGCAATGAACAACTTTCCACACCGTAAATAACTAAAACCATAAGAAGAACAGAGACCCGGACAGATCTATTTATTAAAGAAACTGAATCAGTAGTTTAAAATCCACCTACTGGAATGACCTCCATCAAGGACATTTACTTTTATAAAAGAATTCTCTCAAATCTTCAAAGTACAGATAATCCCTATCTCATATAAACTGTTCCAGAAAATAGAATAAAAGGAAAGTTTCCCAACTCATTTTTTATTTGCTAGCATAATTACCAAAACTGGGTAAGTCCAGAAAAGGAAAATTTCATATTTACATAGATATGAAAATCTTAAATATCAGTAAATTAAAATTAGGAATATATTTACCAAAAAAAAAAAATCATGACCAAATGTATTTATCTTAGGAACTCAAGAATATTTGACATTGAAAAACAAATTCCTATTCAATTTTTAGGAATAGGACTAACATTTTAAATCTGTAAATGACTTCTACCAAAAACTATGGAAATAATCTTAATAGTGGAGTGATACAAGAATTATCTATAAAATAAGAAATAGGATAAGGATTCCATTACCCCTACTATTAAGATAACCCATCATCATTGAGTTCATTCTGGCTCATGGAGACCCTATAGGCTGCAGCACAACTGCCCCACGGAGTTTCCAGGAAACCCTGGTGGCGTAGTTAAGTGCCATGGCTGGCGGCTAACAAAAAGGTCAGCAGTTCGAATCCACCAGCCACTCCTCGGACACTCTATGGGCCAGTTCTACTCTGTCCTATAGGGTCACTGTGAGTTGCAATCAACTGGGCAGCAATGCATTTGGTTTTTTTTTTACAGTTTCCAAGGAGCCTGGTGGACTCAAACTGCTGACCTTTTGCAGCACTGTGCTGTGCAACAGGGTTTGCCTTTTTTAACTATTAAGGTGTAAAGTCAAAACCAACATCACAAAACATTAACACTGCAAAATTTGGGCAGTGGTTGTGTGCCATCAAGTTGATTCCGACTCAGGTGATCCTACAGGACAGAGTAGCATTGCCTCATAGAGTTTCATAAGCTATAAATCCTTACAGGAGCAGACTGCCAGGTCTGGTCTCCAATGGAGCTGCTATGGTCTCGAACTACTAACTTTCTGGTGAGTAGCTGGGCACTTAACCACTGCAACATCAGGAGATATTTCATTAATAAAATAAACATGAATCTTTTTTTAATTGTGATTAAGTGAAAGTATACAATACAAATCAACTTTACATGCCTGCCTATCTGCTGCTCCTTCTGCTGTTCTTGTCCAATGACAGCACACTCCTCCTTTTCACTCTATATACTTTGTAACCTCTAACAATCTCCTGTCCCCTCCTCTCTACCTTCTTCTTTCCCATATAGAAAGAGACCAGTAGGACAGCATCCTATAAACACATAAAGTACCCACACCATATGGTGACACTATGTCGCGGGTGCAGTCCATTTTTGTCCGAAGAACTGACCTCAGTAGTGTTTTCTGGTCAGGGGTAGCAGCAGGTCTAGGCGCCATGCTCCGAGGGGACAAAACTGAATTTCTTTAAATCTAATTTTGTTGCTAGGTTGAAACTTGTTGAGAAACTATACTGTTCAAAATTAATGGTCTCATGTACTGGGCTTTTACACTTATTTTTTATCCAGAAGCTAAATACAGATATTTAATATTTGTGCAACACTTTGCACAGTCCTGCGCACCATAACATGCATCACTTGTTCCTCAAAACAAAACAGAGTGTTTTCACTTTTCAGATGGAAAATACAAAGTTAGGGAAGAAACTTCTCCAACATCTCAGTGACAACAAGTGGTGGGTGGCATTAAAGAAGGACCCAGCTCTTAGGCCTTTTAGTTCAACACTTTTTCTCTACAGTGCTACTTCTAATGATAATCAGGGACCAATATAGCACTTTATCCTTTGTAAGAGTTACTGAAAATCTACATTTTGATTCTTTTGGTAAAGTGACCAAGTCAAAGCTCTCCTTAGTCACTGAGAAACACCATGAAACATGATCTTGGTTATTAGAATGATAAGTGACAGGTATATATTTGCTTACATGGCAGGCTTAGCCAGAAGCTGGAATCCTCCCATAACCAGGAAATTCGTAATAGATGTGCAATACCTTGAGCAAAAATGAAACACATGTATGTTACTGTTAAAATCTCAGTTATTTCCTGTTTTCAAACAAGTACCTGGAACAGATACTTCTTGGTATCTCACTAATGAAGAGTTCACAACTTTTGTGATATCAAATGATTTGCTGACTACAAAGGACTAGAGAGGAAGGCAGGTCATGTGACAATCCCAACAACCAGGAGGAAATCACTGTTTTACTACAGATGATATGAAACAGGAAATTTAAAAAGATGTAAAGATACACTGGAATTTAATTTGTAGATTTTACTTGGTAATTCAATTAACAAACTTGACAAAATATGATTAAGGTCATTAGATTTTTTTTATGTAAAATTTTTCTGCTCTTTACTTCAGGTTTCCCAATGAAGTCATCAGAAAAGAACAGCAGAGCCGGTAAAACACGCTGTAAGAGCTTGAGTGGGACAGCATTCAAAAATCTTCACTAAACGCAGATACGCTGCTAGAGAATAAGCACTGACATACTTCTTTGCGCTATGCACATTTCTTCCATACTCCTGGACTCCAAAATAGAATTGACTCTGAGAAAGAAGCTGTGTTTTACAAATAGAAAAGAGGTTCTAATCAAAAATAGCCCAAGGTACCAAAATAAGAGGATTTTCAGCATAAGGCTTTAAGTATCAGAGAAGAAAAAGAAGTGAAAGAGGGAGAATAAGAGTTAAACAAAAGTCAAAAAATGAAAATTACACCAGTAAAGGCTGAAACTTTCATGCAACAAAAAAAAAACTAGTTTGAAAAAAGTTAGTATCAAATTTACTTCCATTTTTCACGTCTGAAAGACGATGGATTTAAAGACTGAAACCAGGTTATTTCCTTTCAACCTGTGGCTTTAAATATATTCAGTTTTGCTTAGGATTAAAATCACATACATATATGCACAAACATATATAAGTCTGAAAGAAAATACACTAAGAAGATTAATGATGATTATTTCTGGTGGTAGGATTATGGAGGATTTTAAATATTTTTGATTACCTTTGTTTTTATAGCTTTAAAAATACACTGTTATTATTGCTAGCTGCCACCAAATGCATTCTGCCACAGGCGTCAGAGTAGAACTGTGCCATGTATGGTTTTCAAGGCTGGGACCTTGTGGAAGCCCATCACCAAGCTTGTCTTCCAAGAAGCTCCTGGGTAGTTGAGAAGCTGGAGCTAAGAGCTGAGCACTTAACTGTTGGTGCCACCCAGGAATCCAAACATACCTTACTTCTACTGTAAATAATCTAAACGAAATACCAACAGAACAAGAAATCCCTGAGGGGAGATACCATTCACTGGGCCCACGCTGCGGCTGCGGAGCTAGCTATAGTGCCTGGCACACAGTGGCCCATAGTCAGTATTTGATAGCTGGAGGACCAGTGTGAATAAAGAATAAAAGTTGTACTTACATGTCTAAGCATATCCTAATATAAACTAAAGTAACACTTAAATTATGACAGACATCAATCAAGATGTCAAAATACAAATTAAGACAAAGTAAAGAATATTTCTAATTAAGTTTTCAAATATGCTTGGGATTTATTTTTACTTGAAAAATAGGGAGAACCTTGGATAACTAACTTAGGTTTTATTAAGAAAATGTTTATTTTTAAAGTAGTCTGGTCTTTAAAACTTTCATTTACACAACAGTAAATGACAGACATCACAGCAGTCCTATATTTATAACTAGCAGTCTGTCTTGAAATAATTTGCTTACAGTTACCACCTCTTCAGATCTGAGTACAATTAAGAAAACCGTTCTCTGGAAACAGATTTATCGTGGCACATTTTATGTGAATTAAGCACACTAATGTCAGTCACTCTGCTAGAACAGAGAAGAAAATATGAAAATACATTGTTTTTAAACCTTTTCCTTTTTCCCTCGAGAAAACTAAATTTTAGCAATGCAAAACAATAGTTGGCTTTAAGATGAAGATACTGCTTTGCAATTTCTATTACCTTATATCAATCTCCCTAATCTAGTCTCTTCTGATTAAGGAGCTGTTCTCCTTGGCAGAATAACCCTGCAGAGACTGAACATGACACGGGACTGGATACTTGCTCTGTGTAACTATCCAAGAAGAGACTTGAATGCTTCAGAATGACCAAGCTCCTGGCTTCCTTTATCCCATGCAGGAAGCTGCTCAGTGAGGCTCCATGCTGACCAATAAGGTAGCACAGCTTGCTGAATCGGCTTGCCACCTCCTGCAACAGCTGGACTGCAGCTGCAGTGCCCAAATTTTCTGTAACAAAATAATGATGGTGACAATGTAGGCAATGACGACACAAACTAAGGATCTTATAGCACATGAGGCTACTCATCTGAATACTTTATGATCATAAAAATATTTTATATGTCGAAACACAATTTCAACTGTTGTTGTGTGCTACTGAGTCAACTGACACTCACAGCAACCTTGTATGACCCAGAAATCCTGCCCCATGTGGCTTCCTATGTTGCAAATCTTACAGGAGCAGTTTGCCAGGTCTTTTCTCCCATGGAACAGCTGGTGGGTCTCAACCACTAACCTTCTGGTTAGTAGATGAGTGTTTCACCATTGAGCCACCAAGGCTCCTTGTAATCTCAACTATGGAACACTAATAATGACAGTATTAAGGAAAGCAACTTCAGAGATCACAAGGCATGATAGTCTCAGGAGCTGGTTAAATACCTACTCACAAACCAAAAAAAGAAAGCCTAGCCTCTTGTTGTTACATTGATTCCCACTCATAGCAACCCTATCTATAGTTCAGAATAGAACTGATGGATTTACATTGTTGACCTTTTGGTTAACAGCCAAGCTTTTAATCACTGTGGTATCGCAGCTCCTCACATTCACAAAGACCTTATAAAATCTGATTTAGTAGGTTAAGATCTCACGGTGGGTCTTTTGAAAAAAGAAAAAAAGCCCTTCAAGTGAGTCTGATGATCAGTCAAATTTGAGAACACCTGAGATAATTCAATCCTCTCATTCCGAAGGTAAGCAATCTGAAAGCAAGATAAAGGAAGTGAAATACCTAATTTCACACACTGGGACAGTAGCAAGCAGGAATTTGACTCACTTCTGTAGCTACAGCTAGGTTCACATTTTCAACTTTGTGTACTAACTTCTGTTTTACATGCTGTCTGGGCAAGCTCACCCCTCTTCAGTGCACAGAGGTACCTAATAACTAGACTGCCTAGGCCACTCTGAACCTTTACACAGGGCATCCTGAGAGCATTTGCTGCCCTGAGCCCATTCCTGATTTCTAGGACTTCTTTCTGAGTAGTGGGGCCGATGAGTAAACCAGGTAAAACCAACATAGACTCAGGAACCAGAACAGGGAAAACACAGACATCATTTTCCTTTCAGAGTAATCCAAGAAGTATGTGGCTTAGATAGCTGCCTTTCTCTTGCCAAAGTTCTGGGATGTAAGGCCCACCAAAAGAAGAGGAATTTATAGAAAATCTATAACACTGTAAAAGGTAAAACATATTTAAAAATAAAAACAATGTAAACAGTCCCCAACTTACAAGAAATGAATTCAGGATGATCATAAGTTAGTTGTTTAAAAACTAGATGTTCCTCCTTAGAAATAATGAGCTGACCTACTACATAAAGCATTGTCATCCTAATGTGGCTAAACTGGTAGATGAACATGGCAGACTTAAGTACCCAAGTATTAGCCTAAGTAACACAGATCCAGGGGATGTAGGAGGGGGAGTGTGGGAAGAGAACGAAAACTTCCTTGCCCTTGTCTGAGAATAGGGCCCAATCCAGGAAAACTGACCACACAGGTGAAATTCATCTGCAATAGCTTCCTCATTCTGCAGTCCTCTCCTATCTCTTAGCTAACTTCTCCCCAGGTACCGAGTACACCTAGACGGCAGCATCCCAAACCAGGGCTACGTACTCTGTGCTCCATCCCACCTAGAACTACTGTACTCTATTATCTTCTTGCCCCCAATCCCTCTTTGTCGCTGATTTCAGCTAGGAAGAGGAAAAGGAAATTTAATTAATTCATACTAAAGTGTGCTAAGACCTTGAATACTCCAAGAGTTACCCACAATATCAAGAGACTACTTGTAAATCCAAATAAATCTCTACTTGATAGAATTCTAAGAACTGTAACAAAGAAAATAAAAATTCAGGTACCATGTGTTGTTTGGAAGTGTAACTTCAAGGCTTAACTTTCCCAAAGTTGTTGTTTCTTCCGTGCCACAAAATTTCTAAAAGCTCTATTTTCTACATCTCAAGGGTGCCCCTGGCAGAAACAGCTCTAGATATGGCAGGATAACGCACGGTGATTGACAAATTAGAAATTGTTTACAAGTACTAGTTGCTTGTGCACAGAAAGAACGGGGGAAAAAAAAAGAGTCAACTGTAACTCCACAGGCTTTTTTTTAATTCTGATATAGAGAGAATGAGATAAAACAACAGCCCTGATATCTGCAGGCTAAGGGGCTAGAGGTTGCTCTACTCACCTAAACTGAGAAGAGGCCTTAGAATCTGAGATTTGATGTCACTCAGTTTTGAATAGAACCGTCTTTCTGTAGTAGCCAGTTCATGCAGGCTAGCAATATACCCCATAATGTTTTTGTCCACCAAAGTTAGAAAGCTGTCTTTTCCCGCTGTCACTCTGCTTATGTACCCAAGCTGTAACAGGAGAGAAGAAAAAGATTAAAGATAAAACCTAATTTATTAATATCCATTTGGTCACTGACTGAAGCCAACTCACACTACTAGTGAAAGCCAAATGTTAAACAATCAGGAAATTTACCAGCTGATTATTAAGCTACTGGTGACTTGAAATCACCCAGTGAAAAGTATCAAAAAACTGACAACTCTCCCTTTTTTTTTTTGAAGTTGTCTCACTAGCCTACCACTGTTACATAGGCATACTTAGATCCATGTCTATAGCTATACGTACATCTATATTTGAATCATTTATCTCCAAGATGCTTTATTTATCTCACATTACAGTTGTTTGGGTCCACAGACATCCTGGATATACAAAGATCCCAATGACATGGATGTACCTGCCTCAGCCTTCTGTTGGCATCAAATAGGATTAATGAGAGCAGAGAGGATCCCTATACTGCACATGGAGATATCACGGGTCTAGCTGTCCTCTTGCCTCTTACAAGTTTAACAGACAAGTGCTTTTCTTTAAGAAGGGATTTTTATCATTTGCCAGTAGCAGTGGCATCACCATGGCTGGTGTCACCCAGTGAGGTAACTCCTCAAGTCACCTCCCCATGGTAACTACCACAATACTGTAGCTAACACATTGGAAATTTGAGCAGAATCAGTGACTGTCACAGCACTGGCAGCAATGAAACCAACAGCACACACACTTGTAGCAGCTGCAGATGAAACTCGGGATTTGAAGGGTCACTGTTACAGGGTCATAGTGACAGCTCTAACCAGGACATTCGGAGGCTCAAAAGGTAACTTAGCACAGAGTTTCAGGTGGGTAAAGGTGAGTTTATGAAAAATATTTTGGTATAACTACAGTGATCTTTTTGTGTGTGTGTGCAGCTGAAATGCTGCACAAAACTTTAATTAGAAAGTCATTTTGGTGCACCCCCTTCTGACTTTGCCACCTGGCATTGTTCATACTCTGCACAAGTCCCTATTGATGCCGCTGACCAAAATCATTCAGTGTTTGTCTTCACACATCCTTATGACAGCGGGCAGCCAAGCTGCAGACTCCATGAACTATTAGCATCCCATGGTAACCAAAGACACAAATTAGAGCCCTGTCCCTTCCAATCAGGCTATTTCATCCTTTATCTAGATCATGGAATCTTTCCAGAGCAATGTGGAGCCACCAAGCATCACTTAGCAGACTTGGAGTAACCGGCTAGTCCTTGTCCAGTGTAGCCATTACTAAGAAAGATCTTGTCCCGATACATGCACGGCTTACAGTCACAGCCAGAAAACACAAACACAAAAAATGTAAAAAAACAGTGGAAGCTGCATATAGGTGGGCATGTAAATTTATACGGGAATGTACATTTTCACTCAGTCATGTTAAATAAAAAAGAAAAAAAAGTGTAAAAAAACCCTGCAGAACACACTAGCTGTTAATTTCCTTCTCTCCAGTCACTTTGAAGATTATCAGTTAGTGGCAAAATGAAAACCAGAAGTGAGCCAATGATGTAAGTTTATGAAAAAGAGATAAGAAGCAGAGAAGCAAGAAATTCAGATCTACAAGTGAAAAATGAGGGGTCTGACAACAGTACATAAAAGGAAAAGCTAGCGACAGGGGTGCTGCAGGGGAGCCAGAGCAGCTGTGCCCTACAGTGCTCACGACTTTCCACTCCCCGGTAGACACTCAGCTGCTCTACTTCTGTTTTAATTCAACTGAGGGCTACACGAATGCAGTCAGGAAACTTCACTGTGAAACAGGCTTTTTAATAAACGTACGTGAGGGCATCAATTCAGGAAACTGTATAAAGTATGTACTATGGAGGGTACAGCAGTACAGGAGAATGCCTAAAATCCCTACCCTCATGCATCTTGTATTATGGCTATGGGGGGCTGACAATACGTAAATTACACAGCACATTAGATTTGGTAAGTAATATGGAGAAAAATAAAACAGGAAAAGGAATAAGAGTCAAGTCGTCAGAGGTACTTGCTAATAATTAGGCATACATATAAATAATAATAAAAACAGCCTTTCCATGTGTTAGAGAATATGGGCTTTGGAGATCCAATTTCTGTTCACCTTATTACAGGAGAGAAGTACTGGAGTTTTAGTACCACTGGAATTCTCTGGAAGGCTGTCACCTTCTGCAGGTTCCTGTCGACCACTGTAATATAATCCAGGCTGGAAATCTTCTGTATCCACTAAAAACAGGGAGTAATCCTGGCCTGCAGCTACACTCCACACTCCATTTTCACCATTCACCTACAATGACAGCAAGATACCATCTGTTCAAAACGACAGCCATCAGACAAAACTTGACTCCACAAGAACTGAAATGCTAAGCTGCTTAACCAGGCATGGTACAAAGTCAGTCATACTTCAGAGGGCAGAACTTGCCCAGCAGTGCACCCAGTCAAATGCAGAAGAGATGCAGGAATCTCTTGTTCAACTTTTAAATTTAGAAGTAGATTGTTTCTGTAAGAATCTGAAATTCTAGAATTTAAAAGGAAAAAAATCATACGTCTGATTTTTTTATTATTTAGAACTCCCCAGAGGACTCTAAGGGCCTGGAAACTTCTAGAACCCTATCCGGCAGGTAGAACATACTTGGCTGCGTTTGTCCATCCACATTCAGTTGTGTGCACAAAATCAAGATAAGAAGAAAAAAATGAAATACAGCTAAATTCCATTCAGGCCATACTTAACCCTTGAGTGCTAAAACTCAAATCTTTCCACTTGGTGTAACTTGGCTATACCAATTCCTAAGATCTTGAAAATGGCAGGGCCCCTTAGATACTTACCTATGGTCTTCATACTAAACTGTGAAACACTCCTTAGCACTCCTTTTCTATTTTATTTAAATAAATGAACCAAAACAAAAACCAAACCTATTGCCATCAAATCAATTCTGACTTTTAGAGACCTTACAGGACAGAGTAAAACCGCCTGAAAGGTTCTCCAAGGAACAGCTAGTGGATTCAAACTGCTGACCTTCTGGTTAGCAGTCACACTCTTAACCATGGCATCACCAGCGCTCCAAAAAACTGAACAGCAGGGAAGAATTTATCATACACTGTATCTGTCATAAAATATCAACAAATGAATAGTTTACTAATTAAATATTTTACACTAAAAATATTTAAAATTGGAGTTAGAAGTAATAACTGTTCCTTAACATTTAAGAGAAAGAGGCTGATGGTGCAGTGGCTAAGCACTTGGCTGCTACCCGAAAGCGTGGCAGTTCAAGCCCACCAGCCACTCTGCAGGACACTGGTATGGCAGTCTGCTTTGGTAAAGATTACAACCTTGGAAACCCTATAGGGCAGTCCAACTCTGTCCTACAGGACTGATGTGAATTGCAATCTACTCAATTGCAACAGGCTTTAAGAGGAGGAGGTTGGTGTGTGCAGTGGTCAAGCACTCAATTACTAACCAAAAGGTTGGTGGTTCCAATTCACCAGCTGCTTCACAAGAGACAGGTGTGCAGTCTGCTTTTCTAAAGATTATAGCCTTAGAAACTCAATGGGGCAGTTTTACTCTGTCTTATAGGGTACTACGAAGCAGTATCAACTCCACAGAAGTGTGTTTGGTTTGGGGTTTATCCTTATTGAGTCTTTAGTATTCCCAGTGGAGGATGTCATGAAGAAGAGGAGTGGCTATCAGAATCAGAGTACACATGCACAAACTCCACAGTCATTCTGTTATGCCATTATTACCATGTATAATTGTCTCCTACAAAATCCTTGTATATAAGGAGGAAATAGTATTGATGAGAATTTAGTATTTCTTTAAGATGTCTGAGCAGAGAAAAAAGATTGAGAAACACTGACTGTCCTAGAGTTGTTCCAAGGGGACTAGACACTACCAATCTCTTGAACAGCATCACATAGACTAAGTTAAACTCAATTTACATAGAAATGTAACCTGATACTTTTATAAAAGTATAGAAATTTTATACTTCTAGCTCTACTGCAGAAAATGAAAAGGCTCATAAAAAGCTTTTACTACTATGTATGAGGAGCTCTGATGGCACAGTTGTCAAGAGCAAAAAGAAGCTACAACTACTAACCAAAAAGCTGGCAGTTGAAATCCACCAGCCACTCCTTGGAAACCCTATGGGGCAGTCTACTCCGTTCTACAGGATTGCTATGAGTCAGACATGTCTCAACAGCAATAGGTAGAGTACTATTTATGTAAAAACATGGCACTAGGGAATAATGTTGTGTAAAAATCAAACTTAGTGAGAAGTCAAGTAACAGATATTGTTTGGTACTATAAAACTCAGACGTCAATGTAACTGCTAGAAAAATTTACATTCTAAAAGAAAGCACTTTTTTTATCCTTTAACTTTAAAAAAGGATAAAAGAGCTATGACTATTAAACAATAGAGGCTAAGAAGTAAAGAAATATAGTCTAACAAATCAAGAAAAAATATTTAGCAGGAAAACAAATGGCTTCACTTAAAAAAGATTTTGAGACCATCAAGACAAATTAATGTTACACATATATAATTTCCCTCATCTTTTAAAATAAACAAAGAGACACAACAGGTTACAGGTCAGAATTCTGGGTTAAGTTGCTGTAAAAATTATCAAGTTCATAAAGTACCTTTGCAAGACGAGGAACTGTTGTTGGAAAATCAGAATGTCCCAGTTGACCAAAGGTATTGCTACCCCATGAATAAACCTAACAGAAAACCACAGGACAATAGGTAAGAGTTGTGAATCTGATATCATAAGTCAATTCTGAACCTATTATAATTATATATATATATACACAGTTACAAATTACTTATAAAAGATCTTCCAAAAAGGATGTTCTATTTTCACAGCTCACAGTTGGTGATATACGTGAAGCTATAGTGGCCATATTGATCATATTTTTTTGATTAGTCTTGACAAACAGCCATGAAACATTACACAGTTCCACAGTGCACAGAAATCATTCAAGTTCACTATCAAAATGGGTGCTCTGTTCATCAAACATTCTATGAGTTACATGAAATTTACGACGCCCATCATCACCCCACAAGAGAACAAATCAGTGGTTAAACAAAAAATCTGAGACAACCAACTGGTGCTTCAATGAAACACACATTCTGATGAAAACATCACCACCACTCGTCAGAGTGTATGCGAGAATCCATCCCAATTTCTCGCGGAGCACAAGAACTGGGCCTTTTGTCAACCACAATTTGGCAGATTTTGTGTCTGGATATGAAGCTTTACCTTTACAAAATTGCTTTAACCCAAGAACTGAAGTCCAACAACCACAGATTGCACTATACATTTGCTGAGTGGGCCCTGGAGCAACCAGAAGTTGACCCTGTTTTTCGTTGAAAAATCATCTTCAACAACGAGGCCCATTTCTGGATGAATGGCTTTGTTAACAAACAAGACGGTCCCATTTGGAGTGATCAGAATCCAGTGGAGATCCAAGAACACCCACTTAATCCCCAGAAAGTTACCGTTGGGTGTAAATTTTGTTCTGGTGTAATCACTGGCCCATATTTTTTACAAAATGAATGAGGAGAGGCTGTGACTGTCAATGGCAAAAGATATCAGGCAAGGTGAGGTGACTATTTTTGGCCCCATTTGAAAGGTACCAGCAGTAGCCATTTACCTGAAGTTCTTTTCCACACATGATGCCATCAAATATACTTCAAAATAATAAAACAATTGAAACCATATCATTTAAACAACTTGTTTTATTCAAGTTCAAAGACAGGACACCTTTATTGGAAGAGTTTTTACTAGTCTCCTTACTCTTTTAAACAGATATTAAAAAATCCATTTTTAAACAAGACCAGAGACAATGAACAGAGTACTTAAGACACAGAGTTCAAGGGGTGACAGTAACGATAATAAAAATAACTGACATTTTTGGGGTACTGACTAGCCATGCATTTATCATAAGGCTTTCCTTGTATTACATTAATTAATGTTTAATTCTTGCAACAATTTTTTTGTTTTCATTTTTTTTCACAGATAAAGAAACTGGTCCAGAGAGAATAAATACAGGTCACAAACTTGTAAGCGATAGAGCTAAGATTTAATCAGGGAATTATCCTATATTGTCTCTTGCAAAGATGGTGATAGAAAAATAAAGGTAGGTATTTTAAAAAAAAGTAATCATGATTTCTTAATCTGTACACATGAGTGCTAGAGAAGGGCTATAAAGCCTTTTCATCAAGCATGAAGAGTTCCTGTAGGAGAAACCCAGGTATTTATGCTCCACTAGTGACAACACAACACTAGATTACAGTGACTATCTTTAAAATGGCTTTGCTTATTCTGATTATAAAATGCATGATCACTGTGCAAAATTGTGACAATATTAAAAAACTGCTGATGAACTGACCACTCAAAGACTATTACTTTGTTTTGGGAAGACAGACATATATCCTTCCTGAAATTTTAATGTTTATAAGATAGACATAATGTACAAATAAAATGCCATGTGCAAAACAGGAGCAAGCCAAAAATGTTTTGTGACCTGTTTCTCACCCCTTAATGCTATGCACTTACATTTGTATGTGAATAAATACAGATCTACAACATCATTTTTAATAATTACCTAGAATTTCACTGTGGGCATAATTATTATAATCAATTACCATCTCAATCAAACATATTTAATAGTAAGTTCCTTCCCATTACTTTGTATTTAAAAATTTGATATTAAAAATGCTTGAACACATATGTGTGCGTGTACACATGCTATTTCCTAGGTAAAAGGCTCTGACCTACCAACAAACTCCTCCAGAAACGCCTAAGTTACATTCCCACAGGCAAAGTGTATACCATTTTCCCCTATCCTCATGGTCACTGAGCATTAAATGTAAATTTTGCTAGTCTGGTAACTGAGAAAAATATTTCACTGTTGTTTATTTAAACATGTTTGCTAAAATGGTCAACCATCTTTTCATTTGTCACTAGCCATTTCTATTTCTTTTACAAACGGAACAACCTTAAACAAGTTTATTTTTATGTACCAGAGTAGTAAGCTGTTATCTACCACATGTTATAAATACTGTTCTCCCAGTTTGTTATGCATCTTAATTTTATTTGTTGTGGGTTTTTTGTTTTTGTTTTTGTTTTTGCTGTTCAGGACTGCTCAGTTTTTATATAGACAAATACACCATCTTTACTTTCTAATTTCTGGTTTTCATGTTATGGTTGTCTCTATTCTTAAGGTTCTATTAAAAAAACAACCTAACTTAGTTCTAACAAAGGTGAGGATTTATTTTTTAACACCTGCACCTTAGGTGAGTCGATGTAAGCTTATCTTTTTTTTTCCCTGTAAATGAGGCCAATGGTTTCCACAGCATTTACTGAATGCTGTCTTCTTTACCCAACTGATTTGAAATGCCCACTTTTATCATTTACTAAATTCTCATACATATTTGGTTCTGTTTCTAGTCTACAGGCATGTTTCTGTTCTACTGATCTGTTGTAGTTTTATAAACTATTTTATAAGGCTAATCCTCACTCCTCCTTTCTGTTCTTTTTAAGAACTTACCTAATTCACCTCCTATCTCTCAGAATGATTTGGGGATCATTTTGTCAAATTGTAACTATACTGGAATATTTCTGGGATCATACTGAATTTATGGATGTAGAAAGACATGACATTTTGCAGTACTGACTATTACTATCTACCCCAAAAGAGAATCTTTTTCCTTTCATCCAGTTTGCTTTCATGACATTTTAGAAAGGATCTCAAGTTTATGTCTTGTGGGCGCCACATGTCTGCTGTCAAGACTATTCCTATTTCCTATATACTTATGCTATTATTGTGGGCAGATCCCTTCCCTCCACACGTTTTCTGTTTTATTGCAAGTACTTGCCAGTAATTTGTGTATGTTTATTTTCTAACTGACCCCTTATCATTTTTAAGCTTTCAAGTTGATTCAGCACATTAATCACAGTAAATTCTCCTTTTATTTTCCAATATTTACATTTTTTTCAGTGGGCTATTTCAGTTTCTTGGCTAACCTAGTATGTGAAATTCAAAATAAAATTATATCTCTAAAGGGCTTAGAATCTTTTATTGGCTTTCCAAAAAGATAAAGCAAGTTGTCGGGAATCCTTATGTGAAGATATTTAAGAATAACTTAAAACGACTAATTTTTTTTTTTAGGTTTCATATAAGCATGGTTTAAATGATTCTGGAGGTCACTTTGAGGTCCCAGAATTTTCAAAGAAAAGTGTCTTTCATTTTCTTTTTTTTTCCCTTAACATCTGAATTATGGATTTTCTTCATCTAAGAATAAAAATTCACTAACATGTTTTAAAACTTCTTACCAGGCTGCCTTTCAGGAAATTAAGACCAACACTCAACAGTCTGCCTCTTACCTGGGATTTCGCTGTTAGTGCGAGAGAATGGCAGCCTCCTGCCTCCAGAGAGATTACTTCTTTACCATCCAGAAATTTTACACACAGTGGCTGAAGCCTTAAAGAAAAACAAACACACTCATATAAACTCAAAAAAAGTATTCCTAACATGAATCATAGCCTTTCTCAAATTTTAGAATAACTTCTTTCAAGTAAAACTAAACATGACAAAAGAAAAAAAGTAAAATTACTGCATATATGCACAATCTACTCCTTAATACTCTAAGTAATTTTGAGATGTTTTTAATTTGATCTCCATCAATCACTAGTTAACCCCATTAATCCAAACTTGTTAAGAACCATAAAACTTACTGCCCTAAGATAAAATCTTAAACCTTTAAACCAAAAATACACCACAAAGTCTTCTTAAAACCAAACTACAGTTTGGCTTGACTAGTAAAGAACATTTGTCTTGAGCACTGTGCTCCTCTAAGGTCTGTCTCTGAGCTTTGAGGCACCCTGGTGGCACCATGGTCAAGGGCCTTTGGCCAACCCAAAGGTCTGCAGTTCAAACTCACCAGCTACTCTGCGGGAGAAAGATGTGGCAGTCTGCTTTTGTGAAGATTTACAGCTATGGATATTCCATGGGGCAGGTTTATCCTCTCCCTAAAGGGTTTTTATGAGTTGGAATTGACTCAACAGCAGCTGGTTTATTGGTTTTTGTGACAATACACTGACAAAAGCAACTCAAAAGATTACATAGGGATCTGAGAGGGCAATGAGTTTATGTAAACGGAGGAGGGACTCACAAAAGGAGGGGGAGAATGGTTGTGCAACTCAAAGAATATAATCAATCTCACTGTATTATGTCTGTGTAGAGATGGTTAAGTTGGTGTATGTTTTGCTGCTGTGTATACTCTCAACAATACCAAAAATAAATTACATTAAAAATCAAAACTATATATGACACACTATCACACAGAGTAATCTTAGGACATAATAAAATGTAATCACAGAGGGGAATTAAGATTTTTTTTTTAATAGTTGCCTTCACCCTGCTAAGAACAGAGACATTTGTATTATCTTGCTGCTTGAGATAACAGATCCATTGGCATATCTTCAAAATCCACAAATATCTAACAGTGTTCCTCTACTGTGCAATTGGCCTCATAGTGACCCCCGTGAGTCAGAGGATAACTGTGCTCCATGTGGTTTTCGGTGGCTGATTTTTCAGAAGTAGATCCCCAGGGCTTTCTTCCAAGATGATGTTGGGTAGACCTGAACCTCCAACCTTTTGGTTAGGAGCTCAGTGTGTTAACCATTTGTACCACCCAGGGGGCAGTACATAGACAGACAGTTTAATGTCTCAGTTATTCCAGCAGTGGCAGAGACATACACTCATGGTAAGAACCTGTTGGCTCTTTTTAAGTTTTCTGGAGAAAAACACACTAGTTTATGCATTGTTGGCTCTTTTTTATAAATGATAAATCTGCAACATTCCAGGGCACCAATGCAACAAATCTTAGCCCCAACACCCCCCTTTTGTATACCAAGATGAATATGCATCAACAAAGAGAGGGAGAGGTTCTCCACGGACGCTTAAGTCCTTTACCATCAGGAACAAAATCAAGATTAAGGTGAAAGGTTTTTATCAGAATTAATGACACATAATAATCAGTAGTCTTAAAGGGGCCAGATTTCCTCTCTGAGGGAAAGGAGACCGAGAGACTCCTACAGACTCTCTCCTGTTAGAGTTCAGTGACAGGACAGCAGTTAAGCAAACCAGTTGCTTTGAGCAAACACAGGTAGCACTCACCTAGGCAGAACATCACCATGCCCCAGCTGCCCTTCCTTCCCTTTGCCCCACGTCCACACCTCTGTTCTCAGAGAAGGAAGGAGGGCATCTGCCTCCCCACTGTATGTGGGGGTCAGAACCACTGTCCGCGTTTTAACACGTGCAGCCTTTCTCAAGAGCCTGGGGGATACTGAGAACAAATGGGGTAGGACAGGGAGTGAGAGAAGAAGAGATCACCGATAAACTGTTGATTTTCGAAGTGATACACTAACACTGTAGCTGTAAAAACATGACTTAGCCCATTACAGTCTATATTCCTATCACTTTCCCTGTAGAAACTCACACATGTTAGCGTGCTGAAGGCACTGACAAGTCCTGCAATGAAAAATTCTGTTTAAATTTATTTAACCCAGTTCTCCTTCCAAACATTCAGCTACAGAATCCTTTCTTACATAACATCTATTAATATTCTGTGGACTTGCATTTTAAAGAATATACTTAACAAAATACAACATTAAGAATAACATTTTTCCCATTTCAAAGCAAAGTTAAAAGTAAGTCTTTCCAAGCCAATGCCTAAGTTCAAATACATTACAGATAATTGCAATAAAGGATTCACTTAAATATAAAATTAAAGAATGTCTATGCTAGGTAAAAGATTATAAAAGGGAAGAACTAAGAGACAAACATTTGTATATGCCTGCACATTTCAGATTCTTTCACAGACAGCTTAAATAATCTTTTTTCTGTTTATCTTTTTTAAATTCTTTTTTTAAAATTATGATTGAGTGAAATAATCTTTTAAAAAGAATGTTGTTATCTTCTCTTCACAGTGTCAAAATTTTAACAACAGTTTACAACACTATGTAAAAGTTACATATCAATTCGGTGGGAGTGCATGTTTTAAAGAAAATCATGAAATGTCACTAAGTGTAGACTTAGTCAACGAGTCAGGAGAAAGTGTTCATCAGTGCCTAAAATCAGCATTTTTTCTGGTGAGTGTACTGTTCATTTATGTGCACAGAAGATCAAAAAAAACCCAGCTGATGTTTCCTCAAGGGTGTATTCCAGATAACTTTAAAAGAGAGAAGGAAAGAGTACATGTGAAATTTCCCCAGAGACATTTTCAGGTTACTAAGCTTAACCTTAGTAAGTAAGTCTTAATATGGCTGCATATTTCATATGGTTTAATGATAGGACAAAAATCAGTATTCTCCAGTTGTTGTTCAAGGAGATCTCAAACATATTTAAAATGCTAAGGGACACTTTGGAGCAACAATGTTTGGGTACAAGATTCTTCTTCATACTTAACAACACACATGGGCTTTCTCATATATCATGTATGTATGTATGTATACACACAAATAAATCACGATTAGCTAAGGGTTTTATTTGCACAGACACAAATCTAGTGGCAAAGAGAATCAGAAGGCAGACGAGAAGCATGCAAGGGCACAAGACAGCACAGTGAGAAAGACAAGTGTAGGGAACAGGAGTACAGCAGGATAGGTAAGTCTTAATCCAGTCTAGGATTCAGACCCTGGGAGTTTTGCACTAAATGGTGTAAACCAAGAGATGGTAACCTGTAGCCCATGGATCAAACACAGCTCACTAGCTATTTCTGTAAATAGTTTCATTGGAACATAGCCTTGCTCACTTGCTTATATATTGTTGATGGCAGCTTTCCCACTTTAATAGCATAGCTGAGCAGACTGTGCAGAGACTGTATGGCCTACAAATCCAAAAATACTTCTTTCTGAACCTTTACAGAAGAAGTCTGTCAGTTTCTAGTCTAGTCCAGTACTTCTCTAATGTGCATACCAACTGCCTGGGGATCTTGTTATAACGCATATTCTGATTCAGGATGCCTGGGGAACCCTCTGAGATCTAAATTTCTAACAAGTTCCCAGATGCTGGTGCTGCTAACTGATTTGCAGACCACCTTTGAGACGCAAAGGTCTAGATGATGAAGACTGCTGAACTGATTAAGAAATGTAGAAGAACCCATTGTGTAACACTCTGCATACTCTAAAAAGTTTATTGATAATGGTTTCAAAACTTAATACTTTTCTTTTTTTATTATGATTGAATGAAAATGTACATTCCCATACAAATTTGCACGCCTACCTATATGCAGCTCCCACTGCTCTGCCTGCCTGGTGACAGCACACTCTTCCTCTCTGCTCCATACATGTCTTATCCTCCCAACAATCTCCTATCCCCTCCTCTCCACCCACTCCTCTTCTTCCAGTAAGAGGTCAGCTGGATGACATCCTACAGATGCACAGAACCATAAAGGGCACACATGATATGGTCACTCTGTGTCGTGAAGTCCAATACATTCCCATCTGAGAGTTGACCTTCACCATGATTTCTGGACAGAGTCAGCATCAGGGCCAGAGGCCATGCTCCCAGGGGAACCCCGAGGCCTATGGACCATCAACTGCGGTCTTCTAATGGAGATCTCAGGGTGCACCCCTTTTTATTCTTGTGCTGCCTGAGAGACTCAACTTCGTGAGCTCCATCATGGCTATCACTGGTGGTGGCTGGGCACCACCCGGTTCTTCTGGTCACAAGTTGATGTAGTCATCCACTCACGTGGGTCTCTCTTGCAAAACTGAACACTTTTCTTATGGAAACATAAAAATAAGTTATGTAGGGATGCTAGAAGTACCTCCTCTTTCAGGCCAAGTAAAATTCCTCACTTACCCAACAACAGCCACTTATCTATAAACCTCATCTATCTGGAGGATAGGCCCCAACTAGAAAATTCCAGAACAATAAAATAAAATGCAGAAGGAGAAGCAGACATCAAGGAAACATTATGTTCTGTAGTTATTTCTAAAGCAGAGAAATAGATAACTTCCCTTTAAAACCACTCAGATGCCAAAATTAAATAAAATTTGATATTTAAATAAGTCAGCTTTAGTAATTAGGAAAGCCAATTATAACATAATAGAGCCTGGAATGTCAGCATCCAATTCGTTATTCCCTTACCTTGTGACAACAACCCAGGGAGAGAGAGTCTTCGGCTGCCACCCTCTGACTCCTCTTCTCTGATGTCCACGAGACTTGAGCTTTTCTTTCCTTGCATTGATTCTTGCTTAACCTGTTCTTCTCGGCTATCTTTCAGGCCTTCTGGGCCCACGGAAGCACTGCCTGCCTGAGCCCCAGCTTCACAGGGAGCTGGGCTATAAAAGTTCATCACTTTTTTAAGAGATAAGGCCCCAGCCTCATACGTAGCAGCCACTCTCACACCAACAGCAGATGCACAAGAGACCACTAAGCTGTTCAGGGCTGAGGCGCTTGTGGTTGGCGGGCTGTGAAGATTAGGAACTGCTTCTTCTACAAGAGGCTAAAACATACACACATAGAAAAGTATATATACAAATATTACCCCTTATGCAGCAATCAGCAAAGAGAAACTGTAACACCCATCATTATTTGCATACTTAATAAATTTAAAACAACAGAGGAAGGCTTTAAGATGGAAAGCTACCCTCGCTGGATTGTGAACTTAACACATTAGGCATGAGTACTTAAAATACAGTTCCTTACCAAGTACTTCCCTTTGGGTGTCCTGTTTTTCCATGAGGTTTAAAAATAAATTCCAGCTGCCCTCATAAAATTAATCACAGTGGAAGGGGAAAAAGAAGGGTCACAAAGACTGCCTTTCGCATAAGTCGCACAGTGGCAGCGCTGGGAAACAGACTAAAAAGACATATGTTTTATTCCCGATCACTTTTAGGATACATGTATATAGACGTATACTATATACATAGTATATAGATATATAGATGTATACTAAGAGACATCAAACAAATTCAGATTTTAAGAAGAAGCTTTTCCTAAAATGTTTGATAAATGGTAATTCAGTGCAACAAATATAGGCAGAAAAGTAAGTTAACTGCTGACTTATCAGCCGTAAATTATGTTCTTAAATTCAAGTCCTTCTGCTGCTGTCTCATCAACTTGGGGGTAAAGTAAACTGCAGGATTACCTTTGCTCTCACTACCACAGAGGGCAAATGTGGTGGGTTAATAATTAGACATCTATAACCAAATAGTTCATTTTCAGTATGATTCACAGGTGTATTTGAAAATCAAACTAAAAGTCTCCAATATTTTTGTAAAAAGCTTGTTGAAATTTAGTCCAACCTATCAAATACCACTGTTTACTAAAAAGGAATGTTGCTAAATCTACCTACTAAACACAAGAAAGCTTTGGGCATATCATCATAGAGCATGATAAAAAATTTGCTCCTTACTCTATCCCCAGAAGTACATATATATACTCCTTCATTTGTTCTGTTATTAGAAAACAAACAAAAAAATTTGACACTGGCTTTTCATTTCCTCACGACAAATAATTGCTGGTATCTAACACAGTGTATGGCACATAGTAGGTACTCAACACATTTTGTTGGATTAAACACTAAATTCAAAAGAGCTATTGCTGTGCAAATGAAGGTATCTGGAATTAAAATTCTCAATAAAATAACACAAACCACAGAAAACAAAAGGCAAATGACAAAAATAAATACCTGATTGGCAATAGATACAGTCCCCACATCTTGCTGAGAACTATCATCATTTCCGCCCTTTGTTTACAAGAGCTTATGACGGAAGTATTGATGGGTGGCTATTTTAAGGGGTTCTGACCATTAGCTGGGAGGAAAGTCACAAAACTTTACCATATATAAACATTCCATTATTCTTCAAAGTGACTCCTACTTTATTATTTTTAAAGATACAGGACCAGTAATTTTGATAAGAGACACAATTTTAGGAGTCCCAAACAACAGTCAAGTTCAAAGTGAAGTATATATCCTATCACAAATATTGGTTTATTTCATAAAACTGTGTGAAATTTTTGGCTTATTTCACAATAGTGAGATACCTTTTCAGTAGTATCTGGCCAAAAGAGAAAATATCAAAAAAAATTGTCTAAACAACATAAGTTTCTAACAAATGGGCTATATGACTGAGAAATGAGTTACAAAAAAACAACTGAATTTAACATAAACATGCACACTACCAAAACTAGCATAGGAAAAAAAAAATTAACAAAATTAACCCAAAGGGAAACAATTTCAATACCAGTAATGTAATAATCAAATAAGCTACACAATAAACTACTAATCTGAAAATCAATCAACTTTTAAAAAGACAGTCCGACTCTTTTATAACCATGCATAAATCTAGGAACTTTCTACATGCATTCCTATTAAATCACCTTTGTTTTGTTTAGACAGTCATAATGCCTTCCATGAAATACAATGCCTTTCTTCAAATAACAGGAGAAAGATGTACCAGTAACTTCTGTAAAGATTACAGCCTTGGAAACCCTATGAGGCAGTTCTGTGCTGTCCTGGAGCTGCTTTAAGTTGCAGTGGGTCTGGGGATTCCTCAAATAGCTTATTCTCAATTCTGTATACATATATACATACATAAGCAAATATCCACATGGTTCAATGAGTGGACGGTGAAACAAAAACTACCTGGTAAGAGTCAATGATAGAAATAAAGAATCTGGAAGCTGTGTGGTTTCAAAACCCTAGGGAAGAGCACCCTCAAAACAGTTCTTTTATGCTTAGATGATTTTGTTTTATTTTGTTTTCTTGAAGAGCTTTGGTAACAGCAAAACTGAAGGGTTATCCTAAAGAACTATTGTTTCACATTAATTTGTTTTAAGCAAGCAGACTTTTCTATATGCTCCAGTTAAATCGTTTTTTTCTTCCATTTCATAACAAGTTTCAAAATGACAATAGTTTGAGGAAGATAAAAAATATTATCCACCTACTTCAAAGAAAAAGCACAATAAGAAACACAACTGTTAACTGAATAAAATTCAAAAAGTATGTAATTCAGTTTTTTAACTCTGCCCACAATTGATAACGACCTTCCTTGATAAAGAGGGAAAGCAAAATCCATTTTAGAGCTCTCTACAGAATTCTAAAAAGTGGTATAAATACAGGTCAGAAGAATCTTTGTGAATATAGTTATGTTAGATTATACTGTTCAAGAACCCATCAAAATTCACTATTTTAGTCATGGGGGAGAGGTCCTAGGAAGAAACACAAAGACACACACACACGTGAAACGCATGCACATGCACCACACGCACATACATATACACGCAAGGTCTGACAATTAGGTCCATGAGCTTAATTACTCTAAGTAATACATACCTCACTGCTGAATATCACTATGGTCACCCTCAATGCATTCCCTTTGGGAAGCTATACACCAATGCCAGCACCTAGTCCACCATCAAAACAATTTTGGAACTCTTTCTGGGACGGCCATTGTGCATGGTGGCATGGTAGCAAGTTCGCAAGCCTACCTGCATAGTTGTCTGTGAGGGAGCTTTTAGCCAGTCACCAAATAACAGCACTGGCACACCTCTCCCACTCAACTGATCTGGCCCTCAGTGGCTTTTTTCTTTAGCCAGAGATAAAAGAAATATTGTAAGTAAGACATCTTGATGACGTTCAGGACATCCAGGGTAATACAACAGCTCCGATGGCCATTCCAGAAAAAGAGTTCCAAAATTGTTTTGAAGGTCAGACTAGCAGCTTCCTAAGGGGAGTACTTCCAAGGTGACTGTAGTGATACTCAGCAATGAGGTATGTAGCACTTTTTCTAGGATGAGTTTGTGAACTTAATTGCTAGACCTTGTATACATGGTTTTGCTACTTAGAAAACAAGCCCAGCATGACATAAGGGCCAGAACTAAGCCCATGAATCAAGGCTATTTCTTTATCTAGGGTTGCATCATAAAACAAAATTATAGTCAAACTAAAAAACAAAAATAAATGTTACCAAGCCTGAAGTATTTTAAACTTTCTAAATGAAAACTCCTATGGTTCAATTCCAGGGACACCTTTATGTTATAACATTCAGCGGGTACCTGACATGGCACTGGCTTTGTACCGTTTTCTGCGTCCTCTCTTACTGAATGATCTGAGAGTTTCTGCAAGTGTTCGTTCGCTGTCTGGGTGTCAGCATATGATGGTGTATTTCTGTCAGAAGAAAGTTCCGTTCTTCCCATGGCGTCTTGCTGAGATGACCTGGCATCGTCACTCACGGTCTGGACATCTCTGACATTCAGTTCAGCAGCAACAGGCAGAGTGTTTTCTCCTCGAGTGTCCTCAAACACTTCCCCCTGACTACTGAAGGGTTCCAGAGGAGAGGGCGTAATGGCAGTGCTGGCATGGTCTGCTGCCTGGGATTCTGACAGTGTCACCCCTAGCGGGCAGCAATGACTGTCTGATATAATCACATGGTCCTCTTTGTCCGTCATGGTAATTAAGAGCTGGCTGCACTGGCTGCATCTCTCTGGGACGGGCTTCAGGTCCTGGGAAGGGAGGCACTGTACGAGTGCTAAGCTGTGGAAGGCCCCACAGGCCACCTGGAGCACTACTCGCCCAGCAAGATGTTCTATTCTTTGTGGCTTTGTCACGGGGAAGGTAGTGGTAATGAGGCCCAGCTGACAACCAGTACCCCATGCCCAAACCTCTCTGCTTATTGACAACGCCAGAGTGTGCTCCTCACCGCAGGCCAACTGCAGAATCCTGACTGCCAACAAAGGACTGGTCTCCGAATCGGAAATGCTGACAGGGTTCGGCTCTGCAACGTACTGCTGGTTGGCTACGGCACACTGGCCAGCAGAATTCTCCCCCCACATGTACACCGTGCCACTTTCCGTCACTGCCCCACTGTGGAAACTCCCTGTTGCCACGGTAACAACATATTGCCCAGCCAGGGCATTTTCTAGAATGGGGCTACTCAGAGAAATCTCCGCTGGTTCACGTTTCCAGGGAAGAGTCCCAAAGCTGTACACTTCACCGTCTGAAGGTTAAAAAAAAAGAGAGAGAGAGAGAGAGAGCTTAGTGAATTAACAGAATCGTTATTAGCAAACTCAAAGTCCTCTCTGGGTTTAACATAATACATTTTTCCTTTAAATTTTCAAAAGCCTAGTTGTAAGGATTTGATCTAAGTATACAATATTTCACATTTATTTATCTCTTAACAAATGGCTATTAGCTTTCTGAGTTACAGAAAGAATTCCTACAAATTGGCAGGAAGTTATTTTCGAATGAAGAGTATTACTCCTGTCCTTCAGCCTCCTTTATCTCCTAGCACTGATCCCCTACAACCAGCTATCATCACAGGTGATCTGTTGTTGTTGTTGCTGCTGCTGTGAATAATACACAACAAAACATACACCAATTCCATTGTTCCTACATGTACAGTTCAGTGACACTGATTACATTCTTTGAGTTGTGTAACTGCTCAGCAGCAGTTCTCTTCTGAATGGTTCTTCCTTCCCTTTACATAAGCTCACTGTCCCCTGAAGGTTCCTTCGTAATTTTTTGAGTTGCTTTCTCATTTTGATCCCATGTGGATAGTTGTAAAGAGCATAACGCTTAAGCAGACACTTCTACTAGTTAAGATAAACTGTTGTTTCTATAGAAGTAAATTCCAAGTGCTCAAAGATAAAATAATGATCATGTCAAGATAAAAAGAGAAGATAAAGTAGGCCCATTAGCCTGTAATATCCATAACATTCAGTACTGCTGAACAAGTCAGAGCAGCAGAAAATTATGCAATAGCGAAAGAATGTTAGGACATTCACTCTGGCCAAACCTAAGAGATTAGCTTTAGGCCTCCAGGTTGTATAGAAAACTCCAGTGTTAGCAAGATGTGGCTAGTGTCACATCCTGTACCATATATAACATTTTTAAATGTTACTGTTTCAACCTTATGTAAAACATTGCCTTACTGAGGTGAGATTTGTTTAAAAAGTAAATCATCACAACAAAATAAACCAAGCAAAAAAACAAATGAAGCTGTCAGGGTGATAGGCTAGTATTAAAATTAAAAGGACAGGGGTCAGTGAGTTGGCCATGCCAGCAAACTGTTTACCGAAGCAAATTCAGTGTGGCTAAATGATGATAATCTGCTTGGAACCAGGTATGCTGCCAAGTCTTCACTGTCCTGCATCACTGCGTGAGCTCAGCTGCATGGACGCATGATCTAGGCTGGCTAAAACCTCAAATGAAACAAAGATTTGTCCACTGGTTTTGGAATAAACTGAACCAAGCCCCCTGACCCTTTTCCCATACAGAAGATGAAATTCTTGCAACAGACCTAACTTTCAAAACAAATAAAAAAACTAATGAAGGACTCTTTATTTACCCACTCCCCGAGGCAGCAATTTAGTGGATTATCAAAAAAGGCAAGCTTTATCTTCAGCCTATTATACATGGTAGATTTATTTCTATATTTACATTAACTTACAACACCTGTGCAAGGAAAACACGGTAATAGCCAAAGAGAAGATAGCTCCTTTTACTTGGGAATTCCTAGCTTGGATAAATCAAAAAAATAAGCTCACTGGCTAACATTTAAAAAAATTTTCCCCCAAGTGATATAACAATCTACTTGCAACAGCTGCTCAACTCTTTCATTTGCTATTATTCCAAATATCAACCAAACCTAGTGACATCAAGTTGATTCTGACTCGCAGGGTTTCCGAGGCTGTCTCTGCAGAAGTGGACTCCCTCACAGCCACTGGTGGTTTCAAACTGCCAACCTACTGGTTAGCAGTGGATCACTGTAACTACTGCACACCAGAGCTCCGTACTATTCCATTAGTGACAGCAATATTAAAAAACAAGACAAAACAAAAAGATATTTAGATAGCCCTCCTCCTTCTCTTAATTAGAGTATATCAGAACTAGTGACTTAACGAAGTGTTCTCATTGAATTATCAGCTAATAGTCAAATCTGAATAGAGCAAAAACCTTGAAAATGTCTAGCATCCCATCAGCACCATTTCCTTACCTATCAGAAAAGATAGCACTGGAGGAAGATCCTCTACCACCTTAGACTATACCCTTGGCTGGGGTGGGATTTTTTGTAACTTTGACAATTAAAACCAGTACACTGCTTGGAAGAGCAATGATGGGCTCTTTATATACACAACCAAACCAAAAACAAACCCAGTGCCATCAAGTTGATTACAACTCCTAGTGAATCTGTAAGACAGAGCAGAATTGCCCCAAAGAGTTTCTAAAGAGTGCCTGGCAGACTTCAACTGCCAACCTTTTGGTCAACAGATATAGTCTTAACCACTATGCCATCAGGGTTTCCATTTGTACACAGACACACACACACACACACACACACACACAAGGATGGGCAATTAAGTTCATGAACTCATCCTATAAAAAGCGCTACATACCTGACTGCTGAATATCACTACAATCACCTTCCGAAGCAATTTTGGAACTCTTTTTCTGCAATGTCCATTAGGAATGTTGTCAGACAAGGTCTGACAATTAACTTCATGAACTCATCACAGCAAAAGTGCTGGGTGCATGGATTCCCCATGGGAGTACTTTGAAGGTGACTGCAGTAATGAGGCACATAGCACTTTTTCTAGGATGAGTTCATACACTTAATTGGCAGATCTTGTATGATGACAGATCTGATGAACATTCCAGAAAAAGAGTTCCAAAATTGCTCTGAGGGGTGGACTAGACACTGGCATTGGAGTACAGCTTGCCAAGGGGAGTACTCTGAAGGTGACTGTAGTGATATTTAGCAATGAAGTAGGTGTGTAGCACTTTTTCTAGGACACATTTGCAAACTTAAGTGTCAGGCCTCATATATACAGTTTCCCCTTGCTGCTGCAGTCCATTAGATATGATTCTAGATTTCAAGAACATGCTCCTAAAGGGTTTCCAGATTATCTTACTAATAGTCTGAAGAAGACTAATAAAACTATAATGATGGAATTGCACTTACATATGCTTGAGAACTATACATTTGAAACTCATAGTGCTAGTATTAAATACTGTTCATATTTTTTATAAGTCTTTTTCCAAATTCTTGTCTAATATAACGATATACATTATTATGATAAAAGCAGAGTAAAGAAAGAGAGATTGGACAGGTGGCCATGTTTATGCTATAAAACTAACATGGCTGGATTCAAGATCTGTTTCCTAAAATTTGTCTTCCCTTACTTCCCAGAAGGAAAATACTATAGTATCATAATACTTACTGTACACTTGTAGAGCTGAAAGTTATAAATTAGCTAAGCTGATAGTCCTGGCCAAGTAAAATTTACCATGACTGAGTTAATAAAATGCCATCAAGATTAAACTCAATTCTCTACATAAATTGTGACATATAATTCTATCTGGTACAGATATGTAGACTTTATAATATGCTCTTGTGAGCTGCTACTGATGCCTAATGAAAACTGTCCTGAGACAGTACAGCAAAGTGGCTTAAAAGGCAGGTGAAATGCAGGCTTTGAAATCACACTATCCGTATCTCAATTCCTGAGTCTCCACAGGATTTAACCTTCCTGAGCTTTAGTTTCTTCATCTGGGAACTAGGGATCCTGACAGCAGCTACCTCATAAGGTGGTTATGAAGACTCAAAGATGAAAACAGGTGAAGTACTTAGTGTCATGCCTGGCATATACATTATTTAGTACTGTTAGCTATTACCAGCATTATGATTCTGATACATTTAGTGATCAAAACTAGAGCATAAGAGTCTGCCACAAATCACAAAGTCATTTATCATGTACTTATTACAACAAAATATAACTATAATTTTCCCTTTTATGCTAGTCCTGGTACTTTTAAAAAATGAATCCGATTTCTGATAATAAGAGTAAGAACATCTTTTGAAAGCTAAAAGAGTGTAAGTTCTAGCAAAGCTCATTCAGCATGTCTGGTGTCCAGTAACTATCTTACCCGATCTCACACACCCCAGAATACTGTTAGAGTTTCCGCTAGCACTCTTTAGCCATTCTTTCCAATACCTTCAGTCAGAAGAACTCCATGTTTCATCCCAAGGGCTGCTTGAAGGACAGTCTTTCCTCCCCAGCCTGGCAATGTCTCTGGTGTTACAGAACAGGATCCCGCCTGCCAGACATGGACCAGGCCTCTTTCTTTGGATCCTTCTGTCTCTGTGGAGCTTCAGAAATCAAGAAAAGCAGCCTCACTGTTTCTGCAGTTAAGGACTCAGTCTTTTGCTCTTAATACTTGTTTTCAACCAGCATATGAGTGACTGGTCAGGTGGTTTAACCAGCACCTACTTCACGCTTTGGTTATGAAACAGGATCTGAGATAATACTATCATTTAGAAAATGCTTAAGAATAACCTAAACCTACAAATGACTTACCTCTAAGAAGCAAATAAAATTGGGCTATTTCTGGAAACTTTATGATTAAGTAGAATAAAATTCCAAGATTCTAACTTCTCAACATGTTAACCTCTTGTTTGGAAAGTCAGGTTGTAACACGTCCCATGTTAAAGTCTTATTCTGACATTTTAGTTTATAATTGGTAAGAACTATTTGACAAGATACAAGAAACAAGGATCTTTACTTTAAACTAAGTTATGCTCTATAACTGCTACTTCAAGTTTTAAGAATCATATTTGTAACAGATAGCAATAACATCCTCCATGTTCTAGCCCAAGAAATTTACTCCTCTAATGATTTCTGGTGCAAGGAACACAAATTACCCACAGCTGCATTAGGAAAGAACACATTACGATATTCAGGGTTTCATTAAGACAAAAGCTTTCCTGAGTTCCCAGTGATGGTACACTGCTTTCATTTTCTTTTTTCTAGAACACCAATGTCAATATTTTAACGACACACAAAAACTTTTGTTTTCATCTTATAATACCTAGCAATTTTTCTGCTTTAGCCAGATAATATTCCCTTAAAATGTAACTTGGCATAGCCATGATTTTATGGGAGGGAAGCTACAAATTTAACCTTCCTTTGAAATATCTTCCATAACCTAGTTTTCTAAGGATGGTAGATGATTTGAATTATAGCTAGGCTACTTCTGAAAATTTGAAATTGTGAGAAATAATGCTACAAGAGCTTTAAAATGGGAAAATGAAGGCATTTATCAGCTCCCATATAAGCCTAAGATGGGGCCCTGGTGGTGCAGTAGTTAAGCACTCAGCTGCTACCTGAAAGGTCAGTGTTCAAACCTACCAGTCACTGCTCCATAGGAGAGAGATATGGCAGTTTGCCTCTACCAAGATTTACCGTGGGGGAGTGGTACTCCATCCTATGGAGTTGCTGAGTCAGAACTGACTCTATGGCAATGAGTCTGGTTTGGTTATAAGCATAACAAACAAACCAGCAGCAACCTTATCACTACCCGGCTTTATTTTAATATCTTTCTCTCTCAGCCAATCAACTGCAAATGCCTTTCCCTACTTAACAATCACTGACAAGAGAATTGAACTGCCAGAGCTATACAGATATGGAATTGTTGTGTGTTACTAGAAGGGTGGGTAACAGGAAGAAATGGTTTTACCTTCTCTTCTTTGAGTCCATCAGTCAGTGGAAGAACTCCATCACCAAATTGTTCTCTTTGCAAAAGGTATGCCAAAATCTAAATGGTAAACTGTAAGGTAAACACAAAGAACGGTCAAAGACTTTGCTATGTTATTCCTTAGCTCAAAAAAAAAAAAAAAGGCAGCCCTCTAACAAGTACACATTCACTGAGCAGTAAGTATGTAGCAAAACTATTTAAACTATTTCATATCTCTCTTGCCAAAGTCAAATATCTAGACTCAGTCTGCCCACTGAGCTTATTAAAAGGTCTGTTGACAGTGTAATATAATACACAGGGAAGAAAAGACTACCACCTACAATTAAGCTGTGCTTTGTTCAGGCAACAGACTTGTTTGTTGGTTGTTATAAAGAATGGAGTTCAACCTGAAAACTCACCATGTTAACTTTACATCACATACATATTAAGATTAGTTTTTAAATGCTCTAGGAACAAATGAAGACTTAAATGCTAGTTAACTGAGAATTTCTAGAATCTCTTCAGTAATGTCTCATATCCAAGTAGCTTTATTAATTTATATTTTTCAGTAATGCACAAAAAGATTATGTTATTCAAACAGAATAGCAGTCATTTTCCCAAACCAATCTCAATTCAATACCAACATGCCTCAAAATTCAAAGAGCTGGAAGATAAAAGCTTCGATTTAAAAATAACTTTCAAAATTCACTGTTAAATAGAAAGCTTGGCTTGGCATATGAGAATTACAGTATAAAGGTTTACAAACTAAATGTTTAATAAAGGGATGGAAAAATAAACATGTAGACAGAAATGGTCAATGCATTTCAACACAGATTTTCATATTTTTAAGGTCACCAAAACTCAAGAAAATAAAGGTAAAGAGGCTGTCTTGTTTGTGTGAACCATAAATGTACTGGGGCCAAATTTATGATTTTTATGCAAAAGGCTATAGCATGGCCACTGTGTTCTGGGAACAGTTCATACCAGCAGGAATATTATAAGACCCATCTGCTTATTCCAGGTTGTGTGCAAATTCTCACTGTTTGCCATCTGCATATCTGGAGGAAATTACTTCCTACCTTATGCTTTTTATAGAAAGATTTTGAATGATTCAAAGTTGGATAAGGGAGCACTATGTAAGCAAAAGACATCTGAATGCATTTAATAAATACTAGCATTAAGTGCTATTATGCTTTGTATGCGACGGTAATTGTTAACTTTTAGTAAAACATACACTTCATTCTGAAACCAGCTCTAAATGTGCTCATGTGTCAGAGATTAGAAAGTTACCGCACCCCACTGTTTAAAGCTACAGTGTCCAGGGAACTCCTCTGGGAGGATATGGACATACACACGGACATCTCACTTCACAAAACATAAGCGAAATTTTGTCCTACTGCCTAACAGTGAAAATAATAGTAATAATAAATAAGAATCTTTCAGTAAAGTGAATAAGGCTGTCAACTGTTTCCTTGTCAGTTTTTTAAAGACAGTTTTATCATCACCATCAATTTTTTAAAAAAATATAATTGAAACCCTACAAACCTGCTTTTTTCCCCTTAGTATTTATGTAACAGTACCCCCAAAGATGTCCATATTCTAATGCCAAGGACCTGCAAATATAGTAGGCTGCCTGTTAAAAGAGACTTAAGGCTGCTAATCAGTTGACCTTAATTAAGATAAGGAGACTATACTGGCTACCCAAGAGGGTCATAACCACCAAAAACAAAAAACCCAGTGCCAATGAGTCCATGCCGACTTATGGTGACCCTATAGGACACAGCAGAACTGCCCCACAGAGTTTCCAAGGAGCACCTGGAGGATCTGAACTGCCAACCTTTTGGTTAGCAGCCATAGATAGCACTTAACCACTACGCGACCAGGGCTTCCAACATAATCACAGGAGTCTTTAAAAGTAGAAGAGGAAAGCAGAAACAGAATCACAGAAAAAGATGTGAGAACGGAAACTGGAAACTGGACCAGAGCCATGCTACGTTACTGGCTTTGAAGGTGGAAGAAGGGGCCATGAGCCAGGCAATGTGCGCACTCTTTCGAAGCCAGAAACGGGGAAAGGTACATACTCCCCAGGAGCCTCCAGAAAAGAACAAAGGCCAGAGGACACATCTTGATTTTAGCCTAGTGAGACCCATGCTGACTTCAGGAAACATAAGATAATAAATTTGAACTGTTTTAAGCAGCTAAGTCTGTGACAAATTGTTATGGTAGCAACAGAAAACTAATACAGTATTCCATACACATCTTCATCAGTATTTACGGATCTATCTTGGGTTGTTTCTTTTTTAAGCATGGTTAATATATTTGACTTCTTTCAAGAACATATGCCTGCCTGAAATGCAAATAGAGTAATTAAAAAAGAGAAAGAACTGCTGAGGAAGCATACCCAAAGGGGAGTTTTACAGTTAAATGTCAGAAATTTGTGTTACAAAGGTTTTCCTCACCTACTTACATATGGGCAGTGTTCACCAACTCCATTTATTCTAACACTCTTTCTCAGTTGTGTATCCATACAGAAAAAGAAAGTCAACCAAAAAAATTGTTCTTCAAATTTTTTAGTTCTGGCATTGTTTGACTTTTTAACTCTTACAAAATGACCTAATCCCGGGGCTCCTTTTCCTGCAGGGCTATCTTCTTCTAGATGAGCCAGGAAGCTCCTTCCTGTGTTACAGAACGTCTCCTTCCTAGACCTCAGTACATCACCTAGCTCTGACAGAGAAACTGTGTGATGTTGTGTAGAGAGTGCTCACTTGGCCTTACAAAATATGGGGTCTGTGTTTGCTTCTCATGGCCTATCCAGAGATCTACGGCATCTCTATAAAACAAGCAAACTGGAAAAACTACATTCATGTTAAACTATGCTGTTCTACACTTTCAATTATCTCCTTTACAGCCAAAGAGAAAAGTAATGAAACTCAGGTAGTCCTTTAAAACAAAATGCAAACTTCGTTTCTTAATGAACTGACGCCACTTTTACATCCCACCGGTGGCACAGTAATTAGAGCACTCAACTGCTAACCAAAGGATTGATGGTTCAAAACCACTGGTGGTGCGGGAGGAGAACAATGTGGCAAACAACTTCCACAAAGGTTCACAGACTTAGAAACCCTATGGGGCTACTGTGAGCCAGAACTGACTCAAAGGCAGTGGGTTGGGTTGGGTTTGCTGGTGTACCCAATCCACTGACACTTGTCCCTTTAATACTAGCTTATTACCCTGACAGCTTCGTTTGTTTTCTGTTTGGTTTATTTTGCTGTGATCATTGTCTTTTTAAACAAATCTCACCTCAGAAAGGTTATCTTGTGTACAAGATTAAATGTTGCCTCATTTAAAGGCTAAAGCAAAATAGCTACCTTGTGTTGCAGGTACAGTTTCAACATCACATCTGGAAGTGCTCTGAAAAAATTGGTCTGTGTATCCTAACTACTATCCTAACATCTACAGATCTGTAACACCTTAACTAGAAATCCAACATCCCAAAGGCTCTAGAGATCAAGTTTTTTCATAATTCTTCCGACAGCAAGATCTTACCTGACCTGAATGAATGTGAGGTTGTTTTAGACTTTATCTCATTTTCTGTGAATATTCATATATTTTGCTGCGGGAATATATTAATATGGTTATAGGGTGGTACCCCCACACAGTACTGAGAGTATTGTATAATATATGGCTTATGTGCTTTATTCTTAAAAAACACACACATCTGCTTTATTCCAAATGCATTTAGTCCCAAAGATTTCAAATGAGATTATAAACCTGTATTTTAAACAAAACTATCATGTTTGTTAGGGCTACCCAACTTCTAACTATTCTATACCTGGGCAACTGACTGAAAGAGACCAATATTTGAGCTCATTCCAAGGAAAGATGATCAAATGAAACACAAAAATTATCAAACAATATCATTACCATCAGCTTGTCATACTGTGGGGACTTGCATGCTGCTGTTGCCAGAAGCTATGCCACTGGTATTCAGATACCAGCAGGGTCACCCAGGGTGAACAGGTTTCAGCTGAGCTTCCAGACTAAGACAGACTACGAAGAAGGACCTATTAGTCTACTTCTGAACACCATTAGCCCACGAAAAACGTTACGAATAGCAGTGGTACACTGTCTAATACAGGCCAGAAGATGGGCTCCACTCCCAGGTCAGAAGGCACTCAAAATATGACTGGGGAAAAGCTGCCTCTGCAAAGCAGAGTTGAACTCAATGACACAGAGGGAGTCCAGCTTTTGGGATCATGGAATATACAACGAGTGAATCTAGGAAAACTGGAAATTGTCAAAAAGGAAATAGAACACATAAACATCGATATTCTATGCATTAGTGAGCTGAAATGAACCGGTACTGGTCATTCTAAATTGAGCAATCATATGGTCTACTACGTCAGGAAAGGAAGCTTGAAAAGGAATGGTGTTGCACTCATCGCCAAGAATATTTCAAGACCCTGAAAAACAATGCTATCAATGACAGAATAATATCCATATGACTAAAATGAAGACCAGGTAATATGACTATTACTCAAATTTATGCACCAACCACTAAGGCCAAAGATGAAGACATTGAAGGTTTTTAACGGCTTCTACAGTCTGAAAATGATTGAACATGAAATCAGGATGCATTGATAATTAATGGTGCTTGGAATACCAAAGAAGATCAGTAGTTGGAAATACAGTGCTGGTGACAGAAACAGTGGCAGAGATCATATGATAGAATTTTGCAAGACCAACGACTTCTTCATTGCAAATACGTTTTTTCACCAACATAAACGGCAACTAACAAATGGAATACACAGGAATCAAGCTGACCACATCTGTGGAAGGAAGATGATGGAAAAGCTCAATATCAGCAGCCAGAACAAGGATAGGTACCAGTTATGGCACAGAGCATCAACTGCTCATATGCAAGTTCAAATTAAAACTGAACAAAATTAGAAAAATGTTCATGAAAGTCAAGGTTTGATCACGAGTATATTCCACCTGAGTCTGGAGACCATCTGTCAAGGACTGAATTCTGTTCCCTCACAAATATGTGTGGTAATTCCGCTGGGTCTGGAATCCTTGTATTCTGTGATTGCCCTCCACTTTGTTAATCCTAATTTCTGCTTGTGGCTAATAGATAGGATGATTATGCTATAAAAAGAGTTAGGGTAGGACGGCCACACTCTTGCAAAGGAGTTTCCCTTGAATGTGGCTTGTACCACTTCTTATCCTTTCATCCTATGGGAAATAAAAGGAAAGGGGAGAAAGCAGAGAATTGGGAATCTCACACTATCAAGAAAGTAGCACCAGAAGGAGAGCACGTCCTTCAGACCTGAGGTTCCTGCACCAAGATGCTCCCTGAAAAAGACTGATGCAACACAAGGATTTTCCTCCAGAACTGACAAGGGGGAAAGCCTTCCCCTGGAGCAGACATCCTGAATTTGGACTTCTAGCCTACAGAACTGCGTAAGAATAAGCCTTTCCTAGTTAAAGCTATCCACTCTGTGGTATTTCTGTTTTAGAACAGCACTAGATGACTAAAACACCATCTCAAGAAAAGATTTCATGCACTGAACACTAGTGACCTAAGATCAGATGAGTTGTGGAATGACATCACAAACATCACACACGAAGAAAGCAAGAAGTCGTTAAAAAGACAGGAAAGAAGAAAAGACCAAACTGGATGCCAGACGAGACTCTGAAACTTACTCTTGAACACTGAGTAGGTAAAGCAAAAGGAAGACACGATGAAGTAAAAGAGCTGAACAAAAGATTCCGAAGGACAACTCGAGAAGCAAAGCATTATAAGGACATGTGCAAAGCTCTGGAAACAGAAAACCAAAAGAGACAAACACGCTCTGCATTTCGCAAGCTGAAAGAACTGAAAAAAAATTCAAGTCTTGAGTTGCAATAGTGAAAGAGTCTACAGGGAAAATACTAAACAGCTCAGGAAGCATCAAAAGAAGACAGAAGGAATATACCGAGTCATTATATCAAAAAGAAGTGGTCAATGTTCAACCATTTCAAGAGTAGCATAGTATCAGGAACTGATGGTACTGAAGGAAGAAGTCAAAGCTGCACTGAAGGCAATGTGTATAAACACTTCAGGAATTGACAGAATATCAATTGAGATGTTTCAACAAACAGATGCAGTTCTGGAAGTGCTTGGTCATCTATGTCAAGGAATTTGGAGGACAGTTATCTGGCCAACCAGCTGGAAGAGATCCATATTTATGCCTATTCCTAAGAAAGGTGATCCAAACAAATGTGGAAATCTTTTTTTAAAATATTTTTTTATTATGATTGAGTGAGAATATATAATCCCATACAAATTTGCATACCTGCCAATGAGGGGCTCCCACTGCTCTCCCTGCCTGGTGACAGCACACACCTCTTCTCCATTCTGTACACATCATATCCTCCTAAATATCTCTTATCCCCTCTTCTCCACCCTCTCCCCCGCATCCAGTAAGAGGTTAGCTGGGTGACATCCTATAGATGCATAGAACCATAAAGTGCACACTTGATCAAGTCTGATCCATTTCTGCCTGAAGAGTTGGCCTCCATTGTGATTTATGGACAGGGGCAGCACCAGGGCCAGGGGCCATGCTCCCAAGGGAACCCCGAGGCCCCTGGACCATCAGTTGCAGTCTTTTAGTGGAGATCTTAAGAGTATACCCCTTTTTATTTTTGTGTTGCCTGTGAGACTCAACTTTATGAACCCCATCATGGCTCATGGTGACTGGGCACCATCCAGTTCTGCTCCCATGTCAATGTAGTCACCTGCTAACATGGGTCTCTCTCTGTCCTGTGGGTTCTCTTTGCCCCATGTCACTTTGGTCCTTGGAGGTCATCCATTCCTGCTGAGTTGGGACCATCTGGTGTACCTCAGATGGCAGCTTAGCAGCTTTTAAGACCCCAGATGCCACTCACCAATTTGGGGTGCAGAAGACTCTCTTAGCAAAATGCTAGTTGTGCCAATTAGCCTTGATTTCCCCTGACAGCATGGCTCCCTGCCCCCCCGCCCCAGCTACTCTGTCCTTGCAATATTGGGTTAAGATGGGAGGAGCAATCATGTTGAAGTCCAGTTAAAATTGATCTTCTTTCTAATGTGTGCTGCCACTGATCTCACCCAACCAAATTTCTATCAACTATCTAACCTATACCCAACTCTCTTCCTCCCTCCCTCCCCACCCTTGTAGCTGTCAAAGAATCTTTTCTTCTATGCATGAGCCTGTTTTTAAGTTCTTATTGTAAGGGTTTCATACAATATTTGTCCTTTTGTCACTGACTACTTTCACTCAACATAATGTCCACCAATTAAAACCAGGTTATAAAATGTGTCTTAAAATCATCATTGTTCTTTATCATTGCATTGTGTCCCATTGAGTATATGTACCATAGTTTACCTATCCATTCCTCTGTTGTTAAATGAAGAAATTATTAAACAATATCACTAATATCACACAAAAGTAAAATGTGCAAAAGACCATTCAAAAGCGGCTGCAGCAGTATATTAACAGGGAACTGCCAGAAATTCAGGCCGGACTCAGAAGAGGATGTGGAGCCAGGGATGTCACTGCTGATGTCAGATACCAAAAAGATGTTTACCTACGTTTTATTGACTATGCAAAGGCATTCCATTGTGGGGATCATAACACATTATGGATAACATTGCAGAGAATGGGAGTTTCAAAACACTTAATTGTGCTCATGAGGAATCTATACATGGATCAAAAGGCAGTAGTTTGCATAGAACAAGGGGTTTAAAGTCAAAAAAGGTTGCATCAGGGTTATATCCTTTCACTATACCTAATTCAATCTGTATGCCAAGCAAATAGTCCAAGAAGTTAGACTGTATGAAGAAGAACAGACTATTAAAATCTGCAGAAGACTCATTAAAAAGCTGAGCTGTGCAGATGACACGACCTTGCTTGCTGCAAGTGAAAAAGACTTAAAACACTCATCAATAAAGATCAAAGACCACAGACTTTAGCATGGTTTACACCTCACCATTAGGAAAACAAACATCCTCACAAGTGGGCTAATCAGCAACATCATTATAAACAGAAAAAGGACTGAAACTGTAAAATATTTTACTTTACTTGGATGCTCAATCAAATGATATGCTGCACTGTACAAACCTGTCAAAAAAGACCTCTTTAAAGTATTTAAAAAAATCAAAGATGTCACTTTGAGCACTAAGGAGTACCTGACCCAAGCCATGGTGTTTTTAATTTGCCTCACATTCAGGTGAAAGCTGGACAATGACTAAGACAGAGTAAGAAAAAATTGATGCCTTTGAACTACGGAATATAACATGGACTGTCCAGAGAACTAATAAATCTGTCCTGGGACGTGCTTGAGAAGCAAGGATGCTGAGACTTCATCTCACATACTTTGGTCATGTTCTCAGGAAGGACCAGTCCCTGGAGAACGACATCATGTTTAGTAAAGTCAGAGGGTCAGCCATAAACAATAAAGAGCAAGACCACAACAAGACAGACTAACACAGCGGCTGCAACCACGGGCTCAAACACGACAGTGATTGTGAGGATGGTACAGGGTGCGGCAGTGCTCAGCCCTGCTGTACCTGGGTCACTATGAGCTGGAACAGACTCAATGACACCTAACAACAACAACAACACATTTCTGTTACACATTTAAAAAATATATATATATATACATAGATATATTCTAATATCTTGTTCCCCAATAGATTTGAGGCAGATTACAAAAATATACAGACAAAAAAACAAATCCACTGCCAACAAGTTGGTTGCGACTCATAGCAAGCCCAGAAGTCAGAGTAGGACTGCCCCATAGAATTTCCAAGGAGCGTCTGGCGAATTTGAACTGCAGACCTTTGGGTTAGCGGAGTAGCACTTAACCCACTACGCCACCACGGTTTCCATATGGAAAAGGCAAGATAAAATAAAGAAATAAAAGCAAAAAGACAATGAATGGAGCTGGGATTAAAATTAGAATAAAAACCATACAAAGTCCTGCTTACTTACAGGCTGCAGAGTATAGGAGCCTTAGCCTCCTATTACAAGATCTGTACCCCTGCTTATATTTGACCCATCATCTCTTTTCTTCTTGAAGGTGTAGCGGCTTTGGGCTGTGAAAGGTCATTTCCTTTGCACAAGCTCTAGGACTTTTTCTAGTACCTTTGCTCTGCCCTCATCTCCCTTGCATCTAAGATCACGGCCATTGTCATGAAAGCACGAATAACTACTGAAACAACCGCTGATTCTCATTTCTCTCCAGCTGTTCTTCCATCTACCAGTTTTTCAACAGAATTTATAGACAAGCACAATACCTAGAAGAGCAGATGAAAGAAATCCATGCAGCCTTAGTTACTGAAATTTAAGAATGTGCAATTTAGTATGTTTGTAATATTAAGGCAGAAGGACTTTATCCAGAGAATAAAGTTTACTACAGAGGTATACACAGGATAGTACATTATTTAATTTTCTCTTTGATTTGGCATAATAGTCCAGAAATGAGTCTGGGGACCATTATTCCAAATCCAGACAGGGAGCCACGTACCATGTTTGTCTATAAATTCCATGGAGGCAGGGCTAAAATTAGCTTAATTTCTGTTATACCCAAGCTGTCCAGCACTATTCTAGAACATGGCAAACCAAAAACCTCACTGACATCAACTCGGTTTCAACTCATAGTACCTTACAGGGCAGTGAAAAACTGCCCCATAGGGTTTGCAGCTCGTGTATTCAAAATGTGGGCCTTTCAGCTGGCAGGCCAAAGCTTAATCACTGTGCCACAGGGGTGCCCCAGGTCTATATAAATAAATGCACATCTGCCCTGAAGGAGTTTATGTTTTTGTCTGAAAGACATAACATCCTAGTTAGATACCGTCATGGTGTGATTGGCAAAGCTGGGCCTTCCGTCTTCTTGTTTTCCTGTCCTTTATTGATTGAAATAGTATAACAGTAATATGATCAGTAATTACTGTAGTTTTGAGCATAGTCACAATTGTTGATTAGAATGACTAGATGTTAAGAAACACTGAACATAAAAAACAAGAATTTAAGACAGTATGGTGCCTTTCACACAGTAAGTGCTTAATAAATTTTTGGTTTTAGAGCCTGTCATGTTTACATGTGGATTAAAGCAACCTGTGACTCAAACACCTGGCTTACAAATAAATCCTCAGTACTCTAACAACTGCTGCTTCCAGAGTATCCTGCAGTGAAGCCTTCATCAACCACCAGAGAAGTTACAGGGACTAATCTGACAATAAAGCCTTGACAAACCATTATAGAAGGTTAAAGCCACTTCAAATCTCAATCTTCTCAACTTTAATTGCCACACAGAAGGCATCACCTGATGCCACTATGGGAGATGACTAACCCTTTAAAACATCTTGACCCAGACACCACAGTAGATTAACACATTAATAAATTTAGGAGGCTGGCCTTGAGCATTACTTACTGTTTATAATGTTGTTTCTAATGACATAATGCATTTATTTACTAAGTCATTCATTAAAAACATAAACTCCTGGAGGTCGGAAACTATGCCTTCATCCAGATTTCTTGATTCCTTGTTTTGGGGGCTTAATGTCACAATGCAGGGAGAGCAACCAGTGTCACACAACAATGTGTGTATAAATTTTTGTATGAGAAACTGACTTGAATCACAAACTTTCACTTAAAAGCACAATAAAAATTAAGAGGAAAGAAAGAAACTATGCCTTATACATTGGTACAATCTTAAAACCCATAGTAACCACTGGGCAGAAGCTGGCTAAATGTATGTGAGGACTTCACAGAAAGATCTTAAACTCTAGGTCCATGGACTTCCAAATAACGTAGCTTTCTAGTGCCTTATAAAAAGTCAGTATCAGATGCAAAAAGTATCTTTGCATAATAGACACTCTCAGACACAAACTTGCTAGCGGTATTTCCTAGTATTGAAGACACCTCTTTTGATGTCACTTTACAAATATTAGACAACCCAGAGATGCACAGTACCTTTTCATTAGTAAATGAAGACAGTTTTAGGTACTATCAGAGAAACCAAGCCTTCATTATCTCTTTCTTGATGTTCAGCCTTAACTAAAACCTCCCTTTTTCTGATTGTGGCAATCTCCTAAAAGGAATATTACCCGTGGGGAGAAGGGGTTAGTATAAACATGGTACAATAAACGCCCACCAATGCCCTTAGCTTCTTTGGTACCCATGGTATATTTTTTAAAGGCATTTTTTTATGATTACTAAAATTACCATGAAACACTCTAATACATTTTATAACACTAGCAACTGAATTCCAAATTCTCAGGTAATGTAACAAATTGACTGGCATTACATTGCACAGTATAATTCATGGTACAAATTATGCATTCCTTTAGTGTTCTGCTACTATTCTTTTATTGAAATGTCCATAATTTTTTCCTTCTTTCAAATTGTGCTTTAAGTGAAACTTGACAGTTCAACTCAGTTTCTTATGCAAAAATTTATACACACATTGCTATCTGACCCTGGCTGCCCTTCCTATAACGTGGCAGCCAGCCAAGCCAAGCACACAGCCCACTTATCTTTTCCACCCTGTATTTCCTGTGTCCATTCAACCAGGTCCTGTCCCCTTTTGTCTTTTCATCTCACCTCTGGATAGCAGCTTCCTGGAGTCTCATGTATCTACTTTAGCCAAGAAGCACATGCACGCTTCACCAGTATCTATTTACATCTTACAGGCCAGCCCAGTCTTCGAAGAGTTTGTTTGGGGGATGGCTTTAATTTCGGGCTAACAGTCTGAGGGCCATGTCTTCTGGGGTCCCTCCAGTTTCAGTCAGACCACCAAGTCTGGTTTTTCTACGTGACTTTGGGTCACGCATCTCACTTTTCTCCTGCTCTGTCAGGGACTCTGTTGTGCTCCCCATCAGGGAGGTCACTGGGAGTAGACAAGCACCAACTAGTTCTTCTGATCTCATCTGATTAAATCTCTGATTTAAGTGGTAACCCATTCTATCTTTTGGGCTCATATTTTTCTTGTGTCTTTGGTGTTCTTCATTCTCCTCTGCTCTAGGAGGACTGGGAAGAATTTATGCATCTTAGACGGTCATTGTCTTAGTCATCTGGTTCTGCTCCAACAGGAATATTGTGAGTGGATGGCTTTAACAAAGAGGTTTATTCTTATACAGTACAAGTGCAAATTCAGGGTGTCAGCTCCAGGGAAAGGCTTTCTCTCTCTGTCAGTTCTAGAGGAAAGTCCTTGTGTTGTATCAGTCTTTCTTTGGTCTGAAAGCATCTTGGCGCAGGAACCTCAGGTCCAAAGGATGCACTCTTGACATTACTTTCTTGATGGCATGATGTCCCCATTTCTTTGCTTACTTCCCTTTTCTTCTGTCTCTTGTAGAATGAAGGATAAAAGGTGGTACAAGCCACACTCTAGGGAAACTACTTCACACTGAAGAAGGGAGGTGACCTTCATAAAGGTTTTACAGTCTCACCCTAATCCTCTTTACCACAATCCAGTCTATTACCACAGCCAGAGATTAGAATTTACAGCATAAGAAAATCACAAACCGCAGGGCAATCATACAACACTGGGAATCACAGCTCAGCCAAATTACTACATACATTTTTGGGACAGACACAATTTAATTCATGACAGTCATTTACTAGCTTTCAGGATACCACATATCACTCACCGAAGTGGGATGCAGAATATTTTCTTAATAAACTTTGTTATGAGCCCAGTTATCTGCCCCCCTCTACTCTGTCCTTCAAAGTGTTTGCCTGTATCCAGGAAACTTCTTAGCTTTTGATTTAGTCCAGTTGTGCTAACTTCCCCTGTATCGTGTGTTGTCCTCCCTGTCACCTAAGATAATTCTTGTATACTGTTTAATTAGTAAATACCCCTGTTTCTCCCTCCTCACCTTTGTAACTATCAAAGACTGTTTTCCTCTATGTTCAAACCTTTCCTTGAGTTCTTACAGTAGTCTCATACCTTTGTCCTTTTGCGACTAATTTCACTCAACATAATGCCTCTCAGATTTATCCATGCTATAAGACGTTTTACAGATTCACTCTTTACTGTTGCATAGTATTCCATAAAATATCCACAATTTTTCTTAAAAAGGCAATTATTACAGATATAAGTTCAAAATATGCTACCTTATTTTATTAATCAATACCATCTAGTGCTTAAGGTCACTGAGAGGCCTTAAGAACGTACACACAATTGAAAATATTACTCCAAAGACTTAACTTTCACTTACACTGGAAGTTCTAGAAACAGGTATTCTTATTAGGAATGAAGTATTTGCTTTTTAGTGGACTCATTTAAATATTAATGGAGTCCCTAAGTGGTACAGACTATTAAGGAGCTCAGCTGCTACCCAAAAGGTTGAAGGTTTGAGTCTAGCCAAGTAATGTCTTGGAAGAAACACTTGGTGACCTGCCACTGAAAAACACTACCGAGCACAGCTCTACTCTGACACACACAAGGTATCCAGTAGCCAGAGTCTGCTCGAAGCCAACTCAACAACCCGTCTTAAGTACTAGGGATATATTAGGCAACAGCTGTTAAACTTACTAGTCATTACTCAATCATTTAACAAGATGTCACCAATGCTTATTTATACCTGAAGGGAGACAATTATTTTCTTTTGACTAGTAACTAAGACATTCACAGTACAAACTCTGGTTTACTAAATAATAATAAAATATGACCCACTCAAACTTTAAAAAGTGTTAATGAACACATGAAATCTGTGATAATTCTGTATCTGAGTGACTCTATGTCTAAATTTCTTTCAAGACATTAGTATACAATTTGATCCCCTATACTCTGAGAATTCAGAATCACTACATGCTTGTATTTCCCAATAGTATTCAGAACTTAAATTCTCATACAGCCTTTTAAGACGGATTATTCCTCACCTAAGGAAAGGATTTTCTTAGGAGCATAAAGGCAGATAACAAAGCAAAACTTACTAAATGATTGGTCTGCCTCTCAAAAGAGCTTTACAAAGTAGTGTGTACTGAGACACTCCTTTCCTATTGCAGGAGAGAAGAGTTATTTTTTAGAGTCTACTATTTTGAGGCTTCTAAGTAAAAAATACAAAAAGCATGTTGGAAGTGAGCTGTGATTACAAGTAAAAATTAAGTGCTAGTTTCACAGACTATCTTAATAGCACATAACACCACAAATATATACATATGCACCTAACACCTATTTTCAATAGACATTTACATGTTTTCATAGTTGCTTCAGCTCTTTAAAATAGAAAAAAAAAAAGTTATAGAAGTGAAGCTGTGCCTTTCGAATTCTCCCCCTCCAGAATTTTCCTGAATATTCCTGAAGTTAATGCTTCCCATTCTCTTTAAGTTCTTTCACTTTCATGTACTTTCATTAGGTAACATATTATCAATAAATACCGTGTGCTAACATATTATTTTAAAATGGTTAATAAACACACTACAGTATATATATCTTTTGGCAACTTGCTTGTTTCAGTCAATACTATGTACCTGAGATGCATCCTCGCTGGTAAGTACAGATCCAGTTCATCCATTTTCCATCACATGAATAAACCATAGTTTACAGTTGCATTGTTCTCCTTTGTTGCTATTTTAAAAATAGCTGTTATAATTAATCATCCTTGTGACCTATTTGCTTGGGGTCCTGCTCCAAGTTTAGTAAAAAATTTAGGTGTGGAAGAAAATCAGTCCGGAATGAAAGTTAGCCCACCAGCTGCCACTGTTGGGTCACATTACCACCTTAGCTAACAGGGAAATGATGTCAACCGAAGAGCTGTGGGATGACTCCAAAGAAAAAATATTTAAATGACATGATAATTAAAAGGAATATGAGTCGATCAATTCATGAAATGAACGAGACTAAGGCTTATCTTCTCCATGGGCATAGACTACCAAAAGTCCTCACCCATTTTTTTGAAGGAGTTGAGAAAACTGAACATTTTCCTGCAAATTTAAAAGAACTACACAGCAAGTTTTTTAAAAAAGGACTTGCTGCCCTACTGATTTAAATATTTTTATTGTGCCCACTTAGATTAACTAGTTTAGCTGCATGCAGGCAACCATCAAGGCACAATCTAAAGTCAGTTCCATCTACAAATACAAAGGAATTTTTTTTTAAAAAAACAAACCCACTGTTGCTGAGTCAATTCTGACTCATTGGGACCCCACAGGACAGGGCAGAACTGCCACATCAGGTTTCCCAAGAGCACCTGGTAGGTTCAGAGCTTTTGGGGTTTGTGTACACAGGAATAGAGGAGATAAAAACCAAAAACCAAACCCACTGCCATCAAGTCAACTCTGACTCACAGTGAGACAGGGATAGGAACACAAATACAGTACTAAAGTAGCAAATCATAGCTGGTTGCTGTTTTATTTGTGGTTACCAAACACTTGCTTCAGAACCAATATCCTACCAAATCTACTACTGATACTGGTGACTGAATTAGTTGGTTATCAAAGGAACAGGGAAAAAGACTAAAAAAAAAAAACCAGCAAAAGAAACTCCATCATGGAATTTGTATCTCTAGTACAGTTGCAATATGTGTTATATACAGCACCATGAAGTTATAAAAAGAGCTAAGTGATTTCCAAGTCCCTAAAATTCTTTGAGCATTCCTCTGAATAACTAAGAGGCTCAACCTTCTCCTCTACAGGGCAGGCCTTCCTTACATCTCAAAAGTTACCATTCTACCTTCCTTCCTTGGTTTTTCAACTCAAAATAATACAAAATTATAGAAGGTTTTCACAGGCATACTCTGAAAACACTTTAAAAGTGCCCTAGCAACATTGACTTATTTTAAAAAGCCTTGAAACTTCTGTTTTGTGTTCCACTTAACCACATACATATTTGCTAAGAATAACTTTTTGGTTCTTTACACAGTCAAGATGGCTACAGCAGGTGTCTCAAACAATAACATAAATTAAGTAGGTATCTCAAATGACAACATAAATTCTGAAACACTGGAATTTGGAGAGAAAGGCTTCAAGTTCATAGTGCACAAATCAATTTAAAGATTAATGGCTTTTAGAAGTGTTGTGGATTACAATGAGTCTCCCCAAAATGTGTATCAACTTGGCTAGGCCATAATTCCCAGTATTGTGCATCTGCCCACCATTTGTGATCTGATGTGATTTCCCTTCATGCTGTAAATCCTACCCCTATCATGTTAATGGGGCTGGATTCCAGGCAGCTATCTCAACAAGGCAGGACTCCAGCAACAGGATCAGGCTGTATCTTGAATTAGTCTCTTTTGAGACATAAAAGAGAGAAGCAAGGAGGATAGGGATCTCCTACCACTGAGAACGAAGAACGAGGAGGGGACTATGTCCTTTGGACCTGAGGTCCATGTGCTGAGAAACTCCTAGACAAGGGTAAAACTGATAACCAGGACCCTTCTCCAGAGCCAACAGAGAAAGCCTTCCCCTGGAGGTGACACCCTATTGTGGACTTCAGCCTTCTAGACTGTGAGAGAATAAACTCCTCTTTGTTAAAGCCATCCATTAGTGTTTATAGCTGCACTAGATAACTAAAATAGTAAGCCCACTGCTGTTGAGTCAATTCCAATTCATGACAACCTTATAGGACCCAAATTACCTCTTTGGCACTTTATTCTCTGCACCAACATCTTATTAAATTTTAACACTGTGAAACAACTTTGAACTTTTGTTGCTCTATGATCCTTCAATGTACCCGTATCAGTCACAGTTTGGTAGGCAAGTAATAAATTTAAATAAGGTATAGATTCCACTGGGATCTTTTCCACATTAAAACCTCCACACAGAAAATAAGGAAGACTGAAGAATTGATGTGTTTGAATTGTGGTGTTAGCAAAGAATACTGAATATACCACGAACTGCCAAAAGAACAAATAAGCCTTGGAAGAAGTACAGCCAGAATGCTCCTTATAAAAAGGACAGCTAAATTACCTCTCACATACTCTGGACATGGCATCAGGAGGGTTCAGTCCCTAGAGACAGGACATGACGCTTGGTAAAGTAGAGGGTGAACAAAAAAAATGGAAGACCTTCAGTGAGATGGATTGACACAGTGGTTGCAACAATGGGCTCAGGCATAACAGACTGCTAAGATGGTACACGACTGGGCACTGTTTCTTTCTGCTGTACACAGAGTCACTCTGGGTTAGAACCAGCTCAAGGGCACCTAACAACAATATGGAAAACCAAGGTACAACACGCCAGCCTGAAATCATGTTTTCTCTCCACACAGGTCTATCTATCATAAAAGTATCAGAAACTATCCCTTGACTTTAAAAAAGTGAATTATAATTCTTCCTAGGAGCCCTGGTGGTGCAATGGTTAGTACTCAACTGCTAACCAAAGGCTGGCCATGCAAACACACTAGCCACTTTGTGGGAAAAATATGTGACAATCTGCTTCCATAAAGATTTACAGCCTTAGAAACCCTGTGGGGCAGTTCTCTGCTCTATAGCATCACTCTAAGTCAGAATCCTCTGGATGGCAAAGGGTTTTGTTTTTCTATAACTCTTTTCCAAAAAACACTGTTCTCTTTCCCTTGTTTAGGAAAACAAGGAGTCAGTTTGGATCATGATGAAATTGTCATGAAGCAAAAGTTAGTAATTATAAAAATAGTTATTATGTACTGAACATTTACTGTGTGCCAGGCAGTATAATAAATGTGATATACAAGCCATTACATGTAAAGTTAATATTATGAGGGAAAGACTTTTAGCTCTAGTTTAGAGATGAAGGAACGGAAGCAGAGAGATTAAATACTTGCCAAAGTCAAAGATGTATATAGATATGACTCCAAGTATGTCCAGATCCACAGCCTAGAATCTTAAACCACTAGTCTTATATTATTAAGGCTAAAATATTTCAATTTGTTGCAAAAGTAGATTTTCCATTGATTTAAATTGTTTCATTCATTAACTCAAAGATTATGTAGTCACTCCAAATTATACATATTTATGATAACGGAAACACTCAGGGCCTGTAATTTACTGAAATTCTGTAGCTGCTTACAATAAACACACACCACTCAGTTTTATTATTTAAAGTCATTTTAAGAACGTTTGCAGTCATCAACAAATTTAAAGGCAATAAAAATCTGTGTTTGGGAACAACACTTATTCCATCTTCATCCTAAAGCTGAAAGAAAATAGCGTACTTAAATGCGTGTCTTCACCCCGTGTGTTTTCCTCTCTCCTCCTCATCAATGCCTTCCTTCATCAGTACTACAACACTTCCACCAGCTTAATGTAGCAATTTCTTCAAAGTATTCTATTGTCCCGAAGACCAACAACCAACATCAAGACTATTTCCTTATGATCTCTATTTATTTTCCTGCACTTGATTCTCAAAACAATTGGCCCTTCCTTCTGACGATCCCTTGACAATCCAAAAGACTCAAACTACATATTCATGCATACCACCAAGTCCAGTCCAACTCACAGCACCCCTACAGAACTGAGAACTGACCCATGGGGTTTCCAAGGCAGTAAATCTACAGAAGCTAACTGCCACATCTTTCCACCGCGGAGCAGCTAGTGTGATGGAACCGCCGACCTTTAGGTTACAGACCCAGCGCTTAACCACTGAAAAACCAGGCTAAACTACTAAATTCCTAATATCGAACTCATTCTTTTTACTCAACTACCTTTTTAAGTCGCTAAAACCCTCAGGCTATTTCTACACCACCATCTCCACCCCAGCCAAACCCGCCTGGTACACTCACCGAGGTTAGTGGCAAGAGAACCCAGTATTTATCGGCTCGGCGCTTAGAGGGGGCATTCAGCAAATCCGAATGAATGAATGGAAGGAAGGCAGCGTGGGTGGAGGCGGGAAGAGAGGACGTGAAGGCATTCCAAGCGTCAGAAATCACTGGGGAGGCAGAGGGTGGAGGCGAGTTAGGCAACCAAGGGGCCAGGCGAGGGTTTCGCGTCTGACGCTTCTTTGCAGGCAGGCAACGACTGCCAGACCCATGAGCAGGAAGGATGCAGGAGCCGTCTCCGCAGACCTGGGCAGTGCGCTCCTGGGCCTCGGCCTGCGCCTCGCTCCTGGACCCCAGGCTCCCGCAAACAGGAGGGCCCGGTCGATCAGCCTTCCGAAGCCGAGGATCGACTAGGAACCCGCGCTCTCTCACCTGACGCTTCACCGGCGGCACCGCACTCTGCACCCGGCACAAGCCCAGCAGCCCCGGGCTTCTGCGAGACCAGCTGATTCACGGGGGCGGGGCCTCTTTGTAGAGGCGGGGCTGCAGAAGGCAAGCGAACGCGGAGGTGGGCGGAGGGTGTTCCTGGGGTAGGCGGGGTTAACCGCCGACGGGATCTCACATGGATCAAACTTATCGAAGAGGCGTTAGGCACGGTGGGCAATGTTGTCGGGGGTACTACCCCTCCCTGGCCAGCGCGGAGCCAGCAATCCTAAGACGCGCTTGATTGATGACGCCATAAGGAGTCGTCGGAGTTGACGCTTCCATGGTAACAAAGGGTGGTAATTGGGCGCGAAAACAGCTGCCTTCATCTGGTTTTTGCCACAAACTGCAAGACCCAGAAGGGTAAATTCTCTTCTCTACGCAATGAAAAGACTGAGATAGCCTTAAGCTGCCTCTATGGACTGTACCCTAAGAGTAGTCACTTCCCGCCCAGAGGGTGACATTGTAGCTGTGCGGCACCGCTTGACAAGAGAGTCCAAACCCACTGAGAGTCCAGGATGCTGTATTTTCACCACTTAATTGCAACGCTAAAGAATGGAGGATGGTAGAAGAAAATTAGCCTCTCCTGTGATCAAACCCTGTTGGCGTACTGGTTACGTGCTACAGCTCCTAAGGAGAAGGTCGGAAGTTCACATCTGCCAGGTGCTCTTTGGAAACTGCGGGACAATTCTGCTCTGTCCTACAAGGTCGCTGTGAGTTGAAATCGACTCAACAGCGGTGAGTTTGTTGTGTGTGTGTAATCTTCACAAGCCTCCTCAATATACAATCTGAGTAAAATCAGTTTCCTTGCCCAGCCCTGTTTCATGATAGTCCTCTTGTGGCTCCCACAGTCCCACTCAATTCAGATTGCACTGCCTAAACCCACCCATGAAGATTTTCCTTAAGCCGCTACTGTTGGCACACAGTAGATGCCAAATTAACTGCCTCTAGGAGCAGTATACCATCGTTGGCACCGCAAACCTGTATTTAGACCATCAACGCCAAATGTTCTGAAGGTGCTGTGGGTAAAATGGTCTACCAAGTTCACGACCACTCTCAACTCAGTTGCCTCACTGATCCTCCGCCCACCTGCAAAAATCGTTAATCTGCAACAATTCAACCTTGCCCACTCTGGCAACATCGCAGAAAATCACACCCTTGAGAACTGACATCCTTCAGATTAAAGGTGTGCAACTCATCCAGGACTTAGACGCAGCCAAGCCCTCTTGCTAAACCTAAGGCAGCCCTTCACAGGTTGTTCAATGTCGCTGAGTTGGTTCCGATTCATAGCGACCCTATGCACAACAGAACTAAAGGTTTCTCGGTCCAGCTCCATGCACACAATCGTTTTTATGCTTAATCCCATTGTTGCAACCACTGTGTCAATCTGTCTGGTTGAAGGTAATCCTTTTTTTTGCTGACCCTCTGCTGTATCAAGCTGTAAATATTGCTACTCTGAAATTCTCCCCAACATTCACACCTTACAATCCTCTTATTAAGTACTGCGTATCTACTGGTCCCTTTGACGGGTGTATAAATAAATACTTTAGAAACTTGGCCTGCTACATTCCGGAGAGAATGAGACCGCTAGATAAGAATTTCCTTAACTCTCTCGCTACACCGCTATCATCAAACGTACTTGAAGATCCAACCATCCTTTCCTTCCCTTTCTCTTTGGAAGACGTCTTCTGTCCTCTTAAAACTGTTGTTGTTAGGTGCCACTGAGTGGGTTTTAACTCCTAGCGACTCTGTACCACAGAATAAAACATTGTCCCATCTTGCTCCATCCTTATAATTGTTTGAGCCCATTGTTGCAGCCACTGTGTCAGTCCGTCTCATTGATGGATTGACATTTGAAGACTGTGATCTTCTACTCTTTCACTGACCCTCTGCTTTACCAGCCATGATATCCTCCAGAGACTGATCACTCCTGATAACACATCCAAAGTATGTGCGATGAAGTGTCGCCATCATCATCTGTAAGGAACATTCTAGCTGTTCTTCCAAGACAGATTTGTTTGTTCTTTTGGCAATCTACGGTACTTTCAATATTCTTCACCAACACCACAATTCAGAGACATCAGTTTTTCTTCAGTTTTCTGTATTCATTGTCCACCTTTCCTATGCATGTGAGGTGATTGAAGACAGGGCTTGGACTGGATGCACCTTAGTCCTTAAAGTGAAATCTTTGTTAACATTGTAAAGGATTTTTCCCCAGCAGATTCTCCCAATATGTCATTTGATTTCCTGACTGCTACTCTCTTGAGCATTGATTGTGGGTCCAAGTAAAAGGAAATCCTTGACTACTTTAATATTTTCTCATGTTGCTTATCAATCCCATTGTGAGCATTTTGTTTCCTTGATGTTGAGGTATAATCCATACTGAAGGCTGTGATCTTTGATCTTCTTCAGTAGATGCTTCAAGTCCTCTTTACTTTTAGCAAGCACAGTTGTGTCATCTGCAAAATGCAGGTTGTTAATGAATCTTCCTGCAGTCCTGATGTCTTGTTCTTCAGATAGTCCATCTTCTTGGATGACTTGTTCAGCATACAGATTGACTTAAGTGTAGGGAAAAGATACAACTCTAACACACACCTTTCCTGACTCAAAATGTGCAGTGTCCCCTTATTCTGCCTCCTGGTTTATGTACAGGTTCTTCATGAATGTTATTAAGTGTTCTGGAATTCCCATTCTTCACAATGTTATCCCTGGTTTGCTGTGATTTACATGGTTGAATGTCTTTGCATAGTCAGTGAAACACAAGTAAATATCTTTCTGGTGTTTTCTGCTTTCAACCAGGATCCATCTGACATCAGCAATGATATTTCTCATTCCATATCCTCTTCTGAATCTGGCTTGAATTTCTGGCAGTTTCCTGTCAATGCACTGCTGCAGCCACTTTTGGCCTGCTTCTGTTCAGCAAAATTTTACTTGTGTGTAGTATTAGTGATATTGTTTTTGATTTCCACATTCTGTTGGGTCACTTTTCGTTGGGATAGGCATAAATATTGATTTCTTCCGACCAGTTGGCCAGGTGGCTGTTTTCCAAATTTCTTGACACAGACAAGTGAGCACCTCCACTGCCACATCCATTTATTGAAACATCTCAACTAGTATACCGTCAATTCACGGAGACTTCAGTCTTCAGTGCAGCTTAGACTTCTCCCTTCAGTACTGTTGTTGGTTCTTGATCCTATGAAACCTGAAATGACTCAATGTCAGCCAGTTCTTTTTGGTACAGTCACTCTGTGTATTCCTTTCGTCTTATTTTGATGCTTCCATGAAACAGACAACAACAACAACAAAACCCTGTTGCTGTCGATATTGCAGTTCAAGGCTTGAATTTTTTCTTCAGTTCTTTCAGCTTAAGAAATGTCAAGCATGTTCTTCCCTTTTGGTTTTCTATCTCTATCTCTTTGCAGATGTCATTATAATACTTTGTCTTCTCAAGCCACCCTTTGAAGTCTTCTGTTCAGGTCTTTTGCTTCATCATTTCGTCCATTCACGTTAGCTATTTAACATTCAAGAACAAGTTTCAGAGTCTCTTCTGACATCCATTTTGATATTTTCTTTCTTTCCTGTCTTTTTAATGACTTCTTATTTTCTTCTTGTGTGATGTCCTTGATGTCCTTCCACAAGTCATCTAGTCTTTGGTGATTAGTGTTCAATGCATCAAATCTATTCTTCAGGTGGTATCTAAATTCAGATGGGATATACCCAAGGTCATGCTTTGACTCTTGTATACCTGTTCTAATTTTCTTCAGTTTCAACTTGAACTTGCGTGTGAGCAATTGCTCTGCATTCAGCTCATGACCTTATTCTGACTGATGATACTGAGCTTTCCCATTGTCTCTTTGCACAGATGTGGTTGATATGTGTATATTCCATCTGGTGAGGTCCACTTATATAGAGGCCCTTTATGTTGTTGAAAAAAGGTATTTGCAATGAAGAAGTCATTGGTCTTGCAAAGTTATTTAATAAGACCTCTTAAAATTAATCCCTGCTAATCCTTTAGGGGCTCTACTCCATTATTATCCCTTCTGTTTCATTTTCAGCCTTTAGCCTTACTTAAGCTGGAAAACCAAATCCATTGCCCTCACATTGATTTCAAGTCATTGCAACCCCATGTGTTACAGAATAGAACTGCTCTGTAGGGTTTTTTTGGTTGTACTTTCTATGGGTGCAGTGGTTAAGCTTGGCTGCTAACTAAGGGGTGGGAAGTTCAACCTGCAAGCTGATTCACAAGAGAAGGATGTGGCAATCTGCTTTCATAATGATTTATGGCCGTGGAAACCCTATGGGGCTGTTCTGTCCTGTCCTACAAGGTTGCTATGAGTTGGAATTGACTCAACGACAGTGGGCTTGCTTTGGTTTTGGGTTTAATGTTTACAGAAGTGGATCATCGGGGTGGGTTCAAACTAGTCCTCTTTAGGTTAGTAGTCCAGTGCAAACCATTGGCACCACTCAGGGACCTCTTCTTACTTATTCCTCGGTATGTATGCCTGCCCTTGCCTACCCCATCATAAATTTTTTTCCTCTGTATCCTAATTATCTTCTGATCTCTCAGTCTTCCTAACACTAGTTAGCAATCTCTGGTTTTTCAGGTTTTCTAAAACCAGTAGTCACTTCCTAAATTGTAATCTAATGATACAATAGTAGAACAAACCCATTCTGTGTAACCTTTTAGAACAGCTGATGTAGCTGTGCTGATTAGGGGGTGATCTGGGAACTGGTTGCAAGAGAAAAAGCTAGATGCTGAGTCAAGTGTATATCATACCAATTGTGTGTTACGTGTGTGTCGTTTCAAGGGAGAAAGTCTGCTGACATATAACCTTATCCTTAAGTTTGCATAGATCAGCTCTGACAGGATGTGTTAAAGAGCGACTGCTACTGGGGAGGGGAATTGGGAACAAGAAAGGGAAGGAAGAGAGACAGTCTCACTCTTCCCGCTCTGCCATTTTGTACTGCTTAAATTTTTAACTATATCCATTTTTACTTATTTTTAAAACTTTTAAATGTGAGAGGGAAAAAGTATGTGCCTCAGCTACCTAGTGCTGCCATGTCAGAAATTCAAGTATGTGGCTTTAACAGATAGAACTTTATTTTCTTAGAGTTAGGAGGCTGGAAGTTGATTCAGTTTGGTGACTCTAGCACAAGACCTTTGCTCTCTGTCAGCTCTAGAAGGATGTCCTTATTTCTTTTCAGCGTCTGTTGCTCAGTGATCTTTATGTGGCTTAACATCTTATCTTCTGTCTTCTCCCATCTATGCTTTCTTGCTGCTGCCTTAATCTTTTTCACTTTTTTATGTCTCAAAAGAGATTACTCTAAGACATACCCTATGTTAATACTGCCTTATTAGCATAACAGTGAAAATGAGACTCACAAATAGGATTATTACAGCGGGGATAAGAGGATTTACAACACATATTTTGAGGAGGAAAATTAAATCTATAGCAGTATAGTTTTCATTGTGTTTCTTTTAATTGTACTTTAAATGATACTTTAAATGAATGTTTACAGAACTGGCTTCTCATTAAACAGTTTACAGAATAAACTGTTTTCTCATTAAACACATATTATTCTATGACATTGGTTGACAACCCCACGACATGTCAACACTCTCCCTTCTCAACTTGGATTCCCTGTTGCTACCTTTCCAGTTCCCTCTTACCTTCTAGTCCTTGCCCCTGGACTGGTGTAGTCCTTTAATCTTGCTTTGTTCGATGAGCCTGTTGGGATGAAGAGGGAGCCTCAGGAGTGAGGTTCATTACTGAGCTAAAAGGATGTCTGAGGATCATAATCTTAGACTTTCTCTAGTCTCTGTCAGGCTAGTAGTGCTAGTCTTTTTTGGGGGAGGTGCATTAGAGTTTTGGTCTACATTTTTATCCAGCTGCGTTCAGGACTCTGTTGCAATCTCTGTCAGAGCTGGTTTTCAGTCTTTTTTAAACTCCCTTTCTCTTTGACTTCCGGGGTACACTTCCAACGTTTTCAGCTTACCCATTCAGACCTCTCCTCTACCTGTGCAGATTCTTCTTTCTCTTGCGCTGTAAATTCACAGACTATCATGTTCTGGGCACTGGGGAGGCATGATAATGGACAAAACAAGCAAGAGTCCCTGCTCTCGTGGAACTTGCACTCTGGTGGCATCGAAAATAGTCTCCAGAGATGGTAGTTGTCAGCTCCTGCCATCATATACACAAATGCCACTCTTGGCATCGAGAGATGGAATCTACTTTTTCTTCCCTTAAATATGGTCTAGCTCTCTCTCTCTCTCTCTCTCTCTCTCTCTCTCTCTCTCTCTCTCTGTGTGTGTGTGTGTGTGTGTGTGTGTGAACTAATAGAATGCAGCAGAAATGAAGTTCTGGAATTTTGGTAGAGAACTGGCAACTTTCATGTCCCCTCTGAGAAGTCAGCTGCCATGCTCTAAAGAAGCTTCAGCTGTAGTACAGATTGACAGGAAACAGGCTAGACAGGCTACATGGAGAAGCACTGAGGTGTCAGATATGTGAGTGAAGTATTCTAGAACCTTCTAGATGGATTTGGTCACCAGCTGAGTGCAGCTGAGTGAATGATACTAGCAAATGCCAAGTGGAGCAGAACAGCCCAGTCAAGCTCTGCCTGAATTCCTGACCCAGATTCCTGAGAAATAATAAATTGTTGCTTTAAGCCACCAGGTCTTGGGATGGTTGGTTATGCAGCAATAACTGAAAGAGTGGGAAGAGTGAGAAATAATAAACAAATATAAAATATGGCAGTGATTAGTATAAAAAAGAGGCAAAGTAATGTAAAAAAGAGCTAAAAGCATATGTGGGAGCTACACAGCCTACACTGAAACGTCAGCTCCACACTTAGTAGTTTTGTGAACGGACACAAGTTATTTAACCTCTATATGCCTTAGTTTCCTCAATCATAAAACAGGGATAGTAAAGTCTTTGTTATCTGGTAGTGCTACAACAGAAATACCACAAGTGGAGGGCTTTAACAAACAGAAGTTTCTTCTCTCACAGTTTAGGAGGCTAGAAGTCCAAATTCAAGGTGCCAGCACTGGGAGAGTGCTATCTCTGTCTGTTGACTCCGGAGAAGGTCTTTGCCATCAGTCTTCCCTTGGTCTGGGAGCATCTAAGGAACCTCAAGTCCAAAGGATGTGCTCTGCTCCCAGTGGGGCTTGTTTGGTGGTATGAGGTCACCAACTGGGCCTGCTTCCCTTTCCTTTCATCTCTTATAAGACAATAAAGGTAGTGCAGGCTATACCCCAGGGAAACTCCCTTTACACTGGAATGAGGATGTGACCTTTGTAAGGGCATTACAGTCCCACCTTAATTCTCTTTATCATAATTCAGTTTTGCCCCATTAACCACAGACAGATTAGGTTTTACAATACATAGCAAAATCACAGCTACAAAACAGTGGATGACTGTACAATACTGAGAACCATAGCCCAGACAAATTGATACATATGATTTTTAGCAGACACAATTCAATCCAAGACAGTGTGATAGCAAGGCTAGGCTTCCTATTGGAAATAAGCTGGCACCGCAAGGAAAAAACAAAAGAAGTCCAAATATGTATATATATATAGTAGTATATATAATATATAAGTATATGTATATACTTATATAAGTATACTTATATATAAGTATATATACTTATATATAAGTATATATAATATATAATAATACATATATAATATATATGTATATATATACACATATATAGTTGTATGTGCCACACTGTCACCTGAAAATCTGAGTTGAATCTACTTATAAATACAAATTCTTTAATTGTGCCATGTATTATACTAATTTACAAACCCAGATTTCTCTCGTTAAGATTGTAAGCTCCCAGAGACTATTTTATGCATTTTGTGAAATTCTGTAGAGATGAAGATAGTACTTTGAGCTTTAGTTATTTTTCAATACATTTGTTTATTGATTTTAATAGTTTAGCAGTTTGTTGAAATGCGATTCATTGAAACAGACATAAGAACCTCGTGCCTCTTCTGCCAGCTACACTGATTGCCTTTGGTTCTAGTTCTTCTCCTGTGACTGATGACTCACTGCGAGCAATTGATTCTTCTACTTTCCTTATTAATCATGTAAGATATGGATTCTCCTGGGATCAAAGGCAAGATGACTGAAGACAATAACTTAAATATCTGCCATGGGATAAAACACAGGTGAGTGCGTAAATGTGTATTTGTGTGTGGAAGTTGGGAGGAGGTAATGTAGCCTCTAAAAGGTAATGCTATCTGGGTTAATTTTAATAATATCATGCATGTTTCATGCTCAAAACAATCCTATGATAGGTGCAATTATTACTAAATTACAGATAGAGAATTGAGGACCAGTTACTTGTCCAAGATAATTCAGCTGTTTTAAGTGGCAGAGAAGCTCAAACCCAAGTCTCCAAAATCTAGGTCTCCAAACTCCAGACCCTTTGGCTTCCCCTTTCCACCTCACACACACACACCAACCCCCACTGGATCGAGGTGTTGAGTAGAGTTTAGGATTAACAAAAACTGGAGGGCTTAAGAAAGAGATGATAGAGGAAGTAACAGTCAGTGAAGTCCAGTACTAGAACCTAACAGTAAGACTCTGGGAGGGCAGTTACAGGAATCTGCCTCAGAACGAGGTCAAGGTGAATAATGAGCAGGCAGTAGTTACAGGCTGCTGCCTGAGAGGAGAGTGGGGGGCTAGCATACGCACTCATCTATACATAATATTATTTTATTTAATAGACATTTATTAAGAGCCTAGGAATGCAAGATACAGTTCATGTGCTCAAAGAGCTTGTTTATCAACTCTTTAGGAGAATAATAAAAACTGTGATTAGAATGCACGGTTCAGACAATGAGTAGTCCAGTAGCTCACTATTGGAGAGATCAGTGGGAAGGATCAGAAAAGCAAGGAGAGGCTGAGGCCAGAGTAGGAACCTCAGCTGTGAAGGACTTAAATGAGGAGGGAAGAACATGACAGATGAGAAACGTGAAGTTTCAGCCACGGAATAGCATGTGTCTTAGTCCTCTAGTGCTGCTGTAACAGAAATACCACTGGTGGATGGCTTTAAAAAGAGGGATTTTATTCTGTTACAGTCCAGCAGGCTACAAGTCCCAATGCAGGGCATCAAGTCCAGGGGAAGTCTTTCTCCGTTGGCTCTGGAGGGAGGTCCTCCCTGCACTGGGAGCTTCTGAGACACAGGGAAAGGATGTGCTCTACCCCTGGTGTGGCTTCTTTCTTGATGGTATATGGTTCCCAACTCCCAGCTTGCTTCCCTTTCCTTTATATCTCAAGAAATTGCCTGAAGGCACAAGACAGTCTTACAGATTGAGTCCTGTCTCACCGACATAACTGCCACCTGTCCTCTCTCACTAACATCATAGTGGCAGGATTTACAACATATAGAAACATCAACAATATTGGCAATCATGGCCCAGTTAAACTACTACATACAATTCAGTCCATGGCATTCCACCCTTTAACCATCCTCTTGCACATCACATCCCTGCAACATGTAAAACATATTCACATCACAGCAAAAGTCTCAACTGTGAGTCCAAAATCCATAGATTCCTCTTTGGGATAGTTAAGTTTGTGTGTCAACTTGACTGGGCCATGATTCTCAGTGTTTGGGTAGTTGTACAATGTTATGCCACCTCCACGATGGAATGTGCTGTGGTACCAGCAGTGGTGGGGCCTGTAGTGGCTCACCACCCCCTCAGCCTTCGTCTCTCTGCCATCTGCCACCGACTTCCTTCCTGCTCACCTGGCCAAGGTTTGGGTTTGTGGATCCAGCAGTTGCTGCACTCTTGTCCTCTGACACCCAGTTCTTGGGACGTCACGTATCACCTCTTAGGAGTCACTGATCTTCATAGCCTATGAGTAAGAATCCTGTTTCCTTACCTGCTGATACTGGGTTTTCCAGGCCCTGCAGCTACATAAATCAGCAGAAACTTTGCAGTCTTGCCTTCTTTGCCTTCTTTCACAGCTTCTGAACAGGAACCTTGCTCTCTGGCCTGCTTCCGTTTGATTCGCTGCTTCCATAGCTATGTAAGGTTTGAATTCTGATCCAGGACTTGGGACATTTCAGGTTCTACAATTGCATGAGCTGTTTGATTTATATAAATCGCTTTATATATATATATATATATATATACACACACACTTGGCACTTGGCTGGCACACACACACGCACACACACACACACACACACACACACACACACACACATGACTCACTAGTTCTCCTTCTCTGGAGAATCTAGTCTAAGATACTCTTCATCTTGTGAAATATAGAACACAAGTTATCTGCTTCCAAAGATACAATGGCAGAACAGGCATAAGTTAGACACTTCCATTAAAAATGGGAGAAAGTGCAGGGAAAGAAGGTATACCGGACACAAGAAATTAGCAGATCACATTACACTGGCCCTCAAGGCTTTGAAAGTAATCTCCTCTGAGACATCTTACACAGCGGCCCTGCCCCTCGTACTCCAGGTATTCTCTGGATTCTGAGTGGAGGCCCCTTAGCCCTGGGCCACAGTTCCACCTTCCAGGTCCACTGAGACAGCAACTGTGCCCTCTCAGCTTTAGGTGCACCAATTTTCCTAGTCCATCTGAGTGGTAACTCCACTTTTAGAAATACCGGAGGCTGCAGCTCCACCGTTTGAAACTCCTGAGGTTATGGCCATATCTTTGAAGTCTAAGGCAGCTCAGCTCCTGTCTCCAGTTTCTGCTTCCCGTAGCTTCTTCACACCAGCCTCATGACCACGTCTGGCCTGCTGGGGCAAATGTTCAAAAGCTTTATAGCTCCCACCAGTAAGTGCCTGCATGCACCCTATTCTATTCTACCAGGAAGGGTCCTACACACAGGCACTCATCTATCTTGTTCCATAAATCAGCAAGCCTAGCTCCACTAGTAAGTGCCCAGAGGCACACCACTCCATTAGGAGGCCCCCTGCACACAGGTACTCAGCTCGCTTGCTCTGCACGTCAGCTCCCTCGTTCTGTGGATCAGCTCCAGTGCCATCTCACACTGCTCTCCCGGTTTTGCGTTGCCAGTTCACTGCTCTTGTTTCTCACTATCTGTGCCTTCCTTGGTATTAACAGTTCTCCTTAGTTCCTTCTGAGTCTTCTATCCATTCACAGTTTCAAAATTCCTTCCACATTTTAGGTATCTGTTAGAGCCACATCCTTCTGTGTTGGTACCAAATTCTGTCTTAGTCATCTAGTGCTGATATAACAGGAATACCACAAATATTTGCCTTTAAAAAGAGAAATTTTGTTATGTCACAGTTCAGAAGGTTGCAAGTCCAGATTCAAGGCATCAGCTCCAGGGAAAGCCTTTTTCTGTTGGCTCTGAAGGAAGGTGCTTATTCTCAATCTTCCCCTGGACTGGGAGCTTCTGAGGCATAGCATCCAGGATCCAAAGGATCCACTCTGCCTCTGGCACTGTGTCTTCCCTGATGGTATGAAGACCCCAAATCTCTACCTGCTTCCCTTTCCTTTCTATCTCAAGACATTGCCTCAAAACACAATACAGTCTTACAGATTGAGTCCTGCCTCATCAACACAGCTGCCATGCATCATCCCTCACTAATGTTACAGAGGCAGGATTTACCATCATACAGAACATCAACAGTACCAGGAATCATGGCCCAGTCAAACTGCTATACACCTTTTTGGGGGGACACAATTTAATCCGTGACAGCCCAGAAGGTTTGTTAGACAGCTGAAGCTGCTCAGATGGCCGCAGTAGCTGCAGCAGAGCAGCTGGAAGGGCAGGATATAGTCAGGTGATTAGAAGCTAGGCTGAAGAATGTAGACATGAATCCATAAATAAGTAGAGTGTCTTTGATGGTGTTCAACTTGATTACATAGGTAGGTATCAGTCATAATAAAGTAGTTTAAAAAAATACACTACAGAAAGATCTTCTGTGCTTTCCAAGTAGAGTTATAATCTGTATTTTAATCTACTTACTCATTAAAATGGAAACTGTGTTACACTTTCTTTCTTGCTGATTTCCATTACATTTCTCTCTCAAGTTTTTTTAAAAAAGTCATTAAGAACAAGTTAGACCTTTGTTTTAAAAGCAATGCTGAGATTTCAAGTGGCTGAGATTTTAGAAAGGGGCACGCAACTCTTACTGACATCTGGGAGTGCTTTACTATGTGGCTGACCTTCATGCAAGAAGGCAATGACCAAAATGAGGAGCAAAGACCTGCTGATGATATGTAATAATATGAGGGAGTGATTTAAATAGAAATGCTTCTACTCATCTCATACCAAAAAATAATTAGTGGATTCAATGACTAATCACCAGATGTAGGTAAGCAGATGCTATCTTTTTATTTTTAGAATAGAAGCACATGGCTACAGAGAGTTGTTGGGACATATATTAATAAATCCTGTACTATGATGTAACCATTAAAGCAAACATTTTAAATAGAATTTAAATTTCTATATTTAAATAAAATTTTTGCCTACATCTGACATCTGAATTATTTTTATGCATTGCATGCCTAACTACATTACATTCCTGTCTCTTATTCTTTGTCTCAGTTTTGTTGGGAAAGCTTATTCTGCTGGCGTATTTTAGCATTCTGATCTCAAGCTAAACATTTTAGCTTAAGATCCCCCCCCCACCCAATAATAAAAAGCAGTAGTTTGGGGCTAAAGGGTCACTTTCTTTCATGTGTTACAATGTAAATTGTCAATTTATTTTTGAAAAAGAAAAGATAGCATTAGGCAACAACCTACAAAAAATAGTCTCAAATATTTGTTTTTCAAGTAACTGGCTGGATTCTTTGAACTTGTTTTCCCATAGAAACTGTAAGGTAAATAGTAGTTCAGTTCCTGGGCTAACCTACAAACAGTATTTCATTTACAATGTTGCTCAAATACTGTGCACTTGCATAGAAAAATAAAGCAGACAGCATTACCTTTGCAGTATTTTCTAATTAAATGGAGAAGAAAAAAATCCTTTATACTGAGTACGTCATTTTTCATGAATGCTAGTCTACTTAAAGTAAATTTCAAGAGACAAGGATAAAGAGTTCAGTAGAAGTTATAACGTTCTGGAGTGCAGCTGGGGAACAGCGCCAGTGGATTAGGGAAAGTAGCACCCAGCCAAGCCACACCGGAACCCTAAGGAGAAAGTAAAAATGAGCACCCTTATAAATATATATCAAATAACCCCCATATTATGAACCAAGCAGAAAAATCTAACAAAATCCCTACAATTAAAAGACAACCTGTGCATAAAGCCCACCATGGCCCATATGTCTACATGCCACTGTCAACCATCATAAATCCACCCTGCAGGGAGCTGGAGTGGGGGCTGCCCAGGAACACAGGGCCAGTAGGAAACTATTCCCACTGACCCAAGATGTGGAGCTGTAAAATGAACAACCTGTCTTTATTTAAAACTTTGACATTTTGTTTATCGTGGATTTTCTGCATTAATTTTGATCTTTAAAAAAACTACATTCAAATGTTAATTATCTTGATTATGAGTTTTGGGGCACCCCTTTTTGCTTCTCTCAGTCCTGGTGGGAAGCAATGAGGAAAGAAATTACTCAAGAGAGCTCCCCAGGCTAAGAGATTCCTTTTGAAAAAATAAAAAGACAAAACTTTTTTTTACTTTGGATCTCCAGCTCATCAACCTTCTCCTGCTATTTACAGAAGTGTCTGCTAGGGCCAGAAGCCAACAGACTCTTGGGGACAGAGGTGGGTTGGGGTGGGGGCTATATTTCTAAGGGGGAAACTGCCTGGTCAATTTGCAGAAAAATAAATTTTTTATCACGTGGTTTAACCCTCTAAATTCCAGGGCATTGAAGCCAAGTCTGACAGGCCCATCCCTAGGTTTAAGTATATCATAAAGGCAGTCTGGGGGAGTAAGAAAATGAAGTAAGCCGGTAAAAGTTGGGAAGTTGTGGAAAGAAGAAAAAAGATTAAAAAGGATTTGAGCGAATAGGAGAAGATTGCGTGATGTGGAATCAACTTGGCTGTGAGTTGTAAGGTCGAAGGGAAATTGGGGCAGGCCCTGTGGCGGGAGCAGAAGCATTCTACTGAGGAGAAGGAAATTACCCGAACCAAACCCTCTGCCCTCTGTCGATTCCTGCTGGTGAAGAAAAGCTGACTTGGCCAGATCTCCATTGTGGCCACTAGGTGGTGCTGTTGGTACAAGGCTGGCCGTTTCCTGACTGAGGGGCGGAAGGACTCAGGCCACCCCAGGGAATGAGGTGGCGAGAAAGAATCTGCAGGTGGGCCACACTTTTGCGGATATCGGCTGTTTATGGGTCAGGTGCTGTACCTTGTATTCACTTGTATTTACATACCCACAATGTATGCATAGTTTAACAGTAACTTCTAGGGAGAAATTTCAGGCAGTTCTAAACCTCCACTGTTTTTAGTACTGCAGCATATGACGAACTACCATGAGAAAGGATAAATTTCCAAACTAGACCACTTCACTCTGACAGCAAGACATCTTCAGGACAATGGTATAAAAGGTAATGGGAGTGTTTTTTATGCACGTTACAGAAAAGTTAATGAGAAATTGTACAAATTTACCACTATTCTTTAGTCAACACTCTGGGCACTTCTGCAGAGGGCTAATGCCAAGAACGTATACACTGCCTACTAGGAGACGATACCTGAGGTTGAAAATAGTGGGTGGAGGAGTTGACCTCAGCCGCCATTTTCAGTAATACTTACTTCCTGCTAGAGAGGAAGTTCCTCCATATTGGGTGAGAATGCTGCTCTGAGTTCCGCGCCAAGTTTCCTTCCATGTAGAGGGGAGCAGCTTGCTGAGTTGCTACACTCAACTGTGTGTCAAGGGAAAGGGTGTGGGCTGGCAGAATTTGGGTGCTCTTTATGTGGTGATGTGTTAAGAGCTTAGAACTTAGAGTAGGATACAAAAATCCTGTTGCCATTGAGTTGATCCCAACTCGTAGTGACCCTGTAAGAGAAGAACTCCGTCAGTTGTCCTAGGCTTTAATTCTGTACAGAAATTGCCAGGGTTTTTCTCTCAGAGTGGATGATGGATTCAAGCTTGGAACCTAAGCTTTTAGCCATGCGCCACTAGGGATCCTTGAATGAGACACCAAAAAAATTCCAGTACTTTGAAGGTGATTCTAATTCATGCCAACTCCACAGGATTGCTAAGGCTGTAAGTATTTATGAAAGAAGAACTGCCACATTTTTGTCCCCCAGAGCCACCGATGGTTTCCCACCGTGGTTAAAGCAGCCCAGTGCGTTAACCACTGCACAACTAGGACTTGAATCAGATATCAGTGGGTTTGAATTCTAATTCTGATGCTGTCTGAGGAACTTGAGACAACCTCTAGTTTCCTCATCTAAAATTGGGGGAAGAAATACCTATATCACAGGACTGAATGAGACAAGTTTGTGAAGTGCTTCTTTAGAACATAACAAAAAAATGATAGCTATATTAGGTGATAGAGCCTAATGAAGGGAGGGAGGACCAAACACAGGTGTGGAAACTGTGTGGTATGCTTAATTATCTCCCTGCTCTTAACTGGAATCAAGAAGGAAAATGTTCAAGCAGTTTAAAAGCATGAACCTTGGTGCCTTCGTTGCAATCCCAGTTCCATTACTTCCTGCTTGTGTGGGCTGAGACAAATTATGTCATGCTTTTGGCCACAAAACGACTATGAGCAAATACAAGTAAACCGTATGTTTGCTTGTTATTGTTGTTGCTGTCTTTTCTACCTGTACCACAAGACTTGGAATAAACATGTGACAGTTGGTCATCTCACTGTGGGGCTGGCTATGGTATGCTTGTAAATCTGTTCCTTGTTTTTAAAAATCGCACTTTGAAAATCATGCTGTTGACATGATGAAAATGTTTTGGAACTTGATAGAGATGGTGGTTTGTGTCACACTGTGAATGTACTAAACGCCACTGAAATATGCATCTTAAAATGGTTAATTTTATGTGTATTTTATCAAAGTTTTTGAAGTCTTGCTGCTTACACTGGAAGTGGAAAATTAAATATAAAATTGTAGCTTCCATTTAAGTGGGCACCAAGTTGTCGGTTCAAGTCATTTCTAGAATTTCCTGTAACTCATTCATACTCAAGAAATGAAAACAAACAAGCAATCATACAAGTGTGGAGCACAACAGAAAACATGTGGTCTATAGAAGCATAATCTTACATTTTCCTTAGCCTGGAAGTAGTAAGTCCTCCATTTTTCCAGCACCTACAAATGTCCCAAGAGTTCCTACATTTTCAAACAATGATTTTCTGTTTTCTTGGTGTAGTATTCTGTACAATTTTATTGTTCTACATTCTAAGACCTTGCAGTTAGATTCCCTTACCTGCCTGTGAAATGTCCTTTTGAATCATCTATCACTGGCTTCCAGTAATTGGAGAATGTGGACTTGAACATACAGAAGGGCTCAGCATTCTTAAGAGTTTCATTTGTAGTTAACAGTTTTAATCCACAACCGGCAAACTGCTGTCAAAAGTGAAGGCCAGGTTGTGGGGAATGCCTGAAGGAGAGGCAAGAATTTAATATCAGCAAGGAGCATAGAAAAAGACTAGGAAAACTAGCCCGGAATTTAAGACTAGAAACTATATAGTAGGCGTTTCTGGCAAAAATTCTCAAAGCTCCAGAAATTGTCTTTGTAAATCATTAAGTACTTTTAGAATTTGGAAAAATGGCTAACTTGCTCTATATACTCTCTTTATCATCAGTTTTGAAACTTGGTCTTGCTGAAAGGTGGTAGAGATAGAAGATAGTGTTGGAGGTTACATCAAAACTTACTGTAAAAATTAACTACAAATGAACAAGTAGCAAACTGTAATATATAATAGTAATATAAATCAAGACCATAAATGCCTGTAAAGCTATGGACATCCAGCATCATGTGCTTGCCGCTTGTTTATTGTCAGCAGCAACACTCTCAACATACAAAAGTTTCAAATTAAGATAATCCAAGAAGGAAAAATTGTACTGTCTTACTTTTATTTTGCTTAAAGGTAATGTCACATGCTTCTTAATTAATGAACTAGATTCATAAGTCTTACTGGTTTATTTAAAATATAATAACTAATTTAAATCTAGGCCTAATTATGATAAGGAATATGACTGTGGTCTTTAAGGTTGTGTACTAACTTGGCTGGGCCACAGTTCTGTAGTTTGGTAGTAATGTAATGATGTAGCTTGTAAGTTATGAAATGGTGTAGCTTGCTTGTTAAGTAATGATATCATTTGGTGTTTAGGTAATGATGTAATCATTCTCCATGACACAATCTGATATGATCATCATCCAGTCAGTTGTAAGGTGAGTTTTCTCAGGATGATAGTCTACATCCAATAGATAGATGGATGGATGGATGGATGTTCTGACAAAGCTCTTACTTGCTCTGGATCCTGCATCTGGCTCATCGTCATCTGACCTCCAGTTCTTGGGCCTTGAGCCACCAGTCTGCCATTTTACCTGCCTATTTTTGACTCATCACACTCTGCAACCTGTCAGCTAGTGGCCAGACATCTGACCTGCCCATTTTTGGTTTGTCAACCTAGCCTACAGCTACATGAGTAAGGAGAAACCTCCAACCTGGTGCCTGAACATAAACTTAAGACCTGCCAGCCTCTACAGCAGCATGAGTCATTTCCTCGATATAAATCTCTTTTGGTGTGTGTCTGTATAGAATTTTCAAGTCTGATTGATCTTAAATGCGGTGATGACTCTGCCTCCAGTAGTAAAGAGGGCACTGCTAATCCAGGGTGTGAAGTAGCAATATTAATGTGCAAAATATCACCACCAAAAAATCAATTATTGGTGACAAGCAAGGGTCTGGGTGATTACATGTTTGATACTTTTCTACAATTTTGTGAGAATGAGAAGTATAGGAAAGCTGGTTGATTGATCTTACTTTTGATAGGCAAAATGGTAAAAAAAAAAAAATAGGTGAGTTCAGGGCCAGAATCACATCTCAAGCATGACATAAAAGAACTCAAAATTTGCCCCTTATGCTTTGAAATAAATCCTATTTCTTGCAATAACATCTGATAATGACAACAACCAAACCCAGAATTACAGAGTCAGCTAAATTGTCAACCTCAAATAGTGTCTGAACTTAAAATGAGAGCGTTGATTGAGAAGAAGCAGGATGCTGAATATGGCCTTGGTGATAGAAATAATGCCAGAGATAGCATGATGGAGTCTTGCAAGACTAATGACTCCTTCACTGCAAATACTTTTTTTAACCAACACAAATGATGACTGTACATATGGAGCTCACCGGATGGAATAAATGGGAGCCAAATCAACTACATCTGTGGAAAAAGATGATGGAAAAGCTCCATATCAGCAGTCAGAACAAGACCAGGTGCTGAGTGCTGCACAGATCATCAACTGTTCATATGCAAACTCAAGTTGAAACTGAAAAAAAAAATTAGAACAAGTCCAGAAGACCCAAAGTATGACCTTGAGTATAGCCCTCCTGAGTTTAAGGACTATCTCAAGAACAGATTTGATGTGTTGACCACTAATAACTGAAGACCAGACAAATTGTGGAATGACATCAAAGACATCATCCATGAAGAGAGCAAGAGGTCATTAAAAAGACAGGAAACAAGGAAAAGACCAAACTGGATATCAGAAGAGACTCTGAAACTTGCTATTGAACATCAAGCAGCTAAAGCAAAAGGAAGGAATCATGAAGTAAAAGACCTAAACAGAAGATTTCAAAGAGCATCTTGAGAAGACAAAAGAAAGTGTTACAATAAGAGCTGGAAATCAAAACCATAAAGGAAGAACACAGTCTGCATTTCTCAAGCTGAAAAAATTGAAGCCTCAAATTTCAGTAGCGAATGATTCTACAGGGAAAATATTAAATGACTCAGGGAGCACCAAAAGAAAACGGAAGGAATACACAGAGGCACTATACCAGAAAAAACAGGTTGATGTTTAGCCATTTGAAGAGGTAGCATATGATCAGGAGCCTATGGTACTGAAGGAAGAAGTTGAAGCTGCATTGAAGGCGTTGGCAAAAAAACAAGGCTCCAGAAACTGATGGAATATCAACTGAGATGTTTCAACAATTGATGCAGCACTGAAAGTGCTGACTTGTCTATGCCAAGAAATTTGGAGGACAGCTACCTGGCCAACTGACTGGAAGAGATCCGTATTTATGCCCATTCCAAAGAAAGGTCCTCCAACCGAATGCAGAAATTAACCCAACAATGTAGTTAATATCACATGCAAGTAAAATTCTGCCCAAGATCATTCAAAAGTGACTGTAACAGTATATTGACAAGGAACGGCCAGAAATTCAAGATGGATTCAGAAGAGGACGTGGAACCAGGGATATCATTGCTGATGTCAGATGGATCTTGGTTGAAAGCAGAGAATACCAGAGAGATGTCTACTTGCGTTTCACTGACTATGCAAAGGTATTCAACTGTGTGGATCATAACAAATTATGGCTAACACTGCAGAGAATGGGAATTCCAGAACACTTAATTATGCTCTTAAGGAATCTGCCTATGGATCAAGAGGCAGTCGTGCAAACAGAACAAGGGCATGCTGCATAGTTTAAAGTCAGGAAAGATGTGTGTCAGGGTTGTATCCTTTTACCATAATTTTTCAATCTGTATGATAAGCACATAATCCGAGAAGCTGGATTATACGAAGAAGAACAAGGCATCGGGAATGGAGGACAACTCATTAACAACCTGTGTTATGCAGACGACACTATCTTACTTGCTAAAAGTGAAGAAGATTTAAAACACTTAGTGATGAAGATCAAGGACCACAGACTTCAATATGGATTGCACTTCAACATTAAGAAAACAGAATCCTCACAACTGGACCAGTAAGCAAAACCATCATAAATGGAGAAAGATTGAGGTTGTCAAGGATTTCATTTTACTTGGGTCCACAGTTAACACCCATGGAAGCAGCAGTCAAGAAATCAAAAGATATGTTGTGTTGAGAAAATCTGATGCGAAAGGTCTCTTTAAAGTATTGAAAAGTAAAGATATCACCTGACCCAAGCCCTGGTATTTTCAGTTGTATCATATGCACACAAAAGCTGGACAGTGAACAAAGAAGACAGAAGAATTGATGCCTTTGAATTGTAGTGTTGGAGAAGAATGTTGAATGTACCACGGACCACCAAAAGAACAGACAGATCTGTTCTGGAAGAAGTACAACCAGAGTGCTCCTTGGAAGCAAAGATGATAAGACTGTGTCTTACATACTTTGGACATGTTTTCTGGAAGAATCAGTCCTGGAGAAGGACATCATGGTTGGTAGAGTGGAGGAAAAGTGAAAAGAAAGAAGACCTTTTGAATTGACATAGTGGCCACAACAGTGGGCTTAAGCATAAAAACGACTGTGGGCATGGCACAAGACTGGGCAGTGTTTTGTTCTGTTGTGCATAGGGTTGCTGTAAGTTGGAACTGACTCGATGGTACCTAATAACAACAACAGGATCCTGAAATTTAGGATGGTGACAGATGGGCAGATAATCAGGAAGCTACGGACACAGAGGCCCTTAATTCTATTGACTCATTCCTGCCAGAAAAACAAGACCTCTCACTCCCACCTGGAAAAGTTACTCCATCTTTGTCTGCTAAGCCACTCTTCCCAGCAAAAAAAAACCATTATCCCTTTGACCCCCATATGATGAGATTAACCCAGCTGTGTCTGAAGAACCTTTGTCTGAAATACCACTTAGGGTGATGTCTGAGTTGTTTCATGGGGCACCACCTCACATAGATGCATTATAAGACGTTGCTGAATGTTCGCAGGACCAACTCCCATAACCCATTTCTGCTTCTAGATCTATAACTTAAGTCCCAGCAAGATCCAAAAGGTGAAGTATGAAGTGTTATCCAGGAGCAAGTATGCTGTACTCCTAAAGAACTGCTTGACTTTTCTAACAAATGGAAACCTTGGAAACATGTGTGGGAGTGGCTACTGAGAGTGTGGGATAATGGTACAGGGAATATAAAGTTGGATTGGTCTGAGTTTATTGATATGGGTCCACTAAGCTCAGATTCTTCATTCAATATTTCAGCTTGAGATTTAGGAAAGGACTTGATTATTTGGTTGCATCACTGAAGCATGGATTATGCAGCAGCCTATGTTAAATCAAGTTGAAGTACCAGACTCTCTTGGCATACGATTGAAGAAGATAACCAAAGGCAGGGGGGAACTGGCATGTTAGACTGGATTTATGAGGTTAGACCCCCAGATCCATTTAAGAAGTGCCCAGAAGACATACCTTTGACCACAACAATGAGGAACAAATTTGTGAAGGGAGCTTCACCATCCTTGAAGACTGTGGTGATTGCTATTTTATGTAAGTCAGATTTGACAATGGGAACTACCTTAACTGTATTAAGACTCCTAACTACAACGGGGCTGATTGGACTCCATGATGGAAGGGGCCACATGACAGCACTCAGTCAACAAAGACAAGGTGTGCATAGTTACTGTGATTAACAATGGGATCAAAGCAATAATCAGAATAGTCTAACTCATATAGACTCATGACTTTGGCTACTTAATCATAATGTCCTTAGGAGTGAATTAAATGGGGAAATCTAGTAACTATTTACTTGATCTGTGTAAGTGGAAGAATTCTAAGTCAAGTGAACTGAAGTCTAACTTGAATCTCCAATCTTCAATCAATTCCCAGGTTGAGGAAGCTTATAGACCCACAACTCCATCAATGAAGGGGAAGCCAGTTTCCCTTGAGGAAAGATCCCACTACAAAGCCTAAAATTTATACTGTTAATCTTTCTCTCAGCCTTCCCCGAAAGGATTGACAACATTTTACAAGACTGACTGTTCACCGAGGAAAAGGAAAAATAATCAAACTTTTTGGGGGTTACTGTATACTTGGTCTGAACTGACACTAACTCTAGGAGACCCAAGATGCCACTGTGACACACCAGTCAAAGTGGAGGCGTGTGGAGGTCAGGTTATTAATGGAGTCTTGGCTCATGTTCATCTCACAGTAGGTTCAGTGGGTCCATGAACCCTTCCTGTAATGATTTTCCCAGTTCCAGAATGCATAATTGGAATAGGTATACTGAACAACTGGCATAACACCTATACTGGGTAACTGACAAGTGGAGTAAGGGCTATTATGGTAGGAAAAGGCAAACAGAAGCCATTAGAACTGCCTAGGAAAACAGTAAACCAAAACCAGTGCAGTATTCCCAGAGAGACAGCAGAGATTCCTGCCACCATTAAGACTTGAAGGATGCAGGTGTGGTGATTCCCATAGTATCTCCGTTCAACTCGCGTATATGACCTGTGTAAAGTAGAGAAATCTTGGAGAATTCCAAGTGAATAATGGTAAACTTAACTAGGTGGTAACTCCAATTGCAGCTGCTGTTCCAGATGTGGTTTCATTGCTTGAGCAAAATTAATACATCTCCTGGTATCTGGTATGTAACTGTTGATCCAGCCAATGCCTTTTTCTCAATTCCAGTTTTGAGGGACCGCCAGAAGCAGTATACCTTTATCTGGCATGGCCAGCAATACACTTAGACTATCCGACCTCAAAGTATATCAACATTCCTGTCCTATGTCATAATTTGATTTCCAGGAAACTTGATCACCTTTCCCTTCCACAAGGTATCACACTGGTCGATTACACTGATGAGTTTATGCTGACTGGACCTAGGAAGAAAGAAATGTCAATGACTCTGGACTTACTAGACAAAATATTTGTGTGCTAAAACCCACTGCCTTTGTGTCAATTCTGACTCATAGTGACCCTGTAGAACAGAGTAAAACAGCTCTGTAGAGTTTCCAGCTGCTCCATAGAGAACGTGGTAGATTCCAACTGTCTACCTTTTGGTTAGCAGATGTAGCACTTAACCACTACACCACCAGTGTTTCCAATTTATATACTAGAGGGTGGGAAATTAATCCTACAAAAATTCAGGTGCTTTCCACCTGAGTGGCTCAGCAGCATGAACTTCCACTCACCAAGGCTGATTTGGCTACAGGCACTGGTGAGTGCCTAATCGGCCAGTAGCAGAGACCAACACTTAGTCCCTGATATGGCACCATTCCTGGAGGTCAGCAAGCAACCTGGTGGTAGGTTGATTACATTGGATCATTCTGTCATGGAAAGGGCAGCATTTCATTCTGACCAGGGTAGACACTTACTCTGGAATTGATTTGCCTTCACTTCATAGAATGCTTTTGCCAAAACTATCATCTATGGACTCACAAAAGTGCCTTGTTCACTGTAAGGATGCCTTACACAGCACTGCCTCAGATCAAGGGGTTCACTCCACAGCTACCACTGTGTGGCAGTGGATGTGCTCGTGGAATTCACCAGTCTTACCATGTTCCCTATCATCCTGATGCAGCTGGCTTGATAGAGTAGTGAAACGTCCTGATGAAAGCACAAGTATGATGCTAGCTAGGTGGCAATGCTCTGCAGGACTGGGCCAATATATGTAGCCTCCAGGAGGCTATATATGTTCTAAACCAGCATCCGATATATGGTGCTGTTTCTCCTATAGTCAGGATTCATGGTTCCAAGAATCAGGGAGTAGTGGCACTGCTTACTATATACCCATAGTGACTCATGAAATATTTGCTTTCTGTCCCCACAAGCTGAGGCTCTGTAAGTTGAGAGGTCTTACTTACTATCTTAGTTATCTGGTGCTGCTATAACAGAGAAATGACAAGTGAATGGCTTTAACAAACAGAGATTTAGTCTATCATAGTCTAGGAGGCTGGAAGTCTGAAATCAGGGCATGATATCCCACAGTATGCTTTTTTTCTCTGTTGCCTCTGGGACAAAAGTCCTTATCATCAATCTTTCCCTGGCCTAGTTGCTTCTCAGCACAGGGATCCCTAATTCCAAAGTACGTGCTCATCCCTGTCTCACTTTTCTTGGTGATAGGAGATTCCCCTGCTACCTTTTGATTAGCAGATGTAGCACTTAACCACTATACCACCAGTGTTTCCAATTTATATTCTAGAGGGTGGGAAATCAATCCTACAAAAATTCAGGTACTTTCCACCTGAGTGACTCAGCAGCATGGACTTCCACTCACCAAGGCTGACTCTGCTCACTTCTCTCTTTTATATTCCAAGAAGGGATTGACTCAAGATGCAACCTAATCTGGTAGATTGATCCTGCCTCATTAACGTAACTAACTGTAATCTGGCCTCATGAGCATCATAAGAGTAGGATTTACTGCACATTGCAAAATCACAGCAGGTAACAAAGTAGTGACAGTCACATGATACTGGGAATCATAGCATAGCCAGATTGACATGTTTTAGGGGGACACAATTCAATCCATAACGATTCCAAAGAGAAGAATTCTACCACCTAGAGACACAATGTGAATTCTGTTGAACAGGAAGTTAAAAATGTCACCTGATCACTTTGGGCTCATCATGCTAATCACTAACATACCTTGTGATTAAAGTCCGTGGAAAACTACGGCAACCCAATTCTGATATAGCAGCTAATGTCCCACACCCTTCAGGAATGAAGGTTTGGGTCACCTCATCAGACAAAGAAACATGACCAGCTGAGGTGCTTGCTGAAGATAAAGGGAATATAGAACAGGCAGTTGAGAAAGGTAATTCTAAATACCTGTTACAATCATGTGACCACTTGCAGAAACAAGAACTCTAATTGTTATGAGTACTTCTTCCTTGTACGTGTGCATCAAATATTTTTATCTTCACTTAAGAGGTAAACAGGGCTAGTGTGTTTTTGGTTGTATTCACATTAAGTATATCATGTTAGGTACAAGTATGACTTTGTCTTTAGAGATTGATGGTTTAAGGAGATACCAAGTTTACAAGGGATGGACGGTGATAGTTAAGGCTATGTGTCAAATTTACTGGACCATGATTCTCAGTGGTTTGGCAGTTATATGATGTAGTTTTGCAGTTATGTAATCATGAGATCTGGCAGTTATGGAATGATATGGTCATTCTCCATGATGTGATCTGATGTGATCAGCCAATCAGCTGTAAGGGGAGTCTCTTCAGGGGCATAGTCTCCATCCAATAAATATATGGGTGTTCTGGCGAAGTTCATTCACTTGCTCTGGATCCTGCATCCAGCTTGTCATCATCTGACCTCTGGTTCTTGGGACTTGAGCCAGTGGTCTGCCGTTTTATCTGTCAGTCTTGGGATTTGTTGGTCTCCACAGCCTGTGAGCCTGCAGCTTGCTGTCTTACCTGCTGATCTTGGATTTGTCAGCCTGCACAGCTTGTGAGCCAGTAGCCTGCCATCTGATCTGCTCAAACAGAAAAAGTAACAAATTAAGAGGGTTTCATGCAAAAGCATCTGTTTGATACTTAGGCTGGCTTCTCTGGAGAAACAAAACCAGTAAAGCATATATAAATATACAGAGAATTTTTTTCTCAAAGAAATGGCTCTTGACGTTGTAGATCTGGCAAGTCCCAAGTCCGTGGATCAGGCACTAGTCTGGATGCTTCTCCTGACTCACTGAGCACTGAGATGAGAGCTGTTGCTGTTACAACTACTGTCAGAATTAATATTATTATTATTGTTCCCCAACAGAAATAGGTGGGAATATAAGAAAAAGAATTTAATCAAAAAGTATGAACTTTTTGTTGACTACATCTTTTATATTTTTCTACTTTTTATTTACAAGATTCTTAAGCATACAAAAATGAACCTCCATATAAACAATGGACAGTAAACAATAGAGAGGGTTCATCAGCCCCTACAGCTACATGCGTCAGGGGAAGCATGTAGATTAATGCCTGATCCATGGACTTGGAACTTGTCAGAATCTACAACTTCAAGAACCATTTCTTTAAGAAAAATTTCTCTGTGTATTCATATAGGCTTTATTGGTTTTGCTTCTGCAGAGAAGCCAGCCTAAGACAGTGACCAAACAGATTTCATGCTTTTGCATAAATGTAATTATTACTGTCTCCTTATTAAATGAAATTTGCTAGAGTGGAGAGCTTTGTAAATAATTTATGTTATTTAGTAGTTTAGTAAACTTACCAAGACACTTTCTTACCCTAAGGCTGTGTTCCCTCAGTGAATAAATGGGGCTTATGATGGTACTTACTTCATTGGTATGAGGTTATGAGGGTCAACCTTTGTGCCAGTATGGAGTCTGGCACAAAACAGGCACTGAGATGAAAGCCATTGCTATTGTAACTACTATCAAGTATTACTATTATTCTTATAGTTCCCCAGCAGAAATAGCTAGGAATATAAGAAAATGAATAACCAAAAAGTATGAACTTTAGATGAATACACCTTTTACAATATATTTTTCTACTTTTTATTTAGAAGATTCTTAAATATACAAAAGTGAACCTCCATATAAATAGCCTCTAGCTTAGAACAGTTACCATCATTTTCACACATTTTACTTTTTCTATTTCTAACTTTATTTTTTTTCTGGAATATTTTAAAGGAAAATTTTCAAACTATGTCATTCGACCTGTAAATTATTTAGCATGCATCTCTAAGCTGTTAAGTGTTCAGCTTCTAACTGAAAGATCTGTAGTTTGAATCCACCAGACATTCCTTGGAAACTCAGTGGGATAATTCTACTCTGTCCTATAGAGTTACTATGAGTTTGAATCAATTCAACTGCAATGGGTTTGGTTTGTTGTTTGTCTAAACTGGTAATGGTTGTTTTAAAAATATAGCCACCATACAAAATTAAAAAGATGTCCTTAAGCTCTTCTAACACCTACTTCATATTAAATTTCCATCTTTTTGTAGTTGATTTGTTTAAATCAGGATGCAAAGTCTGTATATTTCGTATGTTTGTTGTGTCTCTTAAATTTTTAAAATGATCTTCCTTTTTGTTTTCAAATGCCATTGATACAGAAATCAGTTCACCTGTCCTCGGTGCGACTGCTTTCTTCTTTGTGGTGGTAACTTCTCAGCCCTCTGTATTTTTTGTGGTTTATTTTTAAGTCTAGAAACTTGATTAGATTCAGATTCTTTTTTTTTTTTTCCTTTAGTGAGAAATATGTCTTAAAAGGTGTCTTAGTTTCCCAGGCAGGTATAAAAAGTACTATAAACTAGGTGGCTTATAAGAACAGAAATTTATTATCTCGTGGTTCTAGACATTAGTAGTCCAGGTCAGGAGCACTGGTAGTGCAATAGTTAACAGCTCAGACTGTTATCCCAAAAGTCAGAATGCCAGTCCTGTAGTGGCTCCTTGGAAACTTTATAGGGATAGTTAGTTCTCTTGTGTTCTGTAGGATTACTATGAATTGGAATGGACTTGACAGTAATAGGTTTTTGTTCTTAGCAGGCTGTGTTCTCTCTGTGCCTCTCCTGGCTTGTAAATACATCTTCTCATAGGTGCCTTTCTTATATGACCTCATGTTAATTAATAACATCTTCAAAGACCGTAATTCTAAACAAGGTCACATCAACAGGTATGGAGGGGGGAGGGGGGAGCCGTAGGAGTCAACATGTCTTTTGTGGCTATTATTTAAAAACAAAACAAAACAAAAAATCCTTGAAAATAACAAATATTGGTGAGAATGTAAAGTAAATGGCACCCTCGTCCACTGCTTGTGGGAACGTAAAGTGGTGTCACCATTGGAAAACACATTGGCAATTCCAAAACAGTTAAATACAGAACTGTCATATTACCTAGCAATTCCACTGTTAGGTATATACCCAAAAGACTTGAAAACAGGGATTCAAAAATACACTTGTACACCAGTGTTCACAACAGCATTATTTCCAGTAGCCAAAAGGTGGAACCAACCCAAATATCCATCAGTGGATGAACAGCTAAACAAGTTGTATATTTATCCATACAATAAAATACTATTCTGGCATAAAAAGAAGAACCAAGTTCTTCATTCTACCACATGATGAACCTTGAAAATATTATACTAAGTGAAATAAGTCAGACACAAAAGACAAATGTGTGATTCCATTATATGAAGTATGTAGCATAGGCAAATTCACACAGATAGACAGTAGATGAGTTTCCTAGGGGCTGGAAAGAGGGAGGAACAGAGAGTAATTGCTTAATGGGTCCAGAGTTTGTTTGGGATGACAAGAAAGTTTTGGAAATATATAATGGTGATGGCTGCGCAACACTGTAAATGTAATTGATGTCACTGAATTGTGCATCTAGAAGTGGTTAACACAGCAAATTCTGTGTTACATGTATTTTATCACAGGGAGCCCTGGCTGCACGGGGGTTAAAGCTTTCAGCTGCTAACTGACAGGTTAGCAGTTAGAACCCAGCCGCCACTCTGTGGGAGAAAGACGTGGCAGTCTGCATGCGTACAGATTTACAGCCTTTGAAACTCTGTGGGGCAGTTCTACTCTGTCCAGTGGGATCTCTGTGAGACAAAATCAACTGGACAGCAATAGGTGTGGTGTATTTTACTGCAGTAACATTTTTTAACAACCTCGTAATAGTCAGTGCTGTGTATTTCCTGCTGCATCACAAACGCACCGCAACATCTAGGTCAAACCAAATACCTTAAGAGTGTTGTTGGTGTGCCGTCGTTTCCTACTCCTTGCAGTCCTACGTGACTGGCTATAATCTTTATAGGAGCAAATCTCGAGGTCTGTCTCCTGTGGAGCTACTAGATATGTTCAAGCCAATAACCTCTTGGTTAGTAGTTGAGCCCATAACCACTGTACCACCGGTTCTTTTACCTTGACCCAATATGCTATTCTTTTATGTATACCAGCAAACCAAACCCACTGCCACTGAGTAGACCTTCCCCATAGGGTTTCTAGGGAGTGGCTCATGGATTCAAATTGCCAACTTTTTGGTTAGCCACTTAACTACTGTGCCACCTCACTCCATTGTACATATTAAAAAATCCCAAACCCATTGCTATGGAGTCTATTTTGACTCGTTAATCCCATAAACACTGATATCTTAGGCACTAGCAAACTGAAATGGACTGGCACTGGCCATTTTGAATTGGTCAATGATGTGGTCTACTTTGCCAGGAATGACAACTTGGAGAAGAATGGCACTGTGTTTGTCATCAAAGTGGACATGTCAAGATCTTTCCTTAAGTACAAAGCCATCAGTGGCAAGATAATATCCACACATCTCCAAAGAAGAGCAGTTAATATAACTGTTACTCTGATTTACACACCAGCCACTAAGGCCAAGGAAATTAATGACTTTGAATTATTCAGTTGAAGAATATTGAATATACCATGGATTGCCAAAACAACAAACTGGTCTTAGAAGAAGCACAGCCAGAATGTTTCTTAAAAGCAAAGATGACAACATTTAATTTTACATACTTTGGACATATTATCAGGAAGGACCAGTCCCTGGAGAAGGACATCAGGCTTGGTAGACAGTCAGCAGAAGAGAGCAAGACCTTCAAGAGATGGATTGACAAAGTAGTAGCAACAATGGGCTCACTGACTGTCAGGATGGCGTACAGGAGGGCAGTGTCTGTTGTACACAGGGTAGGAGTTAGGATCAACTCAGCAGCACTTAACAACAACCACATCTGGGACTACTGCTTCAAGGCAAAGAGATGATATCATCACTTTCTTCCTGTTGTAAGATTCTGTGGTTTCTTTGGCTACTAAAGTTGGCTGGGTTGCAGATTTATTTCAAAGCTGAAAAGCAAAATGCTTTCAGATGAAAGGCAAGAAGAAAATACTCCCCAAGGTGTCTGCTTTAGCACCCATGAAGCCTAATAGATGCCATTATTATTGATATGGAAAAGCAAAGTAAATTTGTATAAACGATGTATACCACTAGCACTAACTTGTGGCTGCAGTTATGAAATGAGAACCTTAACTATGCCTGGTTTTGCTAAATCCCATGGTCGCCACACTGTTTGTGGTTGTGCACCTCTGAATGAAGACAGCGGCCTCTCTGATGTATAGTTTCTTGCACTGAAAAGGGAAAACTGCTGAAGTCATGAAGCTGCTCCAAGGCAGAGCCCTCATGTGATTCATGTGAAAGCTCCAGCATCGCTGACCCCTGGCTAAAAGGGAGGGATCAAGGACGGGAGAGGCAGAGAAGGAGAGGCTCAAGTGTGGATTTTATCCTCAGACCTAGAAGATTATGGGTCAGGAGCTGTGTGCAAAGACTCTACAGCCTGGCTGCAGCTGCTGTCATTGTTCCGAGAGAGGCGAGGCACACAGCTGTCAGAGGACTCAGCCTGTGACGATGGAGGCTGCGGTCGAGGTATCTGTATCCCTGGCAGGAGAGTCTTTATTGATAAACCAAAGACTTCAGAGACTCCCTTTCTATAGTAGGGTCTGATTTTTCTGCAGTAGGTCTAAATCAATATAAAGAAAATTCTGTTAAAGTCACAGAGGATTTATGGCTGCTGTTACAATACTGGGAGATATAAATTGAGGGAAAAATAATCCTGTGCTTCAGGCTGCATGCAAGTCACTTGCCTTAAAATAGGGAAAGTCATTATTCTCCTACAATTGCAGAGATGTTCAATTGCAGAACTGAATCTCAAAACGCAAGCTGCAGCGTTGGTATGCTGCAGGTTCCAAATTTTAAGAATTAGCTCATCATCCCGAGCAATACTGTCTGAAAGATTATTCCCTTAAAGAGATAAAGTTAATGTATATAATAAATAAATAAAGCCTGAGTTAGGAAGAAAAAAATTGGAAAACATCCATCTAAGAGATTAAGGTTAACCCAAGTATCAAAAACGTAGTTTTAAGTAAGGAAAGAATGCTGCATCTCAGCAGTAGAAACCACTATGATTTTTTTTAGGAACCTGGCTTTTAGGAAAAGTACTTTTGGGGGAGGTAGAAAACTTAGAAAATGTGTGAAGAATGAAAATCAGGCGAATAAAAAATGATGTATGCGTAAATTTTATTTCTGCACTTTTTGTTGTTGTTGTTTTTCTGTAGCTAACAGACCTAAAAGAAGAACCTTCATGTTCCATGACTTCATTTCACCCCAGGGGACTTCAAGCTGTTCATGCCCGAAAGTTTAAGAGTAAAAGGCCACGGAGCAACAGCGATTCTTTTCAGGAAGAGGATCTGAAGCAGAGTTTGCAGTGGGTGAGTGAGCAGCTGATGTTGACCCTGAAGAACTGAATGTGTGCTTGTCTAAAGCAGCTGGCTCTTCCAGGGCAGTTACGGCCGTGCCTTCCCAAGCACACTCAGGGTTGCTCTCTAATTTCCTCAGGGGGAAATGTCAGCACTAAAATATGTGCCCTTTATCTCTTCTCCACCTCCCACCTGTCCCACTCCCCTTAAGCAGAGGAAGAGTCACCCTTTTGGGGCAGCCTCATCTTACCTGAACTTGGAGAAGCTGGGTGAAGGCTCTTATGCTACAGTTTACAAGGGGATTAGCAGGTGAGTGACTCAGAGCTGGGAGAGACTTTACAGATGAGTGTCCCACCCCCTCATTTTACTGTTTAAAGCTAAACAAGGCATCCAGGTCCGTGTGAGACAAGGTGGACAACGGGAAGAGACATGATGACTTACAGAGCATTGAAAGAAAAACAATCTGCCCTGACCCTGCTAAATCAGCCCCTATAATGTTTGCAGCCTCTCTTCTCTACCCTGGTGGCATAGCGGTTAAGTGCTGTGGTTGCAGCTCAGAAGGTCAGCAGTTCAAATCCACCAGGCACTCCTTGGAAACTCCATGGTGCGGGTCTACTCTGTCCTAGAGTAGGTCTCCCATGGGGGAGACCTGGGTTCCACCCACTTGTCACTGGAGGCTTGTGTGTTACTATGATGCTGAACAAGTTTCTGCAGGGCTTCTAGTCTGTGATGGTTTAGGAAGAAAGCCCTGGTGATTTACTTCTGAAAATCAGTCAATGAAAACCCTGTAGATCAGAATGGTTTGATCTGCACCCAGTCATGGGAGTGGTACAGGTTGGTGCACTGTTTTATTCCATTGTGAGTACGGTCACCGTGAGTTGAGGCCACCTTGACAATGGCTAACAACTATTGATTTGCAGAACAATTACTTCTCTTCAGCCTGGTACTAAGTGCAGTTACAGCATCTCTGTTTTCCATGTCCTTTCCTAAATCACAGTGACAAACTTGAGTTTTCTACTTCATCCTTTCACTGTGCTGTCATAGAAGAAGCTGATGTTGGTTTCTGTAAAGTATAAAACCAAACCAAATGCACTTCCACTGAGGCAATTCTAAGGAGCACTGCCCTCTGTGGTTTCCAAGGCCATACGTCTCTACAGAAGCTGACTGTTATATCTTTCTCCTGTGGAGCGGTGGTTGGTTTGGAACCTCTGTCCTTTTGGTTAGTAACCAATCACTTAACCACTGTATCACCAGGGCTTCCCCTCCAAAATAACCAAAAAACGATAGATCTTCGGTTTTCTACACTTGGAAAACACACAAAATGGTTGGAGAATAAAAACACTGCATACCAAGAGGCGAACTTTCCACTCTGATAAACTACAAGCTTTGTTCAACATGTATGAAAGATTCAGGAAATTTGTTGCCTTTTAGCTCAGGTGACTGAAGTCAGGCCTGATTTCTTCAATTTATAAGTTACTCTAGTGGAAAAAAAATGATTCCATAATGGTAAAAGTTAATTTAAAATATTTAATATAAATATTGTAAGAGTACATATTATATTATCTATCTTAGTAGTTGCATTATTTATTTATTTATTTAATTGTAACTGTGAAACAGGATTTTGGAGAAATATAATTTTAAATGCCTTATATACACACAAGGTTTAATCCAATTCAACAGACTACTCTAGGAACTAAGACTGTAGAAGATTTCTTTCAGAAACTTAGCCTAGTAACAGGATGAAAAATGAATTAGAAATACTTGTCCAAGTGTACAGAGACACATGTAAAAGTATGTTCATTGAAGCAAGATTTATAATAGAAACAACAACAACAAAAAGATTAACAATAGAAAAAATAAAAATAAAAACCTGGTCACAAATATCCATTCACAGAGGATTAGGTAAATAATTATCATACAATGAAACAGTATGCATCTAAAGTATGAGCTGGATGAACTAACATGAAAAGATGCCTAATATTTGAAGAGAATAAAAGAAGTTATAGAACAATGTGCCCTGTGATCTCATTCACAAAAAATTACTCAGATGAATACTTGTATGAATTCTTATGGACATAGAAAAGCACTGTCAAAGATTGAATTATGTCCCACCAACAATATACGTGTTAATTTGGCTAGGCCGCGATTCCTAGTATTGCGTAGTAGTTCTCTATTTTGATAGTTATTTCATGTTAAAGAGGACTAGGAAATTGTTGTATTAGAAATAAGGCAAAAATATCAATTATCATTTACTGTTACAGATGAGCATAAACATTTTGCCCAATAAAAGAAGACAAAAGACAGTATCATTCTTCTGGATTATAGAATTGTCTACCTAAAAAACCCAAGAGCATTATCTAAGAAACTATTTGAAGTAGTAAGGAAACGAAAAGGTGATCAGTTACAAAACCAGACATACTTATAAAAAGTTGTCTTATGTATTAGCAATACCACTTAGAATATGTAATAGGACAATCATGGTAGCAACAAAGATATTCATTAGCATTAAAAAATAGGCAGGATTTACATGAAGATTTACTAAGGGACATAAAAGACTTGAATAAAGAGTCAGAGAAAAATTCATTCAGTCCATTGGTATGTGGTGCGGTGGTGAAGAGCTTGACTGTTAATCAAAAGATCAGTAGTTCAAATCCACCAGCCACTCCTTGGAAACCCTGTGGGACAGCTCTGCTCTTTTCTATAGGGTCACTGTAAGTTGGAATTAACTCAAGAGCTGAGTTTGTTTTTAATGTACCAGCCACTATTTTAGTTAGTAAGGATACATCAGACAACAAACATCACTACTCTTATGAAGTATACACCGTAGTGGTGATAAGATAGATAATGAACACATTAATAAAGTACTGGATTTGTCAAAGGATTAAAAACGCTATGGAAAAAGGATTAAACAGGGGAGTGAATAGTGCATTAAAACAATACATTTACACATGTGTTAAAATCATCAGTGTTCTGGGAACTTAGCTTATTCCATCAACAAAACCAAGCAAAATAACAAAAAAAGGGAGACTAGAAAGAGTTGGGGAGTGCTTGGTAGAGCAAATGGTTAGTGTACTGGGCTGCTAACCAAAAAGTTGGAGGTTTGCGTCCATCTAGAGGAACCTCCAAGGAAAGGCCTGGAGACCTGCTTCTGAAATATCAGCCACAAAGTTCTGTGGAGCACATTTCTACTCTGACACACTAGGCATTGTCACGAGTCTGAGTGGATGTATCCACAACTGGTTTGAAAGAAATGAGGACAGAGATACAAAGGTGGGGCCTGGACAGATCTATAGGCCCTAGGAGGCCAGTATAAGAATTTGGCTTTGATTCTGCGTGAAGTGGGAGGTAATGGTGAGTTTGAACAAAGAAGTTACTTGTTTTGACTTCTGTTTTAAAAGGATGCTTCTGGGAACTCAGTACTCAGAAGGGGGTGTAAATGTACAAGCAGGCACATTGTTAAGAGGCCACTGTAGCAATTCAGATGAAAAATAAGAATGGTTCAAATATATGCACAAAGAAAATAAAAGAACCATAGTAGAGATCAAACTGTTTCATGAATGGATATCGGGGGGTTTCTCTGTGTTTTCATGTATTCAGATTTTTCTAATGAACAGATACACCTTTGGTAAAGTGTTTTGAAATATACCAACATATTAAACTTTTTATTTGGAGATAATTGTAGATTCATGTGTTGGGATATAGTCAGAATTAACACTATTAGTATAAATTGCTGCTGCAGACCACCTCAGTAAGTATATGGCTTTTCTCCTCACTCTTCTAGGATAAACGGACAACTAGTGGCTTTAAAAGTCATCAGCATGAATGCAGAGGAAGGAGTCCCATTTACAGCTATCCGGGAAGGTAAGAGCAGTAAAAATGGACTCAAGATACCTGTTTTGAGTCCTGGTTTAAAAAAGAAGAATTTGTAGAGGTTATCTCTGCAGCGTCTAGAATGAGTTGTCATCAAGTTGGACTCAAGGCAACCCCATGTGTGCTAGAGTGAAACTGTGCTCCGTAGAGTTTTCAATGGCTGATATTTTCAGAAGCAGATCATCAGGCCTTTCTTCTGAGGCACCTCTGAGTGGACTCAAAACTCCAACCCTTCAGTTCGCTGCCAAGCTTGTTAACTCTTTACACCTCCCAGAGACTCCTATTCTTCACCTAGTTTAAAAATATGTACATATTTCTAAAAGTAATATGGTAGTTGTAATTTTGTTCTTCATACTGATTTTCCAGGAGTATTTGTTTTTATTTTTGAGGAAAGTAAGATTCAGAAGTATTATATCACTTGACCAAAACTATTAACTCAATGAGCATTTGCTAAATACCCTGTATGCCTTTGGCCCCATGCATGCTAAAGCTGTATCTATATAACTCCACAAAACACATGCAAAAGAGAAAAATATGTTATAACATAAGCACATAAGTGTGTAATTTTCCTAAAAACAGCCTACTTTTTGGATAGGACTTGAAAAACTCTGTTTTCTGTAATTTTAGTGTTGTGTTTGTATTTCCAGAGCAGTATAGCAAAATGAGTGAGGAACTTGGGGTCACACAGACTCAGATTTAAATCTCAAGTCTAACTTGGGTAGATTACTAGACTGTTTCTTAATTGCGATTAATTATGGTACCTGTTTCATTGAGTTGTTATGAGATTTAAATAAAAAAATGCAATAAAGCATTTATGATATAGTCTATTTCAACATTCAGGAGATGTTGGCTATTAGTGTTTCATTCTTTTTCCTTTCCTTTGATCGTATCTTTTTTACCACCAAGTTAACTCACAATGTATAACAAAAAATTTAAGAAGCCAACGTATTGGAAATCAATGTGTAGAGATGTAATTTATTAACATTTTCCCATGACCTATTTGAAATAAAATAAGAATGCAGAGAAATAGGCATCTATTGTCTTGCTCATTGACTTTCTTAACTACGTATCTTCCCTTCTTTATCGAGCACTTACTATATGCAAAGCATATTGCAGAGTGCTGTGAAGGCAGAGAAGAAAAGCCGTGATCTCTGTCCTAAGTGGTTTCAGTCTAACGGGATAGATGATTCAAGTTACAGTGAGTGTTATAAGACAGGTGGAAAAGACATCATATGCTGAGAGAAGAACAAGTTACTCTTGTGTGGCTAATGGGGTCGGTAGGTTTTTTGAACCAAGCTTGGAAGGCATGGGAAAGCAATTTAGAAAATGAGTTTTTAACTGAATTTAACGTCATTTTGAAGTCTCTCAAAGCCCTTGGGGAGTATGTCTTTTTGAATTTAAGTGGAAGGGCTAAGTGGCTATAAGCTGGGGATTCGTCCTGATAGGTTCAGGTGCGTTCTGGAGGAAAGCGTGGCTGTAAGTGTTCCTTGTAATGGAAGCTGCATTTACTAATCTGCTTATTAGTGATTCCCACGAGAAGATGATCTGATATAGACAGTGACACGTGGTAGGTTGAAGAGCATTTCAGAACGTACTAGAAATCCTCAGGTCATCAGCATAGGTCAGGGTGTCTAGGCCAAGTTCCCCTCATCCTCCTCTTGTCCCTTTTGTGTATTTGACCCTACCTGTTGCTTATTAGGCAGATGACCTAATAAGCAAGTAAGAAGCACAAACTTGCTTGTGCTTAATAATCTGTAGTGAACAATTTCTGGGACGTAGAGAAACCTATGAGGAGAAGTTTACTGCACATAAGTAAGCACAAGTAAGTCCATGCTTACCTTGCTTCCTGGCCATCTGTCTATATCAAGGGTTGTAAATTTGAGAAGAGGCTTTGGTTCCATAGGCTAATGTTGTAGGACTGGGAGAGAAACAGATGTTAGCCATATAGAAGAGTCTTTGATGTGAGAAAAAATAAATTAAGAAAACTAATAAAATGCACAGTTGTTCACTACAGATTAGTAAGTAAGCACAAGTGAGCCTATGCTTATCTTGCTTACTAGGTCATCTGCCCCTGTCAGAGATTGTAATTTTGAAAAGAAGCTTTAATTATGTAGGCTAATACTGTAGGTCTGGGAGAGAGATAGATGCCAGGCACATCTAGAAGCAGAATCTTGAGGTGGTGAAAAATGGGTAACTGTTCTCTACAGAGGATCTGGTAAGCAAAGTAAGCACTATACTCATCTTACCTATTGTAAAACTCACATTTGTGTTGCTCAGCCCCATATTGGAAACCCTGATATTGTAGAAGTTGGGAGCTACAGCTGCTAACAAAAAGAGACAGTTCAGATCCACTGTGGGGCAGTTCTGCCCTGTCGTTTAGGGTCATTATGGGTTGGAATAGACTTGATGATAGGTTTGGGTTTTTGTTGTTGTTTTTAGAATTGCTTAAGCCCTGCTTTGCTCAGATTTAGCCCACAGCCAAGTTTCTCAGGTTGACATTTTGAGGAGCTGTGAAACCTTTTGCCAGTTTTGCTAGCAGATGGTTCTCAGCATGGTTCAGAGAAGCTGTATCTGTATTCAGTCTGTATTCTAAATGCTTCTTGTACTGCAGCCGACACGGAGGAGGTGCCTTTCTATCACAGGTGTTTGTCAGTACATTTAGTATTCCAGTGGACTCTCTTGGTTTGTTTTATGGACTTACTTTACTGAATGTTTTTATTGTATGATATTAAAAACCACAAAAAAGATTTTTGTCACATTTAGAGATTGTTAGCTGTCCAATTTTCAACCATGAATGTTTCTTTTTCCACCAGTGTAAAAGCTGGGAGCCCATGTTAGAGGAGTCATCTCTCAAGAAGATATGAGACCTTGTTTGAAAACTTTGGCGCTGGCCCATTTTTTTTTTTTTTACTGTAAGAACTTTAAGGATGTGAGACCAGGGAGACAGGAGGTTAAATGAGAAGGGCTGGAAGGCAAAGTAAGAACAGCTGGGATTCATTTGTTAAAATCCAGGGTCACTAGCTAAAAAGGCAACCGAAAGCCACGTGCAGACAAACTGAAAAAGGAATGCAACCTTCTTTAAAAAGCGTTGAAGCAGGAATTACTTTTCCTGAATAGTTTGGCGGCTCTGATGGTATAGAAGCAGCCAAAGATTTATTGAGTAGGATTTGACTCCATGTACAGTTTCTCTATCTTTAGGTACAATACATGTGGCAGTTTATTAGTCTTGCCATTGAGAGCACTGCTTGTTTTCATTTGATCTTAGCCTGTAATGTTATGAAGTTAACAAAAGCATGAACAGCATTAGGGAAATAAGTCTTAATGTATGTGGAAGATACTTTTCATGTGTTATCTCTTTCAATCCTCTTAACAGCCTTTGAAAGTAGATATTATTCTAATATTGTATATGCAGAAACTCCAGCTGGTTCAAGATCACGCAAATAACAAAGCTGAGCCATACTTCAAAATGATCTCTGATTCAAAATTTTATTCTATGAATGCATTCATTTTATGGATTACATTGGGAAAATTTGCAAAAGATCTTTAAATGTTAAAAAAAAAAAAGGAAAAAAGATGCCACTTTGAGGACTAAGTTGCACCTTACCCAAGCCATCGTATTTTCAGTCACCTTACATGCATGTAAAAGGTGGACACTGAATAAGGAAGATCCAAGAAGAACTGATGCCTTTGGATTATGATGTCGGGAAGGAATATTGAATGTGCCGTGGACTTCCAGAAGAATGAACAAATATGTCTTGAAAGAAGTACAGCCAGAATGATTCTTAGAAGCAAGGACTCCTAGACTTCATCTCACATATTTTAGACATCTTATCAGGAGGGATTAGCCCCTGGAGAAGGATATCATGTTTGGTAAAGTAAAGGGTCAGAGAAAAAGAGACAAACCCTCGACAAGATGGACTGCCACAGTGGCTGCAACATTGGGCTCAAACACAGCAGTGATTGTGGGGATGATGCAGGAATGGATCACATTCGGTTCTGTTGTGCATAGGGTTGCTATGAGTTGGAACCAACTTGATGGCACTTATAAACACTGGAATTGTAAACCCGGTTGCATACATCACTCTGACATTATTTTGTTTTACAAAAATGTAGCTATGTGCTGTATCCCAATTCAGGGTGCAAGCAGTGCCACACTGTCACTGAAGCTCTAGGGAAAGATTCTTGTCTCTCCCGGCTTCTGGTAGCATCAGGTGTTCCTTAGCTTGTGGCAGAATAGCTCAGTCTCTGCCTCCTTCTTCACATGGCTGTCTTCCCTCTTTTCCTCTTCTCTTCTTGTAAGGACACCAGTTATAAAGAAATTAGGATTCACTATAAATGAACTCGTCTTAACTAAATATAGCCCTGATGACCCTAACTCCAAATAAGGTCAAAATTACAGAGGTTAGGACTTCTACATATCTTTTTGGAGAACAACACACTCAATCCGTAAAGATCAGGGACTACAAACATTTTTGTTCAGTGCATAATGGGGCTGGATATTAGAATTGGCTCCGTTATTGAATCCTACATCAACTCATTATAACTGGCCAGACCTGCATTAATTCACATGCAGTTATTGAGCACCAGATGAGAGGGCTACAGTCGATGCTGGAGATGCAAGACAAAGACAGAAACAATCCATTCCTTCAAGAAGCTAGCAGACTTGTGAAGTCTTTGTCTAACAGGTATTCATTATGTGCAGCTGCACGTAGTAACTTTGACAGTCAGCTTTCTTCTTTGTTATTATAATCTTTTATATTTTCTCATAAATTAAAGGAAAACAAAGTAGAATAACACCAAACATCATGACCCATTGTACTCACAAAGCATCTGTTTTCCTAAACCGCAAACCCCAACGGGGTTAACAAAACCAAAAAATTAAATATTCTTATATCATTGCCAGATGAAAATTATGTTCTTTTTCTGAATTATTAAATATCTTAACATTTATGAAGATCAGATTAAATTCCAACTAATACTCAACCACTTGGCCATACTAAATACTTTCCTGGACATTTAGATTTAGATTAAACAAGCTAAATAAAGTTCATTCATAGCCATTTTCCCGGATCTTATAGGGCATGTTGTTTTCCTCCGACTTTCGCTTTGGCTTCCAGGGTATTCTCATGATCACACCAAGTTAATACACATAAAATTATTACAACAGTGCCTGGCCCATGGTAAGTCCTCAATGAGTGTTGGCTATTACCGTTATCATCATCATTATAGAAGTATTTTACAAGTGGTCAAAAAAACTCCATTTTGATTTGTAGGGAGTCTTAAAGACTCCCAGTCTATTTTTGTCTTTACTTTGAGGAAAAACAAGGTATATTTAGAATAGGTGCATTATAAAACCAATAACTTTACAGAAGTCAGAAAATGCTCTGATTTGAGGATCTTTCTCCTTCTCAGTGGACTCTTGCATCCTTTGGCTGATTAGCCTACAGAGCAGACACTACAGTCTGCAGTGATGTTGATGATGTGACCTTGAAATTAAGAATAACAACTTTTCCTTCCCATGTTTAAGGTCCATGCATTAAAGACTGCAGGCACTCTAGATCCCTTTGGCACGCAGACCAAACATTATACCAACAATACCATGAGATAAATGTTTTAATCATCATCTACTATTTCATGTAAATTCTCCATTAATTAATAAAGTTCACTGTTTCCATATAACTATTTTAGTAGTCCTGGGTGTTCAAAGGGCAAAAGCAGACCAAGCCATAACACATACAACATTTCTAATTTAACTTGGGAGACAACTACAAGAAACAGAATAAAAACATCTTCAACACAAATATACATGCCAACCAGTGATAATCATATTAAAAAACAGAACAAAAATACATTGCCATCAAGTTGATTCTGACTCATAGTTATCCCATAGGACAGGGTAGAACTGTCTTTAGGATTTCCAAGGAGCAACTGGTTGATTTGAACTGCCAGTCTTTTGTTTAGCAGACAAATGCTTAACCATTGTACCACCAAGATCCCAATAAATGAGAGTAGGTTACTAATGGCTGACTACTAATTCAGTCAAGTCAAGTCTACAGCAAGGGGTACGCTGCCAGCCAAGGTGTACAGTGAGTACTAATTAGACTAAATATCTACTGAATGTTAACAACAAATCAGACATTGCAATAAGCAAAAAAAGACAAATGAGCTTGCCCTCTATAGATTACATATTTTCAAGGGTAGAGACAGACAATTAAAAAAAGCACATGCTATATCAGGTGGTGGTAAGTTCTGTAAAGAAGAATAAAGCAGAGCATATGGATGGAGACTGGAGTGGGGTGGGGATGAGAGAGCTGGTATTGCATCTAAAGTGGCCAGGGAGGCCCATACCTTGTATGTAGCATTTGAACAGAGACCTGAAGGAAGCAAGGGAGCACTCGTGAAGAGCTGAGAAAGGAGAGTGATGAGCAAAGGCAACAGCAAGTGTAAAGAACCCAAGGTAGAAACCAAAATTGCCAGATAAATTATGGGTGAAGAACTGTATAGATAAAGGTCACATTCAAAATGCAGAACCAATTAAAGTTGCAATAGATCCTACTAACTGCTTGCACAGAATACTTCACTATCCATTTAAACTAGAGGCTACTGAAAGTCTGAGAACAATAGTGGAAAATTTTATTATTAAAGGGTTAGTTATACCTTGTTTTAGTCCTTGCAACACTTCTGTGCTGTCAGCAAGAAAACAAAATGGTAGAGGATGGACATTACACAAGATTTTACAGCCATCAATAAAATTGTTACTCCTAGATTTCCAGTAGTTCCAGATCCTCACACTTTACTTTCCAAAGTTCTCTCAAGATTTTAATTGGTTTACTGTAATAGATTTGTGTTCTGCTTCTTTTTTAGCATACCTGTAGAAGAATTTAGCCAATATATATTTGCATTTACTTCAAAAATTTACAATATACTTAGACCGTTATGCCTTAGAGTTTTACTGAAGTACCCTCTTATTTCTTCCAAACTTTATATCAAGAGCTTAGTGATCTACATTTTCTCTGAAGGCTCAACATTAATTCAGTATGTGAATAATTTATTTTTATGTTCAAACATTCAATTAAGTGCCTTAGATTCAGTTATTTGTTGAAATGGTTGGTAGTAAAAGGGCATAAAGTTTCAAAGGAGAATTTGCAATTCGTACAGGACTCTATTGTCTAGGACCTGATTTATCTAAAAGTAGAATAAGACTTTCTTCAGAACAATTGATCACTATTAGAAATTTTCCAAATCCAATACTAAGAAACAATTGTGTATATTTTAAAGATTAGCAGGAAATTGTTGAAACTGGATGCCAATTTTTTCTTTGATAGCCGCTCCACTTTATGGTCTAACCAAAAATTGTAGTCCTGAACTGACTTGGGATGAAACACCTGAGTAATCCTTTGTAGACCCAAAAAATCACTTAAGTAATGCACTTGCCTTGGTTCTTCCAACTTATGATAAACCTTTCTATCTTTTCATCCCTGAAAAACACAGGCAAGCTGTAGGAGTTTTAGCTTAGGCCCACAGAAGAAACTCATGGCCTATTGCTTATTATGGTCAGAAATTATATTCAGTTTCTCAAGCCTATCTGAATTGTCTGAAAAGTTATAGCAACAGCTACTTTGATTGTAGAAATCTCCTTAAGTTTAGTCTAAGGTAATCCACTGATTTTATAAGTCACTCATGTTGTAGATGAATTTTTAGAGACTTTTAGACTCAGCACTTGACAGCAGCAAGACTTACTTCATATGAGTTTTCTTTATTAGCTTCTTCCAATATCCAGATTAAATGACAATTCCATTTGATACAGCTTCTTTGCTGCCCCTACATGAAGGTGGTGGTCCACATAAAATGCACAATTAATCAGTAAATTAAATACTCTAGAATAGATCTGAAGGAGACCTCGGTGGAAAATCCTGACTACTTTTTGTTGATGGATCATACACAAAAAAGTTTAATGATAAGTATCAAGTTAGCTATGCTATTTATCAATCAATTTTAATTACTAGAAAACAGTCTTTTACCTCAGTTTACTTCTGCGCAGCAAGCAGAATTATATGCATTAATGCAAACATGTCAAATAGCAAAAGACAAATCTGTAGGTATTTATACTGATAATAGATATATTTTTGGAGTAGTCTGTGATTTAACATGCTACAGAAGCAAAAGTTTTTTTGACTTCAACTGGAACTCCAGTAAAAAAAATGGTCCCTTAGTTAAGGAATTAATGTGTATTATCCAATTACCTAAAAAACCCCACAATAATTAAAATTGAAATACATAGCAAAAAATTGAGCCAGAATATCAAGGAAATGCTTTAGCTGAATATCATGCAAAATTAACTGCAGTCTCATTGACTGCTGGAAATTGTCCTGTGATACTTAAAGAAAGTTCGAAATCTGAAGGCACTGATGTTTATTTGTGGCTAGTGCTTAAAGGACATTATTTATTTTATCTGTGGCTATAGGGTTTATAAAGCCCTATCCCAAATTGGATGGGTATCTATTATGTTTCGTATGTAGTACCTCATGTTTCTTTTCAAGATGAAAGGGAGGATAAGAAGCTGACAGTGGAACATTAATTCTAATTTGTGTTTAATGCTTTACATTTATCAGTGAAATGCTTTACATTTATCAGTGATTGCACACATGGAATTTGATTCCATCCTCATGTCAACCCTATGAAGTAGAGGTGGGAAAGGCTTTATCTCTTCTTTATAGGGAGTACATTGAGACTGGGCTTGAGATGCTCTCCAAGCTCACTTAAATAGGAAGTGGCAGACAGTCAATAAATATGTTTGCTAAATTAAGCACATATTCTTGGTGGAACATTGTACTAGGCAGTGTGCTAGCATGCAAAAACAGAGAGAAAGCCACTCATCTCTATTCCTGTACAGTCTTTAGTCTAGGTTTAGGGAGATCTGATTTATCTAGTGTGATTTATTTTCCAAATGGTGTGAGACTCTTTACTACATTTGCAAAAGCAACATATTGGTAAAAGCGAATAAATTTAGCCTGTAGGTACTCAAGAGGCAAAAAAGTAAAAATGTCATTAAAGCAAAGTAGGATTAACAGGTACATTATGGCTCCTCTGGTGGTAAGAGTTTACCACCTTAAACTGACTTCAGTAGAAAAGAACGTTCACCAGCTCATAGACCTGATGAAGATTTCTAAATATTTTTTTTAAAAAAAACAAGCCCTTTGAATTTAAGGGCATCACCCGGAATTCATGTCTTTCTCTGGCTTAGTTTTATTCCCAGGTAGGCTCTTAGCATGTGTTGGTAATCTGGCCACAGACACTCTTGCTGGCACCTATAAACTCAGCCTTCCCAGTGGGAAAAGAAAGTACCTCTTTGCCGGTGACACCAGCAAAGTCAGGGTCTCCAAGAGAGTATTTGGATTCTGTGCTTGTCTCTGAACCAATCACTGTGGCTGAGGAAACACTGTGCTCTCATTGGTCAGGTTTAGGTCACATGCTCACTTTTGGGTAGGAGTGGAGTCAGCCCCACCAGAATAGCTCTGGGGAGGGGGCAAGCAAGGCATAAGTGTTGGTTTCCCGGAAGAAAGCAGAGATGTCCCTGCTAGAAAGAAAAATGGATGTCAGGAGGGCAAAGCAAGTACTCCTTTTTACAGGATGAGATTCCTGAAGAAAATAATTATGTTTACAGTTTCGAAGGAATTATCTGAGTTTGTTTTCAGATCTGTGGAATTCTGTGCTAGCAGAGAGTCAGAACAACTGGAAGGCAATTGTTTTAGACTAATAGAAGCACAAACAGTAAAGTATATAAATTCATATATAGAGGAAGTGGCTTACACAGTTGTAGAGGCTGGAATGTCCCAAGTCCATGGATCAGAATAGAGACTTCTCCTGAGTTGTAGAGGCTGGAATGTCCCAAGTCCATGGATCAGAATAGAGACTTCTCCTGATTCACATAGCCCCAGGTGTTGGTAAACTCAACAGGTCAGAGATCAGGCCTCTTGTTTACAGGCTACCAAGATTGACAAAACCCAAGATTGGCAGGCAAGACTGCAGATAAACTGCTAGTTCAAGTTCTAGGAATCGGAGGTCAGATGAACAGGAGCCAGCTGCAGGATCCAACATGAGCAAAAAGCCCAAGCCTTGCCAGAATATCTGCTGACACAGGCCACACGCTAAAGGAAACTCCCTTTCAATGAATTGGCTGTTCACAACAGGTTCCATTTAAGGGGTGATCACATATTAGATCTCAACATGGAAATGATCACAACATTATATGACTGCCAAAATCCTAAGAATCATTGCCCAGCCAAGCTGACACACTAGATTAACCATCATAGCAACTATCAATGACAGAGAGTTGGTACAATCATATCCTGCAGAATATTTATTTGAGTTTTATACTTAACTTCTGCTTTCTTTGCAATTTTACAGAAAGAGCCCTAGTAGTCTTAGGTACTATTGGAAGGCTGGTGGTGTAAAGTTACTCAGTTTCTGTGCAGGAGAAAGAGCTGGTGACCTGCTCCTGTGAAAATTATAGCCTGGAAAAGCCTTTGGGGAAGTTCTGCTTTATCACATCACGTCTCTGTGCGTAGAAATAAACAACACACAACAAGAAGTCTTATAGACAATATTTCCTCATGCAGAAGTCCCGGAGTTGAGACTCATCACATCCTTATGAATTATGCCTTTTCTTATCTTTACCCTGCTGAAGCCAGGTGTCTGGGTGGGGACTAAGTGATCCATGACATACAGAGAGAAAAGATAATCCCCAAAGACTGGCTTTCAAATTCCCAGCCACTCATTGGCTTTTTGTGGTAATTTCCCCTCATTTAAGGCTGCATTTAATTAACTGGTTGCCCTCAAATTGATTCCAGCTTCATAGCAACTCCACGTATTGCAGACTAGGCCTGTACACCACAGGGTTTGCAATAGCTGCTTTTTCAGCAGCTGATTGCCAGGTCTTTCTTCTGAAGCACCTCCAAGTGGGTTTGAATTGCCAGCTTTATGGTTAGTAGTTGAGCTTTTAACTATTTATGCCACCCAGGGACTCCTACGCTGCATTTAATAACTTAATAATAACCTGTTACTGAAGAGGCAAAGACAGTCCCCAGCCCTGCCCATTCCCATTCTCTCACCAGTCAGAGTTGGATCCTCTCCTCTTTTTAGATTTGCATTCTTCCTTTTCTGCAGAAGTTTTCAACTCAAAACAAACTCCCTCAACTCTATTGTTTCAACAATTCTTTATCCTATTCTCATCCTAGCCTCTGACCAATTGTGTCCATATGGCTAGGAGCTATACCTCCCTCCCATGTGACGGTGAATTTTGGAGAATGGTTGCATGTTACAAAGCCATGATCTAGAAGAACACCCCACTTCTTGCTCCTCCAGTATCTTTATCTCTCCAGGCCCTCTCTCCATAGCTCTGAAGTCAGGATGGTAAAATTCTCAGAGGAGAGTATTTGCAAAGTGCTCTGAGTGCTTCGATAAAATTGGTAATGTAAATGGAATCATTTCTTGAAACTGCTCTAGCCTATGAAGAAAAAAAAGTGTCTGTGTAATGACTCCCCATTTAACAAATAATGAAGAGCCTTCGTAATTCAAAAAATTATTTCACAAGAGATTTCTAGCAGTAAAAACCGGAATGCTTGATTGGAAATGTTTAAAAAATAAGTACTTACTGATATCTTTAAAGTAGCACTTTCATTATCAATAATTGATTTAATGTTTTGTTTAATGTTTTTAGCTTCTCTCTTAAAGTGTCTGAAACATGCCAATATTGTGCTCCTGCATGACATAATCCACACCAAAGAGACACTGACGTTTGTTTTTGAATACATGGTAAGTTGCTCCAGAATTTTAAAAGCATAAGGAAAAATTCTGGTGCTTGTATAGTGAATCTTAATGTTTTATGGCATGATAAAACTTTCATTATAATGTGGAAGGTGTCATGGAAATTTTCATTTTGAAGATAAGTAGAAATAGGTCCTTATTGTTTAAACCCGCTCTTTAGTCCTGCGTCTTTACCCACTACTTTTGCTACCCCCTCACCCCTCATCAACAATAATAAACTTTTTGAGTTGGCATCCTAAATAAGACTTTTGTATTTCAAAATCTATTTTAATCACTGAGCAGAATTGAACATCTTTCAATTAGCAATGAAGACATAAATCAGTTTATTTTTTTCTTTTTTTTAATTGTCTACAAGCGTACTAAATGAATTTTTTTTAGCTTTTGTATTTTTGAGAAGAAAAATATATTCAAATAAGGAGAAAGATATCATGAGGTTCTATGTACTTGACTTGCCACTGAAGGCACTTGAAGGGTGAAAAGTCCCAGCATCAGTGTGTTCAGGGGCAGCCCTTTAAAGTGAGCATCTCTGTGTCCCCAAACAGGCTTCCTTTCAAGAGTAGCCGTATTAGAAGGACGTCACAGCTGCCCTCAGCAGTTGAGTCAGAAAATCTGGTTATGTTGCTTTTGAAGTTTCCTGTCAAAAATTCTGAGCTTCCTAATACCTTCTAACAGTCAGTTATAAGTTCTGCTTCAGGATGAGTGTCTAAGCACCACTAATGTCACTCTCTCTTCTCTTCTCTGCCGTTGTGTTTAGCACACAGATCTGGCCCAGTACATGTCTCAGCATCCTGGAGGGCTTCACCCTCACAATGTCAGGGTGAGTATTTAAGGGTCAGGACTCTCTTATATCTTACCTCCAGCAGGAGAATTTTGAAACAGACAGCCATCACACATTCCCTAATGCTAAAGAAGAAGACAGACATCACTGATATTCTGGAGAGGAGTTTTTTAAAAAAAAAAAAAATTTCCTCTTCAAGACACAGAACAATGTCACGTTTTTGGACAACCTAACTGTGTGTCCATCGTTGCCATCATGCATGTATTTCTATATGTCTATAGAAATATAAACCAATTAAAGAGAATTACATCAAAGGGAAAGCAGTGAACCTAGGTCACCATAAAATAAGTGCTTTCTTTATGGCAGACTACTGTGATAAACTTTGCATGATACTTAGAAATTTAGTTTTCTATTAAGATAAGCAAACAAACTACCTTTGTTGAATCTTAATCAGTTACCCTTGTACTTGTTCTGTCAGTTCCTGTCATACAGATGGGACCAACTTACATTTTTACAGGCACTGGAATAGACACAATAAACTCTTATCTATCTGTATTAACACATCTGTTAGAATTTTTAGAAACCACTTGTATTTCATACTTTTCATCCCCTAAGGTTTTACTGGCATTTATTAGTTGGCTCTTAAAATAACCATGAGATTTGTATATGAGGTGTTCATTCCTGAAACAAACACCTGTTTATGTATTATTCACTTAAGAAGTATTTACTGAGTACTTAATACTATATACAATTCTAGGGATTCGACAAAGAATAAGTTGTGTTTCTTTTTTCTCAATAAGTTTAATAAGAGATAAACTTAGTGAACAATAAGTCCATTAAGAGATATGGAGAGTTATGTGGGCAGTGAGGAGCAAAGCAATGGTTATGACCATGTTAAGTATCAGTTCTCTGGAAATGTACAGTAGAGGCACCTAATCCAGCCTTGGGTGCAAGGGCAAAAGGAATACTTGAGAGATAAGGCTTGAGGAGGATGAAAAAATATTAAAAAGCCGGAAGGCCTGGTGGTGTAGTGGGTAAGTACTACATCTGCTAACGAGAAGGCCAGCTGTTGAAATCCTCCAGGTGCTCCTTGGAAGCTCCATGAAGCAGTTCTGTTCTGTCCCATATGGTCACTATGGGTCAGAATCAACTCAACGGCAGTTGGTAAATGGACAGTGGGAGAGAGAGCTAACTGAGGAATATGAGAAGGGAATGTCTTTTAGTATGTTAAGAACACATTCAGTTATCTGCATGATCATGGGATTTCTTTTTATGGAAGTGTTTAGCAATTCAAATGAGGAGCAGAGAAAGTAGACAGTTATCAGTCCAGACTTTGCTGGGGTTTTGCTAGATACATGAGAAGGAGAGAGAGTTGAGCAAGAGAGCTGAGGACATTGTCAAGATAGGGGTTAAAGTGATAGTGGCTTCTAACTTGAGTCTAAATCAGAAGGAAGGAAGTGAAGATAGGTGGCTGGTAGCTAGGGAAAGAGTAGATGGGTCAAGGGATGAGAGGTGTTGATTAAATGAAGAACAGTTGGAGACAGAAGAACTGTGAGAAAGATTAAGTTTTCAGGCTTTAGTGACTATCACATACCAGATACTGTGCTAAATGCTTAGAAAGATCACAAGACATAGAAGTCATGAGTCCTATTCTCAATGGACTTACAGCCAAAAACGAGATAAGAAATTACATCTGTACATCAGCACTACACAGGGCATTTGTAAATAATGACAAGGGAAAAGTAAAAGCAATACTGTAGGTGTGCAAAGAAATCAGATCTCATCTAGTCTTAAGGGGTTTCATTAAGCCAGGCATTAAAAGATTCATTGCATTTCAAAAGGCTAGACACAACAGGCAAAGGTGTTACAAGAAGAGGGAAAGCCTTCAGCCAAGATTCAGTGAAGGAAAGTTGAGAATATGTTCAAGGGAGAGGATCCCAGAATCAGGAACTTTTAGAGTTAAAACAAAACAAAACAAAAAAGATATTTTTCAATCTGCACATTCTGACCCATTAGTACATTATAAAATTGGTTTTGTAGTTAGCAAACAACATTTTTTAAAACAAAATGCAATGAATGAGAACAAAAGAGAACATACTAGACTTCATCACACTTAGTAAGTACTGTTATAGTTTTATGCAAATTTTGTTCCTCCTTCACACTGAATATGTTTTTTCTTACTGTGTGTTACAGTGGAAAACAAACAAAAAAATCTTGAAAAACACCAGTCTAGTCTATCTTCTTACTTTGTAAAAGAGGAAATCAAAAGTTTGAGAGGACAAATATTTTGCCTGAGGTTATAGAACCAGATTTTGTCATTGCTAAGAGTAACTCTTCTTTAAACTTCCTCTTCACTAATGTCATACTGGTGTCTCTGGTCTGTTGAGTATATTAGTGAAACAGGGTGCATAAATCTTGGAAATAGCTCAGCAAGTGGCTGAGAGCCTCATTTTCTAAGAAATAATAGAGTCTTTAAGGGGTTTTGAGTTAAGAGAGAATGGTATGACCTGGGGGGTTTGCACAACTGTGGTCCATGGGATGGATTAAAGAGTGGAAGAGACTGGAGTCGGTTTCTAGTTAGGAGTTGATTGATGTGGTCCAGCCCAGTGCTTCTCAGACTTCAGTGAGCTGTTGAAGAAACAGGGTATTTCAGTCAGTGAGCCTAGGGACAGGGCTGAACCTCTGTATTTCTACCATGAGCCAAGGTGATGTGGGTGCTGCTAGTAGAGGACCAAATTGAGCAGCAAGGGTGCAGGGAGGAGCAATAAAGACCCACTGGTGGTAGTGACAGCAGGAATGGAATGGAAGGAACTTATATGAAAAACAGTGACAGGACTTAGTGATTTAACTGGGTATAAAGAAGTAAGGATGGGCTCGAGCTTTGAGTCTGATTGCTGTTTCAGTCTTCTAGTGCTGTTCTAACAGAAATACCGTGAGTGGATGGCTTTAGCAAAGAAAAGTTTATTCTTATACAATTCAGTAGCTACAAGTTCCAGTTCAGGGTGAGTGCTCCACTGGAAGGTTTTCCCTTTTTGTCAGCTCTGGAGGAAGGTCCTTGTGTTGCATCAGTCTCTGTTCAGGGAGCCTCTTGGTGCAGGAACTCCTGGTGCTGCTTTCCTGATGGTATGAGGTTCCCAATGCTCTGCTTGCTTCCCGCTCATTTTATCTCCTATAAGATGAAAGAACAGAAGGTGGCGCAAGTTACACTCCAGGAAACTCCCTTAGCAAGGGTGTTGCAGTCCCACCCTAATCCTCTTTTAACATAATCATCCTATCTATTAGCCATAGGCAGAGATTGAGATTTACAGCATAAAAAAGTCACAAAATACTGGGAATGATGGCCCAGCCAAATGGCTACACACATTTTTCTGTGGACACAGTTCAATCCATGGCAGTTAACCAAACCTATTGCCAGTGAGTTCATACCAACTCATAGAGACCCAATGGGACAGAGTAAAACTGCCCCCCGGGGCTATAATCTTTTATAGGAGCGAACTGCCACATTTCTCTTGGGGAGTGGCTGGTGGATTAGAACTGCCAACCTTTTGGTTGGTCACTGAGCTCTTCACTGCTGAGCCACTAGGGCTCCTTTTGAGTTTGATTAACTGGAAGAATTACAGTTCTCGAAAAGGAAAACTGAGAAGTTGGTTTGGAGAGGAAGTCCTGTTTCAGACATGCTAAGCTCCTAGTTCAGGTGGGCTATCCACAGGGACATGAGCAGCATGCAGCAGAAGGGAAGATTAGGGCTCCAAAAGGAGTTATGAGCTAGAGAGGTTATAGTTCAGGGGGAAAAAAAGAAAATATACAGAGGATTGATGACAGAACTTTGCCTTCAGGGGATGAGAAGTGGAACAGAAGAGCAGATGACAAAGAGAATCTGCTTGTACAAATAGAGAGAATTCAGAAAAATAAATTGTCATTGTCTTAATCATCTAGTGCTGGGTTAATAGAAGTACCACAAATGGATGGCTTTAAAAAGAAAAACTTTATTTTGGCATAGTTCAGAAGGCTGAAAGTACAAATTCAAGGTGTCAGCTCCAGGAGGAAGGCTTTCTCTGCTGACTCAAGAGGAAGGTCTTTATCTTCCCGTGGACTGGAAGCTTCTGAGGCACAGGGACCCTGGTCCTTTACAAGGACACACTGAGCTCCCAGCAGTGATTCTTCCTGGTGGTATGAGGTCCCTGGATCTCTACTTGCCTCCCTTTCCTTATGTCCCAAGAGGCTGCCTTAGGACACAATGCAGTCTCACACTTTGAATCCTGTCCCACTGACTCAGCGGCAACCCATCCTCTCTTATTAACATCACAGAGGCAGGGTCTACTGCATAAAGCAACGTCATACAATACAGGGAATCATGGCCCAGCCAAAGTTCTGCACACAGTTTTTTTGCGAACACAGTTCAGTCTGTGACAGTCATGGAAGTCAAAGGAAGAGACCATTTCAATAGGACATGACTGAGAGCATCAATAAGCATCTAGTCACGATCTTGACTGCAAGGAACTTAAAGATTTGTGAGGGATATAGTAATAAATAGATGAAGTTATTAGTTGTCATAGATTAAATTATGTTCCCCCCAAAGTAGCCATCAACTTGGCTAGGCCATTGTTATGGATTGAATTGCATCCTCCAAAAATGTGTCTATCAATCTGGCTGGTTCATTATTCCCACTGTTGTGTGGCTGTCCTCTATTTTGTGACTATAAATTTCATGTTAAAGAAGATAAGGGTGGGATTGTAACACCCTTATCCAGGTGACGACCCTGATCCAGTGTAAAAGGTATTTACTTGGGGTGTGGACTTTGCCATCTTTTATCTCTTAAGAGATGAAAGGAGAGGGAAACAAACAGAGAGTGGGGGACTTCAGGCCACCAAGAAAGCAGTTCCAGGAGCAGAGTGTGTCCTCTGGACCCAGGGTCCCTGCACCTGAGAGGCTTTTTGACCAAAGGTAAGCTTGAGGGCAAGGACCTTCCTCCAGAGCCAACATAAAGGCCTTCCTCTGCAGCTTATGCCCTGAATTTGGACTGTTAGCCTACTTTACTGTGAGGAAGTAAATTTCCATTTGTTAAAGCCATCCACTTGTGGCATTTTCTGTTACAGCAGCACTAGATGTCTAAGACAGCCATGACTCCCAGTATTGGGGGATTTCTGTTATCTGATATGGGTTTCCTGTGCGTCGTAAATTCTGCCTCTATGATGTTACCCACTGCTATCGAGTCATTTCTGATTCATAGCGACAGTACAGGTCGGAATAGAACTGCCCCGTACAGTTTCCGAGGAGTACCTGGCAAATTCTAACTGCTGACCTTTTGATTAGCAGGTATAGCACTTAACTACTATATCACCAGGGTTTCCTCTGTGATTTCTAATGAAACAGAATTAGAGGCAATTACGTTAATGAAGAAGGACTCCATCTACAAGATTAGGTTGTGTTTTCAATTAATCTCTTTTGCTATATAAAAGAGAAAAGCAAGCAGCAAGACAGTGGGAGCCTCATACTAACAAGAAAGCAATGCTGGGAGCAGAATGCTCCTTTGGACTTGAGATTCTTGCACTGAGAAACTTCTAGACCATGGGAAGATTAATGACAAGGACTTTCCCTTAGAACTGACAGAGAAAGGAAGCCTTTCTTTGGAGCTGGCACCCTGAACTTGGACCTGTAGCCTCCTAAGCTGTGCAAGAATAAATTTCTCTTTACTAGAGTCATTCACATGTGGTATTTCTGTTATAGCAGCATTATATAAGTAAGACAGGGGTATATGGAAGCACAAAGGAAGAAGTTAAGCAATATAAATGGGTGGAAGAGGGATGATGTTCTCCACAGCAGAAGCAGCAGTGAAAATGCTGGGCTGCCAAAAAGGGTGTGGTGTATTCTAAGAACTGGAAGTAATTCAGTAAGGCTGAAGTTTAGCATAGAAGCCCTGGTTTCCCAGTGGTTAAGCTCTTGACTGCTAACCAAAAGGTCAGTGGTTTCAACCTACCGTCCCATGGGAAGAAGATGTGGCAGTCTGCTTCCGTAAAGAGTACAGTCTTGGAAACCCTTGGGACAGTTCTCCTTTGTTCTACAGGGTCACTGTGAGTTGGAATTGACTCGATGGCAGTGACTTTGGAGTGTAGAATAACACAGTTGTAAATGGTTAGAAATGAGGCTTGAGAGGAAGTCGGAAACAGAGCACGAAGGAGAAGGGCCCAGCTGTATCGTGCTATTCAATATGAAGTGTCATTAAGTGGTTTTAATTGAGGAGGTAACGAGTTCAGTTTTTTTTTTTAAGGTTCACTCTGGTTGCAGTGTGGTGAATAGGCTGGAAGAAGGACAATACTTCTTCCTGAAATGTTCTATTCTCCTGATTCCACACTCCCCCTTTTCTTTTTTCCTACCAACTTCCAAACTTCTGTAGCAGACTTCTCATCCTCTACTCATTCCGTAAATGTTGGTATCTGTTAGGGTTCTAGCCTTGACAGTGAGGCTAATTAGGAAAGCAGTGGTACAAATTTGAGATAATGGTGGAGAAAAGTGAAGAGATACATCATCAGTTACTTAGAGCTGATGGGAAAAGGAAGAGGCAACAGTGAAATAATTCTTCTTGCTTTGAGTATTAAGACAGATGAGAGAAAAACAGGAGGAAAAATGGATTTTGTAGGGATATGGCATGCTGAGTTATGTTGTAATCACACTGAGTCTGAGGTGATTATGGAACGGCTAGGTGACCTTCAGATTATATGGACCTAAAGTTCAAGAGGAATCCCTGGTGACATAGTGGTTAAGTGCTACAGCTGCTAACCAAAGAGGTTCGCAGTTCAGATCTGCCAGGCACTCCTTAGAAACTCAATGGGACAGTTCTATTCTGTCTATAGGGTTGCTATGAGTTGCAATTGACTCTGTGGCAGTGGGGTGGTTTTAAAGTTCGGGAAAGCAACTGAAGTTGGAGATAAAGATTTTGGGAATACAGTTGTTATCAGAAGCTATTTCAGTGGATGTGATGGCTCACGGAGACTACATAGGGTGACATGAAATGTCAAGACTAGAATCCTATGGAATAGCAATATGTTAGACATTGGTAGAGAAAGTGGAAGCTATAAAAAGAACAGAGTAGGAGAAAAAAATGAAGACTGCGGTGTCTAGGGGAGAGAGAACTTCAATAAAGACAAGGAAAGGGAAGTATCCTTTAGGATTTCATGGCAAGGGTATTGATGACCACATTTGCAATAAAGTGACCGCTACAGAGGCCATTTTTCAGAGTATGAATATTTCTGTATGATGGCAAGATCCAGTGTGTGACTACAGGTGTGAGTGGCTAAAGTTGATTAGAGAAGATCACTGGAGCCGAGGAGGTTTCCCTGGCACTGATGTCGTAAACACAGCCGCTGTGAACCAGGAGCCCAAGTTTTCGGTGCACACTGAGGAGCAACTGGAAATTCAGTGGATGACAGTAAGAACAGTCAAAAGTCGAAAGTTCAGGGATGACAGTTCCTAATGAGGAACATGTAGCTTGATGGCATGACAGTGCAAGGGGCGGGGGTTTTCATATGAGGATGGAGAAGTGATGGTTTTGAAAGTGGTATTGTGGAGTGAGGAGGCAGACCCCACCTTTCAGGACTCAAAAGTGTGAGAAGTTAGAGAAAAACTACCATCGACTTGAGAGTGCTGTAGGGAAGCAGTGATAAAGGAAAGGAGCCAGAAGGAGAGTCGCTAGACAGCTTAGGTTGTAGCGACGTTTTAAACCATGGTTGAGGAGTGGAGAGTGAGTATTAAAAAACTTGAGAAGAGAATGGATACCAAAATAAGTGAGAGGAAGCACAGAGCAGTATGGAAATGAGTTTATGGGGGAAAGCCTTGTCATAGACACTTATATTTTGATTAGTGACCAGAGAAGACAGGATGGAGATCACAGTGAGGTTACTCTCTTTCCAATTTCTAAAACAGTGAGTCCCAAGGATCTCTAGTTGGTGAAAGGACAGAGGCGTCCCTGTGAGGAGTTGGTGCTGACTCTTCCGATTGTATTTTTTAGGGAATTCTAGCCTAGATGGCACTAACCAAACCCTCTGCCACTGAATCGATTCCAACTCATAGCAACCCTATAGGACCTTGTAGAACTCCTCCATCCTTGGAAACTCTACAGAGCAGTTCTATATTAGCCTAGTGAAATTATTTTGCTCCCAACACCCTCATTGTGTTGGAAACTGTGGCTATCCCCAGGGTATGGAAAGCCTCTCTGGAGTCAGCCGCATCTATCTTGAGTGACTTAGAAAATTCTGCAGGGTTGGGTTATATGATGAGGGAGTAACTGGGGAAGCTTCAGCGGTGTTTAAGGAAGAATCCAAGTTGCCAGGGATAAAAGAGTGAGTAGGTGGTCAGGTGAGGCAGCACGGACGGCAGTGTTCAGAAGTGTGACTATGCGTTGACAGACCCCAATGCTTTGCCATTTACAAATACCTGTGGATGTATGTGGAGGCAGAGACGAACAGGACAGAAGAGGAAGCAAGTGGGAGGTGACTGTGACTAATTAGCGGGAACAGTCTATACCTGGGACATGAAAGGTGTTTCAGGCGGACCCACTAAGAAACTCACCACTGACTCAGCCAGCCAACTCTCTCCTTCCCTTTTTTAATTTTTCTGTCTTTTCTCCAGTTTCTTAAGAGGGTGTAGGGGATGTCAGTCCTGGCCCTGACTCATCCTAATCATTTTTTTTTCCTTAATCACAAGAGTTGGATTCGATTGTTTCTATTATTATTTTTAGTTGAAGTCGATTTTTTTATTTTGTCGATTTTATTGGCTTTAAGTGAAAGTTTACATCACATTGTCATATTAACCCCCTACACCTCACACCACTATGTAACTTTAGCTGCTCTCCCCACGCTGTGATAGCACACTCCTCCTTTCCACCCTGTACTTTCTCCATTCATCCCACCAGCTCTGGTCCCCTCGTCTCCACCCTCCCATCTCATCTCTGTACACGAGCCCACTCCCACAGCCTCACATAGTTAAGCCACGAAGCACCATTTCACCAGCATCACTCTGTGTCTTCTGCTCCCCTCTGACCTTTGGAGGCTTGACTTTGGTGCTGGTTTCAGCTCTGAGTGGCAGCAAGTTCAAGGGCCATGTCCTCAGGGAACCCTGCAGGATGTTGGACCATCCAGCCTAGAAAGGTCTTTCAAGTTTCTTGATGCCATTGTTTTTTTATCTGTAAAGTGAGGGCGAGCAGATCTCCCTCACAGGGTTGTACTGAGGACATTTAGTAATGTTATTTTCCCCTTTATTCTTTCAGCTCTTAATCTGTTATCTCACCTGTCTCCATCATTCCACCTTTTGTCTCTTACCTGTCTCCAGTTCCCCCTTTTTCTTACTCTGTTTACTTTGAAAGCCTGGTATCATAGTGGTTAAGTGCCGTATCTGCTAACCGGAAGGTTGGTAGTTTGAATCTGCCAGGTACTCCTGGGAAATTCAATGGAACAATTCTACTCTGTCCTGTAGGGTTGCTATGAGTCGGAATGGACTCAACAACAGTGGGTCTGGTTTTTGGTTTTATATTGAAAAGCATAATTTTAAACACGTCACAGTCTTCTCTTTTACCTGGAATTCTGAGTTGATTCTTAATATTGTCTTTCCTATGAACATTTATAACCAAATGGGGGGTTTAAATGTCAGTACATGAATTTTGGGCTGTAGTAGCCTTTAGTGGTATGGTGAATGGTAAAACTAACAGTGTATGTGTTTGAAGCATCAGGGAGAGAAAGTACTGGGGAGACTGGTCAAGCCTGTGAATATCTGAAGTAGAGGTCACAAGACCTTCTTAACTTTCTTAAGAGGCTTGTACGCCTGATGTGAGACCTAACTGGCACATCTACAGCCACAGGTGTGCTGTGACAGGTCAACTCTCCAGGCTCCTAGATCAGATCATGCCACTCATTAACTCAGCTCCGTTGTCTCCATACCATTGTTAACTTAGTACAGGTCCTGGCATTTCTGAAGTTCCTAGCTTCCAGGAGGCGATGGGAAAGGCTTTGTTCACACAGCTCCTCATCTCCCACTTAGCCTGCACTGTCAGCGACACTGGAGCTGGCTTTCTTTTCTGAACTGCCAGAACACGTTCTCAGCTAGCCTAAATCTCCCAGTAGTGTTGGTGTTTGACTTCTCCATTGCCAGTAGCACTGGGAAATAGCAAAAGACACTTGGATACTAAGCATTCCTTCACTCTTTAAGCTTCTGTGTTGGTGGGAACCTAATACTATCTTGGGTTTCTGTGCCTCTTACTCACATGAAACATTTTATAATTTGATCCCAGAATGTATTTTTCCTGTTTCTCTCTCTTTCATCTCTCCTCTTTTCCCTCTACTGTTTAGTCCTTTTTATCTTTTGATTTTGTTGTTGGACCAGGGGTGCAGGAAGAAATCTAATTTCTTTTGGTTTCTCTTCTCTCTTAATATGTACTATACATTCCCCTTGTTTTCAACTTTGAACTTAAGACTTTAAAAATAGGTTTAAAAGGATAATGATTCCTTTATTTCCCAATCCTCATCTAGGGATATAGTTCCCAGTCTAGTCTCCTTGTGTAGTGTTTTTTAAAAAGAGTTTCATATCAGAGAGCCTGGAAAACTTAAGCAATTGTGAACCTTAAAGTATAATTTTCAGGTCAACTTTGATCTTAAATGCCAAGTTCATTGGTGGGAAAAGAATTCCTTTTTAGACATTTTTCACATTTAAATCAATAACCCGTGTTCCAAATGAAACTTCAAAGTCTCAACTTTAGATTTTTAAGGAAGGGTAATTCCTTCATTATCAGAGAAAAGAGATGGCTTCCTGCTAGAACCCCTTTGTTTGGATTGAGTTGCTTGCCTTTCCTTGTGTGTGTGTTTCTCACTCTCTCCCTCTCTGAATGTAAAATCTTCATTTATTTTTACTTTCTCAAGAGACACTTTGTGCTATATTCTTTCAGATGACTGTTTTTGATTTAGAGGGAAAACCAATGTATAGTAGCTGAAATCTGCTTAGTATGGTATTCATTCCTTCCAGCTTTTCATGTTTCAACTTTTGCGGGGCCTGGCATACATCCACCACCAACACGTTCTTCACAGGGACCTGAAACCTCAGAACTTACTCATCAGTCACCTGGGAGAGCTCAAACTGGCTGATTTTGGTAAGTTGCCCCTTGGATTTCCTTCTGGGCTAAGAACAATGATGCTTTTATGTGCACATGTTTAAAGCATTGACTAGGCCTGGTCTTTGAAAATTGGAGGCCAGGGAACATGATGCTTTGTGGGGGTATCAAACTACTGTATAGGAAATATGAAGGAAGAAACAGGGAAGGGTTGGTAGCTTCTTAGGATTCTGTCAAGACCCCATCCAATCAGATGCCCCAAACTTGGACACCATTGTATCCCCTTGCCATTTTTGATATGGTAGTGGCTGCAGAGGGAATTGTGCTTAGTAGGATCATGAAATCTGAGCGGATATACAAATTCTTTGAAAATAGATCAAGGTTATCCCAGGATGATAAGACAAAAGATACCTCTGTGTAATGATTTCATCTCTTCTACAAGACTGTAAGCATTTTGAGGGCAGGGCTCAGGTCTGTTTTTGTTGATCACTGTATCCCTAATGCTTGACGATGTAGCGGATGCTCAGTAAGTGTCTGCTGAAAACCAGTTCCACCTAGACTGAGGAATCAACCTTCCTTGTCTGACTTATGTCAAATGGTGATACTGTAGCTAAAAAGCTTTATTCTGAGACAGTGGTTTTCATCCTGACGTGTAAACATTTAGCAGACATTCATTTATCATTTCCCCACAACAGAAAGTTCATCTACTGAGGTCCTTTCTAGCAATACAAAAAATAAACTCATTGCCATCTAGTTGATTCCTAACCACAGTGACCCTACAGAAGGCAGTAGAACTGCCCGAAGGATTTCCAAGGAGAAGCTAATGGATTTGAACTGCTGATCTGTTGGGTTGACAGCTATAGCATTGAAGCACTATGCTACCAGGGCTTCTTTCTCGCTATAGGTAATATGATTGTTTAAGTGTCTGGCTGACAAAAATAAAGTCATTTTCCAAAGGAGTCCTTGAGAGAGACTCATATGTTCCTATCGAACTCATTTGGATTAGCACTGTCCCCTCTTTATCCTCTAAACTCCAGGTTCCTGAATTGCGAAGGTGAAAGGCAGTCATTTTAGAACAAAGTTCAGCTGCTGTAATAGAAACCCCAAACTAGAGAGGTTTAAACAATTTAGAAGTTTAACTTCTTCTCCTATAACAGTCCAACCTAAGCAGGACAGGATTTGTGTATGACTCTGCAGTGTCTCGGCCCACGTTCCTTTGGCCATGAGGCCCTACCATCCATCCCTGTGGGTTTTCGCCAACGGCCTATTTCAAGATAGTTGCCTCCTTCTCCTTATTCCAGCCCTACAGAAAGAGAAAAGAGAAATGAAACATTAGACCTCCCCACATTAAGGACATGATCTGGAGAGTCACACATTATTTCAACTCGTATAAGCAAGAACTCAATCACCTCACCACACCAAGATGCCAGGAAGGCAGCATCTAATTGCAAATCAGGACAATAATGGAGAATTTCCCTTGATGAAATGGTACACAAAGAGCAAAATAGCTGAGTAGTTCCATTAAAAACACCCAAAGTTTGCACATTCCTTTTAAAATGTTGTTTACCAATTGTGCTGTCTCTGGTAGAATGTACCACTATGTCTCTGAAGCATGTTCCAGGACAAAGGGTTCTGTGCTTTTCCCTTTTGGACAGGTCTTGCTCGGGCAAAGTCCATTCCCAGCCAGACATACTCTTCAGAAGTTGTCACCCTCTGGTACCGCCCTCCAGATGCCCTGCTGGGAGCCACTGAGTATTCCTCCGAGCTGGATGTATGGTAAGAACTACCACCAAGAAAATGTGAGTCACTCCTTCCTTGAGGGGTGCTGTATCAGCCATATGATGTTTGTAATAATAGCTCTGAAAATGACAATCACTACTATTTGTACACAAATATAAAATGCATTCTAATGCATATTTCATTTAGTGTTTACAATCATTTTATGAGTTTTTACAGTTGAAGAGTCTGAGAACTGAAGAGGGTTTGTCCAAAGCATCTTCTGAATCTGATGTTCTTTCTACCACGCCCCTCCTCCCAGCTCTTCTCTTCAAATCTTGGTCTTTTCTTCTCCTTGACACCTTGTCATACAGGAGCACACATGTATCCCCAAACTACAGACACGTACACTCACACATGCCCCGATACAGTTCAGAGCCTGCTGAAAACAGCATATGGCCCAAGACTCAGCCAAGCCTCAGGAGACCTGAATTTCCTCACCTTTCAGTTTCTAATAGGGTACTCTTGATTACGTTATTTTGAAAAAGCCACGTATTTTATTTATGTCTATATGTTTCTTCTTTTAAAATAAGGGTAATAAACTTTCCCCATGAGGAGTTAAATGGGCCTGTAGCTCAAGGATAAGAACAAGACAGGTGCTCTAGAGTAGAACCATGTAGCTGGAGAGCTTTTCAGATTTTGTAAGATGTGATATAAGTGTGGAACCTCAGGCACCCATCGTCCTACGACAGTGGTGTTAACATTATCTAGTTCTTCTTCCTGTGGTTATCCCAGTCATTTAGGGCCCATAGTTAGATGTGTAGTGACTTTGAATTCACAGCCAACCCCTCAAAGGTGTGCTCTGAGGATAGGTGTTGTTTATTAGGTGCTGTCAAGTAAGCTGACTCATTGTGACCTTGTGTACAACAGAACAAAACATACACGATCCTCAGCCATGCGCAGTTGTTGCTATGTTTGACCCCACTGTTGCAGCCACAGTGGCAGTCCATCTCCTTGAGGCTCTTCCTCTCTTTTGCTAACCCTCTGCATCACCAAGCATGATGTTCTTTTCCACGGATTGATCCTTCCTGATAACACGTCCAAAGTATGTGGGACAAAGCCTCGCTAGTCTTGCTTCTGAGGAGCATTCTGGTTGTACTTCTTCTGGGACAAATTTCTTCATTCTTCTGGCAGTCTGTGGTGTATCTGATACTCTTCACCAAAACCACAATTCAAATACATCAGTTCTTTTTTGGTCTCTGTTTATTCATTATCCATCTTTTCCATGCATATGAAGCAACTGAAAATACCATGGTTTGGCACACCTTAGTTTTCAAAGTGACATCTCTGTTTTTTAGCACTTTTCAGGGGACCCAATCAATATGTCATTTGATTTTTTTTTCTTTTATTTAACATGACTGAGTGAAAATGTACATTCCCGTATAAATTTACATGCCCACCTATATGCAGCTTCCACTGCTCTCCCTGTCCGGTGACAGCACACTCCTCTCTGTTCCATACATGTCTCATCCTCCCAACAGCCTCCTTTCCCCTCCTCTCCTCCCACTCTCCTTCCTCCAGCCAGAGGTCAGCAGGATGATATCCTATAGATGTATAGAACCATAAAGTGCATCCAATATATGGTCACTCTGCATTGCCAAGTCCAATCCATTCGTGTCCAAAGAGTGGGCCTTCATTATAATTTATGGGTAAGGGCAGCATCAGGGCCGGGGGCCATGCTCTCAGGGCAACCCTGAAACTGCTGGACCATCAGTTGAGGTCTTTTAGTGGAGATCTCAGGATGCACCCGTTTTTATTCTTGGGTTGCCAATGAGATTCCTCTCTGTGAGCTCCATCATGGCTATCAGTGGTAGTGGCTGGGCACCATCTGGTTCTTCCGGTCCCAAGTCGATGTAGGCACCCACTCTTGTGGGTCTCTCTGTCTTCTAGGTTGTCTTTACCGCATGTCATTTTAGTCCTCAGTGAGCATCTGCTCCTGCTGAGTTGGGACCATTTGCTGTGTCCTCAGATGGCAGCTTGGCAGCTTTCAAGACCCCAGACACCACTCACCAGTGTGGGGTGCAGAGAGCTCTTTTAGCAAAATGCTAGTTGTGCCAATTGGCCTCGATTTCGCCTTAGAGCATGGTCCCCTGCCCCCTGCCCCAGCTACTCTGTCATTCCAATATTGGGTTAAGATGGAAGGAGTACTCAAGTTATGCTGAAGTCCACTTAATGTTGTTCTTGTTTCTAATGTGTGCTATCACCACTTTCTCCCAACCAGATTTCTAGCAACTATTTAAACTAAACCTTCCCCCCACTTACCCTCCCTCCCTCCCCTCCCTTGCAGCTGTCAAAGAGTCTTTTCTTCTATACACAAGTCTGTTTTTGAGATCTTATCATAGAGGTCTCATACAGTATTTGTCCTTTTGTCGCTGACTACTTTCACTCAACATAATGTCTTCCAGTTGAAACCAGGTTAGGAGATGTTTCCTGGAATCATCGTTATTCTTTATCATTGTGTAGTGCTCCGTTGAGTATATGTACTATAGTTTACCTATCCATTCTTCTGTTGTTGGGCATCTGGGTTGATTCCATTTTTTTGCTGTAGTGGACTGTGCATTTGATTTCTTAACTGTTACCTCCATGGACATTGATTGTGGATCTGTGTAAAATGAAATCCTGTTCTAATAATTAAATGTTGTAAACTATGTGGACCTCTTTTAGTTCTTTAGAGGAAAGGGGTTACCTAAACAATAGATTTTTTAAAATTATACATTCAAGTAAGCTTTTGGGTTTCCCAAAGGATTGAGAAAGGTTACAGAAATTTTCCTGCAGTGTATATGGAGTCACTTGATTTCCTGATGCCCAGTATCAGTTCTAGAAATATCCCCTGCTAGTTGGAGCCCTCCCGAAACTGTCACCTGACAGAGCTCTGAACTGTCACTTCAAAGGCCTTCTGCAGGCTCTGAATTTCTCAGCTATTAATGATCATTTCCTACTCAGGCTTCCCAGACAGAGTGAAACTGCTAGCCAGCACTTTAAAACTTTGTCATATTATGGAAATTTTTTAACATTTCTGTATATTTGCAGTCTAGTTTAGATTCTTAACCAGGGGAATTTTGCTCCCCGATTGATATTTGGCAATGTTTGGAGATTTTTTTTTTTATTATTGTTAAAACTGGGTGGGGAGTGCATCTGGCATCTAGTGACTAAAGGCCAGGGATGTTGAGAAACCTACAGTTCAAAGGAGTGCCCCCACAGTGTAGAATTATCCAGCCCAAAATGTCAGTAGTGTCAAGGTTGAGAAACCACACTGTAGATTGCCAAAGCCAAGTGCCGTCAAGTCAGGATCCAACTCATGGTGACCCTAGGGGCCAGGGTAGAACTGACCCCTGATTAGGAAGTATAATAAAGTGAACTCCATGAACTCAGTAACAGCTGTTGGAGCCAGAACACAGTCAACACTGTTGCATGTTCTTTCCCATCTACCTGCCTCTCTGTCAGAGGTAATGTTTTCCCTGAAATTTTGGTCATCATTCTCTTACCCCTTTTAAAAACAATATTTTTACTTTTTGTGTATGCTAAATAACACGTTGTTTTGTTTTATCTGCTTTTCAGCATTTATAAAAACAATATCACATTGCTTTTAGTCTTGTGTGTGTGTTTCACTCAATATTTTTTTTCTTTGCAATCAGTGTAGTGGAAACTTTATTTCCAATCTCTATTGATTCAGCCATTATGCAGCTTATACAGTAAAAAGTCTTATGAGTGCAATTCATCCTTTGTTCCTTACTTTTTATAGCTTTACTGAAGTATAATTGACATTCAGTAAATTGCCCGTCTATTTGAAGCATGCAATTTGATAAGTTCTGACAAATGAATATATAAATGAAACCATCAGCAGAATCAGTGTAGTGAACATAATTGTTGCCCTCCAGATTTCCTCGTCTTCCGTTGTAGTTCCTACATTCCTCTACTTCTCCAGGCCTCCACTGACCACTTTCTGTAACTGTAGCCTGGTTTGCATTTCTTAGACTTTTATATAAATAGAATCATGCAGTTTGTACTCTTGCATGTCTAGTTTCTTGCACTAAGCCTTATTAGATTCATCCATGATGTTGTCTGCATCAGTATTTCACTCCCTTTTTTTGGCTTTGTAGTATTTCAGTGTGTGACCATACCACACCACAATTTGTTTATCCATTCACCTGCTGATAAACATTTGGGTTATTTCCTGGATTGGGCTGTTACAAGTAAAGCTACTGTTTCCATTCCTGTACAGGTCTTTGTATGGACATATGTTTCCATTTCTCTTGGGTAATATCTAGGTTTGGGATAGCTGGGTCATATGGCAGATGTATGCTTAACTTTGTGTGCATATGCTTTAAGTGAAAGTTTACAGAGCAAATTAGTTTCTCATTCAAAAATTTATGTACAAATTGTTTTATGCCATTGGTTGAAATCCCTCCCTTTCTTCTCCAGGTTCAATGTTTCCATTTGTCCAGTTTTCCTGTCCCATCCTGCCTTCTCATTGTGGATTTTAGGCAGGTGTCACCCATTTGGTCTCATATACTTGATCGCTCTAAGAAGCACACAGTTTCAATTGTGAGTTTGTAGAGTGTACAGAGTCATAGTCTTGTGGGTTCCTCCAGTCTGTCAAATGAATAAGTCTGGTCTTTTTTCATGGATTTAAATTTTGTTCTACATTTTTCTCCTCCTTTTTCAGGACCCTGTATTGTGCACTCTGTCAGAGCCATCAATGGTGGTAGCTGGGTACCATCTAGCTCTTCTGGGCTCAGGCTGGTAAAGGCTGTGGTTCATGTGGTCCATTTAGTCCTTTGGACTAAAATTCTTGTGTGTTTATTTTCCTCATCCTCCTTTGCTCCAGACCTGATGAGACCAATAGATACACCTTAGATAACTGCTCACGAGTTTTTAAGATCCTAGGTATCACACACCAAAGTAGGATGTAGAACGTTTTCTTTGTGAACTATGTTATACCAGTTGACCTGGATGCCCCTAGAGACCGTAATCACCAGCCCTCGTTCAGTATGTTTTTAAGATTCATCAATGCTCATCTGTGTAGCTAAATATATTTTCTATGGATGAACACTTCAGTTTGAAAATTTCAGTTTGTTTTTGTTTGTCTTGTTTTTGCTTTATGAACATTCTTGGTAATTATATCTAAGGATTTCTAAAGGGTGCTTAACCTCAGAGTAGATTTGTTTTGTCACAGGGTATATGAATATTCAACTTTGTAAGATACTGCTGTATTGTTTTTCAAAGTGCTTTTAACAACTTAGACACCAGCAATGTATTACAATCCATTATCTGCATCCTTACTACTATTATAATACCAAATGTCTTAATTGTTGTGATCGAAATGGTAGAACAGTATCACATTGTAATGTTTATATGTATTTTCCTAATTACTAATCAAGAAACCTTGCAACCTAGTGGTTAACAGCTACAGTTGCTAACCAAAAGGTCAGCAGTTGGAATCTACCAGGCACTCCTTGGAAACTTCAAGGGACAGTTCTACTCTGGCTATAGGAAAAAAAATTGCTATTGAGTCGATTCCAACTCATAATGACCCTACAGGACAGAGTAGAACTTCCCCACAGAGTTTCCAAGGAGCGCTTGGTAGATTTGAACTGCCAGCCATCTGGTTAGTAGCCACAGTTCCTAACCATCATGCAACCGGGGTTTCTTAGTCCTAAAGGGTTGCTAGTTTGTCATGGGTTATTTGCCATTTATATTTCTCTTCTGTGAAGTCTGTGTCCATGTCTTTTGCTCCATTTCCAGTTGTGAACCCCTTCTCTCAATTCATAAGAGTCTTCACATATTTTGGATATTAATCTTTTATCATTTGTGTGTGTTGCCAGTAACCACTCTCAGTTTTTGACTTATGTTTTCTTACCTTTTGAACAAAAGTTCTTAATACTAACGATACCCACCTTATCTGCCTTTTCTTCCATGGCTAGCCCTTTTTGTTCCTTGTTTTAAAAATCATTTCTTCCTTGAAGTCACAAAGACATTGTCCAGTACATTCTTTTAAGAGCTGTGAAGTTTTTCCTTTCTCTTTGAGTCTTTAGTATGTTGGGAATAGACTTTTTTGTATATTGACTCCACTTTCTCCAGTGATCGACCATGCCAAATCTCTTAGCTATCAAGTTTCCAGAGATACATAAGTCTATTTATAATTTCCCTCTTCTGTTCCACTGAGGTCTTCTATTTATCTGTCCCTGTAAAAATGCTGAACTATATTAATTTTTGTAACTTTATAATAGCAAGTCTCTTCATCCACTGATCTTTTTTCTTTAGGAATATCTTGGTTGTCCCACCCCTATCCGCCTCCCCCACCCCAGTGATTTTTCATATAAATTTTAGATTCAGTGTTTCGAATTTCAGGAAAAATCCTTCTGGGATTTTCATTGGAATGCACTGAAATTACAGAATGCTTTGAGATAATCAACATATGTATATTATTGTCTTCTAATTTTTGAACATGGCATTTCTCTCTGTGTGGTTATTCCTTAATTACTTTTAGTAAAATTTTATCATTTTCTTTTGTCATGGTCAGTTTTTGCTTCTGTCTATAATTTTACCACCTATATACACATGCCGAAAGAAAAATAGTGCCACCTATTTTTTAACTTATTCAAAGGGGATCACTCCATTGGTCTTCTTTTGTCACTTGTCCGTCTCACTCAAAATTATGTTTGTAGAGGAGTAATTCCTATTGAATGGCGTGGTAGTATTTCACTCACTTTTACTTCATTGCTATATAGTTCTCCCCTGTATGAATATGTAGGAATCAATTGTCAACTCTGCTATTAGTGGATATTTGGATTGCTTTTAGTTTTGTTGTTCTTGTTGTTGTTACCCTGAATAATACTGCTGTTAACATTTTTGCATCTGCTTCCTGATGCAGAAGGAGGTGATTTTCCACTCTGGAGTGGAACAGTTAGGTCATAGTTTATAAATGTACGTATAGCCAGCTTTGGTCGACACTATATTCAGAGATGGTTGTAATAGTTTAGACTCTATCATTTTGTGAGAACTCCTCAGTTTGCTTCTGTTTGATTTCTTTCTTTTAATTGTTGCTCTGGAGGGAGTATTATCATATCTCATGGTGGTTTGAATCTGTATTTTCCTGATTAGTTTAACACAGTTATGTGGTATTCCTGGGAAAAAAATATAACCTGAATCTTATCATGAGGAAACGTTGATAAACCCAGTCTGAGGGACATTCTGTAAAGCACTTGACTGGCACTCTTTAAAAGAGACAAGGTATTAAAAGGCAAAGAAAGATTTAAAGAATTGCTCCAGATTAATGGAGACTAAAGAAGGATGCCAACTAAATGAAAAGTTCTGACTATATAATGAGGAAAAATGAAACTCTCAAGAATATTATTGGGACAATAGGTGAAATTTAAATATGGACCATAGATTAGATAATGATATTGGATCAATGTTAAATTTCTTGATTTTAATAATTGTATCATGGTTATTTAAGTAAGTGTTTTTATTCTGAGAAAACATACATGGAAGTATTAAGAGGCGAAGAGTCATGATATATGCAACTTATTCTCCAATGATAAGAAAAAAACAGATAAAGAAATGGAATGATAAAGCAAAAGTGACGAAATATTAACAATTACTGTATCTGGGGGAAATGTATAAGAGAGTTCTTTCTAATATTCATATAACTTCTCCGTAAGTTTAAATTACATGAAAAAAAGTTACCCAAAACTTGAGAAAAGCCTATTTTTCACCAAAAAACAGTGTGAAATGCACTGGCCTAGTATATGGTCATTTTATAATTTTTCATGTGTGCTTCAAAAGAATGTGAATCCCCTAATTGTTGAATACAGGGCTTTACATAGGATACTTGTATGTTCAGAATTGTTAATTGTGTTATTCAGATCTTCTTTATGTCATTTTTGTCTGTTTCATTTGTCAGTGAAAAGTGTGTTAGAATCTTTCAGTACATTGTTGATTCATCATAATTCTTCCATTTATGCTTAATATGTGGCTTGGCTTGGCTACATAAATTTAAAGCTATTCATTATCCCTTCTTGCACATTAGACTTTAGTTTTCCTTTCTTCTGAAGTAAGTCTTTCAGAATTTTCTTCAGTGTAGGCCTGTTGGTGACGAATTTTCTGCCTTTTTTTTTCTGAAAATAAACTCTCATTGTTGAAAAGTAGTTTTGCTGGGCATGTAATTCTAGATTTAACAGTTATTTTCTCTAAGAATGTTGAAAATACAGTTCCCCTGATTTTTGTCTTCCGTCTTTGGCTGTTGAGAAGTTTGTTCTTAGCCTAACTGTCTTTCTTTTGCAGGTAATCTCTCACTTTCCTCTGTCTGTTTTGAGAATTTTTTTCTTCACTGTGTAATTATGCAGTTTTCACTATGTGTCATGTAAATGTCTTTTTATTTGTCCCACTTAGTACATTTTGTATATCTTCTAATTATGAGTTTAGTATGTCCTTCACAATAATTTTCTTTTCATTATTGAGTCTTTTCTATTCTCTCTATTCTGTGTCTCTGGGACCTCTATTAAAGATTATTAGATCTCTCTATCGGCACTTGTCTTGGCTTGGCATTACCTTATTACCTATATTTCATTGTGTCTTTCCTATTTCATAAGTCCTTGACTAGATGCCATATTCTCAGCAATTTCTACAGCTCATCTACCAGTTCTTTAAGTTTCTTTTCAACTGTGTTTTCCCTTGCACGTTTACTGTTGTTAGGTACTGTCCAGTTTATTTAGACTCACAACAGCCCCATGTATCTGAGATCTTTTTTACTAATATACAAAAATGTATTTATTGAGTTGATAAGAATTTCATGAATTTAACCAAGAGTAACATTTAGAAACAAACATTCAAATTACAAGTTAAAATTATCATGGTTCGTCATTCTTATTCGTTCCATTATCTTTGTTGTTGCCTGATGAAACTCAGAGAATAATGAAGAAATAGAACAACAGCCATCTTCCAGTGAGTTTACTGTATTTCTCACTCTTAAAATAATTGCTAGATATTAGGTGTTTACACTGGGATCCTTCCCCCTCTGCCTTCTTTTTTTTTTCTTCTGCTTTTCAGAGTGATAACAAGGGAAGTGAGTGGGGAGATTTCCAACTGGCAAAGAAAGAAAAGAAAAAAAAATCCTGTTTTGCTAGGTTATGCAACCTCATAGAGTTCAAACTGAATGCCTTTGCAGGAGGCAGATGACAGGGGGTAAGCATTAGAGTCTTTGTCTTAAAGAAACCAATTATAACTTGCAATGCAAGAGCCTCTCATTCACAATGAGCACTGGTAGCAGTAGTGCCAGTGGGGGGCCCAGAGCAAATGACCGGATTGTGGAAAACACACAAGCAGGACACACTGGTTATTTCCAACCTAACAACCAACGTTCTCTAATCTTCTAACATCTTTTCTTCTCTCTAACTGCTATCTTTTCAGACCTTAAAAGATTCTATAACGGGCTTTAGTGAGAAAACTCGAATGTTTTAGGATGGTTACGTGGGGCTTTAAAGAAGGATTTATTTTGATACACAGAGTTCTCTTTTCAGAACTGAATTCAGAGCTGATAGTTTTAGCATCTCTGAAAGTTGTTCCTGCTGAAGAAATTCTTCACAGCCTGATTTCTCCCTGCCAACTTCCAAATATAAACAGTAACCCTTGGAAAAGCAATTTGAAATGCCATGTCACTGCCATATATTGTGTTGTTCTGAATTAATTTCAACGGAGAAAAAACGAAACATTGATTCATTACTCCCAGCAACATTTTTTGTGTGCTCCTTACACCTCTGAAAAACTTAAAACTCCTGAGATGGCTTATTTCCCCAGGGATTGCTTAAGGAATTTAAGGAATCTTTTTCTCTCTTATGGAAGAATTTGTTCATGTTCAGAATAGAGAAAGAGTTCAAAAGAGTGCCAGGAAAAAACAGAAAACATGTAAGCTGCTTCCTGTGACTTGACTGAAGAGCCACAGTTGGAGCGGTAAAATGACTTCACGCCTCTCCCTTCTGGAAGGATTCTCCGTTTGATGCCACTAGTTCTTTTTTTCCCAGTGTGTGAAGTTCCCCTTCATCTGCATGGGCTGCCCCAAAGGTATCTCCACAGACCAGAAATCCTCAGAGAAGCCTAAAGATACGTAGGGTAGGAAGAGCCACAGGAATGAAGATTAAAGAACAAAACAGACAAATAAGAGGAAATAGGAGCTGGCTCCTTATCTGGACCTGAATGTTCAGAATATTGAAGACGTTTGCTTAAAGCTTGGGTGGGGGTTGGGGGACAAGATAGATGATGGCCACATGACTTGTATTCTTAAGCTTAAGCCAATAAAATGAATTAAAGCAGTTCTAAAGAAAGAATAAAAAAATCAGAGGATGAACTGTATAGTTTTTTAAGAGCAGTGTTTATACCTGTAAACACATTTCATCTTTCAAGCTTAAGGTGAACAATGCATTTTCCTAAATGTGCGTACATATTTATGGAGGATTTCCATGTGCTGAAATAGAACTGATTTAGAAATTGTCTGCCTTCTATGTGTTCTAAATATTGAGACTGCTAATCAGTAATGTTTATACACATGTACAGGAGCACACATGCAAAATATATTAATAAATGAGTAACCTCAGACTCCAGGTTTCTTAGGTAAGGAAGGTATCATCTTGTCCCTAAGTAAAGTTTAGAAAGAAACTCGGAAGAATCCCTACATGGCATCTGTCCAAATGCATATAGAGAATTTCCGACCACATATTAGGATTTTATCTCTGTAACACAAATACCTCTTAATTTGTAGTGCCTGCATGATGGCCTGAATTTTCTAGTATTTTGTAATACATTTTACACAGCTCTGTGCATAACCCTAGGAGTGAAGAAGTTAATAGACACTAAGAAATTGTATGACAAAAGACTTCTTTCTTGGTTTCCACCATGACTGGTATGAAGAGATGCCATGAAAAAACAGCAAGCTTTTTCTAGACCCTGAAAGTGTTTAGGGGGAGTGTGGAAGGGTAAGTAGAGTGTGAATTACAGGCTTAAACCCGGGAATGACTACATCTGTTTAACCTTGTTTAAAATACCTCTCAACACACCTTCTCTGACTAGTGGTTTGTGAGCTCCTGGGGTTTCTGGAGACTGTTTGGGGAAGGGTAAATTCAAGTCTTCAAAAGCCATTTTAGTTTCATTTCTATTTTATAGTCAATCAATAAAACAATTACTTTTATGTTTTACAAACACACAGTGCCGCCCACCCCTACATCGCTTCAAGCCGGGGTGGTTTTGGACCTTCCAAACTCATGGAGAAAGAGCACAGAGATTGGCAGGTGGACCAGGATCTTACTGGTGCCCAGGGTCCTTCTTAACCACCAGCTTTCCATGAACTTTACTGTCCTCCTTATATTGTCTGATTTATACCTTTTGTATCGTTGTTTTAAAGACCAGAAGCAAAAAGAAAATGGATATTTAAATTCAAGTTAATGAAAGGCTTAAAAATGACAGGGATTCCAGAAATTCACCTCAAGAGACTCTTCACCAGATCCCTAAGTTGTGTTTATCTGATTAATACTCTTGTGTCACAAATGTTTCTTGCACTTCAGAGATCAATAAATTGACTTTCTAAAAATTGGGAATAACTCATTGATTGAGAGAAGGGGGGAAAAAAAGCCTGGCAAAGCACAGTCTGATATTTTCTCTTAGAAAATTCAAAGAGTAGGCCAATTGATTATTTTAAGTGCAAACCAAATATTGGGTCATGAAAATATTTTTTGTCCATTTTGACATGATAACATACAAATTTCAATCTTTTAATTTTTGTACTCTGTTCCCATACCATACACAGTGTGAAAATAATTTTTAAATTTTCTTTGTTGAGAGATCTGCTTTCTATCTAAAATAATAAAGATCATGGAAGAAAGATTAGGGATAAGGCTAGAGGCCCTAATACATGGAATAAATACACTCCAAACCATAACTAACATGCAAAAACACTGGAAGGGAAACTAGATAACTGGGAGGTCCTAAAAATTAAGCAGTAATGCCTATCAAAAGACTTCACCAGGAGAGTCCAAAGAGAACCTACAGACCGGGGAAAAAATTGGCTACAACATGTCTGACAAAGGTCTAGTCTCTAAAACCTATAAAATACTTTACACCTCAACAATAAAAAGAAAATCCAGTTAAAAGATGGTCAAAGGACATGAACAGACACGTCACCAAAGAAGACATCCCGGAAGGTAACAGACACATGCTGACCATCATTAGCCATTAGAGAAATGCAAATCACAGCTACAATCCAGTGCTGTTTCACCTTGACATTACTGGCACTAATGAAAGAAACAGAAGATAACCAATGCTGGAGAGGTTTCAGCAAGATTGAAACTCTTAAATGCACTCTTGGTAGTAACATAAAGTGGTACCACCACTAAGGAAAATGAAAAGGGGCCTCCTTAAAAAGCTAGAAATAGAAATGTCGTATGATTCAGCAGTTCCACTCCTGGGAATATGTCCCAGAGAAATAAGAACTGTCACAGGAATTGACATATGCACACCCGTGTTCATTGCAGTATTATTCACAATAGCAAAAAGGTAGAAACAACCTAAAGTTCCCTTCATAAACAGATGAATGGATAAACAAATTATGGTACATACCCACAATAGAACACTGTGCAGCAATAAAGAACAATGATGAGTCTGTGAAACACTGCACAACGTGGACGAATCTGGAGGGCACTGTGTAAAGTGAAATATGTCAGTCACAAAAGGGCAAATATTGTATGATACCACTGTTATAAAAAGTTAAGAAAAAGTTCACATGCAGGAAAAAACAGTCTTTGATGGTTATGAGGGAGACAAGGGATGAAAAGGCCAAATCACTAATTAGGTAGTAGACAAGTGTTAAATTTGGTGAAGGGAAAAAGAACACACAATATAGGGGAAATCAGCACAACTTGACCACGGCAAAGTTATGAAAACTTCCTAGACACATACCAACACTTTGAGGGAACAAATTACTGGGGTTGAGGACTGGGGATCTTGGTCTCAGGAGATATCTAGGTCAACTGGCATAACAATTCATAAAGAAAATGTTCTACATCCTATTTGAGTAAGTGGTACCTGGGGTCTTAAAAGCTTTTGAGCAGCAATCTAAGGGGAATCTGTTGGCTCCATCGCATCCAGAGCAAAGGAGGGTGAAGAAAAGCAAGACACAAGGAAAGTACTAGTCCAAAGGACTAATGGGCCACGTGTACCACAGCCTCCACCAGCCTGAACCCAGAACTAGATGGTACCTGGCTACCACCAGGGTCTTGGGCAGAGCAAGAGAAAAAGTAGAACAAAATTCAAATTCATGAAAAAAGACTAGACTCACTGGTCTGACAGAAATCCTGGTGGTGTAGTGGTTAAGTGCTTGCTATGTCTGCTAACTAAAAGGTCATCAGTTCGAATCCACCAGGAGCTCCTTGGAAACTATGGAACAGCTCTGTTCTGTTCTATAGGGTTGAGTCAGAATCATCTTGACAGTCCTGGGTTCAGTTTGGTTACTGATCTGACAGAGAATGAAGGAACCAACAAGACTGTGGTCCCTGGACACCTTGCTAACTCAGAATGGAAGCTATGTGCTTAGATCAGTCAAGTATATGAGACCAAATAGGCAACATCAGTTAGCCACCCAAGAGGAGAGGGCAGCAAGAGATGGGAAAACTGAAAGAACTGAAACCGGGAGCCTGGGGTGGGTAGGGGAGAGTGCTGATACCTTGTGAGGATTACAGTCAATGCCACAAAATAATATGTGTGTAAAACAAGAAACTAACTTGTGCTATAAATGTTCATCTACAGCACAATAAAATTTGAAAAAGAAGACAAATTGCTTTGTCCTACACAATTAACTTGAGATAAATTAATTAGTGGGGTGGATTCGAACCCTTGACATTTTGGTTAACAGCTAAACTCTTAATGTCTGTGCCACCAGGGTTTCTTTGTGTGTCTATAGTCAGATGGAAAAAGTCAAATTTATCACATGTAATGAAGACATAAACAATATTAAAGATCATGTTTAAAATGAACTTGATCATCTTTAGTGGTATGATGATTTAGTAAAATACTGAAAACTTGTTCTTTATGATGCTACACAAAAATATGTCAAAATGATTGAGGGGAGTTTGGGAGTCAAAAAAAATTGGGAAGTATTGGATGAAGGGCATAATTTCTGTAATGGATCATCTGAACCATTTTATCACTCAAAAGATTATAAGGATTAAAATTTGAATTATTCACACAATAAATCTTGCTCCTCTCTCAGAAACTATCTTCTGGTTTGACCACATAGGAAAGAAATTTTGTTTTATCCTGTTTAACCTGTTTTAAAATGCGCATTTTCTATTAAGTCTGGATGCTTCTTCAAATCAGTGCATCTTACAAGCAGTCACCCAGGCTGCAGTTGTGGTGGTCGTCACCATTGCACATGTGAGAACATCAAACGTGTCAGTATCAAAATTTGCAGGATGACTGTCAGTGACTTGGAAGAAAATCTTGCAGACAAAAAAAGCTTTCTATTTATTTATTTATTTTTTTGTAAACCTGGGAACCAAATTGTTGTGGGGAGACAGAGTGAATCACACATGCTTAGCAACATTCTTTCAGCAGGAGTCAGAAGTACGGTAACTCTATGTCACTGCAAATCGACTTTAGGAGCCCAGCACCACTGGCTCTTAGTTCTTCTGTAGATTCTTTAAAGAAATGCTACATCATCAGACTTGATGCAGTGGATGATACCATGGATAAACATAGACATCAAAGAGTCTAAGTTGAATGTAAACAGTTTTAGGAATACCTAAACCAATTTATTTCACTTACATTTCGGTTTTCTGCACATACAAGTATGCCATATGATAAAAGTATCTATGTGGAATTGAGTTTATAAAATCATTTCAATAAGTATAAAATAAACATTTGGGCCATCCTGTCGTATTTAATTTGCACAGGTTTTTTGTTTTGTTTTGACGTTGGTTTTTTAATGGTACGTAAAATAATGGTGCCTCTTACAACTGATTTCATTTTAGATTCAATGAATGAAGGTACTATATTTGGGGTTTCAGTATTTCCTCTCCTCATAAAATAGATAGCTAAGAAGCTGAAAAAATATTTACTATTTATATTGTATTCCTAACTGTTGGTTGTGTTCCATTCTAACAAAGAAATCTGTAGGCTGTTTTTAATTTTGCTTGATACAGGGTCTTTTTTTGTTAGCATATGCCCCTATTTAACTGTCCCAGAAATACTTCTTGGAAGAAGTGCTAATAGTTGTGTTTCATGTATATGGCTTCCTTGAGAGCCTCAGAATGACTCCTGTTTCCTTTTCTAGGGGTGCAGGCTGCATCTTTATTGAAATGTTCCAAGGTCAACCTTTGTTTCCTGGGGTTTCCAACATCCTGGAACAGCTGGAGAAGATCTGGGAGGTAAGAGATGAATTCCTGCTAAAGACAATAATAACTACATTTCAAACTTTGAATCATTTTTGCTTTAGAGATGGACCAAGCAGTCCATCTGCTTTGAGACACTTAGCCATATCTTGAGGTTGGTGTTTGCCACAGATGTAAGTACCTTGGGGGTAAGTGGTCAGGGAGCCCCCTGTGGGCCCACAGCAGCCCATGAATCTACCTCGCTGATGACATTCGAGTCTCCTGCTCTGTATTATCATTATCATTTTTCCCTCCAAGTGCAATTTCTGCCATGGCTACTAGTCACATCTTCTACTCTGAAACACATGGAGTTGCCAGAAGTCAGAATGGCAACTGTTTTATTTGAAAAAAAATATTAATATTATTCTTTATGTGTTTTAACTTATTTGAAAAGTTGTATATAAAGTAACTTTTGTCTTACTGTTTTTAAATGACTGTGCTCTTGAAAGGAGTCATTTACAGTTATTTGCCAAAAAAAAAAAAAAAAAAAAACCATTACCATCAAGTTGATTGCAGCTCATAGCAACCCTAGGTCAAAGCAGAACTGCTCCCTAGAGTTTCCAAGGAGCACCTGGCGAATTTGAACCGCCAAGCTTTTGGTTAGCAGCTGTAGCAGTTAACTACTCTGCCACCAGAGTTTCCTCGTTGCAGTTAGCACCCCCCCAAAAACAGAAACCCATTGCTGTCAAGTTGATTCCAAAACATAACAACCCTATAGGATAGAGTAGAACTTTCCCATAAGGTTTACGAGGAGCACCCCAAAAAGCAAACCCACTGCTGTTGATTCCAACTCATAGCAACCCCATCAGATAGATAGGACAGAGCAGAACTGCCCTATAGGGTTTCCAAGGAGCGCTTGATGGATTTGAATTGCCAGATAGCAGCTGAGCTCTTAATCACCACGGCACTTAGAAATGCTGGAACAGGAAGAATGGGCTAGATGTTTCCCATGATCTGGTGGGAAATTTCAAGTTTCCAGAACTTAGTGAGAAACACTGGCCATCTGTAGGATATTTTAGGTAATTCCGTAGAGAAATGAATTTGGACTTGAGTCTGGACATAATGTACCAAAGAAGCAGTGAGGCAGCCAAAAACATATGTCTTAACAGATCAGTTCGACAGGTCCTGCCCAGGAAGCCATGTTCGTTTCTGTCATTATCTTTATCACACTGCAGCAAATCAAAGGGACTTTATTTTGACATTTATGACAGCTCATTACAAGTTTAAAAGAAACAAACATATTGGCAATAACACTGCCTTGGAGTCAGAGGGCCCATGTTCCAAACCCAGCTCTAAGGAGATTCAAAGTACAGCAGACCCTGTACCCAACCTCCATGGGCCTCTGGGCCTTAAGTGGTATTTTCTTGTCTGACTCTATGAAGTTGTGACTTCTCTGAACAGTTTTAAGTGAATCTCATCACTCCCACCAACTATAACAAGTAGTTTTTCTTTCTTTCTTGGGTTTTATTCCCAATAAGTTATTTTTTTCATGTTTATCAATCTCTGTAGATCATTGTTGACTTCTAACTTATACTTCAAGAAGATAGTTCCATATTTCTTAGCTCTACTTTATGAGTACCAGGAGACCAGATTCATTAAATTTTATTTTCTTCTGGTCTTATTCAAGGAGTTAGAGACCACAGTTTTGCTATCATATCTGTGGTTCCAAGATCTGAGGACCAAGTGTGAAAGTCACGACATGCAGCATCCTTGTTGTCTTTTATACCACTGCACCTCAAGTATGATAAAAAAAATTAAACGTATGACCAACAACCCAGTGAATTTGTGTTTTGCTAAATGTAGCATACACACAGAGAAATATGAGAGCTATTTCAGATTCTTGGAGATTTGATGTAGGAATTGTTTTGCTGAAGCAATGGGTCTATCCTGTATCTCCCAACCTCTATCCACAATTCTCTGCATTCATCCTGAGAAGTCACTCTTAGAAATGAAGAAATTAAGAAAGGTCCTAAAGCTTTACTGTCTTCCTGAAATATATGTGTGTTTTTACATCTGAATAGCTGTCACGATTTTCTAAACAATTTTTCGTAACTAATTCTTTGAGAGATTTTTTTTTATTATTATTATTTTAGCAGATAATCCTGGATTCTGTTGTAAAACAAGAATAATAAAATAAACCATGTAGACTTTAAACCCATTCATCCAAATGTCTTCAGTTTCTACTCCAAAATGACAGATAAACCATCCCCCCAGTTACTGTGGTTAAAATATAACACTCCCTAAAAAGCCAAACCAAACACAGTAGATTCTGATTCATAGCAACCTTTATAGAATGGAGCAGAACTGCCCCATAGGGTTTCTATGGAGTGCCTGGTGGGTTTGAACTGCTGACCTTTTGGTTAGCAGCCATAGCACTTAACCACTAAGAGCCTTCAGGGAAGGATTAAACCAACAATTTTTTGGTTTTTTGGTTTCCCAGACAGTGACCATCCAATAATTTTCTGAAGTGAAGAAGATTTCAGCAACTTCCAAATAGAAACTTGAGCATCAACTTCCCATATAAAGTAAATTCCTCTTTGGTTTAAACTTAAAATCTCCAATATAAAGATTAAAAATATATATTCATTTTGTTGGCTCTAGTTTGACATAGTAGCCAACAATTCTGGTCACTTTCACCTTAGACAAGATAAGGATGTAGTCACTATGTGTTTCCTTTAATGGCTTCACCTCACTGCCTTTGCTTGGCTTCTCGTTGTGCTTTCCAGCCGACACAGGACATAGGGACACATGTGGCTTATGCTCACTTGGTTACACATGCATCTGTGCAAAGACATAAGACGGTGGGTTAAAGAAAGAAGAATTAGCTTCTTATCCTCTGGCCTTCTCCCACAAAAGAAGAATTAGGCTAGTTGGTTTTTCAAAATGGACTCCAGGATTCTTCATGTTCCCTCAGGCATAGGGTGGTTAGTAGGAAAAGCCTATAATCCTCTCAGGAGCTTTTCAGTTTGTTTAGGGAATGGATCAAAGAAGGAAGATTTCTACTGGGTGGCATGATTGTTTTATTATAAAGGAAAATAGCACTTTAGTGTCTTTTGTGTAAGGACAAGGTGAACAGCACCAAAAAATACGCCTCTCAGCCAGAGTCCTAGTCAGCAAGCTGGTAGATATTAAGACTCTGGATTCTTTATTGATTATATATGGTCAGTGTTGGGCCATTGACTTCCTGCCAGAACAGTTAGGCTGCCGTCTGTATCCAGTGCTTTATAGATGGAGTCACCAGAATCTTAACCATGACAGGTGATTCTAAGAAGAGTTATATTTTGGTAGCATAATGAAATCTATCAGTGTTTTACTAATATATATAAAAAATATGTATTTACTTACAAAAACAATGTTACTTTGGCTCCAATATATTACTGGCTGTGGATTTTATGATTATCATATACTAAAGAGGGAAACCCTGGTGACACAGTGGTTAAGTGCCACAGCAGCTCACCAAAAGATCAGCAGTTTGAATCCACTCAGCAGTCTTTGGAAACTCTATAGGGCAGTTCTACTGTATCCCATAAGGCCGCTATGAGAAATTGACTTGGGGCAATGGGTTTGGTGTTTTTGGTTACACTTAATGCAGTGGTGTGATGACACCCACAGCAGGAGTCCTAGTGACATTTCTATCTAAAATCTGAACTTTTTTGGCTTTGTACTCTAAATATTTATTTTCACAGAACATCTTAATTCAAACTAGGCCTTCAATTTGGTAAATCCAAAGCACAGGGCAGTTGTTTCTCAAGTGATGTTGTTACCACTGCAGTCCAACAGTGACCAACCAAATACTGTGTTCCTAGCTGCTGGACCGCAGAGGAAATAAATAGATGAGGTAAACTTGGTGGAGAGGTTTGGGGTCATTTTTAGCTAGCATTCCACTGCTTAAAGGTCAGTCATTTGAGTCCTCTTTAGTTTGAGCACATTAGGGAACAGCTGAGTGCCCATGCTGAGGCACAATTTACACTGTCAAGTGTTTCCTGCCCGTGTACCTAAGGTCATCTGATGTAAAGCAAAAGGACATTGACTCCTACCTCTTTAATCTCTCCTCCCAGCCTGGCTTCTTGATGCATGACGATCATGCAGTAAGTGCTTTGTGACAAGGATGAGGCTTTATGATCTGCCTTAGAATAACAAGTAAGTTAGTGAAGATACAGACTTAAGACCACACAGATAGTACAGTTTGGGCATTGGAAACTTCAGCTGGTGTAATGTGACATGCATCCACTTCTTCCCTATTCCTTCCTAATCTGATGTTTATGTATCTGTACCTGTTTCATCTGCCTCCTCCTTCTTTGTTTTTTTTTGTCTTTATATAGGTGTTAGGAGTCCCTACAGAGGATACTTGGCCTGGAGTCTCCAAGCTACCTAACTACAATCCAGGTAATATTTACCCAAACTTCCAGATGCCCTGATCATAATGTAATGGGAGCACTGGCCACAAAAACTGGTGTTCTTTTTGTATTGTGGACTCAACAGCAAAGAGCAGCCTAAGTGAATTTCTAGAGTTCTGTATTTCCTAGTGAATCCTTTCACAACTGAGGACGCTGAGACCGTAGTCAGGGTTAGATCAGTTTCCCAGCTCTACAAAATGTAGGTAGTGAGCCAGATAAGAATTTGCCATGATTAATTTATAGATTCCACATCCATTTCTGAACAAAGATTGGCTGACACAGTGGCTATAACAGTGAGCTCGAGCCTAACAACTGTGGGGATGTACAGGAGCAGGCAATGTTTCGTTCTGTTGTACGCAGGGTCACTGCGAGTCACCGTTGATTCTAAGGCACCTGACGACGACAACAGTGGCACAAAAGAACAGCTTGAAAGCTGGTCTCGCGTTTTAGGCCGAGTTTATTTGCTAGATGACTGTGCCTCGTAAAGTGTAAAAGAAAGCTAATGTAACTGAGGGAGTTAGAGGCTTGCAAGGCCTAGGACAGGCCAACTAATATATCTCCAGGTTATACTTAGAAAGAGTTTATTCGTTGTCTCTGGACTCCACACTGGGTCATTTTCTGTTGCACATTTGGTCCTTCAGGATTGGTTCCTAGGAGGTGAATTGGGAAGTGATAGAATTGTTGCCCACGGGGAAGTCTTTGAGAAGAAGTTGCATGGCCAGGCCATGGGGCCACATGGTGCAGAGTCTCTCTGAGGATGGTAACAGAGAAAGCAAGGGACAAGCAGTGAAGATGCAGGTCGAGGCGGCGGCTAGAGAAGCAAGCACAGTGGTCACATCAAAGCTCAGTTCTTACTGTCAAGATCAAAGGGAAGATATTTTCAAACAATTACAACAAGGGTGAATGTGGTTCAAGCTATATTTTCTAGCCTTTATATTTTTACGTGGTCCCATTACTGCAAGCAGATTCTTTCCAAATTGTTGCGATTACCAACTTGGACATAAAATGATTCTGGGAGGGTTTCATGAGAATAGAAAATTGTAGGGAGATTAAAAAGGAAAACAGAAGACATGAGGGGTTGGGATTTCTCCCCTCTTCTCTTCTCACTGTAACACTGGCGGGATAATGGTTAAGTGCTATGTCTGCTAATCAAAAGGTTGACAGTTCAAATCCTGCAGGCACTCTTTGGAAACTCTACAGAGCAGTTCTACTCTGTCTAAAGGGTCATTATGAATTGGCATCAACTCGACAGCAATGGGTTTGGTTTGGTCTCTTCTCTCTGGTGGCAAAGTGGTTAAGTGTTACGACTGCTAACCAAAAGGTTGGCAGTTGGAATCCACCAGGCACTCCTTGGAAACTCCATGGGGCAGTTCTACCCTGTCCTATAGGGTTACTATGAGTTGGAATCTACTCGACAGCAGTGAGTTTGGTTTTTGGTCTCTTCTCCAGCCTCTAATAGTTTTGCTCAGGCAGCTATATGTGGAGATCACACATCTTGAACTCAGAAAGATGACGTGGATCTAATAGCAGGCTAAAGATTTAAGTATAAAGTCCTTTCTGTTGCTTTGTCAAGTCTTATCTGTTGCTAAGTGGCCTTAGTGTTATTTACAAATGGTCCGCCATTTCTAACTATTTTGCTAGAGTTTGGCACATGATGGAAAAAAGCCACTCTCTGACCACAAAGTTTAGATCAGCATCCTTTCTTTTTTCATTTAGAATAGGGAGGAATAACAACAGCTTTCGTGTGGGGATGCTAGTATAGTCTGCAGCAGCTCCTATCTCTAGTTGTCATGGTTTCCAGAACCTAATTCTCATCTTTTCTTACCCTGCCAATACCTCTTCCTAATGCTCTCCTATCCAGAAAAAAATGGGACCCCCTTTGTCTTCTTCAGCTTCCAAACATGGATGTAAGCAGAAGTTTATGGTCCCAGAGGGATTTTAGAAAACGTAATTTGAACCATGTCAAGACAAAATTGCCAAAGTTTCAGTTTGGTCCAGGCAGTGAGCAGTTATCTGGTGAGAACAATCATGATAGAAAATGGGTCAAAATGCTTCATTCCTTCTATACTAAATAAGATAACTGGGTTCCAATAAAACAGGAAGAAATGTGTTACATTTTTCATTTCGCTGGCATTTCAAAGTAATGCCCAATTTTTTATTTAAGAAGAAAATTCTCCAGGCTCAACTTCAATAGGGCACATATTTTATGTTGTTTTTCTTGTAAGGATTTAATTTAATTCGAATCAGTCAGGAACTTTTGAGTGCCTACTGTCTGTCAAGTGCTGTGTGATGTGCAGGGCATGCGTGGATGGATAAGGTGTGCTCTTTGATCCCGAGAGCTTGAGTTTGTAGGCATGCATGCATCTGCATCCTTTCACCAGCTTTCCTTGTTCCTGGGATGCTCATTTGCGAGCCCTGCTGCCACAGGCTTTGCGTAGCTTGTGGCTGTGTGCCAGGCTGAGCGCACAGAAGAAAGGGAGCTATAACCTTCGCCACAGCCAAGATGTCTAACTCCGTCTTAGTAAATCTTGAAAGTCTAGCCTGTCTTCACCATGGGGTCAGTATACCATTGATAACTCTATTATATGAACAAATAGGTTTAAAAAGTGTCATCAGTGTCTGTGTTAGAACATAGGGACGTCCTCCTATGTGAATCAAGAAGTTCCTTTTGGATACATCCCATACCTACCCCAGCCTGAACTGCATCTGCTTCCATGCACTTGAACTCCAACTTTCAAAGAGAGTTTCCCAACTCTACAAAACACAGGTAGTAAACTGGATAAGTTGTCATGGAGTCAGCTGTGACTCATGGCAACCTGACGTGTGTCAGAGTAGAACTGTGCTTGCTCCACAGCGTTTTCAATGGCTGTTTGTTTTCCCTCCATCACCAGGCCTTTCTTCTGAGGCACGCCTGGATAGACTTGAATGTCCAACCTTTCAGCTAGTATCCAAGCCCATTAACTATTTGTACTAGCCAAAGACTCTATTAAAGGGGTGCAGAATAGAAAATGGAAGTCAGAGCTTTGCCACAGATGAGAAATATGTTCACACCATTCTGGATATGATTTCCATTCCTTTCCTTTTCATTCTAAGTAGCAGTAAGAGCCCCTGAACTTTCTGTTCAGCCTGTACATTTTAGGGGGAGCTGTAGAGCTCAGGTTAATCCTAGCGATGTAGTGGTAAAGTACTATGGCTGCTAACTAAAAGGTCAGTACACCAAATCCGCCACGCACTCCTTGGAAACTCTGTAGGACAGTTATACTCTGTTTGTAGGGTCACAGTGAGTCAAAAGTGACTCAGTGGCGATGGGTTTGGAGAGTTCAGAACTTGGCAGAACTATCTAGTGTCTTTCCATACCTACTCTGCCATTTCCAAGCCCGGTCTGGACTCTGTCTAGGACAGCACGATTTCTGCTTGTAGAGGTTAAGAGAATAATAATAATCATCACCTGGTGCTCATCCAGCTGGACAGGTTTCTCTCACCAGTTACCTGTTTTCTTGGGCTCTGATAAACAGGGTCGTAGGTTTTCTAGCTGTCAGTTAAGACTCATATGCCTGATTAAATGTGGACAAGATATGAGTGATATACAATTTTGAAGACTGGCCTTTCTCTCTCTCCTTCTTCCCTCCTTCTTTCCCTTCTTCCTTCTTTCTCCCCCACCCCCATTTTAAGCAAGCTGGCTGAGAACTCTGTGTCCTCCACTTCAAAGGGCCAGTTGTCTTATTTTGATGTGGGCAGATTGAGAAGTAGGCTTTGAAAAGTAGGCTCTTTTTTTTATTGTTGTTTAATCTTTTCTCCTGGGATAGCTTTCAGAGCAATATATCTGAGTGTCAGTAAGGGGGTTCTGACGAGCACAGATTCCCAGACTCTCAGCAGGATCATTCTCTAACAGAAATATAAAAGTGAAATATTAAAAACCCTGGAACGTGAACTCCATCTGCAGAGTAGCCAGTGTCTTGCCTGCTTGCACCATGGGAAAAAAAGATCTCCTTGAAAAAAGAGGGAGGAGAAAGAAAGTGCTTTGAGTAAGAGGTTTACAGGTTTAGTAGAGCATAGTAACATCCCCTCAAAGAAGTGGGTGTTGCTCTGTGACCCCCCCAAAAGGCTCCTCCTTTGACCCAGCCGCCAGAACACTTATCCTCCCCCAGCAGTACACCCCCTTTTCACATGCTAACGGAGGCTCTGGTGATTGGCTGAACAATAAACTGGTCACACTTGCTAAAGGGCTGCGGTCTTTCACACAACTAGCCAAGAGGCATTAATCAAACGGGCGGGGAGCTGGGACCGGGCGGTGGGGGAGGGGGGAAATCTCCTCGACTCCTTCACAAGGGTCCACAGGAAGCCTGCTGGAGGAGACTCTGCCGTTGGAAAATCAGAAAAAGAATGAAACCTCAAAAGATGTCAAATCTGGGGTGTGCTGGGTTCCCGGAAACCTTAGAAACTTAGAGCAAACTAGCTAAAATCTGCCAAAACAAGAGGGTACTGTGAATTTGAACAGGGAACCTTTAAAGACATGTTTACAAAGTTCCTTAAGCTCTTTTAGCTGATCTTTCCATCTTCCCCCCACCCCACCCTGAAAATACTCTGGAGTCCGTGTCCTCTGAGGTCTCAGGCACTTGAGAGTCCATTTGGACAGTGGATGCCCTGAACCACTCACTGTCCGTGTTTCCCCATCAGAACTGGTGGTAATAAAGCATATGTAAGAGCCATTTAGTACCTATTCAGAGAAAATACTAACTGGCAAGGTGTTGATCCTAAACAAAGTATTTGAAGAATGTTAGAACAGCTCATTTTAAGAGGAAAAAAAAATTATCATTTATATTTTCAATGGTAACATCTCCCTGGTATTTGTAAAGTCCTTTTAAGTAGATTTTCCCAGTGGTGGTGGAAAGCTGATAAGATCATCCTCTAGAGACCAGGTTGCTACAGCATCTTGTAGGGCTTTTTAGAGAATCAACTAAATATTTAGACATTTCTCTGCTCGAGTAAACGGAGGTCTTGCTCCTCTGGAGGTTGTCGGGTCTACGTCTCATTAGACATGAATATCCTGTGATAAAGAGGTGCTTATTTTTCCCTGCCCACACGGTTGCAGCCCAGTTGTGGTTTTTAATGTGTCATTGATTGTTTCGTGCAACTCCTTTTGCTCCACTGAGAGGTTCTGTTGTGGCTGTGTTTGCTTCCTTAAACACAGTCTCTGAGAGCTTTTCATGCTGTGTGAGCTCAAATCCTAGCATTAATGTACTGCTGCGCTCATGTCACCACACTCAGAAGTGCTGAGTTTAAATCCCTCTCAATTCCATTGGAGGTTCCAGAAGACTTGATCCTTCTCCACTAATGGTTCCAAGTTTACATCTAGATACTGGAGGTCAAGGACAGGAGAGGATTTAGAAATAACAGTGCATGACATTAGGCAATGCATTTGCCAAATTGGCAATTAGTTCCTAATGTGCGTGCAAAGCATTTTATTCCTGTCTCTTTGATGCTTGTTCTCACAGAGAAGGCAACAGAGTCCACAGAGGCCTTCAAACTTTTAAAGAAATATCTGCTGAAAATCATTCCTGATTTCTGACATGAGCTCAGCCACAGGGATTATCCAGGTTCTTTCAGCCTAAGGAAAGAACACTGTACATGGAAAGTTTTTCCACTGGAAGAACCTAGGGGAAATCAAAAAGCAGGAAAGTGGCACCACAGGTCCTACAGGGACCCAGAATTAGATGCAGGATACACAGTAAGCAACGGATCCTGTGGATGCCCAGTTCTTTTCAGAACACCTGCTGTTTCAACTCCTGACCACCAGGTGGAAGCAAGAAATAACACGGGACCCAAGACCAGCTTCAGACAGTCTCATTAGAGCAACGTAGCCTCACCCTTGGAAGGTTTTATTTTGACCTTAAATCAAATGTGAAAGCTTCTTTTCATCTGACTCCACTATGGGACAGATGAAGAGTGGAAATCTAAAAGGATCCCTGCACCTATTGGGATATTGAAGATCTAGAATGTGTTGGGTTCAGAGGGTTCTAAGCATGTCTGTGTATCGGCTTGAACACAATCTGCTCTGTCACATTGGGTGACTGATTAGCTGGAGGAGTTACTCGTTGGACTGTACTAAGGGAAAGAGACTGATAAGAGAGTTTAACTCAGGGCTTCAATTCTTACATGGGGGCAGTGGGGGCAGGAGTAGATCTCACCAGACAACATCTCAGGGAGGGGTGATGCCAAATCTTGTTTTTATAAAAATTTCCCTGTAGTTAGGTATAACAACAAAGTTATTTTTTTGTAAGCCCAGCTTACGTGTATCAATATACTTACAAGGCTAAAACTCTGCTAACTTACTTTTTGAACCTTCTGGTGCATTCTAGTCTGAGCTGTCGCTGTTACTGAATTACAGCGATGCTTTGAATTATGTGATTTCAGGTACACACTCTATAAACACACACATTGTTTTGTTGCTGCCAGTTTTTTTACAGCCACGGATTTTGTCAAATTTTCTGATGTTTTAGCTGCAATATTGTGGTAATTAGCATACAGGAGGATGACACTGTGAGTTATCGAACCGGCTGACACCAACTCTGATGCATGGGTTGGCAAGTCCAGATCCACCTTTTACTATATCGGGGAGATAGAGAAACTTACGTATCTCCCTACAAAGTTAAGACCCTCAGGTGCTAACTAGTCGAAAGGTAGGCGGTTTAAATCCACCAGCTGTTCTATGGAGAAAGATGTGACAGTCCTATGGCAAACTTCCATGAAGATTACAGCCTTGGAAACCCTACAAGGCAGTTCTACTCTGTCCTATAGGGTCACTACAAGTCCACATCGTCTCCACAGCAGTGGGTTTGGTTTTGATTCCACTGCAAAATGGGAAAAATTGTATCCTTTGATACAATTTCTATGTGCTTCCTATGTGTCAAGCATTCTTATTGGTAGGTTCCATCGAGCCAGTTTTTCAACTCGTAGTGACCCCATGTGACAGAGGAGAACTGACCCACATGGTTTTCTTGGCTGTAATCTTTACAAAAGCAGATCACCAGGTCTTTCTCATGCGGAACCACTGGCCAGATTTGAACTATCAACCATTTGGATAGTAGTTGGGTGTTTAACATTGGAACATAGGCAATTTCTAGCCTTCCAGATGGTTTGCCAAGGCTGGTGCTGGTAGGAGAGCACTGTTTTACAGAGGCAACAGGCTTTCTCCTAGATGCAAACATAAGCACTCCTTGAATCAGAGACAGGTCAGTTCACATCCAAATCTTGCTGTCTTTTCCTTAATTATGTTGTATCCCTCAATCCCATTTTGCGTGTGGTTCTGAGAAATAAATGTGTTTAGCTTTAAATACGAGGTCAATAAAAGTTGGCACCCATCCTGTTTGTTATACAGTGCGGCAGTTTAGCAGGAACCCTAGTGGTTCAGTGGTTAAGCAGTCAGCTGCTAGCTGAAAGGTTAGCTGTTAAAACTCACCAGCTGCTCTACAGAAGAAACATGTGGCCATCCGTTTCCATAAAGATTGCAGCCTTGGAAACCCTAAGAGGTAGTCCTGCTCTGTCCTGGAGGTTAGCTAGGAGGCAGAACTGGCTGAAGGCAGTGGTTGTTTTTGTTTGGTTGTTGGTTTGACAGCTTAGCAGCTCAGAGACTTGCTGTGTGGTTCAGACCCAGTAACCGGCATGTAAGAGCTACTGCTTTCCAAAGCCTCTCTCTGAACATACTCCTTCATATTGAGCTCACTCAGAATTTGTGGCTCCCCCTTGTTGTCAGACACATATCTCTTGGGCCCAGAACTGACTTTTGGTTTTGCTTGGGCCTGAACTTACCTGGATTCACATCCACTCCGTGCTGACCCTCAGCTTTCAGCACCAATGTGCCTCTATGTGAGTACCTAGTGAGCCTTCTCCTTCAGGTGAAGGGTACATTTTGTTCCCCCTGCCTGAATCACTGTGAGATGTCTGCCCCCTCCGTACCCACACAAGCTTTTTACTGGGAGAACCCCTCGCTGTCTACATCCTATACAATGATTAAAAAGAAATGCGTTGCTCTTGAATCAATTGTGATTCATAGCAACCCTATGGCACATAATGATTACCCAGTACAAAAACAAACAAATGAAAAGCCCAAGCCTGTCGCAGACTGGTCAGTTCCCACTGATAGTGACCTTTATAGGACAGAGTGGAACAACTGCTGTAATCTTTACAAAACAAACTGCCTCAGCTTTCTCCTGCAGAGGGTCTGGTAGGTTGAAACCACTGACCTTCTGAAAGCCAAGCACTTAACCACTGCACCACTGGCGTCCCTTAGAGTATCCAGTAAAAAACAAAACAAAAACCTGTTGCCATGGAGTCATTTCCAATCCACTGCAACCCTATAGGACAGAATAGACCTGTCCCGCAGGGTTCCCAAGGGGCACCTAGTGTTTTTGAACTGCTGATCTTTGGGTTCGCAGCCACCCCTTTAACTGCTGTGCCATCAGGGTTTCCTTGAATCCCCGAATCAAAAAAACCAAACCTGTTGCCACTGAGTCCGTTCTGCCTCAGAGTGACTCTGCCTAGTAGAGGCTATTAAATCACAGACAGCATTAGTGTCGTCACTGTTAATTTTACTGATAGGACTCCATGCCCTGGGGATGGGGGGAGGCCGGCAGCATAGACAGTAGAAAGAGGGCTCAAGTTTTTTGCTTCAGAACAAACCTGACCACTTCTAATGCTTCTAGTATTTTATACACGTCCCTTGCTGGCAAGTAATAGGTACTTAGTAACTATTTGTTAAATGTAATCAATTCCAAAAAGAAACCCACCAAACCCATTGCCACCGAGTAAGTTCCGACTAGTAGCAACCCTGTAGGACAGAACAGAATTGCCCCACAGAGTTTCCAAAGAGCCCGGGGGATTTGAACTGCTAACCTTTTGGTTAGCAGCCATAGCACCTCACCACTACTCCACTCACTAGGGTTTCTAATCAATTACTGTAAGTTAGAAAAGCTAGAGTCTACTTCTAGTTGTGCTCCCTGAGTCTCTAATGATCTTTATCCTGCCTGCCTGCTTGCCTTGCCAGGAAAGTGTGTGTAGATTATTATTCACCTTATCACCATATTTTTTATACAAATAGTGCATGCCCTCTATGACAGTTGGCCAAGTGCTACCCCTTCTCTCTGCCCCTATTTTTGCAAGCATGCTATGCTAATTATTATTACTTTTTTGGCAATATGTGGAAAAGAATTGGCATAATGGTGCTTGTGAGGGCTCCTTAAGGGGCCCCTAAGGGGGTCCCAGCCGGCAAACAAATGCAGAAGACACATGTTGCTTGTATAAAAAGATGGTGCTGGATAATACAGGAAAATCTGGGAAAGCGAGAACCTGTGTAAGGTGGAAACCTGTCAGAAAAGGAAAACTTTTCCGCTAATAGAGAACAATAGAGAAGTGGTGTCGTAGATTGAATTGTGTCCCCCCCCAAAATAGGTGTAGGCACATGGCTGGCCGTGATTCCCAGTGTCTTGTGACTCTCCTCCATTGTGTGGTTTTCCTATGCTGTATGTTAAAGAATTAGGGTGGGACTGTAAATCCCTTTATAAGATCACCTCCCTGCTCTCCTGTAAAGGGAGTTTCCCTGGAGTATGGCTTGCCCTACCCTTAATCCTTTCATCCTGCAAGAGATAAAAGGAAACAGAAACAGGCTGAGAACTGGGAACCTCACACCATCAAGCAAGCAGCACCGGGACAAGAGTGCGTCCTTCAGACCCGAGATTCCTGCACCAAGACGCTCCCTGGACAAAGACTGATGCAATACCAGACTTTCCTCCAGAGCTGACAAGGGGTAAAGCTTTCCCCTGGAGTGGATATCCTGAATTCGGACTTTCTGCCTACCAGACTGTGTAAGAACAAACCTTCCTTTGTTAAAGCCATCCACTCTATGGTATTTCTGTCAGAGCAGCCGGCTGACTAAAACAAGTGGTAAGCGGCACCCTGTCAAAGCTGGAAAACTTATAAGACCCAGAAAAACAAGGCAGTTCTGCTGAGTTCTGGCTCTCACATTTTTCATTATAATAGATATTATTTGTTGAACAGTAACGATGAGCTGGGCACTTCACATTCATTAGTTCACTTTGATTCAGACAGCTCTGCAGAGTCCTGGTGGCACAGTGGTTGTACGTTTCGCTGATAACCAAAAGGTCAGCAGTGTGAATCCACCCGCTAGTCCTCTGTCCTATAGGGTCACTACGAATCTCAATCATCTCAGTGCTGAAGGACTTACCACAGAGACAGAATGTTCTCATCCCTACTTTACAGATGAGAGAGCGGAGGCTTAGACAAGTAGGTATCTTTCCTAGGGTCACCCAGCCAGTTAAGGAGGTGACCCAGAACACCCAGACCTATTGCTGTCTAAGACAAAGCTTGTAGCGTTATCCCACACTACCTTCTGACTATCAAAGGACAAACATTAAAACAGTGCCCTGGACTCAGAACCCACTAATAACACTTCTCCAAGTCTGTTAGCAAACGATTATGTTCTTTAACTAAGACTTACATTTGGGATCTGTGAGCTTGGTGACATGTGTCTGAAATGTAACATGACTGGAGTCGCTATCCTGGGACTCCGGCAGCCCTCCCTGGCTGCAGCTAATGAAGCTGCCTGCATTCTTGGAATCTGTGAACCGCGATTGGGCTCATTACTGTTTCCCTTCTGGAGAGCTGCCGAAAGCTCCTGGGGAGTTGCTATTAACGTCTTTATTAACCCGACCCCCAAATCAGTCAGTGAAATTAATTTAGATACACAGTCCACTTTGATCTTCATTAATAGTTGCTTCGAGTTTCTACATTTATTTTTACTTTCCTCATCTTTAATTTATTTGGAGGCAATGATTAGTTTTTATTGAGAGGGACTAGATGATCTTAGAAAGAATTGTAAGTAAGTAAAAACCAGATGAAAAAAAGTGTATTTTTTTAAAAAGGGAAAACCCTGCCATGCTCCTTCCTAGTCCAAAGAAAAGGGACCTTAAGGTTCTAATATCATAGAACTGACTCAAACCAGAGGCTTTTTCTTCTTTGCAGCCAGTGCCTTATACAGCCCTGTAAGACAGAGCCAGATGTCTATGAGGTCTCTCCTGGGTTAGTTTTAAGGCACTTTAAGAATAAGGTTTAGTAAATTTATTTCATTTTTGTTTTTCACCCAAGCATCAAATTCTCATTCACAAAGCAAATATTTATGGAATGCTAGGTGGTAGGAAACCTGTTGCGTTTGAGTCGATTCTGACTTACAGTGACTACAGGATCAAGTAGAACTGTCCCTTAATGTTTCCAAGGAGTGGCTGGTGGATTTGAGTGGTCAACCTTTTTTGGTTAACACGGAGCTCTTAACCACTGCACCACAAAGGTGGGCATCAAGGTTGTACGCTTTGACTATACTTATTCAAAATGTCCACTAGGCAAATAATTAAAGAAGCAGGACTGCTTGAAGAAGAAGAGGGCATCAGGATTGGAGAAAGACTCATTAACAGCCTGCATTATGCAGAAGGCACAATCTTACTTGCTGAAAGTGAAGAAAGCTTAAAACAGTGATGAAGACCTAAGACCACTACCTTCAGGATAGAATGGATTACACCTTAACATCAAGAAAACCAAAATCCTCACAAATGGACCGGTAAGCAACATCATGATCACAGAAGCAGCAGTTGAGAAGTCAAACAGTGCAGTTCACTGGGCAAATCTGCTGCAAAAGACCTCTTTAAAGTATTAAAAAGCAAATATTTCACCTTGAAGACTAAGATGGGCCTGATCCAAGCCATGGTGTCTTCAATTGTCTCTTAGATATGCAAAAGCTAGACGATGAATACCCCAAAAAAGAAGTGACACCTTTGAATTGTGGTGTTGGCAAAGAATATTGACTACACCGTGGACTGCCTAAACAAAGAACAAATCTGTGTTGGAAGAAGTGCATCCAGAATGCTTCTTCTAGAAGAGGAGATAATGAGACTTCATCTCACATACTTCAGACATCTTATCAGGAGCTATCAGTCCCTGGAGAAGTAAATTTACACCATCCTTATTAAAATAGGGGGTCAGCAAGAAAGAGGGAGGACTTCAAGAAGACAAAGTGACACAGTGACTGCAGTACGCTCAGGCATAACAGGAACGGTAAGCATGGCACAGCACGCGGCAGTGTTTTGTAGTGTTGTACATACGGTCACTATGAACCGGAACCAGCTTCATGGCACTAAGCAGCAACAATAGCAACAGACGGTAGGAACTGGGAGAGACAAAAATAAATAAGACATTAAAACTTGCCTTCCAAGAATTCAGTCTAGAAAGGAAATAATGCATTGTAGAAAGTATTTTTTTATGGCTGCATCTCCCAGGGACTTCTGGAAAGACACGAAAAGCTGCCCTTAGTTTATCTGGGGAATTCAGGAACAGTTCTGGGAGCAGAGACATGAAATGGGTCTCAGAGATACTTGGTAAGCTTCCTCCAGGTGAGCAAGATGGGAAGGACATTCTAGCAAAAGGAACTTGACACAGAGAAATCAGGTAACAGGTATATTTGTTAATATACCAAGCAGGTAAATTATACTGAGCAGCTAGAACGTTGACTGTGGGGGGTGTCACTAGATGGAAAGGTAGATGGGGACCAGGTTAGGAAGCATTTTGTAATCATTCTTATGCATTTGGATTTTGACCTATAAGCCAAGAAGAGGCACTGAGTGACTTTTAGCAGAGAAATGATATAAAAACTCATTGTTGTCAACTCATAGTGACCCTATTGGACAGAGTATAACTGCTCCATAGGGTTCCAAGGAGCAGCTGGCAGATCAGCTGCCAACCCTTGGCTCGCAGCGTGAGCACTTAACCACTGCATCAACAGAGTCGCATAATAAGGAGAAAACTACTCTCAAACCCACTGCCATCTAGTTGCTTCTGACTCATGGAGACCCCACAGGACAGAGTAGAACTGCCCTCAGAGAGTTTCTAAGCAGTACCTGGTGGATTTGAACAGCCGACTTTTTGGTTAGCAGCTGTAGCACTTAACCACTAAACCATCAGGGTAAGGAGTTGTTGTTGTTGGTAGGTGCCATCAAGTCAGTTCCAACTCAGAGCAACCCTAGGGACAACAGAACGAAACACCGTCCCGTTTTGTTTTTACACTTAAGCCCATCATTGTAGCCCCTGTGTCAATCCATCTCGTCAAGGGTCTTCCTCTTTTTCACTGACCCTGCACTCTACCAAGCAGGATGTCTTTCTCCAGGAATTGATTCCTCCTGACAATATGTCCAAAGTATGTAAGATGTAGCTTTGCCATCTTTGCTTCCAAGGAGCACTCTGGTTGTACTTCTTTCAGGACAGATCTGTTTGTTCTTTTGGCAGTTCATGATACATTCAGTATTCTTTTCCAACGCTGCAATTCAAAAGTATCCATTCTTCTCCCGTCTTCCTTATTCATTGTCCAGCTTTTGCATACATACAGTGTAACTGAAAATACCATGGCGTGGGTCAGGCACGCCTTAGTCTTCAAAGTTACGTCTTTGCTTTTCAGCATTTTAAAGAGGCCCTTTGGAGCAGATTTTTCCAATGCACTGCATCTTTTGACTTCTTCACTGCTGCTTTCCATGGGCATTGATAGTGGATCTAAGTAAAATGAAATCCTTGATAACGTCAATCTTTTCTCCACTTACGATGATGTTGCTTACTAGTCTATTTGTGACGATTTTTGTCTCTTTGATGTGGAGATGCAATCCATACTGAAGTATAAGGAGAGAAGGGAGCAGATGTAAAAAAATCTGAGGAGCCAGTGGGTGGTCCATATGCATTGTGAAGGAGAAACCTGTCTCCATTGAACAAGATACTGACAGCCATTCATTGGGACAGGTAATAAACAGGAGAAGGGACAGAGTTATGAAAAAGTTAATGAGTATAAGGTTTAAACATCTTGAGAGTAAGATATTATGGGACTACTAAGCAGAAAGGAAACTCTGGTGGTGTAGTAGGTTCAGTGCTATGTCTGCTAACCCAGACATTGGCAGTTCAAATCCTCCAGGTGCTCCTTGGAATCTCTATGGGGCAGTTCTACTCTGACCTCTAGGGTTGCTATGAGTTGGACCTGACTTCATGGCAGTGGGTTTGGTTTAGTTTTGGTTTTACTAAGTGTAGATGTCTAAAAAGCAATTAGAAGCACAAGCTTGTGATTACAAAAGGGTCACTGATCTAAAAAAATATAGAGCAAGAAGTATGTGTGGAGATTACAGAGGTGATATTTAAAGCCTCAAGTCTGTATCAAGCTGCCCAGAGATTGTGCACACAGAGAGAAGACCGTGCTGGAACCCTGGGGGAAGGGTTGTGAAGGATCAGGCAGAGGAAAAGAAGCCTGTGGAGGCTAAGAAGAACAGCCAGAGAGGCTGGAGAAAACCAGAAGATAAAAATATCCCTGAAATCATATGACCATGAGCTCATGGAGAGGGGAGGAGGTGCGATGTATTGCAGTGCTCAGGGCCTGTGTCATGGGCCCTGAAATACCTGTAGAGACTAAAGGGAAGTCATATATATTGTCACATATGACAAAACCACAGAAAGTGTGTCATCGAGCTTAAAGGTCATTTGTTGAGTGGTCAGACATTACCCATGGCACTGCTCCTGGCAGAAGGGAAACTCTTAAGGAGGCTCCTCCACCTTCTCCTTCTACTCGGGAGCAGGACCTGGCTGCCCCTTCCTTTATAGAGGAAATGGCCTCAGATGATGAGATATTTCCTCAGAATTCCCAGCAAGGTTCTATGTGGAGTGTTGCAGAAATGAGCAGAAACAGCAGGCTTCAGTGTCAAGGAGCACCCTCAGGGAGGGGCTTGCCATTTAGTGTCATAATGATGCCCAAAGAGGACTCGAAAGCCTGGTGATGCAGAGACCCAAGTTTAGACTTCTGGAGCTCAAGCTGAAGAAAGCTACCGAGTCAGCCATCCGAGGGAGATTGAATTAACAGTTGAGAAGGCAAGGAGTGTGTGTGTTTGGGATAGAGGGCAGTTGGGGGTAGAACAGCTACAGATTTTTGCAGGGCAGTTTCTGGAAGTTTCAGAGTTGCTCCCTGAGATACCTAAATCAGGCCAGCACCATTATCAACTATTTAAATACATGGTATCTCAAGAATGCACTGTATTCAGGAAATTCCAGAGGAGTAGTTCACTAGACCACACTATAAGATAACCCTAGGGTGATTGTGGCCAAGTCTATAGTAACTAGAAAATGTTTTACTTTGAGCTACGTCTCAAAACAGTCCTGATGATGTTTTACCAAGTCATTGACAAATCTCTGTTGACCAATGAATCAGTTGTGAAGTGAGCTTTATTAAACATTTATGAAAAATTGATTATTTTACTATGGTAGCAATGGTTCTGCCCTCATTTTAATTTTGCATGATTTAGTCTGCAAATTAAGCCTTTTGGCCTTTTTTTTGTTTCTTTTTGCAACTTACTTTGCTGGCTCAAATTCAAATTGATGCAAATGGCAACTCTCTTTAAAGAGAACAGCCGAGGGTGGAGACAGAGAAATCTGGTCTAATGATTTACTGTAATCTTTTCAGGAAGAAGAGAAACAAGCTAGCTCAGACCTACTATTTTTTAGAGGCTGTTGAAACCAGAGAAACAGACCCAGTTTTAAATGGCACTGTGTAAAACGCCTTTCTGTTTGTGGATCATTCTCGCATTGATTGTTAGCAGTTTAACCACTGGGAAAAATCAATGCCAGAGAGGCAAGGTCACTCAGCATCAGGTTATCTGCACAGCAGTGGGAGGGTAGGCTACAGTTACGCTTTGGGCTTTGCCTCTCTTTCCTTAAGGGTTCCTGGCTGACCCAGAGGCCTCTGTCCCTCTGTCTCAGCTGGGGTAGTTACAAAACAGGTGCAGGAAGCAAGTCAGGCACAGTGAGTCCCCGTGAGATATGGAACCTGAAATACAAAGCGATGTCATTGCTCCTGGGTCCACTCTCGCGTCACCCTTTGCTAGTGGGATGGATTACAGTGAGGACCAATTTTCGCTTCTCATGCTTCTTTGCTTGCATCCTTAATCAGTGTGTCAAGTGTCAGGCACTGTATTCAGCAATTTTATGTACATCGATGAGTTAGATTCTCACTGGCCTCATCTGACTCATCATAGATAAGGAAGAGAGCTTCAAGAGGTGTGTGGCGACCAGATTGGCCAAACCTGCTTGGCCAGACCAGAGATCTTCAGCCTTAGTTTCACACTAGAAGCATCTGAAGACCATTAAAAACAACCATAACAGTATAATGACTAATCAATACCTGGACCTCCTCCCCCGACTAGTTGAATCAGACTCTCTGGGGGCTGGAGACAGGGTGTCCTTTCTTTTAAAATCTCTCTAGATGATACTAACATGTAGCCAGATTTCAGAACTATTGTGTTAGAACATGCTGCCTCTACAAAATGAGAAGTAAAAACAAGAAGAGGAAAAAAAAGGAATGAGACTAACATATATTAAGCCCCTTGACTTATCAAATGCTAAATTTTATTTAATCCTTTGACCAACTATAAAATTGTTCCTATGTGACAGATTTGGAAACTTCTCAGTTACTTAAGCAGAGAGGTGAAGTGATTTTCCCAAAGTCCTAGATCTGGTACATGGCGGACGAGAGACTTGAGTCCAGGCGTGTGTTCACGCTATTACACCACCCGAAAACCCCACAGCTTGGAGCCGGGTTTTTGGCTCTTGCTCAGCGTTCAAAAGAAACTCAGCTAGGCTTGGAAGAACTTGAGCTTGGAGCAAGTTAGAGTTTCAGGTGAAGGAAACAACAAGTATAGAAGGTTTCAAGGAGAACAAAAAGATGGAAGTATCTAGTGAGGGCAGAGAGAAGCCTAAGAGGTAGAGGGGAGATGCTATAACGCGGAAATATCATTTTAAGTGAGAACTACAGTAGGTGATGCAGAGGTTAAGAGCTTGGTTGCAAACCACAGTGTTGGCAGCTGGAGGCCACCGGCTGCTCCTGGTTCTGCTCCTAGGGCAGTGCCGTGAGTTGGAATCAATTTGATCGCAGTGGGTTTGGTTTTTCTTTTTTCTCAATTTAGAGTGGGCAGTAGGAGGAATTTGATAAGGTACATCAGACAAGGTGAAGAGGCAGAAAAGAAGGAGGCAAAATATGAAGAAGCACTCAGTATTGAAATGCTCACAACAATCCTAGGCAGTAGGGATTAGGATTATTTCCATTCTGCAGATGGGAAAACAGAGGCCCACTGAAGTTAAACAACACCCTTAGATCACACAGCTAGTAAGTGCAGACTCTGAATTCAAACCCTAGGACCAGGATGCAAGTGCCTAAATACATACTGTTGACACTGCCCATCACAGCACAAAGGGTGAAGAAAAGGAAGAAGAGACAAGTGAAATTTATTTTGTTACATGTCGAGAAACAAGCACTTTACATTTATTATCTCATTGAATTACTTCAGTGTCCTTGTGAGATGAACATGACCTCCAATTTCAGTCAGGAAAACTGAGGTACACTCTGATTAAAATATCTCACTTCAGGTCATCATGAAACTCCAGAGTGGAGTCCGTATTCAAAGCCAAAGTTTGCTGACTCCAAACTTGTGCTCTTTGTATGGTTCCACCAGAAGTGCAATTCTAAAATTATGAATAACATTAAAATACCAAAGACCACTGAATATTGTGCTCTTGTAAAGAATTATCTATATGGGATGAAATTGGCAAGAGCAACTTGAAAGATAAGATACGAAATTCAGGGGTCGTGAGTTTATGTTAACAGGGAGGAACAACTCAGGAAAGGAAAGTGGGAAGAGCTGCACAACTCAGAGAGTGCCCTCAATGTCACTGAATTGTATACATAGAAACTGTTAATTGTTTTATGCTGTGCTATATATGGTCTTGGAAACGCTGGTGGTCTAGTGGTTAAGAGTCGTGGCTGCTAACCAAAAGGTCTGTAGTTCAAATCCACCAGGCGCTCCTTGGAAACTCTGCAGGGCAGTTCTACCCTGTCCTATAGGGTTGCTACGAGTCAGAATCAATTTGATGGCAACAGGTTTTGTTTTGTTTTTTTGAATATATGTTCTCAACAAACAATAAAATAAATTATTTAAAAAATTTTTAAACGGCCCTCCCAAACAAACAAAGAAAAAACAGGGCACATAGGGCTCTAAGAAGGGAAAAACAGAAACTAGGTGAAGATTGAAATGACTTTCATTATGTTTATTGGAAAATAGGCTATGACTGAATGGCAAAGTATTTTCGTGTTGTTTGGCTAGGGAAGGACTGTAAATGGGCAGCATGCAAACACCTTTCTTTGTAAAAGAAACTTGTGAGGGAAGAAACAAGGGAATACCTACAAAAGTGGTTTGGAAATAAACAGACCGAAGAAATAGCAGGTATTCTTATCTTTACTGTTTATTTGAGTTTAGGCACATTCACAGTGGCCAGAGAGTAAGGCATCTGTCCGTACAAATGCTGCCCTTGGTGCCCACCGGGGACTATAAAACACCGGCTGAGCAGTGCACGTTAGATTGCATCTGACCTTGAAAACTCAGCTTAAATCACCTTCTTTGATCACTGTGTGTACTCTACTGCTCCTAGCACTATACATGCAACTTTTAATTGAACCTACTTAAAAAAGGTTTTTTTTTAATTGTGGTGAACTATATGGAACAAAACATTTCAACCATTTTTACATGTCCTTTCAGTGACATTAATTACATTGACCATGTTGTACAAAAATCATTGTCCATTTCAAAGTGTTCTCATTGCCTTTCATGAAAACTCTGCACCCTTAAGCAATATCCTCTGTTCCCTTCTCTCACTGTTTCTGGTAACCACGAATGACTTTGGTCTCTTTAAATTTAACTTTCAAAGTTACAATAGCAATATTTGCTTTTTGTGTTAAAAAGATAATAATAAATGTAAGAAAGTGTCCCAGAAGTAAAAAGAGTCTTTGTAACTACCATCAGCAACTTGGGGACCAGTTTTTCATGCACACAAGTGTGAGTATGTGTCAGTATTATCAACCTAATTTTAGCCCAAATTAAAGTAAATGTTTTGTTGTGGGAAACAGCCTTGTTTTATCCCATTTCTACTGGAGCTATAAGAGATTTTTTAAACTCTAACATTAGCATTTCAGGCCCAAGAAGGATAGAAGGCAGAAATATCATTTTAAATGAGAGCTAAATACCCCTTTCTCCACGTGGAATGGGAGGAGAAAGGATTTGATAGGAAGCATAGTCCCATAACTTCTTTCATCCTCTAAAATTCCCTTATGGCCCATCGTTCAGTGAGTATTCAGTGAGTATTTCTTGAATGAATGAGAAATTGTCTCCTTTCATGGTGGTTGCATTTTGGGTTAAAGAGTGTCAGTATCAAGAATAGAAACACCTGTATCCACTTACAGATATTATCAAGAGTTCCCCAAATTAAATGTCAGCTTTTGTTATCACTCATTTTGGGCTACTCAAGCCAGGATCCACTTCCGTTTTTTACCACGAGTGGCATGTAAATTCAGTCTGGTTACTTTTTACCACTTGTTAGCCTTTTGCCACTCTGCCCTTTCATCCGTCACATGACTCTTTACACATGTGCCCTTTGTTCTCCCACAAGTGTTATAAGCTTGGTGAGGGTGGGGAGGTTTCTCAGGAGTTCTGTACGCCATAGCACTTGGTACATGGCCTGCAACCTCAGACCAAGCCCAGCGACTCACAGGGACCCTGCAGGACTAAGTAGATCTGTCCCATAAGGTTTCCAATGTTGCAAATCTTTACAGAAGCAGACCGTCACATCTTTCTCTCACAGTAAATGTTAAATATTTGTTGACTTTCTGCTTTTTGTGACCTCCCATGGAATCATAAAATTTATGTAAGAAGAGTCCTAAAAAGTCATTTATTTTTAAAAAATCTAGTTTGCTTGTTCACCTGATACGTGACTCCTCTTTCACTCCGAGCCAAGAACATTTTGATTTTATTAGTATTTTTGGCAATAAGATTTTGGGATTATTTTTGTGTGTGTGTGATAAATGAGTCAGATTTGACTTGACGGCACTTGGCTTGGCTTGGTGATAAGTATGTAGGTAACAAAACACTTGCTATTTCTATAATCTTCACATGAACAGTTCTGGGACATTAAGTATGTTCATTGTGTTTTGTGTGTGCTTTCTAGAATGGTTCCCACTGCCTGAGCCCCAAAGCCTTCATGTGATCTGGGACAGGTAAGCACCTTGAGGAGTGTGTCTTTAAGCAAACTCAGAGGGGGCACTTTGCTGGTCTTGAGTCCACCCAACACACCTCAAACGGGAGCTGCTGGGACAGCGAGGGAGCCACTTGTGACAGTGTTAGTTTTTCTCCATGCACCGTTTTACCTTCCCCTGGCCCTGAGAACAAGAGAGCGTTGGCCTGCAGGAAAACCTAGTGGGTTTATTATTCTCTGACACACAGAAACCAAATAACATCATTGAGCAGCTATTGGAGAGGGGGCCACTGCGGCTTGATTCATGGAGGTCATGCTTTCCCAGGCCCTCTCTACGCAGCCTCAGCTCAGACCAGGGCGGACTTTTATTACCAGCTTTCAACAAATCCCTAGTTTCTTTTGCAAAGTAAAATAGATAATAGAGGCATTCCCGGAATAGTTAGCTAACTAAGCCGTGCCAGGCAACCTCAGGGCTAAGAAGAACTCTGTTTTCAGACAATGACCAATTACAATAACCAGTATTATTTGATCTGAGAGTAATTAGCCGAGGCTCTGTTCTTTTTGCCTCAGTAAGGAGGCAGAAAGGGCAGCAGGGAAAACATCAGAGAGGGGGAAACAAGCTCAAATGTCAAAGGAAAACACTGTCACAGGTGGGGAGAAATGAGAGAATACTTCACTGGCCAAGGTCCTCACTGATCATTGGACCGTTGTTCTTGGCTGAAAATGTGCTGTCATTTAACCGAACCCATATTTCGTTTGATTTCTCTATACTTGCTGTTCATATGCTTTAAAAAGGCTCTAAGAAGACTGAATATCAGGGTCCAAAGAGTAAAGCGAGTGAGGAGCACAGAAGTATAGCTATCAAAGACTAAGTCATAGAAGGGACAAGTCTCCCCAGGATGTCGGCACATCTGCTCACATTTTCAAAAGCACTGTACAACCTGAAACTCCTGGATATTTTTGGAGACAGGTTCCTGGGAACTACTTTTTATTATTTCATTCCAGAGGTGCAAACTTCCTCTTGTTTGCGTTGTCAGGCCCCCTAGCCCCTAGCTGGAGATACTAGCACCGCCCTGTGGCTTTCCATCATTTCACTACTGCCTTCCAAAGCCAGTGGTAACTCCAAATCAGCAAAGCACCTTAATGCTCTATGTTCTGCTGCCACCGTCACATGACAGCAAGTGGTCTGTCGCATAGCACCAGCTGTCACAAAGCCCCAACTTCCTGCTATGGCCCCATCTGCCCTTTCTTGTAGTGCTGAGAAGAACTTGAGCTTGCTGAATATTCCTCCAGCTTTCAGGCTTGCACACAGCAGCCATCACCCCTCTGCTCCCATGCCCCCAGCAATGTATTTGTCTTTCCCCAGACTTTTGGCTTCTCTGTTCAGATCTTCAAATGTGGTATACTGCCTAGAGCTGTGCTTGCTAGTTATGTATGGTTATTTACTTTTATATTTACTGGAGCGTTCAGTCCATTTACAGTCAATGTAATTATTGATAGGTATGTGTTTGGTCCTGTCATTGTGGTATGTTTATTTTTGTGCTGATGTTTTATCTGTTGTTCTTATTAATCTATTCTGGGACATTCTTCTTTGTGAGTTGATTTTTCACCTTTTTCAGGGTTGGTTTTGTGCTTGTTGAGACTCCTTTATTGCATTTCTTGATTTGATATGTTGCATCTTTATTGTGCTTTACAGCTTCCCCTATGATACCCCTTAATAAACTATGTATAAACCCAATTTCAATTACTACCAGTCTTATTAACTTCCTCTCCATCTGGAAGGACTGTAATGACTGTAGTACATCTCTGTTTTCAAGATGATGACATCATAGTTTTCATGATATGATCACTGGATCATTTCATTTGCAATTATAGGTTTGATTGAGTTTGGAGCCTTCCCTAACTGAATAGGATTCTGGGTGATGTGTCCTGAATTTGCTTCTAAAATATAAAGTTAGCGGTTTTGTTCTTCTAAGCCAAGAGATTCTTTCAGTATTTCTTGTAGCTTTGGTTTGATTTTTACAAAGTCTCTGAGTTTCTGTTTACCTGCGAATGTCTTCATTTCATTTTTGTATTTGAAAGAGTTTTGCAGAATGTGTAATTCTTGGTTGGAAGTTCTTCTCCTTCAGGGATATGAATGTGTCATGCCACTGTCTCTGTGCCAGTATTGTTTCTGCTGAGAAATCCAACAAAAGCCTGTAAGGATTTCCCTCTGAATGTTAGTTTTGCTTTGAGTCTTATTGCCTTTACGAGTTTCTGTTTATGTTTCATTTTGTTAAGCTTGATTATAATATATGTCAGAGTCTTTTTTTTTGAGATCTACATTGAGTGGTGTTCGATACTCATCTTGAATATCTATATTCTCTTCTTTCATAATTTCTGGGAAGTTTTCTGTCAACAGCTCAGCAGCAATACTCTCTGTGCTCTCAGGTGTGTTGCCCTGTTCAGGAACTCCAGTTAATCATAGATTTTTCCTCTTAATAGAGTCCCACATGTTTCTTAATGCTTATTCATTTTTGTTGTTTCCTTTTTCTGATTTCTTCTCATAGATGCTGGAGCCAGTAGCTCTGTCTTCCAAGTCAGAAAGTCTCTATTCCATTTGTTCCATTCTGTTTTCCTGGCTTTGAATTGACGTTTCTATGTCTTTGATTTTGTTCTTGATCTGTTGGATTTGAGAGCACTGATGTGCCATCAGAGCGATCAGCTTGCTTAATTTTTAATTTTGCACTTGGCTGGCTGCTGCATTTTGTATAACGTCTAGGAGGGCTCTATAATCCTTTTGTATTCATCTTCCAATAATTTCAGAAAGATTTCTTCATCTAAGAAATTCTTTGATGCTTTATTTTGAGGGCCTTCTGAAGCAATGTGTAATTTCTTCGTCACGCTTTTATCCAGAGTTTGTTGCTTTTGGGACATCCTATGAGTCAGTATAGGCTGGGAGAGATGCTGTGAGGATGGACCACAGTTGTTTCTCTAGGCTGTCTTAAAATGAAAGGTAAAACGTATCTGACAACTTCCAAAGTCAGTCAGGTTTTCAGGTGTACAGATCCCTCTTCCCAGCTGGCAAAGTAAGCACCTCTGTACCCAACTCCAGATGTTATAAACTAGTTGAAAGTACAGAAAGGCTACTGCCCTGCTGATCTCTGCTGTCTCTGCCCCAGCCATAGGTGACACTGTGATACTGTTTTTCTGCTGGGAAACTCTTCTCCTCCAGGCAGACTCTGCCTCCCAGCCTAGGAATTAGGTCCAGCTGAGGCCTCCATATGGGTGTGTCTGCCTCCCAGTGGAACAAGATGGCATCCTGTGCAAGCTCCCCATCTGCCTCAGTACAGGCTACTCAATGGCGGAGGCAGAAAGGCCAAAGGTGCCAAGATGCGCAGAGTCCAAAGCCGGGCTATCAAAATATGGCAGTTTCACCTGCCGATCCCACCAGCAGTATGTCTGAGATTAGCTGATAGTCAAGTCCCAGCTCTGCCCACCAGGTAAGACAGAGGGAAAAAAAGTTAAAATGGCAAGTTACCTTCAGTCCATGAAAGCCAGCACTCACCAAGAGCAGGGATCATCGAAAGAGAGGTTTTCTGTTCAGTGGTGTAAAGTCCAAATTAACAGCCCTATGCTGTGTCCTAGGGCTCACTAGGTGTTTAGAAGTCTTCATTTAATTATCAATTCAGGTCTTGGTTTCTGGATGGATTTAGGGAGATGTGTGCTTAGTTTGCCTTCTTGATTCCACCCTCTACTTTTATATTTAAATTAAATAAAAAATTCAGTTGTATTAGGCCCATTTCAAGTGCTCAGCAACCACATGTGGGGAGTGGGTACCATAGAGGACAGTGGAGCCGTACAGCATTTCCATAGTTATGTAAAACTCTAACAGATGGCACTGGCCTAGATGATCATATGAGAAACTTCTTGCCTCTCAGTAGCATTTTGTCATTAAGAAAATGAACAATGATTGATGTGGCTAACAGTGTGTGCTGTGTTATTTCATTTAGCCCTCACAGATCTGATTCCCTTTTCATACATGAGGAAACTGAGGCTCAATAAACTTCAGTAACCTGTCCAAACTTGTCTGGCCAGGAAGTCAGGAGCCAGGGTTCACATGACAGAGGCCTGTGGCTTTTATCAGTTCCATTAGGTTACAAGTGTGGTGAGTGAAGGACCAGCCAAGGAGTCACTGGCTTTTCTGCACAATTCTGCAGAGATGGAATGAAACCATGCACAGATCTATAAACATGTCTGAGACCTTGCCGCCCTCAAGGGTGACCTCATTCATACAGGCCCACTGAGTGCACACTTACTTTTCAGTGTGGTTGACAATTGTAGCACACTTCTCTGATGCTGTTTCTTCACACTGTTGTGTATAAGTATTTCTGATGGTGGGCATCTGTTTGACCACGTTGCTAACTAACCCCATTTTAAAAAGTACCCATTGTCTACACCTGCCCTTCTTCTCTTACTGCACATCTGGGTGAAAAATGCAAGAACCCAGGGGAGCTCCTAGTGACCAGCCTTGTGTGGCAAACAGACAAGGCCCTTGCACACTGACAGTTGATGGCAGCAGTGTGGAGGGGTCTTTCAGATTGGCAGCCAGGCGGTGCTAAGAAATCACAACTATGCTTCAGGGCCCTGAGAACCACCAGATTTTTGGACATGTTGAGTGATGGGTTAGTAGAGGGTGCTTTACATGATCACCAAAGTGTGATTTTCACTTTTTTGTTGTGTATGTTTCTATCCTGGACTTCTAAAATTAAATGTGGATGTCACTTGCACCCAGTATATCTTTTAAAATTGATGTACAATCTCCATCCTTTTTAAGACTTTTGTAAGCAAAAGAAATTGTGCCAGTTCAGGTCGGCTGGAATGAACCTTAGCTTTGTGGACAGGAACAGGCGCTCTCCCGTGCTGCTTGCCATGTGCCAGTGGAAAGCAGTCCAGCTCTTCCAGCTGATGCTCTGAATCAAATTAGTAACATATTACGTATGTCTTTCAATCCAGGGATTTTGATTCTGAGAATTTATCCTAAGGAAGTGAATTGCACAAGTACACAAAGATGTCTCTTTCAGGATTTTTGTCACAGCATGATTTTAATAATACTGCCCCTACTCCAACAAAAAAGATGATAACTTATAGTTCCAGCTATGTACATTACAGAATGCCCACAGAATGGAATGCTATGTAGTCATTAAAATTATGTCCTAAGAGGCTACTTACAATGTGGAAAGCAGGTTATAACAGCTCATATAGTAATAATGCACTGTTTTGTAAAACAAAAAAAATACATTTGAGAATTATTTTCGAAGAAAGGACCCAAAAGGAATAGCAAAGGAATGGTGATTATTATTGAGTGATGGGGTTGTTTCAGAATGATGGAGTAGCTTTCATTTTCTTTCTCTGCAATTTTAAAGTGTTCTACAATAGACATGTGTTATGTTTGGCAATGGAACACTTCTCCCTTCTTGAAATGTTGCTTGAAGGAGTGGTTCACCGTAGGTCTCTGTCTTTAGTAACTGACTTTCATTAATTGGGTGGATTCTTTTAATCCTGCAAGATATTCCTGGCAAGCTCAGTAGTTAACATCATAAACCAAACAAATAATACTTATTAACATTTGACATACATGGAAAGGTGCCGCTAGGCAAATGCATGTTTGTAGTGTTCACTTTTCATGTCAACTTTCCTTTCCAAATTAGGAGTCGTAAGCAGCACGGGAAGAATTGTTCTCATAGGAGCTAGAGGAGGCTGCAAATTGTAGAACCAGCGCAGTAAAGGCAGTAAACAATCAGCAAGAATGTCCACTTGAGAAGCAGCAGAAGGTGACAAACAGTGAAGGGTCAGGAAATGGACATCTGTGCCCAAAGTGGTAGTATTTGCACACCTGGGCTCTTTTCTCAACTCCCAGATAAGCGTGCATGGTGTGAACAGTAAGGTGGAGATCATTAGGATTTTGCCAAAGGCCCACACCTAGTGGCCTTACCTGTGCTGTTAGTAAACAGTTAGGCATAAAGGAGAGACCAGGAGAACTCTGGATGGAGAACGCATCCGCTAACCCTTCCTCAGGCCAGGCACTAACGAGAGGACTCTGCCCTGGCTCCCTTTTCTCCTAAATGGCCTGGGAGAAAGCACCGACTACCAGCTCTCTTCTCCTTTATCTTAAGTCTGTGAAGCAATTATTCCTGGGTGTGAGGGGAGTTATCTGTTTGCAGAAATGGTTTTATGTCCTAAGAATCAGGTACCTCAAAGTCTCTTATGTAAATTGTATGCAAAGATTATGCAAATCATAACTCTGGGCCAAGACTTCTAGCTTCAGTGTCTCGTGGGACTCCTGGAAGGGGAACGGCTGTTTGCTCATCCTCTCTTTAAATTTTTATGGGCATTGGAGTTGAAGTAAGCCCATTGATTTCTGTTTATTTGGGGATTTGATAAGGTGTTCCAGGGCCATGCAACTTAATTTTTTTCTTTAGATTTGAATTTTTAGAGCAGTTTTAGGTTTACAGAAAAATTGTACAGAAAGTACAAAGTTACTAGCCACCTATTCTCCAGTTTTACACTGTTAACATCTTACATTCCTGTGTTATGTTGTTAAAATTGATTAACCAATATTGATACATCATTGCTAATTAAAGACCATGGTTTCCTTCAGGGTTCACACTTCATTTTGTACAATCCTATTGGTTTTGACAAATGCCCAATGTTGCATATCCACCATTACAGCATCATAGAGAACGGAGTCACTGCCCTAAAAATTCCGTGGTCTGCCTGTTCATCCCTGCCTCCCTTTCCCTGAGTTCCTAGCAACTACTGATTTTTTTCACTGTCTCTATGGTTTTGCCTTTTCTAGTCTATTTTATAGTTGGAATCATATAATATGTAGCTTTGGCGGCTTGCTTCTATCACTAATTGCTGTTGTTGGGTGCCCTTGTGTTAGTTTTGACTCACAGTGATTCTGTGTGTGACAGAAGGAGACATTGCCCCGTCCTATGCCATTCTCCCAGCCGCTGCTATATTTGAGCCCATTGTTGCAGGCACAATGTCAGTCCACCCTGTGGAAGGTCTTCTCTTTTCACTGACCTTCCACCTTACCAAGCAGGTTGTCCTTCTCCAGGGATTGATTCTTCCTAGTAACACATTTAAAGTATGTGAGATGAAGTCTCTCCATCCTTACTTCCAAGGAGCATTCTGGCTACACCTCTAGTGGAACAGATTTGTTTGTGCTTCTGGCAGTCCATGGTATATTCAGTATTTTTCACCAACACCATAATTCAAAGTCATCTGTGCTTCAGTCTTCTTTATTCGTTGCCTGGCGTTCTCATCCATATGAGGCAACTGTAAATGTCATGGCTTGGCTCACGCACACCTTAGTCCTCAGAGTGATGCTTGTGCTTTTGAATACATTAAAGAGGTCTTTTACAGTCTCATTGCCCAAGATAATAGGTCATTTTGATTTCTTGACTACTGTTTCCATGGATGTTGATTGTGGATCCAGATTAAATGGAATTGTTGATAACTTCAGTATTTTCTCCATTTATTATGATGCTGCCTGTTGTTTCAGTTGTGGGGACTTTTGTTTTCTCAGTGTTGAGGTGTAAACCATACTGAAGGCTGTAGTCTATAATCTTTAGTAGTAGGTATTTTAAATCCTCTTCACTTTCATGAAGCAAGGTTGTATCATCTGCATAATGCAGATTGTTAGTGAGTCTTCCTCCAATCCTGATGCCCCATGCTTCTTCATATGGTCCAGTTTCTCAGATTATTTGCTCAACATACAGATTGAATAAGTGTAGTGAAAGGATACAACCCTGATGCACACTTTTCCTGAGTTTAAATCATGCAATATCCGCCTGTTTCATTTGAACAACTAGTTCTTGGTCTATATGCAGCTTCCTCATGAGCACAGTTAAATGTTCTGGAATTCTCATCCTTCAAAATATTGTCCATAATTTGTTAGGACCCACACAGTTGTTCGCCTTTTACTTAGCAATATGCATTTAATATTCTTCCATGCCCTTTTGTAACTTAATAGCTCATTTCTTTTCAGTGCTGAATAATATTTCATTGAAGGGATGCACTACAATTTTGGGTCCATTTATCTACTGAAGGACATCTTGGTCATGCATTTGATTCTAAACATCAGACATCAGTCCTGCAGTTAACTACCTCCCACGGTCTGTAGTTTTCCCTCTTGTGACTTTCGTCTTATAAACTTGTCTGTGGACTACAGAGATAGGTGTACTTAAATGACTGATACTAGATTAGCAAATACTTTCCAGTGTTACAAGTAAATAGGGAGCAGGAAGTCCCACAAGGCACTGCAGGGTCGGCTCCTGCTGCTCTCCACAGCTTTGTTTCAGACCTCACTCTTTGTCTTTTATCTCTCACAAGGCAGCCAACCTTGATTCCTTTATTCCCTCCTTTAAACTCAACTTCTCCCTCCCACGCCAGGATATAGATGAGCACCTCAGACCTCTTCCTTCAGTGCCTACTCTTCCCTTGCCCTCAGGCCTTCAGCTCTCAGCTGAAATGGCATTTACTTCGGAAAGCCCTCCCTGACCACCTCCTCCCACTTGAGGTCAGGTTCTAAGACTTTTTGTTCACAACTGTGCTTATGCATTTGTATAGTAATTTGACTAATGTCTGATTCCCCAACTAGACTGTGAGCTGTTAGAAGGCAAAATCTTGTCCTGTATTTCTTAGGACCAGCCACCTACTGGCAGATAGTAATTGTGCAATAAACAGATTTGCTCATCTCCAAACATATAACTTAACATAAAGGCAGCTTGTCCTGATTGTGAATTGGGTGTTTAATTAAGTCATCTTTCTTCTGATGCTTTTGTCTCAGAGGAAACCAAGATAGCTTCTCAGCTAACAGCTCTGAAGGCTGAGCTGTACAAATACTGCAAATAAGGGCATTTTCCACTCAGGCTTCACCCCCAGAATCTCCTTCTGCTCCCTCTCCCTGTAGTCATACTCTGCTTGTGGCTCTTGGGGTCCAGAGCCTGGAGGATATTTTTAATTGGATTTTTCTGTTTGGTTAGGGCTGCTGGGTCCCTCAAAGAAGAATCTTTAATTATGTATTTTTGCTTATAATTATAATTCTGTGTCCTTTATGTGTATGTGGTACCCAGAGACACAGTAGGGGCAAGGGGGCAAAATAATAGAATGCTGAGATTGTCCCTCTTCTTCTTTATTACAAGTAAGAGTTTCACTGTGGGCAGTACTTTTCCTACCTACCATTGATTCTAGTAATCAGGGGAAAGGTCTTCTTGAAACACACTGGTAAATCTAGCTGCATCCTTCCCTTTTTTCTTGTCTTTCCTTCTCCCCCTTTATTGTTCAGAAGAGAGACCTGTGGAAAAATTTTTTTTCTCTCCCCCTCTTCCAGGTTGGGCAGGGTTCCTGAAGCTGAAGATTTGGCTTCCCGAATGCTGAAAGGCTTTCCTCGAGACCGGGTCTCTGCCCAGGAAGCACTTGTTCACAATTATTTCAGTGCCCTGCCGTCTCAGCTGCACCAGCTTCCCAGTGGTGAGTGAGGCAGTGTATGCACGTGTGTCTGTGCGTCTGTGCTTCCTCTGGGCACTGAAGAATCATAGAATTTACAACCAGAAGTGTAGAGATCCATTTCCCTGAGAGAAGCCAGATGGAACTCAGTCTTACTTGGCTGTTGTATGATTCTCTAAAACTCTAAAATCCTGATGGGGAGAGGTGACAGGACTTCCTTGTAGTAATCCAAACATTTCACTTATACACACTTGAATTAGAAATCAGAAGAGATGAAAGTTGCCTTGGACTTGTTTGCTTTAGCTAGCATCTGCCAGGAGAGTCAAAACCACCTCCTTTTCTCTTACCCTGGAGAATAATATGATAGTGGAATGGATATGTCGGGAGAGGAAAGCTGGATGGTCTTGATTGGTAACGTGAAACCACAGAAGGAAGTCCTGGTGGAGCCAGGGGGAGGGACAGCATCCTCTCAGGCTGGATGCCCACTGGGGCCACACAGTTACCCTGAAATCAGCCTTCGCTGCCTGGGCCTGAAGTCATCCTCCAAATCTGAAATCTGCCAAGTGATCATGTGGTGGGAGAGTGCCTCGTGTTTCTCGGATTGTGGTCAGGAGGGGCCGTGCAGAGGCCGTAGGAGGGTAGGCATGTCCGGGCCACTTGAGGGCTGCATCCCTGGGTGGAGGTCCCTGGCAGCATCTACCATTCGGCCAAAAGCACATTTTAGAAGCAGGGCTTTGAACTGATGATCCCTTCCAGCTTGAACTGCTGAGAGTTTTCATTTCTAACAAGTTCCCAGGAAGTTATACAGGAGAATCACTTGGTGATCTTGTTTAAAATGTAGATTCAGATTCAGCGTATCTGGGGTGGAAATTCATATTCTCAGCAAGGGTTAGAGCAAGAACAACTGGTTCAAAGCCCTATTTAGAAGTCTTAAACCCAAGAAAAGTAAGCAAAGAAGGTCTAGGAGCTCACGGGGTATTGGCATGGGGTTGGGTGAGGATATGGGGTGAAGATGAGGTGCAGATGAGGTGGGGAGCTACTGCCTAAGAGGCTTAGACATACAGTGTGGTCAAAAGTTCCAGAGATTGTAAACACGGCCCTGTGGCACCTAGGATATTATCCTACAATTGTCCAAAGCTCTCCGTTTGGGACTTCTTGAGGCACTATTTTTAAAGTGAGTCATGTAGAATTTTCAAACATCACCATAATCGTACAGCTGAGGTTAATGTCTTATTTAACCCCATAAGATGAGTCAGTCATCAGTATTTATTAAGTTGCCATTAAGTGTCAGAAACATATTAAGTGTTATAAAAGTTGTGGAAAAAGAGACTTGGCCTTGACCTCAAGGACCTTATGGAGTGGGAGGAAAAGAGCAAGGCAGAGGAAACCAGGCACCTTCGTACATATATTAGCACAAATCATACCTAAACAACTAAAATCTGTACCTAATCAACTGCAGATGTCCAGAGAAGATGTATGCGTTAAACACCATGCTGTGGAGGGGCCAGAATCATTCAAGTGAGAAGCATTAGACTGGAGATGAATCTGCAGCATAATTTGGAAGGAGGGGAAAGACATAGTGCGGCCTAAGGGTAGAATAAAAGACAGCCCAGACAGACTTAAAATTCTTTTTCTATCCCTGATATGTCTGCCTCTGCTTTATCCCCATATCCTCCTGTACTCCCATGCCAACACCCCCTTCCCAGTCTGAGCCCCTAGATCCCTACTTCTTAGCTTTCTTCTCTTGGACTTGGGATTTCTAATGCTACCTTGTAAAAATGTAGAAGTTTGGAGACACACACAGACACACACACTTCTCTTTCACCTTGGGCCCTTCTCCAGGATCTATTCTTCTAGATATTGAGAACCTCTGCAGGATCTTCAAAGTTTTCTGGGCACCAGCTTTTGCCTGCAGGGTAATTAGGAAGAAACAGTCACTGTCCCAGCTGATGTGCTGTTAGAAGTATCGTTTTGATTCTTTCGGCAGCCCCAAAGCAAATCCACCAACAGAGGGGCTCTGGTGCATGTCTGTCTAGGTAAGCGTGTTTGTGTTTGTGTGTGTGCGTGTGTGTGTGTGTGTGTGTGTGTGCGTGTGTGTGTGCGCACGTGTGCACGTGCAGGCATGCACAAGCATGAGGGAGAAAGATCTGTATTCCTTCTCTGTTCACCCAGCCACAGAGACCAAATCTACTTTGACACTTTTAGAGAAATGAAAAGATGGAATCTTGCAGGAGCCTGCCTGTGCTGGGGGGGAGCCGAGAGTGCTCACAGCAGGAGGGAAGTTGACTTTTCTTTATACATATAGGGGTTTTTCCATGCAGAGTTTAAATTATGCCTGATAAAAGGAGTTCCGTGGATGTTTCAGTTCTTTCAAATTCTCCTGGCTTCCTCCCAATTAAATGAGGTTTGTCAAAGCCACAGGGCTCTGCTGCTGCTGCCACGGCCGACAAGCACTTCCTGTAGCGACATCTCGAATCCTGAATCCCTGAGGGAGAAGATGAAAGGGCTGACGCCAAGAGACACGGGGAGCAGGGTAGGACTGGGTGTGCCTGTGTGGCGGTGGCAGTGGGGAAAACAGGTCCAGAGACAGACCGACAGCTAGGACTCGGGGCTGGTAGACAAAGCACCAAGCTACCAGGAAAGCTGGAGAGGAAAACAGGCAGAGAGAAGCAGCTGGGACCAGTCTGTGGGCTTCCCTGACAGTGATCCTTAACAAGGGTATGCTGTCGGCTAAGGGTTGCATTCCCTTGGCCTGGCAGTGCCAGTCTGATTTGTCATCGCTCCTGGCAATGCAACTTTATTAAGAGCCTCCTCTGCAGGCAGGGAGCACCAGAGGGTTATCACAGTACTCAGCCTGCAGGGAAACACAGAATCTCCATCCCTGTGCTTGGCTGCCACAGGCATAAGAAATGTGCAAAAATAATCCATGCTCTTGTGATTTTTAAGGAGAGGTTCCCTGCCATAATTATGCAAGAAGTTTTGCTCTCCAGTGGCAGTTCGGTATGGAATCATTTGGTGGCTTATATTTATAACATTTTATTATTCTGGTTGTAAGATAACAGAGTTGTCACTTTAAAATATATTTTGCTTCCCCTTTGATCTGGAAGATGCCTGCTATTATTGTCTGCCCTCTGAAAAAGACAGTTAAATCATGAAACCTGTGGATGGGATATTTGTGAAGACAGGAAGGACTGTCTAAATCCCAGGGGCATAGAAATTCCCACGAAATGGAAAAATCGGTCTCACCTAGCCATTTCTGTTGAGATGATGTTGGCAAGTTCTGAACAACACTCTCCCTAATTAGTGACAGTAACCTTAGAGGCAGAGGACATGGGTCCAGGGGTGACTTAAACTGTGAAAAAACAGGAATGCCAGGACTTGTTCCCTCTGGGAGCACACACTTATGTGGAGAAGCGTGACCATTAGAATGGCAAGCATGCAGGAACTTCTGCCAAGCTCTGTTATCTTCACTGACTTTCGAACACCTGAAGAAACATTTGTTGAAGGAGAGGTTGTTGGTAGTCCTATCAAAACACACCCAACAGCAAGCTAATTGCTTTTGCAGATAGCCACTCAGACACCAGTTTACAGCCACACTTGTGGTCTTCCTGGCTGGAGCCCACAGTGCAGGATGTCAGCTGGAGTGGCTAAGACCTAAAATTAGGCCCCTGGCAACTGTCTAATCTTAGCTGCAGGTTTGGCTTCTTTGCCTAATTCCCTTTGCCCTCAGCATGAACTTGGGCTCTGGAAAAGGAACGTTGTTTAATGATTTGGTGATGGGAGAAGGAGAAAATCATTAAGCTGCCCCTTCTGGAAACTGGCTTCTCTTCATTCTTGTAGGAAGCCTTCCAAACATTACCCTTAGAAAGCTAAGACTGATTTTGGACAGCAGCCATTTTGGATCACAGACACTGATCCACACAAGTATTATTATTATTATTTATCTGAGGCAAATAAATACCAAGTGATTTAAGAGTCTGGTCCTTAAGCCACCATCCTTGGTTGTCGGGACATCAAAGGCTGCCTTTCTCTATAGATTGGTCCCATTTTGCTTTCCAAATCCCTGGCTTGAGTCTCTCTCATTCCGTTCTAGACTAAATCCTCATTCTTCTTTAAAACAGTTTTTATAGAAGTCCCAGAGAGAGCAATAAGGCAAGAAAAAGAAACAAAAGGTGTCCAGAAAGGAAAAGAAGAAATTAAATCATGTCTGTTTGCAAATGATATGACTCGTCTATATGTAACATCCCAAAGGATCTACAGGAAAACTTCTAGAGCTATCTAGACAATTTGGCAGAGTTGTAGGGTACAAGGTCAACAAACAAAAATCAGTTGGGTCTCTGTACTTGAGCAATGAGAAATCTGAAAGGAAAGCTAGGGAAACAATTCCATTTACAGTAGCATTTAAGAGAATAAAATGTTATTTGGTGCTGTCTTAGTCATCCAGTGCTGCTCTAACAGAAATACCACAAGCTTGTAGATTTGAGTCCTCCCTCACCAGCACAACTGCTGCCCATTCTCTTTCAACATCATAGGGGCCGGATTCATGACACATGGGAAACAACACTCAACACTGAGAATCGTGGCCCAGTCAAGTTGATGTACACATTTTCGAAGGAACACGGTGCAATCCATGACAGGTGCCACTGAGTTATTTCCGACTCAGAGTGACCCCATGAACAACAGAATGGAAAACTAACCATTCCTGAACCATCTTCACAATTGTTGCCGTGCTTGAGCACACTGTTGCAGCCGCTGTGTAATTCATTCTGTCGAAGGTCTTCCTCTTCTTCAGTTTCCCCTACCTAACCAAGCATGACGCTTTTCCCTAGGGACTCTCTATTCTTGCTGTAGGTTCAGCTTCCTCGCTTAATTCCCTTTGCTCTCAGCATGAAGTTGGGCTCTGGAAAAGGAACACTAATGATTTGGGAAGGGGGGAAGGAGAAAACTCATTAAGCTGCCCCTTCTAGAAACTTCCAGATAAGGTATCGAAAGTATGTGAGACAAAGTCTCATCATCCTTGCCTCCAGGAAGCATGCTGGCTGTGCTTCTTCCAAGACAGGTCTTTAGTCCACGGTATAGTCAGTATTCTTTGCCAACATCATAATTCAAATGAGTTAATTTTTCTCCGTCTTCCTTACTCATTCTCCAGATTTTAGAGGCACATGAGGCAACTGAAAACACCATGGCTTGGGTCAGGTGCACCTTAGTCTTCAAGGGGGACATCTTTGCTTGTTAGCACTTGAAAGAGGTCTTTTGCAGCAGATATACCCAATGAAAAACATTTGATTTCTGGACTGCTGCTTCAATAGGCATTGATTGTGGATTCAAGTAAAATGATGTCTTTGACAACTTCAGTCTTATTTCCATTTATCATGATGTTGCTTAATGGTCCAGTTGTATGGATGTTTGTTTTCTTTGTGTTGAGGTATAATCCATACTGGAGGCTGTCATCGTCAATCCTCATCAGTTAGTGGACTTCATCAAGTCTACTTCCCTTTCAGCAAGCAATATTGTATCATCTGCACATTGCAGGTTGTTTGTCTTCCTCCAGTCCTAATGCCCCATTTTTCTTCATATAGTCCAGCTTCTTGGATTATTTGGCTCTGCATACAGATGGAATAAGTATGATGAAAGGATACAACCCTGACTCACCTTTCCTGATTGTAAACCACACAGTATCCTGTTATTCTATTTGAAGGACTGCTGCTTGGCCTATGTGCAAGTTCCTCATAAGCACAATTAAGTATTCTGGAATTCCCTTTTTTTTTGCAATGTCATCGATCATTTGTTGTGGTCCACCCAGTCACATGCCTTTGGACAGTAAATAAAACACAGGTAAACATTTTTTTTGGTGTTCCCTGCTTTCAGCCAAAATCCATCTGACATCAGCAGTGATATCCCTGGCTCCACATCTTCTTCCACATCTGGCTTGAGTTTCTGGCAGTCGCCGTCGACATGCTGCTGCAACCATTTTTTAATTACCATCAGCAAAACTTTACTTGTATGTAATGTTAATGATACCATTTGGTCTTTGCAGCATTCTGTTGGGTCACCTTTCTTTGGAATAGGCACAGATATGGAACTCTCCCCATCATTAGGCCAAGTAGCTGTCTTCTAGATTTCTTGGCATACATATAGTGCTCCCAGCACTGTGTCCACTTGTTGAAACATCTCAGTTGGTATTTTGTCAATTCCTGGTCCCTTATTCTTTGCTAGTGCCCTTGGTACTACTTGGACTTCTCTCAGTACCATCTGTTTTTAATCTTATGCTTTCTCTTGAAATAGTGGAACATCTATTCTTTTTGATACTGTGACTCCGTGTATTCCATTTATCTTCTTTTGATGCTTCCTGTTGTTGTTCAATATTTTGCAATAGAATCCTTCATTATTGCAACACGAGGCTTGAATTTTTTCTTCAGTTCTTTCAGCTGGAGAAATGTTGAGCATGCTCTCCCCTTGTATTTCTCCAACTCCGTTCTTTGCACATTATTATATCTCTACTTCATGTTCTCAAGCTGCTGTTTGAAATCTGCTCAGCTCTGTGACTTCTTCCTTTTGCTTTAGCTACTCTATGTCCAAGAGCAGGTTTCAGAGTCTCTTCTGACATCCATTTTGATCTTTTCTTTCTTTCTCACCTTCTTAATGACCTTTTGCTTTCTTTATATGTGATGTCCTTGATGTTAGGGACATGAGGGCCTTATATAATGAAAACTATAAAACACTGCTAAAAGAAATTAAAGGAGAATTAAATAAATGGAAAGATGTTCTGTGTTCATGAATCAGAAGACTTAGTATCTTCAACATGTCAGTGTGACCAAAAGTGATCTATAAATTCAAAACAATCTTGATCAAAATTCCAACAGCCTTCTTTACAGATATAGAAAAAATGATCTTCAACTTATGTAGAATGCCCAGATTAGCTAAAGCAATGTTAAAATGAAAGAACAAAGGAGAACTGACCTTCTGATTTTAAAACATACCGTTCAGCTACAGCAAACAAAAGAGCCTGGTACTAGTATAGCAATAGTCACATAGACCAATGAAATAGAATTGAATGTCCAAAAATAAGTTCACACATCCATAGTCAACTGATTTTTGACAAGGGTGCTAAGTCCACTTGATTGAGAAAAGAAGAATCTCTTCCATGAATGATGCTGGAAAAATTGGATTTCAACATGCAGAAAAATGGAACAAGACCCATGCTCATACTGTACATAAAAATAAATTCAAAATGGATTAAGGACTTAAGTGTGCAAACCAAAGCCACAAAATTCTTAGAAGAAAATACAGTGGCACCACCATCAGGCCTAGCTTTTAATAACACATTATCTGATGTAATAATAAAAACACAAACAGCAAAAGACAAAATAAATAAATGGGACCTCATAAAAATTAAAAACTTTCTTCATTAAAAGGCTTTAAAAGTTAAGATGACAAGCTACCAACTAGGAAAATATCCTCAGAAGCCATACGTGTGATAAGAATCTAATAATAAACATATGTATAAAGCATCAACAACTTCACAACAAAAGGACAAACTAACTGTAAAATGGATAGACAGTTCACAAAGAGGACATTCAAATGACCGCTAGACACATAAAGAGATGTTCAGCATCATTAGCCATCAGAGAGATGCAGATCAAAACCACAATGTGATACCATTTCACACCCACTAGGATGGTTAAGATTGAAAATAAAACCGAAAAACCCCAGAAAATAACAAATGTTGGTGAGGATATGGGGTAACGGGACACTTATCCATTGCTGGTGGCAATGCAAAAGGGCATAGCCATTTGTGGAAAACAGTATGAGGGGTCTTCAAAAAACTAAAAATAAAACTACCAGGTAACCTACCAGTTCTGATCTTAGGCATGTACTCAAAAGACTTGAACACAGAGACTTAAAAAGAGATTTATACACCAACATTCATTGTAGTGCTATTTACAGCAGTCAAAAGGTAGAAAAAATGTAAATGCCCATCATCAGATGAATGGATAACAAAAGGTGGTACATACATACAGCAAAATACAACTAAGCCAATAGGAGAAAGGGAGTCTTGAAAATGCTACAGTATAAATGGAGCTAGAGAACATTATGCTGAGTAAAATAAGCCAATCACAAAAGGACACGTATTGTATAATCTCACTTAAACAAAAAAAAAAAGTAAATGTATGGAGACCAGATTTATTAGTAGTTACCATGTGCAGGAGAGAGGGAGGAAAAGGGGGTTATCAGTGATGGAAAAATCATACTGATAAAGTGTAGAGTTGCTCAGCCCATTATTGTAATTGCTGTCAATAAATTGTATACCTATAAAAAGTTGAATTGGCAAAAGCTATGTGATAGCTGTACTTACAATTTAAAGAAGAGAGAGAGGGTAGCTGCAGAGGCTACTTATACACAAGCAAATACCTCATAGGATTTGGTTCCTTGGTTTGGAAGCTTAGGGTCATAGTTTCATGGGACAACCCAGTTAATTGGCCTAATAACATGTTTATTGCTTCTGTTCTACTTGCTATGTCACTGTGTAGTGCCTGGGGTCTTAAAAAGCTTGGAAGCAGCCGTGCAAAGCACAACAATTGGCCTCTCTTCATCTTGAGCAACAAAGGAAGGAGAGTTGGGAATGGGAGGAAGATGTGGAAGGTATCGCTAATTGCCTCCGTTAACAAATGTCTCTTCTGCCATGAGACTAGAAAAACTGGATGGTGCCCAGCTACCATTACTGAACATTTTGATCAAAGAGTTTATAGGAGAATCCTGATCAAAAGAGAGAAAATATAGAACAGAATTGCAAATGCTCATGGACTCTAAACTTTCTGTAGCCAGGGAAGGTAGATGAACCCCCTGAAATTATTACTATTGTGCTGAGGTAATCTTTAAACCTTAAACCCAAAACAGCCCCTGAAATCATCTTAAAACTGAACAACAGCTTAACTAGTTTTAAGAAAAAAAGGTCTGCCTTGAGTATAATGTTCTTTCAAGAACCATCTGTATGGAATGAAATTGATTAGATGGGAACCTTACAGGGCAGTGAGTTTTTGCTAATGAGGGAGGAACAACTCAGCAAAGAAGGGTGAGAATGGCTACACAACTGGAAGAATGTAATCAGTATCACTAAATTATACATGTAGAAATGGCTGAATTGGTATAGTTTTGCTGTGTATATTCTCAACAACAAAATAAATAAAATTTAGAGAAAACAATCAGATTTTAGCATCTTAGGAAAAAAATACTAAAACCTAAGAGCTTGCAATTGCTTCACAAGTATTTTTGTACACCATCCCACAAGCCATATTATCCTTTCTGTACTTGTATTCACAGGGATGAAAGACGACATAAAATCTATTTCCACAATTAGTCACACCATATTAGTATCTGCATTCTGGAAATTCTCCAGTAAGCCTTACTCATATTGGCCTATTAATACCTCAGGGATTTTGTTTGTTTGTTTGTTTGTTTGCTTCGATCTAACAAAAGATCTTTAGATCTTCTTTTAATATTCTCTATCTACATGTATTTGAAGATCTCTATAATATCGCTTTGCAAAGTTCACACTTCTCTGGGCTGAATTCCTTTACCTTTCATTTTGTTTTTAAGAAATAGATTCTATTTCTCCTACTCTTTCATTGTTTATTTGTGTTCTATCTGGAACCTGTTCCAGTTGTTTTGCTTATTTTTGAAACTGTGCAGCCAGCATAGAGTCAGCTTTCTACCATCATGGAAGAATGCTGTGGTGGTACAGAGGTTAAAGTTGGCTGCTAATAGAAAATTCGGCAATTCCAACCCACCGAGCACTCTTTGGAAAACCTACAGAGCAGTTCTACTCTGTCCTGTAGGGTCAGTATTAGTTGGAATCAACTAGATGGCAACAGGTTTGGTAGGTTTAGTCATTCATTGAATGTTTATTTACTGAGTGCCTGTTGGCTGTGATACTGTAAGGGACACAAAAATGAATTAACCATGGACTCTGTCTTCAAAGAGCTTACGAACCTTAAGGAAATGAGACAAGCATAGAAACAGCTGCGGAGTATGCTCAAAAGAGACAAGACTAACTCCAGCTGGCAGGTGGATGGAAGATGCCTTTGTGAGTGGGCCTTGAAAGATGATGGAATTTAGATGTTTAAAGAGGAAGAACATTCCAAGCAGGAGAATGTCATCTTCCTGTTAATACTGTCTAATATCATTCTGAAAGTTGTCTTTTTTTTTTTAATAACAACAGCATACTGCTGACAGTATGGTGGTTTCTATCATGTCTTCTTGCAACAATTTAAATATTCTTTAACACATACTAATGAAACTTAGTGCTTTGTATGCTTTGTAAATGTATTTTGTTTATATTTTCATTATCTAGTCTATTAGAGTGTGTCCCTGGGTAGAGCAAATGGTAAAGCACTCAACTACTACGTGAAAGATTGGCTGTTCAAACCCCCCCAGAGGTTCCTCACAAGAAAGTCCTGGTGATCTGCTTCTGAGAGGTCACAGGTTTGAAAATCCTACAGAAGTGCACGTAGGTCTACTCTGAAGCACATAGGGTCATCATGAGTCAGAAGCAGCTTGATAACTCGGTGGGTACTGATTTGGTTTATTTAAAGTTTATTTAGAATTTTGTCATTTCATAAGGCTGGTTTTCAGAGTCCTGAGGGCTGAAAAGAAAGGAGATTCTGAGCCAATTCTCTTGATTTTGTGCTGGTTACCAACCAACAAACCAACCCAATGCTGTCAAGTCGATGCCAATTCATAGCGACCCTATAGGACAGAGTAGAACTCCTCTATAGAGTTTCCAAGGAGTTTCTGGTGGATTCCATCTGCTGACCTTTTGGTTAGCAGATATAGCACTTAACCACTACACCACCAGGGTTTGTAATATCACTAAGGTCATCTGCTCTACCTTTTAAATCCTCAATTAGTCAACACTAGTCAGTTAGGAAGTATCCTCCATAACATAATTCTTGACCTTCTATGTTCAAAGTTATCCTGAAGCCACTCCCATACACTAGAAGAGACGTTAAGTTGAGGGATAGTTTGTGTCACTGCTTAGAGCTGTGTTGCTAGAAGTCTGGTGTCTTGGTCACCTGGTACTGCTCTAACAGAAATAACATGAGTGGATGACTTTAAAAAGAGAAATTTTTTTCTGACATAGTCCAGGAGGCTACAAGTCCAAATTCAGGGTGGGGTGTCAGCTCCAGGGGAAGGCTTTCTCTCTCAGTTGGCTTTGGAGGAAGGTTCTTATACTGCATCAGCCTTTCTTTGGTCTGAGAGCGTCTCGGCACAGGAACCTCAGGTGCTAATAACATGCTCTGCTCTCGGTGCTGCTTTCTTAATGGTAGGAGGTCCCCAATCCTCTGCTTGCTTCCCTTTCCTTTTATCTCTGTTAAGAAAAAAGCATAAGAGGAGGTACAGGCCACACTGCAGGAAACTCCATTTACACTGGAAGAGGGAGGTGACCATAGGAAGGGTTTGACAGTACCATTCTAATCTTCTTGAATATAATCTGGTCTATTAACCACAGGCAGAGAATAGGATTTAGTATAGGAAAATCACAGAATGGAGGGCAGTCACACAATACTGGGAATCGTCGCCCAGCCAAATTGCTACGCACATTTTGGCAGGGACCCAATTCAGTATATTCAGTCCATGACATCTGGACAAAGCAGGTTCCTCCAGCTACTAAGCCCTTAAGTCAGTTAACTGTGTAACCCTCCTGGGCCAAAGTTGTTGCCACATAAATAGAAACCATTCAGGAAAGAGCTGGAGCTTCTAATAGTGGAGAAAGGTCTTATAGATTAGCTATTCTATATTCTTATTATACAGGTAACTTACTGACACCCAGGTCATAGTAACAGTGGTCACCATTTAGTAATGGGGAAATGCTTGTGCTACGACACGAGCTAAAAGAAAACAGAATTCAAACTTACATGTAATAATGTGACTGTGAAAATGTGTTATGTGTATGAGCACAACTGAAAGTTAGCTTGCAAAAATAAAAATACGCTTCTAGCATAGGGGGATTATGGATGATTTCTTATCTTGTCTCAAAGCGGTCTTTAATGTCGATGTTACATTATCTTTACATATAAAAAAATCAAATGAGAAAAATGAGAGCCGTGGGTTGGGAGTTAAAAGACCTGAATTTTCTTCATTTTCCAGCTTAGCGTGCATTGTTTGCTTTTGTATACCTCAGTTTCTCTGCATCTGCACAATGGGTTAGCACTAATTTCCATCACCCCAGACTGATGGACTATTTCTGAAGCTCTTAAGTCACTGAATGCAAGGGCTCAAAGGAATACAGTCCTGGGAGAGTGAGGGGCGGGAGTGAAAGGAAAAGATAAATAGGCACTAATTAATTTTAAAAGGAAAGATCATCTGCTTTAATAGGAAATGCATATGTGCTGTGCCCCCGGTCTGCGCTTTAAGTGCACTCCACGTTAGTTAGCAACTTGGATTTGAAGTGCTGTGTGATCCTGTGGGCTTTGAAGCTGTGAAGCGTATCTCCATAGACATGAGCTAAAATGACTGCGTAATCATGAGGATGTGTGCCCTCTGAATAATTCAGTGTGCTAAGCAGCCCTGGCTGCTGGATCGATGGTGTGCCAGACCACGTGGCAAGGGAAATTACCAGACATTTGGAAATGACAGTTTGATTTCCAGGCTTTCTTTTTTAACTTATGTTTTCTCTTTTAGCATTTGGAGGCAAGAAAGAGATTTGATTATCTTGTTTCCTGTGAAAGGTTGTTTAGTTTCTCAATCCCATTAGGTCACTTGCTGCACTCCAGTGCACTGAGCCTTCAGCAGGTTAGCAGCCCAGGAAGAGTAAATGGAGACACCAAGATCAGATTTCTAAAGGAAAGAAAGTCAGAGCAAAGTTTGAAAGGGGTGACAGCCAACAGCCAGGAGCTTAGGAACTCAATTAGACTGAAAGACAACTATCTCATTATCTCGTTCTTGAAATGATCTAAATACATAAGAATCTCAAAGTTTTTAAATAAATTTGTCCTACTGACTGTCTAGATGACTGAATTTCTCTTCTCAAAAAATTTTTAAACACCCACTTTCATATTTATTTATTCTAAGCGAGAAGCAGCTGCGATAATTATGCTGTCAGACTCAGTAAGCTAATGAGGAGTCACCAGAGTGGAAGGTTTTGCATTTGTGAGATTGCTGGAGAGTCGCTCCACTGCTTTTTTCTTTCTTTCTTTTTCTTTTTCTATGTGTTGGGAAGGAGAGTGTGGCAGTCCACCGCCAGATTGGAATCCTTTTGATTAACTGGTTGCTTTCCCAGCGCTGTTCTGCCAGATAATGTTTCTGTCTCTCTCTCACTCTTTTTCTGTCTGGAAACTGCTGCTTTTCAGAGGCAAGGAAGCTTTAGGACAACCCCAGCCACTGTCCCCGAGGCAAGAGGACACTTCTCCCTGAGAGAAGTTCCCAACATGATTTGGATTTGAGTTGATTCAAGAGCGATCTTTAAAGTTTACACCTGTTTATTTTAGCCAGGCAACTTCACATCTTCTCTTTCCAGCCTAGCAAATATGTGATTGCAAACTGAGGGGGTCCAGACGACAGATAACCCACAGCACATAACGCAGAAGTTTAGGCGGGGTGTCGCAGAGCTGGCACTGCATGGTCATCTGTGGCTTCCAGGAAACAATATTATTAAGGCATTTTAAACTTTCAGTGCTTCCGAGCTAGCAGCTTTTCCATTTTGTTAAATTATGCAATATTGAACACACGGAGCAACCTAGATTTGTTCAGGCTGAGAACCTTAGAATACTCTGGGAGTCAGTTCCACCCTCACCTCTAGGGTCACCATGAGTCGGATCTGACTCTAAGGCACTTGGCTGGCTAAGCCGAAGGGTGCCCTGAACAGGTTTGTGAGTGTGCTTTGGTGAAATTGAAGGCTCTTCCTTTTGCTGTTTTCCCCAGGTGGTTATTTGCTGACATTTTCAGTGATAAAACCAAAAAACCAAGCATACTGTCGTCAAGTTGATTCTGACTCATAGTGACCATATAGGCCAGAGTAGAACTGCCTCATCGAGTTCCAGGGACCGCCTGGCAGATTTGAACTGCCCACCTTTTGGTTAGTAGACGTAGCACTTAACCACTATGCCACCAGAGTTTCCCTTTCAGTAATAGTTACTATTTATTAAGAACTTGTTGTGTCTCAGGAACCACGCAAGATTTTGTTTTTTGTGTGTATGATCTTCTTTAAACTTAGAGCAATCTGCCATAAAGGTTTATTCTGCCCCTTTGCCAGATGAGCCCCTTAAAGTGTTTGCTTTTGGAGAACTTGGTCCATAGCTTCAGTATAGTAAGCACCCAGGAACAAGAGGACTGAGAGGCATTTATAAAAATGGGAACTTCCAATATTTGAACTAACCAGATACATGAATTGAGGATAGAGGTGGTGTGTATATATAGTTTTTTAATTACAGAAGTTGCATTTTAGAGTAATTTATTTAAATAGATTGCCTAATGTAGCTGCAGGATTTGGGACTTTTGAAACCATATTTAGCCGAGCATGAAGCTTACTGCCTAATATCCTGGGAACTAAATTTTAGGCTCCTTGGCATAATATTAACCCTCTCCATTATCTGGTTCCAACCCATTCTTCCGATTTAGTCTTCTAATCTGCCTATTCTAATCGTCCACATTACCCCTGGTTCTCTCAAACCCTTTGCTTCCTCCATGCCTTTTCCCACACTCATTCTTCAGCCAGGAGTATCCTCCCTGGAAGTCCTTGACTGCTGAAAGCACAGTCATCTTTCAAAATTCAAATAGCACCTTGTCTGTGTTTGTCCCATATTGCTTAATAGACGTGGGGATGAGGTGGTGATTGTCACAATTCTTTGTTTTACACCTTACTTTTGACCCTTGTTGGTTTGTGGGGAGAGGGGAGTCCCATAGTTCTGTTTCTGTTTTTACAAACTTCAATGTATAGCGTAATGCGTTGGCCGAGTCTTCATTCCGTAAATATGAATTGAGTTGAACTGAAGTCGCTTGACAAGTATTAGATTTCTGTTGACTTCGCATATAACTGACTCGTATAACTGAGGATAGTCCTGGCTGAGGGATCAGCATAAGCAAAGTTATGGAGGAAGGAAAATGCTTGTGAGAGCCACAAGTAATCACACCTGATTAGAGCAAGAGAGACTAGGAGACAACGCTTGAAAAAAGGGCTGGAACCAGATGGTGGGAGCAGTTCACATTGTGTGAAGGAGTCGGTTATACTGAGTCGGTATAAGTTACTGGTAAATAAGTCTGGCTCTTGTTTTGATGTCTCTCTCAGTGACACATACTGCAACAAATGTGAAAAAAAAAAAAAAAAGCCATGAAAACCTCCAGGAAATAATATGTTGGTGCTTTTCTCTTTTTCTCCCTACAGAGATATCTTTGTTTACAGTCTCAGGAGTGAGACTGAAGCCAGAAATGTGTGACATTTTGGCCTCCTACCGGAAAGGTCACCACCCAGCCCGGTTTAGCAAATGCTGGTGAAAAGAAAGAGGGAGATCACCGGGATCCTTCCAGGCAAGTGGTGAGGCTTCTTGCAGACAGAACTGAAAAGTGATCACTGCCAGGTGGAGAGGACATTGTTCACGGAGTCAGAGCTCCTCTGTTCAGTTTCTGGCTCTTCAACTCCAGCAACAGGTGTCCTAGCTCTCCAGGCCTCTGTTTCCTGAGCTTTGAAAGGAGGATAATAACACGCAACACCTACCTGCTTCTTCTGCTTCCAGAGGAGTGAGGAGATGCCTGAGACAGAACCTACAGAGCCCTCAGAGACCTTTGAGGGGTACTGGTGGCGCTGTGGTGAAAGCATTCGCTGCTAACTGAAAGGCTGACAGTTCGAACTCGCCACAGCTCTGCAAGGAACGTACAGCAATCCGCATCCATAAAGATTACAGCCTTGGAAACCCTGTGGGGCAGTTCTACTCTGTCCTGTAGGGTCTCTATGAGTTGGAATCAACTCACTGACCATGGGATGGGTGTAAGCTTCAGCTGAAACATATGGAATAATTAGAACGGACATTATATGCCTCTAACTAGGTAGTTCTCTGTATCAGCGGGCATGACGAAAATCAGTAGCAAGACCAGCTGTCCCGGTTTCCCTGAGATTGAGAGGCTTCTTGGAGTGTGAGACTTCCAGTGTTAAAATTGGAATAGTCTCAGGTAAACCAGATGGTTGGTCACCCTAGTGATCAAAGTTACTGCATGGCTTCCCCTAGGTACTGGAGCAGACCTGGTTTGAAGAGTCTTTGGCCCCACTCAGGGGTTAGTAGTTTGAAAAGCTAGTGAGAACCCAGGTTTGTTGCTGCAGCATCTGAGGCTGCTGCTTCTGTGCAGTTGGTCACAGGAAGCCCTCTCATTTGGGGTCAGTGCTGGGGACCACAAGGGCAGGAGCCATTACGGATGTCAGAGGTGCAGCTGCTCTTTCTAGTCCCCTCAGTCAGCCTAGGGTGACATAGCCTAACTCTAAGGAGGAGTGGGTGCTACGGAAGATTTTCTGAAAGCTGTATTCCCTGAAAATGGTTCTTACAGCAGGCACACAGTCAGGGGGTGAAACTCCTAGAGCTACCATAGTAAAGGCACCCCTAGATGTCAGAAGAGGGCTTCCCATACTGGGTGGTCCATGCTGGGTGGAGGGGACATTACTCCACAGAGTAATCAAGGTGGAACCCATTTACAGAGACAGCTGGCCAGGCCTTTAGGTGACCTTGGCCATGTCTTAAACCACAAGCATGATGGTTTGACTATCACTTTGTCAACCACTGCTTGCCCATGGTTCCCAATAGTACCTTGTGGGCCTAGGTGGTAACTGCTGGTATCTACACATTCACACTCAACTTCATTCACAGGGCAGACATCAGCTTTTTGCCACTTTCTCTTAGATCTCTCTTTGACTGTCACTGCTATTTAAAGGCATGTATACATCAAAAGGAAATCCTGGTGGCGTAGTGGTTAAGTGCTATGGCTGCTAACCAAAAGGTCAGCAATTCAAATCTGCCTGGCACTCCTTGGAAACTGCAGGGCAGGTCTACTCTGCCCCATGGGGAAGCTATGAGTCAAAATCGACTTGATGGCGTGGGTTTGGGGGGGTTTATGCATCAAAAATACCTGCTGTCTGGCTTTTCTAAGATCATCATATATACTTATATAAGATCTATGACATTTAGGAAGAGAAGAGGATTTTGTAATTATAGCTGTTCCAGTGCATTTTACGAAATACCAAAGATTGTGTTTTGTCAATATACAATTGGAATTACAGTTGGCAGCACAATAATACAGTATTTCCAAGAAGAAATATTCTTCTAGAGTTTTCACTGTGTAACTATGCCGTTTTAAACCCACACTTACAAGAACAGGAGTACTCTTTTCTATAGAACGTAGGGTTTGCCCTCCATAACAGCTGTAGCTGATGGAATGGTCTTAGATAGTAGTGTTTAATAAGCATGATTATTATTTCTACTATTGTTAATAACTTCTTTTATTAAGAAGTCAAAAGGTGGGATAATCCTGTCTCTTCTATAAGTGGCCTTATGCAAAGAATTGTTACCTTTAGACATACATTGGTCATAATAGAAAATCAATTAACCACAGATGCTGGGTGACTGTACCAGCATCTGAAGAAGGAAGGAGGCAGATTTAGCCTCTATTGGAGTAATCTCATGATATCTCTAGGCCCTTGTTAGTAATGTAAGGAGATAAACCCATAGGAGATGAATCACAATAGGAAAAAGCTAGAGCAATTAAACTGTTCAATAAATGGCTTGGTATCAGCAAAATCTAGGAGTGCTGGAGTCAAAGAGAATGAAAGCAGTCATCACAGGGACACTTGGGGTCTGTAAATCTTTTCCACTAAATTGAATTTATGTTAAAATATTCACTTTTCAGAAGAGTCAAAATGTAAATTGGAGTATTAGGACTTGGCAACTGGCAGCAATACCTCTAAATTGAGATAGTAATCCTTAAATGACAGTTTTAGGTATTAAAAAAAAAAAAGTGTACACTGATGTTTCCAACAAAGAATGGAGGCAGCTATAGTTTCCTGGGTAATACACACCACACACTTTACACAGCTCCCAAAGTTTGGCCTGTTTTCAACAGTGGGTTGTGGTGAGTTACAACTGTAGTTTGTACACACAGAGATTTTGCTTCTTTCTGACGTTTTCTTAGTTGTCATTACCAGGGGCGAGAAGCTGCCTCTGTAACCATTGATCCTCACCCTTTCTATCAGTGTATATAATTCCATCATTTACTTTGTGACCAGGCTTAAAAGATTTTCCTTATTCAGTCTATATTATCTTACTATTTTGATCTTGTTTATTCTTTATTCCCATCCAGGGCTACTTTGCTGCTGCTTCCATTTTTGTTTGCTTCAGCTTACCAAGAACTTGGAAAGCTAACTCCATACTGGACCAGGGATTTCATCACCTGTGAGCTGGAATAGCCAACCATTATGTTCAAGACAACAGTATATAATACTTGAAGAAAAAGCAATGGAGGGTTGTTCTGTTGTTACTCACTTAGAATTTCATGTTCTGAGTCTGTGATTGGCCCAGAAATCAAACATAGACTGAGATAGCCTGAGAATAGAGCTCCTGAGTAATTCCATCCATTTCATCATTTGATGGATCCCTGGGCCAGAAGGTCGGCTTCCCAGTAGGACAGATGGGAAGCTGACAATTGAAAGAATTTGGAGACAAAGCTGGTGCTTACAGAAGCCTGTCACTCCTGTGTTCACTTACAATTTCCCTCAACAAAAGGTCTTCTGTAGCAAGGAGAAGATTAGTCTAAAGTTTAGAAAAATCTCCAGGGAAGATGGTTTCTTGGATAAAGTTGTCAGCAAGAGGGCTTGCTTAAGACTTTGTTATGATTGCCTAGGGGGCGCTTCTCCCATCACTAACGGGATTATTAGAACACCAGTTATACCTCCATGCCAGCCCAGCTGGGTTTTAGGAGTTTGGCTTGAGCTGCTGATTAGAATTGAATTTCAGGCTATCTCCTTATGCTGAATCCCAATTGTCTATAATGATGACAGACATGGTGAGGAATCTAAGCCCTGCTTTGAAGGTGGAGATGCTGAGTAGAGAGACACAGGTGAAGAGTTCCTAAGACGTAATTCAAGCCCTGTTGCACCACCAGACACAAACACATGCACACGCGCGCACACACACACACATCACTCTCAAGTAAAATGAGAGAACTGTCTCAGCTAACACGTGTACCATTCTCTTCAATGACTCTTTCTAAAAGAAACCAAGGAAACTCAGATTACTGCTTGTATTGCTGTCTGCCTAAAGATCATCTACTCAGGAAATGGAGCCTGGAAACCAGAGAACTTTGTATATATCTTTAGAAAACAAGGAAGAACTTCTTAACAGAGAATAAAAAAGTAGTAACTATGCACCCAACATCTGAGATGGAAGAAAGAAAAACTAATACAGATAGTCCAAAGAAACGCACCTCAGCGAATGTGTTTGCTTCTCCTAAGGTAATCAACAAAACCTCTCCAGATTAGACTGAAGATGAGATAAAACAGTGCAGACTGGAGAAGGGGAAGATACTCGTGCCTAAACGATGATGGTTATTCAACCAAGAGAAAAGTCAACAGTGATATGGCACAGTGTTCAGCCTCGAGTCCCATCCTGATCAATTATTTTTGTTAATCACTTGATCAAGAAGATGTATAACATCGTCATACAACTCACTGAAGCAAGTATTGCCAGTATTAACTTATAACTTCTGTTTTGTAGTAGATGAAACTGAGGCTCAGAGAAGTTAAACAACTCCTCCACGTGGTGATAAGCCAGAGTTAAGACACAAATCTGGTTAACTCCAATGTCTGCGATCTTTTCAGAAATCACCTGCCAATCAAATGTGTAGAATGCACAAGTCTTAAACAGACACCTGATGTGTGTATTGAATCATGATTCAAGACACTGAGACCTTGCTAATAGCTAAGGAGCACTGAGCCCATGTGGCATTTATTCCAATCAAATTTCATCTGATGTTAAAGTCTTAACATTATAGGAATTAAAATGTGAATGATGGAAGTAAACCAAAAAACCAAACCCACTGCCGTTGAGTCAAATCTGACTCATAGTAACTTTATAAAACAGAGTAGAAGTGCCCCATGGAGTTTCCAAGGAGAACCTGACAGATTCAAACTGCCGACTTTCTGTTTAGCAGCCTTAGCACTTAACCACTACACCACCAGGGTTTCCAACATAACTAAGCTGTAGTTTAATGGAAATTAGTACTTTTAATTATGATATGAATTAATGATATGATCTGTATACCCTCAAAAGCTAGTGCGAAGGCTGCATAAATGAAGAAATAATATGGTGTGCCAAAAATAAAAATAAAAAAAGTGGTGTGCCAGAGAAGGGAAGTACAATTTTCTTTACTGATCAGACCACATCTAAACTATTAATATGTTCAACTCATCACATTTTAAAAGTAATTTCATGTTGAAGTAAATATTTATTGTACGCCTACTGTTATATAGATATTATTCTGTTTGAGCTTTCAATAAGATTAAGAAGTGTGTGTGGATGTTCCCTATTTTACAGAGAAGATCACTGAGAATCAAATCTAAGTAGCCAGACTCACTGGGTGGCACAAACAATTAAGAGCTCTCCCACTGGCAGAAAGATACAGCACTCAACCGCAACTAACAATAGGATTTGATGCCCAGGTTCTCTGGCCCCAAAGTCTGTGCCCTTCCACTGTTACTCTGTACTGAATGCTTTCAAGAGGGTAGCTAGCAAAACAGAGGGTGTGGTGACCAAGGCACCAGGAGGAAGGGTAAAGGAATGGAGAGATTTCCTGCAGAAAGAGAAAACCCAAGGGGCAGAGTAACTCCCCCCAGATGGCTACAGGCTCTCACAGAGTGGGTGGCTGCAGAACAGAGCCCACCAATGGACACTCGGGGATGCCATTTTTGATGCAACAGGATGAGGTCCCTCATAGTCCCACCTGTCCACCCATGAAATGAATTCCCACAACAGTAGTGGCCTTCCTCTCCATCCCAGATGTGCAATGCTATAGGAGAGATTTCCATATTGGAGATTAGAATACCTGATCTCCAAGATTTCACTAATTCCAAGATTCTCTGATACTGACTGCTGAATGACTGGTGCTCTCACCTGTGCACAGACTACACTTTGAATTGTGTTAAGATTCTATTGTTGGAAGGATAGGCAAACTCAGTATCTTTGAAAAAAAAGATTTTAAGCAAAAATGGAAATGATAAAATTATCCTCTTTAAATTATAATTCAATATGAATTATGCTAGTGCTGCTTTTTCCCTTCTAATTAATGGTTTTGCCTACTCAAAAGTTTAATAAAAATTATGTATAACACTAAAACATCATGTAAACTTTCTTTCCTTTCTTGGTTTTATGAAAGTAACTTTCCTGGAATTGTGCTTTTTTTTCCCCCCCTTTCATGTTTTTTATTGATTCATTTGCATGGACACAAACTTGACTTTTAAAGATGCAATTTATTTGTGTTCACTTACGTGTGTTAGTAATTGGTGGTGCTTGCTTATTTTGTCATTAGTGCTACTTACCTAGTATTCCTGTCTCCCTGGTCACAGACTTGGGTACACTTCCTGGCCTGCCGGTAGGTGGATAGAGCTCTGCAATTAATTCTGGCCGGTGACTTTTTTCCCCTTGGAAAAAAACGTAGAATTGTTCCACTTACTAAACAGTATGTTTTAGGGAATAAAGTTGTAGTCAGAGGATAAGGAAAGCTAACCATTGCTACTCAGGTGACTTGAACTTGTGACAACCCTGTGAGTGTCAAAAACAGCTGTGCTCCAGAGTTTCCAGTGGCTGATTCAGGGGAAGTACATCACCAAGTCCGTCTTCTGCTTTTTTTCTTTAGAATTTATTTTATTTTTGTGGTTGTTGAGAATATACACAGCAGAACATACACTAAATCAACAGTTTCTACCTGTACAATCCAGTGATACTGAGTATATTCCTTAGTTGTGTAACCATTCTCATCATCCTTTTCTGAGTTATCATCCTGAATTAACATAAACTCACTGCCTCCTAAGATTCCTATCTAAATCTTCAAGTTGATATTGTCAATTTGATTCCATATAGATAGATATTACAATAGCACAGTGCTCAAGGTAGACATCTTTTACTAGTTCAGCTGAACTATTGTTTGATTTTAAGAAGACTTCAGGGAAAATTTTTGGTTTGAGGTTTAAAGATTCTCTCAGACAAATGGTTTTTGGGTGTTCATCCAGCCTACATGGGTCCAGAAAGTCTGGATGCCATGAGAATGTGAAATTCTGTTCTGAATTTTCTTCTCATCTGATGAGGATTCTTCTATCGAATCTTTGGCCAATGAATACTGAGTGGGTGTGATGGGTTCTACTGCTGAGCCAAGTGGTCATTTGATGGCCAGTGCAAGACCATCCATACCTTTTTTTGCCTCCTTTGTTAAGTGACTATCAACATTCAAGGTGGTGGCCTGGACCCAGAATGAGGAAATGTAGAATAGAGTCTCCAGATGATTTATGATGACTACATAGTAGAAATAAGAAATGAAATTTTATTGTTTCAAGCCACTAATATTTGGGGATTATTTGTTACTACAGTATACCGTATCATATCCTTACTATTCAGTGGGCATATACAACAGAGCTCTGCTGTCCAAGATGGCGGCTACTTACAAAATGTGGCTACTTTAGTTAAATAACAATTCAGTTCCTCGGTCTCACTAACCACTTTTCTAATGCTCGACAGCTACATGTGGCTAGTGGCTATCATATTGCATGGTGCAGTTAAAAACATTTCTATTGCCGCAGGAAGTTTTATCACACAGTGCTGACATCGAATCTAGGTTTTTATGACAGTAACTAATGGTATCTTCTAACATTCCTCGATATTTGATATTTTAGCTGTTTCTAATACTATCTAGGAGTTATTCGGCAAAATTTTCACCCCTTTAAATTAAGACTCGGAAACATCCTTCTTTAGGAAAGTAAATCATTCCAGCAGTACATTTCTTAGCACCAAAGAGCTCAGAAGTTCTACTCTTAAAGGCTCCCTTGGTACAGAGGATTCACACCTTGTTGTTTCTCTTGACGACTCTCATAAATGAATTCCCAGAGTAGTTTTCTTTGATCTGTCCTCTGTGAATCTATTCATATTTTCGGCTTCTAACTCTTCTCTTTCCCTAAGTGGGTTAATGTGTGAATTCATCTAAGTTTGTTATCATTCTTGTAAAGAGCTGTTTCTATTCCGACTGAACAAAGTTATAAAATAATTCTTTCTATCCATTCATTAGTTCACTCAACAGACATCTAAGTACTAGAAATCAAAGATAAACAGGTGCTACAACAATCTCATAGTCTAACAGAGAGTTAGATGGAAAAAAATACAAGATCCAACGACAACCTGTAAGCCTGTTTTATCTTGGAGGAGATGGGGACTGGGCTTTGTCTTGAAGTGAGGTTTGCCAGGCAGGCAAGCAGGCAGTCGTGGGGGAGGTGAGAAGAAGATAGCTGCTGTGAGGGACATAGAGAAGGGACAGATGGTCTCTGACTTCAAGGATATGAAAACTCCCTTTGAGTGGCTTAAGTCACAAGGATATTATTTCGTATAATAAGAGTCCAAACATGACAGCGTCCAGCTGAAGAAGGTATCTTTTTCCTGTATGCTTTTTTTTAAGTAAGAAAGAAGACCTCTCCCAGACATCCAGGCGCGGTTCCCCTCACATCTTACTGATCAGACTGTCACGTGTCCACCCTAAACGACCAGCAAGGGAAATAAGAAGACTGCTTCGGACTACTCTTGATTTACACCTGATCTGGAGATAAGATCACCTTTCTCGAGGGGTCTATTCCTGAATAAAATAACAGATGCCTTTTAACCGAGAAAGAAGTGGGAAATGACTGTGGGGCAGACAACCAACAGAACCCGCTACAAACAGAAACTGACTGTGGGACCCAGGGGTGCGAGTCCGAGAGGGAAGTGAAGAGCGCTGGAAGGTCCCCAGGTGGAGGGCCTGGATCACTTGTTGTGTCTTTTATGCATACCTGTTGCCATAGAGTCGATTCCAACTCATGGACACCCCGTGTGTGTCCAAACAGAGTTGCTTTCTGTAAGGTTTTCAATGGCTAATTTTTCAAAAGTGAACAGCCAGACCCTCCTCTAAGGCGCCTATAGGTAGAGGAGAACCTCCAACTTCTCAGCGACGGAACGCATTAACCGTTTTCACTGCCCGAGGACTCTGACATCTGCTAAGCACTACAAAAATCAGCCTTTGTATTTATGAGTAGTGTATTTATTAGTGGAAGCCCTGATAGCAGAATGGGTAAGTGCTATGGCTACTAACCATAAAGGGTGACAGTTCCAATCCTCCAGGCACTTCTTGGAAGCTCCGTGGGGCAGTTCTGCTCTGATGTATGCAGTCACTGTGAGTCAGAAATGACTCGATGGCAGTGGGTTGGTTTGTTTGGTTTTTTTTTTTTTTGGTTATGCTTATTATCGGCAGCTGTGGTGGTGCTGGTGATCATCACAGGGGTGGCAGTGGCAGTGGTGGTCATGGTGGTGGTGGCCGTAGTAGTAGGAGTTACTAGTCGAGATGGGATGAAAGAACAAGTAAAAGGGGAATCAAAGGTGCCAAAGACCAGAGGATTCTGTCTGGCAAGACAAGGCGGGAGGCTAGGAGTAGAACAAGAAACCAAGCTGGAGAGCAAAAGAGTTGAAGAGATTGGGGTTTGAGAGGAAGCTGGGGGGGTAAGAGCGCTGTTCAGCTCGCCTGGGTGAGGTGGGCTAGTTAGGGCTGCAGGGACTTTTATAAGAAAGTGTACTTGGGTTTCATTAGCCTCTTCCTCTAATAACAGATTCAGAAAATGAGGAGCAGAGTTCTAAAATATAGATATTTTTCTCTCCAGATGAATTTCAACTCTTGCAAACTTGTATAGATGACATGTGGCACTGAATTTTTCTCTCTCTACAATTTCTTTTTTGAAGTTTTATAGATGTTTTGTAATTTATTATTTTTAAAACACATTTGGAGAAAGACCTGGTGATTCAAGACACCAAATGCAAAAGGCCAGGCTAATGGCAACTAGCAGAGCCCACTGTAATGGCTCCAACAGAACACACGTCTCTGGAAAAGACAATTCCCCAAAAGGGTGGCTGGTGAAGACAGATAAAAGACTGAAGCCTGGTCATGTGACAGATGTCACTTGAGTAACAGTACTGGGGCCGGAGATAAAAGCCCACTTCTTCTGGTCACGTGGCTCAGCTTCATTACGCTCCCAGCAGGGGGCTAGGGAGTCTGGATGCCATTTTTTCTTAGTTATTTATTTGTGTTTTTCACCCCTTATTCTGTGATAATGAGAAAATGTTTAAACTCCCATCTCTGTGTTTAAACATTTCTTCCTACTGACAGCAGCGGGATACCCCTTGATCAACTGTCAGACTGGAAAGTGCAATTTTTCTGGAAAGTAAACAGCATGTTAGCCGGTTGGAAATAATCTTCTGTTTATTGGTTGCTGTTATTCTAGGAGTGATGGAACCCTGTGACAGCACTTGTCAAGTGAGGGATGAGAACAAGTTTGGAAATCCCTCTGAGACACCGCTCTGACAAGAGGGCCTTACTATTTTTTGATAGAAATGTTCTCTAGAAAAAGTTAAATTGAAATGGGGAAAAACTTTCCCAGCATCACCCATTCCTGGAAATCCTGCAGCGAAAGTGATACAGAGTCAAAAGCAGTCTGGTAGAATGCCCGAATTGGAGGGGTCCTCGGCAGTCATGGAATCCTTAGTTTATCCCTGGGGAAACTGAGGCCCAGACACATGCCTTGGACTCTTCTCACAAGTAAGAGGAATGCCAACTTTGTAAAACGACTAAATGGGTTCATGGTGTAACACCCAGGAATGTGCCTGACACAGGCTGGCCATTAAATAAAGTTTTTACTATCATAGTAAGTAAAGCTAATTGAAAAGCAAGTTACACTGAACAGCATGTCTGTTTGTTTATACATCTGTCTCCCCTTCAGAGTGTGAGTTCCTCAAAGGCAGACACTGCCTGATTTATCTGTGTGTTCTGGGGCTGAGAACTCAGTAGGATTCATTAATTAATTCAGTCACTCAACTGACAAGCATTTATTAAGCTCATGAATGAAATGAATAATATTTGGGTTAGAACGACGGCTTGCTGTCTGGGGGGAGCGTAGAAAGACTCACACACTTCCCGTCTTACCTACGAATGGTGGATCACAAACTCGGGTGCGGCAGGCTGTCAGAGAGATTATGTTGGAGCTCTTCATTTACAGACGAGGAGATGGAGACAGCCAACCAGAAGGGCCCATTTAATTCTAGTATTTAATCAAGAACTTTGGAGTTATGAATGGATAGATGAAAACTGAAAGTCGGAGTCTACTCCATGTCAGCAAGTTTGAGGTTTTTTTTGTGTTGTTTGGTAGGAACCCAAGTCCACATCTGTAAAGGTTGGCCCTGACAGTGATGTGCCACATAAGCAATACTTAAGCAGGGCAGCACCACGATTTCCACGTGGCAAGAAACCAGGCCCTTGAGACAAATTTTAAGACAAATCAGTGGAAGCACATTATTTGAGTACTGTCAGTTCCAAGCTATAGTTTGTCTCTTGGAAAATTAAACACGTCTTGGTATGAATTCAGATTCAGTTCACTTGGTTCTTTCAGAAGGCAGGTAAAAGGCATAATTTCAGTGGGGTAGCTGTGAGTCGGAAGCAACTCCACGGTGACGGGGTTAGTAGCAATGGGTAACAGGTGTCATTCAAGCAACTACAAAGAACAAACTCGAAGAGCCGATGTAATCATAAATAAGCCTGGTTTTTAAAAATGAGCCACCTCAGTGAATGTGTTCCTGTGATCTGAGAGACCCTCAGATGGATCCAGAAGGCCCTTTGGAGCTAACATGGAGTTTCCCAGATGAACAAGAGGAGCTGGATTTGGCCTCAAGAAGGCTGCAGAACGTTGGTGACAGACGTGTAGGAGGAAGACCCAGGAGGTTCTTTGTGCCAGCTGTCACCGCTTTGTGCTGCTCCAAAGCTGGAAGCTATGCCACCAGTATTTGACATACCAGCAGGGTTACTCCTGGGGGGTCAGCTTTCAGTGGAGCTGCCAGACTAAGAGAGGTTAGGAAGAAAAGCCTGGTGATCTTCTCTCAAAAATCAGCCAGTGGAAGCCTTATGGAACGCAACAGAACATTGTCTGACTTGCTCGCTCTGGACATATTATAGGCAGAGCTCAGTCCCTGGAGGAAGATACAATGGGTGAAGCTGAGGGCCAGCAAGGGCATAGGAGACCCTTGGTGAGACGGGCATAGTGGCCTCAAGGAGGAACTCCGCCACGCTGGTGATCATGAGGGCAATGCAGGACTCAGAAGTTTCCTTCAGCTACAGCAAGGTCGCCAGAAGTTGGAGCCCACTTAATAGCAGCTCTATCAACCCATTGATTGTTTTATTTCATTTTTTTTTTATTTTGTGTATGTGCCGAACGGCCATTTCATTGAGCCACAATGCCCTAAGTGTGGAAGCATTTCCGCACAAGGCCTTCCCTGGAAGGTGTGCACACTCTCCTCCAGACCTGTATGCCTCACTATGGTACAGGGAAAGCCTGGCGTGGAGGTATGTCCTGGGCTGAAAACGGCTCTGAGGCCTCTCAGCACCAAGAGGAAGGAGCCTTGGTGGTACCACGGTTGAGCGCTCAGCTGTTAAGCAAAAGGCCGTCTGTTCAAACCTACAAGGCAGCAGTCTGCTTCCGCATAGATCACGGCCTTGGAAAAGCCATGGCAGCAGCACCGCTAGTTGGGGTCACCCAGGGTAATAACTCATGGCTACACTCCTCTTCCCCCCATGGGCAAGGCAGCCAGCTAACTACCCCACTGGTGGGCTCGCTGGTCAGCCCTGGGCACAGGGCTGGGATACCTGCTGCTGCCCCTCTCCCTAGTCTTCGTGGATAATCGCAGATCCTTCCCTTTCTGATTGGCCGTGGTGGTGACCCGCGTCTCATCCCAACAAAGGGTTTAAGAGTCCTTGCCTCTGCATTGTGATGGGCGTGTATGTGTGTGTGAGAATTACTGCACCAGGTGACACTAATCCTAAGATGTAACTGCCTTAGTGTTCCCTCACTTGTAGCACCAGTCTGGCCGCTGCCACTGCCACTGTGGACCCTGGAGTCAGTTTGGCATCCGCCCTCTGACAGGGTCAGGGAGTGCAATCTATGTCCCCTACAGCTCCTGTAGTGAGCCACTGCCCTGTAGGACAGCTCTTCCCTGTCCTACAGAGTTGCTCGCTAGGGGTCAGAATCAGCTGGAGGACCATGCGTGGTTGTAGCTTCAAGACAGCTGTTGACTTCCCACATGAAGAAGTAAAAAATAACAAAGGTTTCACAATAGCAAAAAGATGGAATCAACCCAGATGCCCAACAACAGAGGAATGGATAGGTAAACTATGGTACATATACTCAATGGAACACTATCTAATGATAAAGAACAGCGATGATAGCAGGAAACATCTCTTAACCTGGTTTCAACCGAAGGACATTATGTTGAGTGAAAGTAGTCAGCGACAGAATGACAATTATATGAGACCCCTACGATAAGAACTTAAAAGCAGACTCATGCATGACAGAAAAGACTCTTCGGTGGCTGCAAGGGTGGGGAGGGCAGGAGGGCGAAGGGGGAGGGTTTAGATTAGACAGTTGTTAGAAATTTGGTTGGGTGTAATCGGTGACAGCACACATTAGTCAGAAGACCAGTATTAACTGGACTTCAACACAACTTGTGTACTCCTCCTGTCTTAACCCAATACTGCAAGGACAGAGTAGCTGGGGCAAGGGCGGGGGGGAGAGAGCCAGGGACCGTGCTCTCAGGGGAAATTGAGGCTAATTGGCACAACTAGTGTTTTGCTAATGAGGACTCTCCACACCCTACATTGGTGAGTGGCTTCTGGGGTCTTAAAAGCTGTCAAGCTGTCATCTGAGGGTACAGCAAATGGTCCCAACTTAGCAGGAACGGATGGTCACCAAGGTCCATAATGACATGGGGGAAAGAAAACTCAGAAGACAAAGACACCCATGTGAGTGGGTGTCTACGTCGACTTGTGACGGGAAGAACCAGATGGTGCCTGGCTACCACCAGTGATAGCCACAATGGAGCTCACAAAGTTGAGTCTCACTGTCAACACAAAAATAAATAGGGGTGCACCCTTAGATCTCCACTAAACGACCATAATTGATGGTCCAGGGGCTTTGGGGTTCTCCTGGGAGCATGGCCCCTGGCCTTGATGCTGTCCCTGTCCATAAATCATAATGAAGGTCAACTTTTCAGACAACAATGGATTGGACTTGGGGACACAGAGTGACCATATTTTGTGGGCACTTTATGGTTCTAGGAATTTATAGGATGTCATCCTGCTCACCCCATATGGGAGGAAGGGGAGTGGGTGGAGAGAAGATAGAAGACTGTTGGGAGGATAAGACATGTATGAAGCAGAAAGGAAGAGTGTGCTGTCACCATACAGGGAGCACAGTGGAAGCTGCATATAGGTGAGCATGCAAATTTATATGGGAATATACATTTTCATTCAATCATATTTTAAAAAAAAGAGAGAGAGAAGAAGAAAAAAAAATAACAAATGTTCTAGACCAGCCAGAAACTGAGCTGCCAACAACGTCAGGTTTTCCTCCGACCACCCCGGCTTTTCTTAGCGCATCTGTGCAGACAGCCACGGGGAGGGGTCGGGGCAGTCCACAGTGGGCGTGGGAGTAGGGGGTCGCCTCCGGCCCCAGTCCGCACGCTGCTCTCCAGGAACACGTGTCAGGAAAAGGGCTTGATCAGAGCGTCAGCTTGTGGGACACGTAAGAGCACTAAGTGGTTCTGTCTGTCATCTCCTCCGCTCCAGCTGGAATTCGGCCACAATCTGATAGGAACACTTTGTCCACTTTGAAGAGAATTTGCCACTGTCAGTGAGGCCATTTTTCATCCTTAGGCTATCTCCAGTGGCTTTCAAGAACAGCTCTCCCCCAGGATGGCGTGCGTGTAGCTGTGTGCCTGTGTGAGTGTGTAACGGGGGTGGGGGTAGAAGGTGGAGGTGGAGGAACCGAAGGTCACTCTGCGCATGGCATGTTGAGTTAAGGCTTTCGGTTAGCATTTGCGTTTAGAATCGAAGTCCCTAGTGGAAAGGCGAAGGAAGAACACTCTAAGTCGGTAAAAAGCCTGGTCTCCCGAGGACTAGCTGTCTGGGGCACGCTGGCCCCGCCGCATCCCCACATCTGTCCCCATCACAGCCAGAAAACGCCAGAGGGGCCACATGACAGATGAGGGGGTATACTGGGATTCAGACGCAAAGGCAATGACCCAAACCCCTGCTGCAGACTGGCCTCATGTCATCGTGAAGAGTACTGACCAAAACCAAACCCAGTGCTGTCGAGTTGATTCCAACTCATAGCGACCCAAGGACAGAGTAGAACTGCTCCATAGAGTTTCCAAGGAACGCCTGGCAAATTCAAACTGCTGAACTTTTGGTTAGCAGCCGTAGCATTTAACCACTAGGCAACCAGAGTTTGTACAGTAGTGACCGGGCTTCATAAACAGCTTGGGAGGAAGAGTGCGGGAGTTCAAATCCTAACACCACAGCTTTGTAGCTTAGAGCCTTTGGACTTGTTACTTAACCTCATTAGGTCTCAGTTTCCTTGGTTGTAAAAATGAGTCCAGTAACAGTAGCTACCTCAAAGAGGATTATAATAGTGAGGCTTGGAAGGATCTGACCCATCCAAGGTGTTCAATTAATGATAGTTATTAGTATTAGCATATGCATCAAAAATACAATCCATATTATTGATTTAAACAGGTATGAATAGAAGTGGGGGGTACACAACATAGCAATGAAGAAAAACAAGATCTTTGGAGCATCTGTGGTCTCAGGAGTCACAAGTTTATGCTCATCTACTAACATAAAGGTTGGTGGTTTGAATTCAACCAGAGGAACTGAGAAGAAAGGTCTGGCAATCTGTATCCATAAAGTTACAGCCAAGAAAACCCTATGAAGCAGTCCAGTTGGCCTCGACAGCAACAGGTGTTTTTTGTTTGGTTTTGCGTCACACTGCAGACTAGGTGCTTTATATACATGGCCTTACACTTTACATATATGATATTATTTGTTCCTTGTAACTTGCCTGTGAGGTAGTTAATATTATAACTCTTTTTCAGATGATGAAAATGAAACTCAGAGCAGTTAAGTGACTTACTTCAGGTTGCACAGCTAATAAGTAGTGTAGCTGCACTTTGATCCCAGCACTGCCTTAGAGCTCATTTCTAGTCACATGATAATCGCCTCTCTCAAGTAATAACCTTTTTTAGAAATAAATTTCAAAAGTGACTACCCCCAAATTGCATTATCTTTTAAAGAAATCACTTTGAAAGGTGCCAAGTTGTCCCATCAATACAGCCATTGTTCCAACTCTCTGGCCCCCAGAAGCACCCCCCAAGCCTCATGAGAAAACCACTCTCATTCCACTGTCTCATCCTTGTCTTTTAACCTTAAATAGTATTTCTTAACTTCATTATGTACCTTGTTCCCCAGACTTTGATCCAAATGGATTTTGGCTGTTGTTAAAAAAAAAATCAAACCTACCTTTAATGGATAAATATTTGCCCTATCAGGATTCTCTAAAGAATGCACTTTAGTGTCCAAAAAGACGATCCAGAGTATTTTTAACAGCATCTTTGGAATAAGTGATTTGCTTTTCAAGGAACCTGCTTTGAAGGAGAGACTCATGTGGGATGCATAAGCTCTGGTATGTTTATTTAAAACATAGCTTAAATTTCCTTATATAAATTCGCAAGTAACTTGCCTGGAAGTCCCAGTCAACTCTGTTGAGACAGGGGAAATTGATCAGGCCAGCCAGTACTTTTGAATTGTTCCTTGCCTGGACTTTTAAATTCTTACTTAGTGGATTAGAAAAGAGACAGAAGGCCTCACTGAGGAAACAGACTCCCACCTAAACAGAGACACTCTCTCACACACACACCTCTTCCACTATTCCTCCTGGGCTACAGTGCTGAGCCCTAACCCAGAAATGGCAATTGGAGAGAGAAGATGTGCTGGGATCGTAGAGACGGATGGGAGTGCTGTTACAATGCTTTTGATAGGAAGTCAGCAATTCCTGCATTCTTGGAACTACCCTGTCAGTTAACCTTGATGCCCCCCGATTGTTAGAAACTTGGTGTTGCTTATGACCCCAGACAGTGCCATAAGCCAACGTTAACTCCAAAAATTGTTGATTTTTCTTATGGCCAGCCATTTGATAATCAGTTTAATGTCAGACACAGAGAACCCTTTCTTCCATAACCTTTCTCATTTTCCAACCCTTGATGAGTCAGGTTGGCTAACCCAGTCCAAAGACATTTTAACGGTCTTGAGTCATTATACTGGGCCCTACTTAAATCGCTCCCTGCAAACTTACAGGATAGCACCTTCTACTTTTTGAGGTAGCATAACTTTGGCTTCTTTAAGCTGTCACTTTTAGTTTTGCTTACATTACTGCCCAGTTTGTCCCCAAAGCCTCATCTTTCAGAGCGCTGTGCTTCCCAGATGTTCACAACCCTGAATACCCCAAATGTACAAAATGTATACACACTGTTATTGTCCAAGCAAGTCACTCTTCACTTACTTTGGTCTGGTTCCATTAGTCTTAACAGTTAACTAGGAAAGCTTTGACTAGTTTGGTAGGCAAAATAATGATCCCTCAAAGATATCCATATCCTAATTCCAGGAAACTGTGAATATGTTAGGTTACATGACAAACGGTAACTAAGGTTGCCTATGGAATTAGGGCACTCCTAACCAACTGACTTTAAAATAGGGAGAGTGAATGACCCCAGTGTAGTCTCAAGGATCCTGAAAAGTAGAAGAGGGAGGCAGAAGAGGTCAGGGTGTTCCAACATGAGAAATGGATCTGCTACCGCTGGCTTTGAAGCTGGAGAAGGGGGCCGTGAGTCGAAGCATGAGAGCAGGAAACGGCGAGGAAAACATATTCTCCCCTCAAGCCTCCAGAAAGGAACATGGCCTTACTGACACCTTGATTTTCGCCCAGTAGGGCTCATTTCAGACCGATGAACTACAGCACTGTAAAAGAATAAATTTGTAGTGTGTTGCCCTTACGTGTGTGGTAATTTGCTCCAGCAGCGGTAGGAACCTAACGCAGTTAGCTAGGACCTAAACAACAAGAACACAGGCTTCACCAACACTGGTTTTCACGTTGTCACTTTTGAGAAAAACATCTGAATCTCAGGAAAAGCTTAAATCAACAACATACTTTTAAGCACGATCTTAGGTTGGATTCTCTTAAAATAGCCCCTGAAGGGAAGAGTTGGAGGCTGAAGGTTTATTGGTAAGAAGTGAGGATGGCAGGACCCAGCAGAGGGAGAGGCTGGTGTATTGTGCAGCTGCAACTGAGACCGGAGCTGATCTTTCAGGCAACTCTGGAGATGGATAGATCTTCAGAATTGTCCCAAACTGAGGCAAGGGGCTGATCCTTTATATCTACACTGCTCAGCCTGGGAGACAGCCTAACCCTGGCTGGTGTGGATCACCCATTAAGCAAGGTAATCTATGTGAAATTATGCACCACAAATTAGTGAAGAAACATAATTGCACTGGAACCTACCTTGCTTACTGGTTAATCTGTTGTTAGGTAAGCTGGTCCGCTGAGGCTGAGGGCAATGTCCGGAGAAGGACACTGCCGAGGTACCTCAGCCATCTCAGCTAGGGAGACAGGAGGAATCTCGGTGGTGCAACGACTGAGCATTCAGTTGCTAACCAGGTCAGCGATTGGAACCTACTAGCCACTCCTCTAGAGAAAGGTGTAGCAATCTGCTTCTGTAAAGATTTACAGCCTTGGAAATGCCATGGGGCAGTTCTACTAGGTCCTATAGGGTCTCCATGAGTCAGAGTCAACTCAAAGACAGGGGGGTTGGTTTGGGCCTGGAAGGAGCCCTGCTGGTGCGCTGGCTGAGCATTTGACTACTAAACAGAAGTCAGCCAGTTCAATCCCACCCAGAGGCCCTACAGGAGAAAGACCTGGCAATCTGCTACCATAAGGATTACAGCTAAGAAAACCCTATGGGACAGTTCCACTCTGTCACATGGCGTTGCTATGAGTCACAGTTGACTCCGGCACCAACCAACAAGGAGATAGGTGAGTCAGCTCTGAGAAGGGGATCTGGGCAGAGTACTATACTGTTCATTACAAGTAAATAATATTTATAGGCTATGTCCTGAGAGCAATGTATATTCCACCTTGTCTTAAAAAAAAAAAAAAAAGACTATTATTTGTTTAGTGCTTCCTGTATACCAGATGCAACCCTAGGCAGAACAGTCAGCACTGGGCTATTAAACCCAAAGGTTGGCAGTTCAAACCCACTCAGTGATGCCTTGGAAAAAAAGCCTGATGGTCTGCTTCTGAGAGGTCACAGGCCTGAAAATTCTACATGTAGTTCTCCTTGGAAAAACCAGGGGCCACCATGAGTCGGAATCAACTTGACAACAAGTAGTTTGGGTTTTTTTTAGCTTATGTACCAGCTATTATGCTAAGTACTGTGTACTCATTATCTCTAATCCTAGCAAAGCAACTATTCCACTGCATGTCACAGATGAGAACACTAAGACTCAGAAGCTCAGACTGGTGAAGCAACTTGTCCTAGGCCACCCTGAGCTGAATTTTGACATCAAAGTCGGCCTATTTAATCCTCTCTTCACCACAGAGCACATGGAGCACGTCCTCAGGATGCTTCAAAGACAATTAATGTCTGCAGATATCAACAAGACACTGCAAGATTCTCAATCCTCAAAGAAAGATAAGACTATACTCAGCCAGCTCTGCTTCCCAAACAGGAAAGGGACCAAGACCAATTGATAAGACTTGAAACAGGGTTGAAATGAAAAAGAACTTGTGGTGACCCACAAGTAGTTGAGGAGATCAAAGTTTGTGCAACACACTCTAAATCAAGGTCAGTTAACATTCTTATGCCACACTGTACGTGGTGGATTGGGTCATTATTCTCTTTCCAAATGGAAGCTCTTGGGGGATAATCACTAAGGCTCTCCTTGCATGGCCCCAGAGTACTGCGTCATACACAGGACAGCACATAATAAATACCTTTTGATGATTTTCTTCCCCCACATTCGTGCCCCAAGCCCCATCCAACGGCCTATAAGGAAGTATCAGTCACTGTAGCCTTTTCCCTACGGGTCAGGTAGAGAAAATATGGTGCTCTGGAAAACGCTATAAAAGCTCTCTTCTTTAATAAGTAACCTGGTGTCCCGTGATGGATGCTATAAAATCACGGGCTGGCTGGTGTGTTCATAGCCGTGTGGGCCCCATTAACAGCGTCTGGCTCTGTGGTAACATACTTCATATCCTGGAAAGGAGAAGGTGGTCACCCAAGTGCAAAAGCGAAAGCATTTATTATAAATAACTCTAGGTGACCCCGGAGTAAACACAGCTGTGCCCTCCTGGTGTCATGTCCGTGGAGCTCCCTCTGTAGATTAAAGAAATCCATGCTTTATGGGGCCATCACTTATTCTGTGTATACACACAGGCTGGTTTTCTATCAAACCACAGCTCACTGCATATAAGGTTTCAGGCCCGGGAACTGTGTGAAATGGAGATGTTTCACTGAAATGTTTATTCTCCCATCTTGTAGTACAGTAAAACCTGTAAGAGCTGGAGACTGTAAAGGCAGAAACCTGTCAGAGAAGGAAAACGCAAGTATTTTCCTCTGCTGTTGTGATTACCTGGTGTCAAGTCGGTTCTGACTCACAGTGAACCTGCGTACAACAGAATGAGACACTTTGTCGCACTGGAACCTCTGGCTGCAGCTGCTGTGTCAACCCATCTTTTTGAGGTCTTCCTTTTTTTCCTTCACTGACCCTTTACTTTACCAAGCATGCTGTGTCCTTCTCTAGGGGCTGATCCCTCCCGATAACACATCCAAAGCATGTGAGGCAGTCTCACCATCCTTCCTTAGCACATTCTGGCTGCACCTTCTTCTAAAACAGATTTGTTCGTTCTTCTGGCAGCCCATGGTCTGTTCCGTATTCTGCACCAGCACCATGATGCCAAGGGACCTGCTCTTCTTTGGTCCTCCGTAGTCACTGTTCAGCATTCTCATACATGTGAGGCAACTAAAACTAGTGCACCTTAGTCCACAAAGTGCTATCTTGGCTTTCAACACTTGAAAAAATCTTTTGCAGGGAGTCAAGATGGCAGACTAAGCACCAATCTCCATATGTCCCTCTGGAAACCAAGACCTGAACTGACAATCAAACAGAGCCTTCTGATCACCTAATCAGCCTCCGGACACGGCACAGGGCTGTTGATTGGGACTTCATACCACTCAGCGAAAAACCTCCTCTCTTTCGCTGACTCCCGCTCTCACGGACAGAAGGTAAACGCACCATTTTGACTTTTTTTTTTCCTCTGTCTCGGCTGCCGGGCGGAGCTGGGTCTTTCCTGGCGGCTGGACTCAGATGCCCCGCTGGGGGGATAGGCAGGCGAAATTCCCATATTCTGAGAGCCAGGCTGGGGACTCTGTTATTCTACCTACTTTGAGCCTTTCATTTCGTATCTGCATCAGCGGGGTTTGTACGGATTTCCGCAGCCAATGTGCAGGACGCCATGTTGGTACCGAGATTTTAGCGGGACCTAATTCTTATACTGGGAGCCAGCGCCTGCAAACAGGACATCACTTCTCCGACAGAAAAGCAGTAATTTTCCCAGTGCCACCTACGCTGCAGGCCCTGCAACAGAAGCAGAGGAATCACTACCTCTCGGCACCTTTGGCCCCTCTCTCTGCTGCCTGTGTGGAGGACGCCATCTTGGATACGGTGGCCGCAGCTGGACCGAATTCTTAGCTTGGGAGCCAGAGCCTGCCCACAAGAGAGCACTTTTCTATCACAAAAGCGGTACTTGACACAGTGCCACCTAAGGCTAGGCCCTGTCAGCCGAAGCCAACAGGGCAGTAGCATTGCTGTATTCTGAACTAGTTTGTTATCATCTGGGGTTGGATACAGTGGTACTTTGTCAGCTGAGAAGAGGGACCTCTACACCTGAAAACCTAACTGACTTGTGAAGTGCTCAGATACCTTTTGCTTTACATTTTAAGACAGCCTAGATAAACATTTGCAGTTCATCCTTACAGTACCTCTTCCAGCCTCCACATACTCACATGGGACCCAAAAAGCAACAGACAATTGTGGCATACAAGAAATCACCCATGGCTTCAGGAGGCTCCCAAACAAAGAAACCAAGGAGTTTTCCAGATGAAGAAACTTTTATGAAAGCATGAGAAAGTGAATACACAATGATTATATACAGAGCCCTTCTAGACCTTATACAAAATGCAGCAAAACAGAAGGAAAAATTAAGCAAGCTGTTCAATCTGATGGAACACCAGTACTCTGAAATCCAACAGATCAAGAACAAAATCAAAGACATAGAAACTTCCATGCAAAGCCAAGAAAACAGAATGGAACAAATGGAAAAAAGAATTTCTGACTTGGAAGACAGAGCTACTGAGGCCAGCATCTATGAGCAGAAATCAGAAAAAAGAAACAAGAAAAATGAAGAAACATTAAGAAGCATGTGGGACTCTATTAAGAGGAACAACCTTCGATTAATTGGAGTCCCTGAACAGGGTGAGACATCTGAGAACACAGAGAGTATCGTTGCTGAGCTGCTGAAAGAAAACTTCCCAGAAATCATGAAGGAAGGGAATATAGACATCTCAGGTGCATACCGTACGCCGCCCAATACAGATTTCAAAAGAAAGACTCCAAGACATATTATAATCAAGCTTAACAAAATGAAACATAAGCAGCAACTCTTAAAGGCAGCAAGACTCCAAGCAAAGCTAACATTCAGAGGGAAACACTGTAGGCTCTCGTCAGATTTCTCAGCAGAAACCATGCTGGCACAGAGACAGTGGCATGACACATTCAAAGCCTTGAAGGAGAAGAACTTCCAACCAAGAATTATATATCCGGCAAAACTATCTTTCAAATATGAAAATAAATGAAGACATTCCCAGATAAACAGAAACTCAGAGACCTTGTAAAAACCAAACCCAAACTATAAGAAATACTGAAAGAAGTTCTTGGCTCTGGCTTAGAAGAACGAAACCACTAACTTTATATTTTACAACGACACACTACTGAATATGCTACTCTTTTAGGGAAAGCTCCAAACTCAATCACAGCTTTGATACAGAAAGAAGCAATCCAGTGATCATCATGAAAACTATGGTGTCATCATAATAAAAAGAGGGATGCACTACAGTTGTTACAGTCCTTCCAGATGGAGAGAAAGATGACAAGACTGGTAGTAATTAAAATTGGGTTTATATATAGTTCATTAAGGGGGATCATAGGGGCAGCTGTAAAGCACAACAAAGATGTATCATACCATTTCAAGAAATGGAACACACGAGTCTCAACAACCACAAAACCAGCTCTGAAAAAGGTGAAAAATCAACTCACAAAAAAGAATGTACCAGAACAGACTAATAAGAACAACAGAGAAAACATCAACATAAAAATAAACATATCACAATGGCAGCAGTGAACACATAACTATCAATAATTACATTGAATGTGAATGGACTGAGTGCTCCAGTAAAGAGACATGGAGTGACATCTTGGATTAAAAGACATGACCCATCCATATGTTGTCTACAAGAAACTCACTTGAGACCTAAAGATAGGAACAAACTGAAAATTAAAGGATGGAAGAATATATATCAAGCTCACAATGAACAAAGAAGAGCAGGGGTGGCAATTCTAATCTCAGACAAAATCAATTTTAATGTCAAATCCCCCACTGTGGATAAAGATGGACACTATTTATTGCTGAAAGTTTCAGTACACAAGCAAGACTTCACTATATTAAACATTTATGCACCTAATATCAGAGCACCTAAATACATTGAAAAAACACTGACTATGCTCAAAAGAGAGTTAGATGACTCCACAATAATAGTGGGAGACTTTAACACTCCACTCTCATTACTAGACAGATCATCTAGAAAAAAGCTCAGTAAAGATACAGAAGACCTCATTGACATAATTAACCAACTAAACCTCATTGATATATACAGAACTTTCCACCCATCAGCAGACAACTACACCTTCTTCTCCAGTGCACATGGAACATTCTCCAGAATTGACCATGTGATAGGCCATAATGCAATGCTCAACAAAATCCATACTATTGAATTACTGCAAAGCATCTTCTCAGATCATAAAGCCATAAAAGTTGAAATCAATAGCAGAAAAAACATAGATAGAAAGTGGAAATCCTGGAAACTGAACATCTTGCTCAAAAAAACATGGGTTATAGAGGAAATCAAGGATGAAATAAAGAAATTCATGGCTTCCAGTGAGAACGAAAACACTTCCTACCAGAACCTATGGGATACAGCCAAAGCAGTGCTCAGAGGTCTGTTTATCTCCATAAATGCACACATCTGGAAGGAAGAAAGAAACCAAATCAAGGAATTAACTCTACACCTTGAACAAGTAGAAAGAGAACAACAGAGGAACCCCTCGGGCACCAGAAGAAAGGAGATCATAAAGATTAGAGCAGAGCTAAATGAATTAGAGAATAGAAAAACAATTGAAAAGACTGAAAAGACCAAAAGTTGGTTTTTTGAAAAGATCAACAAAATTGACAAACCACTGGCTAACCTTACTAAAGAAAAGCAGGAAAGGAAACAAATAACCCAAATTATAAATGAGAGGGGAGTTGTCACCACAGATGAAACAGAAATCAAAAATACCATAACAGAATATTATGAAAAACTGTACTGTAACAAATTTGAAAACCTAGGGGAAATGGACCAATTCCTTGACTCATACCACCTACCCAAATTATCACAACGTGAAGCAGAACAACTTAATAAACCCATCACAAAGGAAGAGATTGAAAATGTCTTCAAAACACTGCCAACCAAAAAAATTCCGGGCCCAGATGGCTTCACTGCTGAATTCTACCAAGCATTTAGAGAAGAGTTATCTCCAATACTACTGATACTATTTCACAGTATAGAAAGAGATGGAGTACTCCCAAACTCATTCTAGGAAGCCAGCATAACCCTGATACCAAAGCCATGGAAAGACCCAACAAAGAAGGAGAACTGTAGACCTATATCACTCATGAATCTAGATGCAAAAATCTTCAACAAAATTCTTGCCAATAGAATACAACAACATATCAAGAAAATAATCCATCATGACCAAGTGGGATTCATACCAGGGATGCAAGGCTGGTTCAACATCAGAAAAACAATCAATGTGATTAACCACATAAATGACACAAAAGACAAGAATCACCTGATTTTGTCCATTGATGCAGAAAAGTCATTTGATAAAGTTCAACACCCATTCATGCTAAAAACTCTTAGCAAAATGGGCATAGACGGCAAATTCCTGAACACAATAAGGGCCATTTATACAAAGCCAATTGCCCACATCATCCTGAATGAAGAGAGACTGAAAGACTTTCCCTTGAGATCAGGAACTAGACAAGGATGCCCACTCTCACCTCTCCTATTCAACATTATGCTAGAAGTTCTAGCCAGAGCAATTAGACAAGACCAAGAAATAAAGGGCATCTGCACTGGCAAAGAGGGAGTTAAAATCTCCCTGTTTGCAGATGATATGATTGTATATGCAGAGAACCCCAAGGAATCTATAAGTAAGCTATTCAAACTGATAGAAGAGTTCAGCAAGGTCTCAGGATACAAGATAAACATAAGTAAATCAGTAGGATTCCTTTACACCAACCACAAGACTGTTAAGGAGGAAATTATCAAATCAATACCATTTACGATAGCCCCTAAGGAGATAAAGTACCTAGGAATTAATCTAACCAGAGAAACAGCAGACTTTTACAAAGAGAACTATAAGCCCTTACTACAAGAAACTAAGAGAGACTTAGATAAATGGAAAAACCTACCCTGCTCATGGATAGGAAGACTTAACATTGTGAAAATGTCTATTTTACCCAAAGCAATTTATTTATATAATGCAATCCCAATACAAGTTCCAGCATCATTTTTTAATGAGATGGAGAAACAAATCAATAATTTTGTTTGGGAAGGGGAGAAGCCCCAGATAAGTAAGGTACTGCTAAAGAAGAAGAACACACCCGACCTTAGAACAATACTACACTGCCACAGTGGTCAAAACAGCCTGGTACTGGTAAAAGAACAGACAGATGGATCAATGGAACAGAACTGAGACCCCAGAGATGACACCATCTGCCTATGAACAGTTGATATTTGACAAAGGCCCTAAGACATTAAACTGGAGTAAAAACAGTCTCTTCAACAACTGGTCCTGGCAAAATTGGTTATCCATCTGCAGTACACTGAATCAAGATCCATATCTTACACCTTACACAAAAACCAACTCCAACTGGATAAAAGACTTAAATATCAAACCTGAAACGATAAAGCTCATACAAGAAAAGGTAGGAACAAAAATGGAAGTTTTAATACACAGTGAGGACAGACTCGAAAATCTGTCAAGGAAATCACAATCAACAGAAGAGAAAATAGATAAATGGGAACTATTAAGAATCAAACACTTTTGCTCAACCAAAGACTTTATTAATAGAATTAAAAGAACACCCACAGAATGGGAAAAAATATTTGGCAATTCTATGTCAGACCGACACCTGAACTCCATAATCTAGAACATACTACAAAGTATCAGTAAGAAGATAAACCATCCAATTAAATGATGGGAAAAGGAGATGGACAGACATTTCACTGAAGAGGAGATCCAGGCAGCCAAAAAACACATGCGGACATGTTCACAATCTTTAGTTATTAAAAAAATTCAAATCAAGATGACAATGAGATACCATCTCACCCCAGCAAGATTGGCCATGATCCAGAAAACACAAAACAACAGTTGCTGGAGAGGCTGTGGAGAAAGTGGAACCCTCCTACACTGTTGGTGGCGTTGCAAAATGGTCCAGCCTCTTTGGAAAGCAATCTGGTGCTTCCTTAAAAAAGAGGATATCGATATACCATTTGACCCAGTAATTCCACTACTTGGAATATATCCTACAGAATCAAGGCCTTTCACACCAACGGACACATGCACCAGAATATTTATCGCAGCACAGTCCACAATAGCAAAACGATGGAATCAACCCAGATGCCCAACAACAGAGGAATGGATAGGTAAACTATGGTATATATACTCAATGGAGCACTACGCAATGATAAAGAATAACGATGATTCCAGGAAACATCTCCTAACCTGGTTTCAACTGGAAGACATTATGTTGAGTGAAAGTAGTCAGCGACAAAAGGATAAATACTGTATGAAATCTCTATGATAAGATTTCAGAAACAGACTTGTGTATAGGAGAAAAGACTTTTTGACAGCTGCAAGGGAGGGGAGGGAGGGAGGGTGAGGGTGGAGGGTTTAGTTTAGATAGTTGCCAGAAATTTGGTTGGGAGAAAGTGGTGATAGCACACATTAGAAACAAGAACAACATTAAGTGGACTTCAGCATAACTTGAGTACTCCTTCCATCTTAACCCAATATTGCAAGGATAGAGTAGCTGGGGCAGGGAGCAGGGGACCATACTCTTAGGCGAAATCAAGGCCAATTGGCACAACTAGCATTTTGCTAAGAGAGCTCTCTGCACCCCACACTGGTGAGTGGCGTCTGGGGTCTTAAAAGCTGCCAAGCTGCCATCCGAGGACACAGCAAATGGTCCCAACTTAGCAGGAACAGATGCTCACCAAGGACCAAAATGATATGCAGTAAAGACAACCTAGAAGACAGAGAGACCTGCAACAGTGGGTATCTTCATCAACTTGGGACCGGAAGAAACGGATGGTGCCTGGCCACCACCAGTGATAGCCACGATGGAGCTCACTAGGTTGAGTCTCACTGGCAACACAAGAATAAAAAGGGGTGCATCCTGAGATCTCCACTAAAAGACCTCAATTGATGGTCCAGCGGTTTCGGGTTTCCCCTGAGAGCATGGCCCCCGGCCCTGATGCTGCCGTTACCCATAAATTATAACGAAGGTCCACTCTTTGGAATGGATTGGACTTGGCAATGCAGAGTGACCATATATTGGTGGCACTTTATGGTTCTGTACATCTGTATAAGATATCATCCTGCTGACCTCTGGCTGGAGGAAGGAGAGTGGGAGGAGAGGAGCGGAAAGGAGGCTGTTGGGAGGATGAGACATGTATGGAGCAGAGAGGAATAGTGTGCTGTCACCCGACAGGGAGAGCAGTGGAAGCTGCATATAGGTGGGCATGTAAATTTATACGGGAATGTACATTTTCACTCAGTCATGTTAAATAAAAAAGAAAAAAGAAAAAAAAAATCTTTTGCAGCAGATTTGGCCAGTGTTACACTGATTTCTTGACTGCTGCTTCTATAGGCATTGATTGTGGGTCCAAGTAAAATGAAATCCTGGACAACTTGAATCTTGTCTGTTTATCATGATGTTGCTTATTGGTCCAGCTGTAAGGATTTTGTTTTCTTCCTGCTGAGGGCAACCCATGCTGAAAGCTGTAATCTTTGAATCATTACCTGTAAATCCTTCAAGTCCTCTTCATTTCCAGCAAGTAAGATTGTGTCTTCTGCATGTGTTGTTGTTGTTAAGTACTGCTGAGTTGGTTCCAACTCATAGTAATCCTGTGCACGACAGAAGGAAACACTGCCCAGTCTCGTGCCATGTCCATGATTATTTTTATGCATAAGCTCATTGTTGCAGCCGCTGTGTCAATCCATCTCATCTCGGGTCTTCCTCTTTCTCCCTTACCCTCCACTCTACCAAGCATGATGTCCTTCTCCAGGGACTGATCTTTCCTGACATGTCCAAAGTATGTAAGATGCAGTTTTCCCATCTTTGCTTCCAAGAAGAACTCTGGTTGTACTTCTTTCAGAGCAGATCTGTTAGTCCTTTTAGCCGTCCATGGTACATTCAACATTCTTCTCTAACACCACAATTCAAAGGCATCAGTTCTTCTGTCTTCTTTGTTCACTGACACGCATATGATGCTACAGCTTGGGTCTGGCACACTTGAGTCTTCAAGGTGACTTCTGCATGTTGCAGGTTGGTAATGAGCCTTCCTCCAGTCGTGATGCCAAATCCTTCTTCGTATCATCCAGCATCTCACTTATTTGCTCAGCATAGAGACTGAAGAAGAATGGTGAAAGGATACAACTCCAACTCGCACCTGTCCTGATTTTTCCAACCATGCAGTATTCCCTTATTGTGTTCCAACAGCAGCCTCTTGGTCTAAGTAGAGATTTCTCATGAGCATAATAAAGTGTTCTAGAATTCTCATTCTTTGAAATGTCATCCATAATTTATTATAACCCACACTGTCGAATGAATGTCTTTGTGTAGTCACTAAGCCATAGGTAAATATCCTTTCTGCTATCCTGTGTTTTGAGCTGATATCCATCTGATATCAGCAATGATAGCCCTCATTTCACATCCTCTTCTGAATCCAGTCTGAATTTCTGGCAGTTTCTTATTGATTCACTGCAACAACTGTGGGTTTCCCATACCCCAACCCCATTAACAGAGAACAATAGAAAAGGGGTAAGACTGCATCCTGTCAAAGGTAGAAAACTTGCCAGACCAGACCAGGGAAAACAAGGCAGTCCCACAAAGTTTCAGCTCTCCCGGGTTTTACTGTATTTTCAAAAGGGAATGAGTGGAATGGCAAATGATTTGTTCCACATGTATTTACCACAATTAAAAATAAAAGCAGGGATGGGGGCATGAGGCTGGGTTCCTATTTTTTCCTAAGTGATTTATACATTTGCAGCTCTGTGCCACACGCAGCTGACACTCCAGCTTCTTTCTGGCTCCTCCCAGGCTTTCCCTGACACCCCTCTCCTGCTTCTGTGGGGCAGTGGAGTGAGTAGGAGACTTCAAAGGAGGTTTAGGGCCTGGCTCTGCTCCGACATCCACTAGCTTGGGGATTGGGGCTATCCCTTTAACTCACTGACTCTTAGTTTTATCATCCCCCCAAAAACCAAATCCCACTGCCGTTGAGTCAATTCCAGCTCATAACAACCCTATAGGCAGAGTAGAATCGCCCCACAGAGTTTCCAAGGAGCACCTGGTGGATTCAAACTGCCAACATTTCAGTTAGCAGGTGTAGAGTTCTTAACCACTATGACACCAGGGTTTGCACAAAGGCCAAAGTGCCTTGAAAACACTGAAGATACCCTGCCTTTGACAGAAGTGCCAGGGGTACAAGGAAAGGAGATGTGAAGATGCAGGAGACTGCCCTCTGTGTTTGGGGAGAAGTGGTCCTAGTCTCAAGATGAAGGCGAAGGACAGCAGTTCTCAGCAGTCAGGTGCTGATGGAGGAAGAAATCCTGGCCCAGCTCTCTTTAACTAGCCCACATGTGAGTTGAGACAATAACTCCTGCACTAGATTTCACTTAGGCACCTGTGGACAGTACCAGAACAGAGGACCTGGCTGATGCCACGGCCTTTCAGTTGGACTGTCAAAGCTACTCAGTTTCAATGCTCCTTCTCATTATCTACCTAGAGCAATACAGTTAGTTCTATCAGATGCTAAATGGAAGGATGGAAGGTTGAGTCTACGCAGAGGTGCCTCTGGAAAAAGGCTTGGTGACCTAATTCGTAGAAATCTGCTGAGGAAAAACCCTGTGGGACACAGTTCTGTTCTGACACACATGAGGTCACCATAATTTGGCATTGACTGGAAGGCAGCTGGGCTTTTTCCCCCTCATCTTCAGGTGCTGGGCTGGACTTTGAGGCTTCTCCCATCAAGACTGTCATAAACCAATTCTTGTGACACACAGTGTGGAGAATGCTATTCTGAGTTCTTTGTTATTAGGGGCTCGGGGTGGGGGATTCTTAGGGGTGAGGGTAATGGGGAGAGACTGGGACACATTAGTTAAGCCTTGAATAATCAGGTCAGTGTTTAGTTGTGTTAATTACCCGAAGACTGTAGAACACTTTGTAGAATGTTATTCTGTTGTCACCGTTAGGGCACACACACAAACACAAAACCACCTATACCTTCCCATCACTATTTCCACTAAACAGGAACCTATTCCTTTTATTTAAAAATGTATCTCTACAATGTTTTATTTTGTAAACAGCTTTATTTACAGTCACTATGAGTTGAAATCAACTCAACAGCAATGAGTTTGGATTTTTGGAGTTTTACTAAGAGATCATTTACACGTGATAAAATTCACCCATTTAAAGTACCTAATTCAGTGGCTCGTTAGTGTATTCACAGCAGTATAGTCATTGCCCCAATCAGTTGTAGAGCATTCTATCACCAAGAAGAACCCTCAATGCACCACTTCCCAGCGTCCCCATCCTTTGCAGCAGCCGGCAGCCCATGGTCTCTTCTCTATAGAGTTGTCTTTTCTGAACTTTTTTGTCTCTATAGAGTTGTCTACTCTGATTCCTTATAAATGAAATCATATAAGACCACATGGTCCTGTGTGTGTGACTTCATTCACTTAGCATGCTTTGTGGGTAAGTTCATCCACTTTGCAGCACATATCAGAACTTCATTTCTTCTTATTGCTAAATAATATTCCTTTGTATGGCTATACCACTTTTCCTTTATTCATCCGTCAGTAATGGGCATCTTGATCTCGCTTTGTTGTGAATAACGCTGCCATGAACATTTGTGTGCATGCTTTTGTGCAGACGTATGCTTTCATTTCTCATGGGTAGCTATGAAAGAATAAAATTGCTAGATCATGTGGTAACTCTACGTTCAACTGTCTGAGAGCTGCCAGACTATTTTCCAAAGCAGTTGCACCATTTTACATTATAGCAGTGAATGAGGGAAGCCTATTCATTTGAAGACCAAATTCTCATTAACTCTGGTAGGAATTCCCCTTTGGAGAGAAGGACTGGCTGTTGGCTCTCAATCCCAAGAATAAGGCAATGGTTACAGGGCAGGTTTTGCTTTCAGCCCTACTTGGAACTTGTTTAGAGTATCTAGGCCACCCCATTTGTTTCAGCACGCTCAGCCTCTGGGACAATTGGAATGTAATGCTTATTTTCCTGTTTCATAGTAGTGTTTGGAGGAGGGAAATTCTTTGGGATCCTTGCAACGGAATATTCCAATTTTACGGGGTCTGTTATGGGTAGTTGCCACAACAAAATAAATAGCTGTAATACTTAAAATTATTGAATGTTAGACCTGGAAGGAACAAGTAACAGACCATCTAGTCCGGGCGTGGTAAATAAACTTCTCACAAGGAAGTCTGGTCAATTGTAGGTGCCTGGGATTATGGAACTCTGCCTGGGCTCAGGAAAAGGACTGTGATTGCTTAGCAATGCCTGCCACAGTACCAGAAGGGCACCGATGAAGGCACGTGTGCTGTTCACTTGCCATCCCCAATAGAAGCCATCTATTACAGCTGCAGAAACAGGTGAGAATTCATCTAAGGTCACACAGCTGGGTAATGACAGAGCCAAAACTAGAATGAGTTTAATGTTTTTCCCTCCTTACCATAGTCCCCCGAATTCTGAAAATCAGTGCCTCATAAAAGAACCTGTTTGGGGACAGGACTAGAATTACCAAGTCAGTAGGTCAGTTTCAGTTCTGCTATGTTCAGACAGTTCCATCAGTGCCTGTGGGAATTACTCCATCAGGATAACTAGTTAATGATTATAAATACTAACTAATAAAGAAAGGCCATTCCCACCACCTGAACCACCATATCTCCAGCACTCATGTGAAACTTCCTTTGAAGTCCACAAACTTGATGCATTTGTACACAAGGATGGTTGAGAGGGATGGGTTTGCACCAAATAAATGAAGTTAAGCCCTTCTCATTTCAAGACAATGCCTGTGTGTGTGTGTTTTCCACTAGAACAAAGAAAAAAGGAACTCCAGATTCAGCCCTTAGGTTAATCACACCTTAATTTTCCAGAGACAGTAGGGACTGGGGTCATTCTAGGAGAGAAAAATGATTTTTTTATAGGAGATAAATCAACATTGACTACTTTAAGATAATCATTTTTTTTTTCCCAAAACCCTCAATTGTATTTCACTGGGATGTAAAATAGGCCTCAATTTCTCCTTTTCTACTTTATGTAGAACTCAGAGATCCTTTGTAATAATTCCCCTTTTTAATGCTAATATTTAAAATAGAGATGACACAACAAGATAATTTCTCTTTTCTTTCTCCATTTCTGCTTCTTTTTTCTGTTACGTCACCACTGAGCACCTACTCTATGTCACGTACCCAGCTAAAATTCAACGGCAGGAGTTGTGGTCCCTGCTCCTGAGGAGCTCACAGTCCAGTAGGAACTATGCTTGTTCCCTACTCAGGGGACAGCCACAAGCTCTGTCACAGCCCACAGGAAGCAGCAGAGACCAATTGCCTCCAGTGAAAGGGTCAGGGAAAGTTCTGGAAGACAAACAGGCTGACATTGGGCCGAGAAGTAGTAGACAGATGTTCTATAGTCAGGATGCAAAAAGATGTGGAAGATTTCAGGAATCACAAAGTTGCTGAAGATGCTGATACAGGCAGTGCAGAGGAGGGCCATTCCAGGTGTGGTGGGAGATGAGGCTTGGCAAAAGGGACCTTTTACCAAGAGTGAGGCTGACTTGAGATCCTTTTTGTGGAGAAGACACCTAGTTTTTCCATCAAACTGTGAAAATTGAACTATGAATGCAGGCAGAGGTGTGGTGTGTGTGCATGTGTGCAAGAAAAACTGAGACAGGAATTTGTGATGAATAAATTTGTCAAAAATTGGAATTCATGTCTAACTGTTCCTTCAGATCTCCTATTGCATAAGATATCGTTTGTTTAATTTGACACATTTGTGGCATCAGCCTCAAAGGTTAGGACTACCTCTGTCAGCCAGGGATTTGTTTAAACCTTTCATGAAAGTCATCATCATATTTTTCACATTGTACCATCTCTCCGGTGACAATGAGATGTGTAAATTTGCCATCCACTGTACACCATCACTGCTCCAAATCTGCTTCTCTCAAGCCATTGTGTGTTCCCAGGCTCTGGTGGGCAGGCCTGGGGAACCTAGCCAGTGAGAGGAGTAAAAAAGCTTGGGGGGGAGATAGCTTTCAGAGTCACTGAATGTTATCAGTGTTTAGCAAGTATTTCTTACTTTTTCTACCTATCCTGGAAACTCTGGTGGCCTAGTGGTAAGCATTATACCTGCTAACTGAAAGGCTAGCAGTTTGAATCCACAAGGCGCTCCTTGGAAACTCTATGGAGCAGTTCTACTCTGTCCTATAGGGTCACTAGGAATGGAAATTGACTCAACGGTGGTGGGTTTGGTCTCTACTTTTCCCCTTCCTGTGTACTTTTTCGAAAAGAAAATTGAAATATAATTTACATACCATACAATTCACCCATTTAAAAAGTGCAGTTTAGGTTGAGGGCAAAGGCCTAGATGGCTCTGAGGGTTCCTTCCCATAAGAAGGAAAGCCTAATCGAGACACTTGTCATGACCAGAAGATCTGGGCATTACCTCCTTGACTGGATGGGTCCCAGTAGCTCAGGCTGGGAGGAGTGGTAGGATGAAGAAGGCGGTGGCTTTGCCAGTGATCAAGGCTGGGGTGGGGAAGGCCTGGCCTGCAGAGGTGATTGCTCATCTGCTAGGTGCCAGTCACTCTGTGTCCAGCTGCTTATTTTTCTCCATATTTATAAAAAAATAAAAAACAAATCAAGAGCTGGGAGGCAGAATAGCCTGTCCAACAGCCCTGAGCAGTGGAGGCCAAACTAAGCTGAAGACTGGGCAGCTCTAAATCCCAGCCTGGCCGCAGAACAAGGCCAGCATCCTTGTGATCTGGAGCCTGGAGTCCAGGCGTCTGTCCCACTCTGCTCCGCCACTCTGCTCAGCACTTAGAGTGGCTGTCACTGCTATTTTGGAGGCAATCATATATTTTTAATGACTTGCAAAATCTCCCTGTGAGAAGGGAGGGAGATTGAAATTATGGCTGAACAATCTTCATTTATGAATCAAGTTACCCTCTCCTCCTACACTCCAAGAATATGCAGAAATAAATGCCTGCCAATGAACCCTGGGGCGGGTGGGGGGGGTGTTGAGGCTTTGATATGAACTCTGCTGGAAAGGGAAACAGTTCTAACCAGACTGAGAGCCAGCGTGAAGTGGGAGCAGGAGGGCTCGGCCAATCTCCCTTAGAAGGAGAGAGGAAGGAAATTGGATTATCTTGCTGGCAGTTGGTGTTTTTCTATCTTTTAAAACCGCAGATGCGAGACCTCTCCTTCAGATGGGGAATTAGATTTAGGCCTATTTAATTAGCTGAGTCCCCTCCCTACCCACCCTTTGCGCCCAGGGCTTGGTTACTAACCCTCCAGCCCCATCTAGATTCTGGGTTGCAGAAACCAGGAACTCCAAAGCCTTCCTTTTCTAGGACTTAAGAAGACATATTAAAAATAGATAGATACATTTAGTTAGATGGACAGACAAATGGATGGAGAGATGGATGTAGTTAGGTGACTTCCATTCAATTTCCACTTACAACGACCCCATGAGACCAAGTAGAACTGCTTCCCAGAGTTTTCGAAGCTGTAGATGCATATACTTTGAAAATATTATCAGGGGCATCCAGTCCCTGGAGAAGGGCATCATGTTTGGTCAAGTAGAGGGTCAGCAGAAAACAGGAAGACCCTCGACAAGACAAAGTGACACAGTGGCTACAACGATCAGCTGAAGCGTGGAGCGGATTTTGAGTAGGGCGCAGGACCGGGCTGTGTTTAGTTCTGTTGTACATAGGGTCACTATGAGCAGGAATCCACTCAACGGCAGCCAACAACAACAATAACAATAGTCTTTACGGGATCAGGCAATCAGGTGTTTCTACTATGGAACAGCTGGGTGCATTAGAACCACCAATCTTTCAATTAGCAGCTGAGTATTTAATTGTCGCACCACTGGGTCTCCATGACAGACAGGTAGACAACTCTTTTATCTGCAGTGAGGTGTCTTCTAGTTCTAGCTGCCACCAGGACACTACCACCCCTTCCCCGCCCACTGCCGTTGCCTCTAGGCTCTGTGTTTAGCCAGCACGGGGCAGATCTGAGTATGTGTCAACATGTGTGTGCTTGCAGGAGTGAGCATATGGGGGCTGAGCCCAGCCGCTGGGTTGGTGCATGGTTTGGGTCTGAAGGCATCAGGACGCATGTTTTGCGTGGGTTTGAGAGTGTGTGGTAATGATGGGTTGTATAGACTTGTGAAAGAGAGAGGGTGCGGAGGCCTGTTCACTGTCTCCCTTTGGGAATGAATGTAAGGGAATGATGGGCACAAGCCCAGCACAGACAAAGGGATTTTACGGAAAATCCTAAGCTTCTGGTTAGCTATTCCTCTCAGCTGCCTTCTCACCCTCACCTTTCCCCAAAGCTGTAAACACTATTGGTCAAGATTTCTCATCCTTGGCACTTGCTACTAGTCCTGCCTCAGAGGAGGCCCAGCCAGTTCCCTGAGGAAATGAGGCCTTGCCTCCTGATGCAGGATAAACAAGTGGGTGCTGCCATCAGACAAACTGAGTTCAAAGTCCAAATGCACAGATCAGAAAGAGTAGGACAAATTATTCTACACCTCCACTTCCTCATCTGTAAAGTAGGGAGAGTTAAGGAACCATCTGATTGGGCTGTGGTGAATGTTCACTCGGTGCCAGCAAACGTGAGTCACTATTGAGGTGAATGAGTTGGTAACCTCGCAGCACTGGTCAGGGATTAGATGATTTAACCTTCTTAAGCCCTGGTGGTACAGTGGTTAAGAGCTCAACTGCTAACCAAAAGGTTAGCAGTTCAAATTTACCAGTTGCTCCTTGGAAACCCTATGGGCCAGTTCTACTCGTGTCCTATAGGTCCCTATATGTTGGAATCAACTCCATGGCAACAGGTTTAGTTTTAGGGTTTTTTTGTTTTTTAAGCTTTCTGAAGGAGCCATGATAGAGCAAGGGTTAAGTGCTGGCTGCTCACTGAAAGGCCGCTGGGTCTAACCTACCCAGTGACCCTGAAGGAGAAAGACTTGGTGATCTACGTGTGTAAGGACTACAGCCTACAAAACCATGTGGGGCAGTTCTAATAGGTCACATGGGGTCTCATCAGCTGCAAATTGACTCAACAGCCCTGAACAAAAACCAGGCTTTTTGAGGGACAGTAGGCAGGGATCTATGAATTAGCACCATGCCCAGCGGAATAACTGAACCCATGGTGTAACAACAGTCTTTGCTGATAACAGAGCTTTCTGGATTTCTTCATCAGTGATGGCATAGTTTATATGTTTTAGGAGCTTGTCTGTATCTAGACATCCCTGAAAAGAGAAACAGAGTACAGGGGGAGCTGTTATAGAAGACAAAGAAACATGTAAGTCACATTATGTAATGGGGGACACTGTTTGGATCTTGATTTTAATACATCAAATATAAGAATTCATTTATAGGACAACAGAGAAAATTTAAACACTGAGTGGATATTAGACAATAAGCCAGCCAAGTGACAATAGTAAAGGATTATATTAATGGTTTCTAGAAACACTGGTGGTGTAGTGGTTCAGTGCTATGGCTGCTAACCAAAAGGTCGGCAGTTCAAATCCACCAGGTGCTCCCTGGAAACTCTATGGGGCAGTTCTTCTCTGTCTATAATGTGGCTATGAGTTGGAATTGACTCAACAGCAACGGGTTTGGTTTGGGTTTATTGACGGTTTCAGATGTGATGATGGTATTGTAGTACTGTTAAAAGGCCAGATAGTTTTTTTCCCTCTTGGAAATATACAGAGAAATACTCACAAGTGAAACGGTATAATGTCTCAGATTTCATTTAGAATAATCTACCCGAATAGGGCAGTTTGGGGAGAAAACACAAAGAGCAGAGTGAGGGCTTACAGGAATCTATTGTATTATTTTCTCTAATCCCGTCTTTTGGGATGTTTTTATAATTAAAATATTAAAAAAGAAGAAAGAGAAGCTCCCTCTGGAGCTGCCCTTCCACTGTCACCAGAACAGGGTGACTAACCCAGGTTGGGGGCACAGGGAGAAGAGAGCAGGGAGCAATGTTGCGGAGACTCTCATGAGTGACCCAAGCCAGAAAAGTGAAGGAGAGAACAGTTAGCTACACATAGTTTCCAGTAGAGTGACTAAGTCAAAGAAAGATAGGAGGCCTCCTGGAGAAGTGGGACTTCGAAGGGAAACCTTAAGGGCAGAGGACCCAAGTGGTACCCTGAAAAATAAATAAAATATCTAAACAAAGGTGAGGACACTTTTGGTTAAAATGTAGTGAAAAGTGGTTTTGAACAATAGTTGCTCTTGGAAGGTCATGTGATATAGCTTCCTCCGTCTGAGGACTAAAGAGGCCCAAGCATCTGAGGTCAGGGATTGGGTAATAGCAGGCCAAGGCAAGGGACCCTCAAGAAACTATGCGCTCAGCTTTCTATCTTGTATTACTCTGCCAATAACCTACAGTCACTATAGGGGTCCTCGGAAGAACATTGGATTTGGAATCAAGAGACTCAACTTCCAGTGTCAGCTATGTCATTTCCTAGTGATCAAACATTGGAATCAATCCCTTGGATTCTCTCAGCCTCCATTTCCCTTTTGGCTCCCAGGGTGAACAAGACCTATTTTACAGGACTGTGGTAGAGAGGCGTTTGTGCAGTAAAAAGTACAGAGGTTCTGGAGGCAAGGTGGCCCTGGAGCGGCAAGCTCAGGCCTTAGTCCTTCTGAATCATGTGACTTCAAGCCAAGTGATGCCTCTGTTGTACCATCTGAAGAATGGGAGGGGAAAATCTGCCTAACAAGAGGGGTTCTTTGAGGATTTAAAGAGAAAAGGTAAGTAATCGTCTTAACACAGTGCTTAATACATGGCAATCACTTAATAAATGTTAGTAATTAGTATTAATGATACACAATGTTGTTAGTTGCCGTCAATGGTCAGCTCCAACTTGTGGAGGCCTCACATAAGACAGAATGCAACATGGCCCAGTCCAGCACAGTCTTTGTGATTTTTGTATGTTCCAGTCCATTGTTTGGCTCTTGTGTCAATGCATATCTTTGAGGGTTTCCCTGATTTTCGTTGACCTTCTATTTCCCAAACATAATATCTTACTTTTCTTTCTTTTTTCTTCTTTTTTAAGCAATTGATCTCTCCTGGTGATGTGTCCAAGGTAAAGGGGCTGAAATCTCGCCATTCCCAGGAAACATCCCAGGGTCAGAGAAGGAAGCTCTGGTTCTCCCAGATGTCTCCTGGTCCAATGGGTGCCTCTTGTAGTCTCCTCTGCATTTATCTTTTGTACTTTGTTTTTATATTTTCAGTTTGAAGAACTGGGACCTCTTGTTTTAATGCAGGCACCCTGCTGGCCACCCCACAGTGGCACCTATGAGATCAATAAAGACTGTTGATTGATTGAGCTCCTTTCTGGCAGAGTGAAAATGTATACAAACATGCCTGGGCGTGATCCAAAGCTTAGGAGAGCGGAAAGGGAGCTTAGAAGCTGGGAAGATAGAGGCAGAACATTGTTTTGTTTTTGTAATCTTGAGTTTAACTGTGTAGCTTCAGCAAACAAGATTTAAATGTAGGCGGTATATTCAGAAAATTGATGGTACATTTGTAGGCCTAGAATTTTTGCATGAAAGCAAAAATAAAGGACTGTTCACATTAATAGTCATGAGTATATCTGGATCTTTAAATAAGGGTCTGCAGACAGTCATCTTTGCCATTTGTACCTTGTGGTTGCTGAAAAGACAGTTATGACACTTTCCTTGCTAAATTAAACCTCCTTCACTTCTCCCACATTTGTTCTTGGCTCCTGTCACACAATAACACCCGTCCCTCCTCTGGCCCAAGCTTGGGGCGGACTCTTCCCAACCTTCACTGGAGCAGGAGGGACTCCCAGCCTGCTGGGATGTTTTTCTTCCTGTCTGCCCTAGCTCCTGGTATGGTGGACACCCTGAGTGTGAATCCGCACACCTACAAAGTTGGCCTTCTGGCTCAGAAGGCCTCAGGAGGAAACCAACAGTCCCTCCACTTCCTGTGGATGAAGGATTATGTGACTGAAACAAATCACCCCCTCATTCCTCTTCCCAAGTCACCTGCATCCAACAGCTGAGTATCAACAAGCAATCCAGTCTGGACTGAGACCTCAGAATTTAAAACTAGGTGTCTGGTCTCCCAGGATACTTGCTTTGTCTCCTCCTGGTTCCACCTCCATATCCACGCTGTTGGCACCTTCTTTGCAGGAAAAGGAATGGGCAGAAATTAGCTCATGTACAGAAAGGGTTAGTTCCATCTTGTTGGGACTACACTAGCCTTACCTACTTGCTGGAAACCCTGGTGGCATAGTGGTTAATTGCTATCTCTACTGACCCAAAGGTCAGCACTTCAAATCCACCAGGCACTCCTTGGAAACCCTGTGGGGCAGTTCTCCTCTGACCTCTAGGGTCACTATGAGTCGGACCTAGCTCCCCCACCTTCTGTCTCCCTATTACTTTCCTTCCACTTCCCGCTCTTCTGTTGCAGGCTGATCAAAAGCTCATTTGAGTTTGAAGGATTTTGAGTCACAACAGCTTGGCTGCCATGGGCCAGATGCCAGGCAGGGCACTGAAATGGAACTGCTTGAGTAAGGGTGTCCAAAAGGGCCTGGGGTGCTTTTTAGACGGAGATGAGCCACCATGTGGCTCCTTCTGTAACTAATCAGCACTGTTGTTGAAATATTAGTACTTCTGTTACAACCACTAATGCCCCAAATGAGGAACAGGCGCTTTAGGGGGAGATCAAACACAGGATGGTCAGCTCTTATTTGGGAGCTCTCAGCTCGGGCAGTGAACAGCGGGGTCCCCAGTTTGATGGCAGGGCCAGGCTGCTGTCTCTGTTAGTTGGGTTGGAGCAGTGCTGTGGTCTGCCTGCCTGTGTTTAAACCAGTGCTCACCAGACACAGGTCTGGGGGCACAGGAAACTGAAAAGAGACTTATGGGAGAGTGAGTGCAAAGAGCATTGGCCAGGACTCTCCCAGCTTGAGTCTGAGTCTTAGCTCTACCCGCCACTAGCTGTGTGGCCTTGGACCCTAACTTACCCACTCTAGGCTCCATTTCCTCCACAGAGAAAAAACAAGACAGAAGTGCTAATAATATTGGGCTTGGTAAGAACGCTCACGGCAGGGTAGTGATGAGTTAGCCTGCTAACCAGAAGATCAGCAGCTGGAATCTACAGGTGCTCCTCTGGGGAGCTGCCTGTGGAGCAGTTCTCACCGGTCCTGTAGGATCTCTCAGAGCCAGAATCAAATCAATGGCAGTGAGTTTTGTTTCATTGTTTTCATTAGGTGATTAGCACAGTGCTTGACACCCAGTAGGGACTCTAAAACTGAAAGTTGCTCGATTACATCACTTTTGGTGTCTGGCACCCTGCGCAGACTCTCCCTCTCCACAGACCCCACAGACAGACATGCCCAGCGTCCCTAGCAAAGTGACCAGTTTATGTGATCACTGCTTCTTTTCTCTGCTGGCCCAGATCCTGGAAGCCAGATGGAGATCATAGTACTGACAACAACTGACATTTGCATTTCCCTTCCTTGTTTACAAAAGCACAAATGCTCACATCCTATTTTTAATCCTCAGAACTGCTTGTTGAGTACATGCCTACTCATTTTTTGTTTTTCAGAAGAGAACACTAAGTCTCAGAGGGGTTAAACAAGTTACCCAAGGTCACGTAGCTTGCAAACGGTGGATCTGGGAGGTTTGACAAGAACACCACTGGGAGGGAAGCATTTCTTAGGGTGAGTGAGGTTGTTACCGTTTCCCCATGACCCAGTTATCTGCTAGGAAACTAGCTAACAGACAATATGGAAACAGCTGTTGATGAATTAGCTCTCCCAGGTACAATGTTTGTGTTTTGACCAGGGTCATCTGTTGACTAGACCTCAGTCCAAAGGATTGAATGTAATGGGAGAGTTTTGGGTCTTGTTACCCCAGTGGTGACTGTCTTTTCCTTCCATGCATAAGAGTCGTCACATACATTGAAGCCGTGACCACACGAATAAAAGAAAAAACAAAAATCCAAGCCTGTTGCCATCAAGTCAGTTCAGACTCACAGTAACCTCATATGTGAAGCATCGTAAAAAGTTGTCAGCAATTTTTGATTCGGTAGGGTAGTCCAATTACTGCGCTGCTGTATCCTAGACTTCCTTCCTATGTTCTCACCCAGATGGACTCAGCCACTGGGTTCTCAACTAGGGGTGGACAGTTTAACCTTAACCTTCTGGGCTGGGTTGAGAAAACAGTAAACCTCTCGGTGACATCCTCATCTCATCCGATGTTAATCCTGTCAGATGGTGTGAGGTAGGCATCGCTCTCCTTTATGCAAAATGAAGATATCAATAGGCTCAGAAGGCCTAACCCAAGTGAGTGAGGCGCCCAGACTAGTCTTGTCCTTTCTGAGCGATATTCCTTTTATTCCTTCCTGCAGATCCTGTGCTACCTGGGAATTTGTGGAGTGAAGAAACCACAAGTGTACCCTCCCACCAGGCTGGGCACTGGTCAGCTTCTTGACTACAGAAGGAACCGTGAACCACAGAGTCTGCCAGAACCTATGGAGGCACATTGTACTGGGGTGTAGAACCCGGCATGCACTGCGATGTGGGTTTGGAGAAAGCCCAGAGACAACTTCTTTGAGAAGCAAACCCTAACTATGTGCTCCGGATCAGGTCAGGGGCTGACCTAATCACACTCTCTAAGAATGTGAAGGACTAACTGTGTTGGCCATTTTCCCTAAGACAGGGCAAGAGGTAGTGGTTTTAAATCATAACAGGTAGATTCAGGGTAAACACTGAAAGGGACTCCCAGCCATGAAGTTCACCAAAAAAAAAAAACAACAAAAACTGGGGCATATTCATGTGGGAGGGGCAGAGGAAGCCACTTCTTAGGAAGTTTATAGAGAACGAGGTTAGCAGCTGGGTAGGGTAGCATGCCCATCATAGCCATAAGGAGACTGAAGTCTAAGATTACTAGATGATTTCCCTTTGAGCCTTGCAGCTAAAACCTGCTAGAAGACACCATATACACAGCAAGTGTTACTATGCTTATTTTTAATTGAGTAATCATTGTTTCCAATTTGGGATGATTTCAACAAGACTTCTTTCTTCTTGTATTTCTATTTTGGCTCTCTAGGGGGAAATTTGAAGTTTCCTGGTAATTTATAATTGTAACCACAAGTTTTCCTGAGGCAGTAAATTTGTATGGGAAAATAGTTTACCCTGAATCTTAACATTTTTTTTTCTGTAGTATAATTGTCATCTGACTAAATATACACGTCACCTCATAAGCTCATAATTGCTGAATTTTCTCACCCTGGCATCTGCAGAACAGGTAGTTCTTCTTAAGAGAATGTACCATTGGAACAGCAGTGCAAAACTCAGGTGTGCCTCTGCAATGGGCAAGCCGAGCCGAAGCCAAGTGCCATAAAGTCAAAAACGGGATGGGGAATGTAAGACAGGAAAAGAGAGAAATAAGAGATGCCCTATGACCCAGACCTTGGTGCTCTTTCTTCCTTTGGCTAGACGATCATGTTCTTCATATAGCGTGCCTGGGTAATGCAGAACGCTTAATGCACTTAGCTGTAACTGAAAGTTTGGTAGCTCATACTTACCCAGAGGCATACTAGAAGAAAGGTCTGGTGATCTACTCTTGAAAAATCAGCCCTTGAAAACCCTACAGAGCATACTTCTCCTCTGACACACATGGAGTCACTGAACGGGAATCACCTCCCTGGCAGTTTGTTAGGGTCTGGTACTTCATAGATGCTGATGAAGGTGCTGAAGGCAAGTACACCGATAGATGTTTTGGTAGGTGATGGGTTTAAGCAGACCCAGACACACTCTTGCTCTCTCCTCTGTGTGTTTATAAGATGGTCCCTAGGGGATGGAGTGGAGTCTAAGCAGGTAAGTTACCAGCTTCAGGGCTAACCTTGTGGCCATAGTCAGGGGTGGATCAGTTAATAAGCATAGCCTTAACTGTGTTTATTTACTACTCTGCACTGCACAGTCTCACGGGTTTCGCCACATCTTTGGTGAAAAACCATTGACCTTGTGTACTATAAATTAGGAAGAAAGCCCATGTGTACATTTTTATGGGATAACCCAACCTCAGTCAGTTTATCCTGCTCTAACCAAACAGCACAAACAATACAGAAACTGATCTAATTGCCAACATTATATTAAAGAGTAGAACAAGGCTCCCAACCCCTCTCATATCATGGCACACAACAAAAATGATAATAATTCATAAGACACACCAAAATAACAGAAGAAGTTGTTTACCACCAACGAGATGGCTCCAGTCACCCTAGACCGTGACTCAGCATCCAGTGACAAAAGAGCACATATTGTGTGCCACCTGCTGGGAGGTTCTGGACTAGAGTAAAATGAGGAGGGCGAACGAGGTGGAAGGAAGGGAGCTCCACAGTTAGACCGCCTGACGGTTCAGCCATCTACTGATCCCGGGGGAATTATTCAGTCTCCTCCTGCCTCAGTTTCCTCTCAGATGCAATGGGGTTAATAATAGTACCTACTTCGTGGGACTGTTGTGAGAACTAAGTAAATTCATCCTTGTAAAGCGCTTAGCAGAGTGTCTGGCACTGAGTGAGCCCTGAACAAAGGGCGGCCACTGGGGCTGCTCCCGCCTGAGCTCCAGGGCGCCAGGGCCCGCCTGGCAGCGGGCAAAGCCAGCACACACAGTATCCTGCTCCAAATGCAACTAGAAAGAGGAGTCTAATGGCTCCTTTTTTGTTTTCGGTTCCTCTGCCTATTTCTCTTCTTGGCCCTCTTTTTTCTCTCCTTACATTTTGTAGCTGTGAATGCCTACACAGTAGCAAAAGAAGAGGAAAGAGGATTGACTGTGTGCAGGGAACACACTTCCCTCTCCTTCTCCCACTCACTTTGTGAGCTCCTGCTGGGTGGGTCACCTTACCACTCTGGCCCTCAGCCTGTCATAGATAGAGAGACTGTGGCTGAGATGACCTCAAGGTCCTTTCTACTTTGAGGTGTCTTGATGGTTCTCTGCCCCTGAATTACACGGTACGATGCACTCAAGCACTGGGATCAGTGCCTGAACTTGCAGCCCTGATGTCTAGAACATGGCACAAGTTAATGTTTTCTGTGAATCAATGCACTCTAACCCAGCCTCACCTGTGGTAAGAACACACCTTCAAGAGTCCCTGGGTGGTGTGAACAGTTAAATGCTCACCTAAGGCTGGCAATTTGAATCAGCCCACCTAGAGGTGCCTCAGAAAACAGATCTACTTCTGAAAGGTCACCTGCCTCAAAAACCCTACGGAGCACATCTACTGCATACGGGAATCAACAATGGTAACCAGCAACAACTTCAGAGCTTGCGGAGAAAACTGGGAAATGTTCATTGCAAGAGAAACATGAGAAATGTAAAAAGGGAAAAACAGAACCACTGTAGCAGGATCCATATTTGCTTACACTTGACTCAGATGCACAAAAGGGCATAGGCAGTCCCCAGGTTACCGATGAGATCCATTCCTAAGCGTGTCCTTCGGTTGCAGTTTGTAAGTTGGAACAGGCACATGCAGTTCTTGAGGCTTACTCTAGTGCCAGAAAGCCTTGAAGCCTTTTCAGTGATTTAACAGGCAGCAAGCGAAGCTGAGGGTGATGAAGAATTTGTTGTGACTAGGGGTTGGTTCAATCATTTCAAAGTAAAGGCAAATTTACATAACATTAAAGGGTAAGTAGAAATTGTCCAGTCAGATGTTACAGTCACTTTTAAAAGACCCCTTCAGTTTGCCAGTGTTGCTCTCACAATAAATAAATCTTCACCCGGAGCCTTTTCTACCTCAAGAGTAAATCCACAAATATGTCTCCTAGGTAACATCTTGTTAGCTTCATTACTGAAAGCTTTTGAAAATAATAAAACTATTTTTTTTTAAAAAAGAGTCAGTAACTCAGACATCTCACTAAGGTCTCCCACCCAGTTAGTCTGAATTAGTAAAGTGTGTTCATTTCTGCTCATACAAGGACATTGGATAAATACACAGAGATGTGTAATCATCCATGAAAAATACATAAAAATTTCATTTTGTAGCATCTGGGGTGATTCTTTCCTAGCTGTATTTGAGGGTGGTTATAACAAGTACATCCATCTTGCTATTAAAAATTAATATTTTAGACCAAATAGTTATTCATAAATAACAGCCAGAGCAACATCTCAATTTATTCCTGATCCTGACAGGAATCGTCTCCCACGTTCACAGTGTAAGGAGAACTTTCTCTCCCTTTCTTCTCCTCCATCCTCTAGACGGAGTCCTCTGAAACCATTTCTTGCACCTCCTGGAAGCCAGCTGTGCTTCTTTTGCTAAATCTCATATAAATCTCCTGGCACAGCGAGGAAGGGAGTTAGGGCCGAGTGTGTGGCCTGAAGGATTTGCCAGAACAAAGCTCCACAGAGCAAGGCCCTGTGGTCTCACTTTGTTTTCACTGACACAAACGGCCTTCCTCTGTGAAGCCCAGCCCAGGCCTGTGTGAGAAAGACTTTTCTGGAGCTGGGATGCCTACCACAGGCTCGAGTGACAGCTGGCCCCCTCTAACAAGGAAGGCAACAGTTTGAAGCTGTCGAGGGAGCCCTGACATGCCTCCCAGGAAGTGACAGACTGACAGCAGAAGCAGAGCCAGGTCCGACAACCGGGCATCCTCACGGGCTTCGTGTGGGGCTGTGGGGTGGGGGTGGGCCCCAGGGCCAGCAGCATGGCCTTCATGGACCAGAATCCTACCGGAGCAGGGCAAGATGAATGCGGCCGGGACCTTTATTGCCTGCTGCCTTTGACAAATGAAGATGGTTAGCAGAATGAGTTCACCAGCAAAGAAAACGACTCACGGGGCAGCCATAGAGCCTCTGAGGGGGAGTTTTGGGTTTCCCATGGCTAAGAGCCATCGCTGAGTCACAGAAAAGCAGCCTGAGCTGGCCAGGATTTCTCATAATTTGGTTCCTGTGGCAAGCTGAAAAATAGTCACCACAGATAACCAGGTCCTGATCCCTGAAATGGAGGAGAGGAGCGCCTGGTGGATTCGAACTGCCAACCTTTTGGTTAGCAGGTGTAGCACTTAACTGTCCTGTAGGGTTGCTAGGAGACAGAATTAACTCGATGGCAGTGGGTAACCCCGAGACCTGTGAATGTTACCTCGTATAGCAAAAGGAACTTTACAGATGCGAATAAATTAAGCATCTTTAGCCACGAGTCATATCCGACTCGACGGCGCTTGGCTTGGCTTGGCTAGATAGGAGGATTATCCTGCATTATCTGTTGTTGCTGTTAGGTACCATGGAGTCAATTTTCCACGCAAATGGACCCCATATGACAGAAGAGAACTGCTCACAGAGTCTCATAGGCTGCCATCGTCACAGAAGCTCATCGTTGGGTCTTTCTCCCACAGAGCTGCTGAGGGGGTTCAAACCCTCAGCCTTTCTGAGAGCTTCAGAGCACCTCACCATTGTGCTCTGGAGGCTGAAAGTCTGACCATCTGAGTGGGACCTAAATGTAATCACAAATGTCTTTCTAAGAGGGAAGCAGAGGAGATTTGACGGAAAAGGGGAAGATAGTCTGATGGATGATGAAAGCTGACCACAAAGTGTTGTTCTTTGAAGATAGAAAAGGACCACAAGTGAAGGACTCCAACTGGCCCCTGGGAGCTGATAAGAAAAACGACACAGGTTCTCCACGCAGAGCCTTCAGCAGGAACCAGCCTTGCTGACGTGTTGACTTTAGCTCAGTGAAACTGATTTCAGATCTCCAACCTCACAAACTATAGAAGAATATGTTTGCGTTGTTTCAGCGCCTCAGTGGAAACCCTGGTGGTGTGGTGGTTCAGAGTTTAGCTGCTAACCAAAAGGTCAGCAGTTTGAATCCAGCAGGCACCCTTGGAAACTCATGGAACAGTTCTGCTATATTCTATAGAGTCACTATAAGTCAGAATCAACTGGATGGTGACAGGTTTGATTTGGTTTGGGTTATAGGGGCTACGTTTGTAGTAATTTGGTACAGCAGCCCTAGTAAACTAACACAGTGCTCAAATGTGGGGGTGCCCCAGGTACAGGTCCCCTCTTACAGCAGGGAGATGCCTGAGAACCAAAAGGAAAGATCAGTGCACCTCTGAGCAGATATGGCCACTACCTGAGCACTGTGCATCCTTGTCCAGGGCTGGGGTGGGCAGGGCAGGGATGGTAGGAAGGCATTACATATATTGGGCATCTATTATATGCTTCCCTATTCACGTATTATTTAACACTCCCAGCTATCTTATAAAGTAGACATTGTCGCTGTTAGCTGCCATCATGACAACCTCGACTCATGGTGACCCCACACGGAAGAGAATGAAACCTGGCCTGGCACTGTGCCATCCGCATTGCAGATCGGGCCACTAGGATCCATTAAGTTTTTGTAGGCTGATTTTCAGTAGATCACTAGGCCTTTCTTCCTGGTCTGTCTTCGCCTGGAAGCTCCTAAAACCTACTCAGCATCAAACAACACAAAAGTCTCCACTGAGAGATGGGTGGTGGATATGCGTAAGGTACACCGGCTGGGCACCCAGCCTGGGTCTCCTGCATAAAAGGTGAAAATTGTACCTCTGAATGAGATATTTGCCCTCTTTTTTCTGATGAAGACCTCGAGCTCAGGTAGTTTAGGCTACTTGCCCAAGGCTGCAGAGCTGATCAGCAGCAGTGCCTCTGGGGAAGTTCATTGTGACTTCCCTGCACCCTCCATGAGTCGGATCCGACTCAACGGCGCTTGGCTTGGCTTGGCTACTCTGAGTACCTGTACTTTAGGGCTACTCCAAAGTGAGAGAATGAATGAGTGAGGCAATATCTATGGCTGAGTCCCAAAGAGTGCATTCACTCTTTCACTAAACACTCAGCCAGCATCCTCCAAGTCATGTTCTGGGGTGTGGGAAACATCCCACCTCACATCCCTGACAAGCCAGGAACAGGTTATGCTGCTGGCATTTCTCTCTGAAAAGTTCCTGGTCCACCCAGGCAAGCCCAACTGAAACAGAGGGTCACGCATGCTCTAAGGAGAGGATTTCAGTCCACCAAGGGGGCGCTACAGCTCAATGGCAACTTGTCAGAACTGGGGTTTTGAACTGGTTCACTCTGGTTCAAACCCCTGCCGAGGATTTGCCTTTCTATCCTCAAATATACTGAACAGAATCTACAATTTACCAAGATCACCTGGTGATTCTTATATATGCATATGCACCCGTAGATTCTGATGCAAATTCCCAGCAAGGAGTCAAATCAGACTAAACTAACTTGGATGCTCTGTCAGGCCGAGGTTGTCCCGGAGCGATGCAGATGTGTGCAGTGGGCCCCCCGCACTCTCACTGCTGCCCACTGGGGTATTGGTGATGCTTGTCCAGCTTAAATGTATAAGCAGTGGTCTGGGGAATGGTTTTACTAAAGTTGATCCAGGCTGTAGCCTGGACTTCATCTCCAGGCTAAGGACAGGCAGGGACAGGGCCTAAGGCTTGTGGCTACACCAGCTGCCCTGTATCTGGTGTTTTGTTGGGGTGCCCCTTGCCCCCCATATCTTCTCTCTGCAATGAGGATGACTTTATGCCCCATTTGGCCATTGTTTTGAGTTGTTTCAGTCGCAAATAACAGAAAAGCCAGTCTAAACTACTCAGATCATCAAGGTAATTTATCAGCTTTGTTTAACTGAAAAGTCTAGGAATAAGGCTGGCTTCCAAGGAGTTCTGAGCTAATGGCTCGACAATGCACAGGGCCGGTTTGTTTGTTTCTGTTTTGTTTTGTTTTTTTTTTTTCCTTTTCCACTTCTCAGCTCCCGGCTCTCATCAGGCTGCACACACACTAAGCTCTCTTATGACATTAAAATGGCTACCAGCACTACCCCAAACTGAGTCCTGTTGGCCCTTTAGGAGCTAGCTGGTAGTGTTCCGGAAATCCTGGTGGTATAGTGGTTAAGTGTTACAGCTAATAACCAGAAGGGTGGCAGTTTTAAGTCCACCAGATACTTCTTGGAAACTCTATGGGGCAGTCCTACTCAATCTGTAGGATCCCTATGAGTCGGAATGACAGTGGGGGTTTTTGGGTAGTATTCCCAATTGAGAGCCAAGCAAGGCTAAGAAGAATGCAATGCATTGACCTGTTGAGGATGGATCACGTGCTCCCTGCCTAGCTCTGGGGGTGGAGTCAACAAGAAATACATAGCTGAGAAAAAGAGAAAGGTGATTTCCCACAGGATACTGGGTGTCTTGTTAGGAAGGGGCAAAGAGAGAACAGATAGATACTGGGGAGCCAACCAACAAATGCCTACTAAACTGGTGAAGTTTTGTTGTTGTTGCTGTTTGGATCTTAAATGAACATACGCTCTGCTCTTCTTAATATCTCCTCAGAGCAAGGGCTTCTTTAATTGGGTGCTTATGACATCCCACACTTCTTAACACTGATGGACGCTGATTTCTTCTTCATTAAGGCTTCAGGGGTCTGCGATGCCAGCTCTTCCCTGTGTTTCCTCTCGGTGCTCCCTCTAAAAGAAACAGTACTGAAATATTGGCCTTGATGAATCACAGGCCAATTATCCAGTTTGTGGATTATCAGCAAAACTCCTTTTTCTTCTCATACCCTCTCTGCATTAGCCATCCTCTGCTCATTAACAAGCCAGCCTGTGATGATGGGTAAGAACTGGAACTCCTGATCAGTCAGCACAGCTCCTTACCAACTCTGGTAAAATTCTTGAAGGGGAAGTTGAAAGCAAATAATGATTTGGGATGATCTTTGAATTTCCCTGATCTGCAGTAACTTCACTGACTCCTTCATGCCCATTTCTCCCCACCCATAGTCCTTAAGAGACATTGAAAAAGCTAGATCCTCCCTGTTGGCTCACCACCCCCCACAAAAGACACATTCCTTAGACACCCAGACGTTTCAAATGGCTCTATTCTAATTCTCCTGCCTTCTCAAGCATCTTAAATAATTTTTTCAGACTTATTTCTTTTTAAATTAAGACAATTTTTTATTGTGATTAAGGGCAAGTATACAACGCAAATTAATTTTGCATGCCCACCCTGTATGGCTCCTGCTCTCCTTACTCAGTGACAACACACCCCTCCTTTTCATTCTGTACATGTAGTATCCTCTTAACAAGCTCCTGTCCCCTCCTCTCCACCCACTTCTCTCCCATCTAGAAAGAGACCAGAAGGACAGCATCCCATAAATGCATAGAACCATAAAGTACACACACCATATGGTCACATTGTGTCCCTGAGTCCAGTCCATCTTTGTCCAAAGAGTTGATCTCAGTAGTGTTTTCTGGGCAAGGGCAGCAACAAGTCTAGGGGCCATGTTCCCAGTGGATCCTCCAGGTCATGGAAGCATCATTTGTAGTCTTCTAGTAGAGTTCTTAAGCTCAACCCCTCTTTTTGCCACAGGCACTCTACACTGTGTGCCCTATCATGGCTGTCTTTAGTGGTGGCTAGACGCAATCTTGTTCTTCTGGTCACATGTTGATAGAGTTTCCCCTTCACCTGGGTCCTTTTGTCTCCTGAGCTCTTTTTTCCTGATGTCTTCTTGTCTGGCTGGCTTGTTGTTCTCAGTCATCGTCTGTTCTGCATGAGTTGGGACAATTTGGTGTACCTCAGATGGCAGCTTGCTAGCTTTTAAGACCCCAGATGCCACTCACCAATAGAGGGTGCAGAAGACTCTCTTAGCAATAGGATAGTTATGCCAATTGTCCTCAATGTCTCCTGAGCACATGGTCCCCAGAGCCTACCCCTGCTACTCTATCCTTGCAAAATTGGGTTGAGATTAGCAGGGCTTTCAGTTTATGGTAAAGTCCGGTTCAGTTGATCTACTTTGCACTGTGTGCTGCCACTGCTTTCCCCTAACCAAATTTCTATCAACTATCTAACCTACAACCACCCTTCTCCCTCCCTCCCCACCACTGTAGCCATCAAAGAGACTTTTCTTTTGTACATAAGTCTTTTTTTGAGTCTTTGTAGCAGGAGTCTCACACAATATTTGTCGTTGTGCTGCTGACTGACTTCACTCAGCATAATGTCTTCCAATTGAAATCAGGTTATGAGATGCTTCCTAAAATCATCATTGTTCTTTATAATTACATAGCGTTCCGTTGTGTATATGTACTGTATTTTTTTTTATCCATTCATCTGTTGATGGGCACCTAGATTATAAATCAAGACAATTTTTTAATAGACTATTTTTAAGGAGTTTTAGACTTATAAGGAAAAAAGTACAGAAAGCACAGAATCCTTCTCCCTGCAGTTGCTTTTGTTATTAATAACTTGCATTAATGTGGTATATTTGTTAGCAATTGATGAACTTTTAATGACATATCATTAAGTCCACAGTTTACATCAGGGTTCACTCTACATTGTGCAGTTGCATGGATTCTGACAAATGCAGAATGTCACTTGTCTACCATTGCAGTCTCACACACCATTACAGTCTCACTTCACTGTTTCAGAAATATCCACTAAGACAATTGTTTTTGAAACCGGTTGAAAGGATATCATCTCAACCCTGCTGCCCAAGGTGAGAACTCACATCCCAAGCTGCAGTCTTCCTGATGAGTAGGAGATAAGCCTAAACCAAAACCTAAAACCAGATCTGTTTTCATCAAGTTGATTCTGACTCACAGGACATAGTAGAACTGTTCTATAGAGTTTCCAAGGAGCACTTGGCAGATTTGAACTGTTAACCACTTGCTTAGAAGCTGTAGTATGTAACCACTACACCAGCAGTGTTTCCATAAGCATACCCCAAACCCCAAGCCAAACACACTGTTGTTGAGTCAACTCTGACTCATACTAATGCTATAGGACAGAGTACAGCTGCCCCAAAGAGTTTCTGAAGAGTACCTGGTGGATTTGAACTGCTGACCTTTGGGTTAGCAGTTGTAACACTAACCACTATGCAACCAGGCCTCTGCAAGCACTGCCGCTCTGGCTAAATCCAGGAAGCAAAGTGAAGCAGGATAAAGAGAAGTGATGTGGAAGTGCCAGGATCCTTCCTAGCAAGCAGAAGAGCTGAAGCCACCTTGCCCAGAGCATTCAATCAGCATTTCCACCCACCACCTCCATCTAGTTGGATTTCTCCTAGTTCAGGTAAGCTGGAGGTTAAACGGAAATTGGTAAGGACCTCCTAGGTTTTGGGTCTGCACAGCAGAATACAAACAAAAAAATCATCTCTTCTATTTTCTAAAGAATGTTTTCTCCCAACATTGAACAAAAAGGAAGGCATTTCCTTTGGGGATTTGTCTTTCTCCTGACCCTATTTGGCGGAACAGCTCCCTCCAACTCGGCTGCTAGAGGAGAACAAGGAGAACAGCTATAGCAAAGCACAGCTCCTTCCTGCCATCACATCAGAGGAACCCAGAGACTTTAGGTTTGGTCACTGAAACAGACGGAGATGTTTTCAAGTCTGAGCCACTAATACTACCTTTGGCCTGTAAGTCTTGGTAGAAAGTAGAGATCGGGCAGGGCAATGGAAAGCACTTCCATTTACAGCGTAGACCAAGTGCCTGGTAGGTTTAAATGAGTTAAGTAAAGCACTGGAAATCTCTCTCAGCCATGCTTGAGAAAGGTTATATGCTAACCAGCCCCTCGTTGATAATGATGTAACACTGTTAGTAACACAGTGTTATTGGAGATACGGCATCAGGCAGTGCTGGACTCAGTACAGAAAAGCTCAATTCCAATCCCCAACCCGGAAGGTGACCCCTCTGAGCCTCAGTTTTCTCATGAAGAACCGCATGAGTTATAGTAACTGCTTCCCAGCCAACTTCACATGGTTATTCTGAGGACGAAATGCAATAAGATATGTGGATGTTCTGGTAAGTTGCATCTCAAATTTGGATACTGATTATGCTGACAATTGTGCCTGTCTACATACTTTCCTTCTAAAGACCACAAACGGTCAGAGGCTTGGAAGAAGCGCACACCCGTGCCGAGGCACCACAGATGCCTTACCACAGGAGAGTCACTGGCCTCATAAAAACCCGAGTTTCAGCTCTGCCCCAACTTGACTAACTTCATAGCCATTTCCCAGCCTCATGGAGGGGCACACTATTTCCCATCACTCACCAGTCCTTCTCTTAACTGAGGATTGAAAACATCTGCCCATGATTTTTATTTGCTTCTTCCACCTCATTATTGCCTCAACAATAGGCACCAGGCACTGTGCTAAGCACGCCACATATACGAGATTATATAATCCTTATGTGTAGGTGGTATTATAATAATAGTTGTTCTCGTTGTTTTATTCCATTTTTGCAGAGAGGAAACCAAAGCCCAGAAAACATCAGGGATTTTCCCAAGGTTACCCAGCTAATAAGGGACAGAGCTGGATTTCAAAACCACCAAGACCTGCCTGGCCCCATGTATTCCATAACCACTCCACTGGCCTGTATGGAGGGGCCCCAAAAGGCCCTCCAGGAACTTCAGGGATAGTCAGACCTGCCTTTTACAGTCTCTGTATCCAGAAATCCTGGTGGCATAGTGGTTGAATGCTACATCTGCTAACCAAGAGGTAGGTAGTTCAAATCTACCAGGTGCTCCTTGGAAGCTACAGAGCCATTCTACTCTGTCACTATGAGTTGGGTCACTATGAGTTGGAATAGACTCAGTGGCACTGGGTTTGGTTTTTGGTTAGGGTAGAAAGACTTAAGCTTCCTTCCTGGATCCCGGCACGTCCTCCTTAGGGTAGCACAGTCCTCTGAGCCCTCTAAGTTTCATCCAGGACTTCTGTAGAACCTTCTCATCCCTCCCCGACCCACTCCTCTCAGGCTCACGGATAAACCAGTGCCCAGGAGAGGAGTAGATCCTTAAATCAGCCGAGTCTAGGGAACCAGAGGATTAATTACCCTGCAAGCAGCTTGGTAGAGGCTGTGTGTTGGCAGATGAGGGGAGCAGCAATAGAATCAGCCAATTAAGCAGCCAATGGTGCTGAACTAAATGTGACCTCAGACTTCATTGGAGACGTTGTTTCTAGCAGTTTCTCACCAGTCTGGATTTAGGGGAAGAATGGGAAGTATGAGGGGAGGGTGGTTGGTGATGGGAGGATCCTTTTGGCACGGATGAGGACAATAGCATGGCGGACTCAGTAGAGACTTCCAGCAGAGGGGAGGGGTGGCCTGTTTGCCACAGCCTGGAGGCAGCCAGCAGGTGGAAGGCTGTTTAGCTGGCAAAAGGGAAAGGCCTTGTCAGCTGAGGGAAACATTTCCCAACAGGTCTAACAGGGCAAAGGGGCCAACACCAGAGGCAGCAGCCTGAGGTGGGACAGGTGCTTGGTCTACATTTCACAGATTGCTCACATTCAATTTTAAAATGTCTCTTTCTGGTCTACCCATACGCTCAGGTCAATGGTTAGGGACACTCTGGTCCCCTCGCACTTTCTCAATAAAGTAACTGAAGCCCCAAGTTCAGAAAACTTGTGACCCTGGGGAACAATGGAATTAGAGCTCAAATGGAGAAGAGTGCAATAATGCTTCCCCATCTCCATGAGATCATCCAACGGCGCCGCTTCCCCAAGGCCTGTGCAGCAGCCACGGAGGTGCATGGCTCGGCTCTTCCTTCCCTGAAGCAAGGCAGCCGACAGCCTCCAGCTCCAGAGCCTTCAGGTTTCACCTCAGCTCTTGAGGCCGCGCTCGGCCCGTGACTGAGCACGGTGGAGTGTGAGGGCCTAGACACGTCTGCCAGTGTGGCCGCGCTAGTATGGGGCTGACCCCCTAGTGGTCAGCCTACTCCAGAGCTCACCGTTGGGCTGGCTCTGGGTCACCTTTGAGGCTTTCCCTGCTCAATACTGTTTCCTTTCCCTTTTATCGTTCAAGTACGTGACCTCCCAACAAACCTGTTGCATGCCTGACTCCATCCTAGCAACTGCTTCTCAGAAGACTCGACTTGCATAGCCTTTGCCTAGGGCTGTGTCTTCATACTTAACAAGTCCTCCTTTCTCCTCTAATTCTTCCCAGCCTGTTCCCATTCCCTAGCAGGTGTCCCTTCCCTGTTTGCGCTTGTCCTTGTCTCATGAAACAGGCAGTGTGTGGCCTGAGATTCTGTCAGCCTGTGCCTACGGTGTCTTCTTCCAAACCCCACTCCCAGAAAAGCAGATAAGATTTCAAAACTTGAGTTGCCTTATCAATAAGGGGAGAAATGTCACAGGCTGGAGAGAGTGTTTTTACCTCCCAGATGTGAGACTCTGACTCTGCACAGACATCTGACAAACATACAGAGAGAGGTAGAGTGCATGGCCTCCATCCATATCAAGCAAGGTGGCAAAATCTAGAGGTGTGGGTGCTGCATCTGGGACATGCGGTCCACTCAAGGTGGGATTAAGTGGTGCACGCACAAGGACCACAAAAAAAGACAATATGAAACACCAAAGCTACAACAATGGACAAGGAAACCTAGAGATGATAACTCAGCCTGAAAGCAGCACAGAACACTTCTCAGTACAGGAGGCATCTGAGCAGAGGCTTGGAGGGCAGGAAGTGCAGAGATTCAGGGCTAGAGCAGCTCAGAGGGATTGAGGGTATGGTGACCAGGCCAGTGTGCATAGAAGACGTGGTGTTCTACAGGAAAGCTTAGAATGGCAACCCACCAAAACCCACTGCCACTGAGTCAGGTCCAACTCATAACGACCCTGTAGGTCAGAGTAGAACTGCCTTATAGAGTTTTCAGGGACCACCTGGCAGATTTGAACTGCCAACCTTTCGGTTAGTGGACATAGCACTTAACCCACTATGCCACCAGGCTTTTTAGAATGGTAGAGTATATTTAAATAATTAAGGACCTTTAATGCTAGCTACCACTGCTAGCCAAAAGGTTGGCAGTTCAAATCTACCAGGTGCTCCTTAGAAACTCTCTGGGGCCGTTCTACTCTGTCCTATAGAGTCACTGTGAGTCCAAATCCACTTGGCAGTGGTTTTGTTTTGATTACCTAGCATAGCCAGAATGCTCCTCAGAAGCAAGGCTGACAAGACTATCTCTGACATGCTTTAGACACGCTATCAGGAGGGAGAAGGACAGCAGGTTTGGTAAAGTGGAGGGTCAGGGAAAAAGAGGAATATCCTCAACTAGGTGGATGGACACCGTGGCTGCAATGGGCTTCAGTATAGCAATAATTGTGAGGCTGGCACAGGATCAGGCAGTGTTTCGTTCTGTTGTACGTAAGGTTGCTATGAGCCAGAGTTGACTTGGTGGCACCCAACTGCAGCAGCAGCAGCAGCAGCAAGAGCTGCTATAACAAAAATAACCCAAGTGTATGGTGTTAACAAAGAGAAATCTATTCTCTTGCCGGCTAGGGGCCACAAGTCCAAATTCAGGGCCTCAGGTGCAAGGAAAGACTTTCTTCTCCGACAGCTGTGGCGGTAGGTCCTTGTCATCAGTCATTCCTTGGTCACAGAGTTTTTCAACACAGGAACTACAGGCCCAAAGTATGCACACTCCTTGCTTGCTTGCTAACGCGAGGTTCCCATATCTCTCTGCTGCTTTCTCTTCTGTATCTCAGAGGAGATTGCATTAAGGTAAAACCCAATCATACAGTGCCTCATTACCACACCTGCTGACAATCCCATCTCATCAACATCATAAAGATAGTATGTATCACACACAGGAAAATCACATCAGGTGACAGAATGTGAACAATCACACAATACTGGGAATCATGGCCTATCTAAAGTAACAGATATGTGGGGGACACAATTCAGTCTCTGGGTGCCTAGGGTATCTGAATATTATTCTATTGGTAATGGGAAGCCATGAAGAGATGCACCCCCCCAATTGCAATGTGTTTTAGACAGATAAATCCTTGGCAGAGCAAAGGGGCAGAGACTGGAGGTAGGTAGAACCATGTTAAGGGCTATTCCAACAGTTGGAACAAGAATGACAAGGCTGTATGTCAGAGAAGTGTCTGAGGTCAGAGAAGGGATAAGATTTGGAATTTATTGTAGAGGAGAATGACCAGCGAGTCTGAACATGAGACAAAAGAAAGAAAAAATGCTGGGATCATAAATCTAAAAGATCTACTATATAAACTCAGGACAGGATTGGCTAGAAGAAGAACAGTATGGGTTGAGACACGTTAAGGGTGAGATGAAAACAGCTAGACACTTAGTTCTGGAGTCTGGGGAAAAGACCAGTGTAAAGATACAACTCTGAAAGTTGTTCCTACGGTATCATCATGCTTCTGGGTCAGACACTGAGAAGGACACAGAGTGAGTGAAAAGCGAACAGAATCCAAGACTAGTTCTTGGGATGCTGATGTTGCTGTTATTAGGTCTTGTTGAGTAAGTCCCAACTCATAATGACCCTATACATAAGAGAACGAAACACCGCCTGGTCCCGCACCATCCTCACAGTTGTTCCTATGCTCAGGCCTACTGCTGTAGCCACTGGGTCAATCCATCTGGTTGAGGTTATTCCTCTTTTTACCTGACCTTCAACTTTACCAAGCATAGTTTCCTTCTTTCAGGGATTGATCCCTCCTGATAACATGTCTGAAGTATGTGAGACAAATTCTTGCTGGAGCCTCCATCTACTGGAGTATGTCCAGGAAACGGACTAAGATGAAGCTATCAGTGTGTTGAGGCAGAAGCTCTGGGAAGAATTCCAAGTTGAAGGGGATGGTGAGCAGTGTCAGATGCTGTAGAGAGGTCATGGAGATGGGGAGCACTGAGGGGCTGCCAAGCAGAGAATACTGAGGGGTGGCTCAAAGAGACTGATCGCAGCTGAGAGCTGCAAGCAGAAGACTGTTTTTGCTGGGCTGTGGTCCTAACCGAAGGCAGGGAGATGAGGCTGAGGGCTGGCTACTCTTTTAGGATGTTTGTTGAAGAACAAAGGAAGAGAAATTAGTTTTAGTTTATGTACTATCAAGGTCCAAAGGGTTGTTTATCCAAGAGTATGAACCTTTAAAATAATTAAAAACATGCAGAAAAGTTGCAAGAATATCAACTAGACAGCATCCACCTACTTTTTACCTAAGCTGATCTATTGTTAACACTTGGCCCATTTGTTTTATGCCTTCCACATGTTCACACAGACACACTACTGTAAATACATAACTTTGCATAAATATGCATTTACACACTTGTGTTGAAAAATTTTTTTGAAACATTTGAGAATGAGTGTATGCATCATGGAGTTCCTGGATGACACAAATGGTGAACAACCTTGGCTGCCAACCACAAGCCTAGGGACTTGAGTCCACCCAGAGGTACCTTGGAAGAAACCTCTAGTGATCTACTTACAAAAAATCAGCCACTGACAACCCTATTGGGTACAGTTTTACTCTGACACACAGGCAGTCGCCTTGAGTCGGAATCAACCCCACAGTAACTGGTAGCTGGCCTTGCATACATCACGGCCCTTTACTCCTAAATAGTTTGAGTGCGCACTTACTGAGAGCGAGGATATTCTCTAACGTAACCTCAACAGAGGCGGTTCCCAGGTTAGGAAGGAGATCTGTTCCTAGCTGTGCCTCTCAAGTCGAATGTGTAGGTAAGCCTGAACAGGTGCACACGGTTTTTGTTTAGTGTTACGTTAGTGTAAAAAGAAGGCTTGAAGCCATTTCAATGATGTAATTGTGTAAAACCTACAAGTGCAGCAAGTGAAGACGATTGTGACCAAGGATTTGCTGTGAGTAGGTGTTGGTTCAATCATTTCAAAGGGAGGGCAAATTTACATAACATTAAAGGGCAAGTACAGGTTATCCACATGTCCTTATTCCAAGGATTTACTGTGTCTTACCAACTTCAGTACATTTAACATTGCTGTAATCCTTTTTTCAATTGACCCAATATGTCCTTGATAGAATTGGCCCCCAAGGCTGAGGGCATCAGCTGGCCTTTTTAACCTGGGCTCTCAGCAGCTCTTGCCCCTGGGGGTAGGTCCTGTGTGGAAGAAGGGGGTGGTCTCTTCTATTAGCAGCCACTTAAACCATAGGTCAGCCGCCACTGGCCATAGTTTCTGAGAAGGGCAGTATGTGGGTCTCCCTAGGAGGTAACTATGGAAACCCTGGTGAAGTACTATGGCTGCTAACCAAGAGGTTGGCAGTTCAAATTCACCAGGCGCTCCTTGGAAACTCGATGGGGCAGTCTCTGACCTATAGGGTCAGTGAGTCGGAACTGACTCGGCAGCACCTCACAACAACAACAGGAGGCAGCTGTAGGTCAAAAAGCAAAATTGTGTAGCGGGAAATTAGGCTGACTTCCAAGTCTACTAAACTCAAGTCCTGTTTATTGGAATTCCTTTTCCTTTCCCTTCTGTTTTATGAAATAGCAAAACATTTGTCACTCTTCTACAGCTCCTTGAGCAGAACAAACAGTACTTTCGATTGGCCCTGGAGTGTCCTCAGACCACGGGTGTTTCTCTTAGCCTGTGCTAACATATCCATGTCACTGCAAATGGATCTTCCATGGAACCATCTCAAGGACTTCACAATTTGCTAAAACAAGCATCCTTCAGAAGCCCTTCAAGGGTGATGGTGTGTTTTTCCTCCTGCTCCCAGTCTCTGGCCCAGGAGGGACACATAAGGTTTTCAATCTCTTCGACAGTGTTCACATCCTGAATTGGTAATTTCTAACCCTGAGCCGGTACTTTATGAACAATAAATGCAAAAAAAAAAAAAATCAGCCAAAGCCACAAACAGAGGTACTTCTGACCCGAATGCTTTCAGTAGGATTCTGTAGCAACACAAAAGTTTGCTTTCCTTAACATCTGTCTTTGTGGATCTTGGCAAATCAGTGTCTCACACTGATACATTCTTTTCTTTACCAGATGAAAATTATATATCCTGTAGTATTTCCTATTTTGCTTTGACTGCCAGAAAGCTCAGAGCTAAATTTAGTGCTCAGTTACAATAAATGTATGAGCATAGATTTTTCTTATATTTATGTATGTGTATATATATGTGGTTTTTCTTATATTTCTATCTGTTTATTAGGTCTCCACACATTTATTATTTACATATGATTTAATTGTACATGTGGCTTTAATATGAAGCCTCCTGAAACCGTTTTTGGAAGTAAATGGGAAATGTCTCATGAATATTAAGCTCTCTGCAGGACTCTTATCTCACTCTAGCCACTCACTCTGCCCAGTCCGCGTAGAGAAGCAAGTCAAAAACTTTTTCTCTCATGCCTTTTAACTACCTTTCCCATCCCAAATGTGAAATGGCCTTACCACAGAAGGCAGTTTGGTTTGTGGCTGGAGCTCTTAGTTAAAATAGAAACCTCTCCTTGGATTGCATACCGAGTTCCCGTGTTTATTTAATTTCTTCTGGGGAATTTGAGTCTGAGGCTGACGGGAGCCCGAGAGAATGCTGGTACAGAGAAGCACATCCTTCCCAAGCCGACCTTTCTATGAGAGAAGCAGGGAGCATGCAGCCTGGAGGGGCTTGGTGTCCCTCCTCCCCACCTTTGGTGTCACAGAGCCACAGTGCCATGCAGCTGTGGGCAAAGAGGAATAAGACTAGGAATGGAGGCCAAAATGTCCTCACAGATGACCCTTCTCTTGAAAAATGTGGACTCCTAATTGATGACTGGTTGGGGTCTGAAGAGTGGGACCAAGAACCAAAGACAAGGCAGGTCTGTGAGGAACTTTCAAGCCCCTGTTTCCCCTGTGAGAGAGTAAACAGCCTGAGGCAGGGAAGGCACCTTCTTGGCTGGCTGTGGAGTTAGGTCTACACTCTAGCAGCCACCTGTAGCTAGGAGTTGCGGTGTTTTGGAGAAGAACCAGGGGAGCTGCAAGATAGATTTGTAGGTGGGTCATTTTGCCTTCTGCTTCCACCACAGAAAATAGTGTTAATGATGTTAGCAGCTAACACAAGGCCTGACAATTAAGTCTACGAACTTAATTGTTCAAGTGCTACATACATCATTGCTGAATGTCAGTCAACTATGAGTACCTTCAAAGTACTCTTCTTGGGAAACTACGCACTACTAACACCAGCACCTAGTCTACCCTCCAGAGCAATTTTGGAACCCTTTCTAGAATGGCCATTGCACATGACGGCAAGGTGGCAAGTCCACGAATTTAATTGTATAGTTGTCTGCAAGGTAGTTTTTAGGCAGCAAACAAATAACTGTATTGGAACACCCTCCCTACTCACCTGATCTGGCCCCCAATGACTTTTTCCCTTATCTGAAGATAAAGGAAATACTGAAAGGAAGACATTTTGATGACATTCAGGACATCAAGGGTAATACAACAGCTCTGATGGCCATGCTAGAAAAAGAGTCCCAAAACTGCTTTGAAAGGTGAAATAGGCACTGGTATTGGTACATGGCTTCCCAAGTGGAGTACTTCAAAGGTGGCCATAGTGATATTCAGCAATGAGATATGTAGCACTTTTTTTAGGATGAGTTCATGAACTTAACTGGCAGTCTTCATATACAGGTTTTCCAGGTTCCGTTCAAAGCACCTATAAACATACTGGTACGTCTGTGAGGTCGGTGTGTTATCGTTGTTGCTATTTTACAGAAGAGGAACCTGAAGCTCAAAGAGAGTTATTTACTCAAGGTTACACAGCTACTAAGTGGCAGAGGAAAGGCCCTCACGCCCAGAATTCAGGCTTTAGAGTTGGTATTTCTTACCACTAGGCTACACTGAACCAGTGGCCAGTGCACATCTTTCAGAGGGCTCCCACCCCATCTGAAATATAGATTACAGACCACTTGAGTCCCAAGTAAAATATAATATTTATCTCAATGCTTTGAGAAGTCGAGAGAACCCTCACTAGATTCCTCAGTCCATTTTCTTATTTGCAAGCCAGAAATGATACAAGTGGGGCTGCTTCTGAAGAGTCTAGTTCTAAGTCCCTTTTGAAGATTTTCAGAAACATCCTTCTTCCTGTTTTAAGGAAGAAGGCCAGATGAGATCACCCATTCCCTCAAAACAATTTATTAGGCACCTATGGCATATCAGGCACTTTGCATGATTCTCAAGATAGGGTAACGCAGACTGCGTGGTCTCTACCTGCAGGACACTTCTGGTCCTGGCGCAGCACAGAAATGAGCTCAGATGGAGAAGGGTCCTCCCCTGGGCTTGGGAAGGTCCTAACTGAAGGTCCTATCTGCCAGACACTCCTTGGAAACTCTATGGGGCAATTGTACTCAGTCCTATAGAGTCACTATGAGTCAGAATCACCTTGAAGGAAGTGGGTTTAGTTTTATCCTGCCAGTACCTTCACTTAACCCCTCTGGTTTCTATAGCAGTAAAGTGAAGGATGGAACTAATAACCACCCTTCACTTGGAAACCCCGGTTGCACAGCAGTTAAGTGCTATGATTGCTAATCAAAAGGTCAGTAGTTCAAATCCACCAGATGCTCCTTGGAAACTCAAGGGGGCAGTTCTATTCTGTCCTATAGGGTCACTATGAGTCTGCAATGTTTTTATTTAACCCTTCACTTCACAGTTCTAAAGTTTGATTCTAATAGGAGTTGCTGTTAATGCATTTAACTAACATCCACAAACATCTTCTTTGTGCCAGGCAAGGAGCTAGGCTCTGCCACATACCTCTTTCATTTTTCAAAACAAGTGGTGAAGGCAAAATACATAGAGCAGTTAAGGAGATTATTTTATGCAAACAGTTCTAATCAAGAGTCAAAGGAAAGGTCTCCAAGGATATTTGAGGAATGTCTCAAAGGAAAGGAGTGGGGGCTGGGTCCTACAGAGGCAGGTAGACTGCGGAGGCACCGAGCATCTTTTGGGAGTCATGTGCAAGGATTATTTTGGAATATTGGAGGGCAGGGTGGTTTGCAATTAGCCATTTCAAGAACACAGAAGAGCAGGGATATTTCTTAACATGTCATGCTTTCCAGGAGCACCGAGCTTTGATCAAGTTTAACATTATCAGAGGAGATCTATACTTCATGGGATACAAATGTGTAACTAAAATCATGAAACAAACTTGGCAAATCTTCCCAAAGTTTGTAGTTTACTTGAAATGGGGGGGGGGGGGGACGAACATAGAAAAGAATGAAAATATTCCTAATTTTGTAAAGATAACACCTTCACAGATACCTTGTTGTTGAGGAGGACCCATGGACATTTAACTCTCTGGCTCCTTCTCCCTGCTGCCCTCTCGCTTTCAGCCCTTTGGCATACCTGTATAGAAAAGTTTGAGAAGCACTAGTCCCTTGCCTTCTTACTGAATTATCACAATAACTCTTTGATAAAACATTGGTTTTTATAGATCCTCCATGGGAATAATATGAGTTATCTTTTATGCCAGCTCTTGCTTCTTCATGTTCCTCAATTAACTGTTTTCCTAACCTCACAATTTTTTTTTAAGTACAAATTTTCTCTTTTGGAATACCACAGAAGCACCACAAAGACAGTACAGAGAGTTCCTGTCTACCCTTCACCCATTACCTAGTTTCCCTCATGCTTACATTTTAATGTGATCATAGTGCATTTGTCAAAACTCAAATTCACACTAGCCATTACTTTGAACTAACAGACTTGATTCAGATCTCCCCGGTTCTGTCACTGATGTTCTGCCACTGTTCCATAATCTACTTCAGGATCCCACATTGGAACTGGCTAGATGCCTTTTGATTAACTGAAATGAAACCTTTCAGAAAATGTCTACTAAGTGCTAGGTATTGCCCAATGTCTTGGGGAGTCAGTGAAAAGAACAGTCTTGGGTGTATATACAAAGAAACGACGTGAGAAAAGTGGTCTACTGTTTTCCGCATTGTGTTACATAGACATGAAGAGTCTTTTTTAACAGAAGGAAACCCTGGTGGCATAGCAATTGAGTGCTACAGCTGCTAACTCAAACACCGGCAGTTTAAATCCTCCAGGTGCTCCTAGGAAACTCTGTGGAGCAGTTCTGCTCTGTCCTATAGGGTAGCTGAGCCAGAATTGACTCAACAGCAGTGGGTTTGGTTTTGTGTGTGTGGGTGCATGTGTGTGTGTGTGTTTGTGTATGTGTGTGTTATCAGAAACTATGTGTTTGGATCTGAAACAGTTTCTAAGCATGTTTGCCAGTTCTGGTACAAATCCAATGGAGCATTAACTAGAGAGAGTCTTCAGCACCAGTGGCAACTGGACTTCCAGGTCCCTGCTACCCAAGCTCTGGGCAGCATTTCTGAGCCCAGGATGCCAGCCCCATGAGTCTTAGCTCTGGGCTGCCCCCCTGGAGCCCAGTGCTGGAAGGTTCGCACCTTTGAAATCAGATAAAGGGCGTCAAGCCACAGCTGTGTTTGTTTTATAAATTAAAGGGCAAATCATTAAAATGATTGTTTTCCTGAAAATAAAGAGATTAAATAGCTCTCCCTTCTCCCCTGCTGCCTCCCCTCCTCTTTTCCAGTTTGTCTCCCAAGGACTCCAGCCTCGTGTTAAACAGCAAAGAATTATCTCTGTTTCAATCTTGGGGCCTGGGCAGGCTCCATAACAATTATAATCTGTTACTGAACCAGCCTGGAGGCAGGGGGGCCACTGAAACAGAATTCTTTCCAGTATTAACCGCCATTCAAATGGATCTGAGGAGAATAATTGAGCACTGGGGGGCCCTCACAGTGACCCTAGGACTTAGGCTTCTTTTCCCCACCTTCTAAGATGCTTAGTACTTCTTCCCCCCCAAGTCGTCTTCAGCAGGAGGTGCTGCCTATGGTGGGAATTTAAGATTTTAGCACCCAGAGAAGGAAAAGTGAATCAAATGAGAAGTGTTTGGAAAAGCATCTGGCACTCAATAAGTAAGAAATAAATGTTAGTTATCGCCACTCCATTTAAGAGGCCTCGGAGAGATACTTGCACTTAATCTGGATGACGGTATCATTGTTAAGTACCACTGAGTTGATTTTTAACTCAGAGATCCCACTACTGGAGGGTTTTCCTGGCTGTAATCTTTATGGGAGCAGATCGCCAGGTCCTTCTCCCAAGGAGCTGCTAGGTAGATTTGAACCACAAACCTTTTGGTCAGCAGCCAAGCACTTAACTATCGCACCACCAGAGCTGGGAGGCAATGAAGAGCCTTAAACGTCTTCCAGGAAGACGCCATAGTTGGACGGAGAAGGAGTTTACCAACTAAACAAAACAAAACCCGTGGCCATCAAGTCGATTCTGGCTCACAGCAACCCTGTGCAACAGAGAGAACTGCCCCACGAGGATTCCAAAGCTGTACGTCTTTACGGAAGTACTCTGCTATACCCTATTCCTGTGAAGTAGCTAGTGGGTTCCAACCACCGACCCAGATAGCAGCTCGGTGCTTAATCACTGCGTAACCAGGGTTCCCTGCTTACTAGCTAGTAGGGGCTTAAGCTATACAAGACATAAAACAGTGAATACAGTGAGTGTCTAAAAATTATGCATAGTCACTTTACCCACATGACGTCATTTCATCCTCTTATGAAGACCACTCAAAAGCCCCTCTTTTACTCTCCAATTTATAGAGAAACAGAGGTTAAGGAACACATTCAAGTTGGCGAACCAAAATCAGTAGTTGCTGAGTTGACCAGTTCAGGATGACCTCCATGTTTCAGAGTAGAACTGTATTCCACAGTTTTCACTGGCTGGTTTTTTGGCAGTAGGTCACCTTTATTCCAAGGCACATCTGGGGACTCAGATTTCTAACATCTCCAAGTAGCAGCCTAATTAGTTAATCATTTGCGTCACCCAGGGACTCCTTCCAGGGTTAGGCAGTGAGGACAAGCAAAACTGCTAGTCTAGGTTGTACTGACAGACGCCTTCCCTCCTGCCAGGGAGACTTGGCAGGAGTCCTTTCTTTCATCCCTATCCACAGAGCTCCATGACAGCAGGGCCCACATGTGCTGTGATTGTTGGTGTCTGACTCCCCACTACAGCTGAACGATTTGAGGGCAGAGTCCAAGTCTTTTCATCTGTGCTCCTTGAGCCTGGTTTGTGTGGATACTCAGTAAAAGTGTGTCACACAAATACATGAGGGGATACAAATTCCAGATAGCCTGTGAGCCCATGTGTCCTTGTTCTACTGACCAAATGGGACCAGTACTCCTATTCCTCTGCCAGGACAATAGTAAAATAGACCCTGTGGCCTATTTTACCAAAATAGCATGGGCAACCCGTAATGGGGACTCGAAACAGCCAAGAGAATGCAAAAATGCAGTCAATGGGATTATATCAGTTCCCTAACCACTGCAATGAAAGAGTAGCCTCAATTTTTTAAGATGGGAAAATAAAGAGCTTTCTTCACCGGCCAGGTGGGTGACTGTATTCCATGAAAAACCTCAGCAGTAGCCCAGGAGATAAAGGCTAAAAATGGACCTTAAGCCTAGAGGTTTCCAAGAACCAGCCAGAAAGACAGTGGGTTGTAAAGTTCATTCCTCTGCCTAAGCAAGCCTTAAAGAACTAAGTTAAACCTAACCCTTAGCCCTAGTCCCACAAAGAAAAATAAATTAGCAAAGTGACTCAACATTTAACAATACATAATAACAAAAACAATAGTAAGACCTTGGAGTAAACAAAAGAAAATTAACTTTTCCAACTGGCCCTGAAAACCGGACTTTTCTGGTCACATGGGCATTAAAACTTTTTCTGTGAAAAGCCAACCCCAAGCCTCTGCTCAACTCCAGGAGTTCCCTACAAGCCTTGGAACTGTCCCCCTAAAAGTCCCTAATCAGAGATTAGAGAATGAGGAGAATGAGGAGAATGAGGAAAGCTACTTTCTGTGGTTAAACAGCAACAAAGCCCTGACTTTTAATAGCACGAGAGGGGTCAAACTGAAAAATCAAGCAGCCCTCATAAAAGTCCCCCCAGGTGGTGGCTGAGCTGCCCTCTGTTCCAGGGAGGAAGCAGCTGGCTGCTGTTGGGTGGGTGGGGAGCTGGGTGGCGAGCAAGGAGCCTGCTCCCCTTCTTCCCTGTCTGCAACACTTGATCCTCTCTATGGGCCCATATTATTTAATGATGCAGAACATCCCTTTCCCCTAAACCTGAGATCAAGGTGAGCCATTTCTGGTTCCCACAGGCCCATGCAGGTCTGAGCCACTCCAGCTGGCGGTCAAGGCCTCAGGCCAGAGTTCACCAGGACAGAGAGTGGGTGAGTGCCTCTCTGGGTTAAGAAAATGCAGGCAGTGGGGGCACAACAGAGGCTGAGAGGGCACGTACTGCTCTGCTGTACCCCAGAACCTCAAAGATGTCTCCCCACCCCACCCCCTGCTTTGGTCACCCTGCAGCAATAGCTGGCTGAACAAAATGAGACAACTGAACGTTAGCACTGGTTTGCTTCCCTGCTTATTTCGTGCTAACTTTTTTTAATTAAAAATACAAAACATGCAAAAACAAAAGAGAGACAGAGAATAATATAATGAATCTGCACATACACATTGCCCACCCAGATTCAGAATTTCATATTGGCTCTATCTATTCCTTTTCCCTTTTTTATCTTTGCTAAGATATTTTATTTAAAGTAGATTCAAGATGCAGTGTCATTTCAACCATACTTAATTCCTAACACATTTCCAAAATCATGCTGATATTTTCTTACACAATCACAATGCCATTATCATGCCCAACAAAATTAACTGTTCTTTGATATTCTCTAGTCTTCATCTGTTCCCTTTGATCATAAGCAATGGCAGAGTTATTCACAATACCAAAATAATGGATACAACCTAAGTGGATAAACAAAATGTGATACATACACACAATGGAATACTATGCAGCCACAAAGAATAATGATGCATCTGAGAATCATCTCATCAACATGGATGACATAAGTGAAATAAGTCAATCACTAAAAGACAAATGTTGCATGGTTCCACCACTGGAAAACATTTACACACAGAAAGAAACATTTTTTCATGGTTACCAGGAATGGGAGAGTGAAGGACAGAAAACTACTAACTAAACAGAAGACACATATAGACTTTGGTAAAGGGAAAAGCAGTACACCATACAGGGGCAGTCACCACGACGTAACCAAGGCAAAGGAAGACACTGAGAAGTACACGGGAATCCAAGGCTATAGAGGTAAATATTGGTCCCTCCCATTTTATCTAAAGTTCATGAGATTGCAGCCTAGAAAACCCTATGGTGAAGTTCTACTCTGTCACATGGAGTTGCTATGAGTTGAAATTGACCAGAAGACACCTAATAGCATCTATCTATCTGTTTTAGTTGGCTGTCTTTTTAGTCAGCTAGTGCTGCTCTAAAAGAAATACCACACAGTGGATGGCCTTAACAAAGGAAAGTTTATTCTTACACAGTCTGGTAGGCTACAAGTCCAAATTCAGGATGTCCACTCCAGGTGATGGCTTTCCCCTTTGTCAGCTGTGGAGGAAGCCCGGTATTGTACCAGTCTTTGTCTCTGGTATCTTGGTGCAGGAACCTCAGGTCTGAAGGATACGCTCTTCTCCCGGTGCTGCTTTCTTGATGGTGTGAGGTTCCCAGTTCTCTGCCTGCTTCCCTTTCCTTTTATCTCTTACAGGGTGAAAGGATTAAGAGTCGGAAAAGCCATACTCCAGGGAAACTCTCTTTACAGTGGAGCATAGGGGTGATTTTATAAGGGATTTACAGCCCCACCCTAATCCTTTAACATACGGCACAGCAAAATCACACAATGGAGCACAATCGTAGAATACAGGGTATCATGGCCCAGCCATGTGGCTATGCATACTTTTGGGGGGACACAATTCAGTCCATGACACTATCTATCTATCTATCTATCTGTCTGTCTGTCTGTCCATCTGTCTGTCCCTCTCTCCTGATAAAACATCTAATGTACGGAAAACTCTCCATCCTTGCTTCTAAGGAGTATTTTGGCTATATTTCTTCCAAGATAGATTTGTACATTCTTCTGGCAGTAGTATATTCAATAATCTTTGCCAACATCATAAGCTCAAGACACCAATTCATCTTCGGTCGTCTTTATTCATTGTCCAGCTTTCCCATGCATGTGAGGTGACTGAAAATACTACAGCTCGGGTCAGGCACACCTCACTCCTCAAAGTGACGTCTTCACTTTTGAACACTTCAAAGAGGCATTTTACAGCCAGCTTGCCCAATATCACATTGTTCAATTTCTTGGCTGTTTCTTCCACGGGTATTGATTGTGGGTCCAAATAAAAGGAAATGCTTGACAGCTTCAGACTTCTCTTTGTAGATCATGATGTTGCTTACTGGTCTAGTTGTGAAGATTCTTGTTTTCCTTATGTTGAGGTGTGATCCATACTAAGGTCTGTAGGCTTTGTCTGTACCAGTAAGTTCTTCAAACCCTCCTCACTTTTAAGCAGAGTGGGTTGTGTCAACATTTATGACAGATTGTTGATGAGTCTTCTTTCAGTCTTGATGTTCTGTTCTTGTTTACAGAGTTCAGCTTCTCAGATTATCTGTTCAACATACAGACTGAAGAAGTATCATGAAAGGATATAACCTTGACACATACTGTTCCTCAGAAACTCTAAGCAACAGTAGTACCCTGTCCTATAGAGTAGTTATAAGTTGGAATCAACTCGACAACACATGACAACACAATAACTACACTTGTCCTGTTTTTGTTTGATTGGTTTATACCATTTCAATTATTTTCACCTGTAAAATTCAGTGAGATCGATGATGTTCACCTAGCGAGTTTGCCTTGGTTTTGAAGAGTGGACATTCCCCATGAAGATCTGCTGTTTGTGTCTTGACCAAACACACATTGTTTTTTGTTCCCCAACTCAAGGTAGCCTCTAAGACAAGAACTTGGGCTTTCTGGTAACAAGAGTGTTCTTAAACTTTAAGGTGTGTCAGAATCACTTGGAGGGCTTGTTAAAATACGGATTTCTGGGCCTCACCCCGAGTTTCCAATATAAGGGGTCAGAGGCTGCCTGTGAATTTGCACATCTAATGAGTTCCCAGAGGTGGAGGAGTCTGCTAGTTCAAGGACCACACATGGAGATCCACTGAACTTCACTGAAACCACACAAATAGACCTCTTTGGGACAAATCTAGAGCCTTCACTGCTGGGACCACTTAATGCCTGCAGGTGGCATCGGGCACACCCAGTGCTCCCTGGGACTGTCTGTGCCCTGCTGACCAAACCCACCCTTGATACATCAGCTTCCAGTCACCGGGTTTCTGCTGCCTTATGGACCAGTACTTGAGGCTGGTCTCACTCTCTGATGACGGGTTTCTGCTCTGATACTCAGTCCCTCAAGGGATCAATGTCCTCTCCTCCAATCCCCATCTCTTCCTGCCCCTGGCTTGCCCCACAGTTTGTCAGACTTTGTCCTGTCTACTTAAGGCATGCTGTGAGGAGACATCCTTTGCCATCATCTGCCCAGAAGACCCCATTGTTCTAACACACACAAAGGGGCTGTGCACAGGCTGATGGATCCTGTTAATCGCTTGCTCTGCCTGGACCCTTGAGTAATGACTCCCATCTGGCTCCCACCTACAACCATGCTCATCCTCTGCATCCCTGACAACCCCAACCTTTACTCAGGCTTGCAGTAGCCTGCATGCTGCCTGGTTCCTTCCCAGTCTGGCCCAAGTCTAAGCCAGGTGAGCTTCCTAAGAAACCCCAGCCCATCTACTGCCCGACTGTGTCTTAGGGAGATGCCAGGAGAGACCAGCAGGAGCTGAACCAAGCTATCTCTGTCCTCTTTGCTCCTGAATCAGAAGTACACAGAGATCTGGAACCTAGGGGTCATTGAAACTAAAGCCAAGAAGCAAAGGTTCCTGAGCCAAATGTTGCCTCCCAGGCAGGCCTCACGGCTTTCCTTAGGTCAGGAGACTTGCCCCAGGACACCTAGCCACACCCTAGCAGCACAGGTTTTTTTCTCAGGGTGGCAGCCATACAGGTCAAGCTGGGGCTGGTTGCCCTCATCTCTCAAAGGGGTTGCCTCTAGCTCTGGGACCCCATCCCAGCCCAAAAGTGCAGGCAGCCAGCCAGTTAGTGAGTCAAACTGACTAACCCCACTAGCCTCCAGATGAATGAGTTCCCATGGGCGAAGTCAAAGGAAGTAGGCATGAGGTCCTCGCTCTGGGAAAAGGAGTAGGTGGGTGCTAAGCACACACGCAGCAAAGTTGCAGGCATTCCAACCTTGGTCTGATTTCCCTTCCCTGGGTACTGCAAACAGTTTAACATGTTTGGACATTAATCTAATGGCTGGAGGGTCCAGACCACCCAGAGGTACCTTGGAAGAAAGGCCTGGCAATCCACTGAGAAATCAGGTATCAAAACCCTAGGAAGCACAGTTCTAGTCTGGAGTCACTGTAAGTCAGCATAAACTTGATAGCAGCTGAGTTTGAGAAGCTACAAGGATTCCAAGCACTAGGCCACAGTGAACAAAATGAACAAAAACACCTGTCCTTATGGAGCTTACACTGTGGTGGGGGAGACAGACAGTAAACAAATAAGTAAAAATGTGTACTAGAATAAGACCCTATTAAATTTTATAATGGTTAACCAGTGGCACAGTGGTTAAGCCCTTTACCACTAACCAAAAGATTGTTAGCTAGAAGCCACTGGCTGCTCTGAGGGAGAAAGGCATGGCTGTCAGCTTCTATAAAGATGCACAGCCTGGGAAACCCTATGGTGCAGTTCTATGCTGTCCTGTAGGATTGCCATAAGTCAGAATCCATTCAACAGGAACTAGTTTCTAACATTATGTCGGAGTTCACAAAATTGAGCTGTGTAAAATATGAGTTGTATTATTGCGAGGTTAATGAAATATTGGGTGTGGAACTGCTACAGAAGGCAGGAGCCAACCACCTACCAAACTTGATTCAAGTTATTTCAAGTTGTGTTATTAAAATTCCCTCACTGTATAGAAAATAATACATGAAGAAAGTACCAGGTGTTGACCCAATGTGAGAAGTGTAACCAGCATCACTTAACCATATGTGTAGAAATGGTAAGCGGGAAACAATTTGCTGTACACACTTCAGTCAAAAACTCAAAATATTTTAAAAGAAGAAGTACCAGGGAAAAAATAAAGCAAGGGAGGAGGATATGAGATGTCAGGCATGGGGATGAATTAAAATTTTGAAAGCTTGATTTCTTTAATAAGTAGAAGGCCTCAGTGAGAAAGTCATCTGGGGTGGGAACATCACTCACTCTGCTGACTAGAACAGCGCTGAGAAACCCAGACATACATGGAAGAATCAGAAGATCGAGAAATCAAGGCTAGGAATGGCAGGGTTTCTAGAGTCAAGGATTTTGCCTTAAAGGGTCCAGAAACAGATCCTTGAACAGTTAATGCTGTACTTTCTGGCATCCTTTCAGAGCTAGAAGGAAGAAGACATTCCAGACAGGTAGAACAACACAGGAGATGATTCAGGTGAGAGAAAGCAAAGCAAAGCATTTCCAAAGGATGAGTTTCTTTGGCTGGACCTTAGGAGAAAAAACAGTTGTTAAGCCAGCTATGACTCATGGAGACCCCGTGCATGTCGGAGTAGAAGTATGCTTCATGGGATTTTTAATAGCTGATTGCCGAAGTCGATTGCCAGGTCTTTCTTTCAAGGTGCGCCTGGGTGGGATTAGCAGCTGCATGTTAACCGTTTGCACTTTCCAGGGACTCAGCAGAGCAAGAGTTAAATTGGGCTACAGAGAAGAAGGAGTATGGAATAAAAAGTGTGAAAATCCAGAATCGTGGTGAATGTTATCTTTTGTAAAAGGCCCTCAGAGGCCATGACAGGTTTGGGGAGGGTGTGTGCAGACAACAGATGCGTGAGAATACTTGGCAAGGAAGCTGCTTCTATAGGAGGCACATGCTGTTGAGAAGTCCCAGCTCAGAACCAGCTGCGGAGATGGAAAGACTGGAAAGGGTGGCAGCCAAGAGCTGCGGGCTGTTCTGGCCTCTTTGTCTCTCCAAAGATGTGTGGGAGGCATAGAGCGCCAGAGGTTTGCTCAACTCCCAAGTAGCTTCTCTGTTCATGTTTATTCTTCTTCCTTTAATGATATGATGAGCTCATGGTCCTCGGAGGTGCCAGGAATCAATTAGCCATTTGGCTCTCTTCAGCCTTAGCAGAAACAACTGAGTGTCCTGCTGCAGGTAGGTCTCCTGTGGGTCGAGGCAGGGGGCAGTGCAGATGAAACTACCACGCACACGAGGTCCCTGCCCTGCAGGAGCCATCTGCCCGCCAGGCTAGAGCTGATATTCAAGGGGAGGTTATGGCTACCGGTGGGGAGAAGCTAGTCAGCTGCTCAGACCACCAGGGCACAAAATGTTCCATTTCTTTTGGAAGAAAGTAATCAAGTCGATTTATTTCCCTTTCTTTTTACAGCTCTTGCTTGTTATGGCAGAGCCACAGACTTCACAAAGAGAAATTTTTACACTACCTCTTCCTTTTCTACGTGTCTGCTTCTCTGCCTATACTAACTGCGTGTGTATGAACTCTCCCAATCCCACCCCAACCCCCCATTCCTATCCGTTTATGCCTGGGCTCCTATTCTTATTCTTTCCTAGGGGGTCTCTCGACTCCCCGCCTTTACACAGTGCCATGTGGAAACCCACCTGTCTTAGTCATCTAGTACTGGTATGAAAGAAATTCCACAAGTGGTAGATGGCTTTAAAAAGAGAAATTTTATTCTGACACAGTCCAGTGGGTTACAAGTCCAAACTGAGAGCAGCAGCTCCCAGGGAAGGCTTTCTCTGTTGACTCTGCAGGAAGGTCCTTGTCATCAATCTTCCCCTGCACTGGGAGCTTCTGAGGCACGGGGACCCCCCATCCAAGGGATGTGCTCTGCTCCTGGTACTGCGTCACTGCTTTCTTGGTGGTCTGAGGTCCCACACCCCAGAGACCGCCTCAAGGCACAGTGCCGTCTTCCACACTGAGTGCCACAGCACGAACCCAGCTGCCGCCCGTTCTCCCTCATTAGCATCATAGAGGCAGGATTTATAACATACGGAAACATCCCACAGCACTGGGACTCACGGCCCAGCCATCACTACATACCTATTTCGGGGGAACACAACGCAACCCAGGACACCACCCACCACCCATTTACCCTTCACTTCCCCCTCAGCTAACACAAGTCTGCTCCCCCATCGTCACTGTCCCCCTCGCTGCTCTCAATGACAGAAGCCTTGCTTTCTCCCAAGTCTCAAACACAAAGGGGAAAGAAGAGCATGTCTAGTCTGTGCCACTTGGTCATGCCACTCAAGTCCTTGTTATCCGGTCACGCCACCTTCTGCGGGGCCCTGCCTGTTTCTACTTCACATTTTCCCTCTTTACCCTGCTGTAATCCCTGGTGACCCCAATCGTCATGCCGATGACCTGGCTCACACCCTCACTGCCCTCCTCTGTGCTCTCCTCCTCTCTGGTGACCTTTGTTCCCACGGTAGGGCAGCCACAGCTGGACCACATTACACGGGGCTGTCACCTCTCAAGGGCTGTGCTGTCTCTTCAGCCTCAGCCTCCTAACCTGTTGACATCCCTGCTTCCTCACACCTCCTGCATCCGTTCTTTGTCCTCACTGGGAGCTCTTCTCTTAACTTTTTATAATTCACACAATCTTATATCCCTCTTTGGTCCACATTTTACCTATCTACATACACATACACACACACAGAGACATATACGCATACACAGGCTCTCACATCTCTGGGTTCTACTGTGCCTTCTCTCCTAGGTTTCTTTCCTCCCTAGCAATTACCACTGCTAATCCAGTGGAGAAAATAATAACAATGTGCTTTGAGCTCTTATTCCAGGCAAAATACTATTTTTATGTATTTTATGTGGATCATCTCATTTAATCCACACAGTAACACTAATAAGGCCGGTATAATTATATCCCACCCCACTACGTACTAAGAAACTTAGAACCTAGAAAAGGTAAACCACCTGCCCTACATTATACAGTTGGAGGCCAGATTACAACCCAGACCCCACTATGCTTTATTTCCTTGAGCTGTCCCCCTCCAAGTTACACAGAATGAGTGTTGCTTTTACTAAGATTTTAATGGCAGTATTCCTGTACCTGGAGTCCAAGGCTGATGTAAATGGTGAATGCACTTGGCTGTTAATCAAGAGATTAGATGTTTAAGTCCACCCACAGGCACCTTGGAAGAAACGCATGGCAATCTGCTTCTGAAAAATCAGCCACTGAAAACCTTAAGGGGCACAGTTCTACTCTGACATACATGGAGTGGTTATATAAGTTAGGTCAACTCCGTGGCAACTGATCTGGTTTTGGCTTTTTGTTCCTGTACATAAAAAGTTCTTATGATGCTTTTTAACCTGTTTAGTGCTTCAAAGAGTGTACAAATTCAATGAGAACATGTTGAACAAAGTATTTGTTGTTGTTAGGTGTCATAGAATTGGTTCTGACTCATACTGACCCTGTGCAAAATAGAATGAAACACTGCCCAGTCCTGCGTCATGCCCACACTCAATCTTATGCTTAAGCCCATTATTGCAGTTACTGTGTAAATCCATCTCCTCGAGGGTCTTCCTCTTTTTCACTAATCCTCTGCTTTGCCAAACACGATGCCCTTCTCCATGCATTGATCCCTCCTGACAACATGTACAAAGCATGAAGACACAGTGTCACCATCTTTGCTTCCAAGGAGCACTCTGGCTGTACTTCTTCCAGAACGAATTTGTTTGTTCTTTTGCCAGTCCATGGTACATGCTTCTCCAACACCACAACTCAAAGGCATCAGTTCTTCTTCTGTCTCCCTTATTCATGCATGATATAACTCAAAATACCATGGTTGGGTCAGGCATGCCTTAGTCTTCAAGGTGACATCTTTTCAACACTTTAAAGAGGTCCTTTGCAGCTGATTTTCCCAATGCAGTGTGTCTTTTGAATTCCTGACTGCTGCTTCCATGGCCATTGATTGTGGAATCAAGTAAAATGAAATCCCTGACAGCCTCAATCCTTTCTCCATGTATCACGATGTTGCTTACTAGATCACTTGTGAGGTTTTCATTTTCTTAATACTGAGGGTCTCTATGAGTCGGAATTGGCTCCACAGCCGCAGAGTTCAGGTTAGGGAATAGATACGAAGGCTATGGTCATTGATCTCCTTCAGTAAGTATTTCAAATCCCCTTCACTTCCAGCAGGTAGGACTGTGTCATCTGCGTAATGCAGGCTGTTCATGAGTCATCGTTCAATCGTGATGCCTCATTCTTCACGCGTTCTCGCACTACCTGCTCGTCATACAGACTGCAGAGGTGTGATGAAAGGCAACACACACCTTTCCTGACTTCATACCATGCAATGTCCCCTTGCTGTGTTTGCACGACCGCCTCTTGTTCCATGTACAGGTTCCTCACAAGCACAGTTAAATGTTCTGCAATTCCTGTTGTCCACAATGTTAACCATAATTTGTGATGATTCACATAGTTGAATGCCTTTGCATATTCCATGAAACACAGGTAAACATTTTTCTGGTATTCTCTGCTGTCAGCCAACATCCATCTGACATCAACAATGATATCCCTGCTTCCATAGCCTCTTTTGAATCCAGCTTGAATTTCTGGCAGTTTCATGTCAGTATACTGTTGCAGTCACTTTTGAATGGTCTTGAGCAAAATTTTACTTGTGTGTGATGGTAACAATACTGTGTCATAATTTTCACATTGGATTGGATCCACTTTCTTGGGAATAAGCATAAATATGGATTTCTTCTAGCTGGTTGGCCAGATAGCTGTTATCCAAATTTCTTGGCATAAGTCAGGGAGCACTTCCAGTATTGCATCTATTTGTTGAAACATCTCAGTTGATACTCCATCAATTCCTGGACGCTTGTTTTCACACATGACTTCAGTGCAGCTTTGAATTCGTTTTTCAGTACCATCAGTTCCAGATCCTCTGCCACCTCTTGAGATGTCGGAACGTTGACCAGTTCTTTCTGGTATAATGACTGTGTATTCCTTCCAGCTTCTTTCAATGATTCCTGAGTTGTTTAATATTTTCCCTGTAGAATTCTTCACTATTGCATCTTGACACCTGAGTATTTAATGTTTTTAAGTGATGAAAATCTGACACGTGCACAACAGTTGAGGCATTTGAGTCCATAAAGTAAGTTCCAAATGTGAGATACAGTTGTCCCTTGCTGTCCTCAGTAAAGTGGTTCCAAGAACCTCTGCAGATTTCAAAATTGAAGGCTACTCAACTTCCTTATGTAAAATGGTGTAGTATTTGCATATAACCTATATAACCCTGAAGACTTGCTCTGAAACATTACCCTTCTCTTCTGTGAGTCTCTTGAGCTAATCTGGAACATTGATGTGGCCTCAGCATCAGCATCAGCTGATTTTCCAGGGATCTTGTAGTTCTTGAGGCCACAGCACTTTATATAGCTAGCCAGAAAATCTCTTGCTAGCCTTGAACACCTTCTTCTTGATCTTCTCAACCCTCTCACAGTAATGCTCATAGAGGCTAAGTGCCTATCCATGAATAATTTTGCCATCAACAGAGATATGCTTCTGTCATGTTTCTCTAACCATACACTTAATACTTTCACAGTCTTTGCCAACACTTTATCACAAATCAGAGGACTATTTTTGCCATCGTAGGGTGTCATGGATTGGATTGTGTCCCCCAGACTGTGTGCAGCTGTTTGGCTAGGCCATGATTCCTAGCATTTTGTGATATTTCTGTATGTCATAAATACTACCTCTATGATGTTAACAAGGGAGGATGAGTGGCAGTTGTGTTGGTGGGTCAGGACTCAGTGTGTAAGATTGTATTGTGCCTTGGGGCTCTCTCTTGAGATATAAAGGAAGGAAGCTAGCAGAGAGAGTTGGGGACCTCATACCACCAAGAAGCCGTGCTGGGAACACAGCATGTCCTTTGGGAAGGAGTCAGGGTCCCTGGGCATCAGAAACTCCCAGTCCAAGGGGAAACTGATGACAAGGACCTTCCACTGGAGCAAGCAGAAACAGACTTCTTCTGGTGCAGACACCCTGAATTTGGACTTTTAGCCTGCTGGACTGTGACAGAAAGAAATTTCTTTTCCAAGCCATCTACTTGTGATATGTCTGTTAGAGCAGCACTAGATGACTAAGATACAGGGGAAGTACTTCTTCATCTTCAACTTGAACTTAACCAAAGCCAAATCCACTGCTGCTGAGTCAATTCAAACTCATAGCAACCCTAAAGGATAGAGTAGAACTGCCCCTATGGAGTTTCCAAGGAGCCCCTGGAGGATTCAAACTACTGACTGTTTTTTTGGTTGGCAGACGTAGCACTTAACCACTACTATACTAGGGTTTCCCAACCTGAACTTGTATGTGAGCAACTGAAGGTCTGTTCCACAGTCTGCCCTGGCCATGTTCTGACTGACAATGCTCACCTTCTCCATCATCTCCTTCCACAGATACAGCTGATTTGACCACTTTGTATTCCATCTGATGAGGTCCAGATGTGTAGTTGCCAGAGTGCTCCTGAGAAGCATATACTTTGGACATATCATCCAGAGGAACCAGTCCCTGGAGAAGGACGTCATGCTTGGCCGGTGAAAAAGAGGCAGACTGTCAATGGGATGGACTGACATAGTGGTTCCAACAATCGGATCAAGCATAACAACAATCATGAGGATGGCACAGGTCCAGGCAGTGCTTCGTTCTGTCACACACAGGGTTTCTGTGGCTCTGAACTAACTCAACGACACTTAACAGCAACAGGGGCAGCATCAGCACATTCACGAATTTCAACTGTTTCCTGTTTTATTGTGCAAATGATCGATTCTCTCTTTCTGACCTTACGGCCCACTTCAGCAAGTGACATACCACTTTTCAAAAGATCTAATATTTTTATTTTCTCGTTGAGAACACTTTATACTCCCTTTTAGCCTTTGAGGAAATGCTGTGACCACTTAGCTGCTTTTTAGGAGTCATTTTTCACAGAAACAAAGGACACATACAATACAAGTAGTGAACTGACAAGATGGGAGGGATCAAGGCTCAAATAAGAAGCACTGGACAGAGAGACAACCTGCAAAACACCAGGAGGCTTCAGCATTGGATGCCTACACATCACTTCATTCACCTGGATTCAGGGTGGTACTCTGTATAGGAAAATTCAAGTTTGCTCTTGGGAACTTTCTTTTCCTTTTTCCAAATATTTTCATTCTGCCATTGGTTGAATCTGCACATGGGTTCCAACTGCAGCTAAAAAGAAAGAAACCTGGATGAAAGCCAGAAGCATGCATATTTGGGAAAAAAATGTTGTTTGTTCTATTCAAAACTTTAAAATGTTGATGATACTGCAATTTATGCTCATTCAGTAGCAAATTTCAAATTGTTGATGCATTTCCCTCTGTTTTTCCTACAGAAATCAACATCTGGAATAAACAACCTTGCAAACACTATCAGAAATGTTTTAAAGGATCAAGTCAGATTTCTTATGGGACCCCAGAGAATGGAATGTTCTCTGCATCTAAGAAGCGATCCCTGGAACAAGCTGGTTGTTGACAAATTCACCATAAACACACAAATATAGGCTTTGGAGCTGAGGCAGGGAATATCTAAGAAGCATGTTGGGCATTTGAATGCCTTGTGGTTCACTAGGCAGCCATCACTCTCAGTGGCTATGTGGAACAATGGCATAATGACACATCGAAGCTCTATAATAGCACTAGAAAAGCCCCTCAACCACTGTCTGCAAAACAGGCTTTGAATTTGAGAAGAGAGATCAATGTCTAAATCTCAGTGCTCTCTCTCAAGCTAATTCCTCAAACATCAAGGCAATAACTACTGAAAAGCAGCTCCTCCAGGCCAGGCAGTTAATCAGCATGGCTGATTCCTAGCATCCCCAAACAAGCAGATGTCTCTGAATTGGGCAAAAGCAAAAATCAAAAATAAAAACCCTAAGATAGTCAAGAGATAAGAGGAACATTTCAAAAGTGACTTATTGTTTTGTTGTTAGCTGCTATTGAGTCAGCTCCACTGTGATGACCTCACGTACAACAGAAGGAAACATTGCCTGGTCCTGGGCCATCTCATAATCCTTGCTCAAGTCTCTGTTGTGTCCACTGTGTGTTTTTGTTGCTGTTGTTAGGTGCCATTGAGTCAGTCAGAGTCTCAGCCACCCCGTATATCACAGAACAAAGCACTGCCTGGTCCCGGCCACCCCACTATTGCCGGGTTGAAGCCCATTACTGCATCCACTGTGTCAGTCCATCCTGTTGAGGGTCTTCCTCTTCTTCACTCTTTGTTTTACCAAGTACTACGTCCTCCTCCTGGTGGCGTAGTGTTAAGTGCTATGTCTGCTAACCAAAAGGTCTGCAATACAAATCTACCAGGCCCTCCTTGGAAACTCTATGGGGCAGTTCTGCTCTGACCTACAGGGTCACTACGAGTTGAATCAACTCAACAGCAGTAGGTTTGGTTTTTTTTTCTGTTATGTCCTCTTCCAGAGATTGGTCCTTCCTGATAACATGTCCAAAGTACATGAGATCAAGTCTTGCCATTCTGTCTTCCAAGTAACACTCTGGCTGTACTTCTTCCAACAGAGATTTGCTTATTCCTCTGGTAGTCAATGATATATTCAATATTCTCCACCAATACCATAATTCAAAGGCATCAATTCTTCTTCAGTCTTCCTTAATCATTATCCAACTTTCCCATACGTAAGAAGAGATTGAAAAAACACGGCTTAAGTCAGGCACACTTTTGTCTTCAATGTGACATCTTTGCTTTTTAACACTTTAAAGAAGTCTTTTGCAGCAGATACACCCTATACAATATGTTGTTTTTTTTCCTTGACTACTACTTCCATGGGTGTTGACTGCGGATTGAAGTAAAGTGAAATCCTTGATAACATCAATCTTTTCTCCATTTATTGTGGTATTTGTTATTGGCCCAGTTGTGAGGATTTTTATTTCTTTAGATTGAAGTGTAATCCATGCTGAGATCTTCATCATCAAGGGCTCTGAGTTCTCGTCACTTTCAGCAAGCAAAGATGTGTTATCTGCATATCTCAATTTGTTAATGAAACTTCCTCCAATGCTAATACTACAATCTTCTTATATTTGGAAAAAAGTTTTTTTGTTCTACTCAAAACTTTAAAATGTTGATGACATTGCAATTTATGTTCAGGTTCCTCATGAGCACAATTAAATGTTCTGGAATTCCCATTCTCCACAATGTTATTCGTAATTTGTTATGATCCTCTTCACTGAATGTCTTTGCATTGTCAATAAAACACAGATAAACATCTTTCTGGTATCCCCTGCTTTCAGTCAAGATCTATCTGACATAAATGATGATATCCCTTGTTCCACATCCTCTCCCAAATCCAGTTTGAATTTCTGGCAGTTTCTTACTGATGCAACCATTTTAAAACTAGCTTTAGCATAATTTTACTTGTGTGGGACATTAATGATATTGTTCAATGTTTTCTGCGTTCTGTTGGATCTTGTCTTAGTTACCTAATGTTGTTGTAACAGAAATACAAGTGGATGGCTTTAACAAACAAAAATTTATTCTGTCAAGATCTAGGAGGCTGGAAGTCTGAATTCAGGACACTGGCTCCTAGGGAAGTCTTTCTCTCTGTCTATTCTAGGGGAAGATCCTTGTCATCAATCTTCCCCTGACCTAGGAGTTTCTCAGCACAGGGACACTGGATTCAAAGGACATGCTCACTCCCAGCACTTCTTTCTTTCGGTCCCTCTCCTCTTTGCTCACTTCTCTCTTTCATACCCCAAGAGATTGACTCAAAATACAGCCTAGTCCGGTAGACTGAGTCTTGCCTCATTAGTATAACTGCCTGAAATCCTACCTCATTAACATCATAAAGGTTAGGATTTTCAAAACATAGAATAATCACAACAGATCACAATAAAAAGAATAATGGCCTAGCCAAACTGATACACACTTTAGGGGACACAGTTCAACGAATAACAGATCATCTTTCTTGGAAAAGGGCACAGATATAAATCTTTCCCAATCAGTTGGCCAGGTAGCTATTTTCCAGATTTCTTGCCCCAGGTGACTAAGCACCTCCAATGCTGCTTTCGTTTGTTGAAACATCTCAACTGATATTCCATCAATGCCTAGAGCCTTGTTTTTCACCAAAGCCTTCAGTGCCACTGTACTTCTTCCTTTATATTCTTTGCCACCACCAGTTCCTGATCATGTGCTATTTTCCTGAAATGGTTGAACATCAAACAACTCCATTTGGTGCAGTGACTCACATATTCCTCCCAATCAAAGGGCTCCTCTTCAAATACTGCATCAGACAATAGTCAGTTGTTATCCATAGAGTTTCTGTTGGCTAATTTTCAGAAGTAGATCACCAACCAGGACCTTCTTCCTAATCTGTCTTAGTTTGGAAATGTCAATGAACCCTTTCTACTTTAGGTGACTCAGCTGGTATCTGAAATACCAGTGACACAACTTCCAGCATCACAACAACAGGGAAGCTGTCACTGGATGACAAATCGACAGACAAGAGGTGGAAGAAGAGCCTGAGGACCAGTTAGTACAAACACAGAGTAACGGTGAGGTACTTTACAATGTGTGCATCAGTGAAATAAGGAGAAAGACCCATCTAAACAGTAGATCAAGGATCAAAACTCAGGTTCCACAGATGACAGCAGTTCCAGCTTCAGCAAAACCTGTCAATCCCAGATGGCTTTATTTGTCACTGAAGAGCAAATGTGTTTTAGAAGTCAAGTATCTGAAGGCAGTTAACTGCTATTAAGTCATTGTGCCACTATAAGCGTGACTTCTTGGCAGTCAGCAGATGCTTCCAAAAAGGCTTTGGCAGAACACAATGGAAAGCAAGCTGGAAGCTGGAGAGGATGTGAGGAGACAGGCTTTCCCACTCATCGCTGGGGAACGTGGTTGCCACAACATTTTTGGCAAGAATCAGACAGTATATATAAAACTGAAAATGCACATGCCCTTTGTACCAATATCCTATTCTGGGAAATGTAACTTTACAGAAATAAAAAGCACCCAAGGACAAGGATACACGTTTAATGCTATTTTCTGCAATACTGTGCACATATGCAAAAAAAACTGGAAATGATTTAAAGGTTTCTCAATGAAGATATGACTGAATAGAAGGCGGGGCATCAGTTGACAGCACACACAATGCCATCCACTTCCGTCCGCCCTGCTAACCCACACGGAAACCCTGGGGGCATGGTGGTTAAGGGTTACACCTGCTAACCCAAGGGGAGCAGTTGAAATCTACCAGGTGCTCCTTGAAAACTCTATAGAGCAGTTCTACTCTGTCCTGTAGGGTTACTATGAGTCAGAATTGACTCGACAGCAGTGGGTCTGGTTTCGTTTGGGGCGCTAACCCACAGAAGTCTGGTTTTGTTTAAGCATGAATTCCCAAGGAGCAAAGAAAGACCTGTAGTGCCAGCTAGCACCAGGGCAATACCCTTGTTAACCTGAGCTGAACTGGACTCGAAATTGGCTGATTCCAGCCTGGTCCCCACCACTTAGGAGCCGTATACCTGGGTGTCACTCCATCTGCCCAAGCCCTGGTTTTCTCAGCTGCTACCTGCTCATTCCCTCACATGGCCAGCCTACATAGAAAGGTTTTTAAGCAAAACGATGGAAAAGCATTTTGCAAGCTTCTAGGCATTCTACAAATTTAAATAATTATAAATCTGGGGAAAATCAACTTCTGTGTGTGTGTCTGTCTGTCTGTCTGTCTGTCTGTCTGTCTGTCTGTCTGTCTGTCTGTGCAATCACCTGCAATCACCTCCAGGCCCACATTAACCAAGCATCCATCCCACCTCAGTCCTCCAGCCTTCCTACGCACAAAATGAGCAGCAGCCGCCACTTCCCCAAGTTACATCAGCTGCTGTTGAATTGACTCCAGCTCGTGGAGATCCACATGCATTACAGCAGAACAGTGCTCCATAAGACTTGGAATGGCTGTTTTTTTGGAAGCCGATCTCCTTTCCTAGGTGGCGAGCCAGTCATTTAAAAGAAAAAAAAAAGTTACTTGTCATTTGGTTTGCATCTAAGCAAGAGTGGGACCATTTGTCTCCATCCACAATGAAAACAGTCCCAGGCTTGGTTTCCGCCCCCTCAGGAACTGCCCTTACGTTACCTGGGGATTTACACAATGCTATGGACTAGCTTGGCCCTCATCCAGGTTCTGAGCTACCTGGTGACCACAGTCTGCTTACTTAACTTCTTAAAATGAGATGCTGGAACTAGAACTTGTCCAGAAGCCCTTTCATTCAGATATTCAGTGAATCTGGTGCTAAATGATAGGCTGAGATCTCATCTGATGCTGAACTCTTCTCACAGGCCTGGGTCTCCCCAAGGAGTCTGAGAGTTCACCTTGGTGAGTTTCTGAAGAGCAAAAAGGTAATTGTCATCACAGAGAAAACATTATGGGCTGGGGTAACTTACCAGGAACTCTGCCAGTGGGTGGCACTGCCACTGTGGTGGTGATGACAGGGAGGACACTGTCCCCTCCCACCTGTCTTAGTCATCTAGAGTTGCTGTAACAGAAATGCCACACGTAGATGGCTTTAACAAAGAGAAATGTATTCTTTCATAGTCTAGGAGGTTGGAAGTCCAAATTCCGGGTGTCAGCTCCAAAGGAGTGCTTTCTCTCTCTTTTGGGTCTGGGGGAGTGTTTTTCTCATCAGTTGTTCCCTGGTCTAGGAGTGTAGGAATCCCAGATCCACAAGAAGAGCTGATCTCCTAGCTCTTGTTGTTGGTAATATGAGATCTCCCTGTCTCCCTGCAGGATCTCTGGTGGTGTAGTGGTTAAGTGCTATGGCTGTTAACCAAAAGGTCGGCACTTCAAATCCACCGGGCACTCCTTGGAAACTATGGGGGGCAGTTCTACTCTGTCCTATAGGGTCACTATGAATCAGAATCAAGTCAATGGCACTGGATTTGGTTTCTCAGCTCAATGCTCTCTTTTACACGTCAAAAGAGATTCAGTTTAGATATAACCTAATTTGCAGTCTTGCCTCACTAATATCACAGAAGCAGGATTTCTAACACACAGGAAAATCATATCAGATGACAAAATGGTACAACATTACATAATACTGGGAGTCGCGGATTAACCGAATCGGCACAACTTTTGGGGGACACAACTCAGCCCATCACACCACCTAAACTTGTTCTCTCTGTCCCCTTTGACTGCTTCACAAAAGGACAGAGTCTTGGTGGCTTCCAGGTGGGAGCCACTCCTCCATGCACACCACAGTTCCTCCTTGTCTATGGACATGTCACCACAGAATGATGTTAGTGAATGTGTCCCGAGGACAAGGTGATCGTGGTGTACTCCAGTGAGAAAGCAACCCCCTGAAACACACCTCCCAAGAGGGATAGCCAAGAGGAGGGCACTGTTGTCCTCTGAGGGCTCCAGGATGAACAGGTCCACAGGGACAATGAAGTCAAGTAACGCAGGAGTCCATGTGTCCCTCTGAAATTAGCTGCAGGCTTTTTGCTGCAATCTGGGCTCAGAAAGTAGCAGCCTGGACCCATTATGAACATCTGACGCAAGCCACGCTGGCAGCCGGCCGCTCATGCAATGGGAGATAGGCTTAGGCGTCACCCTCGCTTTACAGCCTCAGAACTTCTAACAAGCAGGGCAGATGCTATGTGGCGAGAGAAAGAGACAAGCACAGCATTTTTGTGGATCATGAGTTGAGGGAGAGAAGACACTTTTCCTCTGTTGTGTGCTGACAGCTCAACTATCCAGTGCCATCACTCCTCAGCTGGTCCCACGACCTGGGCCCTGTCCACGGCCCCTTTCCATTCAACAGTCCGCATTGTTGAAGAAATCTCTTCCTTTTGTTTTTCCTCCCATTGGTACCCTGGCTCATTTGTTTTCCATTGTCGGGAGCAATTCATCTGCTTTGGGGCCCCACCATGTCTTTCTCCCCTTGATTCTTAGACAAGTTACTGGGACAGGTCCATTGTCTTAACAGTGGCCAACTTGCGGTATTTAGTAAAACTTGTGCTTTAGAGAGAAAGCCCAATGGAGATTCCAGTTTTTAGCCATGGTAACTTCTGGGAGGTTTGGGAGTGTGGCTGCTGCTGCTATGTGTCTTGGCCTTTGTCCTCTCGTCTTCGTGTAGACTTCAGGGGAAGCCCTGTTCCACTGGGAAACCTGGGAAAAATTTCAGTGATGCCAAGACAACAGCCGAAGTTTTTCCCTGTTCTTCTCTCATCAAGAGCCATTACAAAGGCATTGTAAAATTATACTTCAGTGATCAAATAAAGATCCATTCATTCTGCCATAGGTAAACTACTGTGGAGTGGGTGGGTTTAAACAACAGACATTTGTTTTCTCAGGATTCTGGAGACTACTGTCCAGATTCAGGATGTTGTCAGGACCACACTCTCTCCCAAGCTTTGCCTGTTGCTCTCAGCTTCTGGTAGGCCCATGCACCTTGGCATGTAAACGTGTCTTCACATGGCCATCTTTCCCCTCTGTGCCTTGTCTCCTCTTCATAAGGACACCACTGGATAGAATCAGTATCCCACTTCTGTGTGACCTCGTGTTACCTCTGAACATCTTCTGAGATCTTATTTCCAAACACGGTCACATATGCAAGTACCTGAGGTTAGAACCTTGTCCTGTCATTTTGAAGAATACCATCCAATCCACAAAGAAGGGGAAATGGTATGGTGTCTCCTTTCCTCTGCCCTGTGGACACAAAGCCCTTTACAGCTGTTCTATGCAAGTGAAGCAAGGGAGAAGAGAAAAGGTCAGTGGGGTTCAGGACAGCTGGAGCTAAGGCAGGCCCTGAAGCTGGGAGGAGCAGTCACTGGCAAGAAGTATTGCAGAGACTTGGCCTGGACGACCCAGAAAGGACCTAATTGCGCATCATTTTGTCAGTGCGCTCACAGGCTTTGCCCTGGGTGTGCCAGAGAAATTACTGCCGCTGGGGTCATTATGGGTAAAGTCATCCCAGCTATTAATAACAGCACCAAAAGGGAGCATGGAGGGTGTGTACAGCCCCACTGCGAGCTCTCTAGCAGTAGGCCTTCATTTCTCAGCAGCTCAGGCGGTCACTTCCGCAGCAGCAGAACTCGAAGGACGGCTTACGGTATCCCTTGGTTCCAACAAAAACCGCTACAAGATGCCACAGAAAAGGGGCTGTAAGAATCTTTTCTATTTTAAAATATTTATGTTTGGTAAAAATACACAGTATAACCCACTGCCGTTCCACAGTTTCTAGCTATAATGATCAATGACATTGATTCCAGTCTTTACAATGTGTGGACATTCTCCTTCTTTTCTAGTTGTGACACTTTTATTTATTCAATCTTCCTGCCCCCCGACCTTCTCATCTGCGTTTTCAAACAGCTACCGACCCTTTGGTCTGGTAGGGACTTTTTTTTTTTTAATGCAGTACTCAAAGGTGACAATCTACTGTTTGAGTGAAATTTTTACTTAATTTAAAGGTGACTTCGGGGGCTAATTTTCAATTCAAGATTTGAAAAGCAATTCACGATCTTAGTGTCAGAGACTCTTCCCACCTCAGTAGGCCCAGTGAGTGGTTGTAAGAATCTTGAGAGTTGAATCTTCTTTGGACCGGGCAGAAAGTGAAATAAGCTCAAGAAGTAGGAGAAAGATACAGCTGAAAGGAGAACTGTCCTTTTCCTGAGCCTCAGGGTTTACTTGTTTGTTTGTCTGTTTTGGTGAAATGTAAGAAAAATATTCCCAAGAAAAGCTTGAGGGTGATGTGGAAAGGGTCATGCTCTCCACCCTCCATGCAAACCTTGGGTCTTAAACGATGTGCACATACACACGTGCGTGCACACACACATACCTGGATAGAGAACAAAATGCCTCTTCTCTAGCTCCAGTGCCCATGCTCAGGTCAGGAAAGATACGCAGGCCCCAGGCTGCGGAGAGGCGCCCCACAGAGCCAGGCCACACAAAGTGTCCCTTCAACATGGCGGCGACTCAGCACTCTTGGCAGAAACACTTGGCGCTGGCAGGAAATCTCAGCAGGGCGGCTTGTTTCCGCTCATCAAACACCAGTAGCTTTCACCGAGAGCTGCAGAAGATGCGAGAAATGTGTCTGATTGCATCCGGGCTGTGTGTCAGCACTTTTCCAAGGCAGAGTTAGCTGGATTCTAGCTTTGAAAAAAAGATTGTTACACTCTCCTGTTCCGTAGTATTAACTAAGGAGACACTTGCCAAGAATTTGCCTGAAACCCAGTTGCCCCCTGGATACCCCTAGGGGTTCAGCAATCTGAGTAGGTAAGTTGCTGGAGTATAAGAAAAAAATGTCCACTCTTTCACTGCTCAACAAGGGGCTCTGAGCTACTCCAAAGAAACAACAGCCCAGGAAAAAAGTGACCTCAGCTTCCCCTGTACCTTTTCCATGGACATCCACTCCCCAACAACTTCCTGTCCATTTTGGTCTTGTTGGTCCTGCCAAAGGCTGGACAAGGAGGGGGAAGCTGAGTGTAGCTCTCACGTATAAATATGGCCTACATCTTCTAAGCAGCTCCAACAGGAAGAATTTGGTGGGGAAGAAGACGTAATCTAAATTATCAATGCATCTCAGGTCTTTGAGGATGCCAAACATCCCTTGGGTCTCTGGGCGGTAGAAATGGTTTGCATTCCATGCTAATCAAAAGGTCAGCTGTTCTAATTCACCTGGCAGTACTGCAGAATAATGTCCTGGTGACTTGCTTCCATAAGGATTACAGCCAAAAGATCCCATGGGACAGTTCTACTGCATCACATAGTATAAATTGGGATTAACAGCAATGAGCATTGGATAAGCATCCCACAGGACATGCTTATTCTTGTAACCATGAAGCTAAAACTGCACCCTCTCACAAGGGGAATCCAGAGAGTAAAACAGGACATGCTTGACTTCATTCTTTGCACCACAGTTTCCTACCCTGATATAAAACTGGAATAGCTATTTGCAAGAATGGTGGTGTAGTGGGTTAAGTGCTACCACTGCTAACCACAAGGTAAGCAGTTCAAATCCACCAGGCACTCCTTGAATACTCTGGGAGTCAGTCTACCCTGGCCCCTAGGTTCACCATGAGTCGAATCCGACTTGACAGCACTTGGCTATTTGCAAGAAAAGATTTGTGTGTTCCACACATGGATTCACTCATATATTCACCAGGACAACAGGACTTCTTGAAAGAGTATGAAGCCTTACACTGTCTAGAAGTCTTCGAAGATGAGAACTCTTAGGAAAAGTAAATTTAAACAGATTGCCTATTTGGCAGTCTCCCATGCATCCTGAACCCAGAAGAGCAATCATACCAGGAACATCAACAGAAGGAGTTCAAGACAAGTATGGAGGGCAACGCTGGCCTTGTCTTACCGTTTGCTCTTTGTTTCATGCTTTTTACTTTTTTGAAATTAAAAACCTACTGCCGTCGAATCCATTCCAACTCATAGTGACCCTACAGGACAGAACAGAAGTGCTCCACAGAGTCTCCAAAGAGCGCCTGGCAGATTCGAACGACCGTTAGCAAGCACAGCACTTAAACACTGCACCACCTAGATTTCCTTTTAAATTAAGGTAGAAGGTATATACTAAAGTGTGCAGGACAGCTGATGAATTTTTAAAGATGCCCATACATGTGTACCCACCTTCCAGATCAAGCCATAGAACATTTTCAGCTTCCCAGAAGGCTCCTCCGTATCCCAAATTAATGCCAAGCTCTAGAGACAACTCTTTCTGTGACCTCTGTCCCCACAGATTAATTGTGCCTGTTCTAGAGCTCCATATAAATGGAAACCTATAGTATATACTCTTGTGTCTGGCTTTTTTCTAAACAATTTTGTCTGTGACATTGTCATGTGTTGTTGAATGGAGCAATGGTTTGTTCTTTTTCAAGAGTGTTGCATCCTACTGTATGAAAAACTCTTTGAATTCCCTCTGGTGAGAGAGAGAGAGAGAGAGAGAGAGCTGCAAGGGTCTGGTGCTTTGGCTAGGAGGTCAGAATCCAGGTATCTGATAAGTCTGGGGAAGAGGGAATGAAAGGAGAATCCTAACTGTGAAATAAGTCCTCTGGAAGAGATAAACAGGCAGACCTGCCAGCTTGGTTGATGTGCCCGAGACACTCCTGCTGGCCGGGGCCAGAACACTTCAGCGCCTAGCAATGGGCAGTAGCTTCTTAGCTATGGGTCATTGCTCCCCGAAAGCCTGCTCCTTCAGGGTGGACGGGAGCCCTGGGACCTCCGGCCAAGCTGTAAACCAGTGTGAGAAGAGGCCCTTTCTTTTCCTGAGGTGTGCACAGGCCTCGTGGCTGACTAGCCAAACCAGTTGAGCGTGTCAGCAGTCTGCCCATCAATGCCGAGTTACAGCCCCAAGCATCTGTTTCCATTTCTCTCCTGTTTCCTGTGGGTGGTGGGTGGGAGCTCCCACTGGTTAACAAACCCAGGCAACACCACACAAAGCCAGCAGGCCCGGCCACTCCCACATCCCCTGGTGAGCCTAGAATGAAATCCACACAGGCCGCTTTGCCGTTATCCCCTTTCCTACCTGTTTCGCAGGGCCTCTGGCTGCTTTTAGGATGGTCCTGCTGCCTGATGTGGCCTCCCAGTATCTGAACATCCTTCCTCTGCTTTTCAAAGACACGTGCTGGCACCTAGCTGACACACAGATGATGCCTTCAAGGCCTGAAGACCTTAGAATGGATCATCACAAGAGTGCCGGGCACAGCTGCTTTGGAAAGGAGAAAGCATTGATTTGGGGTGTGGGCTTTTGGAGTGAGCTCTGAACTTAATGAACACAAAGGAAACTTTGGAAAACATGAAAGACGCTGATGGCTGAGGAGTTGGAAGCCACCTACAGCTAGCTACCCTTGGCCAAGCATTCTTCCTGCCCTTTTCCACCCAAAAGCAAAGGATCCTAGATGGTCACCCTTTACCCAAACTCCCGCTCAAAACCAAGTCTTCAACCTGGTCCCCATGTCACTGTCTGAGTCTGGCATGGATCCAGTCTCCAAGCTTCCCTCCTGGTCTCCATCCAGCAGCTACCCTTCCAGTATCCTTCCCCATACTTGACCCATAAGGCCAAGGCTTTACCCTAGACCTCAACTCTTTCATGCATTCAGAAGTTGCTGCTGGTGACTTCACACATGAGTGCTGAAGAATGGGAGCACAGAATACTCATTGTACCTGAATTCAAAGGGCCAGGGCCTGTCATGACTGACAGCACTTACTACATGAGACTTTGAGGGAGCCCTGCTGAGCCTCTGTTTCTTCATCTGTTAAATGGGTTATCAGCACCCTGCCAGCCTACACTATTGAATTATTTCTCATTTCAAAGTAATTTTGTTTGCTACAACTGAGGCAAACAATACTGGCCATGAGAGGATGGGCGACTGGGAGGAGGGGGTTGAATCTAAGCCAGTATCAGAGTTCAACTGTTTTCTGTGCACCAGGTCCAGAAGGCCTCCACCTGTCTGCATCTGTCCTAACCCCACTTGCGGTTTGGATCTAAAGGACATTCCCTGACTATCCAGAAAGAACGATCAAGCTCTTAAGTGTGTGCCAGGCACTGTGCCAGGTAGTAACATCCTCATTTCACTTAATCCTCATAAAAATTCTTTGAGGTGGGTGTAATTAGTCCCAATGTGTCAAGGAGGAACCTCAGTCCCAGAGGAGTCAAGGCACTCACCCGAGATCACACAGGCAAGGAATGAAGGAGCCCGATTTTGCTTCAGAGCACCCACCCCCTCTTAACTACCAGGTTATGCTGCCTCCTGCTTTCTTTTCAGAATGAGTCAAAACTTTGTCCTTGGTCCAGCTGGCCCTGCAGCTGACCATCGAAAGGAGGAAGGGGGTCAACACCATCACCCAGCTCTGGCCCCACTCCTGCTGTCCTGCCTGAGCCGTCCTCCACAGGGTGTCCCACCCAGGGACACAGTGTCCCTCTGTCACATCCCTGCTCCCCTGACTTCACCTGCTCTGAGAAGACTCCTACTCACTGTCTAGCCAGCAGGACCCCAGATGCTGCTACTCGCTGGGGGACAGGCAGTACATGCGTAACTGCGTGGAGGTCTACAGTCCCATGATGGCACACAGGTGGTATGACATCCTGGAGCAGAATGTGGAAGCAGACTACTCCGGCAGGGCTGCTCCAGAAGGTGGGAAGGGCTCTTGGAAGGGCGGGACAAGAAGAGCCACCTGGGCCCGCGTGGGCTGTTCTGAGGAGGAACAGGCTTCCCGGCTGCCAGAGCAAACCCTTTCCTGCCTCATCGGCCCCCTCTGGCCTTCTCCATCCCTTCCACCACTACAAGGCTTCGCCCCGGACCCTGGAACTCAGTGGCCTTTAGCTCACACAACCAGATACGGAGCCAGCACTGCATTCCTCCTCTGGGCCCAACGGCTACATGAGCTATAATTTCCAGATTTTTCCTTTCACCCCTAAAGTTCTATTCTGGTCCCCTTATATTAATTTTCTAAGGCTGCTGTAACAAATTAGTACAAACTTAATGGCTTAAAAATTACAGTTCCATTAAAGGGCCTGGTGCACAGTGGTAAAGCACTCATCTGCTAACAAAAAGGTCTCCATTTAGAACTCATTCAGCCACGCTGAGGGACAAAGACCTGGGGATCTGCCTCTGTGAAGATTAAATAAGAACCAAATCCATTGTGAGTTGATTCTGACTCATAGTGACCCTCTAGGACAGATTAGAACTGCCCCACAGGGTTGCCAAGGAGCACCTGGTGGATTCAAACTGCCAACCTTTTGGGTAGCAGCTGTAGCTCTTAACCACTACACCACCAGGGTTTCTCCATCAAGATTATAGCCTAGAGAACCCTATGGGATAGTTCTACTTTATCACATGGGGTTACTACGAGTCGAAAATCAACTCAACAGCACCTAATGACATTTCTGTCGGTCAGGAGACTGATGTGGGTCTCCCTGGGCTAAAATCAAAGTATTGGTCTGGCTGTGTGTCTTTCTGGAGGTTCTAGGAGAAAATCTGTTGCCTTGACGGCACTTGGCTTGGCTTGGCTGACTTTTCCAGCTTCTAGAGGCCATCTGTAGTCCTGGGCTTATGCCTGTCGCCCAGTTTGAGTCTCAGCAGTGGCTGGCCAAGGCTTTCTCACCTTGTGTAAGTCCAACACTGTTGCCCTCCCCTGTGCTCGCAGGGTCCTTGTAATTATACTGCTCCCACTTGAATAATCTAGGGTAATCTGCCTATGTTAAAGCCGACTGATTAGCAGCCTTTACTCTATCTGTAAGCTTATACCCTTTATAAAGTAACTTAGGATATACCCAGATTCTGGGGAGTAGAATGAGGACATATTTAAGAGGCCATTGTTTGGCTTGTAACACCCCTGAACTTACTGTGAGTTTCCTCTGTCTCTTTCTCCCATCCTCATCTACACCTTCCACCTGCTCTTCACAATAAGCCCTACAGCGCAGCCTACACAGAGAGAAAACGGCATCTGCAGACTTCAGGGTGTGTCTCTGGACCTGTCAAAGCACTGTCCCCAGAATACTTGTTCATGTACCACAAGCTGTCCAGAGCCAGGACTGGTCATGGGAATAGCTGTCTGCCACCAGATTGCTAAGGAGGTCAGGCTGCTTTCCTGGGTGTCAAGTTCTGTGTATCTTAGGGGAACAGCATCACATGGAGTGAAGTGTCCTGTTTTAAACCGCTGTAAGCACAGTGATCTAATCACCCAGAAGTGATTGATTCCCAAGAGACTTAAACCCACCAAAATGTCAGATTGTGAACACCAGATGCTGGGTACACATGTCAGCACCCCTCTTTCCCAACGTGGAGCCAGAAGATGGTTTGGTGAGCCCAGAACCACAGGAAAAAGAAAATAAGTTCTCTAAAAGGCATGTTTCCATCCAGCAAATCATGGAAGCTGATGACTCACATTTTCCCAGCATCCAAATGGCTCCAAGATGACACCAAATGTGTGCTTTCTTCCTTCCTGCCCTGGCAAAATACCCTCAGAACTGCCTCCTGAGGACCACCACATCCTTTTATGAAAGGCACATGCTTTGATGGGTCCTGTAGCCACTGTCTGCCTTCCTGCCCCAGGCCTACTTCTGAGAAGGACTGCTGAAGCTTCCTGTCATCCACAGGCATCGGGAGTGGCTACCAGCCTCAGGGGGAAGGGGTTAAAGAGGAGGGACATCTACCTTATCCTTCCTTGAGAACTTCTCTTGTGTGCCGGGAGATGTTGTTAATTGTCTTCTAGTAGATGCCGACTCATGGCAACTTCTCACGTGCAGAGCAGAACTGCTCCACAGGATTTTCTATGGCAGTGAACTTTCAGAAGCAGATTGCCAAGCCTGTCTTCTGAGGCATCTCTGGGTGGGTTCATACAGCAACCTTCCAGCCAATAGTCAAGCCTTTAATTGTCTTACCCAGCCACAGTGCTGGGAGATAGAACTACAAAACTGGAAAGATGGAAGATGGAAGAAGGGCCTTCAAGTTCATCTAATCCAACTCCATCATTATGTATCCAGGAAACTGTACAAACAGTTTGCAAAGTTAAAGGTAGTTTACAATCCCTGCTGTTGTTAGCATGTCATCACTGCAATCTGGGACCCAGGATTCCACTGTCCCCTGACAGGGCACTTTTTTCTGTGGTGAAGTGGTTAAGAGCTAAACAAATGGTCTGTGGTTGAAACCCACCAGCAGCTCCATGGAAGAAAGATGTGACAGTCTGCTTCTGTCAAGATGCATAGAAAATCCTGGAAAGACTGTGGGGCAGCTCTACTCTGCCCTACAAGGGAACTAGCTATGAGTCTGAATGGGCTTGACAGCAACAGCTTTGGTTTGGGGTCTGTCTCACCTCTCCTTACATACAGTCCCTATAAATTCTTTCTGGTTGTTAGGGGAGGAAGAAGGACAGCCTCAAGTTCAGGAGCACATATGACTTCTGAAGCTGTCTTGGGCAGGCCCCCACTGGGTACACACTGGCCTCAAACTCCCCATGGCTGGGAAAGGCTGGAAAGGAGAAGTAATGACTCAGGAAGTCTGAGTGGAGACTTACAAAGCAGGAGACAGATATGCGTACACCAGCATTCATTGCAGTATTATTCACAATAGTCAAAAGGTGGAAAGAACCCCAGTGTCCATCAGCAGATGAATGGATCAACAGGATGCGGTATACACATATAGTGGAGTACTAGTCAGCCATGAAGAGGAACAAAGTTCTGACAGATAGATGCTGAGACATGGAGGAACTTTGGAAATATGATACTGAGTGAAATAAGCCAGACACAGAAGGACAATTACTCTAAAATCCCACTTGTACGAAACATCTAGAATAGGCAAATGCATTGAGACAGAAGACAGGCAAGGAGGAGAGTGATGAGGAGTTATTACCTAATAACTTACATCATTGCTGCTTTTCTTTTTTTCACAAAGTTTCTATTTGGGTGATGAAAAAATTTTAGAGAAAAAAAGAAAAATTTTAAGTTTTGAAAATAAACAATGGTAGTGGTTGCACAACATTGTGAATATAGTTAATGACACTGAATTGTACACTTAGAAATGGTTAAAACAGCAAGTTTCATAATGTGTGTGTGTGTGTGTGTACATTGTTGTTGTTGTTAGGTGCTGTCCAGTGGGTTCCAACTCATAGCTACCCTAGAGGTCTGAGTAGAACTGCCCCAGAAAGTTGAGCGCCTGACAGATTTGACCTGCTGACCTCTTGATTCACAGTCGTAGCATTTCACCAGTAGGCCACCAGTGTTTCCATATATACACATACATATTACCAGACACAGAAAAAGAAGAAATCTGCGCGGAATTCTGACTCTGTAAGACCAGTCTAGGAAACGCAGGAGACTCAGTGAACTCCAGGTCAGCTATAACTAATCACTAACAGGTACTGCACACCGACTGATTTACAGGCATCCTTTCATTCAGTCTCCACAAGTACTGCTGTTTTGCAGATGAGGAACCTGGAGCACAGGGAAGACAAGTAACTTGCCAAGATGAAGAGGCTGGAGAGTGGCAGGGCCGAGGCCTGAATCCGGGTGGCTCACATTTCCCTTTTGAATTTCTAATTGGGTGTAGAACATTCGAGAACCACATTTCCCCACCCTTCTCCTTTCCTTTCTCACCCTAAATCTTCCCCTCCCCATAAAATTACCATGGAGTCACTGACTCACTTCTCTGTCATCGTCCCCTCTATCCCCCTGCCTGAGATGCTATTCCTGGAGAAAGAATCTGGGAAGAAGAGAAGCGGCTGTTTTCAATTCTTAAACTCTGAAGCCTCCAAAGCCAGGACCCAGCTCAGGACACCCCACCCTCTTGGGCACTTCCTAAATGATGATGAAGATGGTGTTGGTGGTGATGACAACTGAAGTGGAAGAGGAGACTGGAACATTAGGGACAGGGCAGGACCCGGCGAGGAAGTCTGTAATTTACCAAACCCTGTGTTGAAATCTTCACCAGCCACAAAATTGCTATGCTTTGTGCCTGGGCTTCCTATCCAGTTCAAGTACTCTGCGCTGCCATGCTGCATCTTCCCAAAGTCCTGGGTAGGGAGCGGTCGGGTGCTCCCCTCTCCCCCGGCTTTCACAGAGCTCCTGGCTCCCGCAGTGCGGACACAGCCTCCTGGGAGCTGGTCCAGTGTGCCTGGACTGGAGGCAGGGACGCTGCCCGCTCTCCCCACCCCTTGGACTGGTTTCCAGCTGGAGACAACGCACTTGTCAAAGCCCCTCAGAATCGCCAGGCTAGGCATAATCTAAACATTCATGTAGTTACAGGATAATAATTACACCTTCCGTGTTCATAACACCTTTCTTCCCCAGAGTTGCCAGCTTCTCACGTTATCTCGTTAACCCTCCAGTCCCTGGGAGGCAGGAAAGGCCGGGTGTGAGTATCCACATTTGACAGAGGAAGAAGGAAGAGGCAGAGAATCCGGGAGAGAGGAGGTGCTTGCCCGGTGTCACACACTCATTCACAAGGTTTAGGTGTAGTTTGTGCTGCAACCTGGGCCAGAGAGCCAGAAAAAACGGCGGCCCTAGAGTGAGGAAGGCTGCAGTAGGCAGCCGTGGGCATGCTTTCTCTTGGTCCTCTCCATGCCCCATGAAGCTGAATTTATAGGGGTCCCCATTTTATGGATGGGGAAATTGAGGGAGAGCTCAGAGATGTGCAGCTCCTTACCCAGAGTGCTTAAGCAGTCTGGCTCTGGATCCTTTTTTTCCACCTTTAGCAGAGCTCAGGAATGTGGGTTCTCTCTCCGAGCAATCACAGGTACCCAGTGGCTATGCAAGTAGAGTTGGGAAGAGGGTGGCTGCCTCTCCCGGCCTCCGGGAGCTCAGAGCTGCAGCAGGTCCGGCAGAAGTGCCAGCAAACAGCTCTTTCTGAAGCCTTCTGGGATCTGTAGAAAAGGCCTAATGCATTGAGAGCTGCACTCAACCCCCACCCCTCCTCCAGGCCTATTCCTGTTTCCTGGCTCATCCTTTTGACACCAGGATAATTACTGCTATTCATAGCCACCCTGAGGCCACCTGCCACAGACCCATTCTCATGCACAGAGAGCCAAAGATCAGGCACAAAGCAGGCCAATCGGAGGTTTCACTCTATACCTTGCTGGGAGGGACACCTAGAGCCCACTCTCCTCGGGGCTTGGTGGGGAGCTTCTTTGACAATTCCAGGACCCAGTGCTCCCTGGGAGACCTCATCAAGGATCCAGAAGCTAGAGATTCCCAACACCCACTCATCCACACCAGTCCATCACATCTGTTCATCGGAGGAAGCTTGGTCCGTGAGAAACTAGCATTTGGTATTAGGGTTAGGACAAATTGGGTATTAAGGGTCTGGACAAATATATGCTTTGAGAGTCCCAAGTCTTGACTCTCATATAGAGTATTCCGGAGGTGGTATGCTGGAGCCAACTCATATCGTTAAATTTTCAGGAATTTTGTTGAAACAGTTAATGTCACATTGGCAGCTTGAAATGAGCCACCATGATGGTACTTATACAAGGTTAATTGGCAAATGCTACAAATCGGCCCCACCCCCTCCCTAGCCTGTTGTTAAACATTCACCAAGTGACCCCTGTGGCGGGGTGGGTGTCAGGGGCAGCAGCCTCCCTAGAGCATCAAAATCGGTCTGAAAAATGAAGGCTACTGTCTTAGGGAAACCCCATAGCAGAGTGAATGCTGTTCCCCTTCTCTGCATGGCTGTTTTCCTTCCCCTTTCTAGGAATATCTTGCTGTCTTAGTGAAATGTTGCCCTCCCCTAAAAGCCTTCTTGAAAAGAGGTGCTATTTGGATGCAAATGATGAATCCTTCAGATTAATTAATGTAGTTCATTAACTAACTAGATGGTCCTTCCTGAGCTAGTGAACCTTTATATGGTCATTCACACTATCCCAGATGTAGAACCATTCTGAACAATTACTGCAATTTTTTGGTGAGTTAATTTGAACTAAATCATTAGTTTTTGAGGCTCCAGTTTGCTCAACTTAGAGCAAACTACAGGTGTCAAAGGACCCTGGTGGCATAGTGGGTTAAGTGCTATGCCTGTTAACCAAAAGGTCAGCAGTTCAAAGTCGCCAGGCAGTCCTTGGAAACTCCATGGGTCAGTTCTACAGTGACCTCTAGGGTCACTAGGAGTCAGATCTGACTCGATGGCAGTGGGTTTGTTTTTTATATAGGTGTCAGAGTCCTTGGGTGGTTATTGCTGCTGACCAAAAGTTGATAGTTCAAGTCTACCCAGAGACACCTTGGAATTCTACCTGGCAATCTACTTCTGAAATATCAGCCACAGGAAACTCTACAAAGCACAGTTCTGCTCCAACAACAGTGGAGTCCCCATGAGACAGAATCGACTTGATGGCAACTGGTTTTATTTATTTATTTATTTTTGAAATAGGTGTCTGAGGCAAAGCCTTATAAAGGAAGATTTACCAGGCTGGCTATACTTCAACTGCTGTCTTTGATTTTGGGATAGAGGCAAGGCCCTGAGATCACGGTCTGTCACTGAGACTTCCTTAAGGAGCTCTGAGAACTTCTCAGGGTGCTTCTCAGAGTGACATTAAATGGCCAAGCCTATTTTCTCAAACACTACTGCAGTACCCTCATACAGCAAACAAGAGGGCAAGAGAGAATCGTATATGCGTTGTTTCGGAGACGCTGTTAATGGTGAGAAGCCTGTGAACGAGACTGATGACACTGATGTGAGCAGCAGTTCCCCTAGGGGTGTTGCTTTATGCTTCACTATAAAGTAATTCAGAACACGAATAAACAACAAGTTCCCACCAAAGCCTCCAACTACTATTAAGCAAAAAATTCCAGTTAAAATGTTACAACTGCTACTCGTCAGCCCTGTTGGCTCCTTGCTTTCCTGACCCAAACCTCAAAGGTCTCTGCAGCTCCCAAGCCCTGTGCTTAAAGACAGAACATGGCTCTCTCTTCCACCAGCCTTCTCTCAAGGACTCCAAAACAAAAATCAAACCAGGTTCCTTCAGATTCATTCTGATTCACAGTAACCACACAAGTGTCAAAATAGAATTGTGTTTCCAAGGCTGTTTTCCTTCTTGACCTTTTGGAAGCAGATGCTCCGGCTTTCCTCCAAGATGCCTCTAGATGGGTTGAACAGCCAGTCTTTGATTTAGTAGCCAAGTGCTTAACCATTTTGTGCCACTCAGGGATTCCTTCAAGTGCTCCCCAAACCAAGCCTGTTGTCAGTGAGTTGATTCTGACTCATAGGGGCCCCACAGGACACAGCAGTGAGGGTCCAAGGACCTCCTAGTGAATTCAAACTGCCAGCCTTTTGGTTAGCAGCCAAAGCACCTAACTGCTACAAGAGCAGTGTTTCCCTGTCATATGCCAGCCAGCCAAGTGCTGTCGAGTCGGATCCGACTTATGGCATCCCTGTCGTATGGGATCACCATATGTCTTTCAGTCTGTTGTAAGGTGGTGGCTTGTGTGTTGCTGTGACACCAGAAGCTTTGCCACTAGGATTTCAAATACCACCAGGGTCACTGCTGATGGACAGGTTTCAGCAGAGCTTCCAGATTAAGACAGACTAGGAAGGACACAGAAGTCAACTTCTGAAAAAACTGGCTAGTGGAAACTTTATGAACAACAGTGGAACATTGTCTGTTATAGTGCCAGAAGATGAACCACCCAGGTTGGAAGGCACTCAAAAGACAACTGAAGAAAAGCTGTATCCTCAAAGGAGAGTTGACCTTAATAACATAGAGGGAGTCAAACTTTCAGAATCTTCATTTGCTGATGTGCATGACTCAAAATGAAAAGAAACAGCTGTGAACATCCATTAATAATTAGAACAAGAACTGTATGAAGTCTGTCCTTGACAAGAGGGATTGACAATGGCCACAACAATGGACTTAAGCATAAAAATGATCATAGACATGGCAGAAGACCACACAGTGGTTCATTCTGTTGTTCAGATGGTTCCTATGAGTCAGAACAACTAATAAAAACAACATCCTGAGGTGTCGGGGCCACGACGGCAGACTAGTCACACAGCTACTCAATCACCTGTGAGAACTAAGGCCTAGAAAAATCATTGATTGGAGCAGTGTGGACCTTCTGGGAGCCTCAAAGATCAGGCATAGTGTTGTAAGATTGGACTGGGCAACAGGAAGGGGAAAACTATCTTCAACAGAGGTGAGACAGCAACACAGTGAGTCCTACTTCTGCTGGTGCAGCAGCTGAGAGGCTTACAGGTATGGACACCTTCTTTGTTAACCAGGAGACTGGGACTGGGTCTGCCAAGCCTGAGAGTCTGGTAGGGGCCCACTACGAAGCTAAGATGCAATGCCTAAGTAAACAGTCTTCCACAGCAGAGAGGCTGTGCTTGGGACAGTCACATCTAGAGAACCCAGCAGCAACTGGCAACAAGGGTGACCAGTGCCTCTGCCCCCTTTCTTCTTTGAGCTATGCCATAGGTACTGCTGACTCACTATAGAAGAGGCCACACAGACAGGACGCCATCTTGCTCAGCTGAAAGGCAGAGTCAGCCATGCCTGAGGGCTCAGCTGGGGCTAGCTCCCACACTGAGCAACAGTGCCTGTCAGGACAGTGCTTCTCCCAGCAGAAAAGCTGTTTTTAAGACAATTCTACCTAGAGAATGTATTGGCGGATGGCCGCCAAGTGCGCTGGTGTCCTTACACCTCCATTTTTTGAATACATCATAGCATCTGCTGATGGCCCCCAAGAGACTCCATCAGTAGGGCACCATCTTTGTCAGCTCGAGATGGGGGCTGATACCCCTGAGGGCCCAGCTGTTATTGGCTGCTGCTGGCCAATGCGTCTCTCAGCAGAAAAGCAGTGTTTAAGTTAAGCACATCTAAAGAATGCAGTGGTCCCTTGCAGCCAAGTGTGGTGGCATCATTCTCTCTTCCCTTCCCGGAGCTATGCCATAGTGTCAACTGGTGTGACACTGGAGAATCAGCACAAGTACATTACCATCTTTATCAGCCAGGAGGTGGGGCCTGCCACCCTGAGGACCCAGCTGGAGCCAGCTGACAAGCCAAGCAGCATTGCAGGGCTTGACAGTATCTCTGTTAGCAGAGAAGCTGTACATAAGTCAGCTGCACCTAGAGAATGCAGTGGCAGCTGATGGCCAAGTCTAGCAGTACCCTATACACTCTCTTCTTAGAGCTATGCTACAGCTCCCATTGGTGTAACACTGGAGAAGCTGAACAGCTTTTTGATAGTGTGAAGACAACAATCAGTATCTAACCATTTAAAGAAGCAGACTACCATGCTGCAGAAAACTCCCAAAATAAAGAATCAAAAACTTCCCAGATGAAGAAGCCTTTCTGAAATTATAGGAGGTGGAATACAAAATAATTAGTATAGTGCACTTATAGAGATTAAACAAAGCACAGTGGAACAAAATAAAAAATTAAGCAAGCTATATGAACTGCTAGAACATCAATGATCTGAAATGCAGTAGAACAATAATAAAATTACAGAGTTAGACAATTTAGTGCAAAGCCAAAGGAGCAGGACTGAGGAAATGGAACGCAGAATTAGTGAGACTGAAGACAAAGAAACTGACAACAGCATTTGTGAAGAGAAATCAGATAAAAGAAACAGGAAAAATGAAGAAGCATGTGGGACTCTATCAAAAGGAATAATCTAGGAATAACTGGAATTCCTGAGCCAGAAGAGATAGCAGAAAATAGATAATTGTTGAAGAGTTGCTGACAGAAAACTTCCCTGACATCATGAAAGAAGAGAACATAGATATTCAAGATGCTTATCAAACTCCACAAAAGGTAGAACTCAAAAGAAAGACACCAAGACAGATTATAATCAGGATTAATAAAGTGAAACATAAAGAGAGGCTTTTAAAGGCAACTAGGTTTAAAGCAAAACTAACTTACAAAGGGAAGCCGGTAGGCTGTCCTCTGATTTCTTGGCAGAAACCATGTGGGCAAGAAGGCAGTGGGAAGACACATACAAAACCGTGAAGGAGAAAAACATTCAACCAAGAATTATATATCCTGCAAAACTGTCTCTCAAATATGTTGGTGAAATTAAGACATTCTCAGATAAACAGAAGCTTAGAGACTTAGCAAAAACTAAACCAAAATTACAAGAAATACTGAAAGAAGCTCTTCCTTTAGAAAATCAATAACAGGAGATGTATTCTAAAGGATGTCATGCAGGACACCACATCCAGAGTCCTACACAGTTAAGGAAGTCACAAAGCTCAGTCCAAGTTAAAACATTAAAAATATTAAAACAGAGATCTTAACATGTACAAACTATTATATCATCACCCTATAAAGAGGGATATGTTACAATAGTTATAGCTCTTTCAGATGGAGAGGAAATTAAAGAAGTATACAGAAGTTGAAGACTGGTTTAAACTTAGAACATTAAGGGGGAACAAAGAGGTAGCAACAAAGCAAACTAACAATACTACATATCAAAACAAGAAACATGATACAGGAATCTCAACACACATAAAACCAACACTGAAAAGGATGAAAAGAAAACCCATAAAGAAAAACAACTCAGAGCAGACTGAACTGAAAGAAGAAAACAACAACACAAAAATAAAGGCATAAAATGACAGCACTAGACACATAGCAATAATTACACTGAATGTAAATGGATTAAATGTTCCAATTAAGAGGCAGACAGTAACAGCTTGGATCAAAAAACATGATCCATCTATATGCTGCTTACAAGAAACACACCTTATACTCAAAGATATGAAGAAACTGAAAATCAAATGATGGAAAAATATATACCAATATGCAATGTATACAATACGCAAAGAAGAGCAGATGTGGCAATACCAATCTCAGATGAAATAGATTTTAAAGTAAAAGCCACCATCATGGACAAGGATGGTCACTGTTTATTGCTTAAAGGTTCAATACATAAAGAGGTTATAACAGCATTAAATATTTATGCACCCAATACCGGAGTATCTAAATACGTTGAACAAACACTGCCAACATTGAAAAATGAGATAGATCACTCCACAAAACAGTTGGAGACTTCAACACTCTGCTTTCAGTAATGGACAGATCATCCAGAAAAAAAGCTCAATAAAGGTATAGAAGATCTTATTGTGACAATCAACCAACTAGACTCCATTGACACATACAGAACTTTTTATCCAACAACAGGCAAGTGTATCTTCTTTCCCAGTGCACATGGAACATTCTCCAGAATAGACCATGTATTGGGTCATAAAGCAAGTCTCAACAAAATCCAGACCATCAAATTATTGCAAAGCATCTCCTCAGACCATAAAGCCATAAAAGTAGAAATCAACAGCAGAAAAAGCATGGGTAGAAATTTGAACTCATGGAAACTGAACAACACCTTGCTCAAACACTCATGGGTTATAGAAGAAACCAAAGATGCAATAAAGAAATTCATGGAATCAAATGAGAAAGAAAACACATCTTACCAGAACCTACAGGATACAGCAAAAGCAGTGCTCAGAGGTCAATTTATCTCTATAAAGACACACACTGGAATGAAGACTGGACTCTGAAACTTGGTCTTAAACAGAGTAGCTAAAATGAAAGGAAGAAACCATGAAGTAAAAGCTGAATGTAAGATTGTAAAGGGCAGCTTAACAAGACAAAGTTAAGTATTACAATGAAATGTGCAAATACCTGGAGGTAGAAAACCAAGAGAAAGAATTGAAGAAGAAATTCAAGGTTTCATTTGCAATATTGAAGGGCTCTATGGGGGAGATAGGAAATGATGCAGGAAGTATCAAAAGAAGATGAGAGGAGTGTACAAAGTCACTATTTCAAAAAGAATTGGTCAACTTCAACTATTTCAAGAGTAGCGTATGACCTGGAACTGGTGGTACTGAAGGAAAAAGTTCAAGCTGCACTGAAGGCATTGGTGAGAAACAAGGTGCCAAGAATTGATGGAATACCAACTGAGATGCTTCAACTAATGGATGCAGTGATGGAAATGTTCACTCACCTACGTCAAGAAATTTGGTAGATGGCTACCTGACAAACTGACTGAAACAGAGCCACATATTTAACTATCAAAAGGAAGGAGATCATCTAATAGAATGCAGAAATTATCAAATAGTATCATTAATATCAATGGAAGTAAAATTTCACTGAAAATCATTAAAAACCTGCTCCAACAGTACATTAACAGGGAACTTCCAGAAATTAAGCAGGTTCAAAAGATGATGTGGAACCAGGAATATGGTCGCTGACGTCAGATGGATCCTGGCTGAAAACAAAAGATATCAGATGTTTACCTGTGTTATAGACTAAGCAAAGACATTTGACTGTGTGGATAACAATTTATGGATAATGTTGCAAACAATGGTAATTTCAGAACACTTAGTTGTGCTCTCAAAGTACCTGTACATAGATCAAGAGGCAGTTGTCTAAACAGAATGAGGAGGTGCTGTGTCATTTAAAATCAGGAAAGGTTTGTGACAGAGTTGTATCCTTCCACCATACCTAATCTGTATGCTAGGCAAATAATCCAGAAGCTGAACTATACAAAGAAGAACTTCATATCAGAATCAGAGAAAGATTCATTAACAACCTGTGTTATACAAATGACATAACCTTACTTGCTGAAAACAAAGAGGACCTGAAGCACTTATTGATGAAGATCAAAGATCACAGCCTTTGGTATGGATTACATCTCAACCTAAAGAAAACAAAATTTCCCACAACTAGACCAATCAGCAAGATCACGATAAATGGAGACAAGGCTGATGTTGTCAAAAGATACCATTTTATTTGGGTTCGCAATCAACACCCATGGAAGCAGCAGTCAAGAAATCAAACAACATATTGCGTGATTAGGCAAGCCTGCTGCAAAAGGTCTCTTTAGTGTTAAAAAGCAAAGATGTTACTTTAAGAACTAAGGTGCACCTGATCCAAGTTATGCATTGTTAATTGCCTCATATGCATACAGAATCCAGACAATGAATAAGGACAACTGAAGAAGAATTGATGCCTTTCAATGCTGAGCATACCACGAACTACCAGAAGAAGGAAAAAATGTGTCTTAAAAGAAGGGCAACCAGAATGCTCATTAGAGGCAAGGATGGCAAGACTTCCTCTCACATCCTTTGGACATGTTATCAGGAGAGACCATTCCCTGGAAAAGGACATCATGCCTGGTAAAACAGAGTCAGCAGGAAAGAAGAAGAAATTGACACAGTGGCTGCAACAAGGGGCTCAAACATAGCAACAATTATGAGGATGATACAGGTCTGGGCGATATTTTGTTCCGTTATACATAGGATCACCATGAGTCGATGCAATAGCACCTAACAATGTAACAACAACATGAGTCAGAATCGACTTGATGGCACACACCAATCTTTACAGAAGCAGATCCCCTTCTTCTTCTGTGGCACCGTGGGTGGGTTCAGGCTGTCAACCTTTAGGTTAGTAATTGAGCACAAGTCATTTGCACCACCCGGGGACCCCTTCAAGTACTCCAGACCCTTGAATGTCTCTAAGCTCAATTCTCTTGAGCCCTCTCTCTGGGCTCCACATTTGAACATCTTATCTCCTCAACTAGGCAGGAGGAAACTTAGATGTCATTCATTCACACAACAAATGATATTGAATATCTGTCATGTTCCAGCCATGGTTCCAGAAATCGGAGCTACAGTGAAAACACAGATTGATCTATCCCTGCCCTGGGGGAGACAGACACGTAAACAGACAACTTGGGTACATCAGATATGACTTTCTACCCAAGATTTGGAGATAATAAATGTTTTGGACTTTGTGGGCATTACAGTCTCTGTCACAACTACTCAACTCTGCCCTTGTAACATGAAAGCAACGACAGGCACTACATGAATAAATGAGTGTGGTGTATTCCAATAAAACGTTTTTTACGAACACTGAAATTTTTAATTTCATATAATATTCAGTGTCATGGAACAGAATTATTTTTTTGAATTTGCTTCAACATTCAAAAATATGAAACCCAATCTTCGCTCATGGGCCAAATACGGTGGTAATTTGCTGATCCCTGATTTAGATGAGGACGCCTGGTGCCAGCCACACCTCGGAAACTATGGAGCAGTTCTATTCTGTCCTATAGGGCCACTATGAGTCAAAATTGACTTGATAGCCACAGGTTTGGGGTTTTTTATTTTTATGGATTTAGTTTACTCTATACCCGGGCCTTTGGGGATTTTTGTTTGGGGGTATTTATTTACTTTTTTTCTTTCATACTAAATCTGTTTCAGAGCCCTTCCTGTTTTCTGAGGCCCAAAACAGTAATAGCCTCAAACTGTGTGGGGGGCAGTGACTGAGACCACTGGGACTGGTAATAGCCTCCCTCAGGCTCCTGCTGCCTCCTGTTTTCCAGTGGAAGTAATTGAAGGCCCCCGGAAGCCTGGCCAACAGAAAGGGAAGGCATCCCTCAGGGACTTGGTCATGAGACAAACAGAGTGACAGCCTTGTTGAAGACTCAACAAAACCACTCTTCTCTGGGAGCCCCCAGGGAATTTCTTCTGTCCTTAAGGAATCTGAAACCAGCCAGTGCTGCCAAGAAGTCTTCTTTCTAATCAAAGAAAATTCCTGGAGCCAAATGCCCACTTTCCAACCACAGGGCACCTGTAAATAAACCCATTGTCTTGTCTGAGCTTGGTATGAGTTCCTCAGCATTTGAAAATGTTAGTTTGTTTGGTCTTGTTTTTTAGAGGCCAGTATAATTTCATTAGATACATTTCCTTCATTCCTCCAGGGCCACCCCCAACTAAGCCTCTCTTTCCCTTTTGACATCTCCTTTTTTGCATCTCTAAGACCCTTCCTTCCAGGACACTGACCTAAATTATTCTCCAAAGAGAACTGTCAATGTGCCAACTAACCAGTCCATCTGCTGTCACATTTATTCCTGACACTCTAGGAATGTGCTCATTTAACTTAGATTCTCCAGGAAAAATATCTAAGGTGGGCGTAGGAATGAACAGAGACAAAAACAGTATCCTTTGCTTTTTTCGTTTTTTCCTTTTGAGATCTGTACTTTTTTTAATACTGTATTGTTGTTACAAATACATGTATCAGAATGTATGCCAATTCAATGACATCTGCATGCACAATTCATTGACAATGATGACATTCTTCAGATTGTGTAACCATTCTCACCCTTCTTTTCTAAATTTTTCCTCCCCTATTAACATAAATTCATTGCCCCCTAAACTTCTATCTAACCTGTTGAGTTGTTGTCCATTTAGTCCCATGTAGTACCCAGAAAGAGCACCGTGCTCAAGATAGACATGAGATTTTGGTTTAAACATTCAGGATACAAAGAAATTGACTCCTCAGGAAAAGATGACTGTTTCTGAAGGCTGCAGAGAAAGACGCCGCATTTTACATCCTTTGTCTCCTTGGCAGGGCCCAACTTGTCTGTCTTCCCTCAGTCTCTCTTACAGCTAGCGGATCAGAGGGTGGAGGACTGGATTGTCCCAGGTAGCAGTGGTAACTCTGTTCTAACTAAAACCCACCCAAAGCCTGTATTAACTTACCTCAACCACGCCAAACTCAAAGAAGTGGACGTGTACCTGCGTCACTTGGGGTAAAGAAGCAGGGTCACTCGTCACTAAGCCTCGGATAAGGGATCCCTGGTGAAGAGGTGCTAACACTGCCTAGAAAGATGTGGCAGTCTGCTTTCGCATAGATTCACAGCCTTGGAGTCCTACTGTGTGCCACAGGGTTGCTGTAAATCAGAGCTGACCGGCTGGCCGTGGGTTGGTTGGTAGACACGCCTTGTATGTTGAGGCCATGTGATATCATGGTTAACAGCTAGGGGTTTCTGAAGACTGCCTCAGTCTCTCACCACCTGTGCTAACAGGGTCAACTGCTTAACATGTTTGTGCATCAGGCTCCTCATCTATCAAATAGAGATAATAAAAGCACCTACCTCTTACGGTTATTTGAGGATTAAATAACATACAGAGAACAATTAAAACAGCAACTAATGCACTGGGAAAAACAACAACTTGCTGCCATCAAGTCAATGCTGATTCACAGCAACCCCGCAGGACACAGTACAACCACTCTATGGAGTTTCCAAGGAGTGCCTAGTGGATTCAGACTGCTGAGCTTTGGGTTATGAGCCAGAGATCTTAGCCACTATGCCATCAGTGTTTCCACTAATGAATGCATAGTAAGCATAAGCATCAGATTTTTTTTTTATCATTATCTTAATAAAATCTGATAACAGATCAAAAACACACATCTCTGTAGCTGTATGAAGAATGGTTTGGGCGAATCCTTCATTTCTTTGGCTATTTATATGCTCTGAAGATTGTTCCAAGTGTTGTTATTGGGTGCTGAGGTCAATTTTGACTCATAGAAGCCCCACGTGACAGAGAGAAGTTCTCCACATGTTTTTTTAGGCTAAATCTTTATGGGAGCAGATTGCCAGGTCTTTTTCATGAGGAGTGGCTGGTAGGTACATACTCCAACCTTTTAGTTAGCTACTGAGTACTTAACCATCGTGCCACCAGGGCTCGTGGCTACAGCCTTTATACTGCCTGGACCGTCCAGCCAAGAGGCGAGTATCCGAAACCCTCATGTTGAGCCCCTCCTCTTGCTTCCTGGCACTGAGCTTGGCAGCCAGTCCCAGGCCCACATCAAGGTCAGAGAGGAAAGACACAGAGAGCCAGCTGCTCCATCCCCTTCAGTCTGGGCAGGGTGTGGTGGACGGGGAGCAGCAACAGTTGGGACTTTGGCACAAGGACTGAAGTCTGTAGCCAAGGAATGACTAGCCAAGCATGAGACACAGCCTTCCCCTCCTTTTGTCACACACATCCACCAACACACACCTTCACAGCATCTCTAACACTACACAACCCTCCTAACATTATGTAACACTCCAAGACACACAAACACCAAGCTGCCACTTTCTCTATGCCCTCCCATTTTGCCTTATGATCTAGGACAGACCCTGATGGGAAAGCAGCTCTTCACTCTACTCTGTGATGTAGAACTGAAATGGAAGGGCCAGGCAGGCAATGAGATCGTCTACACACATTGGAGTCAGAGGCACTGCATGAATCTGGAGTCATCTGTGTACTGGTTATGGACCTTGGCGAGAGTCTCTATCTTGCTGAGCTTTAGCTTCCTTGTCTATAAAATAATAATAATAATGCCTATGTTAGAGGAGTATTGTTGGGATTAGCCTAGGTAATAACTACACCATATTCAACCCCAGTCCCTACTACACAGCTATTGCCCTGTAAACAGTAATGTTTGTGGTTACTGTTATTGTTACTGCTTGTGGGTCTTGCCATTACTGGGAGTAGGACGGACAAAGGGAAGGAAAGCCAAAAACCCAATTCCGACTCATAGTGACTCTATATACAGAGTAGAACTGTCCCCATAGAGTTTCCAAGGAGATCCTGGTGGATTTGAACTGCCAGCCTTTTGGTTAGCAGATGTCACACTTAACCACTACACCACTAGGGTTTCCAAGGGAAGGAAAGGAGAGAAGAAAAGGGATGTCGTTATTTAGGAGACAGTGAGCTTCCATCCGTGGTGGTGGGAAATTTGTTAACAATTATGGGTGATAGTTGCATGATATGATTAATGTAGTTGATATCACTAAATTATACATCTGAAAGATGTTAAAATTGGTGGATGTGTTATACGTATTTTTTTAACAAAAATTAAAAATGATAAATTTAAAACAAATTTTTATTTAATATAACTGAGTGAAAATGTACATTCCCGTGTAAATTTACATACCCACCTATATGTAGCTTCCACTGCTCTCCCTGGCCAGTGACAGCACACTATTCCTCTCTGCTCCATACATGTCTCGTTCTCCGAACAGTCTGTTTTTCCCCTCCTCTCCACTCACCTTCCTCCAGCCAGAGGTCAGCAGGATGACATCCTATATATGTATAGAACCATAAAGTGCATCCAATATATGGTTACTGCATCGCCAAGTCCAATCCATTCCTGTCCGAAGCGTGGACCTTCGTTATGATTTATGGTCAAGGGCAGCATCAGGGCGAGGGGCCATGCTCCCAGGGGAACCCCGAAACCACTGGACCATCAATTGAGGTCTTTTAATGGTGATCTCAGGGTGCACCTATTTTATTCTTGTGTTGCCAGTGAGACTCAACTTACTGAGCTCCATCGTGGCTATCACTGGTGGTGGCCGGGCACCATCCGGTTCTTCCGGTCCCAAGTCGATGTAGGTACCCACCGATGTGGGTCTCTTTGTCTTCTGGGTTGTCTTTACCCCATGTCATTTTGGTCCTTGGTGAGTATCTGTTCCTGCTGAGTTGGGACCATTTGCTGTGCCCTTGGATAGTAGCTTGGCAGCTTTTAAGATCCCAGACGCCACTCACCAACGTGGGGTGCAGATAGCTCTCTTAGCAAAACGCTAGTTGTGCCAATTGGCCTCAATTTCGCCTAAGAGCATGGTCCTCTGCCCCCTGCCCCAGCTACTCTATCCTTGCAATATTGGGTTAAGATGGAAGGAGTACTCATGTTATGTTTAAGTCCACTTAATATTGTTCTTGTTTCTAATGTGTGCTATCACCGATTTTACCCAACCAGATACCTAGCAACTATCTAATCTAAACCCTACTCCCCTCCCTCCCTTCCCTCCCTTGCAGCTGTCAAAGAGTCTTTTCTTCTATACACAAGTCTGTTTTTGAGATCTTATCGTAGGGGTCTCATACAATATTTGTCCTTTTGTCGCTGACTACTTTCACTCAACATAATGTCTTCCAGTTGAAACCAGGTCATGAGATGTTTCCTGAAGTCATCGTTGTTCTTTATCATTGCGTAGTGCTCCATTGAGTATATGTACCATAGTTATCTGTCCATTCTTCCGTTGTTGGGCATCTGGGTTGATTCCATCTTTTTGCTATCATGGACTGGGCTGCGATAAACATTCTTGTGCATGTGTCCGTTGGTGTGAAAGGCCTTGATTCTGTAGGATATATTCCAAGTAGTGGAATTACTGGGTCAAATGGTATGTCAATATCCATTTTTTTAAAGAAGCACCAGATTGCTTTCCAAAGAGGCTGGACCATTTTGCAACACCACCAACAGTATAGGAGGGTTCCACTTTCTCCACAGCCTCTCCAGCTGGATCATGGCCAACCTTGTTGGGGTGATATGGTATCTCATTGTCATCTTGATTTGAATTTCTTTAATAACTAAAGATCGTGAACATGTCCGCATGTGTTTTTTGGCTGCCTGTATCTCTTCTTTAGTGAAATGTCTGTCCATCTCCTTTTCCCATCGCTTAATTGGATGATTTATCTTCTTCTTGTAGATATTTTGTAGTATGTTATAGATTATGGAAATCAGGTGTCAGTCTGACATAGAGTTGCCAAATATTTTTTCCCATTCTGTAGGTGTTCTTTTCATTCTATTAATAAAGTCTTCAGATGAGCAAAGGTGTTTAATTCTTAACAGATCCCATTTATCTATTTTCTCTTCTGATGATTGTGATTTGTTTGACAGATTTTGGAGTCTGTCCATATTGTATATTAAAATTTCCATTGTTGTTCCTAATTTTCTTGGATGAGCTTTATCATTTTAGGTTTGATATTCAGGTCTTTTATCCAGTTGGAGTTGGTTTTTGTATAAGGTGTAAGATACGGATCTTATTTCAGTTTCTTGCAGATGGATATCCAGTTTTGCCAGCACCATTTGTTGAAGATACTGTTCTGACCCCAGTTTAATGTCTTAGGGTCTTTGTCGAATATCAGTTGTTCATAGACAGATGGTGTCATCTCTGGGGTCTCAGTTCTGTTCCATTGATCCATCTGTCTGTTCTTATACCCATACCAGGCTGTTTTGACCACTGTGGCAGTGTAATATGTTCTAAAGTCAGGTAATGAGAGGCCTCCCAGTGTGTTCTTCTTCTTTAGTAGTACCTTGCTTAACCGGGCCTTCTTCCCTTTCCACACAAAATTGTTGATTTGTTCTCCATCTCATTAAAAAATGTCACTGGAACTTGTATTGGGATTGCATTATATAAATAGATTGCTTTGGGTAAAATAGACATTTTCACAATGTTAAGTCTTCCTATCCATGAGCAGGGTAGATTTTTCCATTTATCTAAGTCTCTCTTAGTTTCTTGTAGTAAGGGCTTGTAGTTCTCTTTGTAAAGGTCTGTTATTTCTCTGGTTAGATTAATTCCTAGGTACTTTATCTTCTTAGGGGCTATTGTAAATGGTATTGATTCGATAATTTCTTCCATACCAGTCTCGTTGTTGGTGTAAAGGAATTCTACTGATTTACCTATGTTTATCTTGTATCCTGAGACTTTGCTGAACTCTTCTATCAGTTTAAGTAGTTTACTTATAGATTCCTTGGGGTTCTCTGCATATACAATCATATCATCTGCAAACAAGGAGATTTTAACTTCCTCTTTGCCAATGCAGATGCCCTTTATTTCTTGGTCTTGTCTAATTGCTCTGGCTAAAACTTCTAGCACAATGTTGAATAGGAGAGGTGAGAGTGGGCATCCTTGTCTAGTTCCTGATTTCAAGTGAAAGTCTTTCAGTCTCTCTCCATTCAGGATGGCGTGGGCAATTGGCTTTGTATAAATGGCCCTTATTGTGTTGAGGAATTTGCCATCTATGCCCATTTTGCTAAGAGTTTTTAGCATGAATGGGTGTTGGACTTTATCAAATGCCTTTTCTACATCAATGGACAAAATCAGGTGATCCTTGTCTTTTCTGTTATTTATGTGGTTAGTCACATTAATTGTTTTTCTGATGTTGAACCAGCCTTGCATCCCTGGTATGAATCCCACTTTGTCATGATGGATTATTTTCTTGATATGTTGTTGTATTCTATTGGCAAGAATTTTGTTGAAGATTTTTGCATCTAGATTCATGAGTGATGTCGGTCTGTAGTTCTCTGTCTTTGTTGGGTCTTTTCCTGGCTTATGTATCAGGGTTATGCTGGCTTCATAGAATGAGTTTGGGAGTACTCCATCTCTTTCTATACTGTGAAATAGTCTCAGTAGTATTGGAGATAACTCTTCTCTAAATGCTTGGTAGAATTCTGCAGTGAAGCCATCTGGACCCGGACTTTTTTTTGGTTGGCAGTGTTTTGATGACCTTTTCAATCTCTTCCTTTGTAATGGATTTATTAAGTTGTTCTGCTTCACGTTGTGATAATTTGGGTAGGTGGTATGAGTCAAGGAATTGGTCCATTTCCCCTAAGTTTTCAAATTTGTTAGAGTGCAGTCTTTCATAGTATTCTGTTATGATATTTTTTTATTTCTGTTGCATCTGTGGTGACAATCCTCCTCTCATTTCTAATTTGGGTTATTTGTTTCCTTTCCTGCTTTTCTTTAGTAAGTTTAGCCAGTGGTTTGTCAATTATGTTGATCTTCTCAAAAAAACAGCTTTTGGTCTTTTCAATTTTTCATTTGTTTTTCTATTCTCTAATTCATTTAGCTCTGCTCTAATCTTTATGATCTCATTTCTTCTGGTGCCTGAGGGGTTCCCCTGTTGTTCTCTTTCTACTTGTTCAAGCTGTAGGGTTAATTCCTTGATTTGGTTTCTTTCTTCCTTCGAGATGTGTGCATTTATGGAGATAAAGAGACCTCTGAGCACTGCTTTGGCTGTATCCTATAGGTTCTGGTAGGAAGTGTTTTTGTTCTCATTGGAATCCATGAATTTCTTTAATTCATCCTTGATTTCCTCTATAACCCATTTTTTTTTGAGCAAGATGTGGTTCAGTTTCCAAGAGTTCCACTTTCTATCTATGTTTTTTCTGCTATTGATTTCAACTTTTATGGCTTTATGATCTGAGAAGACGCTTTGCAGTAATTCAATGGTATGGATTTTGTTGAGCATTGCATTATGGCCTATCACATGGTCAATTCTGGAGAATGTTCCATGTGCACTGGAGAAGAAGGTGTAGTTGTCTGCTGATGGGTGGAAAGTTCTGTATATATCAATGAGGTTTTGTTGGTTAATTGTGGCAATGAGGTCTTCTGTATCTTTACTGAGTTTTTTCCTAGATGATCTGTCTAGTATTGAGAGTGGAGTGTTGAAGTCTCCCACTATTATGCTGGAGTCATCTTACTCTCTTTTGAGTGTGGTCAGTGTTTCTTGGATGTATTTAGGTGCTCTGATATTAGGTGCATAAATATTTAATATAGTTAAGTCTTGCTTGTGTACTGAACTTTTCAGCAATAAATAGTGTCCATCTTTGTCCACGATGGTGGATTTGACATTAAAGTTGATTTTGTCTGAGATTAGAATTGCCACCCCTGCTCTTCTTTGTTCATTGTGAGCTTGATATATATTCTTCCAACCTTTAATTTTCAGTTTGTTCCTATCTTTAGGTCTCAAGCGAGTTTTTTGTAGACAACATATGGATGAGTCATGTCTTTTGATCCAAGATGTCACTCAATGTCTCTTTACTGGAGCATTCAGTACATTCACATTCAATGTAATTATTGATAGGTATATGTTCAGTGCTGCCATTGTGATGTGTTTATGTTGATGCTTTCTCTGTTGTTCTTATTAGTCTGTTCTGGGACGTTCTTTTTTGTGAGTTGATTTTTCACCTTTTTTGGAGCTGGTTTTGTGGTTGTTGAGACTACTGTGTTACATTTCTTGAAATGATATGATACATCTTTGCTGTGCTTTACAGCTGCCCCTAAGATCCCCCTTAATAAACTATCCCGCTTAATAAAATAAACCCAATTTTAATTACTACCAGTCTTGTCATCTTCCTCTCCATCTGGAAGGACTATAGCAACTGTAGTACATCCCTCTTTTTAAATATGATAACACCATAGTTTTCATGATGACCACTGGATTGCTTCTTTCCTTATCAAAGCTGTGAGTGGCTTTGGAGCCTTCCCTAACTGAGTAGACTTTTGAGTAGTAAAGTCATTCTAAAATATAAAGTTAGTGATTTTGTTCTTCTAAGCCAGAACCAAGAACTTCTTTCAATATTTCTTGTAGTTTTGGTTTGGTTTTTACAAAGTCTCTGAGTTTCTGTTTATCTGAGAATGTCTTAATTTCATTTTCGTATTTGAAAGATAGTTTTGCAGGATATATAATTCTTGGTTGGAAGTTCTTCTCCTTCAAGGCTTTGAATGTGTCATGCCACTGTCTCTGTGCCAGCATGGTTTCTGCTGATAAATCTGAAGAGAGCCTACAGGGTTTCCCTCTGAATGCTAGCTTTGCTTTGACTCTTGCTGCCTTTAAAAGTTGCTGCTTATGTTCCAATTTGTTGAGCTTGATTATAATATGTCTTGGAGTCTTTCTTTTGAGATCTATATTGGGTGGCATACGATATGCATCTGAAATGTCTATATTCTCTTCCTTCATGATTTCTGGGAAGTTTTCTGTCAGCAGTTCAGCAATGATACTCTCTTTGTTCTCAGATGTCTCACCCTGTTCAGAGACTCCAATTAATCGAAGGTTGTTCCTCTTAATAGAGTCCCACATGTTTCTTCATTTTTCTTGTTTCTTTTTTCTGATTTCTGCTCATACAAGCTGGCCTCAGTAGCTCTGTCTTCCAAGTCAGAAATTCTTTTTTCTATTTGTTCCATTCTATTTTCTTGGCTTTGCATGGAAGTTTCTATGTCTTTCATTTTGTTCTTGATCTGTTGGATTTCAGAGTACTGGTGTTCCATCAGATCGAACATCTTGCTTAATTTTTCATTTTGTTCTCCTGCATTTTGTATAAGGTCTAGAAGGGCTCTGTATATAATCATTTTGTATTCACTTTCTTATCCTTTCATAAAAGTTTCTTCATCTGGAAAACTCCTTGGTTGCTTTGTTTGGAAGCCTTCTGAAGCCATGGCTGATTTTTTTGTGTGCCACAAGTGTCTGTTGCTTTTTGGGACCCATGTGAGCGAAAGAGGTACTGTGAGGATGGACTGCAGATGTTTCTCTAGGCTGTCTTAAAATGTAAAGCAAAAGATATCTGACCACTTCACAAGTCACTTAGATTTTCAGGTGTAGAGGTCCCTCTTCTCAACTGGCAAAGTAAGTGCCAGTATATCCAACCCCAGATGATACAAACTAGTTCAGAATACAGCAATGCTACTTCCCTGTTGGCCTCTGCTGACAGGGCCTAGCCTTAGACGACACTGCGTCGAGTACAGGTTTTCTGATAGAAAAGCGCTCTCCTGTGGGCAGGCTCTGGCTCCCAAGCTAAGAATTAGGTCCAGCTGCTGCCACCGTACCCAAGGCGGCATCCTCCACACAGGCAGCAGACAGAAGGGCTAAAGGTGCCGAGAGGTAGTGATTCCTCTGCTTCTGTTGCAGGGCCCCCAACGTAGGCAGCACTATGCAAAATCACTACTTTTCTGACGGAGAAGCGCTGTCCCATTTGCAGGCGCTGGCTCCCAGGCTAAGAACGAGGTCCCGCTAAAATCTCGGTACCAACATGGCGTCCCGCACCCTGACCGCGGAGCTCCGCACAGACCCCACTGAGGCAGCTACAAAACGAAAGGCTCAACGTGGCTAGATTAACAGAGTCCTGAGCCTGGCTCTCAGAATATGGGAATTTCACCTGCCTATCCCCCCAGCAGCGGGTCTGAGTCCAGCTGCCAGGCAAGACCCGGCTCAGCCCGCCAGCCGAGACAGAGGAAAAAAAAAGTCAAACTGGTGCGTTTACCTTCCATCCGTGAGAGCTGGGGCTAGCCAGGAGCGGGAGTCAGCGAGAGAGAGGAGGTTTATCGCTGAGTAGTGTGAAGTCCCAATTAACAGCTCTGTGTCATGTCCTGAGGCTGATTAGGTGATCAGAAGGCTCTGTTTGATTGTCATTTCAGGTCTTGGTTTCCAGCGGGATATAAGGAGACATGGGCTTAGTCTGCCATCTTGACTCCACCCCCCAAAATGATAAAATTTTTTACAAGAGAAGGGAAAGGAATGATGAAAGGACTTGAATGAACAAATCTCCCCAGAATAAAATCACTGTCCTTTGTTTTCTCTGTAAATTTCTGAAAATCCAAAGCACTCCAGAGACTCACATGTCATGATCTCCAACTTAGAGCCTCAAACAGAGAACAGCTGTTATGGATTGAATTGCATCCCCTCTCCCCAGTGATGTGTTCAAGTCCTAATGCCTGTGCCTGTGAATATGCCCTTGTTTGCGGAAGTAATATCTTTATTCAAAGATATTATCAGTTAAGTGACAGCAAAGTAGGGTGGATCCTCGTCCTAATCTCTTCTGAGTAGTGTTTTACGAAAGGGAAGAATAGTTACACAAACAGAATCACATACGGGGAGAGGACACCAGCTGAATCTTCATCTACAAGCAGCACCAAGGATCACTGGTAGCCACTAGAAGTGAGGAGACAGGCATGGAACAGCTTCTGTATCAAAACCATCAGGTGCCATCAATGCAGCTGTCTTAGTCATCTAGTGCTGCCATTACAGAAATACAGCAAGTGAATGGCTTTAACAAAGAAAAACTCATTCTGTCGCAGTCTAATAGGCTGTAAGTCCAAATTCAGGGCATCAGCTCCAAGAGAAAGCTTTCTGTTTGGGCTCTGGAGGAGGGTCCTTGTGGTCAATCTTCCCCTGGACTGGGAGCTTCTGAGCACAAGAACCCTGGATCCAAAAGACATGCTCTGTTTATGGCACTGTTTTGAGGTCCCCAGCTCTCTGCTTGCTCCTCTTTCCTTTATATTCCAAGATATGGCCTCAAGACACAATACAGTCTTACACAAGTCCTTTCACCACCAACAAAACTGCCACCCATCTTTCCTCATTAATATCATAGAGGCAGGAGTTACAACATACAGGTACATCACATAATACCGGAAATCATGACTTACCCAAATTGCTACACACATTTTGGGGGGAAACAATTCTATCCACAATAGCCACCATAGAGTAGCCAGATCAACACTAACCAGAAGAGTGGTAACAGAGACACACGGTGAATATAATTAATGTCACTGTTGATGCTGTTGTCAGGTGCCATCGAATTGGTTCTGACTCACAGCAACCCTCCATACTACAGAACGCAACACTGCCCGGTCCTGCACCATGTCCACCATTGTAGCCACTGTGTCAATCCATCTCGGTGATGGTCTTCCTTTTTTTCACTGACCCTCCACTCTACCAAGCATGATGTCCTTCTCACAGGACTGATACTTCCTGAAAGCCTGTCCAAAATCTTGCCATCTTTGCTTCCTAGGAGTACTCTGGGTGTACTTCTTCCAGAGTACATCAGTTTGTTCTTTTGGTGGTCAATAGTGCATTCAGCATTCTTCTCCAACACCACAATTCAAAGGCATCAATTCTTCTTCTGTCTCCCTTATTCATTGTCCTGTTTGCACATGTATATGATGCAACTGAAAATACTGTGGCTTGGGTGAGGCATATGTGAGTCTTCAAGGTGGCATCTTTACTTGTCAGTAGTTTACAGTGATCCTTTGCTGCAGATTTTCCCAGTGCAAGATGTCTTTTGATTACTTGACTGCTGCTTCCATGGGCATTGATTGTGGATCCAAGTAAAACGAAATCTTTGACAATCTCAGTCCTTTCTCCTTTATGATGATGTTGCTTACTGGTCCATTTGTGAGGATTTTTGTTTTCTTGTTGTTGAGCTGCAATCCATACTGAAGGCTGTAGCGTTTGATCTTCATCAGTAAGTGTTTCACATCTTCTTCACTTCCAGCAAGTAAGGTGGCGGTGTCTATGTAACTCAGGTTGTTAATGAGTCTTCCTCCAATCCTGATACCTCTTTCTTCATATAGTCCAGCTTCTCGAATTATTTTCTAGGCATACACGTTGAAAAGGTACAGTGAAGGGATACAACCCTGATGCACAACATTCCTGACTTTAAACCATGCAGTGTCCCCTTGTTCTGTTTCCACGAGTGCCTTTTGATCTTTTAAGATTCCTTAAAAGCACAATTAACTGTTCTGGAATTCTGCAGTGTTAGCCATACTTTGTTATAATTCACACGGCTGAATGCCTTTGCACAGTCAGTAAAACACAGATAAACATCTTTCTGCCATTCTCTGCTTTCAGCCAAGATCCATCTGACATCAGTAACTAGATCTCTGGTACCACACCCTCTTCCAGATCTGGTTTGAATTTCTGGTAGTTCCTTGTCACTGGCTTATACACATAAAAATGGTTGGAATGGCAAAAGTTTTGTTATACATATTTTATCATCATACTTTTAAAAAGTCAGCAGAATACTTACACTCAAGCTGTGTAAACTGAGATATAGCATTCCACCCAAGAACTAACAATAAGATGCTCTGAGCCTGGGTACTACCTACCGTGTCCTAAATCACTTGTCCCTCACAGTAATCCTACTCACAAATCCCTGCCCTAAATCCTTGTCATGAATACACCCCCTAAAGTACAGTCTATAGTCAGAAGCCTAACAGTACACTTCATAGTCACATTTATGCTAACAATATCATGGTGTCAAAAACATGAGTGTTCTGTGGCCCAAACCGCATACTCTTAGACATCTGACATGCTAGGAGCAGCTTTTACAACCAAAGGGCTGGTATTACTCATCTAGTGCTGCTGCAACAGAGATACCGCAAATGAGTAGCTTTCACAAACAGAAATTTATTTTCTTAGTTTAGGAGGCTAGAAGTCCAAATTCAGGGTGCCAGCTCCAGGAGGAGGCTTTCTCTGTTGGCTCTGGAGGAAAGTCCTTCTGAGCTTCTGCTCCTGGGCAGTCTTCATGTAGCATAGTCTCTCTTTCTTACCAACTCTGCCTCTTTAGCTTGCTTATCTCTTTTGTATCTGAAAAGAGATTGATTTAAAACACACCCTACACTAATTCTGTCTCATGAACATAACAAAGACAACCCATTCCCAAACGGGACTCTAACCGCAGGCACACAATTAGATATTAGGATTTACAATACATATTTTGGGGGGACATAATTCAACCTGTAACGGTGCCACAGATTCCCTACAGAGACATTCCAGATCGATTTTATAACCCACCCTGATTAGTATTGGAGAACAGCATGGGGCAAAAGATTATCTTTGTCACCATGCTGGGAACTTGATAGAAAACTCCAAATGCTATTGAGATACACAACTTGGTTTCTTCCACAATACTTCCATACTTGTCAAGGGCCAAAGTAGGAAAATGATTTAAAAGATTTATATAGAACTTACAGAACAGCCTTAGTTTACAGATTTAAAAAATGAGACCCAGGACTGGAAGCAATGTATTCAGTGGACATTGTGGTCAATTGGCATAACTAGTCTTTTGCTAAGAGAATCTTCTTCAGCCTGTACTGGTGAATGGTGTCTGGGGTCTTAAAAGCTAGCAAGCTGCCATCTGAGGAACACCAGATGGTCCCAACTCATCTGTAGCAGGTGATCACTGAGAACATCAAAGACACAAGGGAAAAAGAGCCCAGGAGACAGAAGGACCTATATGAATGGGAGACTGTGTCAACATGAGACTGGAAGAACCAGATAGTGCCCTGCCACCATGAAAGACAGCTGTGATGGGGCGCACAATGTAGAGTCCCTGAGGCAACAAGAGAAAAAGAGGGGTGCAGCCCAAGAACTCTTCTAAAAGACCTGAACTGATGGTCTGACAGCCTGAATGCTCCCCTGGGAACATGGCCCCTAGACTGTCTGCTATCCCAGACTGGAAACCAGTAATGAGGTCAACTCTTCAGACAAGAATGGTCTAGACTTAGGGACACAGTGTGACCATATGGTTGTATGTACTTTATGGTTCTATGCATTTATAGGAGGTGATCCTATTGGTCTCTTTCTAGATAAGAGAGAAGAGGTAGAGAGGAAAAGACAGATGCTTACTGAAGAGACACTAGAAGTATGGAATGGAAAGGAGGAGCGTACTGTCGCTGGATGGGGAGAGCAGAAGGAGCTACAGATAGGTAGCGTGCAAAACCGGTTTGCATTTTATACTTTCACTTAATCACAGGAAAAAAATAAAAAATAACTTTAAAATGAGACCCAGGGAAATTAAACCTTTGGTGACTCAATTCCTGCTTTGAATTTTTTGCTCCCTTCGTGTATTTTCACTAATGGAAGCACGAAGAATCATGGAGTGGTCTGAAATTTTGGTAGGTAACACAGGTTGTTTTTGTCTTTTTTTTTTTTTTTTTTTTTTGCCTTCTCCTATAAGCCTACCTTAAGGTTTTAGTGGTACATAGGAAGTACCACTGATTTTACACCAGAGTCTATATGTAACAAATAAAAGCTTTCCAAAATTTCTATTTTTCCTACCAAAAATTTAGATGCCTCATACAACAGTACCTTGTAAAAGCTATCATTTGTGGCACATGCCCATTGCTTTGGTTTCAAACACTGATAATGACCCCTGCTTTGTGGCAGCAGGTACTGTCATTGATGTCACAGCTTCCCAAGGAACTCCAGTAGCTGAAACACATCATGGCCAAGATATGTACTGCTGGCCATGGAAGAGGTAAGTGGTATTACTTTTTCCACTGGGAAGGTACCCTATATTTGGAGTCAGAAACCTGGGCTGCAGCCCTAGCTCTGCCTCTTCCATATCTCAGTGACCACGGTGAGGATACTTAGAAGCCTCGGTTTTCTCGTCTGCGCAACAGGAATCCTCAACCCCACCTCACAGAACTGATGCAAGGATCACAGGGAATATCGTAGCATGTGGAAGTGCTTTTAAAATGTAAGAGGTTGAACAAATACAGTGTATTATGAAAGGCACTCTCCACCACACCACTCCTGTTTTTTCTTTCTCTGCGGAAAAGATCCAAGAAGGAACAGGGGATGTTGGGAATGTTTGTGCTGGCTTACCCTGAACACTGAGTTCTCTTTTAATTAAGATCCTATCTTTTCTCTTCCTCAGGATGAGGGGAGAGGCTGGCCTGGCCTGAACAGCCTCCAGACCTGCATACGTTGCCACAGTCAGTGGAGGACAAAACCCAAAGAAGAAGGGGAAAAGCAAATCTTTTGTTTTTCAAGATATTTAGCCCAAAATGCAGCCAGAAAAGTTCCATAAAGGTTTGACTTTCACCAACACAGATTGGACACAAAGCTGACTCCTCTGTGGACTGTGCCTTCAACCCCACTGCCTAGAAGACTTGGGCTCCTTCAACCTCAGAGCTGGCTTTAGGGTGTCCTTCAGGAACTGGGTTTGCATCTGAGGGCAGGGGAACCTGCATTTTAACAGCAGCCTGAGTTTCCAAATGGTGAGGGAATTCACTGTTAATATTCTCGAGCCATTTTCTGTGCTTGTGGCAGTGCGTCATGCAAGGTGGCTTTAGAAGGAGGAATACACATGTGCAACAAAAATCATTCTCCTGCCACCACTTTTAGAAATGGAGGAATATGAGGGCTGATTCAGAGGTAAAACCGTAAATATTTAAAAGGGCTAACCTTTTCCTTCTGTCTTCCCACTACCCCGACCCTCAGCGTATGTACACTCAACCCTCTTTCAATCCTCTCCTTCCCATTTAACAGGAGCCATCGTGTTTCCCCTGGGCTGTCTTCAATTTAACCTTGGATCTGTGTCCGTAGATTCACAGAAGATATCCATAAATCCCTTCAGCTACTATAACACAATTGATTGTAATTCTTTGTCTGCCATTAAAGTTGCCACTAAAGCTGGAAAATGCGTTTTATCCATTCCTGCAGACACAGTCCTCTGCAGACAAGGGAGCCCCAGCCTCTCCTGACAAATTCAAGAGCAAACAGAAAAGGGCAAGAATGTCGAGATGACTTCCATCTGCTGAGGGGTGGGGGCTGTTATGTTTTTCTCACAGCAAGTCCCAACACAGCTCTGTGTCTCCGATCAGCAAGAATGTTCTAATGGGCAGCAGGTAGAGGCAAAAAGTGCAAGGGAGGCTGAGGATAGAGGACTCTGCTTTGAGCTCACCTTTGACAAAGGTTGTCTCACCAGGAAAACGGAAGAAAGGTGATTGTCCTTACCTACCCACCTAAGTGGTGAGGATGGAAGGAGATAGTGGTTGCAGAAGCACTTTGTGAACAGCCAAGTGTAACGCAAGGGGTACACAGCCCCATTCCCAGAGTTCTCCTGCAGTCACAGAGGTTGTCGCCAATGGTACTGTGTCTTAGTTACCTACTGCTGGTATATCAGATAGACCACAAGGGAGTGGCTTTAACAAACAAGTTCCTTCTCTCACCGTCCACTAGGCTGTAAGTATGAATTCAGGGTGCCAACTCCAGAAGAAGCCTTTCTCTCTCTGTCAGCTCTGGAAGAAGGTCCTTGTCATCAGTCTGCTGACTGAGGAACCCAAGTCCGAAGGACAAAGTGCTCCTGGCACTACTTTCTGGATGGTGTCTGGTTCCCATGTCTCTCTGCTCTCTTCTCTCTTTTATATCTCAAAAGAGATTAGCTGAAAAAATAATCTAATCTTACAGCCAGAATCCTGCCCCATTAACAAAAACCACTGCTAATCCCATCTCATCGACATCCTAGAGACAGGATTTACAACACACAGGAAAAGCCTGTGTGTTGTAAGATGGTGAATAATCACACAATACTGGGAATCATGGCCTTGCCAAATGAATACTCATATTTTGGGGGGGGGGACACAGTTCTACCCACATTCCAATAATAAAATAATACAGATCTTCACAAGTACTGTACTGAGCTCTTCCTGTGAGCAGAGGCCCAAGGGTGAAGCCTTCATTCAGATTGTCGTAGGCCACCTTGATGGGCGGACTGAATCTGGTAGAGTTGAGCTGATTCCTACTCATGATCACCTCAGGCATTTCAGAGCACAACCGTGCTCTACAGCATTTTCTATGGCTGAGTTTTCAGAAGCAGATCATCAGGCCTTTCTTCCAAGGTGTCTCTGGATAGAGTTGAACCATCAACTTTCAATTAGTAGGCAAGCACTTAACAGGGACTCCTATGTCCTGTGACCCTCTGCAGATGAGGAAACAAACCAAAAAAACCAAACTCAGTGCCATCAGGTCAATGCTGACTCATAGAGACCCTATAGGACAGAGTAGAACTGCCCCATAGAGTTTCCAAGGAGTGCCTGGAAGATTTGAACTGCTGACTTTCTTATTAGCAGCTCCCAGTAAAATTAAGTATTGGCTCAAGGCCACATGGCAAGGCAGTGGTACAGCCAGGTCTAGAATCTGGCTTTCTCTATGAATTTGAACATGTTATTTCAGATCCCTAAGACTTAGTTTCCTTATCTGCAAAAATAAAGGGGGCTGTACCAGGTGACCTGTAAGATCCCTTCAGGCCTGAGAACACTGTACTGCCATGCTTGACAATGCTGAGACTTTATCAGTAGGCCAGGGTCTACACCTCAGTGGGGCAGACCCCTCGTGAGTGTCTGCGGGGTAAATGAACTGACAGCTTGGCTAAGTCTGCAGCATCTACTCCCTGTTGGACCCTCACTGGCTTTCTCTTCCAGGGGCAGTGTCTCCTGTCAGTCGCATCAGAGACACAGCCACCAGGGTCTATGCCCAGTGACAGGAAAGCTTCTCAGGCAAGAGACCACAAGCTGCAGGGAAAGCCAAATGGAGAAGACTTTTCCCCAAACAAGAGAAATGCTCTCCCTGGCACCCAGCCTCCCTGACTCTGTGAGCAAACTGAGAAGAAAAGGCACCCTGCCACCTGCTGACAGGCAGCGCAGTGGCCGCCCGCCAGCTCTGTCCCACTCCCCTCAGTCAGCTCGTTCTCTTGCAGCCTCCCTGGGACGCTGCTCTGTTCCTCTCACGGGGTCCCACAGAAAGGAAGCTGGGCGAGAGCAGACGGGGGCAGGCCTGGCCTCATGGCCGCCTCTCCAAAAGGCAATTTAAAAGGCTTGACTCTGTGGGTGTTGCTGGGGATGCTCCAAAACCGGAATGCCTTCAGAGCCTTCAGAAAGATTTCCTGTCTCACCTTCACCCCCGCTGCCCGTCCTTCCCAGAATATGAGGTGCACGCATTCTGGAAAGCTCACACTGACATGTGAGCTGTCATAAACATACCAGCAGGGAGAGTCAGACTGCAGTTGGAGGCAGGGAACTTGGCCACCAATGGATTCCCTTGGCACAACCTTCAGGGGAGGCCTCAGCCACCCTTTGCCTCAGTTTCCCCAAGGGGGAAAATGAGGCCCAATATGATTTAAGGCCAGCTTGACTGTGGGAGTAACACAGGGACAACAATACATGTAACCAGGTACAAAGTGACCCAGGAAAGACATGAATTTCTACAGGACAAACATCTGTTCAACTTGCTGACACTTGTCTGATGTGATCTCTTGCCGATGAGGGCCTGGCCTGAGCCCCTGAGATTCAGAGTAGAGAAGGCCTTAGTTACCATCTTACAGGGCCTGATCCAATGTGGAAGAATTTTTTTTTTTTTTTAACTTCTGTGAAACAACCTGTTCCCTGAAACAGCTTGTCATAGATTGAATCATGTCCTCCAAAAATGTGTGTCAGCTTGGCTGGGGCATGATACCCAGTACAGGTGATTGTCATTTGTGCTGTAAATACTACTTCTGTGATGTTAATCAGGTAATATTTGCACTAATATGTTAATGAGGTGCCACTCAATCTATAAGATTAAATTATTTTAATCAATTTCCTTTGAGATAAAAAAGACAAGCCAGCAGAGAGACATAGGGACCTCACACCACGAAGAAACACAAGAGCCAGGAGAATAGCACATCCTTTGGACTTTGGGTCCCTGCACTGAGAAACTCCTTGACCAGGAAGACTAATGAAATGAACCCTCTTCCAGAGCCAACACTGAGAAAAAGTTTTTTTCTGGAGCTCGCACCCTGAGTTCATAGTTGGAGTGTCCTAGGCTGTGAGAGAATAAATTTCTTTTTGTTAAAACAGTCCACTTCTGATATTTCTGAGACAGAAGCACTAGATGGCTAAAACACAGCTGTTAAACAAACTGCATGTGTATTGGGAGGGGGCCCTGGAAGACACTGATTCCTGTATGACCCCTGGAAGCCCAGTTATAAAGCACCACAGAAATGCTGGGTCTTCACTGACAACCCAAGTCAGGTCGAGTCAGGGTTTCTCACCAATTCCCTTCTTCCTTGCACACAATCCAGGATCTTCTTTGTGAAAACAAAGAAGCAGAGACCCCAGAATGTTTTTTCAAGTTCCTTCCAGTCACATCTTCTTGCTTCTAGGTAATCCCTGTTCCCTCTGTTGACCAGTGGCCAGGAAAGCTCGTGGCCAGGCAGAGACCAGGGATTTAAAGGTACTGCTGATCTAATAAAACAGTCTGTGGGCATGAGGGTAGCTGGATAAGGGCGTGAAGTGTAAGACTCTCTGCATCCTTTGTCCTCACCTGTAAAAAGGAAATGTGCCTCCTCACCTCTCTGGGATAACAGAGGAGCCTATGAAATATCAGCACAAGCTATTAGGCAACAAATATGATCTCTGCGGTTATAGGAGACCCTGGTAGTATAGTGGCTAACAGCTGTGTCTCCTCACTGAAAGGTCGGCAGTTTGAATTTATCAGGTGCTCCTTGGAAACTCTACAGGGTAGTTCTGGGCATTAAAAGGTCAGTATGAGTCCACATCAGATTGACGACAATGAGTTTGGTTTCCTCCAGTTTTTTTGTTTGTCCTGTTTTTTTGTATGTGGTTATAATTACTTAAGAGTTTCAGGGATGCTTTGAAGCTGTTTTGTTTGAATAACTTAAGGGGAAAAAAAAAAACATAGTTTGTGCCCAGATTTTCCTGCGCATCTGCTAACTTTCATGTGGATCTGCTGACAGTTAAATCAGGTATTTTTCCTCTACCAGGTCCCTTCTACGGGGCCAAGTGGGCTTCACAGACCAGCTCTGCCTCTGTGAGGTCTTCAGTACCTCCTGGGCTCCCGACACACAGCACTGCCAAACAATGGCTCCACCCCCTCCACCAGGACTGTCTGGTCTTCAGACCTAGCAGCTGGCTTTGAAGCCTCCTTGAGCTGGTTTCCCAGGCCCCCTGATGGCTCTGTGCAAACCCATCCATCTTTCCTCAAGTGGTCTCCTTGGAGGCCACAGTCATGTTGGGCCAGGGATGGCTGGTCAGCGTGAGAGCCCCAAGTCTGGGGCTATAATGAGAACAAAGTCAACAGGCCCATGGGAGGCAGGAACCTGTGACCTCAGGCACAGCTGGGCTATAATCAACGGGGCTGAGTAGTCATTCCCCGGGGTTAAGACTAATAGGTCCCAAGACAAACTTAACCACCATTTAAACTGTAAGATAAAGCCACTTGCCTGCCCAGACCACTGGGAGGACAGACTTTTAAAAAATAAAAAAGCATTTAACAGATTTTAGCATCTCTCTTATAAATGCATTTTCAAGAGTTTTCTCTTTTACAATCTAAAGTTTTTTGTTCTTGAACAAATTTAAATTCCACTATCATTGCCTAGTACCTTAGTAAACTGTATAATGCTTATTTGTTTTTATAATAGGTTCACTGATTTATTCAATAGATATTTACCGAGCACTTACTGTGTATCCTGGCGGCATGGCGGTTAACTGCTATGTCTGCTAACCAAAAGGTCGGCGTTCAAATCTGCCAGGTGCTCACTGGAAACGCTATGAAGCAGTTCTACTCTGTTCTGTTGGAGTCGACTCAAACCCCAGTGGGTTTGGGTTTTCGGTTTTACTGTGTACCAGGCATATTCTAAGCTTTAGAGGATACTGCTGAACAAAACAAACACTCCTGACCTCAGAGGAGAGAAATCAAATACGTTATGCCAAGCAGGAATACATGCTATGAAGATACATAAAATAGAGAGAAAACAGTAACTACTGCTTTAAATAGAGTCACCAGGGAAGCTCTGGAGGCCTGAATGATAAGAGGGAGGAAGTTTCAAGTGCATCTGTAAAGGGGCATTCCAGGCAGAGGGGACAGCCAGAGCAAAGGCCCTGAGGCAGGGTTCTGGTTGGCTTGTCCGCAGACAGCGGGCAGGCCAGAGGCTGGAGCAAAGGGAGGGAGTGAAAAGAAAGAAGATGCAGTTCTAGAAGCACCCAGGGCCAGAATGGGCAGGGTCTTCAAGGTCGTGGTAACAAGGGGTTTTGTTTATTTTTTGTTTTCTTTACGTGTAGTGGGGCATCATGGCAGGGTTTTGAGCAGGGATGTGACATACAGCCACACTGTGGAAAGTGAACTGCAGAAGTGCAAAGAATGGAAGCAGGGAGACCAGACAGGAGACGGCAGTGCCTGGGGCCAAGGCGGTAGCCACGGAGGGTGAGAAGGGTTAAACTTTGGACATCCCTGTGTGGCAGAGACAACAGGATTGGTTGATAGGTTGGCATGAATTAATTGAAACACTTTTCTTTTTATCTTTCAATAAATGAGTGAATTAGGCCTCTTTGAGCTGAGAGAAATGTCTGTGGGCTTTTTATTTATATAGTCCCTTTCCTTAACTTCACTCATTTCTTTCATTATGGTCTATTATATACATACTATGATGGCAAGCTGAGTTTAATTGTACACTCAAACCAACTGGCCTTAACCATATTTCTCAAACATCAGCACGGGAGAGTAGGACCACGTAAACTCATCTTTGAGAAATTCTGTTGCTGATCTGGGCATTCCATACGCCTCCTTAACACCAGTTGTCGTTGTCGTTGCCACTGTCCAGTCAGGCCTCAGCTCATGATGACCTCACAGGCAGCAGAACAAAGCAGATGACCAGTCCTGCTCCATCACCACCATCAGCTGCAGATCAGACCATTGTGGGCGATCGAGTTGTTACTGGAGGATTTTTAGAAGGTCCACTGAAATTTGTTCGGGATAATAGCATCACACAAGCCTCCACCCATAGGTGGGAGGTGCTGGCTTCTGAGATCCCCCAACCGGGAATCAAAGACAGGTCTCCCACATGGAAGAGGAGTCTTCTACCACTGAGCCACTAAGGCCTAGAAATACTAACCTACCTAAAGAAATAGATTGCCAAACTTGAAGACAATGGAAAGCGTTAATGGGAACTTCTGCTCAAAGGTTGTGAGAGTTTTCCAGCAATAAAAATTTGGGAAATTTTTTTTTTTAACTATTTTAAGAGTCTAAATCTATGAAGGGAAAAAAATTCAGAAAGTTTCAGAATCTAGGCAAAACAAGCAAAAGCAAAACAGGAAGTACTTCATAACTTCATTACTGATGTCATCGTGAGTTATCCTCCTTGTCATCGTTTCCACCCACAGAGTAATGACAGACAAATTACAAGCCTGAAGTCATACTCCAGGGTAAAGCCCAGACCTCTGTTTTTCCCTTTTCCTAAATCGGACACTACTGAGACAGGTCAGATCTAAAGGAAACCTGGTGAAGATAAAAATAATTTATGGGAAGCACAAATATTCCATTTGTTAGTTAAACACAACATGCTTCATCTTGTTCCTCATACAAGGTGTGCTTGGACCAGAATATCAGGGATTATAAAGGGATCAGATTTTTCCTCCCTGGAATCATAGAACAGCAGATGTACAAGAATGTTGAAATTATCTGGTGCAGATTTAAAATATTTCACAACTAAAATGCTAGAATTTCAGCAGCTGGAACCCTGGGCTTGTGCACGCTGGCTCAGCAGCCACCCTAATCAGGTCCAGCTCCCTCGGCTCCCAGGTGAGGAGTGTGATGCCCAGAGAGGAATGTCCTGATCATGATCACATCACTAGCTAATGGATGAGTTTGTCCCAAACTCTTATTCCTGGTTCAGTGCTCTTCCCCATAAGAGACTGTCTCTTGTCCAGTACTATTATATATCGAATCTACATACCAATTAGCAAATTACAGTGGTCACAAAATAATCTTGGCTCATGTAATAAGACATCCTGGAATAGTTCAGCTTATGTGAAATTGGCTTCTTTCTTTCATGGTGACAAGGGGGCTGCTACAACCTCCAGGTCTCGTCATCCCTCAGGCTGAGTCCAACAGTTCCTCTCTCTGTCTCACAACCTTTCTCTTTCTCTCTGATGAAAGTCTCATTCCACCCAACTGGCTCTGACTAGGTTCCCAAAGAGGAAAACTAGGGACTGTAACCACAAATAGGGTGAATAGATGTTTGAGAGCCTAAAACAACAAATGCTGTCACAAAATGTTGTTACAAGTATTGTTGCAATATCTAGGGGGACAGAGTGCAGGGAGATTGTCTAGGATACTGCTTAAGCACAGAATTTGGCATAGGACAAGAAGAAGTAAGAGGGTCCCATTAGAGACTGTTTCTTCTATAACACGGGTCTAAGGCATTGCCAATCCTAAATCCAATGGGAAAACTGGCTCTCCTGTGTTAAAAACAAAACAAACAAATACAGGTTACTTAGACAGGGAAACAAAGAAACCAAGCTGAGGCACCGGTAAGATTTGTCCAGTTGCTCAGTTTTGAGTTAAAACTGTGGGGAAGAAAGAAGAAGTAGACGAACGGGTAGAGAAGCATTTTAGGTGGGCATGAAGGCCTGACTCTAGAAGACTACCTACTCACTCATTCTTTCATCAGTGAGTATTAACTGAGCACCTACTGCCTGCCAGACACAGTAATAGGCACTAGAGTTATAACAGTGAGTAAGAAACACCTCCCTTGTCCCCCTCCCCTGAGAAAGCTGGAAGCCTGCTGATGTGCAGACACAACAGAGGGGGCTGTTGTAACAGTTCTGGGAAGCAATCTGGCATATTTGGTGAAATTAACTATAGACGGCTCTTGTGGTCAAGCGCCGTCGAGTCAGTTCTGACCCACAACAACCCTGTGCACAGCAGAACAGAGCCCTGCCAGGCCCTGAGCCACCCTCACAATCATTGTGATGCTTGGGCCACTGTTGCAGCCACCGTGTCAATCCATCTCATCAAGGGCCGTCTTCTCTTTCACTAACCTTCTGCATTACCATGCATAATGGCTTTGTCTTAGGTCTGGTTCCTTCGGACAACACATCCAAAGTATGTGAGATGAGGCCTCACCATCCTTACTTCTAAGGAGCATTCTGGTTGTACTTTTTCCCAGACAAAGTTGTTCCTTCTTCTAGCAGTCCATGGTATAGCCAATACTGTTTGCCAACAGCATAATTCGAAGTCCTCAATTCTTCAGTGTTCCTTATTCATTGTCCAGGCTGTACATGCACGTGAGGTGATTGAAAACACTACAGCTTGGGTCAAGTACACCTTCAAAGTGACATCTTTGCTTTTCAACACTTTAAAGAGGTTTTCTGCTGCAGATTTGTCTAACATGACACATCTCTTGATTTCCTAACTGCAACTTCCATGGGTATTGACTATGGATCCAAGTAAAATAAAATCCTTGACAACTTCAATCTTTTCTCCGTTTATCATGATGCTGTTTACTGGTCCAGTTGTAAAGATTTTTGTTTTCTTTATGTTGTGGTGTGATCCCTACTGCAGGTTGTGGTCTTTCATCTTCATCAACAAGTGCTTTAAGTCTTTTTCACTTTGAACGAGCAATGTTGTATCATCTGCATATTGCAGGTTGTTAATGAGTCTCCCATATCGATGCCCTAGTCCTCTTCCTGAGGTCCAGCTTCTCAGATTATTTGCCCAGCATACAGACCGAATAAGGATGCAACCTTGATGCACACCTTTATTGATTTTAAACCACACAGTATCTTGTTGCTCTGTGTAAAGATTCCTCACGAGCACGATTAACTCTTCTGGAATTCTCTTTCTTCACAGTGTTATCCATGATTTGTTATCATCCACACACAATTAAATGCCTTTGTATAGTCAGTGAAACACAGGTGTTTACCTTTCTAAAATCCCATGCTGCCAGCTAAGATTCACATGACATCAGCAATGAAATCCATGGTTCCATGTTCTCTTTTGAATCCAGCTTGGATTTCTGTCAGTTGCCTGTGGGTGTACTGCTGCAACCACTTTTGAATGACCTTCAACAAAATTTTACTTTCATATGATATAAATCATATTGTTCAGTAGTTTTCTGGCATAGACAAGTCAGCACTTCCAACCCTGTATCCATTTGTTGAGACATCTCAACTAATACTCCTTCAGTTGCTGGACCTTTGTTTCTCACCAGACCCTGCAGTGCAGTTTGGACCTCTTCCTTCAGTACCATCAGTTTTTGATCATATGCTACCTCCTGAAAAAGTTGAAGTCAACCAGTTTGGGTCCAGTGACTCTGTGTATTCCTTCAATCTTCTCTGGATGCTTCCTGCATCATTTAATATTTTCCCCATAGAATCCTTCAGTGTTGTACTTCAAAGCTTGAATTTTCTTCAGTTCCTTCAACTTAAGAAATGCTGAGTGTGTTCTGGTGTTCTTTCCCTTTCGATTTTCTAACTCCAAGTCTTTGTACATTTCATTATAATACCTCATCTTCCCAAGCTGCCGTTTGAAATTTTCTATTTAGCTCTTTTATTTCATTTCTTTCTTCCCTTTAGCTCTTCTGTGTTCAAGAGCAAGTTTCAGGATCTCTTCTGACATCTCTTTCGGCCACTCTCCCGAAGCCCATTTTAACAAAGCTTTTCCCTAGAGGATTCTGTCTTGGGATCACTGAGGACCCACAAAGGAAAGCCATTTTTTATTTGGAATTCTCAGGTCTTGTGCATTAGAAGATTTAAAAGAAAGACTGTTGGCACTCTACAAGAGACCTTAAAAGTCTTCGTAAATACCTGGAAAGTACTGTCAGAAATATCTAGGAAGCTTTGGAAAACAAATTCTCAAGCCCATGGAGATTTGGATTCAAAAGATTTTAGGGAAGTCCACGGATTTGTGGTTGTTTAATACCCCTGGTGATAACAGATTAGCAGCCTAGCCTAACCTTAGCACTGGTACCAGGCAGTAAGAATCCTGTTCTGGCCCCCAACAGCCAACCTGGCTCTTCCCTTGGAAGGCAGGGGCTCAGTGCTTTAAGGGGAACACAGGAGGGGGCTTTAGGAGCAATCCAGCCTAACTCTGGGTGGAAGGGGACAGATGATGTGCCCAAATACCCCCCAGCTCTGCTCTCTTATCAGCATTCCAGGCCCACCCACTGGGCCCTTGGTCACCAGGAGACCTCATGGGCGCATGTGCACACACAGGCTCTAACCTGCCCTGAGCCCAGTCCTGCATTTCCCAAGCAGTTCTCTGAGCCTACTTAGAACAAAGATGATTGTTCTCCCAAGAATGTTCTGCAGGGAGATGGCTGTCCGTCCTTTCTCTTCTTCTTTCTCGATCCTTCCTGTCCCTTCTCCCACTTCTAATTCCAGAGAGAGAAGGTATTCTAAGTACAACTGCTCTTGGCTGCTTTTTCTTGTCTAACTTAAAAGTCACACACCCTCCTCTGGGGTTCTTTGTGTGGGATTCTTCCTCCCAAGGGAACACCTTCAAGCAGTCAGAGGCCTAGGTAGGGGTTGAAGAATTTAAAAAAACAGATCATATTTGGAGTTGCCAACCTTCCTGTGGGAATCTTCCTATTATTTAAAGGATGGATTGTGTCTGTCCCTCCCCCTCCTGATGAAGCAGTAAATTGTAACAAGAGAATCTGGCTGAACAAGTTTCCGATTCAAACGTTATCTTGTGGACAAAGAGCTCTTTGAATATGGTTTCTGTGTTTGGCTTCTGTGATGGAGTAGAAAGTTATGTTTTCACTGTGACTGGAATTCTTCTCTTCCTTCAGTAGTGCCCGAAGTGGCCGTCCATGGAGATGGCAGCGGGCAGCAGTTGGGTTGGATGGGGGCAGGGGAGGCCATGTGGCGAGGAGAGATGTGGCTAGGCCATTGCCTGCTAATTAGCACGTGGATATTGATAATATTTCTCCCTAGGAGGCTGCTGTAGATAAGGCGATCTGTCAACTTTGGTCACCACATCATCAATAAGCAGAGGGCCCCTTTCTAGAAGAGTCCATAATCCAAACATGCTTGAGGTGGGTGATTGATAGAAAGCTCCCATTTTAAAAGGATTCCAAAGCTAAACAGAATGTGTCTGGTTACTGACAAAATTAAATTACCCCGTGCAGGAGGAACTTCCCTTTCCAGTGAAAACAAAGTTATATTTACAGATAAAATAGAAACTCAGGCATAAATTCTGAGAGGCTTCTAAGAGCAAGCAAGTGTGATTGTTAAATTTATGGACTTAATTTTATTAGATGCTTGCCCTACTTTGATATACTTCATAAATGAGAAGGTATAAAAAAAATTTGGGGGGGGGTAGAATTTGAAAGGTCAAAAGTCCAATAGACTCTGCCTGAGGTACGCGGGGGCCCAGGATTTACTAATCTCTGGGAAAAATCTCTTTTTCTCCTTAGAAACATGATAACTAGAGTTTTGCAGAAGAGAAGGAAAAGGTAGAAACATTTCCTGTGTTGTGATGGGTTGGTTTCCTCAGGAAAAGACTACATTTAACACCCGGCTTTCAAGGATGCTTCTCCTCAGACATTTCTCCTCACCTTTTCTTGCTAACGGAAGAAACTAGACCAAGGTAAGGGAAACAGGAAGTAGCCGTAAGGATTTCATTTTCAAATCAGCCAACGAGACAGCAGTTCCAGTCAGTCTTTTCGTTTGTTTTGCAGGCCTTTGTTGGGTTTCTGTTTCATGCTGGAAATTCTAGGCTCTGAGAGGAATACAGCAGTGAGTCTTCAAGTACGTAACTGTTCACAATGTGTTTTCACCAGTAAGAACTGAGACAGATGTCTAGCAGTAGGGAAAACAGTCTCAGGACTTAAAATGCTTAAAAGTCTGGCCAGGGAGGCCAGATTACAGAGAAGAAATCTCCGGAGAAGGGCGCAAACCCCAGCTTAATCCAGAGCTAACTTGTGGGAGACGTATGAAAAGCACTGCAGACCAGAGACAGAGATCAGTGAGACCGAGCCTTCCAGGTGCTCTCAGCCTGAGTCTAGAATTTCCAGTTCTGACAGTCTGGTTTGTTAAGTGTTCATCTGGAAAGATGTCTTCCCCTGAGACCCAAACCTCAACAATAACACTACTCTCTTCTCTTTGAAGCCAGTTTTGAAATCTCTTCCCTGACAGGGAAACTTGGTCTCACGTATCTTCCACGCTCCTCTTGGTTGCATCCATGGAACACGTGGCCTGTGAGTCCAGCTGGACCATGCCACTGTCCTGTTCTGAAGAGAGATACATCCCCAGCAGGCGTTTATATTTGGAGGAGATCTGCTTTTATTTTGCTTTTGATTAATGTGCTAAGATGTTACATTAGGGAAGGTGCTTTTCCTCCCCTACCCCCACCTCCATCCTCACCCTTACTTAGGGGCTCCATCAAGCTAGGCGGGTTCTCAGCAGAGTTGCCAAGGCACATGTGAGTGTGAGCCTTTGTAGTGCTTGGCAGGGCTGCACAGTTGTGAGGCAATGGCTCTTCCATCACACTGTCATCACGTGGCAGAAAACACCCTGAGCAGCCCAGCTATAGTGCTGCTGGCAGCAGAGAGCTGACCACTAGGGAAAGGCACCTAGCCAGCCCCTCCTATCCTTCACAGCCCCCCTGTGATGTCTGTGGTAGGTAGTGGGCTCTTTGCTGGCCCTGAGACTGCTAAACCACCCCTGGGCTGGACTGGGCACTCAGTCACCATGCTGAGCAGAGTCTTGCCCAGACTTCAGTGTGTGCTGAGTCACCACAAGCCACCAGTACCAAGGCAAACCATCCGATATTAAGATCTGGACCGGTCTACCTAAGCCTTCTTGTAACCAGATTGCCATTCCTAAGCCCTTCCTGCATAGTTGTGGAGCCCCAACTGTTGGTATGGAAGTGGTTTAAAAATCCAACTCTGTTCAAAATAAATTTAATGAGCTTGTATTATCGTCATTTGTTTTACATTTTTTGATCTCCTAAGTTCCCAGCGGAAACCCTGGTGGGTGGTGGTATTGTGGTTAACTGCTATGTCAGTTAACCAAAAGGCCGGCAAATCGGTCAGGTGCTCCTTGGAAATCCTATGAGGCAGTTCTACTCTGTCTATAGGGTCATTATGAGTTGGAGTTGACTCGATAGCAGTGGGTTTGAGATGGTGCGTGTTCCCAGTATTGAGAATACAACAGTCACTGAGACTGACCTTAAGCAAAGGAGTGTCGAGGGCAGTGCTAGTCTTTGTTTTTCAATCATACTGAAGAATTCCCAACATGCCCTCTCCCTGTGTGTTTGACTTCCCCACAGAAATTGCCCTAAGAGTTAGCTAGATTGTTAGAGAAGAACAAAGTACAAAAAGAGCATGCGTAATGTCAGAGATGGGTTCAGATTGCCGCTCTACTGCTTATTTATTAAGACAGTAAGCTATTTAACATCTCTCAGCCTCAGTTTTCTCATGTGTGAAATGGTAATAATAAACGCTTCTTTAAAGAAGTGCTATGAGAATTAACACATTAACGATGTGTGCAAATTGTCAATTTTGGTGCCTGGCACTTAGTTGTTGGTGGTGTTGACTGCTGTTGATTTGGCTCTGACTCATGGTGACGCCGCGTGTCACAGGACGTTGCTGGGTCCTGTACCATCTTCCTGATTATTGGTATATCTGAGGTCATTGTTGTGGTCACTGGACTGACATAAAGGCACATGACAGCCTTTCTTAAATGGTAACTGGTATTGTTGTGATTATATATTATTATGGCTATGACTGTTGCTATTCAACAGCTTATATTTTCTGAGAGAGGGTAGCCTTTCAGTAAACAAGCAGTATGTGGAAAATCTTGAAGAAACATCTCTTCTAGAAAGCAGCACATCTAAGCCTCTAAGAGGGGGTATCATCTCATTACCAGTTGGGACTTTCCATTGAAAGTAGCATGTTTCAGTGACAAAAGCAAAGATTCTGTCTTTTTAGGGGAAGAAAATCGAATTGTTTTCTTAGTTACATGTGATCTTCAGTTGATTCTTCCACTCCTGGGGATCAGTCCTCTTCCCCAAAATTGAAGTATTCTCTGCCAAATCTGTCAAGCTCAAAGGGAAGATGTTAGTTGGAGTCCTACTCTGAGTTAGCAGAAGGAGAGAGGGAGGTACCACAAATATTCCTTTTTCCTTATAAACAGATGACAGATCATGATAGGAAAAAAATGATCGCCATCATCTAAAAAATGTTCTCTGTATTAACAGGTATTATTTGCACTTTCCTTTTTTGTGTGGGGAAGTTAGAGGATGCTACAATGGAGACCTGCAGCTTGTATTTCCTTTCTTCATCACCTTAGATAAGCAGAAGAAAATAAATAACTTCTTGAATCCCCCTAGGAATCAGCTGATTCAGACCAGATCAATGGTTTATAGCTGAGCTTACAGTGGTAAAAAAGCAAAAATATTTTTAAAATATTATTTCAATAAGGGGGTTATTATAAAAAAAATGGGGGAGAGAGTTTAATTTTTAAAGCTATCCTCTGCTTTTGAATTATAAAATTCAAAAAGATAAACTACAGCGCTACTGCCTATGTGCTAAAAATTTCCCTCAGTCAACCCAAGTGGCTCTCATGGCATCCATATTTAGATTTTGGTACCAGGCCCAATTCATAATTTGTGTACACTTTTTCCTATTTTTACTGCCAGTGCACTTAATGTATATATTTCTCACTGTTTAAATCAGAGAGAAAAGTTTCACATAGAATTATTTATTTTTACTTTTTCATTTTAATTCATGTGCCTCTGGAGAATGGTCTTTTGTATAATTCTGTTTCAAAAAACCTAAGGAACACATAAGATGAGATACTATTGGCTAAGCTCCTTTAGAAGGTTGTTTGCAGGGGTCTCTCCTGAACTTTATTTTTTTGTAAGTCATATTTCAAGTCTTTGATCTTGACAGCCCTGAAATATTACCTTACAATTACATCATACCTATAAAATGAGTTTTGTTGGCTAGTGGCACGACTTTTTTAAAAGTTTCCACTAAATACACAAATATTACAGCAAAAGGATGTCAGAGTATTCCAAATGATTAGTGATGGTATTAAAATTGCCACTATTGCTATATATTGTACCCTTAAGAAATTTAGAATATTTATGGCCAGTCCTACATCTAAGTTGTCTGGCTTTCTTTTTCTTTTCTAAGTGATTGGTAATCTCACCTTTTATTTTTTTTTATATGTTGTGCTCTTATTTAAAGATCTTTAAACCACTGATTTTTTCCAGTGGGGGGGGGGGAAACTATGCTCATACAAGTATCATTAGGGCGACTGAACCAAATAGTTTCCTCAAAACTAAACCAAACCCATTGCCATCAAGTCAATTCTGATCATCCCAAATATTTATTAATTCAGTAAGTATTGAGGAGCTGTAATACATCATTTGATACAAATTCAGCCATGTACACTTGGCCTTTCTTTCTCTTCCCAAAAAGAAAGAGCAAGACAAATACTACTTTCAATAGCGCGGGCCACTCCGCCACATACCCACTCAAGGAAGAAGACCTAGAGTCACCAAGTACAGGGACACAGACTGCTGTTGAGTCAGCAGCCATTAGTGCCCTTGTACCTCTCAGAGGTGAGGCTGCATATGAGTTTAGTTTGAAAGGTGTTTGCAGCACAACAAGATCTCTGAATAAGAGCTAACTGATTGATCCGGTTCACAACAACAGACAAACAAACTAAGCAGTTTGCTTCACTGTTGAAAAAACCTGACTATGTTAAACTTAGTGAGGGATGCCACTGTACAGTGGTCTTACTAGGAGGATGGAGGGGTAGTAGTGTGGACTGCACCACCCTGACACTGTCAAAGATGACGCCAAACTTACCCCAGGGTCTGAGGTGGCAGAAGCAATGGAAGCAGCAGGCAGGTGGGTGACACCAAAGGAGGGGTGACCGAGGCAGGACCGTCACTAGGGTTGGTGTTACCTGTCACTCAGTAACCTAACTCATCACCGTTCCCCCTAGTCATTAGAGTTGGGGTCACCACCGGTGCTCGACTTCCCCTACCCCCAGTCAACCACCATTCAAAGTATAGGCAGGTGGACCAGCACCTACCATTGGGCAGAGAAGAGGGTCCCCAGGTTGGCCAATGGGAAAAGGGTGGAGCTTCAGGGGAGCTGTGGGAGGCAGGGTTTAGAGGGTAGGTACCCACCACTACAGTAGAGTTTGCCCACCAAGCCCGCCCATGGAGGGTGGTGACACCACGAGTTGCCACACTGGGTGACACCTGCCCTAATGACACCACTGCCCATGTACTGCACTATATAAGTGATTTGGGGGAGTTCTGAAGGATAATCATGACTACAAAAGATATTTGCCCTACTACTTGTGGTAAATGCTCAATACAGTGAAGTGAACTTATATAAGTTGAATCTGTTACATATAAAGCTCTTACAGAAGTTACAGGTGAAAGTTCCTAGGTCACCTAGCAGGCATTTTAGAGACATGAGAACAGATTTTACACACACACACAGACACAGACACACACGCCACAATTTGGGGAGAGTGTGCCAATCCTGACATGTCCTTTTCTAACCTAATTTTTCATTTAACTGTTATGGATAGAATTCTGTCCCCCCAAAATATGTGTTATGAATCCTGATTTCCATGTCTGTGGTTATAATATCATTCGGGAATAGGTTGTCTTTGTTATGTTAATGAGGAAGAATTACCATAGGGTATTCTTGAGTCAATCTTTTGAGATACAAAAGACACTAAACAAGCAAGCTAAAGAAGCACAGGTGAGGCCAGAGAGATGCCAAGCCACGTGAGGATTACTCAGGAGAAGAAGCTAGAAGAGACCAGGGTCTCTCCCCAGAGCCCACAGAGAGAAAACCGCCCCCCAGAGCAGCATCCTGAATTCAGACTTCCAGCATCCTAAACTGTAAGAAAATAAATGTGTTTGTTAAAGCCACCCACCTGTAGTATTTCTGTTATACACTAGACACTTAAGTCCTTAAACTTTACATTCCTTATTAGGAACTATGAGTATGCCAAATATTACAAATTTTTAAAAGGGAGGTAGCACAAACAACAAAACAAAAAATACGTAAATTGAACGTCATCAAAATTAAAAAAATTGTGCATCAAAGGATCATACCAAGGAAGTGAAGATACAACCTACAAAATGGAAGAAAATGTTTAGTGACATAAAGAACTATTACTCAACAATAAAAAGACAAAAGCCAATTAAAAAATGAGTCAAGAACTTGAGTAGACATTTTTCCAAAGAAGGTAGGCACATGGCAATATCCACATGAAAATATGCTCAATGTCACTAGTCATTAAACCACAAAATCAAACCCACGGCCATCAAGTCAGTTCTGACTCACAGTGACCCTGTAGGACCTATAGAGTTTCCTAGGGAGTGGTTGGTGGATTCACACTGCAGACGTTCTAGCTAGCAGCCGAGCTCTGAACCACTGCACCTCCCGCGCTCCTCATTAGTCGTTAGGAGAGTGCAAATCAAAACAACTGTAAAATACCACTTCACACCCACTACGATGGCTATCTATGATTTATTGAATGAAAGGGAAGTAAGAAAAGAAGGTAGGAAGGAAGGAAGGAGGGAGGGAGGGAGGGAGGGAGGAAGGAAAGAAGGAAGGAAGGAAATAAGTATCAGCAAAGATGTGGAGAAACTGGAACCTCTGCTGCTGGTGGGGATGTAAAATAATACAGCCCAAGTGCAAAACAGTTTGGAAGTTTCTCAAAAGATTAAACAGAGAATTACTACATAACCCAGAAATTCCAGTTCTAGGTATATGGCCAAAAGACCTGAAAGCAGGGGCTCAAATAGGTACTTGTACCACGGCCATTACAGCATTATTAGCAATAGCCAAAAGGTACAGGCCTAAATGTCTATCAGCCGATGAATAGGTAAACAAAATGTGGTGATTAATGTGCTTACCAGTAACCTATTGTCACGGAGGCAATTCCAACTCACAGTCACCTTACAGGAAACAGAAGAACTGCCCCATGGGTTTCCAAGCTGTAATCTTTGTAGAAGCCAACTGCCACATCTTTCTCCCAAGGAGCAGCTAGCAAGTTCCAACACTTGCCTTTTGGTTAGCAGCTGACTGCTTAGCCCCTACACCACCAGGGCTCCTTAACATACACATAACCAAACAAATAAACAAATCCATTATCTGTCCAGTCAATTCTAGCTCATAGCAGCCCCATATAACAAAGCAGAATTACCCCCATATGATTTTCAAGGAGCAGCTGATGAATTTGAACTGCCAGACTTTTGGTTAGCACTCTAGTTCTTGACCACTGCACCGCCAGGACTCTGATATACACACAATGAAATATTATCCAGCCATGAGAGAGATGAAATTCTGTTACATATGATGACATGAACAAACCTTAAAAACATCGTTCTAAGCGAATTCAACACAAAAGGCCAAATATTGTATGATCCCACATACATGTGACATTTAGAATAGGCAAAGGCATAGGGAAAAAAGTCTTTACTAGTGGTTACGAGGGGCTGTAGGAAGGGGTGATAGAGATTATTGCTTAAGGAGTACCGAGAGACAAAACCATGGAAATAGTTTCTATATTTCAGAAATAGAGTTAATGGTTTCGTGGTTTCACAACATCGTAAATATAATTAATGTCCCTGAATTGTAACACATAAAAATGATTACAATGGCAAAAGTTTCATTCACTATAAAAAAAATTATTTTTAATTTTTTTAAAAGATCATTAGCTTGTACTTCTTTTATTAGAACTACTTGTATGTAGAGTTGGAGATTTTGTTGTGGTTGTTATTGTTAAATTCTTAGAACAAACTTGTGATCTGAAAATGAAGCATAAACAGAGTTTTTTTATCTGCTCATCACTGACGTGTTACTGAGTCAAAGCAAAAAAAAAACCCACTGCCATCATCCAATTCCAATTCATAGTAACCCTATAGGACAGAATAGGACTGCTCCACAGAGTTTCTAAGGAGCACCTAGCAGACTTGAATGGCTGACCTTCTGGTTAGCAGCTATAGCACTTAACCACCTCCCTAACAGGGCTTCTGTATTACTGAGTGGAAGGCTTTAATCCATAACATGCAGAGTATGTATATACTGTGTTGTTCGTAGGGACCATCAAGTCGATTTCAGCTCATAGTGGCCCCATGTGACAGAACAGAATGGCTCTGTAGAGTTTTCTAGGCTGTGATCTTTAAGGGAAGGAGCCCTGGTGCACAGTGGTTAAGGCCTCAGCTGCTAACCAAAAGTTGAACAGTTCACACCCACCAGCTGCTGGGTAGCAGTCTGCTTACAGGAAGGTTACAGCCTTGGAAGCCTCCTGGGGCAACTCTATGCTGTCCTGTAGGTCACTCTGAGCTGGAATAGACTCATTGGCATTGCTTTCTCTTGTTTTTCCATCTTTATGGGAGCAGATCTCCAGGTCTTTTGTCCCTTGTAACTGACAGGTATGTTCCAACCAAGCCTGCAGTGACACTGCTAACTGTTGAGCCATCCACGCTACAGCATCAGACACTGGCTGAAACAAGCACACTGGGTCCGGTGAATCGTCCCTGCCCCCTCAGCAGTCTCAATTATCCCCAATCTGAAATGCATCATGCCAAACATTCCCCCTTAATTGTTTTAACAAAGGATATTTTCAGGAAAAGCCAATCCACCTGTTTCTAATTCAGCTACAGTTTACCCCTTTAAGATGTTTCTTTGCCTACATGAGGTCTATCCAAAAAAAAATCTTTTTACTCTCTCTTTTAGGGTTCCACTTCTTTGCAAACAGGTGGCCCACCAAACAGCTGGGGGCCTCCTCAGCCCTTAACTCACATTTGATTCAAACTCAGAATGAGCCTTGTTGAAGCAATCCGATTCCCCAAGGGGTCAGAAAACAAACCACCCTGTGATCAGGGAAGCCGTGAAGCCAGCACTGAATTTTCTCACAACTCCAACCTAATCCTTCCCTCTGTCTTTAGGGGATCAAGTGGAAATTGCAAAGGTCTCCTGCAATACCTCATTTAAGCTAACCCTTCTCGTTCAAGAGACACAAAGGTGACAAGATAGGGAACATGACTTTTAGACAAAGGGCCATCTGCCTGGGGACAGTGTTACTGTAGAGATTACATCAACAGATTTTGGTAGCTTTATTTAAGAGCAAGAAAGGCTGGCAGGAGAAGGAATGAGCATCCTCATTAAAACTGATTTACTGGAGAGGCTCAACCCCTCCTTTCCTCTTTGGTATCACCCAAGTTACTCATGCCAATTTGTGAAGCTGCACATCATTATTTTAATTGTCTGCAGCCTTAGGGTGAGTTTTAATAATCTTGCTGGCCTGGCTACAAGCAGGGCTCTGGACAGTACAGTTAAGAGCTTCATGGGGATATTTGGTGGCCACCAACTCAAATGAAAGGAACTAAAGGAAAATAATCATTGATATGCATCATAACTTTTTTTTTTTTTTTGGCTTTTCAGTTTGTTTTTTAAAAAAAAAACACAAAAACTCTCAGCATAGGAGCTGATTGTCCTCTGATGTAACAAACATAAATTGGAATCAGGCTCTGGCAAAGGTTTTTATTTGATCAACAAAACACTGCACAAAGAATACTTCTGTGTTCTCTTGGTTTCCATAGCTCTCTCTTCTGTAGGTTCATCTCTGCTAAAAATCTTCCCATTTCTCCAAGCCTCCCCTAATGCTTTCTTAGAGGAAAAAGCCCTAAACAAAAGCTTCCGTTGCAAAGAACTTTAATTACAGTGAAACCTGGGAGAGCAAGAATTCCATGGGTTGATCTTGTCAGGGTTTTACAAATTTTCTGCTTTTGACAGGATGCAGTCTTACCACTTTCCTACACCTCATTTTAGTGGAAAATATTTGAGTCTTCCTTCTCAACGTACCCTGGGGGGTACGTTGGTTAAATGCTACAAGTGCTAACCGAAATGTTGGCAGTGTGAATCCACCAGGTGCTTCTTGGAAACTCTAAGGGACAGTTCTACTCTGTCCTGCAGGGCTGCTGTGAGTTGGAATCAACTCAATGGCAACAGGATTTTTCTTTTTCGTTGACAAGTTTCGGTGTTACACAGGTTCCACATTTTGCAGGTTGTAGTGCATCAGGCAACTGAGTGTCAGTGCAATCAGCTTAATAGAAAGAAATATTCAGCCAGAGAGAGAGAAATCAGAAAATCCAGCTGCGCTGAAATCAGCCCCCATGTGTCCTTTCAACGGCTTCTCACTCCTCCTTGCACTCCTGCCCGCACTCTACCTCCTGGTGAGCCTGCAGGTCTGTAGCTCAAGTCCTTCCAGAAGCACTAGGCCGGAGCGCTGCTGCACCACAGCCCGGCCACAGGTTGTACCCACAGCTCTGGGTGTCTCTCTCCTGAACTTCGGGTCTTTACTCAAAGACACTTCATGGAATGGAAACTGGAAACCTTCTGTGGATGCTCCTGGTATGTGAATCACTGTGTAAATGGATTTGACATGTTCTAAAGTTCAGAAACTCTTTTGTAAGAGAAAAAAAGGAAGAAGGTGAGAGAAAAGATGGGAAGTGTCTTCTAAATGTGGAGGCAGTCCTGTGTAATCTCCGAGTAGATCCACATGTTCAGCCAAATGGTGGTCTCCTGGAGGGTAAGTGCATAGTGGGTTGCATTTGGACAGCCCCCTCAGGTACCCCAAATTAGTTGTCTTTGAGTCAATTCTGACTCACAGAATACAGAGATGCAGGATGGTGAAAGACTACAAAACCCAAACCCGCTGCTGCTGAGTCAATTCTGACTCCGACTCAAAGTGACCCTAAAGGGCAGAGTAGAAGTGCCCCATAGACTTTCCAAGGAGCCCTGGCGGATTTGAACTGCTGACCTTTGGGGTTATCGGTGGCTAATTTTTCTGAAGTCAACCACCAGACCTTTCTTCCAAGGCACCCCTGGGAGGACTTAACTCCAAATTCTTGGTTAGTAGTCAGGTGCCTAACCTTTCACACCACCCAGGGACTCCCTGGGGACCCTAGCGACTCTTAACACTGTTGCCACCAGTCTGTCTGGGCACTTTCTGTAACATCCTTTATCATTGCTCTAAATTTATGTGTCTCCATGGAGAAAAATGAGGTCTAACTAAAAGAGAAATGGAATTATTTTTAGTTTTGTTTCTAAGTAAGGATTGGGAAGCCAGGAAGGAAAAGAGGTGAACTGGGCTTTCTGGAGAACCTCTCAGATGACAAGGTGTAGCTACAAGTAGCCTGTAAGGAAGTTCTTCTAAGTAAGGACAAGACCTGTATTGGCCACTGGACTTGCCAGGGACACTGGCGTGGAGGTCTTATTAATAAATGCCTCAGATTTGCTGTCACACACAAAACCAAGGGATCAGCATGACATGACAGTGGATACAGGAAATGGAGTGAGGGCAAAGGCAGAAAGGTAAAAAAAAGTATAGTTGTAGGTACACAGGAAGGAGAAAAGACTCTGAAGAAAGGATAGAGAGCTGATTGATGTTCAGATACAGTAAAAAATAAGAATAATCGCTTCTTGGAACACATCAGCACCACATCCCCGCTAAGGAGGTAAGGGATGATGAACCAGATGAAAATAATCTTGAAGGGTGTCAGTCTTTCTGGAGACAGGACATTCTGTAAACTTTGATTTTTCCAGTGTTCTCCCTTTTCCTCCTTATTGTGCATAGTGGTGTTGATTTATTCAGATGAAATGAACATAGATTAATTTCATTTTGAAGGTCTCTCCTCATTTTGAAGATCTCTCATCACACCTCCAGAAGACTGGAGACATTCTAGGTTGTTGTGAAACTGAGCTGGAAGTCCTTGCCCTTCCATCAGGAGCCAGTCAACAGATGAAAGGGCCCCACAGACTTACGGGCAGTGGAGCAGGTTGACTCATGTTATGGATTGAATTGTGCTGCCCCAGAATGTGTGTTGTAAGTCCTAATCCCTATGCCTGTGGGTGAAAACCCTAATGGCGTAATGGTTAGGTGCTACAGCTGCTAACCAAAAGGTTGACAGTCCAAATCCACCAGGTACCCCTTGGAAACTCTATGGAGCAGTTCCACTCTGTCCTATAGGGTCATTATGAGCTGGAATCAATTCAGTGGCAGTGGGTTTGGGGTTTTTGGTGTTATACCTATGGATGTGGAAATCCTAGTGATGTAGTGGTTAAGTGCTACACCTGCTAACTGAAAGATCAGCAGTTCAAATCCACCAGGCACTCCCTGGAAACTCTATTGAGCAGTTCCACTCTGTCCTATAGGGCCGCTATGTGTTGGAATCAAAGTCATTGGATTTGGGTTTTTACCTGTGGACATAATTCCATCTGGGAATAGAGTTTCCTTTGTTTTGTTAATGAGGCCATATCAGCATAACCTCTGTCACAGACCTAAACACTCTTTAAATATAAAAGGAGCAGACTGGTCACAGAAGCAAACACACACAGATGAGGAAATACAGATACGGGGAGCTCAACAAGGAACACCAAGAACAAGAAAGTTCAAGAAGCTGAGAGGGCTTTTGCCCCAGAGCAGACAGACAGAGCCCTCCCCTAGAGCTAGCGTCATGAATTCAGACTTCTAGCCTCTAAACTGTAAGCAAATAAATTTGCATTCACTTGAGGTATTTCTGTTCCTGTGGCATTTGATGACTGAGACACATGGACGGGAAGGTCAGGGAAAGGTAATTGTCAGAAGCCTTCCCTTTTTTTCTTTTTTTTAATTTTTCCTTTTTCTGATAGAGGTAAATAACAAGAAAAGAAGCAGTTTTATTTAATAAATGATTTCATGAGCTCTGAGATCCACCTTCCTTGGTCCAGCTGTGGGGCTAAGACAGCTGGCGCTGGCCCTGGAGAGGAGAGCCTGCCTGAGCCCGGGGCCACTGCAGAATCAGACACAGCTGGGGGAAGGCCACGAAGGGGAAGTCAAGCGAGCCGGTGACTTCTCCTAAACAAAGAGCACACACATGTACAAGTACTTGATTGAAGACAACTTTCTATAAACATTTCCTTCTGAGCTAATTGAGAGGCACAGCCAGCTTTTTCTCATAGACGGGAGACAGATGAATGGAGACAATTACACTCACTGATTTGTTTCGCGAAGTCATAATTTTTCAGTGTTTGTCAGGATTAATAATGTGTACTTTGAGATGGATACATTGTCAAAAATGAACATGCAGTTTGCTGCTCAGTCTTGTCAGAAAAAGTCTGAAAATTCCTCCACTTGGGCATAAGTCCTTCCTGAGCAGCTGGAGATACTCGCATGCTCTTTCGCTCAAGTCTTCATCTAAAGCAGAGCTGAATCTCTGAGTGTGTCCAGTGTCACGTGAGGTGCTGGCGGAAAGAGATGAGCAGGACCCAGTGTCTGCCCTTGAGTAGTGGACGGCTGGTGAGAGAGCCCAGCTCACACAGGCTGCTCACGTGATAGCTGAGCCTGAACTGCCGCCATGGTTGCTAGGCAGCCGGTCCAGAACAGTTATTCCTGTCAGGAAGTCAGGTCCTGCTTTTAGCTCTGCCCCTTGACATGTGAGGTAAGTTAGTCCCTTGTCTCAGTATCTTCCGCCTGCAGTGTAATACATATAATTAGAGAATCACTTAACATCACTCCTATAATGAGCTTCAGTTATACACGCTCAGATATATTTTAATGATTCATATTAAAAGTGGATGTAATTCTGTTCCCAGCTCTTGAGTAAAATTCCAGCATGCTTTCCCACCAATCTGCAGGTCATTACCATGTTACTTTGGTGTCCTCCAAGATGCCATTCACATATGAGGTCTGACAGTTAAGTTCACAAACTCATCCTAGAAGAAGTACTGCATATCGCGTTGCTAAATATCACTAAGAGCACCTTCCAAATACTCCCCTTAGGAAGCTATGCACCAATGCCAGTACCTAGTTCACCCTTCAAAACAATTTTGAAACTTTTTCTGGAATGGTCATCAGAGCTGTCATCATATTACTCTTGATGTCCTGAATGGCATCCAAACATCTTCCTTGAAATGTTTGCTTTATCTCTGGGTAAGGAAAAAATTCATGGGGGGCCTGATCAGGTGAGTAGGGAGGGCATTCCAAGACAGTTATTTGTGCTCAATGACCATTCCAGAAAGAGTTCCAAAATTGCTTTGAAGGGTGGACTAGGCACTGGTGTCTACGCACAGCTCCCAAGGGGAGCACTTTGAAGGCAACCATAATGATAGTCAGCAATAGGTTATGTAGCACTTAGAACAAGTAAGTTCATGGACTTGTCGGACCTCATATGCAATATTTGCTGACAGAATGAGCAATATCTCCAAAATCAGGGCTGGCTCCTCCTGCTAAAATGTCTTGCAGGTTGACAATCACTTCACTCTATCGTGGACATCTGTGGATTTGGCTTGCCCAGTGCTTCTTCCCCCTTTTCCTAGTAACAGTCCCCCACTTGACTTTGGGAACTATGCCTCCCTATTGGATGCAGTCACAGTGGTTCTTTTTTTTTTTTTTTTTCCTTAAATATTTCATTATGTTTTGGGTGAAAGTTTACACAGAAAATTAGGTTCTCAGTTAACAGTTTTTATACAAATTGTTTCATGACATTGGTTACAACTTTCACCACGTGTCAGCATTTTCATTAATTCTACCCCGCTTGTGCTGTTTCCCTCGATGTCACTTTCCCTCTCCTTTTTGCCTTCTCATTTTTGCTTCTGGGTAAAGTTGATCATTTGGTCTTTCACAGTTGATTGTTTAAGGGAGCATATTACTCACAGGTGATTTTATTTCTTTTATAAGCCAGTCTATTATTTGGAAGAAAGATGACCTCCAGGAGTAACTTCAGTGCCAAGTTCAGAGGTTATCTTAGGACAATAGTCTCAGAAGTTTTTATACTCTCTATTGGTCTATTAGGTCTAGACTTTTTTAAAAATCTGAATTTTGTTCTACATTTTTCTTCCACTCTATCTGGGACCTTCCGTTGTGTCCTTGGTCAGATGGTTAGTGGTAGTAGTGGCCCCCATCTAGTTCTTCTGCTTTCAGGTTAGAAGAGGCCATGGTCCATGTGTGCTAATAGTCCTATGGACTAGTTTCTTCTTTCAGTCGTGGTGGTTTTTTGATACATACCATTGGAATTTCAATCTTGAAAGTTCTTGAGAATGGTCAGAGTTCATCAGCTGGGTCTGCAGTATCCCAAAGAGATTGCCTGTTAGTTCCAGCTGCCTGGACCCCAGGACCTGCTCTGGCTCCTGTCCTCTCTGAGCCTGGATTTTCTGCTCTCACTTTAGTTCTGTGACCTATGTTCACATCCTTACAATACATATCTTTTATGCTTAAATTTACTAGAGTTGGCTTCTGTTGCTTGCAATTAACACATTTTAATTGCTATATACACTTTTAGGAAAGACCCATGTTATTAAGCTAGGATAGTATAATAGCAATTTTAGAATTAAATGAAGTCTTGGAAATACAGTCTAAACTTTTTGTCTTGTAGATGATCTGACTGAACAGGCTAAGTGGCTCAATTGGTGTCCTAACCTTGGTTGGTAAGAGCCAAGCCTGGAACCCAGGAGGCCTGCTGGCTCTGTGTGTTCTCTATGTTCACTGTCCTCAGAACTTCTCTTCTAAGGTAACTGTTTAGGGCTAATTTTGTGCTACAATGGCAGAGTTGAGTAGTTAGGACAGAAGACACCTGGCTCACAAAGCGTGAAATATTTACTATCTGGCCCTTTATAGAAAAAGTTTGTGAATACCTGCCATAGACAATACACAAGCAAATGAGTATGGCTGTGTTCTGATAAAACTTTATTTGTGGACACTGAATTGAAGCTTCATATAACTTTGAAAAGTCTCAAAATATTCTTTTGATGTTTTTTACCAAAAATTTAAAAACATAAAAACTGTTCTTAGCTAATAACCTGTAAAAAAAACAGGCAGTGGGCCAGATTTGGCTTATTGGCTGTTGTTTTAGTCAGCCAGTGCTGCTCTAACAGAAATATCACAGAGCAGATGGCTTTAACAAAGGAAAGTTTATTCTTACACAATTTGGTAGGCTGCAAGTCCAAATTCAGGATGTCTGCTCCAGGGGAAGGTTTTCCCTTTGTCGGCTCTGGGGGGAAGTTCTTATGTTTTATCAGTCTTTGTTCAGGGAGCATCTTGGCACAGGAACCTCAGGTCTGAGGCACATGCTCTTCTCTGGGTGCTGCCTTTCCTCATGGTGTGAGGTTCCCAACTCTCTGCTTGCTTCCCTTTCCTTTTATCTCTTGTAGAATGACAGGATTAAGGGCGATACATGCCACACTCCAGAGAAACTCCCTTTACAGTGGAACACAGAGGTGATCCTATGAAGGGATTTACCGTCCCACCCCAATCCTTTAACATACAGCACGGAAAATCACAAGATGGAGGACAATCATAAATTATTGGGAACCATGGCCCAGCCACATGGCTACACTTATTCTGGGGGGGACACAATTCAATCCATGACAGCTGCAGTCAACTGATCTCTAGTTTAAGGCAGTTTGAGTTTGGATTTCTGCTACTCCTGATGAAATGATGAAATACAACTCAACTGATACAGTAAGTCATCTGGCCAATTATTGGTCATCTATTTGCTGGTGGTGTAGTGGGTAAAAGTTGATGAGGCTGCTAACCAAAAGTTGGCAAACCCACCAGGCACTCCTTGGAAACTGTATGGGGCTGTTCTACTCTATCATATTAGGTTGCTATGAGTCAGAATCAACTCGGGAGTGGATTTGGTTTGGGTACTATGAGCTAGGCATGTAATGAGGAAAAGGACACAATCCCTTCTCCCAGTGAACTCACAATCTTGGTAGGGGCTTGTCATGGGTTGAATTGTTTTCTCCCAAAAGTGTGTGTGGCTGGGCCATGATTTCTGGTACTGTGTGATATTCCTTCATGTTATAAACCCTGCCCCTATGATGTTAATGAGGGAGGATGGGTGGCAGTGGTGTTGGGGGGGCGGGACTCAATGTGTATTAAGACTGTTTTGTGCCCTGACACAGTCCCTTGAGACATAGAGGGAAGAAGCTAGCAGAGAGATGTGAGGACCTCATACCACCAAGAAGCAGTGCCAGAAGCAGAGCTTGTCCTTCAGAAAGGATCAGGGATCCCTGAGTTTCAGAAGTTGCCAGTCTAAGGGAAGATTAATGAAGAGGACCTTCCTCCATAGGTAGCAAAGAAAGCCTTTCCCTTGAGCTGATACCCTGAATTCAGGCTTTTATCTTTACTGGACAGTGACAAAATTAAATTTCTCTTTTTTAATGCCATCTACTTATGGTGTCTCTGTTATAGCAGCACTAGATGACTAAGACAGGACTCAAGGCCTTCCACAATAATGTTGTTGTTGTGTGCTGTTAAGTCGATTCCAACTCCTGGTGACCCCATGTGACAGAGTAGAACTTCCCCATAGGGTTTTCTAGGCAAGAGCACATTACCAGGTCTGTCTACCACAGAGTTGCTAGGTGGGTTCCAACCACCAACTGTTCAGTTAGCCGCTGAATGCTTAACCATAGCACCACCAGGACTCCCAAGAATAACAGCCATAATTTACTGAGCACTTAGAATGTGCTAAGCTCTGTGCCCTTCAGATGCATTATCTCATTATATCTTTACTCACAGTACTATGACATGACCTATATTATTGTTTCTCCCGTGCTACAGATGTGGAAAGTGAGGCTCAGAGAGACCAAGTGCTTTTGTTCAAGGTCACACAGTTAGCAAGTAGTAGAGTAAAAACTGAAACCCACGTTACCTGACTCTAAAGCCTGGAGACTTTACCTCTGTGCAAGGTGAACCCTCTATAGCATGGCTTCAGCTCACACTGGCATTCCCACTGTCCGCCTTTCACACTCAACCCTCTCCAGATGGGATCACTCACTACACCCACACCTGTCATCCCCTTATCCCAGCCATCCTATTGACTCTTACTAACTGTTCCTTGTTCTGAATCCCCACACGTGATGTCTAGACTACTCGTCCTGAGCTTAATCATAGTTTTGTCATTTAACTTTTTCTGTATTTGTGCTTTCTTCCAGGCTACCTTAAGTGTATCAGCAGTGGGAAATGCCTTCTCCCTCTTTGGTGGTCCTCAGGAAAACACGCACGGCGAGTTCTAAGTTGAAAAAACACAGCAAAAGAACAGGATAAAAGGAGACATTGGGCAGCTAAAGCAACAACTAAGAACCAACACTCTCTATAAATGAAAAAAATAAATGAAGGAACCAACAGGACCCACCAGAAATGAACAAAACACATCCAGGAATTACTTCAGGTGCCAAAAGTGAAAGCAGAGGGGAAAAGACAAAGATTATTGCCACTTTAAAGAACAGAATAGAGATAAAGAATAAATTGGCATTCAAACCTGAAATTGAAGCCCATGTCTCTCCCCAAAAACAGAACAGACAAAAGTATCAGGAATGGGGGCAGGGGAGAATAATACATGAAAACTTCTTCAAAATCAGGGAACTCTTGAATTTGTGGCTTGGAAGGACCCAATCTAAACCAGAAAATGTTATATAGAACCATCAACAAGACTTCAAGAATGAAGAAAGGCTTCTTCATGCAGCCAAGCAGAAAACCGAGGACCCAAAAGGCTTTGTCCTTCCAACTGGCAACATTCAGGGCCAGAGGTGATGGAAGAAAGTCTACAATGTTCTAAGGGTAAGAGAAGATTGCCCAAGAAGACTGTGCACAGCAAGCAGTCATTCACATCCAGAGGGGTGACAGACATTCTCCAATAATAAAGAATTGAAGGAAGGATATAGCACTGATAGTACTTCTTGACAATGGGATATAGCCAGTCAGGAAATGGATCAAATTAAAGAATTAGAAAGGTGAAAGTCTGGATAAAAAGACTAGCAGAAACATTCAATACCCTTAAATAAAGAATAAATTTCTGGAGAAATAAATGGATCAGAAAGTAGAGGCTATAAACCCCAACAAATGGAATATAATAGAAGCACCCAAAACTGGGAGAAAGGAGGAGTACAAGGGTACTTAATCCCCTCTCGACTCAGCAAGAAGTCAGTCAAACCACCTACCCAACCATTCCAGTTGACTTGCATCAGTGGTTTTTGTTTTTGTTTTTGTTTCCCTAACTTTGCAATGATCATCTAGGAATTAATAGGTATGTCTTGTGATCCCGCAACTAGTGCGGGAAGTTCATACATTTCACCTGCGCTTCCTTTCTTAAGTTCCGGTGAAACCAAGCCTTGTGTCTTTACCTATCTTTGAAGGCATGCATCATATGGCCCTGTTACTGTACAATTACTCCTGTCTTCTATATTTCCAATGATCCTATCTGACTATTTGCATAATGTGAAGTCTGGAGTGATTTCACCAAGTATCATTCAGTTATGGGCTCGTCATGGCACAGCGGTCAAAGCGCTCAGCTGCTAATCAAAGGTCGGTGGTTTGGAGCTACCAGGGGTTCCAAGAGGGACAGGTGTGGCAGTCTGCTCCTATGAAAGTTAACCCAAGTCAAACCCGTTGCCATCTAGTCGATGCTGACTCACAGTGACCCTGTAGAAGGGAACAGAACTGTCCTACAGGGTTTTCAAGTATCCCCCCGTGGATCTGAACTGCCAACCTTTTGATTAGCATCCTTAGCTCTTAAACACTACACCACTGAGGGTTCCGTAAAGCGTATAGTCTAGGAAACCGTATGGGGCAGTTCTACTCTGTCCTATAGGGTAGCTATGAGTCAGAGTCAACTTAATAGCAATAGGATGTGTCAAGCAAGGAGCCCTGGTGGCAGGAGGTTGAGTGCTCAGCTGCTGACTAGAAGGTTAGTGGCCCTAACTCTGCCATCACCTCTGAAGAAGAAAGCCCTACAGTCGGCTCCTGTAAAGATTGCAACCCAGAAAACCCTACGAGGCAGTTCTACTGAGTCACGTGAGGTTGCTAAGAGTCAAAATTGACTCAGTGACACATGAGTCAGGCACTGTTCTAAGTACTTTGCATCTATCTATGTATTTAATTCTGTTACGATTCCTAATGTGTAGCAGATACTGTCACCACCATCATTTTACAGGTGAACAAACTGAGGCATGGGGATGCTCCCCAAGGTTACCCAGACAGTTGGGAAGCTAAGAGTCAAATTCAGGGGTTCTAACATCAGTCTCTGCTCCTAACCATCACACTCTATTGCTACTCTACAGGTATGTTGGTTGTAGGTCATTTGTTGCTTTCCTTGTACTTTGAACTTTCAATTAATGATTCAGATACTATTTTAAAAAAGTCATTACCAAAAAAATAAAAGAGCCTCTCATTAGAAAGCAGGATGAATACTCCCAGGTATTACAGGGGCCAACAGAGCAGAGTCTAAAACACCCTGGCCTCTTATGTCCAATCCAGGCAGACTCCCTGGAGGAGGAGGGAGGACATTAGGGAGTTAACACCTTAGTGACTATGTCAGGCTTTGGAAGAATTGGTGGTCTGAATCTATAATGATAATCATGGCAAAGGGCTGAACTGAGATGCTACAGCATAGCTATGAGGTATTGGCTCTGGGCAGATTAACTGAAGGTAAGAAGAATCCTTGAGGGACCACTTCTGGGAAAGAACAACACGCGCAATGAAAATAAAGGAGGGGGCCAAGAAGCGCCTGTGTCAGCAGTTGCACATCTAGATGACCGCACCTCTGCAGTTCAGATGGACAGACATGGCTGCATTTCAAATGACAGCACGCCGCCAGCATGATCTAGTCTGCTGTCCGAGTGCCACATAACAGGGGTGGTAACAGCGGCGTCTCCCAGGAGACTGGAGAAACAGCTGTTGGTGCCACCTGGGAATGGCGTCCACATATAAATCCCATTGGTTCGACAATGATTTTAAAGTCCTCCTGTCACTGTCATTCACCAGCAAAATTAATGACTAAAGGGGAACAGGCGAGGAAATGCCTAGCCCCTGAAATAGAGAGAGAGACAGAGAGGGACATAGCAAGTTAATAAATAAAACAAGAGCCTGAAGGAAAGAGCTGCTTTGTCAGAATATAAATATTTCCCTTCCCCTTTTATCTTTAATGTAGTGTGAGAAGCTTATTAAAGGGAAATGCATCTCTGTCCCTGGAGCCCTCACACAAGCCTTGCTGGGAGCTGCCTGCAGAACGGGCTTGCCTAGCCCCATGCTTGTAAACTCTTCCCTGCTGGAAGCAAGCTTTCTGTGCAAAGCAATAAAGGAGGGCTGGGGGAGGCAAGGGAAGCCACTGTGGCCATTAGGCTCCTTATCTTGACGGGCCTGGTGTCATGTTATGTTAATCACCGGGAGACGCTGAGAGACTGAGGACGCTTGTCTGCTCCAAGGCTTGGCTTGGCATTCCAAGGGAAGCTGACTTTACGAGACATAGGCTCCACTCCACATGAGGGAACACTGTTCAGATTTAGACAAAGGGGAGTCTGTCTTTAAGCGTAAGACAGAAAAAGCTAACGGAGCAGGATGGAGAGTCCTGTGAGTAGTCCTTCGGAGAGGTCTCCGTGGCTGCACACCTCTCAGGTCCGACAAGACTGCCGGCATGGGCAGCTCCAGCATCCTGCCTTTCTGCACCCACAGCCACCACTTGGCTCCATAATCCTATTCCAACAGCACAGAGATTTTTGCACTCCACGTTGCACTCCCAAAAGCCCTAAAAGGGGGTGGAATACTTAGGGGCCACCAATCACATCAGGCTAGCCTGGGAGTGCAGTCTTCCACAAAGTGCCAAAGCCAAACCTGTTGCTATCAAGTCAGTTCTGATTCATAATGACTTCATCTGTTACAGAATAGAGTTTTCATAGTTGTCTTGACTGCTATCTTTACAGAAGCAGATTGCCAGGTCTTTCCACTGCAGTGCCACTGGGTAAGTTTGAATCACCACCCTTTAGGTTATTAGATGAGCACAGACCATTGTAAAACTCAGGGACCTCTGCACATAGTTGCCCAGTGAGTTTGAATGGCATAATGACAGGACTACACCAGTCTTTTTTACTGTTGTATCTGAAGGGTCAGACCCTGGGGCCTGGCACATTTAGTTTGGGATGGATAAATGAACACAAACATTTGGACACAATGAAGGCATCTCTTCGGCTTGCTGTTTCTCTACAGCATCTTTAGTTCAGTATAGGACTTGGGTTCTGCCCAGCTCTGGGGCTAATCACATCTTTGTTGATCTTTTAGAGATGTTTGCTCATGTGGTTACACAAGGATAAGCCACCCAACATCAGATGAGATAGCTTAACCAAAGGCTGAAGTAGGGGCAGGGAGAGAGGGTTTTAAGTGGCTGCCAGAAGGGGCATCTCCCTCCTTCCTCTTGACTGAGCTCTCACAGAGAAGCTGGCCCTGGTTCTTTTAAAAATGTGCCCACCCCATAACATTCTCATGTATTTTTGTTTCTATGATATATAATCAATGGTGAGGACAGAAACAAAAATAGTCGATGTGTCTGGCTCTCCTCACATCCAGAACAGGGTGGTTCATTTATCTCCTTACAGTTAATGAGTGCTTGCTGCCATTTCAAACCCATCATCATTACAAGTCCTTCCATCGACTCCAAACTCATAAAGACCCTATAGGACTGAGCAGAACTGCCCACAGGGTTTCCTAGGCTGTAATCTTTGCAGGAGCAGATCACCAAGTGCTTGTCTGCCAGGGACTGGTGAGTTGGAACTGTTAGCAGCCCACTGCTTAACAACTGGGCCCCCAGGCTCCTCCTCTTCAACACACTACCTGTTGCTGTGAATGGACTCTCACTCAGAACCACCCTATAGACAGAGTAGAACTGCCTCACAGGGATTTCCAATGGGCTGCCTGGTAGACTGAACTGCCAACCCGCTCGTTAGCAGCTGTAGGTCTTCATCACTAAGCTATTCCGTCAGGCACCACTTAATCACTCTTGTTGCAGAGCCCACTTTGTATCATTGTCAGTGAGACTCATTCGTCCTCGCCTCCTCTCATCCTCCCATTTCGATTTAAAAATGTGCCCACCCCATAACATTCTCATGTATTTTTGTTTCTATGATATATAATCAATGGTGAGGACAGAAACAAAAATAGTGGATGTGTCTGGCTCTCCTCACATCCAGAACAGGGTGGTTCATTTATCTCCTTACAGTTAGTGAGTGCTTGGCTCCCAACATCTCTAATTTTGTACGTCTGGTTCCCTTTCCTATTGAACCCGATCTAGGTTGGAATAAAGATTCAACTACAAATAGAGTCATTGCTATTCAACTGGGCTCTCCGCTCTCAGGACCAATTACATCTCATGGCAATGTCTGTGTTACAGGAAAGTGTGTCATGCAGAGATGGTGAGCCCTTCATAGCTGGTTCCTAGGGGATGCCTTGCCCATCCTTCTAAGCATTGCCTAGGAGCTATTTACAATACTGGATTTATCATTCAGCCTCCCATATAAGCCCCTCCCAGCTTCCCTTCAGCCTTGGTTGCTTCGGGGACGTGGAACCTTGAGAGGGCCTTTTCCCACCATTCCCACAGTCTAGGGGAGGAGGAATAGAGGAGGGGGCTGCACAGTATCTGAGGGGTGGTTGTGTGGGAGAGGAATTAAATCTGTACTATGAGGATCGATGGAAACCTTGAGTAGGCAAATTTCAGTTCAATATAATGAAGGACTTTCTAACAATTAAAGCTCTCCAAAAAATGGAATGGGAACCCTTTAAAGACAGCCTTTTCTCCTGAGAGTCCAGGCAGGGGCTAGATCTCTCCCGCCAGGATTTCTGGATGGCCAGGGCCACACACCAAGGGCTGGGCAGTGTTGCCAAGCACTGAGCACTTCAGTTCTGGAGTCACATTGCTTTGGGTCAAATTCCAGCCATAATGCTGACTAGCCATACAAATGTGGGCAGGTTACATATGTATGGTACACACATGAGGGCTATGCCACTTCTCTAACTCAATGGCACTGGGTTTGCTTTATTTTGATTAAGTCTCTGTTTGTGCTGCATTGGTGATTCAGTAGCAGAACTCTCACCTTCCGTACAGGATACCTGTGTTTCCTTCCTGCCCGATATACCTCACGTGCAGCTACCACTCCTGTATCATGGATGGCTTGCAGGTTTCAGTGGAGTGGAGCATCTAGATTACGGCAAATGAGGAAGAAAGGCCTGCCAAAATATTTCTGAAAATCAGCCAGTGCAAACCCTGCTGGTCACAATGGTTTAATCAGCAGCTAACTGTGAGGACAGCTCAAGACTGAGCAGTGTTTTATTCTGTTGTATACGAGTTGAGGGCTGATGTTAAAGGCAGCTAACAGTTGCAAGTCTCCATTTCTACACCTAAGAAATGCAGATAAAAACACATTAGACTTTCTAGGCAATTAGTGGGGTTTTCTTTTGTTTTTTTAATTGTTTATCAGAAGAGTTTGGTTTTTAGAGAGTAAAGACATATAGTTCTAAGCTCTGGGGTACTCAAAGCCCTGCCTGGTTTATGGCAATCATAAAAGAGAGTTCACCAATTTTTACTAGCTATACCACAAGACAGGATTTTTGTGATGAGTTATTATTTTACATACATATGTAAACACAAACTTTAGTGGTTAAGTGCTTAGAAACTGAAATGAGGAAAATTAGTTTAGACCAACACATTGAATCATGAAGGGTAAACAAGGTTAGAAAACAACTCATATATTCAGCAGGTGTTCATTGAACACCCACCTAGCCAAAAGCCTCTCGAGAAACACAAATATGGCTTACAAACAGAAGCTGCCTGACAGGAGCTTGCCATTTAGCAAATAACTGCTTTTGACCCATCCATTTGTACAAGCGGGCAGTGTTCCATAGCTCTGTGAATCCAAAATGCTCTGCAGGACATTATCAATTTGTTTGTATTCCAAATGAAATGGGCAAGACTACAAAATAAAGCAAATGGGAACATGGTGAAAAATGTACCACTAAGACTTGAGTTTTTTCTCCATTTTCCATCAAGCCTTCAAAAGACTGGGAGATCTGCTGCTGTCAAAATTACAGAAGAAAATCCTATGGAGCTGTTTCACTCTATAACACACAGGGTCACTATGAGTCAGGATCAGTTCAACAGCCATGGGTTGGGTTTGGTGTTTTCATTTTCCATTACAAGTCCAATATCTCTAACCATTCTTGAAAGCAACTCTTCAGACAAGACTAGACTAGACTCTAACACAGAAAATAATACCAGCAAAGGGTGTGCTTCTTGGCTTAAGCGGATGCATGAGGCTAACAGGGCAGCTCCCATCCAGAGGCGAGATGAGATGGCAGAGGGGGCCATGGGCTGGTTGAATGGACACAGGAAATACAGTGTGGAGAGGAGGAGTGTGCTGTCTCAGTGTGGGGAGAGCGGATGGAGTTACAGAAACTGAGAGACTTACATAAATGGCGTAATCTACCCTGCTCATGGATAGGAAGACTCAACATTATGAAAATGTCTATTTTACCCAAAGCAATCAACTTATATAATGCAATCCCAATACAAATTCCAGTATTATTTTTTAATGAGTTGGAGAAACAAATCACCAACTTTGGAAAGGGAAGAAACCTCAGATAAATAAAGCACCACTGAAGAAGAAGAACACACTAGGAGGCCTCTCACTACCCAACTTTAGAACTTCTTACGCCACCAGAGTTGTCAAAAAAGCATGGTACTGGTACTAAAAGAGACATATAGACCAATGGAACAGAGTTGACACCCCAGAGATGCCACCATGCTCCTATGAACAGTTGATATGTGACAAAGGCCCTAAGATTTTAAACTAGGGTAAAAACGGTCTCTTTAACAAATGATGCTGGCAAAATTGGATACCGATCTGCAAAAAAATTGAAACAAGACCCATATCTCACACCTTACACAAAAACCAAACTCAGATTGTACAAAAGAACTAAACATCAAATCTAAAATGATAAAGCCTGTCCAAGATAAAATAGGATCAACAATGGAAGTTTTAATACACAACGTAGACAGACTTCAAAATCTGACAGACAGAGCATGATGAACAGAAAAGAAAAATAGATAAATGGGAACAACTAAGAATCAAACACTTTTTCTCATCCGAAGTCTTCATCAAAAGAATTAAAAGACCACCTGCAGAATGGGAAAAAATATTTAGGAACTATAAGTCAGACCAGCGTCTGATCTCTTATAATCTACAAGGTGCTACAAAATATCACCAAGAAAGTGATAATCAATTAAGTCATGGGCAAAGGAGATAGACATATACTTCTCTAAAGAGGATATCCAGGCAGCCAGAAATGTGCAGAATTGCTCATGATCGTTAGCTATTAAAGAAATTCAACTCGAAACTACAATGAGATACCATCTCACCCCAACTCCAAAAAACACAAAACAACAAATGCTGGAGAGGCTGTGGAGAAATTGGAACTCTCCTAACACTTGTGGTGGGATTGTAAAATGGTACGCCCTCTATGGAAAACAGTCTAGCACTTTCTTAGAAAGCTGGAAATAGATATATCATTTGAGCCTGTAATTCTACTGCTTGGAATTTATCCTTCAGAAACAAAGGCTGTTACATGAACAGTCTTTGTATACAAATGTTTGTTGCACAATAGCTAAGAGATGGAATCAACCCTGATGCTCATCAACAGATGAATGGATAAACAGACTATGGTGCTTATACTCAATGGAACATTATGCTATGACAAAAAAACCATGACAATTTTAGAAAACATCTCACAACATGGTTTCATTTGGAAGAGATCACGCTGAGTGAAATCAATCAGTGTCAAAAGGGAAAATATTATATAAGACTCCTGTTACAAGGAATTAAAATGAGAATTATCTACAGAAGAAATCGACTCTGTTGGCTACAAGAGTGGGAAGGTGAGGGTTTACCATAGATGAGATAAATGATAGATGTTAGAAATTTTATTCTTTTACTATAATCAATAAATTTAAAAAATCTTTAAAAAAGAATCCAAAAACATATATATATACTTGTAAGCCCACTCCTGTTAAAAAAATTTAAAGAACAATAATAATTAGTCTTTATTGAGCATTTACAACATGCCAGGTACTGAGTTCACTGTATCATCTCATCTGATCTTCACAGCTCCGTGAGGCAGGTGTTACTATCATCACCATCTTACAAATGAGGAAACAGAGGCCCAGAGAAGTTTAGTAACTTCTCCAAAGTCACATTACTATTAAGGCACTGCATGAACAAAGATTTGGGTCCACAAAACACATGTCCTCAACCGTGCTTCTCGAAGGCCTCTCCAAAACTGGGAGAGGAGTCCCTTCTGTATCAAAAATACAAGATTTCAAAACAGGCAAGAGAAAAACTACTTTCTCACTCCTCACAGAGCGAGAAATGAGAGATGGTCCCTAGGGGAGGCCCACCACCCTGCACGTCTTGCAGTGATCCAGCCTCCTAGGAGCGTGCAGATCTAGTCACATCCTCTCAGACAGCTGGCTACAGGAGAGGTGGACAGAAATACATCTTCACAGACGCTCCGCAGAAAACACAAGCTCACCCGTTCTGCTCACTCTCTGGAGGTTTTCCCCAGGCCAGACACTTAGGTGCTGAGATGATGCCAAGGGGCTGAACTTCCTTTTCTTCTTTCCTTCCTACAATTTGTTTTCTTCAACATGACACCCATGTTCAAAGTCTGGTTCTTTTATTTACTATTCATGTGCCTCAGACCTCTCTACAACTCAGTTTTCCCATCTGTAAAACTGGTCCAATAAAAAATAGCCACCTCAAAGGGCCGTCGTGAGGATGAAGATTTAAAGAGATAGTGTGGGCTAAGGGCTCTGCACAATGCCTGACCAGACGGTTATACGTTGCCAAGTTGATTCTGACCCACAGAGACCCTGTAGGACACAGTGGAAATGCCTCATAGGATTTCCCAGGCTGTAATCTTTATAGGAGCAGCTTGCCAGTTTTTTTTCCTCCTGTGGAGCAGCTAGTGGCTTTGAACTGCCAATCTTTAGGTTAGCAGCCAAGCAATTGCCCATTGCACCATTAGGGATCCTTGATAAGCAGCTGATAAATGTTAGCTGTTAATAAAAATAGTAATGATATAACTAATACTAGGCAATGGAGTCAGCCAGCCAGCACACCCTTAACCCATTCAGCTGGAATGTAAATCAGGACACCACCAACCCTATAGGTGCTAAGACACAGCAAGACCAACATGGTCCTCAGAACTACGGTTTTAAAATAACAGGTAACTTCTTAGTGTCACAGACTAGCTTTATAAATTTAAGGTTAGGGGAAGAGGAGGAGTGGAATTTCACAGATAAACCAAAGCCCCTTTTGCCAGAGTGAGAAGTCTGTCGCTTCTTTTGTTTATCTCTTCTCTAAATGGTTCCTCTTCAGCTGTTTTCAAAACCCCTCCATTTTGTTAACAGTTCTTTACAAGTCTGCTGGAGGCCACACAGAATGGGCCAACAGTCCCTTCCCCAGCTCAAACAGCCAGCAGGGGAATAGCCCCAAGTCTTCCCCTGCTTCTGGGGACAGGCTGGACTCTGACAGTCCCTTCCTGACGAGGCACAGCTGTGAGGGTTTCCCTTGGGCTGTGGGCGACATGCCAGAGTAGCCACACTCACCCAGCTTTCTCAAGTACCTCCTGGGTATAAGCCAGCCCAAGACCCCCACTGAGCCAGTCACTCTGATCTTTCACTTTGGAGCTCAAACTCAAAGAAGTCATTTCCAGTTTGAGGTGAGCAGGAAGCAGAGGTAATAAAGTTGGGCAGTCATTTGCAAGGCCCTTGGATAAAACAGCAACCCAGGAAGCAAAAAAAAAAAACTGTGGATTCTGTTTCCAGTTCTTACTATCAGCCCTCGGACAATTCACCTCACCATCCTGGGCTTCAGCTTCTCACCTACAAAATAAGGGAAAGGAATCACTAAATACTGAAGTCCCTTCTGAAAAATAAATGCCCAAATAAACACCACTCTAACTCAATCCCTCCTTTTTACAATCACAAGAAAGACTGACTTCTTGCTCATTGTCAAACTCCCATTAAAACTTTGAGACAAACTCAAGTTCATCCCAGAAAACCAAATTCATCTGATAACCAAGGCGACAAACTCCTTCAGGGTAGGGTTGCATTATATTTTCAGCATCTCGAACGCTGTTTAAAAACTTGTTGCCATGGAGTCAATTCTGACTCACAGCAACCCAGTAGTACAGAGTAGAACTGTCCCTATAGGGTTTCCAAGGAGTGGCTGACAGAATTGAACTGCCAGCCTTATGGTTAGCACTCATGGCTCTTTACCACTGCCCCACCAGGCCCAGCATGCTGCTTAAACAAACACAAACCAAACACTGCTGTTGAGTCCATTCTGCCATAGCGACTCTATAGGGCAGAGTTTGAACTGCCTCGTGGAATTTCCGAGGAGCTCCTGATGGTTTGGAGACTGCTGCTTAGTGCATTAAAAAAAGAAGGAAGAGGTATATTGCTTTGAAGTTGCTTTTGACTCATGGTAACCCCATATACGTCACAGTAAAACTGTGCTTCATAGGGTTTTCAATGACTCACTTTTCTGAAGTAGGTATGGCCAGGCTTTTCTTCCAAGGCACCTCTTGGTACACTCAAACCAGCAAACAACCTTTTGGTTAGTGGCTGAGTGTGTTAACCATTTGCACCACTCATATTAAAATAGAGGCCCTGTGGTGTTATTCTTTGTAACTTAACATATACCTTACTTATCCATTCATTCAACCAATCATTGGCTGAGCATCAGCTACGCTATAGGCTGGCACAGCACCCTACCGCAACGTAACTGCCCAGTGATTTAAATAAACTTCTGCGACAACTCATAAACAACATGACTGGTGAATGAGGCCAGAAAGTAAAGGCAAGGAGAGATTCTTAACATATTAATGAGAAAGTTACCAAAGAAAGGCTTCTCTGTTTCCCTCCCAGATAGCCAATATTCTAATAAAAGTTGCTATAACCAGCTTCACACTTTCAAAGCCAAAATTAACACCATACAATGGAAGGTCCCACTCTCAAATAAATTCAGAAGGTTAAGACCTGAGCCAAGGTGGGTCTTGGACTTCCTAAAAGGAAATCTCAAAGCCCTCTCCGGACTCCACCAGACTCACTGCGCCCTCTTCCTAATTACCTCTTGAACCTACCACCTCCTTCTGGAGGCCCCTCCAGGTTACGTCAGCCAGGCTCTTCCCTCAGGTGAAGTCTTTCTCAAATTGAATCACAAAGACAGGCAGTAGGCCTGCAATGATCTGTGTTTATTTAGTAAACTAGTTGATTGCCCTCATTTGTGGAGATTAAGGGTTAATTTCCCAATGCAAAGAGAACAGATTTCTCAAAGGGCGGCTCCAGATAATTAAGAGGAGAAAACAAAATTCAAATACCTCCCTCCATCCCCTACCTTGAATTTGTTTTGGCCTTTCAGGGGCCTCTTGGCAAGGTAACCACAATCTAGCTTCCCTAGGTTCTGACTGAGGGGAGGTAAGATTTGGTAAACAAAAGCTTAGGAATTCTTCAGGCCCCTTTAAGCCCACATCTGGCAAATTCGAGATCACATATCAGTTTCTTCCCCCCTTCCCCGCTCTTCTGGCTTTGAAAAGCGAATGTTTTGAGGTTTGTGTTCTCTCCCATTCAAGGAGTTTTTGATCAAGTGGAGTCACACCACTTTGTCTACACCTTAACCGAAGAGCCTCATTCTAGGGCCTGAAGTACCATTTATAGTCATAGGAAGGAGGAAGGGAAGGCGACTCCTTGGAAACAAAGCAGGGCTTGAACAGGTTCATTCTGGTTCTAACCTCTGCTGAGAATCTGCATTTCTATGACGTTCCCAGTGATGCTAATAAAGATCAGTCCTGAGAACCACTGCTGTGCTGGTGGTTCTTGTTAAAATGGAGACTCTGATTCAGTATGTCTAGGGTGGAAAGAAAATTCTCAACAGGGTTCAAACCAGTTCAAAGTCCTGGGAGAAAGGGGATGGGTAAGTGGCCCTTAGGGAACAGCCAAAGTAACATGTGTCCCAGCCTTATCAGCACATGTTGGGCACAGGCTGTGACCCCGAGCCCCACTGGGGTAGCTGGGAGGCCAGCACTGGGAACTGGCTCAGCTTTGTGGGTGGTGTCCACATGAAACACGAAGAAGCCCTGACTGAGTGAGGAACCACCAGATAGAGCCAGAGGCTATCAGAACTGGTCCAGATCACAAGGTCCAGCTTCCTTGCTTTACAAGTGAAGAAACTGAGGCTCAGAGAGTTAACCATCAGACCAGAGGCCACCGGGTATGTATCTGGACCAAGACTTGCAAACTCTTCTGACTTTCCTGGCTGTAACTGAACGTTTTTCTTCTGTATGATCCTCTAGAGGAAGAATGTCCCACATAAAACCATAAAACAAAATTTCATACACTTGAGAAGACAGTTAAATGACATCGTGTGTTTCTCCAAGCGAAACAAACATTTTCACCTCATCATCTCCTCGGCTATTTTGGGTCCTGGCTGCACGTTAGACTCATAAGGGAAGCTTTTAAATAGACCTTCAGGGGGTGGCACCCATTCAGCAGACTGTCTTTCATGAAGCCCCACCACCACCACTGCCTCTTGGAGCATCACTTTCTTAACTCTTCTGTGACTCTTTATACTTGTCCTTCATGCCACTTACTTTAGTTCTTGCAGCTCAAGTCTGCATTCAGTTTAAAACATAGCCAAAAGGTGAAGACAACCCATGTGTCCACCCACAGACGACTGGATAAGCAAAACACAGTACACACCCACAATGGAGGGATCCTGGTGGTTAGGCACTGGGCTACTGACCAGCGGTCTGAGGGCCGAACCCACAAGACACTCCACAGTAAAGATTACTGCCTTGGAAGCTCCACAGGGCCGTTCTATTCTTTTTGAAAAAGAAAAGAAATACTGAGGTTTTGGTGAAAGTTTGCACAGCAAGTTAGGTTCCTATTTGACAACTTCCACACAAATTGTTTGGCAACATTAATTACATTTATTGCAGTGTGTCAGTGTACTAGTTGTGGTCAGTTTATTCCCTTTCAAAATTTCAAAAATTAGTTTATTCTCTTCCCCATACTCTAATTTCACTGCCCCCTTATCTTCTCATCTTTTCTTTGAGTAATTCTCACCTTTGTGGTCTCCTACTAAGGTCTTTAAGTAGGGCAGCACTTATAATCTGTCTTGTAGGTTCGCTATGAGTCAGAATCAACTGGAGGGCAATGGGTTTGGTTTGCATTTATACACAATGGAATATTATTCAGCCTAAGGAGAAACGGAGTTCAAACGCATGCTGCAGCATGGATAAACCTTGAAAACATTAAACTAAATGAAATAAGCCACAAAGCAATAACATACAATTCCACTTATACGTGGCATCTACAACAGGCAAATTCATAAGACAGTGAGTAGAGCAGGGGCTTGGAGGGGGCTCCGGAGGCAGGAAAATTGGGAGTTGTTTAATGAATAGGCGAATTCTGTTTGAAATGATCAAAAAGTTCTGGAAACAGATAGTGTTCATGGTTTCACAACATTGTGATGTACTTAAGGCCCCTGAAAGCCATTTAAAAATGGTTAAAACAAACAGTTTTATGCAGTGTATTTTACCACAAAAAAATTCTTTTAGAAAATAGCAGTGCGGTGTTGACACATGTTTAGTTTACCATGACCCCCAATCTTTTATTCCCCAGCTAGGTGGCCTAGTCGTTAAGTGCTCTAGCTGCTAACCCAAAGGTCAGCAGTTCAAATCCGTCAGGGCTCCTTGGAAAGTCTATGGGGCACTTCTACTCTGCCCTTTAGGGTCACTTTGAGTCAGAGTCAGAATCGACTCAGCAGCAGTGGGTTTGGGTTTTGTAATCTTTCACCATCCTGCATCTCTGCAATTCACAGTTTTTACCTTTACCTAATTTCATCTGACTGATGAACTTGCACAACTTGATTCAACAAATGCTTTTGAAATATACCTGAAGGCAGTTTGAAAGACAGGCCTGGCAATCTGCTTAAAAAAGACCATAGCTTTGAAAACCCTAGGGAGCACTTCTCTGCACACATGGAATCATCATGAGTTGGAACTGACGGCAGCTAATGACGCCACCCTGTGACAGGCAAAAGTGAAAAAGAAGGCCTAGGTCCTACTCTCAAGGACCTTCAGATGACTAGGTGGGTTAAGATAAGTATCAAAATAGCTAAAATACAAGATAGAATATAGTAATAGCAAAAGAGCTACACAGCCTTCAAGGAGAGGTAGTAAAGAAACATTTAATGAGTGGCTACTATATGCCAGGCACCATCAGATACCCTCGGTTTAGCCTTGGCTGTGAGGCATGGAAAAGCGTAAACTGGTGTTGGCTTAAATGAGATAGTGGTCTATTTCACTCTTGCATTTGAGCACTCCAAAGGGAGTTGATTCCAGGCATGTATGGTGCTCCTACGTTAGAACTCCAGCTCCTTCTATCATTTGTTCCTCCCCCAAGGTCAACTCATGGTCCACAATAGCCTCTGGGGCTCCAGTGGTCAGGAGGAGGGGAGGACCACTTCTTACACTATACAACAGTACTGCTGATATCCCATTGGTCAGAACTTGGATGGCCCAAAAGAAGGCTGAGAAATGAGGTCTTTATTTCTGGTGGTCATATGCCCAGCTTAAGACTTGAGGGTTCTATTACCATGAAAGAAGAGATGAATAGATATTAGTAGACAGCTAGCACCCTCCACACCATGCTAAGGACTTTGTATGCTTTAACACATTTATTACTTATGACAACCTAAAAGAAAGACATCTGAGCCTTTAAAGACAATTTCTATCTTGCTGCACTTGTGCCATCACAGTCAACTCAGTGTCAACTGAAGTCCCAGAAGTGTATAAGAATGGTCAATTAAGTTTGTGAACTCATCCTAGAAAAAGTGCTACATACCTCATTGCTGAATATCATTATGGTCACCTTTGAAACATTCCCCTTAGAAAGCTATACACCGATGCCAGCACCTAGTCTACCCTTCAAAGCAATTTTCAACAGCGAAGTATGCAGGACTCAGAACAATTAAGTTCAAGGACTTCATTGTCAGACCTACTATTCTCAAATATTTTATTCAGGTCACTAAACAAGATGATGGTAGCTACAAGACTGAACCTTGTAAGTCAAGGACGACTTTGACGGCATCCCTCCTCCAGGTGGGTACTAAGCCTCTGAAGTCAGCCTTCCACAGCTTTGAGGAACCCTACAGAAGGAAGTCAGAAGACATCTGTGTTTTCATCTTGGCATGTGGTTAGTGAGGTTCTCTCTAGTTCATAGGAACAGACAGGCAGTCAGACAGCTTCATTAATGAGGGCAGTCAGATTCCCAAGGAAGGAAGGAAGCAAGCAAGAAATAGTTCTTGTGACCTAGGAAGAGACAGCTAGTCAGACAGCTTTGTTAATAGGGGTGGTCAGATTCCCCAAAGAAGGAAAAAAGTTAGAAATAGTTCTTGTGACCTGGTCTTTTTGTCTTTTCCTTTCGAAACACCGCTTTCACTCCTTCCTTCTCTCCTTTCTTCCTTCCTCCCTCTCTCCCTCCTCTATAGTGTTCCATTACAAAAGGACCTCCCACTCTGTCTTTGGAGTCCCTGGATAGTGCAAATGATTAGCCAGTCAACTACTAGCTGAAAGGTGGCCATTCAAACTTACCTAGAGAAAACTCAGAAGAAAGGCCTGGTGATCCACTTCCAAAAAGCCACAGCCTTGAAAATCCTACGGAACACAGTTAACATTGCACACATGGCTCACCATGAGCTACAGCCAACTCGATGGCAACTACAAAAACAACTCTGTCTTTGCTTCTGTTGCTCCTGCTGCGACCTATCATTGCTCCTCTATTTACGTCACTGCCATTTGGCTCCTGCTTCCTCAAAGCTTCTACTGCTTCCTGGTTTCTGCTCATTTCCTTCTCCCCCAAAGTTTCTCAGCATCTGCCCACCCTGGGGTCTATTCAGAACCCCCAGATGAAAACATCTGATTAGATGGATACCCTATATCCTGGGGCTATGCTGGTCAACCAGAGGTCTCATGCCAGACACTCTCATGGCTGGGTCAGATGCTTGTCTATTCCTGGCTCACCCATTTGAGGTCAGGATTCACATGCTTCAAGGTACAGGAATGGTAATGTCAGCCCGAGGAAATGTTGTAAACTGTGGGAGTAGCAGCTGCTACACTTCAGAATAGCCCTGTGAGCTTGTTGGGACTTAAATAAGGACCCAGGCCCAACACACCATGCAACCAGGCATTTATCTGATCATATCTGTCTGTCTCTCTTTCTCTCTCACACATATACACACACACACACCCCTCACACTCCTTTTCCCTTCCTTTATGGTTCTCACTCTATCCATAAGTCCCAAAATTAATCAAGTGGAATGAGGTCTTTATGCAAGACTAAAGACATTCTATAAGACATCAAGGATAGAATACTGCTCTGGAATAATACAAGTTTGCGTCTGACTCATAGCAACTCTATAGGACAGAGTAGAACTACACCATAGAGTTTCCAGGAGTGCCTAGTGGATTTGAACTGCCTACCTTTTGGTTAGCAGCTGTAGCTCTTAACCACTGCACCACCAGGGTTAACAGGTTTGGGTTAGTGGTTACCAAACCTGACTAACAGAAAGAATCACCCAGTGAACAATTTTGTTTGTTTGTTTTTGGTTTTAATATAATTAAAATATTTCATTGTATTTTTGGTAAAAGTTTACAAAGCAAATTAGGTTCCCATTTAACAAATGTCTACGTAATTTGCTCAGTGATACTACATTTTTCAGTGTCAGCTTTCTCATCACTTCCATTCTGGTTGTTCTATTTTCAGTAATCTAGTTTCCCTGTCCCCTTGCCTTCTTATTTTTGCTTTTTAGTAAAAGTTAACAGTTTGGGCCAATGTAGATAACCTTTTAAGGCAGCACACTATCCATGAATGATATTGTTTATTCCATGAGATAATCTCTTATTTAGCTAAAAGATTACCTCATGGGACAGTTGTGGTCCAAGGTTTAAAGAGTATCTCAGACAAAGAGTCTCAGGGAGTCCTCTAGTCTCAACTGATCCAGCAAGTCTGTACTTCTTAAGAATTTTAGGTCTGTTCCATATTTTGTTCCCATTCTATCAGAATCCACCTATTATGTTCCTGATCAGACTTGTCAGCAGTGGTAGCCGGGCACCATTCAGTTCTTCTGATCTTGGTAGATGAAGCCATAGTTCATGGAGACTATCAATCCTGTAGACTAGTTTCTTCTTTGGTTTCTTTTTTGTTTTTTTATTTCAAATGGATAGAGACCAATAGTTGTATTCTAGAGAGTTTTAAAAACTTAAATCACCGAGTCCAATGCCAGAGATTCTAACTCAGTGGGCCTGAGGTAGAACGCATGCTTGCAGGCAGAGAAAAAAAAAATTTTTTTTTGAGCATCGCTGTAATTTTGCTGACCAGCTAGTATTAGAACCCATTGTTCTAGGTTCTACCCTCCCTTTTCTAGAAAGTTCCCTGGGGCTTTCATCATTCTAAAATTCTCTTGTTCCTGCAGTTTCTCCTCTTAGCTCTCCACTAACTGTCACAGCCTGCCAAGATTCTCTTGTGCAGAGGGCCTGATACACCACCGAATTTCCCATTTCTCTAACGGGCAGGAGCAGAGCACTCACATCCCCCTCATCTAGATCCACAGTAGTGCAGTTTTGGCAATGACAATCAGTTGTTCCTTGAGAAATTAGAGTAAACTAATGTGGCCTCTAGGGTCGCCATGAGTCAAATCCGACTCAATGGCACTGGGTTTTTTGGGGGGGTTAATGGACAGTCTCAAGGGAGTTTGAAACCTGTAAGGGTTTAACAACCACAGAGGGTCACCAATCTGAATTTTAAATCTCAAGTCTAGAAATTCTGGGTTTCTCTAAATTACAGAATGGCTTTTGATCAGACATATAAAGAAGAAAAAATTAGTCATATTTACCATGCAGGCATCAGGTAGCAGTACAGGGTGAAGTGAAAAAAGTTACGTAGATATGAGTTTTATCCACACTTTGCTGCCACAGAAAGGAGGTTACACCTGGACCTCAGGATTATCATGAAGTTAGAGATGATGTACCTAAAGCACTTGGCACTTCATAAATGGTAGTCATTATATTAAAAATATAACTTTTTCTGAGAAGGAATTATATTTTCCTTAGGATGCTTTTTTAAAAATTAACTAATTTTAATAAGGTATAATTTACATATAGTAGAGTTTTGGCAACTGTATACATCTGGGTAACCAACATCCCAAATGAGATAGAAACTTTGTCAGCACCCCAGATAGTTCCACTGTATCCCTTTTCCAGTCAGTCCTTCCAAGAAGCAGCAACTGTTCTGATGTCTATCATCATCCATCAGTTGAGCATGTTCTTGAACTTCATATAAGTGGAATTACAAAGTATGTACTTTTTATGTTTGGTTTCTTTGACTCAGAGTGTTTTTGCAGATTCACCCATGTTGTTATACATCTGAATAATTTATTCCTTTTTATTACCAATAAAAATAACTGTATTTGATGCTCAAAACAATCTAAGTAGAACAGGTTCTGTAAATCGAGTGGTATGCTACAGCCAGCTAGTTAGGGCTTGTGAGAGAAGATTGTGAGCATTTTTTCCAACCTCCAAGTTAAATGACATCACATTGACTTGAAATCACCCATGGTGGCAGTATTTATGCTACAGAAATCAGAAAATATACAGGCCAGGGCTTTTTTTTTTTCCCTTCCTCCCTAAAGAGCTGGTTGTTAAACCTTTGCCAGCATACCACCGCAAAAAAAGAAAAAAAAAAAAAAAAATCATAACCTCAGCAAACAGCCAGAGCCACAAAACATGCCTCTAATGTGACCTTTCGTGTTATCCCTATGATTTCCATCCATATAACAAAACTAGCAGTCTGCCCTCATGATTTTTTTGCCAGTGGATCACAAAGCATTTTGTAAATATTATCTCACTAATCCTCATAACACCCTGGGGGAGCTAGGGAGGTTAAGGGACTTGCCTGAGGCATCACAGGAAATCGATGGGGAAAGGCAGAGAGAACTAAACAGGTCTGTACTAACCACCTCTGCAGCCCTTCTTAAATATCCATACTGTACAGACTGGAATTGACAATATGGGAGACAATTACCAACAGTGCTTTTGCTTTATAACCCAAATAGCCAAAGCCTCTTTCTTCAGACTTGTGGACCAAATGTCTTGTCCTTTGAGTACAGATTTGACTTCCCAGAACAGCCCACCCTCTTGGAGTTTCTTTTCCCAAGACTGGCAACGGTCTTTTGTTAATCAACTTCCTCCACATTCTTTTCCCTCGTGTCCAGTGGCAAGCATTTGAAAAACAGTTGGCCAGTGTTAGGGTTTCTCTTCTGACTCTAACAGATGCAAGTGGCATCATAATCAATCAACACTGTATTCTCATTTGTGATCTTTTCTCTGGACTCCCTAAGGGCAAACGCTTATTTCTCTCTGTGGCTTGAGAAACACTGAATGAACAACCCTTGTCTCAGGCAGCTTCTAAAATGATTCCTAGTGATCCTAACCCGTTATGGGTTGTCATAACTTATTACAACCTCTACTCGTTGGAGGTACACCTGGTGGTTTACTTTTAATGATGAGAATATGGCAAGAGTAACAGGATGTCACTTCCAAAGACTCAGTTATGAAAAGACTATGACTTCCATCTTTCTCTCTCTCTCCCCCCTACGTCTCGGAGCCCTTATTCTGGCAAAAGCAAGGTGCCGTGTTGTGGGGGGCCTTAAGACAGATCAACATGGCAAGGAAGTGATGTCTCTATCTAACAGCTAGCAAGAACATAAGGCTTGCCAACAGCCTCATGAGTGAGTTCGGAAGTGGCTCCTCACTCAGTCAAGCCTTGAGGTAACCACAGCAAGACCCACACTTTGACTGCAGTCTTGTGATACAGGTAAGCAAATTCATATTCCTGACATAAAGAAACTGAGATATTAAATGTTTGTTGTTTGAGGATAATTTGTTATATGGCTATAGGTAACACAACCCTCAACCACCAAAGGAAATGTGTTCAAATAGATTCAGTGACCAAATGTGCCTATATAAATCATCTCTATAGGATAAAACCTATCACATGTAAGATGTTTTCAGCATGGTCTCTTTATTTCAGACATCTCTAACTTTCCTAACACTTGAAGGCCTGTTTAAGGATAAGAATGTTCCCATTTTTTGAATGATCTCCCACCCCAAACTAAAATGAACAAAAGCAAATGCCAAACTGGCAACTGGAAAGTCCAAGTCCTCAACGTTATAATGTCATAAATCGTCTAGTAAAAGAGAGGCCAGAAAAGGAAGTATGTGCTGAAAACTGCCCTTTCTGGTCTTGCATGAGTAATTCTTGCAGCTGGAGTTTCTCTCCAACCACAGGATTGTGGCACCACGAAGGTGGCCATTTTCAAATCTGGCCTCACATTAGAATGCAATTCAACTAGATGAACCTGGGTCTTGGCCAAAATAAGTAACATTTAAAAGACTGAAGCCAATGACTAGCATCACTTTTCTGTGGGACTGCATGACTATGGAGTGAAGCAATAAAGGTCTTTGTTGTTTTAAAGGGCAGGGACAATTGGAAGTTTTGCAGTAGATTGTTACAAAATTTTCCACCCTTAGCTCTCCAAAGAAGATATCAGTTAGTTGCTCTGGCAGTTGGATGCGGAAGGTGTTACTTGGAAAAGAAAATTAAATGGATCCTGGACAGAATATAAATCAATTTACTACATTTAGCCTAAAACAGATTACTTAGCCCGTACATTGTATTCTTATTTTGTCTGAACTACTCCCTTTTAGGAAACCCTAACCTTTTAGTGGTTAAGTGCTAATCAAAAGGTTCACAATTCAAATCTGCCAGGCACTCCTTGGAAACTCTATGGGGCAGTTGTACCGTGACCTACAGGGTCACTATGAGTTAGAATCGACTTGATGGCAGCAGGTTTAGTTTTTTGGCACTCCCTTTTACGAACATGGTATATTAGGTAAGGAATGGACAGCTAGCTACTGCACTCATCTCACAAAGAGCAAAGTCATGTTTTTTCACAAATAGCAAATTCATGTTTTTCATAATTTTGAAGTTTTTTTCAATATGGTTAAAAAAATTCAAAAACTTACCTTTGCTTCTCTGTTTTTTGCACTTTCTTGGCTGGGACCAAGCAAGAGGATGCACATCTGTGATACTTTCAGTCTGGGATGGGTTTTCTACATCTACCTATGTATACAGTTTTAAAAATACATTATTCACTTCCTGTAGTTTTTCTTTTTTTAAAAAAAAAAAGGGGGGTCTCCTTTTTCTTTCCAAATATTACCCCTATTACCTAATATCAAAGAGCTGTCTGGAACTATGAACAGAAGCTTGTCAAGTAACCTGGTTTTAGTTATGTTTCAGACAGTGCTTTCGTACTGCCTTTTTTCATTTTATTTGATGACAGTGCTTCTATTTCTCCCTCAATAAGCAGAGATGACTTAGATCAGTGGTCTGATGAATCAGCATGAAAAGTTGATTTAGAAAAAGTATATCCTGAAGCTCCAGGAGAAAAGGATTTCCAAACCCCGACAGCACACCTTAAATGACCAAGAAAAGCAGCAGCATTGTCTTTAAACAAGCTACATATTTCAAGGCAGTATCAACGCTCCCTGATGTTAGCTAATAAAACCAAAAAACCAAACTCACTGCCGTTGAGTCGGGCCCGACTCACAGCGACCCAAGAGGTCAGAGTAGAATGGCCCCACAATTTCCAAGGAACACCTGGCAGATTTGGACTGCTGACCTGTCGGTTAGCAGAGATAGCACTTAACCGGCTACGCCACCAGGGTTTCCTGTTGTTAGCTAATAGGAATAATAACTTAGAAAGAAAATAAGAGGAACCCTTAAAAAAAATACAGGGGAGGAGTGAGACATTTTAAAATCAAATATCATTAATCCTTCACGTGGCCTTCAGACAGATACCCCAATGGAGAGGGGCGTTAGCATCTCAGGTGGGAGGGGGAAAACTGAAGCTTTAGAGGAAGGAGAAGAGGAGGACTTCCCTTGAGGGCAGGAAGGAGCAGGTGAGAGGTCTGACACCTTACCCCCGCCCTACACTCGGCCTTCCAGACTCACAAACTGGAGGGCGAATGGGAAACGACACAACACTGTGAAGTAGAAGATTCCCTGTTAAAGTTCAGTAACAAAAATAACTGAGTTCTATGGAAGGGAGCTCAATCATCAATCAGTATTCTCTTGCTGGGCAAGAAACGCACCAGGGACAGCAGAGGCAGCAACTCTGCAAACACTCAACCTCAGAGCTCCAGGCCCGGGAGCGGTGACTGCAAAGGATCCTTTCTGAACATGTCACTTTCCTGCAAGAGAATTCGTGATATTGCACGCTAACTGAGAGAAGAGAGAAGCTCCGCCCCCTCCCCCCCCAACTTCCGACCTCGCCAGGGATACAGCCCGAGAGCGCGCGAGCGCCCATCGCCTGCAGTCGGGCAAAGATTTGACCAAGAACAAAGGAACGCCTGCCAATCAGAAAACGCCACCCGAGAACGAGGATAACCCTCTTTGTGTTTTGAAAACTCCTTAATTAGCAGCTGCAGATGGCCCTGCTTCTAATACGCAATACCACTTTCCTACGCAAGTTTCCAAATAGAGGGTCAAATAATTGCTTCAACAACGAAGTTGGGATCCCAAATGGCCACATGCCGGAAAACAGGACAGATGAAAACGCGCTTTAAATCCTACACTGTTTCTCGGCACTCGGTCTCGAGTTAGTTTTATAACCATTCGCCTCAAAACACTGGCTTAGTTTTTTCATAACCTCACTAGAGCCACGCCAGCAAAACCCAGCCTCTCTGGGCTGTGCGGAGCCGCGCGGTAGCGCGGGACCAGGGACCCTCGGGCCCTGTCCTCGCCGCAGGGTCTTCACTTCCTAGCGCCTAAGCCGACCCCTCTTCCCAAATCCGATTTCTCCACGGGGGCATCCCTTTTTCCTTTTTACAACTGAGGGGTCCCAAGGGTGAGAGGACACTGTGGCCTCACGTGGTCTGCTTGAGTCTGGGAGAGAAGAGTCTCACCACTTCTCGCCTCGTACCAAACCCCACATTTAAGACAACGGTTACACCAAACTCCCACCCAAGGCCAGCATATTTCGGCCGAGTGCGCCAACGTGACTCCGAGCCACGTTCGTCTCTGAGACGCCAGGCGATTCTCTGCGGCTCCCCTCAAAAACCTTTCGCGAAGGTGTCCTTGGACTCAGAAGTGTGTATTTTAATGTATCCGGAAGTGGAACAAACCTTTCAGGTAAATTCCCTTTCTGGGGCGTTTTTCCCCTCAGAGAGAATTCAGGGTAGAAGTTTTTCCTAACTTTTTCTTCCCAGCCCCCGCTCCACCCTCAGGAATCCGCCCAAAGTGCTGCAGACACCGCCTCCCACCTTCTCTCTCCCGCCCCTTCCGACTTCAACCCAATCCTAAGGTGGCTCCAGAGAAAACAAAGGCTGCCATTGGTCTGTGTGGGGACTCACGGGCCCGCCCCCGGAGTGGTTTGTGAATGGGGGGAGGGGAGGGGGCGGGGCCCGGGATCCTCGGAGCCGACGCTTCTTCTGCGGAGTTGCGCGGCTCTGAGGCGTTACTCGGCGCTCTCTCCCGGCGGGCGGTGGCGGTAGCTGGACTCCGACTACGCGGCTCTCGAGAAAGCCGGTCCAGGCCGCGGACGCGGGGACCTCTCAGCTTCGAAAGCGGTGCGACAGGATTCCCCAAAAGAAGTTGCTGCCTGTTGGCTTCCAGGTGCCAGTCGAACTCTCAGGGAGAATCAGCCGTGTGACTGAAACTTGGGGCCGACGTTTAGGGGCTGAAGACGGAGCAGAGTGGAGAGTCTAAGGAGGAGGCGGCGGCGAGCGGAGCCTCGAGGCCAGGAGGCGGAGCAGCAGCGCCGAGGCGGCGGCCCTCGGGAGCAGGCGGCGGCGCCGGGTTCTCTCGTGACGGGGACAGACGTGGTGTGGGGAGCGTGCGCGTTAGTCAGCGCTGGGGGTCGAGAGACTTGGGCAAACTTTGAAGGGTAACCCGAGACGCTTGTTGCTCCTCGCCGCTGAGAAAGCCGCACCGTTACGTCTCGGCGGGGAGGGGAAGGCAGCTCCTCTCGGCGCCCTCGGCCCAGGCGGACGGGCGTGGGGCCCCAGCAGCCAGGCGGGTGCTGGGTGGAGGCGGCTGCGACGCCCCCGCGGCGCGGGCACCCCGGCGGCAGCGCCCTCGTCTCCGCGCCGCCCACAGCCCGGCCCCGGCGCCGGGAGGATTCTCATGCGCCGGGCGCGGCGTCGCCTGCTCAGAACCCAGTCTCTCCCGGCCGCCTCGTCGCGCTTCTCCGGCTGAGAGCGCCGCTGCACCCGCGGCCGGCGATGCGGGGCCCCGGCGCGGCCGCGTCGCGCTCGCCCCTGGGCCTGTGCGCCATGGTGCTGGCGCTGCTGGGCGCGCTGCCCGCGGGCGCCGGGGCGCAGCCGTACCACGGGGAGAAGGGCATCTCGGTGCCAGACCACGGCTTCTGCCAGCCCATCTCCATCCCTCTGTGCACGGACATCGCTTACAACCAGACCATCCTGCCCAACCTGCTGGGCCACACGAACCAAGAGGACGCAGGCCTCGAGGTGCACCAGTTCTACCCGCTCGTGAAGGTGCAGTGCTCGCCGGAGCTGCGTTTCTTCCTGTGCTCCATGTACGCGCCCGTCTGCACCGTCCTCGAGCAGGCCATCCCGCCGTGCCGCTCGCTGTGTGAACGCGCCCGCCAGGGCTGCGAGGCGCTCATGAACAAGTTCGGCTTCCAGTGGCCCGAGCGGCTGCGCTGCGAGAACTTCCCGGTGCACGGGGCGGGCGAGATCTGCGTGGGCCAGAACACGTCGGATGGCTCCGGGGGCCCGGGCGGCGGCCCCACCGCCTACCCCACTGCGCCCTACCTGCCCGACGTGCCTTTCACCGCGCTGCCCCCGGGGGCAGCGGACGGCAGGGGCCGCTCGGCCTTCCCCTTCTCGTGTCCTCGCCAGCTCAAAGTGCCCCCCTACCTGGGCTACCGCTTCCTGGGCGAGCGGGACTGCGGCGCCCCGTGCGAGCCGGGCCGCGCCAACGGCCTCATGTACTTCAAGGAGGAGGAGCGGCACTTCGCCCGCCTCTGGGTGGGCGTGTGGTCGGTGCTGTGCTGCGCTTCGACGCTCTTCACGGTGCTCACCTACCTGGTGGACATGCGGCGCTTCAGCTACCCCGAGCGGCCCATCATCTTCCTCTCGGGCTGCTACTTCATGGTGGCCTTGGCACACGTGGCCGGCTTCCTGCTGGAGGACCGCGCCGTGTGCGTGGAGCGCTTCTCGGACGAAGGCTACCGCACGGTGGCGCAGGGCACCAAGAAGGAGGGCTGCACCATCCTCTTCATGGTGCTCTACTTCTTCGGCATGGCCAGCTCCATCTGGTGGGTCATCCTGTCGCTCACCTGGTTCTTGGCGGCAGGCATGAAATGGGGCCACGAGGCCATCGAGGCCAACTCGCAGTACTTCCACCTGGCCGCGTGGGCCGTGCCCGCCGTCAAGACCATCACCATCCTGGCCATGGGCCAGGTGGACGGGGACCTGCTCAGCGGGGTGTGCTACGTGGGCCTCTCGAGCGTGGACGCTCTGCGGGGCTTCGTGCTGGCCCCCCTGTTTGTCTACCTCTTCATCGGCACCTCCTTCCTGCTGGCCGGCTTCGTGTCCCTCTTCCGCATCCGCACCATCATGAAGCACGACGGCACCAAGACGGAGAAGCTGGAGAAGCTGATGGTGCGCATCGGCGTCTTCAGCGTGCTCTACACGGTGCCCGCCACCATCGTGCTGGCCTGCTACTTCTACGAGCAGGCCTTCCGCGAGCACTGGGAGCGCACCTGGCTCCTGCAGACCTGCAAGAGCTACGCGGTGCCCTGCCCGCCCGGCCACTTCCCGCCCATGAGCCCCGACTTCACCGTCTTCATGATCAAGTACCTGATGACCATGATCGTGGGCATCACCACTGGCTTCTGGATCTGGTCGGGCAAGACCCTGCAGTCGTGGCGCCGTTTCTACCACAGACTCAGCCACAGCGGCAAGGGGGAGACTGCGGTATGAGCCCCGCCCTGCCCCGGCCTCCCCTCCCCCCGGCAGGGGTGAGGCGCGGGACAGGACTGCTGGGGGAGCGGGGAGGGCAGTTGTGTCTGTGACCTCTTCTGCCGCCACTGAGGAGTGACCTGGAGGAGCGGAGTCAGCTGCAGATTTGGGCTGCGGGGTGAGGCTGGAAAGGAGGCCTGGGCGGAAAGGCGGATTAGGTAAAAAGACTGCTGGTGTGAAGATTTGCGGGCTCCTGATGTGATGACACGGTGATGTTAATGGCGTCAGGTCGGGGCAGACTGGGGCCTACGTGGGGACAACTGAGAGCTGCAGAGACTGCTGCGAGGTCTGCCCGGCGCAGGGGCTTCACGGGCGGTCAGCCGGTCCTCCGCCCTGTGGAAAGTGGCCTGTCCTCACGCCCGTGAGGCCCGGGTGAAAGGTACAGCTCTGTCTGCGGCGGCCTCTTTGTTGGAAAGAGGGAGGACTCCCTGCGGTGTCCTTGTCAAGCGGTGGTCAAACCATAATCTCTTTTCACTGAGGCCAAACTGGAGCCCAGATGGGTTAATTTCCAGGGTCAGACAGTACAGTGTCGCCCCCAGGCCCCCCTGCCTCCTGTGTTTCCTCCCCCAGCCCTTTCAAGTCTTGTAGAATCAGCATTCGGAAGTCTTGGGAGACCTGCCTCCTAGAATCCTAATGTGAGAATGCGAAAGAAATAATTATATTTCGAGAGGAGACAAGTAGTAGATATTTCTGCTGCTTTTTTAATTTTCTGGGGCAGGCAGGCAGGAAGAAACAAAGGTATCTTAATTTGGTTTAATACCCTGAAAAGGAGGGGCGACTTGTTGCTTTTCAAAACAGGAATGCGTTTTCCCCGTCTTTGTTTTGTAAGAGACAAAAGAAGAAACAGAAGTGTCCCCCTGTGGAAAGGCATAACTGTATAAGACAGCAACTTGCGTAGGCAAAGGAGCGCAAATCTGAGGTTTCACTTTAGATGTTAATTTGGTTGCGATAAACATTCCTTTTTAAGGAAACGTGAAGGGCAGTGTGCTTTCTTACCCATAAGTAGAGGTTTTGACTTGGCCAAAGAAAATGCAAGAGGTTTGATCGTTGGGCTTTGTTTTAAATCATTTTAATTTGTAAACATATGATTGGTTAAAATGGGTGGGGGAAATTTCCCCTTCCATTTTTCAAAAAAAAAAAATTAAAGAAGCCTCTATTTAGGTTTTCAGTTATTTTCCTCCAGTTTGAATCTTTCAAGATAAAAGGAAAATGAAAATGCCTTCAATCTCATAATGAAAGAAATTAAAAAAAAAAAAGTAAAAGAACCATTTTGTCTCCTATTGTCAGTTCCTCTTTTGGTAAAACATGTGGAGGCCAACCCTGTCTCTGTGGTTGGGTGGGGAGGTGATGTGCAAGGTGGCTGCTAGTGAATGAAGCAGGAAGTAGGAACCGTGGACCCCCTTTTTAAGGAAAGTCATTAAGAGAAGGTAAACTTCAAAGTAATTCTGGAGTTCTTTGAAATGTGCTGGATGACTTAAATTTATTCATCTTAAATCATGTACTTCGTCTGTAATAGAACTGATTGATTTGCACAATGGTCTGAAGCTGAGCAGAGTCTCGTGAGAACTAACCTTTATCCACCTTTGCTGCTGCCCACCAGTAGCTACTGAGGCTACGTTATCTTGTTTCTCAGAACAGTTTTAAAATACCAAGCATAAAGGAGTAACTGTCAGGACTGGTGTTACTTTATGTATGTATGTGTATTCAGTTGAGTGGAGCTGCTTTTGATCTTAAGGTTAAAATGGACATTGTGTTTCTTCAACTTCCAAAACTGTCATACCTGCCAGGTTTTTAAAACCCGCTACAGAGGTTTTTAGCATCTTTTGTGTTGTTTTGTTTAAGTGCATGTGAAAATTGTATAATAGAGATAAGTGCAGTATGTATATTTTGTAAATCTCCCATTTTTGTAAGAAAATATATATTGTATTTATACATTTTTACTTTGGATTTTTGCCTTGTTTTGCCTTTAAAAGTGTACGATGAAGCCCCACTTTATCACATGTACAGATCACAAATAAATTTCTTTTTTTAAAAATACAAAGGTGGATGTTTCTTTGGTTTGCTGTTCCTCTGTCTCACTAACCCAGTGTTAATGGAGAGAAGGTATAGAGGGACACTTGGTAGTGTCCACCATTGAGGAGGATGCGATGAGGTATTGAAGTCTGTTTTACCTGGCTTTTTAAAACACAAACTATAGTGAATGCTTTGCCTGTCCTAATTTTTTGTAGTTTTTGCTTCCTGTCTGCAACCCTCCCTTCGCCATCCCTGCCCAACCCCCACACACATCCCTGAGCATTTCCACAGTCTGATTTGGATGACTTATTGAAGGTACAAATAAACATTTCTTTTACAGAGGTGTCAGATCCACGTGAAGGAAAGCCTGGTGAACGGCTCCTTCACAAATATTAAAGCCAAGAAAATCCTATGGAGCAGTTAGTTCTACACTAAAAAACATGGGGTCATCCCACCGGATTTGGTTTGGTGTTCTTTTTCTCTTATTTTTTTGGTCTGGTCCCTGCTTTCACTGCCATTGGGAAATGAAATTCATATTAACAAGAGACTGGAAGGTATTTTCTGGTGAGTTTTCTTTGGGAAGAATTCAGTGAGTTATTTTGTTTTTAACTGATTGGTGTGTTTGTATTCTGATGCACCCTGTTTAAGCTGTTACACTTAAATGCTTTGAGTTCAGGCTGCAGAAAAGCCTGTAGGTGCTTCCACATAATAGCAGAGGGCTTCCCTGCCCTTGCTTCACTCTGCCTTCTAGGTAAACTGAACCAGAGGTCAAGTGACTCCCAGAGGTGGCCAAGAATCTGCAGCTCAGGCAGGAATAGACTTCATGCCTGACCTGGAGGTGGCCTCAGAAGTCACTGAGGCTATTCTTTCCACTTGGAGGAGAGGCTAACCTTGGAATCAGATGTGACAGAGATGCCTTTGCTATTCAGGCAATCTGATATTCAAAAGTCCCTTAGGGAAATGACAAAGGCTTTCTCATAATTCCAGGTCTTGCCAGAATTTTTCACTCACCTCTAACTCAGGGCCCTGTTTCCTGGCTTTTGGTAATATAGTTTCTTCGTTGTCTGGTAGCAGGCAAGACCCAGCAGCAGATTGGGTACTGCTGTGTCTGCTTCACCGCTTTGGCCCTTAATTTCTGTAGCTCTAACACTCAGCAGAAACAGTTCTGTTTTTGTTTTAATTAACAGGCTCACACACATGGCTGGTGTGTTTTACAAACACATGAAATGAAAACCAGTGACAGACAGTTCTCCCCAGGAGGAGGAAGCCCCTAGTGAGTCTGCACTCTGCAAAGCAGCTTTCCTTTATTACCCTCCTGGGTTTTGAACATCACAATGAGTGTGAGGTCATCTTAACCTGTGAAATTTTGGCATTGGAGAAGGAAAGAAATACTGACTTAAAGTCTCTTAAGGTTTATCCAGTTTTTGCTCATAAAATGACACGTTTTAGGTTAAAGCATGCTTGCCTCTCTTAACACCATACTAATAGTGCCTGTTAAGAATGTTTGCTTTTAGAGTAGGTAGAAGGCTCCCAACGGGGTTTTTGCTCACAAATTAACTGCTAAAGACACTTAGGCCTTTCTACTGGGAGAGCTGTGTGACCGCTCATATAAACGTGTCCCTGTCCTCTCCTCAGCCCTGCCTTGTCCTTCAAGTCTCTCCAGGATCAAAAAGTGTTAGCCTTTAGTGAGAGAACAAAGGCTGTATATGAATACATTATTACCTGCTTTTTTGTAAGCAAAGATAAAATGTTCTATTTAATTCCTTTCACACTCATGTGCAGTTAATTCTTACCTAAGAATTTTAGAAGCTCAGGGATAAATTTAAGGAGGTACATCTTAGCAGAAAATATGTGAAGGAGAGTGTTAGTGAAAGGGCTTGTGTATAGTTTAAGAAAACGTTGGCAAGAGTTTGGTGTTAATCCCTAGATAAGGAGCAGAAACATTTGTGAAAATCTTCAGTTTATAAAACAAAACTAGTCTACAAAACAATCCCGAATGCAACACCCAGTCTTTTTAAGTAGGTGTGTGAGAAATCTTGGCAATAAATAAGCAAATGTCATGTTGACAACATCTTACCATAGACAAAAATTGACTTTTTTAAAGGCTTGATATAAAACAGTGATATTAGGAATTCTCTTGGTAGGACTGGGAGGGAAACAGCTGTAGGTCTGAGCTCTGTGATTATACTGGGAAAATCTTACTCCCCCATCTTTAATTTCACTGAAAAGGCAAGTAGCTATTTATAGATGGTATATTTTTATATATGAGTATGTGCACGGTGAGTAACAATCTGCAGGACTCCAGCAAATCCTAGAAGAGATGAAAAACACCCCAATATGGGCTTAAATAATCAATTCATAGATTCATTCTGTTTTTCTCATTTCTCTTCAGTGGCATTAAACTGATTTCATAAAACTTGATTGTTCAAGTCTTTCCAGTTTGTGACATATCTTACATCTGAATCTGTATTCGTCACATTTCATCTAAAAGTAAACTAATTAAAAGGAAACAATAAAAATATTCTTTGAGCCTTTGATAAATATGCATTGTGAATCTTATTCTCTGGCTGTTGGGGGTGGGGTGGAAGGCATGATCAATTTGGATTTTCCCAATTGGGAAAATGGAAAATGGAAAAAATGTAGTTTGACTAAGACAGTGAGTAGTAATTCTATAGTAATCCAGCTTAGCAAATATTATGTAAAAAAAAGTCACAGCCACCACCCATCTGTCATTGGAGACATGAATGTTGCTGTAATACTAAACAGGATAAAGGCTTGGAAATCTACTTGCAGAATTAGCCAATGAACATTGTATGGATCAAACAGTCCAATCCCCGCCCCGTCGTGGAGATGGTGCAGGACCAGGCAACATTTCATGCTGTTATGCATGGAGTCCACTTGTGCTGGGGACAGACTAACCACAGCAACATGTAAAAGGCACTGCAGCTCCTAGGAGATTCTACTAGAGGATCATTAGGAGCTGGAATGATGCCACAGCAGTGGGTGTAGTTTTGTTTTGTTTTAGAGATAAAAGTAAGACTCAGTCCACCTGAAGTAACTCTTCAACCTAGCTGGGAGTGACGGGGGCATGTTCAAGGAGTCACAGACGACTACGATACTAGACAGAATCTAGTAGATACCATTACAGAGACACAAATGCTATTGATTCCATTACCTGACATTTGGTGGTATTTACTGTTTTTAAAAACTCCTTTCACATCCATCACTTCCTTTTATCTTCACAGTAATTATAACAACCCTGTAATGTGAAATAATTGCTACTTTAATGATGAAGAATTTGAAAAGCTCACTGAGGAAGTGACATACGCATAGAAAGGAACCAGTCCTCAGATTCTAAACCCAATGCTCTTTCTGTAATAAACCACACAGCTTCTGAAGGGAAACCCTAGTGGTGTACAGTGGCTAAGGGCTATGCTGCTTACCCCAAAAGTCGGCAGCTTGAATCCACTATACACTTTTTGGAAACCGTATGGGGCAGTACTCTGTACTATAGCATTGCCATGAGTTGGAACTGACTTGATGACAACAGGTTTCTTTTTTTGTTTTTGTGTTTTTTCCCTGAAGAGAACTAAGAGTCTCAGTGGTGGGAGTGACCCATTGATTCATGGAGACAGGACGCACAATAAAGACATTTCCCAAGAACTTAAATGAAGTGATCCTTCAACATCCATGGAAGAAATCAAACAGTGTATTGCATTGGATAAATCTGCTGTGAAAGACCTCTTTATGTTGTTAAAAAGCCAAGATGTCCCTTTGTGGACTAAGGTGTGCCTGACCCAAGCCATAGTATTTTGAATCGCCTTATTTGTGTATGAAACTGGACAATGAGAATAAGGAAGACTGAAGAAGAATGAATGCCTTTGAATTTTCACGTTGGCAAAGAATACTGACTATACCACGGACTGCCAGGAGAATGAACAAATCTGTGTTGGAAAAGTATAACCAGAGTACTCCTTGGAGTCAAGGATGGTGCAAGTTCATCTTATGTCCTTTGGCCATGTTATCAGGAGGACCTAGTCTCTGGGAAGCGATGTCATGGTTGGTAAAGTAGAATGTTAGCAAAAAAGAAACCAAAAAAAGAAAAAAAACCCAAACCCATTGTATTGATTCCAACTCATGGAAACCCCATAGGACAGCAGAACTGCCCCGTGAAGTTTCTGAGGAGCACCTGGTGGATTCGAAATGCTGACCCCTTGTTTAGCGGGCATAGCCCTTAGCCACCACACCACCAGGGTTTCCCAGCAAAAAAGGAGGAAGATCCTTAATGAGACAGGTTAACACAATGGCTGTAACAATGGGCTGAAGTATAACAATGATTGTGAGGGTGGTGCAGGACTGTTCTGTCATATATAGGGCTGCTACAAGACAGAACCAACGCGAAGGCACCTGATAACAACAGAAAAATAACTGACAAAGGCCTCCTCCGGCATCCTGGGATTCCAAGCCGCCATTATAAACTGCTAAGCTGTCACATCCATTTGTGGACCATCTGCAGCAAGTTATAAATCTCAGGCTGGTTGTTTTTCCCTCATGAAGGTCATTGTCCCATTCTTCAACCAAGCAGTGAAGGAAAATGAGCTTTAATATTGGCCATTGCAAGGAAATCTAATATAAAAGGTCAAAGTATTACTGTAATCTGAAGCCAAAATACATGTTTTGGGGTTGTCTAGTCTCTTGAATTGGCTATTCTACCACTTCTTTCCACTAGGAACTATGTCCCATCAGCTGATGATGCATCTTCCTCAACACCAAAGGCATTTTATTGGGTAGAATCTTGGTTTCTCTCAAAGACTACGCCTGTATCATAACCAGTTGGTTACAGCCTCTTTGAGATTTCTGTTTGTGGATATTTCAGTGTCAAGTAGGGAATTTAAATGGCTGGAATAATAGGAAAGAGGTTTTCCATTTTGATCCATTATACCTAGCCAAGGACTTAAATGTGTCTAGGTCATGTCTGAAGAGCTCCACCTGACAAAATAAAATTGAAACTATTAAGAAGGGTTCCAACGTGCTTTATTCGTGGGGTGAAGACAGAGCTACTTTACTTCATAAGAATATTTTAGGAAGCTCAGGAAACCCTGAAGGCATAGTGGTTAAGTGTCACAACTGCCAGTCAAAAGCTCAGCAGTTCAAATACACCATACGCTCCTGGGAAACACCTGGAGAGGGGTGGCAGTTCTAACTCTATTCTATAGGGTCACTATGAGTCGGAATCGACTCAATGGCAGTGGGCTTTTTAGGGAACTCAAGTCCACTTCATTTCTATTTAGCTTCCTTTAATGCTTCACACCTACAAATCTCCAAATGCTGCCTGGCTCCAGCATCTGATTCAGCTTTGAGTTCCAGAAGTGGTCTCTGAGAGAAGGGTTTATAAAGAGCAGGAAAGGACACTTAGGGAACAGGGTACGGAGAGGAGGAATGAGGAAAGCAAATTTCATAAAGCTTTTTTGAGATGGTAACTGGAGACTACTCACCCTTAGAAAATTTGATCCCTATTGTTTGTCTTGGCTTTGCCGATTCCAGAAGGCAATTCAATCAAAGGGAAAAGTGTCTTGGGGAGGATGTAATGGAATAGGAAATACATTACCAACAATGAAAATGCATGCAGCATAACCTAGCACCCATTATTTTTTTTTAGTATACAGAGGGAAATAAATGGCTGTAACATTTAGTTTCCATTTTCAGATCTCAGGAAGGAGCGCTAACTGACAACTGGTCCCTGAGTTGCCTTTTGCAGCAGATGTAGAGAATAAACCCTTGAGCTAAAGTCATGGATCATCTCCAGCCCCAACAAATTATTTCCTTTATTTTTTTTTCTTCTAAATTTTGTTTTGTTGCTGTTGAGAGCATACACAGCAATCCATAAATGTACAGTTGTACATGTGCAATTTACTGACACTGAATGCATTCCTTGAGTTGTGCAAATCATTCTTAGCCTCCTATTCTGAGTCGTTTATTCCTCATTAATGTAAATTCACTATCCCTAAGGTTCCTGTCTGATCTTTGAGTCGCTTTTGTCAATTTGAAACCATATAGATAGTTTTCACTCAAGGCAGAACTTTTTGTTCTAGTTAAACTAAACTATTGCTTGGTTTAAAGATGACTTCAGAGGGTATTTTTGGCTTAAGGTTTAAAGATTATCACAGGGCAGTAGTTTAAAGGGTTCATACACCTTCCATGACTCCAAAAAAAGTCTAGGGTCCTTTAGCTTTTGAAATTCTGTTCTGCATTTTTGTCTTTTTGATCAAAATGTTCAGTAACAGTAGCCAGATGTCATCTAGTTCTTCTGGTCTCATGGCAAAGAAAGCAGCTGTTCTTAGAGGCAATTGGCCACTTATTCCATATCTTCCTCCTTTTCCTGACTCTCTTGCTTCCTCTGTTACTCCACGTGAGTAGAGACAAATTGTTGTGCCTCAGATGACCACTTACAAGCTTTTGGGACCCCAGGTGCTATGTGGTGAACTAGGAGGTAGAACAGAAGCACTAAAATGTTACATGTCTATTCAACTCCTTTGCCCATTTTATCATAGGATTTTTTCCTTTTTATTGTTAATGTTTTGAAGTTCTGTATGTTCTTCAGTCATTAGACTCTTTTTAGGTATGTGGTTTTGAAAATATTCTCCCAGTCCGTAGCTTTTCGCTTTTTTTTGATAAGGTTTTTTAATCAACAAAAGTTTTTAATTTTTGTGAGGTGCTATTTGTCTTTTGCTGATTTTGCTTTTGTTATTAGTTAATCCATTGTTGAAGGCTAGGCCTGACAGTGTTACCCCTGTTTGGTCTAAAAATTTTGTGAGTTTTGTTTGCACATTTAGATCTTTAATCTGTTTTTATTTGTTTTTGTGTATGATGTGAGGCATGAATACTGTTCAATTTTTCTACATATGGAAATACAGTTTTCCCAGCACTATCTATTGAGCATAACCCTGGTTGCATAGTGGCTAGGTGCTATAACTGCTAACCAAAAGGTCAACAGTTCAAATCTACCAGCTGCTCCTTGGAAACTCTGTGAAGCCATGCTGTTTTGTTCTATAAAGTCACTGAGTAGGAATTGACTTGTTTACAGTGGGTTTATTTTTTAATGTATTGAACAGATTCTTCTTTCCCCATTGGATGGACTTAGCACCCTTGTCAGAAATCAGTTGACTATAGGTATGTGAGTTTATTTCTGGACTCTTAATTCTATTCCATTGGTCTACATATCTATTGTCATACCTTACCAGGTGGCTTTGATTACTGTAGCTATCTGTTTTGAAATCAGAAAGTATGAGTCTTCCTACTTTGTTCTTCTCTCAACATTGCTTTAGTGATTTAGGATCTCTTGCCACACCATATGAAGTTGAAGGCTGGTTTTTCTATTTCTCTACAGAAGGTCATTGGAATGTTGATTGGTGCTGCACTGAGTCCATAGATCACCTTTGGTAGTATTGACATTTTAACAGTATTAAATCTTCCAACCCTTGAACATGGAACATCTTTCCATTTATTTAGCCAAGCCAAGTGCCGTCGGGTCGGTCCGACTCCATTTATTTAAGTCTTCTTTAATCCCTTTCAGCAGTGTTTTATACACCTTCTCCTCACTTATTGACTATCTTGTTATCCAACATTTTGCATTTACAACAATGGTAAAAAAAATCTATTATCTAACTCTTTTGTACATTAATGATGCACATCTGGCAGTAACAAATGCCAAAGTGTGAGGCAAGAGCAATACTGGCTGTGATGGTTAAAGTCGTGTGTCAGGTTGGCTGGCCCACAATTCTCAGTGGTTTGGCAGTTACATAATGATGTAATTTTGGTATTTTGTAATGATGTGGTCATCTTCCATTTTCATATAATACCAATTTTTGCATAGGACTTGGTCTTTGGAAACCAACCATGTCAATAAGTGAGGGGTGGGTATAATTTTCATTGTGTAAGTCCTTCATTCCCCTGATTAGATTTATTCCTAGGTATTTTCTTCTTTTAGATGCTACTGTAAATGGATTTGCTTCCATAATTCCCCTTTCCTCTTTCTAATTGCCGCTGTATAGAAACTCAGCTGATTTTTGTTTGTTGTCTTTGCACCCTAAAACTTTGCTAAATTCTTTTACTATCTCTATAAGTTTTCCTGTGGACTTTTTGATATTTTCTGTATGTAGGACTATACCATCTGAAGAGAAATAATTTTCCCTCTTCCCATCAGGATACATTTCTTTTTTTTTTTTTTACTGTCTTATTGGTCTGGTTGAGACCCTCAAGACAGCATTTAATAAAAGAGGTGAGGGCAGGTACCCTTGTCTTTTTCTCAGTTTCAAGTGGAAAACAAACTGTTACTTAAGGACTTATGCAGTGTCAGGTGCTGTGCCAGGCCCTGTGTTTAGCATGCTGACTGGTACAACCTGTGATTCTGAAGCTTTGCCAGAGCTTCAAGCTGCAAGTTGTACACATTCCTGGCCTCTCTTATTTCTCACAACTGGCCATTCCAGTGGGGAACGAGGAGTAGACTGAAAACATTGTCCTTTGTGTTTACAGAGTATCTTTCTTCCCCCAATCCTAAAATACTAACTCACATACTATAGATAGGAAAACCTGGTTGTGAGGCTAAAAGTGGTTTGTTTGGTGTCACAGGTAATCATGGGCCAAGCACAGCAAAAGATTATCCAAGTCTCTCAAAGATTCTGAATCTGGTCGTCTTTATCCCAGAGCAACATGGTTGCAAGATGTGTATGACTGGAAGACCAGTTTTCAAAGGGAGTATGGTCATATAAACACGTTGCTAAAGGCAATGAAGATTAGCTCTTTCTACTTTGTCAGTAATAATAATCATCATCTTCATAATTTCTAACCTTGCAGATCATTTTCTACATTCTAAGCCCTGAGAGTTGGTGGTTCAGTGGCAGAATACTCACATTCCCAACCCATGCACAGCCACCACGCATATATCAGTAGAGAACTGAATGTTACGATGCTGAACAGGTTTCGGCAGAACTTCCAGGTTAAGATACACTAGGAAGAAAGACCTGGTGATATACTTCTGAAAATCAGCCAATGAAAACCTTGTGGATCACAGTGACGGACTGTGGGAATGGCAGAGAACCAGGCAGCACTTTGTTCGATTGTGTGTGGAATCACCATGAGGCCAGAGTCAACACAGTGGCAGCTGACAATGACAATAGATTCTGGGGTACAGTGTGGTACAGTGGTTAAGTCTCATAAAACTTAAGCACAGTAGCTAGCATCTAATAAATGATTCGTAAGAATCGGCATTTTTGTTATTACTATGTAATCATCCTATTTAATCTTCACAACAACCCTATGAGAAAGGTGCTACTATCTCCATTTTACAGATGAGGAAACCTCGGCTTGGATGGATCAGCTGGGAGCAGCAGAGCAGCAAAGCTGGCTCCAGTTTGTGCCTCTCATCACCATGGTACAAATATTGACTGCAGCCTTAATGCATTCCATTCTCTATTACTCATTTTAATTTAATCTAGAACCATTCAAAAGTGAGGAAGGTAATTTACATCAGACAGATGAAATTGAAGAGGGTATTTTCAGAGTTAGTCTCCAGGAAGTATTTTTGCTGTTGTTGAGTGGTAAAAGGCTCATAGATGCTAAGGTTTAAATTTCGGGGTCTGGATTCTCCCCATCCCTGCCTTACATGAATTTCTACGTTGGGTTTGAGGGTCTGACAGTAAGAATGAGCTTGCAAAAGTGCTCCCAGGTACCAGCTCCAGCCCCCTGGGGATTGGTTTAAGAGTCTATCTGGAGACCTTCTCCATGGCTTTCTTCCTGGCCCGTTCCAGGTCTGAAGAAAAGGGGCAGACTCTGGAGGTCTAGGGCTTCATGGGAAAGCACAGATCCTCGCTAACGAGGGCACTGTCTTCCCACTGGCAGGCCGACAAGTGGGGTCTTCTATGACTGCAACTTTTCCTCTGGTGGAAGTGCAGCTATCTTGACAGCAGACATTTTAAGTCTGTGGTGAAATCCACCTAGGGTTTTTATGAAAATAAATTCTAGAACCTAGGAAACCCCTCTCCTGAAGGACTATGTGGTGAATCATGATAGCATTCAGATTATTACTTTTTTATATATCACAGCAATAGTATCATAATGAAATGATGATAACTGTTATCTAACAAGAGCTCACTAAATGCCAGTTCTGTATTAAGCACAAATATTAACAATTTAATCCACACAACAACCTTCCTCAAAGTAGAAATTATAATTAACCTTATTTTACTCAATATAAGTAAAATGCTCAATGGTATTAGCCTTGTTGTCCTCAATATTAAATTCTGGAATTGTACAGAATATCAGAGGTGGACATGAGTTCAAGAGAGAACTTGTAGATACATCATCCTTTAAATATTTATTTATTGTCCTCAGTTCACCGAAGAGGCAAGTGAAGCACAGAAATATTAACTGTGCCTAAAGGAGAGAGGAGGAGCCCTAATGACACAACAGCTAATGCTCAGTTGCCAGCTGAGAGGCTGGTGGTTAGAACCCACCCAGCAGCTCTGTGGGAAAAAGACCTGCTCCCGTAAAGATTCCAGCCTAGAAAACTCCATGGGGGCACTTCTCCTCTGTGACAGAGGGTCACTGGGAGTTGAAACCAACTTAACAGCATCTAACAAAAACAAGAAGGTGGATGAGGAAAAATTTAAGTTGGCTTCCTACTGGAATAGTCTTTAACAAACAGAAAACCATTTGGGCAAGAGAGTGAAAAAACAATTACAGAAAATGTGGTTAAATTTCTCCCACCCTGGCTCCAAGATTATGAAAGCAACACATTGGTTTTCATCATTAGATTAAAAAAAAGAAGAAGAAGAACTAGATTCGTAAGTTACAAAAATAGCTACCACAATAACCATCAGTCCAGTGCATTTGCAGAGAAAGCAGGGGGGCAATGTTCTCCCCTGGTGCTGAACATCAGGATGAAACAGCTTCGTGCACCTCGAGACCACTGTACCTCTCCTTCCTCATCTGGGCTTCCGCAGACTTAGAGCATCTGTCATATAAGTAGCTGAATTTCCAACAGACAGAATGTTCCAGTCATAGAGGACTTCACAGGAAAAACTGACCAAGAAGAAGCTAAGAAGGTTGTGCCTGGTGCAGTTGTCAGCTCATCTGCTAATTAAAGCCTGATGTGAGTTAGATGTGACGAGAATCTTGAATCCAGTCTCCGTTTGTTTGTCCAGGGCCTAGGTAAAGTTCAGATTGCTTGAACGTTCCAGATTCTCATGGAAAATCAAGTCATACATAAAAGAAAGGGTGCGTAAGTGGGCGGGTGCTTGCAAGCTATCTTTCTATGAAAGAGGGCTTGTGTATGTGAGGTAGTTTGAAGTGGGCTTTGATGACCTAAGGGGGGCAGACTTAAGGGAAAAATCTAAATTCTAAGGTAAGATCTTTTTTAAAATTTCATTTGTAATGAAAGGCTTTTTCTTACACATCCTTTCTCTCGTTTCACTTCTTTCTCATCCCCTGCTCCTTCCCTCATGATTGACATTGAAATGCCGTAGATATAACAGCATTTCTCATTGTTACCTTCTGGATCTCATTCCACGGGGGTTGACATGGATATCAAATGAATGTCATTCGACACCCTTGCACAGAGACGCAGACCAGCCTAAAGCAGGGCTATTTAATTTTTAGCAGAAAAGAATCTCTTCTAAGGATGATCTGTTGCTATTCTCATCACCATTTGTACTTAACCATTTCCAAGGAGTGAAATGAGTAAATAGCACAATTTCTCTAGGAAAAAGTCAATACTGCATTAATTCACCTGTAGTCCTTTGAGCTTTCAGCTTAGCGCACATTTGCCAGTCCTTCCTGCAGCGTTCTTCAGAAGCCAAATGGCTTGATAAAGGCAGGAGAGCCCCCGAAAATGAGAACAAATGTTTCAAACCAAACCATCCTCTCGAGTCACAAAGATGTTTTCCTTTACTGTCAGCAGTGGCTGACAAGGCATGCTAAAAATTAAGCTTTTCAAATTCTCCATTCAGGGTCTACCGAGTGAGTGTTCCTTTACAAAAGTGGTTTCAAAATTTTCATTTAAGGGGGAAATCTATTTCACTGGAAAAGTTCATGCAACAGCAAAGAAATTCAGTTAGTTCATCTCGGATGAGATGGCTCTTGGTCTACAAACTGTACAAAATGTTTACTTGGGAGAACTAAGTCCCCTTTCCAGGGAAACCGGTACTATTATTTATTCATAACTGATCTGTGCTTCCATCTCAGGATTACCAAAATCTGCCTGAGCAGTTGAAATGGGCACTAAAAAAAAAAAAGGCCATTCAACCAGAATGCTATCAAAATTACTACACATTATTTTTAAATTATGAAACAGAATTTTCTGTGAGTCAGAACACCAGATTTAGGTAACTCTGCTTATGATGGCACTTGGCTTTTGACTGGCTTATGAATAGAAATACTCAATAGTTCTATCTCCAAGAGAGTTACTGCATGGGAGGAATAAATATTATTGTGTCACCTACTCCTGGCTGTTTGATTAAAAATGAAAGAATTTAACCCAGGCTTACCTTTTTGCACAGGATCAGCCTTCATGAAAAATCAGGATGGAGATAGCATCATTTTCCTCAAGGATGGAGTCCCACTTCTCTTCACCTAGAGATCTTTCTTACCTGTCAGTCATTCTGAGCTAACGAAAAGAAGCACAAAGATGGAATGTGTTAAAAAAAAAAAAAAAGATCAAAGGGAAAACCCAGAAAGCAGAGAGCAAGATAGCAAAAGAAAATTCTGAACACATCCCTGCTCCTTCGTCACCAGCACCTTTACTCAAATATTGCTTGGACAACTGTCAATTGACACTGTACCCTCATTCCCTCTACCCCACACTTACAGTAAGAACTAATATGCAGGGTTTTCAGGGACCAGGCACACTTCTAAGCACTCTACACATCTTATTTTTACACATCTTACTTCACTTGAGTCTTTGAATAACCCTCTGAGAAACCAAAAAGCAAACCCAACCCACTGCCGTTAAGTTGATTCTCACTCATAGCAACCATATAGGACAGAGTAGAACTGCTCCATAGAGTTTCCAAGGAGCTCCTGACAGGTTTCAAACTGCTGACATTTTGGTTAGCAGACGTAGAACTTAACCACTACACCACCAGGGTTTCCAGCTCTTTGAGAGTCATGCTATTATCCCCACTTAAAGCTAAGACACCAAGAGTTTAAGTAACTTTCCTTGATTCCTATAATGTACTACATCCTTCTTTCTGACTTTTCTTTTTTTGGCAGCTGTGACTACTAAGGAAATCCTGGTGGTATAGTAAGTGCTATGTCTGCTAACCGAAAGCTCTGCTGACCAAATCCACTAGGTGCTCCTTGGAAACTATGGAGCAGTTCTACTCTGACTTACAGGGTTGCTATGAGTTGGAACTGACTTGACAGCAGTGGATGGGTTGGGTAACTACTGAATTGCTGGTATAGATACATTTGACCCTCTTTCTCTAAAATATCACTAAAATTAAAAGGTTATTAGCTTTTTGGGCAACTGTAAAGTACATTTCATATGATACATGTCAGCAGGAAAGTACATCCCACTTTTCCATGATCTACATTTAATGATTTCACCCACATGTACAGGGTTATCACAGGAGATGTGGGCATCAGTGGGGAAGTATATGGGCTGGTGGAGCGAAAGAAGGATTGGGCTTTAGAACATCTCACTGTTTTTACATGAAGCGGCTGCGGAGGAACTCATAAGCCTCCACTCCCAGCCCGCAAAGGGAGAAAGTCAACATCCCAGTCTATAGGATTCACTGCACAGGCTTCCGCAAGGCTCAGACTGTGTCCTGTCCCCCAAGTAGCCCTGAAAAAGAGGTTGTTGGGGGATAAAGGAATTCTTTTTTTTTTTCTGTTATGACTGAGTGAAAATGTACATTGCCATATAAATTTACATGCCCACCTATATGCAGCTTCCACTGCTCTCCCTGCCCAGTGACAGCACAATATTCTGCTCCATACATCTCTCATCCTCCCAACAGTCTCCTTTCCCCTCCTCTCCACCCACTCTCCTTCCTCCAGCCAGAGGTCAGCAAGATGATATCCTATAGATGCATAGAACCATGTAGTGCATCCGATATATGGTCACTCTGCATCACCAAGTCCAATCCATTCGTGTCCAAAGAAGCTTGAGAGTTGTTTAGAAACATTAATAAGTTAACAGCTCCCTCCAGGCACTAATTTAGTCATCAGTGTTAGGACAGTTTGGGGAAGCACCTTCAGCATAGTTGTTCCTTCAAGGTGCTAGCACAGTCAAGAGACGAAAGAATGTCCTATAGCCAAACTAAGTTCTGCCATCCTACAGACCTGAGACATCCCCTTTCCCTACCAGGCATCCTGGGTAATAGAGCACATCTGTTTAAAAGCCCACTCATCACCACTACTGGAAGAAGAAAGCAAAGCAGGCATCTCTGTAACCAAAAAACCCAAACCAAACCCACTGCCTTACAACCCACAGCAACCCTGCAAACTGTTATTGTAGTTCCATCTAGGGGATTTGCCTCAGGGACAGGAAGTTGGTTGCATTGAAAGAAGCAGTTGTGCTCCCCTTTTCTCAAGTACTAGATTGCTCTACTGCGTTCTAATCGGACTAATCCTGAAGCTCTAGGCACTTTGGCATTTAAGGGGCATCGTAGACTGCTGGGCAAAGTGAAAAGTTTGAGACCCAGCAGTTGTTGTTAGGTGCTATCAAGTTGGTTTCAACTCGTTATGACAACCAAATGAAACACCGCCCAGTCCTGCATCATGCCCACAACCATTTTTATGCTTAAGCCCATTGTTGCAGCTACTGTGTCCATCCACCTTGTTGAGGGTCTTCCTTTCCTTTGCTGACCCTCCACTCTACCAAGCGTCATGCTTTCTCCAGGGATTGATCCTTCTTGACAACATGTCCGAAGTGTGTAAGACACAGTCTTACCATCTTTGCTTCCAAGGAGCACTCTGGTTGTACTTCTTCCAGAACAGATCTGTTTGTTCTTCTGGCAGTCCATGATACATTCGGTATTCTTCTCCAGCACCACAACTCAAAGACATCAATACTTCTTCCATCTTCCTTTTTCACTGTCCGGCTTTTGCACACATATATGATGCAATGGAAAATACCATGGCTTGGGTCAGATGCACCTTAGTCTTCAAAGTTACATCTTTGCTTTTCAATACTTTAAAGAGATCCTTTGCAGCAGATTTTCCCAATGCAATGTGTCTTTTGATTTCTTTACTGCGGCTTCCATGGGCATTGATTGTAGACCCAAGTAAAATGAAATCCTTCACAACCTCAATCCTTTCTCCATTTGTGATGATGTTGCTTATTGGTCCAGTTGTGAAGATGTTTGTTTTCTTGATGTTGAGGTGCAATCCATACTGAACACCATAGCCCTTGATTTTCATCAGTGTTTCAAATCCTTTTCACTTCTAGGAAGCAGAGTTGTATCATCTGTATAGTGCACGTTTTTAATTAGTCTTCCTCCAATCCTGATGCCTCATTCTTCTTCATATAGTCCAGCTTCTTGGATTATTTGCTTAGCATACAGATGGAAAAGGTATTGTGAACAGATGCAACCCTGGTGCACACCTTTCCTGACTTTAAACCATGCAGTGTCTTCTTGTTCTAGTTGCACAACTGTCTCTTGATCCTATACCAATTCCTCATGAGCACAATTAAATGTTCTGGAATTCTCAGCAGCTGGTGCTATATATATTTTATTCTGCCATCAACTGTAATTCATCCTTGGCTCCATCTTCTACCTCAGCTCCTCAATCAGTTGACGTGTTTGGATTCTAGTTCCTCAACAACCATCATTTCTTACTTAGGTCGTTCTAATGATCTCCTACTCTTCTAATAGTCTCCCCTTGCTTCTGTTTTGGTACCTCCTCCAATGTGTCTCCCTCCTCTACCCCACAACCCTGTGCCAGACTGAATCATGGAAAACACAACCATGACCATGTCCCTTCTTGGCTTACAGCCCTAAGCATAGCATACAAAGGCTTTCCGTAATCTTCCCTGCCTCCCTCCCTGCTTTCACATCACCATTCTGGTTCTGCAGAAAGTAGTCTGCTAATGTTGACTCACTCATAGTTACCTAAAGCCAGTTACAGAAACCCTCGGGGTATAGTGGTTAAGTGCTACATTCGCTAACCAAAATGTTGGCAGTTCAAATCCACCAGGCACTCCTTGGAAACTCTATGGGGCAGTTCTACTCTGACCTATAAGGTTGCTATGAGTTGGAATCAACATCACAGCAGTGGGTTTGGATTTTGGATGGGACAGGGGGCCGTAAAACCAGTTGCTGTCAAGTCAGCTCTGACCTACGGCAACCCTTTGTGTATCAGCGGAGAACTGTGTTCCACAGGGTTTTCAACTGCTGAGTTTTTGGGAGGTAGATCAGCTAAGCTGCCTCTAGGTAGACTTAAACTGCCACTGCCAACCTTTCTGTTAGCAGCCAAGCACGGTAACAATTTGCACCACCAAAGGACTCCATGGTTGCCCTACATACCCGTATATCACACAAATTCATTTTTTGATGAAATGGAGAATTTGCAGCTGTTATGGCCCTTGAAAGCTAATTAAGTCCTTTCCTGGGTACATCCCATCTCTCTTGTCTGCTCTAGAAATGAGCAGAAATATGGATCCAGAAGGAAGTGGGACTGAAGGTCTCGATATTTCCTACAGCACTCCTACATCATTTTGAACTACTAAAAGAATCTCAGGAAGAATGGATACTACTGATCTTAAAAAAAAGAAAATCAAATGAGATCATTAAGTACTGTTAGCATTTAGAGAGAAGTAATTTATCTTTAGTGTGTAGTGGGAAACCCTGGTGTTGTGGTTAAGTGTTACAGCTGCTAATCAAAAGATTGATAGCTGAAATCCATCACGTGCTCATTGTCAATGGGGCAGTTCTCCTGTTCAATAGGGTCACTATGAGTTGGACTCAACGTGAAGGCAACAGGTTAGTTCCTAGTACTACAGCTGGTACTAGTAGATACTCAATGAGTGTCTGCTTAATAAATGAATAAAAGCATAAATGAATGGGTCAAAACAATATTCACACCCTTAGAAATTTGATTCATAGATTATTAGACAAAAGCAATTTCTCCTGCCTCATCACCTCATAACTAGATTAGAGTTTAGCATATAAGTTAATATGCTAAATCTAAGTAGAACCAGTGAGTTTGCTGTACAGATTGGCCCACAATACCTCTCTCAAGGCACCAAGAACAAAACAAGGAACTCAGAGGTCCTTGTCGGTGGAATCACAGACCCTATTAGAAAAATTTGATGGAAACTATGGGCCCAGTCCTCCTACAAAATGCCTGAATGACCATACATATATCAGGTTGCAGGCGTTGCACCCTACCTCAAAGCCCACCGGACTCCCATAAAGAACTCCGGAATTAAAGGGTGCAGGTGAAATATTCAGGGTTTTCCACCTTTTCTTCAGACACATAATCTGAAATGGTCTCAGATGGCTCACCTAGTGACGAGGGGAGGGGGGTGGTGGCGAGCTGCGGGCAGAAATCTGAATTCCAGATCCCACTTTGCGCTTTAATTCTTTTTTTCTTCTTTGACTCTCTCCCAACCCCAGTTAAGATGCAGATGATTTTAAGGTCAAAAGACAGGTTAATGAGATAATGCTGGTAAAGCACTTTGCCCCCAGGAAAAGCATTCCTCTGTAAACACCAGATATTATTAGACATTATCAAACTTCAGCCAGGCCAGCAGTGACCTAGTCTGCAGTGGTGAGTCCTCTTGCTTATCTACCGTTTGGCCAAATTGAGTTCTTTCTCTAAGGTAGAGTGTGGGAGGTCTCCTGCCTGATGGCATTGGGGCCCCTGATAAGTAAGACCCCGTCACCCCCCGGAGCAGTGCAAACAGATCATTTGACTACATTTGATTAAAGGCCCCAGTCTTTGCTAACAGTTCCCAGATCTTTTTATGCATACATACTGAACCAATAACCTTCTGGGAATTCTTCCTTTACTGTGTATGTTAACTTCAATGTGAATTATTCGAATATATCAACAGGAAAATAAATCTTATGTTTAGTGGCTGTGATTATTTCTATTACTTCTTAGGAATGATTACATGGGATTTCCCTTTTATTTGTGCTGTTCTTGGCCAATTTGAGAAAAAGAGAAAAATATGATGATTGTCGGATCCAACTGGATGGCACTTGGCTTTGGCTGGCTGGGGACATTGGCTTCAAAACTTATTAAATGGCTCTTCTACTGTACTTTTGAAACTCAGATAATAGGGAAGAACATTATTTAACCTGATAATCTCAGTCAGTGCTATCTGATAGAATTTGAGGGATGGCGGAAATATTCCAAAATTCTATGCTATCCAATATGGTGGCCACCAGTCACATACAGCTACATAAACTAAATTTCATTAAAATGAAATCAAATAAAAAAAATAGTTCCTAAGTCGTACTAGAGAAATGTCATGTGCTCAATAGCCATGCTTTATTTAATTTTAAGTTGCATGAATTTAAACAGCCATGTGTGGCTAGTGACTACCATATTGTATGGTAGGTCTAAGTACTACTATCTAAAAAGACTTAATTATGTAACTGTCCTATGAATGGTCACAATGAGTTGGAAGTGACTTAACAGTAACTAACAACAACACTATGAGTGAGAAAATTTTCATAAAGCTACAAAAATAGAAGAGTAATTCTGTGCTTAGTAGACTGCAGCCAAACAGGAATGTTTCAAACTAACACCTTTTATCTCCCAAAAAGAAAAAGAAAAATCTATGGTAATTTGTTTAAAACAAAAAAAAACTCGGGGGAACTTTTTTCATCATCAGAATTGACAAGGACATAGTGAACTAAGAGAAACCTAAAATGACAGCAATAATTTTCATCAACACATAAGATGACATAGAATCTTAACGAGTACCCTTAAGAAATCCCACTACAAAGGAAAAAATTCACCCACAGTTACCCACTTCTCATGCACACACGTTAAGAGTATCTGACATGACATTAGCTAGTCCTCTGCATTTGGTCAAATGACATTTTCTCAAATTTCACCAGTCACACTTTCCAACCAAAAGAATGACTATTCAAAGAGATTCAGTCCTAACCTTGTAGAGCACAAGAATATTCTCAGCTTCCTCCTTCTTCTCTCAATAAACCATATTCACCGCTTACTGTGTACAAGTCACTGTGCTGAGTAAAGGTGAATAACATGCATTCTACTACCTGTAAAAAACAGTGCTTAAACCATTGGGATAGCATTTGGATGGACACAGGCATACATTAGGAAGAGGTAATTGTCCTTGGTGTGTGGGAGGGAGAGGTGAAGAAGAGAAACAGGAAAAGGATAATGGATAAGAATTAACAGCACCTGAAAATTGCTATTTTGGACAATTTTAAAGACATAGTTATGATCTATTGTGATTATCAATACCATTTTGTGTCTTCTCTTCCCTCCAGTTTACCAGATATTTAATGGTTACTCAGAACTACTCTATCCTCTGATACATGATCTATGTATCTGTACCCAGAGTACATACATTTATCACAGACTAAATTACGAAGATGTGGTGTTCTCCTCAATCTTCCTCTCTGAATACTGTGTCCTAGAACATTCATGCCTCATCACAAAGAAGAGAGGATAAATGAAAGAGAATTTCAATAGGTTTTAGAAAAGGTGTACACTGAAGTTGTTTAAATACATAGTTAACATTTACTAAAAACAGTTCCAATTGCAGGAGAAAATTAATTAAAGTAGATGAAATGCTTCTAATCAGATTTATGCTATCTGATAGTATAATTAGACCTGGCTTTAAGGGCATCATAACAAATTCATTTGAAAAGGAAATGATCATTGTTTATTGGAATGGCAATAATTTGGGCTTCTTTAATTGACTCCTGGTGTGAATTCGTTGATACCTGCTGTTCTCTAAGAGGCAGCATGGAAAGTTTCCAAGAAAAGTTCACATTCCAGAGGCAGCTTTGGAATCTACTTTCCAATGCAACCCAAGCCAGCCATTGGGATTAGAGTTTGTACCAACAAAACACCAGTTTTTAAAGGCTGTCTCACCAGGCGGCAGTCAACATGACCATGCCAGGGGCTAGATAAGGAGCCCAAGACTCAGCTGGGGTATCAAGATAATGCAGAGCTTTTCCTAAAACCTACCTTCCCAGTGTCCAACCCACCGAAAAGCAGAGGGCACTAAGGGCTGAGGCTCAGCGGCTGACAGGGAGGACTCTGAGACAACACTGGCTCTCTGACGCTGAGTCAGTCGGCTGAGCAGAGCTGCAGGGAAGGGAGGAGGGGGGAACATGGAGGAGGGGGACGTGAGACATTCTTCCTCCCAGGTTCCCAAATTCCCAAGCTTAGGGCTGCCAATTGCCTGCTTAAAAATGCTTACATTCCATAGGACTTTAATAAGGTGCAAAATAAAAATAATCTATAACCCACTTGAAAGCAGTGGCACATTTTGAAGTCCCTCACTACTCTAAGCTCTAGTAAATTGAGCTTGGTGTTTTTTACAGGCAGTTTTTAGTAGAGAAGGAAGGTGGAGACTGGGGATCCTGAATGGAAATGAGAATTTCAAAGCCTGCTTTGCTGCTGAAGGCCTAACACATGACTCCCTCTCTACTATATATAACAGCTAACATTTATGGGGCAGTGCTACTCTGTCCTACAGGGTTGCTGTGAGTCAAAATCGACTCGATGACAACAGGTTTGATTGTGTGTGTGTTCGTGTGTGTGGCACATACTGAAGCCCCAGGGTGGCACAAAGGAGTCACTGGATAGAGTAAACGGTTAAACACCTGACTACCAACCAACAGGTTGGTGCCTCAAACCACCCCAGAGGCACACCAAAAGGAGACCTGGTGATCTGCTTCAGAAAGGTTACAGCCATGCAAGCACCGTGGAGCACAGCTCTACTCTGCAGCACGCGGGATCTGCATGAATCAGAATTACCTTGATGGTAATCATTTTTATGGTCTGGTGGCACATACTGCCTCAGTTAATCCTTACAACAGCCTTGAATGGTTAGTAGCATTTTTCTTGTTTTATTGATATTGAAACTCGGGTATCTGTACTAGAAAGAAGTAAAGTCACTGGCTGAGAAGCACAGGACAACGTATAGTCAGTATTTGAGCTTAAGATTGTCTGACTGTAATGCGTGATCAGTGCAAAAAGGGAAAACTTACAGATATACTCTCACTTGGGACCAAGTATTATCATGTAGTGTTTTAATTATCTGTTTATGTATCTGCTCTTCAGTAGATCTGAGCTTTCTCAGCTTGCTGGGTTTTGTTTATTTTTTGTGTCCAAGTCGTACCGCAGAGACTGGCACATACTAGGAGATGCTCAATGGATGTTAAAGGAAAGAAGGGAGGAAGGGAAGGAGAATGGAGGAAGGAAAAAAGGAAGGGGGAAAGGGAGAAAAGAGTTTCAAATGATAAAATAGTGCTAAGCATAAGCACTCCATGGATTCTTCACAGTTGACAATGTACTTAGTCAAAGAATCTCTGAGTTGGGAGGGATCTTTACTTGTGTAATTCCCCATACGGATAGCTGAAGAAATTGCAATGCAGAAAGTCTAAGTGGCATACAGCTAGTTAAAGACATAACCAAGACAAGAACTCAGACCTCCTGATTCTAAATCAAATGTTCTTTCACCTATGCTATGTGGGTCCTTCCTAATTAGAGAAAAAACAAAAACAAACCCAACTAATTGCCATCCAGTTGATTCTAGCACATAGGGACCCTACGGGACACAGTAGGACTGCCCCATAGGTTTTCCAAGGAACAGCTGGTAGATTTGAACTGCCAGTGTTTTGGTTAGCAACTAAGCTATTAACTACAGTGCTACTAGGGCCCCAGAGAAATAACAGGCACCTAAAGCCATCATCCAGCAAATTTGATAATTTGGGGTGACTAGAAGGGAGTTTCAATAACTTGTAGGTTTCAGGCCCTAAAGATGCTGAAGCTATTCCCTAACACGCCGAAGATCTACACAATCCCAATCCAGGATCTATGTTCATAGCTTAGTGGTGACATAGGTTCATCCCTTTCTCGGTCCCCTGTAGAGATGTTGCCAGCCCTCTGCAGAAGAGTAAGGTTTGGGTGTTTATGAATAGCTGGGCAGTGGCTACTTTGCAAACAATTCCATGTAGATAAATATAATTTTGTCCTCTCAGCCACCCTCCTTCCTTCTGCTGGAACTTCTCCTCCTCAGTACAGAATGCACCTGGTGACCAAGGACCCCCACTGTGTTGTTATAATAACATGGACTGATCTGGCCCCTTCCCCTACTTTTACCCCTGCTCACAGCTGACTTTTGTGAGGCTAGCAGCTGACCTAATCTGGGCCAATTTGAGCTTTCCTCTGGAAATCAGAGATGGAATTAAAAAGAAGTCAATCTCTCTTTGGATCCCTCGACTCTAGGATATGAGCCAAGGCAAGTGCCGTCGAGTAGGATTTAGTGGCTATCTTACAGGTCTCGGAAATAAGAGGAAGCAGTAGCATCCTAATATCATTCAGGACCCTGTTTCTGCTCAGTATCGTTATAATATTAACAGCTAACTTGGTTGGCTTAATCTAGTTCATGGTGGGTTTCTGTCTTTTGAAACCAAAGAATCGTTTCTGTTTTGTCGTGATACTTGTTTTTTAACTGATTAAAGAAAAAAAAAAACATATATATATATATATATAAACGTTAGAATGTCTCCTCGATCATTTTCTAAGCCTGCTTTTTTCCTCCATGGGATGTTCTTATGTGCACATCTTACTGCCTAAAATGTCTCTTACCCTGGAGAATACCCAACAATGACAACTTCTGAAAAAACAGTGGTAATTGGGAAAGGAGTGAGAAATAAGAAAGTAAGTGAAAATTTGTAAGATTTGTATTCTCACACACTGAGAATACCAACCTGACATCTCTGCTAAGGTTGTATGTTTGTCTGGCTCCTCCAAGAAGCAGATGCCAAAATGGGATTGATATACAAGAGATTTATTAAGGGAAACACCTGAGAAAGAAAATGAAAAGGGAGCTAGAAGAGTCTGGGAGAGCTGTTAGCCTGGTACAGGTCTGACCCTTGAGAAGGTGAAAGGTAAGAAAGGTTAGACAGAAGTGTTTTAGGCTGCTGTGCAGTTTTAAGACAGTTCAGCAGAGCTGCTGGGGAGTCCTTCAGCTCACCAGAGAAGTCCTGCATCTGCAGTGCCTCCCAAGCACAAGTTTGCCTGCTGTCGTATCTCTAACACACATAGTCATTGGCCGGAGAGGCTGAAAATGTTTGGACTCAATACAAATGTGGTGGTAGATTTCAGAGTTCAGCCACCGAGGCCCTTAGCTTGCACTTGGGAATCGAAGGGGTGCCTTTTCTAGCTGCCACAGCCTGCCTTTTCTCCCCACAATAGCCTTCTTCAGTACCTATTTTTTCAGTATCCCCTTGAAGGATCACCCGCTCCTCTCCGCACGATGGCCTTCTTCGGTACCTATTTTTTCAATACTCACTTGAATAGTCTCCTGCTCCTCCACCCTGACTTAGGCAGAAGCACTCTCTTTCTCTTGAATTCCCATAACATTTTATCAATCCCTTTCTCATACAAAATAAAACTTTGTAGTGTCACAGTGGTTAAGAACTATGGCTGCTAACCAGAAGGTCAGCAGCTTGAAGCCACCAGCCAATCCTCAGAAATCCTACGGTGAAGTTTTACTCTGTCCTATAGGGTCACTATCAGAAGGAAACTCCTCAAAAGCAACAGATTTTGCCGTTTTTATCTTATATTACTTTCTTGTAAGATTTTCGACTTCATATTCTGTATTTTATATGCAACACACCCAGGTGCAACTAAACACATTAAGAAAGTGCTCTGTAAGGGGACTAAGGCAGGGTGGGGGCTGCTTATCTCATTTGCTTGTTCCAGTCACTAAAATCAATCTGAATACTCGGCGTTGGCCTCACTTAGGGGGTAGCTTTGGTGCTACAATGGTTAAGAGCTTGGCTGCTAACCAGAAGGTGGACAGCTGATGCTCTCACCCAGTGACTCTGTCGGACGAAGACCTGGCAGTTTGCTTCTGTAAAGACTACAGCCAAGAAAACCCTGTGGACCGTTCCATTCTGTCATAGGAGGTTGCCATGAGCCAGAGCCAGCAAGCACCCAACAAATCTCATTTAGGTATCTGCTTTATTCTATCTATTCTGAGACTCTTGTATTTTTACCTTTTGACATTTCTAAAATTAGGATGCAGCTTATAATTTGTATCAAAAGAAATTTTCTACCTGCTGGCAGAAGAATAATTTGGGGCAGAGTCCTTACTGTCTGCCCATGGGAGTACTTAGTAGGATACATTCTCAAAAAGTGAAGTAAATATTTATTGCTGAAGGTATGGTTATACTTCCACATTGTCTAGCTAAGCAGTAGTCAAGAGCTTCACTGGACACAGGAAAAAAAATTGCCAGTCTATACAATGGGCTCTATAATTATACACAGTAAAAAATGATAGCTATCTTACGAGAAATACTAGGCTTAAAGTTAAGGGTGATCAGAGTGATCAACTCATTCATTGCAAAGGCACCCCTAAGTGCCCAATGTCTGTCAGCATCTGCTGGGTGACTTTCAAAAGAAACTGTTTATCTTCGGCAACTAGGTAAGGATTCTGGAGAAAGGCTTAATTTAATTAAAAGAAGGACAAAACTATGAGTTTAACCAAACAGGAAATACAAATGAAACCTGGGTATTCTTCTACGTGTTTAAACTCTTTCCTTGCCACATTTTTTCTAATTATGTTTTTTGATAGCCTATGTTTTCGTTGGAATGCTCTCACTCACTGAGTGTATTTGAATTTGGGGTTGGTGATACAGATTTTGCACAATATAATCTGGCAATACAACCCACCAGTGATGTTAGTGATACTTTAGTGTCACCAATCTGTGGCATGACGGCATGCCACTGAGAACTAGGTAACTTATTTGCTGGCACCTTTCCATTGTGTTACACAGGGAACCTCTGGCTTTCCAGATATGACACAGAGAAATCTCAACAAGCCCATCGGGGTCCCCTAACTGTCACACAGGAAGCCATGATGATGCTTGCAAGCCATATCTCACAGAAATAAAAGAAAAAAAGAAAAAGTTTACAAAACTAACCCATTCAGGAAGCATCACCTAATAGGATGCCTAACCTACCCAACAATGAAGCTCCAACTCTGGTCTGCTGACCTTCCCACATTTCAAAAGGACCCATTTTGATGCTGACGCATTAGGACTGGAATAAGGCCCTACCTCTGAGGTTCACAGCCATAAAAAGTGGCTGACATATGGTTTATGCCAACAGTAATGAAAGGGTTAACAACTAGCCCACCTCACCTACATTTATCAAGGAAGTCAGCGATCACTAGTGGGGTGATGAGAAGCAGAGAATCTCTCTGATGCTCTAAATGTGTCAGTGGTCACATATAATTCAGAAGACTCTGTTAACTAAATATGAATGAGATTTAATCTCAAACATTGAGTGAGGTACTTAAGAATGTATAGATAATGTTTAGTGTTCATATTTATGGCAATGTTTTCTCCCATGCATCTTAAAATATGTGGCATCTTGGAACTGAGGAATTAGGGTTACTATATTAATAAGTAGACTGGTTCTTCAACTTTTGACTTTACGTTTGTTGCCAGAAGAAATGTTAAGAATGATTAAATCCCCACCCTGTAATGAGAATTCTGTAGTTTACAGGATCGGGTTGGCAAAGCTGCGGCTATGTATCACAGTCTTCTTCCCTCCCTTGGCTATGGAAGACATCATAAATCTGTTATGAAACCAGGCAAGGATTCTGCAGTGTTATTCTCCATAAAATGTTCTAGGCAAGTCACTACCAACTAGTTGAATTTGGTACACAGTGGGAACTTTATTGGCCGTTCCTATGCTAAGTTCTTACACAGCATCAATTTGAAGAATATAGAAGGGGCTGTAGCACCAGTTTCCTTATTCTTCATCCTAAAGAAGTAGTAAAATACCTAACAGTGTGGCCAAAATCACAGTTTTATGACCAATCTGAACACTTCTTTCAGGTTCTAGAATCTCCAAACGCAGTGTTCCATGTTACCTTAGGCCACCCCACCTTACTAACCATAGGACAGTTCTCCTCATTGACATACTCAATCCTGGTGACATAGTGGATACGTGATAGCACTTAACCCAAAGATCAGCAGTTCAAACAGACCAGGCACTCCTTGGACCCCGTGGGCAAGTCCTACTCTGTCCTAGAGGGTCTCTGTAAGTCAAAATTGACTTGACAACAGGTTTCATGGGCTTTTTCCCTACATATGACTTTTAAATACCAAGCATCTTTCAACTGACACATTTAAAAGAGTTTCTTCTTCAAAATATGCCCTACAAATGCTTGTTGTCTGTTCTGCTAATGAAAGTGGCAGTTGAATATTTCATAAAGTTTAATCCTCTAACCAAAGGTTATGTGCCTCTACATCCTCGGTCCTTAATCAGAGTGTGCTATGCTTTGTTGGGAAGAATCACATCCAAGGTGAAAATGGGTCCCCCACTTCAGAGTATTTTGGGACTTCCTGTGTCATGCTGTCAAATTTCCCCTGGGGGAAAAAAACAGCTCAGGATATTACTTATTACATTAAGCTCAGCATCGTACAGGTTCAGTGTCACGTGTTATTTTGCCTTGCTGGGTTCTGGGCTTCCTGAGGCCAGGAACTATACTATTAATCTTCATATTCCTCATTAAAAAATTTACATAGATCATGGTCCATAATTTTTTTTCTTTTTGAATAAAAAATCTGTCTGGTTAGGACCCAAAGGAGGAGAGACTGCTTCTATTCAACTGGGCTACACATTCCTCCAGTCTGTGTAACTCTTGGATACGATGAAGGAGTAAAGAAATTATGTTTCTGCAAATATTACTTCTTCTCTTCTCCATCCCCAAGAACCCCTGACATTCAATGAATTCCTTAACCTAAAAAATAAATAACCACGGAGTGCTTTGCTTTCCATATGCTGCACCTGTGGTCTCAACCCTGACCAACTATTAGAATCACCTGGGAAACTTCTTATTTTTTTAAACATTTTATTGTGCTCTCAGTGAAAGTTCACAATTCAATGTGTCATACAGAAACTTGCACATGCTCGGCTATATAACTCTAGCTGCTCTCTCTGCCCTGTGACAGTACACTCCTCCTTTCCACCCTGTATTTCAAGTGTCCATTGAATCAGCTCCTGTGCTGCTCTACTCTCTCATCGCACCCCAGGACAGGCGCTGCCCACTTACCCTCACCCTGTTCTCCAGTATCACACTAGGTCTCAGAGTTAAGTCTAATCTTTGTCTGAAGAGTTTCACCTGGGGAACGTCTAAAACCTGTCACTGTAAGGGCTCTCCTCCCAAAGGACTTCATCAAAATCTGTGAGGTGGAGTTCAGGCGTATCACTGTATTAATCTTGGCAATAACCCCACATTATAGATAAGGTTATCCCCACTTCCCAGATGACGAAACTGAGACGGGGAGAAGTTAAGAATTTGCCCGCTGTGCAGGGGACCATGCTCTTAGGCGAAATCGAGGCCAATTGGCATAACTAGCATTTTGCTGTCTGCACCCCACACTCATGAGTGGCGTCTGGGGTCTTAAAAGCTGCCAAGCCGCCATCCGAGGATACAGCAAATGGTCCCAACGCAGCATGAACAGATGCTCACTGAGGACCAAAATGACATGCGGTAAAGACAACCTAGAAGACAGAGAGACCCGCAACACTGGGTGCCTTCATTGACTTAGGACCGGAAGAACCTGATGGTGCCTGGCCACCACCAGTGATAGCCACAATGGATCTCACAGACAGGAGTCTCACTGGTAACACAAGAATAAAAAGGGGTGCATCTTGAGATCTCCACTAAAAGACCTCAGTTGGTGGTCCAGCGGTTTTGGGGTTCCCCTGAGAGCATGTCCCCCGGCCCTGATGCTGCCCTTTCCCATAAATTATAACAAAGGTCCACTCTTTAGACAGGAATGGATTGGACTTGGCAATGCAGAGTGACCGTATATTGGTAGCACTTTATGGTTCTATACATCTATTGGATATCATCCTGCTGACCTCTGGCTGGAGGAAGGAGAGTGGGTGGAGAGGAGCGGAAAGGAGGCTGTTGGGAGGATGAGACGTGTATGGAGCAGAGAGGACTAGTGTGCTGTCACTGGACAGGGAGAGCAGTGGAAGCTGCATATAGGTGGGTCCATGACTTTATGTTCTGCAGGATTAAATGTCTTAGTTCCGAAGGGAGGAATGCTGCCACCTGGAGACCCATCAACGATTCCACTGAACTGGAAGCTAAAATTGCCACCAGGCCATTTTGGGCTCCTTGTACCTCTGGATCAACAGACAAAGAAGGGAGTTACAATACTGGCCGGTGTGATTGATCCTGACTATGAAGATGAAATTGGGTTGACATTACATAATGGAAGTAAAGAAGAGTATGTTTGGAATGCAGGAGATCCCTTAGGACGCCTCCAAGTACTACCATGTCCTGTGATTAAGGTCAATGGAAAACTACAGCAACCCAACTCCAAAATGAGTGATAATAGCCCAGACCCTTCAGGAATGAAGGTTTGGGTCACCTCACCAGGCAAGGAACCATGACCAGCTGAGGTGCTTGCTGAGGGCAAAGGGAATACAGAATGGGTTGTAGAAGAAGGTAGTTCTAAATATCAGTTACGGCCATGCGACCAGTTGCAGAAACGAGGACTGTAATTGCTATGAGTATTTCTGCTTTGTATGTGTGTATTGGATATTTTGTTTACTTATGAAACATAAGATGTAAATGGGTTAATGCGTTTTCAGTTGTACATGTGTTAGTTATATCATGTTGACATAAGTATGACTTGGTAACTGTACCCTTTCAGAGACTGTGCATGGTAAGGTGAGATGTGTGCAGATGCCAAGTTGACAAGGGTTGGATTGCAGTCAACTTGGCTACTACATATTTGGCTGCTGTATTAAGTGGCAGGGTAGGGTTTGTGGTGGCTCCCTGCCCCTCAGCTCTCATCTTGCGACCTTTCACTACGGCTGCTGGTTGCTCACGTGGCCAGGAGCTCCTGCTCTCTTTTTCCAGCATCTTGTTCCGGGAGTTGAGCTAGCAGCTGTTGGACTCATCAGTCCTTACTTTCGGCACTTGAGAGTCCTGCTCCCTGACCTGCTGATCCTGGGTTCACCAGCCTCTGCCCGCTCCTGCTCCCTGATCTGCTGACCCTCGTTTTGCCAGCCTCTGTCACTTCGTCTTGCCACCAGCTTGGGATCCACTGACCTACACAACCTGTGATCTAGAACTCTGGTCTCTGACTTGCTGACCTTGGGTTCCTCAGCTTCCGAGGCTATGTGAGGCTTGTGCCAGAGCTTGGGACATTCAGCTTCTGTGATTACACGAGCTCTTTCCTATATTTGTATCTATCTATATATATATATTAGAAATCTTTCCTTGTACCTACACGTGTTACTGGTTTTGCTTCCCTAGAAAACCCAGCCTAAGACAGTGGGCATGTAACTTTATACGGGAATGTACATTTTCACTCAGTCATGTTAAATAAAAAACAAAAAAACAATTTGCCCGCTGTATATCCACAAAGCTCTCCAGTGTACGTTGTTTCTGTTCAGTGCTCTTTATAACATTTCATCAACATGTGCAGCAGCCCTGCTAAGGGGTCCTTAGCTTGCTAAGCTGCAGACCGGCTGGTGGGCCCAGCACAGAGAGCCATTCATCACCACCAACGGTAGCAGCAGAGGCCCTTTGCTCGCCTCCACACCTCAGTATTCCCTCACCAAACCAAGCAGCCACAAACCCTAACTGTGTCTTTGGGTTGTTGACTCTACTGTTACATCTGGGTACCATGACCAAGGTGATGGTTTCCTTTTTGTTGAGGGACCCCAAAGGTTAGAGCAGTGCAAATGTTAGCATGGACAGGCAGGCCAAAAGTCAACATCTTTTGCAAACATTGCTGTGAATTTTGAACATCTTTCTGAATTCACTGTGTGGGTAAATTTCAGAAAGTTTAACTGCATGAGATAAAACTGGATTTTTAAAAAGACCAAATAATTTAAATGGATTGATACAAGTGAGAACAGCTTGCATTCCAAAAGAACAGCTTGCCTTCCTCAACTTTACTTTGTTGCTTTGCGTTTTATTTATTCCCTAGACAAAACAAGATTCAAAGCAATTCTCAGTAAAACCAAAGAATTCCCCTAAGCATTTCGATCTCTATTATTAAGGGAATTTACTCAACTTCCACACCCCCAAATGTTGAATGAAGAGTGACTTTTTTTATAACTTATTCGTAGTAAATCCAGAGCTGCCAAGCCCTCTTGAGGAGGGTGGAATGGCTGTCAGACTCCCCAGGTCCTAATGGAGGCCGACTTGTCCCCCAGCTTTCTGCTGACTGGGGACAAACCTTCCACAATATGGATTTCGTTGTCTGAACTCCCTCAGCCCAGCACTGCCTCTTGCCAGAGCACAGAGCATGCTGTTCTGTCATGGTTCAGCCCAGGAAACAGCCAGTCATGAATCACAGAGCCTCATGGATTTCTGCTGAACAAAGAACGCCAGCTCCGGGAAACTATCGGGCCAGGACTTTCTCTCTGTTCTGTTGGAAAGGCAGGTAATTTCCAACCGGTCCTGTAGAAAACTAGGACAAGGACCAAGCAAGGCAGGTGTACTCAAAGCCAGTTGTCGCTTTCTCTCTTCCAGCCCACAAATGCTATTTTTCATACCAGCTGCATCCTAAACACCGAGTTAAGATGGTGATTAGTGGTGGTGGTGGGGCATCTCAGTAGGAGCTTTCTTAAAAAGAAAGGGCTTTGATTGAGCCAATGAAAGCTGTTGCCAGGGAACCAGATGCTGTGAACAGGCCACTCCAGCAGCATAAGAATACAAGCTGCAAGTGCTGGACTGAGCATTAAGTGTGCTTGGCAGCTGAGTCCTACAAGGCCTGTTAACCCTTTGTGTACCTGACCATGTCTAGACAGTGAGTCAAGAGACAGACTATCATCAAATCTGCAAAGGCAAACCACCCCTACTATCAGTATCTCCCATTGGAAGGTGCCATTTCAAAGAAGTTCTCCTTGTTTGACAGACTCCCTTGGATACCTGTTTTAGACTAGGTTAGCACTGAAGGAGCACAAGAGGGAGGGCTGGCCGGGAGCACCGGAGGTGAGCACAAGGGAGGGCTGGCCAGAAGTATGAGGTTCTGCAGAGGGTACTCCTCATGTCTGACCTCACTTGTTGGAACATGGTCGAGTCCTCTCAACCTGTGGTCAAGTTATCTCTGATCTTTTGGCCTCTGTGGAAGAAACTTTTGGTGCCCCAGGTGAGTCTACTCTGTGAGATAGGAAGGAAGGCCTCATCCCTTCATTCTGAAATGTCTGTCTACAGAGGCATACTGAAGCCTTTTAGGGGATATCAGCCTATGGCCTATTTTATGACTGTGGTCAGCCGGAGGGTAGGCATAGGCTGATTCTCTGGGAAAATGAGGGAACAAGCAAAAAACTGTCAAATAGACCTCCCAGCCTATCTCCTAGAAGATATATACTTCCATTTGGTACCAACCTCTTCATCTCCTATCAATCCCTAATCCAAGTACCCACTCAGGTCCCATTTCTGCACAGCCTGGTAATCCAATCTCTGCAGATGAGGTTGTGTCTTGACTCTGTTCTCTATAAGATCTGAATGCTTTCCCAAAGGACATTCTAAAGGCTGATTAACAGGACCAACATTACACATGAGCTAGGCACCCCCAGTCTACACATGGTGGATGCTAGTAGTATGTGAGCCTCGAGTGGGAAAGGTTCACCCACCACCTAGGCTTCCTGAAACCTTTTCCTGTTTCTCAGACTGTCAGTTCTAGCCTTCTGGCTGCTCCCCTCCTTGAGGCTGAGGACAGGGACAGCAAAATCTAACTAGCATGGGCAAATAGTGGCAATAGAACTTACGTATACCTCAAGTTATACAGTAGATATATGCACTCGAGAATAAAAATGTTTTGCATATCATATTTTCATTTCTCTAAATGGAATACACAATTTTAACTGCATGTTAGAAAATATAGAAACTGTTCTCACTGCAGGTTTAAATAGTGAGCTGGAAGCTGGGTGATAGAGCTGTAGTTAGTCGTGCAGCTCAGTGACATATTGGTTGTACATGAGATTCCCTCCTGCAAACAAATGGCTTTCAGGGCATCTATTTGTGAAGTGAAACCTCATGACTGTGCACTAATAGTGTGGGGAGAACACTTGTATTGTCCAAATTATTGAGTACCTACTATATGCCAGGCCATAGTATTTTCATTTGCATCATATGCGTGCAAAAGCTGGACAATGAATAAGGAAGACAGAAGAAGAATCAATGCCTTTGAATTGTGGTGTTAGAGAACAGTGCTGAACATGTCATGGACTGCAAAAGAATAGATTTGTCCTGAATGAAGTACAACCAGGTTGTTGCTTGGAAGCAAGGACAGTGAGACATATCGGACACGTTGTTGGGGGGATCAATCTCCAGAGAAGGACGTCATGCTTAGTGAAGTACAGAGTCAGCAAAAAAGAGGAAGACCCTCAACAAGATGGATTAACACAGTGGCTGCAGAAATGGGCATAAACATAAAAATGATCATGGGAATGGTACAGGACCAGGCAGTGTTTCATTCTGTTGTACATAGGGTCACTATGAGTTGGAACTCCCTTGGTGGCACATAACAACAACTATATGCCAGGTACTATGCTCAGTTCCTTACATAAATAGTTTTATTAGTTAATTAAACAACTCTGTTAACATTTAATGAAAATCAAAAAATTTTACCCACAACCATACCACTGACTTAGATGAAACATTTTATCTTCTTAGTCTAACGTTCTTTGGTTGTAAATTGTCAGAATCCATATATTCTCCATGAATAGTATCTGTTCTGAAAGTCTCCTCTTTGAATTAAAATCATCTCTGCTCTTGACACCCTCCATAAATTGGTTCATATGAAGCCTTGTTACTTTTGCCTCCCAGTGACTAAGCTGTGAGCCAGAATGGTGATTGATTTTCCCTGCATTACAAAAGAACCAAGAATGTGTGATTTTCATTTCTTCTCTGACCTACTATCTCCCCACCATAAATTTAAAGGTTTGCAATTACTGTGAGTGTCCCTACTAATAAAATGAAGTCCTGAGCAGAGGCATTACTAAATTATTTTAGACACCCAAAGCAAACCCTCCAGCAAGATCTAAAATAAATAGATCTTCAGACTCCTCCCTCTTGAAATAGGGGGGCCATATGGTCATAATTTATACCTAAGGAGAAAAATGAAGTGAAGAGCCCAAGCTAATGCTTTCTCCCTTGATATGGTTCTAGAGTATTCTTTATTGCCTTTTGCATTTTGTTTTTTTTTTCTTTCAAACCTGACCTGAGCTATATGAGAAATTAGCATTAGTCTCTAAGTAAACCAAGCAACTTAACCTCAGCACATCTCTGCTTCTTAGAGGTTTAGAGGGTAGTGTCTTCCACACTGGTTCAGACAGAGCTTTTCAGCTTTTGAGTCCTAAGGCTTGTAGCATCTGCTTTGAGGTGGTCAGGGCACCTAATCTATGGCTCTAAGCTTTGTACTTTAGGCAAACTACCAGCTACTAAAACAGGCTTTGACTCAACTCTTTTTTTTTTTTTTTTTTCAGGTATCTTTCAGACTGGCTCAAGGATAATCACTTAACTCTATAGAGATTTTTAAAGGCAAACAACAAATATTTATTCAGCTACTATTACGTGCAAAGGGAGCCCTGGTGGAACAGTGGTTAAGTGCTTGGCTGTTAACCGAAAGGTTGGTGGTTTGAACTCACCTAGCAGTCTGTTGCTGTAATGAGTACAGCCTAGGAAACCCTATGAGGCAGTTCTACCCTGTCACGCGGAGTCACTACAAGTCAACTCAACCACACCTAATAACAATGTATGCAAGGGATGCTATGAGGAATATTAAGGATTATAAAATGTGATGCCTACCTTCCAGTGGCCTACTGTCTCTGGGGTATAAACCCCAGTGTGTGAAAAGCCTTAATGGCACAAGGCAATGCGATTACATCGGACCCGAAAAAAAAAAAGCCCACTGCCATCGAGTCAATTCTGACTCATAGCGACCCACTGGTCAGAGTAGAACTGCCCCATAGAGTTTCCAAGGAGTACCTGGCAGATTTGAACTGCCAAACTTTTGGTTAACAGCCATAGCACTCAACCACTATGCCACCAAGGTTTCCCAGAATGAACACAGTCCATATATTTTTAAAACCTTTTGCTTTGATTTTCTCATATAACTTGTGTTGGGTGACTATGACTTGTTAGCCGTGAATGGCTCTGGCCACCTCCACTCCAGTTACCTGCTAGCGGCAGCCAGAATCCCAGCTGCTTCCTGACCACTGGATTGTGGCCATGACAGAACTTCTGCTGAATAGTTGCTACTACTCTGTTGTGGATGAACAGGGTAGGATTAGGATCAACTGGGACAACATCACATCATCGCTGGTTTGCTGTGTGACTTCGTGCAAATCATTCAATCTCTCTGTGCATTGAAAAGACAAAAGGAGATACAAAAGTCAAAAGGCAGTACCAATGACTGTTCTTGTAGGCTTTCCCTGATGAACACTGAATAAAATTACTAGAAAACACCATCACCATTACTCTTTAAAGGGGATGAGAATCTTGGCATTATACCACAGGTCACCTCCCTGGAGCAGGATCCAAATTCCTGGACACACTGGGGACATGGCAGTTGAACAGCATCTCTCTTCTTCGTTTCATGTGGTTTCTATTTATTTACAGAGTGCTGCGGTTATTCATGATGCTTCACAAACCATAAAAGCAAAGTCTCCACCCTATAGGATTTACAGTGTAATTTAAACAGACATGCTACATAGGCTGACAGGGCAGGCATGCCAGGAGATGGTCTTAGTGTTGTATAACATGGGTGTGGAGGGTTTCTTTTTGAGTTATAAATACTTTCCAGTTACAAGGGCCTTTTATCTGGGATCCCCAAGCACTTTAGGATAGCAATAACCAAGATTGCTTTCTAAATGCACTTTCTATAAACTGCTGTGGGGACTGAGTAAATGCTTTGAAATGTCTATTAATTGATCTGTGCATCTGTTCATTGTCCATATTAAACAACATGGGTGTAAACATGACAGCTTAGCAGAGGTCTGCTTTGGACTGTGGTCTGCCTGCTTACAGATTACGACCCCGGAGAGACCTGGTAGCCTTCCCATAGCATTTGGAGGCCAGATGGATATCTCAGTATTTTCTCAGGAGAGATGCTCACTCAACCTAGAATGAGAAAGATCTCTTCCTGGGCTCCTGGTTCACCACTTAGGAGTGAATTAATGTTTCAAATTCACGTTATCCCAGGCAAATGATTTCCAGTGGAAAAACTTGGAGTAATCCCTTGGCTAACTAGCCAAAGTTGTTGCCGGGTACTGTCAAGTCAGTTCTGGCTCATAGCAACCCCAGGTAACAGAGAACTGCCACATAGAGTTTTTCCTGGCTGTAATGTTTACGGAAGATCGTCAGGGCTTCCTCAGAGCTTCTGGGTGGGCTCACACAGAAAACCTTCCAGTTAGCACCTGAGTGCATGATCAACAGTGGTTTTCACTTGGATCCCAATTGCTCCTTCAGTTTCCTCTTATGCTGTCTTACTGTCTTTTCCAAGCAACAGCATTCTCAAAATATCATTTATATTTCATTGTATCTTGTATGGAGTTTCCCTTTCTGTGCCTTATTCACAAGCCACTTAAGCAACGATTATTCCTGACCTATGTGACAAGGTTATTCAATTCCAGGGCAAAATTGACCTGGGTTGTAAGATCCTGAAAGTTCACCTACGGGTTTATGAGGTAAGTGTCATTCCTTCTACCTATCCTTTATCCTGTCCCCAGAGTTATCTTTTTAAAACCCAAATCGAATCACACAACTTCACTGTTTCAAAAACTCTGCCTGAAAAATCAAGCCTCAAGTGCCTTTGCAGGAAATACAAAGCCTTGGACAGCAGGCACATGTCTCCAGCCACATTTCTGTCCACATGACCCATAGCTTTCACTGCATCAAACAAGTCACCCCTTTCCAGAAATCTCAAATTTTCTTCTCAGTGCCTCCTGTAACACCTTACTTCATCTCCCCTCCTTAGTGTTCCCTTACTTCCGCCCCACCAAAAAAAAGCATCCTCAAAAACCAAAACCAAAACCACCATGACTGAGTTGAATTCCAATCCGAAGCAACCCTATAGGACAGATTAAAACTGCCCCCATAGGGTCTCCAAGGCTATAAACCTTTATGGAAGCAGAATGCCACATCTTTTTCCCATGGAGCAGCTGGTGGGCTCACTGATACTTTGGGATGCAGATGAGGGCTTAACCACTGCTCCACAGGGGTCTCTACTGTCCCTCATCTTTGTCGCCTTCTATAATGCCCACACAATTCATATCCCACCCAACATACAAGCTCACCTCTCTTCCCAAAGCACCTTAGCTATCTCCACTCCCATTGTCCCAGCTGTCACATGAAATTTCTGGTCCTAGTTGCCAAACACATGTCTCCTTGCTTTCCTGGTAGCTCCTTGAGGGGAGCCAGTATGTCTCACACACAGTGATCTCTCGGGAAAGTTTTGACAAAAACTCTTCTCTGTGCTTTGAAGGAGTGAGGAAGGGAAAGGAAGAACAGTAATTCTGGTTGTGCAGGATTTGTCCCACCTGCTGTGAGAAGGACACTCCACAATATTGCTGGTTTGGGATTATAAAGAACTAGATTTGGTTGCGAGACTTGGCATTCACTGGTTTGACTCCCCGTGATAAAACTCTTCGTAACTGGCATGAATCTAATTTTACAGCATGGCCTCTATTTCCTCATCATGACATTTGAGCCTGCCTCATGGGAAAGGCATTAAAAAATAAATTAGAAAAACCCAGTTACCCTTGATTCAGTTATGGCGGCCCGATGGGTTACAATAGAACTCTCCTCCACAGGATTTTCAATGGCTGATTTTTCAAAAGGAGATTACTGGGCTTTTCTTCCAAGTCACCTCTGGGCAGACTCAACCCTCCCATTTTTGGGTTAGCAGTGAAGGGTGCTGATGCCACCCAGGAAATCTGAGAAAGGAATGCTGTTGTTAGTGGCCATCGAGTTGCCTTGACTTGTAACCCCAGGCCTCCATGGGTGGCTGGGTGCACGTGAGTTCAAGAGTTCTACCGCTGAACCACCACTGCACCCAGGAGACGGGCATGGCAAGCGCTAGTATGTAACTGGGCCTGCTCTTCTTTACACAGGGGTGCACACCAGCAGTACTCTCACAAGATTGTCAGGGCATTTCTGTTGACAGATGACAGAAGAGGCTGCTTTCCAGGCCAAAGGAGGGTGTGCGTCACCAACAAAAGGGACTTCTGGTTCCCTGGTCCTGTTCCCTCTTGTTCCGTGCTGCTCTCACTGTCAACATCAAGGAGAACAAGCCGCCCAGGTCACAGCAGTGTTTCTCACAGAGGGTGTGACTAGCATGAGGAGTGGGACAATTCTCCACGATACACGACAGCCCCACGTGGTGGAACATTTAGCTTCTCTGACCCCTGCTTGCCAACTGCCAATTGTAACCCCTAGTCACTATGACAACCAAAATGTTCCCCACTTGCATTTCCAAAGTACACCCTCCCCACCCCCAGCCATCTGAGGGTGAAGGTTGCCCACTTGAGATCCAGACATGCAAAGGAATCCGGAGATTCCCAGGATCCTCCACTCATTCATGCAAGGCAGCAATTACCAAACAAGGCCTCACCTCCAGCCACAGGGGATGCTGGAGCTCTGCCAAGAACGTCACAGGCAAGGGTTGCTTTTGGTGACCTAGACGACTCTTGAGTCTGTTAAAAGTTAGTTGACATGACAGGCTCACATATCAGGAGAAGAGGGAAAACACCCTCTAAAAGCAAGATGAGCACCGTATCAGAAGAAATACCCCCAACACTATCCATCCTCACACCCCTTCCCTGTCACCCCCCACAACAAGCAGGACTTGAAATCTGAACCTTGTCACTCCAGTGTCCCTTTGACCCCTCTGAGTGAACGAACACTGCCCCCGGCAGTCTCTGTCTTGCCTTGCCGGTTTGAAGGACTTAATGTCCCTCTGCTGCCATAGCAACCGGGAAACAACCTCTGCTCACAGTAAGGAGGATGGTGCTGTGGCCCAGTGCAGAGATGCACACAGCCCGGTAACAGAGCAACCGGGACTGAGGAACAACAAGGGATCAGGCGAAGGACAGAGAGGTGGCCCCCAGAGTAGACAACCCAGGGCTTGAGGAGGCTGGGTATGCGGTTTATTTTTTCTCCGGACAAAGACACGCACTGTCTAAACTGTGTGGCTGGCTGTTATTACGAAGCTGCTGTAAGAGGGAAAAATGTATTTAATAAAAGGAGCAGTGTTTGTGGTCTTCTCAAGCCAGCTGCTGAGCTTAGGAAATCTTGAGGTGTGACCGGTTTTCAGCCTTCAAAACCAAGACGAACTGCCCTTGACAAGGGGTGGTCAGAGGCAAAACATGTCCACACTCTCTCTTCTCAGCCGGGGACACGGGAAGTTGGTCCAGAACAAACAAAAGTTAGAAGTCTGTTTTGAACCCGAGGTAAGTTTGACTGCTGAATAAAGGCACATTTTGGGGGTGTGCGGAGAGTGCTCCATTTTTCATTTGGGGGTGATCAAAGCTAATCTTGGTTTGTGTTGGTAGAGAGGTGGTGGGGGTCACTGGTATTCCTACCCTCCTCTTTCAGGGAACACCAGGCAGCCACAGAGGTTACTGACTGCACCCCCCTCACCCTCCACACACCCCCGCCCCCACTCCCCCCCAGAGTGCTACTGGGCCCTTTACTGTTCCCTGCATCTACTGACAGCCTCATTAGCTTTAAACTGAAGGAGTCTTCAGATTGTCCAGAATTCGAATGGTTTGGTTCAAGAGCAGAATTTTCACGTGGGTTCTAGGCAAGCTGATGGTTGTTTGGTTTTACAAGCTGTGCTCTGTGGTTGAAGTGTTGTAGATGATCATACGATTTCAGTGGCTTCCTTAAATTTTCTGGAATTTAATCCACAGGACATATTTTATAGATGCTGAAAAAAAAATCCCACTTTAGGAGATTTTAAAGAGGTGGCCAAATTCCCTTGCTGTGCTGGAATTTTAATTTCATTGACTCTTGCCAGGAATATGAAATTCACTGGGACTCTTTGAAATTTCTGTGTCACACAGAGATTTCCATTGTCGTGCCTGTCATGATATTTGACCCATGTTATATTAAAAGATATATAAAGTTTCAAAGGACCTCTGCGGCCAGTGGCACTGACTTACTTACAAGATATGTAACACACTTTATAAGCTCCTAAACAGCCAAATTAGGTAATGTTACACAGCATCTGGAACATATAGAAATTCTCTCTGTGCCCAGCTGAAGGGCTGGTGAGTTGGAATAGCAGTTTTGTACTATTTAAACTGTCAGCTAGTCCAGGTCTAATTTCAAAGTTATCTACTGCCCTTGATAATTCTGACTACTTCCTCACAGACTGAGAAACTTTAACTGGCCTGTAACCAACACTCTACCCCATTTAAGCCTTCAGGCATGAGTGGCTCTCCTTAAAGTTGCATGGGATAAGGCAGAACTGTACCCTGAGTGTTGTTAATTTTGAGAGAAGGAGAGCAAAATCTGTTGCTAAGAGAAGTGATTATGTTCCTTGACACTGTGTGAACAATTAAGAGAATATCAGCCACCTGAGTAAATGTTAGACACCCTATACATGCAGTATTTGCTATGAAAAATCAAACCAGCATACTGCCAAGTAGATTGCTACTCGTGGTGACCCCACGTGTACGTGCAGAGTGGCGTTGGTCCACAGAATTTTCATGACTGTGACCATGTAGAAGCAGATCATCAGGATTTTCTTCCAAGATGACTCCAGGTGGGTTCGACCCATGGACCCTCAGGTTAGTATTTGCACTGCACTAATGGAAGCTTGGGTGGTGTAGTGGTTAAGGGCTGTGTCCACAACAAAAAGCCTTAATGCTCTTCAGAGCCTCTTCACATACATTATGTCATTTAAGCCTTGGGGCAGCTGTGTGAAATAGACAGAGTTCACCAGGGGCTCCTTGGAAACTCTATGGGACAGTTGTACTCTATCTTACAGGGTCACGATGAGTCAGAATCGACTTGACAGCAGGGGGTTTGGCGGGTTTGTTTAGTGCTAACCAAGCCCACCTAGCAAAGACAAAGCAGGCAGGGACTCCACTTGCTATAAAGAGACCTCGAAGTGGATCAGTTAGGGTGGTTTCTTTTCTCTGCAGGATTACCTGAACTGGAAATCCTCAGAAGATTATGTCCTGGTCAGCAAACCTCAGGATGAGCACAATGCCAGGCAGGATTCCTGGAGCCTCTTTCTTCCTAAAACCTTCAGCACCAGAAAAGGTGCCCTAATCCTCTACTCAGAAGGTTTTGCCATATCAGCATGGACTCCAGAAAAGAGAAGAAAAGGTACCAGCCACCGTAAGGGCCACAGGAAAAGGCTGGGTCTCGAACTACGCACACTCCAAGACCTCAAAGAAGCCATCTTGGCATATGGACGGAAAGAGGTAAGGGGAGGAAAGCGTTGGGTGTGGGAAGGGCACTGCCTGCAGGTCTAGAAATCCAGCTGCAGCTTTGAGTATAACTTCTGCGACCCAAGGGAAGATACGAAGCCCTCAGACCTTCATTTCTTCATCTTTAAAATGGACTCTGACTACCTCGCACAGCTGTCCTGAGTCTTAAATAGACAATGCACATGAAGAGGCTCTGAAAAGTACGAAGGGCTGTGTATCACCATTTCGCATCCTTTCCATTACCATAACACAGAGTCCTTTTCAGCGTTTAGACAGATCCAGACCAGCAGGTGTTTCATCAGAATCCTTTAAATCCTGTCTCCTCAACAAGATCACACCTCTAATGTTCTTCTTGGCTTCGTGGAAATGAGAGGGAGAACATTTTAAATATTTACCTTGAGCCCTTCAGTGTCTGCAGAATAAGTTAATGACTTTTTTCCATCCTGAATTTAATATTAAGGGAAAACTCCTCTGTTCATTTTCTGATTCATGCTGTCTAATGTCCTTTGAGATGTGCACATGGCTCCTGCTTTATACACCTTCAGGCTTCAGCCCCTTGGCTGAGCCAAGGAGAGTGACGGAGGAGATGGATCATGTTATGAAGTTCTTATAGGCAAGGGGTTAGCATCTAGTTTAGAAGTCTCTGCTGGCTTCTCATTCTCCGCAGGGTGAAGCCAATAACTTCTTGCAACGAGCCCTTCACATACTGCTGACCCAGGAAGACAACACAAATGTCATTTCCTCCCTGAAGGCTTCTTTTCCCCTAGGCAGGGATATATCCCTTTGTTTCTCTGCGAGCATTCCCAAACTGCCATGCACTGTAATTTCTCTCTTTGCACTTCTATTGACCTGATAGAGTAGCATCTCTTTGAGTGCAGTAAGGACCATGTAAGTCATTTCCAGAAAATGATGCATACCCATAAATGTTTCTGGGAAAAAGGAATCAGTTATGCACAATATTTAGATCATCTCCCAGTATCATTATTGGGAAACTAATCACCTACTCAAACTTAGGCAGAGCTTCCAAAAGGAAAGACTCTTCTGCCCCTACCTTTCCATCTTTCAATATACAGAGAGGTTTGATTACCTTGGAAACACTGGTGGTGTGGTGGGTTAAGTGCTATGTCTGCTAACCGGAAGGTCAGCAGTTCAAATTTGCCAGGCACTTCCTGGAAACTCTATGGGGCAATTCTACTCTGACCTCTAAGGGTCGCTGTGTGTGAGACCCCACTCAACTGCAGTGGGTATGTTGGTTATGTTGACCAAATGCCCAGTTGTCCTTTGTCTTAAAATCATCAATTCATGAGTGAAAGGAAATCGATTGTTGAATGCTTACTATTTATTACTTTATGGCTATTTACATTTAATCCTCACAAGGACCTTGGGAGGTATAGTGACTTTTTCTTCCCTCAAAGATGAGGAAATAAAAGCTCAGGGAAATCAAGAGACTTGCCCAAGGCCTTGAAGCTAGCAAATGAAAGAGCTAAGATTCAAACCCAGCATTTTCTACCACCATAGGCCAGCAAGCTAAGTTCTGTGTTCTGTTGGCCCTGGATTCAGAAAGAACTCCAGAGGTTACTGTATCAGGCTTTGGCTTGGTTCCTGCTCCATGCCCCTGCCCTACCCTGCTCTGCGTCACAGGGAGGTTGACCCAGGCTGTGATTCCATAAACATTTGTGTCAACTGCCTTTGCCAAAGGGAGATACTATGAGGAGATTCGAGATGGGGAAAGAAAGGAAAGCCAACTAAGGTATTTCTCCTCTCCTGCCCTGCCTCTGGAAACCCTGGTGGTGTAGTGTAGTGGTTAAGTGCTCTGGTGGTGAGAACTGCCTATACTTCCTCTGGGGTCCAGGTGCCAACAGACAGGACTACTATGCATCCACTTCCCCTAAGCGATCCCACTGGCTTTTCCTTCTCTCTTCCTTTAGCCTAGCAGTGGTGCTGGCTTCCTGATGCTGCTCATCTCACTGTCACCTCACCAAGTGTTTGGCTTTTGAGCAATTGGATCACTTGTGTAATCAGTTCCCTAGACTGAGCTCCTTCTGTTTTTGAATACTTTAGAGTGATTTCTGTTTTCCTGGTTGGACATTGACTATCTAGACAAACTTACTGCCTGTGGTAGGAACACCTTTAACAACTTTCACATGCCTGTCTGAATGGCTTAAATACTTCTGGGAACAGGGATCATATTATTATATAAAGTAGATGAGTTCATTTTGGACAGCTTTATTTTCTGTTAGACCTGGGCTCAGTGAGAAAAAGAAGTTTCTGCCTTCCTGTGATATTCGTCTAATAGATTTATAACTTGTACCTCTGCAAAAGCAGAATACTGTAGATGAACTTGAAATGGGTAGAATGGGAAGGGTGTAAAGAAATTTAAAAAGAAAGAAAACATTTTGTTTTTTTATTTTTTTTTATTATGACCGAGTGAAAATGTACATTCCCATATAAATTTACATGCCCACCTATATGCAGCTTCCACTGCTCTCCCTGTCCAGTGACAGCACACTAGTCCTCTCTGCTCCATACATGTCTCATCCTCCCAACAGTCTCCTTTCCCCTCCCCTCCACTCATTCTCCTTCCTCCAGCCAGAGGTCAGCAGGATGATATCCTATAGATGCAAAGAACCATAAAGTGCATCCAATATGTGGTCACTCTGCATCGCCAAGTCCAATCCATTCGTGTCTGAAGAGTGGACTTTCGTTATGGTTTATGGGCAAGGGCAGCATCAGGGCCAGGGGCCATGCTCCCAGGGGAACCCTGAAGCTGGGGGACCATCAACTGAGGTCTTTCAGTGGGGATCTCAGGGTGCACCCCTTTTTATTCTTGTGTTGCCAGTGAGACTCAACTTAGTGAGCTCCATGGCAGCTATCACTGGTGGTGGCCGGGCACCATCCAGTTCTTCCAGTCCCAAGTCTATGTAGGCACCCACTCATGTGAGTCTCTCTCTGAGTTGTCTTTTCCCCATGCCATTTTGGTCCTCAGTAATCATCCGTTCCTGCTAACTTGGGACCATTTGCTGTGCCCTCGAATGGCAGTTTTAAGACCCCAGATGCCACTCACCAGTGTGGGGTGCAGAGAGCCCTCTTAGCAAAACACTAGTTGTGCCAACTGCCCTCAATTTCGCCTAAGAACATGGTCCCAAGGAAAGGCTTTGAATAGTAATAGGGCAGGAACATAAGGAGGTTAGAGAACACAGTAGATTAAAACAAGAGGAAAACTACCCAAAATGATTTGGGATTAAAAAGATAAAATGAACATCTCAGAAAAGTAGAGCTTTGGAAAATAGAGAACACCATTTAATTGTAACAACTACAGGCTGTTCAAAAACTTTTAAAATTACAGTGCCCAGTGCTGGGAAGGCTATGGGGAAATGAGCAGTCATATATTGTGAGCACAAATTTCCATGACATTCTGGAGGGTGTTTTTGCAAAAGTCTAAATAGCCGTAGCTATCCCATTTGATTAAACACTCCACTTTTAGAAATTTGCCCTAGGAAATAGACATGTGCCCAAAGATTAATATCCAAAACTGTTTATTACAAGGTTATTGATAAATATGAAAATGCTGAAAACTATAAATCTCCAACAGTGGAATACTAAATAGTCTATATACGGCAATAGATTTTAGGACAGCCAATAAAATCATGCATTAATCATGAATGAGATGGGAAAAAAGTTTACAGTGTATCTTAAAGCAACTTACAAAAATGGTATGTAATAAAAATATCCCATTTGTTAATGTTAGGTATTTACCATGTTCTTGCCAGTACCTTAAGTCGTTTCCATGTACAACTCATTTATTCTTTCTAATGATCCTGCAGGTAGGTGCTATGATTATCCTACTTTAAAGGTGAAGAAATTGAAACACAGAGAATTTGAATAACTTACTTACTTGAGGTTGTAGCTACAAGTAGATGATTGTGTCATAATTCAAACCAGGTGTTATAGAAAATGTACCTGTTAATACCAAACCAAAGCCATATGCATCAAGCCAGTTCAGCCTCGCGGTGACCCTGTAGGACGGAGTAGAACTGCCCCATAGAGCTTCCGCAGAGTGCCTGGTGGATTCCAACCGCCAATCTTTTTTTTGGTTAGCGGACATAGCACTTAACCACTCCACCTCTTGAGAGTTCCAATTAATAAATTAATTAATTAATTATGATATGCCCCCAAATTTTAACTATAAATGGTAGGTGTATGAACTGTAAGTTTATTGGTAATTTTCTTTTTATTTTTTAAAAAAGACATGAAATTTTCAAAATAAAATAAAAATCAGTGGGTTAGAAGGAAGTAGCGCACAAAAGGGAGAGAGAGGCTAACCCTAGCAGAACAGGTGGGAGGATCAGGAAGGAAAAAGAAATGGGAAACAGTGCTATAAACGAAGTCCACCGATGACTATACTATCTCTTCCTAAGCATCAATATTTCTTTGCCCAAATAGTATAGTTCAAGAGTATATAGCTATATAGTACAAAAGACTCTAAGTAGAAAGTCAAAATGCTCACTAACTGATAAAGTGGTGCCACTCAGAAAAGGATCTGTTCTGTAGCCACAGAACCACAGATCAGGAAACCCTACATAGCAGAGGACACCCAGCTCTGGGAAATCCTGGTGGCATAGTGGGTAAGTGCTACAGTTGCTAACCAGTCAGCAGTTTGGATTTCCCCAGGTGTTCTTCGGAAACTCTATGGGGTGTTCCTACTCTGTTCTGCAGAGCTGTAATCTACAGCAACGAGTTTGTTTTGTTTCTTCACTCAGACCTGTGAGAACTGAGGCTGTTGCAGGAAGGTACAACTACGCATTTGAAACATCTCACATCATCCCTAGTTCTGTATACAGACCTAATGACATACATGTGGCAATATGTCTTGGTTTCATAGGTCAACATGCACTTACTCCTTAACTTTCCTGATGGCACAACCGCCTAACGAGCAAAGATAAATATTAAGAGATATCAGCATTCTCAGACTTCTGCACACACACAAATATGTTAAGTAGAAGGAAATATTATCTAAACATTTCCAGAGTTAAAACCACTCTCCATAAGACCTCAGTTCTTTCGGCATCCTGTTGTTTAGAAATCAAATAGCTATAAAACCTAAACAGCTGGAACTTTGGGTAGTATCTAAATGGTAGTCATGATAATGCTACCGAAGCATAGCAGAATCCTGAAGTGTTTCCCAAATGATCTGAAATATTCAGTCCTTACTATGTTATTTTAGTTTTTCTTATCATTGTATTTTTAGAATTTTGCAAATCCAGTGGAGGTTTTTGAACTATGCAACAAGACACTGATCAAAAAATGTATTACGAATAATTTGTTAAAAAAATAATTCACAGAACATCTCATTTTCCTGCCACAGGAGGGATAAACAGGATTTAGATTAGTGCAGCTGATATCAGCTACAGTTGTCTTGCTCCTGTCACCTCTCACAGGAGTATGGTTACCTTGAAGAGTATTGTCAGCCTCGTTCCACTGGATATACATCTCCATGCATTTTTTGCTGCTTAATTTCCTTCCCGTAGGCACTTAACTCTTTAGATGGTGATCTCAGTCAAGTTTTAATTTATGAAGGCACCTTCCAGTTACTATTTTATCAAGTAATATTGTGAGAAATTTGCTTTAAAATAAAATTTACTTTTCCATCCCAAACATAAGCTCCTCATGCAAAATAGGAAAATGCAGAAAAGTAGGGAGAATAATAAATTATCCCTTATCCTTTTAGCTAAAGATCAGGAGGTCAGTTTCAAGCTCCCTTTGCAAATCCTAACTAAAAACCTGCCGTTTGTTTTAATGGTGCCCTTAGGAAGTGGAAGAAGTACTCTGATGGCCACCAACAAAGTGTCAAGTAGACCCCAAGGTTGGACTTCACTGCCCTCCTTTTTCCTGTTGTGACAGCTGCCCAGCTGTCCCCTGACTGACTCATGGTCACCTCATGCACACTGGAACCAAATGCTGCCCACTTCTGAGCCATCCCCATGATCAGTTGTGATCCTAAGGTTTTCACTGGTTAATTTTTAGAAGTCGACAGCCAAGCCTTCCCTCTTGTCCGAGTCTAGAAGCTCTGCTGAGAGCTGCTCGGTATCCCAGCAACGCCCAAGACTCCACAGACAGATGGGCAGTGGCTGCCCATGAGGCATATTGGCTGGGAATAGAAGGCAGGTCTCCTGCGTGGAAGACGAGAATCGTACCATGGAACCACCACGGCCCCCTCCTTTTTCCAAGTGCCCTCCATTTAAGCACCTCCCCAGCAGTCGTACTTGGAGCCTTTAATAAACCTAGGAGGTAGGAAAGTTCAGGAGAGAGACCTGAGTCAACCCTGACTACGAGGTCCAAAAAACTATACCCACTGCTGTGGAGTCGGGCCCAACTCATTGCGAGGCTAGAGGTCAGAGTAGAACTGCCCCATAGTTTCCAAGGAGTGCCTGGAGGATTTGAACTGCCAATCTTTTGGTTAGCAGACAAAGCACTTAACCCATTACACCGCAAGAGTTTTCATGAGCACGGAAGTGATGTAAATAGTAGCTAATACTTAATGAATATCTACTGTGTGTCAGGCATTTTATACATAAACTCACTCAATTTTCACAAGCCTGTGACCTGATTGCTTAAGTGCTATGTCTGCTAACCAAAAGGTCAGCGGTTCAAATCAACCAGGTGCTCCTTGGAAACTCCATAGGGCAATTCTACTTTGACCTGTAGGGTCACTATGACTCAGACTCCACTCAATGGCAGTGGGTTTGGTTTGGGTTTTTATGAGTTGGTTGCTAGCATTATCTCTTATTTTATGGGAGAGTAAACTGGGTTTTGAAGTTAAATAACTTGCCTAGATGGTAGAGATAGGATATGAGCCCAGGCAACTCACTCCAGAGCCCCACTCTTAATTCCTAGAAGTCTTGGTTTTGAAGACTTCCAATGCTGCAAAGAAAAGAAGCTACCCTTGTTGCTTGAATAGCTTTTTTTTTTTTTTTTTTTAATGATTTTGGTCTTTCAACATATCCCTTAGAATCCTTTTCAATTCTAGAAAAACCAGATTTTCATTCAAATCAATCCTATAGAAAGCATTTTCACTATAAATCATATATATGTGATCCAGTAGGCTCCTGCATTTCTACACTGTTATAAATAATACCATTCGCAGTAACGGCTACCATTTATGTAGTACTTACTCTAACGCCATTCTCTATTCCAAGCACTGTATATTTAATTCTCACAAAAACATTATATAAACGACTTACTTTTATCATCTCCATTTGGCAGATGAAAAAAACTGAATGACAGGTAGGTTAAGTATTTTCGCCAATGTCACACACTTAGTAAACGACAACCTAGGATTCAAACCCAGTCAATGTGAGCTCTCATTCGAAATTGGAGCCTCATTTTTGCTATTTGCAATTTTACATGTCCCATTGCTTTTGTGGCATTGAGTAGGTCAAATCTTTGATGCTGGTTGTGTTGGCCAGGCATCAAGCCCTGTTACAACACTATTAACTACAGAAAATTTTCTATTAAATTTATTGATTCTCCTCTTTATGGCGTGGTGTCCAGGAACAAATAATGATTGCTAACTGTATAGGAGAGATAGTATTGTTTCCACTAAAATTCAGAAATTAAACCTGCAGAGGATGGGTCTGGCTGAGGAGTGACAATGTTTAACAGAGGCTGACTGAAGTCAGGATGGGCTTGGAGATTGCCTTACAAGCACAGCTGCCTGTGGCCTCCCATCTCTTTCCTCCCACCTCCAACCCTCACCTCTCCAGCTGAGCTCACCTTCTGACCCCAAGGCTAGCTCCAGTCACATCTCACCGGTGCGCCAACAATGGGTAGTCACCCTCTGTTGCAAGATTTGGCCTTTGCTGGGGCACACTGACTCTAGCAAATTCATGGATGGGTAGGAGACACCAGCTAGCCTCCTGCTGAGAGAAGGATGTACCAGCTGGACCAGACACCCTGAGGCACAGGTGGTTGCCCTTAAAATATACATCCATTGTTGTTTTTCTTCATTCAATTTCAGTAACACTTAATGAATGGTTATTACCAGTCAGTATCTAGAAGACTGTCTTGCACTTAGCAGCGACTCAGCAAATAGTTCTTAGTTACCCAGATTGGGAGGAAGACGATGTAGCCTCTACCCCATCAAGGGCGCTTATTTTGATCAATAGGTAGGTTTGTGCCCCAGTGACACTTGATACAAGGTAATTTAGAACAATTGTTGGGTGCCATTGAGTTGGTTTCAACTCATAGCAAACCTATGGACAACAGAATGAAACACTGCCTGGTCCTACGCCATCCTCCCATAGTTGTTTTTGCTGTCTTTGAGCCCATTGTTGCAGCCAGTCTGTGAATCCAACTCACTGAGGGTCTTCCTCTTCTTCACTGACCCTCTATTCTACCAAGCACAATATCTTTCTCCAGGAAATGTTCCCTCTTCATGACACATCCCAAGTATGTGAGATGAAGGCTCACCATACTCACTGCTAAAGAGCTTTCTGACTGTATTTCTTCAAAGGCCGATTTGTTTGTTCTTCTGGCAGTCCATGGTATATTCAGTATTTTTTGAAGCAGCATAATTCAAATGCATCAATTCTTCTTCAGTCTTCCTTACTCACTGTCCAGATTTTGCGTGCATGTGAAGTGACTAAACATACCATTGTTTGGGTCATGTGCACCCTAGTCCTCAAGGTGACATTGTGGCTTTTAACACTCTTAAGAGATCTTTTGCAGCAGGTTTGCCTGAAGCAACGTGTCATTTGATTCCCTGACTGCTCCTTCCTCAGGTATTGATTGTAGATCCAAGTAAAATGAGATTTTTGGTAACTTCAATCTTTTCTCTATCATGATGTTGTTTATTGGCCCAGTTTTGAGGATTTTGAAGTATTCTTTTTGACAATGACTAGAACCCTGTTCCTCTTCACTTTGTCATTCCTAGCATAGCAAACCATACAATTTTCTAATTCAAAATGGCCAGTACCAATCTATTTCAGCACACTGGTGCCTAAGATATCAGTCTTCAAGTTTTCCATTTCATTTTTGACAACTTCCAATTTTCCTTGATTTACACTTCGAACATTTCACATTCCAGTTATTAATGGGTGTTTGCAGCTGTCTTCTCATTTTGAGTCACGCCACATCAGCAAATGAAGATCCCCAAAGTTTGATTCCACCTGCTTCATTAAGGTTGACTCTACTCTGAGGAGGCGGCTCTTCCCCAGTCTATTCAAGTGCCTTCTAACCTGAGGCGTTCAGCTTCCAGCACTATATTTATGTTCCACTGCTATGAGTCGATGGCACTTGGCTTGGCTTGGCTATCCATAAAGTGTTGCTGGCCAGTTTTTTTCAGAAATAGATCACCAAGTCCTTTCTCTCAGTCTGTCTTTATCTGGAATTCCTGCTGCAACCTATCCACTGTGGGCAATCCTGCTGGTGTTAGAAATACCAGTGGTATCACTTCCAGCATCGTAGAAACACGCAAGCCACCAGAACAGGATGAACTGAGAGATGAGCAGTAGAAGAGGAGCTATATACTATAGTTCCTTAATACACTGTTAGGAATATAAAAGAAGTAGAGATACGATTGCTTCTTAATGGGAAAATATAGAGTGGCTTCTTAGAAGAGGTGGAATTTGAGCTGAGTCCTGTGGTAAAGAGGAAACCCTGGTGGCGTAGTGATTAAGTACTATGGCTGCTGACCAAGGTCAGCAGTTTAAATTGGCCAGGCACTCCTTGGAAACTCTATGGAGCAGTTCTACCCTGTCCTATAGCGCTGCTATGAATTGGAATCAACGTGACAGCAATGGGTTTGGTTTCTTGGTTTGGGTTGTGCAAAAGTAAGTGGAAAGAGATCTTCCAAGTAAATGTCAGCTAAAGGAATGAGACGTCAGAGGAAGTTAGGGAGTGGTAAGCAGAGAGAGGTGACTCGTAGCCGTCAATATACCTGACAAAGGGCTTTGCCTGCCAGTCCTGAGATTTTCTGGGCTTCTTCCTTCACCTGTCTTGTCAGCTCCCGCATACAAAGGCTGGGCCACTCTCTGTGGTAAGAAAGCTGCTGACTACCTGGGCCCTGCCTTTCTGGGGACTCTGGCACTCTGCCACCCCATGTCTGCTGGGCAAGAGCACGGGCTCCACCTGCTCCTGTCCTGTGAGAACCCTCTGTTGCCAGCACCAGGTAGGGTGGTTGGGACAGCCAGAGCCACGGCAAAGGCAGGTCCCTGGGGCTCCTCTTCATGTATATGTGTACAGAGGCCTGGCAGGCATCGGGAAGGAGATCTGGCCCAAGCAAGTCTTTCATTAAAGGAAGCTCTTGTGGTGTAGTGTGAATAGCCAGCTGCTCTGTGCACACTGGTTACTCATTTCGGAAGGAACCAGAAGCTGGGGTTGATTGGCAAAGCCACAGCAAGCCTGAGCAGTCTGAAACCATCACAGCCAGCCTCCTGCTGTCATATTAATTTTTACATTCTGGAAACTCCCTTCCTGGCATCCCTTCTGTCTCCTAATTCGTCCAGCTTGTCCTTTTTAAATTTTAAGGTGACTTTTAGGTGAGTGGTAAGAAGTCAAGGATACTGTTAGGGGGGAATGGAACAGTGTGTATAAGAATAGAGTAGGTGAAATGAAATAAATTAATTTTTAAATGTGTTTTCCATTCATTAGTGAAATTTAGCCATATCACTAAATATTTTATTTTTTTAAAAAGGAGAGAAGAAACTATAATCATATGCCAAGGACCTTAACACTGCCATTTTAATGTATTTCCTTCCAATCTTTCCATCATGATTATATACATATAAGACACATTTTTACAAAGGATCTGTTCCTATAAAGATTACAGCCTTGGAAACTCTATGGGGCAGTACCACCCTGTTGTCTAGGGTCACTTATTATGACTGTGAGTCAGAATCAACTTGATGATACCCAACAACAATTGTACTATATGTACTATTTTGTATCTTGTTTTTCCCACTTAAAATATTATGCTACATGTTGGAAATGTGTGAACAGGTTTAACCCTGTCCAGCTTCCTTGGTAGCCTGAAGCAGGGCTTAAGCCTCTCTCAGTGTTTTGGTTTTTTCAATGAGATATAATGTTAGTAACCAATCTCACAGACAAAATTCAAGAAATCACTAAAAGAAGTAAAAGCAACTAGAAAAAATGTAAAGAATCTGTGACAAACAGAATAATGTCCCCCTAAAGATGTCTCCATCCTAATGCCTAGAACCTATGAATGTGTTAGGTCACACAGCAAAAGAAAATTAGAGTTGCAGATGGATTTAAAATAGGAAGAGTAGCATCGCTTATCCAGGTGGGCCTGTGTAATCATAAAGGTCTTGAAAGGTATAAACGATATCAAAAGGGAAAACCAGAGAGAGAGAGCACAATGAGAAGGACTAGCCCCCAGGTTCTAGCTTTGAAAGTGGACGAATGTAAATCACAAGCCAAGAAATTCAGGTGGGCTCTTGATACTGGAAAAGGAAAGAAAATACGTCTTCTCTAGAGCCTTTAGAGGAACACAGCCCTGTGAATATCTTGATTTTAGCTCAGTGGAACCTATTTCCAACTTCTGACTTCCAGAACTGTAATATAATAAAGTTGTATTGCTTCAACCACTAAGTCTATGGTAATTCATTACAGCAGCAAAGGGAAACTAATACCAGAGGCCAAGAGCAGCTTTCAAACCCTAAGCAAAAACATACTTACCTCAAAAAAATTTAAATATAAAAATTGCCCATATAACCCAGCTATTCCACTCCTGGGTATCTATACTCAAAAGAATTAAAAGCAGAGACTCAAGCAGATACTTGTATACCAATGTTCATTTCAGCACTATTCTCAATAGCCAAAAATTTGGAAGCAAAGTGGGTGGATAAATATGGCACTCACATACAATGGAGTATTATTCAGTTATAAGGAGAAATGAAAACTCTGATACATGCTACTAATGTGGAAGAACCTTGAAAACATCATATGAGGAAAATATGTCATGTACAAAAGGACAGATTCTGTGTGATTCCACTTACATGAACTATCTGGAACAGGCAAATGAATAGAGACAAAAATTTATCAGCAGTTACCAGGGGATGGGAACAGGGAGGAAGAGGGGTGGTTGCTGAAATTAAGTAGTACTGAGTTTCTGTTTGGAGTGATGAAAATCTTAGACACGGATAGTTGTGACGGTTGTGCAACATGGTAAATATGACTAATGTCACTTAAGAGTGGTTGAAACAGCAAATTTATACTCTACCTCTGAAGAATTGCTATGCTGGTCTTTTCTCCCACCACTTAAAACTATAGTATCTTCCGATCTGTTGCTCCTCTACTCTGCCTACATATCAGTTAGGAATACTTTTGGCTGAAGTAACAGACAACTTGATTAGCAGTGGTTCAAGTCAAGGATCAGAACTCTGGCTTACCAAGCAAATTCTGCCACTGATGGTTTTTGTAAATACAGTTTTCTTGAAGCACCTCTGTGCCCATTTGTTTACATATTGTCAATCGCTGCATTCATGCTACAAAGATGTAGCTGGGTAGCTGCAACAGCAACCACATGGCTTCCTAAGATATTTATTATCTGGCTCTTTATTATCTGCCAACTCCAGCATTAAGCAATAAAGACATTTGATTATCTCATGTAGCAAGAAATTTGGGGTAGGCCTTTCACACTTGGCCAACTGTTCCAAAATTCTATTAAAGACTCAGGCTTTATCTTTCCCCTCTGCTACCCTTTGAATGTTGGTTTTTCTTCCTCATGCTTATTAGCTCATGTTCACAAAATGCCTCCCATAGTTCCAGAGGTTACATTTGGGTTCAAAGCACAAAAAAAAGAGTCTAGTGAGCAATTCTCACAAAACTACCCCTTCTGTAAGAAAGCAGACTTTCCAGAAGCTCCCCAGCAGAATTCCTCTTGTGTCTCGTTGCCAGAACTAGATCACATGGTCCCTCCAAGCCGCAGTGGAGTCTGGGAAAGCAACTATCTGCAAAAAGGATTCTATTAACATAAAATTAGGAAAAAGAAGTGAGGAGAAGACAGGCTGTAAGGAAGCTCATTAAGATAGTCTCTAGACAACTGGACAAAGGGAAAAAGAAAAAGACCTATCATTTGGAGAAGACCTATTATTAGCTGATTTTCTGCTAGGTACTGAGTACTAAGAACTCAGCTCATTTAATCCTTAAGCTGAGTGTAATTACTGAGAGAAGTAATTAACTTGTCAAGCACACATGACTGATAGAGTGGGGCTGGGTGGGAAGGCCAGACCCTTTTTAAAAAAAATATTTTATTGTGATTAAGTGAAAGTATACAATTCAATTTGTCATATAAAACCCTGTACACAGACCTCTTTGCTACCTTAGCTGCTGTACAGTGTGCTGCTGTGATAGCCCCGTTCTCCTTTCCTCTGTGTACTCCCCACATTCATTCAGCTAACTCCTATTCCCTCCTCTGCACCCTCCCATTTCATTTCTATAGAGAAGCTACTCCAACAGCATCATGTCTTACAGTCCAATCCAATTTTTGTCTGCAGAGTAGTCTTCAGTGCTGATTTCAGCTCTCAGCTAGGAACAAGACCAGGCCCCATATTCTTGGGGGACCCTCCAGGATGCTGGACTGTGAAGTCCGATGTTTTAACAGAATTCTAGCTCTGCACTCTTGTTTTTGTCCCACTACATCAGGGAGTCTATGTTGTATTGCCTCTCAAGGCAAACATTGAAGGTGGCCAGGCACCATCTAGTTCTTTTGGTCTCATGCTAAGGCCAGTCCCTCTTGAGGCAAAGTCCCTGCTTGGTCTCCCTCGTGATATACTCTCCTTACATTCCATTAGGACTGCTCATGTGAGCTTCTGCAATTAAGTCTGCAAACTTAATTGTTCTAAGTGCTACACACCTCATTGCTGAATATCACGGTAGTCACCTTATAAATACTCCCCTTGGGAAGCTATGCACTGATGCCAGCACCTAGTCTATCCTTAAAAGCAACTGTGGAACTCTTTCTAGAATGGCCACTGTGTACAGTGGCATGGTGGCAAGTTCATAAACTTAATTGTGTAGTTGTCAAAAAGGGAGTTTTTAGCCAGTCAACAAATAACTGTATTGAAATACCCTCCCTACTCACCTGATCTGCCCACAATGACTTTTTTCTTTACCTGAAGATAAAGGAAATATTGAAAGGAAGACATTTGAATGACATTCAGGACATCAAGGGTAATACGACAACAGCTCTGGTGGCCATTCTAGAAAAAGAGTTCCAAAATTGATTTGAAGGATGGACTAGGTGCTGGCATCAGTGCATAGCTTCCCAAAGGGAGTACTTCAAAGGTGATCACAGTGATATTCAGCAATGAGGAATTTAGCACTTTTGGTAGGATTAGTTCGCAAACTTAACTGGCAGTCCTCGTACATTCAGGAGTATTTTCACCTGTGCTCTTCGTAACATCTCTGAGTGCCAGTAAGAAAGAAGGCCAGAAGGTAAGGGGGCAGACTTTCACATTTGCTGCATATCTTACAATAAAGCGGTTCATGAGAAATTCTTACATACAATATTTACCTTGCAACATCAAAAAGCCCTAAAAAGTAGATACTATATCAGTGTCAGGGCAGATTATCTAATAAACAAGTTAAGCACAGGTTTACTTGTGCTTACTTACTAATCTGTAGTGAACGATGTCATATTTTTTCACCACATCAAAGATTATGCTTCTAGGTATGGCTGGCATCTGTGTCTCTCCCAACCCTATAGCACTTCCTACAGAATCAAAGCCTCTTTTCAAATTTAAAATCCCAACTGGAGTGGATGACCCAGTAAACAAGATAAGTATGGGCTTACCTGTGCTTAGTTACTAGTCTGTAGTGAACAATTTCACTATACAGTGATATGAAACTCTTCACATTTGCTGTATGTCTTACAATAAAGTGGTTCATGAGAAATTCTTGTAAGTAATAATAATAAGTAAGCACAAGTAAGCCCATGCTTACTACCATGTAAAATAGTTCACTATGGATTAGTAGTAAATAAGCACAATAAAACCTGTATTTACCTTGCTTGTTGGCTAATCTGCCCCTGGACAGATACCATCCCTACCTAGAAGCAGAATACTTGATGTGGTTAAAAAAAAAAAAAAAAGAAAGAAAGAAAGAAAGAAAAGGTGAAATTATGTACTACAGGTGATGTGGTAAGCAAGGAAAGCACCATGCTTACCTTGCCTGTTGGATAATCTGCACTGGTCAGTATTACAAAAGAGATTACATAATTTAGGTGACTGGGTAGCCCTATGACTCAGACTGGAACTATTCACTCATTTAGTTACCAACAATACTGAGCTCCTGCTATATGCCAGGCACTGTAAAATCTGACTTTGGGGTTCTCTTATTCCCAAACCCATCAACTTTCACGTCCTTGTTGTTGCTGTTAGCTGATGTTAAGTGAGCCCCTAAGTCATGATGACCCTATACACAACAGAACTAAACAGTGCCTTGTGGCAGACGGGACTGTTGTGATCCACAGAATTTTCACTGGCTGACTTTCAACAGTAGAGTGTCAGGCCTCTTACTAGTCTGTCTTAGTCTGGAAGCTCCATTGAAAGCAACATGCACACAGCAACCTGCAGTCCTCCACTAACTGATGGGTGGTAGCTGCACGTTATTTGCTCTATTCTACAGAGAAGTGTAGAGAGGTTCTAGGGCTTGCCCATGATCAAAAAGTTTCTAAGTAACAGAACCACAAAAGTGGCCTGATCCAAGCCACCCTGGCACTAAATCCAGCATGCTTTTTCATCAAGCCCTCTCCTTCCTGCTCTTCTGTTTATGCTTTCTGTACCAACTTATTTTCCCCCTGTATCCACTGTTCAGCCTCTATGGCCTGTGAGGCTGAAGCAGAAAGACTTTTTAGAGATAGAAAGAAATTTGTTCCTGGTGCTTGGCTGCTAATGGAAAGTTTGGCATTTCAAACCCACTCAGCAGCTCCATAGGAGAAAGATTTGATGATCTCCTTCCATAAAGATTATAGCCACAAAAACCCCATGGAGCAGTCCTGCTCTGTCACATGGGGTTGCTAAGAGTTGGAACAGACCCTGCTGCACCCAACAACAACCAACAGATCTGGCCTCAAAGTGTTAGAACCTCTTGCCAAGTAAACTTATAAGGGCATGCATCACTGTAGGAACCCAGGGCAAGAGTGCCACAACCTCAGTGCCACATATACGAGAAGACAGCCTCAGTGGTCATCAGATGGTCATCAGTGAGGCTGCGACACCAACAGTGTGGCAGCTGCCCAATCTCAATGTGCTTGTGACCACAGATGCTCACAGAACTAAAAAGTGCTTGTCCAGGCCACTGGACTTCTGAATTGGCAAAGCCTGGAACTCGCCAATATTTGTCATTTTGTACCATGAGATAATAAACTTTCTCACTGTTTATACCACTTGATTCAGATTTCACCATATCCAACCAAAAGGAACTTAACAAGTATGAAAGTGTCATTCTCTCTAGTCTTACAGTTCTTATGCTTGTGGCACTCACTGAGGCACCTATTTTAAACCATCTTTCATTTCTTGTTTTGACATCGAAATAGTTTCTGGTGTTAGTTGTGGTCTATTGATGAGGTATGAAGTTCTTGGAGGACAGAGACTTTGCCCTGAAGTAGAGTTTGAAGCCTGATCCTGATCTCAACCCTACCACTAACTGGTTAAGTCCTTTATTCTCTGCTTCCTGGTCTACTCTATTACCTTGGGCGACTGCTTAACCCAACCAAACCCACTGCTGTCAAGTCAATTCTAACTCATAGCGACTCTATAGGTCAGAGCAGAACTGCTCCACAGAGTTTCTAAGGAGCAGCTGGTGGATTCAAACTGCCAGCCTTAACCACCACGCCACCAGGGTTGCCAGTGCTTGACTAAGAGTTAGTAAAGGGCTTCGTCCCTCATGTCAGCTCTCACTGGAATGTTGTGTGGAGCACTTTCATGGAGCATGAAAGAATATATGCTGTATGATTCCAGTTATATGAAGTTTAAGAACAGACAAAATTAATCTATGGAGATAGAAATCAGAGTAACAGTTACCTGGTGGGTGGAGCATGCACCTGGAAAGGGAAGTGAGGAAACTTTCTGAGGTGATAACAATGTTGTATGTCTTATTTTCTGTGGTGGTTACAAAAATTTTCACAATTATCCAATTTTATTGAACTGAATGAACACCTAAGCGCTGTTCATATTATTATATGTATATATACATTGTGCCTTGATTTAAAAAATTTTTAATAGAAGAAATTACTGCTTACTCAGTCAATTGAGCAGGCCAGAATGTCATAACCAATTATTGATTAGCTGCCATAGACAGGGTCAAAGATGAGAAGTGTCAACACAAGTACATGTTTGCTATTCTTAACTGATCATCCTCAGGGCACTTCTGTGTCATTTCAGGAGTTATAATACTAACTCAGTCCACCATCTGTAAGATTATAATGAGGTGAATGTCCCCGTATTATGTATATCCTTAGCCAAGTATAAGAAGTTACTATTCACATCTATCCCCCACAATGTTTCGAACAGTGGCACTGACTTTCGCAGGCAGGTCCCCAGTGAGTTCTCCCTAGGCTGAAACAAAATGTAATAGATCCAGATAGTTTCAGAATGCCAGGCTCCCCCCAAAACTGCAACATCGTGTGTCTGCCCTGTTATTCATATTAGAAACAATACCAACGCTGATTTGCTGAGCTGGCTTTCCTATTGCTATACAGCACCCCTTTTTAAGGTACTAAACTAGATAATGTGTTTTTGTTTGAGGCTTTTTATCCCGTCTCATGCTCTGCCTCAAGATGGGATCTGGTATTTGTCATTTTTCCTTCTCCTTCCAACTGCAAATCTGCAGGGGCCTTTCAGAGCTTTACTCTGTCGACTCTTGGTTTATGTCTCTTGGCTGAGGCATCTGTTTCTAGCGCCTTCCAGCACCTTCCAGGAGTCTCTGAGTTACTGATGAGGATTGTGCTAACCAGCTCAGGGCTCATCAGCTGCACTATTTTCTGATGGTGTCCCCACAGAGGGAGCAGAACACAGCCTGGCAACCATACCTCCACTTTCAAAGCCAGCCCAAGAGCAACCCCCAACGACAGATTCAGCCTGGGTATTCAGCCAAGAGATACCTCCGAGGCCTGCTGTGGAAATGGCCCCCTGATACCATGTACAGGCTCCAGTGTGCAGGTCAGTACAGAAGTGGAGAGGTGTACCCTGAGATACCTTGACTGTCACTGTGGTATAAAAATGTGTTTTACATCAAAGTCTGAAACACCAGAATTTCAGGCCCAATTTTGCATTAAAGCAAAGTTTCTCAAGCCTGTGGCCCTCAAACTTCAGTTTCACCCTGTATCCTACCTGAATTTGCAGCGGGCAGTACAGCCTGCAGTCTTGCCTTCACCCCAAATCCTCTGAGCAGCCTCACACTCCCCATCCCATACCAGAGCTTTCTGTTGAAATTTCCTTACTCAGAGATCTGCCAGTTCAGCCTCCATCTGTTACAAGATAAGGGGGAGGAAGAGTCCTAAAAGGCAAAGTAATTTTCCCAAGGTCATTCAGCCAAAAGCAGAGCTGGGACCAGAAGTCAGAGCCTCCCAGAGCTCCCAGCTACATATCCTTCCCAGTACTCCCAAGTTCCCCATCTGAGGTGATAAGACTCTACTTCTTAAATGGTGGCTCTTCAGCACAATCCACTTGGAAGTGAGGTAGACAGCTTACTGCTAGACAGAGGCCCCAAACATACTCTACAAAGACTTATCAATGGAAACGAGGAGTGGCTGGAAATTAATGTTTCCAGACTTAGTGTGTGCACACAGCACTCCTGTATGTGTGAGCACACAGAGAAACACACAGTTAAACTTGCATTATTTGGCACACATTTATTCTAAAAAAAAATTCATTGTGTATCTGAAATTCAAATTTAACTGCACATTTTGTGTTTTATTTGGCAAACCTATTAGGGATGAGAGAGGTGAGCAGTAGGATTTGCCTGTGTGGGCTAGGCTGTCTGCCATTTCTTTAGCACACCTGCAGACAGACAGGACCAAAGGAAGATTGACGTTCATCTTGTTTTATATGTTTATACTGAGACAAGAGAGAAAACAACTTGCTCCCCAGTTAAGTGGTAACTTGAAGCAGAATGAGAGATGGATGTGGGCTTGTCCAGGAATCTTACTTTCACAGCAGGCCCAAAGTTATGGGCAGATCCATTTATTTAATGTTTGTGAGAAAGACCCTCTTAACCAAAGACCTATTTATCATCAGGTGGGGCAGAGAACAGGACAAGGTACTGCCCTTATAGCATAGGCCCAAGATTTTTGAGGATGCGAGACCCTCTTAACATCATAGGAGAATCATAAAGCAAAAATGTGTGGTTTAAAAACATACCCATGTGCACATGTATTCTTGGGCCCCTTGCCACAGTTCCTCAGGCTAGAGGAACTGTGTTGAGGTGGATGTGAGACTGCCGGCCCAAATGTTCCTGCCACCCTCTCCCTTCACATCTCAGAGCCCATGACATTTTTGATGCTAGTATGTTATCAGGTCCCTTCTTTCTACCCCTATTATGAATTCTACCCACCTTTCAAGACCATATCTTCTACAAAGTTTTCTCTGACAACTCCCATGATGGTTAAGACTGTCAACACAACCAGGCCATGATTCTGTGTTTTGGCAGTTGTATAATGTGATGACTCCACTCTCTGTACCAAATGTTTTAGGCTGGGTTCTGTAGAGAAGCAAAACCAGTGAAGGATATAAATATAGAGCGAGATAAATTTATATCAAGGAAACAGCTTATGCAATTGTAGAAGCTAAAATATCCCAAGTCCTGGATGATCAAGATAGAGACTTATCCCAATTTACACACACATGTGCACATGCACACATACACACACACACACACAATTCACACAGCCACAGAAACTGGAGAAACCAAGGTTGGCAGATCAGAGAACAGGGTTCCTGTTTACAGGCTGTAAAGGTCAGCGCATCCCTAGATGGACAGGTAAGCTGCTAGTTTAAGTCTCAAGAACAGAGGTCAAAAGACAAGAGACAGGCAGCTGCTGGATCCAAAACCTTGGCAAGGTGGCAAAAATGAAGGCAGTGGCAGAAGATGGAAAAATGAAGGCTGAGGGGCAGTAAGCCACCACAGGCCCTGCCCCCACCGATACCGCTCAGCAGATTCGTCTTGAGGTGACCACAGTACACAGCTGCCAAAACTAGAATGATGGCCCAGCTAAGCTGACACACGGTCTTAACCAACACAACGCCAATCAATACTGAGCCCCTTATTTACTGGCCTTTTATCATATTGACACTCACGTCTACATAGTCGAGTCAGGTGATCTTGTTTCTCTAAAAGACTCTTGCTGCCTTCAAAAAGTGCCCTTGTCTGGTACCTGTATCTGCCTCACAGCCTAGCAGAGGACTGGGACCACTGGTAAATCCTCAGGAAATCCTAACACAATGGTTGGATTGAGAAGGCGGTTGATGGTGAGGACTTTCGAATCAAGTACGTTGTATCCACTACCTTTTGCTCCCTCTTCCTGAGGCAGGAGGAGCCTTTTACTCAACCCCAAGGAGGTGGCCACGTTTCTTCCGCCAGAGAGGCCTATCAAAATAGAAGACACATACAAATGGCACAGGGCCAGAAGCACCCAGGACACTGGATAGAGAAGCTTCTATGGAGTCTATCTTCTTTTCCAGTCCCTCCTATTTTCTAATTATCTTTCTTAGTGGGCAGTGTCCAAAGCCAGGAGTAGTGAAAGGAGGAATCTTGCAGTCATCTCCAAGATCTCTAGAATGATGACCTCTGTTTTTATCAATAATTCTTGGCCTACCCTTCAGGATGCATCAAGGATTCTGTGCTGCTCCAAGACAGTTGCCTTAATGTGCCAAAGAACTTCCGGCCACAACAGGATCTTTCAGGTGTACCCCCAAAATACCACTTCCTGCCTGTCTTCCCTCCATTTGGGGTTCAACAAGGACCATCTTTTGAACAAGGTACGTGTTGATTTTATGACCAGTTCTCAAATATTTTGATTCTTAGTGCTTTAAAATGGAGGTCCCCAAAATAAGGTCTACAGATTCTGAGTTCCTTGTCATCATCTTTAAAATGACAGGTTCAGTCTAGACTAGCACTACTGTTTTATAATATGTGTTGTCCAATATAGCAGCCATTAGCCACATATGGCTACTGAGCACTTAAAATGTGAGACTGAGAACCTAAATCTGTAAGTATATTTGATTTAAATTTATTTAGGTCTAAATAGCTAGTTATGGCTACTGGATTAAGTATTGGAGAGTTCAGACCTGGACTCTAGATTTTCGTTGATTTCTTAGGTCTGTTTTATTTTGACACACTTTGATCTTCTGGTTTTGTGGTCACATCATATGGGAAAAGGACAAGCTGTGGAACCAGAAATATGGGTTAGAAAGGCTGTTCTCTCACTTACTAGATATAAGATCTTGAGCAAGTCACTTTCTTGTCTGAGCTTCTGTTTTCTCATTTGTGAAATATGTGTAACAAGATCTACCACAATTAGTGGACAGAAGATGATGGTGATCTCTCTGTAAGCTGTACTCTACTAAGAGGATTTCAGGTGTCAGTATCATTCTTGGGACCTCGAAGCGTTGAAACAGTCAGAAGTTGCCTTTGGTAAAAAAAAAAAAAAAAAAAAAAATCCACTGCCGTCCAGTTACTTCTGACCCTGTTTGGTAAGGGAGATGGGAAAAGATCACTGATTAGCCAGGATGAGCAAAGAACGGGGTCTTGACTGGTACTAGAGTTTCTGAAAAAAAGAAAAGAACAAGAGCCCAATGTTATATGAAGTTAATTTTTTCTCAAATGAAAAAGGAAATTTCTAGAAATAATGGCAGCGTCTGATCAAGCCAGTCTCTTTTCAACATGGAACCTTCCAATACTTCACTTACAAATCTATTTCCATTAAGCATAAACAAATGATCTAAGTTGTGATGTTTACTGAGAAATATCCTGGTTTACCCACACATAGATTGAGTTATACATTCAAATATCACCCAGGATATAGCCAAAAGGAAGAACGCCTCTCTATAGCTTCCTAGCCACAATCCCACACCCCAACTTAGACACTCTAAGGTGTAAGAATATTCACTAGGTAAGTGGACATTTGTCCACAATTCCATCTCCTCTTTCCACAGAAATGTGATTCATTCCAGGTGGATTTGACCAAGAAGGATCAACTTGGGGTTTGGCCTGATCCCCAGAGATTGTTCCAGAATATCCACAAAAGACTTCAGTGCCACAATTTGTATGGTATTTAGGTCTTCTTGGGTGTAAGCCCCATATGGCCCTGGACCATCTCAGATTGAGGAGCCCCCAGGGCCCATCAGGCTTCCCTGGATGAAAAGCATGGCAGACCCCTCCGAACCTGAGCCTGAGCCTCAGTCTGTTCACTCAGACTCTTGTTATCAGCTCAGACTCAGAGTAGTCTTGTCATAGATTGAACTGTGTTTCCCAAAAAAATGTGTGTAGAAATTTGGCTGGGCCATGATTCCCAGTGTTGTGGAAGTTCCTGTACACTGTAAACCCTGCCTCTGTGACACCAGTGAAGGACGAGGCACAGCAGTCAAGTGGGTGGGGCAAGACTCAATGTGTGGGGTTGTATCCTGGCTTAGGGCAGTGTTTTAGTCACCTAGTGCTGCTTTAAAAGAAATACCACAAGTGAATGGCTTTTAAAAGAGAAATTTTATTTTGTTACTAAAAGTCCAAATTCAGGGTGTCAGCTCCAGGAGAAGGCTTTCTTTGCTGGATCTGAAGGAAGGTCCTTGTTTCCAATCTTCACCTGGCCTGAAAGTTCCTAAGGTGCATGGACCCAGGTCTTTTCCCAAAAATGCACTCAGCTTCGGCGCAGCTTCTTGGTGGTAAGAGGTCCCCAAATCTCTCTGCTACCTTCTTCCCTTTTCATCTCAGGAGACTGCCTCAAGGCACAAAACTGTCTTGCAGTTGAGTCCTCTCCCATCAACACAACTGCCACCCATCCACCCCCATTAACATCGTAGCAGCAGGATTTACAATAAGGAGGACATCACACAATACCAGGAACCCTGGTCTTGTAAAATTGCTACACAAAGATTTTGGGAAACACAATTCATGACATGCAGCGTCTTGGGATATAAAAGAAAGGGAGGCAAGCATAGATTTGAGGACCTCATACTGCAAAGAAAGCAGTGCCGGAACTGAGTGCCTTCTTTGGAAAGGACCGTGGTCCCTATACCTCAGAAGCTTCCAGTCCAGAGGAAGATTGATGACAGGGACCTTCTTCCAGAGCCAGCTGAGAAAGCATTCCCCTGGAACTAACACCCTGAATTTGAACTTTTAGCCTACTGGATTGTGACAAAATGAAATTTCTCTTGTTAAAGCCATCCACTTGCGGAATTTCTGCTAAAGCAGCATTAGCAGGATAAGACAAGCCTTCAGGAGCCGGTGCACAGAAGAAGGAGAACTAGAAGGAGGGGGTAACTCCACAAACAGACATTTGACTCTTGAGCTAATACACCCAGGACAGGGTTCATGAAAGACGTGAGGGCTGGAGAACACAGAAAGAAGATGAGGCTGGCTCAGGGACAGAGAAGGAACCTTCAGAAGTCCAGTGCTTCGTTATGCTTACCCAGGCCCCCAAAGACTTCCAGATCCCTGGTTGAAAGGCAACCCTACATTGTTTTACAAAGCTGCATGCTGGGAGTAAAAGTATTGCTAAAGCTGGGCTCTAAAAAAAGGCAGGTTTGCCAGACTGTTTTAGCAATAAATCTACCTTGAATAAGTGATGAAAATAGCTTCAGGACCCTTTAAACAATTGATGAAAGATTTGTTAAATATGCTGGAGTCATCTGTTGACTCAGATCCTTCCTGAGGCTTGCGTAGACAGAGCAGGTCAGAGAGCTAAGCAGTGGTCCCACTGCAGTGCATTTGGAGGAGGCTGGCTCATAAGTAAACAACTAGCAGACAGTTCAGGAAACCTGCCAGCCTGCTTCAACCTTACCACCTCAAAAATCACAGAGCAGAGCTAGGTTATGTCTGAATCAAACCACTTCTCTCTACTATTCTGCTCTGTTTACAAAGGGCTGTCATATTCACTGTCTGACTTGAGCTCCAGACAACTCTGAAAGAAAGCAAAGTCAAGAGATTATATGTCTATTTTACGGATGAGGAGACTGTGTCCAAGAAAGAAAGACTGAACCCCAGGTCTCCTGTCTTCCAAGGCAGCTCTGTTCCCACTGACCTGGCTGCCACTTCCATGAAGGTGCTATATAAATATTAAAAAAAAAAAAAAAACCAGTAAAATAGAGGCTGGGCCAGGATGGTAGTCAGATACTTCTTGTGATCCTTCTAACAACAAAGACCCAAAAGAACAAGTGGACAGATTATACGTGATATCCTAGGAGCCCCGAACGTCAAAGGGAAAGTTGAGAAATTAAACTGAGCTATAGAGAAGGGAGAGTAGGTCCACAAGTACCTAGGACTGACCAGACCTGACCCAGAGGAAATCAGCATCCCAAAGGCAGACGGGCTACAGCAAACCTGGTAAGGGGGGCAGTGGTGGTCCAAAAACATCTACCTCAGTGGGAGACACCAAGAGACAGAAAGCCCTTTCCACCTGCAGAATCAATAAAAAATAGCATTTGATCTGCAAAAGCTAAGTGGCTCGCCTTTAACCTATCACTCACAGATCTATCCTTCCAGATAAACCTCTCTCCTTTTCCCAAGAGCTTACCCCATCCTTCTCTGCACAGTGCTGGCTTCATAGAATGGTGCACTCCCTGGACCAGAAGCAGGAACCCTTACATGTACCCTGAACTGTTCTCCCAGACCTAGAGAGGGAACAATTTAATAAACAGGGTGGGGAAAAATCTACCAACTTCCCTGAGCCAGAAGCTCAGGATAGAAATACTTCCTCTGCTTAGGCACAGGCACAAGGGGGTCTGTGGAACTCGAATTCCTCTTACCTCTTCATTCAGCATCCAGCATCCATAGTTTAGCTGCAAAATCTAGCTACCTACACACTTTAAGAAACAGGGACACACTTTCCTCACAGACACTCTCGAATGGCTGTCAGCCTCCTGCCTTTCTCAGAGTGTGCAGCCAGATACCTATCTCTACACCAATCACCCATTCCCATCTAGGACTGAAAGGGAGAGCCTGCACCACACACTTGGTGACTAACTACCTGAACACTTGAGCTAAATACAAGAAAAGTAAATGAAATCCTGAGCCCACATGCCTAGTAACGGCTCTGACCACCTGGTGACATGATGTTAGAGCTTCATAGGTGCCAGTAGTCAAACTAGCTCACATGATCAGACTATTTAGACATTTCAAAACAAAACAAGAAACTAGAACACAGTAAACAAACAGAAAAATAAATAAATTCAACAACTTACTGATCTGGGAGACAACAGCCAATATCAAATCATGTAAAAAGGCAGACCGTGATTGCTTCAGAAATTTCCCCAAAGAATCAAGAAATTTTCCATAGGAAGAAAACTTCTTAGAATTATCAGAGGTAGCACATGAAAGATTAACATTTAGAACTCTTCAAGAGATCAGGAAGGGAATGATGTAAAACACAGAAGAGCATAATAACAAATTGAACAGGCTGCAAGAAAACATGCAGAGACAGCAAGTAAAAGTTCAGAAGATTAATAATAAAATTAGAGAATTAGACAACTACATGGAAAGTCAAAGAAGCAGAATTGAAAAAATGGAAGTTAGAATTAAGGAGACTGAAGACGAAGCACTTGACACCAATATATCTGAGGAAAAAACAGATAAAAGAGTTGTTTAAAAAAAATGAATAAACACTAAGACTTATATGGAACTCTATCAAGAGGAATAATCTACTACTGAGTGGAGTACCAGGATGGGGGAAATAACAGAAAACACAGAGAGAAATATAGAAGATCTATTGACAGAAAACTTGATGTCATGAAAGATGAAAAGATACCTATTCAAGATGCTCATTGAACTCCACACAAGGCAGATCCCAAACAGAGGTAGAACACTAAATAAACTTGTAAAAACAGAAGAAATTGAAAGGTAATTTAAAAATTCTACCCACCACACCTCCCCACAAAAATGTCCTGGCTCTAATGGCTTCACTGGAGAATTTTACCAAATTTTAGAGAAGAGTTAACACCACTCACTATAACTAAAGATATTTCAGTGCATAGAGAAAGATGGAATACTTCCAAACTTATTCTATAAAGTCAGCATAACCCTGATAACAAAACCAAGTGAAAACACCACAAAAAAGGAACATTACAGAACAACATCTCTCATGAACTTAGATGCAAAATCCTCAACAACATCTAGCCAATAGAATTCAACAACATATCAAAAAGTAATTCACTATGACCAGGTGGGATTCATACCAAGGATACAAGGAGCCACCAGCCAACATCACCCTAAATGGAGGGTGTCTGAAAAATTTCCCCTTGGGGACAGGGACCAGAAAAGGATGCCCCTTGTCACCACTTCTATTCATCTATCCAGAGCAATCAGGCAAGATAAAAAAATAAACAATATCCAAATCAGTAAGGAAGAAGTAAGAATGTCTCTGTTTGCAGGTGATAAGATCTTATACACAGAAAACTCTAAAGGATCCATTAAAAAAAAACTGCTGAAACTAACAGAAGAGTTCAGCAAAGAATCAGGGTACATGATAAACATACAAAAATCACTTGGATTCCTTTACAACAACAAAGAGAACATCAAAGAGGAAATCGCCAAATCAATACCATTTACAACAGCCCGCAAGAAGATAACATACCTAGGGATGAGTCTAACCAAGAAGAAAAAGACCTATACAAAGAAAACAAGACACTATTGCAAGAAATCTAAAGAGACCTGTGTAAGTAGAGGAAACCTGTCTTGCTCACGGATAGGAAGATTTAACATTGTGAACATGTCTATTCTACTCAAAGTGACCTACAGCTACAATGCAATTCTGATCCAAATTCCAATGGCAATTTTTAATGACATAGAAAAAGAAATCATCAGCACTGTATGGGGAGGGAAGAAGCCTTGGATAAGTAAAGCACGACTGAAGAAGAACAAAGTGAGAAGCCTCATACCACCTGACTTTAGAACCTGTTACACTGTTATGGTAGTAAAAACATCCTGCTGCTGGTATAACAGCAGACAGGCCAATGGAACAGACTTGAAAATCTAGACATAAAATCATCTGCCCACGAACAGCTGATATTTGACAAAGGCCCAAAATCCATTAATGGAGGAGAAAACAGTCTCTTCAACACAACAAATGGTATTGGCATAGCTGGATACCATCTGCAAAAAAATGAAACAAGACTCATATCTCACACCACACACAAAAGCTAATTCAAAATGGATCAAAGACCTAAATATCAAATCTAAACTAATAAAGATCGTGGAATTAAAAATAGGGACAACACTGGGAGCTCTAATACATGGTCTAGACAGAACATAAAACATTACTATCAATGCACAAGCACCAGAAAATAGATAGCTGGGAACTCCTAAAAATCTAACACTTAACGCTCATCCAAAGACTTCACCAAAAGAGTAAAAAGATAATCTACAGACTGAGAAAAAAATTTTGGCTATGACAAATCCAACCAGCATCTGATCTCTAAAATCTAAAATGTACTGCGAAAGCTCAACGACAGAAAGACAAATAACCCAATTAAAAAAGGGCAAAGGATATGAATATTCACTTCACCAAAGAAGACTTCCAGGCAGCTAACGGATACAAGACGAAAAGCTCACAATCACTAGCCTAAAGAGAAACCTAAATCAAAAGTACAATGAGACACCATCTCACTCCAACAAGGCTTGCCTTAATCCAAAAAACACAAAATAATAAATGTTGGAGAGACTGTGAGGATACTGAAACACTTACACATAGATGATAAGAATGTCAAATTATATAACCACTTGAGAAATTGATTTGCCATCTTCTTAAAAAGCTAGAAATAGAAAAACCATACAATCTGGCAATCCCACTTCTTGAAACATATCCTAGAGAAATAAGAGCTGCCACACAAATACATACATGCACACCAATGTTTGTCACAACACTGTTCACAATAACAAAACAGATGGAATCAACCTAGGTGCCCATCAACAGATAAATGTATAAACAAACTGTCTCCCAATGCAATGATAAACAATGAATTTAGAAAATATGTCATAACATGGAAGAATCTGGAAGGCATTATGCTGACTGAAATTAGTCAGTTGCAAAACAACAGATATTGTATGAGATCACTATGATAAGGATTTAAGAATTGGTTTAAACATATACGAAAAAATTCTTTGATGGTTATAAGGGTAGGGATGAGGGGAGAGGGGTATTCACTAATTAGATCCTAGACAAAAATTATTTTAGGTGAAAGAAGGGACAGCATGTAGTAGGGGAGAAGTCAGCACAACTGGACTAAGCCAGAAGCTAAGAAATTCCATAAATATAACCAAACATTGCAAGAGACAAAGTAGCAGGGGCAGGAATCTGAGGACCACAGTTTTAATGAACATCTTAGATCAATTGGCGTAACAAAGTTTATTAAGAAAATGTTCTGCATGCCACTTTGATTAAGTGGCATCTGGGGCCTAAAATCTAGCAAGTGGCCATCTAAGAAGCATCAATTGGTTCCAACCCACCTGGAACAAAGGAGAATGAAGAATAAAAAGACATAAAGAAAATATGAGCCCAATAGACAGAATCCAGAGGCTACAACAGCATAAGACTAGAAGAACTAGATGGTGGCTGGCCACCACCGATGACTGCCCTGACAGGGAACACAATGAAGAGCCCCTAACATAGCAGGAGAAAAATGGAGTACAGAACTCAAATTCTATTGAAATGACTTGACTTGATGGTCTGAGACTGGAGTGTCCCCAGGAGACATGGCCCCTGGACTCTCTGTTAGCCCAGAACTGAAACATTGCCCCAAATCAACTCTTTAGACAAAGATGTAACTGGATTATAAGACATAAAATGATTCTGGTGAAGAGCGTGCTTTTCACCTTATATAGACACTTGAGACTAACTGGGCGAGATGAGAAGGCACGAGGGGACAGGACTCGGTTGAACTGACGTGGGAAAGGAGGAGTTGCTGTGTAGGGAGAGCAACTAGTTATATAACACTGTATGTGTAAATTTTTATGACAAACTGACTTGAATTGTAAACTTTTACTTAAAAAACAAAACCAAATACACTGCCATTGAAGAGATTCGGACTCATAGCAACCCTATAAGACAGAGTAGAACTGCCCTGTCGAGTTTTCAAAGAGGGCCTGGTATATTTGAATTGCCAACCTTCTGGCTAGCAGCCGTAGCACTTAACCACTACACCACCAAGATTTCCCCTTTCATTTAAAGCACAACTAAATATTAAAAATACAGACACATGTATCCAAAGCTAAATAAAGACAGGTGGCAAAGGCCTTGAACATTTCTGCTCAGAGAAACAAGAAAGCTATTTGGAAGCAGCTAATAGCACCATGCCCACCTCTGGGGTTACAGGGCTGACCCTCTGTTCACCTTTGCAGGTCACCAGGGCCCAGATGAAGGAGAAACTGAGACTGGTGGACACACGGATGAAGGGTCTGTAGCCAAGAGCCACAAGAGTCAAAGGGCTCATTTGCCCCCACTCAGGAAGCAGCCCTGGCAGGAAGATGAAACCCAGGCAGAGGTACCACTTTTGCTGGGCTCCTGCCCATCACCACTTGTTGGGGCATGTCAGAGAACAGAAGAGTACAGTGATGCCTTTGACCACCATTTCCCAAATGTTGTCTGTGGAACCCTAGCATCACTAGATTCTCCATGAAAAAGGGCTTCATGCCCAAATACCTTTGGGAAATGCTACATACTGTATTCCCATCCCAGATTGCCAAACTGCACATTTGGAACTGGATGGTTTTGAGAAGTTCCATCAAGTAGCTGGTTGAACTGTGTGTAAGGCAGAGCTGTTCAAACTCCTGAACTACAGATCCTCTTCCACTCTGTCTCCCCCCTGCAGCTATATCCTCACCAAGGAGAAAGAGCTCTTGGTGTTAAAGGTGGAAAAGTCCCAGTTTGGGTCCTGCATCTTCCTAATGGTGGCGAGCCGGCCAGGAAGCTCAACTCATTTTGAGCCTTAGCTACTTCTTCTATAAAGCAGAGCTACTAGACTACACGTCTCACAAAGCTACTGTGAGGATTGTTGTTTTGAGGGGCTGTCGAGTCAGTTTTCCACTCACAGCCACCCCGTGGGCTATTATGAGGATTAATTAAGTTAAAACGTAGAAATGCTTTCTAACCTTGAAGACGTGTGTGTATGTGTGTGTGTGTACACTAAGTGACAAGTGTTCAAAGCAACAAGACAACATCTGCTCTCATTGACTTACCAAAAGGTCACACACCAATGAGAACAGGCAAGAGACCAGAGAAAAGTGTCACACAGTAAAGGGGAAAGAGGCATTTTATAATGGACAATGACACTAGCCCTTCATTTTTTTAAAGTCGATTTTACTTTTTAGACCAGTTTTAAGTTTATGGAAAAATTATGCACAAAATATGTGTGTTGCCATATAACGCCCTCTTCCCCTCACCGCACACTGTTTCTCCTGATATAATATCTGGTATTCATATGGTTCATTTGTTACAATTGAAGGACAAATAAAGATTATATTATTATTAACTAAAATTTGTCATTTTTATTAGGCTTATTCTTTGTGTTGTGCACTCCTATGGGTTTTCAAAATTGCAAAATGTCATGTGTCCCCCACTACAATATCATACAGGATCGTATCACTGCCCTGAAATTGCCCTATAGCTCTTGATTTTGACTTAAATCTTTCTTTGCAAGCAAACACAGTATGTTACGCATGGTTAAATGTCATTCTTACTACCATCAGTGATAAAGTATTTTATTGAAATAAATGGCATTAGAGATCCCGCTGTTATAACCCTGTTTTTCTTCCCAGCTTACAAAAGAGACTTGACCCACAGAACTGTAAGTCTAGCCACAAGGTCTGGCTGTTAAAGGAAACTGCTCTGTTCCTTTTTAAAAGTCTGTTTACAGGAATGTGTGTCTGTTGTTCCCTAGGACACGTCAACGGAGAATCACCATCGGGTACATGCTTCAAAGGAAAACGACAATGAGAAGACATGGCAAACCTTGGGGAGGGCCCTCGGGCATGTCCACATTGATCATTCTTGGCTCCCAGGGGACAAAGCCAACACTGCATTCTGTGGGGGTGCCTTCCCCAACAGGAAGGCAGAGCTCAATGGTAAGAAGCCTGGTGTCTTGTTTTTTGATCTGGGTAAATTAATCATGCAGAATTCATTTGAGCATACCCAGGCATGCCAAGTATCGCTTCCTTGTGCCACTCACCTTAGAAAATAACAGTCAGAGTCCAGTTTCAGGTTGAGGTAGCATCCTGACGGGCTCCTCTTTGTCTAATGCTTAACACACATTCGGGAATCAGACTGCCTGGGTTCATACGCACCGTTAGCTAGCGATGTGTGATATTGGGCAAGTTATTTAATCCTGCTTAGGCTCAGTTTCCTCATCTGTAAAATGGTGATGATAATAATTTCACATAAGCCTACTGTGGGACTGAGTTTATACGCGGAAAATACTTTGCACAATTCTTGTCCTGTACTAAGTGCTCAGTGCATGTTATTGCTACCATTCTCTCCTTTGCCTGACTCAGCTAGCGAGAACTCAACCCAGATAATGAAATCAGAACCCCGTGAACCTACCACAGCTGAAATGTAGCTGTCTCAGTCCTCCCTCACCCTTGGGGCCTCCCTTCCCGTTAGCCAAAAAAGTGTCTGTTACCACGCTTGGAACTACTAAGTCCCCCTCATCCTCCTGTTTCTGCAGGCAAAGGAGATGGGAGGCTCCTGAAGGACGGAGGCAGCCACTCATTACTGGAGCCTCCCCCGGAAAGATGCCATCTGCCCCCTATAGCATCATACACGGGCTCAGAGAAACGCACTCCTGGGGAAGTGAAGAAGAAACAGGTAGTGTGTGTCTGTGTCTGTGTCTGTGTGCGTGTCTGTGTGTGTGTCTGTACGTGCATGTGTGTGAGCATGTCTGTGTGTGCGTGCGTGCGTGCACGCGCGTGTTTAAAATTAATCTCAACCGTGAACAAGGTATCTCAGAGGGACATCTCAGCAGAGAACTGGCCTCTTTCACTTCTGGGTTCACCATGTGGGCTACAGTTGTAATAATTTACAAAACGTTGAAAAGAGCATAATACAAGCAATTGCAGCTGCCCTCAAGGCTACCTTAAGGCTTATTATCTAACCACACTCTCTCTCGTGGTAACAGAGTCCTTGGTCTCTTAAGCGGCCATGAGATATCTATAAACACGTAAGGATGCAATTTGAGCTTGCACCCAGTTGCTCCCCTTCAAACTCAAAATGTTCAAGATTGTGAATCCAGCAATAACTGGGCCCCATTTGCTCAACTGGAAAATGTAAAGTAAATTTTTCAAGTTCACCAGCCCCTTCAAGGAGCCAGTGAAGTACACCTCCTTCCTAAGAGATACCCTTTGCTGTCTCTGGCCTAGTCCTTCTCTGCAGTTGTTTTTGAGTATTCGGTGGTTTTGAAGCACCAATGGTGAACAGGAAACAGCAGCAGCTCCAGAAGACAAAGGCCTGGTCTGCAGGACTTGGGATGGGTCTGTCTACTCTCTGAATCCCAGTCACTCTCTCTGTGTCCGCAGATAACAATCCCTGTCTCACAGGGCTATGGGGAGGAAGGAAGGAGATGACATGCTTTATCTTTTGTCTAATTGGGAACTGTAGCCATGTTAGTTAATCGCGGGGATTTGTGTCATCTGAAGTGGTCATGAAGGAGCCATGGGCATTCCAGGTGGCCTTAGTGTCAGTGAGAGTTTGTTTATAGTTTGTTGAGGATTTTCTCAGATTTCTTGCATCCAAGTGGATCTATGCCTACCCATCCACACCAGAAGGGCTCCATCTTCCTAGGTCCTTTGGACCAGAGGTGTGCGGCAGACTGACCTGCCAAAGTCACTGCAGGCTTAAGGAAGACTGTCTCAAATTCAGAGTCAGCCCTGAACTGAGCCAGGATCAGAGGAAAGGAGCCCCCTCCCTCAATTTGTGTGTATAGTTTAGCAGAGGAAAGCAATATTTTTCACTGTATTAAAACTCTCAGTTTAAATTTTTAATCAGAATTGAAAAAATTAATGCCATCACTGGGTAGGGAGAGCAGAAGGAGCTGCAGATAGGTGGGCATGCAAAATTGATTTGGATTGTATACTTTCACTTAATCACAATAAAAAAAATAACTTAAAAAATTAAGTCTCAGCCGGTCAGCCATATCTCACAGAAACTGAGTCTCCGCAGAGATTTCAAAATGCAAAGCTTGTCAACAAAACTCACAAAGTCAGTATTCAAAGACGGGCAGTTGGTGGGCAGCTGGCATTTGGGCAGTGAAGGTCTCCAGGAACATAAATACCTTGTGTACATGTGTTTAGTCAATAATTTTCCTAATGTCTCAAAATTAGAACTGTCACCCTGCACGTATTTCGGTTGAATTTCCTTCCTCGTGCAACTCTTAAGATCCAAGATGCTCAAACATATTTCCCAATTTTTTTCTTGAGTACTAAAAAAGTAAAAAACATTTTTATTTGTTCTATAAAATTGAGCTCCCTAACACCCAAAATTGAGCACACGTGTTTTCCTTAAAGCTAAAGTTCACATGTTAGAGGTTGTAAACTGAAAGGAGTAAACTGCAGCAACTTTTGAAAAATTGGAAACGAGGCTGTACTACTTTACTTTCTCTCTCTCTCTCATTCCACATACGCAACAAACACACACAGTACCCTACCAGTTGTGGTCAAGTCACTTTTGATCATGCCCACCCCATGTGTCTCAGAGTAGACCTGTGCTCCACAAGTTTTCGGTGACTGATGTTTCAGAAGTAGATTGCCAGGCTTTTCTTCCAAGATGCTTCTGAGTGGACTCAAACCTTCCAACCTTTCTGTTAGCAGCTGAGTGCATTAGCCGTTTGTACCATCCAGGCACTCCACATCCATGCATGCATGTACATATGCCTATATACATTGATGTCTGTCTGTCTATATATATATATATATATATACATACACACATATACATATATATGTATGTATGTGTGTGTGTATAAACCAGAACCAAATCCAGTGCTGTCAAGTTGATCCCAACTCATAGCAACCCTACAGGACAGAATAGAACTGTCCCATGTATAGGTATCTATTTTTGTGTGTATGTATATGTATATTTTTTTAATCAGCAAAAACAACTGGCCAAATGTGGCTGATTCTGTCACATGCAGTTGACTCTTGTTCAACTTGTTTACACTGCACAAGTATAAAGAAGCCTAGATATTCTGTTACTGTCTAGATTGGCTATGAAATTCTAATGAAAGAAGAGCCTACTCTTGAAGTATCGTAGAAATAATCGTAGTTCCATATACTATTAAAACTATGTATATTAACTTATTTAACCCTCACAATAGTTGTTTGGGGTATATAGTGTGATGACTTCCATTTGACAGAGGAAGAATCTGAGGTTTCACAAAACATGCCAACATACATATATATTCCCATTTTCTGCCCTTTTCTTACTCAAAGGCTGATTGCATTCTCAATGCTCTGCTTCTTGCTGTTTTCCCTTAACAATAAATGTTGAAATTTCTATCAGTATATAGGGATTTGAACTGTATCATTTCAGTTGGGCTCAACTTCCTTGGCTGCAAGACAAAGAAAGGTTTTTTTATCCCTCCTCCAGGCTCTTGAATTTAGCACATTTACAGAGGCCGGGTTAACGAGGAATGAACTGAGCTCCTGAGAAATGAAGCACCCCGGCTCCCCAATGCCCCGCCTGTCCATCTCCCCATCTTCCCAGCACCCCCACCCCAAGTCAGATGCACCACTCCCAAATTAGTTCCACTTATTTCCTCAGCCCCAGGTACTGAGCTACACCCCTAACCAGCTATGCAGATCCATTCCCCTTTCCCCCTTCCAGCAACAGGGTTTGGAGAACTGCCCTGTAAGTTCTTGTTTTGTTTTTAAATTTTCTCCAGGCACCAAAGGCTTTGAAATTACCTCCTATCTCAGAAGAACCACCCAGAGTCCTGGACCCCCTAAGGAGTCCATTTAAAGACAGGGAACCCCCAACTGAGCTCTTCATCTTCCCGGTGGCGATTCATTTCCACACCCAACACCCCCCAAAAGAGAAAGCCCGTGGAAGAGGTAGGACTCTTGTGGATGCATGCTCTCTAGATGGAACTCACAGCAAGGATGACTGAGCACCGAGGTCTGGCTAATCCAACTCCTGTGTCATCGCTGACCCTATTCATCCTATTGAGATGAAAATTTTTTTAAGAAGAAAAAAGGGTAAATTTTAGAAATAGTTCTCTTCTGGTTATGTTTATTTCCATTTTAAATATTTTATGAAGCTCTTCGTTAAGCAATGCATCTTGCTGAAGTATGGAAGAGACTAACATAACAAGATACTGTCCTACTTCCAAGAATATTATATGTAAAGGAAGATAACTTGTTGAGTCGATTCTGACTCATAGTGACCCTACAGGACAGAGTAGAGCTGCCCCTTAGGGCTTCCAGGAGCACCTGGTAGATTCAAACTGTTAACCTTTTGGTTAGTAGCTATAGTTCTTAACTACTATGCCACCAGGGTTTCCACAAAAGAAGATAAGGCAACCCTGTAAATAAACCCCATGCATAGTAGATGTTGAGTAAAAGTGCACGAATTCCCAGGCAACTTAGAAGAAATATAGTGTAAAATAGGAAAACTAAAAACTATAATAGAAACCAAAAAAAAGAAAGAAAAAACTAGTTAAGAAGAATAGAGAAAAAGAGTTACCAGACATCTGGAAAAAGTTCATGAATTTTGCTGAGTTTTTTGGCAGTCAAGGTAAAAAGTAATATTTGAGTCCTTGTCTTAGAAGTTTGTATGAAGAGCCACTTCCTTGATTTTGAGTTAGGTTGTTATGTAACACTGCTAAATGATCTCTGTGATGATCAGGGCAGAGACTTTTGTGCCTCTAAGCAAAGTACTAAGAAAGTGTAGGCAAAGGAAAGTGAGATCAGCTCCAGCTGGGACTTTGGATGGCTTTTTGGGTATGGCTTCTTAGTGACTTCTCACCTTGCATCCTAAGGAGAGAGTCTCTCTGACCTTTCTTGGTCATTCTGCGGTGTCCTTGTCTAAGACACATTTTTGTTCCTGGGACTTCTCTGGGCAGTCAGAGGGAAAATCTGAGTCTAAACAGCTGATTTCAATTTTGAGTTTTCTAGAAACTTCAGCAGAACTAACACAGATTTTTCAGGGTTTTGACACCGAGGAGTCATACAGGTCATTGTGTTCTAAAGTTGTTTGAGATTTCCACTGTGGACAAGAATGTAGAACTGTGGAGCTTCAAAGACCAGCCAACAGAAGAGGATACTATAAGGGAAAGTGGTCTTAGTTACATGAGTAAATTGTGTTTAGCAAAACTCATTGAATTATACAGTTAAGATCTGGGCCTTTCACTGTATATAGATTTTTTTTTTTTTTTTAAGAAATTTACCCTTAACTCCTTAGGAATCCCTGGTGGCATAGTGGTTAAGTGCTATAGCTGCTCACCAAAAAGGTGGCAGTTCAGATCCACCAGGCACTCTTTGGAAACTCTATGGGGCAGTTCTACTCCATCCTACAGGGTCGCTATGAGACAGAATCAATTCAACAGCAATGGGTTTTTAGTTTTAACTCTTTAAAACATGGCTGTCAGCAGGATTGCGATAAATCCCGATGATGCTCCATGACAACTCTTACAAGAAGGTCGGGAACACAGAAATATTGTCATGAACCAGAGTCTTGCAGATATTTGATGCATTGAACTTGTCAATACACTGCTAAATGAAAAACAGGAATGAAATACAGAGAAAAGTTAATTCACTGAGTTCTCCAATCACTTATAAGTCAGTGAAGACTCTTGGTTGCAACTGTCAGAAACTTAGCTCAAACTTTCTTAAGCAAAAATGAAATGTATTAGCTCATGGAATTGGGAACCACAAACATTGGAGAACATTGGCACAACTGGATCCAGGACTCAAAGACTGTCATCTGGGCACTAGTTCACTAAGTCTCTCAACCCTGTTGGTCTTTTCCCTCAAGCAGGTCTCCTCATGTGGTGACAAAGATGGCTTCCAGAAATTCTGGGCTAATCTTCTACCTGATAACCCCAGGAGAAATGATGTCTCCTAAGAAAAACTGGCACGAAAGTTCCAGAATTACCTTTGATTGACCAGGCTTGGGTCCTATGGTTAAGGTGATGACCTACTCTCATTAGCCAGGCTCCAGTCACATGCCCCTCAGGAAATGAACAAACACAGCTCCACCCAAACTACATGGTCTGAATAGTGGAATGGTGGGTTTTCAAAAGGAAGAGACTGCTGACAACAGACACCTAATAAAATGCAGTGTTCTGTTTGTCTCTTAGGTGCTCCATGCCGTGAATCCGGACAGGAAACAGAAGAGGCCAGGCCTTTATGGAGAACTCCTCTAAAGCATGTGTCCTTAGACAAGCCTGGGAGGTTAACAGTGCTCCTCCCAGAGGACGACATAGGCAGGGACACAATCTCACCTCAAGGTACCTACTGTATCCCACAGGAATCTCACTCTGAGAGATAGCAAAGCAAGACTTACAAAGGTGTTCACTCAAGCCGAAAGATGCTGGAAGGAGGGCTAGTTCACCCCCAGCCATCTTAAATGAAGTGCAACAGCAAAATTTCCTTAGTGCCTAGCTCACAACATGCTTACTCACTAAATCATGTGCCAACTTATGTTTCCTGGTTGCACACGTGAAACAGCATTCAACTTTCTAAAAACTCACTGCTTGCTGTCTATTTTTCCTATTTTTTAACCAATGAAATTTTAATTCTAATCCATTTGCTAATGTTACTTATTTAAAAGCCCATCATATCAATAAAAGCCTCCATTTAATTATTCAGAAGATGATGTGGACATTGGAAATTACAGGCAGGGGTTCCTCTGAGTGTATGTTATCACATGCTAGAGAGGGTGGAGCTAAAGGACCCTATTTAGAAATCTTCCTATTTCACAGAACTGAATCTGTTTTTCAAAGGATATGATGATATTACAAATACTGTTTCCTCTGACTGGCAGTGATCAGAAGTAAAAGATTAAACAGCATATTCATTTCCTAGGGCGCCATAACAAAATGTCAGAGACATTTTTTGTTTCACACTCAAGAAGCTGGGAGTCCAAGACCAGGATGTGGGCCATGTTGATTCTTCTGAGGCTGAGTGACAATCTGTTCCATGTCTCTCTCCTAGCTTCTGGTAGCTCCAGACATTCCTTGGCTTCTAACTGCAGTGTCATATGGCATCCCTCTTCTGTCTCCCTGTCCCTTCTCCTCTTTTATAAGGACACCAGTCATATAGGATTAGGACCTACTTAATCCAGTATGCCTTCATGTTAACCCAACCAATAACTCAGAAAATCTTCAAAGACCTTATTTCCCAGTAGGTTCACATTCACAGGTATAGGGGTTAGGATTTCCACGTATCCTTTTGTGAGGACACAGCTCCATCCATAACAAACATTAACATTTGTTGAGGTCTCTGTGCTGGGTGGTGTCCTTCTTATCTGATTTACAACACATAATAATCTTATTATTACACTGACAGACAGGTAACTTGCTCAAGGTCACACACCTCTAAGTTGCTGAGCTGGGACTGGAGCTCAGACTGTCAGGTGACCGAAGTTATATCCTTACCCATTTCCCTGCCTTTTGGTATAAACAAAACAATGAACCTGTGTCAGAACAGAATGTTCTGGAGACATAGAGGTTTTGTGAACATCTTTTGATTATTGGGGTTTGGTTAGCCTACCTTTGGTGAAAGTTAATCATGCTGAAGACTTTGAAATTTCCTTTTCAACAAGCAGACTATGGCCAGGGTGGCTCTATGTGCAAATATATTTTTTAAAAAAACAGCTGTTTGCTCGTGGGCTATGAGATGAGGGTAAACAGCCAGAGCCACGAGACAAATGGCAATGCCCATGAATTTCATCTTTGGCATCACATACCTTGCCCTGCCTTCATTTATTTTAAGCTGCCATGTCCCCCAGGGACCCTACAACACACAGCTTTTCTTGCCTCAGCCACCTTGCCAGGAAAAAAGCTGGTCCAAGAAGTCACTGATACTTTGGTGTGAATTTGTTCTGCAAGTGGCCCAGCCCAACAGCAGATGCAGAAGGAAGGAGAGGCTGATATTTCAGGGCAGTGAGTGGGACAACCCCCGTCACCACAGACGTGGGCTGTTTATGAAAGGTTCACAGCCACTACCCATGTACATAGCTGTTGAGTTACAGGCCTGGACTATTTCTTCTCTAACTCACTCTACAGCAACAGGGTTTTTGTTTGCCTGTCTTTTGGCATTATCACAGAAAGGAGCCCTGGTGGTAGAGGGCTGTAGTGCGCAGCTTATAACCAAGACGGTGGCGGTTTGAACTCACCCTGCAGCTCAGCTGGAGAAAGGACTGGCCATCTGCTCCCATAAAGGTTATAGCCTGGACCACTCCATGGGGCAGTCTGACTCCATCACACGGGTCAGTGGCATCTAACAACAATAACAATGTCAAGAAAGTGGAGCCAGCTTCTGTAATAGTGTTTTAGTCATCTAGCGCTGTTGTAACAGATACCACAAGGATGGCTTTAAAAAAAGTGATTTTATTCTGTCACAGTGTGGGAGGCTACAAGTCCAAATTCAGGGCATCAGCTCCAGGGGAATACTTTCTCTCTTGGCTCTGGCGGAAGGTCCTTGTCAGACCTCCCCTGGACTGGGAGCTTCTGAGGCGCAGGGGCCCTGGGTGCTCCCCCAAGGATGAGCTCTGCTCCCAGCACAGCTTCTTTCTTGATGGTATAGGAACTCCCCAACTCTCTGCTTGCTTGCTTTTCCGTTCTATCCCAAGAGACTCCCTGAAGGCACAACACAAACCTAGACATTGAGTCCTGTGGCACCAACCCAACTGCCACCCATCATTCCTCATTAACATCCTGGAGGCAGGGTTTACAGCACTTAGGAACATCACACAATACCAGGAATCGAGGCCTAGTCAAATCACTACACACGTGTTTGGAGGGACTCAGTTCAATCCTAGAAATATATACACACACCTAAGTTTTTTGTTGTCTTATGAGCTGAGAGCAAGGTGCAGACATTGTAGAGTTTTATCAGCAGATATCTCCTGAAACCAAAAGTGTTCACTCTAATAGTACTATTATCACGCTCAAGAAAGTTAACACTGATGTAATACTGTTTTATAATATATAGTCCATATGCAAATTTCTGTTTAAACCAACAATGTTCCTTCATAGCTGTTGTTTTCCTTACCAATTCACTACAGAACTCACAGCCGTGTATTACATTCAGTTATCGCATCACTTTAGCATTTTTTAATCTAAAACAGTTTCTTGGACCCATGGTCTTTCACGACACTGACATGTTTTAAGAAGATGAGCCAGCTGTTTTGCAGATTTGCCCTCAATTGGGGTTTGTATGTTTTCTTGGGATGATGTCCATTGGTGATGCTGAGACCTTCTCAGTGCATCACATCAGTAGACACAAAATAGATGTTAGCTTATTCCATTACAAGTCATGTGAGTTTCATCATTCAGTTAAAGATGTATCTGCAACAAATAAGCAGTCTGTGGGGTGACGATACTATGAGACTCTATTTTAAACAACTAGCAGTAGTTACACTGAACATGAATAAAACACTACTCTCTCTGAATGAGGTTAAAACAAACAAAAGACCCACTGCCATCGAGTTGATTCCAACTCATAGCAACCCTATAGGACAGAGTAGAACTGCCCCATAGGGTTTCCAAGGAACAGCTGGTGCATTTGAACTGCTGACCTTTTGATTAGCAGCTGAGCTGTTAACAACTATGCCACCAGGGCTCCACTAGCCAAAAACAAACAAACAAAATACCCATTCGTATCAAATCAGTTTCAACTCATAGCAACTCTGTAAGCCAAAGTAGAACCTCTGCATAGAGTTTCCAAGGAGCAGCTGGTAGATTGAAACTGCCAACACATACGTCAGCAGCCAGGCTCTTAACTCCCATACCACCAGAGCTCCAAGGCCTTAATTACTGAGGTTACTGCGAGTTGCTCTTCCTAGAACAGTCCTACTGGTTTTGAGAAGAGTTAGAGAACGAAGTGGTGGGTAGAATGTGCTCTCATCACTTGGCTGGCTCATCACCCCGTTACCCTCCCACTGTCATATGGGGCAGAGATTGGGGTACCTCTGTACCTCAAGGGCACTGTGATCATTGGCTATGCTTAGCAAAATTCCTTTGTGACTGGAAATCTGTATCAAATAATCCCATGATTCCTCAGCTGAACTTCCGACTGAGGGCTGGAAGGAATGTGCAGGCTCTCTAGTTCTTCCGTCTCAGTGTCCCTGCAGTAAAATGCAATTAACAACAATCACTGTTGATATTCCTCTTGGTTCTTGGAGATCCCCCAGTGAAGGCCACTGTTTTAGGCCACCTTAACCTTAGGCCACACCTTCTCTTTAGCAGCCTGGAAAAGAGATAAAATCGAGGATGAATGGAATGAACTGCGCTAAGTACTAGAGGCTATCACCACGTTAGAAAATAGATTCTCTGTTTTCTTGCTAATGCAAAAGTTCTCTTTATCTCTCATGCTTTTTCTTCTGCTGCTTTTGAAGACAATGGGGCCCCAGTCTAGAATGTGGTCCTACCACTGACTAGGTCTTCTGCCTCCTGTTAAAGGAAGAAGAGAGTCAGAGAGCCAGAGGGACCTGAACAGCCCCAGGATATCAGGCTGCAGCAGCCCCACAAGTGCCCTAAATGTGAAACAGCCTGCAAGGGGGCTCCCAGCCAAAGGAGAAGGTAACCGTTCCCAGGCCACAGATGCCTCAGCCTCCCTCTGGCTTGTCAGTGGCCCTGGGTTTATTTTCGTCATGTTCCAGGGCTGCGTGCCAGCAGTGATAGAAGCTCTCTGAAAGGCCCCCCATTGCAAAGGGGAAGTGGGCAGTGTTTCTGACGATGTCAGTGGGATTAGTGTTAACCAGGCCTGTTCCCCAAGAGTCAGGACATGCTCTAAGAGGTTTACTGTACCCACATGCATTGCCAAGTGGTCCTGTACTCTCCTCAGCCCTGGCAGCAGTGTGCAATGACACAGGTCCTCGAGCTTGCAGGGCAGCATGAATTTACCCAGATATCTTGAACCCCAAACCATACACGTCTTCTTCACTGAAGGAGCCTGTGATCCTACCGGAAGGAAGAGTCTCCTGAAAGAAGTCATCCACCAGCCAGGGCAGACAATGAGGCCAACTCACAGAGAGGAAGGGAGCCACACCTGCTGTGACAGATTCTTAGCAGTCACTCAGTCAGTTTCAACTCATGGAGCCGCCACAGTGAGCAGAGCAGAACTGACCCACAGGGTGTCCAAGACTACGACCATCTGGAAGCGGAGCTCCAGGCCTGTTTTCCAAAGTGCTTCTGTGTGGGTTCGAACCATTAACCTTTCAGCTCGTCACAGAGCACTCAAATATTTGTACCACTCAGAGACAACTGTTCTTGACTTAGCCCCACCTAAAGTTCCTATCCTTAAGGTGCTGACACCCAGGGAGGGGACTAAGATGCTTATACAAGATCAATAACACAAGCACCTTGTGGTGACAGTGTCCAGGGGGGCTTTATGTAGAGTTCATGTGCCAAAGCAGCTTGGAGTCCAAATTATTCCTGAAAATCCCTGAGAGAGGCACCATGTTGGAGGCTGAGGAACATTTTCCAGTCAGTGCAGCCCATCCAGCTGTCCATTCCTCGCTGCAGCAATGGTCTGCTTTTCTGGCTGCACACCAGGTGTAGGAGATGGCATGCATTTGGGAGCCAGACTGTCTGAAGAGAGCATCTCGGTTAACATCTGAATCAGTCTGCAAAACAAATGCACAGTCCCAGAGACACACGGGGACTGAAAGCTGCCCAAAAGACAGATTTCACATCTTTCATTTTGTGCTCACTCGGGATACACTGCCCCACTGTTAAAAGTTGTCTCTCTCACTCCCCTTCCCCTAAGCATAGAGAGTTGAGTTCTTTAAGCATAAACTAAATACATAGATCAATAATGCCATTATGTGTTTATAACTGCTTTATATAAGGCTACACTGATCAAAATCAAGTCCCTTTCCCCACAGCACATGTAAATACACACACACTCCCAAAGATGTTGTTTTCACTTAGAAATCACTTCTAGGCTGGAACCTTCCTTTCACAGTCCTCTCTCCTTTATGCTTTTATCGGAGTGATGCCTTCACTTCTCCAGTTACTGTGATGTCAGCACCCAGTGCCTTCCTAGGATGCTGCATCACCCAGAGCACATCCCACTGAACACAGGCACATTCACGCAGACCTCTTGATGCAGGAGAACCTGACTGAAATGAATGTCAGGACCGTGGCTATGACAAGAGGGCAGCTGGAAGCCTTATGTGTGTATTTAAGAATCAGAGGTGCACGTGCATGTGTATGTAAGTGAATTCATGCACGAGTGCACACATGTCTGGGGGAGATGTGTGTGCTTGCGTGCTCGTGGGAATGCAATGATGTAAGTGCTTATAGCATGCATCCCTGTGACTGTAAGAGTATGTGATTGTGCATCCCTCTGTGTATTCCTTCCTGGGGATGAACGTGCGAGTGTGTGTGCGGATGAGAGTACCATTGTGAATGTGTCTATGCCTGTCTGTGTATATGTAGGTGCACATACACCTCCACATGTGGGGAGTTATGTGTGTGTGTACATGCCTTGTGCAAATGTGCATAGGTATGCACATAAGCGTGCACGTATGCATACCTTTGAATTTGTGTGTGAATGTGTTTGTATTATGCTTCTCTGTGTGTGCACTCTTGAGTGTCCCTTGTGGCTGGTGGTCATCTCTACTCTTGCTCTCTTTATCTTGGAGATGGGGAAGGTAGGGGTGTAGAAACACCTTTAATCTTTCTAAGCACCTGTGGGAAATACAGCTTTCTTCTCCCCCTGGCTTAAGCCCTCCTAAGCCCCAGAGGCCAAATTCGGCTTCCCTCACTAGCACTGCTGCTCAAGCTGCCCTTGGAGTCGCTAATCAGTCCCAGATTTGGGTTCCTGTATCAGGACACGACTGTGCCTGCTGAGCACTACACAAAGGCATCTGACCCTGAGAGAAAGTTGAGCTGGATTCACCAAGACCTGCCCCGCAGGCTGGACTGCATATACTTGAAGGAAGAAACTTCCTTTTCTTCACACCAGCTGCCCCTCATCAGCCAAAGCTTGCCCCTGCTGGACTGCCTGAGCCCAGTGGGGCTGCCATTTCCACACCCACGCAAAGGCAAGGTGTAAGTTAGTGGCAGCCTCACTGTGACCCTCTCGCCTTAGATCCCGGAGGACAGGCCCTAAACAATGGCCGTGCCTTGCCAAATCCCAGGAGGAGGGCTCGCTCTCTTCTCTGGCAAGCACCGAGTACACAGGTATCTGTGTGCGAGTACCCACCCTGAGTTAGGGGAACAGAGTCTAGGTTCAGCTTCCTTCACCTGCACTGGTGCTGACACTGCCCATGCCTTATGTTTATTTTAAAGAAGATTCCAGAGACTCCACACTGGCACACTTCTTCCTGGATCCAGATGGAGGAAAAGTCTGCCTGTCCCCCCTGAGGCTTACTCAAACAGAGAACCTTCAGCGTGTTAAAGGTAACACCTTCCAGGTCAGCCTGGTTTTCAAAGGGGATGATTTTATGTGCCACTTCCAAAACTTCCCAGCAGCATAGACATCATTAAAAGCAGACCCAACTCAGCTGGTTTCTCCCCTCTCGTTGACACAGAGGTGCTTCTGTAGCTCAGACACAATAACCCAATGTTTGCATAACAAGTTTACTCTTGCTGGAGAAGCTGGAAAGAGAAGTTCCAGTGGAATGGCTTGGAGGAGGTCTGATGTGCTGTGCTGATGCCTTGATGAGAATGATAAAGCCCTTCTGATATTTGTCCAAACTAAACAACTGCCTTTTCTCTTCTTTCCAACCACCCTCCAGAGGTGGAGTTGGCTAATTGGTAATCCAGTCAGGTATCTTATTACGTGCTTATTCATTGCTGTGAATCATCTGGCTCCTGAAAGATATCAAGGCCATTTCCAATGGCCCCCTGGCATGTTACATTTTTGGGAAAGAGATGCTGGCTCTGGGCATAGCCATTCTGCAAAGCAAAAAGAACTAAGTCAGAGGCTGGTGAACGTTGACCACTCAGAAGCCATCATTATTTATATGCATGAGTAGTAAAGGCCATAGTCCTCTTGCTGAGGGAGATTACAGTCAGCAGTCATTGCATCTGAGTCAGTTCCGTATCCTCCCTGTGTCCAAGGTTCCTGGTCTGAAATGAGAGGATGGGACAATATGACTCCCTCGCTGCTGGCAGTTGGAAAATCCCTTGGCTATTGCTGTATTTTTCATCTTGTGTCCATTGCTATTGAAGTAGCCACTTACTCTACAGGTTTCCATAAACAAGAATGCTTTTGTTTCCAAATTCAGTATTAGAGAACTTCCATCACCCCTTGTGTTATATCATGATGTGATTACAAAAATAACTTGGTTCTGAGTTGGTAGAAGCAGAAGTTAGATAGGTGGAAACCATTGCCAAGTGGCACAGCTGGTACAGCAGCTGGAAAGCAAGCATCATTCTGCTTCCCTGCTGCACACCGTCCACTCTGTTCCAGGGAGAAGTAGCTCCCCTCTTTGCAGAGCAAAAGTCCGATGCAAAAAAGCAAACAGGCTTTAAATTTGTTATCACCATTGTCAATATTATCAGTCATCTTAGCATCGCCAGTACCTCTAATAGACCCTGTTACATGCCTAGTGGAATTACAATAAATGTTCATTGAAAAATCTATCAGTAATTTGCACATTAAAGGAAGGAAGAAAGGGAGAGAGGAGCCAAGGAGAGAGTGAGCAATGGAACTTATGCTGAGCAAATGGAGACATACCTGCAACCTTGTCCCAATCCTACAGATAAAATATTTAATCCTTCTTGCCTCTCAAACCAGAAGGCGTTCAAAGTGTGCTTGCTGAATGAATCAGTCATCAGTCAGTCAGTCACTGGCCTTTCTCTACCCTTTCCTCCATATACAGTTCGTTGAACTTTAGTCTTGATGGTAACTGGAGTACTTGGAAGGAGGGACAGGACACAAACTCTCATCTCCCCACCTGGGTTCATAGCACAGTTTTAGCTTTCTAAGGGTCTCCATTAACAGGAAATTGTTTTGTTTTTATTTGTTGTTGTTTTGAGAAGCTGTATACTGAACAAATTGTCTCCTCTTTGAGTGAATTGGTCCCAATCCACACTAAACTATTTTGAACCTATGTTTGTTCATACCTGTCTTGATCATCACCTCTATTCTACCCCTCCTGTTTTATCTCTCACTAAATTTCAACCCACCCGTTGCTCATATCCTTGATGGTCCAAACAGTCTTCCTTCTCTCATCTCCAAGTCATTGCCCAGGTTGGCCCCAAATATTTAGATTAGCTTTCAGTTCCAGATTAAAGACAAACAAACCAACTCATTGCTGTTGAATTGATCCTAATAGCCACCTTGTGACTATTAAGACTGTGTGTCAATTTGGGTGGGGCATGATTCTCAGGGTTTGGCAGTTACAGTGCAGTTTGGCAGTCATATGATGGTGTGATCCGTTCCATAACGGAATTTGATATTACGAGATGACCTCCATAATAGAATCTGCTGTGAGTAGCCAATCAGTTGAAAGGTAGTTTCCTTGGCTACGTGGACTACATTAAACGTCAGTGGACATTCTGGCAAGGCTTTTATGGGCTTTTGCTCACTCCAGATACAATAGCTGGCTCCTGATCATTTGAGCTCTGCTTCTTGGAACTGAGCTAGCAGCTTACCTGTAGTCTTGTTTGCCAATCTTAGAATTTGTACATTTTTATGGCCTGTGAGCAAAAGCGCTACTCACTGACTTGCTGATCTTGAGTTCACCTTCCTCTGTGGCTATGTGAATCAGGAGACACTATCTTGACCCACGGACTTGGGATGCGACAGCCATGTGAGCCGTTTCCTTTCTATAAATCTCTCTCTATAGATATTTATATGCTTTACTGGTTTTGCTTCTCTAGAGAACCCAACATAAGGCACACCCTGTAGAGTGGAGTAGAACTTCCCATAGGGTTTCCAAGGCTGTAATCTTTACAGAAACGGACTGCCACATCTTCCTCCTGTGGAATGGCTGGTGAGTTCGAACTGCTGACTTTTCAGTTAGCAGCCAAATACTTAACCACTGCACTATCAGGGTTCCTTTTGGGTTAAAATTCATTTTTTCTGGGATGTTCTCTTTAATAAATCCCACTCATCTTATGGAGCCTACTACTCTGTCAATCGCATTTCCATGACTGTTTTATTTAGCTACATCTGTTTTCTGTTTAGCTCTCAGATATATTACATACATGTTAAAGAACAAAGATAACCTCTTATCTTTATCACATGTCCAAGAAACGCTTGTTGTTTGACTGAATATCCCAGGTGGCATGAAAGAAAGTTCTCTTAGGATCATAGTTTGTGGTGGTATTTATACATGATAAAAAAAAGTCCTAAGTAAAGGAGGGAATCTGATCTGCCTGATCTTTTAGAGACTTTCAGTCTCTGTCAACATCCATTTGGAAATAAATTCTTAGGCAATTAGATCATGATATCTTGCTTTCAGACAGCATAGAAAAATGAATAAACCTCAGAAGAAGAAAAAAAAAAAAAGACTTGAAGACTAGAGCTGGAATTTGACCCTCTTGGTCATGTCAGGATATTGCAACACTTAGAAAATTCAAAGACTTGAAGAAAGTTAACCTGGAATGACACAAGTTAAAGCTTTGGGAATGCTCTCTAAACTCACTACCCTTGACTCAAGCTCTTCATTTATCCTTCTGGTCAGGGTACCAACAATAGAAGTTTTCTCTCCAACCTTATTGTAAGCAGTTCTGTGGGTAGCTATACCAACAATTCAGGTTGAGACTTCAAGTCTCATGTAAGTTTAAATTCTTGATCTGTGTCTCATCTTCCTCTTAGCATTTGTTCTTGTCTTAAATAGATTTTTGTTCCAAAAATGCGTCTTGTTCTTTGACTATTCAGTTAACACCCCGCTTCCTTGCAAGTCTTTTATTGGTGTGTTAATTTTAAAATGTATCTACAAATTCTTTGATGTTCCTTCACAAAGGAGAGTCTAATTCTCCCATGGGCTGGACATAGTAACTCAGTTCTAATGAATATGGAGTATGATGGAAGTAATGATGTGTGACTTCTGAGACTGCGTCACAAAAGGCAATGTGGCTTCCTCCTTGCTCTCATGCTCTTAGGTTACTCACTCTGGGGAAAAACAACCACCATGTCCTGAGGTTACTGAAGAAGTCCTGTGGAGAAGTCATCTGGCAAGGTACTGAAGCCCATCATCAATGTTGCTGTTGTTGTTATGTGCCATGGAGTCAAGCAACCCTAAGAACAACAAAATAAAACACTTCTTAATCCTGCTGAATCCCCATAATTACTGTTATGCTTGCCTCCATTGTCCCAGCCACTGTGTCACTTCATCTTGTTGAGGGTAATCCTCTTTTGGGGTGACCCTCTACTTCACCAAGCATGATGTCTAAAAGTATGTGAGACATAGTCTTGCTGTCCTTGCTTCTTAGGAGTATTCTGGCTGTACTTCTTCCAAGACAGTTTTGTGCATTCTTCTGGCAGTCCACAATATGTTCATTATTCTTTGCCAGCACTTTAATTCAAAGATGTCAATTCTTCTTCAAGTCTTTATTCATTATCCAACTTTCACCTGCAGATACAACAACACCAAGGCTTGAGTCAGGTGAACCTTAGTCTTCAAAGTGATATCTTTGTTTTCCAGCACTTCAAGGAGATCATTTGCAACAGATGTGCCAATGCAATACGTCTTTTGGTTTCTAAACTGCTGCTTCCATGGGTCTTGACCATGGATCCAAGTAAAATGAAATCCTTGACAACTTTAATCTTTTCTCCATTTATCATGATGTTGCTTATTGGTCCAGTTACAGGGATTTTTCTTTTCTTTATCTTGAGGTATAATCCATACTGAAGGCTGTAGTCTTTGATATTCATCAGTAAATGTTTCAAGTCCTCATCCCTTTCAGCAAGCAAGGTTATATCATCTGTGACACACACAGTGTTAAGAAATCTTCCTCCAATCTTGATGCCTTGTTCTTCTTCATATAATCCAACTTCTCAGATTATTTGCTCAGCATACAGATTGAATATGTTGAAAGGATAAAATCCTGATGCTCACCTTTCCTGACTTTAAATCTCACAGTATGCCCTTGTTCTGTTCAAACAACTGCCACTGACCTATGTACTCCTCAAGAGCACAATTAAGTGTTCTAGAGTTCCCATTCTTCACAGTGCTATCCATAATTTGTTATGATCCACACCAATAGCCAGTATAAATTCCCCAAGCTTGTGAGTGAGTTGCCCTGTAAGCAGATCCTTCCACCCAGTTAAGCCTTCCGAGGACTGCATCCCTGGCTAACATTGCAACTGCAGTTCCACGAGAGATCCTGACCAGAGCCATTTTCAGGTTCCCACAGAAACTGTGAGTTATGAGAAAAGTTTCTTGTTGTAAGTCAGAGTTTGGGGCACTTTGTTCTGTATCAACAGATACCCAATACACTTGGCATCATTCCCTGGTGAACTACAGTTAGGGAAGCAGAAGCATTCAAGAATACCACCGCTGGTTCCACACTTTCCCTTTGCTCTGCACATTTGTCATTTGTGATGATGCTAGTTGCAGGGGCAATAACACAGCCATCTACTTCTTTGCCCCTCTGAGCTTCAAAGACCCAAAGGTAGAAGAATCTTTTGCATGTTAATGGGATATTTGACAAAGTGTGATTTTCCTTGAGCAGCTTGTCTCTCAGCAGCGGTTACAGCTCCTGAGGGCTGCTGGGTAGAGATTTAAAGGAGGAAAGTCCCTTAGATTAGCAGTGTGAGGAGGAAGAAAGAGCTCTGGACCAATGTCCAAGTCCTAGGTTCTAGATCTGTGAGTTCTGTGATCACTGCTTTGGACCCCAGCTTCATCAGGTGGAAAGACAAGTTGAGAACAGCTGCAAACCTCCAGTACATGTCCCACAGAACTCTAGTTCCTCAGAAGGTTAATATGCATTATCTAAAAAAGGAGATGTTCTAATGTCAAACAGATTTGGAAACCAGTAGACTAAAGTTAAGTAGATTCCTTACTGCAGAACTTCACAGAGCCTTTAACATGCTAACGTGAATTGTAACTCTTTGAGTTGGGGATGTGCATTATTTCCCAAACTTGTTTCACCACCAGTGGCATAGTGGTTAAGTGCTAAGTCTCCTAACCAAAATGTCAGCTGTTCCAGTCTGCCACATGCTCTTTGGAAACTCCATGGACAGTTCTACTCTGACCTGTAGTCTCACCATGAATTGGAATCAACTCGATAGCAACGGATTGGTTTGTTTTGGTTTTTTATTTGACGACTGAATACTTGAAGCAAGGCATCTTGTGAATCTAAACAGCTTTTCAAACACACTTTGAAAAATGCAAACTAGATGATTTCTAAGATTCCTTCCAACTCGAATGCTCTATGGTTGTAAACATGCTACTTTCTTCAAGAGGACTCTGTCAATACAACAGTTCTCTTGTCTAAAGGGTGAAGCAGGATCTCAGTCATTCAGTAACTCATGATTGCTCTTCTATTCATTCTCAAAACATCAGTTTGGAACTGTAGGGCCCACAGGCCATCTATTCTGCATCAGAAGAAATAGAGGAAGATAGGCAGAGACTCTTGTGGCAATAATCGACATTTTCTCTTGGCCCGGTCACTGTTTATTACTGATCCGTAAGAGATCGTGTTGGCAGAGTTCTCTTGAGCTCAGGTCAAATGTTTGAATTAAAGAAGACATGGGTCCTAGGCTGGATGTGGTAGATTGGCATCTTCCAGGGGACTTTCCCACACTGCTGAGGCTAGAAGGCATTTCCCAGGTAACCACTGCAGCTGGGGAACTGAATGTAAATTAGGTTTCTACCAGCTGGAGGCACTTTCATGTGATTTGTTGGCCAACAGTGAGGCAGAGGGAAACCCTGGTGTCATAGTGGATGATTCTACAGCAACTAACCGAAAGGCCGGCTGTTCAAATTCACCAGGCGCTCCTTGGAAACTCTATGGGAAAGTTCTACTCTGTCCTATAGGGTCACTATGAGTTGAAATTGACTCAACAGCAGTAAGTATGAGTGTGTGAGTGAGGCAGAGGCATCTCATGAAGCTTTTGGCTGCTTTTGCTGACAAGCAATTTCACAAGGACTGAGCATGTCAAAAGGCAATTGAGGCAGTAACTTTTTAAGCACTATTTCTTTATAGTAAATCCATTTCTTCTCAAAATACCTGAGTTTACATTCTAATATGCTCCCCTTAAAGAAATTGTGGAAGACTCCCAACAGGCTCAGCACATGGGTGATCCAGGTCTATCAGATGTACAGTGTTGAATGCTCTGGGAGAGGCAAGCTCCAGCAGCTGTGTTTGTCCAGGACTTCAGACAAAAGCAGGCTTCTTCCCTTCACTGTTGTGAAGCCAACAAGGCCTCAGCAACCCACACTGGAGGGTGTTCCAATGGCCACAAGCAGAAAACACTGGAGACTCTCCTTTCCTTTGACAAAAACCTCTCATGGTTCCTGTAAGGACAAAGACTCCTCTATGTCATAATTTGGCTGAAAATGTGGCACTGTCACCACTTTATTGACTCTCAAAGAACAGAAAAAATTCAAAAATAATAGCTTACTCTAAACCCAGTTGAAATTCCTTTTTTTAAAAAAAAGAAAATATTCAACAGAAATATTTAACTCATCTTTGTATCTGTATGAGTACTTCTTTTCTGTAGAGCTAGTGAAGTTATGAAACCTACCTCTCATATGTCTGTTCTGTTTCAGGGAACCAAGAATCAGGAGGAAGCTTAGGCATCATTCTCATTGGTGTTTAGGCAGAGAAAGTGTTTTGTCAAACAGACTCTTGCCAAAGACACTAATAGATAAAACAGATAAAATCTGAGCTACCTTAGCTTCAGCGGGGATGTGATGTCTATGTGCAACCCCACCGACTTCCCTGCAGCCCAGCTAACCCTTCTCTTCCTAAGACGAGGGGCAGTGGGGTGTGCAGGGGTTGGTCTATGTGAAGCCATGAGAGATACAAGACTACAGTTGGAAAACCCTCTGACTTTACAGGTAGGAAATTGAGCCCCGGAGAGGTGTAGTGATTTGCTCAAAGTCACACAGCTTCTAAATGGTAAATGTAAGGTTTGAACCCAGATGTTCCTACACCTGCACCCAGTTAGGTCAAAGCTCTTCCCACTGGATAACACTGCCCTTTGTCCCTCTTGTATAAGTTTCTGGGCTTCAAAAACCAGCTGAAGTCTCACCTTCATTGTGATTTCTTTCCTGACCACCTCAGCCCATAATGACTGCCGCCTTCTTAGGTTCCACTGACTTTTACTGCCTAGGCTTAGTACCAGACATTTCCTCACTTCTTGCATCTTTTTCATTCTAGTTATTCTTTTTACCTAGATTTAAAATTTCTTGTGCACAGATCTCCCTTATTTATTTCTGAATATCCCAGAGAACACAGGAGGGTACTTCCAGAACATTGCCCATATTATTGATTGAAACTGAATAGCAGAGACATTGTTTCCCTATATCTATTCCTTCATTATTCCTTTGATTAATAGACTCCTTCATGCTAAATTTTAGCAGAACCTGTGGCTGCCTAGAGACTATATTCCCTAGCTTCTCTGGCAGCTAGGTATAGCCATGTGACTGAGTACATTTTGGCTAGTGAGATGTGAGTGGAAGTAATGTGTGCAACTTCCAAGGTGTTTTCTTGGGAGGAAACAGCTTGTCCTCTTCTTCCTCTTTCCCCTTTGGACTTGGTTGTGGTGATAACATATCTCCAGCAATGTGGAAGAGAGAACACTCTGTGGGATGGTGGAACAACAAGATATAAGAAATCAGGATATTCAGACAACCATAAGCAGCAGAGCTACTTCAGTCTGCTGCTTACCTCTGCACTCCTATGTGAAAGGCAAATAAATGTTTATCTTTGAGGTCTTTTTGTTACAGCAGCTCACCTTGTGTTGTTACTAATATAATGCAACTAAAATATTTGTCCAGCCTACTTCATGTTGCTTTGCAGAAATCAAACCAGATCATAACTTACACTACACAGCATCAACTATTGAGTGAATTCCCATTGCAAAAGATCATTGCTTCTAAAGAACAGAAGGCCTATTACATAACTGTTTGACTCCTTGGACAAAATGTACTGAACACCTTCCATGTGTGAGGGAGATGGAAGAGTGCTAATACTGAGACAGAACACAGCTAGACGTTGTGCTAAATGTGCTATTGCATTCCATCATCACAATAATCCTATGACGTGAACATTTTCATTCACCTACTGTAGGTGAGCTTAGCTGTTCAAATCCTCCAGGCGCTCATTAGAAACTATGAAGCAAGTTTTACTCTGTCTTACAGGGTCACTATGAGTTGGAATCAACTCAACAGCAATATGTGTGTGTGTGAGACAGAGAGAGAGAGATTTATCTTAGGTGAAGAAGTTTAAACACAGGGACGTGTGACGACACCTAGCAAGCAGCAGCGCTGGGCTTGGTTCTCAGGCCTATGTGTCACAGAGACTGTGCTCAGTTCACCCACTTCCACAGCTCAACCTCGGGGGTCATGGCCCCTGCCCTTCAGAATCTCACAGTCTGCGTGAAGGAGAAATATACAAGCAATGGACTCTGCCACAAGGCAGAATGAAAGGTGTGCTTTAGCAGAGGCGTGAGCAGCAAGATTCAGGGTGTTCAAGAAAAGGGCAATTAGTTCTGATCTAGGGGGCTGAGACTTGGCTGGAGGGGCTGGGAAGGGTTTCACAGAGGAATCCCCATCGGCACTGACCTTTGAGAAATAAGAAGAAAGGAATACACAGAGAAGACACACCAGCTGAGGGACCAGCATGGAAACAAAGCCAAAGAGGTGGAAAGTAGAGCACATTTGGGAAGTGATGAGCAGCCCAGTGTGAATGGAGGGAGGAGGGAGAGCCGGCGCTGAAACGCCGTCCAGGCCAGAACCGGAATGCCTTCTGTGTCGGGATAGAGGATAGATCTGCTTTCCAGGCAGCAAGGAATGACAGAAAATGTTTGAAGAAGGGGACATACAACCCCAAATGTATGCCAGCGTGAATGAACAGGCAAGAGGAAAGGCCTGGGGCTCAGTCAGGAGGCCACTGGAATCATTCAGAGGCCACCGAGGAGAGCCTGGAAGGAATCCGTGAGCAGCGTCAGAAGACAGTCCCAAAGGCTGTCGGTTGGAGATGGAAACCTCAACCCAGGAACCAGAAACAAGCCTGTTTGCAGAGTCTGGGTGTCACTCTGCAAAACTGGCTGCAGCTCTCATTGACAGCTCTCCAGTCTAATGATCCTTTTTTCTGTTTTCACTTTCAGCTAAGAGGATTACTGTAGGGTGTGTACATATGTGTCTCGTGTATTGTAATTAAGATAAAACAACAATTCAGGCCCTGGAGCCCACATGGCCCCTGAAGAACATACACAAGGCCACAGCCCTCCCCCACGTGGCACTCAGCTCCCTCAGCTCCCCTTCTTTTAACTCGAACTCTCACAAGCACAGATAAAAGATGCATTCCAGCGCGATGCGCGGCTCGGCTTGTCAGCAATGCAGTGTGGCTGTTTCCTGGTTGAAGTGCTCCAGGGGCAGTGGCTGAGTTTCCTAGCAGACAACTGTGGTGAATAATAAGAGTCCTGAGGATAACCCTGAGAGCTGATTTCTTGAGACACAGGAGGCAAAGCAAAGCAGTAAGGTGTGATGGAAAGTGTTCTCGGAACCCTCTGGTACCCTCCTACCCGGCACACATTGAAGTTTCTCTTTCAAGATTGTTTTAGCCTCTTTTTCCCTTTCAACCACCGACCACTCAATTCTTTGAGGGAAAATTAACATTCATTATGCAATTTATCTCTCTCCTTTTAATCCAGAGTGTCTGTCTCCAAGGTCCCTACTCAATAATTAATGTTTGTTCTCATTTCCCATTCTCCAGAGCATCTATTCTTGAACTGTAGGGTCAACAATTAACACTAATTATGGTTTTCCTCTCTCCAGGGGTGGGTCTCAGAATCCCTAGCTGCCCTGCTCAGACTAAGTCACCTGTATGCATGCAGTTGCCCGCGTGCGCCTGGCTCTGTGTGTGTGTGTGTGTGTGTGTGTGTGTGTGTGTACACGTGCACACACGTGCACGCACATGTGTGCAGCTGCAGGTGGTGGTTGGGGGCACTGTGCGTGTGCATGCCGCGATGGGAATGCATCCAGAACCGGGCTTTTCCAAGTCCACCTCAGACTAGCAAATCAACAAAACCCAAACATTCTTTTTTTGGTCAGTTCCTTAATATATTTATTATCAGTAATGAGACAACGAAGGATTTTCAAAAAGGATTTGGAAATTAGTTTGTGTAGGCAATTGGACTGAAAGATCTCTAAACCTTTTCCAGTTTGAATTTTTTAGGATTCTCTGATTTTTTTTCTCCCTCTCTCTCTCTTTTTTCTTTCTGTCTCACACACACATAGACACATGCACACACACACAATTTTCCTTTAAAAACTGTTCCTCTTGTCCTCAAAAAATTAAACACAGAATTACCCTCCGTGACTCACAATCTCATTCCTAATTATATACTGGAAAGACTTGCAAGCAGAAACGTAAACAGACACATAGACACCAGTGTGCATTGCAACATTGTTCACAAGAGCCAAAAGGTGGAGAGAACCAAAAGGTGTCCATCAATGCACCAGAGGTGGTGCATACGTAAAACAGAATGTTAATCATTCCTCACGAGGAACAAAGTTCTGACACATGCTACAGCGTGGATGAACCTTGAAAACATTATGCTGGGGGAAAAAAACGGGTTTAGTGAAATAAGTAGACACAAAATAAGAAATATTATGATTCTGCTTACATCAGATATTTAGAATAGGTAAATCCACTGAGACAGAAAACAGATCAGTGATTACCAGGGGTTGGAGAAAGGGGAAAATGGAGAATTACTGGTTCAGGGATACTGAGTTTCTGTTTGGGGTGATAAAAAATATTTTTGGAAATAAGGAGTGATAATGGTTCCACAAGATGAATATAATTAATGTCACTGAACTGTACAACTTAAAATATTTAAAATAGCAAATATTTCTCTTTTTTAAATTGTGCTTTTGGTGAAAGTCTACAGAGCAGATTAGTTTCTCATTAAACAATTAACACACTTATTATTTTGTGACATTGGCAGATGACCTCTTCTCTTCTCAACCTTGGGTTCCCCATTTCCATTCATCCAGTTTTCCTGTCCTCTCTGCTTTCTTGTCCTTGCCCCAGGGCTGGCGTGCCCTTTTTGTCTCGGATACGTGGCTGAACTACATGTATTACTGTTTGTTTTATAAAAGCCACTGCTATCGAGTCAATGCTGACTCATATAGACCCTGTAGGACAGAGTAGAACTGCTCCATCGAGTTCCCAAGCAGTGCCTGGTAGATTCACACTGCCAAGCCTTTTGGTCAGCAGTCGTAGCACTTAACCACTATGCCACTAGGGTTTGTTTTATAGGCCTGTCTAATATATGGCTGAAGGGTAAGCCTCAGGGGCAACATCAGCAGCAAGTTAAAAGGTTGTCCAGTGGCCATACTCTTAGGGTTTCTCAGACCAATAAAATCAGTCCTCTTGTGTGTGTGTGTTTGATTTGTTTTTCTCGCACTCTGTCCCTGACCCTGTATTGTAATCGCTATCGGAGTGGTCCATGGTGATAGCAGGCACCATCTAGTTGTGATGGACTCAGTCGGCTGGAGGCTGTAATAGGTGGACTAATCTGTCCCCTGTGTCTTTGGTTTTCTTCATTCCCGCTTGCTCCAGACAGGCTGGGGCCCACAGACGTGTCTTACATGGCCACTCACAAGCTTTTAACTCCAGACACTACTCCCCAAAGCAGAATGTAGCACGCATTCTTCATAAACCATGTTAGGACAGCTGAGCTAGATGTCCCTCAAGACCACGATCCCCAGACCTCAGCCTAGTAATTCAGTCCCTCAGGGAGTCTGGGTGTGTCCTCTCAACAGGTGAGCGGATAAACAAATCATGGACGTACACACAGTGGAATACTAGGCAAAGAGAAAGGACAACGATGAATCTTCTAAACAATTCACAACGTGAGGGCGTGTGTCTACCTTTTTTCATTTTCACTCTAACTTTGCCTTGGTCAAGTTACGCTGACTTCCCCAGTACTGTACACTGTTTTAGCCCTCACCAAAATTGCCACTTGCCTTTTGTTTAGTGTTTTTCCCTCCCCACTCCTTCCTTCATAACCATCCAAGATTGTGTATTTCTGTGTGTAAATCTTGTCACCAGTTTTTATAGTAGCAGTCTCATACAGTATTTGTCCTTTTGTGATTGACTTATTTCACTCAGTGTGATGCCCTCCAGATTCATTCATGTTATGAGATGTTTCAAAGATGCGTCACTGTTCTCTATCATCCCGTAGTATTCCATGTGTGTGTACCATAGTTGGTTTATCCATTCATCTGTTGATGGGCACCTGAATTGTTTCCATCTTTTTGCTACTGCAGAAATGAAAATTTTTTTGTTCTCTGTATTTACCACAATAAGCTTTTTAAAATTCCTCCTCCATTTAGGATCCACTCAGGAACCTACCTTGTTATCTGTTGTTACCTCTTCCTTAACTGTCTTAACCAGGTTTGTCATTCTAATCTTCTTTAGTCATTCAGACAGTCTTGTTGTAACTAGTTTTCCCTTTAACTGAAAAAGTCAGCTAGAATAACTCTCGCCTACGGTGGCTCCAGCAGAACACCCAAAAAAGTCATCAGGGGCTGAGCGAAGCCTGTCTGTCTTTTGGCTAGAATCAGTTGGGCAGAACTCCCTCCTGTCTCCCCTGGTCCAGCCCTTGCGTTGGTGCTACAGCTGGAGACTGGGGCTCCTCAAGCTTGGCCATTGTCTCCCTGTTGCTGCACATACTGGTCCTCACACCACATCTGGGGCTCAAATCTGGGCGCCTCCTCACAGCATGGTCAGACATTAACTGCTTCCAGGCTCTTGCTCTGTTCAAAGTTCTCCTGTTTAGCATCATGATTCCTGTAGGGTTTTGCCTTTAAATATCTTACATAAAACATTATTTTCCTCAATGTTTCTTAAGCCTACATCAGTCTTCTCGCGTGACAGCATCTATGGGTTTTCAAAACCATCCAAAGCATTGCCAAGGATTAGGAGGCTTTAAACATCAAGGCATTCCACTTAGTGTTTGCCCCTGTCTTGGTATAAGAAACATAGCTTTTTTTTCCCAAGACTTTTTCACACTCTCCAGTAAAATCCTTATTATTGTTCAACTTACAAATCTGCCAGTTCAAATGTCAGCCATAAAGAAACAGAGTCAAGTGCTGTCTACTTTCTAAAAGGAAAGTTCTCCTCCAAAAGTTACCTTTACTTCTCCTCTGTGTCATATAACCAATAAATTTGTTATTTCATACCTGTTGTTACTGTTGGGTGGCTTTGAGTCAATTCTGACTCACAACCACCCCCTGTGACAGAGAAGATCTGCCCCCACTCAGTTTTCTAGGCTGTAATGTTTCTGGAAAGGATAGCTAGGCTTTTCTCCTAAATAGCTGCTGGCTGGGTTTGAACTGCTGACCTTTTGATTAGTAGGCAACACTTCACTATTAGACCACCATGGCTCCTCATTTCTTACGGAGATGTCCAGAAACACCATTTCTTCCCCAAGACACCAGTAAGTAGGACAAAAATTTTCTCGCCTTGGACAGCCTGAGAAGGGTGATATTGTTATGAGTTACTCTGGACAGCCTGTGGACTGTGGTCTCAGTGTAGATACTGGAGAAGAGGAGAAATCAGCAGAACCAAGTGTGTGTGTGCTTTGCTGGTCTAGGGAAGATGAGGTGCAGGGTTGTCGCATGGGTCCTGCAGACTGCGCACAGTACAGGTCTCACTACAGTGAGGTGAGCATTACATTTGGATGCCCCTAGATTTGTGCGAAGGAGCCCTGGTGGGTTAAGTACTTGGCTGCCAAGCAAAACATCTGCACTCTCTGACCCACCAGCTGCTCTGTGGGAGAATGGTGTGGCTGTCAATTCCCATGATTATATCCTTGGAAACTCTCTGAGGTAGTTCTCTGTCCTGTAGGGTTGCTAGGAGTTGGAGTTGAACTCGCAGCAGGCTGAGGCCAGTTCTGCCTCTTTCAGGCTTCCTTTTGTATTTCATTCCCCTCTAAGAGATGTGCAAGAGCTGGGACTTTAGGGTGGCTTTCTAGCCCATCCCCCACACAGAGACCTTGCTGCCTCTGCATGGGGGGGGTGGTTATGCAGAGCTTTTTTCTCACTACTGAAAATAGTTTTTGATTAATAGAGGAATGTGTGTGGTCTTCCTTGCTGTTTTCTGGTGGGCAGGCAACAATGAATCCTGCACAAGGGAGCTGCTGTATTAACAGGAAGCAATGCCACAGATCAACGACCCCAGAGCTGAATGGAGGGAATTGCTTCAATGAGAATTTGCAGAACGAGCTGGAGAAAAGGCATAATCATGTGCATGCCAATCTCAAAATCTGTCAGCAGAGAAACGCCTAATATGGTCTGCACTATCCACTCCTGCTACCATCCACGGTGGGACTTCTGACCACGCTGGGAAGAGCTTTGGTTAGAAATGAACCAGACCAACTCTTACAAAGGAGCCTGTCATTAAAAGTAGGAGACCTGATGGCACAGTGGTTAAGCGCTCAGCTGCAAACTGAAGGGACACTGGTTCAAACCCAACAGCTGCTCCTTAGGAGGAAAGACCTGGCAACCTGCCCCAACAATGATGATAGCCTAGGAAGCTGTACGGGCAGTTCTACTCTGTTATACAGGGCTGTTGTTGGTCAGCATCAAATCACTGCCAATGGGTTTGGGTTTGGTTTCAGTGAACAAGGATGACGATGACAACGTTCAGTACTGCCGTTACTCATCCTTGGTATGTCAAATAATGTCTGAGTGCTTTATATTCATTATGTCGTTTACATAATCCTCATGGCAATGAAGAAACCCTGGTGGCGTACTAGGTTAAGTGCTGTATCTGCTAACTGAAAGCTCAGCAGTTCAAACCCACCAGGTGCTCCTTGGAAACTCTATGGGGTAGTTCTACGCTGACCTCTAGGGTTGCTATGAATCGGACTTGACTCAACAGCAGTAGGTCTGGTGGTCATGGTAACAATGGCAGTAAATCCTATTATCATCTTCATTTTTCATCTAGGACCATGGAACTCAGAAACATTAAGTGACTTGCCCAAGATCACACAGCTAAGTGATGAAGCTCGGACTTGAATTACCTAAGACATCATTTTTACCACTGTGAATGGTTAGTGGGGGTGTCAGTCTAAATAGATGCATTGTCCCCTGACAATACATCAGAGTTTACAAAGCCCCTGACTAATGAAAACCAATACAGTGAAGTCTGTTGCACATCTTCCTGCCAATTTGCCTTACTCAGCAGCAGACACTCTTTTGCAGATAATACGCAAAATCATTTGCAAATTTCTAGACAGTATGGGGAAAGCGGGAGAAGCTAGAAAAAACTAGGGACACTTTGGGAGAACTAAACCCTTGAGGCAGATTTTTAAGCAATATAGGCCTGTTTATAGGGTAGCTCCCCAGACCAAAACTGTTTTTCCTCATATAGGCTACAGTGTTATAATTTTACTTTATTCTGTTCCTGAAATCTCACCAGTGAAAGATTCAGTGCGAATTAAGAAGCAAACTCTGTTAAAAACACTGACACTTCTGAGGGGCTAATAGTCATTCACACTTTAGTGAAAATTTATTTAAGCATATGTGGTCCTCTTGCAACTTTGTTGAGAACAGCAGCGGTGGAGTAGAATAGCAGCTCAGTCAGTAATTTTGAGGTAAGGAGAGTTTTAAGCGTTGCAGCATACCTAACTAATACGGAGCCCCAGAAGGCTGGATAAACAGAGGAACATTAGCTATACAGGGAGAAACAGGAGCAAAGCATAGAAAGGTAAACAGTGGAATGCCAACAACAAATCTGGCCTGTTGTAGAACTGTTCCATGGCAAACTCTCTATCCAGTAAGGAGAGGGAAAAGTTTTATTCTTTCTTTTGTTCTATTCTTTCAAGAGGTTCAAGAAAACCTCTTGCCGTCAAATTGATTCTGACTCACAGTGTTACTGGGCAAAACTGTGGGTTTGTGCCACCCACTGCAAAGCCAATCTCTGAGACAGGAGCTTGGGGTAAAATAATCAAAGGTTTATATTTGCAAGCTGGCATGCAAAGAGATGTGGGCATTCTCCTCCTTAGAGCCTGCTTGCCTTTGTCAGGCAAGCTCAGGGTTTTTAAAGGGAGAGGCTACATGCTGGTGTACAGGTTCAAAGGGGGCTTCAGGAGGTGGCTGGGTTCCTTCAGTCCTTTGATGTCTCTAGGTCATCTAGGGGATAAGGGTGCCATCACAGGCCATCACTGGCCATCAAGGAAAATAAAGTGGTACTAGATGCCATCTGGTTAGCAATCTGAAGGTCAAATGCTCAAAAACAAGTCATCTTCCTGTCTTCCCTGGCCTCCTGCTTAATTCTTTTACCATTGGTTAGAGCCCAATTATCAAAACAAGAGGAGTTATTCAGAGCCTACAGTTTACTGTATCTGTGGTGGTGCCTCTGAGAGCCCACCATAGCATCACCACCACCTGGGGCTTATAGAATGTGGAAGACATGTTTTCCATGCAGGTTGGGGGTCATACATCTGAAACAATGCCTCTCAGGCCCTCAGTCTTAAGTGTACCCCTCCACTACCCCCACTCCCCACCCCCACCCCTACCAGCACTTTTCTGCCTCCAGGTTCAACAGCAACCCTATAGGAGAGAGTAGAACTGCCCTGTCTTAGAAATCTAGTGCTCCTGTGACAGAAATACACACCAGTAGATGGCTGTAACAAAGTGAATTTTATTTTCTCATCTTCTAGTAGGCTAGAAGTCCAAATTCAGGGCATCGGGGAAGGCTTTCTCTTTCTGTTGGCACTGGAAGAAGGGCCTTGTCATCAGTCTTCCCCTGGACTAGGAGCTTCTTTGTGCAGCAACCCTGGGTCCAAGGACACATTCTGCTTCTGGCACTGCCTCCCTTTCCTTTTATCTGTGGTAAGATAAAAGGTGGTGCAGAAATGTGACCTGAGCAAGGGTGTTACCGTTCCATGCTAATCACAGGCAGAGATTATGATTTATGACATATAGGAAAATCACATAATGGAGAACAGCCACATGACCCTGGGAATCATGGGGTCTGCAACTCAATCCATGACAGGTCTCATAAAGTTTCTATGGAACAACTAGTGGATTCAAGCTCTTAACCACTGGGGCAGCAGGGTTCCCTCTTTATTCCTAGTTAAAAAAATCTTATTTCAAAGCCTTGAAACATACGCTTTCCTCTGCCTGGACCCTAGAAACAGATTATCCAACAAACAAGGTAACACAGGCTTACTTGTGCTTACTTACTAACCTGTAGTAGACAGTTTCACGTGGCGGGTTTCATTTACATGTTATATGGTGAAACTATTCACTACAGATTAGTAAGTAAGCACAAGTAAACTCCTGCTTATTGAATAACCCACCCCCCACCTACAGCACAATTCCACATCCCCTCCCATGCCCTAACTTTTACCCTTTTGCCTGCTTAATGCTGCCTCGTCCTTCAGTTCCCTATTTAACTACTGAGATGACTTCCCTCCAGGTAGCTTCTCTTGCCCACCTCTGACCCCAGGTGGGTGACAGGCCTCTTCCACATGCTCACATTGCACCGTCCTTATCCAGTCTCAGCATGTCTTTCACAGGGTTGCCACTTTCTAGACTTTTCACTCCATTAGACTGAAAGTTCTTTAAGGGCAGAGACCCATTTATCTCCCCAGTACCTGCTGCAACATGGCAGGCGAAACCTATGCAGGTGTTTCCTAAACATTTGATGAACAAAAGAGTTCAACCAGAACATGGGTTAAACAGGCTTTTCTTTTTCAAGTTGATTTAGGATTGTTGTGGATTGAATTGTGTTCCTGAAAGTTATCTTGTAAATCCTAATTCTTAGGCGTGTGGTTATAATCCCACTTGGAAATGGGTTTTCTTTCTTATTTAAGCCATATCAGTACAGGATGTTTGAAGTCAGCCACCTTTGAGACATAAAAAGGCATAAAGAAGAAACTAGAGATAGAGGGTAATAGATGCATGCCACATGAAGATCATCAAGGAGCCAAGAAATAGAAGCTGAAGAAACGAGACCCTTCCTACAGAGCCGACAGCCAGAGAAAGGCTTTCCCTACAGCCAGTGCCCTGATTTCAGACTGTTAGCCTCCTAGACTATGAGAAATAAATTTCTGTTTGTTATAGTAGTATTTCTGTTATACAGTGCTAGAAAACTCTACTGGCATTGTAGAAACCCTGGTGGCATAGTGGTTAAGGTCTATAGATGTGTTTTCATCAGCTAGTGCTGCTCTTAACAGAAATACCACAGAGGGGATGGCTTTAACAAAGGAAGGTTTATTTTTACAGTCTCGTAGGTTACAAGTCCAAATTCAGGATGTCCACTCCAGGGGAAGGCTTTCCCCCTAGTTGTCTCTGGAAGAAAGTCTAGTATTGTATCAGTCTTTGTCCAGAGAACATCTTGGTGCAAGAACCTCTTCTCCCGGTACTGTTTGTTTGATGGTATGAGGTTCCCAATTCTGTGCTTGCTTCTCTTACCTTGTATCTCTTACAAGATGAAAGGATTAAGTGTGGGACAAGCCATACTCCAGAGAAACTCCCATTACAGTAGAGCAGGGAGGTGATCCCATAAAGAGATTTACAGTCCCACACTAATCCTTTAACATACAACACAGAAAAATCACAAAATGGAAGACAATCACAAAATATTGAAAATCATGGCCCAGCCACATGGCTACACGTATTTTGGGGGGGGACACAATTCAATCCATGACAGAGTGCTAACCAAGAGGTCAGAAGTCCAAATTCACCAGATGCTCCTTGGAAACTCTGTCTTATAGGGTCACTAGGAGTTGAAATCTACTCAGCAGCAGTTTTTCGTTTGAGAAAACTAAAATAGAATCCTAATCACCACGTACAGCGCAGTTTCTGCAGGAAACTGCATTCCAGTAGGGCTGCCTCTGTAAGCACAGGATACTTCTTTCAAGGCTTAGAACAGAAGAAACTTGATTTGTTCCCTTGATTTGCTCAATGATCTTGACAAAAATTCTTATATCTTATGTTTAATATTTTTCATTTGCTTTTAAGCAAATGGATACAACACTACTCTGGAAATACCAAATACTCCCGGGAATTAAGTTCAAAGAGAAATTAAAAACATCTGTTCACTGAGATCACCTACAGGGGTTTCTATCCTTAGAAGCAAGGATGGCAAGACTTGATCTCACATACTTTGGACATGTTATTAGGAAGGACCAGTCCCAGGAGTAGGACACCACGCTTGGTAGAGTGGAGGGTCAGTGAAAAAGAGGAGACAGATGGATGCAGTGGTTGCAACCAGCTCAAACCTAGCAACGATTGTGAGGAGGATGCACGGCTAGGCAGTGCTTCATTCTGCTGTACAGGAGGCAGAACTGACTCAGCAGCACACAACAACAACAAGAGAGGTTTCACAACATTTTTGTCTTCTTTTTGGCCATTTGATTTTAATGAATGTTTTCAGACAAACATGATAGGATTCTGGAAAATTATATTGATGGTGAACTTTGGGTCTTTATGGCCTAAAGAGGCAGTTTCAGCTATTTGCAAATAACCTCAAAACTCAGGGACACATACAATTGGTCATTTTACAGAAGCAAGAAGTCAAACCAGACACTGATGTTGGGAGACAGAAAACAATCACATGATAGTGAATGGACCTAGCCAACCTCCCCGCACCCCTTCATTGTGACGTCTGTAATAGCTCCTGTGAAGCTGGTTTTTAAAAAGAACATTGTTTCTTTATATTTTAATTGCCTTAAAAAAAAGTAAATTGGTGGGGCTAATGATGAAGTAAGAGAAAGTGAAATGATCTAACAAACTGATGATTCTCTGCCAAAAATTGTTTTATAAATCAGTCTAATCCTTTATTTACAGTCTCATTAGGAGCCTACAGAACTCTCCCATTTTTTTTAGTTCTGCTGGCTTTGGTTTAGTTTTATTGGGTATGTGATATACACTAGAGGTATTCATAAATCTAAGGATTCTTGAGATTCTCAGGATGTATTCCTCCCAAATGGCCAGGGTCTGCTCTTCATTTAATGCATGAAATGCAGGAGAGAACAAGCTCTTGCTCAAGCAGGAAAGTAGTATTTAGCACAATCCATTTTAAGGCTGGTATACATTCTAATTATGGATAGTACCCTATCGCAAACTGTACTTCTGAAGAGATCTTGCAGTGTTCTTTTTGACAATGAATTCAACCCCATTCTTCTTCAGTTTGTCATTCCTGGCATAGTATAAGACTTTTCTTAGGATTACTTTTTCCTCTTAGTTTCTCTGTCTTACTTTATTTACATGTACCTCTGTGGCCTAAGAGTTTTCATTTGCTATTGTCTTAGATTCCCTACAATTCCTCATTTAAAAATTAGTGTGGACACCAGCATCAGAACGTGTCTAACTGAAAGAATCAGTAAGCCTATTTTCACAAAGTTCATAGATTGCTCATTCATTCACTCAACAAACTAAACTAACTGTCTACTAGGCACTAGGATTACAGTCAAGAGACAAAGGCCAGGCCTTAAAGTAGTTGACCATGATGGAGTGTGCTGAAAAAGGCCAGAGAAGATTCCAGAAGAAGATGCTTAAGTGGGGTTTCTAAGACTATATATTGGATCTAGCCAAGAAGATGGAAGGATGCTCCAAAGGAAGGGGTCACATGAGGGTCACATGAGAGCATGAGAGCATGGCAGATGGAAGCAACGTAAGCAACTTAGAACGACTGGATCTCAGGGTACCTGTAGGGGACAGAATGGTGAACAAAACAGCTGGCGAGGCAGGCAGGAGCCAGATCCAAAGGGACATCAGCAGCAACTAAAGAATTCATCCCAAAGGCTGTGGGATGCTGCTCATGTAGGGACGGATGTGGCCAGATTTTTAACCTTACAGAAGTGACTTTCCCAGCTGTGGAGAACAGATTAGAGGGAGAAAGACTGAGGCTGAGAGAGCCAATGTTTTTATTCATAAGAGAGTCAGTGACCAAGAACAGTATTTCCCAGAGATACAGGACTACACCTGAATCAGATTGATTGACCACTTGGTACGTAGATCTACCTTTAATCTCTTTTCCTAATTCCCTTCCTCTGCCAAGTCTTCTGCCACAGGTATTCTCTCATTAATCATATTATGTATCTTGATTGGAGGGTTTCTCCTCTAGTTGCTATTTTCTTGCTACTGAACTCAGATTTCAGTTCCATCATTCAGCCTGCCTTCCGTTTGGGGCTTGGTAGACTGCCATGTAACTTGAGGTCTCTCCATAAAATTTATGAACTTTTCAGAGAAGTTGATGTTTACAAAGCTAAAGCCAGACCCTCAAGACTTATCTAGTCTTGGTTTAAAAAGATATAAGCCAAGAAAAAGATTGTTATTCCAAATCAGAGGGAAAATATTGACCTCAGATTTACCAGGAATTTCCATAGTTAAATTCAGACTGACTCACATATTCTGGTTCTGCCCACTTGGCTCCTTTCACAGAGCCCGTTGGGCTCCATCTGTAGCCTGCAGACTTTCTCAGGTCTTGAGCAACTGTTGGATACTCCCATTTTACCTTCCTCCTCATCTTGGAAAATATAAAGCAAAAATGTGTAGCATAAACAGAGTCTAAAGTCTTCTCCCAAGAAATTGATAACGACAATACTAAAGGTCATCTTGGGTCTTAGACTTCTGCATTAAACAAACAGATGAGATTTATTGTAATATGACAAACATATCATAGGTCATAGGCATCTTAGGTCACAGCCTATGAAATATAGTATTTTTAGATATTATTCTTAAGGAAAGTACAGCAGGACTATGGAAAAAGATAAGAACTATCCCTCCTTTTATGGGTAAGTCTATACTGGGAAGATTTTTTATTTTTAATGATCTGGAATTTCCATTTGCATTTTCCATTTTTAACCAAAAAAAAAAAAATCCATGAAGGTACAAAGGCTAACTTTTAGGCTTCCTTCAACTATTTTCTGCTGGAGACCAGCAAGCCCATGGGCTAAGCTGTAAAAAGGCAAAAGTACTTGGCAAGATCTGCTTGACAATGAATTCATCCTCTCCCCAGTGATGAGCGGCTGCAGGGTTCTGGAAAGTTCCGTGAGGGCGTATTAGACATCAAAGCATGCTCATGCCTCAGAAACATTAAGTATGGGAAAAGGCTCTAAACATATTTAAAGAGACGTTTGTCAGCACCTCCAACAGCACTGCCCTCATTGCCACCAAATGTGTGGCCACTTTGGAGCTGTGGGCCTAACGCCGTTCCCCAGCCCTGATCTGCATCAGAGAAGGAGCCGGCTGGCCCACCTTTCCTGATACGGTGACTCTTCTGTGTCAGGTCTCTGTTTTGACACCTGATACGGCCTACCACAGCACTGGAGAGAAATAAGAGTGCTGAAAACCTGGGAATAAATATGATCACATTTCATTTTTACTTACAGCAACAAACACCAACAATGTGGAAATTAAACACAGTCAACACAGATTGAATAAAAGGAAAATTTAAGGCACACTATCCCATGTGAGAATCAGATGCTCTTTCCTACTTTTCAAGTTTTGAGTGTTTGGTGAAGGATTCCATGATTTGAAGAGGCTTGGGATGAGGCCCCACCTAGCAAGGGTCATCTCTAAAACTGCCCGATTATCTGGTGGTAATGCTATCGGCCTGCTAAAAGCCTGTGGTTAGATTAATGCTAGTGCTTGAAAGCCTGTTCGGGCCTGGTGTGGGCAGCCAGGAAGGAATGTGTTTTCTGTTTATCTCTTTAGTGGTAGAAATGTTCATCACAGAAAGGCTGAGCTCCCAGCTGCAGACATGCCTGGAAGCTGTGCAGTCTGTAATCCGCGAATGTGCACACGGGCTCCCGGATGATGAAAAAGAAATGAGTCTTCTGTTCACAGCCAGTCACTTGAGTTGGTGGATGGGTCAGGCCGTTTTTTGGCTTGATAGCAGAGTTAGATCTTGCCACATTGTTCTGAGAGGAAGTTTTACCACTCCCATTGCTTTATCTCCCAGGAATGCAGTTTGAGTTGTGTCTCCTCCTTGACAGCTTAGACCTCAGTAAATTAGCAGGGTCTTGACCCAAGAGACGGAGAAGTCCTAAGCAATTTTTCAGTCTCCTATCTAAAAATGTGTTTACATTTCTTGAACTCTGGCTGACTGATTCATTTTTCTGGTGTTGCAAGAACTTTCCCTATGCATTAGAATTTATAAGTTTCATTTCTAAGAGACCTATGGTTCCTTCCAAGCCACAGTGAAGTGAACCTCATCGCAACACAATTCTGCTGGGCCAGATTTGTCCAGAGGGTGGACCAGGGCCAAGCAGCTGTGATGTGGCAAGCTCCAGCGAGGCTAACAAAGGCGGTGTGATGTGGATGGAAAAGTACAAGATACTAAGTCAGATCTGGGTTCTGGTCCTCGTCCCAGACTATTTCAGGGAGTGGCACTGAACCAATCACATGGAACCACACTCTGGGCCTCAGTTTCCCCTGCTGTCTTAAATGAGACACGTTCCCAATCTGTGCAGAAGCCATTTTTAAACAAGAAAGAAGAAGAAAGCTGGGAAACAGCAGGAAAGGGAAGGTCACCTCATCAGAAATGATTAGAGACTTCAGGTCATAGTAGAGACAAAGACACAGAGTCACATACAGCCATAGGCTCTGGAGAGAGCTGCTGATGAGTGTTAGGTATGGAAAGAACTCTTTGTTGGGTGCTGGTCATACGTAAGAAACCAAAACCTTTGTTAGGGGAGCCACACTGACAAGGAGCTAGCCCAAGATATGCTTAGCTAAACATGTTCTTCCACCAAGCATTCTCTTTTCCTTTGGGGGCAGAAAAAGGAAAAGGAAAAGGAAAATAAATCCTATCACTTTGCAACATGGGATTTTAGGGTAGGGCAGCTTTGGACTCAGATCGTTACTCAAAACCTCACTAGTTGTCCAACCTTGAGTAAGTTACTTCAGCTTTCAAGCTTCGGCTTCCAAACCTGCCAAGTGTGGGGGCTGACAAACAACCTGAGAGGAGAGTCATGTGAATGACACACCAGCACAGTGACGGCACTGCTTCACCGCAAGGCACTGTGATTTCTGCCGGTCCTACCCACCTCCATCCTCACCTCTCTCCACTCCAACCCCCGCACCCCACTTGAGCCTTGGCACTTGTTTGCTTTATGATTCCCACTTTCCTGACACTCGTCCCCACTGCAAGGGCTGCCTCTGATCTCTACACCTGGAAGGTCACAGAGGCCTTTTCCTACTTTGGTGAAGTATAATCACACAACGTGTATATCTAACAGCATCAGCAGGGTTTTTTTCCCATCAATATTTTCTTTTTAATTTCAGCTTTATCTGCACTTTAGCAGCACAGAGAATGTGCTTTTCTTCTTTCAAAGAGTTATCAAAACAAAAATATATAAATTAGAACATAGAGTCTTAACATAATTTAACACAGTATTTAGAACATGCCTAGGGAGGTTGTGGGTGTTATTTGGTGAGCAAATATGACTCCCATCAGTGTATGTTTATAACCTTACATACATATGACCTAGGTGTGCATGTGTATGGTGTATTTATAAAAATTCATGAGATCTGGATCTGAAAATCCTGATTCTTCTCTCTGATTTTCTCCATAGAAAACACTGAATCTGGAACCAATCTTCACATGAGTCTTTACGAAACCTCACCTTTGACTCCCAAACCAGATATGCAGGTACAGTATTGACTCTGAAGGAACATAAGACTGGGAGTCAGGACTCTTGGGGTTTTGACCCAGCTTGCCGTGTGACCCTGAGTGAGCCAGTCACCCCTCTGGGCCTCCTTTGCCTGACTTGAAAGATGAGGCATGTAATACACTCTGCAAACATTTTTTAAAAAAATAAAGACTTTGCCTTCCAGTTGATCTCAACTCATGGGGACCCCTGTGTTATAAAGTACAAATATTCTATAGGGTTTTCTTGGCTGTGTATTTTGGAAGCAGATCTCTAGGCCTCTCTTCCACAGCTATGCAGGATGGGTTGAAGCTACCATTTATGAGGACTAACAATTAACTTTGCAAACTCATTCTAGGAAAAGTGCTACATACCTCGTTGCTGAATATCGCTACGGTCACCTTCTAAGTACTCCCTTTTGGGTGCTATACACTGATGCCAGTCCACCCTTCAAAGCCATTTTAGAACTCTTTTTCTGAAATGGCCATCAGAGACGTTGTCGTATTACCCTTGATGTCCTGAATGTCATCCAAATGTATTACTTTCAATATTTCCTTTATCTTCAGGTAAAAGAAAAAGTCATGGGGGGCCAGATCAGGTGAGTAGGTAGGGTGTTCCAATACAGTTATTTGTTCACTGACTAAAAATTTCCTGACAAACAACTATACAGTAAAGCTTGGGAACTTGCCACCGTGCCACTGTGTGCAATGGCCATTCCAGAAAGAGTTCCAAAATTGCTCTGAGGGGTGGACTAGGCACTAGAGTTGGTGCATAGCTTCGCAAGGGGAGTACTTTGACGGTGACCATAGTGATATTCAGCACTGAGGTATCAGCACTTAGAACAATTAAGTTTGCGGACCTAACTGTCAGACCTCATAGGTTAGAAGCAGAGTACAAACCGTTTGCACCCCCCAGGGACCTATACAATCACAGAGGTTCCCCAACTCTTGGACTTGGACTGTTCTGCCTGGCTCTTCGTGTGCATAAATATACTAGACAGGCCCTTCTCTGACTTCTGCTGAATCAGAAAGTGAACAAGGACATAAAGACGTCATCTGCAAGGCAGGAAGCATTAAGACTTTGTGCCTCTAGGACCACTTCCCCATTCCAGTTTTCACTCCTAAAGGGGGCAAGAAAAATTAGCAACCAAGAGAAAAATGCAAAGAAACCACAAAGAAAGGTGAAAAATGCTCCATCTGGATGGGTTGGGAATAGCTATTAGGGGTTCAAGGACAAATGCTCAAATATTTGTAATTTTTTTACTTCATTGGAAGCTTTAAGGCTGGGATTGCCTTCAAATTCTCTCTGGAGAGGAAAGCCAGGGGAATTCCTAGAGCTGAGAAACCCAGGGTATCAAAGAATGTGAGACAGAAGCAGCACACACAGCTCACATAGAGGTGTGACAGCCTCCCAGGCCACTAATCTCTATAGACATGTCTCCTTATCTCCAACTTCCTGCCCCAGCCTGGTTGTCTCCTCTTGCTTCCATTCATTAAAAAAATAAAAATGGTTTCATTTTCATCTATGTGCCTGAGCTATGGTACTGAGGCAGAGACTGTGCTCTCCCTGTTAGAACCGCAGCCTGAGTCCCACTGATGCCAAGGAAAAACACAACCAAGCTGCTGCTCCCTACCACCAAGGAACCACAGAAGTGACAATAGCAACCTTTTCTTAAATTCCTACTGTTGCAGTCATCTAGTGCTGCTATAACAGAAATACCACAAGTGGAGGGCTTTAAAAAGAGAAATTTTATTCTGTCACAGTCCAGTAGGCTACAAGGCCAAATTCAGGGCATCAGCTCCAGGGAAAGCCTTCCTCTGTTGGCCCTGGAGGCAGGTCTTTCTTTTTTCTTTCTTTTTTTAAGTTAATTACAATACAAGAATAAAATTTCTAACATTTATCAATTATCTCATCTATGGTAAACCCTCAGCCCCCACCCACCCATGTAGCCAACATAGTCGTTTTCCTCTATGGATAATTCTCTTGTTAAGTCCTTGTAACAGGTGTCTCATACAAAATGTGTCCTTTCGACACTGATTGACTTCACTCAGCATGATCTTTTTCAAATGAGACCGTGTTAGGAGATGTTTTCTAAAACCGTCATTGTGTTTTATCATAGCATAGTGTTCCATTGAGTATATGTACCACAGTTTGCTTATCCATTCATCTGTTGATGCGCATCGGGGTTGAGTCCTACTTTTTGCTATTGGGGACTGTGCTGCAACAAACATTCGTGTACACGTGTCTGTTCATGCGACAACCTTTGTTTCTGAAGGATGAATTCCGAGCAGTGGAATTACAGGATCAAATGGTATGTCTATCTCCAGCTTTCTAAGGAAGCACCAGACTGTTTTCCAAAGAGGCTGTACCATTTTGGAATCCCACTAGCAGTGTCAGAGAGTTCCAGTTTCTCCACAGCCTCTCCAGCATTTGTTGTTTTATGTTTTTTGGATCATGGCCAACCTTGTTGGAGTAAGATGATAGCTCATTATCGTTTTGATTTGAATTTCTTTAATAGCTAATGATTGGGAGCAATTCTCCACGTGTTGTTTGGCTGCCTGGATCTCCTCTTTAGGGAAATGTCTGTCTATCTCCTTTGCCTATCACTTAATTTGATTATTTATCCTTTTCTTGTTGGTATTTTGTAATACCTTATAGATTGTGGACATCAGACATCAGTCTGACAGAGTTGCCAAACATTTTTTCCCATTCTGTAGGTGGTCTTTTCATTCTTTTGATGAAGTCTTTGGATGAGCAAAAGTGTTTGATTCTTAGTAATTCCCATTTATCTATTTTCTCATCTGTTGAATGTGCTTTGTTTGTCAGATTTTGAGGTCTGTCTACATTGTGTGTTAAAACTTCCATTGTTGATCCTATTTTATCTTGGATGAGATTTATCATTTTAGATTTTATATTTAGGTGTTTTATCTCATTTGAGTTGGTTTTTGTATAAGGTGTGAGATATGGGTCTTGTTTCAATTTTTTGCAGATGGATATCCATTTTTTTCTAGGATAAGTTTGCAAGGTTAATTGACAGTTCTCATACATGCTATATTTTCATAGTAGTATCACTCCAGTGGCATAGTGGGTAAGGCTGGCAGTTTGAATCCACCAGGTGCTCGTTGGAAACTCTATGGAGCAATTGTACTCTGTCCTATGGGGTTACTACAAGTCTGTATTGCTCCAGTGGCACTGGGTTTGGTTTGGTTTTTATTTATAACTTCAAAGTTCTTGGGTAGTACAAATGGTTGTTTTCATCTACTAATTGAAAGTTCGGTGGTTCAAGTCCACCTAAAGGTAACTCAGAAAAAAGGTCTGTCATGCTACTTCTAAGAGATCACTGCCACTGACAACACTATAGAACACAGTTCTGCTCTGACACACATGGCGTCACCATGAGTCAAAATCAACTCCACAGTGATTGAAAAAATAACTCCAAAGGCCTTGCAAATGACTCCCAAGCCAAAGCCACTGCTGTCAAGTTGATTCTGACTCATAGCAATCCCATGGGTCAGAATAGAACTATCCCACAGAGTCTCCAAGGAGCGCCTGGCTGATTTGAACTGCTGACGTTTTGGTTAACAGGTACAGCACCTAACTACTTCCTGCAAGTAGCTCAGACACCCTGCATACATTCCCAATTCACACAGTCTGTGAACTTGTACTTCAAAAGACCTAACATAAACCTGCAATAAAAAAGCAGCCCAGACATGTCAAATTAAGTCCTAGACTGACTTATGAACTTTGCAGTCAGTAACAGAAGCAGAGGACTGAGGATCTTAAACACTAATCCTGGGCTTCCTCCATGAGGTTGTAGTGAGCTAGCTTACTATGAGGACTTGAACTTACTCTGTCTCCTTTGTGAAAACAAGGAAGCTGCTTTCCAGAGTCACAGTAAACTTATTTTCTTTAGAAATATTTCTAAAAAGGAAAGTCATTTGACAAAAAGTCTAGGAAGGTCCACCAACCCCCACCCAACAAGATAATTGCAGGACAGTTGTCTCCCTTACCTTCCTCTCCCCTCGTCTTAATTATCTAGTGCTACTATAACAAAAATACCACAAATAGGTGGCTTTAACAAACAAATCTATCTTTCTACAGTTTAAAAACCAAGATGAAACCCATTGTCATCAAGTCAGTTCTGACTCATAGCAACCCTATAGGACAGAGCAGAGTGGCCCCATAGAGCTTCCAAGGAGCACGTGGTGGATTTAGCCTTTTGTTAGCAGCCATAAGTTTTAACCACCACACCACCGGGGATCCTTTCCTACAGTGTAGGAGTCCAGAAGTCCAAATTCATGGTGCCACATCTAAGGAAAGATTTCTTTCTGTGTTGGCTCTGGAGGAAGGGTCTCATCACTTTTAGCTTCTGCTCCTGGGCAATCTTTGGCTTGGCATCTCCCTTCTCCTGCTCCGTTTCCTTGTTTAATCTCTTTTATATTTTGAAACTGACTCCAGATATACCCTACGCTAATCCTGCCTTATTTATTTAACAAAGACAGCCCATTCCCCAAATCAGATTATGACCACAGACATAGAGGTTAAGATTTACAACACATATTTTGGGGAGATACAATTCAATACATAACATTCCATCCTTTGGCCCTCTCAAAACTGATGTCCTTGCACATGCAAAACACATTTGCCCCATCACATCATCCCAAAAGTCTTAAACCAACTTAAACCACTCAAACCAAGTCTAAAATCTCATCTTCTGGACCATCTAAATCAAGTATAGATGAGACTTTAGGCATATTCTATCCTGGAGCAAAATTCCTCTTTATCTGTGAAATCCATAACACAAGTTACCTGTTTCCAATTTACAGTGATGGAACAGGCATTTCCATTACAGATGGGAGAAACTGGGGGGAAAGGAAGGATAGCAGGTACCAAGCAGAACAAATTACATCAGCTCTCAAGTCTTGAAAATGATCTTGTTTTTCAGGATTACCTGGGCAATAGCCCCACACTCTAGACTTGAGATGTTGGCCATGCTTTCTGGATTCTGGGTGGGGGCTCCCCATGCCTAGGCTTCAGCTTTGCCTTTGACTTCCAGGTCCACTGGGATGGCAATTCTGCTACCTGAGCTTTAGGTGGCCCTGTTTTCCTAGGCTATCTGAGTGGTGAACCCGCCCCTCTCAGCTCCATGCCTCTGCCCCTTGGGCATGGCAGCCATGACCCATCACTTTGAACAGTGTTCTTATGCCCCTGGTGTACCTTAATGGCAGTCCCACACTCTTGAACTGAGTTAGTGAAGATCTGACTCTTAAACATAGGAAACTGTGAGTCATCCTTTGAAACTAATGCCGCCCTGCTTCCCATGGCCCCATCCTTTGAAATCCAGGAGACTGTGGTCCCACCCTTTGAAACAAAGAAGGCCTTTCTTCCCATGCTTCTTATAATAGTTCTGCTGCTCCAGGGATGGTCTTTTTCTTTTCCTGGAAGACAAGAGATACAGTTCCCTTGGCTTGCTTCCTGCCTATAGAATTCCAAGAAGCAGATAGCCTCCTTCTCTTTCATTCATTCTCTGTCTACTTCAGTCTAAGCTGATAGGTTTTCTGCAGTGGTTGTTGATTAGATTCATCATTCATAGGCTTAATCTATTTAACAAAAGACTATGTAGCCACATCTTTGTTGAACATTCTAGGACCCATGTCCTTAGTCTATACAACAGAATTTTCCAAACACCTGAGTTTTGTTTTCATTTTCCATAGTTCATTTTCATTTTTTTATTTTTAAATGGTTTTTTTAATTATCAAATAAAAAATGAAAGTGTACATACTCTGTGCTTACAATACTAGGTTAAAAGACGAGGAGTACAAAAGTTGTGTTGAAGTCCCCATAGTTTATTTTTAATTCCATCTCTTTCCTCTCACATTTTACAGTAAGCAGCAAGGAGGAACCACATGGCCTCTTTAAGATCTTAGAAATCCCATCAGCTCAATATCCAAGTTCATCGCTTACAAGTTCTATCTCCCACCAAACACTTGAACATAATTCAGAAAAGTTCTTTGTCACTACATAAAAATCATTGCCCTTTCTCCACCGTCCAATCACATTTTCATCATTTCCTCTTAAAGCCTTATCAGAAGCACATTCAACGTCCACATATCTAGCAACATTCTGTTGCTGGAATTACATTTATTCTCTAAGACAATAGAGACTTTCTCTAGAGCTCTACACACTTCTTTCTGAGCCCCCATCAGGTTTTCCTGCGACATCTACAATTCTGTCAACAGTCTCTTCAAGGCAATATAAGCGTTTGCTACTAACCAGAAAACTGAACTCATGCCATTGAGTTGATCCTGACTTGTAGCAGCCTTAAAAGGCAGAGCAGAACTGCCCCATAGGGCTGGCGAGTTCAAGCCACTCATCTTTTAGTTAGCATCTAAGAGCTTTAACCACTGTACCACCATGGTGCCAGCTTCTGCTATGAGCCACCTCTAAACTTTTCCAGTCTCTACACGTTATCCAATTCCAAAACTCTTTCCTCATTTCAGGTATCTGTTAGAACAGTACCCTACTCTGTGGGTACCAAATTCTGTCTTAGTTATCTGGTGCTGCTGTACCAGAAATGCCCCAAATGGGTGGCTTTAACAAACAGAACTTGACTTTCATTACAGTTTAGGAAGCCAGAAGTCTGAAGTCAGGGTGCCACCTCTGGGGAAAGGCTTTTTATCTCTTTTGGCTCTGAGGAAGGTCCTTGTTTTTTTTCAGCTTCTCCTCCTGGGTGATTTTCCTGTGGCTTGACATCTCTTTTCCCGTCACCTCTGCTGCTTTCCCTTGCTTGTTTAATCTCTTTTATATTTCAAAGGAGATTAACGGAAGATACACCCTACACTAACCTTGCCTCATTAACATAACAAAGACAGCCTATTCCCAAATGGGATTATAAACACAGAGGTTAACGTTTGCAACACATATTTTAGGGGAACATAATTTAATCTATAACACCCCTTACTTCTTGAGGCTAAATGGCCCTTTATTAGATTAATCACTGACTTCAGTTTTAACTACTTCCTCAACCTCCTCCATGTAAATGACTAATTTCATGTTTACCATAAAGCATCTGGAAAGGATTTAGAAACAAATTTCTGCCCAGCGCGTTTCAGTTCTGTACTCTGAAACACAATTGGCACATTCAGTGGATTCCTTCTACCATCACCTTCCCCTCTGAAGCAGCCGTAGGACGTCCCACGAAATCGATCTGTAGGAACATCAACGGTTTCTGCTCTTCTCCTTTCCTTTCCACTAATTCCCCCACTGAATCAGACCTTCCTCCCTTTCTCCCCTTCTTGAGGTCTGACCATATTAGGAGTTCAATCACATAAAATACTTCGACTTTTAAAAAAAAAAAAAAAATCCCTGTGCTGGCTGAGGGGTGGGGGGGACTCCCAAAGGTGAAATATTTTGGCATCACTACCTTTTAACAAGAAGTCACAGACCTGGATTTGGAAAATACTTTCTGACGTGAGGGTAACAGGGAAAGCCAGATGGCGCTTTGCAGACGTGACTGGGTTAACGGAGTTACCGTGTTCTGGACCCTGCCCCTGGTGCCCCCTGCTGGTTGATTTTTAAAGACCTTTGATGTGCATTTTTTTTTTAGCGTCTGCACTGGGAGAGCCTTCGCTGTGAGTCGGAACCCAGCGGACTAACTGCAAGGGGATCGAGGAGTCAGGAAGGAAAACTGGCTGCGTCCTGGCTACCGCCTCCGGTGCACCGGGCGTCAGCAAAGGGTGGGAACGGCTACAGAGACCTCTCTTCCACACCTGACCCAGGGACCAGAAATAGAAGTCAGAGTAGCAACTGGTATCAACAACTTCCTAAGAGTTGGAGGAGAGGGTTAAGTCTGGGCAACGGGAGGAAAGAAAACTACAAGGGAAAATAGAGAGATGAAAAGAGCAATGGAAAGGAAGGGGGGGAAAGGAGACAAGCAGACGTGTTTCAACTGCAAGCTCCCATTTCCTCTTTCAAATGAACGGCCTCCCCACTGTGAGCAGAATCAAGTATTTATGAAGGCATTTTTTGCATATTAATAGCTGCATATGGAGCTCTGCCAGTTCTGAAGTCCTGAAGGTATGGTGCCCTTTTTAATGCAGGTCCTTCAGACTCACCGAATTTGGTATTCTCTCTCAGATTTATTTTCCTTTCTGCCTTGTGGCTCCTCCTGGGGCCCTTCATTTGATTAAGAAAAATTAGTTCCTGGGATACCTTCAGAGACCAAGAATTGCTCTTCCCTCTGTGGCTGACATCAATCGTGACAGCAGCTTTTCCTCTTCCCCAGGGCTTCTCTGTGGAGAGGCCGCAGGTTGGGTGAGGTGACCAGCCCCGAAGAAGAGCATTAAAATTGTAAATGCACTTGAAACTTCCAGGAAGAAATGTTAACATTTCTATGCAGGGAGGTGAGAAAGAAATTATTTAAAAATTTTTATCTGTGATACAAACTTAGTATCTCTAAAGATCTTACTCCATTTTAAAAGAAAAACATTTGAAATCCTTTTGGAAAAATAAAAGACATAAGCAATTCATACCAAAAAATAACACGGACAGGATGCAAACATTTCTTACTCATTCTCATAGCAATTTAAATGTAAATTGAGGCAACCTGAAGGTAGTGTTTTTTCTATTTAAAACTTGTACCCTTCCCCCACCCCCCCCCTTTTTTTTAAATGGTAAAACTGAGAGATACTAAAGTTTTAGCAGAAACTGGTTTACACACTTCTGGCAGATTGCAAATTAGTTTAGTCCATCCATACAGCAAAATGAAAATTACCTGCGTGAAACATAAGAAACTATTCATACCCAGTGATTTCTTACGTCTGAAAACTTATTCTAAGGAAATAATTCGACAGAAAATAAGTGACTAAAGATGTTTATTGCAGCACTATCTATAAATGATAAAAACTGGAAACAATTTATGATTGTAACATCAGGGAAATGATTAAGTTAACTGTAATACAGTCCCCTCGGTCAGAGGTTTTATGTGGACATTAAAAAACTATGACTTAATGCTCATGGTTTAAAGCAGGGCTTCTCAACTTCAGTGGAAACCCTGGTGGTGCAGTGGTTAAGTGCTATGGCTGCTAACCAAAAGGTTGGCAGTTCAACTCCTCCAGTGCTCTTTGGAAAGTTGATAGGGCAGTTCTACTCTGGCCTATAGGGTTGCTATGAGTTGGACCCAACTTGACTGCAGTGCAGTGGTTTTGGTTTTGGTTTGATTTTCTCAACCTCAACACCACTGACATTTTGGGCCAGGTAACTCTTTGTTGTGGGCACTGTCCTATGCCCAGACAAGTGCTGCCCAATGTGCCTTGCCTCTACTCTCTACTCACTAGATGCCAGTATACACACACACCTAGTGCATATGAGTGTAAGTTTATAGACACACACACACACACACACACACACACCTGTGGGATTCCCCTTCCCCACTTGTGACAGTCAAAAATGTCTCCAGACACTGCAAAATGTCCCCTGGGGGACAAAAATCAAGCCCAGTTGAGAACCACTGATCTAACTTTAAAAGCCACAAATCAAAGTGATTATTCATATGATGGCAACTGTGTTTAAAAAAAATAATAATAAATAACTCCATAGGGAAAAGACTTGAAATAATTCATTTTAAAAAGTGCAGTCATGCTGACTTAGAAATAGAGGTGTATTGGGTTGAGTGTTTTTGTTTTTATGGGTCTTTTGGGTTTGTTTGTTTGCTTTCCCATTGTCTTACTACTTTTTCAATACTCTCTTTATAAGAAAGCAAGCCGGATCCTGAGGAGAGTTGTTTTAAAATAAATGATTGGGAAGTCACTGTAAGTACCCAGAGAGTTAAACAGAGATCAGCATCCAGGGCCATTGTTTTTTAGCTAACCACTATGTAGCTGGAGTCCTGATTGTATAGTGGTTAACATCTATGGCTGCTAACCAAAAGATCAGCAGTTCGAATCTGCCAACTGCTCTTTGGAAGCCCTACGGGGCAGTTCTGTGCTGCCTTGTAGGTTTACTATGACTTGGAAATGATTTGATGGCAACAAGTTTCTTTTGGTATACTGTGTTAGTTAAAAATATTCAACATTAATTACATTTTTATTAGATTATTAAATGGGGCCATCAGGAGGTTCCTTTTAAGAATCTCAACATTTTATCCCTCTGACACTAGGCTCTAGGAGACAAGATGATTCACCTCTGTTTCTGAGCAAAATATAGATATAAATGGAAACCCTGGTGGCGTAGTGGGTTAAGTGCTATATCTGCTAACCAAAAGGTGGGCAGTTCAAATCCACCAGGTGCTCCTTGGAAAACCTATAGGGCAGTCTACTCTATATATATATATATATATATACACATATATATATACACACACACACATATACACACACATGTATATAGGATCTCAAAGTATGAAACCCTCTTTCCTGTCAATCAAAACTGTCCATGTAAGCGTGGAATGAGAGGATTCCCTGAGCTCACTGGTGTATGTGTCTGTCAGAGCAGAGAGGTTGTTGGTAAAAGTATCATAATATATACTCCAATCTTAATTCCCAGAGACTGTTGTGTCTCATCCTTTTTCACATGGAAACCCTGGTGGCATAGTGGTTAAGTGCTGTGTCTGTTAACAAAAAGGTCAACAGTTCGAATCTACTAGTTGCTCCTTGGAAACTCTATGGAACGTTTCAACCCTGTCCTGTAGGTTCACTGTAAGTTGGAATCACCTCGATGACAGTGGGTTAAGTGTTCCCATTGTCAGTTTTGTTCCAATGCCTCCTACAAACTTCTCCCTTTGTTACGCAGTCTCAAATTAGGAGAGCAAACATCTTTCTTACATGCTATATCTTGGGTTTTATTTTGTTCCTTTGTGAGGATTAGGATTTGGTAATGTCTTAAAAATCCTGTTAAACTGGAATTATGTCCCTTCTTCACATTTCTGTTTCAGCTTACATTATATCTTGAGATCAGGTCTCATAAGTTTACGACTTAAAGCAGGAATTCATATTTAATCTTATATGTCCTAAATTGACCTCTTCTGGATTTCAAAGAATATCCTGTAATTCTAGCACACTGGGATTTAAGTTGAATAACCGTATGTTTACTGCATCTGTTTCTTTGGAGGTTTCACAGATGGTATTCATATCCCCTTTGAGCCTTCTACTTTCAGGAAATACACAGACACACACGCATACCTGTATATACACCACGTTTTTATACAAGATTACCAAAATAATTTTTTTGTGTTACTGTTCTTCCACTCCATAGCCTACCTTCTGTGACGTTTTTTAGCCAAATTTGAACAGTTGCCTAAGAGAACAAGCTACAACCCTTAAAAAGAGACTTCTTTTTTCTTCTTTTGCATTATCCACCTTTGTGTCCCTCTTACCTAGCACAGTTGTTGGCACATGATAATCACTCAAAATATTTGATAAATACATCCTTTGTTGACATTAAAACCCATCTCCTGGGTAGAAGAAGCCCATAATGCTGTAAGTAGGATTCGGAGACTGCGCTTGTTTTATTGTCAGTGATAATGAGTCAGACATTCAGCTGACACGTCTCTAACAACTCACACACAGTCTCTGGATACTTTCAGTATCTCCGGATACTTTATTGTCATGATTTGGTACGTCACTCTCTGGAAAAGCTTTGGGTCACGTGCAGACCTGGAGATAGCAGTAGACATCCTTCTTGGAGAGCTTTGGGAAGATGATGAGTAAACCTAGGAGAACGAAACATTCTGCATGTCCTCATCCAGGGAGGTGCTCTTTCATCTCTACCCTTTGTGTCTTGCTTCTAAAATCAGCTCTCTTTCTATGGCACTGTGTTTCCCATAGTTCCAAGCCTGGGCTTCATTGTTCTCTGTCTCTCTCCCTGGTTTTGTAAATACCTTCCATTGTGGAACTTGATCAGAAGGCTTTTCGAAGATCTAAGAAAACTTCATCTTTGCATTCAACTTCACCCACGGGATGACTTCATCCTCCCAACAAATTCCACAGACAATTTAAGAATCATTTTCTGAGAGGGTGTGTTTTTTTAATTACAAAATTGAGGCTTTTATTCATTGAATTTTCACTGCAACTGTCGTTTATTCCAGAAAGTCTCTCTTTCTTCATCTGTGGGCTGCTAATTCCAACCAAACACATCATCAACAGTTAATTTTTTTTTCTTCTTCTTATGAAAATTTTCAAACATAAGGAAAAGTTGAGAGACTAGTATAAAAAAATTCCATGTACCTGTGACAAGCTTTAATAATTATCCCCCATTATTTTGACAAGGTTTTTTTTAATGGTAATAACAGGTGTTGTTTTAGAGGATTGCTATGTGCATGGTTTGGGATTATCTCCCTTGAAAATTACAACATTCCTGTGAAGGAGGCGCACTTACTATCCCCATTTTACAGATGAAGAAACAAACATTAAGACAGACAGGACCCCATCAATGCATGACCTACACTTGCAAAGAACTCTTTGGCTTAAGAATCCCACAAATTAGATTTTTTTAAAAATTTATTGTGCTTTAAGTGCAAGTTTATAGTTCAGGTCAGTTTCTCATACAAAAACTTACATACACCTTGTTATGTGACCCTAATAGATTTCCCCGCCATGTGACAGCGTGCTCCTCTCCTTCACACTGTTTCTCAGTCAGCTCCTGTCCCTTTCCACCCTCTCATCTCACCTCTTTATGGTATCACAGACCTAGAAGCACAGTCTTACCAGTATCATTCTACGTTAAAGCAGCATTTAAATCCCAACTTCTTCCCTACTGGCTATGTAGTTTCAGGCAGGTTATTTAACCTCACTAAGGTTCAGTTTCCTCATCTGTAAAGGACAATAATATTTCCTTCATGGAGTCATGCAAGGATTGTTATTGTTTGGTGCCATCAAGTCCGTTTTGATACAGTAGAACCCCCCTCACAGTCACTGAGCCCACTGGTGCAGCCATGGTGTCAGCCCATCTCACTGAGAGTCTTCCTCTTTGTCTTGGAGTCAGCACCGACCCGATGGCCATGGTTTTGGGGGGGAGGAGGCTGTTCTTCTCCAGGGACTGGTCTCTATTGGTAACATGGCCAAAGTACACATGCTGAAATCTCACCATCCTCACTTCTAAGAAGCTCTCTAGCTCTGTTTCTTCCAGTACAGATTTATTCATTCTACTTACAGTCCATGGTCTATTCAATGTTCTTCTCCAATGTCATAATTCAAAGACATCGATTCTTCTTTAGTCTTCCCTATTCATTGTCGAGCTTTCATATGTATATGAGGCAAATGAAAATACCATGGCTTCAGCCAGACACACCTTAGTCCTCAAAGTGACATCTTTGCTTTTTAATATTTTAAAGAGGCCTTTTTGCAGCAGATGTGCCCAGTGCGATAAGCTGTTTGATTTCTTAACTGCTGTTTCCGTGTATGTTGATTGTGGGTCTAAGTAAAATGAAGTCCTCAATAATTTTAATCTTTTCTCCATTTATCATGATGTTGCTTACTGGTCCAGTTGTGAGGAGTTTTGTTTATGTGGAGGTATAATCCACACTGGATGAGGACTAGTCTTTAGTCCTCATCAGTAGGTCCGTCAAGTCCTCATTACTTTCAGCAAGCAAGGCTGTGCCATCAGGATATCACAGGTTGTTAATGAGTCTTCCTCCAGTCCTCATGTGCTCATCTCCATGGAGACTAGCTTCTTATATTTGCTCACTATACAGATTGTGGAAACCCTGGTGGAATAGTGTCTAAGTGCTGTATCTGGTAACCAAAAGGTCAGCAGTTTGAATCCTCCTGGCACTCCTTGGAAACTCTACCAGGCAGTTCTTCTCTGCCCTATTGGTTTGCTATGAGTCAGAATTGACTTGACTGTGCTGGGTTTGGTTTTGGTTTTATACAGATTGAATCATCATGATAAAATGATACATCACTGACACACTCCTCTCCTGATTTTAAACCACACAATATCCACCTACTCTGTTCCAGCAACTGCCTCTTGGTCTATGTACCAGTTCCTCATGAGCACAGTTACGGCAAGGATTCATTAGATGAAATAACGTAAGAAAAGGAGTTAGCCCAACGCTTGGCTCCAAAACCAAACCAAACTCACTGCCATCAAGTCAATTCCAACACATAGCAATCCTACAGAACAGAGTAGAACTGCCCAAGGATTTCTAAGGAGCACCAAGTAGATCTGAACTACTAAACTTTTGATTAGCAGCAGAGCTCTGAAACACTATACCACCAGGGCACCAGATAGCCCCTAATAAATTAAAATAATTATTTTTACTCTATCCCTTATCCTCTGCCTTGAAAGCTACTGTAAAACAGAACTTGGAGCTTGAATGAAATCTAAGGGTTCAGGCATGGAAAAGAAAAAGCTTAAAATGAAGAAATAATTTAAAGGATGTTTATGAGCTGTTCAGAAGACCTGGCATAGTAGTTAAGAGTTTGACCGCTAGCCTAAAGGTCAGCAGTTCAAAACCACCAGGTGCTCCTTGGAAATTCTATGGGGCAGTTCTACCCTGTCCTATAGGTCACTATGAGTTAGAATCAATCCAGTGGCAATGGGTTTGGTTTTTTGGGTTTTGATGAGCCAGTCTACCTACTGTTCCCTCTTACTTCCCCCACCCCTGCCCCACCACCAAATATCTTCCATCTTGTCTGGAATTTTTATATTTTGTTTGCTGCTTAGAATTCTACCTACTAGAGGTTCCATTCAGTTTTAACATCTCTTGCAAATTCACAAAAAAAAAAAGAGAGAGATTTTTTTTCTGCCCTACACCTAAGGGAGTGTAGCTGAAAACCTGGGGAAGAGGGGAAGCAAGGAATTTGGGGACCAGGTGTACTATATCCAGCAGGGCTCCTACCCCCACAGCATGTAGCCGCCAAGGAAAACTCATAAGTCAGATGACAGGAGGACCAAGAGGAGAGGGCATGAAAGTGTGGAGGCCCATGAAAGGTCATTTTTCTTTCTTTCCTGTAGTCCTCTGCTCTCCCTGGCACCTGGAACTGCAGTTACAAGGCTAGTTCTATCTCCACAGTCCAGCAAAACTGTGGGTTAGATGATCTTCTACAAGCTGATCTGGAAATCAAAGCACCATGGGTATTTTTTATAGTGAAAAATCAACTGATTTAAAATGACTTTTTTTCAGTGGACTCTATATGCAAGTTACAGTTACCTGCCTGTCAGTTAACCAAACTGGAAAAATCTCACCAGACCCAGTAAAATAGCAAGTCACACCATAAAGTTCTGGGTTAGAAACAGCTGGGGAGTTATGCAGTTTTCCTACCTTGCACCCCAGCACCTCCCATCTCCCAGTTAAGATATGATGTATTGTCCCTGAAGCACAGGCTGAATATAGCCAGACACCCTCTCACAGAAAAGGCTGGTTTCTGTCTCCCCTGAGGCTGAAGAGAGAAGTATTTTGGCTTAAAACTTTTCTCCTCTAGTTCTAGCTCTGCCAGATAAACAATGAGTCTGTTGTGTCAACAAAGCTCTTAATTAAACTGAGGACAGTATCAATTAGAATTCATGGAACAGATTTATTTCCAGATAGTAGGAGCCCCGGAATTAAAGAGTCTTGCATTTCACAATGGAAAACCTGGTGCTGTACTAGTTCGAGTGCTATGTCTGCTAACCAAAAGGTGAACAGTTCTCATTCTCCAGGTGCTCTTTGGAAACTCTGTGGGGCACTTCTGCTCAAACCTGTAGGGTTGCCCTGAGGCAGAATTGATTCAATAGCAGTGAGTTTGGTTTTTAGAGGAGGTTCACTGTTGGGACAGTTCTGCTCTGCCCTATAGAGTCACTCACTATCAGTAGGAGTCTACTCAACAGTAGTGGGTGTGGGTTGGTGTTTTAGTCAGCTAGTGCCGCTCTAACAGAAATACCACAGAGTGGATGGCTTTAACAAAGAAAGATTTATTCTTACACAGTCTAGTAGGTTGCAAGTCCATATTCAGGGTGTCCGCTCCAAGGAAACTTTCCTCTTGTCGGCTCTGGAGGAAAGTCCAGTATTGCATCAGTCTTTGTCCAGGGAGCGTCCTCACGCAAGAACCTCTGGTCTGAAGGACGCTCTGCTCCGGGTGCTGCTTGCTTGATGGTAGTGAGGTTCTCAAATTGTCCTTTGTTTCTTTTTCCTTTTATTCCTTGCAAGCTAAAAGCATTAAGGGTGGGGCAAGCCATATTCCAGGGAAACTTCCCCCACAGCAGGAATTCACAGCCCCACCCTAATCCTTTAACATACAGTTAGCAAAACCACACAATGGAGGACAGTCCCAAGATACTGGGAACCATATCCCAGCCACGTGGCTGCACACATTTTTGGGGGAACACAATTCCAACCATGACAGTTGGGTTTTGGGGTTTCACTATTCAAAAGTTCTTTGAGGAGAATGGTAAAGTTAGCACTGTTTTATAGGGAAACTAAGGTGCAGGAAGAGTAATGATTTGGCAAAAGTTACCAGATGAGTCCCTCACAAAAGCTAAAGTAGTCAGCATTTCTCTTCCTAGTCTAATGTTTGCTAGCTATAAAACTGATTTAGTAAACACTCAGAAAGATATAAAACCTCCTTTCATTGAGTTGACCCATAAAAAGTAGATAGAGGCCAACATTTGTGAGAGGATGAGAAGAAAGGTCTTCTCTGGCTGCCAGTCAAACTGTTTCCACCATGCCTACTTGTGGAGCCTTCCTAAAGTGGTTGGCTCAGCACATTTCAACAGCATCAGATTATGTTCAGAATGTGGAATACCTTCCAGGACAATGAAGGTGACCGAGATGACCAGGATGAGCCCAAGTAACTGTCATGTGGGCCATTGGGTAGCCTTGTGATGGGTTGAAACATGCCATGGTTTGGGGTCCTCCAAAAGGTGCCAAACGGGCAGGCTGGACTATTGAGTTGAGATAGTGAGAGTTCCCGTCTGGCCTGCTAAGAACTGGAGGTTTCCTCCCCTACCAGGCCAGGAAAACCTTTGTTGTAGTTGTTCTTATTAGTGCTCTCGAGTTGGTTCTAAGTCCTAGCAACGCTACATACAACAGAACACAATACTGCTTGGCCCTGCGCTGTTGTTTGAGCCCACTGTTGCAGCCACTGCGCTATGCTTATCTATCTCGTTAAGGGTCTCCCTCATTTTTGCTGCCCCTTTACTTTACCAAGCATGATGTCCTTCCTTCTTTAGGGACTGATCCCTCCTAAAAACATGTCCAAAGTATGTGAGATGAAGTCTCACCACCTTCCCTTCTAAGGAGCATTGTGACCGTATTTCTTCCAAGACAGAGTTGTTTCTTTTTCTGGCAGTCCATAGTCCATTCAGTATTCTTTGCCAATACCATAATTAAAAGGTATCGATTCTTCTTTGGTGTTCCTTATCCTTGTCCAGTTTTCACATGCATACTCTGGGTCAGGCACGCCTGAGTCCTCAAAGTGACACCCTTGCTCTTGAACACTTTAAAGAGGTCTTAGGCAGCAGATTTGACCAGTGCAACACACGACTTGGTTTCCTGATTGCCGCATCTGTGGGCATTGACTGCGGATTCAAGCAAAAGGAGATCCTTGACAACTTCAGTACTCTCTGTATTTGTTGTAATGTTGCTCGTTCATCCACTTGTAAGGATTGTTTTCTTTTTGTTCAAGTATAATCCATACTGAAGACTGTAATCTTTGATATTCATCAGGAACTGTTTCAAGTCTTCTTTACTTTCAGCAAGCAAGGCTATGTTATCTAGATATTGCAGGTTGTTAATAAGTCTTCCTGTAATCCTGATGCCCTGTTTTTCTCCATAGAGTCCATCTTCTCAGATTACCTCCTCAGCATACAGACTAAATAAGTATGCTGAAAGGTACAATCCTGACACACACCCTTCCTGCTCTTAAACCACTCAGTATCCCCTTATTCTGTTCTAAAGACTGCCTCTTGGTCTACACCTAGTCAAAGACAGAGACAGATCTCAGAGCGGGGACCTGGGAGTTGCTGGGTCCTCTCCAAGTTAGCCTGAGGCGATGGTGTATATGAAGGCTCTGGCTTACTCTGGTACCCTGCTCAGGCAGCTCAGTCAGGCCTCTACCCAGTCCCACCAGTGGCCCACTCATGCTACCCATTCTTATTTCCACAGACTGCTGTGGGCAGGAAATTACAGGGCCTGAGAAGGCAAGAGACACAGAAATCCTGCCCAACACTTCAGCCCATAGAGCCTGGGAGGAGTGGGCCCTTCAGGGATTTGATTCCCCTGTCCCCTACTCCATCAAGATGTGGCAGAAGGGGGCAGGTGGGAATCCCAGCCTCCATCTAACCCTGTCAGAGAACCCTGAAGGAAGGAGAGACAGACTCGTAGCCAAGGACAGGGGGCCTGATAGTCCAAAAGAGAGACTGACTCTTTCCCTTTTGTTTGCTCACAGGAGGGGACAAAACTCCCTGTGTGCACAGAGGTTTAATGTGACAACTTGATAGACCACATAAGGGCCCCCCATGCATTAAGATAATGGTGGGGTGTGTTCCCCAGAAGGTTTCAGATCTTCACTACAAAGGCCCTCCTTCCCTCTGCTTTCTTTCTCCAGCTCAGTGCCCACAGGTTCCCAGACACTCTTGGCAGCTTGTTCCTGGGCAGCATGAAGTTGTAAGCTGCATGGGAGGCAGTTAGACAGTGGGAGTGTGGCACCCTCCTCAACAAAGGACAGGGGGTCTTCTAGGAGCCATTAAGCTGTAGCTACAAATATGGAGAACCCCAAATAGAAAGGAGTAGGAGAAATAAAAAAGAGGACCTGAGACATGTTTGTGGGACAGATAGTAATCTTTGGCAGCTCTGTGACCCATGTGTAAAGATCTAGCTGGCTGAGTTCAGAATCTCATGTCCTTCTTCAGGTTGCTGTTGTTGTTAGCTGCCATCAAGTGACCCCCTTCCCCCCCAACTCATCACAACTCCACACACAACAGAGTTGGACTATTTTGATCTGTGAGATTTTCAATATCTGATTTTTTGGCAATAAGTCTCCAGGCTTTTGTTGCTATTCTGCCTTAGTTTGTCTTAGTTATCTAGTGCTACTATGACAGAAACACCAGAAATGAGAGGCTTTAACAAACAGAAATTTATTTCCTGACAGTTTAGGAGGCAAGAAATCCAAATTCAGTACAAAAATAGACATCTAGACCAATGGAACAGAGTTGAGACCACAGAGATGCCACCATCCTCCTACGAACAGTTAATATTCAACAAAGGCCCTATGATTTTAAACTGGGGTAAAAACAGTCTCTTTAACAAATGGTGCTGGCAAAATTGGATATTTATCTGCAATAAATTGAAACAAGATCCATATCTCACACCTTACACAAAAACCAACTTAAATTGGATACAAGCCCTAAACTAAATCTAAAATGATAAAGTTCATTCAAGAAAAAAATAGGATCAACAATGGAAATTTTAATACACAACACAGACAGACTTCAAAATCTGACAGACAAAGCACGATCAATAGAAGAGAAAATAGATAAATGGGAACTACTAAGAATCAAACACTTTCGCTCATCCAAAGACTTTATCAAAAGAATTAGAAGACCATTGACAGAAAGGGAAATAATATTTGGCAACTATATGTCAGACTGATGTCTGATCTCCATAGTCCACAGAATATCAACAAGAAAAGGATAAATAATTCAATTGAGCAATGGACAAAGGAGATGGACATACACTTCTCTAAAGAGGATGTCCAGGCAGCCAAAAGACACATGCAGAATTGCTCAAGAAATCTGAATTCAGGATGCTGGCTCTAGGGGAAGGCTTTGTCTCTGTTGACTTTGGAGAAAGGTCCTTGTCTCCTTTAGCTTCTGCACCTGGGTACTCTCTAATTCTCTCCCTTGCTTGTTTAATCTCTTTTGTATCTCAAAAAAGATGGATTTAAGACATACCCTATACTAATCCTTCTCATTAACACAACAAAGACACCAAACAAAAACAAACTCATTGCCACAGTCAATTCATAGCAACCCCATAGGATAGAGTAGAAATGCTCCCTAAGCCATCCCCAAAGGGGATTCTAACCACAGGCATGTGGTTGTTGTAGTTAAGTGCTGTCAAATCAGTTCCAACATATAGCGACCCTATGTACAACAAAACAAAGCACTTCTTGGTCCTACATTATCCTCACAATCATTACGCTTGAGCCCATTGTGCAGCCACTGGGCCAATCCATCTATGGAGGATCTTCCCCTTTTTGCTCACCCTCTACTTTACCAAGCATGATGTCCTTCTCCAGGGACTAATTTCTCCTGAGAATGTATCCAAAGTACGTAAGATGGAGTTTCACCATCCTTGCTTCTCATGAGCTCTCTCGTAGTAGTTCTTTCAAGACAGATTCATTTGTTCTGTTGAAAGTCAATGGCACATTCAATATTCTTATCCAATACCACAATTCAAAGGTATCAATTCTTCCTCCATCTTTTTTATTCATTGCCAGCTTTTTCATGCATGTGATTCCGTTAGAAGTCAGGCACACCTTCGTATTCAAGGTGATATCTCTACTTTTCAACACTTCAAAGAGATCTTTTGCAGCTGATTCGCCCAGTGCAAGGAGATTTTTTATTTCTTGACTGTTGCTTCCGTGGGCATTGATTTTGGATCCAAGTAAAGTGAAATCCTTGACAACTTTAATATTTATACTGTTTATCATGATGTGACAATTCTCTTTTCTTATTGATGTGTAATACATACTGAAGGCTGTGGTCTTTGATCTTCATCAGTAAGTGCTGTAGGTCCTCTTCACTTTCAGCAAGCAAAGTGGTGTCATCCGCATAACGCAGGTCATTAATAAGTCTTTGTGCAATCCTGATGCCCTATTCATCATATAGTCCAGCTTCTCGCATTTCTGGCTCAGCATATAGAATGAATAGTCATCTAGTGCTGTGATAAGAGAAATACCACAAGTGGATAGCTTTAAAAAGAGAAATTTTATTTTGTCACAGCCCAGTAAGCTGGAAGTCCAAATTTAGGGTGCCAGCTCCAGAGAAAGGCTGCCTCTGTTGGCCCTGGAGGAAAGTACTTGTCATTCATCTTCCTCTGGACTGGGAGCTTCTGATGGTCAGGGAGCCCAGGTCCTTTCCAAAGGACACGGTCAACTCCCAGCACTGCTTTTCTGGTGGTATGAGGTCCCCAACTATCTTTGCTAGCTTCTTTTCTTTATATCCCAAGAGACTGCCTGAAGTCACAATGCAGTCTTATACATCGAGTCCTGCCCCACCAACACAACTGCTGCCCATCCTCCCTCATTAACATCATAGAGGCAAAATTGAGGGTCTTCCTCTTTTTTTCTAAACCCCTACTTTACCAAGCATAGTGTCCTTCTCCAGGGACTAATCTCTCCTGACAACATGTCCAAAGGCAGCAGCTTATAGGAACATCACACAGTACTGGGAATCATGGCCTAGCTACACATACTTTTGGGGGGACACAATTCAATCCATGACAAATACATGTAGTAAAAGGATACAGTCCTGACTCACACCTTTCCTAACTTTAAATCATATGGTATCCCCTTATTCTGTTCAAACAATTGCCTCTTGATCCATATACAGATTCCTTATGAGCACAATTAAGTTTTCTGGAATTTCCATTCCCTGCAATGTTATCCATAATTTGTTATGACCCACATAGGCAACTGCCTTTGCATAATCTATAAAACACAGGTAAACATCCTCCTGATTCCCTGCTTTCAGCCAAGATCCATCTGACATCACAATGATTCCCCTGGTTCCACGTCCTCTTCTGAACATGGCCTGAATTTCTGTCAATATACTGCCGCAGTCACTTTTGAGTGATTTTCAGCAAAACTTTACTTGTATGTGATATTAATGATATTGTCCAATAATTTCTACATTCAGTTGGATCAGCTTGCTTGGGAATGGCATAAATATGAATCTCTTCCAGTTGGTTGCCCAGACACCTGTCTTCCAAATTTCTTGGCATAGATGCATGAGCACTTTTAGCACTGCATCCTTCTGTCAAAACATCCAACTGGTACTCCGTCAGCGCTTGGCACTTTAGTTTTGGTAAATGCCTTCAGTGCTGCTAGGACTTCTTCCGTCAATACCATCAGTTCCTGATCAACCGATCCTTTTTGTTATAATAACTCTGTGTATTACTTTTGTCTCCTTTTGATACTTCCTACATCATTTAATATTTTCCCCATAGAATCCTTCACGATTGCAACTCGAGGCTTGAATTTTTTCCTCTATTCTTTCAGCTTGAGAAATGCTAAACATGTTCTTCCCTTTCAGTTTTCTGTCTCCAGCTCTTTGCAACCACAGTCACAGAGATTAGGATTTACAACACATATTTGGGGGGGGGACCCAGTTCAACCCTTGGTAGTCGGGAAGCTCCACTGAAACCTGCATCACAGCAACATGCAAGCCTCCACCCTTGGATGGGTGGCAGCTGTCCTGGAGGCATCATAGCTGGAAACAGAACTGATCCCCAGCATGGAAGGCCAGAATTCCACCACTAAACCATCTCTGCTCCCTTTCTTAAGATGACAGTTCCCGTTGTGAGTGTGAAGAGCCAACCCATAGCAGTGACTCTTCAAAATATACAAGTTGAAAGGAGGAGGTAAAATTATTTCTCCCTGGGTGTGTAGCTCTGAGAATATAATCCGAGAGAGAGAAAGAAATGATGTTTACTCAAGAGACATTCTAGCTAAATCTTGCCATATCATATGTGTATACAGCCCATAGCTGTCTTTGGTTCTAGTTTTCAACTGAAACACATCGTGTTTACAGCAAGACAATAATCCCAGATTTTCCATAGCTCACCCTTTCAGAGTGTAAGGTTAGCTCCTGAATTTAGTAACAGTAATCTCCTTTTAAATGTCAGATAACTCTTTAAATGTTAAGTACTTACAAAATGCCTTCTGTGCAATTCAAATCAGTTTTACCAAATTAACTCATTTATCTGTATGGTTTCATTTAGGGGAGAGAAAGGCTTCCAGGTGTTTTCAGCCAAACATAAAACTATTAAAACCTTTACAGTAGAATGTAGGTAAAGGAACCAGTTTTGGTTTTCGGCTGAACATTGTACCCTTGACCGCTCCATCAGCTCTTCAGTCAATCCCACCAAGGTGTGCATGTAAGAGAAACAACACTTCTCTGCTTTCTTCCAGTTCCTCATTTTCCTTCCCCTTCATTTGACCTTGCATTGTCTTCTCTCTCCTACACCTTCAGAGACCTTGACTCCTGTTGACTGTTTATTTTTCTCTCTTAGCTCTCAGCATACCCCCCAGAGCTGCCAGTATCAGTTATGAGTACTTTGCCACTCAGAAAACAGAAGGACACCTTACAAGGTCAGGGATGGAGATGAGAGGGCTGAGGCAGAACAGGCCTAGAAATCAGGAATGAACCCCTGCCCGATTACAAAGGGTCTTCCAATAAGAGTGTCCTATCTTTGAACTTGAATAAAACAAGTTATGTAAATGATACAATTTAAATTGTATTATTATTTTGAAGCACATTTTATGGCATTATGTGTGGAAAAGAACTTTGGGTAAATGGCTGCTGTGGCATCTTCCAAATGGGGCCAAAAATAATCAGCTATCATAACCCAGTATCTGTCACTATTGACAGTCACAGCTTCTTCTTGTTTATCTTGGAAAAACAAGGACCAGTGACTCCACTGGGCCAAAATCCACACCAGTCAGTAACTTTGGGGAGATGAAGTGGACATTCTTGAATCTCCCTCAGATTCTCATCACTCCAAATGCCACAGTTTTGTTTGTCAAGAAAGCCATTTGCCCAGAAACAGGCCTCACCACTGAAGATAATTTTTCAGCCAAAAGCAGCGTCAACTTTCAGTTGCCCCAGAGCCCAGTCAGTGAATGTACAGTGCAGTCTGCGGTCATTAGACTTTAGTTCTTGAGTTAAAACAGTTTTGTAACAGTAAAGCTTCAAGTCCAGATACAAAATCCACCAAATTGTGATCAACAAAAGGCCCAATTTTGTGCTCAGCGAGAAATTGGGATAAATTCTTGCATACACTCTGATGAACAGTGGTGATGTTTTCACTGGAACGTGTGGTTTGTTGACACTCAGGCATTGTCTGACTGGCAACAGACCCGGCTGTCTCAAATTTTTTAATTAAATGTAGAATTGTTCTCACTGCACACTGTAAATTTCACGTATCATGGAATGTTTCGCAAACAGAACACCCATTTGACGATAAACTTTAATCATTTCTATGTATTGTGAAATCATGTTAACTTTTCAGGGCTATTTGTCAAGACTAACAAAAAAACTGTGATAAATATGGCTGCTATACCTTCACAAGTGTCACTGCCACGAGCTGTCAAAAATAGGTCATCTTGATATTGACAACAGGGGCGAAGTCAAGATGGTAGACTGAACGCACGTCTCCCTAAATCCCTCTGGAAACCAAGACCTGAAGTGGTGATTAAACGGAGCCTTCTGGACACCTAGTGAGCCCTGGGATGCAGCATAGGGCTGTTAATTTGGACTTCATACCACCAAATGCAAAACCTCCTCTCCTTTACTGACCCCACTCTTGACAAGCACAAATTTGCACAGACCAAAGGTAACTCACCATTTCAATTTTTTTTTCATCTGTCTTGGTTGGCAGGCAGAACTGGGACTTGACTAGCTGCTGGTCTCGAATGCACTGCTGGTGGGACTGGCAAGCATAATTGCAACGTTCTGAGAGCCTGGCTTTGGACTCTATTCACCTTGGTTCCTCTGGCCTAACTTCTGACTCCAACATGTGGTAGCTGTACAGATGCACTTGTGCAGGATGCCATCTTGATCCACTGGGAAACAGAGAAGCCCAGGCAGAGGCCCCGACCAGACTTGGTTCTTAGGCTGGGAGGTGGCACCTGCTGGGAGGAGAGTGCTTTTCTAGCAGAGAAGCGGTGCTTTGCACAGTGTCGCTTGGGGCTGGGGCCTAGTGGCGGAGGCTGTGGACTCTGGGCATTTCAGCATTCTTGGCCTCTCTTTCCGTGGGGAGCCTGGTCCCGGCCAGCTGGTGAGCTTGTGTGGGACACCATCTTGTTTTACTGGGAGGCAGACTCATCCATACAGAAGCCTCAGCTGCATCTCATTCCTGGGCTGGGAGGCAGTGCCTACCCAGAAGAGACTGCTTTTTCAGCAGAAAAGCAGAATTCTACACAGAATCACCTACAACTGGGGTCCAGCAGCAGAGGCCAGCAACCAGTAGCCTTTCTGTATTTTGAGGTGCTTACTTTGCCAGCTGGGAAGAGGGATGTATACACCTGAAAACCTGTACTAGAAGTTCTAGCTAGAGCAATTAGATAAGACCAAGAAATAAAGGGCATCTGCATAGGCAAAGAAGAAGTCAAAATCTCCCTGTTTGCTGATGATATGATTGTATATGCAGAGAATTCCAAAGTATCTATAAGTAAACTACTCAAACTGATAGAAGAGTTCAACAAAGTCTCTTGATACAAGATAAACATAAGTAAATCAGTAGGATTCCTTTATACCAACAACGAGACTGTTAACGAAGAAATCATCAAATCAATACCATTTACTATATCTCCTAAGATAAAGTACCTAGGAATAAATCTAACCAGAGAAATAACAGACCTTTACAAAGAGAACTACAAACCCTTACTACAAGAAACTAAGAGAGAGTTACATAAATGGAGAAAACTGCCCTGCTCAGAGATAGGAAGACTTAACATTGTGAAAATGCCTATTTTACCCAAAGCAATCTACTTATATAATGCAATCCCAATACAAGTTCCAGTGACATTTTTCAATGAGATGGAGAAACAAATTACCAACTTTGTCTGGAAAGGCAAGAAGCCACAGATAAGTAAAGCATTACTAAAGAAGAACACACTGGAAGGCCTCTCATTACCTGACCTTAGAACCTATTACACTGCCACAGTAGTCAAAACAGTCTGGTACTAGTACAAAAACAGATAGATCAATGAAACAGAATTGAGACCCCAGAGATGACATCATCTGCCTATGAACAGTTGATATTCGACAAAGGCTCTAAGACATTGAACTGGGGTAAAAACAATCTCTTCAACAAATGGCGCTGGCAAAATTGGATATCCATCTTCACTAAATTGAAACAAGACCCATGTCTTACACCTTATACGAAAACCAACTCAAACTGGATAAAAGACCTAAATATCAAATCTAAAACAATAAAGCTCATCCAAGAAAAGTACAAACAACAATGGAAGGTTTAATACACAACGTAGACAGACTTCAAAATCAGTCAAACAAACCACAAACAACAGAAGCAAAAATAGATAAATGGGAACTACTAAGAATCAATGACTTTTGCTCATCCAAAGACTTTATTAATAGAATTAAAAGGCCACCTACAGAATGGTAAAAAATATTTGCAAGTCTATGTCAGACTGACGCCTGATCTCCATAATCTATAAGGTACTACAAAATATCAATAAGAAAAAGATAAATCACCCAATTAAGCTATGGACAAAGGAGATGGACAGACACTTCTCTAAAGAGGAGATCCAGGCAGCCAAAAAAACACATGCGGACATGCTCATGATCATTAGCTATTAAAGAAATTCAAATCAAAATGACAATGAGATACCATCTCACCCCAACAAGGTTGGCCATCATCCAAAAAATGCAAAACACTAAATGCTGGAGAGGCTGTGGGGAGATTGGAACTCTCCTACACTGTTGGTAGGATTGCAAAATGGCACAACCTCTTTGGAAAGCAATCTGGTGCTACCTTAAAATAATGGATATAGATACACCACATGACCCAGTAATCCCACTGCTTGGAATGTATCCTGCAGAATCAAGGCCATTCACACCAACTGATACATGCACACGAATGTTCATCGCAGCACAGTCCACAATAGCAAAAAGATGGAATCAACCCAGACACCAAACAACAGAGAAATGGATAGATAAACTATGGTATATATACTCAGTAGAACACTTTGCAATGATAAAGAACAACGATGATAGCAGGAAACATCTCTTAACCCGGTTTCAACTGGAGGACATTATGTTGAGTGAAAGTAGTCAGCGACAGAAGGACAAATAATTGTATAAGATCCCTATGATAAGAACTTAAAAGCAGACTCATGCATAACAGAAAAGACTCTTTGATGGCTGCAAAGGTAGGGAGGGTAGGAGGGCAAGGGGGGAGGGTTTAGATTAGCTAGTTGTTAGAAATTTGGTTGGGTGAAATCGGTGACAGCACACATTAGTAAGAAGATCAATATTAACTGGATTTCAACACAACTTGTGTACTCCTCCTATCTTAACCCAATATTGCAAGGACAGAGTAACTGGGCTGGGGGGCTGGGGACCGTGCTCTCAGGGGAAATCAAGGCCAAATGGCACAACTAGCATTTTGCCAATGAGGACTCGTCACACCCCACATTAGTGAGTGGGGTCTGGGGTCTTAAAAGCTGCCAAGCTGCCATCTGAGGGTACAGCAAATAGTCCCAACTTAGCAGGAATGGATGATCACCGAGGTCCATGATGACATGGGGGAAAGAGAATCCAGAGGACAGAGGGACTCACATGAGTGGGTGTCTATGTCAACTTATTACCAGAAGAACCAGATGGTGCCCAGCTACCACCAGTGATAGCCACGATGGAGCTCACAAAGTTGAGTCTCACTGGCAACACAAGAATAAATAGGGGTGCAGTGTGAGATCTCTGCTAAAAGACCACAGCTGATGGTCCAGGGGCTTCTGGGTAACCCTGGGAGCATGGCCTTTGGCCCTGATGCTGCACCTGTCCATAAATCATAATGAAGGTCAACTTCTCGGACAGCAATGGATTGGACTTGGCGACACTGAGTGACCATATTTTGTGGACACTTTATGGTTCTAGACATCTATAGGAGGTCATCCAGTTGGCCTCATACTGGAGGAAGAGGAATGGGTGGAGAGGAGAAGATAGGAGACTGCTGGGAAGATAGGACGTGTATGGAGCAGAGAAGAAGAGTGTGCTGTCACCATGAAGGGAGAGCAGTGGAAGCTACGTGTAGCTGAGCATGCAAATTTATATAGGAATGTACATTTTCATTCAATCACAATTAAAAAAAAGAAAAGAAATTGAAAAAAAATAGGACATGTTTATTGGAAGAACTTTACCTTTCAATAATCAGTCCACAGAGATACAGACTCCACTGAATGTTAAAGATAGATCCTTAAGGTCCGGCTCCTTCTGGTCACCGGCTCTCATCCCAAATGTCACCTCCTCAGAGAAGTCTTCTTGGACCACTCTGTAAAGTTGCCAACCCCTCCTCCATCACTCTCCAACCTGTCACCAAGTCACCGTCATCATACATTTATCACTATCTAAAATCTTCATCTTGTGTGTTTACATAAGTTTCTCGTACATAGTAGGCACTCAGTAAATATCAGTTTAATGAATACATGAAAAACCACCCAAGCACACAGATGGTTTCAATTTTCTTTTTTTCTCTTATCACTACCTTCCAGAATCCTCTTTATATGTTTTTTATTTCTTTCTATTTCCCAAGCCCTCTCCTCTTTTGCTATTATTTATTAGTAAGAACTCTTGAACATACTAGAAAGAAAGCAGTACCTTACATTCCAGTGGCGACCTTCTCCTGCAACACTCCATTCAACTAAAACCAGTGGTTCCTAAGTGTTAGGGGCATGAGCCCTGCAGTCCAGAGAATTATTTTATCAAAAGTGACTTGGAGGAACTTTTTTCAGAGCCTCATGACTCCCAGCTCTTCAATCTGAACCCCACATAAGGAAATAAAGCAATTCTAGCCCTCAGAAATGGTCTTCGTTTTGTCTTTTTCCTCTAACTTGACACAAAAACTTCTCCTGGAAATAACGGAGAAATTTCCCTCAAATCAGGATTGTCTGATCTGTATTATTCCACAGTTATTCTTGCATGATTTGGGAAGCTACAAAGTTTGTCTGCTTCCAGTTTGGATCCTGTGCTTTTGTTTCATCTAGAAACAGGGAGGTACCATCTCACCCTGGGGAACTAATCAGATGTATGGCTGAGATGACACAAAAATTGGATATGCATTTGTTCAGAAAAACTTTTATCTCTAACTTCTAAAACAAAGGAAAAGGATTTGGGTATTTTTCACAGGCTAAATTATATCCCCTTCCCCCAAAATCTGTGTATCAATTTGATTGGACCATGATTCCCAGTATTGTGTGGTTGTCCTCTGTTTTGTGATTATAATTTTTCTCTATGTTGTAAATCCTAATCTCTGCCTGTGGTTAATGGTGCAAAATTGGGTTATGTTAAAGAGGATCAGGGTGGGACTGTAATATCCTAACTAAGGTCACATTTCTGGTCCAATGTAAAGGGAGTTTCCCTGGGATGTGGCCTGCACCACCTTTTATCTTACAAGAAATAAGAGGACAGAAGGGCCTACCAAGAGTTGGGAACCTCATATGACTAAGAAAGCAGAATGCATGCTTTGGACCCAAGGTTCCTGCCCTGAGATGCGCCCAGACTGAAGGAGGAGTGACGACAAGGGCCTTCCTCCAGAGCCAAAAGAGAGAGAAAGTTCCCCTGGAGCCAGCATCCTGAAGGTGGACTTCTACCTTACTGGACTGTGAGGATATAAACTGCCCTTTGTTAAATTCTGCAGGAACCTACCAACTGTTAAGTCATCATTAATGCTTAAAAGCAATGTAAACATTACTGGGAGGGAGTGTTTATGATGGCCCAGAGAGACAAACATCCAAGACTCAGTCTTCTAGAAGATATAGAAATGATCAAATCCACTCCCAGGGTGATCCTATGCCAACTTAATTTATGTGACCACCCTGAAAATCCAGCAGACCTACCCTGAAAAACAATGCTTCTTTCTGGGAGTGAGGAGCCAGTGCAAAGTAGAGGACAGTCCTCTAGGGGGCAATACACACACTTCCTGTAAATGTGTCTTCACTGGCCCTCTCTTCATCTTAAACGAGGTGTGTCATAATGCATAGCTTGCCCATGGTGTCATTCAGGCGTGTGCTTTTCAGTCTTTTGTTCAACGAGTATGTTTCAAGTATGTACAAGTTTCTAGACCCTGCCAGACACTAGCAATGAAATGGGAACAGGAAAGCTATGGTTTCTACCTTCATGGAGCTTACAGTCTAACAGGAAGGCGAGATAAGCAACCATGCTGGGCGCTGATGGGAAGTGCTCAGTGCTCTGGGAGGTCATGGGAGGCACAGGTGAGCCAGGCGAAGGAGAAGGGGGATTTAGAGAGCATCAAGGAGCCGTGCGAGCTCCAGCAGACGGAAGGGCCTGCTGCAGGAATTCAAAGCTCAGTGTCAGTACTGGATCTTTACACTTGCTATTCACACAATGAACTAAATACTACCTGCAAATAGCCCCGTGGAACGTTCCCTCACCTTTAGAGCTTTGCTCGAATGTTACTTCTTTGTGGAGCCTTCCTGGACCACCTCTTTTAAAATTGCAGCCCCCTCCTCCATCCTGGCTACCCCTTCTCCCCTGTTCCTGCTTTATATTTCTCTGTCGCGAATCACCTTCAGACATAACCGATGTTCTGCTTCCTTGTGCACCCACTATGGGGGTGCCGGCTGTATCCACTCCGTCTGGCAGAGAATAGGCACTCAATAAATATTTGTTGAATGAGACTGGAGACATAGTCCAGGACTGGCAGGAAGGGTCTTGTCAACCTTCTTCAGTGGGTTGACCTTTGTCCTAAGGGCAATGGCCTTGGCAGGCTTTAAACAGAGGAGTGATGTGGTTCAATTTATATCTCAGAAAGACCTCCAAGGTCTCAGTTTGGGGTGTGGGCTGGGACACAACTTCAGACTGCATCTTGTAGTACTCTGAAGTGTGACACTGTACACATGCCGTGATGTTAGGAGAGAGCATGGCCCAAAAGATCAGAGAGCCCCAGTGCCTCTGGACTCCTCGATTGGCCAACCCTCCTTTGCACTCTGCTATATTTGTTCCAATAACTGTTCCTAACACATCGAATATATTTTCAGCTTGGAAATAGACTGGAATCATGCTATAGCCTTATTTGCTGCAAGGTGGATACCATAACCATTCATAGCAGCTATAATTAGAACAGTTACCACGGAGTCACTTTTGACTCATGGCAACCCCGTATGTTATAGAGTAGAACTGTGCTCCATAGGATTTTCAGTGGCTGGTTTGTTAGAAGTTGATGATCACCAGGGCTTTCTTCAGAGGTTCCTCTGGGTAGACTCAAACTGCTAATCTTTTCAGTTAGCCCAGAGTGTTAACAGTTTGTGCCCCACCCCCATAACTAGTCTTTGGCTAAGACAGCCTTCTGCATCCCATATTGGTGAGTGGCATCTGGGGTCTTAAAAGCTAGCAAGCTACCATCTGAGGTACACCAAGTGGTCCCAACTCATCCAGAACAGATGATGACTGAGAACAACAAAGACAAGAGGAAAAAGGAGCCCAGGAGACACAAGGACCCATATGAATGGGAGACTGGATCAACACAAGACCAGAAGAACCAGATCGTGGCTGGCCACCACCCAAGGCAGCTGTGATAGAGGACACATGAGAAAAACATGTGTGCAGCTCAAAAACTCTATTAAAGGACGAAAATTGATAGTTTGACAGCCTGGAGGGTCCCCGTGGGAACACAGCCCTGGACTGAAACCAGTACTGAGGTCAACTTCAGACGAAAATGGTCTGGACTCAGGGACACAGTGTTACCATATGGTGTGTGTGCTTCATAGTTTTATACATTTATAGGAGGCTGCCCTACTGGTTTCTTGCTAAATGGGAGAGAAGAAGGTAGAGAAGAAGAGACAGAAGCTTGTTAAGAGAATACTAGAAGTATAGAGCAACAAGGAGGAATGTGCTATCACTGGGTGAGGAGGACAGATAGAGCTGCAGACAGGCAGACAACGAAATGGATTTGGATTGTATACTTACACTTAATCACAATTTTAAAAAAGCTTCTTTTCTAAATTTGTGCCTCCCGAGAACTCCACAGAAGTTGTAAGTATAAAACTGTGGCCATCGAGTTGATTCTGATTCACAGTGACCCTACAAGACACTGTAGAACTGCCCTATAGAGTTTCCAAAGAACCTCTGACAGATTCAAACTGCTGAACTTTTGGTTAACAGACACAGCTTTCAACCACTATGCCACTAGGGTTTCCTATGTAAGTATAGCGTTTTTAAAAAGAACCTCATCAAAAAGTAACCTTGAGCAGATGAATGTAGTACTGCCATTTTCCAGCTAGGCAGCTTTCAGCATATTACTTAACCTCCTGGGACTCAATATCCTCATCTGTGAAATGGGAATAACAATACCTGCCTCAAAGGCTTGTGAGAATTAAATGAGATGATATAAAAACCTGGCACATAATGAATTCCCTCTTTTTGCTTCCCCATTGCACAGCCCCCAGGTATGAATGAATACCCACTCTCAGGTTATTCCCTACCCATATGAGCCCCCCAGGTCACACAGTGGTAAAAATAGGTGTTACTATTAGTGTTTCAAAGATGAAAAATTGCTTTCTATAAATATTTGGGAATTTGGACTAACTCTCATCGCACTGTATATCATTCCAATGAAAGTTGGGCTTTCTGTTTCTCTTCACAGGGAGCCCAGCAGTCCTTGGAGGCAGCGGCTCAGAAGACAGGACAGCCTCAAAGTTGTATAAATAAAGGGCTGATATGTTCAAACAGAAAAGAATTTTACAGGCGCAAGCTGCACATCGACATGACGCCGTTCCTGAAGGTGATCTCACACTGAGAAGACGAGGGGTTTTACAGACACATACACAGGAATTCCAGTTAATACACTCCTGCATGGTATCAAAACAGCTTCAGAAGTCCCTCAGAGCTCCCGCTTTATCAGAAGGGACAGAAAATAGGCAGTTTGTAGCAGATGAAGAAAGGACAAATTAGGACAGTAATCACAGCCAGCCATCGAGGACAATCAGTTGGGTGCCTGGTTTGGATTGTGGGGGAGAGAGAGCAGAGAGGAGAAAGGATAACCTTGAGCTAACTCATGAAACAGGAAAAAAAAAAAAAAAACCTCAGTTTTTCTTGACAGTAGCTGAAATAATTGTCAGTGTTCTACCTCTGTAACTTGGTAGAATTCGAGAGGCGGACTTATTAGTTAACTATTTAGATGTCAGCTACAAATCTTCTTCTGGGTGTCCAACCCTCCTTTCTGTTAAGACTCCACTGACCTTCCAAGTTCGGCTTCATTTCTAGTTAAGGGCACTGAGAGTTCCCATGGGAAAGATGTCCTTTGTCCTTCTTTGCCATACCACCCTTTCAGCCCAGCACCTAACATGCAGACAGAGATCACTAAAGGCTGCATAAGCAGACCCACCCCTTTCATCCCACAGCCTCCCAGTTCAGAGTCCTCTTCCTATTCATTTTTGCACCCTTGGAGTTTACTGAACCAGAAATAAATGGCCACAAAATCAGAGAAATTGACCAAGAACAGAGCCAGGTCTTAGCATGAAAGCATCTCAGAAGTGATTGCCCTGGAGGACAATGTCCTAGGCCACTGGTCAGAAATGACTGGGAAAGATAGCAACATGAGACGGAGACCACATACTTGATGGTAGGACTATGTAGCCCTCTAGATAATAGGGACTGCACAGGTTATGAGGGTCACCAACCCAGCCTTAGCTAATTCATAGTTCTCAGGTTAAACCTTCTGGCATATCCAACCCGAGCTCTGCTAGATGGGGCTTTGACTAAGAGTCGTGCATTTATTTGTCTGAAATCTACTTCTTTCTATGTCTGGATTCTGCTTTCCTCTCAGATAAGCTTTTCCCCCCATGGTAGAAAGATGACAGCCAGCTTCTATTTCCCAGGTTATTCCAGTACTGAAACTCAAGCACCTGACTCAGGTCATATGCCTGTGCCTATGTAACAGAGGACCTACCCACTGCTGTCGAGCTGGGTCCTACTCACAGCGACCCTAGAAGTCAGAGTAGAACTGCCCCATATGGTTTCCAAGGAGCACCTAGTAGATTTGAACTGCCATGGATTTGAACTTGGTTAGCAGATGTAGCACTTAACCCACTACACCACAAGGGTTTCCATATGGGGAGTGGAGTACCCTGATGGACCCATTCTGGAGCCACAAGGACCGATAGAGAGGGGAGAGGTGTTTCACAAAGGAAAACAAGATACCTAAAATCAGAAGAAGGAAATGATTCTTGGCAACAGAAGTAAAGATGTTTGTTACAAGTGTTCAAAAAATGTTACATTGCTTCCTTCTATTACTGAAACTATCTTTTTTTTCCCTTTAGTAACAGCATAGGACTTGAAGAATTATATTCCCAGGATGACATATCATCATCATCATCATTCATTCATTCAGCCCGTATTTGAACATAATAAGTGTCTGGCACTTTCTGGGTATTTGGCATACATCCATCAGCAAAACAAAGATACCTGCTCTGCTCCAATCTAGTGCAAAAGACAGAAATGACATAAGACAAAAGGAAAGTATGCAGTACACTGGAAACCCTGGTTGCATAGTGGTTAGGTTAGCAGTCCATATCTACCAGGTGCTCCTTGGAAATTCCATGGAGCCATTCTACTCTGTCCTACAGAATTGCTATGAGTCAGAATCCATTCCATTGCAGTGTAATATTTTTTTAATGCCCATAACGCTTTTGCATTACAGTTTGTCAGTCAACAGTTTTGAGACAGTATTATAGAAGGAAAGGTGTGGCATCCCTAAGGCTCACCTGACAGTCTGCCTTTTCACACCACCACCACCTCTGAGTCTCGCTCCTCCCTCCTCCCAGCAGTACTCTTCCCAAGTGGGCTGTGCACACAGAAGTACTATGCTCCGAGGCGGGCTGTGCTTGTGAGCCGGAGGGCAGGACTGGTGGAAGGTTCTCCAGGGAAGAGGAGAAGTTAAAATCACTTAGGCCAGCCCCTTCTACAGGTGAAGAAACTGAGGCTTGGGGGGTTAAATTACTCCTACACTTGTCAGGTGTGAAATGGGAGGAGTTAGGGGTTCAGTGCAGACACTCTAACTTCAGGACCTACATCTAGACTTCTCAAGGAAACTGTCTCTCATATTCAGGTTTCAACCCTGCAGTTCGTGTTTTTAAAGTGTCTGTTACACCTCTCCCCACCAGGCCTATAGTGCTACATTGCTGCCAGGGTGCTTTCTAAATACAGCTAGTCATACTACTGGCTTGTTTGAAATTCTGTAATGCGTCCCCACTGGCCTCCAGGTTATAATCCTGGCATCAAAGATGTATTTATTTCTCAAGTAGAAAAATATAATGAATGTAATTTTTTAAGAAATCCAAACTTTAGCATGTAAGAGCTGCCCGGGTCTAATTTCAGCCCGCCCACACATGCCCTCTTTGCAGCCACACCAGACCAGCCCCCTCCAGTACAGGCAGTTTCTCTTCCTAGAATTGCCCTATTGCCCTTCGCTGCAAGCCCTAGCACCATGTCTGCTGGTAAACAAGCCTTCCCCAGCCTAATTTAGCTTCACCTCCCACAAGGCCCTGCAGGAACCTGTCAAAAGCTGTCACAACATTTATCACACTGCATTACAACCCTGGTATTTCTGGCCATTCCCTCTACAAGTCAGTGAGCATCTTACAAATAATCTTTCATCTTTATGTGCCCCAACACCTAGCATGGTGCCTGGGACGCAGCAGGCACTCAGTAAATGCTCAATACTGAGTGCATAGGTGAAGAGCGAATGACCTGGTCCGAGTAACAGAGCTGGGACCTGGATTCACAGGCTCAAGGTTTGTTTTGCTCCAGCACTGTCTTAGGTATCTAGTGCTGCTGTAACAGAAATACCACAAGCAGATGGCTTTAGCAAAGAGAAATTTGCTCACAGTCTAGGAGGCTAAAAGTATAAATTCAGGGTACCAGCTCCAGGGGAAGGCTTTCTCTCTCTGTTGGCTCTGGAGGAAGGTCCTTGTCATCCATCTTCCACTGGTCTAGGAGCTTCTCAGTGCAGGGGCCACAAATCCAGGATACTGTCTGTTCCTGGCACTACTGTCCTGGTGGTATGAGCTCCCCTGTCTCTGCTCACTTCTCTCTCTTTTTTTTTTTAAAAAAAAAAAAAAAGTGTTTCATTGTGATTAAGTAAAAGATTCTAGTCCAAGTCAATTTGCCATATAAAATCCCAAGCACCTGCCTCTGTGCGACTGCATCTGCTCTCCTCACCTTGTAACAACACACTTTTCCTTTCCACTCTTTACTTTCATTGTCCACTCAACCAACACTTGTCCCCTCGTCTCCACTCTCCTCTGAAAAGGACAGCCTCATATGTATTTTAAGCCATAAAGTACACACCACCTGCATCACTCTGCGTCCCTTAGTCCAGTCCAATCTTTCTCTGAAGTGCTGGCTTTGGTACTGATTTTAGCTCTGGACTACCAGCAAGTCCAGGGGGCATGTTCTCAGGGAGCTTCCAGGTTGTTGGACCATCACGTATGGTCTTTTAATAGAGTTCTAGATCTGCAGACCCCTTTTTCTCATGCCTCACGAGAGACACGAGGGACTCTACATCGTGTTCCCTGACAGGGCTGTCTTTGGTGGTGGTCAGGTACCATCTAGTTCTTCTGGTCTCGTGCTGATGTAATCTCTCAATCATATGGACCTTTCTGTCTCCTGGGCTGACATTTTCCTTGTGTCTTTCCTTGTGTCCTTGGTTTTCATCTGCTCAAGGTGGGTTAGCACCAATTGATTTTCCTCAGATGGCAGCTTGCTGACTTTTAAGACCCCAGGCACCACTCACCAATATGGGATACGGAACAATCTCTTAGAAAAAAGACCAGTTATGTAAACTAATCTCGATGTCCCATGCAAAGATGGTCCCCAAACCCCTGTCCCTGCTATTCTGTCCTTACAATGTTGGGTTGTATTTAGAAACCCTTTTAGTTTATGGTGTAGTCCAGTTGTACTGGTGGGCTTTATACTACATGCTGTCATTCCCTTCACCTAACCCAATTCCTATTGGCTATCTATGAATAATCCTCTCCCTCCCTTCTCACCCTTGTAGCCTCAAAGAGTATTATTTTCTTCTGCACTAAGTCTTTTCTTGAGTCCTTATAATAGAGGTCTCATACAATATTTGTCCTTTTACAGCTGACTGATTTCACTCAGCATAATGCTTCTCTCTTTTATGTCTCAAAAAAGATTGACTCAAGATAGAATCCAATCTCATAGATTGAGTTCTGTCTCATTAACATAACTACCTCTAATACTGTCTCATTAATATCATAGAGGTAAGATTTGTAACACACAAGAAAATCACACAAGATGACAAAACGGTAGACAGTCACACAATACCAGGAATCATGGTGCAGCCAAACTGATACACATTTTTAGGAGACACAATTCAATCTATAACATCCACCAAGTACTATTACCTGTGTTTCAGGTAATTGTGCTTTGATTTAATCACTTTATTTGTAATTCATAGTAAAAAATGACAACATTTTATTTACTTTTAGTTGTTTAGTTAAAATTTTGAATCCAAAATATACTGAGATGATTTTTTTAAGTATAGAGTGTATGTTTTTCAGTCATTGAATTCCTTTTTCAACAGACTTGTTGCTGGCTTCTTGTGTGCCCTTCCTGAGATATATTATACATACATGAGCAAATACAGATAGATAAAGACAGATGGATGATTGATAGGTAGGTAGATATTTTATACAAATGAAGGCATATTATATTCTGCAGTCTTACTTTTTTCACTCAATGTGTCTTAGAATTCATTCCATATCAGTTCAGAAAGAGATGCCATGTTCTTTTTACCAGCTATATAGTATTCTGTTGTATATTATCATAACTTATTTGACAGTCCCCTATTGATGGGAAATGGGGTGTTTCAAATCTGTTGCAATGTGTGACCTTAGACAAATGTCATTTCACACATATGCCCAAGGCATCTATGAGTAATTGTTGTTTCACACTATCTTGAACAACTTACAAGTGAATGGATAGGATTCCAAACTAAGACCATTTCTTTTTTCTAGCAGAGACTCATAAGAAGATTCTTTCCACATCCCTAACTCTTTCTGCCTCTTTCCATCTGTGAAATGAGAAGAATACTCTGGAACCTCATAGCTATGTGTTGTTAAGACCAGAGGTTTACCCTCCTCAGCTTTGAGAGTTTTCAAAATGAGGAAGCTCATTCCTCCCTTTCAGCTTAATTTCTTGTTAGTTTAAAAGACCTTGCAAGCAAGAGTTTCCAATTTATGTCTTTTCTAAATAAGTTATATGAGGACTGTCAATTAAGTTCACAAATTCATCCTAGAAAAAGTGCTACATACCTCATTGCTGAATATCAGTATGGTCATCTTCAACATACTCCCCTTGGGAAGTTATACCCGGATGCCAGTGCCTAGTCCACCCTTCAAAGCAATTTTAGAACTCTTTGTGGAATGGCCATCAGAACTGTTGTCACATTACCCTTCATGTCCTGAATGTCATCCAAATGTTTTCCCTTCTATATTTTCTTTATCTTCAGGTAAAGAAAAAAGTCACTGGGGGCCAGATCAGGTTAGTAGGGAGGGTGTTGCAATACAGTTATCTGTTTACTGGCTGAAAACTCCCTCACAGACAACTATACAATTGAGTTCAGGAACTTGCCGCCATGCCCCTGTGCACAATGGCCATTCCAGAAAGAGTTCCAAAATTCCTTTGAAGGGTGGCATCATTGCATAGCTTTCCAAGGGGAGTAATTTGAAGGTGACCATAGTGATATTCACCAATGAATTACTTAGAACAGTTAAGTTCATTGTCAGTCCTCATATGTACTATGACTGAGATAGATTTTTTCCTATGATGCTTTGTTTTAAACTTTTTGATTTATTGAGGAATGAATTTTCTTACTGCACCAGACCAAGTATGCTTTATCTCTAAAATAAGAAATCCTAAAGAAAGAAAACCACTTACCCGCTCTAGCTTCTTTATGCCAGAATATCTTATCAGCTGCAATCAAAAAGCTAACAACTGAGAAACATGCAGGGTAAAAAGCCACCAAGTGACAAAACTCAGAGGGGAATTAAAGAGAATATTAAACTGTTAAACAAATTAGCAGATAATGAAGTATCTCTTCCCAAAGCAGCTTGAGTATTTGGTGATAAACTGGACAATAAGGTTAATCAGGAGAGACTTCCAGGCCCCTCCATGTCAGATGTCACATCCAAGACTTCATCAAACACATGGGGCTTCACTTGTGTCATTGGGTCCACCCACTATGTTGCTTTGACTCCTAAAGAGCAACTGTTTCAACGTTCTAAAAAATCAGTGATTTTCAATCCCAGCTACATACTGGAATCACCTAAGAAGGCTTCAAAATGCTCCTGGTGTACAGAGTCTGACTTCTATTGTTTAGGGGTATATTCTAGAAATATCTTGTAAAGCACTCCCCAAATAATTCTGATGTGCAGCCAGGGATAGGGAACTACTGTCATGGATACTTCTGGGAGGTGGACTGCAAACAGGCTCTATGACTCAGGGAGAAAGGGATTGGATGTGGTAAGAAACCCAACCCATAGTAATCCTGGGTGTACCACAAAAGCCAGTCTGATTCTGTCCTCCCCTGCCTTAAACCCTCAGTGCTTTGCAGTCTCTCTCAGGATACAGCTCAAAGATCAAAGTCCTTCAGCTGCCTCTCGGAGCTCTGACTCCTCCCCACCATTCCCACTTATCTCAGCCTCTGCTCCAGTCACATCAGCCTTCCTTCTAAAGTCCCCAAAGGTACTTCCTTTGGCCAGTTGACCTCTGCCTGTGGCACCTTTTCTCTCTCTGCTTCCACCAGTAACTCCTGCTTAAACCAAGCACTGAACTCTGCACAGATGACTGGGAAAAGTTGCCATCCAGATAAAGAATAAGTAGGACGCTAACCATGCTCAATGCCACTGTCAAGCCTGCCCATCACTTTACGGCCATTCACACTTGTAACAGTCCTCTTGGTCATTTGTGTTTAAAAAAAACAAAAAGAAAGCTACATTCCTTTTACTACAGAGCACAGTCACAGGAACGTTTGCATCTGTTTTGTCTTACGTATTCTTTGTCATGTGTTCATCTCACAGGAAAGCAGAGAGGAACTGGACCATCAGGAAGAACCAAGAGGACCCCTTGAGGGAAGTCATCAAGATCAAGATGGCCAAGGTAGAGACAGACAGATGGGTTTGGTTTTGTAATTTTATGACTGTAACTGCTGGATGAACTTTCCACTGTTACAAGATGTTAATGGAAACGACCCTTCCGTTTCCTGGAAGGTCATGGTGTGAAAGTTAGAACACAGACCAAAGTGCTGAAGTTCAGCTCTGACATGTTTTCGTGCATCACAAGCCAAATAATAATAAGTATGTGTGTCCTGGGAGGAGTCTCAGGGTGGTGCAAATGGCTAACACACTCAGCTGCTAACCAGAACGTTGGAGGTTCCGGCCTACCCAGTGGCAACTCGAAAGAAAGCCCTGGTAATCTACTTCTGGAAAGTCAGCTCTTGAAAACTCTATGGAACACAGTTCTACTCTGACAGGCCTGGGGTCACCATGAGACAGCATCACCTTCAAAGCAGTGGGTGATGTCCTTAGATTTAGAGAAAGATTTCTTTCTTGCCCAAAGGCTGCAGACTGATGAAAAAGAGTGGAGGGATTCAGAGGGATTACAAAAAGGCCCCAGGCATCTCCCTCTCTGTTCACCCTGCTTCCACAGAGGTTTGGATAGGCTGTCCAGAAGGATAATGTTCCAGCTGATTGGGTACCAGCATCTTCAGGGACCTAGCCCCTGTTACCCACAGTTTTGGGTGGTCAGAGCTGTTTGATTATGGTGGCTTCCTCTGGAAATAAGACAGTATTTGATGATAGTGGTGGTGGTAATGAGGAAGACACTAATGATGGCTCTACAAAGTACTGCGCTCACAGTCACTGGGCTTGGGCCATATTTTATATCCCCAGAAAGCTGAAGTAGACTTCACGTTCTTCTCCAGAAAAACCTGGATGCACTGCACAATGCTGAAGTTAGTTAAACAAACCCAGGTGGCAGAGCTGTTCTGTGTCCTCCCTGCTTCTTACAGGACTGGAAACAGAAGCACAAGACACCTGAATTCTCAGGGAGTGGCTACAGGGCCACACACAATAGCTGTGCTCGTTGCTCACTGTACAAAGGTATCCAGCAGATGGGGAAAGTGGAGGCTGATATCCAGCCTGTGCTCTGCTAGCTAAGCCATGCATCCCATCACAGCCTGCACCCACCCAGAGGGGGCTCCTCTATCTACGTGGCCCCTCTATTGGGGCACCTTTCTGTAAGTCTCATAAGGATGCTCCATACAGACTGGCGCAGCAGGTCTAAGTGGCTGAGAGCACAGGCTCTGAAGCTGGGTGCCCTGAGCCTTCACCTCTTGGTGCCTTAGTGGTCTCATCTGGCACGTGGGCAGAAAATAGCACTTGCTGTATAAGGCTGAATGAAGATCGCTGGTACTGCTAGCTGCCATCAAGCTGACTCTAACTCATAGCAGCCTTACCTACAATGGAACTAAATGTGGCCGAGACCTATGTCATCCTCACAATTACTAGCAGGTTTGAGTTTATCCTTGCAACTTTTGTGCCAGCCCAGCTCACTGAGTGTCTCCCATGCCATCATGGGCCCTCTGCGTCATCCAACACAATGTCCTCCTCCAGCTAACGACCCCTCCTGACAACATGCCTAAAGCAAGAGAATCCATAAACTTGTGATCCATAAAGTTTGAATCGCTGATTTTCAGAGGTGGATCAGTAGGCCTTTCTACCCTGTCTTAGTCTGGAAATTCCGTGGAAGCTTGTTCACCATGCATGACCCCGCTAGTATGTGAAATACCTATGGCATAGCTTCCAGCACCGTAGCCACATGCCTGCCACCATGGTGTGACAAAGTGACAGATGGTGTGAGTGAGGAATGAATGAGTTAGGAGTACTGCCAACTGAGTTCACAAACTCACTCTAGAAAAAGGGCTACAAACCTCATTACTAAATATCACTATGGTCACATTGAAGAACTCTTTGGGCAGCTATTCACTGACATCAGCACCTAGTCTACCCTTCAAAGAAATTTTGAAACTTTTTCTGGAATGGCCATGAAGCTGTCGTTGTATTACTCTTGATGTCCTGAATGTCATCCAAATGTCTTCCTTTCAAAATTTCCTTTATCTTTGGGTAAAGAAAAAAGTCATTGGGGGCCAGATCAGGGGAGTAGGGAGGTGAAAAACTCCCTCACCGACAACTATACAATGAAGTTTGTGAATGTGCCACCTTGCCACTGTGCTAGTGGCAATTCCACAATGAGTTCCAGAATTGTTTTCCAGAGTTGTTTGCTAGGCACTGACATTGGTGCATAGCTTCCCAGGGGGAGTACCTCCAAGGTGATCATTCAGCAGTGAGGTATGTAGCACTTGGAATGATTAAGTTTGCAGACTTAACTGGCAGACCTCTTAATTCATATAAAATTCACCTATTGCTGTAGAATTGATTCTCATAGCGACCCTACAGGACAGAGTAGAACTCTCTACTATGCTACATGTAAATTCATGTAAAGTAGCTTCTGAATAAATGTCAGTCTTCTCAGCTTGGATATCACAATGAATAAATATCTACCTTCCCAGGGTCCCAGGGTTTTCATATGTGAAATGACACATGAGCTGTTACCTCCTCTCACCCTTGTGTGAGGAGCTTGGGTGGCACAGAGCTGAGTGTCAGCAGTTTGGATGGGGCAATTCTACTCTGTCCTTTACAGTCACTATGAGTTGGGATTGACTTGATGGTAATGAGTTTTTGGTTTGATCCCCATGTGAGGTAGGAAATGATAAAAACACACTAATGATAAAGTGCCAAGTACCAGACTGGGGATTTCACCCTGAGCTTGGTTTTTGTCTTTACCCTTTTTCTCAGTGGACATCCTGGCCAAACATAATTTATTTTTAGACTACATTTTAAAAGACCTCACTGTTTCTGGCTAACAAGCAACAAGATACCATGAAAACGTCCTCCACATGTTTGGTCACAGGGTTTAAAGGGATGCTTCTGTTAATGTGAGGCTCCTGAAAGTGAATGGCTATAGCCTGGAAATGCTCTCCAGTCCTTCCATCTTCCGGGTCATAAATCACGTAGGCGGAATGTGAACACGGATGAGGCTCCAGGGTCTTGGCCAAGTGCAGTGGCCATTTTGGGCAGTGCAGAATGTTGGCCAAATCTGAGCAATGATCGAGTCAATCCAGACAGATGTCCTGTCTCACAGCAAAGGAACGGTCTGCAGCTGAGTTCCATAAAAGTTATGTAGAAAATGAAGTGTCACTACAAAAAAAATTAAAGAAGGCTTTTTTCTGTCCTGAATGATAAATGCTAATGGGCAGAAAAAGGATTTTAAGTCTTTGAAAGAAAAAAAAAAGGGAGAAAGTGTCAAGGAAATTTTTTTTTTAAGTATTTGAGAGCCAGCTTCTGACCCCGTAAGTCTCCAGGTTAACTGTTAGAATTGTTTTCCACTCTAAATTTAGTGGTGATACCCATGGTACGTTGTGAGCAGTGAGCTGGGCTACCCTGCAGCGAGAATGCTGCGGGTCTTGAACTCAGTGAGGGTACTTCCATGCAAGTGTTCACAAGACAAGGCAAACCAGCAGCCTCCAGATCAATGAGGGGTCAGGAAATGGATCTTATCCAAAACACAAATGTTCATTTCCCCTGGCTCCCCAAAGTCCAGGAAAAGAATCAAGCTTCCATATCACTAAAAACAAAGTTGCCACCGAGTCAGTGCTGCCACGAGTGTCCGGGTATAACTGTGCTTCACTACATTTTTGGTGACTGACTTTTGGGGAGCAGATTGCCAGACCTTTCTTCTGAGGTGCCCCGGGTGGACTTGAACTTCCAACTTTTCCATTAGCAGCCAGTCATTTACCATTTGCACTACCCAGGGAGTCTTCAAAGTCACTAAAAACCCATTGCCATCAAGTCAATGCTGACTCATAACAACATACAGGAGAGAGCAGACCTGTGTACAGAGTCCCGGGGCTGTGACCCTTAGGGAAGCAGTCTGCCACGTCTTTCTTCCAAGGAGCAGCTGGTGGGTTTGCACCATTTGCCTTTTGATTTACCAAGCACTTAACCACTGCACCTCTGGGGTCACAATAAGTTGGAACTGACTAGAAAGCAATTTTGTTGTTTGATACAGTTCCTCTTATCCATTACCTAGGCCAATGGTTTTCAAGCATCCATGTGTATCAGGATCACCTAGGGGGCTTGTTGGAATACAGATTTCTAAGGACTAGCCCTGGAGTTCCTGATTCACTTGATTTGGGCTATATCCGAGAATAAAATTTTCATTTTTAGTAAGTTCCCAGGCGATTCTGGTGCTCGCTGTTGGAGTGCTCATTGAGTTCTCTGCTTAGGTTCTTCTTTTTCTTAAGGCCAGGTACCAGAAGCAGGCGCAATCTGAAAGGGGCTGCCTTACCTGCTTCTGCGTGGGGTGAAAGGTTACCTTGACAATTGCAATGTAAGCTCTTAGATCAAGAAATGAGAGATTTGGGGGGCCCTGCAAGGGGTGTAGAAGGTCCCTAATGAGCAACTTGGAGTCATTGGGGAAAAAAATAAATGGCAGGATCTGCTGAATCCATCAGAAGTCAATGAGCCATTTCCATTACTTCTACCAGAGAAGAGGAAACCCTGGTGATGTAGTCGTTAAGTGTTATGGCTGCTAACCAAAAAGTCGGCTGTTCAAATCTACCAGGCACTCTTTAGAAACTCTACAGGGCGATTCTACTGTGTCCTATAGGGTCACTATGAGTCAGGCTCAGAGCCTTACTGCTTATCCAAAGGTGGATGCTGGCCCAGAACCATTTTGACCCAGCAGGCAGAGAAAGAATGAGTCAGCAGCAGGCCCACAGGTGCCTCTTAAGGACATATTCCAGAATTGCAGTATTGCACTTCTGCTCACATTCCATTGGCCCACCTAGCTGCAAGGGAGGCTGGAAAACAAAGTTTGTTGTTGAGTATCTGTGTGCCAGGCTAGAACCAGAGGGAGTTCTGCTACCCAAAGACAAAAGGGGGAATGAAGATTGGGGACAGTGATCAGTTTCTATTACATGTGAGCAAGTGGCTCTGTCATTTATCTTGGTCACACCACTTCTCTAAGCATAGCATCTCTACTTCTCTCTTTGCAACAAATACCGTGTGTGCTTTAGCTGTACACTCTGTGGCTTGCCCTAGAGGAACTACTGCACCCCTACTTCCCCTATTGGTCTTTGTGGTATCAAGGGGAGAGAGTAAAAGCTAATGCATTTATGAATTTGCCTGCTAACTTTTAAAAGTGCAAAGACTTCTGAGAGGTTTTGAGTGCTGTCATTTCCATGATCCTAATGGGAGGTGTCTAGGGAGCCAGGCTTTCTTCTTTGAAAACATTTGCTTTATTAGGAAACAGCCAACACTGTCTGCTACCCATTGCACTTATGATTGCTTGATGATGCTTCTACTTCCCTCCGAGCCCTGAAGGCTAATTCAATTTTACAGTTACTTATTGGATAACCACTAAGTACCACTTTATGAGGTCTGACAATTAAGTCTGCAAACTTAATTGTTCTAAGTGCTGCATACCACCTTGCTCAGTGTCACTACAGTCAACTTCAAAATACTCCTCTTGGGAAACTATGCACTGATGCCAGCGCCTAGTCCCCCCTTCAAAATAGTTTTGGAACCCTTTCTGGAATGGCCTTTGCTCACAGTGGCATGGTGGCAAGTTTGGGAACTTAATTGTATGGTTGTCTGTGAGGGAGTTTTTCGCCAGTAGACAAATAGCTATATTGGAACACTCTCCCTACTCACCTGATCTGGCCCCCAATAAATTTTTCTTTACTCAGAGATAAAAGAAATATTGAAAGCAAGACATTTAGATGACATTCAAGACATCAAGGGTAATACGACAGTTCTGATGGCCATTACAGAAAAGGAATTCCAAAATTGCTTTGACGGGTGGACTAGGTGCTGGTGTTGGTGCATAGCTTCCCAAGGGGAATACTTTAAAGATGACCATAGTGATATTCTCGACGGCACTTGGCTGGCTTGGCATAGTGATATTCAACAATGAAGTATACAGCACTTACTCTAGGATGAGTTCACGAACTTAATTGGCAGTTCTCCTATAATCCCATTTGTTATGTGTGTTTCCTAAAGGCAAGGATGGTGGTTTAGTCAGGTCCAGTAAATATTCCATAAGAGAATGCAAAAATCAAATGAAGGAAGGGAGAAATGTACTAAGTAGTCGAGGGATTCAAAAACGATAAAACTAAGTTCCCAACCCTCAAAATCTTACCATGAAAACTTTGACTTGGACAGTGTGTATTCCCTGTGAAGAAAGGGTGCCTGCAGAGGTTACCTATGCATGGTCTTTCAAGTGAGGTGTCCTCCTAGCACTCACAGCCACCAGCCTGGACCTACACCTCTACCGTAGACATAAAAGCAATCCGCAGGCATGGCCGACGGCTAACGTGGGTGGGGAAGGACAGACTATGAGGTGTATGCTAGCTCCACCACTTCTGGGTGAATGGCCACCAAGTGCCCACTAACCTAACGCATTTGGTCTAATTAGTGGTCAGTACCTTAAGCAGTTATATCACAGTAGAGCTGGGCCATCCAGACAGGTAGTTTTTTCTAGTCCCTTTCTCCAATTATTGGTTCAGTAAATAAACTGAATAAAACCTGCTGCAAAAGACCTCTTTAAAGTATTTAAAAAAAAAAAGCAAAGGTGTCACTTTGAGGACTAAGATGTTCTTGACCCAAGTCAGGGTCTGTTCTAATACACAAGGGGTACTGTGAGTCAGAACCAACTCAATAGCACCTAACAACAAATAGCAGTGCTCTAGGTTCTAGCTAGAAAGGGTCTGTTTTAGGTGCAGTCATGTCAGTTCTGACTCCTGGTGGCCCTGTGTATGACAGAAACACTGCCCAGTCCTGTGCCCTCATCATAACGACTACTGTACTTGACTCCACTGTTGCAGCCACTACATCCATCCATCTCCTTGGGGGTCTTCCTCTTGGCTGCTGACCTTCTACTTTACCCAGCATCATGTCCTTCTCCAGGAACTAATCTCTCCTGATAACACATCCAAAGCAGGTGAGACATATTCTCACCATCCTTGCATCTAAGGAGTGTTCTGGCTGAACCTCTTCTAAGACAGATTTGTTGGGAGAAATCCAGAATCTGGAGTCCCACCTCAGATCTGCTTGTGTCTTAACAAGGTTTCCAAGTGATTCATATGCCCATTAACTTTTGAGAAACACCAGAATATCTTCAGTGGGGAAAATGGGTTTCAGATTCAAAAGACATGGGTGGAGTGACTAGCTTTGTCTTTCATTAGTTTAGTGGACTAGGGCAGGGCCCTCACGTCCCTGGGCCTCAGTTTCATGCCCACAAAGCATGAGGGTCAGGTTGAATAATCTCTAGAGCTCTATCCCACACTTGGTCTACATGTCTACCACTTGCCCAGTTACAGACATAAACAACAGCACCACGACGGGAACCAGGCCTCCTTCGAAAGCTATCTCTACCACACGTGCTCCTAGGCCACGCTAGCTGGCCGTTATCACTTATGTCCCAGCTTCCCTTGGGTCAGGGATGACGAAGACAGTCTGGGAAGAGACCCCAGTCCTTGTGCTGCATATGGGCTCAGTTTTAGCAGCAGTGACCAGTGAGTGGGGGCCAGTGAGTCAAGAATGTGAGCCCTGGCTCAGGTCGTGGCTGTCCTACACTGCCGTGAGGTCTCCAACTCAGCCGCTCGAGGCTTCCACTTACTCATCTGAAAACAAAATCAACCTTCCAATCTCTCATCTATTGTGATTCAGTGACCTCAGAATCCTCCCTGTTGAGGAGAAAAGCAGGATGGTGTTACCACTAAATTAGTGGCCAGAATTCAGCCACTAGATTTAGGCCTTCCTAAGCAAGGCTTCAAACTAGTTCATTCCAGTTTGAACCCCTGCTGAGAATTTGTATTTACATTCCAGACATACTGAATCAGAATCTACCTTTTCTTTTTAACAGTCTAAAAGATCTCCAAGTGATTCTTATGTAGAATAAATTTTGAGAACCAGGGCTCTACTAGTGGTTTTCAGAACTTGTCCCCAACATTGTCTCAGAACTTGTTAGAAATGCAAATTCCCAGTAGGGGTTCCAACCAGAACTAACTGGTTTGAAGCCCTGTTCCTAAGTCTTAAACCATTGCCTACATGAATGGAAAGTCTGTTCACACACTCGCACTCGGCAAACATTTCCTGATCCCCTACTGGGTCCCAGGCCCTCCATGGTTAGCTAAGACTACTGTTTATGAAGATCCCACTGCAGTGGGTGTGGGACAGGGTAGGAGGAGACATGTGCACAATGGTTCCCATAGGGTGTTATCAATGCTCCAGAAGAACACAGACTGGCGTAAGAGGGAAGGGAGAAGTCAAGAAGGACTCCTTGAAGGAGGTGAAGCCTGGCGTGAAGAAGGGGGTTTACTGAACCCAAGTACCTCACAAAAATCAAACTTGCATTCTGGCTGTAATGTAGAGCTGTCTGCTATGGTTCTGTTCCTGGGTTAAGTGCATTCAAGCCAGCCTCTTACTGGAAGTACATTCACCCATTTGCCGTGAAGGCATGAGGCAGGGAAGCATTTCACACTTGTTGTGTGCCAGGCACAGAACTCTCTATGTGCTTTCTGTAAATTGCCTGATTTCATTTTTATGACCTATGAAAAACATGCTCTCTGCTATCCCCATTTCCAGATGAAGAAAACTGAAGCACAGAGAGGTTAAGTAACATATCCTTGGTCACAGAGCTGGCCAGTGGCAAGGATCAGATTCATATCCAGGTCCAACTGACTGAACTAGATTCTGTCTGCAGAGATTAATTCTCCAGGTATCAAAAACAGAGTTTGCTGATCCCAGAGTAGAAGGGGAAAAAGCAGGAAAAAAAGTCAAGTGGAAGTAGAGATTTAAAGAAATGTTTCATTAGAAAGAAAAAAAAAAAGAAAGAAAGTGTGGCAAATTAGAAGAGAGGGAGACAGCAAAACACCAAGGCCTAGGTAACTGCCCAGCAACGCTTACACAGAGAATGTGACTTTTCTAGCCTAAGTTGGTGTTTGTTACTAGCCTAATTTGGCATTTGTTACTATTGTTAATAGCCAGCTCCAGGTTCCCCGTGGTGCCTGCTCACCAGGGAGGCCCCTGCCAGGCCCTGTCTGCAAGGGAGAGCATCCCCACCTATTGCCTCTGAAGCCCTAACAAAAGGTGCTTCTTGACAGTGAGCTCAAGGCTCCAGGCTGCTTTCTCCCCAGAGGGCCTGTTCTTCCAGGTCTCTTGGTCTGTTGCATCCTTTTTGTCCCTCTCTATGGTAGCTTGGGATGTCTCTACGTGATGGGACCTCCCACGGATTCCATGCCTAGGTGGAAACTTGCAGAGCTAGGAGGTCTAAAAATCCAAAAAACAGACATAGACCCTAGGGAACCAGCAGGAGGCAGACAAATGGGAAACACCCCTGCAATGCACCCAAACAATTTAGCCTTTTTAATTTATACAGCTTTTATTTTAACTAGTTTCCCACACAGTCACTGTGGAGGTGGAGAGTGCAGAAAAAAGGGAACAATTTTTGGCACTTGTGTGAGGCAAGACACTGTTATTCACATAGATGAACTCATTTTTATCCTCAGCATAACCCTAAGAGGCCAAGGGCATTGTTTCTTTCACAGATGAGGAAAATGAGTTTCAGAGAAAGTAAGTCACTTGCTCAAGGTCACATAGCCAGAAAATGGAGGAATCAAGACATGAACCCAGATGTCTTTGACTCCAAGGTCCTTGACTCTTAAAGACTTGTAACTCCAGCCATGTGTTTCTGATCAGGAATCATAGTTACAAAGCTGGGGGAGACATCATAAAATGATGAAAGTATGATTTTTAAAGCTAGCATCAAATTATTGAGAATCTATAGGCCTAGAAGTTGAGGAAATTATCTATAGGCCTAGAAGTTGAGGAGATTATGCAAAGGCAGAGCTAATTATTAAAACCAAGATAACTCATTTCTATTCATTGCTTATGGGCATCATGTTTAGTTTAGCTTAGCTTAGCTTAGCTTAGTTTCTCCCTGCTCTTCTCCACTTATTTCCCTGTTTGGAAGGCCTTTACCCAGGAGTAGTTCACAGCTCCAGGAATAAACACCTCCAAAACCAAGAAATCCCTTACCATCAAATGACTCCAGCTCACCTCATTTATACAGAGCAGAGCTTCTCCATTGAGTTCTCTTGGCTGAAATCTTTACAGAAGAGAGTCTCCAGGCCTTTCCTTCACAGTCCTGCCCAGTGGGTTTGAACCACCAACTACCAGTTTAGCAGACAGGCAAAGACCATTTGTGCTAACCAGGGACCTTAAACACCTCCAGAAAGAGCATCATAACTGCTGCCCAACCTATACAAAAAGGGGAGCAGGAACCAGGGTTGGAAGTTTCTCCAAACATGATAGAGAAAACAGGGAGACTCCAAGTGTCTGTCCAGGAGTCCAGGGGGCACCAGAATGCACGAATTCTGCACTAAAGGCAGAACCACTGCACAGGAAGCCCCATGGCCTGGAGCTCCTTGCTCCCCATGTTGCTCCATGTGGAGCTTGCATAGTTGCTGTACACTACTGGGTTCTGCCATCTGAAGGGGGCCCACAGTACTGGCTTCAGAATATTCTGCTAGTTTACATGGAGACCTGTGCTTCAGTGGTTAAGCTCTCAGCTGCTGATCAAAAGGTTAACAGTTCAAATCCACCAGCATTCCTTGGAAACTGTGTGAGTTGGAATTAACAGCAATGGGTTTGGTTTGTTTTTTGTTTTTGCTTTGTTTTCCTAATAGACTAGCTGGTCTTCACATTCTGGTACTGCCTTATTTTTTCCTTCTGGTAAGTATTTCAAAGTTCTCCTTCACAGTGCTGTGTCCTTCATAATGTTTCTGACTTATTCCCACTAAACCCAGGAATCCCGAAGGAAGTCCCCACAGTCCCTGCACACAATTCTTGTCCCTTGATTCTGAAGATTCTTTTCACCTCTCAGGAAAGGAAGCTCATTTCTGACATGAAATTTAAATGTTTCAAAACTATTCAGAGACAAAGACGGCATAAGAAAAACAATTTCTAGACTAATCTCACTTATGATCAAAAATACAGAAATCCTTTAAAAAAATCAAACTTATATTTAAAAAAAATATATACAAAACTGTCTGATTCAATTCAGTTTATAGGAGGAATTCAAGGATTATCTAACATTTGAAAATCTCTTCACATAATTCACATCAAAAGGTTAAAGGGGAAAAGCCTTCGCACCATCTCAGGTACAAAATATACATTTTGTCAAATTCAACTTTTCATGATTAAAAACAATCAGACTATGAATAAAAGGAGACTTCCTAATTTTGACAAAGAGTATCAAAAAACCTCAAATGAACATCCCGTTTGCAAGGTGGACTACAGAAGCATTCTGTTTAGAAACAGTGATAAGGCAAGGATGCCCCCTGTCACTGCTTTTGTCTCAAGATTGTACTTGCCGTCCAGGGAGCACAGTAAGAAAAGTAAAAGGCATAACAGGTAAATGAATGCAAAGGAGAAAAAAATGGCATTGGCCTTATCCCCACACAACATTACTACTTACATAGGAAATCCAAGAGACTCCACAGACAAGCCATTAAAAGACAAATAATAAAAAGAATTCAGCAAAATTACTAAATACCAATCAATACATAAAGGTCGACCATGGAGAAAAATAGTGATTCCAAACATAAAGCACAATTTGAAATATAATTTGAAAACAACTGCTATTGTAGAAAATCCAATCATCCACAAAGGTTGACAGAACAACACAATAAATCTCATGCCAATATTATTGACCTATATCCTTCATCCTTCACCCCTTCCATATCATTTTGAAAAAAAAATCCCAGATTCTTATCAACTAGCCATATACATATACTTCAGTATGTATCTCTAGAAGATAAGTCTTTTGAAAAATCCATACTACCATTATTGCACATAAAAATTAAAATAATTCTTTAATGTAACTGAATATTAAGTGTCCCAAGCTCTAATTTATCATGATAGTTTTAGAGTTTGTTTGCAATTACTTGACATGGTCTTTTAGTCTCAATTAGTTTATAGGATCTCCTCCATCTCTCCCCTAACCCGCTTTGAATTTAGTTTTAGGAAATTGACTCGCTTCTTCTGCAAAGATTCCCATAATCTAAATTTTGCTGTTTACATCCTCTTAGTATAGTTTAGCATGTTTTTGTGTCTTCTGTAAATCAAAAAACCAAACCGGCTGCTGTCAAGTTGATTATGACTCATAACTACCCTATAGGAAAGAATATAAGTGCTCTCTAGAGTTTCCAAGGAACGCTTGTGGATTTGAATTGCCGAACTTTTGGTTAACAGCCATGGCACTTGATCACTACCCCACCAGGTTTTCCCTGTCTTGGATATTTCACATTCAGGTCTGGATTTTCCTTTAGAAAAGAGCACTTCAAAGAGCCCATCATGTTCCTTCATCAGGGAACGTAAAGTTCTACTTTTCTCTCTCTTTGCAATGCCAACAACTAGAGAACCATTCACTCAAGTTTGCATGATAGTGATATTGAAGTTCTATGATTTTTTTCTTTACTTATTAGTGAGAAGACTCCTATAAAGAGAACCTTTCCTTCATCTAGGGTCACTATGATTTGGACCCAACTCAATGGCAGTGGGTTTTTGGTTTTTTGGTTCCTTCATCTACTATTTATTTATACAGTGACACTGTTTCTATAGGAAGGCAGGATAACACTTGTCCTCTTTTAACCAGTTTTCATAATGAGTTGGTTCCCTGGGGCCCTCTAACAGTGACCCAGTTATTTTCTTAATTATTATTCTGAGCTCATGTATTCAAACACATGAAAATGTAATTTCTAAATCTAACCTTTGCAAATGTAATATATATAATCTACTAATAAATCTAAGGAGCCTCAGTGGCATACCAGTTAAGTGCTCAGTGGCTAACTGAAAGATTAGTGGTTCACATCCACCCACCAACTCCCAGAAAGACCAGGTAACCTGCTCCTGTAAACATTACAGCCAAGAAAACCCTAGGGGACAATTCTGCTTTGTCACATGGGCTGCTCTGAGCAGGAATCAGCTTCACGGCACCCAACAACAACAGTAATAAAAAGTATGTGAGAGACATTCATGAGGAAATTACAGAATTTCATTAAAATAAATAAAAGTAAACCTGAATAAATATAATGTTCTCTAAAATGCTATATTTAATGTTCATAAAGAGACTCAGTGCTATAAAGATGAATGTAGTGCAATTCCAATTTGAAAAAAATTCCCCACCAGGGATTTTGTAGAAACATGATAAATTGATCCTGAAATTCACATAAAAGGACCAAAAATAGCTAATACAAGTTTGAAGAAAAACAAAGTGGACGAGCTTGCCCTGCCAAATATATATAAAACAAAAATTATTATAAGGTTGCAATGAATAAGGCTCTATGATACTGGCTCAGGGATAGAAGAAATTAGAGAACCCAGAAATAAGTCTACAAATATACGGAAACTTGATCTATGACAAAAGTGGCATTATAAAACAGTAGGGAAATGATGAGCTATTATTTGCTGTGTCATTCTGAGATAACTGGTTATCCAGTTTTAAATTTCTTACCTCACAAAATAAATTTCAAGTGTGTTCAGGATCTAGCTATGAAAAGCAAAACTTCCAAATCTTTAGAAGAAGATACAGAAGACTATTTTCATGAATGTGAAAGAGAAAAGTTTTTACCCATGATTCAAACCTTTGATACTAACCTTTGATAATACCCATGATACTAGCTAGCCTTTATGAAAATTACTGATAAATCTGTCTGTATTAAAAATTTAAAGCTTTTGACAACACAACATAAACAAATATAAAAGAAAAACCACAGACTGGAAGATGATATCTACAATGCATATCACCAATGAAGGATTAGTATCCAAAATACAGTGAGAATTTCTACAAACAGGTAAAGAGAAAGACAACCATCCAAAAAGAAAAACAGGTAAAACATGCTGTTGTCATCACTGGGTGCCATGGAGTCAGCTCCAATTCATAGTGAAACCATCAACAACAGATGACTGGTCCTGTGCCATCCTCGTAATGACTGTTAATACTTGAGACCATTGTCACAGCCACTGTGCCACTACAGTTCATCGAGGCTCTTCCTCTTTTTCAGTGACCCTCTACTTTACCAAGCATGATATCCTTTTCTAGGGACTGATCCTCCTAATAATATGCTCAAAGTATGTGAGATGTAGTCTTGCCATCCTTGCTTTTGAGGATCATTCTGGTTGTACTTCTTCCAGGTAGAAGATAAAACAGGCAATTAACAGACGTGGAAACTCAAATTGGCCATACACAGAAAAGTTTAACCTTACTACTCAACAGGATATCATTGTCGATGTGAGATGGATCCTGGCCGAAAGCAGAGAAAATCAGAAAGATGTTTACCTATGTTTTATTAACCACGTAAAGGCATTCAACACATGGATCCTAACAAATTATGGATAACATTGCAGAGAATGGGAATTACAGAACACTTAATCATTCTCATGCAGAATGTGTACATGGATCAAGAGGCAGCTGTGCAAACAGGACAAGGGAGCACTTCATGGTTTAAAGTCAGGAAAGGTGTGCCTCAGGATTGTATCCTTTTACCCTGCCTTTTCAATCTGTATGCCAAGCAAATAATCCAAGAACCTGAACTGTATGAAGAAGAAGGAAACATAGGGATTGGAGGAAGATTCATTAACAACCTACAGTATGCAGATGACACAACCTTGCTTGCTGAAAGTGAAGAGAATTTGAAACACTGATGAAAACCAAAGACGTAAAGATGTCACCTTGGAGACTAAGGTGTGCCTGATGCAAGCCATGGTCTTTTCATCATATGATATGCATGCAAAAGCTGGACAGTGAATTAGGTAGACAGAAGAATTGACGCCTTTGAATTGTGGTGTTGGAGAAGAATGTTGAATGTCCCATGGAGCACCAAAAGAATGAACAGATCTGTTCTGGAAGAAGTACAACCAGAGTGCTCCTTGGAAGCAAGGATGGTGAGACTGCATCTTACATACTTTGGACATGTTGTCAGGAGGGGTAAGTTTCTGAAGAAGATCATTATGTTTGGTAGAATGGAGGTTCAACAAAAGACAGGAAGGCCCTCAGTGAGATGGACTGACATAGCAGCTGCAATAATGGGCACAAGTATAAAAACAATTGTGGGCATGGGGCAAGACCAGGCAGTGTTTTGTTCTGCCGTGCATAGGGGTGCCATCAGTTGGAACTGAATCTATGGCACCTAACAACAATGACAACAATACTCAGCAGGAAAATTCTAGTTAGTACAGTGAAGAGGTATTAGTTGTATATATCAGATTAGCAAAAGTTTAAAAGTCTATAAACACCCATTGTTGGTAAGAATATGAAGTGTTAGAAATCCAGAGCAATTTAGAAATAGTTAATAAAATGTAAGATGCACATACCCTGCAATCCAACAATTCCACTACCAGGTATGCCATAGAGAAACTCACGCGTGTATGATCGGGGACTCACTTGAGAAGATACATTGCAGCATGGTTTGTAATTATGACAAATTGGATACAGTCAAAAATAAACAGTATAAATAGATTATGGAATGTTCATACACACAATGAAATACTGAACAGCAATTTGAAATAAGTGAATGACAGCTACATAGATTAATATGGATTAATCTCAAAAACATGTTAAGCAAAATAAAGCAAGTTGCAAAGTCACATAAATATCATTTATTTGAAGTTTAAATATGTAAAGTAATACCATGTGTTACTTATAGGTGCATTTGTATGTGACAAAGGGATAAACACGTGTGTGAGGAGCGATAAATACAAAATTTAAACCAGTTACTTCTGGAGTAAGAGTGAGGGAAATGGGATTGCACAGCGATACAGTGAAAGTTTGGACTGCATCTGAAATGTTTTACCTCTTTAGGCATTTAAAATTTGTAAGTTGTTAGTTTTTTCCAATACTTCCTAAATGTCAGGTCATTTTGCTAGGGAAAAAAAAAGGAAGTCATCTTTCCATAGTCCACAACCCCAGAACAGACAATTCTCATCGAAATGGTGAAATTACACAAAGTGGAACCTCAGCTTTTGGTCAATACGAAAGCGCCCTCTGCTGGTACAGTTATGCCCTGATCCAAGGTTCAAAATCATTGGGAAGAGCTGCTTGTCTTCATTCAGACTGCTTTTCCTGGGCCGTCAATATTAAGGAAAGAAAGCTTGACAGAAGTCTTCTTAGACTTACAAAGCTAAGAAGACTTACTTCTTAGACTTACAAAGCTACTTTAATCAGGTATCACTTTCTGTTAACGTTACACACCATCCAAACCAAAAACCAAACCCATTGCCTTTGGGTTAATTCCTGACTCATAATGACCCCATGGCACTGAGTAGAACTATCACCAAGGGTTTCCAAGGAGCGGCTGGTGGATTTGAACTGCCAACGTTTTGGTTAGTGGTCTGAGCTCTTAACCACTGCACCACTAGGGCTCCGCACTTCTAACCCAAAGCCGAATAAATTCGAAGGTACGACCACAGTCACCTTGCCCAAGGCATTTAATGCATTAACAATTCTGTCCCTCATCCAAAACCTGAGGGTGAAATTTGAGACTGTAAGTGGCATTCTTAAAGTGTGGGAATGGAAGGACAGAACTCAAGTTGGAAGCAGGCTCTGGGAAATAAGAATTTGAACACCGAAGAATGAATTAACTGTAGTAGTAAAGGAATAATGCTAATGGGATAACCGAACTTGTATTTACCAGTCCACCTTTCAAGTTGTAGTACATTGAAATAGACAAAACTGAGGAGAAGTAAACTAAATGCATGCAAAGTTCTACAGTTCTTCTCATTCTTATGGAGTTACCCAGTATGATCTTAAGAGCACCCATCGAAGAAACCCGTGTAGCTTGCATACATCTTCCTCACAGGGTAACATCATTTTTTGTCAATATGTTATAACCATAAGAAAAATTTGAACATATGTAAACTTGTAGTCTACTATATTATTTCCTTTTGTTGTTTCCTTGTCTAGTTTTGACCCATCTACGTATATATTTTTCTGAATTGTAACACACTTTTCTATACTACATTTATATTTTCTAAGTCACTTACATATCTTCTTAAAATATTTTTTCATGTCAAATTAATTTGCCACAAATTACTTCCCCAATCTTCCATTGCTAGGCTGCTTCCAGTTTTTCACTATTAATGACAATTTTGTAATAAATAAGTTGGTACAAAAAGCTTGATTCTTCTTGTAAGCTATATCCTTCTAATAAATACCCGGGAGTAAGATTCCTGATCAAAGACTGGGGACATCTTTCTGGTTCTTGATACATACTGTTGAACTGCTTTCCCAAAGGGTCTTACTGATTTTGATGTCATTTGCTGTACACTGGCACTGATTTCTGCAATGTTGGCTGATTTCTAGATGTAACAACCTTGTTATTCTTATTCACTTGCCTTTGACTGTTCACCAGGTAGGCATTTTCCCATTCTTGCATCTCCTCCTATGGTGAGTTACCTGTGCCCCTTTGCGGACTGATTAGGCTCTCTGTTTTCATAGACCCAGAGCCAAGGAATATGACTCCTGCTCCTCTCAGCACTTCTCAACATCAGCACCTCCAAGCCCCTCAGCCACATTCAGCCCCGAAAGTGTAAGTGTCTAATGTTGTAATGGCCTGAGTTTCATTGGCTTTTATTTGCCTTTTAATTGACTTAATTTCTCTTTCTTCTGGGAGACACATACTCTAACAGCATGTACAACTGTCTAAGAACTCAAAGATCCTTGGGGAAGATTATACTGTGATGTAATTCTTTGGCTGGATGGATAAAAAGTAAAGTTTCTCTGTAACAATATGGATATGGAAGTGGCTTCTTCCATTTGTCCAAATATCTGAGATCTGCAGAGATGCCTGGAAAGCTGAGGTGTGTCAACTCAAGCCTTGGCTTCTTCTCTCAGTGTATACTAAGTTCTGGGCCAAATAATTGCTAACTTCTATTGAGTGCTTGCTATGTATCGGCCCCTTTAACATATATTAGGTCATTGACGTCCCCAGCTCAGCCCATCAGGCCCAGACATTTGACGCAAGGCCTCTTTGGCAGTGGCATCTGGTGCTTTCTGCTTGGAACCGTGGCCCGTTGTCATCTCCCATGAACCTTGAAGAACCCTGGTGGGACAATTATTAAGCACTTGGCTGCTAACCAAAAGACTGGTGACTTGAACCCACAAACCACTCACAGGAAATAAGACCTGGCGATGTGCTCCTGTACAGATTACAGCCTCAGAAACCCTATGGGGCAGTTCTACTCTGTCCTACAGAGTCCCTGTGAGTGGGAATCAACTCCACAACAACATGAGCATTGGTAAGAGAACCTGTCCTAGGGCCTAGGGATTCCCTCATGGGTCCAAAAGGTCATGCACTCCCCTAGGAACCAAGGGAGAAGTGTGCTTGATGCCTTGGATGAGGAATTCCATTACATAATTTGTGTACCTCATCTCTTTCCACAACAAATTTAAACCACCTACAACAACCAATAAACGAGATGAAATAATCAAAAAGAATTTTTTAAAAATCAAGAACAAAACAAGAGTCAGAGAGAACTCAAACACTCCACAAGAGTCATTACAGTCATGTTACCGAATTTCTGACTTGACACAGATTCCTGAGCAATGAAAGCACAACAACTAAAAAGGAACAAAAGAGCAACATGATCAGTTTGGGTTCTCCTTGGCAGCATACCTGTGCCTCAGGGAAAATCAGGTTTTTTCTTAGCACTGAATTCTAAAAGAGATTTGTCCTGTAGCTTTTTATAAAGTGACACTGAATGATTTAAAGACTCATGTATTTACAGGAAATTCCATTTTCCTCAGTCAACAAATATTTCTTGAGCTTCTACAGTGAGGCTACATACACTAGATATAAGACTGATTTTAGCAAAAAATAAAATGCCCAGAATCAGACTTGTGTACAGCCAGCTCTCAGTGCCCAGCAGCTGCCACTGCTGTTACTGGAACGTGGGGGCGACTGTTTCTTAGCATCTTTTTACCCAGAGAATATAAGTCCGTTAGCTTCAGGGCAAGGTCAGTGACAGCAACACTACAAGTAATAAAACTGGAACAGCATAAGATCTCTTTTTTTTAAGTTGCAATCCCAGTCTGAGCGGTCATTAGTGGTAGCCAGCAACTAGCTAGTTCTTCTGGTTTCAAGGTTACATAGGCTGTGGCTCCTGTCTGTTAGTCCTTTGGATTAACTGCTCCCTAGAGTCTTTGACATTCTTCACATTCATTTGCTCCAGAAGGAAAGACACAAATAGCTGTATTTTAGGTGGCCACTCACAAGAAGTAGGATGTAGAACATTGTCTTTACATACTATATTAGCATATGACCTTCTGATGGCCAAGTTTGATTTAGAATTCAGAGGCTATAAAGGAATAGGTCATTACATGTTCCTAAGATAATTTTTCCTAAATGTCTCTCTCTTTTTTTCTTTTTAGCTAAGCCTTTGATAAAAGAAATTTAGGTTAAATAATTCTGTGTTATTCAATTATAAGTGTAAGTATGTAACCCCAAAGAGACAAAGTTGTACTCACCCCACTCCCTAAATATTAGGATTTACCTCCAAGAGAACCTCAAAAATAAAAATCAACATTTCTAATCTCCCTTGTTCAGAGACTCGTTGATTAAAAAAACATTAAACAAATCTATAAATTGTCCAGCACAATGTCTGATGCCCCAGCAGCGCTACTTCCCCTTGGTCCACCAGAGAGTGTTCTCTTGACTTGGTCCTATTGGTTTGCTCTTTTCAAAGAGACACTTTGAAAAGAGATAATGACATACACCATCTACACAGAGGACTTCCAGGACATGGACCCGGGTCAGAAGAAAGGTTGGATGCCGTGGATACATTTCTTCTTCCAGAAGAAAGAGAAGGAAATGCTAAAACAAGATTATTCAACCAGCAGACACCAGCCAGCTTCGGTATTGTAAGTAAAAATGCTCAGGAGCTTGGTCTGAAGGTCCGATCTGAATCAGGCTAACCATCAAGGCTCCCAGGCGCAGCCATGTAAGTCACTTACTACACAAGGGGGCAAGTGGGGACTGAAATCCAGTCTGTGGTCCACTTACCATGCCCTACACCTCAAGAAGGGGCTGCAGATACCTAAAGGAAGGGGGTCCTGTTTCTAACTCCCACACTGGCACTGAATGGCTGGCTGTGGCCCCATTTCATCATCCTGTCTCAGGAGGAACTCCATGCTATTTTGACCTATAGTGACAGATGAAGACTGAAACAGCTGGATTCATCTGTCTGAGATTTCTAAAAAGTTAGCAATATAATGCAGCAGTGGATAAAGCCAAGTTTGATTTTTAAAAAATTAATTGCCATCAAGTCAATTCTGACTCATAGAGACCCTATAAGGGCAGAATAGAACTGCCCCATAAAGTTTCCAAAGAGCACCTGGTGAATGTGAACTACCAATCTTTTGGGCAGCAGCCGAAGAACTTGAAACCACACTACCAGGGTTTCCTTGACTTAAAACAGGAAACGCTGGTGGCGTAGCAGTTAAGTGCTATGTCTGCTAACCAAAAGGCTGACAATTCAAATCCATCAGGCACTCCTTGGAAACTCTATGGGGTGGTTTTATTCTGTCCTATAGGGTTGCTATGAGTTTTAATCGACTTGACAGCAATGGGTGTTTTAAACATTAATCATGGCAACAACAGCAGTCAATCAAAGGTGAAAACTGCTTCACTTTGATACAGCTCTGGAGACCATGGTTTAGCATCAAAAAAGTAGGCAGACCATAAAGTATATTTTATTTCTCTTTTCTCCTGTGAAAAGACACCTGGCAGTTTTAAATCAAAGGCTGAACCTTGGGCTCGCTCCAAAGGCTACACACTAAGACCTCTCCTGCTTCATCGGGAGCTCACATGAATTCCACTCTATTACCTTGTTCAACATAATCCTCCTCTAATGGCTTTTGTTAGTCTCCTCCCTGTGTCATGGTCCCCCTGCCCCCTCTTAATTTCTCACCTTCAGGAGAGAGAATTGACTGACAAAGCCAAGAGAAAGAAAAGAACCAAGACAGAAAAGTCTAAGGCACCCAGAGGGGAGAGACAAGGAAAGAGCCATGACGGAGCAGAGGCTGCTGTTGGTAAGGCAGTATGCTTTCATGGAATGACACAGGGAGAGTGCTTAAAGGGTGGGGGTGTGATGTGGCAAGAAGAACCAGTATGGACCCTGCAGGACAAGCTCTGTTTTGAGCAGAACTTCAAACCAGTTCATTCTGCTTTGAAATCCTGATGAGAATTTGCAATTCCACCCCAGAGATACTGAATCAGAATCTATATTTCACAGAAATTCCCAGGTGATTTTTATGTAAAATAAACTTTGAGAACCACTGCTCTCCTAGTGGTTCCCCAAACAGCTTCCTAACCAGCAGCCTCAGCGTTGCCTGAGAACTTGTTAGGAATGCAGATTCTCAGCAGTTTGAACCACAAGGAATGGGCTCAGAGCCCTGGTTCTGAGTCTCCTTGACTGCCACAACTAAGAGACTGTTGCTGCTTTACTTCACGTCTGTATCTTAGCAGAGGGACGGAGGAACCCAGCACTAGAAGCCTGTGATTACCAAGAGAGGAAATCCTGATGATAATAGCACAAGCAATTAACTGAATAATCAGTAAACAGTTGCTGTTGAGTTGACTCTAACTCATGGTGAACCCATTAGTGTCAGAGCAGAACTGGGCTCCATCAGGTTTCCAGTGGCTGATTTTTTTGAAAGTAGATCATTTGGCCTTTCTTCTGAGGCATCTCTAGGTGGACTTAGACCTCCAGGTTCTAGTTAACAGCTCTGTTAACAATTTGCACCACCCGGCAACTCCATTTCCTCAATCCCTACTGCATTAAGAGTTCAGCATATATGATCTAATGAAATCCTCACATCTCCATGACTATGCTTTGTTGTTGTGTCCCATCAAGTCGATTCTGACTCACAGTAGTCCTCTGTGACAGAGTAGAACTGCCCCACAGGGTTTCCAAGGATCAACTGATTAATGTGAACTGCTAACTTTTGGTTAGGTAGCCTGAATTCTTAACCACTAGGCTACCAGGGTTCCTCATGAATACACTATAGTTATACTCATGTAGCAGTTAAGGCTGAGAAGTTGAATGACTTGCCTAAGCTCAGACAGTAAGTGGTGAACCCAGGGTCTGTCCCTGCTTGTCTGACTCCTAACACATGCTATGACTATGGTAGTATGAATTAGTAACAACAGATTAATTCAGAAACCCTGATGTGGTTAAGTGCTACAGCTGCTAACCAAAAAGTCAGTAGTACAAATGTGCTAGGTACTCCTTGAAAACTCTGTGGAGCAGTTCTACTCTGTCTATAGGGTTGCTGCGAGTAGGAATCAACTCAACAGCAGTGGGTTTGGGAACATTAATTCACAATGCAGTGAATTATGTGTTATGGGAGAGTAGGTTTGGAAGAAACTCTGAATGGTCACCCCAGCTACCATTCTCCTTCTTGTCTCCCTACATCGCAATCTCCCTCTGATGAGATGACCCTCCACACCAATCACAGGCTGTCAGAAATGATGAGATCTATTGAGCCAAATCTATTTTTAAGGTTTGCTTTTTAAACTCTTAGTTTACGTTTTTGTAGCCCAAGATTTGGGATGATCTTTCTTCCAGAAGCTCAGGTAAAACTTACCTACAATGTGTGACTAGGAAGAAGGACCTGGAGGTCTCCTTCTGAAAAGAATTAGCCATGGAAAACATAACGAATAGCCACCAAACATTGTCAGATATAGTGCCAAAAAGTGAGTCTCCCAGATTGGAAGGACTCAGAAGATGACTGGGGAAGAGCTGCCTCCTCAAAGTAGAGTCGACCTTAATGACATGGGTGGAGTAAGGCCTTCGGGATCTTCGTTCACTGACGTGGCATGACTCAGAAGAAGAAGAAACAGCTGCAAACATCCGTTAATAATTGGGACATGGAATTTATGAAGTATGAATGTAGAAAAATTGGAAATCATCCAAAATGAAATGGAACACATCAACATTGACGTCCTAGGCCTTCGTGAGCCTAGGGCCCTTTGGAATCTGACGATGATATGGTCTACTATGCTGGGAATGAAAACTTGAAGAGAAACAGTGTTGCAGCCATCATCAAAAAGAACATTTCAAGATCTGTCCTGAAGCACAATGCTGTCAGTGATGGGATGGTATCAGGGCTCCTACAAGGAAGCCCAGTTAATATCACTATTATTCAAATTTACTCAGAAACCACTAAGGCCAAAGATAAAGAGACTGTAGATTTTTACCAGCTTCTGCAGTCTGAAATTCATCGAGCATGCAATCAAGAGGCACTGATAATGCTGGTGACTGGAATACAAAAGTTGGAAACAAAGAAGGATTGGTAGTTGGAAAATACAGCCATGGTGATAGAAATAATTCCAGAGATCACATGATGGAACTTTGCAAAAGTAACAACTTCTTTATTGTAAATACCTTTTTTAACCAACACAAATGGAGACTGTACACATAGACCTCACCAGATGGAAGACACAGAAGACTACATCTGTGGAAAAAGACGATAGCAAAGCTCCATATCAGCAGTCAGAACAAGACCAGGTGCTGACTGTGGCACAGATCGTCCATTGCTCTTATGCAAATTCAAACTGAAGAAAATGAGAACAAATCCGTGAGAACCAAAGTATGACCTTGAGATCCCTCCTGAGTTTAAGGACCTTCTCAAGGACAAATTTGATGTGTTGATCACTAATGATCAAAGACCAGAAGAACTGTAGAATGACATCAAAGACATCATCCATGAAGAAAGCAAGAGGTCGTTAAAAGACAGGAAAGAAAGAAAAACTGGATTTCAGAAGAGACTCTGAAACTTGCTCTCAAATGTCAAGCAGCTAAAGCAAAAGGAAGAAATAGTGAAATAGAACACCTAAAGAGAAGATTTCAAACAGTAGCTCAAGAAGACAGAATAAAGTACTGTAATGGCATGTGCAAAGAGCTGGAGTTGGAAAACCAGAAGGGAAGAACACATTCTGCATTTCTCAGGCTGAAAGAACTGAAGAAAAAATTCATGCCTCGAGTTGCAATAGTGAAGGATTCTACAGGGAAAGTATTAATTGACTCAGGGAGCATCAAAAGGAGATGGAAGGAATACACAGAATCGTCATACCAGAAAGAACTGGTCAGTGTTCAGCCATTTGAAGAAGTAGCATATCATCAGGAACCAGCGGCACTCAAGGAAGAAGTCGAGGCTGCAGTGAAGGCACTGGCAAAAAACAAGGCTCCAGGAATTGATGGAATATCAATTAAGATATTTCAACAAACAGGTGCAGCGCTGAAAGTGTTTACTCATCCATGCCAAGAAATTTGGAGGACATATACCTGGCCAACTGACTGGAAGAGATCCATATTTATGCTCATTCCAAAGAAAGGTGATCCAACCAAATGCAAAAATTACTGAACAATATCGTTAATATCATACACAAGTAAAATTTTGCTCAAGATCAGTTTTCAACAGCAACTGCAACAATATGTTGACAAGGAACTGCCAGAAATTGAAGTTGGATTCAGAAGAGGACATGAAACCAGGGATATCATTGCTGATGTCAGATAGATCTTGACTGACAGCAGAGATTACAGAAAGATGTTTACTTGTGTTTCATTGACTATGCAAAGGCATTTGACAGTGTAGATCATAATAAATTATGACTAACTGCAGAGAATGGGAATTTCAGAACACATAATTTTGCTCTTAAGGAATCTGTACATGAATCAAGAGGCAGTCATGCAAACAGAACAAGGGGATACTGCATGGTTTAAAGTCAGGAAAGGTGTGTGCCAGGGTTGTATCCTTTCACCATACCTTTTACATCTGTATGGCCAGCAAATGATCCAGGAAGCTGGATTCTACAAAAAAGAATAAGGCATCAGAATTGGAGGACGACTCATTAACAACCTGCATTACGCAGACGACACCACCTTACTCGCTGGAAGTGAAGAAGATTTGAAACACTAACCGATGAAGACCAAGGACCACAGTCCTCCGTATAGGTTACACCTCAACATCAAGAAAACAAAAATCCTCACAACTGGACCAATAAGTAACATCATTATAAATGGAGAAAGGATTGAGGTTGTCAAGGATTTCATTTTACTTGGATCCACAATCAATGCCCATGGAAACAACAGTCAAGAAATCAAAAGATGCATTGCACTGGGAAAATCTCCTGCAAAGGATCTTTTTCAAATATTGAAAAATAAAGATGTCACCTTGAAGACTAAGGTGCGCCTGATCCAAGTAATATCATTTTTCAATCACTTCATATGCATGCAAAAGCTGGACAATGAACAAAGAAGACAGAAGAACTGATGCCTTTGAATTGTGGTGTTGAAGAAGAATGTTGAATGTACCATGGACGGCCAAAAGAACAAACACATCTGTTCTGGAAGAAGCAACAACCAGAGTGCTCCTTAGAAGCAAAGATGGCCAACACTGCATCTTACATACTTTGGACATGTTGTCAGAAAGGATCAGTCCCTGGAGGAGGACATCCTGCTTGGTAGAGTGGAGGATCAGGGAAAAAGAGGAAGACCCTTGATGAGATGGATTGACACAGTGGCCACAACAATGGGCTTAAGCATAAAAATGATTGTGGACGTGGCACAAGACAAGGTAGTGTTTCATTCTGTTGTTCATAGGGTCGCTATGAGTTGGAACAAACTCGACGGCACCTAACAACAACAAAAAGATTTGGACTGCATTGGCAGGACTGGGAAAACGAAAAACTTGTGACCCCTAAGGTAAGCTGGGGAAGAATCCTCAGAGCGTGGAAAGCTTGAACTCTGCCAGGTTATGAAATTTCAACCTCAAGTCAGATTCACATGACTTTCCAGCTGTGACCACAGGTCTCCCCTTATGGTGGAGTCTTGCCTCCACCATAAGTCAGGGTGAAATATAGTTTTTTAGTAGTCAGACTGCTTTATTCTGTTTAACCTAAATAGGACAAGGCAGTTTTGCAAAGTGTGGTCTGTGAACTATGTTTTTCTGTTTGCTTTCTTTTTTCACTTTTTATTGTTTCACTTTTTGTTGAGACGAGGTCTGACAGGTAAGTCTACAAACTTAATTGTTTTAAGTGCTATACACCTCATAGCTGAATATCACTACAGTCACCTTCGAAGTACTACCCTTGGGAAACTACGCACTGATGCCAGCACCTAGTCCACCCTTCAAAGCAATTTTGGAACTCTTTCTGGAATGGTCATCATGCACAGTGGCACAGTGGCAAATTCACAAACTTAACTATGTAGTTATCTGTCAGAGGTTTTTAGCCAGAAAACAAATAACTGTATTGGAACACTCTCCCTATTCACTTGATCTGGCCCCCATTGACTTTTTTCTTTACCTGAAGATAAAGGAATTATTGAAAAGAAGACATTTCAATGAAATTCAGGACATCAAGAGTAATATGATGACAGCTCTGATGACCATTCCAGAAAAAGAGTTCCAAAATTGCTTTGAAGGGTGGACTAGGTGCTGGTGTTGGTGCATAGCTTCCAAAAGGAAGTACTTCAAAAGTGACTGTAGTGATGATACTCAGCAATGAGGTATGTAGCAGTTTTTCTAGGATGATTTCCCAAACTTGAATGGCAGACCTCATATACACAGGAAAACATAGACACACCAATTCAGTAGCACTGATTACGTTCTTTGAGTTGTGTAACCATTCTCACTGTCCCATTCTGAGTTGTTTCTCCTCTATTTACATAAACAACCTGCCCCTAACACCGCTATCTGACCTTTTGAGTTCTGTCATTAGTCTGATCCCTGCAGACTACCTTTCTCAAACACTTGAGGTGACTGTTAAAATGCAAATTCCTACCGACTCAGACTCTGGTGATGGGGCTCAGGAATCTGTACCCCAGGTGACACTGTTGCACACTGAGCCTTAAAAATCAATGAAGAAGATACACTGTGATCACCTTTACTCACCTCAGCTATGCCTGTGTCTGCAATTTTCTTCCCCAGGAAAGTCAAAGGAATCAAAGTTTGAAAAGAAGTCAGAGTTAATCTCCAAAGGAAAAAAACCAGGCACTAAAAGGAAAAAGAAGTGGAAGGAAAGGAATTTGGAGATACCAGAGCTAAGTGGGCCTGATGTCATTAAAACGGAGGAAAGAGAAGGCACCGCAGATAGAGGAGTCTTTCCTTCAAGCTACCCTGTGGAGGACTCTTGGCTTTCTCCTGAGTATGATGCTCAGGAGAGCCAGGTTTCTATAGATGGAAGAGCAACACCCACCCAGACTATAACTGTCACTGGAAACATGGAAACTGAAGAAGAGAGAAGCCATGATGACCCTTTCAAGGTAGGTCTGGTGTGACTGCAGAAGTGGGAAAAACTGCCTCTATTTGTATTGTTGCTGTTAGCTGCTATGGAGTCGATTCTGACTCATGGCAACCCCACATGTGCAGAGTAGAACTGCTCCATATGGTTTTCAAGGCTGTGGCCTTTCAGAAATAGAGCTGTCTTCAAAAGTTCCTCTAGGTAGGTTCAAACTGCCAAATTTGGGGGTATGACTGTATTTTTACACAAATAACGCATATGTTATACATGTTTTGCCAACTGAGGTATTTTTGTAAACTTCCCTCATAAGGTATTTTTTAAATACACTACAGTAATTTTTTTACAGTAACGTAGAAAAAAATTAGCATAGCGTTTACAAAAATACCTTGCATGGAGGGAGAGTGCAGTTGGCAAAGAAAACATATAATGTATTTGTCGTTTATGTAAAAATACAGAAGAGCCCTTAATTGTTTGTGCCACCAAGGGATTCTTCCTATTTTTATTACAGTCACTGAAACATATCTACTATTAAAAAAAAAAAATTGCTGTCAAGTGAATTCTGACTCATTACAACCCCATATACTGGTTTTATTTTTTTCACTTTGCTAACTTCTGACAGTTTTAAGAATGCAGGCCTCATCAGAGGCACAGTGTAGCCAAGCTCCTCTAACATGATGCGTTCTGTGAAGCTCCCAACCTGCCCATGCAAGTACCTACAGCTTGAAGAGCAGGAAGTTGGCACAGCACCCATCTGTGAGAGGTTCAGGGCTCATAAATACAGTGGAAGGTGCGCACTGGCCATCAGAACCAAGCATATTGACATATCCTGGACTTGGCTTGGAGCTCAACAGCTTCCTGCCATGAGCAATGGAAAGTCCCGCTTTCCTGATCTGCTTTTCTGTGGCACACAGCTGGACCACAAACAGCTTCTACACAGCCACCTGCTTTTACAAGGTGCTCTTGCCAGTAAGAGTCACATTGGCCTAGACTCCAATGTTGGCATTTGTGAAAAACATTAAGGAAAATTACCCTTGAAAATCTCTGAACTAGCCAAAAAGTATACCATACAGATACATCATCTCTCAATAAGGCCAACACAGCCAGTGTTTCCTCTGCTGTTGGAACAGATGGCTATTTCTTCAACTGAGGTGAAGGTGTTGAACTGCAGTTAGCAGTTTGGTTGTACCAAATATACATATAACCACCAAACATGGAACCACAGCTAAACTAGTATGGTTAAATTTACATAAATTACTTGTGTACATGGTGTAACCCTGCTGAATCTCATTTAATGTTTATAACTACACACGTGAAACAGATATGATTAGCCCCATTTTATGAACCTGGAAACTGAGGCTTAAAGGCAGTAGATGTCAGTTGCCAGAAATTGCAAAACCATCATGTCATTTAATTTAAAATTGAGGGCTCTTGTGTATTTTAAATTATTATCTATTTCTTTATTTTACAGCCCATGGTCTTCCAAAAAATATTTCAGGAAGGTTTCTCCTCTATCTCAATCCCTCTGGCTGCCTAGATTAAAGAATTCTGTTCTGCAGAGCAGATGAACATTTTAATCTGGCGGGGGGGGGGAGATATTTCTGTGCCTGCTAGACAATCAGAATTTTGTAGATTTATCATCCATCTCCAGTACCATGCTGCCTCTGCAAAGGTCAAAACTCAAGGAAGTTTCACCCTGGGTTGATACAGAATTTTTATGGAAGAGCCACCTCTCAAGTTTCCTCTCATGAACATAGTTTTGAATTAGGAGAAGGTACTACAGAGAATAAAGAAATCTAATACATCCTTCACAATCCACTGAGAAAACAATCTTTCATTTAAAAGTGGGTTCGTACAGGATTAAAGCTGAGGCTGACATATCTGAACCTAAGACTGCCCGTGGTAAAATAGCCCTTATCTAGGACAGGTTTTCAGGCTTGGCTTGACATTAGAACAACCTACCTGTGCAGCTCCTAAACCCATAGAGGACTCTCCTGCTAGAGATGCTCATTGAACAGGGTGGGGCCCTGGCCTCCGTTATCAAAAGCTCCTTGGGCAACTCAATAATGAGCTCAGTGGTTAAGCTGTTGGCTGCTAACAAAACAATTGGTCAGCCACTCACCAGGAAAAGGATCTACCAGTCTGCTTGCATAAAGAGTATAGCCTTGGAAGCCGTGTAGGGCAGTTTGGTTCTGTTCTGTAGGGTCATTATGGGTCCAAACAGACCCCACAGCAAGAGGGTTTGGCTTTTCATTTTGTTTTGGGGCAATTCTAAAATGCAGGTAGGGTTAAGCACACTAGAATATATGATTTACTAATCATTATGTTGGCACTTTCACTATTTCAGTTAATCCCAGTGGTAGTTCCAGGAGGATGACAATATCACAGAAATTAAGCTGTGATCCACAAATTCCAAAGCTAGTAAGAGACAGTTGAATCATTGTCATTGGGACCCCACAGCCCTAGCTGCTCCCACCAGAGTTTACGTAGCTGTGGTCAGAGTTGTGGACACCACTTTATGATTCCATCTCTGGTTAGAGACAATGAGGCCTGGGGCGAGGAGGACTCAGCGGTCAGACAAAGCCACCTGTGATCACAACGCTGTCCCTTGCACTCCTTAGTATTCTTATACTCCCCCTTTTTAGGCCCCTCATGCCAAGAGGGAGCAGGAGAAGGCTTCCTGGGACAGGCTTCGAATAGAGAAGGCCGAGAAGAGAAGGCTGGAAGTGGAGAGAAAGAGGAGGGAGCAGGAGGAGCTGAGGAGGCTCCAGCAGGAACAGCTGGAGAGGGCGGAGAGGATGAAGGAGGAGCTGGAGCTGGAGCAGCAAAGACGAGCAGAGGAGATCCGGTACGTCGGGCGGGCAAAGAGACCAGACGATAACGTCTGCCGGGGCAAAATTTGGTTCTGAGGCTCATGGATTGATGCAGAAAGGCATTTAAACAACAACAAATAGCCATTGAATCGATTCTCACTCATAGGGACCCTATAGGATAGAGTAGAACTGCCCCACAGAGTTTCCAAGAAGCACCTGGTGGATTCAAACTGCCAATCTTTTCGATCAGCAGCTGTAGCAATTAATCACTATGCCACCAGGATTTCCAAGGATATTACCTTATCCTCTCTCCCCAGCTAACCTAGGAACAACCTAGACCAAAGATAAGATGCAGATAAGAGGTGTCCACAGGATCTTCCTGGGAGGGCTTTGAAATTCAAATCTGACAAATAATTATTGAGCCCTACTCGTTGCCCATACTGTGCTAGACCCATTCACGGGTCTTACTTCATCTTCATAGCAACCTTGTTAGGCTGAGGTTTCAATACCCACTCTGTAAGAAAAGAAACTGAAGCTCTGAGAATTTACAATCCCTACACTAGTGCCACCGTTGGTTAAGCGCTCTACTGCTAACCAAAAGGTAGGGGAGGGGTGGGCATCAGCCACTCTGGGAGAAAGATGTGGCAATCGGCTTCTGTAGAGATTTCAGCCTTGGAAACCCCGTGAAGCAGTTCTTTTCTGTCCTAGAGGGTCACTGTGAGTTGGAATTATCTAGACTGCAGTGGTTTTGGTTTTTTGGGTTGACCCCCAAGCACAGAGCTGTGTGTTGAAAGTTCAGGCTTCTAATTTCAAGGCTATTGTGTTTTTGCCTCTGCTCTACAATCCAGGCTTTCCTTAGTAAACTGAGTCTCTTCTGAACGGGATACTGAAGCTGGCCTATAGACTCAGCCTGGCCTGTAGGCTACAGCGTCTCTGCTAGGACCATTACCTTTGGCTTGTCTTACAAGAATGCCCCAGTGTTTGTGCCATTTCCCTGACCCTCTTGTGCCTTTTCTCAGCTTGAGGAAACAGAGGCTGGAAGAAGAGCGACAGCAGCAGGAGGAGGAGGAGAGAAAGAGGCAGGTGCAGTTGCAAGCAGCCCAGGAGAGAGCCCAGCAGCAGCAGGAGTTGTTCCGGAGGAAGCTGCAAGAGCTCAAGAGGAAGAAGCAGCAGGAAGAAGCTGAGAGGGCTGGTGAGGTGATTCTACAGTTCTCTGCAGCTCCCTTCTACTTGAGATAGAAATAATTTCATCCCATTATAGGGAGTATGTTTTCATCTCCCTAGTTATTCCCATCCTGCACCTTAATGTGTGAAGCACTGTAAATGTACAAGCTGTTTTTTCAAGGTGATTATAGATAGGGTCCATTCCACAGATCCCATCATCAGTCCTGACGTAAGTCAAATCCCTCTCTTTTTCAGTTTTCATTATTATTGTCTTTTATTAGCATTATCATTATAAATCCAATCTCTATTGTCTTTAGGGGGTGGAAACAGAAACTTACAGATACATTTTAACATATGCTACATAAAATAGTACACAAATCAAAACTGTACTCTGATGATGAAGAGGTGGATGATGTTGGCATTTTGCCAGTTGCAGTAATAACTCGACTTGTAAAAAGTTCTGGATCATCTGGATTATCCCTGGGAATGAGGATGGCATTCTAGCCAGAAAGTGAGAATTGTCTATATGGTCCTTCTCTGTTTTTGCTTCATGTATTCCACAGCAGCATCTCACTGCCTACCAAATCTGCCTGTTGACTTTAGCAAAGACCATCAACATTTAGGTCCAGGTTTTTAAGCAATTGAAGCCCCCTATCTAATTTAGATAAAACAGCTAATATTTTCATTGTAAAAGTTGTAAAGAATGTCTCTCCTTCTTCTTGCTCATTATTTTTCTTCCTGAGCTTTTCTTTCCACTTTAAAGTTCTATCTGTCAATTCCCCTTCTTCAGGATCTATGATCTGTTCCACACAGGGCTTTGAAGTGGTTCTAAATGGTTCAGTCATGGCTGACAGGAACAAGGCAGGGCTTTGAACTCAAAGCGATTCAGTCATAGCCAACAGAAACAAGGGCAATATATGCATTGCACAGTGACCAAATCTTTCGTATTTTGGCTCCTGCAAGTTTCGTGATGCAGGAGATTGTATTATTGGCAGGATTGTGGACATCAACACATATTCAAAGCAGCAAGGTTGGCTGCCATCCTTGAGTGAGACATCGCTGCCTGCTTCACACTCAGGTCAAAAGCCAAAGCCTGAGAAGCTTGGTTGCTAGCACATATGCTGCCTTGTTTCCACTGGCCATGACTGAACCATTTAGAATTGGTTCGAAGCCCTGATTCCACATCAGCGATAACAAGAATAATCCAAAAAAAACACTTGTTGTGGTCAAATTGATCCCAGCTCATAGAGGCACTACAGGACAGAGCAGAAGTGCTCCACAGGGGTTCCCAAGCAGCAGCTGGTGGATTCCAACTGCTGAGCAACTGCTGGTTAGCAGGTGTTAATACTTCAGCACTGCACAACCAGGGCTCCTCACTGGTGATTATCAAGTTATAAATGCAACATTCTTGCCATATAGATGATTCTTTCCATCGTACTATCCTGATCAAATGCCTGCAGCATATTCCAATAACTCAGCAATTTCTTCTGCATTCCCGATATGCATAACTTCTTCCCATGAAGATGCATTGTTCCACAGAGTCTGAAAAACATAACTCTCCCAGAAATTGCAGTGTTATCACAGCTCCATCTATTGCCTGAGCAAACACTGTCTGTAAGTAGCATGGCTTGAAGATGGCTAGTGCACTCTGAGCCACAGGCTGAATCACAGCTGTGCTATTGTCAGGTAAATACTCCACGTTCACATCTTGATTTAGATCATTGAGGAGGATGTCCTGGGGCATTATCAAGCAGTGTTGAAAGGAATGCTCTTTTCCAAGTCAGCAGACAGGCACTTCCGGGATGAATCAATTTACAAACCAGTTTCCAAATCACACAATCCTAATCCAGATCTTGGAGTTACTCCTGTAGTAGACCAGTGGCTTACTTTTGTGAATTTTTTTTGTAATGCTTCGGAGTTTTCAGAACAGTAAACAAGAAAAAGATTTTAATTTAAATCTAGCAGCACTTCCTCCAAGCAGCACTGTGATTCTGTTTTTAAAGACCTTGAAACCAATCATTGACTTTGCCTCTTTGTGCATATTCTGGCATCCTTTTCCAAAACAAGCCTGTTTCGTCCACACTGTAAATCCACTTTGGTCATCTTGTATAGTTTTGTCCAGCTCACTGCTGAATTTTTCAGGAGCTTCAATATCAGCCCTTCTTCTCCAATTATATATATAAGCCAAATTTGCACCAGAAGCAATGAAACCAGCACATTCTAGAATTAAAATATTTAAGGTAGTCGTCTCCTTGCAGTTCCTTCAAGTTTTCAAAAAAATCCACATACTTTAAATTGTCAGTAAACTCAGAAATCGTATTCTGGATTTGGCCTTCTATCCAGACCATCAACAGCTTCTCTGTTTCATGGATTGCCCATTACCTCTTTGTTAAAACTGTTAATTTCGTGCCTCCAAAATCTTATTCTTTAGTGACTATCAAAATGGTCAAATGAAACAGTCCTTCCTCAATGCTATTTCAGCCAACTTTCTTCCCATTATCATATGCCTTAAAGATCTTCATCTTCATATCTAGGTCTAGAGCTTTCCTCATCTTCTTTTGATTGGATTAGAATTTGTAGTGGCAGGGCTTCTTTTCCTAGACTTATTGTTCGAGCATAAGCAGTACAGGTGTTAAACAGAGAAACTGGAACAACTCAGCTTCAAATTAACAACTGATGTTTCTTACAGTATGAAACACTGAATAAGGTCACCCTATAGGCCTGATGTATGACAAAGCAGGTGGCAGTTTCTAACAAGGAAGTCACTGCAGTCACAACAGCTGTCAGGCGCATGCCCAGTTCAACTGTCATGTAACACTAGAGCTGAACATTGCCTTTCTTTCCATTACACTTCCCAGTATGGACACTGACTTAATTAGTGGCCAGCCCAAAGCCTCCTAAACAGTAGTCTTTTGAACAGTAAATCATAATAAAATTGAACACCAGCAAATGAACATCTGACAATGATGACATCAGCAAACTACACACTGCCATGTGTAGTATTAATGTATGATGTTAAAAAAAAAAAGGATGGTCATTAAGTATAATTTGTCCTAAGTTGGGGACTACCTGTATTATGCGTGAGGATAGTGAGCTGGCGGGGAGGGGAGCAGCTATCAATGAACAATAGTGAGCTGACAGAAGATCAGAAAGATTGGCTTGTGGAAATTCAGGAATCTAATGAGCTAGGACCCAGCACCTTCCTTTGCCCTCAAGTCCCTGGCTGGAGCCAACAGGTGAGCACTTTACTCTCAGCCTACTCAATGAAAGCTGGTAGTTCAAACGCATACAGAGGGAGCTTGGAAGACACGCATGAAACTGGTTTCCAAAGGGTCACAGTCGTGAAAAGCCTACGGGGCAGCTATACTCTGCACACTTCAACAAACAGCCAACAGGAGCTGCCTAAGCTGGAGAGACAGCCCTGTTTCTTTCTTCCCTCCATAGCTGACTGAAAGTGTCACAAACATCCAGATAGCTACAAGACACAACTTTCAGGTGTTCATGCAAGAAATCTCTGCACTGCACTTTTGAGAAAGAGATGGGAACTTCAAATGACTCTTGTCACCCATGTCCTTTTCTGGCTCTTCAGACAGATCTATTTCTCCAGACTCAAATCTGACACTCTTCCCCAACTCAGCCACATACCATATCATGAGCATACCAGGACTAGCAAAGTCTTCCCCAAGGTTTTTTATTAATTGCACAGTACATCACACACAGTAGGTACGTGGTCATCAGTAACCAGCTGCCACTGCATCAGCTCGAACTCATGGAGTCCCAGTGTGTGTCAGAGTAGAACTGTGTGCTATGGTTTTCAACAGCTGATTTTTTTAAGTAGATTGCCAGGCTTTTCTTCTATGGTGCCTCTAGGTGGACAGAAGCCCCAACCTTTCAGGTAATAGCTGACAATATTCAGCTTGCATACCCAGGTACTCTGGTACCTGAATAAAAGACACTTAGCTGAGTACATTAACCTCCAAAATAACCCCCATAGAGCATCTGCCAGCCTGCTGGCAGGTGAACTGTGGAACTTCTCATGCAGAGACCCTGACAATTGCAGACTTGAACCAACCCCTTTTCTACTTTGCAGAGGCAGAGAGGCAAAGGCAGAAGGACCTGGAAATGCAGTTAGCAGAAGAACAAAAGCGCCTAATGGAAATGGCTGAAGAAGAGAGGGCAGAGTATCAGCGGCAGAAATGGGAAGCAGAACAGAAGGCTCAGCAGGAGACAGAGCTGAGGCGGCAAAAGGAAGCAGCAGCAGCGAGGCTGGCTCTGGAGGACGCCACGAAGCAAGCCCAGGAACTAGCCAGGTACCAGGGGCAACAGGTACCCCAGAGGGTCTCTAAGGGCCGGATGGCCTGGTGCTGGTACCAGCCTCCCCATGCTTTGGACAAATCATGTTTTCGCGATTTCCAAAGCATGACTTGGAAGAACTCAATGAGAGACTACTTTGCTGTAAACACTATATAATTCCTTCATGGCTGATAGCAGGACTTGTATTCACAGATTCATAGAATATATACTGAAACCTGTAGGGAGTTTAAAATGATCTACCTTAATCCTTTCATTTATAGATGAAAAAAACTGAATCCCAAAGAAGGAAAGCATCTTGATCAGGGTTGAACAGTGAGTTACAGTAGTGCCAGGACCAGATTTAAGGCACCTGAGTCAAAGTTTTTATTGGGTGCTCATTTTTTGCACACTGTTCTAGACACAGGGAATTCAGGAGAAAGCCAAGTTTTTTCTTTCTTCGGTGTTTTTTACATTTTATGGATGGGAATGCAGAGACAGTCTCTAAAAAAGTTTTTTAAAGCTGGTAATACTATGTATAAAATAAGGTGTGATAAGGTTGTAAATGGCTTATTTTAGATTGGTCGGTCAGGACAAGACTTCTCAGAAGTGGCATTTAAGGTGAGACCTGACTGACAATAAATAACCACATGAAGAGTGAGAAAAATATCCCAGCAAATAAACAGTAAAGTACAGTAAAGTACAGCCTCAGAGAGAGGAGTAAGGCTAGCATGTTGGAGGAATCCAAGTCAGCATGGCTATGAAGTGCATGAGGCAAAGTATACCTCCACACGAGATGGGCTAAGATCCGATCTCATGAAGACCTTTCAGGAGAAATCAGTCACTGACACTGGGGGCCAAGTCACTTCCTTTCTTCTCCTAAATTACATCTTTTCAACTTTCTGATGATAGAATGGTTTTTAAAAAATGTGCTCTCAACTGAATCTAAAAATTTGGCTCTCTCTAGTTGCTATGTCATTAATTTTCCCTCCTAAATTCATGTGACAGTCACCTATCAAAATTGAAGGGTAGTCAAAACAGAACACAATTGAGTCCAACCTTGACTATAAACACTTTTCCTCTTGAAAGACATTTTCCATACTGTAAACTGATTCTAAGATATGAATAACCTTTAAGGGACCAAAAAGAGAAAGCAACCAAAAAACTCTACTTAACCTAACCTTGAGTTGTTCTTCCCCTGGACTTCTGTCAGCTTCTTAATGTGAATTACAGAACTGACCATTAAAGTCATGATTCAATATATATTCCATGTACCACAGCAGCAGGACTGGGTTTTAAGAATTGGCACCAAAAAAGAGTTCCATCTATCTACAAAAGAAAACTTAAGTCACACAAAGGAAAACAGCAATTTTATGAGGCTAAACAAAGTAGCTGCAACAGAAACCCAAGTGAAGAGTGAAACTGGCTTTACTTCACCTTGATGTGTATTCTCCACACCTAAACTTCACTAGTTTCCTCATCTCTAAGATAAGAGTCCCTTCCAGCAATACACATCTTAAGAACTATGCCTTTACTTTGCCAGTAGGAGGCCCTTGGTACTCTAAATCTATGTCAAGTTCCTAAATGAACAGCCTTGATCTACTGAAATGTATGATCAACAGCTCCAAGCAGTAACTAATGATTGCTCAATTCCAAACTTCTACTAGTTTCTACAATATTTGGATTGTGGGTGGGGTTGTCTCCTTAGGCAAAAAGCTGCTCTGGAGAAACATCTTCATTTCCATCAAGAGCTCCGAAAGGAAGCCAGTGGCCTGCAGTGGACCCACAATATTTCTAGACCTTGGGTCTACTCTTACTTCCAGTTTCTACAAATATCCAGGCCTTAAGGCAAGAGAACTAAAAAGTAAGTTGGGAGGTGGTAAGAGAATAGCTTTTTCTCTCATAGTTAAGTTTCACCCTCAGCCCAACTGCATTCTACCTGCTTCACCTCAACCTAAGGTTCTCTCTGGGACCTCTTTCTCAGACCCCTTCCTACCCACACCCCCTTTGTTCAACCCGATTAGAGCTCTTTACTCACCCAAATCCTCTACGTTGTCCAGAACCACATAAATCCAGAAACCTAGATTTCTACAATTGCTCATTTCAGTTTGAAATACTATCTTAGGATAATCAAAGTATTTCATTTCAGTCAACAAACTGTGTTTGTATTTCAGGTAAATGGAAATCGTGTAAGAAAAATAATTCTGAGTTAGCTAAAAGGAGCTGTAATTTTGTTGTAAATCTCTCATCCTGAGACTCTAAAATTTAGTATTTAGAACAAAATGTTTGAAATCACTTAATATTCATATGAGCAAAATGAGTTAGCTGTTTTCTAAGGTCACTTTCATATCCCCCAAGTATACATTCCAGAGCTACCCTGTCAAGTATGACAGCCACTAAACACATGTCGAGGAGCCCAGGTGGCACAATACCAGCAGCCTACTAGCAGACATACAACTTGGCTGCTGGAAAGACCAGGGGTTCAAAGACACAAAAGACCTAAAAATCTGTTCCCACAAAAACTACACCCTGTGAAACACTATGGGGCATTCTGCTCTGTTCTACAGGGCTGCTCAGTTGCAATGGACTCAAAGGCAGCTATGGCCATTTAACTCTTTAGTCACATTAGCCATATTTTAAGTACTCAACAGCCAAACTGCATTGGACCGTGCAGATACACAACATTTCTATCATCACATAAAATTCTATAGGACAACACTGTTCCAGAGCCTCAAATATTAATAAATTCTAAGTTTTTGCTCGTAGCTATACCCTGGAAGAACCAGTCACTCACAAAATACACCTCCCCCCTTTCTTAAATTACACTGTCAGGAAGATTCTATCAATTAACATATAAATCAGATCTCTTTTTAACAAACGGACCTGTCATATGATTAACCACATTAAAGATGAAAGCACTTTAGCAAATAAGGTTATTTGCTAAAAGTCCCTGGGTGGGTCAGCAGTTCAAAACCACCCACAGGCACCCTAGAATATAAGAGGTCACAGCCTTGAAACACCTAAAGGCCAGTTCTACTCTGCACACATGGGGCCATCATGAGTTAGAATCCACTGACAGTAACTAACAACAAAAAATGTTAAAACAGTAACTCAACATGAATTTTCCCATGAGTTTTATTTGGCCCTACCCTATAGTCCATAGTTGAAAAGTTTGATATTTGCCAAGTAATTTCCTCCAAATTCCCATTAATGCTTGTGTTTGTTTTCCACAGGAACTATACCTCTGTGATCTGGAAGTTAAGCTTAATTTGGGTTCTTTATTGCTGTTACTGGACTTACTTTTATATTTAACTCCTTGCTGTATGTGGAAACACTGCTTTACATAAAATAAAATGGCCAAAAACAATGGATAGTATCAGCTTATTTGCTCTTCCCAAGTAGTCAGATGACATTCCATTTAGAATAACATGAAACTGGATCATACGTATGCAGAGATTAAACTGAACAGCGGCCCAAAAAGGGAAAAGTTAAGTCCTTTAACAGGAATAGACCAATTTGGTATTTTAATTTTACAAAGTTTAAATATTTAAGATAATAAAAGGAAAATATAAACCACCTTTTCATATAGCAAGCCTTGACTGAACAAAAGCATTCTGTAACCTATTACAGGGAAAACTGAATTATTACTACAAACTAAGAACTTCTGGCATGCCCTTTTATTCACTAAGTTTGGGTAACTATTGTATTATATCCACCATATAGTTATTATAAAGTTTTTTAAAAAACAGAACACTAAGTACTTAAGATAACACAGATTTACTTAGACCCTGACCTAGAAGGCCCTTCGGTAACTTTCACTGCTCCAAAATCATCCATGTTATCATCCCACAGTACCGGGGAAAAAAGTGTCTGTACCACGTACAAACAATAACCTCTACTATTATGCAAGAAAACCTTATGTTTTAGACATTCTACTTTTTCTTTCTATACAATTAAAAAGAAAACGAACATTAGTACGGTTTTTACAAATATTTTGTTTATTTTAATTAAGTTGGTACAGACAATGTCCATTTAAAACCCATATCCCAGGCCAAAAAATACAAATAAAATCAAAAAGAGCAGTGTTCTGTTTAATACACTTCTGCATGAATAGCTTTATTAACTGCTAACGAAAATTAGAACTTTTATCGGATCTTCTGGCAAGAATTTTATTTTAATCTTAAAATGCTTCGTCTCTCCAGTGAAGCCATCTTTGAAGTTAGTCATTGCTCTCACCATGTCATCATGACTCCAATCTTGACATTCCTCTTCTTTTGGTCCAGACCCTCAGATTTTAAAAGCAGCTTCAAGTTAAGGAAAGGTCATTTTTCCACAGTTCATTTGTCTGAAAAACTTCCGTCTCCCACTGAAAGTCACAGTCCAGAAGCGAAGCGATCGCTGTTAGAACTTCAGGGCCAATTGGAAGGTCATTATGAACACTTGATTGGTCGATCTCATTTATCCCACAAGCCTGAAAACGCACAGTCCTGGAAGAGGTGATCTCTCTGTGCACACATGTAATTTTTAAGAAGAGGGCTATACGAAGAGGGCTGAGGCTTGATCACCAAAAATCAGCACAATGAAAACGATAATGAAAATGAGCACTAGAATTCAAAATACCAGATGTTTTAAAGAGATGTGCCAGTTTTCAATTCCATTTTGAACACCACATTACAAAAGAACTATTTTTAAAAATAAAAAAGGATTAAGGGAAAAGAAAAAATTATAAGAATATCTAAACTGTTGAATGACCCCCCGTTTGTTCCTGATAAACTTCAATCACATCTTCTTCCTCCATACCCAGCTGTAAGAGAAAAGAAAAATATATCAGAAAATGAAAGTGCTATTTTTTAATTGGCTACAAAATTACACAGCACCGTTTTAAAGTGTAAAAAGATAGAAAAATGATTCCGTTACTCTTAAGATTACGAATCCTGTTTCTTCTAAAGACTATATAGATACACTCTTCCGATTTTTATGTCCGTGGAGTAATTCATCTTAATTTCCTGAGTTAGTTTCATTTGCTACTTTATTATATAAAATTTACGTGTTCTGACAAGTACCTTAAAGAAGTTTTAAATCTAATTACATGTATTTTAAATAACAGTTTGACAACATTTTCTAAACAGTATTTTACTCCTAAATCTAATCATTTCACAGAATCTTTCATCTTCTTTCCAAAAATGACTTTACTCTGAAACACACGTAATTTTAATTTAAAAAATGCCTAAGGATTCATTTCTAAGTGGTCTGTTTTGTCATATATAATTTCTTCTACCATGTAAGTATTATTTTCCTTGATATCAAATGAGCACTCTTAATGGAGAAAAGTTATCCACTTACCTAACCTTTGTTTAACACCTCCAGTTTTATAAGCCAGATATTTTCATCCAGTCCTTTATTTTTCTCAGAATATATAGCAATTCAACAGTTTCCACGCATACAATTCAGTGACACTGACTACATTCAAGATGTGCAACCATTCTCATCTTCCTTTTACAAACTGTCCCTCCTCTCCCAACATAAGGAAACCCTGGTGGCATAGCGGTGAAGTGCTACGTCTGCTACCCAAAAGGTTGGCAGTTCAAATCCACCAGGCACTCCTGGGAAACTCTATGGGGCAGTTCCACTCTTTCCTCTAGGGTCACTATGAGTCAGACCTGACTCAATGGCAGTAGGGTTTTTTTGCTACTAACGTAAACTCCCTGTCCCCTTAGTTTCCTATCTTATCTTCGGAGTTGCTGTTGTCAACTTGATCCCATGGAGAGTTCTTAAAATAGCACAATGCTCAATCTGCTAATCCTTTTTCAACTCTTGCAAGAAAAAAAAGAGGTCCTTTAAAATGCCCATTACAAAACATTAAATATGTGGTATTTATCTTTTGATTTTTTGAAATATGCTTTAAATGCAGTGAAATATTCTGGACTTTTTTTCTTTAAAAAGTCTTAGTAATGGTTGCTTCTGAGCAGTGGCAATGCAGCTGTATTGAGAGTGTATTTTTCATTTTATATCCTTTGACAATTTGGTTTTTTATTATTTTTACCTATGAAAATTCTTTATTAAAAAAGAAAAAAAAGACACTATGTAAGGGTGTGTAATGTCACAAGGAAACAGATGCATGACCCTCAGTAAGAATAAAAGACTAAGAACCTGTTGATTCTGGTGTGTGGCCAGGGTTGAGAAATACTGTAAGCAGACAGAATGAAAACAAAAACTAGCACTGTTTTCTACTGAAAACCACGACAGATGATAGCAACAAATGGAAACTAAATTTTTAAAGAAAAGTTTGAACTCACTAATCTTGTCTAATAAGGAAACAGTTTTGCATTTTTAAGTGACATGTTTGTGAATGGTGAAATATGAAAATTAAAACATGCTAAGAAATCTAAAAATAAAACAGACTGACAGAGAATCAGGATTTTTAGTGATCACGTTATCTCTAGTGTTTTACATATCTCAACTGTGGTACACATATAAATATAAAATTATCAACTAAAGATGCTAGTAAAGCTTATTTTAATTGCATTCATAACCTCATAAAAACTGTAAGAAACAAAATCCTAAACATTATTAGGAACTCTCAGGTCTGGAAAGTTTGTCCTACACCTATGGAGAATATAAAGCTACAAGCTTTAAGAAGTGTATTCATTAAGTCAACAGTGTATGAAGTTTACTCCCTAAATACCTGCTCCTGCCCATTGCCCCATCATTCTTCAGAAAAGGTAACCTCTACTACATGCCAGAGGGAAACCATGGTGGCACAGTGATTATGTCTTCTAACCAAAAGTCAGCAGTTCAAATCTACCAGGGACTCCTTGGAAACTCTATGGGCAGCTATACTGTTCTATAAGGTTACTATGAGTTGGAATCGACTCGATGACACTGGGTTTGGTTTGTGTGCCAGAGAGCTTGCCAAGCAGTTTACATGTTCATCTCATTTATTCAATAAACATTAAATGAGTGCCTCCTATATGCCACACACAATATTATCTCCATTTTACAGATGTAGATATTTGGGCTGGAGGAAATTAAGTAACCTATACCAGTCACACTTTAAGTGTCCAAGCCAGGATTTAAACCCAGGCCTTGGGATTCACTTACTCATGGTCTCCTCTACCTGTGGTTCTACTTTGTTGCCATCTTAAAGTCCATGACCCTAGTACAGACACCACTGCTAGCCAAAATAATTGCAAATGAATAAAGTGAGGCCCCTCTTTGGCAGGTAAGATGCAGATCTTATTTGTCCTGCCTCACATATATGACAAACATCCCAAATGTCTTCAATTTCTTCCATCTGCAACCTAAGAGCAACAACCCTACACACTTCTTTATAACTCCCATGCACCTTGTTCTGGTTATTTGACACAGAAACACTCTATGTATCTGGTGTCTACTCACATATAAACTTCTGAAATATTAGAGATAAGACAGGGGTAAAGAAGTGTTGTAGAAAGAGAGGTAAAGAGGTATGTCCCAGACCAAGGATATCACTTGCCATAAACTTCAGAAAAGAAAAGCAATTCAAGGCATACAAATTCAAAATACCTAAAACAAAAATCAAATCAAAGAACAGAGAATATAAGCCCTCAAAATTTTTAAAAAGCCACTTAAATTACTTTAAGATGACTTATATCAGTACATACCCTAACCCCCAACTGAAATCTCCATATTAGCATCTGTTTAAATGCAAAGATACCAAATGACTGATAAAATCTGGTAATTACCAGTAATGCAGAACCCTAGTGTCCAAGTGGTTGAGAGCTCTACAGCTGACAAAAAGGTCAGCATTTCTAATTCACTTGCCATTGGAAACCCCAAGGGGCAGTTCTACTCTGTCCTATAGGGTCACTGATAAATTGACATTGACTTGATGGTAATACTTTTATTTCCCCTTAAATCAGTAATCTGGTAACATCCTGTACTCATCGCTGGGAATCAGGATTAATGATTTCTCATTTCACCAGTTTGGGTAGAAATGTAGTACTGAGCACAAGTTAACTTTGAAGTCGTGCTTCTCAGAGACCCTGAGGTTGGAGGTGATTCCAAGCACTGCAATGAATGGAGCAATCAACTCCACTTCAGTCAGAGAATTTCCACTTTCACCTGTTTTATAAATTGCACTTCAGTAATATTTCAACTGCCAACTGCTCACAGGGATCACAACAGAGGGTCCCAAACACAGCAGGAGAAAAATGTGGGACAAAATCCTAACTCACAGAAAAAAGAACAGACTAACTGATCTGACAAAGACCAGACACATTCAGAGAATATAGCCCCAGACACCCTTTTAACTGAGTACTGGAGTCACTCCTGAGTTTCACCCCTTAGCTAAAGATTAAACAGGCCCATAAGACAAAACATAAGACATGTAGCTCAACTAACACACTAAACAGGCACACCAGCCCAGGGACAAGGACAAAAAGGCAGAACAGAGCAGAAAAGCTGGACAAATGGCAACAGAGAACTCGAGGTCAAGAAGATGAGAGTATTAACACATCAGAGTTGGCAACCAATGTCCCAAAACAGTAATGTGTATTAACTGCTTAGTGAAAAACTAATTTATGGTGTAAACCTAAAGCACAAACATATTACTTCAATTGAACGGTGATATTTTGCTGTGTTTTAAAATGCAACTGCAAATAACTATTAAAATGCAAATGAAGCACACCATTTAACACACAGATCCTTTCACTGTATTTTTCTATTAAACTGTTTTATGCTGCCATGAGAACAAATCGAGACTTTCGACAGTACTGTGTCTGGAAACCCTGGTGGCACAGTGGGGAAGTGGTATAGTTGCTAACAAAAAGGCCAGCAGTTCAGATCTGCCAGGCACCCCTTAGAAACATTAAGGGGTATTTCTACTCTGTCCCATCCAGTCACTATGAGTCAGAATCAACTCAGTGGCAATGAGTCTGCCTTTTTGGTTTCTATAAAGAAATATTTGCTTTGTCACTTCATTCACGGTATCTAATCCACAAGATGGGCAAAACTTATACAAACTCCACTAATCCTGATGAAGTATTTGTTTCAAACAGAACTACATTCAGGATACCAATTTACTTCTTACTTATATATCAACGACACTTGGCTATACATTTTTTCTGCCTGTAAGACCAACAGAGACTTAGGTTACAACTAAATACATACTGTTATTATCTGTTGTTAACAAAATTTCAAGAATCTATTTAGGAAAGTTATTTAAATGTTTATGAAGTATTTACTTCTACAAAATTCAAACACAAAAACAATACAAATATATACACATCCTCCAAGATCTGGCTTTCTAATACTGTTAGGAAACAAAATGACAAAAGTGTTTTACCTCTATTGAAAGCAAACAAGGCTCCTCGGAGAAATGATTAAATGCAAAGAGAGACCAGGGAAAGCACAAGATGAGTCTGGAATGTCTTACTGTCCCAGAAAGTAAGGAAATAGTCAAGATGGGTGGATGTTAAACATAGGTGGAAAGTGTGATGAGAAAAAGGACATTTATATAGTTTCCAAGTATACCTTCACAAATTACTTACCAGAAAAAAAGGTAATATATAGGGGGAAAAAAAACACACTTAAATCAAGAGACCAAAATTAAATCACCAAGGAACAATGAGACTTCATGTACTCTACATGTTATATCCTGAGAAAGTCACATTACCATTTATGTATTATCTGAGCCAAAAATATATAACCTAAAGCTAGTCATAAGGAAACAGACAACGCCAAATAAAAAGCCTTTCTAGAAAATAACTAGTTTGCATTCTTCAAAAATATCATTGTCCCTAAAGATAAAGGCTGAGGAAATGTTTCAGATCAAACATAACTTGAAGAGGTAACTAATTAAATGATCCTGAACTGAATCCTGTAACAGGCAAGAACATTGGTCAAAAAGCACATAATTGGGACAATTGGTATGTTTATCAATGTTAAACTTTCTGAATTGGTAATGCTGTCATCAGGCAAAGGAATGTTTTCATTCTTAATAAAGACACACTGAAGGAGTCGGGACTAAGACTGCAGAGTCATCAGATGCTTCCTGTAATCCCTCTAACAACAAAGATCCAGAAAAACAAATGAGTCAATTACATATGACATTTTGGGAGCCCTGAACATCAAACAAGAGCTGAGAAACCAAACTGATCAATAGTTTGCTACTGAACAGTTCCCTGGCAGAGTAGGTCCAGAAGCACCCAGGACTGGCCAGACTTGACCAGAGGGGTATCCACACTCCATGGGAACATCCACAATTGCCAGCATTGTGAGCAAAGCAGCAGCATTTGAAGAGCGTTTTCCTCAGCAGGTGAAGCTCAGCGCATCGTTTACGCCTCCAGAAGCAGTGAAAAGTGGCAATGGATCATCAAAAGCTAAGCAGCTTGCATATAACCTGCCACACACAGATCTTAAATTTTCCTTCCAGCTAAACATCTCCTGTATTCCAGAGCTTCCCCTCCCTTCTCTGCACGGCACTGGACTCTCCAAATTCTGATGCTCTACACATACCCTGAGCAACTCTCCCAGACTTAAGAGAAGGAACAATTTAACAAATCGGGAAGAGAAAAGTAAAGTCTGCCAGCTCCCCTAAGCTGGTAACTCAGAGCAGAAACAGGTCCTTTGCCTAGGCACGAACGTAACAAACACGGCTGTCCACCTCCTACCTTTCTTAGCATGTGCAGCTAGCTACCTGTGCCTACACCAATCACCCTTGCCTTCTGAGACAGAAGGGAAGAGCATGCATCACATACTTGGCACCAACTACCTGAACACCTGAGCTGAATACATACAAGAAAAGTAAACGGATGCCTGAGCCCACATGCCTAGTAACAGCTCTAACCACCTGGTAACAGGGCATTAAAATCTCTAAGGCACCAATAATCAAACTTGCTCACATGACCAGCATACATATATATACATATACACACACACACACACACACACACACACACACACACACACACACACACACACACACACACATTTCAAAACAAAACAAAAAAATGTTGGAACACAATAAGCAAGCATCAACAAATACAACTTTCAGATGGTTTGGAGACAACAGTCAATATCAAACCACTTTAAACACGCAGACCACAATGGCTTCAGAAAGCTCCCAAAACATAGAACTAAAAAATTATGCAGACTAACAGAACTTCTTGGAATTATCAGAAGTAAGACACAAAAGATTAATATTCAGAACTCTTCAAGAGATCACACAAAGTGCAGAAAAGCATACTAACAAACTGAACAGGCTACAAGAAATTCTTGAGCTACAATAATCTCAAATTTAGCAGATTAATAGTAAAATTACAGAATCAGACAACTCAATAAAAAGTCAAAGGAGTACAACTGAGGCAGTGGGATGAAGAATTAGTGAGACTAAAGATAAAGCAACTGACAAACGTGTGAAAAACTCAGATAAAAGAATTTTTTTTAAATGAAAACACTATGAATTACGTTAAGACTCTATCAAGAGTAGTAATTTACAAATGATTGGAGTGCCAGAAGAGAATAATAGAAAATACACATAGAACTGCTGAAGAAAACTTCCCTGATACCATGAAAGACAAGAAGTATCTACCCAGGATGCTCACTGAACTCCATACAAGGTAGGTCCCAGAAGAGATACCAACATAATCAAACTTACCAAAACTAAAATAAGGAGATGATTTTGAAGGCAGGTAGGGTTAAACACAAAATAAGCTACAAAGGGGAATCACTAAGACTAAGCTCAGACTACTCAGTAGAAATCATGCAGCACGCAAGCAATGGGATGATGCATAAAGCCTTGAAGGAAAACTGCCAGCCAAGAATTACATACCCTGCAAAACTGTCTCTAAAATATGACGGCAAAATTAACACATTTCCAGATAAGCAAAAGTTTAGAGAATTCTCAAAAACCAAACCAAAATAACAAGAAATACCAAAGGAAGTTGTCTGATTAGAAAAATCCATAACATGAAATAAAAACTCAAGGCTACAATGCAGGACACAGTAAAAGATATCAACCAATGGAAACCATAAAATAAATCAAAGCTAAAACACTTAAAACACAGGAACAGAGATGTCTGTATGTACAATACAACAATGTTATATCAAAAAGAGGGACTAAATGTAGTCACAGATCTTCCATATGAAGAGAAAGTCAAGGCAATACAAAAAAATTAAAGACTGATTTAAATATAGAAAAACAAGGGCAAATATTAACATAACCACAAAAGAAATTAACAATCCCACACATCAAAATAAGAAACAAAACCATGAAGTCTCAGCAAATACAAAAACAGTAGCAACAGAAAAGACGAGAAGAAAATCCACAGGAAAAATGAATCAGCACAGAGAATTCAGTGGAACAAATCATCAACGAGATGCAAATCAAAACATCAACATGACAGCACTAAATTCACATTCATCAATAATTACGCTGCATTTAAATAGGTTAAATGTACCAATAAACAGAGTGGCAAAACAGATTAAAAAAACACAATCTGTCTATACGCTGCCTACTAGAGACACATCTTAAAGACACAAACTAAAATTCAAAGTACAGAAAAATATATACCAAGCAAACATTCAAAAAAGAGCAGGGGTGGCATGACAAATAAACTTTAATGTAAACTCCACCACAGTGGACATGCAAGGGTCAGGATATAATGATTAAAAGATCAATAACCACACTAATGATTAAAAGACATAACCATATTAAATATTTACACAACCAATGATAGGGCCCCTAAGTACATCAAACTCTAGCAGCACTGAAAAGTAAAACAGCTCCACAATAATAGGAGACTTCAACGCACCACTTCCAGCAATAGACAGAACACCCAGAAAGAAGATCAATAAAGATGGAAGATCTAAATGCCACAATCAACCAACCTGACACCTCACAGACATATACAGAACACTCCAACCAAAAACAGACAACTATACTATTTTTTTTCCAATGCACATGGAGTATTCTTGAAAACTGACCATATATTAGGCCATAAAGCAAGGCTTAAACAAAATCCAGAGCATCGAAATATTGCAAAGCATTTTTTCAAATGCCACAAAAGTCTAAATCCATAGCAGAAAAGGGAGGAGAAAATCAAACAAATGGAAACTAAACAACACCGTGCTCAAAAACTACTATTAGAGAAGAAATCAAACGTAGAATAAAGACATTCACAGTCAACAATGAAAATGAAAGCAAATCCTATCAGAACCTTTGGGACACAGGAAAAGAAGTAATCTGAGGTCAATTTACTTCAAATAAATGCACACATCCAAAAAGAAGGGCCCAAATCAAAACATTAACCCTATAACTCAAGTATAAAGGCAGCAGCAAAAGAACCCCTCAAACACCAGAAGAAAGCAAGTAATAAAAATTAGAGCTGAACTAAATGAATGAGAAAACAAAAATCAACTGAGTTAACAAGACAAAAAGCTGGTTCTTTGAAACAACCAACAAAATTGATAAACCAGTGGCCAAAGTGACAAAAAGAAAACAGGAGAGGAAGCCGATAACTCCAACATGAAATGAAATGGGTGACACCGACAACAGACCCAACTGAAATTTAAAAAAATAATAACACAATGAAATATTGTTCTCTAACAAACTGGAAAATCTAAAGGAAATGGGACAAATTTCTAGAAACATACTACCTATCTAAACTAACAGAGGTACAACAACTAAATAAACTCGTAACAAAAGGAGACTGAAAAGGTAATTTAAAAACTCCCTACAAAAAGAAACAGCCCAGCCCTTGTGGCTTAACTCAAGACATCTACCAAACTTTCAGAGATGAGTTAAGACCACTTATTACTAATGGTATTTCAGATAATACAATAGGATGGAATACATCCATAATGATTCTGTGAAGCCAGCATAACGCAAATACCAAAATGAGACAATGACAGCACAAAAAATGAAAATTGCACACCAATACCTCTCATGAATGTAGACACAAAAACCTCCAAAAAAATTCTAGCCAATATAATTCAACACTGTATTAAAAAAATAATTCACCATGACCAAGGAGAATTCAGACCAGGGATGCAGGAATGGTTCAACATTTAAAAAACAATCAACATAATCAACCACATAAATAAAAGCCAATAACCATTTGATTTTATCAATTTATGAAGAAAAGGCATTTGACAAAGTCCAACACCCACTCATGTCAAAAACTCTCTACAAAACAGGGATAGAAAGGAAATTCCTCAACATAATAAAGGGCATCTATGCAAAGCCAACAGCCAACATCACCCCAAATGGAAAGAGTCTGAAAGCCTTTCACTTGAGAACAGGAACCAGACAAGGATGCCCTCTGTCACCACTTCTATTCAACATCCTGGAGGTTCTAGCCAGAGCAATCAGGCTAGAAAAGAAAATAAAGGGCATCAGAACTGGTAATTGAGTATTAAAAGTATCTCTCCACAAATGATATGATCTTACACACAGAAAACCCTAGAGAATACACAAAATGAACTACTGGAACTAGCAGAAGAGTTCAACAAAGTATCAGCATACAAGAGAAACCTACAAAAATCAGCTGGATTCCTCTACACCAAAGAAAACGTCAAAGAGGAATGTACTGAATCAATACCATTTTACTTAGAAATAAATTTAACCAGAGATATAAAACACCTATACAAAGAAAATCACAAGACATTAACACAAGGAAGCAAGAGAACTACGTAAGTGGAGAAACCTACCTTGCTCATGGATAGAAAGGCTCAAATATATTGTGAACACGTCTGTTCTACTAAAAGTGATCTACAGATACAATGCAATCTCAATACAAATTCTAGTAACATTTTTTAATGAGACAGAAAAACAAATCTCCAACTTTATATGGAAAGGGAAGAAACCCTAGATAAGCAAAGCACTAAGAAGAACAAAGTGGGAGGCCTAACACTACCCGATTTGAGAACCTTTACCTGCTCCAGTAGTCCAAACAGCATGGTAGTGGTACAAAAACAGACACAGACCAACTGAACAGAACTGAGAATCTAGACATAAAATCATCCACCTAATGAGCAGCTGATATTTGATAAAAATCCAAAGTCCGTAACCTGGGGGAAAAGATAAGTCTGTTTAACAAATGATGTTGCCAAAAATGGACAGCCAGCCGCAAAATAATCAAACAGGACCCATACCTCACACCATGCACAAAAAAACAACTCAAAATGGATCAAAGACCTACACATAAAAACTAAAACTCTAAAGATAATGGAAGAAAAAATAGGAGCAGTGCCTGGAACCCTAATACAAGGCATGAGCAGATTATAAAACATTAGTAACAATGCACAAACAACAGAAAACAGATAAATGGGAGTTCCTAAAAATCAAACATCTATGCTCATCCAAAGACTTCACCAGGAGTAAAAAGATGACCTACAGATTGGGGAAAAAAATTGGCTGCAACAATCACATCATAATCTACAAGATACTGTAAAAACTCAACAAAGAAAAGACAAATCATCCAAGTAAAAAAAGGGGCAAAGGATATGAAGAGACACTTCACCAAAGAAGACACTGAGGCAGCTAACAGATACCAGAGAAAATGCTCACGATGATTAGCCATTAGAGAAATGCAAACTACAACTACAAGGAGATGAACTCATTAACAAGGCTGACATTAATTCAAAAAATACAGATTAATAAATGCTAGAGAACGTGTAGAAAGACTGGAAATATTTATACACTGGTGGTGGGCATGTCAAATGGGACAAATACTTTAGAAATCAATCTTGGGACAAAAGACCTAAATATCAAACCTAAAACGATAAAACTCATACAAGAAAAGGTAGGAACAACAATGGAAGTTTTAATACACAATGAGGGCAGACTCCAAAATCTGTCAAAGAAACCACCAACAACAGAAAAGAGATAAATGGGAACTATTAAGAATCAAACACTTTTGTTCATCCAAAGACTTTATTAATAGAATTAAAAGAACGCCCACAGAATGGGAAAAACTATTTGGCAACTCTATGTCAGACCGACACCTGATCTCCATAATCTATAAGATACTACAAAATATCAATAAGAAGAAGATAAACCATCCAATTAAGCGATGGGCAAAGGAGATGGACAGACATTTCACTAAAGAGGAGATCCAGGCAGCCAAAAAACACATGCAGACATGTTCACGATCTTTAGTTATTAAAGAAATTCAAATCAAGACAACAATGAGATACCATCTCACCCCAACAAGATTGCCCATGATCCAGAAAACACAAAACAGCAAATGCTGGAGAGGCTGTAGAGAAAGTGGACCCCTCCTACCCTGTTGGTGGGGTTGCAAAATGGTCCAGCGTCTTTGGAAAGCAATCTGGCGCTTCCTTAAAAAAATGGATATCGATATACCATTTGACCTAGTAATTCCACTACTTGGAATATATCCTACAAAATCAAGGGCTTTCACACCAGCGGACACATGCACCAGAATGTTTACTGCAGCACAGTCCACGATAGCAAAATGATGAAATCAACCCAGATGCCCAACAACAGAATAAACTATAGTACATATACTCAGTGGAGCACTACGCAATGATAATGAATAATGATGATTTTAGGAAACATCTCCTAACCTGGTTTCAACTGGAAGACATTATGTTGAGTGAAAATAGTCAGAGACAAAAGGACAAATACTGTATGAGACCTCTACGATAAGATCTCAAAAACAGACTTGTGTATAGACAAAAAGACTCTTTGACAGCTGCAAGGGAGGGGAAGGAGGGAGGCTGAGGGGAGAGGGTTTAGTTTAGATAGTTGCTAGAAATCTGATTGGGAGAAAGCGGTGACAGCACACATTAGAAACAAGAACAACATTAAGTGGACTTCAGCATAACTTGAGTACTCCTTCCATCTTAACCCAATATTGCACGGACAGAGTAGCTGGGGCAGGAGGCAGGGGACCATGCTCTTAGGCGAAATCAAGGCCAATTGGCACAACTAGTGTTTTGCTAAGAGAGCTCTCTGCACCCCACATTGATGAGTGGCATCTGGGGTCTTAAAAGCTGCCAAGCTGCCATCCGAGGACACAGCAAATGGTCCCAACTCAGCAGGAACAGATGCTCACCGAGGATCAAGATGACATGCAGTAAAGACAACCTAGAAGACAGAGAGACCCACAAGAGCGAGTGCCTACATCGACTTGGGACTGGAAGAACTGGATGGTGCCTGGTCACCACCAGTGATAGCCACGATGGAGCTCACAGACAGGAGTCTCACTGGCAACACAAGAATAAAAACGGGTGCATCCTGAGATCTCCACTAAAAGACCTCAATTGATGGTCCAGTGGTTTCGGGGTTCCCCTGAGAGCATGGCCCCCAGCCCTGATGCTGCCCTTACCCATAAATTATAACACAGGTCCACTCTTTGGACAGGAATGGATTGGACTTGGCAATGCAGAGTGACCATATATTGGATGCACTTTATGGTTCTACACATCTATAGGATATCATCCTGCTGACCTCTGGCTGAAGGAAGGAGAGTGGGTGGAGAGGAGGGGAATGGAGCTGTTGGGAGGATGAGACATGTATGGCGCAGAGAGGAATAGTGTGCTGTCACTGGACAGGGAGAGCAGTGGAAGCTGCATATAGGTGGGCATGTAAATTTATACGGGAACGTACATTTTCACTCAGTCATGTTAAATAAAAAAATTTTCTAAAAAATCAATCTTGCACTTTCTTAAAAAGCTAGAAACAGAAATCCCATACACTCTAGCAATCCCACGTCTTGGAATATATCCTAGAGAAGTAAAAGCTGCCACACAAACAGACATACATACCAATGTTCATCAGAGTGCTGTTCACAACAGCAAGATAATGGAATCAACCTAGGTGCCCACTGACAGAACAATGGATAAACAAACTATGATATATTCATACAATGGAATTTCATGCAATGAAAAGAACAGTGATGAATGTGAGAAACAACATGGAAGAATCTGAAAGGCCTTATGCTGAGTGAAATTAGTCAATCACAAAAGGACAAATACGAGACCACTATCATAAGGATTCACGAACTGGTTTAACACAGAAAACATTCTTTGATGGTTATGGAGGTGGGTGAAAGACGGATATTCACTAATTAGAAAACTGACAAGAATTATTTTAGGTAAAGGAAGAAATAACACAGAGCAGACAAGAAGCCAATACAAATGGACTAAAACCAAAGCTTAGAAGTTATCTAACTAAAACCAAACATTTCCAGGGACAAAGTACCAAGGCAGGGGTCTGAGGATCATAGCTTTAGTGGACATCTAAGTCAACTGGTATACCAAAGTTTTGACACAAATGTTCTACATCCCAATTCTTGTGGTATGTGAGGTCTCAAAAGGTAGCAACTGGTCTAAAACTTCCTGGAGCAAAGGAGAAAGAAGAGCATCCAAGACACAAGGAAAGTGAGAGCCCAAGAGACCATATAATCCAGAAACTGTATCAACATGAGAACAGAAGGAACTAGACGGCGCCCAGCCACCACTGAAGAGCACTCTTACCAGGAACACCACAAACAGTTCCTCCTGGAATGGCAGAAATACAGGATGCAGTAAAAAGACCAAATTTGATGATCCTGACAGACAGGCTCCCAGACTCTGTTAACCTAGAACTGAAACTATTCCAGAAGCCAACTCCTCAAAGGTTGAACTGGTATATAAGACATAAAATGACACTAGTGAAGAATACGTTTATTGGTTTCAGTAGGTACAAGAGAGATTCACTGGGCAGCTCCTGTTTGGAAACAAGAGGCAACTACAGAGGGGTACAGGAGCTGGTCAAATGGACATGGGAAACACGGCTAGAGGGGAGAAGTGTGCTGTCACAGTGTGGAGAGAGTAGCTAGAGTCAATATTAAGTGTATGTAAGTTTTTGTATGAGAAAATGACTGTAGTTGTAAGCTTTTGCTTAAAACACAAAGAAAAATATAATAAAAAAGAAATATACCGCAATATTAAGAAGTGGGTATGATATATCCAACCTAATGGCTCAGACAAAAATGATTAAGCACAGGTTTAACACAACGTTAAAAACAAGTGACTCTAAGTGAAGAGTATATAGAAATTTTTCGACTATTCTTGCAGCTTTTCTGTAAGTTTAAAATTATCTCAAAACAAAGTTTCAAAAAATATGGGGATACATCTATGAGAACACAAATGCCAACCTAAAAGTACATCCACTAGCTAATATCTAAGACAAAGCCACATAGTTTCAAAGTATCTCCCCACAAATTACTAACTGCAAGTGGAAAATAATTTTACAGTGGAAAAATCTAGATGTTAACATATTAACTAAATGGTCAGGGTTAACATTACCCACAACAGGACAAACTGACTTTATGTATCTCCTGAGATGGAGTCCTGGCGGGCACTGGTTAAGAGCTGGGCTGCTAAACCAAAAGGTCAGCAGTGTGAGTTCACCAGCTACTCCCTAGAAGCCCTGACAGGCAGTTCTGCTCTGTCCTACAGAGTTGCTATGAGTTGGAATTAACATGGTGGCAAGCGATTTGGTTTTTGAGACAATGCACTCAAAAGTACACATCATCACTCCTGAATCTTAAAAGTACTTGATACCACTAGCAAAAATGCAAACCTGAATCTAATCCATGAAGGAATATCAGACAAACCTAAACTGAAGGACATTCTAAAAAATAACTGGCCTGTACTCTTCCAGTGAATAAACCTGGATCAGATTCCCAGGTTGGGTAAAAAACGGTCATGAAGGATCCTACTAGGATAAATATCAAAATCTTTCTATGCCTTCTTTATCAGATAACAGTACTGTATCAGTGTGACATCTCCAGAATTTAAAAACTGAACTGTGATTCTTAAGAAACAACATAGTAAAAATACTCAGGGATAGAGAGCCAAAGGTATCTGCAACTTAACATCAAATGGTTCAGCAATAATAATGTGTATAGACACATATGCATGTAGAGAAAGAGACACAGCAAATGTGGCACAATGTTATTATTGGTGACTATATGCAAAGGGCATTCAGGAGAATGTTATACTGTTCTCACAACTCTCAAAATAAAAATCAGTAATAATCATACATCACTCCTTACTATCAGAAATGGTATTTTGTACATGGAGGGACGAAATGTGTATAGCCACACACACACCCTTTATTTTCACAGTGTCTTTCTGAGAAAAAATATACAAAGAAAGAAAATAGTGCAATCAGTAAAAAAATGAAATACAGATAAAAACTTAAAAATAATCAAGATGACAAGTAAATATATCAATACACACCAAACTAACCTGGTGGCATAGTGATTAAGTGCTACAGCTGCTAACCAAAGGCTGGCAGTTCAAATCTACCAAGTGCTCTCTGGAAACCCTACTGGCAGTTTTACACTGTTCTATAGGGCTGCTATGGAAACCATGGTGGTTAAGTGTTCTGGCTGCTAACCAAAAGGTCAGCTGTCCAAATCTGCCAGGTGCTCCTTGGAAACTCTATAGGGCAGCTTTACTCTGTCCTCTAGGGTCATTATGAATCCAAATCAGCTTGACAGCACTGGACTTGGTTTTTCTTTTTTGGTACCTTATTGAAAGATTCTCAAAATGGATCAAAAATCAAACTCCAGAACGAAAAGGAGGAACATGCTGTCACCAGCCCAAGAGAGCAGAAGGAGCTGCAGACAGGCAGGCATGCAAATTTAATTTGGAATGTATACTTTTATTTAATAATAATTAAAAAAAAAAATCAAACTCCAAGTATAAAAGTCACCATCACCATGAAGGTATACCAGAAAACCACCCAATCTGAGAACCGTTTGTCCATTTTCATAAAAGATGGAATATCTGCCTTATGGCATAATTCTAATACTTAACATTAACAGTTTTCATCTTTTTTTATTACTGGCATTTTGGAAGGCAATATATGGAAAGTTCAACCCAAAAGATTATACACATTCCTGTCAAATGTTAAATACTACTTAAGTCAGAAAATAGTCAAGAAAAGGACACTTTTAATACTAGTAAACTAAATCATTCAATGAAGAATTTAAAATTTATCTTGATTTAGAGAAAAAATTGTACTCACTTCTTTCGGAGTGTGATTATCAGCAATTCTCTGACCTTCAAAGAGAAACCTGAGTGAATTCATTGGAACTCCCTAAAAAAAAAACCGTAACATTGACACATTATTATTATATATAACATATATTTCTCTGGAAGAAACAATAGGAACTTCTGAGCCCTGATAAACCACGGTGGTTAAGTGCTCAGCTGCTACCCAAAAAGTAAAAAGTTGGAACCCACCAGCCTCTCCACAGAAGAAAAGTGTGGCTGTCAGTTTCCATAAAGATTTACAGCTTCAGTCTCAGGGGACATCTAAAATAGTTGATAAAGAAAATGTTCTACATCCCACTTTGGTGAGTACTATCTGAGGTCTTTAAAACTCGTGAGCGGCCATTTAAGATATTCTACTGGTCCCGCCTCATCTGGAGCATGGCAGAACGAAGAAAACCACAGACACAAAGAACTGATGAATCACAACTGTCACAGCCTCCACCAAACAAACACAAGACACAATCCTGCACAATCACATAGCGCCCAGATACCACACCACTGACTGCACTGACAGAGATACAGAGTCCTGGACACAGCTGAGAGTACGGTAGAACACAATTCAAATTCACCAAAAAAAAAAAAAAAAAAAAAAAAACCACACCAGACTTACAAGTGCAACAGAGACTGGAAAAACCCCAAGAGAATGGCTCCCAAACCACCTCTTAACTCAACACTGAAGTCACTTCTGAGATTCACCCTTCAACTAGAGATCAGACAGGTTCATAAAACAAAAAACAAGGCACAGAGGTCAATAATGTACTGGAAACTCAAAGGGTACCAGACCAGGGGCAAGGACAAAAAGGCAGGCAGGAGCCGGAAAGTCGGACAATTGGAAACAGAGTACCTCAAGTCAAGAAGGGGACACAGTGTAGGCACATAACAGGGCTGGCAACCAATGCCACAAAACAATACATATACTGATTGTTTAATGAGAAATGACTTTGCTCTGTAAAGTTCCACTTAAAAGCACCATAAAAATAATTCTGGAAAAGATTTACAGCTTTGGAAACCTTATAGGGCAGTTCTTCTATATTACAAGGTCTCTGTGAGTTGTACTCAACTTGACAGTAGTAGGTTTGAGTTTCGTTTCAGTTTTGATGCACAAAAAAATATTCAAAGCTCCCACCAACTACACAGAACATACAACCAGACAGCAAACTGCTATCATAATTTCAATTTATTGAGCACAAACTATTAGCTAGACCCCACTGTATTAAGTACATATCATCATAAATGTTCACCACAACAATCCTAAGAGGTAAATACTACCATCTTATCTTCATTTTACAGATAGGGAATCTGAGGCACACAACCAGCCACGAATTTAAACTCAAACCTGATACCTAAACATACGCTGCTGACCACTTTGTATACAGTTTCCCCTTATATCAATGAGCTAACATAAAAGCTAAAACCAGAAACTAGATGAGTATACATACTAGCTTCCAACTGTACAAGCAAAATTGGTTTTAAACAGATTGTTGTAGAAATTTGGTAAACCACAATAGCTAGCCAGATAAGCTACAGTAAACATGATTACTTAATTTAACCTACTGTTGTAAGCTACAGTAAACATGATTACTTAATTTAACCTACTGTTGTTGAGTCAATTCCAAATCATAGTAGGCAAGCAGGAATCCCCAAAACTATGGCCCTGGACACCCTGCTAACTGTCTCACACAGTTTCCATGGAAGAGCTAATGGAGTTAACCTGCTGACTTTTTGGTTAGCAGCTGAGCTCTTAACTGCTACACCACCAAGACTCTATGATGGCACAGAGAGTACCTCACGTATCAGGAAAGGTATCAACATGTATTCTTCTAACAGTCAACAACGATAGCTAAAAGGGGACACATTGAGGATCATGGTCTCAGGAACATCTGGGCAAACTGGCATAACACAGTTAACAAAGAAAATGGCCTACATCCAACTTTTGTGAGTAGCATCTGGGTCTTAAAAGTTTGAGAACAGCCATCTAAAACACATCTTTTTCATCCCATCACATCCAGAGCAAAGGAGAAAGAAGAAAACCAAAATTAGAAAGAAAATATTAGTTCAAAGGACTACAAGACCACATGCACCAGCCTCCAGCAGCCAGAGTCCAGAATAACTAGATGGTACCTAGCTACCACCAACAACCACTCTGAAAGGGATCATAATAGAACGTCTAGAAAAAGCTGGAGAAAAACGTAGTACAAAATTCAAATGGGGTAGGGCAAGACCAGACTTACTGGTCTGAGACTGGAAGAACCCCCAAGACTATGGCCCCTGGACACCCTGCTAACTCAGAATTGAAATCACTCTCGAAGTCCAACTTTTAGCCAAACATTAGACACATCTATAAAACAACAATAACAAACATGAGGAACATACTTCTTTGGTTCAATTAAGTAGATGACACTAAAAAGGCCAAGACCCGCCCAAATGCAAAGACAAGAAGGCCAGGAGGGATACGAAAACTGGACGAATGGACAAGAACCCAGGGTAGAAAGGGAAAGAAGAGTGCTGACACACTGTGGAGATTGCAACCAATGTCACAAAACAGTTTGTGTATAAATTTTTAAATGAGAAACTAATTAGCACTGTAAACTTGCACTTGAAACACAGTAAAATTTACAAAATAAACGGGGACAGATGACTCACTCATCTGGTTAATGTTATGTATCAACTTGGCTAGGATACGATTTTTAGTGGTTTAGCAGACACTGGACCAACTGCTGTTCTATAATGTAAACTTATATAATGTAATCATCTCCATGATGAGATGTGTTGTAATGTGAACACCTCTGTGATCAAATCTGCTATGAGCAGGCAAACAGCTGAAAAGGCAGTTTCCTTGGGAATGTGACCTTCCTTCAGTATATATAAATGGATGTTCCAGCAAGGCTCACTCTCACTCTGGATCCTGCATCTGACTCATCATCATCTAACTAACCTCTGGTTTTGTTATGAGCCAGCGGCCTGCTATCTGAGCTGCTGATTTGCGGTTCATCAGTTCCTGCAACCACGTGAATCAGGGTGATGCCTCCAGCCCAATGCCTGACCCATGGACTTTGGGACCTGTGTGCCTCCACAACTGTATCAGCCATTTCCTTGAATTAAATATTTCTATATATATTTAAATAACCCTGCAGCTATAGTGGTTAAGTGCTACATCTGCTAACCAAAAGATCAGCAGTTCAAGTCCACCAGGCACTCCTCAGAAACTCTATGGGTCAACGCTACTCTCTTATAGGGTTGTTATGAGTTGGAATCAACATGAAAGCAACAAGGTTGGTTTTTGGCATATATACCGTGCAGCCCTGATGGCACTGTGGTAAGAGCTACAGCACAGTACAGCTGCCACCCAAAACACCAGCAGTTCAAACTCACAGTTGCTCCTTGGAAATGCTATGTGGTAATTCTACTCTGTTCTATAGTGTCCCTGAGTAGCAACTGACTTCACAGCAACAGATTTGGTTTTTCGCATATATACTTATGTAGCCCTGGGGGCAAAGTGCTTAAGAGTTCAACTTCAGATGCTAACCAAAAGGTCAGCAGCTCAAATCCACCAGGCACTTCTTAGAAACCCTACAAAGCAGTTTTATCGTCCTACAGGGTCACCATGAGTCAAAACTGACTTTACGGCAACCAGTTTTACGTAAGTTTATATATACATATATACACACACACACATACATTTCACTGGTTTTGTTCCTCTACAGATCCAGCCTAAAACACTCATTAAACACAATAATTCCACTAGTAAAAACAAATCAAGTATCATTTAGCTCATTTATTTTGTCTAATAGTTAACATAATTAAGACTTTCATTGTTCTGAACATCCAAATTAAAACTATCTTTCCATATGCATTTTTACACAGTATATGAGACCATGAAAAATGACTTAATTTTTCTCTAGGGTTACATTAAATAACTAAGCATAAACAAACAAACCTAGGATTTTATTCCAATTACAGGATCTTTTTTTCAAGGGACATTATCTTGTGTTGTTGAAGCTCGGGTGACTTAGGAGTTAAGAGTTTGACTGCTAACAAAAAGGTAAGCAGTTCAAATCTACCAGCCCCTCTTCAGAAATCCTATAGGGCAGTTCTACCCTGTCCTATAGAGTCACTGTAAGTCAGAGCCAACATTATCACCTTGCACTGGAGTCAAAACATTTCTATAGAATCGAATCTAAAAAAAAAAACTTTTAGCAAAAGTGATTTTTTTATACAAATTACAAAGTTCAACTATAGAAAACCTTCTGAGAACAGAATCTGTAACTCCTGATTTACGCATCATGTAATACGACTAAGAATAATCCTGGATAGATTAAAAAAAAACAGCCATCAAAAACCCAATGGAACGCAGCTCTACTCCTGATACACACAGGCTCACTGAGTCAGATTCAACATAACAGCAACTCGTTAGTATGATTACATTTTAACAGGAACTGGCTATATTTTTTGTGTGTCTATTTGTGAATTTTTTCCTAAATCCTAGTCTTTGTAAGGTACACATTACAGGTCATTTGATTCAATCTTTATGAGGTACAACTTTTATGGTGAAAAAGGTCAACAGAAATTAAATACCTTGCTGAAGGTCCCACAGCCAGTGATACAGCCCAAATTTCAATTAGCAGTTTAAAAGTATTGGAATTGATCTAATAATTTTCCTTATGAAGGCCAAGATCTATGAGGATTTGTTATCAATAAATGTACTACTTCTACATGAACTAAAAAAAGGAAAACTGTTTAACAATGAAAATATGGAATTCAATCAGGAGTAGTAACCTGGAGTACTATGTATAAAGCTAATAAACTAGTATGATCATCAAATTTAACATAATTGTACACCTTCACAAGAAAATTTCATAGTGGTCACTAAACTTACTTGTCTTTTTTGTTATATACACTGGTGAGCTATCAAGATACAAACATTCATATACAGCTGTCTTTACAATCCTGAGTTACTTTACAAACTGTTCCACATATTTCACAGATTCAAACTTTAAAATGGATTTCTGGTGAAAGAGGGCAATTGAACTGGGTGAAGAGAATGATAAAAATAAGAGTCTACTCCTTCAGTTGTCTTTGAACTGTGGTGCTGGGAAGACTGTTGAATGGACCTCCAAAAAGACAAACAGATTTGTTCTGAAAGAACCAGAGTGTTCCTTGGAAGCCAAGATAGCCAAGACTGTGTCTTACATACTTTGGACATGTTGTCAGGAAAGATCAGTCCCTAGAAAAGGACATTATGCTTGGTAGAGTGGAGGGTCAGCAAAAAAGAGGAAGACCCGCAATGAGATGGATCGACACAGTGGCCGCAACAATACGCCTAGGCATAAAAACAACTGTGGACACGGCAGAAGATCGGGCAGTGTTTCGTTCTGTTGTTCACAGGGTCGCTATGAGTCAGAACCGACTCCACAGCACCTAACAACAACTCCCTGAGTTGCTAACAGTGAAAACAGTAAAGGGAATTTTTCTTTGGATAACTTTCCTTCAGAAAAAACTAACAACAAGGTACTATATTTAATACCTGTCTTTGACAGTATGATTCTTTGAGTTTCTTGAGATGTGTTGTCATTTTCACCTTGAAGTGAATCTCACTGCTATCCTAAGGAGATAAAAGAAAAAAAAATTACACCTCTTCGTATAAACTCATGCATGCAACAAATTATTTAATCACATATACAGTTCAAATAGAAATGTAAACCTTTTAACCTACAGTTTCCCACAAAAAAAATGTACTTTTTAGCATACTTATGTTTTACTGAAACACTCCAAATTAAATCATTCTCAAAGCTGCTTTATATCAAAGTACAGAAAAAATGTATTTTGCTATCTCTTCTGCTATGTACACTGCTACAGAACATACATACAGGTAATCTGTCCCAGGTGTTAAAACTGGCAGTCTAAGTACACATGTATACCCCTTTGAGTTTAAATACAGTCATTCACAATTTTAATATCCACTCTATTTCCAAAATAACAAGAGGATGGGTATGAATTATCACAAACCTATAAAAGTAATTTAAAACATAAAGGAATCCCTTCTCCCCATTAATCTGTCACCGAAGATGGTCAAACCTATGAAAGAGGCAGATAGTACACGAGTAGCAGACTGTGAAACTCTTTTACTGCATTAAGAAATCATCCCAGAGTCTGACTTCTTTCCCTTGAGTAAGGTGAACAGGAACCTGAATCAGTCAGATTTGTGGGACTACAAATTCTTTTGTTCTATCCAGACTGTCAAACAAACTATCAGACAAAACACTGGTACTTGCATACAATAAAATTTCAAGTTCAATCCTTGTAATTCCTACTTAGCATCATGTAATATGGTTTCTACTTATATTTGTTGACTATTAACTATGAAGAAACACAGATTATCTGCCCATAATTTCATACACAGATAAAATGTTTATAGCATGTATCACACCATATACTAAAATAACTTCCAGATAAAACAGCTAATAGTTCCAATTCTTTTTAAGACAAGATTTTTTTTTTCTCTAAGCTTGGCTGTGGAATTAACTCAATGGCAATGGGCTGACTCAGAGCAGAACTGTCCCATGAGGTTTCCAAAGCTGTAAATCTTTATGCAGCAGATTACCACATCTTTTTCCTACACAGCAGCTGATGGGTTCAAACTGTTAATCCTTCTCGTTAGCAGGCAAGTATTTAACCACTGCTCAATTCCAACTCATCGTGACCCAATATGATGGAGCAGAACTGCCTCAGAGAGTTTCCAAGGCTAAAATTTTTATGAGCCCTAGAGAAACAGTGGTTAAGAACTCAGTTGCTAACAAAAGGTCAGTTGTTTGAATCCATCAGTTGCTCCTTAGAAACCCTATGAGGCAATTCTACTCTGCCCTATAGGGTCACCAAGGGTTAGAACTGACTTGATAGAAATGGGGTTTTGGAGAATCTACAGAAACAGAGTACCACATCTTTCTCCTGCAAAGCAGCTGGTGTGTTTAAACCACCAACCTTTCTGTTAATAGGAGAGTGCATAAACACTGCACCACAATGGATCCTTCTGGCATTGTCAAGATTTATACGTAGCAATCATTAAAAAATAGTTGATAAATCTGACTAAATAAAAAGGTAAAAACACCTACATGGCAATATAAACTAAAATTCAGCCACAAGACGCAGAAAAATAACATACGTAACAAATAAGAAAACACACAGGATTTATACAAATAACTGATTCTTAAAAAGCAAAAATAACCCATGTGCATAAAATTAGAAATACAAATGAAATATAATTAAGAACCTAGAAATAAACCAATAAACGCTCACTTTTACAGTCAACTAATTTTCAGCAAGAATGTCAAGATAACAGTGAAAGAGGTTTTTTCAACAGTGCTACAACAATTAGATAACCACATGCAGAAAGAATGAAGCTGGATCCTTACTTCACACAATATATAAAAATTAACTCAATGGATCAAGTAAAAATAAAGAAGAAAATAAAACTCACCTGTCCAATGACTTTGAGTTTGATGTATTCTCCTTCTTTCTTATCCCCCAAGTCCTCAGTTGAAGGTTTTGCCTCCTGAAATGAAAGTAAATTTAAAGATAAAAATTCCTATATGCTATTTTAAGTAACCACTTACAAGTATCCATTACTTTTCTGCAAGATACATGTTGTGCAACTGAGAATATACAAAGCAGTTATTTTCTGTCAGCCAATTAAGGAAATTAAAAAGAAAAAAAACTACATTATTGCGCCAATACCAGTTTCAATGATAAATCTGGGAAGGGCTTTCTCTTCTAGAATACCATACCAAAATGTTGTTGTTGTTGTTAGGTGCCATCGAGTCAGTTCCTACTCATAGAGAACCTGTAAATAACAGAATGTAATATTGCCCAGTCTTGAGCCATGTCCTCAATCATTTTTATGCTTAAGCCCATTGTTGCAGTGTCAATCCATCTCGCCAAGGGTCTTCCTCTTTTTTGCTGACCCTCTACCAAGCGCGATGGCCTTCTCCAGGGACTGATCCTTCCTGACAACATGTCCAAAGTATGGAAGATGCTGTCTTGCCAGCTTTGCTTCCAAGGAGCATTCTGGTTATACTTCTTCCAGAACAGATCTGTTGGTTCTTTTGGCGGTCCATAGGACACTCGACATTCTTCAACAACACAACTGAAAGGCATAAACTCTTCTGTCTTCTTTGTTCACTGTGCAGCTTTTGCATATGTATGGCCCAACTGAAAATATCATGACTTGAGTCAGGCACACCTTAGTCCTCAAAGTGACTTCTTTAATTTTCAGTACTTTAAAGAGAGCCTTGGCAGAGATTTTCCCAACGCAATAAGTCTTTTGATTTCTTGAGTGCTGCTTCCATGGGTGTTGACTGTGGACCTAAGTAAAATTAAAATTCTTGACAACCTGAATCTTTTCTCCATTTATGACAACGTTGCTTACTGGTCCAGTTGTGAAGACTTTTGTTTTCTCGATGTTGAGATGCAATCCATACTGAATGCTGTGGTCCTTGATCTTCATCAGTGTTTCAAATCTTCTTCACTTCCAGCAAGTAAGATGGTGTCATCTGCATAACACAGGTTGTCAATAAGTCATCCTCCAATCCTGATGCTTCATTCTTCTTTGTATAATCCAGCTTCTCGGATTATTTGCAGGGCATACAGACAAAACAGGTATGGTGAAAGGATACCACCCTGATGTACAACTTTCCTGACTTTAAACCACGCAGTGTCCCCTTGCTTTATTTACATGACTGCCTCTTGATCCATATACAGAACACAATTACATGTTCTCAAATTCCCGTTTTACACAATGCTAGCCATAATTCATTGTGATTCACACAGTCGAATGCCTTTGCAGAGTCAATGAAACACAGGTAAACATCTTTCTAGTATTCTCCACTTTCAGTTAAAATCCATCTGACATCAACAATGATCTCCACGTCCTATTCTGAAACCAGTTTAAATTTCTGGCAGTTCCTTGTCAATATACTGTTGTAGTCGCTGCAAAATTTTACTTTCATGTGATATTAATTATATTGTTCAGTGATTTATGCAGTTGGATCACCTTTCTTTGGAATGGGCATAAATATGGATCTCTTCCAGTCAGTTGGCCAGGTAGCTGTCCTCTAAATTTCTTGGCACAGACGAGTGAGCATTTCCAGTGCTGCATCTATTTGGTGAAATATCTCAATTGATATTCCATCAATTCCTGGACACTTGTTTTCTGCCACCCCCTTCAATGCAGCTTCAACTTGTTCCTTGAGTACCATCAGTTTCTGATCATGTTACCTCTTCAAATGGCTGAACATTGACAGTTCTTTCTGGTGTAATGACTCTGTGTATTCCTTCCATCTTCTTTTGATGTTCCCAGAGTCGATTAATATTTTCTCTGTACAATTCTTCACTATTGTAACTCGAGGCTTGAATTTTTCTTCAGTTCTTTTAGCTTGACAAATGCAGAACGTGTTCTTCCCTTCTGGTTTTCCTTTTCCAGCTCTTTGCACATGCCATTATAATACTTTTATTTTGTCTCCTCGAGCTGCTCTTTGAAATCTTCTATTTAGGTCTTTTACTTTGCCATTCCATCCTTTTGTTTTAGCTGCGTGATGTTGGAGAGCAAGTTTCAGAGTCTCCTCTGACATCCAAGTTGGTCTTTTCTTTCTTTCCCATCTTTTTAAAGACCTCTTGCTCTCTTCATGGATGGTATCTTTTTTTTTTTTAATTTTTTATTTTTATTTAACACCACTGAGTGAAAATGTATATTCACGTATAAATTTACATGCCCACCTATATGCAGCTTCCACTGCTCTCCCTGTCTGGTGACTGCACACTATTCCTCTCTGCTCCATACATGTCTCATCCTCCCAACAGCCTCCTTTCCCCTCCTCTCCGTCCACTCCCCTTCCTCTAGCCAGAGGTCAGCAAGATGATATCCTATAGATGTACAGAACCATAAAGTGCTTCCAATATATGGTCACTCTGCATTGCCAAGTCCAATCCATTCCTGTCGAAAGAGTGGAACTTTGTTATAATTTATGGGGAAGGGGCAGCATCAGGGCAGGGGGCCATGCTCTCAGAGGAACCCCAAAACCGCTGGACCATGGATGGTATCTTTGATGTCATTCCACAATTAGCCTGGTCTTCGGTCATTAGTGGTCAACACATCAAATCTGTTCTTGAGATGGTCTTTAAACTCAGAAGGGACATACTCAAGGCTCTTGTGGACTCTAATTTTCTTCAGTTTCAATGTGAGTTTGCATATGAGCAACTGATGCCCTGTGCCACAGTCAGCACCTGGTCTTGTTCCAACTGCTTATATGAAGCTTTTCCATTGTCTTTTTCCACAGATGCAGTCGATTTGGTTCCTGGGTATTCCATCTGGTGAGGTCCACGTGTATAGCTACCATTTGTGTTGGTTAAAAAGGGTTATCTCGCAAAGAAGTCATCAGTTTGCAAAATTCTATCATGCAAGCACCAGCATTATTTCTATCACCAAGGCTGTATTTTCCAACCACTGATCCCTGTTTCCAACTTTTGCATTCCAGTCACCAGTAATTACCAATGCACCTTGACTGCATGCTCGATCAATTTCAGACTGCAGAAGCTGGTAAAAATCTTCAATCTCTTAATTTTTGGCCTTAGTAGTTGGTGAGTAAATGTGAATAACAGGCATTATTAACTGGCCTTCCTTGTACGTGTATGGATAGTATCCCATTACTGGCAGCACTGTACTTCAGGACAGATCTTGAAATGTTCTTTTTGATGATGAACACAACACCATTCCTCTTCCAAGTTTTTGTTCCCAGCATTGTAGATCATATGACTGTCAGATCCAAAATGGCCAATATTGGTCCATTTCAGCTCACTAATGCTTACGATTATTAACGTTTATGTATTCCATTTCATTTTTGATGATTTCCAATTTCCCTACATTCATACTTCAGACATTCCATGTTCCTAGTATTAATGGATGTCTGCAGCTGTTTCTTCTCACTTTGCATCACACCACATCAGCAAACAAAGATCCTGAAGGCTTTACTCCATCTACATCATTATGGTCGACTCTACTTTGAGGAGGCAGCTGTTCCCCAGTCATCTTCCAAGAGCATTCCAACCTGGAGGGCTCATTTTGCAGCACTGTATCTGACAATGCTCTGCTGCTATTCATAAGGTTTTCCCTGATTAATTCTTTTCAGTAGTAGACTGCTGGTTCTTTAATTCTTACTCTGTCTTAGTCTGGAAGCTCAGCAGAAATCCATCTGCCATGGGTAACCCTGCTGGTACCTAAATACCAGTGGCACAGCTTCCTGCATCACAGGAACAAGCAAGCCTCCACTGACAGACAAGTGGGATACTACTAAAATGGTTCTCAAATATTACAATACATCAGAATCACAAGAAGGGCTGGCTAAAACACTGCTGAGCCACATATCCCCAGTTTTGATTAAGTGGGTCTGGGCTGGGGCTGAGAATTTACATCTCTAACAAGCAGCTGCTTCAGGACAGGGAACATCTTAGAAACCACTACCTTACAGTCAATTCCTATTGGCTGTAAGTACCTCATCTTCTATGAATTTTTAACTAAACATTCTCAATCCAAGATTTATCTTGTTAATTATTCCAGTTAACCAAACTATACTAAGAAATTTAAATTAATTATATGAGGACAGAAAATCAAATCCAGTGTTTGGTCTAATGTATATTAAAGCCAAAATAAATCAGCTTTATGTTATCTGTTATTTTGGACCATCTAAGGCATTATACCCAGTTTCAGACTTGGCTGAAAAAAATTAGAAGAATTACACTAGACTAAGAAAAAAGTACAAAAGGATAATAAGGAAAAGGAAAGGAGACAAAAAACAGGGAACAGTAGACTATAAAATAATTTCAAATACAGAAATACTGAAAATAAGTTGACACAACTTCATCACGTATGTCTCAAGAATAAGTCAGTCATTTTTAAGAAAGGGGAACCTTAGAAAATTCCACTCAAGTGTTGTAAAAGCAGCTTTTTGTTTTCCCCATGTGCTATATACCAAATGTCCAATCATTTAAGTATATATGTGAGTCAGTTCCAACTCACAGAAACCCTACAGGACAGAGACAAACTGCCCATATAGTGTTTACAAGGCTGTAAGGAAACTCTGGTGGTATAATAGTTAAATGTTAACCAAAATACTGGCAGTTTGAATTCACCATGCACTCTTTGGTAACTCTATGGGACAGTTCTACTCTGTCTTACAGGGTTGCTATGAGTCACAATCAACTCATAAGCAATAGATTTGGTTTGTTTTTTGGTACTCTCTCTGAAAAAGAGCCTTGGTGGTACAGTTACTAAGCACTTGGCTGCTTACTAAAAAGTCTGCAGTTAAAACCCGTCAGCTGTTCTATGGAGAAAGACAACACAAATTTTTCTTAAAGGCAATGGGTTTTTTGTTTTGATCTTTTTGGAAGCAGACTGCCACATCTATATTCCAAGCAGTGGCTTCAATTGCCAACTTTTTACCTTCTGGTTACCAGCCAAGCACTGAACCATTGTACAACCAACGGCCTTCATTTAAACATATTATTTATAATAATATCAAACAATACACACTTCACAAGCATACAAAAACTCATCACATCAAATCATTTGTGACTCATAGCAACCCTAAAAGACAGAGAACTGCCTGCCTCACAGGGTTTCCAAGGCTGTAATCTTTACAGAAACAGACTGTCTCATATTTCTCCGGAGGAATATTAGCTGGTGGGTTTGAGTCTCCAACCTTTTGTTAGCAGCTGAGCACTTAACCACTGTGCCACTAACCATACTGTATTTTGTAAGTAAAACAACAAAGCCATTACTGGAGAAACCTCAAGAGTATGCCCCACTCCTTGGTACGGGAGTTACTCCTGAGCACCATCCTTCAGCTAAAAATTAGACAAACCCATGAAACACAAGTAAGACACGTAACTCAGCCATATACTTCAGACTAAATGAGTACACCAGCCCAGTGCCAAGGACAAGACGGCAAGTTGGGACAGAAAATGCTGGATGAATGGAAACGGTAACTCTACATCAAGAAGGGCACAGCGTTCTACTTTCCAGGGTTGGCAACTAATGTCACACAAAAAACAAGTGTCTTAATGGTTTAATGAGAAACTAACGTGCTCTATAAATCTTCACCTAAAGCACAATAAAAAAATAACAGAGACATTATCCACGTATTTCACAACAGTACCTTAAAATTAAAAAAACTTTTAATATTAAAAAATTAACAAGGCACATTAAACAAGAAGTCACTTTGAACTTTACGATACAGGACAGAGTCCGAAACCGTTTAAGATAACAGAATTGACTTCGTTTGTATGAATCCTTGCTTGTTTCTTCATTATGCAGTGTTTTCAACATCTGCTGACTAACGCACATTATAGCAGACAAAACTACCTCTCTTTAGTAAAGACAGTATTTCACCTGTACACAAAAGGGCTGTCCTCCAATACAAACTCACAGTCACATTTCTGTGACTTGAGTGGGCAATGACAGCTTAAATTCAATGCAATGAAGAACAATAAACAGCAACCAAGCCCTGAGTCCTGTTTAACTTCAGGGAAGTGGTGTTAAGAAGCTTTCTTTCAACTCACACACTGAGGAAAACTCTCCCCCAAAGCCTGATCCTTCAGCAGTTGTACCATTCTGGTGTTTTCTCGATGGGGTAGCAGTACAGGCGAGAGAAAGCAGTAAAGAACAAACAAGCTCTTCCCTCTCCTCCACTCCAATCTCTACCCAGTTGTCAGAAGTCTCTTTGTGTGACTGCCCCACTGAAAAAGATTTCAGTACCTTATGACAAGAAACAAACTCCACAGGATGTTCTTTGGTTCCCCCATCACCAAACTGAGTTTTTATCTTTATCTCACTCATTTTACAAACACAGACTGTGCTAAATTGGACTATTTGCTGTTCTCCAAACATATCCATCCACATTTCTTCCAGCTTCTGTCCTTTGTGGCTCCTGTTCCTTTACCTGGAATATATCCCACCTTACCCTCTCTTACAATAATCTCAGGGAAATCCATCCCACACATCACTCGAAGTCAGTATTTAAAAAACTATTCTTGGAGAAAATACTCTTTGATGGTTATGGTGGAGATGGGGATTCACTAACTAGATAACAGACAAGAAAGAATTATCTTAGGTAAAGGCACGGACAACACACAATGCAGGGGAAGTCAGCACAACACACACTAAACAGAAATCAGCACAAATGGACTCAATCAAAAGCTAAGAAGTTTCCTGAACACAAACAAACCCTTCAGGGAACAGAGCAGCAGGGATCAGGGCCTGGTGACCATGGTTTCATGGACATCTAGGTCAATTGGTACAACAAAGTTTCTTAAGAAAATGCTCTATATCCCACTTTGGCAAGTGGTGTCTGGGGTCTTAAAAGCCAGTAGGTGGCCATCTAAGGTGAAATCAACTGGTCCCAACCGACCTACAACAAAGAAGAATCAAGAATACCAAAGACACAAGAAAAATATTAGCCCAAGAAAGGAAAAGAGCTATGTAAACCTGAGACTCTATCAGCCTGGGACCAGAAGAACTAGATGATGGCTGGCTACCACCAATAAAGACCCTGACGAGGAACACAGAGGCCCAGATGGAGCAGGAGAAAAGTGAAGGGCAAAACTCACCTTCTTATTAAGAAGACCAGACTCTTAATGGTCTGACTGAGACTGAAGGAATCCTAGAAGACACAGCTTCCCGCTCTCTGAATCTCTGTTAACCCTGCAAGTAAAATAATTTCCAGAGCCACCTCTTCAGATGAAGACTAGACTCTTAAGACATAAAATGATATTGGTAAAGAGTGTGCTTCTGAGTTCAAGTACATTCAGGAGACTAAATGGGCAGCTCCTATTCAGTGACAAGATGAGACTACACAAAAGGATAGAAGCTAGCTGAATGTAAACAGGAAATCCACAGTAGAAAGGAATGTGCTGTCTTGTCTGATAAAAATAGTGACTAGGGTCACATAACAATGTGTGTATAAATTTTTGCATCAAAAACTAACTTAAGCTTAAACTTTCACATAAAGCACAATTTTTAAAAAATTTAAAAATTAAAGAAACTCAGGGTATCTTCAATCGCATCATAAGCAAGCAAAAGCTGGACAATGAGTAAAGAAGACAGAAAAACCACCTTTGAATTGTGGTCTGGAGAAGAATATTGAATGTACCACAGACTGTCAAAGGAACAAATCAATCTGTGAAGTACAACCACAGTGTACCTTCAAAGCAAAGATGGCAAGACTGTGTCTTACATACTTTGGGTATGTCGTCAGGAGGGCTCAGTCCCTGGAAAAGGACATCATGCTTGGTAGAGTGGCAAGTCAGCAAAAAAACAGGAAGACCCGCAACAAGATGGACTGACACAGTGGCTGCAACAATGGATGTAAGAATAAAAACAACTGTGGACATGAAACAAGAATAGGGTCACTATGAATCAGAACCAACTTGAGAGCACCTAACAACTTCTTGTAAGCAGAACATCTCCTTTCAACTTTTCAACTAGGAATACCTTCCTTTAGTGTTTCTATTTGTACTTTATTCATCTCTCTTATAGCATTATTTTTTCCCTTTAAAAAATACTCCCCCTTGGCTTCTTCTCTGATTATTGTCCTCACCTTTTCTTCCTAATCAAACTTTTTACAAGAGTACCCAGCATCTGTTTCCTACTTGCACTGTCAACTCCCTGTAATTTGGTTTATGTCCTGCCATTCCACCTGAACCTGCTATATGGGGATGACACAACTGTGCCTGACGCAAGTTAAAGAGCATGAAGCACTTAGTAATGAAGACCAAAGATTAGAACCTTGAGTACAGATTACACTTCAACAAAAAGAAAATAAAAATCCTTACAACTGGACCAATAAACATTATGATAAACAGAGAAGAGACTGAAGCTGTCAAGGATTTCATTTTATTTACTTGGATCCACAATTAACACCGTGGAAGCAGCAGTCAAGAAATCAAACAATACACTGCACTGGGCAAATATGCTATAAAAAATCTCTTTAAAGTGTCAGAAAGCAAAGATACCACCTTAAAGACTAAAGTGTGCCTGACTCAAGCCATGGAGTTTTCAATTATCTCATATGCCATGTCAAAAATGGGCAACTAGAAAGACTGAAGAAGAATCAATACCTTTGAATTTTGGTGTGGTCAAAATAATATTAACTATATCATGAAAAAGGAAAAGGAATAAATCTGTTTTGGATGAAGTACAGCCAAAATGCTCATTAGGAGTGAAAATGGTGAGACTTCATCTCACATATTCTGGACAGGGGATCAGGAAGTACCAGCCCCTAGAGAAGGACATCATTCTTGGTAAAGTGAAAAACACAAAGACCCTCAACAACATATACTGACACAGTGTCAGCAACAACAGGCTCAAACACAGCAACCATTATGAGGATGGTACAGGACCTTGAAGTGTTTTGCTTTGTTTTACAACAGGGTGGCTGTGAGTGGGAACCAACACAGCAGTAATAGTTCACTTGACACTGCTCTCACCAGTGTTACTCCAGTGGATTCTCTACGGCTAATTAAATCACAACTTCAAACTTCATCCACAATTTTATAAAACAATAGGCACTGGCAACTTCTCCCTTGAAAATACTTTACTTATGGTGTCCAAGGTTCCATTGTCCAGCCCTTTCATAAACTCCTTTTCCTTAAATGCTGTTGCTGCTCTGGGTGCAATCCTTTTTTTTCTTTATCTCCCTGGGGGATATGTGATGCTAACTTTCTCTCAGATACTGACAGTTTACAATCCTCCTCTCCAATCTGACAACTTTTCAGAGTTTCATTCATTTATTCAAGTGCCTGAATATTTCCACTTAGATGTTCCACAAATACCTCGATGAAAGGAGCCCAAAACAGAATGTATTATCTTCTAACTTCTCTGTTTGCTTTAACATCTCTTCTTGACAACAAAAATCAGAACAAACTGCAACTCTTCCTGGAATTTCTATTACAATAAATGAGTATTATATACTTAGCTGCCCACAACAAAAACTTTTTTTTTTTTTTTTTAGTGCGACTGAGTGAAAACATACATTCCCATATAAATTTACATGCCCACCCATATGCAGCTTCCACTGCTCTCCCTGCCTGGTGATAGCACACAATTCCTCTTTGCTCCATACATGTCTCATCCTCCCAACAGCCTCCTTTCCCCTCCTCTCCACCTATTCCCCTCCTTCCAGCCAGAGGTCAGCAGGACGATATCCTATAGATGCACAGAACCATAAAGTGCATCCAATATATGGTCACTCTGTGTCACCAAGTCCAATCCATTCCTGTCCAAAGAGTAGATCTTCATTATGATTTATGGGCAAGGGCAGCATCAGGGCCAGGAGCCACGCTCCCAGAGGAACCCCAAAGCCGCTGGACCATCAACTGCCATCTTTTAGTGGAGATCTCAGGGTGCATCCCTTTTTATTCTTGTGTTGCCAGTGAGACTCAGCTTTGTGAGCTCCATCACAGCTATCACTGGTGGTAGCCGGGCACCATCCGGTTCTTCCAGTCCCAAGTCCATATAGGCACCCACTCTTGTGGGTCTCTCTATCTTCTGGGTTGTCTTTACCCCATGTCATTTTGGTCCTTGGTGATCATCCATTCCTGCTGAGTTGGGACCATTTGCTGTGCCCTCAGATGGCAGCTTGGCAGGTTTTAAAGACTCCAGATGCCACTCACCAATGTGGGGTGCGGAGAGCCCTCTTAGCGAAACGCTAGTTGTGCCAATTGGGCTCAATTTCACCTAAGAACATGGTCCTCTGCCCCCTGCCCCAGTTACTCTGTCCTTGCAATACTGGATTAAGGTGGAAGGAGTACTCAAGTTATGCTGAAGTCTACTTAATATTGTTCTTGTTTCTAATGTGTGCTACCACCGATTTCACCCAACCAAATTTCTAGCAACTATCTAATCTAAACCCTCCCCCCCGTGCCCTCCCTCCCTCTCCTGGTAGCCATCAAAGAGTCTTTTCTTCTATGCATAAGTCTGTTTTTGAGTTCTTATTCTAAGGGTCTCATACAATATTTGCCATGACAAAAACTTACGGGGCATCTTGGGTATTCTTCTCTCACAAACTTGACCATTAATCATTCATCATTCTGATGATTCTCTCTTAGCAGCTCTCAAATTATCTCATTCACTCCATCCCAATGCCTTAGTTCACCCACTATTGCTCACTTAGATTACTGCTGCAGCCTATCAGACTGTCCTCAGTCTTCCTCCCTTTAATCCATTCTGTAAAATGCCACCAGACCTAGTTTTTTAAAATTCAAACTGATCCTTAGCTGACACACAACAGTGCTTCCTGTGCTGCTCCCTACCTATAATCCAGCCTCATTCTCCCAACTCTCTTCATTAATCTATGCTCCAGCCATAATGAACTATATTATTCCCTGAAAGAGTCTCTCTAATCTCCATTATTTCTTTACATGCTATTCTCTTGCACTTGTAAGTCCCCTTTTAAAACTACTCAGACATTCTTTAAAAAGCTTTTACTGCTCACTCTCTTATATGTTCTCATACTGCTTATCTATTGTAACCATTTGTTCACTTATTTGTATCTCCCACTGGATAGAGTTCCTTGCTAGTATGCCTTACTCGTCTTCATGCTTCTGGTCAAACACAGTGCTTGTAACTTGAAATATTCAGTATGACTCGATGGCACTGGGTGGGTTACAGTTTTGTGCATCTTGTATGTAACAAGTTTCCAAGTTCTTCATCTTTATGAATCTCTGTAGTGCCAGGCAAATACTAAGCAATTATTAAATGATTGCTGAATTAACAGCAATATTCTCTATATCATAACAAAATCCTAGCTATGTTTCACATTTCCACTGTATACAACAGTTCAAACAAAGATCTTTTCAGTTTTTTATATTAACTATCAGGAGTAAGAGATAATTTGCTTAAATTTCACATAAGCATGTAAACACTCAGATTTGAAATCTATAAAAACAAGCTGCCACTTTTCCTAGTCAAATTTGAAGCTCTCTCCCCAACTCTGAACCACTAAAATACCAATCATCTTTTATCACTCACTTAATAGTCTGTTTGTTGAATCAGTAATCTAGCTTTTCTCCTCCCACCCCTTTGAAAAACTGTCCTGGAAAATGAGACCTTACATAAAAAAAATCAGTTTGTCTCCAGTAATCTCAGTGTCTTTTATATGGCTTCCTTCCTCCTCACGCTTGTGAAAAAGCAACCAACAAAGTATAATATGGTGCACTGATTACAAAACAGTGTCTGGGACAGTAGGTCATTAGAGAATTCTAGAGAGGGCTAGTTAATTTGGCTGGAAAGAGAACACAGCCCCAGAGCAGAAAAAACTTATGCTAGAAAGAAAAATTAAAACGTGTATATGATGAAAGAGAAAAAAATCTAAATTTTCAAGTCTGTGTCATACAGACACTCAACTGTGGTAAGAAAAGTAATAAAGGAATTTACCAGGCATCAGGTACTACCAACTCTTACTTTCTGAGCTATAAAAATATTTTCTAAACTTGAAAATAGATAGCTGATCCAGAAAGTGACCGGAAAAGATATTAAAACACAACAGTTCTCATTTACAACTGTACAACATTCATGAAAAGGGTTTTACTGTGCCATTTCAAACTAAAAGAACAAGACCTTTGCTAAGCAGCATTCTGGCCATCACTATGTTGATAATTTAGTCACATGGACAGAGCATCACACTTTACTCCCAAAATGGCACCAGCCCTTCTAGTTGTACAAGGACTGGTCATTGTTACTGGAGAAGGGGGGGATTCTGGAAAAATTCAGAATCAGACAAAGAATGCACTTTACTCTTATTTGATGTTATCAAATGTGTTGTATTTTTAAAGCATGGTAACAGCATCTTGTTTCTGTTTGAAAGGCTATCATCTTTCAGAGACACACTCCAAAATATTTACAGATAAAATGATACAATGTCTGAGGGGACCCTATGATCTGAAGTCTGCATCAGCCTGACACCACAATAACTAAATGGTGCTGGCCCCTACCAACCACTGCTCTGACAGAGACTACAACATAAGAGTCCCTGACACAGAAGGAGAAAAGTGAGTGTTCAGAACTCTATTTAATAAAGACCAGACTTTATGATCCCACAGACTGGACGGTCCCCTGAAGATATGCCCCCTAGATTCCCTGTTAGCCCAGAACTGAAATCAATTCTTCAGACAAAGACTGAACTAGACTATACAGACATAAAATGATACTGGTGAAGAGTGTGCTTCATGGCTTAATCATATACATAATTAAGCATATACATGCTGCTAACCGAGCAGCTCCTGTGCAGAGGCCAGCTGAGAGTGTGGAGGTGGAGAGGCTGAATGCACACAGGGAACAGAGGGTGGAATGCAAGAGTGTGCTATCACAAGGTGAAGAGAGCAGGCAGAGTTGCACAGTGGTGTGTACGTGGGGGCAGGGAGGTTACATGACAAATTAACTTGGAATGTAAATTTTCAGTTACATTACAATTTTTTTTTAATGATACAATGTCTAAGATTGGCTTCAAAACAATACAGAGAGTAGAATGAGGGTGCAGATATAACAGGCCTAGAAACAATTACATGAGAGTTTGTTACACATGTATTTAAATGCTGTTAACTGTAAGTCTTGCTATAAAACACCACTTTCCTTCATTTTAGTTCTTAATGAACAAAGCTCAACGGTTAAAATAAATCATTCTAATACTTATACTCATTATTAAAAGTTCTGTATAAATCCAAAATGATACTAAAGTCAGCTTCCTCATACTTAAATGGATTTATCACAGTTCTAAAAACACATACCAGGAGGCGGAGCCAACATGGCAGACTACGCACACATCTCCTTATATCCCTCTGGAAACCAAGACCTGAACTGATAATCAAATGGAGCCTTCTGGTCACCTAGTGAGCCCCCAGGACACGGCACAGGGCTGTTAATTTGGACTTCATGCCACTGAACGAAAAACCTCCAGATGAAGAAACTTTTATGAAATCATCAGGTGAATACAAAACTCACTATATACAGAACCCTTCTAGACCTTATACAAAATGCAGCACAACAGAAGGAAAAATTAAACAAGCTGTTCGATCTGATGGAACACCAGTACTCTGCAACCCAACAGATCAAGAACAAAATCAAAGACACAGAAACTTTCATTCAAAGCCAAGAAAATAGAATGCAACAAATGGAAAAAAGAATTTCAGACCTGGAAGACACAGCTACTGACACCAGCATCTGTGAGCATAAATCAGAAAAAAGAAACAAGAAAGATGAAGAAGCAGTGGGAATATATTAAGATGAACAAGCTCCGATTAACTGGAGTCCCTGAACAGGGTGAGACATCTGAGAACACAGAGAGTATCACTGCTAAGCTGCTGATAGAAAACTTCCCAGAAATCATGAAGGAAGAAAATACAGACATCTCAGATGCATATCGTACGCCACCCAATATAGATCTCAAAAGAAGACTCCAAGACATACTATAATCAAGCTTAACAAAATGAAACATAAGCAGCAACTCTTAAAGGCAGCAAGACTCAAAGCAAAGCTAACATTAAGAGGGAAACACATTTCTCAGCAGAAACCATGCTGGCACAGAGACAGTGGCATGACACATTCAAAGCCTTGAAGGAGAAGAACTTCCAACCAAGAATTACATTTCCTGCAAAACTATCTTTCAAATACGAAAATGAAATGAAGACATTCCCAGATAAAAAGAAACTCAGAGACTTTGTAAAAACCAAACCCAAAGTACAAGAAATACTGAAAGAAGTTCTTGGCTCTGGCTTAGAAGAATGAAACCATTAACTATATATTTTAGAACAACACACTACTCAAAACTCTACTCAGTTAGGAAAGGTGCCAAAGTCAATCACTGCTTTAATACGGAAGGAAGCAATCCAGTGATTATCATGCAAACTACGGTGCCATCATATTAAAAAGAGGGATGTACTACAGTCGTTACAGCCCTTCCAGATGGAGAGGAAGATGACAAGATTGGTAGTAATTAAAATTGGGTTTATATGTAGTTTATTAAGGGGAACCATGGGGCAGCTGTAAAGCACAACAAAGATGTATCATACCATTTCAAGAAATGTAACACAGCAGCCTCAACAACTACAAAACCAGCTCTAAAAAAGGTAAAAAATCAATTCACAAAAAACAATGTCCCAGAACAGACTAATAAGAACAACAGAGAAAATATCAACACAATGGCAGCAGTGAACACATACCTATCAATAATTACACTGAATGTGAATGGACTGAATGCTCCAGTAAAGAGACATCGAGTGTGATCTTGGATCAAAAGACATGACCCATCCATATGTTGTCTACAAGAAACTCACTTGAGACCTAAAGACATGAACAAACTGAAAATTAAAGGATGGAAAAGTATATATCAAGCTAACAATGAACAATGAAGAGCAGGGGTGGCAATTCTAATCTCAGACAAAATCAATTTTAATGTCAAATCTACCATTGTGGACAAAGATGGACACTATTATTGCTGAAAGATTTAGTACACAAGCAAGACTTAACTATATTAAATACTTATACACCTAATACCAGAGTACCTAAATACGTCGAAGAAACACTGACTACACTCAAAAGAGAGTTAGATGACTCCACAATAATAGTGGGAGACTTCAACACTCCACTCTCAATACTGGGCAGATCATCCAGAAAAAAGCTCAGTAAAAATACAGAAGACCTCATTGCCACAATTACCCAACTAAACCTCACTGATATATACAGAACTTTCCACCCATCAGTAGACAACTACACCTTCTTCTCCAGTGCACATGGAACATTCTCCAGAATTGACCATGTGTTAGGACATAATGCAATTCTCAACACAATCCATACCATTAAATTACTGCAAAGCATCTTCTCAGATCATAAAGACGTAAAAGTTGAAATCAATAGCAGAAAAAACATAGATAGAAAGTGGAACTCTTGGAAACTGAACAACATCTTGATCAAAAAAACCACGGGTTACAGAAGAAATCAAGGATGAAATAAATTCATGGATTCCAATAAGAATGAAAACACCTCCTACCAGAACCTATGAGATACAGACAAAGCAGTGCTCAGAGATCTGTTTATTTCCATAAATGCACACATCCACAAGGAAGAAACCAAATCAAGGAACTAACTCTACAGCTTCAACAAGTACAGAGAGAACAACAGAGGAACCCCTCAGGCACCAGAAGAAACCAGATCATAAAGATTACAGCACAGCTAAATGAATTAGAGAACAGAAAAACTGAAAAAATTGAAAAGATCAATAGCTGGTTTTTTGAAAAGATCAACAAAATTGACAAATCACTGGCTAAACTTACTAAAGAAAAATAGGAAACAAATAACCCAAATTAAAAATGAGAGGAGAGTTGTCACCACAGATCCAACAGAAATCAAAAATATCATAACAGAATACAAAACAGCATCATTTTTTAATGAGATGAAGAAACAAATCACCAATTTTGTTTGGAAAGGGAAGAAGCCCTGGATAAGTAAGGTACTACTAAAGAACACCACCACACTGGGAGGCCTCTCATTACCCGACCTTAGAACATACTACACTGTCACAGTGGTCAAAACAGCCTGGTACTGGTACAAGAACAGACAGATTGATCAATGGAACAGAATTCAGACCCTAGAGATGATACCATCTGCCTGTAAAGAGCTGATATTGGACAAAGGCCCTAAGACATTAAACTGGGGTAAAAATAGTATCGTCAACAAATGGTGCTGGCAAAACTGGATATCCATCTGCAATAAACTGAATCAAGATCCATGTATCTTACACCTTATACAAAAACGAACTCCAACTGGATAAAAGACATAAATTTCAAACCTAAAACAGTAACGCTCATCCAAGAAAAGGTAGGAACAACAATGGAAGTTTTAATACACAATGTAGACAGACTTCAAAATCTGCCAAACAAACCACAACCAACAGAAAACAGATAAATGGGAACTACTAAGAATCAAACACGTTTGCTCATTCAAAGACATTATTAATGGAATTAAAACAACACCTACAGAACGGGAAAAAATATTTTGCAACTCTGTCAGATCGACGCCTGATCTCCATAATCTATATAAGATACTACAAAATATCAATAAGAAGATAAATCATCCAATTAAGTGAGAGGCAAAGTAGATGGACAGACATTTCACTAAAGAGGAGATCCAGGCAGCCAAAAAACACATGCAGACATGTTCACGATCTTTAGTTAATAAAGCAATTCAAATCAAGACTACAATGAAATACCATCTCACCCCAACAAGATTGCCCATGATCCAAAAAACACAAAACAACAAATGCTGGAGAGGCTGGAGAGAAAGTGGAACCCTCCTACACTGTTGGTGGGGTTGCAAAATGGTCCAGCCTCTTTGGAAAGCAATCTGGTGCTTCCTGAAAAAAACGGATATCGATATACCATCTTACCCAGTAATTCCACTACTTGGAATATATCCTACAGAATCAAGGCCTTTCACACCAATGGACACATGCACAAGAATGTTGATCGCAGCACAGTCCACAATAGCAAAAACATGGAATCAACCCAGATGCCCAACAACAGAAGAATGGATAGATAACTATGGTACACATACTCAATGGAGCACTACACAATGATAAAGAATAATGATGATTCCAGAAAACATCTCATAACCTCGTTTCAAATGGAAAACATGATGTTGAGTGAAAGTAGTCAGCAACAAAAGGACAAATATTGTATGAGACCTCTATGATAAGATCTCCAAAACAGACTTCTGTATAGAAGACTCTTTGACAGCCGCAAGGGAGGGGAGGGAGGGAGAATAAGGGGAAGAGGGTTTAGATTAGATAGTTGCTAGAAATCTGGTTGGGAGAAATCAGTGACAGCACACATTAGAAACAAGAACAACATTAAGTGGACTTCAGCATAACTTGAGTACTCCTTCCATCTTAACCCAATGTTGCAAGAATAGAGTAGCTGGAGCAGGGGGCAGGGGACCATGCTCTTAGGTGAAATTGAGGCCAACTGGCACAACTAGCATGTTGCTAAGAGGGCTCTCTGCACCCCACACTCGTGAATGGCGTCTGGGGTCTTAAAAACTGCCAAGCTGCCATCCGAGGGCACAGCAAATGGTCCCACCTCAGCAGGAACAGATGATCACCAAAGACCAAAATCACATGGGGTAAAGACAATCCAGAAGATAGAGAGACCCACATGAGTGGGTGCCTACATCGACTTAGGACTGGAAGAACCGGATGGTGCACGGCCACCACCAGTGATAGCCGCAATGGAGCTCACTAAGTTGAGTCTCACTTGTAACACAAGAATAAAAAGGGGTGCATCCTGAGATCTCCACTAAAAGACTGCAATTGATGGTCCAGCGGTTTTGGGGTTCCATATTCATTTAACCTGTTATACATCAGGTTTTCTGTTATGCAATATAAAAGCAACTCTAAGCACCTAAGAAGATGATATAAATAGGTATTATTTGGCTCACGAGAAAAACCAAAAACTAAACACATGGCTGTCTAGTCAATTCCAACTCATGCTGACTCCACATGTTATACAGCAGAACTGTTGCCACAGAAGTTTCTTGGCTGTAATCTTTACAAATTGCTGGGCCTTTCTTCCATGGCAAGGTGAGTTGAAATGGCAAACCCTGGCATCACCAAAAAAACAAAAAACAAAAAACCCTCAAAACTCACTGCCACTAACTCCATTCTAAGTCACAGTGACCTGACAGGACAAAGTAGAACTGTGCCAAGGGGTTTCCAAGAAGCAGCTGATAGATTACGCCACCGAGGTTTTGATTAGCAGCTGAATGCTTAACCACTGAAACATAAAGGCTCCATGCAATACTCAGAGATATGCTAAAAACTGGTTCTAGAAAATTATCTCCATGTGTATCAAAAGCAGAATGGTAGGTAAATTGTGGCCCAATCATGGAGTGTAGCAATTACATTTAACATTAAACACATCTATAAGGAACCCTGATGGCACAATGGTTAAGCACTCAGCTGCTAATCAATAAGTTGGTGCTTCAAATCCACCAGCTGCTTCAAAGGAGAAAGATATGGCAATCTCCTTCCATAAAGATGTACGACCTTTGAAACTCTATGGGGCAGTTCTCTCTCTTACAGTCACCATGAGTCAGAATAAGATTATCTCAACAAAAGCGGGTTGGATTTGCTTTTATAAACTCCTATATGAAACCCAGAAACCCTGGTGGTGTAATAGCTAAGTACTACGGCTGCTAACCAAAAGGTCCATGATTCAAATACACCAGGCACTCCTTGGAAACTCTACAGGGTAGTTCTACTCTGTTGTACAGAGTTGCTAAGAGTCGGAATTGACAGCAGTAGGTTTGGCTTTTGGGGCTATGAAATCCTGATGACACAATGGTTAAGTACTACAGCTGCTAACCAAAAGGCTCGCAGCTGAAATCCACCAGGTGCTCCTTGGAAACCTCATGGGGTAGTTTTACTCTGTCCAACAGGGTCACTACAAGTTGAAATGAACTCAACAGCAATGCATTTGGATTTTTTTTAAATACACACTAACAAAGACTAATCTACATACAATGCTGAAAAACGCCAGGCACAGATCATACTGTGTGATTCCATTCCTATGTCTTAATGCATACAAACAAGAAAAACTAATCTATCTTAGAAGTCAAGATGAGGGAGGTGATTACTGGAAAGAAGCAAGAAGGCTGCTTCTGGGTACCTGGTCATCTATTCTGCTTCTTGATCTGGGTGTTGGTTGCATGGATTGTTCAGTTTGTGAATATTCAACTAACTTTATTTTTATTGTAAGTGAATTTCTTGTAAGCATATTAATTTCCAGGATAACTTTTTAAAAGGACAAAAAAAACCCCACTGGCCCTAGCAATAAAAACAGGAATAGCAAGGCGCCCAAATACAGAAACAATGTGAATTACATAACTTTTCTAAATACATTAATATCAGAAAATTGTCAAACAAAAAATAAATCACTATTTCAGGAAATTACAAAATGGAATGCTAAAGATTTCTTACAGAAAACTGTAGAAATCCCAATGTCTCAGACGGAGCAAATAATTCAATCTTTAAGATTAATAAGTTTTCCTGCCCGACAACAGAAGAGTGGGTAGGTAAACTATGGTATACATACTCCATGGAGCACTACGCAATGATAAAGAATAACAATGATTCCAGGAAACATCTCCTAACCTGGTTTCAACTGGAAGATAATATGATGAGTGAAACTAATCAGCAACAAAAGGACAACTACTGTATGAGACCTCTACGGTCAGATTTCAAAAACAGACTTGTGTATAGAAGAAAAGACTCATTGACAGCTGCAAGGGGGGGGGTTTAGTTGAGATAGTTGCTAGAAATCTGGTTGGGAGAAAGCGGTGATAGCACACATTAGAAACAAGAAGAACATTAAGTGGACTTCAGCATAACTTAAGTACTCCTTCCATCTTAACCCAATATTGCAAGGACAGAGTTGCCGGGGCAGGGGGCAGGGGACCATGCTTAGGTGAAATTGAGGCCAACTGGCACAACTAGCATGTTGCTAAAAGGGCTCTCTGCACCCCACACTCGTGAGTGGCGTCTGGGGTCTTAAAAGCTGCCAAGCTGTCATCCGAGGGCACAGCAAACGGTCCCAACTCAGCAGGAACAGATGATCACCAAGGACCAAAATGACATGGGGTAAAGACAACCCAGAAGATAGAAAGACCCACGTGAGTAAGTGCCTACATTGACTTGGGACTGGAAGAACCAGATGGTGCCTGGCGACCACCACTGATAGCAGCGATGGAGCTCACTAAGTTGAGTCTCACTGGCAACATAAGAATAAAAAGGGGTGCATCTTGAGATCTCCACTAAAAGACCGCAATTGATGGTCCAGAAGTTTCAGGGTTCCCCTGGGAGCGTGGCCCCTGGCCCTGATGCTGCCCTTGCCCATAAATCATAATGAAGGTCCACTCTTTGGATACAAATGAATTGGACTTGGTAATACAGTGACCATATATTGGATGCACTTTATGGTTCTATACATCTATAGGATATCATCCTGCTGACCTCTGGCTGGAGGAAGGAGAGTGTGTGGAGAGGAGGGGAAAGCAGATTGTTGGTAGGATGAGACATGTATGGAGCAGAGAAGAATAGTGTGCTGTCACCGGACAGGGAAAGCAATGGAAGCTGCATATAGGTGGGCATGTAAAATTTACACGGGAATGTACCTTTTTGCTCAGTCATATTCAATAAAATAATAACAACAAAAAAGTTATCCTTTCAGGTCTGTTGCTAAAAAAAGTAAAGGTAATGAGACAGAAAAACTAACCATTAACTTTACATAGAAAGAGGCCCCAGAGAACTAAAGCATTACTGAAGAAAAAGAACAAAGTGGGAGGCCTCATAACCTTCTCCAGAGCTATAGTAGTGTGTACTTGCACGACAGATACATTGGCCAATGGAAAAGAATCAAGAACTAAGATGTAAATCTATCTACCACTGGCCACCCAATCTTTGAGAATGGTCCAAAGTCCATTAAATAAGGAAAAGACAAGTCTTTTTAGCAAATAAAAGCCACCCCCCCCCATGCAAAACAGGGCTGTCAAGTCAATTCCAACTCACAATGACCCTATAGAGTAGAACTGCCCATAGTTTCCAAGAAGCTCCTGGTGGATATGAACTGCTGACCTTCCAGTAAAGCAGTCCTAACACTTAACCACTATACCACCAGGGTTTTCCTTCTTCTAACAAACAGTATTGACACAATCAGATGTCCATCTGTTTTAAAAAAGTGGAACAGGCCTCATACCTCACATCATATGCAAAACTAATTTTAAATGGATCCAAATTCTAAATATAAAACCAGCAAGACTATAAAGATTACAGAAGAAAAAATACAGTCAACACTAGTGGTCCTAACATACACAAACAGCATATAAACATAATTAACAATACACAATCACCAGAAGATGAGCTATAAATGGGATCTCCCAAAAAGTAAAACACTTGTGTTCATCAAAAGATAATCAAAACCTAAAGAGTAAAAAGAGAACCTACAGACTGGGAATGAATTTTTGGCTACGGCATACCCAACAAAGGTCTGATCTCTAAAATCTACAATAAAGAAACAACTTTACAATAAAGAAACAACTCTCTTTAAAAACTGAAAATGTAAGTCTTCATTAGCACAGTACAACAGGCTATGTAGCTGAAGTCTCCTTTCAACTGTACCAGTTACAAGGGGCAGGGATGAATTCATGACATTTGACACCATGCTGCCCAGTAAGCCTGGGCCTCACCTACCGCCATCAGGGCCCAAGGACTGGTTGCTCCACTCACTTCATCTAGCCACAACAGTGACAAGGGTCCAAGAATAAGTGGTGCCTCCCAGTCCTTACAGCCAATAGCATGGGTGCCCACCATCTGGCTACCAAGTTCACCAACCTACCTGCTCCAGGGAACAGGGGACACATCTTCCACCCAAATAAGTCAGGGACAGCGGCGGAGTCAAGATGGCGGACTAAGCACACGTCTCCTTATATCCCTCTGGAAACCAAGACCTGAATTGACAATCAAACAGAGCCTTCCGATCACCTAATCAGCCTCAGGACATGGCACACAGCTGTTAATTGGGACTTCATACCGCTGATTTCCGCTTCTGGCTAGCCCCGGCTCTCACGGAGGGAAGGTAAACGCACCATTTTGACTTTTTTTTTCCTCTGTCTCAGCTGGCGGGCGGAGCTGGGTCTTGCCTGGCGGCTGGACTCAGACGCGCTGCTGGGGGGATAGGCAGGTGAAATTTCCATATTCTGAGAGCCAGGCTCGGGACTCGGTTAATCTAGCCATTTTGAGCCTTTCGTTTTGTAGCTGCCTCAGCGGGGTTTGTGCAGAGCTTCGCGGTCAGTGTGTGGGATGCCATGTTGGTACCAAGATTTTAGCGGGACCTTGTTCTTAGCCTGGGAGCCAGCACCTGCAAACAGGACAGCGCTTCTCCGACAGAAAAGCAGTGATTTTGCACAGTGCTGCCTACGTTGGGGGCCCTGCAACAGAAGCAGAGGAATCACTACCACTCGGCACCTTTAGCCCTTCTGTCTGCTGCCTGTGTGGAGGACACCATCTTGGATACGGTGCCCGCAGCTGGCCCTAATTCTTAGCTTGGGAGCCAGAGCCTGCCCACAGGAGAGTGCTTTTCTATCACAAAACTCGGACGCAGCGTTGGCTAAGGCTAGGCCCTGTCAGCGTAGGTCACCAGGGCGGTAGCATTGCTGTATTCTGAACTAGTCTGTTATCATCTGGGGTTGGATATAGTGGCGCTCACTTTGTGAGATGAGAAGAGGGACCTCTACACCTGAAAATCTAACTGATTTGTGAACTGGTCAGATACCTTTTGCTTTACATTTGAAAACAGCCTAGAGAAACATTTGCAATCCATCCTCAGTACCTCTTCCAGCCTCTATATACTCACATGGGACCCAAAAAGCAATAGACAATTGTGGCATACAAGCAATCATTCATGGCTTCAGAAGGCTCCCAAACAGAAACTCAGAGACTCTGTAAAAACCAAACCCAAACTACAAAAAATACTGAAAGAAGTTCTTGGCTTTGGCTTAGAAGAACAAAACCACTAACTTTATATTTTAGAATGACACACTCTACTCATTTAGAGAAGGCTCCAAAGTAAATCACAGCTTTGATATGGAAAGAAGCAATCCAGTGATCATCATGAAAACTATGGTGTCATCATAATAAAACGAGGGATGTACTACAGTCGTTATAGTCCTTCCAGATGGAGAGGAAGATGACAAGACTGGTAGTAATTAAAATTGGGTTTATACATAGTTTATTAAGGGGGTTCATAGGGGCAGCTGTAAAGCACAGCAAAGATGTATCATACCATTTCAAGAAATCTAACACACGAGTCTCAACAACTATAAAACCAGCTCTGAAAAAGGTGAAAAATCAACTCACAAAAAAGAGTGTCCCAGAACAGACTAATAAGAACAACAGAGAAAACATCAACATAAAAATAAACATATCACAATGGCAGCACTGAACACATATCTATCAATGATTACATTGAATGTGAATGGACTGAATGCTCCAGTAAAGAGACACCAAGTGTCATCCTGGATCAAAAGACACGACCCATCCATATGTTGTCTACAAGAAACTCACTTGAGACCTAAAGACAGGAACAAACTGAAAATTAAAGGATGGAAGAATATATATCAAGCTAACAATGAACAAAGAAGAGCAGGGGTGGCAATTCTAATCTCAGACAAAATCAATTTTAATGTCAAATCCACCATCGTGGACAAAGATGGACGCTATTTATTGCTGAAAGGTTCAGTACACAAGCAAGACTTAACTATATTAAATATTTATGCACCTAACGTCAGAGCACCTAAATATGTCGAAGAAACACTGACTACGCTCAAAAGAGAGTTAGATGACTCCACAATAATAGTGGGAGACTTTAACACTCCACTCTCATTACTAGACAGATCATCTAGAAAAAAGCTCAGCAAAGATACAGAAGACCTCACTGACACAATTAACCAACTAAACCTCACTGATATATACAGAACTTTCCACCCATCAGTAGACAACTACACCTTCTTCTCCAGTGCACATGGAACATTCTCCAGAACTGACCACATGATAGGCCATAATGCAATGCTCAACAAAATCCATACCATTGAATTACTGCAAAGCATCTTCTCAGATCATAAAGCCATAAAAGCTGAAATCAACAGCAGAAAAAACATAGAAAGAAAGTGAAACTCTTGGAAACTGAACAACATCTTCCTCAAAAAAACATGGGCTATAGAGGAAATCAAGGATGAATTAAAGAAATTCATGGATTCCAATGAGAATGAAAACACTTCCTACCAGAACCTATGGGATACAGCCAAAGCAGTGCTCAGAGGTCTGTTTATCTCCATAAATGCACACATCTGGAAGGAAAAAAGAAACCAAATCAAGGAACTAACTCTACAGCCTGAACAAGTAGAAAGAGAACAACAGAGGAACCCCTCGGGCACCAGAAGAAATGAGACCATAAAGATTAGAACAGAGCTAAATGAATTAGAGAATAGAAAAACAATTGAAAAGACCAAAAGCTGGTTTTCCGAAAAGATCAACAAAATTGATAAACCACTGGCTAAACTTACTAAAGAAAAGCAGGAAAGGAAACAAATAACCCAAATTACAAATGAGAGGGGAGTTGTCACCACAGATACAACAGAAATCAAAAATATCATAACAGAATACTGTACTGTAACAAATTTGAAAACCTAGGGGAAATGGACAAATTCCTTGACTCATACCACCTACCCAAATTATCACAACGTGAAGCAGAACAACTCCATAAACCCATCACAAAAGAAGAGATTGAAAAGGTCATCAAAACACTGCCAACCAAAAAAAGTCCAGGCCCAGATGGCTTCACAGCAGAATTCTACCAAGCATTTAGAGAAGAGCTATCCCCAATACTACTGAGTATAGAAAGGGATGGAGTACTCCAAACTCATTCTATGAAGCCAGCATAACCCTGATACCTAAGCCAGGGAAAGATCCAACAAAGACAGAGAACTACAGACCGATATCACTCATGAACCTAGATGCAAAAATCTTCAACAAAATTCTTGCCAACAGAATACAACAACATATCAAGAAAATAATCCATCATCACAAAGTGGGATTCATACCAGGGATGCAAGGCTGGTTCAACATCAGGAAAACAATTAATGTGATTAACCACATAAATGACACAAAAGACAAGGATCACCTGATTTTGTCCATTGATGCAGAAAAGGCATTTGATAAAGTCCAACACCCATTCACGCTAAAAACTCTTAGCAAAATGGGCATAGACGGCAAATTCCTCAACACAATAAGGGCCATTTATACAAAGCCAATTGCCCATGTCATCCTGAATGGAGAGAGACTGAGAGACTTTCCCTTGAGATCAGGAACTAGACAAGCATACCCACTCTCACCTCTCCTATTCAACATTGTGCTAGAAGTTCTAGCCAGAGCAATTAGACAAGACAAAGAAATAAAAGGCATCTGCATCGGCAAAGAGGAAGTTAAAATCTCCCTGTTCGCAGATGATATGATTGTATATGCAGAGAACCCCAAGGAATCTATAAGTAAGCTACTCAAACTGATAGAAGAGTTCAGCAAGGTCTCAGGATACAAGATAAACATAAGTAAATCAGTAGGATTCCTTTACACCAACAACGAGACTGTTAAGGAGGAAATTATCAAATCAATACCGTTTACAATAGCCCCTGAGAAGATAAAGTACCTAGGAATTAATCTAACCAGAGAAACAGCAGACCTTTACAAAGAGAGCTACAAGCCCTTACTACAAGAAACTAAGAGAGACTTAGATAAATGGAAAAACCTATCCTGCTCATGGACAGGAAGATTTAACATTGTGAAAAATGTCTATTTTACCCAAAGCAATGTATTTATATAATGCAATCCCAATACAAGTTCCAGCATCATTTTTTTAATGAGATGGAGAAACAAATCACCAATTTTGTTTGGAAAGGGAAGAAGCCCCGGATAAGTAAGGTACTACTAAAGAAGAACACACTGGGAGGCCTCTCATTACCCGACCTTAGAACATACTACACTGCCACAGTGGTCAAAACAGCCTGGTACTGGTACAAGAACAGACAGATTGATCAATGGAACAGAAAATGAGACCCCAGAGATGACACCATCTGCCTATGAACAGTTGATATTTGACAAAGACCCTAAGACATTAAACTGGGGTAAAAACAGTATCTTCAACAAATGGTGCTGGCAAAATTGGTTATCCATCTGCAATAAACTGAATCAAGATCCATATCTTACACCTTATACAAACAGTCAGGGACAGACTTGAATCTCCTGCCTTGCTCAGCAAAGGGCCCCCTACTGCAGGCAGAAAACTGTATACCTGTGCCTACTCCAATCACTCCTGCCCATCTAGAATTGTAGGTGAGAGGCTACACCACAGACTGGGTGACTGGTCATCTGGACACCTGAGTTGAATTCACACAAGCAAAGTAAACAGACTCCAGGGCTCACACACCTAGTAACAGCTCTTAATCACCTGGAGAAAAGCCATGAGAGTTTCAAAGATACCAATAATCAAAGCAGCTCATATGACCTGACTATTTGTGCATAACAACACAAGAAGCTAGGACACAGTAAGCAAATATTAAATATAATAATTTATTGGTGGCTCAGTGACAACAGGCAATATCAAATCACATAAAGAGGCAGACCATGATGGCTTTAGCAAGCCACCAAAACAAAGAATCAAGAAACCTTTGAGAGAAAATAACTACTTAGATTAACATGCGAAGCTCTTCAACAGATGAGGACAGAGAGCAGCCAAAACATAGCACAAGCCAAGGAACACTGAAACAAAGCAATAAAGGAAGCTAAGATTACACAGGAGCATAATGACACATTTAACAGGATGTAAGAATCCACAGAGAAACGGCAAACAGAAATCTAAAGATTTAACAATAAAATTTCAGACTTAGACAACACAAAAGTCCTAAGACCGGAACTAGTGCAATGAAGTCACAAGTAGTGAGACTGCAAATAAGCACTTGACAGCAATTTATCTGAGGTAAAACTAGATTAAAGACTAAAAAGTAAAGAAATCCAAAGAATTACATAGGGCTGTATCAAGAGAAATAACTTACAAGTAATTAGAGTACCAAAACCCAAAACCAAACCCACTGCCATCAAGTTAAGTTCAACCCCCAGCAACCCTACAAGATAGAGTAGAACTGCACCACAGTTTCCAAGGAGCACCTGGTAGATTCAAACTGCTGACCTTTTGGTTAGCAGACAAAGCACATAACCACTAAACCACAAGGGTTTCCAGAATACCAAAACAGGGAGATAAAACAGATGAAGACTTGTTTAAGATTTGTCAGTAGAAAACTTCCCTGATAATGTGAAAGATGAGACAGTAGCTATCAATGAAGCTCATCAAAACTCACAGAAGGTAGATTCTAAAAATGAGCAAAAGGATAGGAACAGATACTTCACCCAAGACGACCCTCAGGCAACTAACAGACCCCTAAGGAACTGCTTGCAATCAAAAGCCACTGAAAAAACAAAAAATCAAACCTACAGCTACCGAGTCAATTCTGACCCATAGTGACCCTATAGACTGAGTAGAACTCCTCCATAAAGTTTCCAAGTTGCACCTGGCAGCTCTGAACTGCCAACCTTTTGGTTAGCAGAAGTACCACTTAACCACACTATACCACCAGGGTTTCCAATCAGCCATTAGAAGAACGAAAATCAAAACTATAAGATACCAATTCACTGAGACAATCCTGCCACAAGTCAAAATAAAAAGCTAAAACAGAAATTAACTAATGTTGGAGAGGTTGTGGGAGACTCAAACTTGTATGCACCAATGGCGGGAATGCAAAATGGTACAATCATTTCTGAAAATATATGAAGCTTTCTCAACTTTAAGGGACTGAGTAGCACCGCAAACCACAGGGTTTCCAAGGAGCAGCTGGTGAATTCAAACACTGACCTCTGGTTACAGCCAAGCTCTTAACCACTACATTACCAGGACTCCAGAAATAGTGTATAACCCAGCAATCCTACTCTTAGGAATATATCCTAGAGAAGTAAGAACTTTCACACAAATAAGACCTGCACATCCATGTTTGACGTCACATTATTCACAACAGCAAAAAGATGGAGACAACCTAAGTGCCCACGACAAGATAAATGGATAAACAAATGGAATACTACACAATAACAAATAATGAACAACTCCCAAAACATCTCATGTCATGGATGAATCCAGAGGGCATGACACAGAAATATGTCAATCCAAAGAGATAAATACTGTACAAGACCACTATTATAAATACTTGTGAAAACATTTCCACACAGAAAGAAACAATTTTTCACGGTTACCAGGAGGGACAGACAGGAAAAACACTAATCAGATAGTAGTTACTAGTAATTTTTGTAAAGCCTGTAAGACAGTACACAATACCGAGGGCTAAGTCACAGAAGCTTCAACATGTAAACATCCTGAAATACCAAGCTACTGGGCTATGGGCTAGGAATCACTAGTATAACATAGTCTACACAGAAAATGTTCTACACACAACTGTGGTGAGTAGCATCTGGGGTCTTAAAAGCCTGAGAGTAGCCATCTAAGATGCATCCACTGGCCCACCCCAATGCAACAAAGGAGAATGAAGAAAACCAAAGACAAAGGGAAAGATTAGACATGATCCATAGCTTCCACCAGACTAAGTTCAGAACTAGGTTGTACCCGCATATGACCACCTACTGCTCTGACAGGGATCTTGACAGAAGGTTCTGCAGAGAGTAAAACAGAGTACAAAATCCAAATTTATTTAAACAAATAAATAAACAGGCTTCCTGGTCTGACGGAGACTGCAGAAACCCTAAGAGTACTACTACTCCAGACACCTTTTTAAGTGAGTAATAAACTCACTCCCGATGTTTACCCTTTAGTCAAAAATTAGACAGGTCTACAAGGCAAACAGTAATACACATGAGGGACATGGTTTAAGTAGGAAAAAAATGAATACAAAGAAGGAGAAAGTTTTAAAAGTAAAGGTTAAAAAACATATGCAAAAAACATAAAAGAAAAACTCCATGGTAACCAACTCTTCTGCAGTAACAAAATAATACCTTGGGGACTAAAAAAGGAGGATGGACTTAAGTATAAAAACGATTGTGGACATGGCCCAAGAGTGGGCAGTGTTTCGTTCTGCTCATACGGTCGCTGTGAGTCAGAACTGCTGCTGCTGCACCTAACAACAACAAAAATGGAGGAGGAATACATCTGCTGCCTTATATTTTGGGGTCAAACTTCCATTACGGAACCTAAGATGGTGTCTGAAACATATAAACAGACAATAAACATCTGCTGAATGAATGTAATCACTTACTTAAAAAACTTTTACTATATGACAGTCATTATATGACAGATACTACAGATAAAAAGGATGAGTAAAGCCTGATTAACTCTCCAAGTGTTCTAATGGAGAAAGATACTTATGTAAGTAATTTTAACACTATATACATAAAAACCTCTAACAAGAGATATCCCAAGTATTAAGGGAGTGAAGGGACCCCAGGTGGTGTAGTGATTAACTAGTGGGTTAAGCACTACAACTGCTAACCACAAAGTCAGAAGTTTGAATCCACCTGCTGCTCCTTGGCAACTCTACAAAGCAGTACTACCCGTCCTACACCATCTCTATGAGTCAGATTCAACTCAATGTAAGTGGGTTTGGTTTTTTTGGGTTTTACTTCTGAAGCTTGAGCTACTCAACTAACTTTCTTCAATGCTCTAACCTTGACAATCATATTCACTTTTCAAAACATTATTAAATATCATTCAGGTACAATTTCCACGAAACGTTTTTATTATGATCGATATGAAACATCCAGTAACAACACTTCAGATGTCTGTCAAAGAGAACACACAGTGTATCATTTCTCTAAGGCATGTAACGTTTCACTAAATATCTGATCAATTCCTAGCTATACTTTAACATATTCATTCTCTAAGTTGTATATAATCTTGAATTTTAACAACCAGTTTATCATGTTCTCCTGCTACCTCAAGCTAATAGTTACCAAAATAAGTGAACAGCACAGTAAGGAAAAACTTGAAAAAACAATGGGATCCTGGCATTAATATGTTATTTACGTGGCGGAATAAAGATAACCACAAATTCTGTTACTCCACCTATGAAAAATGGAATCTAAATGTGTCTTTATTTTGGGGTGGCATTAGTGATTTGCATGACCAAGAGAATGCAAAGATTAGGTTATAAGAAGTCTAGCAGTTTCCACTGAAATTAGATAGGATCTACCTGCCTCAGTACTTTTTTCTCTCTGTCCTAAAGCTGCCATAAATCTGAATACCCTGGAATCTCCAAGCTAAAGAGAACCACAGTAAAGCCACTTGGAGAGACCCTGAGACCAGAGAAGAGTCCCACCCTTCCCCTAGCTGTTGTAGCTCCCAGTCATTTTGAGTTTTTCCAGCTGATGCACCAGACACCAAGAAGAGAGGAAAAAAACTATTCATAAAGCCCCGGAAAATTTGCAAAATTATGAGCAAAAGAGAAAGTTATTGTTTTAAACCATTAAATTTGGTCGGCAGTTTGTCATGCATCAACAGATAATGAAAACAGTTACAAGTGTTTTCAAATCCTTGACTACAGATAAAAGGAAATTAACTAAATCAATTCATGTGCAGGGCAGCTGTGTTATTACAGATTCAGTCAGCACATGAAGCAAGTCAGTCATCCAAGCAGTACATATTAACCGACATGAACTGATGAGCAGAGGTCCAGGCTGCTTTTGATTTGATGATTTTGGTACTGAAAAGAACACTATAAACCTAATAAGGACAGAGAGAAAGTATTTGTAGGAATCACCCTTACTCCCTTTTGGTATTAAGTTTCTAGTTCTTTAAGCATTCTTTGCTTTGCTACCAGGTAAGATGAGGCCACATAACATCCAACTGTATTTTTGTCTGTGGCTTTAAAGGATGACCCTTACCTTTTTTGTGGAATCACGTACCTCTGAGAAAAACTATGGGCCCTCTAACCCTACCTATACACATGCACAGATACTACAAACACTCCAAACTATTTCAGTGGATTCTCAGTCCTAAGCCCCAAGGGTCCACAGACTTCAGGTTTAAAACCTGTTTTACAGGATTATGTAATAATAGTCCACAAATCCACTATAATGCTAAGACTTAAAAATCATAAGAATTTTTCACTCAAATTCCAATAATTATTCTTCATTAATCAATGATGAACACAGCAATGTAAGCCTTGTATGAATTCAACGTCTACTATTTTAATGTGAAATTATTAATGAATTTCAGTATCTCAGCACTAGACAAAAACCTCTGAGAGGTCCTCAGAACATATATCCTTCTACAGGAATACGGTTTAAATTAAGATTGTCTTTTGGGAACAGCAGTTCAATCTCATGCTGCTAATACTGAACAGTTTATAACTTCAGATTCTTGATTATATCCCTTAAGGGTAAAGGTTCAGCTTCAGAGCTCTTTAAATCCTTAGCACTCAACACTGCACTTGCACCGGGTCTGATTACTAATTATAATACTAGCCAATCAGCCTAGCGTTAACAGTTCTCAGAACATTCTGATCTCATGACTCTTTTACACTCTGAAAAAATATCCAAAACTCCATAAAGCTTTTGTGAGTTTTACAGTATGAGATTTACAGTATTACAAACTGAGAAAATTTTAAATATTATATTATTTTAAAATAACAATAAACCCATTTAATGTTAAATAACATTTTTATTTAAACACATTTTTCACAAGTTTGGACTGGTACAAACTGGCTGGAACCCCTGCTGAGAATTTCCTTTCTAATAATTTCCTCAAGCACTGGTGGTGTGAATGGTTAAGAGCTTGGCTGCTAAACAAAAGGTCAGCTTCCAGCAGCCTCTCCTTAGAAACTCTAAGGGTGCAGTTCTGCTCTGTGATACAGGGTTGCTATGAGTCAGAATCAACTCTACGGCAATAGGTTTAGGTGTTTTTATTGTGGTTAATACGCTCCCAGATAATGCTAATGCTGCTGGTTAAGTGCAAGTTCTGAGAACCACTAGTACAGCACTGGTTCTCAAAGTTAATATACATAAGAATCACTTGGAATCTCATTAAAAGTTCGATTCTGACTCAGTATATCTGGGCAGAAATGCAAATTCTTAGCAAGGGGTATGAACCAGAATCAAACAGTTGGAAGCCCTGGGGAAGGAAGGAATGGAGAAAGGAAGAAAAGAAGAAAAGAAAGAGGGAGGGTGGCAGGTGAGCTGGGGTGGTGAGGTATGGGGTATGGTGTGTGGTGGGGTGTGCGGGGTGTGGGGTGTGGGGTGTGGTGGGGTGTGCGGGGTGTGGGGTGTGGGGTGTGGGGTGTGGGGTGTGGTGGGGTGTGTGGGGTGTGCAGTGTGCGTGTGTGAGAAATCTTACCGCTCCAGTTAGTATCTAATTCAAACATTTATACAGAAAATTTAGCCACTTATCATTTTGTAACATTGGTTCCAATCCCCACAATGTAATTGTAAGCTCCCCCTTTCCTTCGCAGCTTCGGTAGGTCCATTCCTTCAGTTCCTGCCTTCTCTGTCTTGTTTTCGGACAGGAGTTGCCCAAATATTTGGTCTTGTATACTTGATTGAACTGAGAAAGCAGCACATTCCTTGTATGTTACTTTTTGTTTTATAATCAAACTCACTGCCGTTGAAGTCAATTCCAACTCAGAGTGACCCTACGGACTGCCTAATCTTTGAAAAGTAGGCTCAAAGCCCTGGGTTTTCAAGACAAAATTTGTGAGAAAGAGTGGCACTGTTTCACATTTTCGCAAATCTCTCTACCATCTTGTTCAATAGAAGGCAGCTGAATTCTCACATCTGCTTCTATATTTCAATCTGTTACAGTATCACAGGCCACGGAGCCTCTAGAAACTCCAGTAAACAATCATGAAAAAAATGAGAAAAGAGCAGAAATATCCCATCATAAAGGGATATTTACAAAAAAATAGCTGAAAAAAATAGCTTTGGATTCCTAAATCCCCTGAAACCAAACTCAAGAATCTCTGGCACTGAGCCACTTGTTATTATCCTAGGCACTCGGTTTCTTTCTTCACATCTTACTTAAATCACTTAACTTCAAACCAAGGCAAAAAAATTTCTGCATTTTATAATTCCTTCTGTATGTTACTATTTCATTAAACCACAAAAAATGTGAACATGCTTCCTAGTCACTTCTGAGGATCAGAGTAAAGTTTGATGAAAGTAATAAGCATTTACACCTGTTCTTTCCTCTCTAACAAACAACTGTCTAGAGAACTACTTTTAATGCCATTACCATCCAACTCAGGAATCAATCTACATTACGGTTAGCTTTTCAAAATATAAATTTTATGCAATAGTACAAATCCACAAAAGGCTAATGTGCTCTCACCAAGTGATATAAAACTTTGTTAAAATTAAAAGCCCAGGGAACAAGTACATTAAATATAAAAGTTCAAATGTATTGCAGAGGTGAACAAAAAACTGTTTTTTAAATAACTGTCACTAAAAAAAACGGCCCAAAAAGACTTTTAAAAAGTCAAAGTCCTCTGAGCAACCAAAATGAAGGCCAGGTAAAAACCCTGTGAATTAAAACTACACAAACTGTACTTGACGAGTTGGGGGTGGGCGGGACTTTGTCGAGAAAATCGATCACTTCCGATTGAGTTCAAATCCCAAGAAAATTCCTGACACTAACATTGGATTATATGAGTCGAAAGTGACTGGGCAACAATTCATCTCCTCACAATGAGCAGTTTTCCGCAAATGTGCTACAGCACTTAGCTTTCTATCCTTTTCCTCAGAACTATCAGTCATCTCCAGGTTAATGACCAGACTCAGGTAGTTTTGTTTCTCTGGTAGTTTTGTTCTACTTTGTTTTCTTGTTTTCTGAATACTCTGTTACAACTGGCGAGTTGCTGAACCAATCCCAAGTTGAGAAATGGCAAAGTACAAGAAAAGAGGAGACAGCTCTGCACCCCCACACGGAAAGACGGAGAGACGCGGCGGCCCGGCTTTCACTGTTATCATCCGACCCGAAGGCAGCTCTTTCTAGGTTCCCAGCCAAACAACATCCTGCCACTCAACTCCCACCCTCTCGTAACCACTCCAGGACCATCCAAAGACGAGAATCCAAAAAGTGAAGACCATCCGCTTTTCGGGGCCACGGAGCCTCCCAGGCAGGGATTCTCTACCGTTACATAACTGGGGCCTAAAGACCTGCTTCTGCCATCAGTCCTCAGGAGAGTGAGGGCGGTGGCTCCCCGGGGACCCTTTCTGGGAGATGGAAACTGAGTTCTGCACCTGGCAGACCCCGAGGAAGAGGAGGGACGACGAGAGAGAGGCAGCGACCAGAGGCGCCGAGGAACTGGCGGCGATGGCCGAGCCAACAGTGGGACTGGGCGGCTTCTGGAGGCCGCGGCAGGCCGCGACGGTTCCGGGCCTCTTCAGCTCCCTTCCCTCGTTGGCCGAGTCCTGGTCGGCCGCCCCCTCCCCCATTCCGCGTTCCCCTCCCCCGCGCCTCAAATCCCCGGCCGCGGCCGAGCAGCTGGCGGACCTGCGGATTACGGCCCTGCCACCTCTGTCGGAGGGCTCCCGGCCAGGTACCTGGTCAGACATGGTGACGGTGGCTTCACCCCGGGGGTCTCCGCACAGCAGCGACCGCGGGCAGACCGAATCTCGCTCCGGGGTTTACAAATCCGTCTCTCTACTCCACAGCACAACACCGCGGCTGGAGGCACTTCCGCTACGCCTTCCGTCACTTCCGCTACGAGCAGGGAGGAGAGACGAGGAAGAAGGAATGGCGAGGCGGGAAAACGGCTGGGGGAGCGATTCGGAGGTGGTCGCGCGAGTGATTAAATTCTTGTCAGCTTATCCGAGGACCAGACCCTGTGCCTCAGTCCCCAACCTATACCCAGGGGAAAAGTTTCTGGCCGCAGTATTTGGAATGACTCCCTTCTGTTTACACTTAGAGCTTTTGGAAGCTGTTACTTTGTCTCTCCAGGCCTTCGTCACTAATGTTTTGTAAGTGTGTACTTTTTATCCTAGAGCTAACAGTTTTAGCTCTAGCCAAACACGTGACTTTGATTTTATAAAAAGCAATACAAGAAACAGTGATCCCCCTGGAGACCACATTGATGGCTACTAACAGAATGATGCTAAAGGTTCTGATTTCCTAGGGAGAGGAGGCTGATTGCGACCATTGAATACTTTGAGTTTTAAAATTTATCTTTTTATTCTTCTTTCAAATACTGTAACAGTACTGACATAAGAGTACACAAAATAGATTTGAGAGTCCAGAAATGAATCAAACCTTTATACGTGCAATCTATTTTTTTACAAACATGCCCAGATATCAACAAATGGTGCTGGGATAACTGGGTCTCTACATGCCAAAGAATGCAGTTTTCCCTACTACATACCCTATACAAAATTTACTCAAAATAGATCAAAGTTGTGAATGTAAGAGCTGAAACTATAAAACTCTTAGAAGAAAAACTACAGATGGGAATATTACTTACCTTGATCAGGAATAATTTTTTAGATGTGGCATCAAAAGCACAAGGAACCAAAGAAAAATAGATAAGTAGGATTTTATCACAATGAAAGGTTTGTGTCCTTCAAAGGATACTACCAGGAAAGCGGAAACATAATCTGAAGAATGGGAAAAGTGTTTACAAATCATACATTTGATAAGGGCGTAATATCTAGAATATATTAAGAACTATTACAACACTGGAAAAAAACAAATACTGCAATTTAAAAGTGGACAAAGAATATGAATAAGCATTTCTCAAAAAAAGTTATAATAAAATGGCCAAAAAGCATATAAAAAGATGCTCAGATTATTTAGCCATCAGGAAGCCAGGATTTGAACCCAGGAGATCTTAGCTAGTTCCACTGATGATTTACAATAGGTGGAAAGGACAGGAAAAATGTTCCCTAAAGGAGGCTAATTCAAATCACCTGTGAACAAAAATTGAAAGTAGAACTATCATTGTGCTCCTAGGTATATACTCAAAAGACTTGAAAGCAGGAACAAAAGCAGATACTTGTACACCAACATTCACTGCAGTATTTTGTTTACAGTAGCCAAAAGATGGAAACAGATGCACATCAATGGATGGATAAACAAAATGTGGTACATACTCACTATGGAATACCACTCAGCCAGTAAGAGAAAAAGCCTTGGTCTTTTTCCGCTCATGGAGACTGATCCATTCCCCCTTTTAAAGGTACTTTCTCTTAATAAACTTTCCTATCATTTGCTACGGAAAAGAAAAAAAGAGGAGAAACAGTCTCTTGATACATGTTACAATATGGATGTAACTTGCAGACATCATGCTGAATGAAATTAGCCAATCACAAAAGAACAAATACTGTATTACCAGACTTCTATAAAAAGGCAAGCATATGCAAATATATAGGAATCAGGATTTCTTAGTGGTTACCAGGGGCAAGAAGAGAGGTAAAAAGGAAGGTGATTGGTTATGGAGTACTGAGTTTCCATCTGCAGCCATGGAAGAAATCACATTGATGTACGATGTACGGTAGGGTTGCACAGCCAATTAACTGCTGTCAATAGGTTATAAAAAGTTGAATCTGCAAAGGGTATGTGATAGATATAATTAAAACATTAATAACATTAACAAAAAATAGCTGCTGAAGCTTTGTATATATAACCAAACACCTCATGGAATTTGTCCTTTGCCTTGGAGGTTTGGGGTCCTGATTTCACAGGACCTAGTTAATTGGCTAATAATGTTTTTGGTGCTTCTGCTTTACCTCCTGCTTTGGTGCGTAGTGCCTGAGGTCTTAAAAGCTTGCAAGTGGCCAAAGAAGTTACAACTGGTATCTGTTTGTCTTTACTACAAGAGCAGAACTGAATGGTACCCAGCTACAAAGACAAAACATTTTGATCAAAGATTCCACAGAAGAGTCTTGATCAAAAGAGGGAAAGAACAGAAAAGAATATTAAGCTTTCATGAACTCTTGACTTGATGTCAGTGGATTTTTTGGTTCTAAATTTTCTAGAGCCTTTGAGGATGGGTGAACTCCTGAAACCACTGCCCTAAAATAACTTTTAAACCCTACACTCAAAATATCCCCTGAAGTTTCCTTAAAACCAAACAATAGTTTGGCTTAAAGAATGTGTACCTACCTTGAGTATTAGATTATTTTAAGACTTATCTATATGGGATCAAACTAACAATAGCAACTAGAAAGATTAGATAGGAAATATTGGGGGCAGTGAGTTTAAGGAAATGGAGGAGGAACAACTCAGAAAATGAGTGTCAGAATGGTCACACAACTTGAACAATATAATCAATGTCACTATATTATGCATACAGAAATTGTTGAGTTGGTGTATGCTCTGCTGTGTATATGCTCAACAACAAAAATGAAACAAACAAATCACCTGTGAAGTTTTTCAAATTAGGCAAACCTCTGATATTCATTTGAAGTGTTCTTGAATGTTTATCCCTTTCTTCTTCACTCCATATTGGGCAAATCAGCTGCAAGAGACCTCCTGAAAGTGTTGAAAAGCAAAGATGTCATCTTGAAGACTAAAGTGTGCCTGACCTAAGCCATGGTGTTTTCAGTCACATCGTATACAAAGCTGGACAACAAATAAGAAAGATAGAAGAAGAATTGAAGCCTTTGAATTATGGTGTTGGCAAAGAATATTGAATGGGTACCACGGACCACCAAAAGAGCCACCAAATCTGTCTTGGAAGAAGTACAGCCAAAGTGCTCTTTAGAAGCAAGGATGGTGAAACTACATCTTACATATTTTGGACATGCTATCAGGAAAGATAATCCCTGGAAATGGTCATCATGCTTTGTAGAGTATCAGAAAAAAAGAGGAAAAACTTCAAGAAAATGGATCGACACAGTGACTGCAACAATGGGCTCAAGCATAGCAATAGTAGTGTGAAGGGTGCAGGACTGGGCAGTGTTTTGTTCTGTTGTGCATGGATTGCTGTAAGTCAGAACCAACTGGACAGTGCATAACAACTACAACCTTACTTTCCACCTTGAAAATCACTGGCACAACAAACCAGTGATGGCTGGAGTATAGTACCACATCCCTCTGTGCATTGTGGTAATAAGTGGGTGGTTTGAATTTATGATTTCAGAGGTGGAGAGATTCTTAGTGATAACAAGGATGGATGTCCATGGATGTAAGTGGCTGAAGTGTCCTAGGAGATGAAGAAATTGATAAATATGACATGAAGCATCAAGTAGGTTATTGCATGTAATGTGAAGCCACTCAAGATAACTAACAGCAGGGCCCGGGGTCATAGGGAGACCAGTGAAACAGTGAATGACTTTGTTGGATGGCGTCAAAGAGGAAAGGTAGAAAAACACAGCCTTCAGCCTGAAAAGAAGAATTTTTAAACTAAATGGAAGAATAATGATGTGAAAGTACCATTAGAATAACTGTGAAATGAAGAGAACTTGGACCCACCTTCTAACATTTCTCAAGCAAGATTCTCGCAGAAATTAAAATTAAGCGTTTTCTGAACATCTGTTACACACTCATGTCCTGGGCTATGTTTTGATATCACCAGCCCTTTCCGTCTCTTTCCCTCACAGAAGGTGCCACAACAGGTTTTAACCCATACTAGCATGGCCTCATGTGTGAAGCAGAATTCCACAGTTGTGTTAACTGATGAAAAAAACAGGAATAAATTCCAGAGCTCAAGAAATGGACATCTTTGTCATCTGAGGGGACTCCTGTCTGTGAGAGCAGTATTAATCTAAGAACATTTTTAAGAAATGGAAAAAGCAGACAGAAAAACACAGAGGGTGAAAAAGTAGAATTTCCTGTATTAGGAAGACGTGGTAGTATCACTTATTGAATCTGATATCATTCAATAGCAAAGTACCAAAAAGTGGAAATATCTCCCATTCCTTGACAGCTCAGCCAATAGATTTATAAGAACTTCCACTATCCCTGTTGTTCTAATATTTCTCTGCCACCTAATTATATTATGAGTAGCACTGAAGAAAAGGCCTTTTCAGTATCACTGCAAGTGCAGTCAGCATTTTGTCTTCTATGAATACAACTCTACAGACGATTGGTAACTGAAGCAGGCTGCGATCAGCGTACTTATACTTTCTCACTTACGAAAGAAAAAAAACAGAAGATAGAAAAGTTAATTAAAATTTTTTTAAAGGCGTGATCTCATTGACATGACATAAATACATAAATAGACAAAGATTTTTGTTAATGGTTAACCAGGGATGGGGAGAAGACAAGAACGGGAGTTTTTGCTTAGAAGGCCTTGACTCTATGTTAATGATGATTGAAGGATTTGGAGTAAACAGTGATAATGGTTCCACAATAGGAAGAAAGTAATCAATGCCACTGGAATATACGTTTAAAATTTGTCACATTGGTGAATGTTTGATTTCTAATTGTGGTACTTTTCCACTGATTTTTAGAGCCAAAGTAGAACTTAGGTACATGGAGTGATTTTTGCAGACTTGACCTACTTTCTGATTTCAGTGCTTTATTACACTGTGTTTCTGTCAACAAATCCAGAAATAATCTTTGTTAAAAAACCAACTAACGTCAGAATAAGTTTTTCTGTAAACCGAAGGGAAAATGAGAAATTCATATTAAAGGAAAATATGAACTTTTCTAGGGGAAACATTAAATAGAAATATCAATAAACAGACTATAAGCTGTGACAAGTCCTCGAACTTAATTGTTCTAAGTGCTACATACCTCATTGCTGAATATCCACCAAGGCCACCTTCGATGTATTCCCCTTGGGAAGCTATGCACTGATGTCAAGGCAGTTTTGGAACTCATTCTGGAATGGCCATTGTGCATAGTGATGAGTTCAAGAGGCAAGTCTGTGAGGAAGTTTTTAGCCACTAAACAAATAACTGTATTGCAACACCCTCCCTACTCATCGGATCTGGCCACCAATGACTTTTTCTTTACCCCCAGATACACAAAATATTGAAAGAAAGACATTTTGAAGACTTTCGGGACATTAAGAGGATTCCAACTACAGCTCTGATGGCCATTCCAGAAACTGTTCCAAAATTGCTTTGAGGGGTGAACTCAGTGCTGGCATTGGTGCCTAGCTTCCAAAGGGAGTACTTTGAAAGTGACTGTAGTGATATTCAGCAATGAGATGTGTAGCACTTCTTCTAGGATGAGTTCGTGAACTTAATCAGCAGTACTCATAGGGATCTAAGTCACTGTATCTTATATAACTTGTTCCAGAAATTTGGAGCATGACAGTCATACATCGCTTCTTTTCCCTCTGAAATGAGAAGTTGGATCCTAGTTATGAGTGGAATCTATAATCTAACCATTAATCAGAAATTAGCCAAATACAGTAATTTGACTGTATATCCATGAGATATAGTCTAGAGATGAAAATATTTCTAATTTTCAATTGTTTAAACATGTAAGAAACAGTATTTTTTGTTGTTGAGAATATACATAGCAGAACATACACTAACTGAACAATTTCTACATGCACAAGTCAATGTCATTTAATACAATCTTTGAGCTGTGCAACCATTCTGCTATTTTCTGAGTTGTTCTTCCTCCGTTAACTGCTGGCTAAATTTCCTATCTAATCTTTTGAGTTGCTCTTGTCAAGTAGTCCCCATATAGATCTTAAAAGAGCACCATGCTCAAGCAGACATTCTTTAGTAATTAAGCTAGATTTCTCAATATTATTTTTAGGTGGGCAGCGATGTGGGTAATAGCTGTGTTCTGTCAAGTGACAGCAATCAACAGATCAGAGTGACTGCAGTACTAGCCAATGCCAGAGTAAAGGAACCCAGAGTTGTAGACAACAGTTCAATGATTGTGTGACAGAAACACTTCCATGCTTAGCCTCTGGGGTACGATGAATGAGGCAGTGTGATCACGGGTTACATAACCTCTCTAAGAAGGCAAATGAAGTAATAAGAATACATACCGGCTAGAGGTACTGTGAGGATTAAAACATAGAATAAGCTTTGAAAACAAAGAAACACACCAGTTGTTAGATCCTTGAGAACGTTAATTTATTAGTGTAAAATTCGGTTCATTACAATCAACACAGTACTGACTGGTCTTGTTTTGAGAACAGACCAGACATATTCCCCTCCCCCACTCCCACCCCCCATGTCTGCGAGTATGCTGTTCTATTTGCTTGGAATGTTCTGCCTCTAAATACCTTCATGTCTGGCTCCCTTATGTCCCTAAACTCATTCACTCAAATGTTACCTGCTCAATGAGGCCTTTCCTGACCATCCGGGAACACCTCACCCCTCCATCCTGCTTTGTTCTTCTCCTGTAGCATCTAGTATTAGCTAATACAGTACATATTTATGTGTGTTCTCTGTCATGTGTTGAATTATATCTTCCTCTACCTGCAAAATGTGAATCAACTTGGCTAGGTCATGAGGCCTAGTGTTGTGTTGTTGTCCATCATTTTGTGATTTGCTTTGATTATGCGTTGTAAATTCTAATCTCTATGATGGTGAAGAGGCAGAATTAGAGGCAGTTATGCTAATAAGGTACAACTCAACCTACAGGATTAGATTGCATTTTAAATCAATCTCTTTTGAGACATAAAGAAGAGAGTCCAGCAGAGAGGAGGGGTCCCCCCACCACCAAGAAAGCAGCACCAGAAGCAAGTGCATCCTTAGGACCTAGGGTGCTTGTGCTGAGAAGTTCCTAGACCAGAGAAAGATTGATGGTAAAGACCTTCATCCAGAACTGACAGGGAGAGAAAGCCTTCCCTAGAAGCTACAGCCCTGAATTTGAACTGCTAACCTCCTAAACTGTGAAAGAAAAAACTTTTTATTTTTAAAAAAAGCCATCCACTGGTGATATTTCTGTTATGGTAGCACTAGCTAACTAAGACAATATAGTATAAATTCCATGAAATAGGGAAGTGTTTCTACATTTTGTTCACTACTGCATCATTAGTACTTGTAAGAAGTCCTTGTCATAGAATAGACACTCAAATATTTGTTGAATATATGAAAGCTGTTCATTATCCAGAGCATCCTGTTATAAGGTACAGGAAAGCAGATATCTCCAAGCAGAAGCATACCTTGTGCTAATTCCAGTAGGTCTCAAAAAATACCAAGGGCCTCTACTAGTGTCACTAGGAACTCCAGGTTCTACTTGGTATGATTCCTTCTGGGGCCAAAAAGAGAGAGACTGAGTTGGGGATAATGAAGGCAACTTATTGGTTGGCCAAGCAAGGGGACAATTGGAACTAATGCCTTCCAAGATTGCTCACAGGCAGCTTGTTGAGGCCAGTTTATACAGGCAAGATCAGTTACAAAATACAAGATGGCACACACATGCCAGTACAGAACTTTCCAGAATGAGAAAGTGTTTTCTAAGCGCTGTGTTTGACTCCATGTGCAGGAGAAGTTAGCCATTTTTGTTCATTAGGATGTCAACTCTTCAGGGACTGAGAATTTACCATGCATGAGACAGTTAATAAGCTAATGTTTATATGGAGTGCCAGAATGGAGGGCAGGACATGCTTCAACTGATTCCAGCTAGCCAGTGGTTGTTTCTTTCTCAGGAAATTCTGAGAAGAAAAACAGGAAATGGGCTGAGGGGTTGTCCTGAGGAGACAATGATTTCAACAATGTGGCTCTAGCCCTGTTGCATTAGCACCTTGAAATCATTTAACTTCATCATTAACTCATTCATTCATTCATATTTATGGAGCCCTTCTTATGTGCTGGAAATGCTGGTGGCATAGCAGGTTAAGTCCTACATCTGCTAACTACAAGGTTGGCAGTTCAAATCCACCAGGCGCTCCTTGGAAACTACAGGTCAGTTCTACTCTGACTTCTAGGGTCACTACAAGATCTACCTGACTCCATGGCAGTGGGTGTGTGTGTATTATGTGCCAGACACTAGCCCAGTGCTGGGATTCCAGCAGTGACCATGCATGAAGTTTATATTTTAGTTTGGACAAGAGTGGGATTTGAAGGGTGGGGAGAGGATAGGAGAGCCATGTTTCTTATCCCCATCATTTCATGGTGTGCATCCACTGCTAAAAATATAAGCCCTTCTGGTTGTTTATATCCTAATATTGCTTTGTGCATTCTCCCCTTGACCTAGCACTTTGTTTAATAAAGTATTCACTCTGACTTTTCCCTTGCATTAGGGAGTTCTCAGACAATTACTGTCTTTGGTCAAGATCCAAACACAAAATCAGAGTCAGCTCTGAACCCTTTACTAATGCAATATATTGAGATAATTTTGCAAACGGCAAAGGGCAAGAACAACTTCAAGGAGACCCCACAGTGGACCGATTTGTCGGTTAATAAGTGGTTTCATTTCTCTTTGAGTAAAGGACGCAAGGCTTTAAATGTAAAGAAAACAGTTTTATTTCCTACAGACTCTCAGTCACCGCTAACACTGAGATCTGACTTGATGACTAGCACAGTGTAAAATCCTATATAGATACAAGTATGTGTTAAGATACAGACTCTTTAGCATAAGACGCTTCTGTTAAGGAAACATATTGTGCAGTTAAAAACACTTTAAAAAGACCCACCTCTTTCACTTCATCCACCCCACCTGTACTCTCCCAGTCAAACCACTTTGGTTCCTCTTGTCTCTTTTAAGACATCACATTAACAAGTCTTCTGCGCACCTTAGATCCGCTCTTTTCTGTTTTCCAATCTAGATTTTCTTTCCTCTTGCTGCCAGGTTGCACTTATTGGAAAAAATTACATCACTTAGCGCTGTATAACCTTGAGCAGGTTACGAGTAATTGCTTACAGTACGCATATGAGCCTTGAAAGTGAGCAAAGAAATTTTACTCCTATTGAAAGACAGAATTGGGACATTTAAGTCTAGTTGCTAAATTACATTAAGACAAGGTGACAGGCTCTAAATTCATACCAAAAGTGGGAGGAGATCTTTACATTTAAAAGAAATCTAAGCCGAAAAATTTATTTAGCCAGAGAACAGCCAGGAGTGCTCGCAAATACAGCGAGTGATGATGAGTTCTTCAGATTCAGGCAGGGAGGACCTGAGTAAACTCTAGCGGCACTAGCCAATATTTCCCAAATTCCACATACCCTAGGCCGATCCTCTATAGGCAAAATGTACCACCTAAGGATGGAAAAGAAAAAGAAACCAAGTTTTTCCTTTTAAATCGTCGCATGGCCTGGCCATAAAAAAATCTCCTAGCACCTCCTATGAAATCTCGCGATGATTTCATGTTTCACGCCTCTCATTACCCGCCACAACGGCGGGAACATTGCGGAAGTGACGTCACGTCACAGATAGGAAGTGACGTCTCTGTCCCAGAAGCCTTGGAGAAGCAGAAGTGCCTTCTTGAGTCCTCTGCATTATGGGGTGGAGGGTTTAGACAACGTGGTCTGAGTGCGTGGTGGCGCGCGCTTGTGTTTTTCCAGCCGCAGCCTTGAAGCCCTTTGGGTTTGTAAATTTGACTTCTTTACACTGGTATCAGAGCTCGTCGTGGGACGCGCGGTGCACTGACCTGGCCTCAAAATGTTAGTGCTGTTTGAAACGTCTGTAGGCTACGCCATCTTTAAGGTAGGTGAGATTTAGCCGTTGCAGGAAGGAGAGAGACACCAGTTTATTGGGCAGGCGAGGGCAGACAAGCCCTGAGGAGAGAACAGGACTGTTCGGGATTACGTGGCCGCCTTTACGTGCCCATGCTCCTAAGGGAAGAGAAGGATATCAGGTTTGAGTGTCGCACATTTCAGTGAACACGTGGCCTCTCCATTGGGGCTCCCTGTTTTCGGTTAGAGATTTGGCGCGTTGGAGAGGTGGTCAGGAGCGGTATCATTCAAACTGTTCGTCTTGGTAAGGAGTTCTGATTTTATTCTCAGCGTTTCCAGGAATCATTGGAGGGTTTTAGGAGCCAAAAAAAAAAAAAAGGACCCGATTTAACCTGTCTTTCAATAGGCTTACTTTGCTTGTGTGGATACTAAATTACAGGGAGCAGAAATGAACCAAGGACCTTTTTGCATTAACCTAGATAACAAAGTGGCTTGACTTAATGTTTAGGTAGCTATTGCCATCGAGTCTATTCCGACACAGACGGAGCTTGTAGTCGACTACCCCATAGAGTTTCCAAGGAGCACTTGGGAGATTGGAACTGCTAAACTTTTGGTTAGCAGCCATAGCACTTAAACAGTGTGGCACCAGCGTTTCCAATGTTGGTATGGAGGGAACCTAATGCCGAGAAAGTTTAGTGGATAGAAGTGACAGTGTTTGCTGATGGATTAAGTCGTTTTTCTTTCTTTTTTTTTTTTTTAAGTAAAGAAGAGCCAGGTGGTGCCATTTACCAAGAATTGGGAAGATTGGAAGGGAAGCTGTTGTGGGTTTTGGGTGGTTGAGGGATGCTAAAGGGTTTTGGCTTTGGCAACGTTTGTTAGACCTGGAAGTGCAGTTGTGTAGATCTGGCAATTCGATATTTCACGTTTAAAGGTTAGGGGAGAAATCAGGACTAGTGATATCGATTTGGGACTTTTATGTTTTCATAGGAAAAGTTTGGAATGATTTACGTGTTGATCCGTACTACAATGGGACCCTCATAGAGTAGAATATTGTAAAGATGTTAGATTGAGGTCCTTCCAGGTGCTAGACACTTGCCTCTGTTCTGAAGTACTGCCGTCGAGTTAATCTCACCCAAAGTGACCCTATGGGAAAGAGTAGAACTGCCCTATAGGGTTTCCAAGAAGCGCCTGGTGTGTTGGAACGGCAGTCCTTTTCGGTTGCAGCCGTGATTTATATACGCTAATATAAAGCAGAAATTCCTAGATAAAGACACACGTTGCGATTACAGTTGTGAATCAAAAAATGCTTATGTGTGTGTTCGGACGTGTAAAGCTTAAAAAGGTACATACCAAAATACCAACTTGGGGGAGTAGAGAGCTTTTTGCTTTTTTATTTCTGTTCTTAAAATTTGCAAATGTACTTGCAGTTTGCACTTGTTAAATGTTTGTTTAAGACTACGAATAAAATAATTTAAAAACCAAAAGGTGACAGCTTATTTTTCCTTTTACTGAGATTATCTGCAGTTGCAGTATCAGTAGTTTTAGGAGGCCTACTTATTCCCATTGAAACCATGTTTATTTTATTTTTCCCAGTTTGCTGTTTGAAGGAACTACTGCTTGGTAAACTTGTTACCTCCAGATGTGGGAAGGAATTGGACTAGCAGTAGTCTGGTTTCTAGATACAGGTCATAAAGTATTCAGCTGTGTCTCTTGATAAACTAATAATTTGTTAAGAGTATCTTGGTCTATAAAAATAAGTCTTGAATGTTCTATTGCTGTTTTCAGTTACAGTTCAAGATTAAGATATTTATATAGCTTTATTTTAGAGAAGTAACTAAAGTCCGGCTTGAGTACACTGAAATTTTTATTTCATTTATAATTTGGAGTTATAGCACTTACCACTTGATACTGGGTAGAAATAGACATACAGAGTGTGCTGGAATTCGATTGTTACACAATTTTGTGGCAATACCAAAAATCACTGTCTCATCACTTTAAAAGGCTGAGTATTATAGTAAGTGAATTATGTGTCCATTTAATGTCTTGTTTATTAGCTCCCTTTCCTGTCTTTCAGAATGACAGGTTATAAAGTTAATTGGTTACATAAAATTTATGGAAAAACTCTTAAGGTGTTTTCTGAATTTTTAAAATTTTTATTCAGTGTAAAGACTATCCTTTATCTCATGGCCCAGTGTGCATGCATCTATCCATGTAATATACAGTGTGGTTTAAAATAAACACTCTCGACAATTGATTATAGCCAGGTTACATATGAAAATGAAGTCACACTGTTAATAATGTAAAATGAAAAAACCTTTTGCCTTCTAATCGGTACCTACTCATAGCAAGTCTGTAGGACAGAGTAGAATGCCCCGTAGAGTGTACAGGGAACTGCTAGTGGATTCAAACTGCTGATCTTCTGTTTAGCAGCCAGATGATTAACCAGTGTACCACCAAGGCTGCTATATGTGAGGAAGCTATTGTAACTATTTGTAGAATATTTCAAAGACTCAATTTTGGTCACTTGCCATAATGTGACCACACAGCAGAAGACTGAAGATGTCTTTTAGTCTTCGTCTCAGTCCATTTACAGTTGCCATGTCCTTTATGGCAGCCATATGTGGCTGTTGAACACTTGCAGTGTGGCTAGGGTGACTGACCACTGTTTTGTTTAATTCATTTAAATAGCTACATTGAAGAGTATAGCTGTTTAGCTAGCATCCATCATGTCTTTTGTTTCCCATAGTTTGGGGAAGAAATACAGTTGATGTACCGAATGGTCATATGTAACCTAGTTTACTGAGCAGTGTATTTTTCCAAGCATTTTTCAGTTATTATTTATATACTATCTAATACACCCATCATAAATGCACAGTTTGATACATTTTAGTGAGATTTATACAGTTGTGCAGGTCCCTGGTAGCACAACTGATTAAGTACTTGACTGGTAACTGAAAGATGGGTAATTTGAAACCACTCAACAGTTTTTTGGGAAAAAGACCTGGCTGTCTGCTTCTGTAAAGTTTAAAGCCCAGAAAACTAAGAGGCATTTCTGTTGTCACATGGGATTGAATTAGTCAGAATGACCCGATGGCAACTAACAACAACAAACATCTATCAGGAGGGGCCTAAATGATAGTACAGTACCATCATGTTAAGTGGTACAGTGTGATTCCTGAAAATAAGTATGTGTATCATGTTACACAGACAAAGGAAGAATGTATATTAATGGCTGTATGTCATAAATGAAAGATGACCTTTTTTGGTTTCACATTTTCAAGTTTCTTACATTAGGCTGTGTCTTAAAACTGATGATATCTTAGTGAAATCCATAATTTCATGTGGATGATCCTAGCCTAGTAAATAACAGGTTATCCCTGGATGGTGCAAATGCCTAAGGGTTTGTTGTTGTTTTTTAATTGTATTGAAAGTAGGTAAGTAGTTTTTTGATGTGTTATATCCATGTGACACATGGATGGTTATAGTGAAAGGATTGAAAAAAGAACAAAACTTGCCAAGAAATCCTGTGTGTCAGAGCAGAACTGTCCTTCCTCCACAGGATTTTCAGTGGCTTATTTTTCCGGAAATATATGACTAGGCCTTTTTTCCAAAAAGCCTGCAAGTGGACTCAGACCTCTAATTTTTTGGTTAGGAGAAAACTCGTTAAATCATTTATACTGCTCAAAGACTCCTTGTGAGGGAGTTAGAGGCTACTTAAAAATAGATGATTCTCACCAAGACTCTAGCTGGGTCTGAATTTCATCTGGTGGTCATTGGGTAACTTGAACCACTAATTTGAGCAAAAACATATGCTGAGTAAAAAGAAACTGGTTTGTTGTTTTGGAGAGACAGAAATAACTTCCATTACTTTCATTTTGCACATGCAGTTGTATTAAAGTCCCTGAGCTGTACATGAAATATGTATATATGCCTAATGGATGCTGTAAATACTGATTGCAGGTTCTAAATGAGAAGAAACTTCAAGAGGTTGATAGTTTATGGAAAGAATTTGAAACGCCAGAGAAAGCAAATAAAATGTAAGTGATCTTGAAAGTAAGAATTTAGTGGTTAATATTTAGAGCTTTTAAAAAGCATGTTTTATTTTCTGCTTAGTAATTTTTGTTTTGAAAACTTTCAAAAATAGCACTGGTGTAAAAAATTGTGAGAGATGTTTCATTTGGAAAACAGGCCATCTCACCTAGTTTCTATCAGTTGCAGACTAGTTTGGGAATCACCTCGTAATTTGTAAGATTCCAAAAATAAATTAATTTCAAATTAATAAGAGCATCACAATCAAAGAATCAGCATACTAAACAATTAGAGAAAATACAGAGATGGTTGTTGCAGTATTTCTTGTAGCAAAAGCTTAAAATTTTAAACAGCCTGAATAGCCTTCAGTAGTGGAATTGTTGAATAAATTGTAGTACAGATTTCTAGATATCGTGTTGACGTGGAGCAAGGTTCATGATATACTGAGAAAACCAAGTTTCAGAGCAATTAATGTAATGTGATTGTATTTTTAGTGTCCTTGTTTATATGCATATATACTTTACATAAGCATAGAAATACATGAACAAATGCTGCCTCAGGAGAGTGGAAATGGGGATACCACAGGGTGGAATAAGATGAACTGGCTACTGTTTCTTAAATCTCTGTATTGGTAAGTGGATATCTTAAGCCCATCCTTCCCCCCTCCTTCCACCCCGCCCACAGTATCTGACTATGCAAGAAAATCCTGCTTAAGATGCACTGTTAAAGGCACAAAATTTTCCTTTTTTTAAAGATTATTTGTTTCACTTGGCTAAATTAACCTGATGCATTGTTGTCGATGATGTATTCTTGTTGGAACTGAATTTAAGTGATCTTAAATAAGGATTCGTCACTACCACTGAGATGACAATGAATTCATTGTATGTGTTGATATAAGATGATTTTATAAAACCTTGCACTTACGTATATAATCCATAGAGTCAGTTTTGACCCATAGCAACTGTAGAGGACAGAGTAGAACTGCTGCATAGGGTTTCTAGCGAGCAGCTGGTTGGTTTGAATGGCTGTCCTTTTGGTTAGCGCCTATAGCACTTAACCTCTGTGCCACCACTGAAATATATAAACCAGGAGGGACATCTGGGGTCTTAAAAGCTAACAAGCAGCTATCCAAGTACCATCAATTTGTCTCACTCCACTTGGAGCATAAGAGAATGAAGGACATCAAAGACATGAGGAAAATATGAGCCCTATAGACAGAAGATACCATGTGATCTGGAGATAATGTCAGCATGAGACCAGAAGAACTAGAAGGTGCCCTGTCACCACCAGTAACTGTCCTGACAGGGAACACTATGTAAAGTCTGTGGTGTGGTGGGGGAAAAATGGGTGTGCAGAACTACAATTCTATTAATAATAAAGAACATGCTTGATGATCCATCAAACTGGAAGGTCTCCTGAGGCTGTGTCTCCCGGACTCTTAGCCCAAAGCTGAAACTAGTACTGAAGCCACATAGAGGTATCTAAGCAGCTTTTGTCCAGAGGTGAGAGGAGAGAGTAGAGAGAGGGACAGGAGTAGTTGAATGGGTACAGAAAGGACAGGGTAGGAAAGAGGAGTGTTCTGTCACAGGCTGGAGAGGAGGAGAGCAGTTAGAATTTCATGGTGGTGTGTGTGCAGGGTTTTCTGTGGCAAGTTGATTTGGATTGTAAGCTTTCACTTAAAGCACAATAAAACATTTTAAAAAAAATTACAGTATATAAGCCAAAACCAAACCTACTGCCATAAAGTCAATCCTGACTCATAGCTACCCTTCAGAACAGAGTAGAATTGCCCTATAGATTTAACAAGGCTGTCATCTTTATGGATGCTGAATCCCTTCACTTTCCCCTTTGGAGCAACTGGGAGATTAAGTTGACTTGCTTCTCAGCTAGCAGCTACACGCATAACCACTGCGCTACCAGAGCTCCTTGTATGTGGGAGAAAAAGGACAAGAAGAACAGCAGTCAGATCTGAGAATAACATATACACTGGATAGGCAGATACCTATCATGAGATTCCTGACCTCAGAGGCAGTTGAACTTCTTTTTTTATTTAATTTTTTTTTATTTAATATGACTGAATGAAAATGTACATTCCCATATAAATTTACATGCTCAGCTATATGCAGCTTCCACTGCTCTCCCTGCTCGGTGACAGCACACTATTCCTCTCTACTCCATATATGTCTTATCCTCCCAACAGTCTCCTTTTCCCTCCTCTCCACCCACTCTGCTTTCTCCAGCCACAGGTCAGCAGGATATCCTATAGATGCATAGAACCATAAAGTGCATCCAACACATGGTCACTCTGCATCGCCAAGTCCAGTCCATTCGTGTCCAAAGAGTAGACCTTTGTTTTGATTTATGGGCAACGGCAGCATCAGGGCCAGGGGCCATGCTCTTAGGGGAACCCTGAAACCACTGGACCATCAATTGAGGTCTTTTAGTGGCGATCTCAGGATGCACCCCTTTTTATTCTTGTGTTGCCAGTGAGACTCAACTTAGTGAGCTCTATCGCGGGTATTACTGATGGTGGCCGGGCACCATCTGGTTCTTCTGGTCCCAAGTCGATGTAGACACCCACTCATGTGGGTCTTTCTATCTTCTGGGTTGTCTCTACCTCATGTCATTTTGGTCCTTGGTGAGCATTTGTTCCTGCTGTGTTGGGACCATTTGCTGTGCCCTCGGATGGCAGCTTGGCAGCTTTTAAGACCCTAGACTCCACTCACCAATATGGGATGCAGAGAACCCTCTTAGCAAAATGCTCGTTGTGCCAGTTGGGCTCGATTTCACCTAAGAGCATGGTCCCCTGCCCCTTACCCCAGCTACTCTGCCCTTGCAGTATTGGGTTAAGATGGAAGGAGTATTCAAGTTATGCTGAAGTCCACTTAATGTTCTTGTTTCTAATGTGTGCTAATGTGTGCTATCACCAATTTCACCCAACCAGATACCTAGCAACTATCTAATCTAGACCCTCCACCCCTCGCCCTTCTTCCCTCCCCTCCCTTGCAGCTGTCAAAGAGTCTTTTTTCTATACATAAATCTGTTTTTGAGATCTGATCGTAGAGGTCTCATACAATATTTGTCCTTTTGTCACTGACTCCTTTCACTCAACGTAATGTCTTCCAGTTGAAACCAGGTTATGAAATGTTTCCTGGAATCATCATTATTCTTTATCATTGCACAGTGCTCCACTGAGTATATATACCATAGTTTACCTGTCCGTTCTTGGGAGTTGAACTTTTTTCTGGGCCAGCTGTGTGTTGTGCAGTAATAAAAAGGTCTGTGTTTAGTCTTCAACTATCAGAGGTTATATTGAAGCCTCACCATCTTTATTTGTGGTTTATGTGTGGTAGCAAACTTCTTTGCTACTGACCTTGGTTTCCTGCCAAGTCTACAGCTTTATCAGTGCAAGTCCCGCCATTACTACTCCAGTGTTAAGAAAAACTAGTCATTTTGAGAACAACAGGTAACTTGTATAGGCTGACATGCAGTAACAGGGGAGTTTGCTTTTTTGGTGTATGCTGTGGCAGTAATCCAGTACCTTTTTCTCAGGTATGTGGCTTTTGCAAGGACAGTGTGCCCCCATGACGTGTTTGTTTGTTTGTTTTCCAGAGTAAAGCTAAAACACTTTGAGAAATTTCAGGATACAGCGGAAGCATTAGCAGGTAAAGTAAAAGTAGATATAATAAAAATGAGAAGATTTTTTAAAAATTGGCAGTTTTCCTTATTAAGGGGTGGTTTTGTATTTCAGTTACCTGAGTTAACCTTATTCAATGTTGTCAATGATGCATTCTAGTTGCAACTGAATTTAAGTGATCTAACTCAAATTCGTCACTACCACTGAGACAACATTGAGTTAGCTTTTTTCATCATAGGGTTGGTTTCCCCCTTCCCCAGTGTGATGAGAGGTGAGAAGTGGTTAAGTTGATCTCCCTGTGGAAACCAGCAGCATAATGCTGAAGCACAGTTCAGTAAAAGCTGTTCTACAAGGGACCAAGGTAATGTGGTCAAATATGCTGCTTCCTGATATTTTAATCAAAGAGTGAAGTTGAAAATATCTCTGATTCACAATTTATCAGAAAGGGGGTTGGGGAAGTAATGAAGCTCAGGAACATGTACTTTTTAGTTTAAAAAAACATATTCAGTGTTAAAAAGTTTTAGGAAAAATAGTTTTTTTTTAATACAAAAATTACAGAAAAGCTTGAGAGTTTTGCATATCTAAATTAGGGGGCTAGTCCTCGGTATGGAACAACAGAGTTACAGTAATAGGCTTTAACTAGGATTGGCTTCGATAGGCACTTGGTGTTAATCTTTCTAATGTTAGAGAAAGCAAAAAGACCAGCTATAAAGCCCAAACCATTGATTTTACATGGGCTTAATTTCTGTATCACATGTCGCTTCTTAGTAGTATCATTTCAAAATGAAAGACCTTAAGGAAGAATATGACTGTGAATTTGGCAGATGCATATATTTTGTTCATTGGCCTCCATAGGGAAAGGATATGGTTCTCTCTTGAAAACTGGAAGCGCTAAGTAAAACACAGGAATATTAATGGACTCCCAACCTGGCAGAGGGATAGGTTGAGGGAGGACCCAAGAATGGGGCCATTTAAGAAATACAAATTTAGAGAGCTACTTCATCAACAGTTAAAGCCTTGTAGAGCCATAAAGTATATTACTATAGTAACTTTAGTGGCAGGTTTAGATTCCCAAATCCGGTGCCACTGAGTCCTCTCTGACTCATAGCCACCCTTTAGGACAGAGCAGCTTTACTCTGGTTTCCAGGAAGCACCAGTTTAATATTAACCACTGCATCTGCCAAATTTATAATCCTTTCTTCCTTAAGGTCCTTCATTTTCAAATGAGACCACTAAGAAGTTGAGTGACATGTGATAACAGAAGTTAAGCAACTGTAAAATCAGTGGTTTACTGTGCCACTAAACAGATTTATGAGATTTGTTTATCACAGCCTTAAATAGGAGTAGAATTTTTGCTAAAAATCCACAAAACAGTCACAAGTAATAGTGTGTTAGTTCTGTACTACATATTGCCAGGGGTGTTATTCACACAAACTGACAGGCACAGCCCCTGGAGGTGCGGAGTGCTACAGTTTTGTGGTCCCAAGTGTCCTCTTTGGAATTCCTTTTTTGTATATAACCAGTGTAATCTGCTTCAGGTATTTCTGACTGGTACTTATTAAACTTACAGAATGAGCTAGTCTAACCTGTACACAAATGTGGATCAGGTGTTTTACTATCAGTAGTTGTTAATATATTGATAGCGCTGTCAGTAGTTAACATTAGTAGCAATTGTTCAATACTTACCTGATTGTCGTATTTAATCCTTGGTAAGGTCCAGTGAGATATTACTGTCCTTGTTTTACCGATGATAGATAAAACAAGCTTAGAGATGTATCTGAATTTCTCTATCTAGCTTCTCTGTATTTTTTGAATAATGTAAGATAAATGGAGAGAATATTAAGTGGGTTAGAATTTTAAGTGTCTTCCCTTCTCCCATTACCCAAAGTTCATGAAGGTGGAAACCATTCTTCACTGCCAAATCTCTAGATTCTAGTACAATATCTACTCATAGAAGATACCATTTTGGATGAATCAATGAAAGTAGGGGGCTGTATCAGAAATCCTGTAATAGAAACCTATATGGTCTCTTTTCCGACGTATTTTACTAGGAAGTTTAATATCCCCTTATTCTTTGGAGAACAGAGCCTTTTCCAGGGAAATTACCCACTGTCTATCATAGCACAGTTTTGACATGTGACCAAAACTGTGTGCTGTAGATAGTTTCTTTTTTCAAGGCTATACAGTATTCCATTGTGTGAATACACCACAATTTATTCATCTGTCTTTTCCCACTCTTGAGGTAGAAGCCTGCAGAGTAGGCAGCCAGAAGGTATGGACTCTGTGTTTCCTTGTAGCTGTCTCCTTCATTTATGCCATGCTCTATGCCACTTAGAATCCCTCCAGGCCGAGGGGCAGGAAAGGCTAGCAATATCATGGACACTGGCACTGGTTGTCTTGGGCTTCATTTTAAAACTGAGTGTCTCGTGGGTGTTACAGGAATTTCTTGGAGATGGGTCTGTTTAGCCAAGCCTGTCTCCATCAAAAGCAGATTTTTTTCAACATGACAGCCTTATAAAGAGCCATAGGCTGTGATGTCAAGAATCTAAGTTGGCCTAGAAATTCAGACATGCCATTTGCATGGAGAGGTTTGTTTTTCATCTTGATCCCGTTACCAACTTGTGAGTCTTCAGATAGCCTGAGTAAAATTTGTGGCCATCCTACGTTGGGGTGAAGTGGGAGGACTACTTACGGGGTATTCTAAAGATGCTACAGGGACAAGTAGGGGAAAGGCTCAGTTTCTCTTATCCCTGTTGCCATCCATGTGTACCACCAGCCTTTTAAAATACATATGAAGAGTAAATAGACTTTCATAAAAGGGAAGATAAGTTTATGTAAATACTAAAATGTAGAATAAAGTTTCTACTTCAAAAAAATAAATTTTATTTAAGAGAGAAAACCAGGTTAAAATGTAAAAGTTGGTGATATGGAAGATTGAGAAGAAAGAAGATGAGTAAAAATTTGCCTTTGTAAATTATAAAAATTGAGTAAGAACTCTTAGAGTAAATAGATCATGAGGGATGGATGTTGTATAAAAGGAGAAAAATTTGCATCTAACAAGTAGCTGGAATCCTGGCTTCTTAAGAGTGTAGACGTCTGTGTAAGTGTTGTGTGGTAGTGGAGTCTTTGTGTTCACACCTTTTATTTTCTCAAGTAACAGGTGGTGTAGACTTACATACAATTCAAACAGAGTTAGGTCAGGAGGGTGGAGCCAAGTACATGGCCTTATAAATTGTATCAGACTCTCCCTATTGCTAGACATGCTTTAGCCTCAGCCAAAAGCCAGGCAAATAACAGAAGAGGTGTTAGTCCATGTAGGTCTCGAAAATGGAAGTGTGTGACTAAGGAAGGGTGAGAATTTGAACTTAGCCCTAAATGAAAGTACTTCCAGAATAGAATAGGCTTACTTGAGAGTAATTAATAGGCAGTAACTTAGCATCTTGTCCAGATCTGCGATTAGCCTAGATGGCACATTAAACCGTCCTTACCCTGTGCCAGATACTCAAAGTGATTACACTTTGTTTCATTTACCAGTATCATGACATGGTTTTAGGATATTTCAGAATATCAGTTCAGAATATCAGATCAGTCTACGTGAAATCATATGGAAGAATAAATTTATTTGTTGTACCAAAACAAACTGTTTCCAGGATTTCATGATTCTAGCTCTGAGTTCGTGAGAAGAGTCATGTGACATAGGGGAAAGAACCCTCAACCCGATTCACCTCCTGGTTCAGGAGCAGAAATGAGGGTGATTGTTGAGAAGATCAAATGAAACGTTGAAAGCCAAGCAGTTTTCATTTTTTTAATGTTGTTTCAGAAGTAAAAAAAGTAGTAGATAAGTCGTTTTGAAAGAAAGCATTTGTTTTGTTTTTAAACAAGCTTAAATGAGATCTTAAGCTTAGTGACTTCTTTGTTCTTTTTTTTGAAAAGCATTCACAGCTCTCATGGAGGGCAAAATCAATAAGCAGCTGAAAAAACTTCTAAAGAAAATAGTAAAGGAAGCCCATGAACCCTTGGCTGTAGCTGATGCTAAACTGGGAGGGGTTATCAAGGTAAGATTGTGATTTTCTTTGACGTCTCCTAGTCATAGCTCACCAAACAGCCTAACCTTTGCAGTGAGTTGTTTATGGTTTTTGTTTTTTCTGTTAGAAATTTCAAACTACAAAGTAATGTTACTGTCTTTCACTGAATGAAATTTTAAATTTTTGAAAGTTTTCTTAAGTGTTCCTACTGGATCCTTTTTTCCTAGGCTTAAACAATAGTTAATTTCCACTAGGATGAGTAGACCAATTGTACACAAGAAAGAGATGCTTGTTTATTTTAGAGAATGCAGGTAGATAAAACATAGTACAGTTAGCTTTAATTCTGCCACCGAGAGATGATCTTCTAACGTCGTATACATGATGCCGACTTCTTGTCTAGCTGCGGTTTTTCTTCTTTCAATAAAAGTGAAGTCACTACTTAGTTGTTGTTGGACGTGTGTCTGTTAGAAAATGTTAGTAGACGGTAGGGTTGCTAGAGGTAGAACAATGAGAGTAAGAAGATGAAAAAGTAGGCTCCCACACTCAGTAAGCAGAACCTTCTGAGAGCTCCTTGTGGTAGGTTTGATCTTCACTTGTTTCAGTGGTAGTACAGAGATGGTTAGTTACTGTGTTCATGCACATGCTCCTGATCCGTGAAGTACGGATTTTGTTAGGTTGTAGGTCTTTTTTTTTTTTTTATTTAACATAACTGAGTAAAAATGTACATTCACATGTAAATTTACATGCCCCCCTATATGCAGCTTCCACTGCTCTCCCTGTCTGGTGACTGCACACTATTCCTCTCTGCTCCATACATGTCTCATCCTTCCAACAGTCTCCTTTCCCCTCCTCTCCGTCCACTCCCAGGTTGTAGGTCTTTTAAACCAAACCTACACACCCACACCCACTGCCATTAAGTCAGTTTAGACTCATAGCAATGCTTTAGGACAGAATAAAACTGCCCCATAGAATATCCAAGGAGCACTTGGTGGATATGATGTGCTGACCTCTTGATTAGCAGCTGTAGCATTTAACCATTACACCATCAGGATTTAAAAGAAAAAAAAGATGTTAAGCTCGAGAATTTTTTTTTTTAGTAGAATTATTAAGAAGTTCATTGGAATAGGCTCTGATACGGCCAGACTCTGTCAACATCACTGTATGTTGTACAAGTCATAGCTCATATTTTTAATATGATAGAAATTGAGAAAACATTTTCAGCATCCTGGGAACTGAAGCATCATTCGATTCCATGTTCCAAATTGAACCCTGCACATACCTTCTGCTCAAGAGATTGAAACTTTGAGAATGTGTAGTAATAAACAGTATTACTTGAGTGGGTATGTACACAGTATGGTATAAACATACACAAGGGTATATTGTTGAATAGTGGACTTACAAATGCTTTGGATTTTTCTTTTTGCTTTTTCTATCTAGAAAACTTTTTTGCAGTGAACAGCTGTTACCACTTGAATAACATTAGATATTTTGTTCTTAAACGTGATGCACTGTACAGGTTTACATGTCATATGCATGAGATAAACTAAAACTTGGAAGTAAAATGAAGGTACACAGGGCAAAGTTGATTGTCCCGCTTGTGTGGAATGTATAAATGCTTTAAACTGTTTTATGGGGTGGGTGTACATGTGTATTCTAACACGTGTATGTATTTAGAAGTATTTGTGAAGTGTTAATAGTTATTTCAGAAATTCTGGTGGCTTTGTGGTTAAGCGCTGCAGTTGCTAATCGGGAGGTCAGCAGTTAGAATCCACCAAATACTCCTTGGAAATTTTGGGGCAGTTCTCCTGCGTCCTGTAAGGTCACTATGAGTTGGAATCCACTTGATGGCAGGGAGGTATTGTTTTATTTGTTTGTTTTCAAGTTACTTGCTTGTATGAAAAGACTTAAAGCTTGGAGGTTTTCAGTAACCTTTGTAGTACTTGTCTTACTCACCTAGTGCTGCTTTAAGAGAAATAACCAGAAGCAGAGGGCTTTAAAAAGGGAAATTTTATTTCTCACAGTCCAGGAAGCTGAAAGTCTAAAATCAGTTTGTCAGATCCAGGGGTAGTCTTTCTCAGATGCCTCTGGAGGAAAGCCCTGGTCATCAGTCTTTTCCTGTACTGGCACCTTCTCAGGACTTCTTCCCAAAGGATATATTCAGCTCCAGGCACTGTTTGCTGTCTTAGTGGTTTGAGGTCCCCAGATCTCTCTGCCAACTTTCCTGCCTGTAGCAAGAGATACACCTTGAGTCCAGCCCGACCAGCGCAGCTGTAGCCCATCGTCCCGCAATAAGATCATAGCGGCAGAGTTTACAACATAAAAGAACATGACACAATTCTGGGAATCATGGTCCAGCCAAACTACCACACCTTTTTTGAGGGGACAAGATTCAGTCCATTACCATGTTGTTCCTTAGAATCTTGTACATTTATTACTTTTAAGTTTTTTTTTAAGAAGTTAAGATGAGACTAATGAAACTACTGGGTCAAATGGTGTTTTGTCTTTTTGCTTCTTTGGGTTCACATAGCCTGGCTGCCTTCAAAGCTTACCACTAGTATTGACTTCTAACAGTGTATTTGCGCATTCTTCACAAACAATCTAAAAACTGCTTTTTATTAAACTGGAGAAAATGCATACGCTTAAATCAATGCTATTTTAACATTTAAGAAATGGTTTCGAGAAAGCTTTCTTTTTATTTAATAGTGATGTTCTTGTTCTTACAGGAGAAACTGAATCTCAGCTGCATCCATAGTCCTGTTGTTAATGAGCTCATGAGAGGAATCCGTTCACAGATGGATGGATTGATCCCAGGGGTAGAACCTCGTGAAATGGCAGCTATGTGTCTTGGGCTGGCCCACAGGTGAGACTTGCTGAGAAATAAACGCAGCTTCTTTAATAAACAACATAGTTTTCAACATATTAAAAATGGTAATTCTCATAACCACCTCATGGGAGGAATTGGCAGTATTTTCATTTTATAGATAAGGAACTGATACCCAAAGTCGATAAGTGGTGACGTTCAAACCTTAGGATCTAAAACCTTATCATAGGAGTTTTCTATTCCTCTGGTGTAGAGCCACAACACTGGTCTTTGTCTTATCTTTTTTATTTCTCTTTCTTTGTTCAGTTTTCCATTCAGTTGACATCTCCCAGGATTTTGTAATTTGTTACGGTCTCTTTGCTTTATGTCTGTTTTGATTCTTTTATTGTTTTTAGGAAGTTTTTAGAATGAAGCAAAGAAAAGGACACTAAGCTACTATAGTTAGCATTTTGCTATATATATGGTGATGTGTTCTGAAAAGCTTGGAAGTCTGTGAAAATTGTACACTAAAAATAATGGGATTTGTGAGGAAAAAAATAGGATTAAATGTAGCCTGCTTAAAATTTAGCAGCTTTTTAACCAGAGCTCTGTCAAGAACTATCTTAGTAAAAAATGTTAGCACAGTTAAAAAGACCCTTAAATGAGAGTTGAAGCTGCTGAGTTAGAGACGAGTAAAATGCACAACAGTCAAGAACTTCTTTGTAATAAACATTTTTTTTTAAGAGCCAGGAAAATAACAGCTAAATTGAGCCAAGGTCTGAACCTGGAGTTAACAGACATTTGCACACAGTAGTGATTCTCTCAAGGATGATTTTTGTCCTTGAGGAACTAGTTGACAATTTCGGGAGACCTTTTAGGCATGACACTAACAACTAATGAGTAGAGGGCAGGATGCTGCTGAGCATCTTGCAGTGCACAGGAAAGCAAAGAGTTATCTGGCCTCAAATGTCAGTAGTGCTGAGATTGAGAAATGTAGCATACAGTAGCTCTGTGTTCCTCTATAGCGGGCTGTTTTCGTTTGTTCAAGTGCTGTACAGTTCTTACCTGGTACTATACGGCATCTATGTACAGTGTTTTGCACCATAATGCCATCATTATGCTGTTTGTTACAAGTTAGTTCATGTTACAGAAATAGACAAATATACTGTTCTTTTAAAAGATTAATATAAATACTTTACTTGGATGTCTTTTACTAATTTCTTCCTTTCGCTGCAGCCTTTCTAGATACAGATTGAAGTTTAGTGCTGATAAAGTGGATACGATGATTGTTCAGGCAATTTGTAAGTATTGTACATGTGAAACCTAATCTGTTTTTCTCTTCCTCATATTTTTTTCCTAGTTTAATTCTGTCTGTTAAAATAGAGAAGGGAGGTCAGCTAGAATATTTAGTAGATAAATGGAAAAATGCCAAGTAAGGAAATTTTACCCAAAATTTGACTGTTTGGAGACTGTGCCCCTCACTGTTAATAAACATCGTGTGAAACAGGTTTTTTTGTCCTTTCCGTGAAACGTGATAAAGCCGTAAATGGAATCTATAGTTTTATGTTCTTTTTTTAACTTGGTTTTATAATGGGTTATTTTCTCACGTTGTTAAACTGCATTTTGAAAGTATTGAAGTCTTCATTAACTTCTAGTTTCATAACTCCCTTAACTTCCATTTTCTTTTCATTTTAATTTACTGCAGCCTTGTTAGATGACTTGGATAAAGAACTGAACAATTACATTATGCGGTGTAGAGAATGGTATGGCTGGCATTTCCCTGAATTAGGGAAAATTATTTCAGATAATTTGACCTACTGCAAATGTTTACAGAAAGTTGGTGAGTAACTTGTTTGTCCTTTAAATCATTAATAGTAACTAAATACATTAGCATCCTAAGAGTTACAGTATATATTTTTGGTTTATAATGTGTTCATAAACACCGTAAGTGGGTGGTTTCTACTTACATTAACCTGCTATATTAAAATTTAGTAGGGGAGGTGTTAGGAGTATGTTTTTAACGAGCTCCAGGGTTTTCATGATTTACATATAAATTTGGGAAGTGTTGCTTTTAATATCTATTCGATTTAAGAAACAAAATTCATTTTAACTTCGGTGCAAGAAAGAATAAAATGACATTCTCTCCTTTTTCTTAAAATAGCTTGTTGTCATGAATGCATCTTAATGGGATTGCCATTAATAGGCAGCTGCAGATTTGAGGAAAATCTTACAGTTTATACTAGTAGTATCTAATAAGGTAGTTTTGCTATCTGTACCAAACCAAAAAAGACCTGCTGCCATCCAGTTGATTCCAACTGATAGTGACCCCTTAGGGCAGAGTAGAACTGCCCGGTATGGTTTCTAAGGAGTGTCTGGTGGCTTCAAACTGCCACGCTTGTCATTAGCAGCTGTAGCTCTTAACCAGTACACCACCAGGGTTTACACATTCTGTACTAACAGTGTGGAGACCCTGGTGGTGTAGAGGTTAAATGCTACAGTTGCTAACTAGAAAGTCAGCAGTCTGGGTTTCATTTCGGGCTGAGAGTACAGTAATACTGTTAGTAAAAGAATCTGAGAATTATTAAATGTGGATTACTTGACTCTTACTAGTGTACACAAGGAAGCCTACTGGGTCAAACTTGTTCACTTTTTGTTTTGTTTAGGAACCGTTTTCATTAGTTTAGCTCTCCTTTTTCTTTTGACTGTTTGATGGATTGTATATAATTTGTTGAAGAGTGATTCTCCCTCATCCTCTGCAAACATTCCATAGGCGATAGGAAGAACTATGCCTCTACCTCACTTGCTGAGTTACTGCCAGAAGAAGTTGAAGCAGAAGTGAAAGCTGCTGCTGAAATATCTATGGGAACAGAAGTTTCCGAAGAAGATATTTCCAACATTCTACATCTTTGCACCCAGGTAAATTGGTGACAGAGAAAGTAGTTGTGCCATAAATACTGATTTTCTGATGGCAGTGATGATTTATCTTAGTTGTTCACCTGAAATACAAATATGAGGGTGTGCAGTCACTACCTCATCTGATGCCATCTTGATATCTGTGCTTGGAAGGTAAAAACGTATATCAAAGTTAGAAGAGTTATGTAAGTAATTATTTGTATTGTTTGCATTTTCTGAATAATGAATTACCAGAATTAAGAAGACAGAGAAATGTGACTTGGGTTGTTTAATTCTGAGTTGGTAATTTTTTTAGCCTTTAGCCTGTAGTGAGATTTTTCTCTAGTTTGGAGACAAACATGTCACAGTCACAGTGAGGATGACACAGGTGTCTAGCCCTTTGAATTTTTGAAAACTACAATAATGTTGACCAACGTGTTTAGGCAGTGTCCTAAGTCGTTTACATACCTTATACCTCTTATCAGTGGTTTCATACATTGTCTAATCTGCACAACATCTCTGAAGGTATCTGCTTACCTTCATTTTGCTGGAAACTGGTTAGAGTTGGTTAATTTACTGAGGGTCATAACAGTGCTGTGTCCTAATTTAGTACCCTAATGGTTTAAACCTGTGTTAATTTTGTGTATATGTATCTAGTATCTGATAAGAGGTTTATGACTTCACTCATTTTGTTCTTTCTGCTAGGTGATTGAGATCTCAGAATATAGAACCCAACTCTATGAATATTTGCAGAATCGAATGATGGCCATTGCACCCAATGTTACAGTCATGGTTGGAGAATTAGTTGGAGCACGACTTATTGCTCATGCAGGTAATGGTTTTAATGTAATTGGTAAATATTGGAGTTTAGAGAGCCAGCATTTTCTTTTCTTTTTTAAACTTTAGACAATTACTTAAAAAATATTAGGTAGTAGAAAGAGGATCATTATGTATGAATGAGGGCTAAGGACCAAATGTTCATTGATGGTTTTTATTTTTTTTTTGCCTGACTTCCTATTGGATACTGAAGGCATCTTTTGTCACTACCTCTTCTGAGACACTTGGTTCATAGTCAGAACTTTGTTATGGTTAATTAGAGTATTCAGATGAATGCAAGAGGATGAAATCTGTTTGCATTTCATAAGATTAAGATTTGAATTCAGCTTTAGGAAATCACAATTGTGTTAAGAGGATGTGACATGTATAGAGAACAGAAAGGAGGAGTGTCTGTCACTGGTTAGGGAGAGTAGTAGGAGCTGCACATAGGCAGGCATGGAAATTTAAAGGGGATTGTACACTTTCACTCAATCACAATAAATAAATAAAATGGAAAGAGGGAAAGAAAAATCACAAGTGATACCTCCTTAAGTAGAAATGTTTCACTACAGAATATGCTGTTCCAGTGTATTAGACTTTCAAAATTATGTATAATCACACTTAATGTGTGTGTATGGTGATACTGTAAATATATATATAAATATATATTGCTAGAATGAAACACCTAATTGAATATCTGTAAATACAGTGAAATAGTTTTATTTACATTTGCTGGAGGCATTGCTGGCGTTCATCACAGAAGACTGTGTATCTCCATTTCTGAGGTATATATACTTCTTCATTCAGATCTTTAAACAACAGGGAAAATAAAATATACGTAATGGATCACATAGCTCTCCTAGTAATATGAGGTGCCCTAATGTTTCTACTTGTATTTTTTTTTTTTTTTTTATTTAATATAACTGAGTGAAAATGTACATTCCTGTATAAATTTACATACCCACCTATATGCAACTTCCACTGCTCTCCCTTCCCGGTGACAGCACACTATTCCTCTCTGCTCCATACATGTCTCGTTCTCCCAACAGTCTCTTTTTTGCCCTCCTCTCCAGCCACTCTCCTTCCTCCAGCCAGAGGTCAGCAGGATGACATCCTATAGATGTATAGAACCATAAAGTGCATCCAATATATGGTCACTGCATCGCCAAGTCCAATCCATTCGTGTCCGAAGCGTGGACCTTCATTATGATTTATGGTCAAGGGCAGCATCAGGGTGAGGGGCCATGCTCCCAGGGGAACCCCGAAACCACTGGACCATCAATTGAGGTCTTTTAGTGGGGATCTCAGGATGTACCCCTTTTTATTCTTGTGTTGCCAGTGAGACTCCTCTCTGTGAGCTCCATCGCGGCTATCACTGGTGGTGGCCGGGCACCATCTGGTTCTTCCGGTCCCAAGTCGATGTAGGCACCCACTAATGTGGGTCTCTTTGTCTTCTGGGTTGTCTGTCCCCCATGTCATTTTGGTCCTCGGTGAGCATCCGTTCCTGCTGTGTTGGGACCATTTGCTGTGCCCTCGGTTGGCAACTTAGCAGCTTTTAAAACCCCAGATGCCACTCACCAACGTGGGGTACAGAGAGCCCTCTTAGCAAAATGCTAGTTGTGCCAATTGGCCTCGCTTTCGCCTAAGAGCATGGTCCCCTGCCCCCTGCCCCAGCTGCTCTATCCTTGCAATATTGAGTTAAGATGAAAGGAGTACTCATGTTATGTTTAAGTCCACTTAATATTATTCTTGTTTCTAATGTGTGCTATCACCGATTTCACCCAGCCAGATACCTAGCAACTATCTAATCTAAACCCTCCTCTCTCCCTCCCTCCCTCCCCTCCCTTGCAGCTGTCAAAGAGTCTTTTCTTCTATAGACAAGTCTGTTTTTGAGATCTTATCGTAGAGGTCTCATACAATATTTGTCCTTTTGTCACTGACTACTTTCACTCAACATAATGTCTTCCAGTTGAAACCGGGTCATGAGATGTTTCCTGAAGTCATCGTTGTTCTTTATCATTGCACAGTGCTCTATTGAGTATATATACCATGGTTTACCTATCCATTCTTCTGTTGTTGGGCATCTGGGTTGATTCCATCTTTTTGCTATTGTGAACTGTGCTGTGATAATCTACTTGTATTTTCATACCTAAACAGCAAAATTACAATAGTAATAAGGTGTCTCAAGCAAGTAAGTATAAAATGAACTATTTAATCTTCCAGTTTGTCACAGAAATTCATCTGAACCATCTGCTTCTGCTAAAAAAAGAAGCACAAACGTGGAAGCATTGTGATTTTTAGTGAATTTTGGACTACCCAAAACATTCTGCTTTCAGATTGATTCTAACTCATAGTGACCCTTTCATTTTTTAAAAAGAAAAAAACTAAACCACCATGGAACAGAGTAGAACTGCCCCATAGAGTTTGCAGAGCATACCTGGTGGAATCCCGCAGTTAGTAGCTGTAGAACTTGACACCTGTGTCATCAGGCTCTTCAGCAATCTTATAGGACAGAGTAGACTTGCCCCCAGAGTCTCCAAGTTGCTCTTGGTAGATTGGAACTGCTAACCTTTCAGAATCCTGTATTATCTCAGCTTTATTATTTACTGTGATGACTGGGGTACTTCTGTGTAATGCATAGAACTTTTGAAATACCTGGAAGTACATTCTGTAATTATTTCTTTTGTAGGTTCTCTTTTGAATTTAGCCAAGCATGCTGCTTCTACAGTTCAGATTCTTGGAGCAGAAAAGGCGCTCTTCAGAGCTCTCAAATCTAGACGGGATACCCCTAAGTATGGCCTCATTTATCATGCTTCACTTGTAGGCCAGACAAGTCCTAAACACAAAGGAAAGGTGAGTTATGGTTTCTTTCCTGAGTTAGGGCTTTTTTTCTAACCAACCCAGTTTCTTTTTATAGTGTGCAATAAATCTTTGTATTGCCTCTTTTTCACTAAGTGGTGAGTGATTTTTTTTTTCCCCCTTGTTTGGTAATTTCTTTTAAGTGGAAACTGGACACAAAATGTTCATGACATTGGTTGAAATCCCCCACTATATTGACTACCTCCACATTTCTACCCTGGGTTCCATGTTTCATTTCATTTTATCTGGTTTTCCTACTGCCTTCTGCTTTCTCATCTTTATTTTGGAGCACATGTTGCCGTTTGGTTCTCGTAATTGTTCTATGGAAGAAGTCCTTTTCAGGTGTCATTGTCTGTGTCTGGCAGAGTTGGGATCAACTGAATGGCAGAGTTTGGTTTTTTGATTGGGTCTGTTGCTTGGTTTCTGAGAATGGTTGCAATTCCAAATCAGAGGGATGTTTTAGGGCCATGGTCTTAGATGTTCCTGTAGTCTTTATCAGGCCAGTATATCTGGTCTCTTAAATTTGATTCTTTGTTTCATTTTCCTCACACTCTGTCTTGGGACCATGTGTTGTGATCCCATTCAGAGTGGTTGGTCCTTATTAGCTAGCCACCATCTATTTCTTCTGATCATGGGGGCCATTAGTCCTTGAGTCTTTTTTTTTTAATATGACTGAGTGAAAATATATATTCCCACGTAAATTTGCATGCCCACCTATGTGCAGCTCCCACTGCTCTCCCTGCCCAACAACAGCACACTGTTCCTCTCTGCTCTATACGTGTCTCACCCTCCCAACAGTCTCCTTTCCCCTCCTCTCCTTCCTCCAGCCAGAGGTCAGCAGGGTGATGTGCTATAGATACATAGAACCATAAAGTGCACCCAGTATATAGTCACTCTGCATCGCCAAGTCCAATCCCTTGCTGTCTGAAGAGTGGACCTTCATTATGATCCATGGGCAAGGGCAGCATCGTGGCCAGGTGCCATGCTCCCAGGGGAACCCCGAAGCTGCTGGACCATCAGTTGCAGTCTTTTAGTGGAGATCTCGGGGTGTACCCGTTTTTTATTTTTGTGTTGCCAGTGAGACAACTTGGTGAGCTCCATCGTGGCTATCACTTGTAGTGGCCGGGCACCATTGGGTTCTTCCAGTTCCAAGTTGATGTAGGCACCCATAGTCTTTCTATTTTTTAACTCTTTTACTGTGGATGGAAAGTGATCCTGTGTTCTCTCTCTCTCTGTGTATTTTTTTTTATTACGATTGAATGAAAATGTACATTCCCATATAATTGCATGGCCACCTGTATGCAGCTCCCACTGCTGTCCCTGCCCGGTGACAGCACACTCTTACATGTCTTATCCTCCCAACAATCTCCTGTCCCCTCCTCGTCACCCACTCCCTTTCCTCCAGTAAGAGGTCAGCAGGATCACATCCTATAGATGTATAGAACCATAAAGTGCACACATCTCTTGTTATATTTTAGGTAGCTGCTTGTAAGTGTGTAAGACCCCAGACACTACTTAAAAAGTAAGATGTAAAACATTGTTTTTTGGCATGTAATGCCAGTTGATGTAAATGTTCCCTGAGCCTATGATCCTTAACTTTGAAGCCTAGTATCTCCATCCCAGGAAGGGTTTGACTATGCATAAGAAGTTTCCATGACTGTGCCCCACCCCCACCCCCCCACCCCGCATCTGCTTTAGTGGACATGCAACATCTAGAAATACGTCTGTATAGTAATCCTGGGCCTAACTGGCATCTACAGTTCAGTGCACTCCTCCACATCTTCCAGTGCTTTGTCCCGTATCTAGCTACCTTTGTGTACGTCCATAGATATCCGACACACTCTCCCTTCCTTGGTACCCAGCAAAGGAGGTGGTTTTCTGTTCTCATATAGTAATCTCATCCAACGTTTGTCTTTTGTGATTGGCTTGTTTCACTCAGCATAATGTCCTCTAAATGCATCCATGTTCTGAGATATTTCATGGATTTATCATTTTTCTTTATTGTGACATAGTATTCCGTTATGTTTATGTGCCATAGTGTGTTTACTCACCCATCCATTGGTGGGCATGAGGTTGTTTCCATCTTTTTGCTATTGCAGATAGTGCCGCAGTAAACACAGGAAGTGCCATATCATTTTCCATAGTGACGATACCGTTTTACATTTCTACCAGCAGTGTATAAGAGATGCAGTCTCACCACAACTTCACCAGTGTTTGTTGTTTTCCGTTTTATTATTATTATTATTATTATTGCAATTGATGTCAGAGTGAGGTGGTATTTTAAATAATAGTTTTAGTTTGCATCTCTACTAGCTAATGATCACGAACATTTCTTCATATGCTAACTGCCTGCATGTCTTTTATAGAGGATTGTCTGTTAATGTCTTTCGCCCCTGTTCAGTTGTATTGTTTTCCTTTTTGTTGTTGAGGTATCGAAGCTTTTTATATACTTTAGAGATTAAGCCCTTGTTAGATATATCATAGACAAAGATTTTTCCCAGTCTGTTAAGTTCTCTTTTTACTTCTTTGGAGAAGTCTTTTGATGAGCATCAGTGTTCAGTTTTTAGTTTATCTTCTACTGTTTCTGCATTTTTAGTTACAGTTGGTATACTATGAAGCTATGATTTAGGGCCCCCATGGTGGTTCTGTTTCTTCTTTCATAATCTTTACATGTAGGTCTTTGATTCATTTTGAGTTTTTTTGTAAGATATGGGTCTTGTTTCATTTGTCTGTGACCAGATACAGTTTTGCCAGCAGTATCTGATAAAAAACACCTGCCCATTTACTGGACATGTGCCCTTTGTTGAAGATCAGCTGTCTATAGTTTACTTCTGAGATCTCGTTTCTTTTCCATTGTTCTTTGTATCTACTGTTGTACCTATACTGGACTGTTTTTGTTACCATAGCTGTGTACTAGATTCTAAGCAGAAAATGTGAGGCCTCCTTTGGTTTTGTGGTTAGTTTCCCCATCTTGTTACAGAACGCTTTTGAAATTGGGATCAGAATTGCATTATATCTTTGGATTACTTTGGGTGATGGTGACTTTTTCACAATACTAAGTTTTCTTCCCCATGAGCATGGTATTTTTTTCCATTTATGTAGATGTGGTTTTTTGTTTGTTCGGTGAATTCTCTAAGAGAAAGTACTTTTGTACACTGAGAAGGTTAGAGGAAGTTATTACTGGTCCTATTAAAAAATTTTTTTTTTCTGTATTAGAAGTCTGTGAATTCTGAGATACAGGTTTGTAGGAGGAGAGTAATCATGCAGCATTCAAACTACACAATGAAAATCATCTGTAACTTATATTTGACTCCCATACTAGGCCACTGTTACTGTTCGCTTGCATTTCCTCCTTTCCGATCTCACAGATGATAAGAGATAGTGGGTGGCACACCAGAAGCATTGTTTGACAGAAAAACCAATTTAACATCAACATTTAATAAATTATGAAAAATAATAGCGCAAACACTGTGCTAAATACTTGGCATGAATCATTTACCTAAACACTTTCCATAGCCATATGAAACCTAAGTATTTGTCTTACAGTTAAGGAAACAGGTGCTTAGGCAGATTGTTTTCAGTCTTCTTAAGAGAGTACATGGTTAAGGGAATTAGGCAAGCAGAGATGGGCGAAATTGAGGATTATTAACACAGTTTTGGAAACCCTGGTGGTGTGGTAGTTAAGTACTGTGGCTGCTAAACAAAAAGGTTGGCAGTTAGAATCCACCAGGCACTCTATGGAAACTTGGGGGTGTTTCCCCTCTGACCTATAAGGTTTGTATTGGTTGGAATCAACTAGATAAAATTCTCTTTTAAAGTGAGTGTTGATTAGCTTAGAAAAGGACCCACAGATATTGGAAAGATTCTTTTAAGAAGAGGTCTACAGTAATTCTGGATAACTTTAAAGAGGTAAAACTAGCATCACCAAATATAAAATAGAAACTAAAGGAAGGCACCTAAAGAATAGATTGAGCTGGTTTTAGGTGTGAATTTATACAGAGTCTTTGCACAGAATGCTAAAGGTGATATATAACCAGTTAGCTATTGTATTATGTCCAGGATTGGCATCTATGATGAGTGACTAAGATACGAATCACAGCTCTTCTGTTCTCCTTAAAATTTTATTTATTTATGTGTGATCTTAAAATCAATAGTGGTGTGATGTATTGCTGTAATTTTCTAGTAAGTAATGGAGAGGGTTTTTACATCTCAGTGGAATAATACACACTTCTCACTTAAGCTCCAAAGATCAGGTTGTTATACAAAAACAGCATTATGGGTAAGAGGGGCTTTTTTGGATCATCCTTGCGTCCAATTCTTTTTATTTAGAAGACATCACAGACATTGTAACAGCTAAGATTTAGTAATATGTTCATCACTGTAATGAGTCCAGTTATGGATTATGCCTTTGGCAAAGACGGCTTGGTGGAAACAGCTATATAAAGCCAGAATGTGTGACCAGAGGGCCCCTGGCTTACCCACTTCACCTTCCTCTCATGCTGTGTCAGAGCTTCCCTGGGGGAGCCACATCTAGGGCTACTGTTACCCCGCAAGCCCCAAGCTCATGATCCAGAGCCTCTCTGCCTCCTCCCTGCTTCTGCCCCTACGCCTGGCTTCCTGCCAGGTATGCTGGGAGCTCAGGCTTCAGGTCTAGTTCTGCTCACTTTGGAGTGTCATTAAACTCCCACGTATTTCCAAGTATTTCTCCATTATTTGGTAGCACTTTCAGCAATTTTGAATCCAAAACAGATACCCAGAGGCAATGGCCACCAAGGAGGCCAGAGACCCTCCCAAAGGGAGGGGGTGCTCTGCAGTTGTTGCTTCCGTGCCAACTACTTCGCTGATGCACAAGATAGTTGGATTGCAGATTTTTGACCATTGTTACAGATATGAATTCTCTGATAATGAAATAGTTGATAAGTGAGGATTAGGTGTAATTTGAATGCTTCTGACAGCATGTTCTTTGTTAGATTTCTCGAATGCTGGCAGCCAAGACTGTTTTGGCTATCCGTTACGATGCTTTTGGAGAGGATTCCAGTTCTGCAATGGGAGTTGAGAACAGAGCCAAATTAGAGGCCAGGTTGAGGACCTTGGAAGATAGAGGGGTAAGAATCACATCCTGCCTATTTGTAGTTTATAAAAATTATTTTTGAAGTTAATAAACTGTGAGTTATTTTATGTACTTACTACTCCCTACAGCTGCTAGAATAAACAAGTATATATTGCATATTTTTGAATGTGTAATATATTTTTTCTGTCTGATAATTTCATGTGTATTTACCACGACTTGATAAATTGAACATGTTTGCCCTACCATGAATCGGATCCGACTCGACGGCACTTGGCTTGGCTGGCCATTAAGATGCGGTGTTTAAAGTAAAGAAAGGGAAAATGATCAAATCTTGCTTCTTGAGGGCCCAGTTACTGTTGCAGGACTGTGTTATGAAGAACTTATGGCTTAGAATTTTATTGGTGATTTTTCTTCTTCTTCTCAGATAAGAAGAATAAGTGGAACAGGAAAGGCATTAGCAAAAGCAGAAAAATATGAACATAAAAGGTGAGTAGCTTTTGAGGGAAGATAGATGAATTGTTATTGCTTATTGGATCCAACTCGATGGCACTTGGCTTGGCTTATTTGAATTTAATTATGGATAGTAGTTTTATTACAAACTTAAATGCTGCAGTGTCTGTAGGTTTTTTGTCATTTGTACTTTTCCGTGTTCTCTTCTGGCTTTTAGTCGTATACTCATATATTTACATTGTTGTACTAAGTATACATAATATACTGTTTGCCTCTTTTCCCCCCTCTTAATACTTAACTTAGGTATAACTTAGAAAGATAAATAGTAAATGTTTGTCATTCAGAGTGCCTTCATGTTGATAACCATTTATTTAATCAGTTCTGTTCAGAACTCATTTACAGTGAAACCTATTTAAGGAAAAAAAAAAGTCTTAAAATGACTAATAGTAAATACCATAAAGAATTTACGTGGGAAGAGATACTGGTTAGTATTTGAGGTAATGTTAAACAAATACCAGTAAGTTTGTGATGCAGTAGGAAGAAAAACGTGAAACAGTTTTCCTAGGTCAGTTTGGTATTGTGTATTAAGAGCCTCAAAAATGTTATTCATTGACCTAATAAAGTAGATATAATTGAAAATGTAGGTGGAGATTTATATGGAAAGATTCTTCACTGTGTTGGTTTATGTTAATTCTGTAAGAATATAATGCTGTCAGGGGGAGCAGTGTACAGTAATAGCCTAATCCTAAGTTTGTATTTATAGAAACATACTTTTAAATATACATATTTAGGAGAAAACTTATGAAACAAAAATAAATGGATATAGTTAGGGTCACTAATAATTTTGTAGTTTGTGACATTTTTAACTTTTCTACAATAACCATAAATTTCTAAAGTTTTAAATCCATATAATTTGTTGTGTTTAAATGAGGGGTGTATTATCAGTGTTTTGTTTTGTTTTGTTTTTTCAAACTATAAACATAACGATGCATGTGTATCTATGTTAGCTTAAGAAGTAGGATATTAATTATTTAGCCTATTTTAAACAAAAACTTTTGTTCCTGTGCTATCATCCTTACTGCTTTATGCATTTAAAGCACCGGTTATGAGAATTAGTTCATATTTAACCAAACTGCTTGCTGTAGGGTCAATTTGGACTTGTAATGACTTTGTAGCACCGAGTAAAACTGCCCTTAGGTTTCCAGGGGGTAGCTGGTAGGTTCCAACTGCTAGCCTTTTGTCCTCAGCCAAGAGCTCTTAACCACTGCTCCATCAGGGCTCCTGTTTGTGTTTACGTACTTAATGTTTCTTTTTTGTTTCTGTTTTTCCTTTGTACCATGTTAAAACAAAAACATACCTTTAGGAAATCTAGATCCATGAGTACTGCCTCTTGTTCCTCTGCCTTTTAGAAACTTGGTGATGAATTTTATGTAAAACTTGGTTTAGCTGTTTTGTTTTCTTTCTTTTTCAGTGAATTACCAATGTTTTGAAGCTTGAGTTGGTTGTTTTTACCTTCTGCAAAGTATTAAGAGATTTTCTCTTATACTAGTGGAATATTTTTCTATACTATAACTAAATAAATTACCAAATCAGAATTCATTTAATTTACCACCTCTTGTATAAGGAGCCTGGTAGCACAGTTGTTAAACACTCCATTACTAACTGAAATGTTGGCAGTTCAAACCACTAGCCCAGTTGGCTACATGGGAGAAAGACCAGACAGTCAGCTCCTGTAAAGATTGTGGCCTAACAAACACAGCAGGGCAGCTCTACTGGATCACATGGGGTTGCTGTGAGTCAAAAATAGACTTGACCACATGTAACGATAGCATTTCCCGGATGTGATTGGCCAACTTGAAAAAATTACTTCCTTTACATTTCAGAAACTGTTAGGCATCATCAGTTTACTGCCCAGAGCTGTTAAAATGAAACAACGTTGTGTGCTTATCTAAGTGTAATCTAATGACAGGGTTTTTTTTTTTTTTACATTTCTTTTGAGAATTATTTCTATTACAGATATTTGTACAGATTTTCTCACTCTGATTTTTTTTTAGTGAAGTAAAGACGTATGATCCTTCTGGTGACTCCACACTGCCAACCTGTTCTAAAAAACGCAAGATAGAACAGGTAGACAAAGATGAGGAAATCACAGAAAAGAAAGCTAAAAAAGCCAAGATTAAAATCAAAGGTTGGTTTTTAATTTTTTGTGTCATTTATACTCTTTGAGGATACATGCCGTGAGCCTGTATTATGAAACAACTCATATTGAAAGCTCGTGGTGTTTTAATAAGCCATCCTGTTCTATGGGAATATTTAGGATACTGTTGAATTTATTAGACCAGAGGAATGTGAGAAGCATTTCTTTCGATATGTGGTATTAAGTATTAAACTGAATGTACCAAACTTTGCTATGTTTTATAGTTCAACCAAGATTGATAGAGTCCTGGAATGCATTATCTGTCACAGTGTTAATTGCTTTGTTTTTATATTTTGTTCAGTTGAAGAAGAGCAGGAGGAGGAAGAGCAAGAAGAAGAAGTAGTACTAGTGGTAGAAGAGGAGGAAAGCTCTGTGAAGAAGAAAAAGAAAAAGGATAAAAAGAAACGCATTAAAGAAGAACCAGTTTCTGAGGAAGAGCCATGCACCAGCACAACAATTTCTGTACGTTGTTTTTAATGGCCAGTATTTTATTGGTGTTGGCCAAGACCCTGTATTTAATTCTCTTGTGTAATGGACAGCAGGCATTTGTAAAAATAATTTTCATTGATGGGGGAGATAAAAATAAAAGTGCCTCATACCTAAATTTATAAAAGGTCATTTCCCAAATGTGGAATCTCATTACAAGATGAGTTGCTGTGAGAGATGGGAAGAATGTAATTTGCTAAAGATTACTTTTATGGAGTGACTTTTATAGGTTTAGATTTTAGTAAGTCTTAACCATGCGTGTATTATAAATCTTTACCCACAAAATTGTTTTGAAAGGAAATAAAATAGGTCTTATTTGCTTTTTGTTAAGAAAAAGTTATTATTACCCTTCCAATTATGGCTCTTTGAAAAGCGTTCTTGATTATTTTCAGAGTCCAGAGAAGAAGAAGAAAAAGAAAAAAAAGAAAGAAAATGAGGACCAATGGGAAGGAACTATTAATTATTGAGTCAGCGAGACACATCATGCTCAAGATTCAGTCAGGAACATAGAAGAGAATGCCCACCAAAACACTCACAGAGGCTGAGTTAAAGCGATGAGTCATTTGAATCATTTGTACCATTTTCAGTCCTACAAAATTTTTGTGTCTGGATGTCAACTTTGTTAACTTCATTAGCATCTTTGATATACAAATAAAAATATTTTCGTTGTATTTTAAGGCAGTTCTGTGACTTCTTTATATTTCAGTAGAGAATCATTTTCAGTATCTTATTTGATATCTGATGATAATTGTTTTGATAATTACACCTGAACAGTCATTAATTTCAAACTTAGCCTTTTGGAAGGCAGTGATTAAATGGGTTAACGTAAGTACTTTATTTTCATATTCTTGCCTTTTTGGACTGTTTTTCAAAAAATAGATTTGTAACTCTGTACTTCTTGGTCACTTGGATAGGTACAGCAAAATATCTAGATCCCAAAATAATTTAAAAAGTGATTTTTTTTTTTTTAAAGCTAATAAGCACTTCCTTGGACATAAGGGAAAATGAACTGTTCAATATGTATTGACAAAGATGAGTTCTTATGAGTTCAAATAAATGCAGCTGCCTGGTGAAGGAGGCTAGAATGTCTAAGGTTGAGTGTAACTAGCAAGTCAGGAGTCCCTCTGAACTTGTTGTTTACCAATACTGGGTCATAGAAATTAGGTGGTGATAAATTTTTGAAGACTGCAAATAACTTTATAATTAAATATATATGTAAATATTATATTTTAGGTGAAAATTTAACGTGGTCTGCTTGTCAGTACTAGAGTAGGGAAATGGGAGATCTCAGAAGTAGGAGGAATCTAAATCAGTACAACTCACACTCTGCAAATAATGACACTGAGGCTCCAAGAGCTCTTCACCACGAACATGGGTCTAGTATGCTGGCATAGTCCAAGAATGTTAGGCCTCTTACATCAGGGAAAAGGCAAATTCTTTTATAAAAAATTACTATTAGGTTTAATGAAGCCTTTATTGTGGTGCAGCATCCAGTGGATTGCAACTCTGCCACAAAATTGTCCCATGAAGTTACCCAGGTTATAAGCAGACTGTCACATTTTTGTGTCCCACAGATTAGGCTGAGCCTGTAACCACTGGGCCACCAGGATTCCTTAATGAAGCTTCCAAAGGCTTTGTCTTCCGGTTTACAGAAACCACACCATATGAAGCAATCAGGTTGAGAATGTGCAGCACAGCCATGCCTGTTTATTTAAGTACTGTCTGTGGCTGTTTCTGTTGATGGCTACATGCTGCAGCAGTAGAATAAAGTCATCACAGCAAAGACTATGGCCCACAAAGCCTAAAATACTCGCTACCTGGCATTTAACTGAAAAAATTGGCTGACTACTGTTCTAGATTTAAAAAAAACAATACAAACCAAATGCAACATGTGAACCTTGATTGATAGTAGTTCCAAAAAATCAAGGGACAAAAATTGGGGGGGGACAAGGAAATTGTACTATGAACTAGGTTCATACAGGTGATGCCAGGAAATTTTTTTTTGAGATGTGATACTGATACTGTCACATAAAAAAGAATGTCCTTAATTTTTGAAGCTTTATGCTGGTGGGGAGAAGTAGCCTTATGTCTATAATGTTTTTAAAAAGCATGAGAGTGGCATCTAACCTATAATTCCATGAGAAAGAGAATCATCTGTAGACCAAGCCTGACTGACTCCCTTGAGGCAGAGGTCAGACACACCTCCACCCTCCAACTGTCCCTCCCCTCTCTTCTCAGGTGTCAGGCAGGCAGGCCTCCCTGGTTCTTAGTCCCAGGCAAGCCCAACCTCTGCCCTGGGGCAAGTGTTGAAAAACTTGTGTAGTTCTGCCCATAAGTGTCTGGAAACACCCCACTCACTGAGCTACTTCCACCAGGTTACTGGAGGCACCCTGCTCAGTCAGCAGCCTTCCTGCTTCTTGAAGGTACTCAGCTTTCTCTCTCATAAACTGAGGAGCCCATGTTGCTGTGTCCTGCTGGTCTGGTTCTGCCTGTTTCCACTCCTCTGCTGCTGCTTCTCATCATCTTGCCTCCTTTTGTTCACTACTCTCCATCCCCTGGGTCCAGGAGAGTCTCAACACAGGGATCCCAGGTCCAAAGTATGTGCTTCATACCGCTCTGCTCTGGAACTGGCTCTCTTTTATTGGCAGAACTGACCAATCCCTCATTAGGCTTCCATCCACCTTACTGCATGGTCCCACACCCACAAGGGTGCCGTGTACGTTATTGTGGCAGTCAGCTACTCCCCTGCTCTGGGATTTGTATTATTAATAAATTATCTGATCCGTTTGGTGGGCCACAAGCACTTCATTTACATATGTTATTTAGATGCCAGCTATTCAGTCTGCTGAGGTATCCATCTGATATGGTCAGGTTCTCCAAATGTCTCCTCTTCACTCTTTCTGGCCTCTAATAAAATTTAATTCAGAGATTATTCCCTTGTTCTGAGCCTCATGAGGTATCAGCATAGTAAAACCGTTAAGGGACTTTAGGCTGGAAACCTTGGGGGAATAGTGGTTAGTGTTACAACTGCTAACTGAAAGGCTCTCAGAAACAACTCCAGTCCAGCAGTGCCTACCCAAGAGTCCACTCTTGCACAGTATTGACAATCAGTTAATCCTGTTAACAGTCACTGACAGTGAAATAATATAATCGTGTAAGTATCTTCTCTCACCCTCTTTTCCCCAGAACTATCAGAAAGAGAGGAATTTATTCAGTGAGAAACCTCGTTTGTTCCCCTTGTTTTGAGGGTAAGCATGCCCATGAAAGTGTGTAAAGCTAGCCACTTTTATGCCTTTATCTCCTTGAACTTTAGATAGCCAATTTCTAAATTGCCTGACCCTATCAAACCATTGCCCTGAGGAGATAAGCATGTTCCTTGATCTGAAGAACCTTCTGTTCCCATTAGAAGCGTCTGCATCCGCAAGCGAAGACCAGTCCAGAACAAGCCATCAAACTGCAGCAATCTACACCAGCTCCCAGTGTCAAGTTTTATATTTCTCTTCATTTGATCAAGTTTTGGTGCACTCATCCCCAGCCATCCAAGCTATGTCAATCAATAGATATCAGCTGTAGACTCGGGAGAACACATCTCCTAGCACTATTTTGAAGCTGCCATTTTTTTCCCAATTGCCACTGAGTCAATTCTGACTCATGGTGATCCTATAGACAGAACTGCCCTTGGAGTTTCCAAGGAGTGCCTGGCGAATTTGAACTGCTGACCTCGTTAGCAGCCATAGCATTTAACCACCACACCACCAGCATTTCCATTTTGAAGTAGTTTAGCAAAAATAGGAATACAAATAAATGAAGCAAATGTGGCTGGGCTAACAACATGATAATAACCAGCTGGGCATGATGGAGAGACCACAAGCAGATTAGCCTGCACTAGTGGTCACAGAAAGGAATACATACAAAATTGCTGCGTAAGGCAAAAAGTACTCCATACAGTACCCTTGCTCTTGCAACATGAGCTGGTTTCATTAGTTTGTGTGCTTGGCTGAGCCAACCTGTGCCCTCCTGAGCCTCCTTTTTTTTTTGTCTATAAAATGGAAATATTTTACCTTGGAAACTCAGAAGAGGTAATTTATGCAAAAGTCCTTTGAGAACTGTATGAATATAAAGTATTATTACTGAAGATTTACCTTAATAAAAGAAAAACCTGAGTGGTATGTATTCTATGGGAGAAGTCAGTGGAAGGAGATAGGAGTATCTATGGCGACTACCAGCCAACCATTTACCAGACCCATTTTCTCTTATTTCTGGATACACAGCTAGACTCTGTTTTTTAGCTTTCCTTTGTAGCTAGTGGTAGCCATGTGATTGAGTGCTAGCCAATGGAATGGTAGTGGAAGTGATGTGTACCCTGGAACCCAGTCCATAAGAATCTCCCACAGCATTCCTCAGTGTCCTGTCCCCTGTGCTGGCTCAATGCAGACAAACACAGTCATAGCACCATGTGGTGGAGCTGCTGGAAGAGACAATGAACCCAGGGCCCAGAGTCACCACTGGCCGGAAGGCAGCTACCCACCTGTAGGAACATTTATTTGAGCTTCACAGAGGGAGAAATTAACTTCTGTCATGTTTGGGCCTTTATGGCAGGTCACACTTTGTGAAATTACCAATATTTGTTTATGACCTACAGAAATAACAATTTCCTAGGATTCAGTCTAATAGACATTTTGGGTTCTTTCAACAACTAGTATTATCTTAATTCACCACGTTAGGAGAATCTTCTTAACAGCCACATTTTAAAAGATGAGTAAGGGGGTCAGGATGCTTGAACTCAGAGATTAGAGATTGTAAACTGTCTGCTTTTGGTCCAGATTTGCAGCAGAAATACTGTCTTTGCTCTACAAAATGTTTGTCCATATAGTTTTAAAAAGTTGAGTTTAATGCTGACATCTAAAAATCAAAAATATCCTGTCATATAGTAAAAAATACTGTATTCTTTCATCTCTTGACCTTCAGAATCAACATCACAAAGAAAAAAATTAAAATTAAACCAAACTAGTCAAAACAGAAATAACAAAACACCCTTAATAAACACTTAAACTGTATGATTCTTAAGAGTGAAATTTATAATTTTGTTATGAGGAAGTCCTTTCTAAAATGTAACATGAAATTCAGAAAACAGTGATAAATTTGATCACATGAAATTAAAACTTTCATATGAGAAAAATATTGAAAAATAGTCAAAACATTAAGGAGATACTTTCTTTAATATATAAATAGATTAAACAAATAAAGAAAAAGATGAGAATTGTGCAAATGGTAATAGGTGGCTCTAGGAAAAGGTTTACAAGTGAACAATAAGTTTAAGAAAAGCTACATCCTATCGAATTGCCAAAATTGATAATAATAATCCATTGTTGATCAGAGCATAGGAAAACAGACATACATTGTAGAGGGAGTATTTAACCTGGCAGAAAGTTTTAGGAGGGCATTTTGCTAACAGCTGTTAAAAAGAAAAATGCTGACCAAGTAATGTTAAGGTGTGAACACAGTAAACAGTCACTAAGATACAGATACAAAGATGTTCATTATAAATTTGAATTGAAAACACAACATCCCAAATTCAGAAACTACAATATCCACAAATACCAACAAAACCCAAACCTAGTACTCTTGAGTTGGTTCCAACTCATAGCGACCCTATAGGACAGAGTAGAACTGCTCCACAGGGTTTCCAAGGACTGTCTGGTGGGTTTGAACTGCCAGCCTTTTGGTTAGTAGATGTAGCACTTAATCACTACATCACCAGGGTTTCCATAACACAAATAGGGGCTAGTAAATAATCAATGGTATATAAGTTAATAATAACAAAAAAAATTTTTTTTAATCCAAACCCATTGCCATCGGAGTTGATTCCGAATCATGATGACCCTGTAGGACAGGGTAGAACTGCCCCATAGAGTTTCCAAGGAGAGCCTGGTAGATTTGAACTGCCTACTTTTTGGTTAGCAGACATAGCTCTGAATCACTATGCCAGCAGGGTTTCCAAAATTATTAATAGTATGTCCAAAAATGCCACCATTAAAAAATCAACATGCTAAAGCTGTAGATGGTAAATAGAAATGTCTCCAAAGATATAATATTTAGTGGAAGAAATAAAATGCGAAAGTGTTAGGCCATTTGTGTAAAAAAAAAAATTATTTTAGTTCCAACTCAGGAACAGATGATCATCAAGGACAAAAACGACATGGGGGAAAGAGAACCCAGAAGACAGAAAGACCCACGTGAATGGGTGACTACATCAACAAGTGACCAGGAGAACCAGATGGTGCCCAGCTAACTTCAGTGACAGCCATGATGGGGCTGACAAAGTTGAGTCCCAGTGGCAATACAAAAATAAAAAGAGGTGCACCCTGAGAACTCCACTAAAAGACCACAATTGATGGTCTGAAGACCTAGGGGTTCCTCTGGGAGCAAGGCAGCTAGACCTGATGCTGCCCCTGTTTGTAAATCATTACTGAGGTCAACTCCTCGCACAGGAATGGATTGGACTCAGTGGCACAGAGTGATCATATTGTGTGTGCACTTTATGGTTCTATGCATCCATAGGATGTCATCCTGCTGGCCTCTTACTAGAGGGGAGTGGAGAGGGTGAAGAAGAGGGGATAGGAGATTGTTAAGAGGATATGACATGTACAGAACAGAAAGGATGAGTGTGCTGTCACCAGGCAAGGAGAGCAGCAGGAGCTGCAAATAGGTGGGCATGTGAATTTAAACTGGATTGTACACTTTCACTCAATCACAAAAATTAAATAAAATATTAAAAAAATTTTTTTTTCAAATCAAAGATATCACACTTATTGCCAGATTCAATCTGTTAATTACGAGGCATGAAATCAAAGAAATGAGGATTTTCCCAATACATGTTCAACTGAACAGATCATGGTGAAATCATATAGTAACATACTAGAGGTTGCTGATACATGGGTAAATCTGTTTCTTGGCCGGGAATCTCTTGATCCTGAAAGTCTTATGAAGAGACATGGGGAGGAGGTCTGGCTACGGAACCCACCATGGTGGCAGAGAAAGAGAGAAAGAGCCCATTTGTGTAGAAGTTCTGAAAACATATGTATTTGTTTCTCTTAGTCCCCTTGGCCTCTGATCAAATTGTGTTCCTCAGAAAATATGTGTAGCAACTGGCTAGACCATGATTCCCAGTGATTGTGTATGCTGTAAACCCTGCCTCTGTGATGTTGATGAGGGCGGTGTGTGGTTGGCAGCTGTGTTGGTGGGCCAGAATTCAATGTATAAGACTGTTTTGTACCTTGAGACAGTTTCTTGAGATAGAAAGAAACCAGCAGAGAGATTTGGGGACCTCATACCACCAAGAAGCAGTGCCCCCCTATCTTCTCCCCCAGCAGAATGTGTCCACACCTTAGAAGCTTCCACTCAGGTGAACACTGAGGACAAGACAAGGACCTTCCTCCAGAGCCAGCAGAGAAAGCTTATCCAGGAGCTGACACCCTGAATGTGGACATTTAGCCTATTGGACTGTGATAAAATAAAACTTTCTTTTTAAAGCCATCCGTTTGTGGTATTTCTGTTAAAGTAGCACTAGATGGTTGATGGGGTCACAGTTGGTAAGGCATTCCTTTCTAGATGTCCCTGAGTACCCTGTTGTGTTGCTGGGACAAAAATTGCTGAGTAAACTGGGGACACAATTGCATTTAAAAATGCAGTTAAACATAAGAAGTGAGGACTTAGAATTGTTTATATTGTTGGTTAATATATTAAAATCTAAAGAGTCAGAAGGACACATACCAAAAGAAATAGGTTACATCAGAAGTTTGTGACATTGCCATACCAGAAGAAGTTATGCTACTGTAAATCAGAAGAATAAGGTTTTAAGATCCTATAAATAACTTGACTCTGCACCATCCTCTAAACGTTTGGTCTTTTCCTATTAGGCTGCATAGTTTTTCTCAGTAACCCCATCTGCAGTAAGATTGATGAGAAGTGAAATTCATAACCTACAGGATGTAACAGTTCCAAGTAAAAGTAGTGATGTTCCATGGATTCAAATTGATACCTAGTAATGGTCATCCCGCCTGTTACAGATCATTAGCACTGTCAGCGAGATAGGCAGGCCTACAGCCTTGTTCAACACAAAGCAGACACAGAAAAAGAGACCACCATCCATATTACCATAGAGAATTATGAGTATCAAATCTCTCAGGGGAGAGTTGAAGTAGGCAGAATAGTCTGTGGAGAAATGTACAATGGAAACCATATGGAAAATGCAGTATCTCTTTGGAGTCAACACTTGGGAGTAAGGCAGGGAGCCTGCGGGCCTCTGTAAATAATGTGATGGAAACTATCAACGAGCAATAAAGCATAAAAAGATCCAATGATTAACTACATCCTGGGACACTGAGATAAGTCCTCCAACAATTGTGTCAACTTCCTCAAAGTTGTTCATATGGAACCAACTCTGGGGACATGTGCAGAAAGCCTCACTTTGACTACTACATGTCCTTCCAACAGGGGCATCAGAACTGGGAATGGAACCAAGGGAGCAAGAAACTGCATGTGCAACACCCCATAATAAGTCATGCTATGAGTCCCAGAACCCCCTGTAGCAGGAGCCAACTTGAAGCCTACCTACAGGTCCAGCCAGGCGACAAGCAGCTGCCTGCCCAAAAAGGAAATACTTCTTTTCCCCTTTGCTGATTTGTTCTCCCCAGCTATACATTGGCATAGATGGACTATAAAAACCCAACCCCGAACTTGCTCAGTGGCTTAGCCTGCTGAAGTGCTGTACACTAGGCTGCTGTCCCACTTGCAAGTGCTTTCGTATTCAAATAAAGATTTCCCTAGTGGGCCAGCCAGGTCTCCCCAAGTAATTCTTTCTCACAGGTCTGGCAAGATCCCTTGAGGGTCTTCAGGGACTCTCCAGTAACATACTGGACTGTGACAAAATAAAATTTCTCTTTTTAAAGCCGTCCACTTGTGGTATTTCTGTTAAAGCAGCACTAGATGACTAAGACAGACCCATATACAACAGTTTTGGATTGGAGAGTGGGAAGGGAGATTTGTGCTTCTCATTCCTTTCTGTATTGCCTTATTTTTTTAAACAAAAGAAAAGCATAGGCGTCTCTTATTTTTCACTTGTACTAGTTTTATTTAAAAAAATAAACTAAATGAAACTATAAACAAAAACTGTCACGTTTTATCTGTAGCCAGGATACTGTTTGTTTTGTTGTTTTCGTTTGTTTCCCTGCAGAGGTTTTTCGGCGTGTTTGTGTGCCTATGTGTTCGTGTGTGTGTGTGTGTGTGTGTGTATTTGTTAGCTTTGTGAATTTACCGGTACAATCACCAAGATTTTTCCAGTAAGGGACATAATGGGAAATGTAACATATGAGTGAACAGACTGAGACTGATAACCCTCTCTTAGCCCCAAATTGCTATTCTTCATACATTGGCTTGAGAAATCACCCCATGGTTTTGAAGGTATTCAAGTCTCATCCTCCTTTTACTGCAGAGGAACAGAATTACAGAAAAGTTACGATGTTTCATAATGACACCTTAAGCTTTCACCTATTTAATACATTAGAGAAACATAATGTTTGTCGCTAAATTGAGGGCCAGTGGTTTTCAAGAAGCATAAGTTAATGTAAATGATCTTATTTGATCTTATATGATCTGTTGTGATGTGAAAGAAGACAGATAAATGATTTTACTGTTTACTGACTGCTTGTTCTAGAAGCGTGTTTCTCACAATCTTTCTTAATTTTTTCCTCCATTTCTCATCAATTCTTGAAACTGTGTTTCCTTTCCTCTTCCCAAATCACAGATGTTTTCCCACCCTGAGAAATCTAGGGGCTGGCTGGCCCAAACATTACTGTAATTGTCTTCTGGAGGAAATCCTTTATTTAAGTGCCAGGAATTTCAGGCTCAAACCTGAGAGAGAAAAATTCCGGCACAGTGCCAGGTAATTGCCTTCTCCTTTTCCCTTTGGCCGTCTGCAGGAGACTGGCTGGAGCCCAAGGGTAAAACCACAGCCCCTAGTGCTGGACCCTTGGGGCTCCTGGGAGGTTGAGGCCAGGCATTCCTCCTCATTACGGACAGGACCTCATTTAAACCACAGCTTGGCCTAATTTTAATACCTTCCAAAAGGAGAAATCACATAAGCTGTGTTTATCACACATCCCAGTGTTAAAAACAGTGTCATGAAATCTTTCCTTTCATCGGCAAACTTTTTCCGCAAAAAGGGTCAGCAAATTATTTAAGTCTTCACAGACCAAATCTTTATGACAACTACTCAACCTGCCACTGTAGCACAAAACCAGCCACCGAAAACACCTAAACAAATGAGGGTAGCTGTGTTCCAATAAAACTTTACTTATGCACACCAAAATTTGAATTTTCGTATAATTACTGGGTGTCATGAAATATTATTTTTCTTTTGATTTTTTTTCTAACAATTTAGACATATGACAACAATTCTTAGTTTGTTGTGGGCCACACAAAAATGGGCACTGGGCCATACTGTGTTGACCCCCGACCTAAACCACTGGTTTTCAAATTATGCTTCCCCAAACCCTAGAGATTCCCTAAGTACGCTGAGGGGACAAGGAGCAGGCTAGGCTAGGCAACACCCACCCAGTCTTTTATTGCGGTCATTTCTTTTTTATCTGTGTTATATATCAGGCTTCTGGGTTTTGTTTTATTTAAAGAAAGAACTCCATCCCATTGTGTCGATTCTGACTCATAGTGACCTTATAAGTCAGAGTAGAACCGCCCCATAATGTTTCCAAGGCTGTAATCTTTATGAAAGCAGGCTGTCACATGTTTCTTCCATGGGACAAACAGCTGGTTGATTTGAACCATTGACCTCTTTGCGTAGCAGCTGAGCCCAACTGCTTAACCACTGAGCCACCAGGGTACCTGAGAACCTCATAGGCAAAAGCTTACAAGTCACTGGTCTGAACAGAATCCCTTCTTTTGCAACTCTAGATTGTTTTCTTTTAGTATCCCTCATTAGAGATGGAGATTTGTTATCTAGCTCATTTTAATAGCCTTAACAAAGTCATCATTAAGTAATTAACAGTTCAGTCTTCGTGTGTGTGTGTGTGTGTGTGTGTGTGTGTGTGTGTGAAGCTCTGATTTTTTGGAGAAGAGAAAATAGGCAACAGGAATCATGCTGGGTTCCACAATTCATTCTTAAGCCTTTTTCATATACTTCGTAAGTCTTATATTTGCACAGCTCTTTAATTTGTATTTGTGACTTTTCAAATTCTCCAAGTCCTACCAAATTCCACAAAGTGATATAGTACACTGAGAAGGAAGAGTACCTTTCTGTGCACCCCAGAATCACACTTGATTTTTTCCAACAGCACCAAATTGTGCTGGAACAGAGAGACAAATGACAAGATCAAGGAGATTGTGCTTGCAGTCTGGTCTGAGGGCTAAAACAGTCCCTAAGTGTGAAAACAAGTCCTGAGATCAGAGTCAGGCAAGTGTCAAATGTGCAGGAAACAAAATGGGAAGTCAGCGAAGGCAAGAGATTTAGAAAAGATGCCACAAGCAACACAAAAGTGCTTTGAAACATCTTCCTCACCTTGTCTTTAAAAACTTTGACACACAATAAGCAAATAATAAATGTTCGGCATAGGTATTCTATCTATCTGTGTCTTATGTCTGCATGCATGCACGTTTGCACCTGCTATAAGACAATGACAATGGCCCATAACCACCATTCTCAGAAATAATCACTGTTAAATAGTTGGTGTACATCCTCCCAGAAATTTTTTCCTGTAACTATATGTACGTATAAAATTTATGTACTCTGTATTGCTACATGAATGTCTCAGGTTATTGGTACTGTTAACCACCAACAACCAAACTCACTGCTGTTGAGTCAATTCCAGCTCATGGCACCCTATAGATAGAGCAGAATTGCCCCATACAGTTTCAAAAGAACACCCAGAAGATTTGAACTGCCGACCTTTTGGTTAGCAGATGTAGCACTTAGCCACTAAACCACCAGGGTTTCCTCTTGTATTCTTATTTGTTGTCAAGTTAGGTTCCTACTTAGGATGACTGTGCGTGCAACAGAATGAAACACTACCTGTCCTGTGTTATCCTCATGATCCTTGCTACGTTTTGGTCCATCATTGCAGTCACTATGTCTATGCATTTTGTTGAACAGCTTTCTCTTTTTTGCTGACCTTCTACTTCACCAAACATGATGAACTTCTCCAGGGACCGGTCCTGCCTAATAACATATTCAAAGTATGTGAGATGAAGTCACACCATCCCCACTTCTAAGGAACATTCTGGCTGTACGTCTTCCAAGACAGGTTTGTTCCTTCTTGTGGCAGTCTGTGATATATTTAATGTTCTTTGCCTACACCACAGTTCAAAGGTGTCAATTCTTCTTTTGTCTTCCTTATTCATTCTCTACATTTTACACGTATATGAAGCAATTGAAAACACCGTGGCTTGGGCCAGACACGCTTTATTCCTCGAAGGGACGTCTTTGCTTTTCAACACTTTATGGAAATCTTTTGCAGCTGATTCGCCCAATGCAGTACTTTGATTTCTTGGCTGCTGCATCCATTGGCACTGATTATGGATCTAAGTAAAGTGAAAATTTTGACAACTTCATTATTTTTTCCACTTATCACAATGTTGCTTATTGGTCAACTTACGAGGAATTTTGTTTTCTTTACATAGAAGTGCAGTGTGCACTGAAGGTTGCCACCTATGATTGTCATCACCAGTGCTTCAGTCATCTTCACTTACAGCAAGTAGGGCTGTGTCATCCACATATTGCGGATTGTCAATGAGTCTTCGTCCATTCCTAATGCCATGTTCCTCATACAGCGCAGCTCCTGAGATTGTTTGCTCAGCAAACAGATTGAATATGTGTGGTGAAAAGATGTATCCCTGATGCAAACCTTTCCTTATTTTAAATCACTCGCTAGCCTCTTGTTCTGTTTGAATGACTGTCTCGTGGTCTATGTACAGATTCTTCCTGAGCACAGTTAAAGCTCTAGAATCCCCATTCTTCACAATGTTATCCTTAATTTCTTATGATCCATACACCTTAAAACTTTTGCATTGTCAATAAAACACAGGTAAATGTATTTCTGGTATGCTTTGCTTTCAGCCATCATCCATCAGTCATCAGCAATGACATCCCTGGTTCCATATCCTCTTCTGAATCTGGCTTGAATTTTGAGCAATTCCCTGTTGATATACTGCTGCAACAGCTTTTGAGTTTTCCTCAGCAAAAATTTAATTGCATGTGATATTAATGATGTTATTTGATAATTTCCATATTCAGGGTCATCTTTCTTTGGACTGGGCACAATTACGGATATTTCCAGTCTGTTAGATAGTTCTGTCTTCCAAATGTCTTGGCATAGACAAGTTAGCACTTCTAAGGTAGCATCTTTTTGTTGAAACATCTCAGTTAGTATTCTATCATTTCCTAGAGTCTTATTTTTTGCCAATGCCTTAAGTGCCTCTTGTATGTTTTCTTTCCATATCCTTCGTTCTTGATTATATCCTTGTTTCCAAAGTGGCTGTACGCTGACTGGCTCTTTTTGGTGTAGTAACTCTGTATTCTTTTCATCTTCTTCTGGTGCTTGCTGAGTCCTTCAGTATTTCCCCCATAGAGTCTTTCAGTGCTGCAACTCAGGACTTGGACTTTATTTCTTCCTCTGAAGCCACGCTTTAAAATCTTCTGTTCAGGTCTTTTACGTCATTGTTTTTTTCCTTCCACTTCAGCTACTCTGTGTTCAAGAGCAAGTTTCAGAATCTCCTCTGACATCCCCTTTGGTCTTTTCTTTCCTGTCTTTTTAAATATTCTTTTACTTCTTCATGCATGATGTCCGTGATGTCATTCCACAACTAGTCTGGTCTTCAAATGTTAGTGTTCAATATGTCAAACCTGTTCTTACACAAGAATACAAAGGGGTGCACTCTGAGATCTCCACTAAAAGACCACAGTTGATGGTCCAGTGGTTTCGGGGTTCCCTGGGGAGCATGGTCCCTGGCCCTGATGCTGCCCTTGCCCATAAATCATAATGAAGGTCCACTCTTTGGACACGAATGGATTGGACTTGGCTATGCAGAGTGACCATATATTGGATGCACATTATGGTTGTATGCATCTATAGGATATCATCCTGCTGACCTCTGGCTGGGGTAAGAGGAGTGGGTGGAGAGGAGGGGAAAGGAGACTGTTGGGAGGATGAGACATGTATGGAGCAGAGGAATAGTGTGCTGTCACCGGGCAGGGAGAGCAGTGGAAGCTGCACATAGGTGGGCATGTAAATTTATATGGGAATGTACATTTTCACTGTCACAATAAAACTTAAAAAAAATTAAAAAAAAACCTGTTCTTGAGATTGTCTCTAAATTCATGTGGGATACACTCAAGATCATAGTTTGGCTTTTGTTGACTTATTGTAATTTCCTTCAGCTTCAACTTGAACGTGCATGTGAGCAATTGATGGTCTGCTCTGCAGTCAGCCCTGGCCTTGTCAGTGATGATACTGAACTTCACTTGTTGCCTCTATTTGAATTCCTATTCTTTCATCTGGTAAGGTCCACCCGTATAGTCACCATTTGTGTTATTGAAAAAAGCATATTTGCAGTGAATAAGTCATTTGTCTTTCAAAATTTCATCATGTGATCTCTAGCGTCATTTCTGTCACCAAAACCATATTTTTCTTCTTTGTTTTAAACTTTCGTATTCCAATCACCTGTAATTATCAATGCATCTTGATTGCATGTTCAGTCAATTTCAGATTGTAAAAGTTGGAAAGAGTCTTTAATTTGTCCATTTTCGGCATTAGTGGTTTGTACATAAATTTGAATAATAATCGTATTTACTAGTCTTCCTTGTAGGTGTATGGATATTATGTTATCATATCATGATAGCTTGCACTTCAGGACAGATCTTAAAACATCCTTTTGGAGGATGACTATAATGCCACTCCTCTTCAATTTGTCGTCCTGGCTTAGTGGCTCCCCTATTGTAGACCACTCAGTTTTCTGATTCAAAACGGCCAATACCAGTCCATTTCAGGTTATTAATGTCTAGGATATTGATCTTAAAGTGTGTCATTTCATTTTTGATGATTTCTAATTGCCCTAGATTCGTACTGTGTACGTTCTACATTCTGAGTCTTGGTGGATGTTTGCAGGTGCATCTTCGCATTTTGAGTTACACCACATCAGTAGATGAAGATCCTGAAATTTTGTCTCCACCCATGTCATTACAGTTGACTCTTTTCTGAGCAGGTATCCCTTTCCCAGTTGTATTTTGAATGCCTTCCAAACTAAGGGACTCATCTTTCCGGCACTATATCAGACAATGTTCCACTGCTATTCATAAGGTTTTCACTGGCTAGTTTTTAAGTATTAGGTCTCCAGGTACTTCTTCCTAGTCTCTCTTACTCTGGAAGCTTAGTTGAAACCTGTTCACCATGAATGATCTTTCTGATATTTGACATACAAATGATACAGTTTCCAGCATCACAGCAACAGGCAAGCCTCTGCAGTATGCCAAATTGACAAATCAGGGGTGGAGATTAGATCATTTCTTACTCTCTCTCTATCACATACTCATTTTATATACATATACATATTTTTTTCGTGAATGATATGACAATAAGTTGCAGACACTGTACTCCTTCACTTCTAAATGATGTACTTCTAAGAACAATGACGTGTCCTTAGATAGCAACATTTTAATCATCAAAGGCAGGAAATAGAACATTTAAACAATACTATTATCTAATCTAAAAAGAATAGCTTTGTTTAAATTTCCTGCCTTTGACGATTAAAGTGTAGTTATCTAAGGGAGTGTTCTTAGGAAGTGCATGACTTAGGAGTGAAGGAACATACTGTCTGCAACACGCTGTCATATCATTCAGAAAAAATATGTGTGTATGTGTATATATATATATATAAATGAGTGAGAGAAAGAAAGAAATGCTAAAACAAAGGTAAAATACAAAACAACTGGTGAATTTGAGTAAAGGGATATGTAAAAGCATCCCCAAAGAAATGTTATCTGATCATGTTAATTGCCTGCTTATTACTTTTTAATGATGTGCCGTGATACTAAAATGCAAACTCCTCATTGGGACCTAAGGCCCCTAGCTAGTGCAAATGGTCTGCGCTCAACCGTTAACCTAAAGGTTGGAGGTCTGAATCTCCCAGCAGCGCCAGCAAAGAAAGGCCTGGCAATCTGCTCCCATAAAGATTACAGACAAGAAAATCATATGAGACAGTCCTACTCTGTGAAACAGGGTGTCACCATGTTCTGAGCAAGAATCCATTACAATTTGGACAAGAATTTAGGTTCTATGCACACAAGGTACAAACATTTATTTTGCATTCATGAATACACAAGTGACCCACAAACCTCCTCTAGTGGTCCCACCAGGGCTGCACGCTACATAGGAGTTAATTCATTTTACCTTAATTACTAATGAAGCAGTACCAGAATCCTTGAAACACCAACAAGACTCAGCCAAGGGAGCTGTTAAGGCTAACTGATTAAACGAGGCTGTATGTATGGCAAATCTCTGTTCTCCAAGGTCTTAGAGCAATGTCGAAGGCTGAATCTAGATTGCTGGGAGCAAGTAGTGGTGTCTGCTGGCTGGACCCTGGAGAGTGACGCACCAGCCCTCGGAACACTGGCAACGTTGTAGGATGCGTTCTCCTGGAACCACAGCACTAGTGGTCACAGGACAAATAGGGCACCGGGCAGCAGGCGATGGTATCCAAAGTTTCCAACTAACCACACCACTGAGGAGGGTCAGCAGGCAAGCGGCTGCCCTCGTCCGACATGTAAGGTCCGTGGTCCCTTTTGGGCTGGGTGTATTCAAGGCCTGGTTGGCTCTGGTGACAAACGCAGGGCCGACTCTGCTCAAAAATGAGCAGGGCAAAGGGCATCTGTGTGCTGCTGCCTTTTATTCCTTGGTAGCCGTCCCTTACCTGTGGCACTTGTTGTTTTTCTTCTTGTTCTGCCACTTATCAACAACACTTGTTTTTCTTCTCCTTTTTGCGCCTTTCTTTCTGTAGAGTTATTTTGCTCCTTAATATTTTATTTCACCATGAATTAGAATCAACTTAGCGACATGTTTTCATTGGGCCTTAGAAGCAGCCCAGTGGCACAGGGGTTAAACACTTGGCTGGTGACTGAAAAGCTGGAAGTGCAAATCAGCCAGTCACTCCACAGGAGAAAAGGCCTGCTGTTCTCCTCCTATAGAGAGTACAGCCTATCAATGGGCGCATAACCCATGGTCTTCTGTAATCTGAAACCAGAACAATGAGATCATGCTCAGCACTGTGACAGACCACTCTGATCAGGATCACAATAGAAGATCCCAGTTACAACGGGTCAAATGTGTAGACAAACTTCAAACTGAAAAAAAGAGAGAGAGAGAGAGATCAGATATATCGGTCTAAAAGACCCTGGAGAAACCCCCTACTCCACACGCTAGAGATTACTGCTCTAAGTTAACCTTCTGATTTGAAACTATGGACACTCCCAGAGGCCACCTTTCAGCTAAATAATAGACAGCGCTTTTGAGAGGGCACTGTAAAACAAACAACAACATCCAGGCAGAATGTGCTCCTTAGAACAATTGACTAAATGAGCCTTAAAGGGCAACATTCGCCCAAAACTAAAGATGAGAAGACAGAGAAGCTCAGGGGAGTTGAACAAAGAATGGAAATAAGGAGTCCAGGGCAGAAATGGGGAGAGTGCTGCCACTTTGTAGGGATTGCAAATAATGTCACAAATCAATTTGTATAAGAATCATTGCTTAGAAAATTAATTTGCTACTTAAACTTTCATCCAAAGCAAAAGAAAATGTTAAAAATAAATAAATATAAGAGACACTGACAGACCAAAACAAAGAAATTATAGCCTAGAAAACCCTACAGGGGCAGTTCTGTTCCATCCCATAGAGTTAATATGAGTTGGAATCAACTCAGCAGCACAGAACAACAAAGTCCCTCAGCTGTGGACCCTGCTTATCTCTCTGGCTGTATCTCCTTTCATTCTGTTCTTTGATCCTGGCCACCAGGTCTGGTTTCTAACCCTGGAACACTATGAGGTCATTCCTGTTTTAGGGCCTGAGGACTTCTGCTTCCTTGTCTGCGGTAGTCTTCCTCCAATTCACAGAGCTGATTCCTGACAATGCAGACCTTAGTTTGTACATCACCTCCTCAAAGCAGGCTTCAGCAGCCACCTTTCTAGTACTGCCCGTCTCCTTCTACCCCAAACTGGTCAGTATCACATTTATTTATTCGTCCATGTGAGGACATGCTCAACAAATAGTTTTTGAGTTAGTAAATAAACAAATGAAGGTGGACATTATGGGCAAAAAATAGATTAGTGAAGGAAGTAGAGTGGTGAGGAGAAAGTCAAGATGTAAAAGTGGGTGTGACTGCCTGAACCACAGGGAGGTGATTCTTTCAACGGTGAATGAAGAAAGTTGATGTCTATGGAGTACGAAGCAACGATGTTGCCTGAAAAGAAAATACAGGTTTTGTTGTTTCCCTGGAAACCCTGGTGGCATCGTGGTTAAGTGCTGCATCTGCTGACCAGGCGGTCTGCGGTTGAAATCCACCAGGGACTCCTTAGAAACTCTATGGGGCAGTTCTACTCTGTCCTAAATGGGCATTATGAGTCAGCTGTAATGGGTTTGGGTTTTCTTTTTTTTTTTTACTGTTTCCCTGTTTCTCGCAGAAACTGGGAAAGGAGCTGTCAGGGCCATTTGCTGAGACTCATCCTTAGAAATCGTTAAACCTGCATTTCAATCTCTGCTGCCCTCCTAGAGTAGAGAAGCTGGAAACCAGCCCAGGAGTGTCCAAATCCTGACTTAGGTTTGTAAACATACCTGGGGGGGAAAAAAAAAAGAGAGAGAGAGAAAGAGGAATGTAGTTCTAACCTAACCAGAGTGGAGAAATCTCTTTGACTTCCATTGATTTAGTATTAATAAGGAGGCTTTTATCTTGAGAACTTTGTGCTTGTGTTGCTAAGCAGAGCAAGGAAAATTCAGGAAACTGTTGCAGAATCCTCTTCTGCTGGACCTCCCCGAATTCACGGCTTCCCTTGAAGGTTCACCCTCCCGACCCTGTCTGTTTCTGAGAAACCTGCGGCCAGCATGAGAAATCAGTGACAAAATGTTTCCTCAGCTGTCAAGTCTGCAGTTTTTGTCCGACAACGGGGACAGATGAACAAAGCCGCGGGCAAGGACAGGCAAGCCCTTCTGTTACTCCTGGGAACATTTTGAAACTTTCTTTGTAAATGCTTTGCCTGGTGTTCTTATACTAAATGTTGATATGCTCTGTCCTAAGGCATGTTTGTAAAATCAAGAGATCCTTTCCAAGGGCGCCGTATCCTCATGGCCTTTTTTATCCCTTATTAGGATCACTTTCAAGGATGAATAATTTATTTAGAAATATACTTTGCCACCACGTGGCTCCAGAGACACAGAGATAGAATGTGATGGTCTCAGCAGCTTTCTTGAGTCCTGATACCTTACTGGCTTCTGGTTCCTGTTCCTCCTGTCATAGTGGAAGGGACAATTGTAAAGGAGTAACAGAGAGGGATCTGAGTTTAACATCAGTCTCGCTAAACATCATTTTCCTCACTGTAAATCCTGCGGATACCCATTGAGTGATCTGCTCAGAACCCTCTGTTCACCTGGTTACAGTGGGGCAGTCATATTTGTGTATTACGACGGACCTCAGACATTCACCTCCCTGAATTGACTTGGTCCATGGCAAGTTGCTTTCTTTGGGTCCATTCAGGTTGCTAGCTGGAGTTTCTCACTAAGACACAGCTGCAAGTACCTCTGAGTTTTATGAGAGTCCCTTTCACTTTTAATCGCTAACATCAACAATTCCATTTTGCTGAAGTTAGCTTGAACGGGTTTCTAATGCTTGTAACCGAGGACTCTAACTAATTTGCTTGGGATAATAATTTTTTTTCCCTCAGGTTTTATGTGAGGAGATAATACACGTAGAGCACAAAAAATTGTAGCTATTGCAATCACTGACTCTAGGGGCTGGGATTATGCAGTGCTTTCTTTTTCAATGTTAATCTTTTTTTTATAGATTTTAGATTTCCCTTAAAGTGAGCATATATTACTTTTCAACTAAAAATATATACTTAAGAGAATATAAAATGTAAGTGTTTTCATGTCATTATATTATCTTTTTAATTAAAACACCGAACACTTAAATACTTAAGTGAAGTTTTTGGTCTTGTGTGCCCTTTGCCCAAGTAAGTTGTTGTTGTTAGCTGCCATCAAGTCAGTTCCAGTACCTGGTTCTGCACCATCTCCGCAATCGTTTTTTATGCTTAAGCCCACTGTTGCGGCCAGTATGTCAATCCATCTCATTAAAATTAAATCAAGTTCACACTTTTCCCTCCACCTGGGCTAATCTTACAAAATTCTAATCATCCTTCAAATCCTAGATATTCCTCTGTTTCACAGAGCCTCCACTCTACCAAGCGCAATGTGCTTCTCCAGGGATGGAACCGTCCTGACAACATTTCCAAAATATGTAAGATGCAGTCTCGCCATCTTTGCTTCCAAGGAGCATCCTGGTTGTACTTCTTCCAGAACAGATCTGTTTGTTCTTTTGGTGGTCCATGGTGCATTCAACACTCTTCTCCAACACCACAATTCAAAGGCATCAATTTTTCTGTCTTCTTTGTTCACTGTCCAGCTTTTGCATGTGAATGATGTGATTGAAAATACCATGGCTTGGGTCAGGCACATTTTAGTCTTCAAGGTGGCATCTTTACTTTTCAATATTTTAAAAAGATCCTTGCAGCAGATTTTCCCAGTGCAATACATCTTCTGATTTCTTGACTGCTGCATCCATGGGCATTGATTGTGGACCCAAGTGAAATGAAATCCTTGACAGTCTCAATCCTCTCTGCATTTATGATGATGTTGCTTACTGGGCCAGTTGTGAGGTTTTTTGCTTTCTTGATGTTGAGGAGCAATCCATACTGAAGGCTGTGGTCCTTGATCTTCATCAGTGTTTCAAGTCTTCTTTACTTCCAGCGAATAAGATAGTGTCATCTAGGTAATGCAGGTTGTTAATGAATCATCCTCTAATTATGATGCCGTGTTCTTGTTCACATAATCCAACTTCTCGTATTATTTGCTGGGCATACAGACTGAAAAGCTGTGGTAAAAGGATACAACCCTGACATACACCTTTCCTAACTTTGAAAAACACTGCTCCCTTGTTCTCCCCTCATGACTGCCTCTTGATCCATATACAGATTCCTTCAGAGCACAATTATATGTTCTGGAATTCCCATTTTATGCAATGTTAGCCACAAGGTGTTATGATCCACATGGTCAAATGCCTTTGCCTAGTCAACGAAACACAAGTAAACATCTTTCTGGTATTCTCTGCTTTCAGCCAAGATCTGTCTGGCATCAGCAATGATATCCCTGGTTCCATGTCCTCTTCTGAATCCAGCTTGAATTTCTGGCAGTTCCTTGCCATATACTGTTGCAATTGCTTTTGAATGATCTTGAGTAAAATTTTATTTGTCTGTGATATTAATGATATTGTTTGGTAATTTTCACATTTAGTTGGATCACCTTTTTTTGGAAAACAGGAGTGGCATTATATAAGGACAGTCTTTGGCTCTGTGATTGACAAGTGCCTACCCACAGCCCTTGAGCTGATGCCAACTCACAGCAACCCCATAGGGTCTCCAAGGCTGTAAATCTCTATGGAAGCAGACTGCCACATCTTTCTCCCATGCAGCCTTTTCAAAATGCTGACCATTCAATTAGCAGTTGATTGCTTTAACCACTCTGCCACCAGGGCTCCTTGGAGAGCACCATCCGAAACCCACCAGACACACTTTTTTATCTAAAAGTTATTTCTTTCACCTGCCTCATTTCTTTGTGGCAAAGTGTATCACAAATTCCTTTCTTTGTTCTGTGTTGAAATGCCCTACCTCATTCACGACCCTCCTAATCCCTTTACTCCCTTCACCTCCAGAAATATGTGTGTATTTATGTTGTATATAACATCTTATATCATACGAGATGCATGGGAACTATTAAAGGGACAAGTGTGACAGATATGTACAGAGGGTGATGGGAACTCACAGTAGGAAGGGCACATCTTTTAGGACAGTTCAGGAAAATTTTATTGGAAAAGTTGCAGTATATCTAGGATTTGAAGGATGAGTAGAATTTTATAAGATTTGTCCAGGTGGAGGGAATAGCGTGAACTTTATTTAATTTTAAGATAACTGCTTTGAAATAAAAATACTCCTATAAGGATAACACATTAAAGATAAAACGTCTTTGTATAAATTAGTTGGCTCATGTTACTGACTAACTGAAGGTTTGGGGGCATTATAAGTATTCCTGTGAAAAGGGGTGAGAAGGGTAGAGATGGATGTGCCAAAAGATAACTCTGCTTATCGTAGTTAAACTAGCTGAATGCTCAGAAAATATCTGATACATCTTCAACACTTGATGCTAACAGACCTGACATCAATATTAATCTTTAGAGTAATTAAAGGAGTCTTGGTGACACAGTGGCTAAGAGCTAGGTTGCTAACCAAAAGGTATACCAAAACCCAGTGCTGCTGAGTCAACTCATAGCAACCCTATAGGACAGAGTAGAACTGCTCCATAGAGTTTCCAAGGAGTGCCTGGTAGATCTGAATGGCAAGCCTTCTGGTTGATAGATGTAGCAGTTAACCACTATGCCACCAGCATTTCCAATCAAAAGGGAGGTAGTTCAAATCCACCAGCTGCTGCTGGAAACCCTGTGGGACAAGTCTACTCTGTTCTCTAGGATCACTATGATTGGGACACCATGGGCAATGAGTTTTTTCAGTTGTTTAAACTATCAAGAAGGAGCTCTAGTTGCACAATGGTTAAAGTACTCAGTTGGTAACTGAAAGGTGGGTGGACAACAGTTGCTTCACAGGAGAAACATATGGCAGTCTGTTTCCACAAAGATTTCAAAAATCCCCACTGCCATGGAGTGAATTCCCACTCCTAGTGACCCTGTAGGACAGAGTAGAGCTGCCCCATGGAGTTTCCAAGGATGTAAATCTTTACTGAAGCAGATTGCCACATCTTTTTCCTATCAAGCAACTTGTAGGTTAGAATTGGTAACCTCTTGGTTTGGGGCCAATTGCTCTAACCATTGTGTAATGAGGACCTGTCCCATGAAGATTACAGCTTTGGAAACTCTGTGGGTCAGTTTTATGTCCTATAAGTTCACCATGAGTCAGAATCAACTCCATGTAGTAAGTTTTCTTTTTTTGATAAGAGATCAAGAAGGAAATGGAAACCCTGGTGGTGTAGTGGTTACATACTACATCTGCTAATTAAGAAGTCTGCAGCTCAAATCCACTGAGCACTGCTTGAAAATTCTATGGAAATATGGTGGTATAGTGGTTAAGTGCTAAGTCTGCTAACCAAAATGTCAGCAGTTTGAATCTGCCAGGTGCTCCTTGGAAACTCTACGGGGTAGTTCTACTCTGTCTTATCGGGCTACTACAAGTTGAAATCATCTGGATGGCAGTGCATTTGGTTTTGGTGTGGTTTATCAAGAAGGAGCTCTGGTGATGCAGTGCTTAAGCACTCAGCTGCTAATCAAAGCAGTTGTGGTTTAAACTCACCAGCTGCTCTGGGGGAGGAAGATGCGGCAATTGGCTTCAATGTTTCCATAAAGACTCCAGCCTTGGAATCTATGGAGCAGTTCTACTCTGTCCTAGATGGTTGCTATGAGGCAGAACTAACTCACTGGCAATGCATCTGTTTTTTTTGGTTTCGTGAGCTATTGGGAAACTCTGGTGGCATAGTATTTAAGTGCTGTAGCTGCTAAACAAAAGGCCAGCAGTTCAAATCCACCAGCAGATTTTTGGAAACTCTGTGGGGGCAGTTCTTCTCTGTCCTATGAGGTTCCTATGAGTCCAAACTGACCCCATGGTAGTGGATTTTCGGGGTGAGATAGTGAGGATAAACATACCAAAGCTCAGACAGGGTTTTGACCACTAGCCTGAGAATCACTATCCTGATTAGCAGAGCCAGACTAAAATACAGGCGTCTTAACTAGGCCTAGCATTCTTTCATTGCAAGTCTGAAACAAATCTTACCCTCGGGTGACATGATGAGAGACTTTCAAAAGAATATGCAGGAAGGGATATATCTAATAACAGAAAGTTCAAGGCAAAGATTGTGAAAAATTATAGTGTTCTGAAAAACAAAGGCACAAGCCATATAATGCTGGATGGTTGTTTCCAAGTTCCCTTTATTCTCTATCAAGTTGGGTCCTGCACAGACATTGAGATTCGCCCTTTGTTTATTACCTGGCTCGAGTCACTGTAGTCCGTTGATCAGGCAGCTGTAGAGCATAGCCCCAACACCTCAGGGCTGATTTCTTCTCACCTCTGCTTTATGATGAAAATTCCTCAGGTGAGTGAAGTGTTATTTTGACAAAAGGAAGCTTAGTTTAAAATGGGAGAAAATAATCCTATTTTCTTTTACTCAAGAAAATTTTGAGTAAAGAAATAGAGAATCTTAGTTGAATGTTCTTCTTTTCTATTACTATTACAAATCATTTGGGTTAAACTGTATTATTTGATTGTAGTTCACTCCCTTTTATTTTATTATAGTATTTCCCATTTGTGTTAGTTATATAGCATTCCTATAACAAGAATATCACAAGTGTCTTAAAAGCTTGCTAGTGGCTATTTAAATACAACTATTGGTCTGTGTTTGTCCAGAGCAAAACAGAAAGAAGGAAACCAAAGACTCAAAGAAGAAACTGGTCTACAGAACCAGGAGTCTACGTGAAAAACAACATCACATACCTTGAGAATGGAAGAACTAGTTGGTGCCTGGCTGCCACTACTGGCTGTTCTAACTAGAAACTCAATAGGTGGTCCCAAATAAAATGGGAGAAAAATGTAGAACAATGCTCACACTAAAAAAAAAAACAAAAACAAAAGAAAAGATCAGACTTACGGGACCCGCAGAGACTAGGTAAATCCCTGAGACTATTGTCCTGAGGTGGTCTTTAAGCCTGGAATTCAAACCAGTTCCACAGGTCACCTTTCAGCCAAATGACAAAACGACCCTTAAAACAAATGCTGTCACCCACGTGTTTTGTGCTCCTCAAAATAATCATCTAAATGAAACTGAATGGTAAACATTTACCCTAGACTAAAGATGAGGAGACAAGGAGGGACAGGGAAGCTAGATTAATGGAATAGAACAAACAGAATGGAAATAAGAATACTGACCTATTGTGAAAAAGGTAACCAACATCACTGAACAATATATATAAAATTGTTAAATTAGGATATAATTTCCTACGTCAGCTTTCAGCAAAAGCACAATAAAATGTTTTAAAAAAGAAAGAAATATCACAAGTAGGTGGCTTTAACAAATTTCTTTTCTCATAGTTTAGAAGAGTAGAAGTATAAATTCAGGCACTGGCTCTTGGGAAAGGCATTCTCTCTGTTGGCTCTGGGAGAACATTATTGTTTCTTCTCAGCTGCTGTTTCTTGGTTCCTTGGTGATCGTGGGCATGTATCTTTCCCTCCATTGTGATTCTTTAACCTGCTCTTTTAATATCTCAAAAGAGATTTATTTAATTCTATCTTATACTAGGACCGTGGTGGCACAGTGGATAAAGGGATTGACTGCTTACAGAAAGGAGAGGTGTGGCAGTCTGTTTCTGTAGACATTTCTAGCACTGGAAACCTTACAGGGTCGCTGTGAGTAGGGATTGACTCAGTGGCAGTGGATTTGGTTTGTATACTTATACTGGTGACACAGTGTTTAAGAGTTTCACTGCTATCCAATCCACTAATCCACCAATTGGTACAATTCTATTCTACCTGTTGCTGTTCCTTGGAAAGCCTCTGAGTCAGTTCTACTCTGTCCTGTAGGATCGCTATGAGTTGGAATCAACTGGATGCTAATGGGTTTGATCTTTTTACACTAACACTGCCTAGTTAATATAGCAAAGCAAACCCAGTCCCAAATGAGATTATAACCACAGGTATCAGGGTTAGGATTTATGACACTTAAAAAAAAATTTTTTTTATTGTGACTAAGTCAAAGTTTACAATTCGAGTCAATATGACATGTAAAATGCTGAGCACTTGCCTCTGTGCAACTCTTTCTGCTCTCCTTACCCTGTGACAACACACTCTTCTTTTCTATTCTTTCCCTAGAGTAGTCACTCAACCAACACTCATCCCCTCCTCTCTACCTTCTCCCCTTTAAAAAGAAACCAGTTGGACAGCCTCATACAAATATTAAACTATAAAGTACACACATCACCTGCATCACTCTGTGTCCCATAATCCAGTCCAATCTTTGCCCAATTTCAGTACTATTTTCAGCTCTGGAATACAGCAAGTCCAGGGACCACGTACTCAGAGGACCCTCTTGGTTGTCAGACCATCAGGTCTGGCCTTTTAATAGAGTTCTTGATCTGCATGCCCCTTTTCCTCATCTGTGTCATGAACTGTACCTTATATTGCCTGACAAAGATGTCTGGTGGTGGCTGGGGACCATCTGGTTCTTCTGGTCTCATGTTGATGTAGTCTTCCAATCACATGGATCTTTCTATCTCCTGGACTCATATTTTTCTCATGTCTGTGATGTTCTTTGTTTTCATTTGCTCCAGGTGGGTTGGAACAAATTGATGTTCCTTACCTGGCAGCTTGTTGGCTTTTAAGACCCCAGGTGCCAGTTACTAATATGGGATGTAGAACTATCTCTTAGAGAAGACTTGTTTTGCCAGTTGACCTTACTACCCCCTGAAACTGTGGTATGATATTGTCTTAGGCTGGGTTCTCTAGGGAAGCAAAACCAGTAACACATGTAGGTACAAGGAAAGATTTACTATATAGATAGATAGATATAGATATAGGAAACAGCTCACGCAATCATAGAAGCTGAACGTCCCAAGTTCTGGCACAAGCCTCACGTGGCCACAGAAGCTGAGAAACCCAAAGTGAGCAGGTCAGAGACCAGAGTTCTAGATCACTGGTTGTGTAGGTCGGTGGATCCCAAGCTGGTGGTGAGGCGGAGTGGCAGAGGCTGGCTAACCCAGGATCGACAGGTCAGGGAGCAGGATTCTCAGTTGCCGACTGTGAGGACTGATGAATCCAACAGCTGCTAGTTCAAGTCCAGGAACCAGACATCATGAGAAAAGAGCAGGAGTTCCTGGCTACATGAGCAGACCAGCAGTAGTAGTAGAAGGTCAAGAGATGAGAGCCAAGGGGCGGGAAGCCACCACAAACCCTGCTCTGCTACTTAATACAGCAGCCAAATATGGAGTAGCCAAGTTGACATAATCCTGACCACCACAGATATGTATTTTTTAAGGACATAATTCCATCTGTAGCACTTTACCCTCTGATTCCCCAAAACTCACGTCCTTCCCACATGCAAGACACATCCACCCGTGACATCATTCCAAAAGTCTTAAATCAACTCTAAGCCCTAAATCTCATTTTCTGAATTATATAAATTAAATAAGGTTGAGGTTTTAGGCATATTTCATCCTGGGACAAAATTCTTCTTCATTTATGAATTCTAGAATGTCTAGTTATTTGCCTCCAGGACACAATGGTAGAACAGGCACAACCTAGACACTTTCATTACAAATGGGAGAAATTAGAGGAAAGAATGGACAGCAGGTACCCTGCAAGTCCTAAATCCAGTAAGACTGTCAAGACTAACAAATAACTCTCTGTTCTTCGAGACCACCTGAGCAAGGGCCTTGTCCTAGCCTCACTGTGTTGGCCACTCTCTCCTGATTCCAGATGGAGGCCTCCTTAACCCACTGGGATGGCAACTTGGCTCCCTTGGCTTTTGGTGGCCTCATTCCCCTAGTTGATCTGAGTGGCCCAGTGGGCTCCTTTCTCTCACAACTTGGGCATAGCAGCCTCACTCACTCAGCTTTGGGCAGTGGCCCAATCCTCTTGGTATACCTGAGAGGTAGGCCCACACTCTCGAACTGAATACGTATAGATCTGACTCTTTGAAACCTAGAAGACAGTGGTCCCACTCTTTAAGACTGATGCAGTCCTATTTCCTGTGCTTATTCTAGTAGTTCTGCTGATCTCTGAACTTCCCCAGTTATGATGTTTTTATTTTCTGGGAGATCAAGAGATGTTTGAACCTGTGTCTCTCCAATGGTTCATTTCCTTCCCATAGACATCAAGGAGGCAGACAGCTTTTATTAATTTTGTACTGTCTCTATGCCTCCACTCATCTGTCAGTTTGTCATACTGTGGTGGCTTGCATGTTGTGATTCTGGAAGCTGTGTTAGCAGTATTTCAAAAACCAACAAGTATTTTTTTCTGACAGCATAGACAGTGACTAAACACAGACCTCACCAGACGGAATACACAGGAATCAAATAGACTGAATCCATGGAGAAGTGATGGAAAAGCTCAATATCATCAGTCAGAACAAGACCAGGGACCAACTGTGAAATAGACCATCAACTTGTATTATGCAAGTACAAGTTGAAGCTAAGAAAATTAAAGCAAGTTCATGAGAGCCAAAATATAACCTTGAGTATATTGCATTTGAATTTAGAGACCATTTCATGAAAAGATTTGATGCACTGAACACTAATGTCCGAAGCCCAAGTGAGCTATGGAATGACATAAAAATACCACACATGAAGAAAGCAAGAGATCGTTAAAAAACAGGAAAGAAAGAAAATGAATAATCTGAAGTAACTCTGAAACTTGCTCTTCAACATAGAAAGGCTAAAGAAGGTAGAAGAAATGAAGATGTAAAAGAGCTGAACAGAAGATGTTAAAGGGTGACTCCAAAAGATGAAGTGAAGTGTAATAACAAAATATGCAGAGACCTGGAGTCAGAAAACCAAAGGTGAAGAAGATGCTTGGTGTTTCTGAAGCTGAAAGAATTGAAGAAAAAATGTAAGTCTTGTGTTGCAATATTGAAAGATTCTACTGGGAAAATACTAAACAATGCAGGAAGCATCAGAAGATGAAGGGAATACGCTGAGTCACCAAAAGAATTGGTCAACATTCAATCATTTCAGTAGGTAGCCTAGGATCAACAACTCGTAGTACTGAAGGAAGAAGTCCAAGCTGCACTAAACACACTGGTGAAAAAAACAAGGGGTTGGCAGACTACCAGCGTAAATATTTCAACCAACAGAGGGAGCACTGGGAGTGCTCACTCATCAATGCCAAAACTACCTGGCTAACAGACTGGAAGAAATCCCTCCTTGAGTCTATTCTAAAGAAAGGTGATCCAACATAACGTGGAAAGTATTGAACAATATCATTAAAAACATACACAAATAAATTTTGCTGAAGATCATTCAAAAGTAGTTGTAGCTGTACATTGAAAGGGAACTGCTAGAAATTCAAGCTGGATTCAGAAGACGTGGAATGATAGATATCATTGCTGATGTCAGATGCATGTTAGCTGAAACACAGGACACTAGAAAGAGGTTTGCTGTGTTTTACTGACTATGCAAAAGCATCCAACTGTGTAGATCGTAACAAATTTCAAGGAATTGGAATTCTAGCACATTTCATTGTATTCCTAAGGGACCTGTACATAGGCGAAGAAGCAGTTGTTCTAACAGAACAAAGAAATATTAGGTGGTTTGAAGTCAGGAAAGGTGTGTGTCATGGTTGTACCCTGTTACCGTGCTCACTCAATCCATATGCTGAGCAAATAATCTGAGAAGATGGACTGTACCAAGTACACAGCATTAGTATTTGAAGAAGGCTCATTAACCTGTGAAATGCAGAAGACACAAGCTTGTGCCATGAAAGTGAAGAGGATTTGAAGCATTTACTGAGGAAGATCGAAGACCACACAGCCTTTAGTATGGATTGTACTTAACATAAAGAAAACCAAAATCCTCACAACTGGACCAGTAAGCAACATAATGATAAGCAGGGAAAATACTGAAGTTGTTGAAAATTTCATTTTACTTGGATCCACAAATCAACATCCATGGAAGCAACAATCAAGAAATCGAATGATATATTTATTACATTGGGCAAATCTGCTGCAAAAGTCTACTTTAAAATGTTAAAAAGCGAAGATATGAGTTAGAGAACTAAGATGTGCCTGACCCAAGCCATATTATCTTCAGTTGTGTCATATGCATATGAAAGCCAGGCAATGCATAACATAGGCCAAAGAACAATTGACACCTTTGAATTAGTGTTGGTGAGTAGTACTGAATATACTGTGTCCTGGCAGAAGAGTGGGAACCTTGGTAGAGATGTAAAGGTCTATAGCTGCTCACCAAAAGGTCAGCAGTTCAAATCCACCAGATGGGCTTGGAAACTCTACAGAGCAGTTCTACTCTGTTCTATAGGATCAGTATGAGTTGGAATTGACCTGATGGCAGTGGGTTTGATTTTGGCTTTTGGCCAGAAGAATGCATTTGTATTAAAGAAGTAGAGCCAGAATGCTCCTTAGAGAGGAGGATTGTGAGACTTTGTCTCACGTACTTTGTACATGTTATCAGGACTGAGCAGTCCCGGGACAAGGACATCATGCTAAATAAAATAAAAGGTCAGCCAAGAAGAGAAACAACCTTAATGAAATGAATTGTCACAGAGGCTGCAACAATCGCTTCAAGCGTAGCAACCATTGTGAGAAGTTGGCAAGACTGGGCAGTGTTTTGTTCTGTTATACAAACACTTGCTGGGTCAGAATCAACTCGATGGCATCTACCACTTAACAATTCTACCTTTCAGTCTAAGATGAAAGGATTTTTGCTTTGGTGTTTAAATACATTCATCACTCTAAGGCTTAACCTGTTTATCAAAAGACTGAATCACTGAGTCCTTGCTGGAAGTTTTAGTGTACATGTCCTTAGTTTACATAACAAAATTCCCCCAGACTTTAGATTCTGTTTTGATTTTGCATAGTTCATTTTTAATTCCATCTCGTTCTTCCCACATTCTACTATAAGCAGCAAGGAGAAACCATGCTGCCCTGAAAATCTTGCTTAGGAATCTGCTTGACCAACATCAAGTTCATCACTAACATGTTTCATCTTCTGTGACACTCTTAAACATAATTTAGACAAGTTCTTTGCCACCACATAAGAAGCATCATTCTCCTCCTCCATTCTTCAGTCACAGGGCTGTCATTTCCCTTTAAAGCCTCACCAGAGGCATGTGTAACATCCACATTTCTAGCAGCATTCTCTTGACAGCATCACGTGTAAGAGAGTAGAGACTTTCTCTATAACTCTTGTTTCTTTCTGAGCCCTCACCAGAACTGCATTTGATGTCCACAATTCTACCAAGAGTCTCCTTAAGGTAATACAGGACCTTACTATGAAGCACATCAAAATTCCTACTGATTCTACTCATTACTCAATTGCAAAACCACTTTCACATTTTAGGTATGTATTTGAGCATCTTTTCACTCTTGGTACCAAAATTCTGTCTTAACTATTGTCTTAGTTATTTAGTGCTGCTATAACAGAAATAACACAAATGAACACCTTTAACAAACAGAACTTTATTCTCTAACAGTATGGTAGTCCATGTTCAGAGTGCCATCTCCAGGGGAGGGCTTTCTCTATCCATTAAGTCTGGGGAAAACCCTTGTCACCAGTCTTACAGAGCTTCTCAGCCCTGGTTCCAAACGATGTCCTATTTTCTCAGCTCTCGTTTCTTGGTGGTATGAGGTCACCCTGTCTCTCTGCTGACTTCTTTCTTTTATATATCAAAAGAGATTGATATAACCCAGATGCCCAACAACAGAGGAATGGATAGGTAAACTATGGTATATATACTCAGTGGAACACTATGCAATGATAAAGAACAACAATGATTTCAGGAAATATATTATAACCTGGTTTCAACTGGAGGACATTATGTTGAGTCAAAGTAGTCAGCAACAGAAGGACAAATATTGTATGAGACCCCTACAATAAGAACTTAAGATCAGAATCATGCATAGAAGAAAAGACTCTTTGACGGCTGCAAGGGTGGAGAGGGTGGGAGTGCGGAGGTGGGGAGCGTTTAAATTAGATAATTATTAGAAATTTGGTTGGGTGAAATCGGTGACAGCACATACTAGTAGGAAGATGAACATTCATACTAGTAGGAAGATGAACATTAACTGGACTTCAACACAACTTGTGCACTCCTCCCATCTTAACCCAATATTGCAAGGACAGAGTAGCTAGGCCGGGGGGGCCGGGGACCATGATCTCTGCAGAAATCAAGGCCAATTGGCACAACTAGCATTTTGCTAATGAGGACTTACCACACCCCACATCGGTGAGTGGCGTCTGGGGTCTTAAAAGCTGCCAAGCTGCCATCTGAGAGTACAGCAAGTGGTCCCAACTCAGCAAGAACGGATGATCACCGAGGTCCATAACGATATGTGGGAAAGAGAACCCAGAAAACAGAGAGACCCATGTGAGTGTGTGTCTACATCGACTTATGACAGGAAGAACCAGATGGTGCCTGGCCACCACCAGTGATAGTCACAATGGAGCTCCCAAAGTTTAGTCTCACCGGCAACACAAGAATAAATAGGGATGCACTCTGAGATCGCCACTAAAAGACCACCAATGATGGCCCAGGGGCTTTGGGGTTCCCCTGGGAGCAGGGCTCCTGTCCATGAGTCATAATGAAGTTCAACTCCTCGGTCAGCAATGGATTGGAATCGTATTTTTGTGAGCACTTTATGGTTCTATGCATCTATAGGATGTCATCCTGCTGACCTCATACTGGAGAAAGGGGAATGGGTGGAGAGGAGGAGATAGGAGACTACTGGGAGGACAGGACATGTATGGAGCAGAGAGGAAGAGTGTGCTGTCACTATGCAGAGAGAGCAGTGGAAGCTGCATATAGGTGAGCATGCAAATTTATATGGGAATGTACACTTTCATTCAATCGTAACTACAAAAAAAAAGAGAGGTTGATATACAATCTAATCTTGTAGACTGAGTCCTGCCTCATTAACAGAACTGCCACTAAACCCACCTGATCAACATCAGAGGTAGCGTTTATAACAAAATGAAAATCACATCAGATGACAAGTTCTTTGGGAATCATGGAGTAACAAACCTGATGCACATTGTTGGGGGACACAATTCAATCCATAACTGTTAATCTAATGCTGCTATAAGAGAAATACCAAAAGTGGGTGGCTTGAATGGACATAAATTTATTTTCTCACAGTTAGGAGTCTAAAAGTGCAAATTCAGGGCTTTGGCTCCAGGGGTAGGTTCTCTGCTGGCTCTGGAGGAAGGTCTTTGTCTCCTTTCAGCTTCTGTTCCTGGAGGTTCCTTGGTTATCATATGGCATGTGTCTTCTCCTCCATTTGTGCTTCCTTAGTCTGCTCTTTCATATTTTAAAAGAGATTAATTTAAGACATTCCCTACATTAATATTCTGTAATTAGCATAACAAAGAAAGTCCATTTCCAAATGGAGTTATAGCCATAGGTATAAACCCAAAATGAACAAACCCATACTGGTGTAGAGTGGACCCTACCTCATAGTGACCCCGTAGTATAGGTAGAACTATATCACAGGGTTTCCAAGGAACTCCTGGTGGATTTGAACTACTGTCTTTTGGTTAGCAGTGATAGCTCTTAAACATTTATGCCATCAGGGTTTCTACCACAGGTATAGAGTTTAGGATTTATAGCACATATTTTTTTATTTTTTTTATTTTTTTATTTTTATTTGACATAACTGAGTGAAAATGTACATTCCTGTATAAATTTACATGCCCACCTATATGCAGCTTCCACTGCTCTCCCTGTTTGGTGACTGCACACTATTCCTCTCTGCTCCATACATGTCTCATCCTCCCAACAGCCTCCTTTCCCCTCCTCTCCGTCCACTCCCCTTCCTCCAGCCAGAGGTCAGCAAGATGATATCCTATAGATGTATAGAACCATAAAGTATAGCACATATTTTTGAGGGCTACAACTCAATCCATAATACTGTTTCCTTGAGTAAAATTATTTGGTGGTCAGCTAGAGTACTTGCCCGGTAATATTTTTCTACAAAGTGTACATGTATAAAATATTTTCTGGGCCCTTGAATGGATGAATAATACGTGAGTACACTTTTTATCACCACTGCACATGAAGAATAGCTTAGCTGGGTATAGGATTCTTGGATCACAGTCTGTTTTCTCAAACTTTGTGGATATTGCTTCATTGTATTCTGACATTTGGCATTAAAGTGGATTAGTGTGACCATAGCTCATTCACTTTTTATTTTTTGATGACGTTATTTCTTTTTGGAAACCCTGGTGATGCCATGGTTAAGTGCTGTGTCTACTAATCACAAGGTTGGCAGTTCGAATCCATCAGGTGCTCCTTGGAAAGTTTATGGGGCAGCTCTCCTCTGTCCTATACGGTCACAATGAGTTAGCATTGACTCAGCAGCACTGGGTTTGGTTTGGCTGCTTTTATTTATTTTTATAAAATATCTGTTTGAAAGCTTGTTTTTTTGGTCTAAAAATAATTGTAGAGTGAACTGGAGATTACACAGAATTTGGGGAGTATAAAAAATATAAACAAAAAGATTAAAAAATAATGACTGAACCTATTACCTGAATACTATGGAATGAATTGTGTCCCCCAAGAATACGCATTGTAAGTCCTAGTGTTTGCCTGTGGTTATAATCCAATTTGTGAATGGATTGTGTTTATTATGATAATGAGGCAGGATTAGGGTATATTTTGAGTCATTCTCCTTTGAAGTGTGAATGAAATTAAACTGAAGAATCAGTGAAACAGAGGTGGGGAAAAACTGATGTGAGATTTCCAAGGAACCAGAAAACAAGCTGAAGAGACAAGGACCATCCCTCAGAACAGCACTAGATAATGAACACCCCACATAACCACTGTTAAGGTCTTATTTGATGTGTTCCCTTCTAATCTTTTTCCTGATGCATTAAAAATAAAGTCTGCTAGTAATATAGTTTTGCCTACAGTAGAAATTTTCAAATTACGTACCTTTGTAGATAGTTCTAAGATAGTTAATTAAAACACAATGGTTCTTAGACTCCTGCAGTTTTAGAACTGATTGAGAATGTAATAAAGCATGAACCTTCCAGGAAATGCAACATACACACACTTGGACGATTCTGCACTCAATTTCAAAGAGTTCACAGAGCTTCTTTACATATTGTAAATTATGAAGCCTTGGTAATAATGTCTAACATCTATTAAGTACTTTCCATGTTCCAGGCACTATTCTAAATGTTTTATATGTATTAACTACTTTAAACTTTACAGTAACCTGAGGCGAAGATAACACTAGTATTCCCAGTTTTCATATGAGGAACTGAAGTGATTGGGAGTTCAGTTAATTTATTAATGTTACATTGCATTTTGTGTAACTTAGTCCTGCAATTATAAAATGGCAGAGCTGAGATTTTATTCCAGGCAATCTAACTTCACAGCCCACATGATGCCTCAACTAGATTTTTGTGAAGACTCAGTTAATACAACTTTTAGGTATATTGCATGCTGCCGTATCTGGGCTGACCAGGACACCTAGAAATCCACTATTAAGTGGCAACCACAGTGTAAAGACCCATTAATAGGCCTTAAAAAGGTGTTAATTTTTAAACATACTCCCAAATTCTTTGAAACTCTTCCCATTCAGTGGTGGAGTCTGTGTCTCCTTTCTTTGAACTTACCTGGTTCTTTGAGACCACCTTGGCCAACAGAGTACGGAAAAGTGATGCTGTATGGCCTCCAAGGGCTATTGTGTTGTTGGTAGGTATCATCAAGTCAGTTCTGACCTATAGCAACCCTATATATGACAGAATGAACCAAGGGCTAGGCCATAAAAATATCATACATCCTGTGCCTTGGCTTGTTGGAATGCTCACTTTTAGAACCTAGTTATTATGTACTATAGCTGATCTTCAAATAATTTAATTTAAAGAATGCTTGAATAGAAAAGATATGATAATATAGAAGGAACTGAGCAGTGATCAAGCAATAAGAGTTTAACCCAAACGATTTATAATCAAACTGGGGAATAAAGACTAGATGAGTGGCTGACAGCAGATAAAGAAAAGGGCAATGAGGAGTGACTGCTGATAGGTATGACACGTCTTCTTTCGTCTATGACATGTTCTGAAATTAGATATGGTCATAATTACACAACTCTGGGTACACTAAACACACTAAACACTGGGTTGCATATTTTATTTTTATTTTTTTATATTATGACTGAGTGAAAATGTACATTCCCGTATAAATTTACATGCCCAGCTATATGCAGCTTCCACTGCTCTTCCTGCCCAGTGACAGCACACTATTCCTCTCTGCTCCATACATGTCTCATCTTCCCAACAGTCTCCTTTCCCCTCCTCTCCACCCACTCTCCTTCCTCCAGCCAGAGGTCAGCAGGATGATATCCTATAGATGCATAGAACCATAAAGTGTATCCAATGTATGGTCACTCTGCATCGTCAAGTCCAATCCATTTGTGTCATGGACCTGTGTTATGATTTATGGGCAAGGGCAGCAACAGGGCCAGGGACCATGCTCCCAGGGGAAACCCGAAACCACTGGACCGTCAACTGCGGTCTTTTTAGTGGAGATCTCAGGGTGCATCCCTTTTTATTCTTGTGTCGCCAGTGAGACTCAACTTTGTGAGCCCCATGGCAGCTATCACTAGTAGTGGCCGGGCACCATCTGGTTCTTCCAGTCCCAAGTCGATGTAGGTACCCACTCATGTGGATTTCTCTATCTTCTGGGTTGTCTCTACCCCATGTCATTTTGGTCCTCAGTGATCATGCATTCCTGCTGAGTTAGGACCATTTGCTGTGTCCTCGGATGGCAGCTTGGCAGCTTTTAAAACCCCAGACACCACTCACCAATGTGAGGTGCCGAGAGTCCTCTTAGCAAAATGCTAGTTGTGCCAGTTGGCCTCAGTTTTGCCTGAGAGCATGGTCCTTGGCCCCTGCCCCAGCTACTCTGTCCTTGCAATATTGGGTTAAGATGCAAGGAGTATTAAGTTATGCTGAAGTCCACTTAATATTGTTCTTGTTTCTAATGTGTGAGTTTCACGTTTTAAAAGGATACACTTTATAGCATGTGAATTAAATCTCAATAAAATTATTGAAAATTTTCTTAGAATAAGAAAGGGCTGTCTAAACATGTAACATAATTCCAAAGCCATAGAAGAAAAGTTTGATATGTGTCATGGATTGAATTGTGTCCCCCCAAACATATGTCTAGCCATGCGGCTGGGCCATGATTCCCAATATTTTGTGGTTGTCCTCCACCTATGCTGTATGTTAAAGGACTAGGGTGTGACTGTAAATTCCTTCATAAGGTCATCTCCCTGCTCCACTGTAAAGGGAGTTTCCCTAGAGTATGGCTTGCACCACCCTTAATCCTTTCATCCTACAAGAGATAAAAAGAAGGGAAGCAAGCAGAGAATTGGAAACCTCACACCATCAAGAAAGCAGAACTGGGAGAAAAGCGTGTCCTTCAGACCTGAGATTCCTGCACCAAGTTGCTCCCTGGACAAAGAACTGATGCAATACCAGACTTTCCATCAGAGCTGACAAGAAGGAAAGCCTTCTCCTGGAGCAGACATCCTGAATTTGGACTTGTAACCTACCGGACTGTGTAATAATAAACTTTCCTTTGTTAAAACCATCCACTTTGTGGTATTTCTGTTAGAGCAGTACTAGCTGACTAAAATAATATGCTTTACACCAGAAAAATGAAAAAAGCTCCAAAAATCAAAACAAAAACCTAGTGATCAAGTAACATCAAAAGATGAAATTTCAAGATAATCTGGGAAAAAGTATTTTCAAAAGATATTCAGCAAAAGGACTAAATTTCCTATTATAAAAAGATCTAGAATAAACTTTGTTTTCTTTACAACACTGAAAACAAAAAAACCAAACCCAGTGCCATCAAGCTGGTTGTGACACATAGTGACCCTATAGGATAGAATAGAACTGCCCCCACAGTGTTTCTAATCAGTTCCTGCTGGATTTGAGCTACTGACCTTTTTGGTTAACAGATGTAGCACTTAGCCACCATGCCACCAAGGTTTCCAGGCTTTTACAACACTGATCTCTTATAAAATTTAAGGAAAAACCATTGTAAGAAAACATGCAAAGAACAAGAAGAGTCCATTCTCAAAAGAAGTAGTAATACAAATAATTAATTAAGAGGGGGAAATGCCCAACATCATTCACAAAAGTGCAAGTGAAAACCCAAAGAAACCATTATTTTCATCTATCTGACTGCTAGAGATTTTGAAAGTTCATAATACACAAAATTGTTCAAAGTGTTATGGAACAGGCACTTTTGATGGGACTATAAATTGGTACAATTTTTTGGAGGGTAAAATGCCTTTAGTTATAAAAATGAAAGCAAGACTTTGATCCAGTCGTTCTTTTTTGGAAATCTAGCGCGTAGGAATTCTAACACAAATGAGAACAGGTGTATATATAAGAATGCTCACTGGAAAATTAGTAACAAACCAAATGTCCTTCAAATAGTGATGGAATAAATAGTTATGACCTATTTTAAAATGAAAGATTATCCAACCACTGAAAAGAGAGTGTTCTATGTCGAAACATATTGAAGATAAACTAAGTGGGAAGAATAAAAATCAAGTTTTAGGCACGGTTAGGGTACAGTGAGGCATGATTCCCAAGCAAGCACTAACCATCAGAGTGGTTCAGTGCCAGTTCAGCATCTGAAAGTGCCTTCTTAAATTTTGCACACTGCCTCTTCTCTCTTGCCTCACTCTTATCGTAGCCACTCAGAATAAAGTTGATAATATAATCTTATGCCTGTGAATAATAATTACATTCACAATTAACATAAATATTACATTATCTTACACTATATTATTATAAAATAATTTATACAAGTCGTGTGTGTGTAAAGGAAAGAAATGAAGAATGCATAGCGAACTATTTGCAACAGTTTTTGTAGGGCATGGGATTATGGGGGATTTCCAGTTTCTCAGTCACGTACTTCTGAAATCTTGTGTTAAAATGCAATTAACTCCACATTGTAGGTTACAGGAAAAGCAAGACAGATTTAAAAGTAATAGCATGGAAAAACCAAAAGTTTCGATGTGCTGTATGTGTTTGAACTGAGCACTTTGCGTGTCTCTGGTGGATATAATACAGATATAATACAAAGAAAGAAATAATGGGGAAAAGAGAATGAAAGTTAATGTGTTTTTGAGACACACATTTAAAAAACTGTATAGCAACATTTCTTTTACTAATTACATTTTTATCAAGCAGAAATTCAAGTTACTCACAGAAGAGCCAGTTTTAGTTTCTAGTCTAATAGTGTAGTCCTATGTATGCTCATCTTAGGCTGGTTTCTCTAGACAGCAAAATCAGTAAAGTGTATAAATATGCATAGAGAGAGATGGTTGACATGACTGAAGAGGCTGAGACACCCCAAGTCTGTGGACAGGACCGAAGCTTCTCTAGACTCACATAGCTTCAGAGGCTGGTTGAACCCATGATCTCCAGTCAGAGAGCAGGGCTTCCACTCATGGGCTGTGAAGATTGAAGAATTCCAAGATCTGTAGATAAGCTGATAGCTCAAGCTCCAAGAGCTGGAGGTTAGACGAACAACAGGCAGCCACAGGAGCCAGAGCAAGGAAAAAGCCAGAACCTCCGCTTATGTATAGATTCAGGCCACAGTTCCAAGGAAACTCCCTTTAAACGGATTGGCTGCTCACAGTAGATGCAGTCTTGGTGGTGGTCACGTGTAAGTACTGAGAATCACGGCCCTGCGAAGTTGACACACAACCCCAACCATCACAATGCCTTACCTATCTCTCCTAGTTAAAGACCAGATTGTCTTTCATAAGCTTTTTTTATTTGCTTTTTGGAAATCTGTTTTTAAAAGTACCAGTCTGGCACAGTGTAAAGGTACAATAAATTCTTGAAAATGGGAGGGTTAAAATGCCTTTCACTCGTGCTGTGTTATCTAATTTAGTCCACGTGGTGGTGATGATGATGTTACTATTGTAACTTCTCATTTTATACATACAGAGAAGCTGGTTGTGGGATTTATTTAACATTGTTTCTGAGGCGAGTAGGTAAGATTCTAAATACCAAGTATGCCAGTATGTGTGTGATTGTGTGTGTGTACAGAAATTACAGTAGCTTCTCTAAATTATTTTTTCTTTAATGTTGGTAAAATGTATGTAACATCAAGGAGCCCTCATGGCACAGTTGTTAAGTGCTTAGCTGTTAGCTGGAAGTTTGGTAGTTCCAACTCACTGGCTGTTCTGAGGGAGAAAGATGTAGCCATCCGCTTCTGTAAAGATTACAGACTTGGAAATCCTAAAGGCAGTTCTGATTTGTCCTATAGGATTTGTAAGTTGGAACTGATTCAACAGCAATGGCTTATATAACATAAAATTTGCAGTTTTAACCATTTTTGAGTTTACAAATCAGTAACATTAATTATGTTCATAATGTTGTATAATCATCACTGTTTTCTTCCAAAACTTATTTGTCAACTCAAACAGTAATTGTGCACATTAACGCCTCAAAGCCATCAACTACCAAACAAAAGTTCATTGATTTGAAACCACGGGAGAAAGACATGGCAGCCAGCTTTCATAAAGATTTACGCCTTGGAAACTCTGTAGGGTTGCCGTGAGTAAGAAATGATTCGACAGCAGTGGGTTTGGTATGGATATACTGCATTGTCTTTGCTTTCATGTCCTTCGGTTATACATGCAGGAGTGGAACAGTTACGTCATATGGTAGTTCCACATTTAACATTCTTTTTTGTCATAATTAAGCAAAAGTTTTCAATCCAAGTCAATTTGCTATGTAAAACCCCGAGTTCCTGCCTCTGTGTAACTCTATCTGCTCTCCTCACCTTGTGACAGCACTTTTCTTTACCGCTCTTTACTTCCAGTACCCACTCACCCAGTACTTGTCCCTCTTCGCTGTCCTCTTGTTTCCCCTCTAAAGAGAAGCCAGTGTATATATATTAAACCATAAAGTACACACACCACCTGTTATCACTCTGTGTCACCCAGCCCATTCTTTGCCTGCAGTGTTCATGGTTAACATTTTTTTAATGATTTTTTCCCCTTTTTTAAACTGTACTTTAGATTAAGGTTTACAGAGCAAATTGATTCCTCACTAAGCAATTAGTACACATATTGTTTTGTGATGTTGGTTACCAACCCCACAACATGCCAACATTCTCCACCTCTCAACCGTGAGTTCCTTGTTACCAGTCTTCCTGTCCTCTCCAGCCTTCTTATCCCTGCCTCTAAGCTGGTGTGCTCATTTCGTTTTGTTTTGTTTTATGGGTCTGTCTAATCTCTGGCCAAAGGATGAACTTAAGGAGTGAGTTCAGTACTGAGCTAAAAGGTTTCCAGGGGCCACACTTCTGAGGTTTCTCTAGTCTCCGTTAGACCAGTAAGTCTGATCTATTTTAGGGTTTGCATTTTTTTTTCTACATTTTTCTACAGCTTTGTCCTGCACCCTCTATTGTGATCCTCGTCAGAGCAGTCAGTGGTGGCAACCAGGCACCATTTAACTTGTGATGGACTCAGTCTGATAGAGATTTTGATAGTTGTGATCCATTAGTCCTTTGGGCTAATAGATTTTGTTCATTCTCCTTTGCTCCGGGCAGAGTGGAACCAGTGGAATATCTTAGATGGCTGCTCACACAGAATTTGAAAACCCTAGATGCTTTTCATGGAATTATGATGTAGCTTGCACTTGCTTGCTGGAAGTGAAGAGGGTTTGAAACACTTAATGATGAAAATCAAAGACCACAGCCTTCAGTATGGATTGCACCTCAACATCAAGAAAACAAAAATCCTCACTCTGGTAAGCAACATCATCATAAAAGGAGAAAGGATTGAGGTTGTCAAGGATTTCATTTTACTTGGTTCCAAGTCAATGCCTATGGCAGCAACAATCAAGAAATTAAAAGATAAAACAACAAATGCTGGAGAGGCTGTGGAGAAAGTGGAACCCTCCTACACTGTTGGTGGGGTTGCAAAATGGTCCAGCCTCTTTGGAAGGCAATCTGGCGCTTCCTTAAAAAAATGGATATTGATATACCATTTGATCCAGTAATTCCACTACTTGGAATATATCCTACAGATTCAAGGCCTTTCACACCAACGGACACATGCACCAGAATGTTTATTGCGGCACAGTCCACAATAGCAAAAAGGTGGAATCAACCCAGATGCCCAACAATAGAAGAATGGATAGGTAACCTGTGGTAGTGCTCAATGGAGCACTACGCAATGATAAAGAATAACGATGATTCCAGGAAACATCTCCTAACCTGGTTTCAACTGGAAGACATTATGTTGAGTGAGAGTAGTCAGCGACAAAAGGACAAATACTGTATGAGACCTCTACGATAAGATCTCAAAAACAGACTTGTGTATAGAAGAAGACTCTTTGACAGCTGCAAGGGAGGGGAGGGAGGGAGGGCGAGGGGGGGAGGGTTTAGTTTAGATAGTTACTAGAAATCTAGTTGGGAGAAAGCGGTGACAGCACACATTAGGAACAAGAACAACATTAAGTGGACTTCAGCATAACTTGAGTACTCCTTCCATCTTAACTCAATACTGCAAGGATAGAGTAGCTGGGGCGGGGGGCGGGGGACCATGCTCTTAGGCGAATTCCAGGCCAATTGGCACAACTAGCGTTTTGCTAAGAGAGCTCTCTGCACCCCACATTGGTGAGTGGCGTCTGGGGTCTTAAAAGCTGCCAAGCTGCCATCCGAGGACACAGCAAATGGTCCCAACTCAGCAGGAACGGATGCTCACCGAGGGCCAAAATGGCATGCGGTGAAGACAACCGAGAAGACAGAGAGACCCACAAGAGTGGGTGCCTACATCGACCTGGGACCGGAAGAACCGGATGGTGCCCGGCCACCACCAGTGATAGCCATGACAGAGCTCACAGAGAGGAGCCTCACTGGCAACACAAGAATAAAAAGAGGTGCATCATGAGATCTCCACTAAAAGACCTCAATTGATGGTCCAACGGTTTTGGGGTTCCTCTGAGAGCATGGCCCCCGGCCCTGATGCTGCCCGTTCTCATAAATTATAACAAAGGTCCACTCTTTGGACAGGAATGGAATGGACTTGGCAATGCAGAGTAACCATATATTGGAAGCACTTTATGGTTCTATACATCTATAGGATATCATCTTGCTGACCTCTGGCTGGAGGAAGGGGAGTGGACGGAGAGGAGGGGAAAGGAGACTGTTGGGAGGATGAGACATGTATGGAGCAGAGAGGAATAGTGTGCAGTCACCGGACAGGGAGAGCAGTGGAAGCTGCATATGGGGGGCATGTAAATTTACACGTGAATGTACATTTTCACTCAGTTATGTTAAATAAAAATAAAAATAAAGAAAGAAAGAACGAAAGAAAGAAATTAAAAGATGCATTGCATTGGGAAAATCAGCAGCAAAAGACCACTTTACAGGGCTGAAAAGTTGTCACTTTGAAAACTGAGGTGTACCTGACACAAGCTGTGGTATTTTCAGTCACATCATATGCATGTGAAAGCTGGACAATGACTAAGGAAGACAGAAGAATTAATGTCTTTGAGTTGTTTTGTTGGAGAGGAATACTGGATGTACCATTAACTTCCAAAAGGACAAACAGATCTGTTCTGGAAGAAGTACAACCTCAAAAGGACAAATATTGTATGAGACCCCTACGATAAGATCTCAGAAACAGATTTATGTATAGAAGAAAAGACTCTTTGAGGGCTGCAAGGGAGGGGAGGGAAGGAGAGTGGGGGGGGGAAGGTTTAGATAGTTGGTAGAAATTTGGTTGGGTGAAATCAGTGATAGCACACATTAGGAACAAGAACAATAGTAAGTGGATTTCAACATAACTTGAATACTTCTTCCATCTTAACCCAGTATTGTAAGGACAGAGTAGCTGGGGCAGGGGGCAGGGGACCATGCTCTGAGGTGAAATTGAGGCCAATTGGCACAACTAGCATTTTGCTAAGAGGGCTCTCTGCACCCCACATTGGTGAGTGGCATCTGGGGTCTTAAAAGCTGCCAAGCTGCCATCCGAGGACACCAACTCAGCAAGAACGGACAGTGACCAAGGACCAAAAGACAACCCGGAAGACAGAGAGACCCACAAGAGTGGGTGCCTACATAGACTTGGGACTGGAAGAACTGGATGGTGCCCGGCCACCACCAGTGATAGCGATGGTGGAGCTCACAGAGAGGAGCCTCACTGGCAACACAGGAATAAAAAGGGGTGCATCCTGAGATCTCCACTAAAAGACCACAATTGATGGTCCAGTGACTTCGGGATTCACCTGGAAGCATGGCCCCCGGCTCTGATGCTGCCCTTGCCCATAAATCATAACGGAGTTCCACTCTTCGGACATGAATGGATTGGACTTGGCGATGCAGAGTGACCATACATTGGATACACTTTATGGTTCTATACATCTATAGGATATCATCCTGCTGAGCTCTGGCTGGGGTAAGAGGAGTGGGTGGAGAGGAGGGGAAAGGAGACTGCTGGGAGGATGAGATATGTATGGAGCAGAGAGGAATAGTGTGCTGTCACCAGGCAGGGAGAGCAGTGGAAGCTGCATATAGGTGGGCATGTAAATTTATACGAGAATGTACATTTTCACTCAGTCATAATTAAAAAAAAAAAGAAGTACAACCAGAGTGCTCCTTGGAAGCAAGGATGCTGATACTGCATCTTACACACTTTGGACATGTTGTCAGGAGGGATCAAACCCTGGAGAAGGACACGATGTTTGGCAAAGTAGAAGGTCAGTAAAAAAGAGGAAGACCCTCAACAAAGTGACTGACAACAGTGGCTGCAACATGAGTTTAAGCACAAAAACAATTTAGGGAATGGTGCAAGACCCGGCCGTATTTTGTTCTGCTGTACATAGAGTCTTTATAAGCCAGAAATGACTCGATGGCACTTAACAACAGCATGATGTAGATCATTTTCTTCATTAACTGTGTTACACCAGTTGAACTAGATGTCCTTTGAGATCATGGTCCCCAGTCCTAAGCCCAGTGATTCGGACCCTCAGGGGCTTTGAAAGTGTCTATGAAGATTCCACGACCTTGCCTTAGGCAACTCATGCTGACTTCATCGATATCGACTTCTCTATTGTGTAGTTACTGTTTTTTTCTCCCCGCTCTTCCTCTCCTTCATAACCATTGACGATTGTCTCTCTCTGTGTGTAAACTTCTCTGTGAATTTTTATAATAGTGATCTGTACATATTTGTCCTTTTGTGATTGACTTACATCACTCAGCGTAATGCCCTCGAGATTTATCTGTTACAAGATGTTTCACAGATTTAGCATTGCTCTTTATCGTTGCATAATGTTGCATTCTGTGTATGTATCGTAGTTTTTTTTTATCCATTCACCTACTGATGGGCACTTAGTTTGTTTCCATCTTTTTGCTATTGTGGATAATGCTCCAATGAACACGGGTGCACGTATGTCTATTCACGTGATGGCTCTTATTTGTCTAGGATATATTCCTAGGAGTGGGATTGCTGGATTGTGTAATATTTCTATTTCCAGCTTTTTAAGGAAGTGCCATATTGTTTTCCAAAATGATTGCAAAAATTTTTCATTCTTCCCTGTAGCCTCCTCAACATCTGTTTTTTTTTTTTTTTTTAATTTGTGCAAGTAATGTGGGGATGAGATACTATCTCGTATTTTTAATGTGTTTCTCTAATGGTTAGTGATTTTAAGTATTTCCTCATGTGTCTTTTAGATGCCTGAATGTCTTCTTTGGTAAATTTTCTGTCCGTATCCTTTGCCCATTTTTTAACTGGATTGTTCATCTTTTTGTTATAGAGGTATTGGAAATTCCTATGTATTTTAGAGTCACTTTACTGTTTGTTCAGAGCTCTCATGGCGTAATGGTTAAGCACTGCCTGCTAACCAAAAGGTCGGTAGTTAGAATCCGCCAGTGGCTTCTTGGAAGTCCTATGGAGCAGTTTTTTTCTGTCCTATAGGGTCACTATGAGTTGGAATCCACTCGGTAGCATTTTTTTTTTAACTAATTATTAAAACAAATGACGTAAATCCATTCTTCTAAAACTGTTCTGGAAGGTAAGCATCCTCCTATAGCTGCTGTGATACTATTTGCAAAGTGCTTTTCAAACTTGAGTTGATTTTCTAAGTGTGTCTTCATGAGTTACTGCTCTCCTGCCATTTGTTTTCCATTCTGACCTCGTTATTATTTTTTTCCTCTAGCTGTATTATAGAAATCCTCTGTGATGTGGAGATCGGCTTTGGCACTGCAATGCATTCTCGCCACTGGTTATCAGTTTCATCATCTTGGTTGTTGTAATTCTTACATGGCTTTGGATAAGAGTATTACTAGCCAGTTATTCTTTGAGAGAATTTAAAATAAGCCTGTCACCAAACAGATTATATCTCAGGGGGAATGCAAGGGCACTGTTATTATGAGAAATTGTCCTCTTATCACAGCTTGGGCTTTTGCTTTACACATTACTAAATTAACTCCGAGGGAAGGAGAAAGGCCATTGGTAATCTAAGCAAAGTTTAAACATTCTAATGTTTATTTTAAGCCTAAAGTTTAAATGTTAATTTAAAAAAAATCCTTTGTGTACTCTAAAACAGCTTCAGATTTCAGACACTGTTTTCAACAAACCAAATTGTTTCTAGACACTGGCATACAGCGGAACTTTCAGGATAGGGTAAACAGAAGGAAAGCCACTTTCCAGGACTAGGTAAAACTGATTGGCATTTTGCTTTTTAGTTTATTTATTTGTTTTCTTGTACTTTAGATGAAGGTTTACAGAACAAGGTAGTTTCTTATTAAACAGTATATATACTGTTTTATGATACTGGTTAACAGCCCCGCAACATGTCAACCTTGTCCATTCTCAGACTTGTGTTCCCTATTACCAGCTTTCTTGTTACTTCTTGCCTTCTAGGCCTTGCCCCTGACCTGGAGTATTTAGTTTTATGGGCCTGAACAATCTTTCACTGAAAGGTATATCTAAGGAATAACTTTATTACTAAGATGAAAAGGTGTGCTAGGACTGTACTCTCAGGGTTTCTCCCATCTCTGTCAGGCCAACAAGCTGATCTTTCTTTAAGAGTTAGAATTTTCTTCTACATTTTTCTCTAGCTCTATCTGGGACCCTCTGCTGTGATCTTTGTCACAGCTGTCAGTGCTGATAGCTGGACACCTTCTAGTTGTACTAGACTTGGTTGCTGGAGGCCATTGTAGATGTGGTCCAGTGGTCCTTTGACTAATCTTTCCATTGTATCTTTTGTTTTCTTCATTCTTCCTTGCTTCTGAAGGCGTGGATCAAGGGAGTATCCTACATGACCACTCACAGCTTTTTAAGACTCTAGATATTACTCATCAAAGTAGAATGTAGAACATTTTCTTTATAGACTATGTTATGTCAGTTGCGGTAGTCATTCCCTGAAACCATGGTCCCCATGGTCCTCAGCCCAGCAATTTGGTCCTTCAGGGAGTTTGGATGTGACTGTGGAGCTTCTAACACCTTGCCTTGTACAAATTGTGCCAGCTTCCCTGTTATTGGGTACCATCTTACCCTTCACCAAAAACTGGCTGGCAATTTGAAGAGCACTGGTCAATCTCCTCAGCAATACAATTGGCAGAGACTGTGTTTGAAGTGATCATCCACAAATTGCATGTTTACAGACTATCAGTGTTTTTGCAAATAATAATGTAGACACAAATCTCAGAAGACACCTCATATCCCAGCCAGACTTACCTTGCAGGGCACATAAAAGAAAATCAGCATTCAGCTTACACAAGAAGAGAAACTAAACCAGGAAACACAACTTAGGCATATATGGCTAAGCTGTTTCACCAGTTCTGTAATGAAGAAGATGTGGAGATAAGTATCAGAACCTTCAGCTTTAGGGAAGCATCTCCGTTCTAGCTAAATGTGTGAGTGTGATGGAACCCACCTGACTAGGACTCTCAAAATCCTGGTGCCAGTACTGTTTATAAACCTTTCTATTTCACTAAGAGCTTGAAAAACCTTATGTGGGTTAAACCATTCAATGAAATGGGGAGGGGAAGTAACAGTCACAAATCTAATATGTAATATAGCAGAGAGCTTAATAGAACTGCAATACACCAGAGTACTTAATAGAATACTAGCATATCTACAAGGGTTAGATACATGTAAGGATGTAGTATTGATGATGAAGTGTCAGCCGTGATGTAATGTTACAGTTTTTTAATTGTGTTTTAAGTGAAAGTTAAAAGTACAAATAAGCTTTTCACTCAAAATTGATACATAAATTGTTTTGTGACATTGGTTACGATTTGTCAACAATCCTCTCCTTTCCCTCCCCACCCTGGGTTTACCGTGTCTTTTTGTACAATTTTCCTGTCCTTTTTTGCCTTCTGGTCTCTGCTGTGGGGCTAGGGCAAGTGTTACCCATTTGGTCTTGTATGTTTGGTTGAACTAAGATGCACGTTCGTCATGTGCATTATTTTTTGTTTTCTAGAACTGCATAATCTTTAGCTGAAAGGTGATTTCAGAAGTGTCTTCCCTTCTGAGTTAGCTGGGTGTGTCTGGGGGTCCGCAGTCTCAGCAGTTCTTCCAGTCTTCTCAGAGCAGTAAGTCTGGTACTTTTTGGAGAGTTTCCTTTTTTTTTTTTTTTTTTTCCCCTCCTGCTCTGTCTGGGACTGTATTGTGACCCCTGTCAGATCCCTTGGTAGTGGCAGCCCTGCACCACATAGTTCTGGGTTTGGGTTGGTCTAGGCTGTGGTTCACATGGTCCTTTATTCCTTTGCACCAGTGTCTTCCTGTGTCTTTGGTTTTCTTCATTCTCCTTTGCTCCAGGTGAGGTGTGACCAATAAATGTATCTTAGGCTTTTAAGACCCCAGGCACTACTCACCACAGTAGGGTGTCGAACATTCTGCTATGAACTATGTTGTGATGATTTACCTCGATGACCCCTGGGACTATGGTCCCCAGCACTCAGACTCAGTAACTTAGTCCTTCGGTGTTTGGATATGTCTGGGAAGCTTCTGTGACTATGCCTTGGTCAAGCTGTGCTGACTTCCTTCCTCTATGTTACGTGTTGTCTTTCCCTTCACAAAAGTTAGCGATTATCTACTATCTAATTAGTTGTTTCTCTTCCCCGCCCCTTCATTCCCTGGTAACCATGAAAGATTGTTGGATTTTTTTTTTCCTTTGTGTAAACCTTTTCTTGGGCTTTTATAATAATTATCTCATGCAATATTCGTCCTTCCATGATTGGCTTATTTCCTTTAGCATGATGTTCTCTGGATTCATCCATGTTGAGATGTTTCACAGATTTACCACCACTTTTTATTTTTGTGTAGTACTCTATTGTGTATATGTACCAAAATTTGTTCATTCGTTCATCTGTTGATTGGTACTTATATTGTTTCCATCTTTTTGGTTTTGTGAATAATGTTGCAATAAACATGGATGTATGTGTGTCTACTTGTGTGGTGGCTCTTATTTTTCTAGGATCTATTCCTAGGAGTGGGATTGCTGGGTCATATGGTATTTCTATTTCAATATTTTTAAGGAATTTCCATACCATTTTCCAAAATGGTTGCTCAATTTTGTATTCTTACCAGCAGCATATAAGAGTTCCAGTCTTCTTGCAGCCTCTTCAGCATCTTTTTATTTTATTTTATTTTATCTGTGCCAGTAACACTGAAGTAAGATGTTATCTCACTGCAATTTCAATGTAAATTTTTCCAGTGACTGTTGAGAGCCTTGGTGGTGCAGTAGTTAAGAGACTGACTGTACACCAAAAGGTCAACAATCCGATTCCACCACCAGCTCCTTGGAAACCCTGTGGGGTGGTTGTGCCCTGTCCTATAGGTTTGCTATGAGTCGGAATCAACTCAGTAGTAACAGATAATAGCTAGTGATCATGAATACATCCTCATGACTCTTGTTAGGTGCCTGAACATCTTTGGTGATGTGTCTGCTTATATGCTTTGCCTATTTTTAATTGGATTGTCATTTTGTTATGAAGGTGTTAAAGTACTCTATAAGAGATTACACTCTTATATATATATATTTTTCCTCCCATTTTGTAAGTTCTTTTTTTACTCTTTTGGTGAAGTCTTTTGATAAGTGCATTTAAGTTTTAGAAATCTCCAGTTACTTGGTTTATCTTCTGTTGTTTGTGCATAATTATTTACGGTTTATGTTGTATTTATGCTATGTATTAAGGCCTCAAGTGAAGTTCCTATTTTTCCTTCCATGATCTTTATTGTGTAATAGGCTTTTCTAAATTTAAATTTGTTTATTATAATTTAATTTTTTGCTTTTTCTTACCATGAATATAATTTTTGTTCTGGATATCAAAGATGATACTTGTTTTTATTTTATTTATTTATTTTTGTCTTGAACCACTGTTTTGAAATATTTTTTCAGAATTAAAAAAATAATACATTGTGGGAATTTAAGAATATATAGAAACATTAAAAGATGAAAATAAAAATTTAAAAACCCTCCTCCAGCACAAACCAGGGATAACAAAAATGGAAGATAAGTGTTATACTACTCCAGCAGTTTAAACAAGTGTCTTCGGGAACACAGAAGACAGGCCAACAAATGAATTATTGTGAGTTTTGAGGAAAAAAGTAAGAGATACCTTGTTGAAGAAGAGGTAGAGAAAATCATTGAAGGCAGAGAAATAGTATATAGAAAACAATAGAGGTCCTACACTCCCTTTGTTTTTAATTAAATAAAAAAAATTTTTCAACCTCTCCCACTTCTTGTTTTTTTAAAACGAGGTAAAAATTTGGGAAAGGACCTGGTATGTCCTTTCTGATCAACTGAGAACTGATCAACACAGCTAAACTCTATGGGAATGAAAGAGGAAGATAAAGTGGGAAAGACTGTGAAGACACTTTTTGTAAAGCTAAGGAGGCAGCCTTCATCCTGCAGGATTAACCTTATTTATGCTGAGATAGCTGAAGTAATAGACAACTGGGAATGTGATGTTGATCATTATCAGCCTTTTAACTACAAAAGTGTTACTTAGTACAGCTGCAGCACCAGATTTTCCTCCCCTTCTCCATTGTTGCATTACGCAATTTTTGGAGCTAAGAGATAAATATCCTTATAGGAAGATGGTGGAAAGCAAGATAATGGCACAAAGATTTTTTTATTTTTATTTTTAAAAGATATTCTACATGAAAATCTGGCAGGCTGAACGCAAATGAGTAATTCTTAGCTGTGAAAAATGCTCTAGCATAGTCTGTGTTTGATGTGTTTTTCTAAAGGCATTTATTTTTGGTTTATGAGAAGATTATTTTGTAATAGTTGGAAGAGGGAAAAAAAACCCCACAAGTCTGTTCCATTTCTTATTCTGTGCTTTGAAAAATAATAGAGCCTTTCTTTGATGGTAGCAGATACACAATGAATAAATTGATTCATATGAGCACTGTTGTTGCTTGGTGCTGTTGAGTCCCTCCTGACTCACAGTGACCCTGTGCAATGGAATGAAACATGGCTCAGTCCTGCACCATCCTCACAACCATTGCTATGTGTGAGCCCGTTGTTACAGTCACTGTGTCAGGCCATCTCGTGGAGGCTGGTCCTCTTTTTTTGCTGACCCTCTACTTTATCAGGCATGGTGTCCTTCTCCAGGGATTGGTCCTTCCTGATAATGTGTCCAAAGCGCATGAGAAGAAAATTTGCCATACTTGCTTCTAAGGCACATTCTCACTGTACTTCTCCAAGACAGATTTGTTCATTTTTCTGGCAGTCCATGGTATTAAATAGTCTTTGCCAACACTGTAATTCAAAGGCATCAATTCTTTATTCATGTCCAGTTTTCACATGCATATAAGACAAGTGAAAATACCAAGACTTGAATGAGCCACACCTTAGTCCCCAGAGTGGCATCTTTGTTTTTAACACTTAGAAGAGGCCTTTTATAGCAGAGTTGCCCAATGCAATACATTGTTTGAGAACTGAATAGTAGCAAACAATTCCCTCAAGAGGAATGAGTCAGCCAGAGGAAAGCAGTTATTATTCTGAAGCAACAGAATATTAAAGATGCCAAAGATACTGTGAGCCTCATGTTGAATGAAGCAGGGACATGCCCTGAGATGAGCAGCTCATGATCAGACTCTTTTTTGATCATTATCTACATAATTAACCAAAACTTTGATTTACATCATTAAAAAAGAATGAGAGGTTATCTTTTTCTTAAAATTTTTTTGAAACATTTAGATGAAGATTTTATCCCAAATTTGCTATATGATTTTGAATGCTTAACAGTGTACTAGTTGCTGTCCAGTCAGTTCTGATTCATGATGACCCCTGTAAGCCTCTTGCAATGAAGTCGATTCCAACTCACAGCAACTCTAAAGAGCAGAAAAGAACTGCCCTATAGGGTTTCCAAGGCTGTAATCTTTATGGAGGCAAACGGCCACGTCTTTTTCTGGCAGGCTGGCCTTTCAGTTAGCAGCCCAGTGCTTAACTGTTTCACCACCAGAGCTCCTCCCTTGTGTCCACTGGGACTTTAAAAACTGGTGTTTTATTTTAAGGGAAAAGGAATACATTGAAATGGAAGAAGTTCAAATTTAAAAGCATGATTAGGTTTGTGTTTAGGAAACAAACAAACAAAAAGCCTTACATTTTTGCTCTGAATGTCTATTTTAACTAGGGAAACTCTAGATTAAGAAAGAAGGAAGTTTTGCTGTGGGTGTTTCTGTGACCTCTAAAAGGAATGCATATGTACTTAAACAGAATGAAGGTTGTGAGAGTGGGTATTACATTAGCATCTGCTGCCCTAGAAATTATCTGGGTAATTTCTGTAAGCAGATAGTTCAGCGCAGTTGTTTAGAGGTCATTACAAAGGGCCAGATAAACATTTGTTAAAAACCAGAAAAACTAGCTTGCAAGGCTATAAGATCTGTTGTTTTCTAACTTTAGTACATTTTAACCGCTTATGAAGTGGTATCAGCATTTAAGTGAAAAGAAGTATAACAACATTTAGTAGTTGGAAAAGGTATTGAAAAAGGATCAAATAGTTGTAGAATTGGTGATGGGGAAAAAAGTATTCATTATGACTTTTTTGGGATCTTGAAGATACATAGAGTTTCACAGAGAAGCCTGCATAGGATTAAATATTTGTTTCCTTTCGTGCCCTCAGTTGGCTGGCTTTTTATTTTAGTAACTATTTAGTGAGCGTTTTCTGAGTGCATGCCAGCATACAGTTTAGTCACTGCTCTTCAATACTATAAATATTCTTGGGAAATAAGATCTTCAAACATTAAGTAATTGTATATAAGATACAGAAAAATATCTTATGCTTTTAACATTTCTTTGATAACATTAGATAACTGTATGTTATGTACATCATACTGAAATATAGACCTTTTAATAACTAATATTGATATAGTATTTATACGAAGTTATACACCCAGGAGAGATTTAATAAATGTGTACTTATTGATTATCAACTTTTAAAGTTGTTGTAATTCTGAATTATTTGTAAGATGTGATTCATACCTTTTAGGGAGGTCAAAAAGAATGACTTTATGAGGATTAAAGGAAACCTTGTTAACATGCAGATGGCACAGTCTTGCTTGCTGGAAGTGCTAAGGACTTGAACAACTTACTGAAGAAGCTTAAAGACCACAGCCTTCATTAGGGGCTACACTTTAACATAAAGAAAGCAAAACTCATCACAACTGGACTGATTAACAGTGTTATAAGCAGACAAAAGTTTGAAAGTGTCAAGGATTTCATTTTACTTGGATCTACAACCAACATCCACGGACTCAGCAAAAGAAGCATTGTTCTGAGCCTCTTAAAAGATTTTGTTCAAGTATCAAAAAACAAAGATGTCAGCTTGAAGACTAAAACATGCCTGACTCAAACCATGGTGTTTTCAGTCGCCTCAGATGTGCACAAAAGCTGGACAATGACTAAGGAAGACTGAAGATCAATTGATGTCTTTGAATTAGTGTTGGCAAAGAATATCGAACTGTCCAAAGAGGAACACCTCTGTCTTGGAAGTACAGCCAGAATGTTCTTTAGAAGCAAGGACAGCAAGACTACATCTCACATATACTTTGACATACTATCAATAGGGACCAGTCCCTAAAGAAGGACATCATGCTTGGTAGAGTAGAGGGTCAGTGAAAAAGTGGAAGACCCTCAGGGAAATGGATTGACACATGAATGCAACCACGGGCTCAAGCATAGCAGTGGTTATAAAGAAGATGCAGATCAGGCAGTATTGTGCAGGAGGTCCTTGTGCACCAGAACCAACATACAACATTTGACAAGAAAAGGGTAACTTGTGTGCTTTGATCGTATTAGGGTTTGTGTTAACTGAAAAAACCCTCTTGCTTCTACATTCAGGATATGAACAGAAGGGATCATGACACATTAAGAAGTATAAAGTAAAAATTAATTATTTCTTATCTATAAAATTGTGATAACTCAGGACTCAAAATTATCTATGTAGCTCCAATTATTTAATAAAATAATTATATTTTGCTGTCATTAGACTTTTCATCAAATATTTCCTTTCTGTAGTTTCTGCCTTTTAAGGTAAAAATAAAACATGTTACTCTATACAATTTTCTTTACGTAGAAAAGTCAGTTATGTAAATAAATCATAGAATTTTAAAGCTGATGGGAGCCCTGGTGATAGCTAGTCCAAACTCCTTATTTCACAGACCGGGAATTGAGACCTAGAGAAATTAACTGACTTGCTTAAAACACAGTTAGCAGTGGAGGAATTCCCAAAACTTTGGTGTTCTGGTTTAATATTTTTTTTTTTGCTACCACACCTAATCCTTACCCTGAATCACAGCTGGGAGGGATTTAGCTGATTTACTGACAAGAAGATAAACTATAGATGTTGAATTTTGTCATTTGGCTTTTAGTCTATTTGCCTGTCTTTAAAGGTTCTACTTGCAAATTTGTCAAGTTTTCCTTTGCTAACTGAAAGGTTGACGAACCCAAGTGGCTCTGCAGGAAAAAGGCTTACTGTTGTCGATCTGCTTCCTTGAAGACTGCAACCAAGAAAACACCCTTGGGGCATTTCTACTCTGTCACACGGGATTGCTGTGTTGAAATCTACTCCATGGCACCTAGTAATAACCACTTGTGAATGGATCCAGTAATTTGGTATGATTCTTTAGTATGTAAATAAACAAATTCTGAAGCCATAAAACTACTCAAAAATTTCATATTCAGATTCTTCCATTTCTTGATTTCACCCTTTTAACTACTATAGTTTCAAATAATGTCCTTCCCATGGTTCAGCTTTGCAATTTGTCTTGTGTTTGGTGTAGCTTTTGTACTAGTCAATGATGCTGTGTGTTCTAGACCCTTATACTGATTTTTGTAGGATCTTTGTATTATTTAACAGGGTATTCAGGAGTTCAATTTATTCTGTGGGGTTGGTAATTAAAACAAACAAACAAAAAAAACTGCTATCTTTCTTCATAATTCTCATTTTTGAGTTGTGTCCCAGTTTTATAAAACTATATTGATGTAATGAAAGAGTCTTATTCTGATGTTGGGTTTCTGTACTTTTGTCTTTTGGGTACTTTATTGACTATAACACATTGTATTTGTCTACAAAGGCTAGATTATGCTCAATAACAAGTAATCCTGTAATTTCTGTAGTTTAATATAAAAGTTTGTTTTTCACTTGAGATACATGTCCAGAGTGGGTCTATAAGGGATTCTTCTCAGTTATCAGGAACTCCAAGCTAATGGAGCCTGCACCATCTTGTAGCTGTATTCTCTGGAAAACTCAGCCTTTTTGATCATCATGGCAGGGAAAAAGACAGTGGGAGTATAATGGCTCTTCTGTGCCTTCTTCCAGACGTGACACACATTGCTTCTACTACAGCTCGTTGGCAGAAATAATCACATGGCCTCTGCTGACAACAAAAGGGCTGGGAAACACTGGGTAGAAAACGGTGTGTTTGTGGAGCACCAGTGTCTGTGTCACACATGTCAAAGTGGCTGAACTTCCTGTAACAGAAGGGTCTGTTGTACAGACTCTGTATCACTCTCCTCCCCTGTCTGTCTAGTGCTTACCCACAGGCCTAGTCCCCCCTTCTCAAAACCAATCATAATCATCAACAAAGTGGGAATATGCAATTCTTAATTCTGGGGCTTAGCATTTTAACCTTTGGGTTAAGACTACCTCTGGTTTTAAGTTTCTCTCTCTGGAATCCTAGCAGCCACCTTGTATCAGTGTTTCATTTCTATTTTACTTCTCTGTCTGAGTTTCTATTTTGTAACTTTGAGATTTGGTACTTTTGAGAATGATGCAAGGAACTAAAGTAGAATAGAGTATTTTTGAAAATGTTGCTGGTTATTAACAACCAGCTATTACTGTACAAGGAGTTCTGGTGGCACAGTGGTTAATGAACTTGGCTACTAACCTGAAGTTTGTTGTTGTTGTTAGGTGCCGTCAAGTCAGTTCTGACTCACCACAAGCCTGTGAACAACAGAACGAAACACTGCCCGGTCTTGCCCCATGTCCACAATCATTTTTATGCTTAAGTCCATTGTTGTGGACACTATGTGAATCTGTCTCATCAAGGGTCTTCCTCTTTTTCACTGACCTTCCACTCTACCAAGCATGATGTCCTTCTCCAAGGACTGATCCTTCCTGACAACATGTCCAAAGTATATAAGATGCAGTCTTGCCATCTTTGCTTCCAAAGAGCACTCTGGTTGTATTTCTTCCACAACAGATCTGTTTGTTCTTTTGGTGGTCCATGGTCCATTCAACATTCTTCTCAAATACCACAATTCAAAGGCATCAATTCTTCTGCCTTCTTTGTTCATTGTTCAGCTTTCGCATTCAGATGATGCGGTTGAAAAATACCACAACTTGAGTCAGGTGCATTTTAGTCTTCAAAGTGACATCTTTACTTTTGAACACTTTAAAGAGGTCCTTTACGGCAGATTTTCCCAGTGCTATGTGTCTTTTGATTTCTTGACTGCTGGCTGGCTTGGCTGGCTTTCACGGGCGTTGATTGTGGACCCAAGTAAAATGAAATCCTTGACAACCTCAATCTTCTCTCCACTTATGACGATGTTGCTTACTGGTCCAGTTGTGAGGACTTTTGTTTTCCCGATGTTAAGGTGCAATCCGTACTGGAGGCAGTGTCTCAAATCTTCTTTATTTCCAGTAAGTAAGGTGGTGTTGTCTCCGTAATGCAGGTTGTTAATGAACCAATAGTTTAGCAGATCCAATCTTTGGAAACCCTGTGGAGCTGTTCTACTTTGTCCCACAGGGTCACTATGAGTTGGAATACACTTGACTGCAGTGGATCTGGTTTGGTTTATCACTGTGTTTTTCACTCTATTACTAATTTCTGGGTTCATAACTCCTTGACATAAAATTCTTTTTTTTTTTAATTTAACATAACTGAGTGAAAATGTACATTCACATGTAAATTTACATGCCCCCCCGCCATGTGCAGCTTCCACTGCTCTCCCTGTCTGGTGACAGCACACTATTCCTCTCTGCTCCATACATGTCTCATCCTCCCAACAGTCTCCTTTCCCCTCCTCTCCGTCCACTCCCCTTCCTCCAGCCAGAGGTCAGCAAGATGATATCCTATAGATGTATAGAACCATAAAGTGCTTCCAACATATGGTTACTCTGCATTGCCAAGTCCATTCCCTTCCTGTCCAAAGAGTGGACCTTTGTTATAATTTATGGGAACGGGCAGCATGACATAAAATTCTTATGTCCTGCTGTGCTAGGATTCATTTCCTTCTCTAAATGAATCTCCATCTAGCAGCCTGAACAACCTGTTCAAATTGCAGATTTGATCATGCTACTCTCTGATTAAACCTTTCAGTGGCTGTCCAGTACACTTAGGATAAGGACCAAAATGCTTTATGCAGTCTACCACCTACCTGTCTTGCTGCTCTCCTCCAAACACTGAAAATCTGGCCATCTAGCAGTTTATTTATTTCTTCTAGAAAGTCCAATATTCTGTTTTTCTTTGCTTTAATATTATTTCTCAGTGAACCACATCCTATTTTATACTAGTATCTGCTTGGCTTCCTCACTCTAATATTCCAGTCACTATTAATCTCTCTTCTTTTTCCATAGTGCTTGGTGCCTTCTACATATTAAATATTTTTCATGCTTTATATTTATTTCCTCTTTCTGCTACAATGGAGTTCTAAGAAGACAGATATCTTTGTATTTTTTATTCACTGATATGCTCATGGTACATAATAGGTGCTTCATGAATATTAGTTTAATTAATGAGTAGACAACACCACAGTGTAAATTTGAAAGTAACATGAATTTTAATTCTGACAATCTAGAATTAACAATAAGCAGGAATAAAAAGAGATACAAACTTTGGAGTGAGTTTGGAGACCTGAGTTCACTGTTTGACTCTGGTTCTTGTTTGGTATATTTGCTTGGGTAACTACTTGTTTGGAAATGGCATGCATTTCATTTTTCAAAGTAAAATGAACACCTATAATGCCTTAGTCGCAGACACAGCTAACCTAGGCAGATTTATGAAACAATCTAAGTTTCTCTGCATGACTTCTTCCCTCTTCCTTTCTAGTGTCTGCTCCCGTTTTGTACAACTCCCAAATCTAGACAGTCAATACCCTCATATGCTTTCTCTCCTTTACTGCTAATCATCTTTGTCTAGACTGTTAGAAAGGGATGCTATGAACTCATTAACAAGAAAGATAGAAATGTCCAATTATGAGACAAATGTGGAGTAGGGATAATCTAAAATTGAATGAACAAAAATGCTTCTGTTAAAAACAAACAAATAAACAAACAAAAATTTCTAATTTTGGAATCCAGGCACACTGCAGGCACCTATTCATAATCAGTTTTTTAAAACAGCAAAACATTTTTTTCTGATTGATAAAGCTCTTGCATTTTTATTAAACACTGAAATACACAGAAAAATAAGTTATTCATAAGTTCAGTATACATCATTAACAACTGTTTTGATATCTATTCTAATATTTTTAAAGCATTTATGGATGAAGTTATGTCCATATTTTACATACATATCATTGAGACAATGTATTATCTACATTTAATATTCTGATTTTCCAACTTAACAGCATATCATGGACATAGCTCACGACATTACAGTTTTTTGTAAATACTATTTTAATGGCACTTAAAATTATTTTACTGTGGTAAATATATAACAAAACTTTTGTCAATTAAACACTTTCTACATATACAGTTCAGTGTGGGTACAAGCATTTTAAAAGCTATAGCAAGACACTGCAGCCCTAGCAGTTAAATTTCATACTTGCCGTGGTGGTTTTAAAAGCATGTGTCTCAACGAAGCCTCTACCCTTCCAGGGCCTTGATGATTACAATGAGAAGAGCCTAAGTAGTGGATGCTGTGGTTAGCTCCCGGGATCCACTCTTTAGGACTGAAGCACTCTTTCTTCCAACTAACTGCTGGACATGTTGGTGGCTGACTGCTCTCAGCTGGGTCCCTATGTGGGAATTGCTCTTGGCTAAGGAGAGCCAGGAAACCCTGGTAGTGTAGTGGTTAAGCGCTGAGTCTGCTAATCAAAAGGTAGGTAGTTTAAGTCTGCCAGGTGCTCCTTAGAAACTGTATGGGATGACTTGACAGCAGTGATTTTTTTTTTTAATGTTTATTGTGATTAAGTGAACGTTTACAATCCAAGTCAATTTTCCATATAAAACCCCGAGTATCTGCCTCTCTGCAACTCTATCTGCTCTCCTCACCCGAGTTTTGGTTTTAAACAGTCATCTTGCTCAAGGTCACCTGCCTTCTCTGACCCCTCTGCCTTAATTTTGCACTATACTGTAGTACCAAACAGCTCTAGACCTCCCTGCAGGATTGGATGAATCCACTGTTTAACTTCTCATTCTGTCCAATTCGGGTTCCCTCAATTGGTCTAGAGAGCTTTACCCAACAAACTTCTGGCATGAAAATCTTAGTTTCATGAGCTGTTTAACTCTATAGAGCAGTTCTACTTTGTAACGCATGGGGTAGCTATTGGAATAAACTCTTAAGTCAATGTGTTTGTTTTTTTCTAGTAAAGCTGACTTGTGGTAGCTCCCTGAAGACTTGTATCTAACATTGAGCATATATGAGAAATAAATCTTCATTGTAACGAACTGCTAAGATTTGGGGGATGTTGTTACAATCTAGCCAGCCCTGGTTGCACAATGGGTTGGAAGCCCTGGGTTGCAAACCAAAAGTTGCGCTGTTTGAATCCATCAAACTGCTTTCTGGTGGGTGAGAACAGTTCACTTCTTTTGGCTAGCAGATGAGTGCTTTAACTTTGTGGGAGAAAGATGTAGCAGTCTGGTTCCTTAAGAGATTTACAGCTTTGAAAATTCTGTGGGACAGTTTTACTCTAGTCTATAGGGTCGCTATGAGTGAAATGGACTGGCTGGCAGTGTATCTTGTTGCTGAATATCCATCTTGTCTTAACGGGTATGTCCATTGCCAAATCCTACTCCTTCCCTGATGTTCTTTCATGCTGTGAGATATTACAAGAAGGGATGGAAAGAGGTTTGCTTATTTAGTCATCTACTAATTATTCCTACTAAGTGGCATTTCCTAGAACCACTTCCTTTTTTCCATATAGTTTATCACATATTTATGATGTGTGTGACGGTGTTTACTGTTTCTTAGGAAATTTTTTATATAAGTAAAAACTGAGTAATCAAGTACTTGATCCTAAATTGAGGAAGAAAAGCAATATACTGTACTACCAATTAAGGAAATCTGTGCATCTCTAACATACAGTCTCCTTGAGTGTTAGATCTCGTTTCTTCAAAGTCAGGTAGTAAAACAATGCCATTTCCTTGTTTTAGGCCTTAGGGGCAAAAATGAAATAGAGTAAGGAGGCTAAGAAATCAAAGCGTATGCTCCTACCCCCCAACTCGTCTTTTTAGAAAAGTGATTTTACAGAACAAAAACATTTCTGTGTGTGAAAGGTAAACAGTACAAAAATACTTCCACTTAAGAGAGTCTGAGAATTCTGGGCTGGTATTATTATCCCTAATTACAGAAGATGCTTAGTATGATAACAGCAACCAGTTTGAGGAATATGATTTATTTACATCGTTGAGATAAAGAGATGAGACCAGAGTAAGTTAGTCCTGAGAAAGACTTCAGGAGTGTATTTGTGAATGCATCTTTGGAACTGCCTTAGCCACAATGAAAGACCAGCCAAACCAGCCCTCAGAATAACCCTTTGCTTAATGGGCGAGGGACAGGCTGGACTTGGCCTCTAAGATCGCCCTCCCACGCCTATTTTCCACTTCGCAGCGCCTTCAACACCGACTTCGATCATGGCGCCACGCACGCCACCTTCTCCTCCACTTCCTAGCAATATCCCACCCACGTCGGCCTCATCTCACAGGCGTGGGTAAGGGCCGCGGGAGGGCACCCCTTCCCCTGGTTGCTTGGGCACCAGCAGAGCTTGCAAATCAGAAAGCAGACCAAAGAGATCCTTTTCTGGAGCCAGGGAAGCCGCTTCACCGGAGAAGGCCTCCCATCTCCTCGGCGCGAAGCCTTGTCTCCGCTCTAAGCCGAGGCAGCGCCTGCCCACCGCAGGGGTTCTCTCCCAAGGCCCACCCTCCCTAAAGTGGAAACCGTGCTGCAGACAGGCATGCACGTACAGCTGGATGGTTGATAGGAATTTTAAAAGAGCTTTCTGTCTGGCTTCACATCGTTCCAAACGTTCAACCTTTCTGTCAGCCAAGAAGGGAGAAGAGAGCGCTGCTAAAGGAAAACAGGATACTAGTAGGGGCAAAAGCATCAATTTAGGGGTGGTCTCTCCAATTCCGGCTTTTGTGTGAGTCAGTGAGGGGAACCCCCAGAGGTCAAGATCTCTGGTTCAGGGAAACGCAGGTCCGTCTGGATGCTCGGGGCTGCCGATCTGGCCCCCCAAACAATGGGGCGGCTCTGCCCGGCGAGGCTTCGCCCTACGAGTCCGGGAGGAGACGGCGACGCCCCAGGGGCTTGGGGTTAGCCGGCGGCTGGACAAAGGGTGTAGCCGCCATCTCTTAAACACAGTCACGAATCCCAAGTCATCCACGTAGGGCAGATGGAAGTGTGTGTGTGTCGAGGAGAGAGGCCATGGCCGCCCACTGCGCGCGGCCGGCCCCACCCGGCCCTCAGCGATTCAGGGTCTAGACTCGCGGCACGAGGACCGCCGAGTCCGCCTCAGCCAGTCGGAGAGCAAGAGGCGGGGCCGGGCGGGGCCGCGAGGGCGCAGGCGCCGTGCGGCCCCCGTCACGCCGCCGCCCGCGCTGCACCACAGGCGGGAGACAGACAGAGCTGGGAAGAGTCGGCGACGGAGGTGGAGGAGGAGGGAGGAGGTGGAGAGAGTGGTGGAGGTGGGGACGGTGGGGACGGCGGGGGCGGGGCGACTCCGGTGGCCGGGAGCGCCGCAGACTGGCAGCTGCGGCGACTCCCCCTTTTGTGTCTGGTCTGTTCGGAGCCACTGGAAGAGCTTGCCGGAGGGGCGCCGGGTGTCTCGCCGCCTCTCAGCCCACCCCTCTTCCCAGCCACCTATATCCGCCCTCCCGCCGCCCCCCGCCCTCGGCCCGCGACGCCGGAGCTCCGCCCGGAGTCCAGAGCTGCGGGAGGACGAGGCGGCGGCGGCGGCGGCGGCGGCGGCTTCGTAGGGGGCTTGCGATTCGCTCACACGAACCACTGAAGGGAAGAAGAGGAGGCTTTCATGGTGGAATCTACCCCAGGCGAGATCGAGCGGCCGGAATAAACAGACGAGAGGGAAGAGAGCGGAGCGCGTCGGGAAGGCGAGAAAAGGCAGCCTTGCGGCCCCTCCCCTCCGCCTCAGTCTCCGGCAGCTCCCGGCCCCTCCCCTCCCCCGCTTCCCGTTGCCCCTCAGCCCTCCGGCCCGGTCCCGCCGGACCCTTGCAGTTTTGTTCCGCGAAGGCGTGAAGACTGCGGGTTTGTCCATGGAGGCAGGCAGCTTTTTCGATCTAGCTAGGGAAGAAGATTTGTTTTTCTCGAAATCGGAGTGAGGGAAGCATCGAAGCGAAACTTGAAAAGGAATCTTGCCCTCCCGGAGCTGAGGGCGATGCACCTCGCGCCGCCGGGCGCCGCCGCCGCCGCCGCCGCCGGCCCGGCTTCGCCCTTCCTGGCGGTCCGCGACTTGTTCTGATCCTTGGCACCCGCGTCGAATCCCCACCCTCCCTCTGTACCCTGGATATGTTTTCTCCCAGACCTGGATATTTTTTTGATATTGTTAAACTACGAGGGGAATAATTGTAGGGATTTCTTCTTGGCTCCGTGCTTTCCCACGGACATGCCTTCAGTTTCTGGGGCCGAGGCACCCCGTCCCGGGCGAGCGAACCCCCTCAGCCGCGAAGGAGAAAAATGAAGGCAATTTCTGCAGCGGAATGAAAGCTCTGCAGCTAGGTCTTCTCATCTGCCATTTGTCCTTTCAAACTGCATTGTAAATACGGGCTGGAGAAGTCAGACGAGAGACTCTCTCTTTCTCCGCCCGCGTTTAGTTTCCATATTTCTTTTCTCTGCCCTCCTGCTTCTTGGCTGGCCCAGGGATGACTTCCTCGCTGCTGCGGCCTTGGCGGGTGCCCTCGGTGCTGTGGGCCGTCCTGTTGGTCAGCACTGCGGCCGGTGAGTAGCCCAGGGTGGCGCGTCCCGGCCACTTCCCTGCTGGTGAGAGGGAGGGAGCCCGCAGAGGACGGGCCTGCCCTTGCCCTCGCCTGGTGTCCCCTCGGAGCCTGGGGGGGAAGCGGGGGACAGCGACCTGCAACCTGCGCGCTTTCCCAGTCCTCCCGGGAAATCGCCTTTAATGTTTGTGTGTAGTTTCCTGTCCCCACTCCTATATTTTCCACTCCTCCCCCTGGATTAAAAAAAAGAAGACACATATATTGGGTGTGGTATCTTGACATTTTTAGCTGTGAGGTAATACAAGGATTAAAAATATTTTAATCGCTAGTGAACAGTGCCTCTTGTGAGATCTTTGGAAACAGAGCTGTAGATTTTTTTAAAATATGTATAAAGAGGCGGGGATATATGGTTTACGCTAGAAAGACCAACGGTAGCACACACTTGAACCTCTTTTTCGATTTAGATCGCTGTTCGGGAATCCATGTTACTTTCGTTCTAAAATATTGCAGAATGAATAGAATACATATTGAAGCCAGAACTGTGATACATTGTATACATTGGGTAATACTGTTAAATATCATTATTATCGTTAGTATTGTTTTGATCCAAAGTCTTTGAGTAATTGTATGTCCATCTTGTCAGTTTGGATAGTCGTATTTTACATGCTTTTGGAATTACTATTGGGCTCAGAAGCAGTCCTGACATCTTTTGGCTTTGAGACAAGTTTGACCTGACATCGAACTTGAGGAGATTTGAGCCTGAAAGTTCTTTGACATTTTACTGAAGCTTTCATCCTCTCCTTTGTATGATTTTCTTTTTAGTTCTTAGATACCTTAGAAAAATTCTCATGTTCTGTTTACGGAGAAGAACATATACTTCCTAAGCTGGTTTACGATGGCCAAATATATTATGCATTTAAAAACAAAGGACATGACAGTTTTCAAGTTTCTTTTTGTATGTGTGTGATTTGTAAATTCAGCAGATTTCACATTGCTGTATTAGATACGAAGGTTACGTGCTTGTTTTCATTTTAGACTTTTGCCCTGGAAAAGACTGAGTTTGAAGTTACTTTTTATGCTTTTGGTGATTATGTTGTCTGCTATTTTGTGCCAGATCTGTGTAGTTGTGTTAATTAAAACGTCTGAATGGAATAGTTTGAAACTGGTTTTTAAATCCTTAATCATCGCGATTTCTTGGGGTAAAAGTAAATTTTTCTCTTATTTTCTTTATGTTGTTATTTACTGTCTTAAGCTGTAAGCCATGTGGTTTGTGTAAAATATGGAGTTACAGGCCTTACGCTTAAGCAGTCATTGTGTGAGCAGAAATCTGAGCATACTTTTCAGCGCTTCTCTTAAATTTTTTGACAGGTTGTAGATTCTCATTTATAGCGACATGCTCATCATTTTACAATCAGAACTGATAAAACTAAGATTAACCACTGATTTTAAACATAAATTTAATTTCTATTTGGTGAATGAAAGATTTAGCATTGTTATCATTAAAAGGGTTGGATTAAAAGAATTGCTGTTTAAAAGTGATTCTCGTCTTTTTCCCTTAGTATTGCTTTATACCAGATGCCAAAATTTGTGAAGCTGGGTTTCAGAGCTGCAGCAATTACAGCTAGTAATTATTGAGTACTTGTTATACACCATCAAGTATTTTAATAGCTTCACGTATATGTTCTCATTTGATCCTCACAACACTTATTAATATTATTATGCCCTTTTACAGAAGGAGTGAGCTACAGAGGATTTAAGTTACTGACCACGCAGTAAGTTGTTGAGCCTGCATTGCTTTAGTTTATTTTTTTAAGAGTTAAAGTCAGAGGAGTGGCTGATCTGGTCAAATTTTAAGTTCAGTACCCACCTTTCAGACAGTGCATAAAGTGAAGCAAGAGTAATGCAGCAGTAGTTCAGGCGAGAAATTGTCGGTTTAGGTTAGGGGTCTGATACACTGTCCTTGTCACTGTTACCTCAGTAACCACCATACTTCTGGGAATAAGATAAACTCCAAGTGTTCTACTCTGACTCTGATATGTTTAAGCAGAGTACAAAAAGGAAGGGGTGCAGGGTATTGGGAAGATAGTAGAATGAATTACAGAATCCCAGAAGAATTAACAACTGAGTCTCAGGAAGGGCAAGACTAGGACAACTCTGGAAACCTCATCTCCAGGATTTGCAGATCTTCTCTAGAACCTGTTGTCAGCAAGGCATGTAACCAGAGTGTAGTTATGGCTGTGCTGCGGACTCATTCCTGAGTAATGGGGGCCCACCCTGAAGAAAGGGAGATTGGTAGTCATCTGTGCTATTCAGTGTTTTCTGTGGTGCCACATGTGTGATAGGGTTCTTATATTCTGTAATGGTAGAAAAAGTGGGCATGATTTTTATAACATCCTGGCTAAAGCATCCTCATTAAGATGAGGCCCAGCGAAACTTCCTTTGAACTTCTGCTTAATATAGCCTGCTTAACTATCACATTAATGATAAATTCTTCAGCCTGATTGAGAACATGAGTTAAAAGAGTGCCTTCACCAGGTCAGCCTTCAGAAAGAAGCAGGGACACTTGACAGGATCTTGGTGCAGCACCAGTAAGGCAAATATTATGGTTCTAAATGTGTCAACTTTTTACTTATCATTGGAGTGGCTAGTGACCTACCTACCAGATGATTGGAGAGTGCTTGTGTGGATTTGGGAATCATAGATGCAGTGATATAACCAGACAGGTGCAAATAGTGCTGCTGAATAGGACAAATGTATTAGAAGACTGACTGATGACAGTCTTTTGGGGGGGGCGAAGGGGGGGAGTATGGATAAATCCATCTATTTTGAATTCTTTTCCATGTATTTTATCTAGTTCTTGAGATCTTTAGTTTAGTTGGTATGCAAAAAATAAGAATTTATGGAAAATAAGATGTGTGCTTATTTACAAATAAATTCTTAATTTTAACAAAATACAGTACAGATATTATTTAAGGGCCAGCTTCTGTAACATATTTGACATAGTTCAAAGTGTGGGCACTGCAACGAATCACCTGGAGTAATTCTGAGCCTTAACAGATACACTGAATGGGTGGATTCTCTGGGGCTTGTAATTAAGAAAAAAACAACTAAGCAATTATAATTATAAAACAAACAAACAAACTCACAACCCAAAAGATTCTCAGGGCAAGTTTGAGAACCACTGACTTATATAATTAGGTTTCCTTGTTTGGATTTCTTCGATATGGTGATTCAGTGAACTTTTGCTGTGTGATAGTTGGCAACCACAAAATGTAAGTGATGTCCAACAGTAAATACACATGATGCTGCTTCACGTGTCTTGTTCTGGGATCTAGGCTAGAGGGAGGGATAGCGTTTATCGGGGAGAAGTTTGTCTCACGTAAGGGGCAAGACGGCCCGCTCAGCTCCGCTCAGCCTCGCCAGTGCATTCCTAGACTGCTGAGTTGGCCAAAAGGAAGTCATATGGCCAAGCCCAAACACACAGGAGTAGTGGGATTTGCCCTTCATCAGGGTGTATGATACTGTTTCAGGGGATATGAGTATTGGGAGCTTCATATGGTCAGGAAGATGCTCCAGGAGGAGGGCTACCCTTAGAATTTGAGCAGGGTCAAACATTTATTTGTCTTACTGTTCTTTAGGTGGAAGTTTACAGCAAATTAGTTTCTCATTACATGATTAATACACCCAATGTTTTGTGACATTGGTGTCAGTAGTCTTCCCTTCTCTGCCTTATGTTCTCCATTTCCATTCGTCTTGCCTTCTTGTCTATTTTTGGGCTGGTATGCCCATTTAGTTTCATCTACATGGCTGAACTACATGTGTTACTGTTTTATAACCCGCTGCCATGGGGTCGATTAGTGACCCTGTAGGACACGAGAGAGAACTGCCTCATAGTTTCCAAGGAGCACCTGGTAGATTCAAACTGCTGACCTTTTGGTTAGCAGATGTAGCATTTAACCACTATGCCACCAAGGTTTCTGTTTGTTTTATAGGCCTTTCTGATCTTTTGCTGAAGATGACTTTCAGGAGTAAGTAAAATACTGAATTAAAAGGGTGTCCAGGGACCATACTCTTGGAATTCTCTTAGTTTCAGACCAGGTAAGTCTGGTTTTTCTGTATTTTTCCCTACTCTACCAAGAGCTCTGTTGTGATGCCTGTTGGAGAAGTCAGTGGTGGAAGCTGGGCACCATCTAGTTGTTTGGACTCAGTCTGGTGCAAACTCTTGATTAGCATAAAAATCACATGAACATTGGTCTGTACAGAAGCTGACGTAGTGTGGTGGCAGATGTATTGGTGTTGGTGTGTATTTGAAATGAGGGGAGAGAGAGATTTAATTCACACAAGGATAACATTTTTCTTCATTAAAGGCCAACTTTTGTTAACAGTGAAAGAGGATAAAATTGAATATTAATATTTAATTGGTATTTTTTAATTTAAAAACTATGGAGTAAAGTCATTGTAAATCTGTTGCTGTCACTTATTTTGGTACTTACTGTGTGTATTGCTCTGCCATTAAATATCAGTTTTACTCATTTGCCTTGTCTTCCCAACCACTAATGGCTTCTAGAAGACAGGGTTCATATGCTAAATTTTTAAAGAAGAATAGGAATTGAAGACAGGATATATTCTAGTAGCTTATTTTTTCTTTGTCCCGTTTTCTTTAACTATAAAGTAGTTTAAGTCAGTTTCCGTAGAGGTAATAAGACCTGGATGCTGTGTGATTCCAGGTGATACTAATGTTGCTAGTGCAAGGATATGGGCAGACATGTTACTTAACCATGGTTTTCTCAGTTGTAAAATTGTGTGGTTGGACTACAACATATATAAAATGCGGATTCCTGGACCCTGCATTGGATTCTCTGAATCGAGATATCTAAACACAGTCTTGGAATCTACATTTTAAACAAACAATCCAGGTAAATTTTATGTACCTAGAAGTTGATAACTGCTAAATCTATGATTCTTTTTAACTTTGAGGTTCTATGCCTTTGCTTCTATTTTTTGTGCTAGTTAGTTATAAACTACTCTGGATATTTTCCCCAGTCAACATTGGTATCAGAAATGTCTTATTTCATGTTTTAAGCAATTGTCCAGTCTTTTTCTTTTTTAAAATTAGCACAATTTTTTTTCTTGCCTATTCTTCGTCTTAAAGGTGGTAATGTTACTTAATGAAAGAAGCTTTGTTCATGCAGTATTGCGTATGTTAATTTAGTTTGTATTTTTATTTGGAGCATTTTGTTTTTTTCCTCCTGTCAAAAAGAAAAAATGAGTTGTTAGTTGAAGTAAATGGTTTTACTTTTAGTAAATTTTTATAGAGATTGTCAAGGAAGTATGAAGAGATTAGTGCTAAACTAAATTAGACTTGATGATCTTGCTTTGATTTTAGTTATAAATTAATATTCCATGAAACTATCCAGATGGAAAAATCGTATCCGTTACATTCTTATCTCTAGTTAAAGAAAAATTGTGTTCTGATTTGATTGATGTCTGCTGGGGAAAAAAATATGGATGGTATGATATTTAGGAATTCATGAATTTTGACTGTCTTGCACATCACATTTGTTGAAGAGGCTGTCATATTATCAGACTTTTTCTTCTAGTTAAATACTATGTAATTGTTGTTAGGTTCTGTTCGCTTGGTTCTGATTCATAGCACCTCTGAGTGCAATGGAATGAAATGCTGCCTGGTCCTGCACCATCACTGCAGTCCTTGCTCTGGGTGAACACTTTGCTGGAGCCACTGTGTTAGTGAGTCTCATTGAGAGTCTTCCTCACTTCCATACACTTTACCAAGCCTCATGGTGCCCTCCAAGGAACTGATCCCTTGTGACATGTCCAAAGCATGTGAGACATAGTCTTGTTATCCATGCTTCCCAAGTTTGTTAACACTGGCTTTTTAATCCATTCAGCATATGTTCCAAATTAGTGAGGTCTAATTAATGACATTTAAAATTTTTTTAATTGTGTTTTCTGTGAGAATTTGCACAGTAAGTTAGGTTCTTATTTGACAGGTTCTCTGCAGTTTGTTCAGTGACCTTAGGTATGTTTTCGTCAGTGAGTTAACATTCTCTCCTTGTATTCTGTTTGTCTGTTTCTGCTGCTTTAGTGTTCCTGCCCCCTTATTTTCTCATCTCTGCTTTAGACTAATTGTTGACATTTTAGTCTCATATAGACTTTTTGTCTTAATAAAAACATCATACTCCAATTAATGATCTTTTAGCTTTTATGAGACAATTTAACAACGGACAGTTTAACTTTAACTTTACACACACACACGTTTATTTATTTTAAAGGTTTAGTAGACTTCCTTTTGTTTATTATTAATGAAATAATTTGTTATTAATGATATAGTCATTTTTAATGATGTAACCATTCTGAGCCCGAAAAATTGAGAAAATAACTGAGTACTTAATTTTACTTTATGGTACATAGGTTATGAAAGAGGATTTTGATTGTTATACTTTAAATTTTCATTAAAACTTTAAGAATAGCTTGAAGATTTTTGTTAGTAGGTATTTTATCTTCAATGAGAAAAACTGAAAAATAACTTTTGGTATGGTACACGTGAAGTGAAATAATTTTTCTCAATATGCCAGATGTAAGTAACCTATTGGGAATAGTTTTGAAATTTTTGTTGTGCCCTATAAATGTTATTTAGATAGCATTTGGCATATGGTAGTCTTTTTGTAGTAAACCATGAATTAGTTTCCATTTCCTGTTTCGCAATTTTACCAGTTGGCAGGATTAGGCAATGTTGATTTTTTTCCCTTTAATTAAAAAAAGGTTTAAAGCATCTAAGAAATAATTGTGTAATTGAATCCTTGTCATAACACACTGTTGGGGGAAGCATTTTGATCAGAAATCAGTTGCTAAAAATGAAGAGAATATTTATTATGTTTTTTCTTACAGCCAACTTTGCTTTTGCATATTAATTTTTTTAATTACTGATAATTTTCTTTTTAGTGTTATACTTGCCTATGTATTTTCATGACTTCAGTATAATTGGAGATTTCATTATTTTGCTACTTTCCTATTAATTTAGAAATAATCATCCTAAATACACAGTTAGAAATAAACATACTGAATGTTTTTTTGAGCAGTGCATCTAGGAGACCCAAAGGAATTTCATTACCTAAATAACTAGGGATTTCTCACTTTATCAAGGAAGTGTAATATCATTTTCTTGAAAGCCAGTAGAATGTGATAATTTAGCGTACTTTTGTATCTAGGCATAGGAAGGTATACTTCTGAAGATAGTGAATATGTCTAAATAGAAAAAGTAAATCTCCTATTTTCCAATATGTGGAATTGTAAAACATAGTAAAAATGTCAGATTATCTATAGAGTCACCTCAGAAAGTTTCCTCTTTTGAGGAAATTGTCAGAATGCCTGGGGTCTTGTGGTGGACCATTCAGTTTCTGTAGTATTTTTGTGGATATTATTTACATATTGGTGATGACCGTATAGATTCAGTAAAGCTACTTTTTAAGATTTTTTTTGGACATAACAAGGAATCTGCATCAGATAAGGTGAAGATCCACTCTCAGACTTTTATTTCCTGTGTCTTGTTTTTACATACTCAGTTTATTCAGTTCTTCTCTGCATTAATGAGCCATGATACAGTTCAGGCCTATGACATATTCTTCCATAGGATTACTATTTTTTAACCTTTATACATTTTAGTTTTATGTAAGTTGATTTGGAGTGTTCACTGGCAGATGAGGGCAAATATGAAAAATGAATATGATATTTTTCCCACGGTGCATGGTTATATGTAAAAATACAGCAAATAAAAGCTATAGTAAACCTACTGTGTATATTTATATTATTGGCCAATCAAATGTTAACATTTGAAAAAAAATTTTTTTTTATTATGATTGAGTGAAAATGTACAACCCCGTATAAATTTGCATGCCCGCCTATGTGCAGCACCCTCTGGTCTCCCTGTCCGGTGATAGCACACTCCTTTCCATTCTGTACGTGTCATATCCTCCTAACAATCTCCTATCCCCTACTCTCCACCTTCTCCCCCGCCTCCAGTAAGAGGTCAGCCAGATGACATCCTATAGATGCGTGAAACCCTAAAGTGCAGACACGATATGGTTACTCTGTGTCACCAAGTCCAGTCCATTCCTGTCCAAAGAGTTGCTCTCCATTATGGACAAGGTCAGCATCAGGGCCAGGGGCCATTCTCCCAGGGGAACCCCGAGGCCCCTGGACCATCAGTTGTGGTCTTTTGTTGGAGATCTCAGGGTGCACCAGTTTTTATTCTTGAGTTGACAGACTCAACTTTGTGAGCCCCATCATGGCTATCACTGGTGGTGGCTGGGCACCATCTGGTTTTTCTGCTCACATATCGATGTAGTCACATACTCAACATGGGTCTCTCTGTTTTCTGGGTTCTCTTTCCCCCATGTTGTTTTGGTCCTTGGTGATCATCTGTTCCTGCTGAGTTGGGACCATTTGGTGTACCTCAGATGACTGCTTGGCAGCTTTTAAGACCCCAGACACCACTCACCAATGTGGGGTGCAGAAGACTCTTAGCAAACTCTAGTTATGCCACTTGGCCTTGATGTCCCCTGAGAGCATGGTCCCTGGACCTCCACTCCAGCTACTATGTCCTTGCAGTGTTGGGTTAAGATGGGAGGAGTAATCATGTAACGTTGAAGTCCACTTAAAATTGATCTTCTTTCTAATGTGTGCTGTCACTGATTTCACCCAAAATGTTAATATTTTAAAGTGTTAACAATGAGGTAAATGAGAGGAAAAATAAGTTTGTTAATACTGTTTTTTAGATATGTCACAGTTTTTGCATGAAACCTTTTAATTTTTTCACCTGTGTAAAACCTTTTAGAATATTTTTTAATAATAGGAAGCTCAACCATGTTACAATTTTTGACTTCATGTCATTTTTCTTTATTTGTATCTTTTAAAAATATAATTTTATTTTTGGTGAAAATATGTACAGCAAGGCACGATCCCACCCAGCAGTTTCTACACGTATGTTCAGTGACATTGGTTACATTCTTTACATTGCACGGACACTCTTATTTCCTTTTTAGTTGTTTCACTCCTGTGAACTTAGTCTCATTGCCCATCAAACTTTTCATCTATGCTTTAGATTAGCTGTTGTCCCCTTGGCCTCATATAAATTGATTTTTGAAAAGAACACAGTACTCAAGGATGACATTCTTCACTTTTTGAGCTAACCTGCTATTTTGTTAAAAGGTGAATTCAGAAGGAGTTTTGTATTCTTAGTAACATTTTCCTTTACTAATCCTTAATGCTCCTCTCTCCACTGAATTCCAGAGGTATTTGATTAAGACCATACTGCTCATATAAGGAAACCCAGTGGTTAAGCATTTGGCTGCTAGCCAAAAGGTTGGCAATGCAAATCCACCAGGGCTCCCTGGAAACCCTATGGGACAATTCTACTGTGTTCTACAGGGTCTCTGTGAGTTGGAATCAACTCAACAGTATTAAATTTGGTTTTTTGGTTTACTTATTTAAACCAAAACTGGAAAAAAACTCAAGCTCTTTTCTGTCAAGTTGATTCCATCATAGTGACTGTAGGACAGAGAACTTACCTGGTAGTGGCTGGAGGATGTGAAATGCTCATCCTTTTGGTTAGCAGCTGAGCTTGTCACCACTGCATCACCAGTGCTCCAGTGCTCCCACTGTTTATTTAGTGCTTTGTATGTTCCTGTAAGTCTTACCTATTTTAATTCCCCAATCATGCTAATAAATTGTATGAAGAAGGGTACTTTTCTTGGGCTTCAGATAAAGGTTTGTAAAACAGACTAATTTCTCATTAAACAGGACACATGTTGTTTTATGACATTGATTATCAAGCCCACAACAGGCCAGTACTGTCCCTTCTCAGCCCTGGATTCCCTATTACCGGCTATCCTGTTTCCTTCTGCCTCCAGTCGTTACCACTGGGGTGGCATACCCTGTTACGTCTTGTGTTGTTTGTGGGGCTCTCCAGTCATGGCTGAAGGGTGAACCTTAGGACTGACTTTGTTACTGCAAAACTAAGGGGAGTTCCTGCCGAAAACAACCAAGTCTTTGAGATAGGGGAGAGATGAGAAGCAAAACGTTTATTGTGTATTGGTAGGGAAGGAGACAGAAGGGATCATTCCTCCAAAGTCTGCCTCCCTGAAATGGAGACTAGCTGGAGATTTTATAGGAGGAGGGAATAAGGATTTGTGAGTCCAAGAAATTTGTAGCAAGTTAATCTTGAGGAGGTTACAATGGTCACACCTCAGATGCATTGACATCTTTTTTTTTTTTTTCTTTGGCATCTTAATTGGTGTTTTGGGCCCTGAGGTGGTCTGGCTGTCAGATAATCTCCCAGCAGATTCTTTTCTTTTTCTGTTAAGGTCTCCACTTGTCTTTCCACAGTCCTAAATAGAACATAGATTAGTCCCTAGCCTTGAGAGAGACTAAGGGAAACAGTGAACTCATGAGACAGAATTGGGAAACAAAGTGGTGTAGGTTATGGTCAAGATGTGGTCACTTTGTTACTTTTGGCCTTTTTTTTTTTTTTTTCAGTATGATCGAGTGTAAATCTGTAAAGATTTACAGCTTTGGAAACCCTGTGGGGAGAAGTACTAGTGTGACCTACAAAGCTGTGAGTCAGAATCTAGTGGATAGAGAATGTACAATTCCATATTAATTCGCATACCTGCCAATGAATGGCTCCCATGGCTGTCCCTGCCCGGTGACGGCACACTCCTCTCTTTTCTGTACATGTCATATCCTCCTAACAGTCTCCTGTCCTGTCCTCTCCACCCTTTCCCCCATGTCCAGTAAGAGATCAGCCGGATGACATCCTGTAAATGCATAGAACCATAAAGTGCACACATGATATGGTTGCTCTGTGTCACCAAGTCCAAGCCTTTCTGTCTGAAGGTCAGCTTCATTACTGAGCTGAAAGGGTGTCCAAAATCCAGGTTCTCAGGGTTTCTCCAGTCTCTGTCAGGCCAGCAATCTGATCTTTATTTTTGAGTTAGAATTTTGTTATACATTTTTTTCTAGCTCTGTCTGGGATCCTCTTTTGTGATCTCTGTCGGGGTAGTCAGGGGTGGTAGCTGGGCTGTCTGGTTGTGCTGGAGGTCATTGTGGATGTGGTCCTTTAGTCCTTTGGACTGATCTTTTCCTTGTATCGTGAATTGAATTGTGTTCGCAACAAACATGTCAGGCAGTTTGGCTGGGCCATGATTCCTGGTACTGTGTGATGTTCCTGCATGTTGTAAATCCTGCCTCTCTGATGTTAATAAGGGTAAATGAGTGGCAGTTGTGTTGGTGGTGCAGGACTCCATGTGTAAAATTGTTTTATTCCTTGAGGCAGTCTCTGGAGCTATAAAGGAAAGAAGCTAACAGATTTGGGGACCTTATACCACCAAGAAGCAGTGCCCAGAGCTGAGTTCCTTCTTTGGAAAGGACTGAGGTTCCTGTGCCTCAGAAGCTTCTAGTCCAGATGAAGATTGATGATGAAGGCCTTCCTGCAGAGAGCAGAGAAAGCTGACACTCTGAATTTGGACTTTTAACCTACTGGATTGTGACAGAATAAATTTCTCTTTTTAAAGCCGTCCACTTGTGGTCTTTCTGTTAGAGCAGCAGTGTCTGACTAGGACACCGTGTATGCTTTTGTTTTCTTCATTGTGTCTTGCTCCCAAAGGGGTGAGCCTATTGGAGTATCCTAAATGGCTGCTTTCAGGCTTTTCAGACCCCAGAAGCTACTCACCAGTGTAGAACATTTTCTTTATAAATATGTTATGCCAATTGAGCTAGATGTTCCCCGAGATCATGGTCCCCACAGCCCTCTGCCCAACAGTTTGGTCCCTCAAAGAATTTGGATGTGTCCATGGAACTTGCATGACCTTGCCTCGTTCCCCAGTATTGTGTATCTGTCACCCTTCATCAAAGTTGACACTTAGCTATTGTCTCTTTAGTGTTTTCCAGCCCCACACCTGGCCTCTGTTGAAACCATCAAAGGTTGTTTCTTTTTATGTGTAAGTAAACCTTTTCATGAGTGTTTACAGTTGTGGTCTTGTACAATTTTTATTCAGTAATAGACTTCATTTCACTCAGCGTAAAGCTCTGGTTTCCTCTTTGTTGTAAGATGCTTCACGGAAAGAAGGGTGGATTTTTATACTCTCTTCTTAGCAGATTGGAAGTACCTGGAGAGCTTGTTGAAACAGACTGCTAAGTCCCACCCCTAGACTTTCTAATTCTGTATATTTAGGGCAGAGCCGTGGTAGTGCATGGTTAAGTATTTGGCTGCTAAGTGAAAGGTCTGAGTTTTAACTCATCAGGCACTCCGTGGGAGAAAGATGTGGCAGTCTGCTTCTATAAAGATGTACAGCTTTGGAAACCCTGTGGGGAGAAGTACTAGTGTGACCTACAAAGCTGTGAGTCAGAATCTAGTGGATAGCTGTAGATTGGGTTTGTCTGGGTCTGGGGTGGCGCCTAAAAATTTGCATGTCTAACAAGGAGGTGTTGATAGTGTTGGTGTGAACTGTATATTTTAACAAACATGACTATAATAAATGTCTTTTGAATGGTGTTGGTTGAACCAGTACATACTGGTTATGACTGCCTTTCTTGGAAATTTCTCTCATACATGGAGTCTTCTATGAAGGCCTTTGAAAAATACTAGCTTATTTGGTGTTTTGGTGTATCTCTGGGCTAGCAACCTCAGTATCCCCTGGGGGTAACTTGTTAGAAATGAAAATTATTGTGTTTCAGAAATTTGTAGTACAACATACGTGAGGTCTGACAAGTTCACAGACTCTTCGTAGAAAAAATGCTACACATTTCATTGCTGACTCACCGTGGTCAACTTCAGAGTACTCCTCTTGGGAAGCTATGCACTGATGACAGCACCTAGTCCACTCTTCAAAGCACTTTTGGAACACTGTTTATGGAATGTGGTCGTATTACCCTTGATGTCCTGCATGTCATCAAAATGTCTTCATTTCAATATGTCCTTTATCTTCGGGTAAAGAAAAAAGTCATTGGAGACCATATCAGGGGAATAGGAAGGGTGTTCCAATACAGCTGTTTGTTTACTAACTAAAAACTCCCTCACAGATACTGGTACAGTTAAGTTTGTGAACTTGCTGCTGGGCACAGTGGCCATTCCAGAAAACCAAAGCAAATCCACTGCTGTTGAGTAAGGTCCAATTCATAGTGACCCTAGAGGTCAGAGTAGAACTGCCCCATAGAGGTTCCAAGGAGCACCTGGTGGATTTGAACTGCTGACCTTTTGGTTAGCAGATGTAGTACTTAACATACTACACCACCAGGGTTTCCAGGCCATTTCAGAAAGAGTTCTAAGATTGTTTTGAGGGGTCTAGTAGGCACTGGTATCGGTATATAGCTTCCCAAGGGGAGTATTTAGAGGTATATAGCACTTAGAACAATTAAGTTCGTGGACTGAATTGTTGGACCTCATGTAGCAAAACGTTGTTTTAACCATTTTGAAGAAGACAGTTTAGTGGTATTAATTATATTTACTGTATTGTGCAAACATTGCCACTATTTCCAAAACTTTTTCACTTCCAGTGTATTTTGTAAGCAATAACTCTTCATTCCCCTCTCCCTCCAGGCCCTTATTAACCTGTGGGCTATTTTGGCCTCTTTGAGTTTGCTTATTCTGGATATTTTGTATAAGTGGAATCATACAATACTTGTCCTTAGTTAGCATAACATTCTTTTGTTGTTTTTCCAACATAATATCCTTGAGGTTCATCCATGTTATACATTACTATTTCATTTTTTTATGGTTGAGTAATACTTCACTGTGTGTATTTGCTACATTTTGTTTATACATTTACCTATTAATGGATAATACTCCTCAACATTTTGAATCAAAAACAGGGTGAGGAGGGTGCGGGTGGCAGGTGGGTGAAAGCTCAGTAATAGATGTTTCAACAAGTCCTGCAGATGATTCTGATTCATGTTAATGCGTTGAGAAGCGTTAATGTAGACCATTTAGAGCTTACATCTTTGACTAGAGTTGTGTATCAAAATTATTTGGGGTTTTTGCCACCGAAATGTGTCTGGCGTGTCTCCCACTCCAAAGGAATGAAACGATTCATTAGGGGTCTTGTAATAGGTGAATATTGGAGACTGCCCAAGCGTTTCTAAAAGGTAGCAGAGTGTTCCACTACTTTCCTGTTTTTGAAATATGTCGGCAGGTCCTATTTTAGTTTTTGGGGATGGCTCAGTAAGTATTTCAGAGCCTGTATTTGAATTTGCTTCTTGGAAACTCTTTGGGCAGTTTCAGTCTGGCCTATGGGGTTACTACTAGTCTAATGGTTCTGGGTTGTTTTTTCTTTGTTGGTATGAATGATCTCTTTTATGTAAGAGACCAAGTTTTTTTGTGTATTTATATGAGGTAATCGAAGTATTTGAGAAACAGGAATTTTTTTCTTTATAGAAACTCCTATAGGTAAGGTGTACCTGAATCACTTAGAGTCTGTTACCTGAACCAGACTGACTTTTTGGCATATGTTACCATATTTGAACCCTAACTAGAAATACATTTTTGTTTTTTTTTTAAAATAAGAAGAGTGTTGACATGATTTGTTGAGAGATGGAACTTGGAAGTTGGGAGACAGGGTTGAGAGGGAGGCTTTTTTTTTCTTTTATGGTGTTAGGTGAAGGTTTACAGCATAAATGAGTTTCTTGTTGACAGATTTATTCACAGATTGTTTTGTGACACTGGTTATAGTCCCTGCAATGTGTCAGCATTCTCCCTCTTTTCCTTTACACTTGAGGTTCCCCATGTCCATTCATCCAGGTTTCCTGTCCCTTTCTGCCTCTGGGCAAGCATTTTGAGATCTACCCTTGAAGTACAACACTGTCAATCACAGGATAATATCTATAAGCCAAGAAGGAAGACCACTTTACTAGAATTACTACTTAGATTTGCGTAGCAAACACTAATGCCAAAGATGAAGAAATAGAAGATTTTTACCAACTTTTGCTGTCTGAAGTTAATCAAACATGTAATTAGCATACACTGATAATTACTGGTGATTGGAATATGAAAGTTGAAAATGAAGAAGGATTGGTAGTTGGAAAATATGACCTTGGTGAAAGAATTTAGTAAGACCAGTGACTTCACTGCAAAACCTTTTCAGCAACATAGGTGGTGAGTGACTATACATGTGGATTTCACCAGATGGAATACAGAAGAATCAAACTAACTACATCTGTGGAAAGAGACGACGAGAAACTCAGCATCATCAATCAGAATAAGACCAAGGGCTGATGTTGGAGTAGACCAGAAATTTCTGGCATTCAAATTAAATTTGATGCTGAAGAGAATTAAAGCCACAAGAGCCAAAATACAACTTGGAGTATATCCTACTTGAATTCAGAGACCATTTGAAGAATAGAAATGACCCATTGAATCTGAATAATGGAAGACCAGACAAATTATGGAGAGACATCTAAGACATCACATGTGATAAAAGCAAAAAGTCATTAAAAGGACAAAAAAGGACCAAAATGGATGTCAGAAGAGACTCTGAATCTTCCTCTTGAACATGGAGTAGCTAAAACAAATGGAAAAAATGATGAAGTAAAAGAAGCACAGAAGATCTCAAAAGGTGGCTTGAGAAGAAACAGTAAACCATTATAATGAATTGTGTAAAGACATGGAGTTAGCAGACCAAAAGGGAAGAACCTGCTTGGCATTTCTTAAGCTGAAAGAACTGAAGAAAAAATTGAAGGCTTCCGTTGTTGAGCTGTGGGTGCTTGCATGTTACTGTGATGCTGAAAGTTATGCCAACAGTATCCAGATACCAGCAGGGTCACCCATAGCCGACACGGTTCAGCTGAGCTTCCAGACTAAGATAGACGAGGAAGAAGGATTTGGCAGACTACTCCTGAGAAGAATTAGCCAGTAGAAAACCTTATAAATAGTAGCAGAACATTGTCAGATACAATTCTGGAAAATGAGGCTTCCTCCTCCCCTTGGAAGGCAGTCAAAAGGCCTTGAGGCAAGGAGCTGCCTTCTCAAAGTAGAGTTAGCTTTGATGATGTGAATGGAGTCAAACTTTTGAGACCTTCATTTGCTGATGTGGCACGACTCAAAATGAGAAGAAACAGCTGCAGCGTCCATTAATAATCACAAAGTGGAACATACAAAGTATAAATTTAGGAAAATTGGAAATCATCAAGAATGAAATGGAACTCATTAGAATTGATATCCTAGGCATTACTAAGCTAAAATGGACTATCTTAAATCCGGTATTTATATAGTCGACTATGCTGGAATGACAGCTTGAAGAGGACTGGTGTTGCATTCATCGTGACAAAGGATATTTCAAGATGTGTCCTGAAGTACGATGCTGTCAGTGGTAGGATAATACCCATATGCCTACTGAGAAGACCACGACTATTACTCACATTTACATACCAGCTACAAAGGCCAAAGATGAAGAAATGGAAGCTTTTTACCAGCTTCTGCAGTCTAAAATAGAAGATATAATCAGGATGCGTTGATAATTACTGATAATTGGAATGCACAGGTTGGGAACAAAGAATTGGTAGTTGGAAAATACGGTTTTGGTGTTAGAACTGATGCCATAAATTGCATGATAGAATTTTGCAAGACCAACAGCTTCATTGCAGATACTTTTTGTCACCAACATAAATGGTGACTGTACATGTGGTCCTCACTGGATGGAATACACAGGAATGAAATCAACTACTGTGTGGAAAGAGACAGTGGAAAAGTGCAATATCATCATTCAGAACAAGGCCAGGTGCTAATCGCAGCACAGACCATCAGTTGCTGATACACAAATTCAGATTGAAACTGAAGAAAACTAGAGTCCATGAGAACCAAAGTATGACCTCAAGTATATCCCACCTGAGTTGAGAGACCATCTCGAGAATAGATTTGATGCGTTGAACTTTAAGTACCTAACACCAGATGAGTTGTGAAGTGACATCAAAGACATCATCCAGGATGAAAGCAGTAGACCAAATTGGATGTCAGAAGAGACTGAAACTTGCTCTGGTAACATCGGGTGGCTGAAGCAAAAGAAAGAAATGAAGTCAAGAAATGAAAAGATTTCAAAGGGAAGCTTGAGAAAACACAGTATTACAGTGATACATGCAAAGAGCTGGAGATAGAAAATCAGAAAGGAAGAACATGATCTGCATTTCATAAGGTGGAAGAAGTGAAAAAAAAATTGAAATTAAACCTCGAGTTGCAATAAGTGAAGGATTCTCCAGGGAAAATATTAAACCATGCAGGAAGCATCAAAAGATGCAGTCATCATTTCAGAAAGAATCCATTGACATTCAGCAGTTTCAAGAATTAGCATATGATCAGGAACCAGTGGTACTGAAGATGTTGAAATTGCATTGAAGGCATTGGCAAAAAAAAAGGCTCCAGGAATTGATGGAATATCAGTTGAGATATTTCAACAAACAGATGCAGCAGTGGAAGTCCTCACTCATCTATGCCAACTGGCTGAAACAGATCCATATTTATACCTGTTCCAAGAAAGGTGATCCAACCGAATGTGGATATTATCACACAATATCATTAAAATCACATGCATGTAAAGTTTTGTTAAAGATCATTCAAAAGAGGCTGCAGCAGTATATTGACATGGAACTCCCAGGAATTGAAGCTGGGTTCAGAAAAGGACATGGAATAAACTGAATCAAGATCTATGTCTTACACCTTATACAAAAACCAACTCCAACTGGATAAAAGACCTAAATATCAAACATAAAATGATAAAGCTCATCCAAGAAAAGTTAGGAACAACAATGGAAGTTTTAATACACAATGAGGACAGACTCCAAAATCTGTCAAAGAAACCACAATCAACAGAAAAGAGATAAATGGGAACTATTAAGAATCAAACACTTTTGCTCATCCAAAGACTTTATTAATAGAATTAAAAGAACACCCACAGAATGGGAAAAAATATTTGGCAACTCTATGTCAGACCAGCGCCTGATCTCCATAATCTATAAGATACTACAAAATATCAATAAGAGGAAGATAAACCATCCAATTAAGCAATGGGCAAAGGAGATGGACAGATATTTCACTAAAGAGGAGATCCAGGCAGCCAAAAAACACATGCAGACATGTTCACGATCTTCAGTTATTAAAGAAATTCAAATCAAAGATGACAGTGAGATACCATCTCACCCTAACAAGATTGGCCATGATTCAGAAAACACAAAACAGCAAATGCTGGAGAGGCTATGGAGAAAGTGGAACCCTCCTGCCCTGTTGGTGGGGTTGCAAAATGGTCCAGCGTCTTTGGAAAGCAATCTGGCGCTTCCTTAAAAAAATGGATATTGATATACCATTTGACCCAGCAATTCCACTACTTGGAATATATCCTACAGCATCAAGGCCTTTCACACCAATGGACACATGCACAAGAATGTTTATCGCAGCACACTCCACAATAGCAAAAAAGATGGAATCAACCCAGATGCCCAACAACAGAAGAATGGATAGGTAAACTGTGGTACCTATACTCAATGGAGCACTACACAATGATAAAGAATAACGATAATTCCAGGAAACGTCTCCTAACCTGGTTTCAACTGGAAGACATTATGTTGAGTGAAAGTAGTCAGCGACAAAAGGACAGATATTGTATGAGACCTCTACGATAAGATCTCAAAAACAGACTTGTGTATAGAAGAAAAGACTCTTTGACAGCTGCAAGGGAGGGGAGGGAGAAAGGATGAGGGGGGAAGGGTTTAGATTAGATAGTTGCTAGAAATCTGGTTGGGAGAAATCGGTGATAGCACACATTAGAAACAAGAACAACATTAAGTGGACTTTAGCATAACTTGAGTACTCCTTCCATCTTAACCCAACATTGCAAGGATAGAGTAGCTGGGGCAGGGGGCAGGGGACCATGCTCTTAGGCGAAATCGAGGCCAATTGGATTTATGGCCAGTGGATTTATGCATGCAAAAGCTAGCCAGTGAATAAGGAAGAGCAAAGCATTATTTGTCCTTTGAATTAAAGTGTTGGCTAGGAATATTGAATATACCATGGCCTGCCAGAAGAATCAGCAAGGTTGTCTTGGAAATAATACAGCCAGAGTGCTCCCTGGAAGAGAGGCTAGAGAGACTGTCTCTCATGTATGTCAGGAATGTTGTTAGGAGGGTCTAGTGCCTGGGAAAGGACATCATGCTTTGTAGAGAGAGGGTCAGCAAAAAAGATGGATTGACATGGCCACTGCAATAATAGGCTCAAACATAACTGATTGTAAGGATGGTGCTGTTGTACATAGGGTCTTCATGAGTCAGAACTGACTTCAGTGGCACCTGACAACGCCAGCATGAAAAATTCAGTTTTACTAGTTCCTTGCTGTTGTCTTGCTTTTAAAAGCAACACAGTAGTCTCAGATTTGTGCTACATCCTCCCCTAAGCAGTTGAGGCCCTCCATTCTCATCACTGTGCTAATGGCAATAGATTAATTTCAGTAACTGCAAATAGATAAACTTGTAGTTATTTGTAATTGAAGGTAATGCTTTAACGTCTGATATGTGGAAAACACTACTCAGGATAAAACCAAAACCAGCCTGTTGCTGTCAAGTTGATATATATGCTCAGCAGTGGTTATTTCTTGCTTTCACTATAAGGGCTTTCAGGCGTCCTGTGCTTATCATAGTCATTTGAGAATCCAGGCTGATGGAGAACTGCTACCATCTAGAAAGTTGCAGGTTGCTATGTCGGAGATAAAAGAAGATAGGGGGTATGTTTTATGGGAGATTATGTGTTCTCCTTAGAAGTACCTCCTGTCACTTGCACTCTGTTTTAGAATAAGCATCAAAGCCTCTTTCAACTTTTAAGAAATATAATCTTTCCAAGTGCTCAGAGAGGGAATTTGGGGAACAGGACTACTGATGTCTAAACAAGTAGTAAGATTAACATGTCTTTATTTCTCTTTATATTTTAAGGCTTGCTTTTGCGTTTAGACTTTGACTTTTTAAATTTCACCAATGAATCTTTTTATCTTTTAAAATCCGAAAATGGGAGTACAAGATCACTGTTAACAAAAAACAGTTTTAAATGATCAGGAACTACAGAAGGTAAAAAGTCCAGTTTCCTCTTTTTTGTGTAACCCTTTTCACTAGTTGTAACTATTAGTAGTTTGGTGTACAATCTTTAACACATTTTTGTATATACTATAAATAAACATCTATATATAAGTAAAAGTAATTTTTTTGGCAAAGATGGAATCATTATGTGTGTTGTACATAAAATTTTGTGATTATTCCTGTAGGGTGGTTCTAGAAGTCAGATTGTTTGGTCAGAGTTTACACATTTAAAATTTTGGTAAGAGCTCTTAAATTTTCTCCTGAGAAGGTTGTACCAATTGCCATTTCTACTAGTGGTGTATGAGAATTTCCATTTCCTCATAACTTTTCCAGTACTATATGGCATTAATCTTCTAAATTTTTTCCAATGCAAAATAGTTCTATTTTGTTTTAATTCCAGTACTTAAATTATCAGTGAAGCTGAGCTTATTTTTCATAAGCTTATTGGCCAGTTATACTTTTTTGGATTGCTTATGTATTAGATTAATTTTTCTAATGCTGTTCTTCTTTAATTTGAAAATATTTATCATAGAGATTTGCTATGAGTTGTAATTGTCTCAGTGGCAATGGATTTCATTTTTTTCAGTATATATAATTTTTTGGTTGTGTTTTATGTGAAAGTTTATCATTCCAGTTGGTTTCTCATACAAAAACTTAGACCCACTTTGTTATGTGACCCTGGCTGCTCTTGCCACATGGTGATAGCACACTTTTCTCTACCCTGTATTTCCTGTGTAGCTCCTGTGCCCCCCTGCCTTCTCATCTCACCTCCAAAGAGGAGCTGTCCAGTTAGTCTCCTGTATCTACTTAAAGTAAGAAGCATGCTCTTTACCAGTATGGTATGATTTTTTAATAGATGGTTTTATGCCCCTAAAGCTGGTTCTCTTTTCCTTTATGACATTTGGGTTTTGTGTTATCTTAGAAAAGCCTTCACCATCCCCACAATTAGCTAGTTCTATCTGATAGTAAGTTCTAGAGTTTTTTTTTAATGTTGAGGTAAATTAATTCATCTGACTCTATTCTTAGTATTATGCATATCAGTAGTACACATTAATATTACATATGTATTAATGTTTGAGATAGATACTGTTAGCGTCCTCATTTTATAGATAATGGATTTGGGATGCACAGGTTTAGAAATGTGCCTAAGCAGGGGGCAGGGGACCATACTCTTAGGCAAAATCGAGGCCAATTGGCACAACTGTGCACCCCACATTGGTGAGTGGTGTCTGGGGTCTTAAAAGCTGCCAAGCTGCCATCCGAGGACATAACAAATGGTCCCAACTCAGCAGGAACGGATGCTCACCGAGGACCAAAATGACATGGGTAAAGACAACCTAGAAGATAGAGAGACCCACATGAGTGGGTGCCTACATCGACTTGGGACCAGAAGAACCGGATGGTCCCTGGCCACCACCAGTGACAGCCGCGATGGAGCTCACTAGGTTGAGTCGCACTGGCAACACAAGAATAAAAAGGGATGCATCCTGAGATCTCCATTAAAAGACCTCAATTGATGGTCCAGCAGTCTCGGGGTTCCCCTGAGAGCATGGCCTCTGGCCCTGATGCTGCCCTTGCCCATAAATCATAACGAAGGTCCACTCTTTGGACAGGAATGGATTGGACTTGGCAATGCAGAGTGACCATGTATTGGATGCACTTTATGGTTCTATACATCTATAGGATATCATCTTGCTGACCTCTGGCTGGAGGAAGGGGAGTGGACGGAGAGGAGGGGAAAGGAGACTGTTGGGAGGATGAGACATGTATGGAGCAGAGAGGAATAGTGTGCTGTCACCGAACAGGGAGAGTAGTGGAAACTGCATATAGGTGGGCGTGTAAATTTATATGGGAATGTACATTTTCACTCAGTTATCTTAAAAAAAAAAAAAAGAAATGTGCCTGAGGACGCAGAGTGAGTAACAGGTGGAATACAGACTGGCAGTTTAGGCTTTATTTACTGCACTATACCGCCTGTTAATGTAGCCAAGTTGTCTTTTTGTTACTGAATTCCAAATAGAGAAAGTGTCTTACTGGGGTCAGGAAAACTGTCATGTAGGGGCACTTAACTTGAAATGTATAAAATATATTTTTGCTAATATGAAGTGTATTATGTGAAATGGTCAGTAGTTAAAGGGCTCGGCTGTTAATCAGAATGTCAGCAGTTTGAACCCATGAGCTACTTGCGGGAGAAACATGTGTGAGTCTGAGTCTCTAAGGACTTACAGCCTTGGAAACCCCATGGGGTAGTTCTACTCTGTCCTCGTAGAGTCGTTATGAGTCAGAATTGACTTGATGGCAATCGGTTTGGGTTTAGTAACATGTCATAATAAATTCTATGCTGTCACAGTTAATAGGTGAGTAATGTCAGCGGTTTAAAATGTTTGAGCATTGGAACACAGACATTTTTTGCTCTCATTTAGCTCTTTGGCTGTTTGGGTTTCTAGCTTATACAAGTTAAGGGAGTATTAAATAGGTAAATAGAGGACTACATTGGAAACCCTTGTGGCATAGTGGTTAAGTGCTACATCTGGTAACCAGAAGGTCAGCAGTTCATATCTGCCAGATGCTCCTTGGGAACTCTGTAGGGCAGTGCTACTCTGACGTGTAGGGTAACGATGAGTTAAAATCAACTGGATGGCAATGAGTGAATATCAGTGCCTTCAGATGTCTGAGCATATATATATATATATTCATTTAATGTGTTCAGAATAATTTTCAGTTAGAATTTATTCTCTGCAGTTGGTCTGTGGAAATGCATAGCATTAACTGGAATACCTTTGTTGTCTAGTTGTTCATTCTAGTGGTCCTGTTTCACAAGTTGTGGTACAAGTGTAGAAAGGAATGATGGTAGCAAACAGTAGGGGGACAAACCTGGGAGGGACTGCAGGATGGGAAGAAAAAGAGTAATTGATTTCCTCCCATACTGTCCACTGCTCCCCACCCAAACAGTCCCAGTTTGGTCTGGCCTGTTGTCCTTGCTCATAATATATCTGTCTAGTGTCACTTCCAAAGAAGCGTACAGTCTGAGATGTTTGTGCATTCAGAAATTTTAAATAGTAGTTTTAATGTTAGAAAGTCTTGCAACTGCTACTTAAAGCAGATACTTCTATTTGAAAAGAGAACTCTGAACAATTAAATATCAGTATTAAAAAGAAGTTGATAGATAGGAGTACTAAAATTACTAAGAAAATGTACTCTGTGGGCTGCATTTATCATCCTGTAACATAGATGAACTGATTCTGGAAATCTCAGCCTATTTTACTTATCTAGGCCACTAATTGTAGAATTTGTTGTTTAGAAGATGGTACCTGACTAAGATATTGAGAGATTCCTGTGAGGTTCTACTGAGTCATGTCTTTAAAAATTATCTTGAGAATTGTGTTGGAGAACCAGTGAATTTCTACACTAAGGAATATTTCATTATTGCTTAAAGGGACCTGTTAAATGAAAGATTTACTAAAAACCATGTGATATTCATAAAGTAATAGTTGATACAGACAGTGATACAAGATGCTACTAAGAATAACAAAAGACACAAAATAACCATTGTTTAATAACTTAAAAAATAATCAAGCCTGCTGCTGTCAAGTTGATTCCAACTCATAATACTGTGTCAGTGTTTCTATATAATTTTTTTCTAATTCTCAGAGTAGCGGAAATGTAGTTACTTTTCCTATTTTAGGATCGAGGAAACAATCTAATAGAGATGAAGTGCTATCAGATGTAGTATGTACTTCTAATAACCACTTTCTTATTGAATTATTAAATACTTCCTAGACAAGCATTATGCTGTCTTTGCTTTATTTCATGTGACCCTTTTATCAGTTTTGATGACACAGATTTTTAAATAAATAAGAATACTGGGACACAGAGAGGTTAAGTAAGTCACTCAAAATCCCAGTTAGAAAGTGGTGAACTAGGTAGGATTCAACCCAAAGGTTTTAATTTAAAAAAAAAAATATTTTTAAAAAAAAACTGTACTTTAGATGAAAGTTTATAGAACAAACTAGCTTCTCATTAAACATTTAGTACACACATTATTTTATGACATTACTTAACCAACCCCATGGCATGTCAACACTCAAAAGTCTCTACTTTTAACAGTAATGCTGTGTTTTCACTTAAGACCTTTTCATGTTGTAAAACAGAACTTGTCATTGTTGAGTTGCCTTTGAATCTTGAAATTCTGTGAATTGTTCTCAACTGTAAAGCAAGAAATGGTAAGTTAACATCTTCACATTAGACGTTAGATATTTGATTCATTAGCAAAACTACTACTGCTGAAAAGTTCTGTGTCCCTGTTTGTATGTATTCCTTGAATATCTAACAGATGTCTGCAGCTGTGTTAGGGTACAAAAGTATGACTCATGGTCACAATATTTGAGAATCTTACTCTATTACAGGGCTGCATAGACCCCTCCAGCAGTCTGTGGTTGGTTGCTGAATTGCAGGTTAAAAAATCCAAGTTTGGCGTAAGATAGATGGAATGCATGTAGACAATAACAATAAAAGATAGTAGAAATTTGGGCAGTGGATAAGTAACTGTGGGTGAATAGACATAAAATAGAACTCACAATTTCATTGAGATTGGGCTAAGGGAATTGGCTTGACTGTATATATATAAAGGTAAGGTGACATAAATTTGAACAGACACTAATCAGCAGTGACAGAGGCTAAGAGGCCCAGTCAAGTGGATTAGATGTCATAGGAAAGGAGAAGTGAGAAAGCCAGCTACCTGAGCACTGCTCTTGTATCCCTAAAGTCTCAAATCAGATTGTCTCTTGGTCGAGCTGAGTGTATATACATTTTGCATTATTAAGAGTGGTTCAGCTTCTGTACTCAGCTCTGAAGACTACTTCCGGATCTGCCTAATGGAATATCATCCCATGTGGCAGAAGGTTGTGAAGAGAGTATATTTTCTTAAGAGGGTAATAATAAAAGTCCAGAGGAATAGTTATTATGCATGTAAAGAAGAGAACTGCTCCGTAGAGTATCCGGTGGATTCTGATTGTCAACTTCTTGGTTAACAGCTACAGTACTTAACCGTTATGCAACCAAGATTTCCAGTGCATTAGTAGAACCCCAGAAAGTCCTCTTATGCTTTTAGTTCTTCTCTCAATCAAGGATAACTACTACCCGGCCTTCTGATACCATATTAGCCAAGCCAAGCCAAGTGCGATACCATATTAAGTATTCTATTTTTATGTAAATATCGTGTGCCTCCTGTATTTGCTCATCAGTAGTACCTCACTAAGATATTTTCCTAAGTGTGCTATGCTAGTTTCTTTTCTTTTTTTACAGTGATACTTGTGAGAATGCCTGGGGTGGGGCAGGGCGTGGCCAGCAGACAAATGCAGAAAGTGTGTTATTTGTGTAAAAATAGTATAACTCTCCCATCCCAAAGCCACAAAACCCCCCAAACAGCCCAAAGTGACCCTGTAACAGAGTAGAACTGCCCCATAGAATTTCTGAGGCTGTAAATCTTTAGAGGAACAGATTGCCAGAACTCCCCCTCTCCCAAGAAAGGCTGGTAAGTTGGAACGACGGACTTTTCTGTTAGCAGCCAAGAACCCAGAGTTGTCACCAGGGCTCCTCTGCTGAATATAGGCTCAAATTCACTTCTTAAGTGTAGTGTTAATCATACTGGACTATGTTAATTGAAGTATTGCTGTAATGATTTTTCTACTAATTTAGTCTAACAATTAAAATTTTGTGAAAATTTGCTCTAATAGGGAAAACTGAAGCAGGTGGGAGCCTCCAGGCCTCTGGTTTCCAAGGGGAAATTAAAATAGTCGGGACTAATTTGCCTTTTATGGAACTGATTATTTTTTTTCCCCCTTAAAATTCCTGGTCCTGAAAATCGTACATTAACTTGTAGGAGCCAGCTCTGGGACCCCGTGTTCGGCTAATTGAGAACATTCAGACCCCAGCTCCTGGTGAATACCTCCAAAAGACCCGTGAGGTCCTCAGTCAGATGCCCTTTCTTCCTCTGCTCACTCACGTTGTTTCCCTGGCAGTTGCACCTGCGCCTCGTGTAGCTCCCTGCCCTGCTTTTAAATATTCTCGCTTTGTTTGATGGTTTGGAACAGTTTGGTGAGCCCTGTCTCACCAACACAATTGCCACCGATTCTCCCTCATTAGCATCGTAGAGGCAGGGTTTACAACATATAGGAATACCACCCAGTATGGGGAATCATGGCCTAGCCAGGTGGTTACACATGTTTTTGGGGGACATAATTCAACCCATGATGTTCTACCCTTTGGCCTCACAAAAATCACATCCTTGCAACATATAAAACGTACTCATGAGGCAGAGTCAAGATGGCAGATTAAGCACGTGTCTCCTTATGTCCCTCTGGAAACCAAGACCTGAATTGATAATCAAACGGAGCCTTCTGGTCACCTAATCAGCCCCAGGACATGGCACAGGACTGTTACTTTGAACTTCATTCTACTGAGCAAAAAACCTCCTCTCTTACGCTGACTCCCACGCTTGGCTAGCCCCGGCTCTCACGGACTGAAGGTAAACGCACCATTTTGACTTTTTTTTTCCCTCTGTCTCGGCCTGCGGGTGGAGCTGGGTCTTGCCTAGCAGCTAGACTCAGACACACTGCTGGGGGGACAGGCAGACGAAATTCCAATATGTTGAGAGCCAGGCTTGGGACTCTGTTAATCTAGCCACTTTGAGCCTGTCGTTTTGTATCTGCCTCAGCGGCAATTGCGTGGAGTTTCGCAGTCAGTGGGCTGGAGGCCATATTGGATACGGAGATTCTAGCGGGACCTCATTCTTAGCCTGGGAGCCAGTGCCTGCAAACAGGACAGTGCTTCTCTAACAGAAAAGCAGTAATTTACCTAGTGCCACCTGCTTTGGGGGTCCTGCAACAGAATCAGAGGAATCACTACCTCTCGGCACCTTTAGCCCTTCTGTCTGCTGCCTGTGTGGAGGACGCCACCTTGGATACGGTGGCCGCAGCTGGACCTAATTCTTAGCTTGGGAGCCAGAGCCTGCCCACAGGAGAGCGCTTTTCTATCAGCAAACCAGTACTCGACGCAGTGTCGTCTAAGGCTAGGCCCTGTCATCAGAGGCCAACAGGGCAGTAGCATTGCTGTATTCTGAACTAGTTTGTATCATCTGGTGTTGGATATAGTGGCGCTTACTTTGCCAGTTGAGAAGAGGGACCTCTACACCTGAAAACCTAAGTGACTTGTGAAGTGGTCAGATATCTTTTGCTTTACATTTTAAGACAGCCTAGAGAAACATCTGCAGTCCATTCTCACAGTACCTCTTCCAGCCTCTACATACTCACATGGGTCCCAAAAAGCAACAGACACTTGTGGCACACAAAAAATCAGCCATGGCTTCAGAAAGCTCCCAAACAAAGCTACCAAGGAGTTTTCCAGATGAAGAAACTTTTATGAAAGGATAAGAAAGTGAATACAGAATGATTATATACAGAGCCCTTCTAGACCTTATACAAAATGCAGGAGAACAAAATGAAAAATTAAGTAAGATGTTCGATCTGATGGAACACCAGTACTCTGAAATTCAGCAGATCAAGAACAAAATAAAAAACATAGAAACTGCAATGCAAAGCCAAGAAAACAGAGTGAAACAAATGGAAAAAAGAATTTCTGACTTGGAAGACAGAGCTACTGAGGCCAGCATCTATGAGCAGAAATCAGAAAAAAGAAACAAGAAAAATGAAGAAACATTAAGAAGCATGTGGGACTCTATTAAGAGGAACAACCTTCGATTAATTGGAGTCTCTGAACAGGGTGAGACATCTGAGAACACAGAGAGTATTGTTGCTGAGCTGCTGACAGAAAACTTCCCAGAAATCATGAAGGAAGAGAATATAGACATCTCAGATGCATATCGTATGCCACCCAATATAGATCTCAAAAGAAGGACTCGAAGACATAATCAAGCTCAACAAAATGAAACATTAGCAGCAACTTTTAAAGGCAGCAAGACTCAAGGCAAAGCTAACATTCAGAGGGAAGCCCTGTAGGCTCTCTTCAGATTTCTCAGCAGAAACCATGCTGGCACGGAGACAGTGGCATGACACATTCAAAGCCTTGAAGGAGAAGAACTTCCAATCAAGAATTATATATCCTGCAAAACTATCTTTCAAATATGAAAATGAAATTAAGACATTGCCAGATAAACAGAAACTCGGAGACTTAGTAAAAACCAAGCCAAAACTACCAGAAATATTGAAGTTCTTGGCTCTGGCTTAGAAGAACAAAACCACTAACTTTATATTTTAGAATGACTTTACTACTCAAAAGTCTACTCAGTTAGGGAAGGCTCCAAAGCCAATCACAGCTTTGATATGGAAAGACGCAATCCAGAGATCATCATGAAAACTATGGTGTCATCATATTAAAAAGAGGGATGTACTACAGTTGTTATAGTCCTTCCAGATGGAGAGGAAGATGACAAGACTAGTAGTAGTTAAAATTGGGTTTATATATAGTTTATTAAGGGGGATCATAGGGGCAGCTGTAAAGCACAACAAAGATGTATCATTTCAAGAAATGTAACACAGGAGTCCCAACAACCACAAAACCAGCTCTGAAAAAGGTGAAAAATCAACTCACAAAAAAGAGTGTCCCAGAACAGACTAATAAGAACAACAGAGAAAACATCAATATACAAAAAACACATCACAATGGCAGCACTGAACACATACCTATCAATAATTACATTGAATGTGAATGGACTGAATGCTCCAGTAAAGAGACATCGAGTGACATCTTGGATCAAAAGACATGACCCATCCATATGTTGTCTACAAGAAACTCGCTCGAGACCTAAAGATAAGAACAAACTGAAAATTAAAGGTTGGAAGAATATATATCAAGCTCACAATGAACAAAGAAGAGCAGGGGTGGCAATTCTAATCTCAGACAAAATCAATTTTAATGTCAAATCCACCATCGTGGACAAAGATGGACACTATCTATTGCCGAAAGGTTCAGTACTCAAGCCAGACTTAACTATATTAAATATGCACCTAACATCAGAGCACCTAAATACATCGAAAAAACACTGACTACACTCAAAAGACAGTTAGATGACTCCACCGTAATAGTGGGAGACTTCAACACTCCACTCTCAATACTAGACAGATCATCTAGAAAAAAGCTCAGTAAAGATACAGAAGACCTCATTGCCACAATTAACCAACTAAACTTCATTGATATATACAGAACTTTCCACCCACCAGCAGACAACTACACCTTCTTCTCCAGTACACATGGAACATTCTCCAGAATTGACCATGTGATAGGCCATAATGCAATGCTCAACAAAATCCATACCATTGAATTACTGCAAAGCATCTTCTCAGATCATAAAGCCATAAAAGTTGAAATCAACAGCATATAAAACATACTCGTATCAGAGCAAAAGTCTTAAATTCTGGTCCAAAATCGAAAAATTTCTTTTGAGCTGTAAAATCTAGAGCACCATTTATCTGCTTCCAAAATACAGTGCCAGAATAGGCAGGTACACACTAGATACTTCTATTACAAATGGGAGGAATTGCAGGGAAACAAGTCATAATAGGCACCAAGGAAATTAGCAGAACACATTACATTTACATTTATCATATGTAAACGATTCACTTACTCTTTTGGGTCTTTTTTGTAAGAGGGACCACAGGAAGTGTCTGACTACTCCATCATCTTGGTCCCTGTTAACATCATACTTAATGGTGAAAGACCAAATGCTTTCCCTCTAAAATCAAGAACCGCTCACTGTCACCACATTCTGTTCACTGTTGTAGTGAAAGTTCTAGCCAGGTGTCTTAGATTGAACTGTGTCCCACCCCCCAAGATGTGTGTAGCCATTTCGCTAGGCCGTGATTCCCCATATTGTGCAGTGTTCCTACATATTGTAAACCCTGCCTCTATGATGTTAATGAAGGAAAATGGGCAGTAGTTGGGTTGGTTGAACAAGACTTAATATGTAAGATTATGTTGTGCCGTGAAGCAATCTCTTGGAATATAAAGGAAAGGGAAGCAAGCAGAGAGTTGGGGACCTCATACCACTAAGAAGCAGTGTTGGGAAAAGAGCACTTCCTCTAGGACTCTTTAGGAAAGACCTGGGGTTTCTACCAAAATTTGGTATTCTTTACCGAGTCTCTGGAACTTTTCTGCAGATTTGATTGCACCAAAACACCATCATTTGCAATATAATAGTAGTATTTCTGTTGACTGTTGTTGATAAAGGTGACTTTAATTTAAATTGGCTGTAAAAGTATATTTGGCATAATCTTGGTATATATATATAATATTTATCACTACAACAGAGAAGACACTTGAAGTGATACAACAGTAAACCTTTATCAGGATTAATCTTAAATGTTTTTCATTTATGTTAACTAGGGTATTGTTAAGTAACTTTCTTTTGCTTACATTAAAGTTTTAAATTTTAATTTAAATTTAATTTAGATTCCCCTTTGTTCCCTGTGTTGCTAGCACACAGGTAATGAAAAGCTTTTGATCATTCACCCACACCTGTCTCTGCAATTGGCTTATTGGGTGGCAGGTAGCCACAGACCCTGGAGCCTTGTCAGGTAAAAAAGACAATGAACTTTTTTTCTCTAATAATTTATACAGTGTTGACTAACTGTCCAATATTTCTTCTCCTGTAAACTCCCACTTTTTTTGAGCATTAGTCCTGCAATTACTGCAGTTTTACTGTCTGCTTATAATTGCTGAACCTGTCATTAGGCCCTCCTCTTGAAGATGAGAGACTGTATCGTGATTTTTCAGAAGTTTTACTGAAAGAGAACTAAATGATCAGAATTCACAATTTAGGCATTTAAGGTATAAAGCAAAACGTGCAAGTTTGTAGGTAAGATGAATACAACAAGTAGATATAAGGAGAAAAGCTCATTTCTTGAATTTCCTATAGCTTCAGTGTTCCTAAGAGTCCCATGCCTGGAACTTTAGAGGGAAATGAACAAATAACAATGTGGAATACACACAAGTAAACAGTTGTTACTTCAACAATGTCAGCTTTTTGAGATTTTCTACCATGGTTAAAAATCTGTCTGTTTTGTCACTGTGTAAAGCTTATATCTTTTTAGCTTCAAGTTTTTATTTTAATAACATTGCTTTTTCTTAAATCTCAGTTGTGATCATTTCATGATGGTTTAAGTAAGTAGCTCAGTAAGTCACTACTTAACCTACACAGATGACCAAACAGTTTTAGCCAGTCAGGGCTCATTGAATTGTAAGTGTTGGGAAAATTAGATAAAATCACTGTTTTTTTCTCTGTGGAAGCCTATTTAACATATTTTATATGCAAGTTGGTTTATATTAAGTTTTCAGAAGCTGAAAATATTTCATAAAAGACTGGAAAGTTTGTTAAGTTGAGAGGATTCCTTATAAATTGACCGGTTTTACCAGTCAACAAGAGATTTGGAATTATTAGCGTGCTTATATCAGACCAGACATGTACATACTATGTATAAAGTCTTTGAAACGTGGTTGACATGGCAGACTCATCTTCATTTTTCATTAACATTTTTTACTCTTGATATATATTGTTTTCTGATTGCTTATCTTGTTGATGATCTTGAATCATCTTAGGTCCGTCTAGTCCCCTCAACCATTGTCTTACCAATAGCAAGAGAACATGGCCAGATCTCCTGTCTTTAACAACAAGCAAGGAGCCAAAACCAGACCAAAAAAAAACAAAAACTAGGAACACACATACTTTGACTTTGCTGCTCCTAGTTTTATCTGCCATTTCACTGCTGAAACTTCTTACCCCTTTGCAGTCTAGGAGCCACTTCTGTAGTTTTACTTAGATGGCATTTCCAGAAGTTAAAAATTTGATACTCTTTGCCCAGTCTCTCTGGAACCTTTTTGCAGAATTCATTGCACCAGAATACCATCGTTTGCATTATAGTAATGGTTATTTCTGTTGAGTGTTGTTAATAAAGATGAATTTAAATGGTCTATAAAAGTATGTTCTGCATAATCTTGGTATATATAATATTGACCGCTACAATAGAGAAGACACTCAAAATGATACAAAGTAAATCTTTATCGGGATTAATCTTGAATATTTTTTATTTATGTTAACTGGGGTATTGTTAAGTAACTTTTGCTTGAATTAAAGTTTTAAATTTTATAAATGAAATGATCTTTTCTGTCACTTGACTGTTAGCAATACAGTAACTTTCAGAAAAAGTACTTTGAAAGAAATAATTTTTTGTTTGACTGTTTCTAACAGTTGTGAATACCTAAACAGACTGTTTCAGTAAATTATATTAGGTATCATAAGGTCAGGAAATCCTGGTGGCATAGTGGGTTAAGTGCTACATTGGCTAACCAAAAGGTCGGCTGTTCAAATCCGCCAAGTGCTTCTTGGAAACTCTATGGAGCAGTTCTACTCTGACCTCTAGGGTTGCTATGAGTCTGACCTGACTCAATGGCAGTGGGTATTATAAGGTCAGTTTGATTAGATATATATTATCTACCCTTTAGATTAAAAGTATTTTCAAGGAAAAAGAATCATACACACATATTTTGAACTGGCATCTTTAAGGTCAAAATCAAAATGACAGCTTTCATCCTACTATGATGTCTGTGGACAAAAAATACCAACAACATGTTGTTATGGATTGAACTGAGCCCCCATAAAGTATGTGTCCACCTGGCTAAGCCATGATTTTCATTATTGTGTGGTTGTCCTCCTTTATATGATGTGAATCCTATGTGTTACAAATCCTAACCTGTGTGATGTTAATGAGACAGGATTAGAGGCAGTTTTGTTAATGAGGGAGGACACAGTTTATTGTAGTAGGTTGTATTTTGAGTCAGTCTCTTGAGATATGAAAGAAAGGAACAAGCAGAGAGGAGAGTACCAACAAGAAACAAAAGTGAGCAGAGTATGTCCTTTGGTCTTGGGGTCCTTTTGCTGTGAAACTCCTAGCACCCAGGGAAAGATTAATTATAGGGACTTTCGTCTCATGGAGTTAGCACCTTGAATTTGGACTTACAGCTTCCTGAACTGGGACAGATTTCCATTTGTGCAAACCACTGATTTGTGGTATTTTTGTTATAGCAGCACTAGATAACTAAGACTCTGTAGGGTTGCTGTGAGTTGGAATCGTGGGTTTGGTTTAGATAACTAAGACAAAAATTGTGTATATCTTCACCACAATCAAAAACAAAAGCTGAGAACAATGAAAAGCAATAGGTGTTGGTGAGGATGTGGAGAAATTGAATCCCTTGTCTGTTGCTGATGGAAATATGAAATGGTATGTAGCCTTTTGGAAAACAGTTCATGGTCCCTTAAGAAGTGAAACATAGAATTATCACATGATCCGGTAGTTCTGCTCTTAGGTATATACTGAAAAGAATTGAAAGTAGGACTGCAAAAGATACTTGTACTCATCGGTCGTTGCAGCACTGTTGACAGTAGCCAAAAAAAGAAAATAACGTAAGTTCATCAGCAGATGAGTGAATAAAGAAAATATGATATAGATGTTAATAGAATATTATTTTCACTGTAGAGAGATAAAAAGTTCTCATACATGCTACCACATGGATAAGCCTTGAAGACGTTACGCTGGGTAAAATAAATCCCTCACGTAATGATATATTGTGATCCTACTTAGGAAAAATATCTAGGTTAGGCAAATGTAGAGAGAAACTAAAGTTCATTTGTGATTATCATGGAAGGGAGGGAAGGGGCAAGGAGGAGTCATTGCTGAGGAGACACTGAGTTTATGTTAAGGGGTGTTGGAAAACTTTAGAAATGGATAGCTTTGAGGATTGCACAATGTAATGTTTGTAATTCATTACTAAATTGTGCAGGTAGAAATCATAAAGTGGAAAATGTTGCCGCGTATATATTTTACCATGAGAAAAAGTAACAGTAAAAAGTAAGTTGTTTATTTTGTGGGATGGAGACAGGCAGGCAGGCAAAGAATAGCTCTCTCATCTTTTGGTCTAACATCAGAGAAGAGGAAAATTTCTCAGCCTAAGGTTAAGTAAATCAATGTTAAGCTCTTTGAACTGTGAAATTCTTTTTCTGAGAATGCTAACAAAGGATTGAACACATCATTTTCTTTAGTTCCTTTATTTTAAAGAGAAAGAAACAGATCCACACCTTACCCAGGGTCACATAGCTCATGAATATCACAGGTGGCCTTGGAACAGAGATTGAATGATTCTAGTGCTTTGTAGGCTAGAGTACATTGCTTGTCTTTGAAAATTAATTATAGCTATCTAGACTTCTTACTTCAGTACTAATTGGTTCTTGATCATATGCTGACTCCTGAAATGGTCGAATGTGAATCACTTCTTTTTGTTATAGTGACTCTGTGTTCTTTGTTCTTTTGATGTGTCCTGCATTATTCAGTATTTTGCCCATAGAGTGAGGCTTGACTTTTTTCTTCAGTTATTTCAGCTTGAGAAACGCCAAATATGTTCTTCCCTTTTGATTTTCTAACTCTAGGTCTTTGCGCAGTTCCTTATGAATACTTTGTCTTCTCCAGCTTCCCTTCGAAGTCTTTACTTCATCATTTCTTCACTTTACTTTAGCTGCTTAAAAGAGAAAATTTCAGAGTCCCTTCTGACATCCATTTTTATCGTTTCTTTCTGGTTTTTAAAATGACATTGTACTTTCTTCATGTATAGTGTCCTTGCTGTCGTTTCACAGCTTGACTTGTCTTTGGTCAATAGTGTTCAGTGCATCAGATCTGTTTTTGAGGTGCTCTCTTGAGGTGGGGTATACTAAAGGGTTGTACCTATGGCTCTCATGCACTTTTATTCTTTTTTTAAATTTTTTATTTAATATAACTGAGTGAAAATGTACATTCCCGTGTAAATTTACATACCCACCTATATGCACCTTCCACTGCTCTCCCTGCCCGGTGACAGCACACTATTCCTCTCTGCTCCATACATGTCTCATTCTCCCAACAGTCTCTTTTTCCCCTCCTCTCTACCCACTCTCCTTCCTCCAGCCAGAGGTCATCAGGATGACATCCTATAGATGTATAGAACCATAAAGTGCATCCAATATATGGTCACTGCATCACCAAGTCCAATCCATTCCTGTCTGAAGCGTGGACCTTTGTTATGATTTATGGTCAAAGGCAGCATCAGGGCAAGGGGCCATGCTCCCAGGGGAACCCCCAAACCACTGGACCATCAATTGAGGTCTTTTAGTGGGGATCTCAGGGTGCACCCCTTTTTATTCTTGTGTTACCAGTGAGACTCAACTTAGTGAGCTCCGCGGCTATCACTGGTGGTGGCCGGGCACTACCTGGTTCTTCTGGTCCCAAGTCGATGTAGGCACCCACTGATGTAGGTCTCTTTGTCTTCTGGGTTGTCTTTTCCCCATGTCATTTGGTCCTCGGTGAGCATTTGTTCCTGCTGAGTTGGGACCATTTGCTGTGCCCTCAGATGGCAGCTTGGCAGCTTGGCAGCTTTTAAGACCTCAGACGCCACTCACCAACATGGGGTGCAGAGAGCCCTCTTAGCGAAATGCTAGTTGTGCCAATTGGCCTCGCTTTCGCCTAAGAGCATGGTCCCCCGCCCCCTGCCCCAGCTACTCTATCCTTGCAATATTGGGTTAAGATGGAAGGAGTACTCATGTTATGTTTAAGTCCACTTAATATTGTTCTTGTTTCTAATGTGTGCTATCACAGATTTCACCCAATCAGATTTCTAGCAACTATCTAATCTAAATCCTCCCTCCCTCCCCTCCCTTGCAGGTGTCAAAGAGTCTTTTCTTCTATACATAAGTCTGTTTTTGAGATCTTATCGTAGAGGTCTCATACAATATTTGTCCTTTTGTCACTGACTACTTTCACTCAGCATAATGTCTTCCAGTTGAAACCAGGTCACGAGATATTTCCTGAAGTCATCATTGTTCTTTATTATTGCATAGTGCTCCATTGAGTATATATACCATAGTTTACCTATCCATTCTTCTGTTGTTGGGCATCTGGGTTGATTCCATCTTTTTGCTATCGTGGACTGTGTTGTGATAAACATTCTGGTGCATGTGTCCTTTGGTGTGAAAGGCCTTGAATCTATAGGATATATTCCAAGTAGTGGAATTGCTGGGTCAAATGGTATATCAATATCCATTTTTTTTAAGGAAGCACCAGATTGCTTTCCAAAGAGGCTGGACCATTTTGCAACCCCACCAACAGTGTAGGAGGGTTCCACTTTCTCCACAGCCTCTCCAGAATTTGTTGTTCTGTGTTTTTTGGATCATGGCCAACCTTGTTGGGGTGAGATGGTATCTCATTGTTGTCTTGATTTGAATTTCTTTAATAACTAAAGATCGTGAACATGTCTGCATGTGTTTTTTGGCTGCCTAGATCTCTTCTTTAGTGAAATGTCTGTCCATCTCCTTTGCCCATCGCTCAGTTGGATGATTTATCTTCTTCTTGTTGATATTTTGTAGTATCTTATAGATAATGGAAATCAGGCTTCGGTGTGACATAGAGTTGCCAAATATTTTTTCCCCTTCTGTAGGTGTTCTTTTAATTCTATTAATAAAGTCTTCAGATGAACAAAAGTTTTAATTCTTAATAGATCCCATTTATTTGTTTTCTGATGATTGTGGTTTGTTTGACAGATTTTGGAGTCTGTCCATATTGTGTATTAGAACTTCCATTGTTGTTCCTAACTTTTCTTGGATGAGCTTTATCGTTTTATGTTTGACATGTAGGTCTTTTATCCAGTTGGAGTTGGTTTTTCTATAAGGTGTAAGATACGGATCTTGTTTCAGTTTCTTGCAGATGAATATCCAATTTTGCCAGCACCATTTGTTGAAGATACTGTTTTTACCTCAGTTTAATGTCTTAGGGCCTTTGTGGAATGTCAGTTGTTCATTGGCAGATGGTGTCATCTCTGGGGTCTCAGTTCTGTTCCACTGATCGATCTGTCTGTTCTTATACTATTCTCTTTTTTTTTTAGCTTCAACTAGAACTTGCATATGAGCAGTTGATGGTCTGTTTCACAGTTGGCCCCCAGCCTTGTTCTGACTGATGATAGTTTCTTCTTAGTCTCTTTCCACAGATGCATTGCATCCTGTGAAGTCCATTCATAGTATTTCTGTTGTTTGAAAAGGTATTTGAAATGAAGAAGTCAGTGATCCTGTAAAATTCTATCATGAGCTCTCTGGCATTGTTTTTTATCACCAAGAGCATGTTTTCCAGCTGCCAGTCCTTCCTTATTTCAGCCTTTTGCATCTCAACCACCAGTAAGTATCAGTGTGTGTTGGTTATATGTTGATCAATTTCAGATTGCAGAAATCGGTAAAAAAATTTTGATTTCTTCATCTTTGACATTAGTGGATGCTACATAAATTTTAGTAGTAGTTGTATTAATTGTTGTTCCTTATAGAATATGCATATTATCCTATCACTCAGTGCGTGCACTTCAGGATAGATCCTGAAATGTTCTTTTAGGGGATGAATGCAGTACCATTCCTCATCAATTTGGCAGTGCCTGTGTGGTAGACCTGTTTTTCATCAGACTAATTTTAGTGTTCATTGATGATTCTTGCCAAATGGTGATATTCCTTCTATATTTGTTAGTTATTCTACTAAAAGGAAAATTCTCTCCTTTTATTTATTTATGTGTTTATTATGTCAGTGTGGACTCATAGGTTTTCATTTTATGAATTTAGTGATGCATTTCTTTAGGAGGAAACCTGCTTTTTAAAATCTGTGTATTGTACATGTGAGTCTATTAATAAGCCTCTTTCCTGAAATGTTATTATGATTAAGTATAATTAAATATATGAAAATGCTAGTCAAATGTAGGTTTAAAATCTCTTGTGTAATAGTGAAATTTAAAGCTGAGTGTCAGATTTTTTTTTTTCTTAACTGGTTGCATACCTATTTGGTTGCAAAACTGATCTGTATTTGTATTCAAGTATTTATAGTTTTTATATATCTAAGTATTAACATTTATACTTTTCACTATAGAAAGGCTAATAGAATTGATTACAGCATCTGTCTTCAGACTCCTTAGAGTGTTAGCTATATCTATCATATGCACAAGATACATTACTAAAATCTGAAATCACAGTTTAAAATTTTATTCCAAGATTCATATAGAAGTTTTTGGTTCTATAGTAAAATATATCAGATTCTGTGTATTGGTAAGCACATTTTATAAAGTATTTATCACTAGTAAAATTGATGCTAATGTTAAAATGTTATTAACCATTATTATCACAATCAGTAACAGTTTTATCAGTATTAAAGAGCAAAGAAGGAGAAACTGTAGTGTTTGTGACCAGGTAAACTGTATCACGCTGTTGTAAACACAGTCTGGGAGATCCTTGTGCAGTTTTGGAAACCCTGGTAGTGTAGTGGTTAAATACTAAGGCCGCTAACTAAAAAGGTCAGTAGTTCAAATCTGCCAGGCACTCCTTGGAAACTCTTGTAGGGTAGTTCTGCTCTGACCTATAGGGTTACTGTGAGTTGGAATCGGCTTAATGGCAGTGGGTTTGGTTTGGGCTTGTGCAGTTTTGGAAACCCTTGTGGCATAGTGGTCAAGAGCTATGGCTGCTTACTAAAAGGTTGGCAGTTTAAAACCACCGGGCACTGTGTGGAAACCCGCTGGGGCAGTTCGGCTGTGTCCTAGAGTGTCATTATGAGTTGGAATCAACTTGATGACAATAGTTTTTTTTCTCGTGTGTATGTGCTGTTTTACACTGTTATTGTTGAGGCTACTGCTTTTCTGCTTCTTTACCTTAGTTATGGTGTCCATGTCTTTCAGCTCTCACTTACACAGGTTCAAAGAAGACTTCACTGTAGCTCTAGTATACCTTTTCTTTAACTGCGGTGGATTTAGCTGATGTTTAGCATCGTGCTCCTTGACTACAGTATTAGATTCAAATTGAATGATATAAAGACAGGTTTTAATTATGCCTTGACCAAAAATTAAGTGCTTTTACACAAGTAGCACACATTGCGTTCTTTTCATAGTTAATAGAATTACTGGTTATACTGCATCTAATGAGAACGTGAAAAATTAGGCTGATGATTTTTTCCTAACAAATTATATTTGCCAAAGCCAAATGTCGTTGAGTCAGTGCTTGGGTAATAAATTAGGTGATTTAAAAATAGTTTAAAACTCTAGTGTTAGCATCAGAAATTCACTTAATTTTTAACTTAGATACTAATTTGACATTTAGTTTACCTTAGTATTTTCTGTTCTTTTTTCATGTAGATCAAATTAAGATTTATCTTAATTTGAATTAATTCTACATCTACAGTCCATTTTAATGGTAAATTTTGAACTTCTTTAAATTATACTTTTTAGATAAAATAGTTTAATAATTTCAAAAATGCAATTCAAAATAATACATTAACACGGCAAAGAAAAAATGAAAATGCAAGGAAATGCAGTTTTATACCATTCTTATTATCTAAGCCAGGCAAAGGATGGCAGCTTTCTTTCAGTTGTTTGTCACTCATTCTGTATGCAGATATGTTTTATTTGTAAGCCAAAGCCACTCAGCAGTATTGAGTGAGGGGGTGCAGATGAAGATTGCCAGCAGTACTTCACATATTATCTACTCCATAATTATAAATTTAGATGGCTAGTGGTGGCAATACCTGCAGAGAACATGGTTCTGAGTGTGGAGTAAGAACATGGTTCTGAGGGGTGCAGTAAAGTGTTATGTCAATTGTAGCTGCTTCTTACTCCAGCAGATACATGTTTTTCTGGTAGCTGATATAAAATTACATTGTTGTAAGAACTTGGTTGAGGCCTTTCAAGAGAAAAACACTCTGAAATTAGAATATACACAATTGATTTTGTTTTTGTAATGAAATTTGGAAAGTTCTTTCAATAAAGACACATTTACTTAAAATTTTCATGCCAGCTGAAATCATTTCATCTTATGTAGGTTGTGTTAATCCTTAGTATGTACTGTATGTATTTAGTCTTCTCTTTGCAGTCTTCATTGTATAACATTTTTAAGTTGCTATAAACGAGCATTATTTTTAAGGTTTTGTTTTTAATGCAAAAGAGTGAGCCAAAATGTTAATCTTTAGTGAATATAGTATCTAGCAGTTTGTTGAGTTAATGTCATGGTAAGGGATCATATAGCAGCAACTAAGGAGTCTCAACATGGAAATCCAGCTTCTAAACAAGTACAGATAATTTTGCTGTTGAATTATTTCAAGATTATGTGCATTTTCATTTGGGATTGTTCTGTGATTATGATGCTGTCAAATGTTGGAAACCACCATAGTTGTTTAAAATGAACATGCCACAAAAAAAGATTCAAGACTGGTTTTTGCAAAGAACTGTGTTATTGGCATAATCTTACCCATGAGAAATTTTACCCAGGGGAAAACTTGAATGCCTAAAAGTTGCCAGGACTTCATTAGGCTGATGTTGGATTATGGCCAGACAGCCAGTTAGTTGATTCTTCTCTGAAACCTAAGACGACTAGTTGGGAAAGGGGGGGAAGTAGGATAGGCTTTTTTTATACAGTAACTTGTGTGTTCATTCTGTCAGATGGATTTGGCAGACCTTTTAGAATTGATAGAACCCTTAAAGCTCTCTAACTTTCCTGCAATAACATTCTAAAACTGGACCTTCCATTATTCAGTTCCTGAGAAAAACTAGCGATAGCAAGACCTGCTTATTTCTTGCTTGTACTATTTTGAACAAGTAAGTTTTTTGTTTAAGTTAGACATTTCTTAAGAAAAGATACCTCTAAAAAGCTCACGTTTAGTGCATTTTAATGAAGCAAAATTATAAAGAGTGATCTTCTTTGTTCAGAGTCTTTAATTTTATGTATTTTTTTTTATTATGATTGAGTGAAAACATACAATTCCCTATAAATTTTCAGCCCACCTACATGCAGCTCCCCATGCTCTGCCTGCCTGGTGAGCTGTGTACATGTCATATCCTCCTAACAATCTCCTATCGCCTCCTCTCACCCTCTCCCCTGCCTCCAGTAAGAGATCAGCTGACATCCTGTAGATCCATGAAACCGTAAAGTGCACACACGATATGGTCACTCAGTGTCACCAAGTCCAATCCATTCCTGTCCAAAGAGTTGACCTCCATTATGATTTATGGACAGGAGCAGCGTTAGGACCAGGGGCCATGCTCCCAGGGGAACCCTGAGGCCCCTGGACCTTGCGGTCTTTTGGTGGCGATCTCAGGGTGCATCCCTCTTTATTCTCACTTTGCCAGTGAGACTCAGCTTTGTGAGCTCCATCTCAGCTGTCACTGGTGGTGGCCAGGCACATGTCGATGTAGTCACCCACTCAACATGGGTCTCTGTCTTCTGGGTTCTCTTTCCCCTATGTCGTTTTGGTCCTTGGTGATCATGTGTTCCTGCTGAGTTGGGACCATTTGGTGTACGTCAGATGGCAGCTTGGCGGCTTTTAAGACCGCAGATGCCACTCACCAATGTGGGGTGCAGAGAGCTCTCTTAGCAAAACACTAATTATGCCAGTTGGCCTAGATGTCCCCCAAGAGCATGATCTCCAGACCCCCGCCCTAGCTACTGTGTCCTTGCAATATTGGGTTAAGATGGGAGGAGTAATCATGTTATATTAAAGTCCATTTAAAATTGATCTTCTTTCTAATGTGTACTGTCACTGATTTCACCCAACCAAATTTCTATCAGCTATCTAATCTGTATCTCACCCTCGTTCTAACTCCCTCCCCACCCTTGCAGCTGTCAAAGAGTCTTTTCTTCTATGCATCAATGTGTTTTTAAGTTCTTATTGTAGGGGTTTCAGTCAGTATTTGTCATTTTGTCCCTGACTCCTTTCACTCAACGTAATGTCCTGCAATGGAAACAAGGTTATGAGATGCTTCGTAAAATCATCATTGTTCTTTATCATTGCATAGTGTTCCATTGAGTGTGATATACCATAGTTTACCTGTCCATTCTTCTGTTGTTGGGCATCGGTTGTTGGACATCTGGGTTTTGGCTGTTGTGGACTGTGCTGCAATAAACATTCGTGCACATGTATCTGTTGGTGTGAATGCCTTTGAGTCTGCAGGATATATTCCAAGCAATGGAATTACTGGGTCAAATGGTATATGTATTTCCAGCTTTTTAAAGAAGGACCAGATTGCTTTCTAGAGAGGTTGCACTATTTTGCAATCCCACCAACAGTGTAGGAAAGTTCCAGTTTCTCCATAGCCTCTCCAGCATTTGCTGTTTTGTGTTTTCTGAATCATGGCCAACCTTGTTGGAGTGAGATGGTATCTCATTCCAGTTTTGATTTGAATTTCTTTAATATCTAGTAATGGTGAGCATTTCCACATGTGTTTTCTGGCTGCCTGGATGTCCTCTTTAGAGAAGTATCTGTCCATCTCCTTCATCTGTTGCTTAATTGGATTATTTATCTTTTTCTTGTTAATATTTTATAGTACCTTATAGATTATGGAGATCAGACATCAGTCTGACATGTAGTTGTCAGATATTTTTTCCCATTCTGTAGGTGGTCTTTTCTTTTGATAAAGTCTTTGGATGAGTAAAAGTGATTCTCAGTAGTTCCCATTTGTCTATTTTCTCTTCGGTTGGTTGTGCTTTGTCAGATTTTGAAGTCTATGTTGTATAGTAAAACTTTCATTGTTGATCCTGTTTTTTTGGATGAGCTTTATTGTTTTAGATTTGATTAGATCTTTTATTCAGTTTGAGTTGGTTTTTCTATAAGGTGTGACATATGGGTCTTGTTTCTGTTTTTTGCAGATGGATATCCAGTTTTGCCAGCACCATTTGTTGAAGAGATTGTTTTTACCCCAGTTTAATGTCTTAGGGCCTTTGTCGAATGTCATCTGTTCATAGGAGGATGGTGTCATCTTTGGGGTCTCAACTCTCTTCCATTGATCTGTCTGTGTCTCTTCGTACCAGTACCAGGTTGTTTTCACAACTGTGGCCATGTAATAGGTTCTGAAGTTGGGTAGTGAGAAGCTTCCCAGTGTGTTCTTCTTCAGTAGTGCTTTATTTATCTGAGGTTTCTTCCCTTTCCAAACAAAGTTGGTGATTTTTCTCTGTCTGATTAAAAAATGTCACAGGAATTTGAATTGGGATTGTATTATTTAAGTAGACGGCTTTGGGTAAAACAGACATTTTCACAATCTAAAGTCTTCCTATTCATGAGAAGGGTAGGTTTTTCTGTTTATGTAAGTCTCTCTTAGTTTCTTGCAGTAAGATCTTGTAGTTCTCTTTGTAAAGGTGTGATATTTCTCTGGTTCGGTTTATTCCTAGGTATTTTATCTTCTTGGGGGATATGGTAAATGGTATTGATTTGGTGATTTCTTCTTTAATAATCTCATCATTGGTGTAAAGGAATCCTAATCATTTACTTATGTTTATCTTGTATCCTGAGACTTTGTTGAACTCTTCTATCAGTTTGAATAGTTTCCTTATGGATTCTTTAAGATTCTTTGCATATACAATTGCATGATCTGCAGACATGGAGATTTTTACTTCCTCTTTGCTGATGCAGATGTCCTTTATTTCTTGGTCTTGTCTAGTTGTTCTTGCTGAAACTTCTAGTGCAACATTGAATAGGAGAGGTGAGAGTGAGCATCCTTATCTAGTTCCCGTTCTCAAGGGGAATTGTTTCAGTCTGTCTCCATTCAGGATGATGTAGGCAGTTGGCTTTTATAAATGGCCCTTATTGCATTGAGGAATTCGCTGTATATTCCTATTTTGCTGAGAATTTTTAGCATGAGTGAGTGTTGGACTTTATCAAATGCCTTTTCTGTATTGATAGACAAAATCAGGGGATTCTTGTCTTTTGTGTTATTTATGTGGTTGATCACCTTAATTGTTTTTCTGATGTTGAACCAGCCTTGCATCCCTAGTATGAATCCAGTTTGGTCATGATAAATTATTTTTTTGATATGTTGTTGTATTCTGTTAGCAAGGGTTTTGTTGAAGATTTTTGCATCTAGATTCATGAGTGATGGTGATCTGTAGTTCTACTTTTCTTGTTGAGTCTTTCCCTTGCTTTGGTATCAGGGTTATGCTGGCTTCATAGAATTAATCTGGGAGTATTCCATCCCTTTTGTATGCTGTGAAATAGTCTCAGTAGTGTTAGAGGTAACTTTTCTCTTAAAAGTTTGGTAGAATTCTGCAGTGAAGCTGTCTGGGCCAGGGCTTTATTTGGTTGGTGGTTTTTGGATGATTTTTTCAGTCTCTACCTTTGTGATGAGTTTATTAAGTTATTCTACTTCACCGTGTGATAATTTTGGTAGATGATACGAGTCTAGGAATTTGTCCATGTCCTCTGGGTTTTCGAATTTGTTAGAGTACAGTCTTTTATAGTATTCTGTCATGATATTTTTTATTTCTTTTGGATCTGTTGTGACATCTCCCATCTCATTTCTTATTTGGATTATTTGTTTCCTGTTTTTCCTTAGTAAGTTTAGCCAGTGGTTTGTCAATGTTGTTGATTTTTTCAAAAAACCAGCTTTTGGTCTTTTTAATTTTTTCAGTTTTTCTTCTGTTCTCTAATGTAGTTCTGCTCTCATCTTTATGATCCATTTATTCTAGGGCCTGAGTGGTTCCTCTGTTGCTGTCTCTCTACTTGTTGAGGCTGTAGGGTTAATTCTTTGGTTTGGGTTCTTTCTCCCTTCCCGATGTATGCTTTTATAGAGACAAACTGACGTGAGCACTGCCTTGGCTGTATCTCATCGATTCTGGTAAGAAGTGTTTTCATTCTAATTTGAATCTATAAATTTTTTTTTGTTTCATCCTTGATTTCTTCTCTAACCCACAGTTTTTTGAGCAAGATGTTGTTCAGTTTCCATTAGCTCCAATTTCTAGCTGTATTTTTTCTGCTGTTGATTTTGACCTTTATGGCTTTATGGTCTGAGAAGATGCTTTGCAGTATTTCAGTGGTGTGGATTTTGTTGAGATTTGCTTTATGTCCTCACACATGATCTATTCTGGAAAATGTTCCATGTGCTCTGGAGAAGAAGGTGTAGTTGTCTGCTGATGGACAGAAAGTTCTGTGTATGTCGATAAGGTCTAATTGGTTAATTGTTGCAATAAGATCTTCTGTGTCTTTGTTGAGCTTTTTTTCTAGAAGATCTGTCCCATATTGGGAGTGGAGTGTTGAAGTCTCCCACTATTATTGTGGAATGATCTATCTCATTTTTGAGTGTAGTCAGTGTTTCTTTGATGTATTTAGATGCTCTATTATTGGGTGGATAAATATTTAATATTATTAAGTCCTGCGTATGTATTGAACCTTTTAGCAATAAACAGTGTCCATCCATGTCTACAATGGTGGATTTTACATTAAAATCTCTTCTTTGTGTTATGTTAGCTTGGTATATATTCTTCCATCCTTTAAGTTTCAGTTTGTTCATATCTTTAAGTCTAAGGTATGTTTCTTGTAAGCAGCATGTAGACGGACCGTGTCTTTTGATCTAAGAAGTCACTTGTTGTCTCTTTACTGGAGTGTTCAGTCCATTTACATTCAGCGTAATTATTGATAGGTATGTGTTCAGTGCTGTCATTGTGATGTGTTTATTTTTGTGTTGATGTTTTTTCTGTTGTTACTATTCTGTTCTGGGACATTCTTCTTCATGAGTCGCCTTTTCACCTTTTTCAGTGTTGATTTTGTGGTTGTTGAGATACCTGTAGTACATTTCTTCATTTGATATGTTACGTCTTTATTGTCCTTTGTGGCTACTCCTGTAATCCCCTTTAATAATCGATGTTTAAACCCAGTTTTAAGTATTACCATTCTTATCAACTTCCTCTCCATCTGGAAGGACTATAACTATTGTAGTATATCCCTCTTTTTAATATGATGATATCATAGTTTTCATGATATGACTGATGGATCACTTATTTTAATATTATAGTTTTTAAAGTTTGGAGTCTTCCCTAACTGAGTAGGTTTCTGGATGATGTGTTCTGTATTCTGGTAGCTTTGGTTTGGTTTTTACAAAGTCTCTGAGTTTCTGTTTATCTGCAGATGTCTTAATTTCGTTTTCATATTTGAAAGATAGTTGTGAGGATTTTTGTTTTCTTTATGTTGAGGTGTAATCCATACTAAAGGCTGTGGTCTTTGGCATTCATGAGTAAGTGCTTCAAATCCTCTTCACTTTCAACAAGCAAAGTTGTGTCATCTATAATGGAGTTTGTTCATGAGTCTTCCTCCAATCCTGATATGCCCCATTTGTCGTAGAGTCCGGCTTGTTGGATTATTTCCTAAGCATACAGATTGAGTCAGTATGGTGACACCTGCACACAGCTTTCCTAACTTTAAATCACACCATATGCCCTTGTTCTGTTTGAATGAGTACCTCTTGATCCATGTACAGATTCCTCATGAGTACAATTAAGTGTTCTGGAGTTCCCATTTTCCACAGTGCCATCCATAATTTGTCATGATCCACATAGTTGAATGCCTTAGCATAGTCAGTAAAACGTAGGTACACCTCTTTATAGTATTTTCTGCTTTCAGCCAGGATCCACATTGCATCATTGATATCCCTGGTTCCACATCCCCTTTTAAATCTGACTTGAATTTCTTGAAGCCCCCTGTCAGTATATTGTTTTAGCTGATTTTGAATGATCTTCAGCAGAATTTTGCTTACATGCTTAGATAGTACTGTTTGATAATTTCCACTTTTGGTTGGATCACCCATCTCTGTTAGTTTGTTGGCCAACTAATTATACTAGTTGTCTTCAGTTTCAGCTTGTATTTGCATGCTACTAATTGATGGTGTGATCTGCAGGTAGACCCTAGCCTTACTCTGAGTGATGATACTAAGCTTTGTCTGTCTTCTCTTTCCAGTAATATAATATATTTGATTATTGTGTATTCCATCTGGCTAGATACATGTGTACAGTGGCTGGTGAAAAACAGTATTTTCAATGTTGGTGAAAAGGGTATTGTAAATGAATAAGTTGTTAGTCTTGCAGAATTCTGTGATGTGATCTCCAACATTATTTCTATAGGAAGGGCCATTATTTCCAACTGTGGTTCCTCCTTGTTTCCAGCTTTTGCGTTCAGTCACCAGTTATTATCAGCACATCCTCATTGCATGTTTTCATCGATCTCAGACTACAGAAGTTGGTATAATTCTGCAGTTTATTCGTCTTTAGCCTTACTGGTTGATGCATTAATTTGAATACTAGTATTATTAACTGGTTTTCCTTCCTGGCTTATGGATATTATCCTGTCACTGACAGCATTATCCTTCAGGATAGATCTTGAAATGTTATTGTTGATGATTACTGCAACATCATCCTTCTTTCATTTTCATTTCTAACGTAGTATACAGTCAGTCACAATGGCCAATATCAGTCCATTTGAGCTCGCTATTGCCTCAAATACTGGTCTTTCTGATGACTTCCAATTTTTCTAGATTCATACTTTGTACATTCCAAGTTCTTACTAATAATGGATGTCTGTAAATTTTTTAAATCATTTTGATTCATGCCACATCAGCAAAAATAAATATTCTGAAACCTTGACTCTGTCTACATCATTAAGGTTACCTCTGCTTGAGGAGGTGGTCTTCCCCAGTTGTCTTCAGTGTCTTGAGTGTCTTCCAACCTCAGAAGCCCATGCTCTGGCCTAGTAGCAGGCAGTGTTGTGCTGCTATTCGTAAGGTTTTCACTGGCTAATTCTTTTCAGAAGTAGACTGCTAGGTCCCTCTTCTTTAGATTGTCTACACCAGGAACTCCCCTGAAACCTGTCAGCTGTAAGTGACCCTGCTGGTGTTTGAATAGTCGTAGCATAGCTTCTCATGTCACAGTAACGCAGAAGCCCCCGTAGTACGAGCAGTATGACAAACGGACAGATGTGTGGGTTGCCAAATATGAAACAGAAAGATACATAAAACAAGGTGGTGTCCTACAGTTGACAGAATGTGACCAGTGGCTCACAGGAACTTAACTCTTTTATTTCCCTTAGGAGCAGTGATTCGGTGTTTACAGGGACTTTATAGAATATAACTATCTTGAATAGTGAGAATTGACTGTACCTTCATTTATAGGTGAGCATCCAGTTGAGATGGCCTTTGTTTATTTAACAAATAGTAGTAATGTAGTAGTGAAGTAGATAAATATATTCTCTTTTGGAATTTATCATCCACAAGATCAGCAATTTTAATTATTTTTTAAAAGTATTTGCACATGTATGACTTTCACTTAAATGTGTATTGGAAACATGCGAAGGTTTTTTTTTTAATGTCTTTAAAAAGAGATAAGAATAATATGTAGCTCATCCAAAGACTTTATTAATAGAATTAAAAGAACACCCACAGAATGGGAAAAAATATTTGGCAACTCTGTGTCAGACCGACGCCTGATCTCCATAATCTATAGGATACTACAAAATATCAAGAAGAAGAAGATAAACCATCCAATTAGCGATGGGCAAAGGAGACGGACAGACATTTCACTAAAGAGGAGATCCAGGCAGCCAAAAAACACATGCGGACATGTTCATGATCTTTAGTTATTAAAGAAATTCAAATCAAGACAACAATGAGATACCATCTCACCCCAACAAGATTGGCCATGATCCAGAAAACACAAAACAACAAATTCTAGAGAGGCTGTGGAGAAAGTGGAACCCTCCTACACTGTTGGTGGGGTTGCAAAATGGTCCAGCCTCTTTGGAAAGCAGTCTGGCGCTTCCTTAAAAAAATGGATATTGATATACCATTTGACCCAGTAATTCCACTACTTGGAATATATCCTATAGATTCAAGGCCTTTCACACCAACGGACACATGCACCAGAATGTTTATCGCAGCACAGTCCACAATAGCAAAAAGATGGAATCAACCCAGATGCCCAACAATAGAAGAATGAATAGGTAAACTGTGGTACATATACTCAGTGGAGCACTACGCAATGATAAAGAATAACGATGATTCCAGGAAACATCTCGTGACCTGGTTTCAACTGGAAGACATTATGTTGAGTGAAAGTAGTCAGCGACAAAAGGACAAATACTGTATGAGACTTCTACGATAAGATCTCAAAAACAGACTTGTGTATAGAAGAAAAGACTCTTTGACAGCTGCAAGGGAGGGGAGGGAGGGAGGGCGAGGGGGGAGGGTTTAGTTTAGATAGTTACTAGCAATCTAGTTGGGAGAAAGCGGTGACAGCACACATTAGGAACAAGAACAACATTAAGTGGACTTCAGCATAACTTGAGTACTCCTTCCATCTTAACTCAATATTGCAAGGATAGAGTAGCTGGGGCGGGGGGCAGGGGACCATGCTCTTAGGCGAATTCCAGGCCAATTGGCACAACTAGCATTTTGCTAAGAGAGCTCTCTGCACCCCACATTGGTGAGTGGCGTCTGGGGTCTTAAAAGCTGCCAAGCTGCCATCCGAGGACACAGCAAATGGTCCCAACTCAGCAGGAACGGATGCTCACCGAGGGGCAAAACGGCATGCGGTAAAGACAACCGAGAAGACAGAGAGACCCACAAGAGTGGGTGCCTACATCGACCTGGGACCGGAAGAACCGGATGGTGCCCGGCCACCACCAGTGATAGCCACGACGGAGCTCACAGAGAGGAGCCTCACTGGCAACACAAGAATAAAAAGAGGTGCATCATGAGATCTCCACTAAAAGACCTCAATTAATGGTCCAGCGGTTTTGGGGTTCCTCTGAGAGCATGGCCCCCTTCCCTGATGCTGCCCTCTCCCATAAATTATAACAAAGGTCCACTCTTTGGACAGGAATGGATTGGACTTGGCAAGGCAGAGTGACCATATATTGGATGCACTTTATGGTTCTATGCATCTGTAGGATATCATCTTGCTGACCTCTGGCTGGAGGAAGGGGAGTGGATGGAGAGGAGGGGAAAGGAGACTGTTGGGAGGATGAGACAGGTATGGAGCAGAGAGGAATAGTGTGCTGTCACCGGACAGGGAGAGCAGTGGAAGCTGCGTATAGGGGGTCATGTAAATTTACACGTGAATGTACATTTTCACTCAGTTATGTTAAAAAAAAAAGTTGAATTGGCAAAAAAAAAAAAAAGAATAATATGTAGACACTTCTATCTACGTGGTATTTTTATATGTACAGAGAATTTAGTTCAGTAGTATTTATTCATAGTACCCGCAAAAAGGGTGTATATGATGTATGTTTAATTTGAGCATGTGAATGAGTACTTAAAGAAGAGTGACAGATTTTGTGTATGGATAGTAATGCTATACTGTAGTATTAAGTAATGTATTAATCCATTAGCTTTCAAAATGTGGTTCATGGATTCCTGGTAGCCCCTAAGATCCCTTCAGGGAGTCTGCTAGGTTAAAAGTATTTTCTTTTTTTATTATGACTGAGTGAAAATGTACATTCCCGTATAAATTTACATGTCCACCTATATGCAACTTCCGTTGCTCTCCCTGCATTGTGACAGCGCACTATTCCTCTCTGCTCCATACATGTCTTATCCTCCCAACAGTCTCCCTCCCCCTCCTTTCCACCCACTGTCCTTCCTCCAGCAAGAGGTCAGCAGGATGATACCCTGTAGATGCATAGAACCATAAAGTGTATCCAATATATGGTCACTCTGCATCGCCAAGTCCAACCCATTCGTGTCTGAAGAGTGAACCTTTGTTATGATTTATGGGCAAGGGCAGCCTCAGGGCCAGGGGCCATGCTGGACCATCAGCTGAGGTCCTTTAGTGGAGATCTAAGCGTGCACCGCTTTTTATTCTTGTGTTGCCAGTGAGACTCAACTTTGTGAGCTCCACTGTAGCTATCACTGGTGGTGGCCAGGCACCATCCGGTTCTTCCGGCCCCAGGTTGATGTAGGCACCCACTCTTGTGGGTCTCTCTATCTTCTGGGTTGTCTTTACCCCATGTCATTTTGGTCCTCAGTGATCATCCGTTCCTGCTGAGTTGGGACCATTTGCTGTGCCCTCGGTTGGCAGCTTGGCAGCTTTTAAGACCCCGGCACTCACCAATGTGGGGTGCAGAGAGCCCTCTTAGCAAAACGCTAGTTGTGCCAATTGGCCTCGATTTCGCCTAAGAGCATGGTCCCCTGCCCCCTGCCCCGGCTACTCTATCCTTACAATATTGGGTTAAGATGGAAAGAATACTCAAGTTATGTTGAAATCCACTTAATATTGTTCTTATTTCTAATGTGTGCTATCACCAATTTCATCCAATCAGATTTCTTTTTTTTTTTCATTTTTTATTATGACTGAGTGAAAATGTATACCCCCATATAAATTTACATGCCCACCTATATGCAACTTCCACTACTCTCCCTGCCCGGTGACAGCACACTGTTCCTCTCTGCTCCATGCATGCCTCATCCTCTCAATAGTCTCCTTTCCCCTCCTCTCTTATCATAGGGGCCTCATACAATATTTGGCGTTTTGTCGCTGGCTACTTTAACTCAATATAATGTCTTCCAGTTAAAAACAGGTTGTAAGATGTTTCCTGGAATCATCATTATTCTTTATCATTGCATAGTGCTGCATTGAGTATATATACCACAGTTTACGTATCCATTCCTCTGTTGTTGGGCTTCTGGGTTGATTCCATCTTTTTGTTGTCATGGACTGTGCTGTGATAAACATTCTGGTGCATGTGTCCGTTGGTGTGAAAGGCCTTGATTCTGTAGGATACATTCCAAGTAGTAGAATTACTGGGTCAAATGGTATATCTATATCCATTTTTTTAAGGAAGTGCCAGATTGCTTTCCAAAGACGCTGGACCATTTTGCAACCCCACCAACAGTGTAGGAGGGTTCCACTTTCTCCATAGCCTCTCCAGCATTTGTTGTTTTGTGTTTTTTGGATCATGGCCATTTCCTCTAGGTTTTCAAATTTGTTAGAGTACAGTCTTCCATAATATTCTGTTATGATATTTTTGATTTCTGTTGGATCTGTGGTGACAGCTCGCCTCTCATTTCTAATTTGGGTTATTTGTTTCCTTTCCAGTTTTTCTTTAGTAAGTTGAGCCAGTGGTTTGTCAATTTTGTTGATCTTTTCAAAAAACCAGCTTTGGGTCTTTTCAATTTTTTCAGTCGTTTTTCTATTCTCTAATTCATTTAGCTCTGCTCTAATTTTTATGATCTGTTTTCTTCTGGTACCTGAGGGGTTCCTCTGTTGTTCTGTCTCTACTTGTTCAAGTTGTAGGGTTAGTTCCTTGATTTGGTTTCTTTCTTCCTTCCAGATGTGTGCATTTATGGAGATAAACAGACCTCTGAGCACTGCTTTGGCTATATCCCATAGGTTCTGGTAGGAAGTGTTTTTGTTCTCATTGGAGTCCATGAATTTCTTTATTTCATCCTTGATTTCTGCTATAACTCATGTTTTTTGAGCAAGATTTTGTTCAGTTTCCAAGAGTTCAACTTTCTGTCTATGTTTTTTCTGCTGTTGATTTCAACTTTTATGACTTCATGATCTGAGAATATGCTTTACAGTAATTCAGTGGTATGGATTTTGTTGAGCATTGCATTATGTCCTAACACATGGTCAATTCTGGAGAATGTTCCATGTGCACTGGAGAGGTGTAGTTGTCTGCTGATGGGTGGAAAGTTCTGCATATGTCAATGAGGTTTAGTTGGTTCATTGTGGCAATGAGGTCTTGTGTATCTTTATTCAGCGTTTTTCTGGATAATCTGTCTAGTATTGAGAGTGGAGTGTTGAAGTCTCCCACTGTTATTGTGGAGTCATCTAACTCTCTTTTGAGTGTAGTCAGTGTTTCTTTGACGTATTTAGGTGCTCTGATATTAGGTACATAAGTATTTAATATAGTTAAGTCTTGCTTGTGTACTGAACCTTTCAGCAATAAGTAGTGTCCATCTTTGTCCACGATGGTGGATTTGACATTAAAATTGATTTTGTCTGAGATTAGAATTGCCACCCCTGCTCTTCTTTGTTCATTGTTAGCTTGATATATATTCTTCTATTCTTTAATTTTCAGTCTGTTCCTATCTTTAGGTTTCAAGTGAGTTTCCGGTAGACAACATATGGATGGGTCATGTCTTTTGATCCAAGATCACACTCGATGTCTCTTTACTGGAGCATTCAGTCCATTCACATTCAGTGTAATTATTGTTAGGTGTGTGTTCACTGCTGCCATTGTGATATGTTTATTTTTGTGTTGATGTTTTCTCTGTTGTTCTTATTAGACTGATCTGGGACATTCTTTTTTGTGAGTTGATTTTCCACCTTTTTCACAGCTGTTTTTGTAATTGCTGAGACTCCTGTGTTAACATTTCTTGAAATGGTACGATACATCTTTGTTGGGCTTTACATCTGCCCTTAGGATCACCCTTCATAAAGTATATGTAAACCCAATTTTAATTACTGCCAGCCTTGCCATCTTCCTCTCCATCTGGAAGGACTATAACGACTGTAGTACATCCCTCTTTTTAATATGATGGCACTGTAGTTTTCTTGATAATCACTGGATTGCTTCTTTCAGTATTAAAGCTGTGATTGACTTTGGAGTCTTCCCTAACTGAGTAGAGTTCTGAGTAATGTGTCATTCTAAAATATAAAGTTAGAGGTTTTGTTCTTCTTATCCAAAGCCAAGACCTTCTTTCAGTATTTCTTGTAGTTTTGGTTTGGTTTTTAGAAAGTCTCTGAGTTTCTGTTTATCCGGGAGTGTCTTAATTTCATTTTCTTATTTGAAAGACAGTTTTGCAGGATATATAATTCTTGGTTGGAAGTTCTTCTCCTTCATGTCTTTGAATGTGTCATGGCACTGTATCCGTGCCAGCATGGTTTCTGCTGAGAAATCTGACGAGAGCCTGCAGGGTTTCCCTCTGAATGTTAGCTTTGTTTTCAGCCTTGCTGCCTTTAAGAGTTGCTGTGTATGTTTCATTTTCTTAAGCTTGATTATAATATGTCTTGGAGTCTTTCTTTTGAGATCTATATTGTGTGGTGTCTGATATGCATCTGAGACGTCTGTGTTCTCTTCCTTCATGATTTCTGGGAAGTTTTCTGTCAGCAGCTCAGCAACAATATTGTCTGTGTGCTCAGGTGGCTCTTCCTGTTCAGGGACTCCAATTAATCAAAGGTTGTTCCTCTTAATAGAGTCCCACATGCTTCTTCATTTTTCTTGTTTTGTTTTTCTGATTTCTGCTCAGAGACGCTGACATCAGTAGCTCTATCTTCCAAGTCAGAAATTCTTGTTTCCATTTGTTCCATTCTGTTTTCTTGGCTTTGAATGGATGTTTCTGTGTCTTTGATTTTGTTCTTGATCTGTTGGATTTCAGAGTACTGGTGTTCCATCAGATCGAACAGCTTGTTTAATTTCTTCTTTTGTTCTTCTGCATTTTGTATAATATCTAGAAGGGCTCTGTATATAATCATTTTGTATTCACTTTCTGATGATTTCATAAAAGGAAAACTCCTTGTTTGCCTTGTTTGGGAGCCTTCTGAAGCCATGGGTGATTTCTTGTATGCCACAATTGTCTGTTGCTTTTTGGGTCCCATGTGAGTAAGTAGAGGCTGGGAGAGATACTGTGAGGATGGATGGCAGATGTTTCTGTAGGCTGTCTTAAAATGTAAAGCAAAAGGTATCTGACCTCTTCCCAAGTCAGTCAAGTTTTCAGGCGTAGAGGTCCCTCTTCCCAATTGGCAAAGTAAGCACCTCTACATCCAACCCCAGGTGATACAAACTAGTTCAGAATATAGCAATGTTACTGCCCTGTTGGCTTCTGCTCACAGGGCTCAGCCTCTGGCAGCACTGTGTAAACTACTGCTTTTCTGGTAGAAAAGCGCTGTCCTGTGAACAGGCTCTGGCTCCCAACCTAAGAAATAGGTCCAGCTGGGGCCTCCATATCCAAGATGGCACCCTCCACACAGGCAGCAGATAGAGGGGCTAAGGGTGCCCAGAGGTAATGATTGCTCTGCTTCTGTTGCAGGACCCCCACCGTAGGTGACACTGCGTACATTACTGCTTTTCTGTCGGAGAAGCGCTGTCCTGTTTGCAGGTGCTGGCTCCGAGGCCAAGAATTAAGTCCTGCTAAAATCTCCGTATTCAACATGGTGTCCTGCACACTGGCAGTGTGGTTCTGCACAAACCATGCTGTGGCAATGGTAAAAAGACAGGCCCAGAGTGGCTAGATTAATGGAATCCTAAGCCTGGCTCTCAACATATGGGAATTTTGCATGCCTATGCCCCAGCAGTGTGTCTGAGTCTAGCTGCTAGGCAAGACCGAGCTCCGCCTGCCAGCCAAGACAGGAAAAAAAAAGTCAAAATGGTGCGTTTACCTTCAGACTGTGAGAGAAGGGGCTAGCCAGGAGCAAGAGTCAGTGAAAGAGAGGAGGGTTTTTGCTCAGTGGTATGAAGTCCAAATTAACAGACCTATGCTGTGTCCCAGCGGCTCACTAGGTGACCAGATGACTCTGTTTGATTATCAGTTCAGGTCTTGGTTTCCTGAGCTATATAAGGAGACATGTGCTTAGTCCACCATCTTGACTGTGCCCTCCAAAATTATTTTCATACAAGTTGTAAGTTGTTACTTGCTTTTTTCAGTGTGCTGATAATTTACAGTGATTGTGCACAAGCAATCATTGCTAAAACTGCTGACTCCTCAGCTTGAATTAAGGCAGTGGCACAAAACTGTTCTAGTTTCATTGTGTTCCTTTACTGCTAAGACTGGCAGTTAAAAAGGAAATTAAAAAGAAGGCCCGTTACACCTAAGAATGTCCTCAGTTGGAGTCAGAAGTTTTTAATACTTGTCTTTTTAATATTTTGTGCAGCAAAGAGAAGTACAAGTATTTCTGCTAAAGTATAATGATTGTCTGTAGCAAATGGGATTTTACAATTGAATTGTAAACAAACCTAGTTGCTTTTTTCTTGGAACATGATTTTTACTTTAAATAATGTACAAACTATTATTTAGAGTTGGTTATCTCACAGGGATTTTTTAAAAAATGAGTCAATATATTTTGTTACTTCAGTGATGTTAGCTGAGAGAATTTATTACTGTTGATAGAATTTGATTTTTCCAGTGAAAATTACAATTTTTAAAAATGTGTTTCCTTCACCAGGAGCTTGATTCATAGACTTTCCTGATGAAATCATTGGTGATAGTAACAAATATGATTTAAAAACAATATTGTGTAATGAAATGTGTCAACACCTGCAAATATTTCTTTCTGTTGTGCTTGTTGATACAAGGCAGCTGAGAAGAAAACTTGTAATTTTTAATCTTTTTAAAATTTTGCTTCAGGTGAAAGTTTACAGCAGAAATTCATTTCTTCTTAAAACATTTATACAAAAAATATAATCCCTGCATATGTCAGCACTCTCCACTTTTCTATGTTTAACTTTTTAGAGAACCACCAAATGTCTTCTGTGGGAGCTTCCATTACTTTACATTCCCAATAGCAGCGCAGGAGGGTTCTAGTTTCTCCACATCCTCTCCAACACTGATTCTTTTCTACTTTTTCATAATAGCCATCCTAGATCAAGTAGTCGCTTACTGTGGTTTTGATTTGTATTTCCCTAATGAAGTCCTGGAAACCCTGGTGGCGTAAAGCTTAAGTGCTATGGCTGCTAACGAAAAGTCTGATGGTTCAGATCTGCCACGTGCTCCTTGGAAACTCTATGGTGCAATTTTACTTTGTCCTGTAAGAGTCACTATGAGTCAGAGTCGACTTCATGCATTGCATTGTGTTTGGTTTTTTGGTAATGAAACCCTGTAGTGTAGTGGTTAAGTGCTATGGCTGCTAACCAAAAGGTTGGCAGTTCAAGTCCACCAGATGCTTTTTTGGGCGGTTCTACTCAACCCCATAGGGTCAGTCTAAGTTGGGAAGCAATTCAACGGCAATGGGTTTTATTTTATTTTGGGGTTTGAATGAAACCCTGAGTTGCATAGTGGTTATGAGCTATGTCTGCTAACCAAGAGTTTGGCAGTATGAGTCCACCAGGCACTTCTTGGAAACTATCTGGTTTCTTCTTTGTCCTGTAGGGTTCCTAGGAGTTAGAATCAATCCCATGGCAGTACATTTTTTTTACTTTTTTTTTTTAAATGACTAATGACTCTCAGTTCTCTTATATGTTTATTGGGCAATTGTATATCTTCTCTGGAGAAGTATCTATTCAAATTCTTGGCCCATCATTTATTTATTTATTTATTATTATGACTGACTGAAAATGTGCATTCCCGTATAAATTTACATGCCCACCTATATGCAGCTTCCACTGCTCTCCCTGTCCAGTGACAGCACACTATTCCTCTCTGCTCCATCCATGTCTCATCCTCCCAGCAGTCTCCTTTCCCCTCCTCTCCACCCATTCCCCTTACTCCAACCATAGGTCAGCAGGATGATATCCTATAGATGCACAGAACCATAAAGTGCATCCAGTGTATGGTCTCACTGCATCGCCAAGTCCAATCCATTCCTGTCCACAGAGTGGACCTTCATTATGATATATGGGCAAGGGCAGCATCATGACCAGGGACCATGCTCCCAGGGGAACCCCGAAGCCGCTGGACCGTCAGTTGCAGTCTTTCAGTGGAGATCTGAGGGCGCACCTCTTGTATTCTTGTGCTGCCACTGAGACTCATCTCTGTGAGCTCCATTGTGGCTATCACTGGTGGTGGCTGGGCACCATCCGGTTCTTCCAGGCCCAAGTCAATGTAGGCACCCACCCATGTGGGTCTCTCTATCTTCTGGGTTGTCTTTACCCGATGTCATTTTGGTCCTCGGTGAGCATCCGTTCCTGCTGAGCTGGGACCATTTGCTGTGCCTTCGGATGGCAGCTTGGCAGCTTTAAGACCCCAGAAGCCACTCACCAATGTGGGCTGCAGAGAGCCCTCTTTGCAAAACACTAGTTGTGCCAGTTGTCCTCGGTTTCACCCAAGAGCGTGGTACCCTGTTCTTGGCTCGTTTTTAAAGTGGGTTGTTTGTCTTTTTTGTGTCAATTGTAGGAATTATTTATGTACTTGGGATATTAAACTCTTATCAGATATATGGTTCCCAAATATTTCCTCTCATTTTGTAGGTTAGGTCTTCTTGATTTAGTCTTTTGATGTAAAGAAATGTTTTCATTTAATCAAGACCAATTTACTTGTTTTTTCTTCTGCTTCTTGTGTTATGTGTAAGAATCCATTATCAAGCATAGGGTCATGAATCTTTACCCTTATGTTTTCTTCTCAGAATTTATGGTTTTAGCTTACATTTAGGTCATTAGTTCATTTTCAGTTGATTTTCATATGTAATGTGAGATACAAGTCCAACTTCATTCCTTTGCATGTAGACAGCCAATTGTGCCAGCACCATTTACTGAGGAGACTATTCTGTCTTAATGAATGGATTTGGCCTTCTTGTCACAAATTGTCCATAGATGTGTGGGTGTATTTTAGAACTCCCAACCCTAGATCAGTGGTCTACACATCTCCCCTTACATTGTGCTTTTGGGAACTTCTTCAATATCAGAAAATTTAAAAGTTAAGAAATCCATGAAACTTCTTTCAGTCTGGTTGTGGAAGATTAAATGTGATGTACAAAACAGTGATTTAATTTGGTTTAACAATCCTGTGAACTGTCTTTATTTAATTTATTTTGGTTTTATCAGGCAAATAAAGAATTTGAGGCAAAAAGTCTGTACTTACGTTCTCAGTATGATGTTGGTAAGTCATTGAACATTTCTGGACCTCAGTTTTGTTCTTTATAAAAGTCAGAATTTGAACTCAAAGACCCTTTCCTAACTCTGAAAGATACTGAATTCTGTTTGACATGGTAAGTTATTTGAATACCATTTTAATTTAGTTATTGGCCTGGTTATATTTTTGCATATATTTCATAAACTATGTGAACTCTTATTTAAGATTTTTACTTTAAATAGTATTCATGAAGTAGAAAAAGACCATTAAGGTTTAGACTGTCAAAAGCTGCCGCCTTCTCTGCCTTGTTATTGTATACCTTGTCAGATTAGGCATGGACGTTTCTTAAGCTCTTTTTAGAGTAGTGGTTTCCTGTTTTTGTTTGTTTGTTTGGTTGGTTTTTTAATGACTATAAATTGGATACTAATGAAGTTTTGTGCTTCTGGAGCCTAGAAACAAAATCAAATACAGTAGTCAGTATTGTATAACTTTGGTCTTTCCCCTGCTGTCTTGTTTACAGGCATTCATTATAACACTAGACAAGGAAAAGTTGAGTGTTGGCAGGGCTTGCAACATAATTTGTGGTGCGCAGGGCAAGATGAAAATTTGGGACCTGTTGTTCAAAAAGCAGGAAAAAAGTGACATTAAAGGTCCTAAAGTAAAGTTTTTTCCATTTTTCTGCCATGTCTCTTTCAATTTGTCATAGTGTTTTTAAAAAATTGGCTATTTAATGTCATAAAAATAAAAAATATTAAGTGAATATAAATTAAAATTATTAGCTTGAAGTTTACTGTTCATCTTGATACTGTACAGTGCCTGTTTTAAATACAGACGTAAGAATGTTTAACTCATTTGTGGAAGCACTGAAATGGACACAGTTGTATTTTGTAGTGTGTATGTGTGTCTGTGTTTTGTTTTTGTGAGAACAGGAGAAATGTGGCACAAAACAAGTTCAGCTGTTTTTATTCCCATCCTTGACGCGCGTGTGTGCCGCCAGCACACACCCTCTTCAGCTTGCTGGGGTGGTGAGGGCTGACTGAAGGGGAGAGGAAGCGCTGGTTGCCCTGTCTGTCCCTTTCCTTCTGTTTCATCATTTTCAGTGTAAGTGGTTAGCTAACAGGAATAAGGAAAGATACGATAGAAGTTGTTGTTTGTTAGTGTCTCGTAGAACACCGTTGCCTTCTTTCTGCATCTCTGATTTGAACAAAAAATGTAGCTCTTGGGGCTTTGAATTCCCTTCACCTGATGGAAATTGGCTTAATTTTCTTTGTGTTCTGTCCCTGAGAGAGACTTATTTTTCTGTGGATCCTTGCTGGTTCTTCTGTAGATTCTTGTTGGAAGAACTCCTGGTGATTACCAGTAAGTTAGGGAAGTTGATTGTGTGCTGTTAACCATTTCCACAGTAATAAACTGTTTAAAAAGAACTTAAGAAGTAGTCCAGAACATGAATCACACTGTTTTGTAGTTTTTGCGGGGGAAGGCTGTGAACATAGGTTCTAGGTACAACTGATAAATCCATTCTGGTTTGACTTAAGTGTTAACGTGAAACCATGCGAAGTTGAGCATCACTGAGTAAACAAACCTTTTACTTTTTTCAGTACTATGCTGGAGATTGGCAGATCTCTTAGGTCATGGTGTCATTTCAAGTTGGGGTTAGGCACTTACTTGTTGGAGGCTGTGACTTGGCAATTTAAGTGTTTCTCTTTCTCACTGTTGCGCCCCACACAGACAGCATGAGTGATCTAAGAAACTTAAAGCTGTATCGATACTGTAATCTTCGGATTTTTATAGTGGTTTAACCATGGTGTAGTATACATGAACAGTCCTATTCTGGTATCATTCTACATACTTATATTTATTTCTACCCATCCTTTGGGATGCTTGATTGGTTATTATAAATGTTTGTATGTTCCATGTAGTCCAGGTATTCTTAGTAATACTTTACTTACATTATGTTTTGTGTAAGTGGTGTATCTTCTTTTTGTGGAACTGGCGGTCCTGTTGAGGTTTTTAATTTAGGGTTTCATAAATAAGACAAGAAGGATTGAGAAAAATAAAATCTCCTTATTGTACAGCTCTGGCTATAGTCATATCTAGGATGTTGGGTAAAATGCGTTATGACTAGTACTATGTCCAAAGGTTGTATGTTGTTTCCTGTGTAAAGTACTGTCTATGAAGTGCTTTTAGTGTTGCAGTTTTAGGGAGCTAAGTAATTTCTTATGCTGATTTGCTCACTGAACCATACGGTTGGTGTTTATCTGTAAGCTATCAGATGCCCTCCTAACTGTATCAGTAGGTTAAATTGTTTCTGATCAGACTCAAATTGTTGCTGCTTTAGCCTTTCATTAACACCACGTATTGACTACACCAAAACAATAGTGTATAAAATCTAGGGAAGAAACAAATCAGTGTAAACCATAGCAGACTTAATGACTCTCATTTAGTTAGATAAATGTTTGTAAAGCATGCAGCATTGTAGTTGGCACAGGGAAGTTGTACAATGAGTGCTTTCAAAATAAAAATTCAGATTCCTGTAAGCGTTAGTATTAACTGTCTGTGCCATTTCCAGGTACTTCAATTAGTCATATCTTTGAGATTTGAAAGAAGCAGGAAATAGGAACTTGGATCCTTAAGGAAACAGGAAGATCAGAGGTATTTTTATTCCACATTCCACTTGAACTGTCTTGGAACACAGAATAAAGCATCAAACAATGGTGTATAAGTATTTCTCGTTTCTGTCTATCTTTTTATCTGTTTTGTCATGTTAGAATATAGGGGATGGAGGTCACACTGTCTGGGATTGATTTGTTAATATCAGGAATAGTATGAATTTTTTTCCTGTCAGGGAGGTATTAAGTTTTCTTCCTTCTCTTGTTAGTCTAAGAAACATTTTACTAGTACTATTCTTAAATATCCACTGAAACAATTAATGCCAAAAGACCAAACCAAACCTGTTGCCATCGAGTTGAGTCTGACTCATAGTGACTATAGGACAGAGTAGAACTGCCTCATGGGGTTTCCGAGGAGCAACCAGTGGATCTAAACTGCTGACGTTTTGGTTAGCAGCCAGACTTGGAACACTGTGCCAGCAGAGCTCCAAAACAGGTGAGTGACCCCAAAAATAGACATCATTTAAATCAACTAGGATGCAGAGAGAATCCCAAAAGGCATATAAATAATAACAAATACGCTTAACTGTGTTACAAATGAGTGTCTGCAAATTTAAATTTTGAACCACTGTAAGGCTAAACTGATAAATATATACAAATATTGTATAACAATACAAATATTGTTAGTAAATGGGAACCCTGGTGGCATAGTAATTAAGTGCTATGTCTGCTAACCAAAAAGTCAGCAGTTTGAATCTACCAGGTGCTCCTTGGAAACTGTGGAGCAGTTCTCCTCTGTCCTGTAGGGTTTATATAAGTCAGATGTGAATAGACGATAGTGGGTTTGGTTTTTTTAGTTGCGTTAGTAAATTTGTTTTTTCATAAGGATATTGGTTAACAATCCTAAAATTACTATATTTGAAATGTATACTTGCAGTGAAAAAATACGTAAATTATTGTAGATAATGAGTGCTGGGTAACTAAACTTTTGGTTAAGATGACCTGGAAGTGGCGACACCACAGCAGTAGTAGACACGCTATAGGGCCCCCAGATCTTGGTTTCTAAGTAACATTCCCTAATAAAAGGAGACATGGCTCCATGGAAAATGGTTCATTTTAGTCCTGGGATAGGGAAAATCAAATGAGCTTGGAATACTGAATTACACCAGAAAGTAAGGAAGAGCTCAAAAAATGATGGGACTATGTCAAAAGGATACAACCAACTTGAAGAAATTTCCAGTGGCCCAAATTGGGACAGTTGGAACAACTAGATAAATGATAGTATTGTTATGTTCTGTCCAGTATGTTCAGACCTGCCAATAATCTGGACACTGGCCTTTGAGAATGAGAAAGTACCTTACTGCAGAGCACAAAGCAAGGAGCTTGGGAGGAAGATCCTAAGACCTGACTCCTCAAGCTGTAAGGAAGCAAGGCTTATAAATGCGATTTAGGTAGCAAGATGGCAGCTGCACAGGCTTACTGGGGAGGGAAAATTCTAGAAGGAAGATATTGCTGGAATTATGGCTGCAGGAAACAGGAGGCAACCTGGTTCTTGTTGGACCTCTGGATTTGGAATAGAGATTGGGTGATGATTTTGCTTCTGATTTTCTTTCTACCTTTTGCTTCATCCTTTGTTGAGGTCAACTAATGGGCACAGATGGCCCTTCTACATGTGCGTGGCAGGCAAAATCGGGCTTGGGCTAGTTTAAGGCAGTCTTTTCTGAGTAATGGAAGTTTAATAGCATTCATAGGGTCAGGTTGCAATTATTGGATTAGAATCCATAAATACGATTCTGCATTGGCATAAATAAATTAACAAGGAAGAAGGGGGCAGCTCTTCTTTCCAGTAGAATTCCAATCAATAAGTGTAGAAAAAGAGTGGTGGAAATAGAAAATCATTATTAAGGAAATACGACAGTAATACTGTAGACAAGAACTAATCAATGAATGCTAAAATTAGTGGGGAAAGTATGGTACAAAAAATAGGTTCTTTGCATAGTTTTGAAGTATATTCTCCACAAAGTACTTCTTAATTACAAAAGTAAACCTTGATTACAGGGGAAAAATGTGACAGACCATTTTAAATGACATACTGACATCTCATGTGCTTCCTGATATGATGCACTGAGAAGGATACACCATCACTTCTGTGGTGTTGTAGCTAGAAATGTATCATCTCAAATCTAAGCATGAGAAAATGCTAACAAACTCAGACTGAGAGACAGTCGTCAAAATGACTTACCAATATTTAAAGAAAAAAATGTCAAAATAGTTGTATTAGGGTTCTCCCGAGGTGGGTGGGGATTGATTGACAGATTGTCTGAAACAGACAAGCATGGGGTGGGGGAGGTGGGGATGAGAAGGGAAAGGGATAATTGGTTCATGTGGTTGTGGATGCTGATAAATCCAAAATCCGTAGATCAAGCAAGACACTGAAAACTTGGATAGTGTTGAGTCTGAAATCTGTAAGCCAGAAAGGCCAAAAACTTGGGCAGGGTAATCTATGTGAACAGCTTTGAGGCAGGATCCTCCCTTTAAGGAACCTCAGTATTGGCTCTTAAGACCTTCAGTGGACTGGATGAAGCTCACCACATTATAGAAGATACTCTGCCTTACTTAAAGTCCAATTGACTGTAAATGTTAAAATATATTTAAATACCTTCATGTTAACTTCCAGATTAATGCTAGACCAAACAAGTGGTCAAGATGATGCATGAAATTAACAATCTCAGTCATGAAAGGCAGAAAAACTGAGGAACTATTATACACTGGAGGAAAACTTGATGTGGGATTCTGGAATGAATACAAAAACACAGTTGCAGTTCAGCCAGCGCTTACTCATGGTGACCCATGAGTTTACAGTCCATGTTTTTCAGTGACTGATTTTTTTGAATGTAGATCATCAGGCATTCCTTCTGAAGTATTTCTGAGTGGACCCTTTTGATTAGGAGCCTGGAAACCAGGAAATTAACACTGACACAATATAATTAATCTATAGCCGTTGTTTGAATTTCACTGGTTTTCTTCTACAATTGTCCATTTTTGGGTTCCTGGGTAGCCCTCTACCTCCAGAATTCCACATTGAGCAGCTCTGAGGTGAGGGCTGAGAATTTACATGTCTTATACGTTTTCAGATCATGCTGATGCTACTGATCTAGTGACCACATCCTGAGAACACTATTCCCCCCCTCCCCACACACTGTGGCTCTCACTTGGGGGTTATTTTGCATCCCCTTACCACCTGAAAGAAAACCTTGGTGATACAGTGGTTAAGTGCTGTGACTGCGAACCAAAAGGGCAGCAGTTGTAATCCACCAGGTGCTCTTTGGAAGCTCTGTGAGTCAGTTGTATTTTGTCCTGTAGGGTCACTATCAGTAGGAATCCACTTGATGAATCCACTTGATGACAATAGGTTTTGTTCCCCAACCCCCAAGAATATCTTGCAGTGTTTCTGGAGGGATTTTGGTTATCTAAACTGGGTAGGATTGCTACTGGCATTTAGAAGATACACTAAACATTCTGCAGTGTTTAGCATACTGAAAACCTCCCACAACAAAGTAACCTGGACCAAAAATATCGGTAGTACTGAGATTGAGGGAAGCCTGGGGCTCTGCAAGAGAATTAAGTCTTATTGCTGTAAGTCATTTTATAGATAATAATGAATTAACTTTTCTCTAGTGCATCTAGAATGGTCTGTGGAGGAATTTAAAAATAGTCACCCAAATAATTTTCTGTGTTTGTAGTACAAATGAGAAGCCCTGGTTAAGAAAATTTACAAAAGTAGACATTAAGATAGGGACCTGTCTAGCCTATTTATATGCAATGGAATAGAACATGTGAATCCTAAAAATCTTTTCATCCGTTAAACCTAATCTGAAAATACAAAAATGGTTAAATCAATAAGTTAGACATAGTATAACTGTATATGGGTGAACTTGTCTCATTCTGTGTGATTTTGCTTTTGTACTTGATGGGATTGTAGGCATTTTTGCCCAGCTTCTATGTAATTTCAGGATGGCAAAAATAAAAGTTTCCGAAAAAGTTTGTGCTTTACTGTTGCCATGGAATAAATTCTGACTCATGGCAACACTGTAAGACAGAGTAGACCGGCCCCATAGGTTTTCCAGAGAGCACCTGGTAGATTGAACACTGTCACTCTTTTGATTAGTAGCCGTGGCTCTTAACCGCTATGCTACTAGGGCTTCCAAAGATAGGTTCTGTACAGTATAATTCTGTTATTTATGTGTTAGGGTTATGTTGCATGGATATTGCCCTGTATTGGCCCCTTTCTATGTAATGCAGTGGGCCACAGCTTTGAAGGGTGGCATTTTATTGGAGCCTGCCCAGGTATGCAAATGATAGTTTTATGAATGTTCTCTGCAGTGGATCAACATACTCTGTTTGCTAAAATCTTTAAGTATCTGTAGAAATGTACTGCAGCATATTTCAGGCTCTTCTACTACCCACTGACCTCATTTTGAAATGTTGTAATTTGTAGCGGTGCTGTTCCTTTCCTGGTTTTGCCAAATGCGATTTTTTTTCTTCCCCTTAGCTTGGAATGTATGTATTGAATTTGTTACTTTTTTTCCCCCCCTAAAAGCAGTTTTATATGGAAAAAATGGGCAGAAAGTATGAAGAATTCCTGTATATTCCCTCCTCCTCTTGGATTCTGTTTCTCCTTATTAACACCTTACATTTTTATTGCACATTTGTTACAGTCGAAGAACCAATACTGATAACATTATTATTAGCTAAAACCCATAGTATATGAGGTTTGACAAGTTCACAAACTTAATTGTTCTAAGTGCTACATACCTCACTGTTGAATATCACTATGGTCACCTTCAGCATACCCCACCTGGGAAGCTATGCACCTACGTCAGTGCCTAGTCTACCCGTCAAAGCAGTTTTGGAACTGTCTCTGGAATGGCCATTGCACACCATTGCATGGTAGCAAGTTCACAAACTTAATTGAACTTAATTGTCTGTGAGGGAGTTTTTAGCCAGTAAACAAATAACTGTATTGGAACACCCTCCCTACTTACCTGATCTGACCTCACAGTGACTTTTTTCTTTACCTGAAGATAAAGCAAACCTTGAAAGGAAGATTTTTTTTTACTATGACTGAGTGAAAATGTACATTCCTATATAAATTTACATGTCCACCTATATGCAGCTTCCACTGCTCTCCCTGCATACTATTCCTTTCTGCTCCATACATGTCTCATCCTCCCAACAGTCTCCTTTCCGCTCCTCTCCACTCACTCCCCTTACTCCAGCCAGAGGTCAGCAGGATGATATCCTATAGATGCATAGAACCATAAAGTGCATCCAGTATATGGTTGCTCTGCATTGCCAAGTCCAATCCATTCATGTCTGAAGAGTGGACCTTCATTATGATTTATGGGCAAGAGCAGCATCAGGACCAGGGGCCATGCTCCCAGGGGAACCCCGAAGCCGCTGGACCGTCAATTGCGGTCTTTTAGTGGAGATCTCAGAGTGCACCCCTTTTTATTCTCGTGTTGCCAGTGAGACTCAACTTAGTGAGCTCCATGGCAGCTATCACTGGTGGTGGTCGGGCATCATCCAGTTCTTCCGGTCCCAAGTCTGTGTAGACACCCACCCATGTGGGTCTCTCTATCTTCTGGGTTGCCTTTACCCCATGTCATTTTGGTCCTCGGTGAGCATCCATTCCTGCTGAGTTGGGACCATTTGCTGTGCCCTCAGATGGCCGCTTGGCAGCTTTTAAGACCCCAGATGCCGCTCACCAATGTGGGGTACAGAGAGCCCTCTTAGCAAAACGCTAGTTGTGCCAGTTGGCCTTGATTTCGCATAAGAGCATGGACCCCTGCCCCTGCCCCAGCTACTCTATCCTTGCAATATTAGCTTAAGATGGAAGGAGTATTCAAGTTATGTTGAAATCCACTTAATATTGTTCTTATTTCTAGTGTGTGCTATCACCGATTTCACCCAAACGAATTTCTACCAACTATCTAGCCTAAACCCTTCCCCCCGTGCCCTCCCTCACTCCCCTCCCTTGCAGCCATCAAAGAGTCTTCTCTGCATAAGTCTGTTTTTGAGATCTTATCGTAGGGGTCTCATACAATATTTGTCCTTTTGTCGCTTATTGCTTTCACTCAACATAATGTCTTCCAGTTGAAACCAGGTTATGAGATGTTTCCTGGAATCATCATTATTCTTTATCATTGTATAGTGCTCCATTGAGTATCTATACCATAGTTTACCTATCCATTCTTCTGATGTTGGGCATCTGGGTTGATTCCATCTTTTTGCTATCGTGGACTGTGCCGCAATAAACATTCTTCTGCATGGTGTGAATGGCCTTGATTCTGTAGGATATATTCCAAGTGGTCGAATTACTGGGTCAAATGGTATATCTATATCTATATTTTTAAGGAAGCGCCTGATTGCTTTCCAAAAAGGCTGCGCCATTTTGCAACCCTACCAACAGTGTAGGAGAGTTCCACTTTCTCCACAGCCTCTCCAGCATTTGTTGTTTTCTGTTTTTTGGATCATAGCCAACATTGTTGGTGTGAGATGGTATTTCATTGTAGTTTTGATTTGAATTTCTTTAATAGCTAAAGATCGTGAACATGTCTGCATATGTTTTTTAGCTGCCTGGATCTCCTCTATAGAGAAATGTCTGTCCATCTTGAAAGGAGGATATTTTGATGACATTCAGGACATCAGTGGTAGTAAGACAACAGTTCTGATGGCCATTCCAGAAAAAGAGTTCCAAAATTGCTTTGAAGGGTGGACTAGGTGCTAGTGTCAGTGCATAGCTTCCCAAGGGGAGTACTTTGAAGGTGACTGTAGTGATATTCAGCAGTGAGGTATGTAGTAGCACTTTTTGTAGAATGAGTTTGTGAACTTTATTGGCAGTCCTTCTATATTAGGGATCATGCTTCATGTTGTACAGTCTGTGGGTTTTGGCAAATGTATAATGTTATGTGTCCTTCATTAGTATTATACAGAATAGTTTCATTGTTGTAAAGATGCCCACTGCACCACATATTCATCTGTCTATCCCTGTGAATCCCTTGCGAATGCTGATCTTATTTTTGTGTTTTACTTACGAGCTTGACCACCATCTCAAACGTGGGCAGTTTGAAAGATAGTTTTGCAGGATATATAATTCTTGGTTGGAAGTTCTTCTCCTTCAAGTCTTTGAATGTGTCATGCCGCTGTCTCTGTGCCACCATGGTTTCTGCTGCGAAATCTTACGAAAGCCTGCAGAGTTTCCCTCTGAATGTTAGCTTTGCTTTGAGCCTTGCTGCCTTTAAGAGTTGCTGTGTATGTTTCATTTTGTTAAGCTTGATTATATTAAGTTTTGGAGTCTTTCTTTCGAAATCTGTATTGGGTGGTGTACGATATGCATCTGAGATGTCTATGTTCTCTTCCTTCATGATTTCTGGGAAGTTTTCTGTCAGCAGCTCAGCAACGATACTCTCTGTGTTCTCAGGTGGCTCATCTTGTTCAGGGACTCCAATTAATCAAAGGTTGTTCCTCTTAATAGAGTCCCACATGCTTCTTAATGCTTTTTCATTTTTCTTGTTTCGTTTTTCTGATTTCTGCTCATAGATGCTAGCGTCAGTAGCTCTGTCTTCCAAGTCAGAAATTCTTGTTTCCGTTTGTTCCATTCTGTTTTCTTGGCTTTGAATAGAAGTTTCTGTGTCTTTGATTTTGTTCTTGATCTGTTGGATTTCAGAGTACTGGTGTTCCATCAGATCAAACAGCTTGTTTAATTTTTCCTTTTGTTCTTCTGCATTTTGTATAATATCTAGAAGGGCTCTGTATATAATCATTTTGTATTCACTTTCTGATGATTTCATACAAGTTTCTTCATCTGGAAAACTCCTTGTTTGCTTTGTTTGGGAGCCTTCTGAAGCCATGGGTGATTTCTTGTATGCCACAATTGTCTGTTGCTTTTTGGGTCCCATGTGAGTAGGTAGGGGCTGGAAGACATACTGTGAGGATGGACGGCAGATGTTTCTGTAGTCTGTCTTAAAATGTAAAGCAAAAGGTATCTGAGCACTTCCCAAGTCAGTCAGGTTTTCAGGTGTAGAGGTCCCTCTTCCCAGCTGGCAAAGTAAGCACCTCTACATCCAACCCCAGGTGATACAAACTAGTTCAAAATACAGCAGTGCTACTGCCCTGTTGGCCTCTGCTCACAGGGCCCAGCCTCTGGCAACACTGTGTAAACTACTGCTTTTCTGGTAGAAAAGCGCTGTCCTGTGGACAGGGTCTGGCTCCCAACCCAAGAAATAGGTCCAGCTGGGGCTTCCACATCCAAGATGGCACCCTCCACACAGGCAGCAGATAGAGGGGCTAAAGGTGCCGAGAGGTAGAGATTCCTCTGCTTCTGTTGCAGGGCCCCCACCGTAGGCGACACTGTGTAAATTACTGCTTTTCTGTCGGAGAAGTGCTGTCCTGTTTGCAGGCACTGGCTCCCAGGCTAAGAATTAGGTCCCACTAAAATCTCTTCATCCAACATGGCATCCCATACACTGGCTGTGCGGTTCTGTACAAACCATGCTGTGGCAGTGATAAAAAGACAGGTCCAGAGTGGCTAGATTAACAGAATCCTAAGCCTGGCTCTCAACATATGGGAATTTCGCCTGCCTATGCCCCAGCAGTGTGTCTGAGTCTAGCTGCTAGGGAAGACCCAGCTCCGCTCACCGGCCAAGACAGAGGATAAAAAAAGTCAAAATGGTGCATTTACCTTCCGTCCATGAGAGCCAGGGCTAGCCAGGAGCAGGAGTCAGGGAAAGAGAAGAGGTTTTTTGCTCAGTGGTATGAAGTCCAAATTAACAGCGCTGTGCCGTGTCCTGGGGCTGATTAGGTGATCAGAAGGGTCCATTTGATTATCAGTTCAGGTCTTGGTTTGCAGAGGGATATAGGGAAGCGTGTGCTTAGTCCACTGTCTTGATTCTACCTCCCCAAACATGGGCAGTTTGAATCCACCAGCTGTTCCTTGGAAACCCCATGGGGCAGTTCTGCTCTGATCTGTTAGGGTTGCTGTGAGTTAGCATCGACTCATCAGCATTGATTTTGTTTTTGTTTTTCGTTGATACTACTTTGGTCTGTTCTAGAATGTCATATGGTTGGAATCATACATTGTGTAGCCTTTTAGATTGGCTTCTTTAAGTTAGCAGTAATCATTTAAGGTTCTTTCATGTCTTTTTATAGCTTAATAGGCCCTTTTTTATTGTTGAATAATACTCCATTGTATGGATGTATCACAGTTTGCTTATCTACCTTTTAAATGACATTTTGGTTACTTCCAGTTTTTGGCAGTTATTAATAAAGGTGCTATAAACATTTGTGTGTAGGTTTTTATATGCACTATGTCTTTCAGCTCAGTATGGATAATGGGTAAATACTTGAAACAGTGTAGTTGCTTGATTGTATAGTAAGCCTATACTTGGTTTTGTAAAAAACTGCCAGACTGTCTTCCAAAGTTAATAGTCCATTTTGTTTTCTTACCAGGAATAAATGTTCCATATCCTCTGCAGCATTTCATGTTGTCTGTATTTTGGATTTTAGCCATTCTATAGTGGTATCTCGTTGTTTTAAAGTTTGTTACTATTTTATTTAGAGTAATATAAAGAAAATATTATATTAGGGGAAATTTGCTGAGATCAAAGTTTAATATCACTTGAATTTTAGTAGTGTTTTAAATATTCTGTCATGTAGATTTTCTTCACTTCTTAGAGTTTAAGCTTTTTCCTTGGAAGTAGGACAAGTCAATGGTACCGTAAGTCAGAAGCTAGATCCGTTGTAACCTACTGAGTTGTGCTTTCTAACACTTTTAAGATGTAACTTTGTAAATACACTTAGGTACCAAAAAGGAAGAAATAACCTTGCTTTTGACATCTGTGATTCTCAATAAAAATGCAGACAAGATTTTTTAGTTTTGTAAGTTTTATGTCTCAGGGGAGAAAAAATCCTGATGGAATGGCAGAATTTTTATAGTCATTAATTATACTATTTTAGAATTTTACTGTAAACTGATTTTTCCTTGCATATGCCTGGTGGATTCATTGGCTTTATTAATTACTGTTTTGGCAGTTATAAGAATATATAATTGAATCAGGAAGAAGAAAAATATTTTTTGAATGTGTACAATAACCCAGGTAATGTGTGTGTATGTGCATATGTGTATGATGAAATAATCTATATCATATATATCATATATATTAGACATAACATATAATTACACTATATACATCTAGTGTGTGTGTATATCTTTATCATCTAGTCCTATGAAAGCATCCCTACCTTTATGGATGAGAAAAAGGAGAAAAGACACTATTAAGTGATTTGTTCAGTATCATAGCCAAGTAAGATCTGCTTCTAAAGTAAATATAATTTAGAAGCACATGTAGATGTATCTTTATGTTCAGATAGATTGTAGCAGTAGTAAATTTTGCCTTACATCTTTTTATCTGAAAATTAAATTGCCTTTAAAATCAAATTCAACATTTTGTACTTTGATTTTGTTTTAACAATTTTAATACTTTTTCCAGTGATTGGTTTATTTAAAATGATAGTAGTAACTAACTAGGATACCTTTTTCTTGACAGTTTTTGTTGACTTTATTTTTTTTGTTGTTGATTTTTAGGCTTTATATTTCTTTAAGTACAGTGTTACCTGGGAAATGAATCGGCGCAGAGTTTCAGTTTTCTTAAGTCAGATATGTTCAGAGTGTCTGATGTCTCCAGAATAAAATAGTATCTTGTTAATTCTTAACTTCTCACTGGCCTATTTTTTTGGCAGAAATCAATGTGAGAAATTGGAAAAAACCTTAATAAAAAAGTTAAGGAATGGAATGGTACTTACTACTTCAAGAGTGGTCAGTAGATTTTTGTAGCCATACTTCCTATCCCTGCTATTTTTTCCTTGAGGTAAAGTTGAATAATTGCTGCTTATTGATTACAATGTGCACGGGAATCAGGAGTACCTCAAAAACAGCAACACACAAAATAAATAGAAGAGAGAAGAAAAAATAAGCAAAAAAATAAAGACTAAAGCTTGGCAATTGTTAAAAGGTAGCTGCTCATTATGTCTGTTAAAAATACATTTATTCCAGGAAATACTAAGCAGTTGCAAAATTAAACTTGAAGGGAAGAGCTTTACTAAAAAGATTACCACAATTAATGATAATAGTTTATTCAGAGAAATGTAGTGAACTTTATTTATTACTTTGTCTTACAAATCCAGATGACTTACTAACATTGCTTCCAGTAAAGTCCCCTGGGTGTAAGCTGGAAGAGGGAACTTACCGGCATTTCTGAAGATATGTGGGTAGATGTACACATCTTGCTTGGAGTAGTGAGCTTCTTTGGGAAGGGGAGGAGTCTAAGACACTGTTTAACCTTACTGCTTTCAACAAAGAGATCCAATTTAGGAGGGTAGAATGTTACCAAGTTTCATTTTGTTATAAAAAAGTTATTTTTCTCTTAAAATCAAGAAGTATTTGCAGATGTAGTTACCCATGACTGAGGGATTCCCCCAGTAACCAACTCCCCAGAGTCTTAAATCTATGTAGTGTTGCTGGACAAGGCCAACAGCTAAACTTTTTAAAAAAATTTTTTCCCTTTGCCTCCATAATCTCTATTACTAAAATACCTTAAAGGTCTCCTCTACCAATTGGGAGTGTGAGCTGGGGTTGTACCTCGAGCCTTTGTAATTTGTCTTATGTTTGATGTGGACCGAGACACAAAATGCATGGCCATAATGGCTTTTCTAACAGTGTCCACAGTAAAATAGTAGACCAGTTTATCTGGACTGTTATTTGAATTAAGGTGGCCTGAGGAACAAGTGTTTCTCAAAGGCAGTAGCCTGCATGGGCCACCTTAATTTCTACAGAAATCAGAAAGTCAGACCTTAGAAGAATTATATATCCTGCTATAAAACCCTGGATCAAAGTGTTCAATAAATGGTGATTGACCAGCATCAGGTTTTTAAGATCTCAGGTACTATACAGTGAACTAGGAAGTAGAAAACATTAACAATATTAAGCCAATTAGACAGAATTCAATTACAGGCAGGATATAGAGGCCAGATGAAATGCAGTCCTCTGGAAAGAACCTTAGACAACAAATTTCTAAATACATCCATAGTATAAAAAACAAATTCAAAGGCAAACAATTTGAATTTTCCTGTCAAAGCATTGGCTTTGATAATGTCAGGTTAAATAAAGTATATCTTTGTTCTCTAAAGAATTATAACCTTGCAACATGTAGAACATATTCACCCCATCACAGCAAAAGTCTTGAAGTCCAAGTCCACAGGCATGGCACTACCATTTCAAACCCATGGTACAACTCAGCTTTTTGTTTCCTGTTGCCTTAGGGCATGCCTCAGGTCTGCATGTACCCTTTTTGGGTGGGTATTTTAAAGCTTTGTAACTCTAGTGATTTAAGTATTCCACCAGATAGCCTTCTGCACACAGGCACCCAGCTCTCTGGCTCTGTGGGTCAGCAAGCCTAGCTCCACTGATGTAGGTGTTTAGAAACACATCACTCCATCACATAGCCTTCTGCATACAGGCATCAAGCTCTCTGGCTCTGTGGATAGGGTTTAGTGCTGTTTTACGATGATTTGCTTTTTTTTGTTTTTGCTGCCTGACACTACCCCTTGTTCCCACTGGGACACATTAGCAGTTTTAAACTGAATCAGACTCACTGTTGTGGAGTTAATTTTAATTTACAGTTGCTCTATAGGGCAGAATAGAACTGCCCCTTCAGGGCCTCGAAGGAGTGGCTGGAGGACTTAAACTGAAGACTTCCTGGTCAGCAAAATATAGCATTCATCACTATGTAATGAGGATTTCTTCAGTTAGCAATTAAGAAACAACAATAAACTCTTGACTAATATTATGCATTTGTTAGGGAATATTAAGAAGAAAATATGTATGTGTGTGTGTATATACATATGTATATATATGTGTATATATGTATGTGTGTATATACATATGTATATACACACATACATACATATTTTCTTACTATTCCCTAACAAATGCATGTATATATGTATATACACACACACACATTTTAACCCAAGAAGAACTAGACACCCTTTGATTCCAGTCTCTCAGAACCTTTTAGCTCTTCCCTGTTATTCAAAACCTTGTGGCTCAGTTTTGACTCAGGAATCTTATTTTAATGAGGGACCAGATGTTTGTCTTCAAGGAATAAATTAACCATTTTACTCAGAAGTCAGAGAACCTTGTTAGCTAATTTTTCAAACATTAATGTTCTTACAAATCTGAAACCATTAAATAATTAGACAAATAAAACATTTTACGATAACAAGTAAATGTTTTTAATCCTAATCTAACTCACTTTCCATCATCTGATATAGCTGTATCTCTAAATCTCCTGTTAGGGCTGAAACACCCCTCCAGGCCATTTCAGATATGTCTCAGAGTTGCCCTGTATTAGACAGAACTTGTTTGCAGTCTTTAAGATTTGGATTCACCCAATTTTTGATAATTAAAGTAGCAATTCTTAATTGCTTTCTGTCTTAAAAAGATCTCTGCCCAAATATAAAGCACTTTTCAAAAGTCTCCCTGGACCTATGACTGTGGAGGCTGATCCTGCCCTGCCCTCTATGTCTTCCTGGAGGGCAAAAGATCATTAATTTCCCTTTTTCTGTTTTGAAATTTTTTCTTTTCTGTAAGACAAAACTATTCCTTTGACCATGGGCTGTAAAGTTAGTTTTTTCAGCCCACCGAAGGTATGTTTGGATCTGCTTGAAATTAGGCTTCCTCATCTACTTCAATTTAACTCAGCTGGGCATGAAAGACCTTTATATGGCCTGCCAAATAAGTTTGTGTCAAAGAATTAAAACAAGAAGTATTTTAAAATTAGACCAGATAAAGCCTACATTGGTGTTGACAAGACTGGGAAGTCTGGACAAGACATACAAAATTCTGACACATAAGAAGCACTTAACAGGGAAAAATTGTTTTACAAATACAGAAATGTTGAAGAAGACAGCACGGGGGGGGGGGCAATTTTGAGGTTGAATTGGCTAAATGTATGGCCTGAGGCCAAACTCACACAGTTTTGCACAGACATTAAACACTCAGGCTGCAACAATCAAACACTTTCTGCAGAAAATTACAAACAACTTGAATAAGGACAACAATGAAAAAGATGTTTCCAAAACCTCACAAGGACAAATACAAAAACACTCCTACATGTGTTTCTCTTATCCAACGCACACAGGAAGCCTCACTTTATCACATACACACTGGGCCAACTCTACCACATTCACACACCTGAGAGTCCTCTGCCAGGAACACATGAGAGCCACTACTGGCCCTCAGAACTTTCCAGCAGGGACTACCATGACCAACAGGTCCCACTCAGAGCCAAAACCCTGGGGAAAACCAAAAAGAATCCTATCTCCATTGAACACATGGGAGCCAGCTGTCCTGGAACCTTCCAGCGAAGGAAAACTTCCCCTGGGGACCCCACCTGCTGGGAACACACAGAACCCAGCAGTCCCAGAACCTTCCAGTGGAGGTATACCAGTCTCTTTGCCCTTGATATCACAGGGAGGGGGTAATGTGAAACCCTGTAATACGATGTGGCCTCTTTCCTTTTCTTGGGGTCTGCAGACCAGAAATTAAAAAAAAAAAAATCCATCCCTTTTCCCTGAAAACGATTGGTCACTCAGCCTTACATAGTGTGATTAGGAGCCAGCAACACCCACGCAGGAAAGAGAGGTCAGTGGAGATCCGATGTTTTTGTGGCTCCTTTAAAAGAGATGACAGTGAGCTCTCAGTCCCACCGGGAGGTGACTGAGCCCAGAAAGTGCTTTCTGCTGGCTAGCTCACCAGAAATGTTATTATACAAGACTCTGGGGTTACTCCTGGCTGGCTCACCAGAAATTTGTTACCAGACAAGGCTCTGGGGTTTGTGGCTACCTGTCATCTAAAAGCCAATCTCAGAGACAAGTATGGGTGAATGACCAAAAGTTTTATTTCCATACAGGTATACAATGTGATAGAATGTTCTCATACTCAAAGACTGCCCCATTTGTCAGGCAAAGTTGGAGTATTTAAAGGGGAAGCCACATGTAGATGCAGGGAACAATGTGGGCAGTTGGGGCATCCTATTGGGGTCAGCTGGATGGAAATTGACTGAGTGGAGGTTGTCTGCTAATTTCACAGGCCATCACTGGCTATCAAGGAAAATCAAGTGGTGCTAGACATCATCTGGCCAATAATGTGAAAGAAGAATGCTCAAACACAAGTTACTCCCCTGTCCTTCCTGGCCTCCAGTTTAATTCTTTTATCATTGGCTAGAGCCAAATTATCAAGACTAAGAGGAGTCATTCATAGCCTGTAGTTTACTGAATCTGTGGTGGTCCCTCTGAGAACCAAGTACCCTAGTATCACTGTATGGGGCTTGTGGAATGGGGAGGTCATGTTTTTCCTGGTGGGTTAGGAAACAATGCCTCTCAGGCCCTACTCTGGGTTTTTTTAGCTTCCGGTTTCAGTAGTACTCCTAGCACTATGTATAGTATTTGACAGTAAAGCTGCCCCTTTTAAAAAAAATTTGAGTGATTTAAGACTAAGAGGTACTTGAAGGTTTTTGGGAATTTGGAGATAGGGAAGTGAGTGGCACCAGAAGTCGCCCAAGAACAAGAAGCTTCTCTTTCCTCTTTGCTCCCCCTCCAAAAAGAAGAGTTCCTTAGGAGGTTCATGAGTGCTGGGAAAGCAGGAATAGAGGAATTGGCGATTTGGGGAGGTGGTGTGAAGTGGGAAGAAGAGGAACATTCAAAGTGATAGGTGAGTGTACAATAAATAACATACCATTTTAAAGTTTATTAAATATTATTCTTTAACTTCACTCAGCAGAAAACACTTTGAAAAAAACATATAAATGACAGCTGTCACTGCTCTTACCCTGTAGCTAATTCAGAAGAAGCCCTAGTGCCTCAATAGTTAAGCCTTTGACCACTTGATTAAAGGCCAGCAATTTGGACCTACTAGCCACTTCACAGGAGGAAGGACATGGCAGTATGCTCCCATGAAGATTGCTTCTAGAAAACCCTATAGGACACTTCTACTTTGTCCTGCAGGGTTGCAGTAAGTAAGAATGGGCTCAAAGGCACACACTAATAGCTTTGAAGGACTCACCACAGAGTTTAAGTTAGTTATTTCTAGTACCTGATAAGTTAATGCAGTTTGTGTACTGTAAAATAATGAAGATAAGTAGCTAAATATTAGCAAGAAAGTAGCAACAAAAATGTGAACACCAGGTGGAGACACAGGAAATGATAGTCAAGGTGTCTCTGTGTATTTATGCTTTGATATATGTCCTCTATTTTAAAAACATCGACAGGTGAATATTAAAAGGTAACATATGGCTAGGTTAAAAAAAAGAAGGTTTAACATCTTCTTGGAAGAGTAAAAGGCAGTGTTGTGCATAACAAAATACAAGGGACTTCTGGATTGTTAGGCCAGGGTTGGCAATGGTAAGCAGGAGGTAGATTGCTGCAGAGAAGCAGGTACCCAACGTGGCTACATGAGAAGATCAGAAGTAGATTCCTGTTTTAGGCCAGGGAGCACCTCTTGGAAATAAGATGGAAGGAACTGGTCATTGAGGTTGGAGGAGAGAGTAAACAAAAACCTGAAACTGCAAAGCCAAATTTCAAAACATTGTGGGGAAAAAAAAATCTATATTAAGAAACATCATAGAAATAAATGATCCAGAAGAGACACCCATTAAAAAAACCTGTATGTGAAAAGCTTCAGACTTTTGAAGAAAATGTTTATAACTTTGACCTATGAGAGGGTTTCTTTAAAAAGGTATAATAAATTATAAAATAAATATTGACAAAATTACATTAATTTTTAAAATTCTATACTATGGGAGTTACAACAAAGTAAAAAAGGCAACTACAAATTGAGAGAATATGTTTGCAACATACATAGTAACTAAGAATACCTAAAATTTGAAAAACAGATTTTTTAAAAAAAGAAGCAATCCTGAGAGAAAATGAGAAAGATTATGAACAGGACTTTCACAAAATAAAAGGCCTGAATGGTGATAAACATCTGAAAAGATTCATCATTGATCAGGAAAATGCTAGAAAGGGCCTGGGAGTTCTGGGAGACTCTGACATTAGCACGGTGGCTAGAAGTAAGCATGTCCCTTTGACAGTTAACAAATCCAAGCTGAGCTTGTCTTCAGAACTGTAGGAGGAACACATGGATTGTTGGCAAGAAATAAACCTTTATTGATGTCATCCTACTGACTTCTTACTGGAGGTTGGGGAGTGGGTGAGAGGAGGGGGTAGCAGATTGTTGGGAGGATAAGACATGTATGGAGCAGAGAGGAATAGTGTGCTGTCACTGGGCACGGAGGGCAGTGAGAGCTGCTACATATAAGTGGGAATGCAAATTTATATGGGAATGTACGTTTTCACTCAATCATAATACCAAAAAAATCCATCACATTCCCCCCGCAAAAAGGAAAATAAACATTTATTCTTTAAAGACATTTAGATTTTGCAATTACAACTTCCCATAATCTGGGTATTTTGATTGATACAGAGAGGAACTAAATGGTGTTAGAGTCCTTTAAATTTTCTTACTATGTGAATCTATTACCTGTTATTGTATTTCTGGATTGTGAGACGGTTGGGCAGTGAGGAGGCTATTGGGGTTGTCAAGGCGAGAGGTGACAGTCAAGATTGTGTGGTGAATCAAGAGTAGTATGTGGATGGAAGTGTAGAGATATTTTTAAGGTTCTGCAGTGAAGTTGTTTTACAGTGAGTATGCAACATTTATTATAAATATTATAATTATTCAGTAAAATTTCAGTTGAAAAAGGAGACCTGTAACAAGGTTTTATCATCTTTTCATCCTTAAAACTTTTTTCATTCCTGTACTCTCACTTCTCTGGGGTTTGGTTTTTTCATTTCATTTGGACCTTTACTTCCATTCTTAACAGCCCTTTACTACTTAAGACTTTTGTTATACCTCACTGCACCATTATAAGAAAACCTTTTACTGTTTTACCTCCCCACTATCTGTTTCTGGAGCCGTGGTCATGCATTGGTGAAGACTTTGGCTGCTGACAGAAAGGTTGGCTGCCCAGTCCCCCAGCTGCTCCATTGGAAACCCAATGGAGTAGTTCTGCTCTTGTCCTGTAGGGTCGCTGTGAATCAGATTCTTTTTTTCAAATCTATTCGTAAACAAACTAACACACGGCAGCAGCAACTGCCAAACCTGTTGCTGTTGAGTCACTTCCAACTCAGAGCGACCTTGTAAGACAGAGTAGAACTGCCCATGGGTTTACCAAGGAATGTCTCATGATTTCGAATTGTGGACCTCTTGATTAGCAGCCAGAGTTTTAACCACTGTGCCGTTAGGGTTTCTGTTTCTACCACGGTTCTTCCATATTTTAACAGTCTAATCTTTGCCAAGAGTAAATGCTGTGTCATTTTTAACATGTTAAAGGACAGTTGTCTTTCCCTCCTATGTGCAGACCCAAGTTTTTAAGACAGAGTATGGCATTCTGTTAACCTTACCTCTTTGGAAACCATGGTGGCCTAGTGATTAAGAGCTGCAACTGCTAACCAGAGGGTTGGCCGTTCGAATGCACGAGGTGCTCCATGGAAACCATATGGGGCAGTTCTGCTCTGTCCTATAGGATCACTGTGAGTTGGAATCAAATTGGTGGCAGTGGATTTGGTTTTTTTTGGTTTACTTCATTTTCCCTTCCCTAGCACATTCATTCATTCATGTACATACTTGGGCACACTCACTTTCTCTCTTGTCCTTTAGAACTGGAAGATTTTATTATTTCTGTTTCTGTGGTTCTGTTTGTATTGTCATTGAGTGCCTTTGTACCCCTAAATAATCCTACTTGACTTTTGTGGCCTATGTCCTCTGCTTTCCCCATGCCTTTAGCCAGAAGTTTTTGCATGTGCCATAACATTTCTCTGTATGTACGTCCATCATGGCACTTCTCCTTCCAAAACTGTTCTTCCTTTATTTTCTAAGTTATGAACACCATTCTTTACTCTGTTGCCTCGACCACAAACCGAGAGATGTTCTTTGGCTCCATTTACTTCCTTAACTGTAGTGCCTTTTCCTACCAGAACATCCAACTAGACACCAAGATAATATTTTCATTTTTAAGTGAAGGTTACTGAACATCATTTAGAAACAACTGTAGCATGTGTAGCACATGGAACTTTCTTTTCTTCAACCTTCACAGTAACTTGTGGGGCAACATATAGGTGAGGGAAATGAAGAAACTAAACTTCAAAGAAACTGAGTAACTTGTGCAAGGTTGCATGTCAAATATTTTTGTGTGATTTCAAGACCTGTGCTTGTCCCATTTGGCTTTGTAACTATCTTTGTAATCCATTCCCATCTTTTCCCTTCTTTTCCTGCCATTGCCACTTTTCCAGATCATTGCAGTATTCTTGTAACTGGTACAATGCCTCCCTTCTCTCCATTCCTTATTTTTTTTTCATAGTCAGCCAGAGTACTTTTCTAAAATACAAATCTGTTCATTTTATTCCCCTGCTTAAAATTCTCCAGTGGTTCCCTGTGGCCTACAAAATGAAGTTCACACTCCTTATCGTGGCACATCCATCATCTGGTTCCTGCTTACATTTTCAATATCATTTTCCTACTACTCCCCCTTCCACAGTCTGCATTCCAGCAAGACTGAGCTATTTATGGTTAGTGGAACTCAATGTGTTCTTTCCAAGCTTTTGCTTATGATATTCTTGCTTGGAATTTCCTTCTCCCCTGATCCGCCTTGTAAATTTTTACTTATCTATTGTGATTCAGCTCAAGCTGTAACTCTGTGATGTTGACATTTCTTAATATTCCTTGACATTCTTTAAAGGGATGGGGTAGTATTAGGATTGTCTAGGTTTCCTGTAGCACTTATTATGTTGTCCTTTATTTCTGTCATCTGTTAAACAGTGGGATCTTTGAGGGAAGAATTTTACATGTGTGTGTGAATTCATGATTAGTATCTTTTAAGCTGTGTAGTGCTTAGCATAAAAAATTAAACCCGCTGCCATTGAGTCAGTTGTGACTCTCAGCAAACTCGTACGGTTTCTAGACTGTAAAGCTTGGAACTGACTTTCATCTCTTTCTTCCGCAGAGCCACTGATGTTTTTGATCCCATATACCTTTCCATTAGCAATCAGGTGCCTGGCATAACAGATACTCGGTGTTTGCTGAAACAGTTGTTAAATTCCTTTTGTTTTATAATTTGCTATGGCATATGAATGTCTTTCATACTAGAATATACATTTTTTGAGAGTAGGGGTGGTTTCTTATTTTTTTATTCCTCTGACTTTGAGTGTGTGGATCTTTTAAATATTATTGAGTAAGCTAAGCTAATTGCATTGTAGACTCAGATTGATAATGTATATTTAAGTCAAGTAGGTGCCTAATGTTGAGCAATTTTACTGATGAACCTATTCTTTTTACCCAGTTTGTTAAAATTGATGGGTTCTTTAGCAGTGTGTATTTGTATTCAAAGAATTTCATAAAACTGACAACTTGACAGGCTTTATTCACATTTTAAGGAGTTAAGATTTTCTTTTTTAAATTAAAAACGTGAAGAAGAACTGAGATTTTCATGGTGAGAGGATAGACTGAAATATATTTCCTCAGCTGTTAAATAAACTTCAGTATGCCAAAATAACACTACTTTTTTAAGACTTAGGGAAATAAAGTTTAAGTAACAGTTACATGTTTTGATGCCCTTCATTTCTCTTTTATTGGCAGTATAACACATTTTGCAGAGGATTTATTGTATTGTTGTGTACAAAGTAGTGTGTTTTCAGCATGATATAAGGATAGAGGCATTAGAATACTAAAATTGTTTTCTCTTGAGGAGATTAGAAATAGTACACAATTTTCTTCAGGGTATTCTGATGATGTAAATGAATCCTTAGAGTAAAGAAGTATGAATTTTGTTTATACCAGTCCTCAGTGATAGTGGCCAGTTGACTGAAACCTTTCTGAGTCTCAGCTTCCTAATCTGTGAAAGTATAAATCTATATAGTAAGTTAATTTATTTCAACAAGTTTTAAAATTGTGACGTAAGACATGTTTTTTAAATTCTAAAACTACAAAAGATGTACAATGAAAAATACTTTTCTAGTCCATGTTTCTAATTCTTTATTTTCATGCTTCAAGGCAACCATTATTGTCAGTTTCTTATGTCCTTTCAGAAATATTCTCATCCTGTGTAAATATACCTGTTGGTATCCAATTGATTCTGACTCATAGCAACCTTATTTAAGTGTAAGGCATGGTACACACATACACACACACACACACACACATCACTGCAAGGTTTTTGTCATTAAAAAGAACTTAGTGCAGTGGAATACAATACAGTAATTTTAAATGACATGTTGGTTTCCTGCATGAGGAAAAGATGGTTTCTTAAGGTCTCATGGATTCAGAAAATTGCTTTAAGATTTGTTTTTATTTTTTATTTGAAATATTGTTAACTATCAGATTTCCCCATGTTCACATATTAAGTAGAAAAATAATTTTCAAAGCCAAGCGGTTATTTCTTCATGATTGTTGGAGATTACTCTGTTAGTTTTCAAAGCCAGGTAGTTATTCATTTATGGTTGTTTGAAATTATTTTATTTCATGATGTTTCATTCCATTAGCACAGTGGTATTTAACCATGAATGATTTTGCCCCAGGGCAACATTTGACAATATCTGGAGGTATTTTTTTGTTGTATCACCTGGGAGATGCTACTGGCATCTGCTCGATATAAGCCAAGGAGGCTACTAAACATTCTGCAAAGCATAGACAGCCCCTCACAACAAAGAATTCATTGATCCAAACTGCCAGTAGTGTTGGAATGGAAAAAGCATGCATTAGTAGAAATAATAATGATTTAATAATGATTTGACTGTGCTTCATGGCCTTTCTCATTGAGTCTGTGTTGACTCTTCATTTTTTGATTTAAGTAACTTAAATCTAAAACTACCCTAGGTTATATGTTATCTATGTGCAGATGTGTATATATATTGTGTTTTTCAGATTCTAGTTGTAAAATGTTTATTTTATGGTATACTGTTAGCATTTGCTTTGCAAGATGTCACTGTAAATAAAAACAAAAACTCCAACATAACAAAGGCAGCAGCAGATCTGTTTCTTCAACTAAAATATTGAAGTGATTTCAGCTGATCAGTTCCCTGTGGTTCTTTGAGCCTTCAGAAGCTGAAGGTTTGTAGAGCCATTTGCTATATAAGGTAGCAGCTGTCTCAGAGTGTTGCTTTTCCAAATCTGGAGGGAAGTATGACCTATGTCCAAACCTTTACTGGACCTCCAGGCTCTTCAGGGTTATAAGCAGTGTAGTTTTTTTGAAGTTACTAATTAAATGGTGAAGGTGAACTTATGTGGAGTGGATGACGCGAACATCCCTGGACTAGTAAAGTTTTAAGAAGATGCAGAGGGATGCAAATCCAAACCACAGTGAGACCCTTCCCACCCCTGCAAAATGACAGTGATCAAAAGGCTATATAAGACAGAGTAGAACTGCCTCATCAGGTTTTTAAGGAGCGACTGATAGATTTGAATGGCTAAGCTTTTGTTTAGCAGTCATAGCCTTAACCACACTTGTAGGAGGATACATTGTTGGTAGGACTGTAAGATGGTACAACCAATATGGAATACAGTATGATGTTACCTCAAAGAGCTACAAATAAAATAGTTAATGATCTAGCAATCCCAATGCTAGATATCTAGAGATGAACAGACACATGCACACCTTTATTAATTGCAGCATTATTCACAAATGCAAAAGGGTGCAACAGTCTACATGCCAGTAGTGAACAAATAGTTGTACATATATACAGTGAAAAACTAAATAGCTGTAAAGAATAATGAGTCCAGGAACTATCTGATAACATGAGTGAATCTGGAGGACATTATGCTGTGTGAAATAACTCAGTCATGTGAAAACAAATACTGTATGGTCTTACTTTTATAAAAAGGAATAGACCACAGAAAGCATCATTCTTTGATAGTTACCAGGGATAAAAGGGAGTAGGAAGTGGGATAATTTTGTAGATAGTAGATGCTGCTTATTTTGGGTGAGGGAAAAGGCAATCCTCAGTGTAAATGAAGTATGCACAACTTATCCAGTGTAAATGAAGACACAAATACACAAAAATAAGGGACAGTTTTGGTAAACCCTGTAACATATATTTGGGCAACAATAGTAATAACCAAAAAAGTAGATGTGTGGTTGCGTAGGTAGACATGTATGTGCATATGTGTATGGGAAGCCACATATGAGTATATGGGTATGCATATTATAGGTGTATCTGTCTGTATGGATATGTCTATACATGTTTATGTGTGCTGCATATATATTGAAATAAATAATAAACCACATAGGGGACACACTTATAAATACTTTCTAGACACAACCAAACACCTTTGTAGGATTGGTTTACTGGGTTTGAGGGCTCAGGACCATAGTCTTGTGGGGTAACTCAGTCAGGTGCAATAACAAAGTTTCATAAAGAGGAAACCCTGGCGGGGCAGTAGGTTAAGTGCTACATCTGCTAAACAAAAGGTCAGCAGTTCCCATCCGCCAGGCGCTCCTTGCAAAATGTATGGGGCAATTCTACTCTAACCCTATAGGTTAGGAGTTGGATTTGACTCGCTGGCAGTGGGTTTGCTTTTTTGTTTTAGTTCATAAAGACAGTGTTCTACATCTTAGTTTTGTGAGTAGCTTCTGAGGTATTAAAATCTTGAGAGGCATTCTGACCAGGGGCCCAGTAGAAAGTCCTGGATAGAAAGGGAGAAAAATGTAGAACAAAACTCCTATTTCTAGAAAAGGCCAGTTTACTGGACCAGTAGAGACTAGAAGAACTCGCAAGATTATCACCTGAAGGTACCTACCCTTTGAACTTGGAATCCAAATTAGAGATGAGATTATAAAATAAACACTGTAAACAAAGTAAACAATATTTTAGAAAAGAAAATAATGGAAATAATGAGAATGTTGAGTCATTGTGAAAAATGTAGGAAATGTCATAGAACAAGTTGCATTAAATTTGTTAAATGGGAACCTAATTTGCAATGTAAAGTTTCACGTAAAAGACAATAAAATATTGTTTTAAAGTTTCAAGAAGATGACAGATTGCTTAGGGGTAAAGGCTCAGTAACATATTTGGCTTAAGTTTTGCCTTTAGAAACATGACCTTCTAAAAGTAAACGGCCACATAGCTAGGAAGCGTGGTCCCAGATGTAAGTCCGTACAGTCTGGCTCCAAAGACGTCGTTGTTCAGCAGAACTGAAGACAACTCCGGATTATTCAGCTTTTGAACAAAGTTGTCTACAAGGCTTGCCAAAATCTAGTAACATCTCTGGGCTCTCCTGAATTCCTGACAAGGGAGAAACTGGTCTTTCAGTAACTATGGTATTTTCAAATGAGACCAGTTGCCTGTCAGCTGCTGTGACCTGTAGTGGTCTAGATCATGAACACTACTTTTATGTTTTAGATTCACTTTCAGTAGCCTGAATTGATGCCTTTCTTTTCTTTCTTCATAGTGAATTTTGTTGATGCTATATTCTGTACCTAATTCTATCAGGAAATGGCAGTGGTTTTAGGTGGATAGAAACTTTGGAAGGCACTGTGGTGTTGCAGTGGTTACAATGTGTGATTGCTAATGGAAAAGTTAGTAGTTGGAACCCATCCGCTGCTCTGTGGGAGAAAAACCTAGCAATCTGTTTCCATAAAGACTATGGCCTAGGAACTGCTGTGGGGCATTTCTGCTCTGTCTTTAGGGTCCTGGTGAGTTGGAGTCTACTCACTGACATAGAAAAACAACAACAGAAACCTTGGCCCTTTTTTAAAGAAATAATGTAGTTGGCTGAGCAGTAGACAGATTTGCTGGAAAATTGAAGCCATGTTTTTCAGGGTTTTTTTGTTTATTTATTTTCTAAGATGCCTCCAGATTTTCTCCTGTAAACAAAAGTTGCAGGCATTTCCCACCAAAAAGTACAAATATTTGTCTGTATAAGATTTTGAAACCTGAAGATTCAGAATCCCAGGAACATGGATTAGAACATCTGCAGGTTCACTTGTATCCCCTAAACATGTATTAAGTCCTGGCCTTTGTGCCAGTGAATATGACCCTATTTGGAAAAAGGGTTTTCCTTTCCTTGTGTCATACACTAATAGGGAGTTCTAAAGTTAATTACTTGTAAGTTATAAAAAGAGCAGAATAGGCAGACCCACATAGGGGAAGACAGATGCCATGTGAGGACCCATGTACAAAGAAAGGAAGACCAAGGCTTGCCAGCCATCAACAGAAACTAGGAGAGGGAGGCCACAGGAGTTGACATGGCTGAGAACCTGATTTGGATCTTTTGCCTCCATTTTGGTGAGAAAATAAATTTCTGTTCTTCAGAGTCATCCATCTGTGGTATTTTTGCTATGGCAGCACTAACAAACTAAGGCAAAGACCAAAGCTCAGTTCATAAGAGACAAGAGTGTTTAATTTAGATAGTTGTGGTAGAGCAGAGGATATAAATAGGTATTAAAGGGAAAGGCAAAGATGTGGTACCATTGTTTTCAGTAGTAAGCTGATCCTAAGGTTTTCAACTCTAGGGCCTGTGGGTGAGCCTAAACAAAGCATCTTGACATTTTCCATTGTTGATGTTGACTAGTAATTTTTTCTGTTAAAAGGGATAGATGAATAGCAAAAGCTGGAATTTGTTATTTTCTGAGGAAAAGTAATATAGGCATGAAGATAAATATGTTGCAAATTAGAAGAAAATATAACTTATGGCAGATTATTTACAAATGAATTTGTATTTCTAAAACTGATACCTGGTTTGCACTCATTCCCAGGAATATTTGTAGACATGGATACCTAAGAGTTTATACATAGATAGCAAATAGGTATAAATTAATAGAAGTATGAATTTTAGGAAATAAATATCCATCCACCTATCCTCCCTGTGTCAGCACACCTAGGTACTCTGTGTATACATATGTGTGTAGGGAATGGAAGATTTCCTTTCCCCAGCACACCTCTACACCAACCAAAAGCCAAACCTGTGTTGCCTTCGAGTTGGTTCTGACTCATAGCTACCCTGTAGGACAGAGTAGAACTGCCCCATGGAGATTTCAAGGAACAGCTGGTGGATTTGAACTGCTGACTTTTTGGTTAGCAGCCATAGCTTTTTAACCATTATGCCATCAGAGTTTCTCCTCTGCACCAAGTTGTTTAATACTAACCTGAGGAATAACAGTCAATTTTAATTTGATAAAAAATACAGTCACTTAGCAGAATAGGGTAAGTGGAAGATACTTTACAGTCAACTTAGCCACTGGGTAAGTAGCAGTAAGAGTCCAGAATTTACTGAGTAGTTTGGGGCTTTCCTCTGTGGTGTGGAGAGTTTATATCTCCTGAGTTTTTAAATCGGTGTTTCTTAATCTGTCTACTATGACAGCATTAAAACAAAACAAAAAGAACAGAAAATATGAGAGTATATTGTATATGGTAAGAAAGAGTATTACTTTGTGAAATTTATTTTTCACTTATATGTATATGTATCAAATCATGACTCAGATATTATATGGTGGCATGTTATCAATAATAGTAATAATTTAGCCAAATCAGTTTTATCTTGATAAAGAAATTTCTTTCTAATTCGTGATTGGTAGTGTTGTATGACTTGCCTTTTGAGTTAGTGAGATTATGTTCTTGTAAACATCTAAGATCATCTGTTAGAGATCTTATGTGTAGTATGAATTACTGTTTTTTTTGTTTGTTTGTTTTTTACTGGGAAAATTGCTTTCTAGGATTCTTTCCAACTAATACTTCATCATTCTAACTTATTTATATCCCTTTTCCTAGAAAATGATACATTCTTCTTGTACAGTTTCTCCATTTCTACTGGAAATAACCTCAGCCCAGATTGGCTTTGTTGCACTTGGCAGTTTTACAAGAAACATGATTGTAGAATTCTTTACTAAGCCTTTGCAGAATATTTTGTCATGCAGTAGAATTTGTGTATCACTAAGCTTGTGTCTTTCTTTTACACATTGTTTTCCATATTCCACAAAGGGAAAATTCTTTTCAGTTAATTAGCATCTTTTTTTGTACCTCCTTTCAAAGCATTTAAGTAGCCACTTGCAGGAATTTCAGCCTGATTGATTATATTTCTTCTTGTATTTTCAGTTCTTACAAGTAAATTTTGACTTGATATATATTATTGTACAAAGTCTTTTTATTGATTCACATGTACACTTGGAATTCTTCTCTATAACAGGTTTATTGAAATCTAATTTCCATATTATACATTTCATTATCGAAAGTACAGGAGTTAATTTTATTACTATTATTATATCCACAGTTGTGCAGCCATCCATTTTAACACATTTTCATCACTTCAAAATGATGCCCTGTACCCATTAGCAGTACAGGTAGTCCCCAACTTGCAGTGTATTTGAGTTACAATGAACAGTACTTAGGACTGTCAGTTTTTCTTTGGTACATCTTATGGTTAATAATATGTATTACAGACAGTGCTAAAATATGTGTATAAATTTATATTTAATGTTTCCAACCCCCAAAGACAAAGATCTTTACTTACAAAAATACTGAAAATAAAAGGCAGTAATAATGGAAACTAAAAAAAAAAAACTTATGTGCCTTACATCAGAACCAATTTACCATGGAGTTATTGGAAGAGAATCCGGTTATAAGTCAAGGACTGCTTGTAATTTCCTGTTCCCTCCTTCCCACAGCCTTTAGCAACCATTCATTTACTATCTATCTCTGAGTATTGCCAATTCTGGACATTTTATGTACATGGAACCACATAATATGGCCTTTTGTGTCTGGCTTCTTTCACATAGCATAATATTTTGAAGTCATTATGCTGTAGCATCCTTTTTATTGCTGAATAATATCTAATTATGCATATAGTGAAGCACTGGTACACAGTGATTAAGAGTTTGGTAGACCATTCAAAAGATCAACATTTTGAATCTGCCAGACCTTCTTTGGAAACCTTTTGTGGCAGTTCTCCTCTGTCCTGTAGGGTTGCTGTGTGTCAGAATCAGCTGGACAGCACTGGATTTGGTTTTGGTATGCATACAGCATACTTTGTTGAGGGATATTTTGGTTGTTTCCACTTCGGGATTATTGTGAATAATGCTTCTAGGTGCATTTATATACAAGTTTTTGTGTAGGCATATGGTTTTATTTCTTTGGGTCTGTATCTAGGAATGATTCAACAACTATACATGTGAACTTTGCCAAGTGGATTATACAGGAATCAAATCAACTACATCTGTGGAAAAGACAATGGACAAATAACAGTATCATCAGTCTAGACAAAGCCAGGGCCCACTGCAGAACAGAGTATCAATTGGTCGGTCATGTGCAAGCTCAGGTTGAAGCCAAAAAAAAAAAAAAACAAGTCCTTGAGGACCAGGTAACCACCCAAATACATCCCACCTGAATTTAGAGACTATCTCAAGAATGGATTTAACACACTGAACAACACTGATGACTGAAGACCAAAAAAGTTGAGCAAAGACATCCAGGCTGTCCATCATACATGAGGAACGTGAAAGATCATTTCAAAGACAAGAAAGAAAAGAAGACCAAAATGAATGCTAGACTCTGAAACTTGTTCTTAAACATAAAGTGAATGGAAAAAGAGATGAAGTAAAAAAGCTAACAGAAGATTTCAAAGGACAACTCAAGGAGACAAGGTATAATATTACAATGAAATGTACAAAGACCTGGAGTTAGAAAACCAAAAACGAAGAACATAATCAGCATTTCTCAGGATGAGAGATTTTAGAGGAGAAAATTTAACCCTTGAGTTGCGTTACAGAAGGATTCTACGAGCAAAATATGAGTGACACAGGAAGCATCAAAAGAAGGAATATGTGAAGTCACTGTGACAAAAAGAACTGGTTGATGGCCACCCATTTCAGAAGGTAGCAAGTAATCAAGAACCTTTGCCACTGAGGAAAGAACTGAAACTGCACTGAAAGCATTGGTGAAAAACAGCCTCCAGGATTTGGTGGAATACCAACTGAGATGCTTTGACAAATGGGTGCAGTACTGGAAGCACTTAATTAACTGTGTCAAGATATTTGGAACATAGTTACCTGGCCAGCTTTAGGCAGAAAGAGAACCATATTTGTACCCATTCCAAACAAATATGATCCAACAGAATGCAGGAATTATGAACCAATATCATTAATGCTATATGTCATGAGTTGAATTGTGTCCCCCAAAAATATGTGCAGTAGTTTGATTGGGCCAGAATTCCTATATTCTGTGATTGCCCTCCATTTTGTGATTATCTAATGCTGTAAATCCTAATCTCTGCCTGTGGCTAACAGATAGGATGACTGTGTTAAAAAAAGATTAGGGTGAGACTGCGATAACCGTCTTCCTAAGAAAGTTTCCCTGGAGTGGGGCTTCCACCACGTTTTATCCTTTCATCCTGTGGGAGGCAGAAACAGAGAAGCAATCAGAGAATTGGGAACCTCACAGCGTCAAGAAAGCAACACGGAGAAGAGCATGTCCTTGAGACTTGAGGTACCTGGGCCAGGATGCTACCTGAATGAAGACTGATGCAACACAAGGACCTTCCCCACAAGGAGGGAAAGCCTTCCCCTGGTGCAGACATCTTGAGTTTGGACTTGTAACATCCTGGACTGGGTAAGAATAAACTCCTTTGTTAAAGGTATCCACTTTGTGGTATTTCTGTTAGAGCACCACTAGCTGACTAAAACACTATGTTAGAAAAGTTTTGCTAAAGATAATAAAAAATGACTGCAGCTGTGTATTGACAGGGAGCTGCCAGAAGTTCAAGCCAGATTTAGAGGAGAATGTGAAACAAGACATATCATTGCTGATGTCAGATAGGTCTTAGCAGAAGGCTGGGAATACCGTGAAAGAGATTTACTTGCTTTTTATTGGCTCCATACAGGCATTCAACCTTGTGGATCATAACAAATTGTGAGTAACATTATGTGAAATGGAAATCACAGAGCGCTTAGTTGTGTTCGTGTGGAACCTGTAAATAATCAAAAAGTAATCAAACCCAGCAGGGGAATACTTCGTGGCTTAAATTGTGAAAAAGTATGTGGTATTTTTTCACGTTACAAGTTTAGTCTTTATGCTGAACAAATACTCCGTGATTGTATATATGAAGAATGAGATATTAGAATTGGAAGGAGACTTGTTAAAAAAAAAAAGTACAGATGACACAGCTTTGCTTGCTGAAAATGAAGATGACTTCAAGAACTTCCTGGTGAGAGTTAAAGGCTAGAGTCCTAATGAATCACCAAACCCAAAGGCAGTTTCAGGGAACCTTGGTACAGCATCATATAAAGAACCATTCTGAAGTGGTACCTTACATGATTTTAATCTTTTCATTCTGCTTTCTCTTGGAAGTCATGGAAACAGTTGGTAGAAAGACAGTTGAACCTGTTGTCATCTACATATAGAAGTATAAGGAATAGTTATTCAATTTTCAATGGAGTACTTATTTTACAAAAGGATTCATTTTTCAGTAACACTGAAAAAGTGAGGAACTTCCTCACTTGATTTATTATAATTGAATGTACAAATTCAAGTTTATTTTAAATTTTATAGAGACATTTCTGTTAAAATTAAGATGTTCTTTGTCTGTGGCATGGTAGAATCATAGTGATAATCTGAAATCCCAATTGTATTTGTCTTGGGAAGTTTGTGTTCTGGCAAATGGATATTGTTGCTTCAGTTACTCAGTTATTTGCCCCATTACTGCAAAGTTCCTATATAGTTTATTTTAGATAGTTCTTTTTGACACTTAGATAAACAGAAAGCCAAACACACAAGCATGCCCAGAGTAAGTCCTTGAACTTTGTTCCAGGGTAAAGATAAAAACATTTCGTCTTCTCTAGTATAGATAAATATATTACAACTACTGAGAAATGGGTGTTATGTGACTCTTGGCTTGTTTAGATATAAAGTGGCAGTGAAGATCTTTAAAAAAAATTCTTGTCAATAAAATTCAAGGGATAGTTTATATTCATCCATAGAATGTACTTTTAAAAGGAGTTTAGGCATATGATTCTGTAACAGTAAGATATTTCTTCGTATTTTTTTTGTAACATGAATAAAAATAATACATTTCCCTGCACTGTACTGTCCTGTTCTTGTTCAACAGCTTTATGCTGCATCCAGCCTTTTTAAATATAAACTTCATTGAGGTGTGAACGACATGTGTTTAAACCGTAGAATTTGGTGAAGTCTGATACTTGTATATAAGGTCTGACAGTAAAGGTCACAAACTCATTCTAGAAGTACTGCATACTATTGCTGAATATCACTATAGTCACCTTCAGAGTACTCCCTTTTGGAGCGATGCACCAACACCAGCGTGTAGGCCATGCTTCAAAGCAATTTTGGAACTCTTTTTCTGGAATGGCCATCAGAGCTGTTGTCATGTTACTCTTGATGTCCTGACAGTCATGAAAATGTCTTTCAAAATTTCCCTTATCTTCAGGTAAAGAAAAAAAGTCACTGAGGGCCAGACAGGTGAGTAGAGAGGGTGTTGCAATGCAGTTATTTGTTTACTGGCTAAAAACTCCCTCACAGTTAAGTTTGTGAACTTGGTACCTTGCTGCCATGTGCAATGACCATTTCAAAAAGAGTTCCAGAATTTCTTTGAAGGGTAGAGTGGGCACTGATATGAGTGCACAGCTTCCCAAGGGGAATACTTTGAAGGTAACTGTAATAATATTCCGCAGTGAGGTATGTAGCACTTGGAACAATTAAGTTCATGGACTTAATTGTCAGACATCAAATACTTGTAAAACTCAACCACCATCATCAGCCTACGTAACATTTTCATCACCCCTAAAAGATTCTTTGTGCCCTTTTGCAAACTGTTTGTCCCTTTACCCCCAGTTCCAGGTACTACTAATCTGCCCTAGATTATTTTGCATTTTCTAGGATTTTATATAAATGGAATCACATGGTTTGGACTCTTTTGTAGCGCTTATCACAGTGATTTGTAGGTTGATCTGTATTGTTGTGTTGCTTGTAGCAGTTGTTGATGCCTTTTAACTTCTGAGTAGTATTTGATTACATGAGTGTATCAGGTTGTGTTGCTGAGTTCACCAGTTTTGGGGCAGTTTTGAGCTACTGCAAGTAAAACTAATATGGACATTCTTGTATTAGTTTTTGTTGGAGTTATGTTTTTATTTCATTGGTGTACTCTACATTTTTTCATTTTAAAGAAAACTACTTATATTTCTTGTGGGAACCTTGATGACATAGTGGTTAAATGCTACATCTGCTAACTGAAAGGTCAGCAGTTTGAATTCTCCAGGTGATCCATGAAAACTCTATGGAGCATTTCTGCTCTGTCCTCTTAAAATCACTCTGAGTCAGAATGGACTCAACAGCAGTGACTTTGTGTTTTGTAAGTGTAGAGTGTGTGGGAAGAAATACAGAATGCTATGATAGCATAGGGGATCTCCTTTTATGGGTCTGGAGTGATTAGGGAAGGATTCTCTGTGAAAGAAATACTTACGTGGATGAGGCATTCTCAGTTGAGGAACAGAGTGCGTGAATCCCTGCCGTGAGAAGGAGAATATCACTCTGGCTGGAGTCCAGATGAAGGTGGCAGGATATGCAGGTGCTAAATGATGTGGGACCTTGTATACCATCTTAAAGATTGTCATGGATTGAATTGTGTCCTGCAGAAAATGTGTGACAATTTGGCTACGTCGTGATTCTGGTCTCATGACAAAGGAGACAGAACTGCAAATGATTTCCTGCTCTGACTTCTTGGTCTCTTTCTTCCTCTATTGCTGCAGGAGAGTAGAGACCAATCCTTGTATCTTGGATGGCCTCTAGCAAGCTTTCAAGACTCAAGGCATTACTGGAACTGGAATGTAGGGCAGAAATTCTGAAAACAGTATCAGGCCAGTTGTCTGGATAGATATACCTGTGAAACCATGACCTTAAACATTTGAACAACAACGAAAAGAAACTAAGCCCATGAGGGTTTATTTGTACCTAAGTAGTATCCACAACTGCATCCTCTCCCTCTTTTGTGCTGCTATTTTTGTTGTAAAACTATATATACTATTGTATTTCTTATGCTGTCTCCCCTTTCTCCTTGTGTATAGTTTAGGGATGTCAGTTACAATAGTTAGCTTGTATAACTGTTATCCTTGGTCAATACCAATTTTCCCATTACCATAGGAAACATTCACTACTTCCCAAAGAATGATTTTCCTCCCCTTCTCCCCAGTCTAACCCCGGTAACCACTGGTATTTATATGTTTACATATTCTCAGCATTTCATACAATTGAGAGCCTGAAAAAATTTTTCTTTTTTGTGAATTATTCCACCCAACATAATGTCTTCAGGGTTCAAAATGCATGTTTTTTAAGACTAGTGTGCCCCTAAAATATCTGTAATGCACGACTAACATGTAGAATGTGATGATTAAAATTTAAGTAGAAAAGATTAGAACCTTTTTGGAATTTCAGGTCTTTTTAGCTTTTTTAACATTATGTTTTAGACGCAAGTTGACACAGCAAAGTTGATTACCACTCAACAGTTTATATACAGATTGTTCTGAAATGTTGTTTACAATCCCTGTAATTTGTCAGTACTATTGCCATTTCCACCCTACCTGCCCCGTTTCCATCCATCCAGTCTCCTGGCCCCTTCTTGCCTTCTCGTATTTGCTTTTAGTAAATGTTGAACATTTGGTTTTAGATAGCTGATTATTCATTCCTCACAGGTGTTATTGTTTATTTTATAGGCCAGTCTACTATTTGTCTGAAAGGTGACTTCTAGGAATGGCTTCAGTCCCAGGTTAAAAGGATATTTTAGGGTAATAAGTCTTGAGGGTTTCTCTAGTCTTTATCAGTCTGGTAAGTTTCATCATGGGCCTGGTAACCATCAGAGAATATTGCTTCTCTGTATTCTTGACTTCTTATTAAAACAGTATCATTCAGTATTCTCCCTTCTGTGTTTGACTTGTTTCACTCAGCATAATGGCCTGTACATTCATCCATGTTATTAGATGCTTCACGGACTTCTCATTATTCTGTATAGTTGTGTAGTATTACATTGTACATATGTGCAACAATTTGTTTATCCATTTGTTTGATGATGGGTGCTTAGATTGTTTTCATCCTTTTGCAGTTGTGAGTAGTACTGCGGTGAACACAGATGTTTGTATGTCTGTCTGTGTCACTGTTCTTGTATCTCTGGGATAGATACCTAGGATTGAGATCGCTAGATCATAAAGTAGTCTATTTTTAGCTTTCTGAGGAAGGATCATACTGTTTTCCATAGTGGTTGTACAATTTTGCATTCCCACCAGCAGTGTGTAAGAATTCCTATCTTCTTACAACCTCTCCCTCATTTGTTCTTTGCTATTTTTTTGGTCATTGCCATTTTCTCAGTGCTAAGATGACACTTCATTTATCATCAGTTTTGATTTGTATTTCTTTAATGGCTGATTGTAAGCATCTTTTCATGTCATTTATGCAGAAGCAAATGTGCTTTAGGTGAAAGTTTACGGTAGTTTCTCATTCAAAAATTTATATACAAATTGTTTATGACTTTGGTTGCAATCCCACTTTGTGTCAGCACTCTCTCCCATTTCCTTTTCCTCCTCTGGTTCTCCATGTCCATTTGTATAGTTTTCTGGCCCCTTCTGTTGTCTTTGCTTTCGGGCCAGTGTTGCCCACTTGGTCTTATACACTTAATGGAACAAAAAAGCACATTACTCACAAGTGTTGTTTGTTTTATGGACCATAAAACAAATATCTGTCAGTTTATCTTAATGCGTAATTTCCTTGTTGCTGTGATACTGGAAACTTTGCCACCATTAAAAAAAAAACAAATCCACTGCCGTTGAGTTGGGTCCAACTCATAGCAACCCTCTAGGCCCAAGCAGAACTGTCCCATGGAGTTTCCAAGGAACCTGGCAGATTTGAACTGCCAGCCTTTTGGTTAGCAGGCATGGCGTTTAACTACTGTGCTACCAGGGTTTCTACTTTGCCACCAGTAGGTCCCAAATGTCAACAAGGCCACCACTAGTAGACAGGCTTCGGTAGGGCTTCCAGAAGAAGACAGAATATATAAGACCCTGGTGGCCCACTTCTGAAAATATTGACAAATGAAAATGTTATGAAAAGCAGCGGAACAGTGTCTGAGAGAGTGCTGGAAAATGAGTCCCTCAGGCTGGAAGGCACTCAAAATACAACTGTGGAGGAGCTAGCTAACTCCTTATTGTCAACCTTACTACAGATGCAGTCCAGCTCTTGGAACCTTTGCTGGTGCAGCACAATGGGAAGAAACAGCTGACAACATCCAAAAATAATGGGAATGTAAAATCTACCAATTATGAGTCAAGGCAAATTGAAACATGGCATAAATGAAACAGAATGCTTAAAGACTGACTTTCTATGCATTAAAAAACAAACTCACTGATGTTGAGTAGGCCCATCTCATAGCAACTCTTTTGGTTAGCAGACATAACAATTAACACACTATGCCACCAAAGTTTACATCCTAGGCATTAGTGAGCTGAAATGGACTAGTATAGGCTAGTTTGAGTTAGGCTGTCGTAGAGTCAACTGTGCTGAGATTGGCAATTTGAAGAGGAATGATGTTGCGTTCATCATCAAAAGAACATTTCAAGATCTATCCTGAAGACCAGTTACTACTATTATCCAAATTTACACACCAACCACCAATGCCAAAGTGAAGAAATTGAAGAATTTTGCCAACTGTTGCAGTCTGAAATTGATTAAACTTGTAGTCAGCATGCATTGATAATTACTGGTGGTTGAAATTGAAAGTTGGAAACAAAGAAGGGTGGTAATTGGAAAATGTGGCTTTGTGATAGAAACAATGCCAGAGACCACGTAGTAGAATTTTGCATGATCAGCAACTTATTCATTGCAAATACCGTTTTTCAACAACGTGAACAGTGACTATACACATGGACATTGCCAGATGGAATGCCACAGGAATCAGATTGACTACCTTTGTGGAGAGAAACAATGGGAAAGCTGAATATTGTTGGTCCAGACAAGGCCACAGTTGGACTGCAGAGCAGACTGTCGGTTGCTCACATGGAAATTCAAGTTGAAGGTGAAGAAAATGAAAATACATGAGAGCCAAAATATGACCTTGAATTATATATCCCACCTGAATTTAAAGACCATCACAGGAATAAATTTGACACAGTAAACACTAATGACTGAAGACCTGATGCATTGTGGAGTAGCATCAAGAATAGCATACCTGAAGAAAGCAGAAGGCCATGAAAAAGATAGGAAAGATAGAAAAGACCAAATGCGTGTCAGAAGAGACTCTGGAAGTTGTTTTTGAGCATTGAGTAGCTAAAGTGAAAGGAAGAAATGATGCAGTAAAAGAATGAAACAGATTATTTCAAGGGATGACTTGAGATGGCACGGGAAAATATTATAATGTGCAAAAACCTGAAATTAGAAAATGAAAAGGGTAGAACTTGCTCAGCATGTCTTCAATTGAAAAGAACTAAAGAAAATATAGAAGTGTTGATTTGAAATATTAAAAGATTCTATGGGGAAAATAATGCAGAAAGCATCAAAAGAAGATGGAAGGAAAATAGTCACTTTACGAAAAAGAACTAACTGATCAGTGTTCAGCCATTTGAGAAGGTGGAATATGATCAAGAACCCGTGGTACTGATGGAGGACGTCCAGGCTTCACTGAAGGCTTTGGCAAAAACAAGCCCACAGGAGCTGACAGAATACCAATTGAGGTGTTTCGTTTAACAGATGCAGTACTCGGGGTGCTCTCTCATCTATGCCAAGAAATTTGGAAGATGGGTATCTGGCCAACCAACTGGAAGAGATCCATATTTGTGCATGTTCCAAAGAAAGATGATCCAACAGAATGCAGAAATTAGCAAACAGTATCACTGATATCACACATAAGTGAAATTATGCTGAAAATTATTTAAAAGCACCTCTAGCAGTACATTGACAGGGAACTGCCAGGGTTCAAGCTGAATTTAGAAGAAGATGTAGAACTGGGTTATTGCTGATATCAGATGGATTTTAGCTCAAAAGCAGAGAATACCAGAGAGATATTTACCTGTGTTGTATTGACTATGCACACGCATTTGGAGGATTAAAACAAATTATAGATAACTTTGTGAAGAATAGGAATCCCAGATCATTTACATGTGTTCATGTTTTAACCTATATATAGACCAAGAGGTAGTTGTCTGAACAGAACAAAAGGTGGTTTAAAGTCAGGTAAGGTATGCATCATGGTTGTATGTTTTCACCATGCTTACTCAGTCTGCATGCTCAGCAAATAATGTGAGAAGTTAGATTGTATGAAGAAGAATGTGGCCTCAGGATTAGAGGAAGACTCATTAAAAGCCTGCGATATGTGGAAGACAAAGCCTTGCTTGCTGAAAGCCAAGACACATTTACTAATGAATATCCAAGGCTACAATCTTTAATATAGATTGCATCTCAAGATAAAACAAAAATCCGCACAACTGGACCAATAGCAACGTCATGATAAACAGAAAAGCTTGAAGTTGTCAAGGATTTTATTTTACTTGGACTCATAGTCAACGCCCACAAAAGCAGCAGTCAGTTTAGATGGCACATTGCACTGGACAAATTTGCTGCAAAGACCTCTTTAAAGACTTAAAAAGCAAAGCTGTCACCTTGAAGAGTAAACTGTGCCAGACCCCCAAACCATGGTGCTTTCAGTCTCATATGCATGTGAAAGTTGGGCAATGAATAAGGAATTCTGAAGAACAATTGATGACTTTGTAGTATGGTGTTGGTGAAGAATATTGAATTTACAGTGGATTGCCTGAAGAACAAAGAAATTTGTCTTAGAAGAAGCACTCATGGAATGTTCCTTGAAAGCGAGGGTGGCCGAGACTTTGTCTCATGTATTGTGGACATGTTATCATGCGGGACTAGCACCTGGAGAAAGATATCATGCTTGGTAGAGAGTCAGTTGAAAAAAAGAAGACCTTTAATGAAATGAATTGACATAGTATCTACAATGATGGGTTCAAGCAAAACAGCCATTTAGAGGATGGCACAGGATCAGGCAGTGTTTCAGTCTTTTGTACACAGATTCGCTGTGAGTTGGAAATGACTTAATAGTGCCTAAATTGCAATATCAATCTGTGGCTGAAAGGTGGATTTCAGGAGTTACGTCACTTCTCAGTTAGCAGATTATTTTCTATTGTCATTGAATTGAAGATTTCTGCATGTTTTAGAAATTAAGCCCTTATCAGATAAGTCATTACCCACAAAATTTTCCCAGGCTGTAGATTCTCTTTTTCACTCTTTTGGTGAAACCTTTTGATGAGCATAAGTATTTAACTGTCAGGATAACCCAGTTATCTAGTTTATCTTCTGTTGTGTTCATGTATTTTTAGTTGTGTTTAATACTGTTTTAATTTTTTGATTATAATTGAATGGCTTTTGAAATTATTTTAGAAGTAACATATCTTTCATTACAGAAAAAGAATTGAAACTGGTAGAAAAGTAAAAAGGACATAAAGAACTTTAAATCTGATCTACTCAGAGATAATTATTATTTATACCTTTTGATTTTTCCTATTGCAAACAGTTTGGAATATTATTGGTTGCAAGTAATTAGAAATCCAAAAGAAAAAAGAATTGAAGTAAAAATTCAAAGGTTCTGGTTTTGAAATTTAACGAAAAAGATGACCAAACGCATAAGTGGTTGCAAAATCACTCTTAACAGGAAAACGACAGTTCTGAAATTAGACAGACATGGGTTAATATCCTGCTAATTAATAGCTAGGTTATTTGAGATAACGTTCTTTCATATGACTTACTGTTTCTTTGTAAAAATGAAAATGATAACGCTTACCTCATAGGACTATTGGAAAGTTCCCCAGAATACCAACTGTAATTGCAGGTTAATGGTTAAATATGTAATTTTTTATCTCAAGATAGCAAGTGTTTGTATGATGTAAGATGATTAGTTTGTTTTTTTAGAAGGATGCATTTTTTGATCAGTACTAGAAGGTTTTTAATTACCAAGTTAAATATTTAAAAAGTGATAATATAGCAGCCCTGTCAGCTTAGTGTTCATACTGGCATTCTGGGATAAGCATTGACTAGACTTGGTTAGAATTTAACAGTTGAGAAGTTTGGGCTAAAGAAAAACAGTTGCTGTCTAGTGGATTCCAACTTATAGCGACACTGTAGGACAGAGGAGAACTGCCCCAAAGATTTCCAAGGAGCAAGCTGGTGGATGCAGACTGCTGCCCTTTTGGTTGGTAGTGTGTGTGATTCGTTACTGTGTGATGCTATAGCACATTGTTTCTAATCATTCTCTTTATTTCAACCCCACATTATTTTTGAAGAATTCAAAACTTTGTACAGAGAGACTGCTGAGAGTGATTCTGACAAATGATATAAAAAGCTATGAATACCTCTTTCCTGTGTTTTGACTAGTACAGTGTAGAATTCTTGCTAGAAAATCTTTATGTTGTATAAAAATTTCCTGAATCATTAATTTGAAAGAAAAGGTACATTATGCTTGGCCACACCAATGTGCCTTTATAAAATAACTTCTTAGAAGTGGCTGCAGTTACTTTAAGCAAGTCATGGAGTATCAGCTGAGAAGTGCTCAAGATACAATTCAGTCCCCTCCAATTTTACTTTTACTGTTTTATATTCAATTCAGCTTAGTTTTGGAGGGAGGATAAACACAGATGGCATTAGATGTTTGTTTTTTCCTTCTTTGAGAAGAATTCTAGGTCTCGGTTATCAAAATAATGAATGATGGCACTGAAATTTTTACACACATATCAGGGTCTTTGGGTGTACTTCTCAGCTGTACAGACAGTCCAGGAAAAGGATTGTGATTTTTCATTTGTTCTTCCACAAGGTCATTTTCTTTTTAAACACTTATTTAACTTATCATATTGTTTAGTTACCATCAGCAGACTTACAGGTATAGTTAGATCTCTTAATCATTAAATCAGTATTCTGTAAAAAAGCCCCAGAACCCTGGGCACAGCAGGAAAAAGATTAGAGGACAAAGCTAGAATTCTACCAAAAGACTGTGACGGGTCTATTGGACTGGAGGGCCCTTTGGGAGGATGGCCTGTGGACACTCCAACCTTAAACAACAGCCAGCACCACGGCCAGCTCACCTGACAAAAGACAGAACTGGACTATACAAAACCAGGAGGGCAGCTGGCAGTGAACGAACCTTTGGACTTTAATGTGTACATGGGGCTGTTGTAGACGCTCATCGCTATAGCCAAGATGATAAAGAATTGGATCTTGGTCAAAGGGTCACAGGAAGTTCCAGATAAAAGGGGGAAGTGTGCTGTTAGGAGCAGAGAGAGCAGTTATAATACAATAGTGGTAAAAGTTCCAGATGTTATATGGTAAATTGATATAGAATGTTAAATTGCTGTTAGTCACAATAAAATTTGTTTAAGAAAGAAAAACCCAGTCAAAATGGATAACAGAAAAGAAGGGAAACAATACTAGAATATCTTAGTTGTGGGAAGCTTAAGAGATATTTGCATTCATAAATTAATTCTGACCTTTCCAGCAATTAAGACTTAAAGAGAAACAGTGTATTACATACCTTTCAGTGTCTGGTAGAAGATGATGAACCTGTAACCTGAGTCACACAGTAGAGTGGTGAAATGGAAAGGGAGTCATGCCTTTTGGGTAGATGTGCCTTTTCAGATCTGTGTGATTGACTTTTTGTTTGTAGTTTGAGTCTGCTAAATACAAATCTTTGTGTTGTCTATATTTTGCATATGTGGACATATATGTGATGTTAATCTTTGTAGTAATTTGGTAAAGCTTTGGCATATTGTGAGATAACCTAAGGGAATACTGTTAAATGTGAAAGACAATCCAGTTAAGTACAGTGAAATTTATCATTAAAGGAGTTTGAATATGTGACTGTGTGGTAAAGACGTAATAGAATTGTAATTAGGCTAATGATTTATAATTTAGTTTTTAAAAATAAGTTACACCATATTTTCTGGCCATAGTCAGTGGTTTTAAAATGTGGTTATAAACTCATGTTTATTTTCCCATGAATCACTGTTTACATTTTGGTCTCTCTTCTTGAAGGCTAGACGACTTGTATTACTTGTAAATTCCTTAGTGTTTCTGTAGCCCAGTACTCTTAAGGTGCTTTCCATTGTAATAAATATGATAGGTCTGTGTGTCTAAGTAAGGAGGTCTGGTGGTACAGTGGTTAAGTATTTGGCTGATAACCAAAATGTTGCAGTTTGAACCCACCTGGGGTGCTCTTTGGTAGAAGTTGCTGATGATCTGCTGACATAAAGATTACAGTTGAGAAAACTGTATGGAGCAAGCAGTTCTGCTTTGTCATCTGGTATGGCTGTGAGTTGATACCACCTCAGTGGCACCAAACAACGTCATGTGTTTAAATGGGCTTAGCCACATGCATAGTTTTTTATTTTTATTTCTTCACCAGAGTTTTGTCCTTGTTTTTTAGATTTAGAAATATTATGTTAATAAATTATCTCTAGTACTAAAATACTAGTCATTGAAGTCATACTAAGTAGGTACACATCTGACATGAAGGAATAAACATTTGTACCACCCAGGGACTTTGAGCATAGCCACTTACTTTGTTGGTTATTTTTGTTTATCAGGATTCCAAAATTAATTCAGTAGGAGAAACAGTGGTGAGAATAATGTGAATCAAATTGGATTGCTTTTGAGAAGTGCATTTAAAATTTTACTTTTTGTTTAAGGTTAAAAATTAATGATCAGAGGAAGTTATTGAAGAGATTAAGCCTTGTTAGGAACTGAGTAGGAAAGTTTATAAAATACTCAATACATAAGATCCTTATATAGTAATGTTTCTCAAGGAATATTATAAAATTAACTTGTTATCATTTTTTTAATTTTAGCTTCCCAGAATCAAGAACGGTTATGTGCATTTAAAGATCCATATCAACAGGACCTTGGGATAGGGGAGAGCCGAATTTCTCATGAAAATGGGACAATATTATGCTCAAAAGGTAGCACCTGCTATGGCCTTTGGGAGAAGTCAAAAGGCGACATAAATCTCGTAAAACAAGGCAAGTAGTACTTTTCTTTTCTGTAGTGACTGTGTTTCATACAGTTGAAGTTTATCTAAAACGGAGGTAGATTAAAATGTGTTTCAGTAATGTCTCTTTCAGCATTATGCTCTTTTAAGACTTTTAAATGTGGATCAAATTTAGACAGTAAGTTTATGTTAATGGGAGAAGAACAACACAGAAAAGGAGGGTGAAAATGGTGGTACTGCTCAAGGACTGAGCATATAGAAACCACTGAGTTGTGTTTTGCTATGTATATTCTCAACAACAAAAATAAATTTAAAAAAACCCTTTCTAGAAAATAATGAGTTTAAATGTATGTGTTTGTGTATCTATCTACCTACAAAACTCACCTTTAGGAAGTGTGATTGTTTCTTAGATTATTTTAATTATATCTTATTATAATGTTAATGCATCCTCATTGTATGATGTTTGGAAAATACAGAAAACTATAAAGGAAAATTTTACAATTCTGCTTCTTTTAAAAATTGACTTATCTCCTTCAGGTGATTTTTCTGTGTACCTCAATGTTTGTATGTGTGTGTTTTGTATTTCAGAATTAAGATGGTACTGTATAAACAAATCTGATGCCCATTTTTACTCATCTAAAGTTATATCATATATTTAAATATTTACTGAAAACATTTTTAATCTCTGCACAAAATTTCGTTGTATCCATGTATTGTAGTTTACTTACACTTTATTGCTGGAAATTACATTGTTTTAAAGTTATTTGCTATAATAATGCAGCATTGAGCATCTTCGAACATAAATCTTTGATTATTACATTTATTTCCTTGAAATAGATTACACAAAGTAAAATTATTAGATTATAAAACCTACAAATATTTTTAAGGCTCTTCATAAAAATTGTCATTTTGCTTCTTAGCACTATGTGAGAATATCTGAATTACTGAATTTTTGTTATGGTTGTATTTTTTTTGTTTACTTTTTAAAAATTATTATTTATTGTGATTGAATGAAAGTGCAGAATCCAATTTAAATATGTAACTATCTGCATCTCCTCTCCTTGTGTGCTAATATTTTTTAAACCTAGAACAGTTTAATAGGTATAGACAAAAATGAAATCTTGCTGTTGCTGTAATTTCTGTTTCATGGATTAACATTGAAATTAAACATATGGTTGGTAGGTTTTGTACATACATATATGAATGCTGGTTTTGTACGCCATTTTTCTGTTTCTTAAAAATGTGTTTCCTACTGGTTTGTAGAGGTACATTCCACATTTACAGAAAATATTTCTTAAATGTAGTTTTCCCTTTGTTTTTGTTTTATTGGTTCTTAACGTCTTTAAATTAATACTGATTTGTAGGATGTTGGTCTCACATTGGAGATCCCCAAGAATGTCACTATGAAGAATGTGTAGTAACCACCACTCCACCTTCAATTCAGAATGGAACATACCGTTTCTGCTGCTGCAGCACAGATTTATGTAATGTCAACTTTACTGAGAATTTCCCACCTCCTGACACAACACCACTCAGTAAGTAAAGTAACTTACATTTTTTTTGCAATTTTGCTTTTCAGAGATATGAAAACTATAACAATACCAGCATTTGCAGAGTGAAAGAGAGGAGGATGTCACTGTCACAATACTGTATCAACAAACATCTGAAATCCCAAAGAGATAAGCAGTCAGAAATAAACCCTCCAGTCCTAATAAGTAACCATGGTACTTAGGAGGGACAGCCGTGAAAGTAGTTGTCTTTCTTAGCAGATTTGACTTTAAATTACCTTCCTTTAACCTTTTCCCAGTTATGTTGGCAGGCAATAAATACCAGGTGTCCTTATCTTGAGGGCCCTGTAAAGTTAGGGAAAATCTGATAGATCAACCACGTGACCATAAATGAATCTTTGTAATGATATCCTGGGACATAGACTCTCACATTATACTCATTCTAAGGATTAATTTGACTTAGAGTTAGGGGGTGGACAAAGGTTACTCCATTCATCTCTAGTTTTAAATGTTTTTTTAATGAAAAATATTGTGTGTTTTTATAAAATGACTTTGTATAGCTTTTTGAAATGATCAAGATAGGGTATAAATAAATCTCTGCAGATTATGCTTTTTATTTGTTCACTTACTCTGTTTCTGAACCAGTTGAGTAGAATGGAAAATCTGCTGATAGTTTTGCTGAGATATAAATCGAATGTCTTTAAGAATAGTAAAACTGCAGAAGCAGTTAATTATTAATATTGGAAAGGATATATGGGCATTGTTCTGTGCCGTAAAAATTAAAGTTCTGTTCTTGGTGTAAATCACCAATGATTTCAGCCCACAGTAACGATGCTTTCTATCAGTCATCAGAAATAAACTCTTGTTTTTCTCAGTGTCAGCAACTAGGGTTTAAAGTGTGATTTATATGACATGTTCTTCCCATAAAGGACATACTACTAGAAAAAGAAAGAAGGAAAATAGAGTTTTTGATATTTCTAAATCTCTGTCATCTCCTCTTTGACCTGTAGTGATTCAGCTGTGAAGTTGTCATGACAAATCTGTAGCATGTGCTCATCTAGAAGAACATTATCACATAATCTTCCAAGACAAAACTGGCTGGAGATGAGATTTATGGGTTTATAACTCATATCCTATGTCTTCTAGCTCACTTTGTTCAAGGATTTTCTTTTCTGATGAGTTTGTGATCTTCAGAGTTACTGGTCTCTTTTTGAAGGAGATCAGAATCTTAGACTGCTTTCATTATATGAGAACTTTAAAAAATACTGGCCAGAAATTCTGTACTTGTTCATTCATAATTATAAGTAGACCCGGCTCAAGGCAAAATTGTGATATTAAGGAAGACAAGGTACTTTCCTTTCCCTGAGATCTTATTTTCTAAGTTCTCTCTCTTTTTTAAGGAAACCCTTCCTGTGTTGTGCCCAGTGTCCCTGTGTAACTTGTTAAACTTCTCCAGGCACTGCCCTTCCTTTCTCCGTTAGCATATCCTGTTCTTAAGTCTGTTTCCCACTAGGCTTAAGATATTGGTAGATAATAATTTAATGGGTCTTGATTCTCAAAAATATTTGTATTAAACTAAAAAGTCTTTGAGAATCTTATTCTAGGTGAGATACATCTATTAGTGACACATGAATTCACGTTATTAGGATTATAAAGATAATAGTGTAGCCTCCCTTCAGAAAAACTTAAAGAGAATCCAGGTATTAAATATAGCGTGACATCTAAACTACAAGATAATGTTGCTGAGTACTCACTATGCGCCAGACACTGTTCTAAGTCCTCTGTATGAATTTAACTTTTACATTTAACCCTTTTGGTGCATTCCTAGTTTATACTGAAACTTTTGAGGCAGAGATATGTAATTTTTTTCAGTCATGCAGTTAATTGATAGAGCCAGGATTCAAATGCAGGTATTCTAGCTCCAGAGTATGAATTATTAGGCTTTACTCTCTACTGCCTCAGGGGACCTTATTATGCTTGTTTGTTTGTGGCAGAGGCAGAGGAAAGAAAAAAACTTGATCACATTTCTCAGACTTCAGGGACCCTTCAGGATTTGCACCATATCTATATACCACCAAGTATTACAAAATGTTTTTTATATTCACGTGACATGTGATTTTATTAAATCATCTTTTTTTAAAGATTATATATTTTTTCTTTTAATTATGATTAAGTGAAAGTATACAATCCAAATCAATTTTGCATGGCCTCCTATTTGCAGCTCCTTCTGCTCTCCTTGCCCGGTGACAGCACACTCCTCCTCTTTATTCTGTACTTGTATCCTCCCAATGATCTCCTGTTCCCCCTCTCTACCCTCTTCTCTCCCATCTAGAAAGAGACTAGTAAGGCAGCATCCTGTAAGTACATAGAACCATAGAGTACACACACCATATGGCCATATTGTGTCCCTGGGTCCAGTCCATTTTTGTTCAAAGAGTTGACCCTAGTAGTGTTTTCTGTACAGGGGCAGCAGCAGGTCTAGGGGCCGTGGTCCCAGGGGATTCCCCCAGGCTGTTGGGCCATCAGAAGTCTTCTTTTGGTAGAGTTAAAGGTGCGTTTTAAAGGAAAACGTCTCATCACCATTGTGAATGGAAAGCCAGTATCATAAATAGAAGTTAACTTTAAAGGTAAACGTGTTGAAAACAATACCATATTGTTAACTAGCTAGGTGCTATTAAAGAAAAAGCAAAACCAATGCCTTCGATTCAATTCCAATTCATAATGACCCTGTAGGACAGAGTAGCATGGCTAGGTGTTAACTGCTTGCCAAAATATCTGAAACTTGAAACTTGTGTTCTCCATATTAAAGAAGAGAATAGTAAATGTTTGAGAAATAACAAAGATAAGTATCACCAAATTAAGACTTCTAAAATAATCATAGAAGAAAGAAAACTAACTTTCATTAATATGGTCTGCCAGAAAAATCCAAACCAAACCTATTGCCACCAAGTTGATTCTGACTCACAGTGACTCTAAAGGACAGAGTGGAACTGACCCATAGGATTTGCAAGGACTGTCTGATGGATTTGAACTGCATACCTTTTGGTAGCAGCCATAGCTCTTAACCACTATACCACCAGGGTTTCCAGTATAGTCCGCATACTACCTCAAACCTGACTCTTTAGGAAAGTGAACTAGATTGTGTTGATGTCTCTTCGAAACAGGAGAGTATTTGCAGTACACTACCATATTTAAGCAGTGTCTTAGTCATCTAGTGCTTAACAGAAATACCACAAGTGGATGGCTTTAAGAAAAGAAGTTTTATTTTGTTATAGTCTAGTAAATTAAAAGTGTGGATTCAGGGTGTCACCTCAAAGGGAAGTCTTTTTCTGATGGCTTTGGAAGTGAGTCCTTGGCATCATTCTTCCCCTGAACTGGGGATCATTGAGGCACAAGGATGTGCTCTTCTCCTGGCACTATGAGATGGTATAAAGTCCTCAACAATCTCTGCTAGCTTCTTTCGTTATATCTCAAGAGATTGCCTCTCTAGGCCTGCCGCACCAACACAGCTGCCTCCCATCCTCCCTCATTAATATCATAGAGGCAGGGTTTACAACGTAAAGGAACATTACGCGGTACCAAGAATCATAGCTCAGCGGTGCACACATTGCCGCACACGTCTTTTGGGGAACACAGTTCAATCCATGACAAGTAGAGAGCAGTCTTTAAGTTAATGAACCTCTTTCTGTGGTATCCTTTTACTTTTGTGTACTCTTAATTCATCCTTATTGTGTTCGTAATTCTCATTTTCAAAGATTATACTTAGATTGTAAGGTTTATAATTTTATAATAGAGCAATTTCTTGATAAGATTTCAACAGTTAGTATGAATACTCTTCATAAGTATGAATTAAACAAGATAATTAAGTCTGTACCAAAGCAGGGAAAAATGTGTTTGTCTTTTCCATTTTATTAAATAAACCTCCTCTGTTCTATTCATTGCTTGAAGTTCTTGGTGGAAGTCAGAATAAAAATGTTGAATAATTTTCTTTTTCTTTTTTTTACATTATTCATTAAGTTGATAGTTGGATCAGATGAGAAACAAAGATGGAATCGCAGCTAAAGCTGGATTTGAAACATTTACATTCTAATTTATACTGTGCTAGTAAGATTAGAAATTCTGATTTCACAGTCTGGCAACAAATGTCTGTATCTCACACCAAGTCAGAAAAGAAAATCTACATTTTATTATTAGGAAGATTGTCCTGAAATCTCAGCTCTTACGAACATCTGTCTTAATTTAATTCTCTTTGTATCAGAAGGATACTTGTCGATAATTTGTACTATGCATGAGAGCTTTTATTTTGTGATCTTTTTTTATTTGAAGGAAGGATTATTGTGTTTTCTTTGAAATATATTCAGTTTCCTATGCCTTATATTTCGTGAATCTTCCGTATTAAAAAAAAAAACTATAGGAAGTTATTTCTGACACTTCAGACACAATGGGTAACCAACTTTATTTTTCTCAAGTGTATAATTTCCAAGGTTTTTAGCAATGAGGTAGGTAAGTAGGTCAATAGATAGTGATAGGCAGCATTTTTCCTGGCTCCCAGCAATTCCTCACCTCCTGGGCTTCCCAACCTGTGTAATATATTCCCCTCACCCTGAGTATGGATTGGACCTAATGACTTGCTTCTAACAAACATATGGCAAAAGTGATGTATCTTAGTTATCTAGTGCTCCTACAGCAGAAATATCACAGTGGGTGGCTTTAACAAGTAGCAATTTATTTTCTCACAGTTTGAGGCTAGAAGTTGGAATTCAGTGTGTATTCAGGTGAGTCTTGAGTAACATTTTCTCTGTCTGTTGGCTGTGGAAGAAGGTCCATGTTTCTTTTGAGCATCCGCTTCTAGGCTGTCTTCATGTGGCTTGGCGTCTCTCTTGCTCCATCTGTCTTTCTTTCACATGCTTTTTTAATCTCTCTCTAGTTTTTATTATTACTTTTTAATTGTATTTTAGGTGAAGATTTACAGAGCAAATTAGTTTCTTGTTAAATAATTAATACACATATTGTTTAGTGACATTAGTTGCAAACTGTATATAACATGTCAAACACTTTTCCCTCTTGACCTTGGGTTTCCTGTTATCAGCTTTCCTGTCCTCTCCTGCCTTTTTGTCCATGCTTCAGGACTGGTGTCCCCATTTAGTCTCATTTTGTTTTATGGCCTGTGTAATCTTTGGCTCAAGGATGAATCTGAGGAGTCACTTCAGTACTGAGTTAAAAGGGTGTCCAGAGGCCATAGTCCTGGATTCTCTTTAGTCTCCATCAGACCAATAAGTTTGGTTGCCTTCTGTGAATTAGAATTTTGTTTTCTATTTTTCTTCATCTCTCTCTCTGGGATCCTCCATTGTGATTCCTGTTCAAGCAATTGGTGGCGGTAATGTTGAATTGATTTTATATCACAAAAGATACTGACTAAAATACATCCTCCACTAGTACTGTCTGATTAGCATAACAAAGGCAGCCCATTCACAAATGTGATTATAATCATAGGCATAGAGGTTAAGATTACAGGATACATTTTTAGGGGACACAATTCAATCATTAAAACATCACATCCGTGATTAGATTAAAAAGACTGTCTTCTGTCTTGCTGGCTTACTTGGACTCTTCCTATGCATTTGCTGAGATGAAGAGGGCCATCTGGCAAGGAACTGGAGCTGTTAGTCCAAGTCTGTGAGGAACTGAGTCCTACCAGCAATCACTGTAAAAAAAGGTATGAGCTCAGAAGTGGGTACTTACCCAGTGGAACCTTGAGGTGACCGTGGTTCTGGCCCACACCTTGACTGTGACTGCAGCCTTGTTAGAGATCCTAAAGCAGAGCACTGAGCAATGCCTGCATTCCTGACTCAGAGAAACCTTGAGATAATAAATATGTGTTGATTTAAGCCATTGAATTTTAAGACAGGTTGTGATACAGCAATAAATAGCACAAAAAAGTTAAATACAAAGCTTGAGATGAAGGTGGGCAATAAAGAGCAATTCTGTGTTTCAACTTTTGGTAGCTTGTATTCTCTCCTTACTTTTCAATGGTTATTTTCTTGTGCCTTTTTTTTTTTTTACCTTTCTCTCACATGTGCTATTTTTTGTTGTGTGCTGTTGCACACAACCCTGTGCACAGAGTAGAACTGCCCCATGGGTTTTCCAGGGAGTGGCTGGTGAGCTCAAACTGCCAGTCTTTTGGTTAGCCTGAGTTCATAACTGCTTTGCTAGCAGGGCTCTGCAGTTGTTTGTTTTCTGTTCCTTTTTTTACAAAAAATTTTTGAATATACAGGAAAGTACTAAGAATATTTCAATTACTATATTTTTGTATTTCCACAAGGATTCAGAAATTAACATTTTTCAGATTTGCTCTCTCTCTTTTTATGTTGTGTTAATTGCTGTTGTTGAACCTTTGAAGGTAAGCTACAAATAGCACATGTGTCTCTTAGAAAAACAAGACACATACCATTCTTAAATCCGAGAAAGTTAATAATAATTCCATAATGTCAGGTTATATACAATGTAAGCTCATATGACTTTAATGAACTTTTTTTTTCCCCGAACCAGACATTTGACTGGTATGTCTCTTTAGATTCTTTTAATCTAAGATAGTCTCCCCTTCTACTTCTTTCCCTTTTTTAATGCATGTCACTAATGTTTAGAAGGTCTAGGCCAGTTGTCCCTGAATTCTAGGTTTGCAAAATTGTTTTCTTATGGTGGTTTTATTCCCTTGAAATTTCTAAGATGGGGGTTAGTTTTAGAGCCTTGATTTCATTTGAGTTAGATGCTTTTTGACAAGAACACTTCATGGATAAAGAAGCCCTTTGGTTTGCTAGTTAAAATGTGTGTGTGGTAACTGGTAGATTGGAGGCACAAACCCATCAGCGACTCCACAGGAGGAAGGCCTGCTGACATGCTTCTGTGAAAATTTTAGTCTAGTGAACCTATGGGGACAGCCGTACTCTGTCTGGTCAGGTCGCTCTGAGTAGCTTGACTCAGTGGCACACACAACAAATGTTGCGTTGTTTATATTCTGTCGCATCAAGATGCACCTAGCATCGCTTAAGGTGGCAACAGTCGGGTTTCTCCTTGTTAATGCACATTTTCCCCATTGCGGTTAGTAAGTGATCTATGATTAGATCCTTTAGCACCTTGCAAATGAGAGTTTCGTCAACTACCTTTTCATCTGATGGTTGTAGTGTGCATTGATAATCCTTGTCTGAATTTAGGTAGTATAGTAGAGCTTATAAAGTTGGTGATTTCCTGGTGCTGTTTTTACTTTTGTTAAAGATGGAATAGTTTTTGTCCCTCTTTTTCAGTGTTACTATAGATTTATGGATTTTTTGTTTGTTTGTTTTAATGCTAAAGTAACCCTGAATGTGGCTGGAAGAGCCCCTTTAAGCTGATTCTGTGCCTTTTAAAAAAATAAGAAAGCTTATTGAGATACAGTTTACATACGGTAGTATTCATCTACTAAAGCATAGAATTCACTGGCTTTTGGCATATTCACAGAGTTGTATAACCATCACCACTATCTAATTCAAGAACATTTTTGTTACTCCAAAATGAAATCCCAAACCTATTAATAGTTCTCCTAGCCTCTAAGGCTTTAAAATAACCCATTGCCTTCGAGTAGATTCTGACTCGTAGCAAACTTGCTGCATAGGATTTCCAAACCTATAAATCTTTATGGAAACAGAGTTCATATCTTTCTCCCGTGGAGCAGCTGGTGGGTTCAGAGAGCCAACTTTTTAGTTAGCAGCTGAGTGCTTTAACCACTGTGCTGCCAGGACATCTTGCCTAATCCCCAGCAACCACTGATCTATGTTTTGTCTATATGGATTTGCCTATTTTGGATGGACATTTCATGTCAGTGAAATCATTCAGCATGTGTTCTTTTGTGTTTGTCTTTTTTCACTTCTTGTAATGTTTTCAGGGTACATATCTGTTATAGCATGTATTTATACTTTATTCCTTTTTGTGACTGAATAATATTCTATCCTCTGGGTATACCCCCCCGTTTTTAAATCCATTTATCAATTCATGAGTTGTTTCTAATACTGGATTACTATGAATGGTAGTTTATGACCATTTGTGTACAAGCTTTTGTGCACACATGTATTTTCATTTTTCTTGGCCAAACACCTGTGAGTAGAGTTCCTCCCATATTTATATTTTGAGGAACTGTCAAACTGTTTTCCACAGTGGCTGTAACATTGTAGATTTCTACCAGCAGTGTGTGAGGGTTCCAGTTTTTCCACATCCTCACCAGCACTTGTTAGTCATTCTTCTTTATTATAGCCATCCTAGTGTGTGTAAACAAAAGGTCAGCAGTTCAAAGCCACCAGGTGCTGGTTAGAAACCCTGGTGGTATGGTCCTACTCTGTTCTGTAGGGTCACTATGAGTTGAAATTGACTTGATGGCAATGGATTTGGTTTAGGGGTTTTAATGTGTGTGATACTCATTGCCGTCAAGTCAGTTTCAACTCGTAGTGACCAAATTGGAAAGAGTAGAACTGCACCATAGGGTTTCCAAGGATCAGCTGCTGGCACATTTGAACTGCTGATCTTTTGGCTAGCAGCCAAGCTTTCAACTGCTGGCTGCTAACAAAAAGGTTGGCAGTTTGAATCCACCAGCCACTCCTTGGAAACCTCGTGGGATAGTTCTGTTCTGTCCTATAAGGTCACTGTCTTAGTCATCTAGTATTACTATAACAGACATATCACAAGTGTATGGCTGTAACAAAGAGACCATTATTGTCTCATAGTCTGGGAGGCTGGATGTCTAAATTCAGGGTACTAGCTCCTGGTGAAATCTTTCTTTCTCTCTCAGCTGTAAGGGAGAGTCTTTGATCTAGTCATAGACTCCTAACCTTTTCTCTGACCTAGTCAGGGACTCCAGGTCCAAAGGAGGTGCATATTCCAGTCTCTTATTTCTTGGTGTTACGCGTTCTTCCTGTCTGTATGCTCTCTTCTCTCTTTTACATCTCAGAAGAGTTTAGCTTTAGACACAACCTAATCTTGTAGATTGAATTCTGCCTCATTAACACTACTGTCTGTAATCCTGCTTAATTAATATTACAGAGGTAGGATTTAAAACACTTAGGAAAGTCACATCATATGATAAAATGGTAGACAGTCACAGTACTGAGAATGATGATGTAGGTAAGTTCATACTCATTTTCGGGGATCATGCTTCATCCTGTAACATTCAGCCCTTTGGCCCCTAAATACATTTCCTTGCCACATGTAAAACACATTTACCTGCTGTGTAATAGCACAAGTCCTATATCAAATCCATGGCTTGGCTTGGCATATCAAATCCAAAAGTTGTTCTTAATCTACTGCTTCCAAAGTATGGTGATAAAACAGGGTAGACATTTTCACTGGCTATGGAAGAAAATTGGAGGGCAAGAAGGAGAATCAGGTACCAAGCAAGACAGCAGAACACATTACATGAGCACTCGAGGCTTGAAAATACTTCGCTGTTCTCTGAGACCATGTCTTGCCCTCCCGAATCTGGGGTGTTGGCCACACTTTCATGATTCTGGATAAAGGTCCTTCGGTGTTGGGCTCCAGCTCTGCTTTCCAAGCTTGCTGGAATGGTGACTGCTCCTTCAGCTTTGGATGGCCCCATTCTCCTAGATCATTTGAGTTGTGACTCCCATCCTTTCAGACTCAGACAGCTATGCTTCCTATGTTCTCTGTCTCTTTAGTTCTGCTTCCTGGTGTCCCCCTGCCCACATCTGTGCTGTTCAGGCAAGTGTTTCAGAACTCTTTAGCTCCAACAATAAGTACCTGGAGACACCCTAGTCTACCAATAAACTTTGACTGGAGGGCACTTGATTCTCCTGCTCCATGGGTCAGCTCCTGCACCATCTCACAGTTGTCTTCTGATTCTGCATTATCGTTTCTTGCTGCTGCTTTTCACCATCTGGAAAATAACTCTCTACACTTTCTTTGTAGTCTTTACCAGAATTGTCTTTGATGTCTGCAGGTGGGTCAACATCCTCTTCAAGGCAGTCTAGAGTCTTAATTAGGCACTTTAAAACTCTTTCATCCTCTTATCCTTTCATATTTTAAAACCACGTGTTGCTTCAGTGAGTGTTGATTGTGAATTCCAGTAGAAGGAAATATTTAACAACTTTAATATATTTTCCACTTATCATGAAGTTGGTTACTGGTCCAGTTGTGAGAATTTTTTTTTTTTTTTATGTTGAGGTATAATCCACACTGAAAGCTGTAGTCTTTGATTTCCATTAGTAGAATGCTTCAAGTCCTATTGGCTTTCATCAAGCAAGATTGTGATACCTGTGTATTGTAGGTTGTTAGTTTTCCTCCAGTCCTGATGTCCTGTTCTTCTTCAGGTAGTCCAGCTTCTTAGATTGTTTGTACAGCATACAGGCTGAAGAAGTATGGAGAAAGGATACCTTTTCTTTCTTTTCTTTCTATGCAATATCCCCTTGTTCTCTTTAAACAACTGTCTCTTAGTCTGTGTACAGGCTTCTCACGAGTACAAGTATTTCTTCTGGAATTCACATTCTTTAGTTTATGTGTAATTTGTTGTGATTCAGATGGTCCATTGCCTTTGCATAGTCAATAAAACACAGGTATGCAGCCTTCTGGGATTCTTTGCTGTCCCCCAAGACTGATCTGACATCAGCAGTGATAACCCTTGTTTTACGTCTTCAACTTGAACTTGCATATTAATAATTTATGATGACTGTAATGCCATTCCTCTTCAATTTTTTGTTCCCAGCATAGGAAACTATATAATTGTCCGATTCAAACTGACCGATACCAGTGCATCTTAGCTCACTAGTGCTTAGGATATTGATCTTCAAGCATTCCATTTTGACAGTTTTCAGTTTGCTTTGATTCATGCTTTGTACATTCCACAATCCAGTTATTCATGGCTGCTTGCGGTTCTCACTTTGTATCATGCCACATGAAATGAAGGTCCTGAAGGCTTAACTCCATCCATGTCATTAATGTTGACTGTACTTTGTGAAAGCAGCCCTTTCTCAGTTGTATTTTGAGTGCTTTCTAACCCAAGGGACTCATCTCATCATCTGGCACTTTGTCAAACAATGTCCTATTGCAATCCTTAGGTTGTCACTGGCCAGTTTTTTTCAGGAATAGGTCACCAGGTCATTTTTCCCAGTCTGTATCAGTCTAGAATGTGTGCTGAAACATTTCTTCTATGAGTGATCCTGCTGTTATTTGTAATAGTGGCATAGGTCCTGTTACCACATCAGCATACAAGCCCCCACAGTATATGACACTCTGACAAAGTGGTGGTTAGAACCTGTAAATGTTTATTTAGAAAAAAGATTGTAAATGTGATTAGGGGTCTTGAGGTAGGGGGATTATCCTGGAATGTCGAGGTGATCCTTCACTGCCTCTACAATTGTCTTAAATAATAGAGAGACAAAGGGAAATTAGACATAGTAGAATAGAAGGCAGTGTGACCATGAAGGCAGAGATTAGAATGAGACAGTCACAGGCTAAGACCTGCCCGTACCCACTAGAAGTTGCCAGTAGAAATAGCATCTCGAGAACCTAGAACCTTTGAGATAGCATAGTCCTGCAGACATCTTGATTTTTGGTGCAGTAAAACTGATTCTAGTTTCTCAAAGTGGGTAGCATCTAAGAGATCAGAATATACTATCACTTTTATGGTTCTTGTTTGAAGTTTTTTTAAAACCAGTATAGAGTTAGATTAAAAATAAGATACCCTGCACTGGCCTGAGTGTCTCCAGTGCCTCTAAATAGGATGTATAGGTACTGCTGAGACAAGCTGGGGGACAAACACATGTACAAGCAGAAAGAGAGGAACTTAAAAGATGAGGAAAAGTAAAAGGAGAGGGATTGGGAAAAAGAAGAGCAGAGGAGATAGCAAAATTGCTTTAAGCTCCTCTTGGCTTTGTCATTGCATTGCATGTTCTTTCACTTTTCTCTGTGCCTTCAACTCTCTAAGGGGTATGGTTTGTGGGAACTAAGGAAGTATTTATGGACAGTTTTGATTAGAATAATCCAGTCAGTCATGATCTGATAGAGACACTTGCGTTTACTGTCCTTTCTTGGAAGATCATGCATGCTCGTTTAGAAGGTCACTTGTCAGAAACTGTAGAAACATGTTACAGTAAGGGTTATGGGAATAGGGGATAAGGAAACAATCTGGGAACTAGAAAAGATGAATCAAGAGTTGTAATGGTTTTAGATATGGATTAAGGATGGTTTTAAGTGCGAACTTCATAAAGTACTGTTCACTTTATATTTAAGGTGTGTGTCCCGTATCCGGTTTCCAAGCTTCACTGGATGCTCTGTGCGTCTTTCAGTACTCTGACCTTTGTTGTTGCTGCAAGGGCTTCTGCTGCCAAAGCTTTAGGAACAGGAAGAGGATATGCAGCCTATTGATTTGTCTTCTTTTGTAATATTTTTCTCTTGCCAACAAAATCAAGGTACTTTGAAAGTACTAGATATAACTAAAGAAATGAAATCTGTACATTTGTGGAATGCTTCTATTAGGCATACTAGTAATTACCTATAAAACCAAAAAAAAACACAACAGCCCACTGCTGTTGAGTCAATTCTGACTCATAGCAACCCTATAGGACAGAGTAGAGCTGCTCCATAGGATTTCCAAGGAGCACCTGGTGGATTCAAACTGTAGACCTTTCGGTTAGCAAATATAGCACTTAACCACTATGCCACCAGGATTAACTATAGTTGCCTTTCAGTTGACACTATAAGTGCCATGACTCATTACAAGGGAAAGAAAGTCTCAATGAATTTCAGTGACACACAGTGGCCTAGATAGATGTTCAAAACTTGCTGAGCAAAAGAAACAAGCCAGCCAAGTGCCGTCGAGTCGGATCGAACTTACGGTGACCTGGGTAAAACATTTTATTTAAGTAAAATCCCCACAGAGACAAAACTAAGCATAGTTGTTAGGTGCTGTGAACTTGATTCCAGCTCACAAGCAACCCTGTGTACTGTGCCATCCACACTATCGTGGTAATAGTACGTAAATCACAGAAACGATTGCCTACAGAGTAGATGTGGTGGTGGTTACATATGCGTTTACTTCATAATACCTCACCAAATTGTACCTTTGTATTTGTATTATAAACATTTATATATATGAATTATGTTTTATAAGAAAAATAGTTAAAAAATCATGCGAAATGTGAAAACTAAGGCAATGGTAAAAACTAGAAAACAGACGAGTAGAAATTTAATAGAAAATTGCTAGTAATTTTTCTTGACCTCTTTTTTTCCTCATAAGAATGAGTGTTAGTTGGTATCATAATTAGAGGAGCATCATATAGATTTGGAGAGTATTTGAGAACGTCAGTTCCGCTTCTCATCTCTCTATAAGTTAACTGTGTAATGCAATTTATATTTTTTATTAGGTTGATGATTGAAAGGCATAATGTTCACTTTCATAGTTACACTATATCATGGTTGTTTTCTGCCAACAAAGATCTTTAGTATGAATTCATATTTATGTATATCATTTGTAGATGAATTAGGAAAATTGACAGGGGCTCTCTGAGTGACATAACCCTTTGTTTTGACTCTATATTATGAAGAATTTGTTCATTTGTTTTTATTTTATAAAGGCAGTGAGTATTGCGTTGTTTCAGTTTTTGTTTCCCTAGTATTAACTTACGCTCAGATTAACTTTTCTTAACTGGGATATGTCTGCAGCTTAAGCATGAAAACAGTTGTGGACATGGCGTAAGACTGGGCAGTGTTTTGTTCTGTTGTACCCAGGATGACTATGAGTCAGAACTGACTCGACGGCATTTAACAACAACATCTGAGACTAGGTTCTCTAGAGAGGCAAAACTAGTGGGGTGGGGGAGGGTGGGTGGGTAGATAGATGTAAACTCAGTTGTTGTCAAGGTGACTCCAACTCATAGCAACCCAGTAGGACGGTGCAGACCTCTTCCCATAGGGTTTTTGAGGAGCAGCTGGTGGGTTCCAGCTTCTGACTTTTTGGTTAGCAGCCAGGCTCTTAACCTTGTCACCAAGACTTCTTATGTATTTGTGTGTGTGTGTGTGTGTATGTGTGTGTAAAGAGAGAGAGAGGAGGGAGAGGGAGAATGAGAGATTTATCTTAAGGAAATGGTTCACATGGTTGTAGAGGCTGACAAACCAAAGATCAGTAGGTCAGCTCTGGCTTGCAGACTGTAGAGGCTGATGGATCCAATCCAAGATTGGCAGGTAAGATAGCAGACTGCTGGCTCAAGTCCCAAGAACTGCAGGTCAGATGATAATGAGCTGGATATGGATCCAGAGCAAGCAAGGAAGCTTTGCCAGAACATTTTTGATATACTGGATGCCGGTTACAATCTGGAGGAAAATTCCCTTATAATTTATTGACTAATCACATCAGATCGCCTCATAGAGAATGACTCCATTACTACTTAACTGCCAAACAGCCTCATTATGTAACTCCCAAATCACTAAGAATCATGGCCCAGCTAAGCTGACACATAACCTTAGCCATCACAGGTTATCAGTTCTTGGAATATTAAATAATTATTTTTAAAAGTTGTTGCATGGAGTACCAAACTTTTGTTTCATCATATCTGTATACAAAGCTAAAAAATAAGAATGGAAATATCGTAGAAACCATTAAAGGCTTGACAGAATTTATACCAGAGATATTTTGATAACGTAGGAAACCCTGGTGGAGTAGGCAACTAAATGCTATGTCTGCTAACCAAAAGGCTGACAGTTCAAATCTGCCAGGCACTTCTTGGAAGCTCTGTGATCTACCCTGATCTCTAGGGTCACTATGAGTTGGACCTGACTCAATGGCAGTGGGTTTGTTTGTTTTTATTTTGATAAGATATCTAGTGGTGTATTCTCTATACGTTAATAAAGTAAAAAACAAAAGTAACATAGTGTACAGATTAATCCTTTTAAAATCATATTAAAATTAGTTAATTTAAATGCAGTTTTTGCACTTCTTATGTAATAATTTTATTCCAGTGAAATGTAATTCATTTTGTTAGATAAACAAAATGGTGAAATTCAGTCTCTCCCAATCATTGTACTTTTCTAAATACATTTAGAGAAATTAAAGTTATCTAAGTATTTACAAAACCAGAAGTTAAAAGGATAGGCTTGGTGACCTTTTTGTTTTCATTTTTAGTGTCAGTCTGTTTCTCTTTGCTTCTCTCCTTCACTTGCCTACTATTTCTTTTATAATTTAACCATAAAATGTCTTGACCCAAATAACAAAATATGAACTGGTTTTTGTTATTGATTGATTGTTTATTACAAGCTAGATACATTCAGAATGTTGAATGAAGCAAGTTATATTAAAATAAACTAACATTTTAAGTGTTAAATACCAGTTTTTGAAAACCTACCTTAGTGTTTTTAGGACATTAAATTTAAATCTGATTATGATTATTATCTAGTTTCCATTCTGAACATATTAATTAAATAAATCGACATTATTTATTCTCTGTGAAAATATTTGTTTAAAATGTTGAAATGCATGATGTAGCATAGTTGCAGAAATAATATTTTAGCATCTAAATTATTTGCCAAGTGATTAACTCTGATCGCATTAATTGCTTTGATTTAAATTGTTACCTCTGGTTTTATGAAACCTATTGCTTTGAAAAAAAACAAAAACTAATTCTAATTTGTCTTTCTAGAGGGATTGTAAAAAAATTAAGGAGCCAGCATAGCCCCTAGTGTGTTATATTTAAGCTTCCCTTTGCTGCTTGCAACAATGTTGTTCTTTCTTTGACACAGACCCAGACAAAGGCTGAGTGTAGCAAGGAAGCAGACAGCACGCCTCCAGTAGTGGCCCCGGCCTGGCTCCAGGATTTGTAAACAGAAACATCCCAGGCTCCAGTGAAGCAGACAGCAGTTCCCTGTCTGTTCTGCATTCAGGAAACGCTTGCTTGTACAAGCCCAGCCATGCACACAGGCGTACATAGCAGTGTTTATGTTTGGCTGAGTATTGAACTGAGACAGCTAATAGGGAGGAGGAAGAGGCTTTACTGAGCTAGGGGAGCAAGACAATTTCAGGTACAGCAGATGTGTGTATATATGTATGTATATCTACACACACACACATATATATACATAATAAAGTTATTTTAAATGCCATATATATAATATTTATAAAAGATTTTTTTAAAAAATCAGGAGTTTTCTACTTAAAGACCTCTTTTATTACACGTATGTGAATGCACATATTGAAATATTTTTCTTGCCAGTTTTTCAAGGCTGTCATGTTTTCAGACCATGTGACATATCCTGGAAAGTTGTTCATTTGAAATGTTTAACCATTAGTTGACTTTTAACATGTTTAAAATTCTATTTTAATGCTGTTTTTCATTCTCCCTATTGTATGAATTAAAATACAGTTCAAATTTTAGGTTAGTGAATATTTTAATGTAAAAGTAAGGTAGCATTTACTTTTGTGAATTTCAGAAAAGTAAAAAGCTTCAAAACATTGGAAGACTCACACAGAAATTTAGAATTACAAGGATCTTAAAAGTTAACTAGTATAACCAATTTATTTTGTGTCTTCAAAAAAAAAATTAGAAGGCTCACATAGAATTTTAGAATTAGAAAGATTTTAGAAGTTACACAGTATAACCAGTATAACTTGTTGCTCAAGAAGTCAGGGTCTAGAAATAAAATTACACATCTTAGCCACCGTGGCTAAAGTTGGACTAAAACTATGAGCTGTTTCTGCGAAGTTTCTTTACCGCCATTACTTACCTGGAGTATTTTGGGGTGTACTAATATCAAGGGGAAACCTTGCTGGTATAGTAGTTAAATGCTACGACTCGCTGCTAACTAAAGGTCAGCAGTTCAAATTCACCAGGTGCTCCTTGGAAACTATGGGGCAGTTTTACTCTATCCTGTATAGTATGAATTGGAATCGACTCAGCAGTAGCAGGTTTGATTTTCATTTTATTATCAATTTACAGAATACTTATTTTTCTGATAACTGATTGGCTATGATAATATAAACTGTAGTTTAATTTGGAATTTAAATCTGTTCTTCTGCATGATTCCCAATATTTGACAACCTGCCTCAGGACAGTATGCCCTACTTAGGTATAAGATTTAAAAAAAAAAAAAAAAGAAGTATGAGATTAGAGGAGAGGTGGAGATCTCTTAGTTTTTGTACCAGTGTCCATTTCTGGTTTTCTTAATAGTTGTCAATTCTGTTTTGACTCGTGCCAGCACCACACATGTCAGAGTAGAGCTGTGCTCCACAGGGTTTTCGGTGCTGATTTTTCAGAAGTAAGTCACCAGGCCTTTCTTCTGAGGTGTCTCTGTGTGAATTGCAGCCTTGCAGTTGAGCTCATTAACTGTTTGCATCACCCACAGACCCTGGTATAACAGTGAGCTCTTTTGAAATACATCTTTCTTTCCACAACCTTCTATTTCAAATGGAAACAATTCCCAAATGACATGTGTATGAGTGTGTGTGTATATATGCACATATAGATGTATCTGTGTGTGCATAGATGGGTATGTACATGGTTGTGTTGTTAGGTACCATTGACTCTATTTCAACTCATACAGTCCTGTGTACAACAGAGCAAAACATTATGTGGCCCTAGAGATGCCACCATCCTACTATGAACAGTTGATATTCAATGAAGTCCCAAGATTGTAAAGTGGGGTAAAATCAGTCCATTTAACAAATGGTGCTGGCAGAATTGGATATCTATATGCAAAATATTGAAACAAAACCTGTAACTCATACCTTACATAAAAACTAAAATTGGATAAAATACCTAAATATCAAACCTAAAATGATAAAGATCATGCAAGAAAAAATAGGGTCAACAATGGAAGCTTTAATGCACAGCTGAGACAGACTTCAAAATCTGACAGAGGACTATCAACAGAAGAGAAAATAGATAAACAGGAACTACTAAGAATCAAATACTTTTACTCATCCAAAGACTTTATCAAAAGAGTTAAAAGACCACCTACAGAATGGGAAACAATATTTGGCAATTATATGTTGGACTGATGTCTGATCTCCATAATCTACAAGGTATTGCAAAATATCAGCAAGGAAAAGGTAAATAACCCAATTAAGTGATGGGCAAAGGAGATGGACAGACACTTCACCAAAGAGGACATCCAGGCAGCCAAAAGACACACGAGGAAATGCTCATGATCACTAGCTATTAGAAAAATCCAGATCAAAAGTACAGTGAGGTACCATATCACCCCAGTGAGGTTGGCTGTGATCCAAAAAACACAAAACAACAAATGCTGGAGAGGCTGTGGAGAGAATAGAACTATCCTTCACTGCTGGTGGGTTTGCAAAATGGAACAACCTTTTTGGAAAGCAACCTGGCGCTTTCTTAAAAAGCTGGAAATAGATATACCATTTGATCCAGTAACCCCACTGCTTGGAATATGTCCTATAGAATCGAGAGCAGTCACATGAACAGATGTGTGCACACGAATGTTTATTGCAGCACAAGCCACAATAGCAAAAAGATAGAATCAACCAAGATGTCCAACAACAGATGAATGGATAAACAAACTGTAGTACATATACTCAGTGGAACACTATGCAATGATAAAAAGCAATGATGATTTTAGGAAGCATCTCATAACCTGGTTTCAATTGGAAGACATTATGCTGAGTGAAATCAGTTGGTGGCATAAGGTCAAATACTACATGAGACCCCTTCTATAAAGACTTAAAAACAGACTCTTGTACAGAAAAAAAGACTGTGACAGCTGCAAGGGAGGGAGGTAGAGAGCTGGTGATAGATTAAATAGCTGATAGAAATTTGGCTGGGTGAAAGCAGTGACAGCACATAGTAGAAAGAAGATCAATTTAATGGACTTCAGCATAAACTGAAGCTCTTTTAATCTTAACACAATATTGCAAGGATAAAGTAGCAGGGGCAAAGGTCTGGGGACCATGCTCTCAAGGGATATTGAGGCCGACTGGTATAGCTAGCCTATTGCTAAGAGAGTCTTCTGCATCTGGGGTCTTAAAAGCTAGCAAGCTGCCATCTGAGGTACACCAAATGGTCCTGACTGGAAACGGGGACGCACTGTGACCATATGGTGTGTGTACTGTATGGTTATGTGCATCTATAGGATGCTGTCCTGCTGGCCTCTTGCTAGAAGGGAGAGGAGAAGGTGAACAGGAGAGGACAGGAAGTTGTTAAGAGGATATGACATAGGTAGAACGAAAAGGCGAAGTGTACTGTCACCAGGCGAGGAGAACAGAGGAGCTGCAGATAGGCAGGCTTGCAGATTTAATTTGGATTGTATACTTTCACTTAATCACAATTAAAAAAAAACCTGCTCAATCCTGTGCCATCCTTACAGTTGAAGCTGTGCTGGAGCCCCATGTTGAGGGCTCTGTCTTATCTCCCTGAGGGCTCTCTTTTTCATTGACCTTCTGCTTTATCAAGCGGGATGTTCTTCTCCAGGAACTAGTCCTTCCTGATAACATCTCCAAAATATTGAGACTAGATCTCCCCATCCTTGCTTCTAAGGAGCGTTCTGGCTGTACTTCTTCCAAGACAAGTTTCTTTGTTCTTCTGGCAGTCCATGGACTATTCAATACTTGTTGCTAATACCACACCATAATTCAAAGGCGTTAATTCTAATTTGATCTTTCTTATTTATTGTCTATCTTTTGCGTGCATATGACTGCATATCTTAGTCCTTAAAGTGACACCTGTTTTTTTTTTTTGTTATTTGATTTCTTTTTCCCATTTATCATGATGTTATTTGTTGGTACAGTTGTGAGAATTTTAGTTTTTTTTATGTCATGGTGTAATCCATACTGAAGGCTGTAGTGTTTGAGTTTCATCAAAATATACTTCAGATCTTATTCATTTTTAGCAAGCAAGGTTGTGTCTTCTGTATAGCACAGATTGTTAATGAGTTTACCTCCAATCCTATGCTCAGTCATATATACTGAATAAGTATGGTAAAAGGAGGTATATGTGTTTGTGCATATGTATGTATAATGCATATGTGTACATGAAAATACATATGCATGTATATTCATACATATAGTTAACCACATAGAGGACAGTTACGTATATATCTTAGACATAACTGTACACATTGCAAATTTTTTTTTTGAGGGGTGGGTTTGAAGGATTGGGATCATATTGGCGTAATACAGTTTATAAAGTTTATGTTGTGTATCCTAGTTTTGTAAGTAGCGTCTGGGGCCTTAGAAGCTTTCGAATAGCCATCTGAGATAAAACTATTGGTCTTCACAAGTCTGGAGCAAGAGAAAGAAACCAAAAACTCAGAGAAGAAACTGGTGTACAGAGTAATAGTCAACATGAAGCAGCTGTCTCATCCAGAAGAACTGACTGTTTCCTGACTACCGCTAATGACTGGACTGATCAGAGGCACCGTAGACATCCTGCTAGAATGTGGAACAGAATTCAGTTCTTAAAAAATTTAGACTGACTGGACTGTCGCTCTGAGATGCTCTTTCAACCTTACACCAAAACCATCCCTTAAGGTAACCTTGTAATTACACAAAAGAGTGGCTCGTAAAATAAAGAATAACACCCGTAAGTATGGTTCACCTTTAGAGAATCATTTATATGAGACCAAATGGTCAGCATTAAACCCAAAGCAACTATGAGATGGTAGTGGGTGAGGGAAACTAGTAGATGACTAGAAATGAAGCAACCAGAACAGAACTAATGGGAATGTTGAAACATTGTAAAAATGTAATAAATGTCACTGAATACTGAGTGTAGAAGCTGTTGAATGGGAACATAATTTGCTGTGTAAACCCTCACTGAAAAGACAATAAACTGTCATTTTAAAACAAAAAAATCTATGAAACATCTTCTAACATGGAGGAAACTGGAAGGTGTTATTCTGACTGAAAAAAAACTTGACTGTCAATTCAGTTCCTTCTTTTACAGTATTTTTGGCTCTCCTGTATTAATCACTTATCAGTGGTGCTAATAGGCAAGGGAAGTTTGTTTGAAATGAGTGGAAATAAGAACTTTAGTGTGTTATTTAAACATCATGTCTTTAAAATATTCAGTAGGAAATGCAAAGTATATTTGCTAGAGAAACTTTCTATCTGCATGAACTTATTAATATATTTATTTAATCCTCAGATTGCAGAAATCAGTCTAACTGCTGTATCCCGTGCATCCAAGACATTTTCCTTGTACACGAGTTTCCCCCTACCCAGCTAAATGATTGAGTCTGGTTGAAGGCAGAGACTGCACAACCTGTGTTTGGTTTCAGGGGTTATTCAAAGTTTTTTATTACTAATGGTTTAGATACTACATTTAGATATTACATTAGATATTACCATTTATTACAATGGTTTAGATAATCAATATTTGACTCTTACAGCTAGGTCTCTACTTAAAATTGTCTTTGAATTGTAGAATGTAGTATCTTACATTTCTATCCTAGTAATTTTCTCTTGATTTGGCTACACTTAACAGGACAAAGAGAAGATAACACTCAAGGCTTTCTTGCCTATGAGGTAAAACTTAACACTTAAATTCTTATGAAATGTGTTTAAATCACTTCCCCAAGCTTCTGCTCATGGAGAGCATCCTAGACTTTTTGGTTTCAGATCAGGCTCATCTAGCTGCCTCTGTGGTTTTTCAGCAGCCCACAAGCAGGCGAAACTGTACTTAAGCTAGTCTTTCAAGTAGTTCTGTCCTCCTTCCATTGTTTATATCTTTGGTTAATTCTAAGGAAATCATTTAATTATCTTGATATTGATTTTTCTCTTCAAATATATATCGTACTGGTTTTGAATTACTGTGTGCCTCCTCTAGTAATCTTAAATTTAAGTTGGGAAAAAAAGAGAGACTAGTAGAAAGGACAGAAGATAATAGCTTATCTTATAGGTAAGCCTCTTGTCATTTAGCACAAACTAGAGTTCAAAGGGATTGCTTATGAGATTGGATGAGATGCCTCTGGTTATGTTTAGATTTTTGTAGACAAAAGGAAATGGGTTGAAAGATGAAGCTTTTTTTTTTTTTAGTTTGGCATAGACTTTTTTAGAAAGTTTTTTTTTCCTACAGTAAATCATATTTGATGTCAGTATTACCAGATTCCCAGACTTTCAGAACATGTGAGTCCCCAGTGTAAGGTGTTGGAGGATAATTCCTCATTGATAGCAAAGCAGTAACATTCTGTACCCAGCTAACAAAGAACATGGTGCATATATGAAAACTGGTAATACATTGTGAGCAATAGGGCAAGAAGTGAGTTCTTCTCAAGAAGTGAGGTTTACTAATCTTCTTGGATCTATGGTTTGTTATCTTTCATTAGTTTTTGAAATTATAGTTGTTTTGTTTTCTTCTGCTTAAAGTGAAAGAAATGTCTATTTATTATAGAAGTCAGAGAATACAAACTTAAAAAAATCACCCGTCTCTAACATTTTAGTCAATTTCTTCTAGCCTTTTGTGTGTGTGCGCGCACAGGCATTTTTCAGTAAAACATATGTAGTTTAACATAAAGTATCATTAAAATCCAAGTCCAGAAACGGAACACCCCAGAAGACCTTTGTGTGTTTTTCGCCTAATCCCTACTCCCATTTCTTCCTGAAATATACCATTATTCTGACTGTTATGGCAACCATTTCCTTGCTTTTCTTTATACTTCTGCCTATCTTGTTATATTTTTGCGTATCTCAAAAAACTGGTAGAAGAGGTAGAACTACTCAGTGAATATAAAGATATTACAAGCTGTCTTTAAAATCCAAAAAGTGAAAACAACCTGAACTGGGTCGTTAAGGGGCACGTTTTCATGATATAGGACAAGTGATGAAGTGCTAAATATGTAGGTTGACAAATATACTTTATCTGTGATTTTCAGCAGTTTAACCCATGTGATACACATGGGTAAGATTTTTTTTGTGTGTATCGTGCTTGAGGTTTGCTGATCTTCTTGGATCTATGGTTTGTTACCTTTCATTAGTTTTTAAAAATCATGTGCATTATCTCTTTCAGTATTTCTTCTGCACCACTTCTCTCTCCATATAGTATGACTCCAATTACACCATCTTGTAGGCCATCTGATATTGTTTGATAGACTTTTGATTCTTGGTTCCTTTTCGCCATTCTTTTTTTCTTCTTTCTGATTTAGTGTGGTTAATGTCTCTTGGCATGTGTCTTTGTTCCTTAATGCTAGTATAACAGAAATACCATGTGTGAGTGGCTTTAGCAAACAGAAATGTGTTTTCTTACAGTGTAGGAGGTTGAAAGTATGAATTCAGGGTGCCAGTTCTAGGGGGGTGCTCTGGGAAAATCCTTGTCTCAACTGTTCCATCATTCTTCTCCACATTCCCTGGTGTCTTCCCATGTAGTGCCTGAGAACCCTGGTCGTGTAGTAGTTAAGTACTACATCTGCTAACCAAAAGGTTGGCAGTTTGAATCTGCCAGGTGGTCCATGGAAACGCTCTGGTGCAGTTCTGCTCTGTCCTATAGGGTTGTTAAGAGTTGGTATCAACTCGATAGCCCTGTGTTTGGTTTAGTTTTATACGGATGTGGCCTCTTTAATAAAGCCTTATTCTTAAATGGATTACACCCACAGATATAGGGTTAAGATTTATAACACACATTTTGAGGGGACACAGTTCAGTCCATAACAGCATGTATTTATCTTTATTGATTCTTTTGTGATTTGTTTCCTATCTGCTGATAATCGCTTCAAAACAATTCTTTAGTGCTGTTAGCGTACTTTTAATTTCTGGTGTTTCCATTTGACTGTTTACTATTTCTGTCTCTCATCTGGAATTCCACACCTTTTCACATGTGTTGCCTGTAGTTTCTGTTATATTCTTGTTTGTATTTTTATAGTTATTTTAAAGTATCTGATAATTTCCCTCTCTGGGTCATTTCTGGGTCTGGTTCTGTTGTCTGTTTCTTATCTGGAGAGTGAAAGGAAGAAGAGAAAGAAGACAATATTTTTTCCCCATGTGTCTTGATTTGGTCTTGAATGTGAGGCATTAGAGGGTTAAAAAAAAATTAGAGTCTAAAGTAATATTTATGTACAGACAAAAAGACCTGCTGCTTGGTATTTCAAACCACTAGAGTTGGGAGGGATATGGAGGGTGATAAGTGAATGTAGTCTGTAGTTGAGCTGCATCTGGGCTTTGTTATTGCCTTAGTTTGAGTCACTTTGCTGTGTTTCTAGTGTTTTGAGAATGGAATGAACCCCCTTATTAAGGTATATTTTTTGGATATGAGCATATGGAGGATTTCTCTCAGTTCTCATACTTTCTCATCAGCCTCAGTAAGCCCTACTTCAGTATTTCAGAGAACATCTCTCTCAACTTTTCGGCTCCTTGCCCAGCCATAAGTAGCCACCGGTTTATAATCAGTGAGTGCCTAGGATGCCCAAAGGATCTGTCTACATTTGCCAGTCCTGTCCTCACCCTTACACTCTATGTACTTGTGCCTCAGGCAGTTCTCTTTGTTCTCCGGTGCTGCCTCCATTCATACTCAGGAGGTGAAGCCTGTGGAAAATAATTCTTCAAGAGTTGGCAGATAACTGCAAACTCTGTTTGTGTTTAGGCGTGTCATCCTCTATTCAACTTCTAACATTTTGTTAAACATTAGGTGTGTTTTTTCTGGTTACATCTGTGGTGGTGTCCTCTGCTCTTTACAGAGGATCAAAGCAGCCATGGGTCTCTTTTCTCTTCAAAAAGACTTGTCACATTCTAGATGTTAATCCGTTGGGTTTCTTTGTGTCCTTAGCTTGTAAAGACCTTTAAAAAATATGAGTGATTTTTGTTGGTTTTCTGGTGTGTTGTTAGAGTGTTTCAGCTTGTTATTAAAGTGAATACCAAATTTTGTTTGCTTCTTTATACACTGCAAGTGAAACTGGCAGTCAGTTTTTTCACATTTTAAAATAGCTGACATGATGTGTCATTTCATCTGATCTGAGAAGCCATCAGTTGTTCTTTATTTGACTGATACAAATCCATTGATTTAGAACAGGAATGCCCACTTGAGGAATTCTTTGTCCTTCAGGTTTTTATCCTTGCCACAAAGGCTTTTTGTTTAAGTACAGCCCATGATTTTAATGTCCAAAGTGAGAAAATTTAAAAATACACTATTCTTGATTTTGCTTGAATGTAAAGAATGACTAAATAATGATAATTGTAATCATAAAGCCCAGCCTCTTGCTAGTATTGCCAAATACTGCCTGAATACCCCTAGTAAAAAAATAGCGAACAACTCTTTCATAAACCTCAGACCTCATTCCATTTTAAACAGCTCTTATTTGTAAGCAGTCAGTTTTTCTGTATGCTGAGCTGAAGACTACTGTCCTTGGGCATGCACTAATTAAATCAGGTTATTCTCTCTAGGTGTTCAAAACAAGTCTGTTTTTCCACATGAGGATGGTTACTGTATCCTTTCACATTTTCTGTTTTTCTTCATTGGGCACCTGCAGCTCTTCCTACCCATCATGTTTCAGAGTTCTCATCTCCTTCACCGTTCTGGTTGCTCTCTTCTAGGTGCGCGTTAGCCTGTGGATATCATCTTAAATGGTATTGTTCTAGACGTGATTTCACCCATAGAATGAAACTAACAAACCACATATTTGGCATGCTCATAATAGCTGTGTGACTGAGATCTGTGTTCCCATTCTGCAAGGGAGCAAAATTAGATTCAGAAAAGTGAAGACATTTTCCCAAGTTCATATAGTAAGTGAAAGAACTCAGTTTCAAGTCAGATGCTGATTTAACTGCCTAAAAAGCCATGTTCTCTTCGTTAAACGTAATACTGATGGAAATAGTAACTTCCGTTTGTTGCATGAATACTATGTTCCAGAAACTATACTAAGCACTTCAGAGACACTTTCCCGTCTAAGCCTCACAACAGACTTGTGAGGTAGCGAGCTTTCAAAAGTAAGATAATTTGCTTAACGTCACTACGCAAGTAGTGTAGAACCGGAATTTAAATCTAAATGTGATCCCAAGGACTGTGCTTTTAAATATACTATTTTTCAGTGCTGTTCCATGATGTATCAGATACTAGAATAGCAATGTCCCAAATCTATATGACTGTGATTAAAAAATAAGAATATGATTAAAAATATATTATGTCCACTTAGCACAAGTTTATCATTAATTTTTCTTTTATTTCTTATGATGCAAAAACACTGCTGATTTGACTGTGTTGATAATGTTTCAAAAGGGTAGTCTGTCAGCATTTAGTATTAATGAGATACTTCAAAGGATCACTGTGTGTTTTGTTTTCCTTTAGGTCCACCTCATTCACTTAACCGAGACGAGACAATAATCATTGCTTTGGCATCAGTCTCTGCGTTAGCTGTTTTGATAGTTGCCTTATGCTTTGGATACAGGATGCTGACAGGTAAAAATGTCACTTTTTGTCCTACTATTTATTTAACATGCAGCTTACTCCGAACTCCACTCTGGTGGTGTAGATGAGAGAGGAACTTCATTAACTTTTCTTTTTTTTAAAAGTTGTGTGTTATAGAAACCCTGGTGGCATTGTGGTTAAGTGCTATGGCTGCTAACCAAAAAGTTGGCAGTTCAGATCTGCTAGGCACTTCTTGGGAACTCTATGGAGCAGTTCCACTCAGTCCTATAGGCTTGCTGTGTGTTAGAATTGACTTGATGGCACTGGGTTTGTTTATTTAACATGCAGCTTTCTCAGAGCATATTTTCTTCTTTTTAAAAGCTGTGTGTTACAGTAGCTCCCATTATTCTCTCTGATAAACTTTTTACATTTTTTTTTAAAAGTTTCACATATATATGCAAAATACCCATCACCTAACTGCAACAGGTACCACATAAAGACAGTAATGCTTCATCTGTACTCCCCCTCACTGTTCCTGCCTATGTTATTGGGTTATTTTGAAGCAAATCACAGGTACCATTTGCCTATTTATCTATATTATCTATCTGTTTGTGTATTATGTGTTTGTTTGTGTATACTTCAGTATTATCTCTGAAATTTAGTAGCTTTAAAAATATGTAAACATAACACTATTTTCAAATCTTAAGAAAGTAACAGTAACAACTCAGTATCATCAAATGTTCAGTGAGTTCTAATAAACTTTAGATTTGAGAGGCATCTTAGGAAATCAATGCTCAACTCATTTAGTTTAATAATTTTAATAATAAAATTTACTCTAAAGCTTCTACAGTATTTCTTAAGGTTTAAAATTTCTAAACCAGGTATATTGCAGAACTGTCTGCCAGAATTCAGTTTTCAAGTTATTTGTCATTCATATTTGTTCATAAATGAGTCATCAGTAAATAATTATAATACCATTAACATTACATGTAAGTCTTGTTGCTAACCTTTCTGTAGTCCTTCTTTTTAATTGAAGTGTAATAAAACATAATTACAACCTGCCTTTAAAATCTTCCATTCCCTTGTTTCTGCAGGTGACCGTAAACAAGGTCTTCACAGTATGAACATGATGGAGGCAGCCGCATCAGAGCCCTCTCTCGACCTAGATAACCTGAAACTGTTGGAGGTAAGGGTGCTGCTTGATTACAGACTTACCTTTCCACTCTGGTGGTACGGGTGAGAGAGGAACTTCGTTAACTCACAGATTCATTCATTCTTTTATTTACCCAGAATTTCCTGAGTATTAATTTTGTATCAAGGCCCACTCTAGATACTGGAATTATTGGTGAAAAATAGAGATGTCCATCTTGGCCTTACAGTGTAGTGGGGCAGAGTCTACAAACAAATAATTTCAAATACTGATAAGTGCTATGAAGGAAAAAAAGTGGTTAGGGAGATAAAATAATAGAAAAGATACAGAAAATGTATAAATGACATCAGGAAAGGGCTTGCTGAGCAAGTGACTCTTGAGTAGATTTGAGCAGAAAATGAGAATAAAGGTCTGAAATTGTGAGAAGACACTCCATTCCAGATCAGATCCTTTGCTGTCTAGTCAGTTCCAGTTGTTTGTGCTAGACGATCCGTAGTAGGTGCCAAATGAGTATTCCTTGACTGTGCCTGTATTATGTGTTTCATGTGTGCATGTGACTATTACAAGGGAGCACTGGGGGGGCAGTGGTTAAGGGCTTGGGTGCTAACTGAAAGTTTGGGAGTTAGAACCTACCAGCCACTCTGTAAGAGAAAGGGGTGGCAGTGTGCTTCTGGAAAGATTACAGCGTCAAAAACCCTGTGCAGCAGTTCTGCCTTGTCTTGTAGGGTTGCTGTAAGTCAGAATAGACTTGATGGTAACGTGTGTTTTATGACTATTACATATTCCATAGAAGTTAATTTTTATTTCTTAGTATCTCAGAAGCTATGCCAAAAATCTTACACTGATGAGTATTTTTATGTACTTTATTAGGAATGGCTCTCTCTGTAAATGTGATCCCCAAACCAGTGACCATTAAGTAATAAAATATGATTAAATTTGACTGTATATAAAATAACATTCTGTCGAGAAATACAGTAAAGTTTAAAGCCAAATTTGAAAAATATATTTCAACATATAAATTGTTACAAGTTAATATGAAAGAAACAGCTCACACACAAAAAAAGACAAAAGATAAAATCTGCCAATTTACAAAAGAAATACATGTGGCCAAATAATGTACAATAAAATGTCCAACTTGCTAGATAGAAATAAATACTAGTTTAACCAACGGGATTTTATGACAGTGAGTGAAAGAAACACTTTCAAACATTGCTGATATAACTATTTATTGACAGAATCTTTTGAAATGACAGTCTGTCAGTATGTTAAAGTTTAACCTAGTAACAGTGAATGAAACCTGGCAGACACCTTAGATAAGTTATGGTAAATCCCTAACCAGTCTCAATAAAAAGAAAGAGAAATCCTCAGAAGCCTAAAATAAAGGGAATGAGGTTCATTGTGCTGTTTTGTTGTGTACTGTGTAATTAGATTATATCCTGCGTGTTGTGACTGCTAATACTGGGGATTCCCTGGAGTCTATTGTTTTCCTCTGAAAATGTGTGAATTTTTGTTTCTTGTGTGAAAACTCTCAAATCTCAGTGCAGTTATTTTCTCTTTAGCTGGAGCCTGTTCCATGCCATCGTTAAATTTCTCCCTCTCTGACTCTGCCCTTTCCCGGATTGTCCTCTCCATTTCCAGCAGCTGTCAGTGCTTCAAATTCTGCCCTTTGGTTCCATGGGCCAGAAAGACAATGGATTTTCTACTGAACTTTTAGCTGCTCTCAGGCTGTGGATAAATTATCCCATGCCATTCTTTTCTTCTAAGGGTTGACTCCTGTCACAGTCTAGATGCTTTTATTTATCCTCCAGTACCTTTACATAATTTTTAGTTGTTTCGGATGTTGATAGCTATTTTCCATGAGAGGGATTGTTCTGGTAGGATCTATCGCAGCCATATTAAAAGCACATTTCATTGGTATGTTAATAAGCGCAAGCACTAGAGTGCTATGGCCTGCCATATGAACTTGTTCATCTGCTTATTTAGTGTGCTGAATAATATGTACTTCTGACATGTCGTCATCAGGAGAAGTCCCTGGAGAAGGACATCTTGCTTGGTAAAGCAGAGAGTCAGTGAAACAGATGAAGACCCTTAACCAGTTGGGTTCACACAGTGGCTGCAGCAGTGTGCTGGAGGTTGATGCAGGACCGGGCAGTGCCTCGTTCTTGTGTACAGGGATTGCTAGGGCTAGAATCCCACTTGACGTCACTTCACAGCAGTACGTACTAGTGATTGTTCAGTTGTGATAGGAATTAACATCTTGCTTTCTTCAAAAATAATTTGTAGCTGATTGGCCGGGGTCGATATGGAGCAGTGTATAAAGGTTCCTTGGATGAACGTCCAGTTGCTGTAAAAGTGTTTTCCTTCGCAAATCGTCAAAACTTTATCAACGAGAAGAACATTTACCGAGTGCCTTTGATGGAACATGACAACATTGCTCGCTTTATAGTTGGAGACGAGAGAGTCACTGCTGATGGACGCATGGAGTATTTACTTGTGATGGAGTATTATCCCAATGTAAGTTCTTTATAAGAAATAAACTGACATGTGTATCAACTTTCAGTCAGACTTTCACAAGGACCAGAGTAATACAGAGCAGTGTGGGTTACAAACTGGTTAATATTATTATTACTGTGCTTTAAGTGAAAGTTTACAGAGCAGATTAGTTTCCCATTCAGTAGTGTATACACAGATAGTTCCAGGACATTGGTTGCAATTCAAACAATGTGTCAGCACTCTCCCTGTTACGCTGAACTCCTCATTTCCATTGGTCCGGTTTTCCTGACCTTTCCTGCCCTCTCTCATCTTTGCTTTTGGGCAGATGTTCCTCTTTTATTTTCATACAGATGTTTGTTCTAAGAAACACTTTTCTTATAGTTGTTACTGTTTATTTTATAGACCTGTTTGGCTTCAGTTACAAGTTACAAAGGTGCCTAAGGTCCATAGTCTTGGGGGTTCCTCCATTCTTTCTCAGACCAGTAAATCTGGTCATTTTTTTTTTTTTTCCTGAATTTGAATTTCCTTCTACATGTAAACCAGTTATTAACTTTACTCAGTGAGATACAGATCTCTCTCCAGAATGTGAATTAACTGTATCACTAGTTATACAGTTTAATTTAGCTCTTTTTTTTTCTGGTAGCAAGACTTTTTCAATGAAGGAAGCATGCTTTGATTGATATTGATGCTAGTACAAGATCCTTACCACAGACAGATAATAAACCTTTTGTGTACAAACACTTTGGGTAGTACTGACACACACAAATACACACAGACAAAAGCCTTCTATATTCTATTTGTAAAACATAATATGATTTATATCTGTACTGGTAAAAGATATAGTAAGTAAAGAAAAAGTCTAAAAATTAATTTTTTGTCTTCAGTAGATTAAAAAATGCCTTGAAACTAACCATACGTAATTTTTAATATTAGAGACTTGATATATAATGTGTAAGTTTTCTTTTCTGTTTCATTCCTTTTCTTTCTACCCACAAAAATATCTTAACTTTTTTGAGATTCTGAAATGTTAGTAATTCATTATATCTTCATGTAATTGTTGCCTGTGCAAATCCTTTATAAAGCTACTAATTTACCACCTCATGTTAGAGTCAGTTAATCCCACTTTGTTATTTTTTGTGTTGTTTCCTCCGTATAGGGATCCCTTTGCAAGTATTTGAGCCTCCATACAAGTGACTGGGTAAGCTCTTGCCGCCTGGCTCACTCGGTGACCAGAGGACTGGCGTACCTTCACACGGAGTTACCACGTGGAGGTAAGACAAGAAACAGAAGTGCAGTGACACTCACATGGGATCAAAATCCACAAAGAGAGATTTTAATCATATCTTCAGAGTAAAAGGAGATTTTTATATGATTGCCAGTTTAAAAGATGTGGTGTGGGAAAACATATTTGAAATGGAATATGAAGAGTAAGAAAAATAACTTCAAGATTTGTGGGTTTATGAATTCCTTTTAGAATTAGATTAAACCTCTGAACTCTATTCCTGTAAAGATAAATATTTGGCATACTTCGAAAATATTCTTTATGATTCTAGAGGCTTCTGGGTCCTCTTGAAAGCCCATCTATGAGTGTTAGAACTTCTGAGCTAAGATATACAGATATATGTGTATTTTTAATTATGCTTTAGATGAAGAGTGAATTAGTTTATCATACATTGTTTTGTGATATTGGTTGCCAACCCCACAACATGTCTGCACTCTCCCCTTTTTGACCCTGGATTCCATGTTACCAGCTTTCCTGTGCACTCCTGCCTTCTTGTTCTTGCACCTGGGCTGGTGTGCCTATTTAGTTTCCTTTTGTTCCGTGGGCCTGTCCGAACTTTGGCTGAAGGTCAACCTGAGGAGCGACTTCAATACTGAGTTTAAAGGGTGTCAGGGGCCATACTCTTGGGGTTTCTCCAGTCTCCATTAGACTAGTGGGTCTGGTCTTTTTTGTTTTTGTGGCAGTTAGCTGTGTTTTGATAGTGGAATGTGGGTACAAGTAATATCAGACGTTTACAGGACCTTCCCCTGAGAACCCTCTTAGCCAGCCAGCCAAGTGCTGTCACCCTCTCAGACAATCTTTTATTATTTCTCTCCCTTTACTTTTCTGCCACTTTGTTGTAAAGAATTCAGGGGAGATCTTGAATGTGAGCTACGCTCTATTTTGTTTTCCTTGTGTTTATTTAAATAAGCGACAATACATTATTCTTCAGCTTTAACAACTCTTGGGTCCTTATTCCATGGGTTGGTCTTAAGTATAAAACCTAAGTATATCTTTCTGTATGTCAGTGGTTCTGTTAGCTAGAATTTAGTTTTGCCAGATCTGTCAGGAAAAAATAGTAACAGTGGCTTCAGTAAGAAAGAATTTCTGTCTTACGTAAGAACCTAGGTGGATTGTCTAGGAGTGTGTGGACACCGTTAGTGTTATCAGGCCCAGTGTGCCGCATTTCTTCTCGGCTGTCCTTTGTGTATGGCTTCCGTTTTGCCACTGACCTCATTATTCATCGTGCTGTGTTCCAGTGAGCAGGGAGGAGGGAAAGATAGGAGGAGTTGTTCTCCTCTGCTTCCAGAAATCCCAATCTTATGCTTACATTTTGTTCCCACACTTCTCTGCAAAGGAGGCTGAGAATATAGGTGTTTTGTTTTTTGTTTTTTAATCTGGGTGCATTGCTGCCTCAAAGAAAACTCGTTTCTTTTACTAAGCAGAGAGGGTATAATGGATGGTGGGGAGTCAGTCTTACCAGTGTTTGATACTGTGTGGTTTTGTTCTCGCTAGACAACTCTTCTGTTCCTCATCTTCAGTGCAGATTTTTGCTAGTTATTCAGAGCTTCTCTTTAATATATTTGTTTTCTCACTTTGTTTCAAAATACACCTCAGATCACAGGCACCTCTACGTTAGCTTTGCTGTGAAAGTTCTGTCTCCATGCTTTCTGAAGCTTTCGTCCATTACAGCATTTTCTTGTCATGTTGTAGCCCAGAACATTGCTTTTTTAAGTCTCTCTGACCCCTCTTGTGAAGAGAATCCTGAATGTATCAGTTTCTTAGATCTCTGTTCCATGTATAATAGCTGTGGGCCATCTTTTCTAACTGATGATTTGTATATAAATAATTGCTGCTGAATAATTTATTAGTTCATTTATCTTGACGTCTTGCTTTTCCTGAATACAGAATTGACCACTGTCATAGCCTGTGTCAGCAGTGTGATGTACTTGCTTACTTATATGCTTTAGCATATTAACAATTTGGACAATGTCCCCTTCATTACAACTTTGTCAAAAAGTTGGTTTAGCAGAGAACTTAAAATACCATCCTGATCTCACTTTTCAAGGCCTGCATAATTCAGCAAGGCTTTAGTCAAGCATTGCCAGAAAAAGAATAGTTGTCTTCAAATATGTTTTTTTTTATTTTTTTTTATTTTCAAATATGGTTTTTATTTAAACACAGCTGTTCACTCTGAAACATTGCCTAATATTATCATTAAACAATTACCTATTTTAAAACTGAGTATGTTAATGCCTTCGAATATGACATAGTAGTCATTTGAATTTATGGTTTTACCTAATTACTTTAAAAAAATTCTTCAGTATCTCATACTATTTTGAAACATTTTAAGGTGTTCTTTCACAGAACTATACTCTGCGTAGTATTCTCAGATGGTAGAAGTCTGGTAGCTAGGAATAATGCTGTCATTACTCGTCTGTTGCTTCAAGATAAGGAAAAATAAGGAAGAATTGAGCTTAATTACTTATTTGTAACTTAGAGTAATCAGTTCCTCTGTGAATTTTTTTCTTTCTGATGATAGTAGCGGACTTTTATTACAAAAAAAAACACAACTTCTCATGGAGAAAGAATATACATAACATTCAGAAACTTCATCAGAAACATTACTGTTAACTAATTTGTATGAATCTTTCCAAGTCCTCCTCTGCTGTTGTGTGTGTGTGTGTGTGTGTGTGTGTGTGTGTGTGTGTGTGTGTGTGTGTGTGTGTGTGTGTGTGTGTAAATATCCACAGACGTTTTTCCTTGGGTTTTTATTTTGTTGTGCTTTAGATGAAGGTTTACTGAGCAAACCAGTTTCTCATTAAACAGTTAATACATACGTTGTTTTATGACACTGGTTAACAACTTCACCACATGTCCACACTCTCCTTTGGGTACCCTTTTACCAGCTTTCCAGTCCCCTCCTGACTTCTGTTTCTTTTCCCTGGGCTGGTGTGCCTCTTTAATCTTGTTTTGTCCAGTCTTTAGCTGGAGGGTGAACCTCAGGAGTGACTTCATTTCTTTTTATTTATTCACTTATTTTAATATTTTATTTTGATTAAGTGAAAGTTTTGCAGTCCAAGTCAATTTGTCATCTAAAACCCTATACATACCGCTGTGCAGCTCTACCTGCTCTCCCACCCCTGTGATAGTACACTGTACCTTTCCAGCCTGTACTTCCTTGCCTTTATTCTTTCAGCCAACTCCTGTCTCCTCCTATCCACCCTCCTACGTCACTGCTGTGGAGAAGGTGCCCCAACAGCCTCATGTATTACAGGCCAGTCTAATGGTTGTCTGAAGAATTGTCTTTGGTACTGGTTTCAGCTCTGAGCTAGCAGTGGGTCCAGGAGCCATGTTCTTGGGAGACCCATCAGGATACCAGACCATCATTTCTATTCTTTTAATAGAATCAGAGATTTGCACCCCCATTTTTCTCCTGCTGTGTCCATGGAATCTACATTGTGCTCCCTGTTAGGCAGTTATCGGTGATGGCTGGGTACAATCTAGTTCCTCTGGTCTTATGTTGATGTGGTCTCTGGATCATATGGCATCTTCTGTTTCCTGGGCTCATATTTTCCTCGTGTCTTTGATGTCCTTCATTCTTCTTTGCTCCAGGTGGACTGGAGCTAGTTGATGCTACTTAGATGGCAGCGTGCTAGCTTTTAAGACCCCAGATACCAAGGAGGGACTCGATTCCTGAGCTGAAAGGGTGTCTAGCAGTCATACCCTTCAGGATTTCTCTAGTCTCTGTCAAGTCAGCAAGTGTGGTCTTTCTTTTTGAGTTAGAATTTTGTTCTACATTTTTTTCAGCTCTGTCTGGGACCCTCTGTTGACTTCCCTGTCATAGCAGTGACTGGTGTTAGCTGGACATTGTCTAGTTGTACTGGACTCAGTCTAGAAGAGACCTTTACAGATGTGATTCAGTTTCCTCATTGGTAAAATTGCACCTTGTACCCACTAATGAGAATACTAAATCAAAATACTGAGCCTGTCTGTACGGATCCTGTACTGAATCCTGTTTAATAATAAGTTAACCCAAATACAAACACTTGGCTTAGCTGTAGATTATACTGTATGTGTTGTAGTTTTATCCAGAGTAAGGAATAAAACTCTTACAGGAAGTGAGTAGAAGCAAAGTGAGTACCAGCTTTGGGAACCTGGAGAGGTAGTAGGAAGGAGAGAAAATGAGAAAGAAATAAACTCTTAGATGAGGAACTATAGTAACTCCTTTTTTTCCTTCCAGTTGTGCTATTGCTTTATTCTTTTATGTCAAAGGAATTGTTACCGTTCTTTGCAGTTTCCTTATTGATCAAATTACAGTTTCTACCCACTAATGAGAATGATAAATCAAAATGCTAAGTCTGTGTCCAAATACAGACACTCAATAAACTTAACATTGACTTTGGCCTGTTGTTCTACTTCTTTAGTATACATAAGAATTTCAAAAACTGCTGTAGAGTTTTTTTAATTTTAAGAACGATAGATTTATGTAGTACAAAGTTTATAGAAGATTTCCTTATAGGTAGGAAGAAAAAACAATGTAGCATTTTAAATGAGGGCCTTACAAGTAGATTTATTCTTTCCATCAACAAACATTTATTATGTGTCTACTTTGTGCCAAGCTTTTGAGATTCAGGTGAAACATGTTCTCTCTCTACCTTCAAGGACCGTATAGTCTAGTGATAGTACAAAAAAAAGCAAAGAGTCTGCCATCGAATCAGTTCTGACTCATAGTGACCTTACAGTGCTGTTGTATTACTTGCTTCTCTGTAAAATCAGGAAACAGGTTTTTGTACTTGCTGGGAGATAGCAGCTCCTCCACTTGTTCTCCCAGTCCATTATAAAGCACTTTCTAGTTAGATTTGGAGAACTGAGATGGGCTTGGAGACATGGCTAAACTTCAGGGCAGAGGTGTGATCTCTTAAGACATGGAGAACAGTTGAACATTTCTGTAGAAATTTTGGAGCTGCTTCAGTTTTATACTGGTGCTTGTTTTAGACAAGTTGAATTTTTTTGTTGTTGTATATACCAAATATTCCCTCCTCTCTTACCTTCTTTTGCCACACTAGAAATGAGGAGAAAACCCCTAAGTATGTTTGGATTCGAAATAGTATTATGGCTGTTAGGTGTAGCGGAATGTTTAATATTTAGTTAACTGTACATTCAAGAAAAGTTGGATCATGAAATATGTTAGAAAACAGTGATGATTATGAGTTTGAGATTTTTTTTATTGTGATTAAGTGAACGTATACAATCCAAATTAAATTTGCATGCCCACCTATCTGTAAATCCCTCTGCTCTCCCTGCCTGGTGACAGCACACTCCACCCTTTCATTCTATACTTGTCATATCCTCCCAGTCTCCTGTCCACTCCTTTCCACCCTCTCCTTTCTCATCTAGAAAGAGACCATTAGGACAGTCTCCTATAAATGCATAGAACCATAAAGTACATGTGCCATATGGTCACACTGTGGCCTGAGTCCAGTCCCTTTTTGTCCTCAGTAGTGTTTTCTGGACAACGTAGCATCAAGTCCCTAGGCCATGCTCCCAGGGGATCCCCCAGGCCATTGGACCATGAATTGTGGCCTGAGTTTAAGTTTTAAACTCTTTTGTCCTTTCTTGGTATTAGAATATTAATGGGCAGAAAAATAATACCATATTCTATATTCTTATAGTTCCCATCTGCATTTTCATTTTATATCCAGTGTAGCACACAACAACAAAAATAACTGTGTAAGTATTAATAAACATTTACAATTATCCAAACAGATCATTACAAACCTGCAATTTCCCATCGAGATTTAAACAGCAGAAATGTGTTGGTGAAAAATGATGGAACCTGTGTTATCAGTGACTTTGGGCTGTCGATGAAGCTAACTGGAAATAGACTTGTGCGCCCAGGGGAAGAAGATAATGCAGCCATAAGTGAGGTGAGTGTATACAAAAGATACTCAAGTGAGATACTAAAATAAAGAATTGTATGTAAAAACTCATTTAACCATTCAGGAATGATACTCATATATGCTACCAATTGCAGCTTGCTAGGACTTACAAAATTAGGAAATACAAAAAGATAATGCACGTAGTCCTGTGTAAAGCCCATCAGTTCATTCTAGAAATGACTGACATTGCAACTTACTTGGACAAGCATTAGAAGAAATTTTGTAGGAACTGATCTTTTTGGTTTTTTTTAATTTGGATAAGTGTGTATATGTATAAAAACAGAACATTTTGCCATTTCTTAATTTTTACGTGTACAGTTAGTGGCATTAATTACATTCATCATGTTGTGTAACCATCAGCATTATCCATTTTTAAATTTTTATCTCAGTGTCCCCTAAGAAATGTAGTAATTGATGTTTTTTTAAAAACATTTCATTGTGTTGTGGTGAAAAGCTCAGAGAGCGAATTAGTTCCACATCCAACAAACTGCACGGTGTTCCTTGACATTAGTTATGCTCTCTGCACTGCATGTCAGTACTCTCCCTGTTTCTGCCCTGGGTGCCTGTTTCATTTCATCTGATTTTCCTAGTTCTTCCCACTTTCTCATCTTTAATTTTTGGCAGATGTTGCCCTTTTGGTCTAATTTAAACTGAGAAAATGCCACAGAACCTGTTCTTTTAAAGTGTTATTGTTTGTTTTATGGGCCTGTGTATTACTTAGCTGGAAGATGGTTCCTAGCGTGGCTGTTATTGCAAGTCAGAGGGATATGTTAGGACCATAGTCAGTGGATAGAACTCATTTTTGAAGCAAAGATAAAGTTTCTAAGTTTGAGCTGGTACAGTCAACCTTCTGATGACATAATTTCCTTTTTGAAAGTCTTTATGTTGATGTTTTCTCTGTTGTTCTTATTAGTCTGTTCTGGGACACTCTTTTTTGTGAGTTGATTTTTCACCTTTTTCAGAGCTGGTTTTATAGTTGTTGAGACTCGTGTGTTAGATTTCTTGAAATGGTATGATACATCTTTGTTGTGCTTTACAGCTGCCCCTATGAACCCCCTTAATAAACTATTTATAAACCCAATTTTAATTACTACCAGTCTTGTCATCTTCCTCTCCATCTGGAAGGACTATAACAACTGTAGTACATCCCTCTTTTATTATGATGACACCCTAGTTTTCATGATGATCACTGGATTGCTTCTTTCCAAATCAGAGCTGTGATTTACTTTGGAGCCTTCCCTAAATGAGTATTGAGTAGTGTGTCGTTCTAAAATATAAAGTTAGTGGTTTCGTTCTTTTAAGCCAAAGCCAAGAACTTCTTTCAGTATTTCTTGTAGTTTGGGTTTGGTTTTTACAAAGTCTCTTGAGTTTCTGTTTATCTGGGAATGTCGTAATTTCATTTTCGTATTTGAAAGATAGTTTTGCAGGATATATAATTCTTGGGTGGAAGTTCTTCCCCTTCAAGACTTTGAATGTGTTGTGCCACTGTCTCTGTGCCAGCATGGTTTCTGCTGAGAAATCTGACGAGAGCCTGCAGGGTTTCCCTCTGAATGTTAGCTTTGCCTTGAGCCTTGCTGCCTTTAAGAGTTGCTGCTTATGTTTCATTTTGTTGAGCTTGGTTATAATATGTCTTGGAGTCTTTCTTTTGAGATCCATATTGGGTGGCGTACGATTTGCATCTGAGATGTCTATATTCTCTTCCTTCATGATTTCTGGGAAGTTTTCTTTCAGCAGCTCAGCAACAATACTCTCTGTGTTCTCAGATGTCTCACCCTGTTCAGGGACTCCAATTAATCGAAGGTTGTTCCTCTTAATAGAGTCCCACATGCTTCTTAATGTTTCTTCATTTTTCTTGTTTCTTTTTTCAGATTTCTGCTCATAGACCCTGGCATCAGTAACTCTGTCTTCCAAGTCAGAAATTCTTTTTTCCATTTGTTCCATTCTGTTTTCTTGGCTTTGCATGGAAGTTTCTATGTCTTTGATTTTCTTCTTGATCTGTTGGATTTCAGAGTACTGGTGTTCCATCAGATCGAACAACTTGCTTAATTTTTCATTTTGTTCTGCTGCATTTTGTATAAGGTCTAGAAGGGCTCTGTATATAATCAATTTGTATTTACTTCCTGATGCTTTCATAAAAGTTTCTTCATCTGGAAAACTCCTTGGTTGTTTTGTTTGGGAGCCTTCTGAAGCCATGAGTGATTGTTTGTATGCCACAATTGTCTGTTGCTTTTTGGGTCCCATGTGAGTATATAGAGGCTGGAAGAGGTACTGTGAGGATGGAATACAAATGTTTCTCTAGACTGTCTTCAAATATAAAGCAAAAGGTACCTGACCAGTTCACAAGTCAGTTAGGTTTTCAGGTGTAGAGGTCCCTCTTCTCATCTGACAAAGTAAGCGCCACTGTATCCAACCCAGAGGACAACAAACTAGTTCAGAATACAGCAATGCTACTGCCCTGGTGGCCTCTGCTGACAGGGCCTAGCCTTATCCAACCCTGCGTCAAATACTGGTTTTGTGATAGAAAAGCGCTCTCCTGTGGGCAGGCTCTGGCTCCCAAGCTAAGAATTAGGTCCAGCTGCGGCCACCGTACCCAAGATGGCGTCCTCCACACAGGCAGCAGACAGAGGGGCTAAAGGTGTCGAGAGGCAGCGATTCCTCCGCTTCTGTTGCAGGGCCCCCAACATAGGCAGCACTGTGCAAAATCACTACTTTTCTGACGGAGAAGCGCTGTCCCGTTTGCAGGCACTGGCTCCCAGGCTAAGAACGAGGTCCCGCTAAAATCTCGGTACCAACATGGCGTCCCACACCCTGACCACGGAGCTCCGCACAAACCCCACTGAGGCAGCTACAAAACGAAAGGCTCAAAGTGTCTAGATTAACAGAGTCCCGAGCCTGGCTCTCAGAATATGAGAATTTTGCCGTCCTATCCCCCCAGCAGCGCGTCTGAGTCCAGCCGCCAGGCAAGACCCAGCTCCGCCCGCCAGCCGTGAAACAGGAAAAAAAAAAGTCAGAATGGTGCGTTTACCTTCCATCTGTGAGAGCCGGGGCTAGCCAGGAGTGGGAGTCAGTGAAAGAGAGGCGGTGGTTTTTTGCTGAGTGGTATGAAGTCCCAATTAACAGCTCTGTGCCGTGTCCTGAGGCTGATTAGGTGATCAGAAGGCTCTGTTTGATTGTCAGTTCAGGTCTTGGTTTCCAGAGGGATAGAAGGAGACCTGTGCTTAGTTGGCCATCTTGACTCCGCCTCCCCTTTTTCAAAGTCTTTAAACATAAGTGAATGTAACGTGTGATATAGTCTGTTACTTCTGTTTGTGGCAGAGAGTGCAAATGAGTCCAGTTGTGAGCACATGACTTCATACAAACCACTAGTAAGCATTCCTTATAGCTCCCTCTACATATACTAGTCTAGAGATGCCTCTAAGTATGTCAACCCTAAAGCCTAGACAGGCATGCTGGGATCATGCTTCATTATCCCTACACCTTGAAGTTCAGGAACTTGAGTCCTTCTCCCAATGGTCTCTTACCCCAAATGGCTGTCCCAGATGCCAGACGAGAGCAGTGGGCACTGTCAAAGGGTTGTAGTTATTACCTAGAGTATTTCTTTGGAACTAGAGCCTATACCTTGATAAGCAGAAATTCAGTGTACTACGTTTCCATTTAAATCGGTTGTTCTCAACCAGGGATGATTTTGTCCTTCAGGCAAAGTCTGGAGATGTTTTTAGCCATTACAGCGTGGGAGGGGAGTGCGCTGTTGGTTTCTAGTGGGGCTGCTGAACATCATACAGTGCACACAGTAGTCTCCCTAAACAGAGACTTGTGCAAACTGTCACTGGTGTTGCCGTTGAAAAGCCATGGTTTGGATGAAAACGGAGTCAGTGATACTCCCTAGAAACCATGGTTCCTTTTTTTCTTAGGATTTCGGAGTCCTCTATCACATATACCTTGCATTTTATCTTTATTCATGATTTACCAGAGAAGCACATTTAAATTTTTATTTTCTTAAGTAATATAGGAGAAGTGGTAAATGAATGGATTCTCATGTGAAAGTCTGGTGATACAAAACAGAAATCTGTTCAGATGCTCTCCCTAGAAATAATTACTATCATACAATGTGGGGACTTGGACATAGTTCCTGTAGTTTTTATTCCTACACTTGTGTGTGTGTGTAACTGTATGTTTGTGAGTTTTCAAAAACATTAAATGTACATTCTGTTTGACAATTTTTTTACTTACTGTGACTTACAGTGTTTTTTATATTCATACTTACAGGAAGATCTAGCTCATTCTTTATCATTGATATGTAGAATTCAGTAGAGTAGATTTGATTTACCACAGTTTATTCAGGAAGGGCACTTTACACCTGCAGAATCCCATAGACAAGGTCATTGACATGCTTAGGGTCAAAACATGTATCATTTACATATTAAACCTTACAACATATAACTTCTTATTTAATGGCTGCCTTTCAAAACATGCTGCATTCTGATACTGAAAAAATACCACTCTAATTTACCAGGTTGGCACAATCAGATATATGGCTCCAGAAGTGCTAGAAGGAGCTGTGAACTTGAGGGATTGTGAATCAGCTTTGAAACAAGTAGACATGTATGCGCTGGGACTCATCTACTGGGAGATATTTATGAGGTGCACAGACCTCTTCCCAGGTAAGAGAGCTGTTGTCAAAAGTGTCTGTGTTTTGAAGTGAAGCAGTTATGTCTTCTTTCTGTAACATATCAAGTAACTTTTATGTAAGAATCTTTTAAGTTTCATTTAAACCTTTAGTTCATTGCCATCTAGTGTTCTTAGATATTATTAGCACAAGGGTATGAATCAGGAATTTTTTTTAAAAAGAACTCCAGGTGTGCTTTTGAGTGCAATTTAATTAATTCCTGTAGCTTGTTTAGCTGTGTTTAGTTTGGTCCTTGATTGCGGTAGTAGCTGTTTTCTTTTGCACCCTCTGAGCATTTGAGACAAGGTACACTTAGGGGTTCATGAGTTGACCCGATAGGGCCTTAGAAGCAGTGAATTTCCATTGTGAACATTGTGAGCACACTTAGGAAAGTGTGCCTTCTTCTTCCTTTCCTTCCTTTTTTCCTTTTCTTGCTCTGCCGCCTTCTCTCTTTTTCACATGGAAGAACATGCATGTAATGTGAGTGCTTGCTTGAGACTGAAAACAGCAAGATAAGTTTATTGTCAGTGGTGTTGCTGTTGAAAAACCATAGTTTAAATGATAAATGTATTGTTTCACTCCCTTGTTAGGAGTATATCAGTATTACTGTCATATAAAAACCTGTAACAATTCAGTCTGGGAGTTGAATTTCTATTTACTTGGATACGTGTGGTCTCCACCATTAAAAGCACGGCAAAAGGGAAAAATCAAGTACGCCAGCATTAGAATATTTTATGAAATGGGGCTGTTTAATAATGAGGTTGAATTGCTTTTCTCTAAAGATATTAAAGCTTTAAAAATTAGATTATAATTCTAAAATATAGAAAAATAAATTAATGATTATTTAGCTTGATCAAAGGTCACTAAGTTATAATTTACATTTCCCTTTTAATTGTAAATAACAGAATTCTCAACTGAGATATTTTTCTGAAAAGAGCAATTACAGTAGTATCATAAGTGTTCTACAATTATTAGAACTTTGACCACAGCTTCCCCCCCGCCGAATATTCAAATCCAGAATTTTTAGTTTTGAGGCATATCTGACTCAAATGATGCTGTCATCAACATTAGCACACTACCATCAGCAATGTTTTTTGATCAACTTCTTCATTAAAAGAACAACTATTGCTTTTGATCTGATAAAACAGAGCAATATCATGTTTAAATGGAGAAAGGCAGTTAAATTTTGTTTAAGACTATTTTAGCAGATACATAGGATGAATTGAAAGAGAACTAGAGGGGGTTAAGTAGGAAAAAGAAGAGAGTTGCATTAGATATGCTGGATATTTAAGTGGGAGTGAAGGGGCACATCTGAGACAAACAGCAGAGAAAGAAAGTATCTGTGGTTCTGGCTAGCTGTTTGGAGAAAAGGGTCTGAGGAACTGAAAAGGATTCAGAAGCCTGAGAAGTAGGGACAGTGGTAGCCAGGAACTTAGGAAGGAATACTGGTTTGCACTGCAAAGATGAGCTAATTATGGAGACCTTTGGATAGGATAGTGACAGAATACTAAAGAAGATTTTTTAAAGAAATTCAGGAACTACAGTTAAAATGATTATTTAAGAATTATCAACATAGAGATAATAATTGAGAACATTTAAGTAGCTATACTCTTTAGAGTGTCTATGAGTAGGACCCAACTCGATGGCAGTGGGTATTACATACTCTTCTAAGGGAATACATTAACAAAGAGAAAAATAAGTGATTAAAGATAAAATATTGAGGTTACCCAGCTAAGACAAATGATCACAAAAATACTGGGAAATCATAGTGTCTTGAAAGTCAGTGTTACAGTGTTTTAAGAACCAAGGTTAATGGCAGTAAAAACCAGACCAGTGCCGTCAGGTGGTTCTAACTCATAACAGTGGCAATAGATGTAACTAAAAAGTCTAAAGGAAATGGAACTACGGAATGATTTTCAAATTTTAGTAGCAGGAGGTCATTGGTATTCTTACGAGTTTCTGTTGGATAGGGAACACAGAAATCATATCATGGAGAGTTTTTTTTTTTAAATGTATTGCCATGGAATCGATTCTGACTTACTGATGTAAGAAAGCAGATTGGTGTCCCTTTCTTCTATGGTATCTCTGTGTAAGTTTGAACTGCCAGCCTTTAGGTGACTATTCGAATGCAAACCATTTCTTCTACCCAGTCACCTCACAGAGAATATCCAAAACAAACAAAGTCCATTACCATCAAGTTGACTCCAACATACAGCAGCCGTTATAGAACTGCCCCCATAAGGTTTCCAAGGCTGTAGTCGCTGTGGAAGCTCAGGGTCCCATCTTTCTCCTGCAGAGCATCTGGTGGGTGTCAACCACTGAGCTTTTGGTTAACAACCAAGCACTGAACCACGGCGCCACCAGGGCCCCTTTTCAAGGATACAGGAGAGAAAATTATGAAGAAAGCAGAGTCAGAGGTTACAGAGAACTCTGAAAATTTCATCATTGAAATAGGGTTGGAATTGAAAGAGATCACAAAGATGGATTAGTAAGCCTAAGGAATAACTTACAATAATTGTAAAATTCCTATAAAAAATTTGAAAACTTTCACAGTTTACCTCTAAATGCAGTGTATGTTTTGTTATGAAATAGAAGTACTGTGTAAATGGAATCTTTTTCTTTTTGAAGAATATAAGAAAAATAAATGAATTAGCTATCTGTAAAGAAGGAGTGAAATGCTGTGAAATTTGAGAGAGAAAAAGGAATAAAAGGAAACAAGAGACAGAAAAAGGAAGAAAGAAAACAAAAGTAATTACAGAAGGTTACTAAATAAGTTCCTAACTGCTAGAGACATAATTAACAAGTGACAGATGGGGTGAGAGGCAGGGAATGGTATCTGATATTCTTAGATGTGGTATTTTGGACAATTTTGGAGAAAATGAGATTGTAAAACTTCTCTTGAGCAATCCAGTAAATACAAAGTTTAAAAGAATCCAGCACCCTTTCAGCTCTACTGAAGTCACTCCTAATGTCCACCCTTCAGCCAATGATCAGACAGGCCCACAAAAGAAACAGTAATCCACGTAGCTGATCCACAGATACAAGAGCAAGTGGGCACACCAGCCTAGGGACAAGGATGAAAGGCAAATAAGGATGTGAAGGCTAGACAAATGGAAATCAGAACCCATATCAAGAACGGGAGAGTATTGACCTGTTGTCAGGGATGGCAGCCAGTGTTGCAAAATGATATGTGTATTAATTGTTTAATGAGAAACTAATTTGTAAACCTTCATCTAAAGCACAATTTTAAAAAGATTTTAAAAAGATAAAAGAAAATTTAACATATACTCAATGGAGCACTACACAATGATAAAGAATCACGATGATTCCAGGAAACATCTCCTAACCTGGTTTCAACTGGAAGACATTATGTTGAGTGAAAGTAGTCAGCGACAAAAGGACAAATATTGTATGAGACCTCTACAATAAGATCTCAAAAACAGACTTGTGTATAGAAGAAAAGACTCTTTGACAGCTGGAAGGGAGGGGAGGAAGGGAGAGTGAGGCGGGGAGGGTTTAGATTAGATAGTTGCTAGAAATGTGGTTGGGAGAAATCAGTGATAGCACACATTAGAAACAAGAACAACATTAAGTGGACTTCAGCGTAACTTGAGTACTCCTTCCAACTTAACCCAACATTGCAGGGATAGAGTAGCTGGGGCAGGGGGCAGGGGACCATGCTCTTAGGCAAAATCGAGGCCAACTGGCACAACTAGCATTTTGCTAAGAGGGCTCTCTGCATCCCACATTGGTGAGTGGCGTCTGGGGTCTTAAAAGCTGCCAAGCTGCCATCCGAGGACACAGCAAATGGTCCCAACTCAGCAGGAACGGATGCTTACCGAGGACCAAAATGACATGGGGTAAAGACAACCTAGGAGATAGAGACCCAAATCAGTGGGTGCCTACATCGACTTGGGACTGGAAGAACTGGATGGTGCCTGGTCACCACCAGTGATAGCCACGATGGAGCTCACAGAGATGAGTCTCACTGGCAACACAAGAATAAAAACGGGTGCATCCTGAGATCTCCACTAAAAGACCTCAATTGATGGTCCAGCGGTTTTGGGGTTCCCCTGAGAGCATGGCCCCCGGCCCTGATGCTGCCCTTACCCATAAATCATAATGAAGGTCCACTCTTTGGACAGGAATGGATTGGACTTGGCAATGCAGAGTGACCATATATTGGATGGTTCTATGCATCTATAGGATATCACCCTGCTGACCTCTGGCTGGAGGAAGGAGAGTGGATGGAGAGGAGGGGAAAGGAGGCTGTTGGGAAGATGAGACATGTATGGAGCAGAGAGGAATAGTGTGCTGTCACTGGACAGGGAGAGCAGTGGAAGCTGCATATGGGTGGGCATGTAAATTTATACGGGAATGTACATTTTTACTCAGTCATATTAAACAAAAAAAGAAAAAAAAAACAAACATAAAGATTGTGCTTTAAGGACTCAAGTGCTCCTGATCAAAGTCATGGTGTTTTCCATCGCCTAATATGCATGTGATACCTCTCTGAATATTCAGCCATTTGAAGATGTAGCATATGATCAGGAACCAATGGTACTGAGGGAAAAAGTCGAAGCTGCATTGAAGGCATTGGCAAAAAACCAGGGTCCAGGAACTGAGGGAATATCAACTGAGATTGGTAGAGTGGAAGGTCAGCAAGAAAGAGGAAGACCCTCAATGAAATGGATTGGCACAGTGGCCACAACAACGAGCTCAAGCATAAAAACAACTGTGGACTTAGCACAAGACCAGGCAGTGTTTTGTTCCGTTGTTCATACGTTCGCTGTGAGTCGGAACCGACTCAACAGCACCTAACAACAATATGCTTGTGAAAGCTGGACAGTAAAGAAGGAAGACCAAAGAGCTGACAAAGAATATTAACTATACAATGCACTGCCAGAAGAATAAAGCTGTCCTATAAGAACTACAGCCAGAACGCTCCTTACAAGCAAGAATGGCGAGATTTCATCTCATGGACTTTGGACATGGTATCTAGAGGACACAGCACCTGGAGAAGGACATCACTGTTGGTAAAGCAGAACATCACCGGAAAAGACGACTCCGAGTGAGACAGTCTGACACAATGGCTGTAGCAGTGGCCTCAAACACAGCAGTAACTGGGAAGATGGTGCAGGACTGGGCCGTGTTTGGTTGTTGCACATATGATTGTTATGAGTTGCAACCCACTCAACAGCACCTGACAACAACATCATCTTATGGCTTCTGATGTGAGGCTTCCACACGGCCTTGATTCCTCCTGTCCGGTCAACATTACTTTTCTCCTATCTTCCAGCTGTCAATGAATTCCTATCTGGTGTCCAGCTGTTCTAAGCTATAGCTATACTCTGTAATAAAGGCAGTCACATAGAAATACCTACTCTTTGGAATTCTAAATGGAAAAGTCTTTAACGATTCAAGACTAGTAATCATGTCCAAGGGTAGCAGTATTTTGCAATGCAAAGTAATAATTTTCATTTCTAAAGTACATTCTTCTCAAGAAAACGAGTTTGTTTTTTTCTTTTCTCTACCTTGCCATCTCTTTTCTCTCAAACTCTCCCCCTAGACCACTATAACTATAGTTGTATTTCAGTCCAGATGAAGACACAGGGAAATTCTACGAAAAGCCTTTTCCACTTCCACAACAGGGATAAATACTCCTTCTAAAGCAGTGTTAACTGTCCCTGACAATGCATCTATTACACTGTATTGTAACTATACTTCATTTACCAGTGCATGAGTACTATGGTACTCCATTAACAGAGATATTGGAGATATTTAATAAACATTGTGTAGACGGATCATTAAGTACACACAAAATGCAACAACAGGTGGGAAATAAGCCATTTTCAAGCTGTCACGGTGTACATGTGTCTGGTCTGCGATTCGTTACCAAAATTCAATAAAACAAATCAAGCGGTCAAGACACTTGGTGTATCACATCTACAAAAGTCTCACTACGTGAACTCACCTTCCAGTTTCTCTATGTACTAGTCCTTACTTTCTGTGCAAGTGATTTATCTAGAATTAAGCAAACATGCATTTCATGAAAGCTCAACAGTCTTCATTAGCCAAGCCAAGTGCCGTCGAGTTGGATCCGACTCACGGCGACCCTAGGGTCCAATTGAGAATCGAGAGACAGCATCATCCACTTACACGAAGCTGCTATTGACAAAGGTCCAAAGTCCATAAACTGGGGTAAAGAGTCTCTTTAACACATGGTGTTAGCATAACTAGACATCCATCTGCAAAAAACTGAAACAGGACACACATCTCATACTATGCACAAAAACTAACTTAAAATGGGTGAAAGACCTAAACACAAAATCTAAAACAATAAGGATCATGGGAGAAAAAATAGAGTCAATACTGGGAGCCTTAATAGACTGCATAAACAGACTACAAACTATTACTAACAATGCACAAACACCAGAAGAGAAGACAGATAATTGGAAACTCCTAAAAATCGAACACTTACGCTCATCCAAAGACTTCACCAAAAGAATAAAAACAGTACCCACTGTTTTTAGTACCCTGAATCTGATTGGCATCTCATTTCCATAGTCTGTACGGTACTGTGAAGAAAAAGACAACCCAGTTAAGCAACCGGCAAAGTATGTGAACAGGCACTTTACCAAAGAAGACATGCAGGATGCTAAAAGATACGTGAGAAAATGCTCACAGTTATTAGCCATCAGAGAAATCCAAATCAAAACCATAATGAGATACCATCTCAACCCAACAGGCTGGCACTAATCCATAAAACACAAAATAATAAATGTCAGAGAGGTTGTGGAGAGATTGGAACTCTTTTACACTGCTGGTGGGAATGTAAAATAGTACAACCACTTTGGAAAGCAATTTGGCACTTTCTTAAAAAGCTAGAAATAGAAATACCATATGATCAGCAGTCCCACTTCTTGGAATATATCCTAGAGAAATAATGTCTGTCACGTGAATAGATACATGCACACCAATGTTTATTCACCGTAGCGAAAAGAGGAACTCAATCTGGAGATCCATCAACAGATGAATGAATAAACAATGTATGGTATATTCACACAATAGAATACTATACATTGGTAAAGAAAAGCACAATAGTTCAATGAATTTTCCAAGGCAGAGAGATGAAGCCAAGATTAAAACCTAAATGTCGTCTTATCTTTCTTTCATCCTGGCATTCTTTCTTCTAATTTATCCTGTCATTTTTAATGAGCTAGTGAGAGTGGCAGTTTTTTTCTATTTGTCAAGATTTGTGATTAGACCATTGTATTTCTAAGTGTTGGTCCCAGAGAGTATCTGCATATTTTCTGTTGTTCTGTGCTCTCAAGTCAGTTCCATACCTTGGCGACCCTGAGAGACAGTAGAACTGCCCTTGTAGAGTTTCCAAGGGACAGCTGGTAGACTTGAACTGCCAGCCTTTTGGTTAGCAGCCCAGCTCTTAGCCACTATGCTACCAAGACTCTGTGTTTACTAATAAGTTTAATTCTATCACATTTTATAAAAATCAGAAGCTTCTCATCACAAGTAGTTAATGGTGCTTATTTGGTGATGAATGGGGTTATTAAACAGATGTGGACTGCTTAATGACATTTAAAATTGTTGATACTGCTTCGTAAGAGGAAGTTTTTAAAAATCAGCGTATTGGCCATTATCATAAAAATGTGACCTTTGACACCACCTGACTGGATGGTAATAGAGCTAATGACAAAATGAGATATGGTAACTGTACAACCTGTTCAGTTGTAATTGGTTTTACGGACATGTTTGTTATGCTGAGAATGTAGACTTGATCCTAATCATCACTGCCTGCATCCCTGTGTGAGATCAGAGCTCAGGAAAGTTTTAAAGTATTGAGTCTATCTTAAATGACTGGCATGAAGTGAATTCTGACTCTTAGCAATCTTATAGGACAGAGTAGAACTGCCCCACAGGGTTTCTCTACAGAAGCTGGTAGATTCAAACTACAGACCTTTTGATTAGTAGCCTGAGCTGTTAACCACCTCACCACCAGGGCTCCAAGTATATGTTAGGTGTACAGTAAGCTTTCCCCACTGTATTTAATAATGCTAGAATCCATTTAAAGATAGCTGTCCATCCTTGAGGTCCCTAGGTGATGCAAACGGTTTGTATGCGACTATTAACCTAGAGGCCTGGAAGAGAGGCCTAGCAATCTGCTTCTGTTAGGATTAAAACCAGTATTTGATAGACAGTATAGTTGGTACCTAGGGCTCTAGTAGATGTTTCATGTCATCTGTAAAAATGCCTTTAAATCTATCAATTTTTCATTTAAATGTGATTGATTATTTGAATAATGGCAAGTCCAAACATTTATTGCCACAGTGCCATGCTTTGCTTATTTTGAGTGGTAATGTTCTCAAAGTAAATAAAATTGGCTAGAGTGGGAAACAAAAACTAAGATTACAATGAGGAAAACTCTGTGGTTCAGAATAGACTCAATTTAGTCATCTAGTGCTGCTATAACAGAAGTACTACAAGTGGACAGCTTTAAAAAGACAAATTTGTTCAGGCACAGTGCAGTAGGCTGCAAGTCCAAATTCAGGGCATCAGCTCCAGGACAAGGCTTTCTCTGTTGGCTCTGGAGAAAGGCCTTTATTATCATTGTTGCCGTGGACTGAAAGCTTCTGAGGCACACTGAACCCCGTGTTCTTTCCGAAGGATACATGGTGCTCCTGGCACTGCTTCTTGGTATATGCAGTCCCCAACTCTGCTTGCTTCCCTTCCTTTATATCTTAAGATGTTGCCTGAAGACATGATAAAATCTTAGACATTGAGTCCTGTGGCACCAACACAACTGCTGTCCATCCTCCCGCATTAATGTCATCGAGGCAGGGTTTACAGCGTGTAGGAATATCACACAATACCAGGAATCATGATCAAGTCAAATAGCTACACACATTTTGGAGGGGACACAATTCAGTCCATAACAACTACTAACAAGAACAATCCATCATTGACATTGCCTTTTGATTTATCTACCGTTTCTCTAAAGAAACAGAACTAGTAAACTGTATGTCGTGTCATGTGTGTCTCTCTGTGTCTCTGTGTCTGTGTATGTATAGAGTGATTGAGATTCGAGTATGGTAAGGCATTAACTCACAGTTGTTGGGGCTGGCGGGTACAAAATATGTAAATCAGATGACAGGCTGGAGATTTCTGTAGTCTCATATTCCATAGTTTACAGGTCAGGAAGCAGGAAGAATGGAAGAGCAGAGGGGCTCTGAGAAGATGCTGTCTATATCCAGTCTGGTGGTAGAGTATACCCTAGGCAAAGCTCCCTTTTTTCTTTTATGTACTTCAAATATGGACTTGAAATGATTGGATGAGGCCTTGTGCACATTATGGAGTGTATAATATGCTTAAAGCCAAATAATTTAATCACATGTAACAACTTAATAACAGCATCTGGACTAGTGTTTCACCAAACAGTTGGGCTCTATAGCCTAGCCAAGTTAATACATAAAACTAACCATCACGTAACAAACATTTTGAGACTATTCTAAGTAAAGTATTTATTGTTGCTGTTAGGTTCTGTTGAGTTGCTTCTGACTCATAGGAACCCATGCATGGCAGAATGAACCACTGCCCAGCCTTGTGTTATGTCCACAATCGTTTTTATGCTTAAGCTCTTTGTGGCCACTGTGTCAATCCATCTCGTTGAGGGTCTTTCTCTTTCTCACTGACCCCCCACTACCAGGCATGATGTCCTTCTCCAGGGACTGATCCCTCCTGACAACACGTCCAAAGTATGTGAGACACTTCCAGGCAGCACTGTGGTTGCATTTCTTCCAGAATAGATCTGTTTGTTCTTTTGGCAGTCCATGGTACATTCAACACTCTTCTCCCAACACCACAATTCAAAAGCATTGATTCTTCTTCTGTCTTCTTGATTCATTGTCCAGTTTTCGCATGCATATGATGTGATTGAAAATACCGTGGCTTGGGTGAGGCATACTTCAGTCTTTAAGGTGACATTTTTACTTCTCAGTAAAGAGATCCTTTGCAGCAGATTTTTCCAATGCAGGGAATGCATCTTTTGATTTCTTGACTGGTATTTCCCTGGGCATTGATTGCAGAAAAGCATTTATTAATAATGCATTAAACCAACAATAGAGACTCCTTAGAATTTCCATACGTGCCTGAAGGAGTTGTGTGTGTGCGTGTGTGTGTGTGTATCATTACAGTTTCTTTGCTTATGTGGTATAAGAAAGACCCCTGTTATTCTTTTATGACAATTGGAAATTTTATTCTGTCCTTTTCTAAAAATACACAGGTGAATCTGTACCAGAATACCAGATGGCTTTTCAAACAGAAGTTGGAAACCACCCCACTTTTGAAGATATGCAGGTTCTGGTGTCCAGGGAAAAACAGAGACCCAAGTTCCCAGAAGCCTGGAAAGAAAATAGCCTGGTAAGAAACAACTGAATTATTAAAAACAGTGCTTGTGACTGAATATATTTTAATGTTGTTTGAAGCAAAAATAGACTGTTAATAATGTTAATAGTTCTGAGGATTGTCTGTTTTCAAATTTTTCAGTTATATAAGAAGTCCTGTTTTTTACTTTAGTTTCAGTACTGTTTAGAAAGGGTAATAGAGGTGTCTAAAGTTCACCAGATTGGATTAGCAGGTGGACTAATTAACATGTTAATAGTTTTAATGTTGTTGGTATTGCATGTTATTCTGTTGAGAGTGATACCAAAAGTTCAGTGGCTAGTTCAATTCAGGCTAGATCTAATAGAAATCAAGGAAGGGATAGCCTATAAATTCTGCTTATCACAGTTGCAGGTTACCATACTAGAGTATCTCAAATAGTCCTACCATTTGAGTAAAACTGTTTCTATGACACTGAAAAAAAATCCTGTGAATATTTACATGCATTCATACTCCCGCAATTTATTTTTTGCATAAGCCTGCTTATCAGTAGTTAAGCTGTCGCTGCTCATCAAGTCAGCTGTTCAAACCAACCGGTGTCTTGGAGGAAGACAAGCCCTGTGGGTCTGCTCCTGTAACGCTGACAGCCCAGGAACTCCTGGGGAGCAGTTCTGTTGTCTAAGTCGGGATGAACTTGACAGCACACAGCAACAAAAACAGCCAGAACCATCTCATTATCCACAGCATTTCTGAAGGATATTTTTGGTTTGTTTTTACGTATGGACACTTTTATGTCAACAGTTATTATCTGTCTGGTTCTTTCCTTTTGGTCAGTATTCCATTTTAGAATGTGCCATAATGATTTAATTATTCCTGATTGAGGAGAGTACCATATACTTATTTTTGGACAGTTTTTTTTAAAGGAATTAAAACTATGCCTATACATGAGAAACAAAAGTCAAGTTAAATGGAATGTAAACAAGGTAATGGAAAAGGAAGACTACCTACCCTTACCATCACTCTCTGGAAGTAACCCCCTTTCATAGTCTTCTTTTTAGTTTCCTTTCTAGAAGTTACCATTGTAACTTTAAATCATATAAACTCACCCACTGCTGTTGAATCAATTAAATCATGTATTTATGCCCATTTAAGTTATCTCTAATTGTTTGCCAGTGTTATAACAGTGCATCTAATGTTAAATCATTTATGTAAAAGAAATCAAATCCATTGCCCTTGAGTAAATTTTTAATCATAGCACCCCTGTAAGGAGTAAAACTGCCCCATAGGGTTTCCAGAGCTCTAATCCTTGCAGAAGAAGATAGCAACATCTTTGTCCTGAGGAGCAACTGGTGAGTTTAAACTGCTGATGTTTAGTTAGCAGCTGAACACTTACCCCACTGCATCACCAGATCTTTGTTTTATCTTTACAGGTTGATAGAAAAATAGAAGCTTAACAAAGTCACAATTTTTCAGAATTATGATTATGTAAACTTTCACTGCTGGACAAAGTATTGTGCTGAGGCTTCTAGAGAAGGAAACATAAATCCTGTTAGTTACCGCTGCAGAGCCCTGGTGGTGCAGTGGTTAAGTGTCCAGCTGCTAACCAAAAGGCAGGCAGTTCAAATTCACCAGCTAGCTGCTCCTTGTAAACCCCGTGGGACGGTTCTGCTCTGTCCTGTAGAGTTGCTGTGAGTTAGAGTCAACTCAGTGGCATCCAGCTTGGTTTGAGGATTTTGTTAGCTAATAGGTACTGTAAGCTCTTGCCTGATATAGGAAAGTGTTTCAGAAGTCACTCTCCAAGAGATTCTGTTTGATTTCATTCATCTTTCTTCCTTCTTCTTGCTAGATTCTACTCAGAAGCAACATTTTAAAAAATTGCACATCATTTTTCTTCTTATAAGTCATTTTTTCTTCTTCATGAAGTTTCTCCTTATGTAATGTATGTTAATATATGCAAGAGTGGCAAACATTCTTACTCCTTGTATGTTCAAAAATGTTTTGGCCTTGCCCTCCTGCTTAAATAATAGGTTGGCTGGATAATAATTTCAAAATAAAAATAAGTTTCCCCACAACTTGAAACAAACTGCTCCACTGACCTCTAGTATCCAACCTTGCTAATAAGAAATCTGAGGTCAGCCAGTCTTATTCTGCTGGTTTTTGTCTTGATAACATATGGTGGGTTTTTTTTTTTATTCTCTTGTTTCCTCTATAAGCTTCTTAAGCTTTCACTTTATTTCTGGAATTTTGAAATTTCACCTCAGTGTATTTAAGCATGAATCTTTTCAAGTATGTTTTTGTTGGTACTGGCCAATTCAAAATTCAGGACTTTCTCTAATTTCAAAGTATTTTCTTTTTTTTTTATTATGATTGAGTGAAAATGTACATTCCCATATAAATTTTCACGTCCACCTGTATGCAGCTCCCACTGCTCTCCCTGCCTGGTGACAGCACACTTTTCCTCTCCGCTCAATACATGTCTTATCCTCCCAGCAATCTCCTGTCCCCTCCTCTCCTCTCACTCCCCTTCCTCCAGGAAGAGTATTTTCTAATATAATTTTAAATATTAATTCCTCTCTTCCCTCTCCTCCTTCTAGGATTCCCATTAGTCAGGTACTAGATTGCCTAATGTTCAAATTTCATTTCTTTTCTTGTATTTTCTGTCATTTTGTTCAAACCTGTTCACATTTACTCAGCTTTTCCTTTCAAGTCACTGATTTATTTTCCATATTTACCCTTCTATTTATTAGTCATGTGTTCATTAAATTTTTAATTCCCACAGTTTTCTAAAAATTCTTATTGTTTACTTTTTTATTGCAATCTGTTCATTTTAAGAATATAATCACATTTTTTGTGTCTCTGGAGGTGTTAATTAGAATTTCTGACACTATATAAATTAATTTTCTTAAGTATGAAGAACAAAAAATGACAAAAAGGAAGCAATTTAAATCATTTTACTGCATATTTTCACATATCAACTTTAGGTTATCTTACTAGGATTAGAATATTTTTGTATCTTCACATAGATGAGGTGATGACATCTCAGAGAGAGGCTAGAGAGACGTTATCTGTGTGTTTCCATACACGTTTAGATTGGACATTCTCTTCGCTGGTCATCTTTGTCAGTAGACAGCCCTCAAGAAAGCCTTCTCTTTCGAATGAGACTAACATCCTTTTCAAGTATGAGGTAATGGGAGAACCTGTTGCCAAGCACATATGCCCAAGATTGCCTCCAAACTAGTCCCTACTGTGGGACCTGGGACAAACCCTTATGAGGTCCCTGGCAGCAGGTAAGAAGCTGAATCCTCTATCAGGATTAATTAGAGGCGCCAACCTCCCAGTAGAATATTCCTCAAAGCAAAGTCTGTTTGCAAAATTTTATTCTAGTAAAATGCAGCTTCATCTGCCCTGCCTTGTCTTTTTTCACCTGAGCAAATGGGATCCATTATTTTCAAGTCTGTCTTGGCAACCCTACCATTACTTTCTCTGGGATATGCATTATGTGCATAATTACCCGAAAGCTTTTACTTCCAATTTAGGGGAGGTTTCTAAGTAAGGGATTAGTAAAGCTTGGTTCATTTCCAACAAATGCATTTAAATCTAGTGTGCTACAGTCAGTAGAGCTGCTTCTCTGCCATGATAGTCCGTGCTGGAGTCAGATAATAAGTGGGTAGTTTTTGAAAAGAGAAATACAGCACTATCTAAAAAGAGACATTTGTGCTTTCATAGTTGCGTTGTAATTAAAAACTTTTTTTAGTGATGAAATTCAAAATCTTTTAAATATTAATGAATGCAAAGAATGGTTTTAGTTTTAAAAATGCCAGGAACCCAAAAATAGATTAGTCAATAAGGAAGGAAGAACAGTCTCTTGACAAAAATGAAAATAGACTGAGGGAAATACATGAAAATTTTAGCCATGGTTTTCGCTAATATTGGGTTTAGGAATGACTTTTTCTCCTATGCTTTTCAGGATTTACAATGAAAATAATACTGTTTTAACAAGCACACACACAATTTTGGGCTGTTTTATATTAAGATATTTTAAACTGGTAAAAAAAAAAAGATACATACCTTTTTTTGCTCACCTGTTAGAATGTCTAGTATCACTTGCTCAGATGCATCACCATTCTCCATATTGTTAGTCCTTTTCGAATTCTCATTCTTCCACTTCTTAACCTCTGTAAGATGCTGGCTTGTTCTCTTTTTCTCTTGATGGAATAACTTGTCTTGATTCCTTAGTCTTAATTCTGCATTTCCACTCCAGTACAGCTTCATGGAAACCCTGGTGGTATAGTTGTTAAGTGCTGTGTCTGTTAACCAAAAGGTTGGCAGTTCAAATCCGCCAGGCGTTCCTTGGAAACTCTATATTGCAGTTATACTCAGTCCTATAGGGTTACTAGCAGACAGAATGGACTTGAAGGCAATGGGTCTAGTAGACTTTATAACTTCCTGGGAACTTATTAGCAATGCATAGTCTTAGCAGGGGTTCACATTGGAATGAACTGGTTTAAAGCCTTGGTTTTAAATCCTGGTCCCAACCCACCAAGCTGATTTCATGACCCACCAGTGAACCCCAGCTGACATTTTACTTCTGTTAAGGAGGAGAGGTAAAAAAGACACACTTCCTTGTCTTACTGTCCTATGTTTCTTTTTGTTTGTTTGTTTGTCTTTCCTCCTCAGTGTTAATAAAGATGCCTCCCTTAACTCATTTACACAAATGTTAAGTTTATTAAGTTTATTGTTTATTTCCTCCATATCAATTAGTTGTGTTTTATTTTTCTTTGCAGTTATCACCAGAGTCCCCATGAAATCATTTATCAGATTTTGTCTGAAAATTTGTATTTTTCTATATTCTTGTTTGGCTTTGTCAGAATTTCTTATCTTTAAAGAAGTGTAGTTGACATAGAGTAACCTGTACACATTAAGGTGTACAATCTGTTGTTTTGACATGTCTATGAAACTTCTATACCGTCTAAAATCATCATCACTCTCAAAATTATGAACATGTCAGTTACTCCCAAAAGTCTCTTTGCACCCTTTGGTAATCCTTTTCTCCCACTTCTCTCATTCCCTCCTCTGAGCCCCGTTTCCAAGCAACCACTGCTTTCTGTCATTAGAAATTAGTTTTTATATTTTCTGGAATTTTATATAGAGTCATACAGTATATGTTGTTTTTTGTCTGACTTCTTTCATCCAGTATAACTATTTTGAGATTCGTCTATCTTGTAAGTATGAATTATTTTTATTTCTTTTTTCATGCTGTGTATTCTGTGATACAGCAGGTAGATGAGAGTTTGTATTTTTATGTGCCTGGTGATGGATATTTGGGCTGTTTACAGTTTGGGACTTTTAAAATAAAGCTACTACTAAAATATTCCTGCACACCTCTTTGCTTTCGTTCTCTTGGATAGATCCCTAAGAGTAGAATGATTGAATGATACAGTGAGTGTGTGTTAAACTTTTTAAGAAATTGCCAAATGGTTTTTTCAAAGTAGTTGTACCATTTTACATTCCCAGCAGTGTGTGTGGGTTCTAGGTCTTCCACATATACCCCAATGGTTGGTGTAGCTAATCTTCTAACTTGAGACTTTCTGATAGGTGTATAGTGTTACTTCATTGTGGTTTTAGTTTGTATTTCCTTAATTACTGATAATGTGTTTATTTGCCATCATGTGTTTATTTACCATCCTTGTCCTTTCTTTGGGGGACATGTCTTTTTCACATATTCTCAACTGATTCTATTATTATTGCTAAATTTTAACATTATATATTGTAGCTGTAAGTCCTTCATCAGATACATGATTTACAAATACTTCTCATGCTGTAACTTTTCATTCTCTTAACGATCTCTTTGCAAAAGCAGAGGGTTTTAATGTTGAAGTCCACCCATTTTTCTTCTTTTATGGGCCATGTTTCTGATATCATATTTAAGAACTCTGGATTGCCAGGAAGAGTATTTGATGGAATGTACTTACACTAAAAAAATTATTCATTTTTGTATCCAAAATACAAATTAAACTCGTTGTCCTCTTTTCTGTTTCCTAAATATGACAATCATAGATTAAAACCATGTATTTAAAAGTAAATTTTGAAAGATACATGAAGTATAAATACCAAAGCAGGTGAAGAGCTTGAAGTGTAATGAAGACAAACCCAAAGAAGTAAGTCTGAAGGGATTCTGGATGACGTTCACCAAAATGTATAAAATCTGTTTTTTAAAAGGGGGTTGAAACTAATCTTCCCATCAAGAGAGACTAATGTTCCTTGTTCATGTGTAGGAATACTACAAAATGGAACTGTTTTTGATAATACCATTCAAACTAGTTTAAAGAAGATTTCATACCTTATATGTTATGGTTGACTAGAAATAAAAGAAGAGGAAGCTCACCTGAAAATTGAAGACAACACTGTAATACATACTTTGTATCATAGGCAGTGAGGTCACTCAAGGAGACAATTGAAGACTGTTGGGATCAGGATGCAGAGGCTCGGCTCACTGCCCAGTGTGCTGAGGAGAGGATGGCTGAACTTATGATGATATGGGAACGAAACAAATCTGTGAGCCCAACAGTCAATCCCATGTCTACTGCCATGCAGAACGAACGGTAAGGCTCTCAAGGCTGTGACATTTATCAGTCAGTATAGGAAACTGAGACCAAAGAACAGGAAGGAAATACAGTTAAACTAGCCTAAGAGTGCAGTGATGAACTTATGATGTAAAGTTATAATTTTTCTTTTACTATTTTCATTTTTCTGCTAAAGAGTTTTGTTTAGTATGAATGGAGGATGGAATCTGTGTTTTTCACATCAAAAGATAACAGTAAAAGAGATTAATCTTTCTCTATTAATGTTCCAACTTTTCTACAACAATGAAGGTAAAACATTTTCATAGTTTCAAATGTTTATAAATATTTTTACATGCGTTCTGTCATTTATCCTTTGTTGTTATTTTTTTATCCTCCTGCCTTTTCAAAAAAAAGAGAAAAGAAACCATCATCTTGCCTATATATCTAATCAGCGTTTTCCTGGAGGATAAGGTTTCCAGATTTCCTGTCCAATGCTCTTTCTTATAGAATATACTACAAATTTTGTATGAAAACAATTTAAAAGGTCTTTCTATCCTATCATAAACATTATTTTTGAAACATTTTATTGTTACAACTGTGACTTTTGGTTCTAAATAAAAGAGTTTTAATGTAATTCCTGCTGCTCAGAAATTTCATATTGTATCACCTATGTTTTCCTATATGTGGAGGAAAAAATCGTACTATGATTTTGTTGTTCTGTGCAATACATGTTAAAAAAAATTAACATAGTTATTCAGAAAAGGGTGATAAGAAAAAAACAGAAAATACACTGGACTTTTGAATTTGTTTCTTTGCTATTTTCTATTCTACTTTCTGAGAGCAATTCATGTTATGAACTGTAGGCTAAAAACGAGTTTATACTAATTAGTTTTAGATTGAATTGGCTTCAGCATATAAATCCTTAAGCCTTATACATCAACAAGTCACGGAGGGTAGACCTAACAATTCTAATACAAGTTTTCTCACTTCATATACACACATGAGGACAGTCTCCTGTTTGCCCGTCATCTCCATATTTGTCATTTGCTGGCGGGTGCTATTTGCACCTCTGTTGTGAGTCAGCTACTTTCACCTTAAGTGCTTTTGAACTTCTCTGTGAAAGGAGGAAGAAACCCGTGATGCTCCCCTTTTCTTTGGCCACCCTTTGCCACCTCTGCCATTCCGCTGTGCCCGCTGCATGCCCGTCTCCAGTCACGACTAGTTCCCTAACATCACAGCTCGTCAGCCCCTCCCAGATTCACTCTCAACATAGACCTCAGTTTAGTGAATCTGACTCCCCTTCCCTCCTTACACCCCTTCCCCACGCTGTGCTAGGGCTTGTCTGCTTCCTCCTCCTCATTCACCTGATGACTTCATCAGCCTTCCTTCATAGTACTCCTTTTTTTAACTGCCCCCTTTCTCTTAAAACACTTGTATCTATTAATGTTCCTAGTGTTTATACCTTTACTATTTTAATTAAAGCTACTGCTGGTTTTTATTTTAAGCAGTTTTTAGAAAATAGATGTATTATAATGTGATGCTCAAGAACCATCCATCTCAGAGAGTGACCATGATTATGAAGAACCCTGATAACTGGAGAGAATTCTGAATCCTTTATCTTTTATCTAAGTGTTCCATTCTGCACCATACTCTAGGCTTTAGGACTTTCATTTATACGGTTTGGACTACCCCTGGAAAATATATTCCATTGCTAGGTTATGCCTCTCAATGGAGGCACTTTGGAACAACTTAAAAACTTAGGTTCTTTGTGCCCTTTGGTCATGGCCCTTAATTAATGACATTTGTTAAGAAACATGATGTATGTAGAATTATGAAGACAGAAAAGAAACAGACACCATGGTTCCTCCTCTCATGGAACTTAATATCCAGTTGTACAAGCATCTGTAATACATAGTTCTTAAAGATATATTTAGGGATGTTATGGGAATATTTTAAAGTTAACTTTGTAAACCAAAATAATGAATATATATAAAAATACTTAAATGCACATTGGTATTTCACTGTGCTTAATTCATAGAAAACCATCACATGGTTAGCAAGTTATTGGCACTTCATTATTTGGCTGGATTTTTTAAAATATCTTCTAAAATAATGTGGATCATGAATAAAATGAAAAGTAGCTGAGACTTTAAAATCAGAGGTATCGAACTTGGAGAGAGTAGTTTGCCATAAATGTATTTTCTCAACATGACACTTCTGTTTTTCCCTTTAAGCAACCTGTCACATAATAGGCGTGTGCCAAAGGTCGGCCCTTATCCAGATTATTCTTCTTCCTCATACATTGAAGACTCTATCCATCACACTGACAGCATTGTGAAGAACATTTCCTCTGAGCATTCAATGTCCAGCACACCTTTGACTGTCGGAGAGAAGAACCGAAACTCGATTAACTATGAACGACAGCAAGCACAAGCTCGAATCCCCAGCCCTGAAACAAGCGTCACCAGCCTGTCCACCAACACAACCACCAACACCACTGGCCTCACTCCAAGCACTGGCATGACCACTATATCTGAGATGCCATACTCAGATGAAACAAATCTTCATGCCACAAATGTTGCACAGCCAATTGGACCAACCCCTGTCTGCTTACAGCTGACAGAGGAAGACTTGGAAACTAACAAGCTAGACCCAAAAGAAGTGGATAAGAACCTCAAGGAAAGCTCTGATGAGAATCTCATGGAACATTCTCTTAAGCAGTTCAGTGGGCCAGACCCCCTGAGCAGTACCAGTTCTAGCTTGCTCTACCCACTCATAAAGCTTGCGGTAGAAGTAACTGGACAACAGGACTTCGCACAGGCTACAAATGGCCAGGCATGTTTAATCCCTGATGTTCCGCCTGCTCAGATCTACCCTCTCCCCAAGCAGCAGAACCTTCCTAAGAGACCTACTAGCTTGCCTTTGAACACCAAAAATTCAACAAAGGAGCCTCGGCTGAAATTCGGCAGCAAGCACAAATCAAACTTGAAACAAGTAGAAACTGGAGTTGCCAAGATGAATACAATCAATGCTGCAGAACCTCACATAGTAACAGTCACCATGAATGGAGTGGCAGGTAGAAACCACAATGTTAACTCACATGTTGCCACAACCCAGTATGCCAATGGGGTAGTACCATCGGGCCAGATGGCCAACACAGTGGCACATAGGGCCCAAGAAATGCTGCAGAGCCAGTTCATTGGTGAGGATACCCGGCTGAATATTAATTCCAGTCCTGATGAACATGAACCTTTACTGAGGCGAGAACAGCAGGCCAGCCATGATGAAGGTGTCCTGGATCGTTTTGTGGACAGGAGGGAGCGACCGCTAGAAGGTGGCCGAACTAATTCCAATAACAACAACAGTAATCCATGCTCAGAGCAAGATGTCCCCACACAGGGTGCTCCAAGCACAGTAGCAGATCCAGGGCCCTCAAAGCCCAGAAGAGCACAGAGGCCTAATTCTTTGGATCTTTCAGCCACAAATATCCTAGACAGCAGCAGTATACATTGTAAGTGAAAGTGCCATCTGATCTCTTCTCTGTAACTTTTGACACCACTTAATTAATGGTTTAGATGACCCAGATTGCATTTCAATTTTAGTGATTGTCTTTGCTCTTTTTGTAAATAAAGTAAGAAACTGCTTGGTAGCTTTCAAGACTAGTTAGACTATTGTGAAGAAAATAAAGGAAGATTTTTGTCATTGATAATTAAACAGTGGTATGGTCCTCAGCATAATTACCAATTTAATACATACCTCATGAGTCTGCTGCTTGTAATGCACCTCACATAGTTGCTGTGCATGGTAGAGGTTAAGAAAATAAGTAGTTTAAAAGCTGCAAATCAAGTAATAGCAATATAGTTTTTGAAAAAGTTGGTTGTGCATATTAGTATTCTGTTATATCTACATTAAGATTTTATCAGACTAACATTAATAAACCTTTAAAATCCAGACAAAATTGAGAAAGGTGACCAGAAATTAAAAAGTTGATCTTAGTTTTTTTGTTATCTTTTTCAAGAGCTGAGTCCCACAATGTGCCAGTAGTACTGTGCTGTGGGCCCCATAGCAGTTTAAACAAATAGAGTAGTTTCTGGCCCTAAAGGAACTGCAACACCAAACAAGACAGTGAGCCAAAATGTGGAACCAAACCAACTAAACGGGTTGCCATTGAGTCGATTCTGACTCATAGCAACCCTATAGGACAGAATAGAACTGCCCCATAGTGTTTCCAAGGAGCACCTGGTAAAACTAATTATAATTTTAAAAATAAAAAAAAATGTTCAGCTTGAAGAGTCTCAAAAAGAAATCGATCAGGATTTGCCTAAACAAATATTGTCTGGCAGCATCAGTTTTAAGAAATGTTCATTAGTGCCTCCTGCAGACACTGGTTTTGACTGTTGTTGAGTAATTTAAACCCTAAGCCTATACTTTGAAATAGTTTCTACAGAATTCATTTTTCTGTCTCTTTATTTTTAGTAGGTGAGTCAACACAAGATGGCAAGTCAGGATCAGGTGAAAAGATCAAGAAACGTGTGAAAACGCCCTATTCACTTAAGCGATGGCGCCCCTCCACCTGGGTCATCTCCACTGAACCCCTAGACTGTGAGGTCAACAACAATGGCAGCGACAGGGCAGTTCATTCCAAGTCCAGCACCGCTGTTTACCTTGCAGAAGGAGGCACTGCCACAACCATGGTGTCTAAAGATATAGGAATGGACTGTCTGTGAAATATTTTCAGGCCTATGGAGTGAAATTATTTTTTGCATCATTTACACATACAGAAGACATTTAAAAAAAAAACTGCTTTGTCCTCCTGTCAGCACCCCCTCCCATCCTTGCAACAAGAACTTGCTTTAAATAGATTTCAGCTATGCAGAAAATTTTAGCTTATGCTTCCATATTTTTTAATTGTTTTTTTTTTTTACGTTTTGCACTTTTGTTTAGTCTTGCTAAAGTTATATTTGTCTGTTATGACCACAGAATTATATGTGTGTGTATCAAAAGTGGTCTCAAAATATTTTTTTAAGAAAAAAAAAAGCAAAAACAGTGTATTGCTGATAATCAGTTTGGACCAGTTTCTAAAGGTCATTAAAACAAAAGCAAATTAAGACAGGTTTGACTGCAGTGGTGTCTGGTATCCATGTTTTATTTCTGGGCACAAGGTAGTTTGTATGTTGATGTGTTCTTGAGCATGTTAACTGTTGGACATTCTTTTCTGTTGTGTTTTGTTTGAATGTGCAATAGTTTCTAGGCCACAAATAAGCTTTCTTGTAAGCTCTCTTCCTAATAGGACACACATTCTTCCATCATACGAACAGGACTCTCCCAGCCCCCATCTCCCTTGCTTTTGGCACAGGTGAAAGCAGCTACCTGATTTCATGCTTTCTCTGTCCTCATCACTGAGAAGGCAGAAACACTGTCTCAAGGGCTCTAAAGAAGGAACCATGAAAACCTAATTTGAAATGCCATCAGTTTTTAACCTTCCCAATCCTAAACATTTCCTTCCAGGCATTTTAAAAAATATATTTGGTTCTGATTTTGGAAGTTCATAAGAGAGCATAGAACAAAATAGAGGAAATCAAGTATTAGCTTTTTTCTATTTTATTTTTTTATGTATGTTCCTATTCCATACTCATCTATTTAAGAAGTGCATTTTTATCGGACAACTTATAGAAACACTTAAGTGGAATTTTTAAATAGATAGATGGCTAAGACAATATAGTATTATAGCCTTCATTCTCTGAATTGACCATCTTTGACTCAAATAAAATTTAATTTTCTGTTTAAAATAACTTCAAAGGTAATTCGTAGTTTTGAACCTGTAAGTGTCTTTTAAAAATTCTCTTCCCAAGCAAAACCTAGTGACTTTAACTGAAAATAATTCCTCTTCCCATGACCTAAAACACTGTGTAGAAATACCGTTTCACTAGCATGCTACATCCCTGTGGAAGGAAGCATGGCCGCCAGATCTAGCGGAGCAGGCTGACGCTCGCCCCTCTCTTTGCAGACGTGTGTGTTTCTTTGCTAATCCTGTTTTCCTGATTCCTCTTCCTGCCACCTTTACCCATGATCTTCAATATGGGATCAGCAGTTGTATACATTAGAGTATGCCATTTAATAACAACATGTATCCTTCAAATAGTTTTTTTTAAGCTTTTGTACTTCTTTCATTACTCATCATCTTCTCTAAAACAATAACCTCTGCTTTTTTATTTTTTATTTTAACATAAAGCACTTTCTGTCAAATAAGGGACCTTTTTTTTTTTAAAAAAAAAAAAGCACAAATATTTTCTGTCAATTTCTAAATGATGATGATCTCATGCTTTTTTTCCCCCCTTTAGAGTCTCAGAGTACTTAAAAGATGTTATTTAATTAGGTTGTGACTAAAATTTCTGTGGGAGATAGAAAGAGGGAAACACAAATCCCAAAATTCTAGGTTCAGGTGTTTATTTCCTAAACCATGTTTCTCGCTCATCCTCATCTGTCTTTATCATTTAGCTAAAGACAGCCTGAATTTTCCAATTTCATGTGCAAAATACTTGTGACTTGTACATAAACCTTCCCTTTTTAGTGTCTTAGGAATTAGATGTTACAACATGTAACCATTTATTTAGCTGATGTGCCGGACACAGTTTTGAATTCTCAGAATTAAGGTAATGGGACTGGTGCCCAGGGTTTTCACCTTTTATGTTTTCATGCCCTGTATGGCAGGATGTGTAATGTGCTGGCATTATTGTAGGAAATTCAGTCATTATGCTGCAGCACAAATGTGGTTTGTTTATCAGCCAAACCAGTTATCTTAATGAGTTTAGAAGTTCGGCACACATAAGAAGTCATGTAGACATGTCTGTGCTGATGGTGGCTTAGGAAGTAATTACTGATTCAAGACCAAATTCAGTCCCACATCTGCCATTGCAAGTCTTAAAACTTCACTCCTAACACTCTTCTATTACAGAACTAAAAGTAAAGTAGATACTGGGAATTGAGGGGTTTTTTTCCTAAATTAATCTCATGCAACATTTGGAGGAATTGCTTTAACAGAAACTTTCAGCTTCATCAGTTCTTTGACTCCATAAACTTACCTTCTTCTAGTGACTTCAGAAAACATAGCAGGAGAACTAACTGAGTAGGACATAGGAAGGATATGAGGAAACTGCCCTTTTAATAAAGCAGTTTAGTGTAGCTTTCTTATATGTATCCAGTAGTTCCAGAAAGTGTACGTTAGTTCAGAATGTAGAAATCATTTCAAGAGGAAAAGATGCTCGAGTAAATATGTGTTTCAATGGAAATAATCATAATTTGGCAGGTATTTTAACTTAAAACATGTCCAAATTTGGCTTTTAAAGCCTAATAGAATACAAGGTTGTAAGCTGGTTTCTAGTTTCTGTAAACCTCTCAAGGGAGACATTTAAAATGGAAAAATAGCTCCATTTTTTTCTCCGTATTTATGAGCATGAATATTTCATTGGTGGTAGCTTGCTCTTAGAATTTGAGGTTACATTATACTTCTGTTATAATACTTTATAAATTTATGTTGCCAATTTTTACGTGACTTCACAGATTATCTTCCCATCTAACTCATGGAAGTTCGTATCTGTGCACATACGTTAGTTGATTAGGCCAGCCATTCTAGAGATTGTGTCAACACCCTGTGTACACCCCCTGGGTGTTCATAACTTTTACTGGTAGCCTACTCTCCAGATAAAATTGCATTTGAACTTTCAGATTCTGAACTATGCAAACTTTACAAAAACTACCTTGCATGATCCCTACCAAATATATTCCTCGTTTGAGTAAATCTGGCAAATGACTGTTGGAGCTAGTTACACAAAAGCTGTTACAACAAGAGAACTTATCTGCAGGTTCCCAGATTAATGTGTAAGAGAAGAGGAACTCAGCAGGGCTCCCTGGTGCACCTGGCCAGTACTTACCTTGAATCATTTCACAGTTTGTATCTGATTCACTCTCCTTTGGTATCTGACTTGCAAGTCAGGAAAGTTTCCCTTATAGATGTATCCTGTTTCCCTTCTGTTTCATTTTAAATCCATTTCTGTCTCCTGATACAAAGAGAGCAGTTGGTCATCCCCTCCAACTTTACTATTCTCCAGTGTGCTTAGGCCTCTGAACATCTGAGTCTCCATTCTTCAGATAAGATTGCTTTAGTCGTACAGTTTGCTTCTCCTGAATTGTATTTTAATGACTTAATTTATATTTAAAAACATGAAATTGTGTTATATTCAGATTCATTAAATTCAGTAGAATTGAGAATCAAGACAGTACCATTTGACAGTGGGTTCAGCCATCAGACTATCAGCAAAATCAGTGCTTTAATTTGTTTTGTGTAATCTCAACATTTTCTTTTAAGTTGTGGAGTTCCATAATTTAACATTTTCATTAGTTACAACTAAAAAGCCGTAACAGACTTGTATATCATTATTTCATCATTAAAATTGTTTAACCTGTATTGCAGCAAGCTTAGTGTTACAGTCAAGCCATAACAATGTCTGACATATTTCTTTGTGTCAAATATGATATCAAACACTAAAATGTGAGACTTAACTTTCAAAAGGAAACCCTACAATAATCAGATATTACCTACATTTTTGTAGATCACTTTTAAAATACTTGTATTGCAATGTCAGCTGGGTTTTAACAACTTTAACTTTTGAGTAAGTGACTGGTTAAAACTGAGTGTTTATGTATAGAAAGAAAAAATAGTTTATCTCATAGCAGATACATTTGAAATTCAACACTTGAGGAGAATTTGTTTATATTAAAAATTATACCCAAAAGTGAACCTGTTGACCAATTCTGTTACTCCTGTGATGTTCATAGTGTTACTATGAAATGTTGTGAGCATACTCATTCAATTTTACAACTAATGTGAAGTCCAGATGTTTGAATATGAGAGAGGGAATCTTTAGAACTAAATCACATCATTAGGCCATCAAGTTTAAACAAATTATTGTATTTTGAACTATAGCTTGACTTTGTTCAGTGTTTTAAAAGGCAACATAAGTTTTTTGTTGTTGTTGTTTTTCCATTTTATGTGTACTTTTAGATTTGGGTAACATCTGTATGTTTTAAACTCAGTAAAAACTCAGGGCCCCTTCACTTTACACACTGAAGAAGTTCAGTTGGTAGCAAACAAGCAATTGGATTCAGTTGATTTAAAGTGTTGCACAATTAATGTTTCATTTTATGATTTATATAGATACAGTAACAGATTGCATTAATCATAAAAGCTTGCTCAGTGCTATTATCAATAAAAGGAATGACTCGACTAATTGGCTACATGTTACAGCAAATTTGGGCCTTAGAGCAGAAGCACCTTCAAACCTGTTTCTGTCCTTAAAGCTTGTAAGTGACAGGACAAATTATTTCATTTTTGTAACATTTATTAATGTGAGAACTTAATAAAGTATTTTATCTGAGATACAATTTTCTCAAGAAGAAATTTAACATTGTATAACTTCTGAAAGTGAATAAATTTATAGCATTAATAATAGCTTTCTTTCTTAAAAATTACATAACTTATGGTAGCCTACCCAGTGTATTTATCACAGTGTCACATCAAAACAGAAAGTCTGTTTTAATCAGACAGGTTGAATTTGTATGCTGTGTATTTAACATCTTAGCAGTGAAGTCTTGTAGCCAGTCTTTTGTCTCAGGCTCTCCACCTTATTTTCAATCCTCCTAAGTATGTAAGGGATAAACATTTTCAAACAACATATAATTAATAGATAACTAAATTACTGAAAAATGCAATTCAAAGATAGGTCCCATTTGACATTGAATTGCTTGGCTTCTGTGGCTTTGCTTTTTCTGGTGCCATTTATTTATTTAAACGGTTTTTGTATGCTTTTGTCATTTCATTTCCATAGAGATGGTATTGTATAAGTGTTTGTATAAGCTGGAATCATCCTTAGTTTTCTGTTGATAATTTTTCCAATAAAGATACGTGGATAATTGTAAAATACACTAACTCTTAGGGTGTTGTAGCTGAAACATGGAGATGTGCAGCTGCTGTGCTTTTCTGAATGGACAGGAGAAACATAAGCTATGGAACATTCATTTCTGAGGATGCTTTTCTGGAAAAAAAAAGTCTGAAAAATATTGGGAATTCCTCAGCTCTTTCTTGTTAACGGGTATCTTTTGTTGGTGTGTTTTGCTCTTACATTACAGACAGAATATCACATATGGATTTATGAATAATTACTTTCAGTTATTTTGCTTTTGTATAAGCTAAGACCTTGCTATGCTGTATAAGTTGTGTTTGATGGATCAGTGTGGGTATGAAATAAAGCAAATCACTTTTCTTTTGTATTATCTATGGATGCCACTATGAAAGCTGACATTAAGCCACTAAAGAGTTTTCTATGAATTAATTGTAAGTAAGCAAATGCTTTGATATCTATAAACCTAAATAAAAAGAATGTATTGATGCAGAGACATTAGAGAAGGAGATTTTAAGACAGTTCTTAGGTTTTAAAAAAGGCTTGCTGTAAAATGGTGCATTATTCCATTTATTAAAGATCGTATTAATGACAACAGTAATTGTATCTTTTGATTTTATGATGTCACCAGAAATTAGGATGGATGGTATTTTGACTATTTTGCACTGGAATGGTAAGTGTTCTATCTAATGTGACTTTCATAACTCAGTGCAATAAGTTTAAAAAAATCAACTGAAGTCAAAATAATAGTTGTTATACTTCCCGGTCACCTACTGTATGTCAGACATAGTTACTCTATAAATGTTTGCTGATAATTCTTACAACAGTCTTTACAGAATATTATTGTCTCTATAAATGAAGAAACTGAAGATCATGGAATTTAATACCTTGCAGAAAAGCCACAGAACTGGTAAAGGATGAGATTCTAACTTGAATAAGTATGTCTGAATTTGATACCCATACATGCTTTTACACTACATTATCCTTATATATAGGAATCCCCCCCCCCCCCCCCCGGTTTTGTTTTGAACTGTAGTTTTCAAGTTTTGGTTTTGGGAAACTAAAAAATGAGAATGGTTGAGTGGCTAGGTAGAGTAGCCAGGAACACATATGAATCAATTTGATGGTGCTGAGAAGGTTACCAACAGTGTGATCTCTATTGGGCTGACATCATGCCTGTGCTTCACATTGACAAAGCCAGCAGAGGCCCTCTGGAGGCCTGAGGGCCAATGTGTTTTCAGGAGGAAGGCAGGTCAATACGAGTAGAATTCTAGGTTGAAGAATGAAGACAGATGGCCAATAGAAGCCTAGGTGATCCAGATTGGACCATATCACAAAAGGGATGGCATCATGTGTGCTTAGTTTGGACTTAGCCTGAAATTCAGTGGAGTAATTTTAAACAGGAATTTCAAAAGCAGGTCATTCAGCTGGTACTATAAAGAATGGCCTGGGAGGAAGAGATGTGAGTATGGAAACATGGAGACGATACTGATAGGGCACTGGAGAGGGAGAAGGAGAAACAGAACCAGGACTGAGTTACGTTGGAGAAGTAGCAGCAGGTTGGGTTAAGATTCAAGAGAAAATCAATGAGACCCAGTAAACTACTAACTAAACCTGAGCATAGGATTCTGGCTTGGCAAGGGAGCATCATTCTTCAGACCAGCGGACAATCAAGGAACATGCAGCTGGTGGTGTAAATTGCCTGTAAAGTTTTTTAAGTAGAACACTTTTGATAAAATTTGCCTCGTTAATTATATACTGTGTGCCAATTTTGGGTTCCAAAAATAACACATAGGAACACTACCTGTTATCTCTAGAAATGATTCCGGAGCAGAGCATTCCCTGGAAAAGTGACAAGTCCATGTGATCGTTCTGAGTAAGCGTCTTGAACAACTTGTTGCCTATAGTATTGTACAATTTGGGGTAGCCCTGTCTTTAACCTGAAAGTATGAATATCAAGAACAGTCTGAAAAAGACCAAAAACCAAAACCATTGCCGCCCAAGTGGATGCTGACCCTACTGACCCCACAGGACGGAGTAGAACTGCCTCAGAGTTTTCAAGGAGCATCTGGTAGATTTGAACTTCGGACCTTTTGGTTAGCAGCCATAGCACAGCACTTAACCACTAAGCCCTGAGGGTTTCCTGAAAAAGTTACCAAACCAAAAAAACCCATTGCCATCAAGTTGATTCCAACTCACAGCGACATTATAGGATGGAGTAGAAGTGTCCCATAGGGTTTCCAGAGACCACATGGTGGATTTGTACTGCTGACCTTCTGGCTAACAGCTATAGCTCTTAACCACAACGTAACCACAGTGTCCAGCAACAAAAAGGCATCCCAAAATAGTGGGTAGTGGAAAAATGGTGAAGAGGCTTTGATGATTGTAAACACATAGTCTTTTAAGAAGAACTACCCTAGTCATATAGTGGATTAAGTGCTACATCTGCTAACCAAAACGTTGGCAGTTCAAATCCGCCAGAGGCTCCTTGGAAACTATGGCGTAGTTCTATTCCAACCTCTTTGGTTGCTATGGGTCCAACACGACTCGACGGCAATGGGTTTGATTTTTTGTTTTTGTTTTTTTTAATACTCTTCTCTTGGAAACCCTGTGGCGTAGTGGCGTAGTGCTACAGTTGTTAATTAAAACGTTGGCAGTTCAAATCCGCCAGGTGCTCCTTGGGAACTCTATGGAGCAGGGGTCGCTATGAGTTGGAATCAACCTTTCTCTTGCCGGGTGCTTTGAATTCCCCATGTCTGGCTCAGCTTCCCTCTACATTAATTAGAAGGGAAGTTGGCAAAACACAGAAACTATTTCCTATTTAAGGAAGTAAGTATTCCATTTTGTTTGTTGTTCGAGATAAACAGATACAAGTTTTCCTTTGCTTAGCCAGCATTCCATACCTTGGACCAACCATTCATTTATGGAAGATGTCATGAAAAATACTCTTAAGTTCTTACAGGAAACAAATCACTCTCCTTAGATATTGAGCAGAACTTCAGAACTGTCTTGTTTACAAAGTTAAAACTTACATCTATTTACTCGTAACTCTCACGGCCCCTAAGTAGCTGAGTTTCAAAGCCTTACCGTAAGCTATTGCAGTGTGCACCAGCTCATCTGTTTTCAGTTTCCCTTTATTCTGTGTAAGTTTGTACTCTGCTACCACTCCCCTTTGTCACTCATAGCCCTTAAGAGGTCACTGGCCTGCTCACAAACTTCCCATGTTCAAGCTCCTCTGCTGGAAAATCCAAGTGGCTACTTTCAAGAAACTTGGCAGCCTTTCTTTTTGCCATCTCTACCCTACAACTTGCAGCCACTGCTTACTTGATCTCCTTGCTAGATTTTCAGCCTTCCACATCAAGGAGGACGTCTGATCAGTTTTTTCTGTTCTTGAAGTACCAGTGTTTAATTGGTAACTGAAAAGCTGAAACCGAAGTCTGTTTAACTTTCTAAAAGTAGATTCTTGTCCAACCTTTATTAATCTGGCTTCTTGGTCTATCTGAGGTACTATATGTGCATGAAAGTAATTTAAATGCATGTGATTCAGCAAGTTATTCTTTGAGATCTGTGACTGACATCCGCGGGAGCATGTGGCTGTGCTACACCTGTGAACAAGAACTGCATTCGCAGGCATGGCTTTAAAGAAGTGAGTCAGAGGAAGCAAGTCTGGAAATGCGCTCTTCAGTTAAATGGTTTTATCATTTTGTTTTTTACTAAACTGTTTCTACTTCCTTTTTCAGTAATATCACTAAAACTAAAATCACCATACCTCGGGACCCCAACAGGTCTGTGCACTTCTTTGGCCACTAGGCGGCTGTCTTATTTAATTTTTTAAGAGTTAGGAAGCTTCCTTTTCAAAGACCTGTGTCTTGCGCTTCCGACTTCGGTTCATTATGTTTTCTTATTGTTTATGCATAATAAGTAGAACAAGCCCTGTGGATACCATTTCCACTTGAAGAGTCCAGGGCTTTTTACGGACTGAGACAGTTTGGGGCATGCTTTCCAGTATAACACAAAACATCAAAGCCAAGCCTGCACAAACATGACCTCCTTACACTAGGACTTCCCTACAGGAAAACAAAGTTTACAATTTCTGAGACGTTGGAAGAGGGATCCAAACCAGAGGTGTTCAGACACATTCATGGAACCCTAGTATTTGCTGGTGTTCTGTTAAATTTTCTCAGAATTCTAAAGTAAAGTTAGGCTTCAGTTTCTTGTTTTCTTTAAACCATTACTGACTTTGGCTTTCTTCTTATTTAATTTTTTGAGGCTGTGATTCCTGGATTACTTTCTCTTCTTTGATTACAGCACTTCTACTTTAAAATTGTATTTTTTATCAACCTTCAGAATTGTTGAACAGTTCAGCATTACTGTAGATACCATAATAAGGACTAAAAGACTAACTTTTTCCTTCTATTACTGTAATAGTTTTGAAACCAGAAAACTTTTTTCCATTATATAGACTGTTTTGTGACAATCCATATTGCAACTCTGAGTTAACATTAGCCTGTACGGATTTTTTTTAATGTTTAATTTTTTTCTTCTTTTTTCTTTTTCTAAAAATGAAAGACACTGAGATACCACAAGGTCAATTTCCCCAACTAAGAATTCATCAATCCAAAGATTACTCATGAAAACAACACCTCTTCCATATTCGATTTGATCCAGAAATTAAAACACAGCTAATTAAATTGGGTTTCAACAAAATAGAAAGTAGCAGAGTATTTGATAAAAAATTAGACAGTCCCTAAAGCAATACCATTCAACAGTTAGAGATGATGGAAATGTTCTATATCTGTACTGCCCAATTCAATAACTGCATGAATTTGAAAATTCTTGCTTTAAGCTTCTATTAAGACGCCTCTGAACATATAAACCAAGACAAAGCCCCATCTGGGAGAACTTACTTGAGAGTTCTAGCAGGTGCTGATATCCCCTTTACTGAAAAGGAAAATGAAATGGTAAGGAAAGAATGAGCCATCACTGTACATATCCTGGTAAACCAAAATACTCCCAATGATGAGTGCAGTGTGAGCCATCGTAGAGCGTATCTGACTCGTGCCTGACTCTAGTAGCCTACTTCAAAAGTGCTGGATAATTTTGTTTTTCTTTCTTTCTCTCACTCTTTCTTTCTTAATTGTGATTAAGTGAAAATATACAATCCAAATTGAGAGAGGAAAAATGAAAAAAGGCTTCTAAGAAGATTTCACTTAAAAAGTTCAGAAGTCCAGCTGCTTCTCTCTGGCTCAGCCCAAGGACACTCCCCCCTCCCCCACAAAATGTCTTGAGATAAGCCTCGCTTCTAGGAAGGTGGCTTCTTCCCATGTAACCTGATGCCAATTGCTTCTCTAGTGCCTTTTTGAGAATGCCCTGCCAGTGAAATTGCAATATGAAATCTGTGTACCTGTAGTTGCCAGTTAGGAGGCTATGTGACAATTCTTTTGTTTGCTTATTTGAGAAAACGTATAAATAGGTATATCTGATAAGGAAACGGGGTGTGTGGCCATTTTTTGGACTTGAGTCTGACTGCAGCACCACTAGCAATAAAACCCTCTTCTTTTTAAAGACAAAGTGGTGTTTGAGATGTTTTCTGCTCTGCAGGCTGAACTTATCTTTTTCTTGCTACATTTTTGGTTACCTGCCTGGGAAATGAGATACCTGTGAAGAGCAGACTCGCCTGGTGATTTTTCACCCACCCTCTGACAGCACCTGGAGGAGGCCCCTTAGGCCCTGGGCAAAGTGAGCCCTGAGCGTGCCAGGAGGGACTAATTTTGTCCTCCTGTGCGGCTACCTTGGTGGGGCCGAGGGAGGGCCTCCTTCAGAGGGCTCTCGAGGAATCCAACGCCAGGAGGAACTGGCCTTAGGAAACACATTTGAATCACGGTAGGACCAGTTTGGGGGTGAAAAGGTTAAGGTCCCCTCATTGGAGTGAAGGGGAACTTGATTACCTATCAGCAACTCCTGAGTACCATTTAGAGGCACACCATGGAAGTGCTTAAACGGGAAACTGAGGCTACTTTGGTATAACTTGGGTAAAGTTCTGCCCACAGTGGCAGAGGGTGGAGGTGTATGTGACTGTGTGATTGCAGATTGACTGAGACAAGCCATGGGGTGGGGGTCCCGACTCCCCCTCACCGATTCAAAATGAGTGTTGTGTCCCAAGCCTCATTTCTGTAGGACACCTCATGTGGCCAACAAGCAAAGACGTGCTGGCGGCTTACAGGAGCTTGCTGTATGCCAAGAGGGTCCAACATTCCTGTGAGGGGAGTGGCCAGTGACAGACGAAGCAATTGTGCGACCCATCCTTTTAACCCTTGCCCTCCCTTCACTCCTCTTGTGAAGAGGCGTGCTTGTCGTCTGTCTGAGGGATGGATACGGGAAACACACAGGGAAAGTCTACCCTACTGGGGCCAAGGCTACAGTACTTTAAGAAGGGGTTTACAGGGGACTATGGAGCACTTGGCTATGACCCCTAGAAGGCTGAGAGCTCTTTGTGAAGTAGACTGGCCAGCCTTCTGAGTTGGGTGGCCAGCAGAAGGAAGTTTAGACAGACACAGTGAAAAGGGTGTGGACAGTTGTCATAGGAGACCCAGGATACCCTGACCCGTTCCCCTATATAGATAGTTGGCTTCAGTTAGTGCTGCAGCCGCCCACTTGGCTGAGAGGCCATGTTTCTAGGGTGCTAGTGGCTAGAGCAGGGGAGCTCTCTACCTAGCCCAGAAGGCCTCAGCAGACTGCAGTTCCTGAGATCCTCATAGATGAACCAGAGGAGTCTGAACCCCCATCATATGCTCAGGCTATGGAGATAGCCCACCCAGCATGGCCCCCATCACCTGACTCAATTCAGCCAGAGATGGCCACTGTAGCCTCCCCTAACCAATGGTCTGAATGAAAGTACGGGGGCAAGAACTGGACTTTCTAGTTGACACTGGGGCTGACCACTCTGTAGTCACCAACCCTGTAGCAACCCTTCCTTCCCACCAAATGAATATAATGGGGCAACAGGAAACTTGACCCAGCAGTTTTTCTGCTGACCACGGCAGTGTTCTATAGGGGGATATGAAGTGATGCATGAATTTCTATATATGCCAGACTACCCTGTTCCCCTCCTGGATCGAGATTTATTGGGAAAATTACAGGCCACCATCTCCATTTCTAATGAAAGTTGATTAGACTTACAGCTGTCTAAGCCAGCATTGATCTTGACACTCACTGTCCCAAGAGAGGAAGAGTGGAGACTCTTCATAACAAAGCCTGGAGGAACTTTAAATCCTACACTTATTCAGAGATGGCCAGGAGTCTGGGCAGAAGACAATCTTCCTGGGCTGGCAGTCAATCAGACTCCAGTGAGAACTGAGCTGAAACTGGGAGTCCAGCCTGCTAGTCAGAGACAGTACACAATCCCTCAAGAAGACTTAGAGGGGATTTACAAAGACTCAAGGAGCATCGCATTATTATTCCACGCCAGTCTCCATGAAACACTCCCCTCCTCCCTGTGAGGAAGTCTGGAACAGAGGACTATTGGCCAGTTTGGGATGTGAGGCAATAGATCAAGCAGCTGTGTGTTTACATCCAACGGTGCCAAATCCGTACACCTTACTGAGCCTATTGGTGGCATGAGCCTTCTGGGTTACTTGTTTGGATCTAAAAGATGCATTCTTTAGCATAAGGTTGGCACCTGAGATTTGTGGGCTATTTGCCTTTCAACGGGAGGACCCCCCTCACAAGAGTGAAAGCATAACATACCTGGACTCGGCTCCCCCAAGGATTTTAAAACTTACCAACTATCTTTGGAGAGGCTCTCACCTGAGACCTTCATCAGTTCCCACCACAGGATCCCAGGTGTGTCCTCCTACAATATGTGGATGACCTTCTGCTGGGCCATGATACACTTAAGGGGTGTGCTGAGGGCACAGACTTGCTCCTACAACACCTAGAGACTTGTGGATATAAGGTTTCTTGGAAGAAGGCCCAGATCTTTCAGAGACAAGTAAAGTACTTGGGATTTATCCTCTGACAGGGAGAGAGGAGACTGGGGGTAGAACGAAAACAGGGTATTCAGAACATACAGAACCCCAAAACATGGCAGCAGATTAGAGAATTTATGGGAGCAGTGGGGTTCTGTCCTGAATTTTGCAGTATTAGTGAAGCCTCTGTATGAAGCTACAAAGTGGGCAAAAAAGAGCAGATAGAATGGGAAGCAGACCAGCAGAGGGCCTCTGAGAAGCTAAAAGAACTGCAGGCAGCTTCAGCTCTGGGCCTCCTAGACTTAGCTAAGCCCTCCATACTGTATGTGTCAGAAAAAAATAAAGCAGTGGTGGGGGTGCTTACTCAAAATATAGGATCATGGGCAAGGCCAGTTGCATACTTCTCCAAGCAGCTCCACGGAGTCTTGAAAGGATGGCCCCCTTGCCTTAGGGTGCTTGCGACCACTGCTATGTTAGTACAGGAGGCTTATAAACGGACTCAGGGACATTTAAAAATCCAAGTGCCCCATGCTGTGGTCACTCTGGTGAATACTAAAGGGCATCACTGGCTAACCAATGCATGCCTCACAAAATACCAGGGTTTGTTATGTGAAAACCCAAGAATAATTATAGAGGCTGTGTCTTCTCTAAATCCGGTTACCCTACTCCCAGTTGAAGAAGAGGGCCCTGCCAAGGACAGTGTGGAAGTTATTGAAGCTGTGTACTTGAGCCGGCTGGGCCTGCTCAATCAACTGCTAAAGGATCCAGACCTTGAGCTCTTCGTGGACAGGAGCACTTTGATTGACTCTGGCAGGGAGAGACGAGCTGGCTATGCAGTGGGCACTCTTACTGAGGTGATTGATACAAGGGATCTGCCCCAAGGAACATCCACTCAGAGGGCCGAACTGATAGTGCTGACCCGACCCCTGAAGCTGAGTGAAGGGAAAAATGTGAATGTTTTTACAGACTCAAAATATGCCTTTCTCACTCTTCATGTCCATGGACCCATTCACAGAGAAAGGGGGCTCTTAACAGCAGGAGGAAAAGACTTGAAATACCCAGGTGAGATTCTGCAGCTACTAGAGGCTGTGTAGAAACCCAAATGGGTAGCTATTGTCCATTGCCAAGGACATCAAAGGACAAGAACTCCACAAGCTAGAGGAAATGCAAAGGCAGATACCAAAGCAAAAAGGGCAGCAACCCTGTCATATGATGGGGCCACTGTTGTCCCTTTAATCCCATGGACACCAGACCTGATCCCTACATATTCACAGAGAGAGAAGGAAATGGATGGAAAGAGAGGGGGCAGAAAAGGCTGGGGAAGGATAGAAAAAACTGCCAGATGGGAGGATTGTAATTCCCCATCTCCTAGGACCATCAGTCATCCTTGCCATGCATAAAGCCACCCACTTGGGGCAGGAAAAGACGGAAAAATTGATGGAGAGATACTTTTATATTTCCCTCCTGGCTACCCCAGCAAAGAAAGTTAGCCAGTGATGTGTAACTTGCACCCCAACTTCCTCCAAATGGTAAAAACCTGTTCTTGGGATTAGCAGAAGGTATAGCTCAGTCCCTGAAAGTTAATTCATGCCATGTGTGTGGAGGAACTCTGATGCAGGATCAGTGGCTGTGGGAGGCAAAGGAGTTACTGCCTCATGAAATTACCAATATAACACACCAGAAGAGACTGCCTCATAATGAGCTTTCTTGGCTCTAAAGTCTTCCATAGTAGGCCAATATTGCTTGGCTAGAGGGGGAAAGAACTTCACCTTGGTCATCAGACAGATGAAATGTTTGGGACAAAAGACCCTAAATGCCTCAGCTAAGAAGGGTGAGTGATGGGGAAAAAATGGGACCAAAAGAAACCCCCTTGATAGATTTGAACACCTCAGAGAAGGCTGGGAAAACCCAGGGAGTCCAAGAGATTGGGCAGCCCCAAATGGACTATATTGGATATGTGGAAATAGAGCATATGTCTGGCTCCCAAAGAAGGAAAAACTTCTTGGCTATCCAGTCTCCACCACCTGTCTCGAAGAAGGGAAATTAAAATATGAAATTGGAGAGATAATGAGTGGCCCCCTGAGAGAATAATTCAATACTATGGACCCACCACGTGGGCACAAGTTGGGTCGCGGGGTTACTGAACCCCCATTTATATGCTAAACCACATAATTAGACTACAAGAAGTGCTAGAAATCATAACCAATGAAACGAGCAGAGAACTCTGATGGTAATTGCACAGGAGCAGTCCCAAATACGGAATGCTGTTTACCAAAATAAGCTAGCCCCGGACTACTTACTGGCCCAGGAAGGAGGAGTGTGCGAGAAGTTCAACCTAACAAACTGTTGTCTGAAAATTAATGACGAGGGAAAAGTTATAGCAGATACAGTAAAAGAGAGTCAAAACTTAGCCCATGTCCCGGTACAGACATGGAACAAATGGAACCCCCAAAGTCTGTGAGGAGGATGGTTCTCGGCCTTCGGAGGAATAAAGACCCCAGTAGGAGGAGTGCTAGCCACCATGGGACTATGTCTAATTGTTTCTTGCCTTCTATTAGCAACTGGAGCTATACGCTCTATGACCGAAACCACTGTTGGTCGAAAAACAGCCTCACACCTGTTTTATGTGAGACACTATCGCTCTCTACAAGAACAGGCAAAGGGTGACAATGAGAGAGGGGGAAAAAAAAGGTTTCTAAGAAGATTCCACTTAAAAAGTTCAAAAGTCCAGCTGCTTCTCTCTGGGTCAGCCCAAGGACACTCCCCCCTCCCCTTACAGAATTTCTTGAGATAAGCCTGGCTTCTAAGGGGAAAGTGGCTTCTTCCCTTGTAACCTGATGCCGATTGCTTATCTAGTGCCTCTTTAAGTATGCTATGCCAATGAAATTGCAATATGAAAATCTGTAAACCTGTAGTTGCCAACTAGGAAGGTAAATGAAAATTCCTTTGCTTCTTTGAGAAAACGTGTAAATAGGTAGGTCTGATAACACAATGGGGTGCGCAGCTATTTTTCGGACTTGAGTCTGACCACAGCACCGCCGGCAACAAAACCCTCTCCCTCTCCAAGATAAAGTGGTGTTTGAGGTGTTTTCTGTTCTGCCAGCAGAACTTATCTTTTTCCCTGCTACACAAATCAAGTTTTCATGCCTACCTATCTGTAGCTCCTTCTGTTCTCCTTGCCCACTGACAGCACATTCCTCCTTTACATTCTCTGCTTTTTGTATATTCCCAAAAATCTTCTGTCCCCTCCTCTCCACCCTCTTCTTTCCCATCCAGAAAGAGACCGGTAGGACAGCCTCCTATAAATGTATAAAACCATAAAGTACACAATCATATGGTCACATTGTGTCCCCAAGTCCAGTCTGTTTCTGTCTGAAGAGTTGACCTCAGTAGTGTTTTCTAGACAGAGGCAGCAACAGGTCTATGGGCCATGCTTTCAAGGGACTGGATACTTTTCAGTATTGTTCTTTCATTTGTTTGTCTTTTACTTAAATCTGACCCACTATTTTTTGAGTTCTCAAAAGAAACATTCTTTTTACTCTTCTTCCAAACAGAAGTCTTTATGGATTTGAAGGCTGTTTCTGCTGTAACACATTACTTCAAGACTTCCATGTGTTTTGAAACAGGACCTCTTTCAACACAAAAATTGTTAGTAGCATCAAGAATGATATCCTGCCACGGACTGTGTAGGCAAGAACTAAAGAGGGAAGTAACTGATCTTTGACTTATGGAGGGAAACAACCTTTGCATCCTTTCAAAGAGATTTAAACAGAAATATTTTTTATTCCTAGCCCAAAGCTGATTTGAATAATTAAAGTGAGCAACCAAAGAGCTAGCACTGCTTTCATGAGTACTTTGACTAAAATTCTGGAAATTGCCTTTTCCAAGGTAGGTAGCCATCACTCCATCTGTTGGTTTGTCACACTATGGTGGCTTGCCTGTTGCTATGATGCCAGAAGCTATGTCACCAGTATTTCAAATACCAACAGGATCATCTATGGTTTCAGTAGATCCTACACAGACAAGAAAAAAGGGCCTGGCTATCTACTCCTAAAAGTAAGTCAGTGAAAACCTTCTAGATCACACCACGGTATTGCTGATACAGTCCTGGAAGAGGAGCCCCCTGGGTGGGAAGACACGACACAACAGTTGTAACAATGGACTTAAACACGCCAACAATCTTGAAGGTGGAGCACGACTGTACAGCTCTATTGTATTGTATTTAGGGTTGCTGTGAGGTGGGGCTTACAACAACTAACAACTGCAAGGTTTGTCGAGTCTCAGTAAATAATGCTCAACACAGACCTTCATCTCAATTATTTTGAGGTCCTGGTGATGCAGCTGTTAAGCATTTGGCTGCTAATCAAAAAGCTTGGCCATTCATTCCCACAAGCAGTTCCCTGGAAAACCTACAGGACAGTTCCGGTCTGTCCTACAGTCGTTATGAATCAGAATTGACTCTATGGCAACAGGTTCTCAATTACTTTGAATTCTCCTGTATCATTTATGTACTTCACATACAAGAAAAGAATAATTCCTGTTCTGTAGGAAGGAAGTGAAAACATGATGAGCCTGGGGCTGAACTTAGCCAGATCAGCAGTGTTGTGTTTGGCCCATGTAATATTTAACAATTTTTTTAATTCAAATGCTTTATTAGATGAAACCTAGACTCTCTCAATATGATTAATATCACACACAAGTAAAATTTGGCTGAAGATCATTCAAAAGTGGCCTACAGCAGTATATTGATAGGGAACTGTCAGAAATTCAGGCTGGATTCAGAAGAGGACATGAAACCAAGTGACATCGTTACTGATGTCAGATGGATCTTGGCTGAAAGCAGAGAATACCAGAAGATGTTTACTTGTGTTTTATTGACTATGCAAGGGCATTTATCTGTGTGGATCATCACCAATTATGGATAGCATTGTGGAGAATGGCAATTCCAGAACACTCAATTGTGCTCATGAGGCATCTGTACATGGATCAAGAGGCAGTCATGCAAACAGAACAAGAGGACACTGCATGGTTTAGAGTCAGGAAAGGTGTGCATCAGGGTTGTGTCCTTTTACCATACCTATTGAATCCAGCTGAGCAAATAATCCAAGAAGCAGGTCTATATGAATAAGAATGGGTCACCAGGATTGGAGGAAGGCTCATTAGCAACCTGTGTTATGCAAATGACACAACCTTACTTGCTGAAAGTGAACAGAAGTTGAAAAATTTACTGAGGAAGGTCAAAGACAGCAGCCTTCTGTATGGATTACACCTCAACATTAAAAAAACAAAAATCCTCACAACTGGACCAAGAAGCAACACCATGATGGACAGAGAAAAGATTAAGGTTGTCAAGGATTTCATTTTACTTGGATCCGCAATCAACACCCATGGAAGCAGCATTCAAGAAATCAAAAGACGCATTGCACTGGAAAAATTGGCTGCAAGAGACCTCTTTAAAGGGTTGTAAAGCAAAGATGTCACCTTAAAAATTAAGGTGACCCTAGCCCAAGCCACGGTATTTTCAATTGCATAATATGCATGCAAAAGTCTGACAATGGAGAGGAAGACAGAAGAAGAATTAACGCCTTTGAATTGTGATGTTGGAGAAGAATACTGAATATACCATGGACTGCCAAAACAACACATAGATCTGTATTGGATGAAGGACAACCAGAGGACTTTTTAGAAGCAAGGATGGTGAGAGTACATGTTTCATGCTTTGGACAAGTTGTCTGGAAGGATCAATTCCTGGAGAAGGACATCATGCTCGTTAAAGTAGAAGATCAACTGACACAGTGGCTGCAACAATGGGCTCAAGCATAACAACGATTGTGGGCACTGTGCAGGACTAGGCAGTATATGGTTCTGATGTACCCAAGGTCGCTGTGAGTTGGAACTCCATGGCAACCAACAACAGACTTTCTCAGTATCTTGCAGTTCCTATTTTCTTATACCCGGCAAGATTTATCCATTCATATTACCTCCCTGTCTTTGTAGGCTTTTGTGTTTTTACCCACTGCTCCAGAAAATTTCATCACAGGCGTATGTGAATACAAGGACCTAGAGGTAGTGCCTGGCACACTGGAATTGGAGAACTAGAGTAGTGTGCTACTGATCTTGTCAGAAACTTACCCCAGCACACTGCATCTTTAATCAGCATTAGTAATTTTTCACCCCAAATTTTCTTCTTATACCTCTGGGTAACTTATACTTTCAGTTTTTCATATTAAAGAAAATAGCTGATCATATGTTCTCATCTATGTGAAAGGTAATGTAAAATCTTCCTTACAGTATTTTATTCTATAAGCTACAAAATTCCTCTTCCTTACATGTCTTAATTTGAAATTCTCTGCTCATTTATTGCTAACTTTTCTCTGAATTGATTCTCACCTAAATTAAAAAAAATCTAAAAATTCATCAATGTTGATTTCAATTCACAGCAACTCTATAAGATAGAGTAGAACTGTCCCATAGGATTTCCAAGGAGCAGCTGGTGGATTTGAACTGTTGACCTTTTGATTAGCTGCTGAACTTTTAACCACTGTGCCCCCAAAGCTCCTTACTTTAAAAACAAATAAAACATTGCCTTTGAGTCAATTCTGACTCAAAGTGACCCTATAGTGTAGAGTAGAACTGACCCACTGAGTTTCCAAGGATGCCTTGTGGGTTGGCACTACACTCAGCTATTACAGCCCCAGGATGTCCAAGTTAGGGGGCCCTACATTAGGCCTTTGGAAATGCTGGTGGCGTACTGGTTCAGTGCTGCAGCAGTTGACTGAAAGGTTACCAATTCATATCCACCAGGCACTCCTTGGAAACTCTATAGGGCAGTTCTACTCTGTCTTATAAAGCTGCTAAGGGTTGGCATTGACTTGATGACACTGGGTTAAGTTAGGCCTTCAGTACTTTCAACTTCAATATACTTAACTTATTATTTCATTTTTGGGAAACTTATCTCAGTCATCTAGTGCTGCTATAACAGAAATACCACAAGTGGGTGTCTTTAAAAAGAGAAATTTTATTCTGTCACAGTCCAGTAGTTGACAAATCCAAATTCAGGGCATCAGCTCCAGGGACAGGCTTTCTCTGTTGGCTCTGAAGGAAGGTCCTTGTCCTCAACCTTCCCCTGGAGTGGGAGCTCCTGGAGCATAGGGACCCCAGGTCCTTTCCAAGGGATGAACTCTGCTCTTGGCACTCCTTTCTTGGTGGTGTGAGGTCCCCAACTCTCTGCTAGCTTCTTTCCTTTATATCCCAAGAGATTTCCTCCAGGCAGAAAGCAGTTTTACACACAGAGTCCCACCCCAGCAACACAACTACCTCTTATCCTCCCTCATTAACATCCTAGAGGCAGAGTTTACAACACAAGGAACATCACACACTACCAGGAATCATTGCCCAGCCAAATGGCTACCCAGATTTTGGAGGGGACACAGTTCAATCCATAACAAAGTGTATTGATGATACTAATTCTGATAAACTGGCTTTTTCAGACCAAAATTTAGGTGAAAGTTAGGCTGGAATTCAAAAGATGTATGTTTCACTATATAGCATACAGGTGTGCCTCTATTTAAGCAAATCTGCTACCTGAAAACTTGTCTTAATAGAGCAAAATGTGAGCCTTCAATTAAAAGGATTCATCAATATTTTAAATAGGCTCTCTGGTACAAAGAGTCTTTTCATTAACACATTTATCAGGCAAATCAGCCTGTTGCCAAACTAAAGCCGGTTTGTTCTACCCTGTCACTGTAGCCAAAAATTCAGACTGCATGGCATTCAAGGAATACTTTATTTGCAGATACGCTGGCAAATCTGGGGACAGCTAGAATAGCTTCTCAAAAAACTGTCCCATTTGGGTTACATTTCCTGTGGTTTTTACAGCCAGAATTCAAAAGGATTGGTGTTTGTCACAGAACAATAGTCAGATGTCACAAGGTTTCATCACATCTTATCAAACAGTGTGAATTAACGAAAATTTCATTGATTCTTTCTGAGGTCTTAATCAATTTTACTTTCTCAAAGATAGGGAGAGGAATGAAGACCTACTAATCTGGTCTGAGGGTGATAATTGAGGAAGAGGATGGAATGTAGCTTAATAACCTAAGTGACCTTTGTTAGATTCTTAGGTTTACCACCAAGCCTGCACTTGTATATGAGAAGAAAATCATGTGCAAAATGAAGCAATACATGAGTTGCCAATTTTATAGACAGTAGCAATATGTCATTGTGTCCTGTAATTCTACAATACCCTTATACCTTTTTAATAAGCCTCCACCCAAAAGCAAAATTTAAAGAGCTGTATTTCTCATGTTCTCTAGCCTAAGTAAATACTCTTTTCCCAAACAGATAGTGGGCAGATAGAAAGGAAATTTAAAATGGAAAAAGTAAATATAATTATTAATATCTCTTCCTTTATAGGTTTTGCAATAATTACATTTGAACTCTGAGTTCTCTGTTTTTAAGATTATATTTTAACTAAAACAGGTAAAGCAAGAACTTCTTTTATAATTCAAAAAGTTCCTTGAATTTTTCAGAGAAGTTCCACTTTTGGCAGGGCTGCCATCTCAGACATGAGCCAACTTCCCAGTCCCTATGTAGCTGGAACTAGGGAACACTACTTCCTTGCCTCTGTGTTTAAGTGAGGTGAGTTTGTGTGTGTGTGTGTGAGGCAGACAGAGGGAAACTAAAGCAGAGGAAACAGCCACAGTGTCTGCAATTCACACAGCTCAAAGCCCAGAACCCTTTTGATCCCTAGAGCAGTGGGAAATCTGTTTCACTTACTTTGTTCTGGAGAAGTTAGAAGGGGCAAAACCTAGGGAGCTTATTGTCCTAGAAACACAGCAAGTTACTGTCACAAGGGGAAAAGGAATGGTGGTTGAGTAGGCTGCTTAGTCTTTTTTGTTAGGAAGTAAAAAGGAAACCTTTTATCACCTTTTCCCAGGGAACTAACTGCAAGAAATTCAGTGCTCCCCCTCTAGTCAGCAGTTCTGGACCTTCATCTGGTAGACTTAGGGGTCTGTATTTCTAAAGTGGGTGGCTTACTTCACCAAATTTATAGGTCATTTTTTAAGAATAGTTTTTTTTAAATTATGATTAGGTGAAAGTATACAATCCAAATCAACTTTGCACACCCACCTCTCTGCAATTCCATCTGTTCTCCTCACCCTGTGCCAAACAGCACATTACCCCTTTTCACTGTTTACTTCCAGGATCCTCTTAACGGGCACCTGTCCACTCCTTTCCATACTCTCCTTTCCAACTAGAAAGAAACCAGTAGGACAGCCTCCTATAAATGTATAAAATCATACAGTACACACACCACATGTTCACACCGTGTCCGTGAGTCCAGTCCATTCTTGTCTGAAGAGTTGACCTCCGTACTGGTTTTTGGTTTGGACCAGCAGCAAGTCTAGGGGCCATGTTCCTATGGTACCCTCCAGGCTGTTGGACCATCAGTTCTGGACTTCCTGTAGAGTTCCTGAACTGCACACCTCTTTTTCTTGTGTTGCTTCAGGGACTCTACACTGTGTCCCCTATCATGGCTGCCTTTGGTGGTGGCTGGACACCGTTTGGTTCTTCTGGTCTCGAGCTGATGCAGTCTCGCATCCATGTGGGTCCTTCTGCCTCCGCGTGTCTTTGATGTTCTCAGTTATCATCTGTTCCAGAGGGGTCAGGGCCGTTTGGTGTTCCTCAGATGTCAGCTTTCTAGCTTTTAAGACCCCAGAGGCCACTCACCAATATGAGGTACAGAAGACTCTCTTAGCAAAAGCTGGTTATTCAGTTGTACTCAGTGTCCCCTGAAAATATGGTCCCTAGACTCCTGTCCCTGCTACTCTATCCTTTGAAATGTCGGGTTGAGTTTAGAAAACCTTTGAGCTATGGTGTAGTACAGTTATGCTGATCTGCCATCCACTGTATGCTGTCACTCTATGGGTCATTTTTAAATTGTAGCTTTATATTTATGGTCTTGTCATGGATTAAATTGTCCACCAAAAATGTGTGTAGCCATTTGACCATATCAAGATTCCACGTACGTAAACTCTGTCTCTATGGTATTAATGGGGGGGGAGGGGTGGGCAGCAGTTGTGCTGGGGTGGGGGCAAGACTCAATGTGTAAGACTGTATTGTGCCTCAAGGCAATCTCTTGGGCTATAAAGGAAAGGGAAGCAAGATAATGGAGTCCCTGGGTGATGCAACCAGTTACTATAAGCATCCAACTACTAGCTAAAAGGTTGGTGGCTCAAAACCACTCAGAAATCCACAGAAGACAGGCTTGGTATCTGTTTCCCAAAGGCCACAGCCTTGAAAACACTATGGAGCAGTTTTGCTCTGTACCCAGGGGTCACTATGTATTGGAATTGACTTGACATCTAACAACAATAGCAAGATAGTGGTGGCTTGACATCAAGAGATGGCCATACTGCTAGAAAGAAAGTAGGTTATGTGGCAGTGTAGGAGTGAGGGGAGAGGTAAAGGAAGGAGTGAAGAATGATGCCCGGTTTTCTGGTTTTGTAAGTGGGTGACTGGTGGTACCATTTACGTAAATGGGAAGCTTAGTAAGGAGTGGATTTACAATGGTCACTTGATTTAAGGTGCATCTTTTCCTGAATGTTCAGCATGGTCTCTTCAAACCACTGTTTCATGTAACAGCTTCACTGTAACTCAAGTGTGGAAATATTTTGTATTATGTAGGCCTCTTTCTCCCTTCCAAAAAATGAGCATATCTTATTATTATAAAAGTAACATATATTCTTAATGGAAAACATAATTTAGAAAAATAGCTGAAAAGCTTACAGGGGGAAAATATAAAAACTCTTGGCACTTGGAGAACTAGTGGTCTTGGGAGTATATGCAAACCATACTCTTGGTTTAGACAACTTGACAGTACATGTCAGAAGCCTTAAAAAAAAAAAGATACTCTTTGACCCAAAAATCCTTATTTAGAAATCTATTCCAAGAAAATAATTGGATATGTACCCAAAGAGTCAAATATGAGGATGTCCATAATTGGAAAAAAATTGGAAATAATCTAATCCAAGAAGTGTGAGTTAAATAAAATATGATGTATGCACACAATTTGTGTATGACTTTTTAATCTTGCCATTGAAAATAGCCCTAGAAGACCACAAGTTTACACTAATGGGAGAAGAACAGCTCAGAAAAGTTGAAAATGATTGCACAACTTGAAGAATATAATCAGTGTCATTAAATTGTACATGTAGAAACTGTTGAATTCATGTTGCTTGGGAGAGAATAGCCCCAAACAGAGGCAGAGACAGAGACACAGCAGTCCAAGGGTCCAGTGAAGTTCATTCAGAGAGAGAGTGGGGTCTGAGCTGAGGGTGGCTCAGCCTGCCTCTCCCCAGTAGGGCAAGTTTTTTTTTTTTTATAGATTTAAGGTTTCAGTGAGGTAGTGTGTGGTGAGGGGGGTTACAGTTTGATAAGGAAAGAAAGAGAAGAGGGGTAGCAAGAAATTCTGGTTAGGGAATTTACGGTCTGATAAGGAAGAAATGTTGATTAGAAGGGGGGGTAAGGATTGTTTATGGTCAAGGTTTTGATAATGGAAGGGCTTTGATTAGGAGAGTGGCAGTGGCAGGCATAAAGTTATTTGTGGCTGTACGGATATACCAGGTGGGGCATACCAGGCTGTCTTCAGCTAGTGGTGAAGTCTGATTGCTGGGTAAGACAACCTTCCTGAATTTCAGGGACAAAGTCCCTTCAGGTATGTGTTTTTCTGGCTATATTCTCATTAACAACAACAAATGGCCCTAGAGATACATATGATGCAGGAAGAATTTCATGACATATGTTGTTAAGGGAAAAGAAAAACTTACAAAACCTTATATACAGTATGATTGTTGTTCTTTATACATGTGAAGTGTATGAAAACTGCACAGAAATAAGCCTACAAAAGATAATGGCAACTATATTTATGGGAAAAAATGGATTATTTCTCTTCATTTTATTTCTATTGACTTGTTTATCTGGCGCCAAACTATATATATATATATATATATATATATATATATGTGGTCTGCCAATTAAGTTCATGCACTCATTCTAGAAAAAGTGCTACATATCTCATTGCTGAATATCACTGTGGTCATCTTTGAAGTACTCCCCTTGGGAAGCTATGCACTGATACCAGTACTTAGTCTGTCTTTCAAAACAATTTGAGGATTCTTTTTCTGAAACGTCCTTCAGAGCTGTCATTGTATTACCTTGATCTCCTGAATGTCATCAAAATGTCTTCCTTTCAATGTTTCCTTTATCCTTAGGAATTGAGAACCAAATCAGGTGAATAGAGTGTTCAATACACTTATTTGTTCACTGGCTAAAAACTCCCTCACAGTGTCATGTGAGCTGATGCATTGTTGTGATACAAGAACCATGAGTTTTTCGTGAAAAGTTCAGATCATTTTCGTCTTTTTCACGCAGCCTTTTCAGTACTTCCAAACAGTAAACCTGGTTACCTGTTTGTCCACTTGGTGCAAATTCATAATGAACAATCCCTCTGAAATCAAAAAGGTTAGCAACAACATTTTGACTCTTGATTTGGACTGATGGAACTTGTTTGGTCTTCAAGAATTGGCAGGCTTCCATTGTGCACTTCGATGCTTTGTTTCAGGGTTGTATTGGTACAGCCATGTTTCATCACCAGTGATAACCTGGCCCAAAACATCATCTTGCCTCTCCAAAAGGTCTTGGCAAACTTCAACTCTCCTTTGCTTTTGTCTGTTGGTGAGTTCCTTGGGGACCATACTTGCACACAGCTTTCTCACACCAAGATTTTCAGTTAAGATTTTCCTGTTTCTCTACTGATGTTCACTTGGTCTGTTATGCTTCTTATAGTCAGATGACGATTTTGACACACAATTAGATCATTTTTTGCAACGTGTTCATCAGTTCTGCTTGTTACTGACTGCCCTGACTTCTCTTCATCAGTAATGCTTTCTTTCCTCTCAGAAAAACATTTAATCTATCTGTACACTGCCAATTTCTTCATGGCATTATCCCCATAAACTTTGACTAACATGTCCCTGATTTCACTTCCACTCTTGCCAAGTTTAACAAGACATTTAACCCATGTTCATTGCTCTAATTAAAGTTCTGCCATTCCTGGGATGGCACACAAAAACACACAACAACAATAATGAATGCCACTCAACAAGACACCATCACACATCAACACGAACACAGCTGTGAGACACTGATATACCAAGGTCATGAGACCTTACTGAGTTCCTTGTACCGTGCTGCCAGTGTAAGCGCACGCTGGCAAGTTCGTGTACTTAATTTTCAGACCTCATATGTTCAGTTTTTGACAATAAGTCTGTATAATATTTTAATAGAACCCCCTTTCAGCATACATCCTTCAAAAAAAGAAAGAAGAGGGGAAAATCAAACCCTTGCCTAAAGCATGTTATAGAGAAGTATTCTCTAGTCAGGCAGTTTTTCCCTAGCCATTTCTGCTTTCTGGTTTCTGGGGTGAGTTTCAGTAGGCTACAAAAGCTTACTCAACGTTCTTTACCATTTCTGTTTGCTGCCATGTGGTAATGGCCTGCTGACTTAATGTGCCATGAAGCGCTCTGTGTACTTTCCTTTTTAGAGGCTGTTTAGAAAGGTTTTTGCTTATTGTAGGACATTGCTGAAGCCAGTGACATTATGACCGAATGATTCATCTTGGTTTGGGGCTTATGATCAGAACTTTAGAGAGAAAATTAAAAAATGGAGTGGATTCCCCCCAAAATGGGAAGTGGGTGACTCTGTGACTCTGTGATTCTGAGTCCAGATGTCTGTGGTTTTCAACTGTGGATGCAGAAGTTGCCTGTTCACATTTACTGCATGGGAGAATTAACTGCAGGTATATTTCTTCACAGGCTGGGCCTACCAGCTTGGTTAGTTTCTTCTGGGCCTACCTTTTCTTTCCCTTCTCCTACTTTCTGTACCTCAAATCCACTGGCTTATATCAACTGTATAGGACACAGTAGAACTGTTTCCAAGAGTGTAAATCTCTACAGAATCATACTGCCACATCTTTCTCCCACAGAAAGCCTGGTGGGAGCCTGCTGACCTTTTGGTTAGCAGCCAAGTGGACCACTGACTATCAGGTCTCTTTCTACTTCCTATAGCATGGGTAAGTTATGCACATAAATGCTGTTTGAATATAACGTCAACACCTAAGACATAATAAAATAACCTGAGGTTACCTGTGTATGTGATTCTACAAGGTAAACTTGCACTTTGCATAATATACCCATGTGGCCATTGAAGTTGTTGCTTGGTGAACCGAAACGCAGCTGTTCCCCTGGTTGTTACATGGGATGGTGATGGATTTAGTATCACTACATATACAAGGGGACATTGCATGGTTTAAAATCAGGAAAGGTGTACATCAGAGTTGTATCTTTTCAGCATACTTATTCAGTCTGTATGCTGAGCGAATAATCTGAGAAGGTGGATTATATACGGAGAATAACGTGGCATCAGGATTGCAAGAAGATTCACTGAAACCTGTGATACGCAGATGGTGCAATTTTGCATGCTGAAAGCAAAGAGAACTTGAAGCACCTACTGATGAGGAACCAAGACTAAGCCTTCAGTATGGATTACACCTGACCATAAAGAAAACAAACGTCCTCACAACTGGACCAATAAGCAACATCATGATAAACAAAAAATATGGAAGTTTTCAAGGATTTCATTTTACTTAGATCCACAATCAATACCTACAGAAGCAGCAGTCAAAAAGTTAGACACATGGCATTAAGCAAATCTGCTGAAAAACCTCTTTAAAGGGTTAAAAAGCAAAGATACCACCTTTGCTTTTTAGCTAGCGTGTGCCTGACCCAAGCCATGGTATTTTCAATTGCCTCATATGCATATGAAAGCTGGGCAACGAATAAAGAAGACTGAAGAAGCATTTTTACCTTTGAATTATGGTGTTGTTGAAGAATACAGACTGTGCCACAGACTACAGAAGAAGAAACAAATTAGTCTTGGAAGAAGTATAGCCAGAATACTCTTTAAAGGACAGTGAGACTTTGTTTCAGGGATTTTGGAAATATTATCAGAAGGGACCAGTTCCTGGAAAAGAACATCATGCTTCATAGAGGGTCAGTAAAAAGAGGAAGACACCTAAGGAGATAGACTGACACAGTGGCTGTAACAGAGGGCTCAAGTGTAACAGTAATTGTGAGGCTGCCGCAGGACCAGGCAGGGTTTCATTCTGTTGTACACAGGGTCATTATGAGTCAGAACTGTCTTGATGGCACCTAACAACAACAACACCTTATGTACAACTGGCAGAACTTGAATGTTGAGTCAACAGTTAGTAGAGGTATCTTGTGTTAAGGACTTACACCTCTTACAAATCATGAGGATTCTTCTAGCATTGAGAATCTTCTGCAGAAGTAAAAGAGTTTTAGCTCTGGGAATGAAATAGGAGAGTACTCATTATACATACTGAGGGTTGAGAAAAAGTTCAAGGACAAGTTCTATGTTTAAGGACAGAAAGCCAGCAAAGAACCAAATGCGAGGAGAGGCAGGAGGAGAACTAGGATAGCACTAGAAAGTTCAATAAACGGCAAAGACACAATTTCAGGACAGAATCGATGAACACCAGTATCAGATGCCTCAAAGAGAGACAGAGGAACAGGTCACTGGGCTGTAGGCAATCACTGAGAAATACAGTTGTTTGGGAAATGAGCAGAAAAGGGCACAAGGAAACACCGAAAACTCGGCAATTCCAAACCGCAAGTGGCTCCATCAGAGAAAGACGCCACAGTCTGCTTCTGTGGACATTTACAGCCTCGCATGCCCCCCTGGGGTCACTACGAGTTAGAACGAACTCAGTGGTTTTTTTCAGTTCTGGGTGGTGGTAGAAGATAAAACAAAACAAAACAAAACAAAACTTTCAAGTTAGTGGTGTGATGGGGAAGGGTAACAATGGGGCATAAATATAGAAAAATTAACTTTCAGAATCTGTATTCAGACTCAAGTTTTTCCCAAGTGATTCTCTTAATAATATACTATCATTGCATCCTTTCATTTTTCATATTATTAACACATACTTCTTAGACCACTTCTTGCCTTCAGGTTCTCAAGTGAATACAGAGATGCTGATACTGATCTGTATACTTTCAGAGCAGAGTAATGGCCATGCATTTGAACTCCCAGCATTGTGCTTTGACTTAGGACCAAATCTCAGCTGATGTCTATTTATATCTATTGTTTAAAATATTCTTGGTGAACAACCTTTGATATAGTGGTGTCTGATCCGTTATATTTCTGGCCAAACAAGGCCCCCCCACCCCTGCAACAAAATCAAGCTCATTACAGTCAAGCTGATTCAGAATCATAGCAACCCTACAGGGTAGAGCAGAACTGCCTCATAGGGCTTCCAAGGAGTGCTTGGTAGATTCAAACTGCCAACTCTGTGGTTAGCAGCCAGCCTCTTAACCGACAGGGCTCACCAATTCTGACCAGTGAGTGTGAACCGGGAATGCTATGCTCTTCAGGTGGGTTCTTTCTGTGACCAGTCCACCCTCATTACGTGTAATCCTTGGGAGCTGATGAAAAAGAAACAAGGGGAATCAGGAAATTGCCTACCAAGCTTCTCCTGTCAAAATCCTCCTGAACAGGCTGGATCTTGTTTGATCTTTGATTAGGACTGAAAGATACTTAGATAAAAAATTATCTGTGACTACAGAGTCCTATAGGTCTTTTCTCTAGTCTGACAGGTCCTGGAGGGCGTAATCTTGTTTTCTTTGTCTTCAGAGTCCTGGGCCTGGCACAGAACAGGCACACAATAAATATTTGTTCGAAAGCATTCACAATCATTTCCCTTACTGGCTTACCACCTGCTCTTTATATTTTATCCTTCTGCTACTAATCTAGGTAGACGATGATAAAACTCTGCTCGTGTCACAAGACCTCAGTACTACTATAATATTATTCTAAAATATTAGAGATGTTAGAGATCATTTAATGTAGTGTGCCTTCATTTCACAGTGGTGTAGTGGTTAGAAGCCTTCAACTGCTGACAGGATGGAGGTTTGACACCACCAGCAGCTCCACAGGAGAAGGATGTGGCGGTTTGTTTCTGTGAAGATGCACAGCCTCGGAAACCCTAGGGGGTTGCTACAAGTTGTGATTGAATCTGTGGCAGTAGGTTTGGTTTGGTTTCATCTTATAGACGGGAAAATTGAGGTGCAAATATGTCAAATGACCTTTCAAAGCTAGGTAGTGGCAGAGCCAGAGCCAGGAAAATCCAGATCCTCCTGATTCCCAGTTTGTTGGTAAACACCTCTAAGCCATTAGGAAGGCTGCTTCTGCTTTAGGTTATGCTGTTTGTTTTTTCTTTCCCTCTTTCTCTGTCTTCTCAGCCTTTTTAAAAATCCACTTGGACGGGAGAACAACCTATATATCAGAGAACCTGGAAGCCCCCAGGACTGCTGTGGGGACATCAGAATGTTATTGTTCTGGAAAGTATTATATTCACCAGGATCCGACTCAACGGCACTTGACTGGCATATTCTTGTGGCTGTAGCTGAACGCGCAGTGGGTGCACCTCCCACTGGAAAGTCAGCAGACCTGGATCCTCCTGTCGGCTTGGCTGCCACTCCTGCTGTCTTAGGAAACTTACTCTTCTTCTTTGGGCCTCAGTTTCTTCATCTGTTAAATAGGGAACTTGGGCTATATGAACTCCAAGATGTTTCTTGGCTCCCAAATCCTATAATTCTACCTGCGTCCACTTCTGGGTGATGAAAGATTTCATTCGTCACCCCCCCTCCACCTTTAAAGTAAATGAATAGCCCTGTCTAAGCTCCATGGACTTTGATTGTCCTTACTCTTTCGTGTGAATGTTGGCAAGCCTTCTCTGCTGGATAGAAATGGAATGATTTAGTTTTCATTTCAGTGATTTCAGTGATTGTTTCCCACTTATCATTCTAAAAAGAAATAATTGGCACAGTGGTTAAAGGTGGTTTATGACTAAGTTCCTTTGTGTCTCTTTTTAAGTGTTGCATTTAAAATCTCTGACATCCCCCGTATCTACCACTAGGCCAGAGTTGGATGATATCCATGCATTCTATCTTCCATGCTTCATAAGGAAGTGGGAGAGAAGTTGTGAGATCTCCTCAGGCTCAGGGATCCAGAGAGACACCTGGAAGGGAAAGCATTGTCTCTAAGTGGAGAGAGGGAAGTCAGCCAGGTTGCTGACTCTGCAGCAGCAGATGACAAGGAGTTAGTTGCAACCTGACTCCTCTATCCACTGTGGGCTTACTGGCTTTGGCTGTCCAGGCAAAGTCCTTTGGACATGTCATGGCAGCCTGTCTTTTGCCTTTTGCTGTCTACATGCTTACACACCCAGGAACGAAGTATCAAGAGATCAGCTTTCCTGGCTGCAGTTGAAAGGATGCCCTGTTTGTTGGAGGCAGAAATCTGCCTCATTTTGAAAATCTGCCCTGATGTGTAAAGCTCCAGATCCACAGTTATCTGTTACCTGGGCTTAAAGGAACAGAGGCCCAGTATCACATCACTTTGTTTGCCTCTAGTGGATCTTTCTGTCTTGCATCAACTATTTCCCATCATCAGTAGCTCAACAGCATTTGTAAAGCACTTGCCTTAAGCAATGAAGGAAAGGTTCAAGAGAAAGAGAAACTAGGATCTCTGGCCTTGGAGAGAGGGTAAAAACTGCTGAGAAATGAGTAAAGAATGAGTAGAAACACTAAACAAGACACAAAAGAAGTACACATTAACAAAACACAGAGTATTTCCAGAGATGTTTAGGAATTAATTGCTTGATTAAGCTTAGATGGAGTTAATCAGAAGCTTCTTAGAGTAAACCAAAAACAAACTCCGAGTTGATTCTGACTTAGGGTGACCCTACAGGACAGTGTACAACTGATCCCATAGGAGGTCCAAGGCTGCAATCTTTATGGACGCGTAATGCCATGTCTTTCTCCCATAGAGCAGCTGGTAGGCTGGAACTACTGACCTTTGGGTTAGCAGCTGAGTGCTTTAACCACTGCACCACTAGCATTGCTGTCTTAGATGAGTAGTCAGCAAGTTTAAATAAATACATAATCATAATTACCTGTAGAATCCAAGAACAACTTTACAAAGGATTTAAATGTCTAAAGAAATCCCAACCATATCGTATTGTAGAAAACATAAAAGATCACATTGTGAGATGTCTGACAAAAGGTTGGGTAGAGAGGGAATAAGAGAATGTGTAGAAACATACCTGAAGGCTAGCCTGAATTTGGATCTGATAAAATTTGTAATAGGGAGTCACTGGAGGCTCTTGAGCATGAAAATGGCCTATGAAAGTATACCCAAACCAAACCCACTGCTACTGAGTCACTTCCAACTCCTACTGACCCTATAGGACAGAGAAGAACTACCCCATGTAGTTTCCAAGGAGCACCTGGTGGATTCGAACTGCCAGCCTATGGGTTAGCAGCCATAGCATTTAACCACTACACCACTAAGGTTTTCATGAAAGTGTAGGAGGAAGACTAATCTATAAGTTAACACAGAAAAGCTAAGAGACACATACACAGAGCACATCACCAAACAGCAGCACAGTACAGTCTCAGATGCACAAGGATCATTCTCCAGAATAGAACGTATTTTATGCTACAAGGCAAGCCTCAGTAAATTCAAAATAATACAAAGTATCTTCTCTGATCAAATGCTATAAAACTAAGTCAATAACAGAAAGAAGAAGGAAAAAAATAAATACGTAGAAACTGAATGACATCTCACCTAAAAACTATTGGGTAATAGAACTCAAAATGAAATTTAAAAATTCTTAGAGTCAAGTGAGAATGAAAACGCAACATATGAAAACCCCTGAAACACAGCAAAAGTAGTGTTTAGTAGAAAAGTTGCAGCAATAAATGTACACATCAAATAAGAAGGAAGTTCCAAAATATATAACTTAATCCAACAACTCAAACAAGTAGAAAAAGAACAACAAAGGACATTCATAATCACCAGAAGAAAGGAAATGATAAAAATCAGAAGAAAAATCACTGAAATAGAAAATAGAAAAACAACAGAAGAATCAACAAAACCAGAAATTGGTTCTTTGATGATGCATACAGTTGACAAACCACTGGCCAAGCTGACAGAGGAAAAAAACAGAAGACAGGAAAAACCAAGTAAGAAATGAAATGGGCAACATTACAATACAACCAAGTGAGATAAAAAGAACTGCATAACAAAATACTACGAAAAACTGTCTTCCAACAAATGTGAAAGCCTAGAAGAACTGGACAAATTCTAGGAACACATAACCCACATAAAGTAACACAAATAAAGGTAGTAGACCTGGGACAAAAGAAGAAATTGAACAGATCACAAAAAACAACAACAACAACAACAACAAAACACGGTCTGGCCCAGACAGCTTCACTGGAGAATTCCACCAAACATTCAGAAAGGAGCTGACATTAATTCCACTCAAACTACTTCAGAACATAAATGGTCTCAACTCAGCAGGAACGGATGCTCACCGAGGACCAAAATGACATGCGGTAAAGACAATCGAGAAGACAGAGAGATCCATAAGAGTGGGTGCCTACATCGACTTGGGACCAGAAGAATCGGATGGTGCCTGGCCACCACCAGTGATAGCCACGATGGAGCTCACAGAGAGGAGTCTCACTGGCAACACAATAATAAAAAGGGGTGCATCATGAGATCTCCACTAAAAGACCTCAATTGATGATCCAGTGGTTTTGGGATTCCTCTGAGAGCATGGCCCCCGGTCCTGATGCTGCCCTTTCCCATAAATTATAACAAAGGTCCACTCTTTGGACAGGAATGGATTGGACTTGGCAATGCAGAGTGACCATATATTGGAAGCACTTTATGGTTCTATACATCTATAGGATATCATCTTGCTGACCTCTGGCTGGAGGAAGGAGAGTGGATGGAGAGGAGGGGAAAGGAGACTGTTGGGAGGATGAGACATGTATGGAGCAGAGAGGAATAGTGTGCAGTCACCAGACAGGGAGAGCAGTGGAAGCTGCATATAGGTGGGCATGTAAATTTATACGTGAATGTACATTTTCACTCAGTTATGTTAAATAAAAATAAAAAAAGCAAAAAAAAAAAAAACTACTTCAGAACATAGAAAAAGAAGGAATACTCTTTAACTCACTCTGTGAACCCAGCATAACATGATACCAAACTCAGCAAAGATACCACTAAAAAAGAAAATTATAGGCAAACATACTTTATGAATATAGACACAAAAATTCTCTACAAAACTCTAGTCAACAGAATTCAACAATATCATAATTCAGTGAGATTCATACCAGGTGTGCAAAGACGGTTTAATATCAGAAAATCAATCAATTTAATTCACCACATAAATAAAACAAAGAAAAATAATCATATGATCATCTCAATTGAGGCAAAAAAGGCATTGGATAAAATCCAATACTCTTTCCTGATAAAACAGGAATAGAAGGGAAATTCCTCAACATAATTAAGGGCATATATGCAAAGCCAACAGCCAACATTATTCTCAACAGAGAAAGACTGAGGGCATTCCCTTTGAGAACAGGAATGATACAAGGATGCACTTTATCATGATTCTTACTCAATACTATGCTGGAAGTCCTAGCTAGACTAATAAGGCAAAAAAGGGAAATAGAGTATATCCAAATTGGAAAGAAAGAAGTAAAACAATCTTTACACACAAAAAAACCCCAGAGACTCCACAAGAAAGTTACTGGAACTATTAGAAGGCTTCAACCAAGTGGCAGGGTACAAGATCAACACACAAAAATCAGTTGGGCTCCTTTACACAAGGAACACTCTGACAAGCGAATAAAGACATCAATGTCATCTATAACAGCCTCCCAAAACATAAAATACCTAGGAATATACCTAACGTATCACATAAAAAACTTACACAAGGAAAACTATACAACACTACTTCAGGAAACTGAAAGAGACCTATATAAATAGAAAACATTCCATGCCCATGGACTGGAAGACTTTAACATTGTGAAAATGTCAACACTACCAAATACTGTCTACAAATGTAATGCAATTCCGATCCATATCCTAGCAACAGTCTTGAACAAAATGGAAGAGCAATATTTAAGAAGAATAAAGTAGGAGGCCTCACACTCAAAGTGTACTATATGGCCACAGTAATCAAAACAGCCTGAAACTGGTTTAGTGACAGGCACATAGACCAATGGAATAGAATTGAGAACTCAGAAGTAAATCCATTCTCTATGAATAGCCGATCTTTGAAAAGGGTCAAAGTCTATTTAATGGGGAAGAGATATTTTCTTTAATAAGTGGTGTTGGTAAGGCTGTACATTCATACACAAAAATGAATCAAGATCCATACCTCACATCATGCACAAAAACTAACTCAAAATGGATGAAACACCTAAACATTAAAGCTAGAACTGCAAAGTTCCTGGAAGATAACATAGGCCAAAGCTAGGGGAACTGATTTTCAGCATAAACAGCCTGTTAGACAAACTTGAAAATGCAAGAGTGACAGAAGATAACTGAGACCTCCTAAAATAAAATACTTCTGCTCATCGAAAGACTTTATGAAGGGACCACAACTACCTGAGCCTCCACCAGACTGACTCCAGTACAACCAGATGATGCCCAGCTACCACCACTGACTGCTCTGACAGGGATCACAACAGAGGGTCCCAGACAGAGCCAGAGAAAAATGTAGAACAAAATTTTAACTCACCAAGAAAAGGACCCAACTTATTAGCCTGACATAGACTAGAGAAACCCAGAGAGTATGGCCCTGAGACACCCCTTTAACCAAGTGATGAAGTTACTCCTGAGGTTCATCCTTCATCCAAACTTTAGGCAGGCTCATCAAACAAAACAAGAGTAAACAGGCATCTCACCCCAACAAGATTGGCCATGATCCAGAAAACACAAAACAACAAATGCTGGAGAGGCTGTGGAGAAAGTGGAACCCTCCTACACTGTTGGTGGGGTTGCAAAATGGTCCAGCCTCTTTGGAAGGCAATCTGGCGCTTTCTTAAAAAAATGGATATCGATATACCATTTGACCCAGTAATTCCACTACTTGAAATATATCCTACAGATTCAAGGCCTTTCACACCAACGGACACATGCACCAGAATGTTTATCGCAGCACAGTCCACAATAGCAAAAAGATGGAATCAACCCAGGTGCCCAACAATAGAAGAATGGATAGGTAAACTGTGGTACATATACTCAATGGAGCACTACGCAATGATAAAGAATAACAATGATTCCAGGAAACATCTCCTAACCTGGTTTCAACAGGAAGACATTATGTTGAGTGAGAGTAGTCAGCGACAAAAGGACAAATACTGTATGAGACCTCTACAATAAGATCTCAAAAACAGACTTGTGTATAGAAGAAAAGACTCTTTGACAGCTGCAAGGGAGGGGAGGGAGGGAGGGCGAGGGGGGGGAGGGTTTAGTTTAGATAGTTACTAGCAATCTAGTTGGGAGAAAGCAGTGACAGCACACATTAGGAACAAGGACAACATTAAGTAGACTTCAGCATAACTTGAGTACTCCTTCCATCTTAACTCAATACTGCAAGGATACAGTAGCTGGGGCGGGGGGCGGGGGACCATGCTCTTAGGCGAATTCCAGGCCAATTGGCACAACTAGCGTTTTGCTGAGAGAGCTCTCTGCACCCCACATTGGTGAGTGGCATCTGGGGTCTTAAAAGCTGCCAAGCTGCCATCCAAGGACACAGCAAATGGTCCCAACTCAGCAGGAATGGATGCTTACCGAGGGCCAAAACGGCATGCGGTAAAGACAACCGAGAAGACAGAGAGACCCACAAGAGTGGGTGCCTACATCAACTTGGGACCGGAAGAACCGGATGCTGCCCGGCCACCACCAGTGATAGCCATGACGGAGCTCACAGAGAGGAGCCTCACTGGCAACACAAGAATAAAAAGAGGTGCATCATGAGATCTCCACTAAAAGACCTCAATTGATGGTCCAGCGGTTTTGGGGTTACTCTGAGAGCATGGCCCCCTTCCCTGATGCTGCCCTCTCCCATAAATTATAACAAAGGTCCACTCTTTGGACAGGAATGGATTGGACTTGGCAAGGCAGAGTGACCATATATTGGAAGCACTTTATGGTTCTATACATCTATAGGATATCATCTTGCTGACCTCTGGCTGGAGGAAGGGGAGTGGACGGAGAGGAGGGGAAAGGAGACTGTTGGGAGGATGAGACAGGTATGGAGCAGAGAGGAATAGTGTGCAGTCACCGGACAGGGAGAGCAGTGGAAGCTGCATATAGGGGGACATGTAAATTTACATGTGAATGTACATTTTCACTCAGTTATGTTAAATAAAAAAAAAAAAAAAGAGTAAACAGGAACACCAGTCCAGAGGCAAAGACTAGAAGCCAGGACAGGACAGGAAAACTGGTAACCAGGGACCCCAAGGTCAAGAAGAGAGAGAACTGAAATGTCATGAAGTTGCTAATCAATGTTATAAAACAATGTGTGTACTAACGATTAGTGAGAAGCTAGTTTGTTCTGTAAATCTTCATCTAAAGTAAAATTGAAATTAAAAAAAAAAAAAAGATTTTACCAAGAGAGTAAAAAGAGAACCTACAGATTTGGAAAAGTTCTTTGGCAATAACATACATTGTAAGGATCTAATCTCTAAAACATGTACAAAACTTCAACAACTCATCAACAAAAAAGACAAGCCAATAAAAACAGGCAAAGGACATAAACAGACAGGTCACCAAAGAGGACAGTCAAACAGCCAACAAATACGTGAAAAGATGGTTACAAGCATTACCCATTAGAGAGATACAAATCCAAATTACAATGTGATATCATGTCATCCCTGCAAAAATGGTGATGATCAAACACACGAACCAACAAAGCACAAGCACTTTGAGGTTGTGGGGAGATTAGAATTCTTATACACTGCTGCTGAGATTGTAGAATGGTATAACCACCACAGGAAACAATACGGCATTTCCTCAAAGAGCTAGAAATAGCAATACCTTACAGGTTAGCAACCCTACTCTTAGGTGTAGACCCTAAAGGTATGGAGCAGTGACATGAATAGACACATGCACCCAAATGTTCATTACAGCATTATTCACTGTAATAAAAGGATGGGAACAACCTAAATGCCCATCAGTGGACATAAATCAATAAACAAATTATGGTAGTTACATACAATTTAATACTATGCAACTATAAAGAATAATGAAGAGTCCATGAAACATATGCCATGAATGACTCTGGAGAACACTATGCTGAGTGAAATAAACCAATGATAGAAAGACAAATACTGTATGGTCCCATACAATATATATAAAAAGTCAAGAACAGGTACACACACGTAAAGTTCTTTGATGTTTACCAGGGACAGGAGAGGAAGAAGGGGGAGTCACTTTCTAGATAGCAGACACTTGTTACTTTTGGTAATAAGAAAGGCAATTCCAAATATAAGTGAAGTCAGTGCAAACTGACCAAGGTAAATAAAGACACTAAGAAGTATGCAAGAAAGATGGACAGTTTCAGTAAATGCTGTAATATATACAATTTTGCAACAACAGTAAAATGACCCAAAAATATGTGTGGTGACATTGGTAGGCATGTAGCCATATAATGTGTATGGGAAGGTATACGTGAGTACCTGCATGTGTATGATAGGTGTATCTATAGGCATACCTATATACACATTTTTGTGTGTTACATATAAACCACATAGGGGGCACAGTTACTGAGGCTGCCCAGACATATTCAGACAACTCACAGGATTGCCTGACTGAGTTAAAAGGCTTGGGACTACAGTCTCGGGAGACAGTTGAGGCAATTGGCATGGCATAGTTCACAAAGATGGTGTTTCTGCATCGTAGCTTGGTAAGTAGCATTTGGGTGTTACAAGCCTGCAAGCTACCACCTAAGATAGAGCTACTTGCTCATATGGAGCAAAAGAGAATGCAGGAAATTAAAGGCTTGAAAAGAAAAAGTCCGTGAGACTAAAAGGTCATGTGAACCACAGCCTCTGCTAACCTGAAACCAGAAAAAAACAGATGTGCCCAGCTACCTCTACCGACCTGGACAGAACAAGAGACAAAAGTAAAACAAAACTCAAATTCCTAAAAAAGGCCAGATCTACTTGACCAACAGATACTAGATGACTACTGAAACTATCATACTAAAATACTCTTTGAACTCGGAATGGAAACTATTTCTACAGGTCCTCTTTCAACCAAATAAGAGACTGGCTTATAAAATAAATATCACCCATGAGTAATTTACTTCCTTAAACAATGAACTGTGAGACCAAACTGTCAACATTTACCCAAAAGCGAAGACTTGAAGGCAAGGAGGGGAAGGGGAAGCTAGAGCAACGGAAAGAGAATAAACAGAATGGAGATGATGAGAATGCCGACATACTGTAAAAAGTGTAACTGATGGCGTGAAACAATTGGCATAAGAAATTTCAAAAGGGAACTTAATTTGCTGTGTAAATTTTCATCAAAATAATATTACCAAAAAGAAAAGAAAGTAGTAGGATGCTCTCACTCAAAATAAATAAATAAATAAAGAGCAGATTAGGCCCAGAGACAAGGAAGTACAGATTGGTGGAGACAGGACGCCAGGGAACAGAATGATGGACAAAGAAGTGAAGCTGATGACACATAAGGATGTATCCCAGCTGACAGAGAGAGCCTTCTCCTAGAACCAGGCTCTGAGTTCAGACTTCTAGCTTCCTAAACTGCAAGAAAATGTCTCTGTTCATTAAAGCCAAAAAAAGAAAGGGATGGGAAAGGGGAGGGGAGGGCAGGGCAGGGGAGGAGGGAGGGAAGGAGAGGGGAGGGGAGGGGAGGGGAGGGGAGGGGAGGGGAGGGGAGGGGAGACAGAAACAGGAAACAGGGCCCAGGCTAGAGCTGTAGCTGTGGAAACAAGTTGGAGAGAAATTGGAGGGATGAGATGGCATCATGTTATGGCTTGAATTGTGTCCCTCCAGAAATATATATTGTAGACTCTAATCTCGTGCCTATGATTATAATCTCATTTGGGAATGGATTATTTTATTATGTAAATGAGGCAGGATTAATATAGTGTGTGTCTTGAGTCACTATGTTTGGAGATAAGATTAAATGAAAGCTAGTAAGCAGAGATGGAGGAAGAAAGATGCCAAGCCACATGAAGATTGCCCGGGAACAGAAGCTCAAAAAAGACAAAGATCTTCCCCCAGAGCCAACAGAGAGAGAGAGAGACAAAGCCTTCCCTTAGACCTAGCACCCTGAATTTGGACTTATAGCCTCCTAAACTATGAGAAAAAGAAATTTCTATTTGTTAAAATCACCCTGTCATGGACTGAATTGTGTACCCTCCAAAATATGTGTAGCCATGTGGCTGGACTATGTTTCCCAGTACCTTGTGACTGTCTTCCATTCTGTGATTTTCCTATCCTGTATGTCAAAGGATTAGGGTGGGACTGTAAATCCCTTTATAAGATCACCTCCCTGCTGCACTGTAAAGGGAGTTTCCCTGGAGTATGGCTTGCCCTGCCTTTAATCCTTTCATCCTAGAAGAGATAAAAGGAAAGAGAAGCAAGCAGAGAAATGGGAACCTCACACCATCAAGCAAGCAGCACTGGGAGACGAGCAAGTCCTTGAGACCTGAAGTTCCTGTGCCAAGGTGCTCCCTGGACAAAGACTGATACAATACCCAACTTTCCTCCAGAGCCGACAAGGGGGAAAACCTGGCCCTGGAGTGGACATCCTGAATTTGGACTTGTAGCCTACCAGACTGTGTAAGAAAAAAACCCTTCCTTTGTTAAAGCCTTCCACTCTGTGGTATTTCTGTTAGAGCAGCACTAGCTGACTAAAACACACCCCTTATAATATTTCTGTTACAACAGCAATAGGTAACTAAAACTAATTAGCAGGACTTGAGCCAGGCTTGGACAACAACAGCTGCCAGCAAATCACAGTGTTTGCTTGCTGTGTACCAGTCACTAGCCAGACACTTGTCACATGACTGAGTGAGTTCCAGCCTCCCCAGAACTGTATGAGAAGTTAAATAACTTGCTCCATATTATGCAGTTATAAACGAGGAACTAGAATTTGAACTCAAGCACTCTGGCTCCAAAGCCACTTTATTCTTTTATACTACCTCTCTGAAGTCAAAGAAAAAATGGAAGAAAATTATCCAGACTCCCTAGGATTTTATTCTGCCTCTGACATTTACTAGCTAGTGGCTATGGGACAATTTACATCAAATTCTAACCAACCTCTTCCTCATCCATAAAGATGAGGATCACGTTAGGACCAGTGTAGAGGATTGCCATAAAGTAGGAATATGGTACAGTGTGTCCAGAGCTTGTGCAGTGCTCACATACAGTGAGTGTCCCCTGCGTGGTAACTATCACTAGAAGTGGTGTCACCATCCTACACCTTAGACCTGTAATTGCGGCAGTACAGTACTATAATTGCTCAAGTAAGAGAAAGCGTAAGTTTGTTTTGAGGTTATTTACTGGTTACAGGAGATTTAGCTATCAGTAGAATCACATGGAGGAAGTGATCAGAAACTGGGGGAAGTTCCTTACAGATAAATTAACTAAAAATGCCAGTGTTACAGATCCTTGATGAAAAATCATGGTACAAGTGGAGGAAAGAGAAGGTGCCAAGACTTCAAGAATTTGGGTAGTGTAGACCCTCTTTGGGTTGTGGACAGGGAGAAGTGGGATTGCCATTTCATTAGGAACATATGTTGAGCATGCATCTAACTTCCTTATTGGTTTCCTGTTTTTCATCTTCACTATTTATAAACTGCATATATTGAGAAGCAATCTATTGCTGCAACTCTCCTTTGAAACCCTAAGTACTTAAAACAGAGTTAACAGATATTTGAAAACCCCATTTCTTTAAAAAAAGAAAAAGAAATACACAAAACAAGCAACATGATAGGTTGAAAGCTCCCTGGAGGCGTATGAGGAGAAGTTAAATAATTTGCTCCATATCATGCAGCTATAAATGAGGAACAAGAATTTGAACTCAGGCACTCTGGCTCCAAAGCCATCTAATTCTTTTATATTGCCTCTCTAAAGTCAAAGCAAAACGGGAGATTTGTGAGCTGTTAGTTTGTGAGGTTCTTTTCTCCCCTAAGAGGTCACCTAGAAGGTCTTTGTGCTCCATGTGTAACAACTACTTAGGAACTGAGTCAAACAGGAGTCTACTGTCATTTTCTAAATACCAAGTCTGGGCAGGCCTATGCTTTCCCCACATGGGCAGAGTCACCGTGCTTTTCACTACAGGGGAGGGCGAAGTGGTTAAGTTTATTGTCATGGTAACTGCCTAAGTCATCCCACTGACACCAGGATTCAGTTAATGCTCCCAACTGACCAAAGATAGCAGAAATCAGGACTAAGCTATTCCCCACTCTGTGTAACAGGATGTAGTAACTGGTACTCTTTCCTTTGAATTCATTTTATATCCCACTATATCCACAGGATAAAAGGACAGACAAGAAGGAATGAGTTAGACACAATGTAGTTTGGATGTGTTTTCTCTTTTGCTTCCCACTTACATGAGTAATTTCTTTTATAAGAAGTGTAATTTCTTTTATAAGAATCAGCACAAAGCTTGTTCCTACTAGGCAGAGGTTAAAGATATCCAAAATGTCCAGCTTTTCTAAACTGCTGTACTGCTCCCTCATCTCTAACGTCAACTACTCTCCATTCCCTCAGTAATCTTCTCCCTCCTCTACTGGGGTTTGGTAACTCACTGCACTGTCTTTCGGAACTCACAAGCCCCAGTTACGTGGTTTATTAGGGAAGTAACAAGGTACATGCAACTTGGGATCAAGATCAACTTGGAAGTAACAGGAACCACTCAGGACGCAGTTCCTCAATCAGGATAGCTTTTTCTTGCCCTCTGCTGCCAAGCCCTGATAGGGCCTTGCTGCCACCAGATCATGTGTTCTACTGGGGCCCTTCTTGAGTAAATGTTACACTTTTTAGCTCCATGGGTCAGCAAGTCCCTCTGCAGCTATCTTGCATCAGTCTCCTGGTTTCTGCTGTCTTGTGCCACCATCTTTTGCTGCACATCTCACTGTCTTCCACGGTACGGGAGACAGCCATGTCTCACAGCCATGTCTCCCTTTAAGTCTAGCAGAATAGCAAAACTGACTAATCTCTTCATTAGGGTTCTATACGTTTTATTTGCAGGGTCCACCTCTCCCACAAGAGTGCTGTATGCCTTATTTACATTATCAGAAAGTTATCCAATGCCCTTGATGGGCCGTAAGCACCTCATTTGAATAGTCCCGCCCAGTCATTTGGTGGGAATTACAAAGACTACGGCTAGATGAGAGCCCTAATGACACAGTGGCTAAGAGGTCAGTTGCTAAGCAAAAGGTTGGAGGTTCAAACCCACCAGCTACTCCTTGGAAACCCTATGGGGCAGTGCTACCCTATAGGGGCCTATAAGTCAGAATTGACTCCATGGCAACAGGTATGTATGGATGGATGATAGCTAGAAGGGCCACACAGTGCCACTGTTAAGAAATCTCAGCTCCAGTTAAGCAATGGTAAAGTGATCGCCATTACACAATAATTGGTGTCTGTGAGCTCAGGTTGAATGGTTGTTACAGAATTTGAAAGGGCAAGGCATATTTCATGTAGCGGTCTTCAGCTTACAGTTATTTTGGAAGGGAAATATCAGTTTTTCACTGAGATGTGACCTCTTAAACAGGGTTTGTAAAGAGTTTCTCACTGTCTGTTAAACAAATTTAAGACAAAATATGGAACAATCTTATGTGTGAAGATGATTGGCATTTTTTTAAAAAAGAAAAACATGCTTAGATTAGTGTAAGGCTAGATCTTGCAGGTCAGTTATGACCTGGATATTATTTACATACTTTGAATTTACTTTTCTTTATATTCTGTGGCCTGCCTCTCTCTGCAGCATGATTGAATAGTTTCTTGCCTGAAGTATTCTTATAACCTACAGGGCACCCACTACCCTGAGATCAGATTTCCTGCAAACAGTTAAGTCATAAGCTCAAACATCAGTTACCAAAGACCATCTGGTTTAAGCAACTTTTTTAGCTGCTATTTCCTCAGTTCCTTATGTTTAAGTAAAACTGAGTACTTCTTCATAGGTTTCCATTTTTGCCAGTTCTGCAATACCAATCAAATAGCTTCATTGGAGAATCTAGTTTTGTTTTCTAGAAAAATGAGGACTTTAGTCTTCCAACAGCCTATGTTAGCTGTGTCTCTGATGCTAAGCAGGGTCCATGGAAAGCAGGGGTTATTTTAGTCCATTGCACCTCTTAGATCATTAATTCCATAAAGAAAGCACTTCATTAAATTCTATTGACATTGTAAACCTATAAAATGATTTTGCTTGATTCTTTCTAACTACATTATTTTTTTTCCTTTTGCATGTTTCCAAAATTGCACTGGAATCCATTAGCTTTTAAACTGCATAGCCTTGAACACTACTATTCATTTCAAGGAATTTCTTCCAGAAAAATATCCCCATTAAGCCAGAGTCCATTCTGAATTCGTGGCTGTTGGACCTCACTCTTGCACTTGCCTCCAAGAATGCCAGACAAAAGACTGGCAAGTTCTTATCTGGAAAAGTTGAATAGTACAAGAGAAAAGATATTTTAGGGCCTTACAAGGAAACAGGTGGATCCCCACTTGATGACCCCAAAGTGAATCCACTAGGGAAAAGCCCTGTTTGAATGTACAGAACTGGCAATCAGCTGTTACATGAAAGTCACTTGACATTTGAGGAAATTCTTAATCAGGAAAGGCAGCTACCAAAACAAAGGTATTTGGGGAAAACAGAAGCCATGCAAGAAGATAAGTAATTATATCCATGAAATAACAGTAAACATTAATAGAATGCTATAATAAAAGTGAATAATCAGAGAATGAAAGGAGCACTTGGAAATTAAAAATATGATTGCTGAAATCAGACACTCATAGAAGGATTAGAAGATAAAGACAAGGAAATCTTCCAGAAGGTGAATCCAAAAGATGACACAGAGTGGAAAAATTAAAAAGGAAGTTAGAGGATTAGACCAGGAGGACTAATATTTCCTGGCAGAGAAAAACAGATAAAGAGGAGAGAGAGAGAGAAGTAGATTGTATCGGCAAACCCAGCTCACCCCACATAATTCAGATGAAGAGATTATTTTGAATGGACTATGAGAAATGTTGTAGGCACCCCAGACACTGCTCCAGTTTCTCTTGGTAGCTGGTGGGTCAGTATAAACTCCTGGCTAGGCACCTGCCTCGGTAGTGGAGGCAAGCCACCTTATTCATTATGAGGTCACCCACAGGCGCTAGCGGTGTCATTTTCAGACAAACGCTCATGAAATTCAATTCAAATTCGGTTAGAGAAAGCAAGGTTTTATTGGCAGATTTTGAAAAATCAGGTGCCTGAGCCCACAAACGTTCCTTACAAGCTCTTTTTATCTTCTAACTGGTGATTCCCTCGCTCAGTGCCTCACTGGCTGAGTAAACAATTTCTCCTGGAGCCCTAAGTCTTAATATTCCATCTCCTGTTTCCCTGAACATGCTTCCCCTTCACCCCCATTCACCCCTTCTTTTACATTAACTGGTAACTTCTTATCTTGGCCTTTGAACTGAAGATGGACCATTCTGAATTTTATTTTCCACAAGACTACTTATGGAGATGACAGCAGGAAAGATTAAAGGAACAGGCAAGATTAGTATGATACCCATAGACTAGCAACAGCTGGAAGCTATTACAACTCCTAGGGCTGAGGGGGAAAGGGGAAGAAATAGTGTAACTGGAGCCTAGTGAGCAGTGGACCCACGAAGCAAGGGCCTCCTGGTGGGAGCTCTAGTGACCATCAGAGGTACATTACGGCTCTACAGCGGGAACGCATCAGAGAACAAATACTCTGAACACTCTCTTCCTGTTATCTGATCTCCCACTGGCCAGAAACTGGCTGGCAAGGTAGATTGATGTAGTCCCTAGTCCACAGGGATCCTTCTTTTGGAGCTATGAAGGGCAGAGAATGGATCAGGGGTGGATAGTCAAAATGATATCACTAGTATGTGAAGACAAAAAAATTACCAAAGAAATAACACATTAACATTTTCCTTCTGAAAATGTTCCTTATCCATCCCCCAAAAACCTGTTGCCACTGAGTTGATTCCAACTCATAATGACCCTATATGAGAAGGTAGAAATGCAGTGATCCTACAGGACAGAATAGAATGGCAATGACCCTGTAGTACAGAGTAGAACTATCCCATACAGTTTCTGAGGAGTGGCTGGTAGATTTGAATTGCTGACTTTTTGTTTAGCAGCTGATCTGTTAACCACTGTGCAACAAGAGCTCCATCCTCAGGAACTAACAAAAACAAATCAAAAGGAAACAAAAGAACCCTACACCAAGATTGCCAAAAAAAAAAAAAAACCCAAAAAACAAAACCAAACCCAGTGCCACAGAGTTGATCCCTACTCACAGCTGCCCTACAGGGCAGAATAGAACTGCTCCATAGTTTCCGAGGAGGATTTGAACTGCCAGCCTTCTGGTTAGCCGACTTAGCACTTAACCGCTATCCCCCCAGGGTTTCCACACCAAGATACAGCACAAGACACACACCAAGAAAATTAGAACACCGTTAAGCCAAATCCATTGACGTCATTAACAAAGAGAGAACCCTGAAATTTACAGAGAGGAAAACACAGACCGTATACAAAGGACCAGAAATGAGAATGACACTGGATTGATCAACAGCAACACAGAATGCTCTGTGACCATGGAGCAATGTCTTCAAAATTCTGTGGAAACATTATTTCTAAGCCAAATCATCAGTCAAGCTTGAAGGTACAATAAAGATACTTGCAAATATCCAGTGTCTCAAAATATTTACTGTCTATATACACCCTGTATTGGGAAGCCATTAGAAATCAAAGGAGTAAACAAGGAAATAAATGAAAGAAGATGACTGGATTTCAGGAACATGGGATACCGGTATAGCCATGAAGTGAAGGGAAATCCTAGGGGGGCCACCTATGCAGAAGGCTTGGACTTATCTAGACCAGACAAAAGAGAAGAACAAAAGAGAAGACTCCACTAGAAGGTCTTTAGGTAAAACACAACCGCTAATCATTTTCAGTGAAGCTTGACAATTCTTTTGAATATTTGGGAAAGGAAATGAAAACAAAGCAAATAACTTCTTAAAAAGATCACAATCATAGTACCTTTTGAGTTTTGCCAACTGTGTACATGTATTGCTTTCATACAACATTAAATTTAAAATACTCTCACAAGTGAGGTAAGACATAGTGCCAAGATACCATTATACCACTTATGTAACACAAGAAACTTGAAAATAACCTTTAAGGTCCATCAGTGGGAGATTAAGTGAAATTATGGTACTGCCAAATGATAGAAAACAATGCATCCTTTGGAAGGAATGACACAGAATCATGTACACTGAATGTGTGCTGAATGAAGGAATGTCCTAGATACATTGTTAAGGGAAAAAAAAGATTTTAAAACTTGTATTTGTAATGTGATGCTACTTTTTAAAGTAAAAAAATAAAATAAACACATGTTATTTGATATATATATAAATGAAAGAGTGAGGAATTTGGATTTTTATTTTCTAATTTACAAAGTTTTGTATTCAGTTGTTTACAACGAGGAGGGAGTTCCTGTGCTCAAAAAAATCAACACGGCTGAATTTTTAATAAAATCACTTTGGGGGTTAGAAACAAGTTTTTCTGCAATTCTAGTTAACAGTATTCTTTCACTAAACCATTGTATTTGGTATTGGAGAGACAGAAATGAATAAAATATAATTCCTGCTTTTAATCTGCTCGTGGTCTAGTGGGATAGTTTTTATACCACCCCATGCTTCAGGGGGAAACGCTGGTAGTAGAGTGGTGCAATGCTATGGCTGCTAACCAAAAGGTTGGCAGTTTGAGTCCAGCAGATATTCTTTGGAAACGCTATGGGGCAGTTCGATTTTGTTCTGCAGGGTGGCTATGAGTTGGAATTGACTCAATGGCAATGGGCCTCTTTTTATGTCTCAGGAGTTGGATACGTGTTTGATCCTGAATTTAATTTTCGAAATGTTTTAAATATTAAAAAAAACCTATGAATAATTAATCTAATACAGTAAATTTTAATACACTAGGACCACATTGGGTCTATGGTCTGTTAAACTATTTTTTTGGACAGGTGTTGGTATCAAAATTTTCCTGGAATTTCTGGGCATATATTTGAATTTATTATAAGCACATCATTACTTAGAAATGGCGTAGCTTTGCATCAGTCTTTTTAAAATCCAGGCCTGCTTATGTCTGTTTACAGGAAAATCTACAGCTGACTGTGACCACAGTACATGCATGCTGAGCACAATTATACACAGAGCAAAGTTCATTTGCTTGATGTACATTTTCATGTGCAATAACCAGTAAATGTATAACGTAAGTAGGCTAGACAGAGATTCGCAGATCCTTAAATTTAGAGCTTTGTAAGTTTTCAGTGCTTGTCTGACTCATATGATAAAGCATACACTATGGATGGGATTATGTCCCCCTAAAACATGCACTATAAATCCTAACCTCTATAGCCATGCTTATAATTCCATTTGGGAAAGAGTTTGCTGTCATGTCAATGAAAAAGCATTAGTGTAGGGTTTGTCTAAAATCAATTTCTTTTGAGATTATAAGAGATTAAATAATCAAGGAAGAGAAGCCAACACCCTGAATTCAGATTTCTAGATTTATAAACCGTGAGAAGGTAAATATCTTTTTCTTAAAGCCAGCCACTTGGGCTATTTCAGTTATAGCAATATTAGATAACTAAAATAGCATGTGAACAGTTGTCTGCTATTTTTGTGATCCAACTTTTAAAACTTTTTATTACAAAAACATGGAGACATATAACAAGTAAACAACAGAATAATGAACTCTCTATACGAGCCAGTGTCAATAATTAGTATTTTGATATTCTTGTACTGTCTAATCTCCATTTGTACCCCACTCACCACTTGATCATTTTTTCCAATAAAAACTCCTTCTACTCCTATTTCAAGTCTCTGAATCAGCCTAGCTGAAGGAAAATTAAGGCTCTAAGCCTTCGCATCAGGAAAATCAAGCTTGTGAGGTGACTGTATAAACTTTAATTTCAAACTTCAGTGTTTACCAAAATAACCTGGATGTTTTCTGAAATTCTTATACATTCAATATTTTTTCTGAAACAAATACATGGACATACTTTAAAAATTCAAACAATGCAAAGAATATACATAAAACAAACATTTTCCTCCTATTCCTACCCTTTCCAGTTCTCCTTTCCACAGGCTAGTTTCTTGGTAGAACTTCCGGAGACACTTTATGCATGCACGTAGGATAGTGTACAGAAATACATTCCTTAAAATAAATCAAAGAATTACTGCTATTCACATTGTCCTATACCCTCCCTTTTGAAGTTAATATATATTTTAATAAATAGACAGCACAATGCCAAAAAGGAAAGGGAGGAGGGATGTATACTGATGTTCCTCACAGCACTATTCACAATAGACAAAAGGTTAGAAACAAGCTGAACAGCCATCAACAAATGAATGGATAAGCAAAAGGTGGTACATACATACAATGAAATACTACTCAACCAGATAGAGAAAAGAAGTCATGATACATGCTATAATATGGATAAAACTTAAAGACATTATAAATGAATTAAGTTAATTACAAAAGCTCAAATTCTGTGTGACCTCACTTATATAAAAAGGCAAGAATAGGCAAATATGTAAAAAAACAAAGTTTACTAGTGGTTACCAGGAGCAGGAGGGACGAGGAAAGCAGGAGTTACTGGCTTATGGAGCACTGACTTTCCGTTTATGGTGATGGAAAATTTCCATTGCTTAAAGGTAGTAGCTGCACAGATGATTAACGGTACTTGGCCTCAATAGGTTATATACCTGTAAAATGTTACATGGGCAGATGTTTGTAATACATATTTTTACAAAAAAATAATAAAGCTGCTGAGGCTGCTTGTGTACAGACTAATGAGATTTGGTTTCTTGGTTTGGAGGTTTAGGGTCACGTTTTCATGGGACATTTTGTTAACTGAACCAATAGCATTTCAGTGCTCCTGTTGAACATCCCCGTTTGTTGTGCAATGCCTGGGGTCTTACTTAAAAGCTTGCAAATAACCACCCACATTAGGATGGTTCTCTCTTTGCCTTGAGCAACAAAGAAGAAAGAAGTGTCAGGAAAGAGAGGTGGAAATGTAATGTGTGGCTGATTGCCTCCCTTGAACAAATGCCTTCTTTGCCCTGAGAAGAACAGGATGGTGCCTGGCTACTATTATTAAATATTTTGATCAAAGATGCTAGACAAGGATACTGATTGAAAGGGAAAAAATGCCAACAGAATTTCAAATTCCTACGGGATGCAGAATTTCTGGAGCCTCGGAGGCTGGATGAACCCTGAAACTATTGCACTGAGGTAATCCTTAGACCTTAAATCTTAAACTAAAAACACCCCCCGAAGTCTTTTTTAAGCCAACCAATACCAAACAAACAAGCAAATCCCACTGCCATTGAGTCAATTCCAACTCATAGTGACCGAATAGGACAGAGTAGAACTGCCTCATAAAGTTTCCAAAGAGCTCCCAGTGGATTCCAACTGTCACCTTTTTGGTTAGCAGCCATAGCACTTAACCACTAAACCAATGGTTAGTTAGTAAAGAATTGTAGCCTTGAGCATTGTGCTGTTTTAAAGAACTATCTGTATGGGACAAAAGAAACAAGAAAAGTTGGACAGGAAGCTTAGGGGGGCAGTGAGTTCATGTTTATGGGGGAGGAACAACTCAGAAAAAGGAAAGTGAGAATGGTTGCACAACTTAAAAGAATGGAATCAACATTACTGAATTGCATACCTGCAGAAATTTTTGAATTGGTGTATGTTTAGCTAAGACAGTTTGAACAACAAAAAAATAAAACTAAAAAAAAAAAAAGAAGTAGGGAGTTAATACCTTGCTTTTGAGAACTGGATAAGACCACATGGAAGGATGTGTTTGAGCTAATCTTAATGGAAAAGCCCGCATGGCAGAAAAGCAGATTGCTTTAAGCAGTATGAGTAAATGGTGATAATACTCACCAGTTTCAAACATGATTTCTTTGGTTTTTCTTTTTCTTGACAATATTTGTTAATCGGTTGATAGAAAATATCTAGAGCAGCTTCTGGTATGTTTGAAAGTTGACCTGTTACAGCATCAAAAGAATGTTGGAATATGAATCAAAAGACCTAGGTTCTAGTTTTAGTAAGGTCATTTAACTGTTTGCTGCTTTAGCATCCTCATTTACAAAATGGGATTCTCACGTACCCATCAGTCTCACCAGGTTTTTGAGATCATCTGCTGAACTACAGTACCAGAAGAAATTAAAGAAATTAAATTTAGGGTCAAAAAAAGACATGAATTTGACATCACTATGTGGGAGTTAGTGGGAAATGGGGAGTTGTGGCTTATGGTGCACTGGGTTTCTGCTAACGGTAATTGAATAATTTGGAAACAATAGTGGTAACGGTTTCACAAAATGATGAATATAATCAATATCCCTGAAATGTACATGTGAAGATTGTTGAACTGGTAAATGTCTTGTTATACATATTTTTACCACAGGGGGTAAAAATAGGGGGAAAAAGACCACTTACGGATGCACAGGGAATGGGTTATAATGGATAACAAGTGCGGACCCCCAATTGTCTGCCAGTTTGTCATACTGTGGGGGCTTGCATGTTGCAGTGATGCTGGAAGCCATGCCACTGGTATTCAGATACCAGCAGGGTCACTGATGGCAGACAGGTTTCAGCTGAGCTTTCAGACTAAGATAGACTTGGAAGAAGGACCCAGTAGTCTACTGCCAGAAAGAATTAGCCACTGAAAACTTTATGAATAGTAGTGGAACACTGTCAGATATAGTGCCATAAAATGAGCTCCCCAGGTTGGAAAGCACTCAGAAGATGACTGGGGAAGAGCTGTCCCCTTAAAGTAGATTTGACCTTAATGACGTGGATGGAGTCAAGCTTTCAGGACCTTATTTTGCTGATGTAGCCCAACTCAGAACGAGAAGAAACAGCTGCAAAAATCCATTAATAATTGGAACATGGAATGTATAAAGTGTGATTCTAGGAAAACTGAAAACCATAAAAAATGAAATAGAACACATAAACATTAATATCCTAGGCATTTAGACAGTTCCCATAGATTAGTACCAGTCATTCTGAATCAATTACATGGTCTACCATGCCGGAAATGAAAATATCTATATACCTAGATGGAAGGCTAGTTAATATGACTATCATTCAAATTTATGCAGTAGCCATTGTTGTGGATTGCGTTGTGTCCCCCCCAAAATTTATGTATTGATTTGACTTGGCTATCGGTCCCAGTATGGTGAAATTCTACCCATGTGTTGTGAATCCTGCCTCTATGATATTGATGATGGAGAATGGGCAGCAGTTGTGCTGGTGAGGGGGATTCAACTTACCAGCTGTGGGATGTGAGGAAGAGGAGTGAGCATATAGTTGGGAACCTCATAGCATCAAAAGCAGAGCACGTCCTTTGGACCTCAGGTTCCTGTGCCAAGATGCTCTCACTGGATTTGGACTCAGCCTACTGGACTATGATAAATTCTCTTACTGGAATGGACTTATAATACATAAATAGATTTGTGGCTTGCTGGACTGTGTCAATAAAATTTCTCTTCATAATGCCTTCTGCTTGTGTTATTTTCTATTACAACAGTAACAGGTGACTAAAACAGAGTTTGGTACTGGGAGTGGGGTACTGCTCTAAGAAATACAAACTGTGGATGCTGTTTTGAACTGTGAAATAGAAGACTCAGAAGGAACTGAGGAGAACTGTTAACACCAAAGAAGGCATAGATGATGAGAAACAACAGCAGAGGACCAGCAGCTGTGGCAGCAGCAGAATCAAAGGCAGCAGTGGAGCCAATCCATGGAGCAAGAGACCTAAGTGCTTGAGTGCAAAAGTTTTCTGGCAGAGTGGGGTGCCTCCGGGCACTTCAATCAGTGGAGCTGGCCTTGCTGAGCCGCAGAGCAAGAGAGCTGAGTGCCTGTGTGCAGAAGGCTTCCTGGCAGAGTGCAGTGCCTCTGCATACTTGAATCAGTGGAGCTGCAGAGCTTTGAAACACTTGCCCCTGCATGGCAGATGTGGGCTTGAGGCCCCAGCCATGAGGCCATAAAAAGCAGAAGCTGAGCAGCAGAAGTTGAGCTGACTCAGTCTCAAAAGGTATGGCCATGATTTCAGGGATTTGAAAGGGTGGAGCCATGGATTCCCATGTTTGTAAGGGTGGAATTGCTACCCAATTGGGCTTAGAGTGCACCTAAAGCCAAGGGGGCAGAGTTGCTGTCCAAGTGGGCCTTGAAGGCAATGTTGTAGCACAGGGCCAGAGATCTCCACTCAGAATCTAAAGAGTGTTGCCAATACCTAGAGTTGGGAGGGCAAAGCCTTCCACTTGTGGTATTTTCTGTTAGAGCAGTACCAAGTGACTAAAACAATCACTAAGGCCAAATTTTACCAGCTTTTGCAGTACAAAATTTACTGAACATGCAATTAGGATACATTCATAAACACTAGTGATCGGGATGCAAAAGTTGGAAACCAAGAAGAAGGACTGGTTGTTAGAAAATATGGCCTCAGTGATAGAAATGTTCTCAGACATTTTGTGATAGAATTTTGTAAGACCAACGACTTCTTCATTGCGAATGCCTTTTGTCACCAACAGCACCTATACACATGGACCTCACTAGATGGAATACATAACAATCAAATTGACTACATCTGTGTAAAGAGATGATTGAAAAGCTTAGTATCATCAGTCATAAAAAGACCAGGTGCTGACTATAGCACAGACCATCAATTACTCACATATAAGGTCAAACCGAAACTGAAGAAAATTAGAACAAGTCCAGAAGAGCCAAAGTACGACCTTGAGTAGATCCCACCAGAGTTTAGAGATCATTTCAAGAACAGATTTAACGAGTTGAACACTAATGACTGAAGACTAGACGAGCTGTGGAATGACATCAAAAACATCATCCATGAAGAAAGCAAGAGGTCATTAAAAAGACAGGAAAGAAAAAAAGACCAAATTGGATATCAGAAGAGACTCTGAAACTTGCTTTCGAATCTCAAGTAGCTAAAGCAAAAGGAAGAAATGATGAAGGAAAAGCACTGAAGATTTCAAAAGGCAGCCCAAAAGACAAAGTATTATAAAGACATGCACGAAGAGCTGGAAACAGAAAACCAAAAGGGAGGAACACTCTGCATTTCTCAAGCTGAAGGAAGTAAAGAAAACTTCAAGCCTCGAGTTGCAGCAGTGAAGGATTCTGTAGTGAAAATATTAAATGACTCAGGAAGCATCAAAAGAAGATGGAAGAAACACACAGAGTCATTATAACAGAAAGAACTGGTTGATGCTCAACCATTTAAACAGGTAGCATATGATCAGGAACTGCGGGTACTGAAGGAAGAAGTCAAAGCTACACTGATGGCACTGGTGAAAAACAAGCCTCTAAGAGTTGACGGAGTATCAGTTGACATGTTTCAACACATGAATGCAGCACCGGGAGTGCTCACTTGTCTATGCCAAGAAATTTCAAGGACAGCTACCTGGCCGACTGACTAGAAGAGATCCGTCTTGACGCCTATTCCCAAGAAAGGTGATCTAACCAAGTGCAGAAATTATCAAACAATACCATTAACATCACAAGTAAGTAAAATTTTGCTGAAGATCATTCAAAAGTGATTGGGACAGCATATTGATAGGGCACTGCCAGAAATTCAAGCTGGACACAGAAGAGGAAGTGGAATCAGGGATATCACTGCTGATGTCAGATGGATCTTGGCTGAAAGCAGAGAATACCAGAAAGATGTTTACTTGTGTTTCACTGACTATGCAACAGCATTCAACTGTGTGGATCATAACAAATTATGGATAACACTGTGGAGAATGGGCATTGTGAAACAATTGTGCTGATGAAGAATCTGTACATGGATCAAGAAGTAGTCATTCCAACAGAACAAGGGGACAGTGTGTGGTTTAAAGTCAGGAAAGGTGTGCACGAGATAGTTGTATCCTTTCAATCTATATGCTGAGCAAATAATTCAAGAAGGTAGACTACATGAAGAAGAATGAGGCACCAGGATTGGAAGAAGATTCATTAACAATCTGCATTATACAGATGACAACCCTGCTTGCTGGAAGTAAAGAGGATTTGAAACACCTACTGGTAAAGATCAAAGACCACACACAGCCTTCAGTAAGGATTGCATCTCAACATCAAGAAAACAAAAATCCTCATAACTGAACTAGTAAATAACATCTTGACAAATGGAGAAAAGGATGAGGTTGTCAAGGATTTCATTTTATTTAGTTCCAAAATCAATGCCCATAGAAGCAGTAGTCAACAAATCAAAACACACATTGCATTGGTAAAACCTGCTGCAAAGGACCTCTTGAAAGTATTGAAAAGTAAATACTTCACCTCAAATACCTGACCTAAGCTGTGGTATTTTCACTCTCACCATAAGCATGTGAAAGCTGGACAATGAATAAGGAAGATAGAAGAAGAATTAATGCCTTTGAGTTGTGGGGAAGAGTACTAGATGAGTCATGGACTAGCAAAAGAACAAAGAGATCTGTTCTGGAAGAAGTACAATGACAGCACTCCTTGTTAGCAAAGATGGTGAGATTGTGTCATATTCTTTTGACATGTTGTCAGGAGGGATCAATCCGTGGAGAAAGACATCATGCTTGGTAGAGTGGAAGGTCACCAAAAAAGAGGAGGACCCTCAATAAGATGGATAGACACCGTGGTTGCAGTAATGGGCTTAAGCATAAAATCAATCACAGGCATGGCGCAGGATCAGGCCATGTTTTGTTCTGCAGTGCACAGCGTTGCAGTGAGTCAGAACCAATTTGACGGCACCTACAACAACACAGGTGAAGAGTAGGGGAGCTTAGGGAAGTGGGGGGGGGCAAAGATGATCTAGGGAGATTGGTTAGGTAAGTATAAAAGCACAGACCAAGGATCAGAGGCTTGGCTACAAGAAATGGTATGCCTGGAGAATAATGATGAATTTGCAAGAGATTTGGGAACCAGAGTAGTTAAGATATGGTGATTCATTGGATTTGCTGTAAGGGAGAGGTGAGAGCCAAGACGACTTCTTGGTTTTGATTGAGATCACTGAACAGACGATGATGTCATTTACAAAGACAGGAAAACAGAAGAAGACTCTGTTGCTAGTTGTGGGCGAGTATTGGTGAGATTACGAATTCAGTTGTGGACAGAGTTTAAAGCATCCACAAGAAAGAAGAGGTGATGCTAAGCAGGCAGTTGAACAGATGGCGGTGTGATGGTCAGTGGAATTTTGGGCAAACAAACGAAGCTATGAGCTCAAGATTGGGTGTACCAAGATAGGCTTGAGACGGATTTACCTTTTAAGCGTGAGACTGAGAAAAAGTCAGCAAAAGTGACCAAGAAGTAGTCAGAGAGGTAAGAGGAACACCACGAACACGTGGTGCTATGAAAAGCCTCAATGAAATTGTCTACAATGCAAGTCTCAGTGAAGTAAGTTAACTTTTAAGTCAAGAACATCACTGAGGAATTGAATTCTGATAATTCTCCCCTTTTATTAGGAAATTGTACATCAGAATTTCTTGAGGGGAAGGAAATTCCCAAAATCTTACCTTAAAAATGAATTACTTTATTTTCATTGCAGTATTTTTACCTTCCAATATTTGTTTATAATGCATATACATCTTTGTATACTTGCAATTACAAACAGATGCATAATTTTTTCTATGACAGTAACTTATGATTTTATAATTATCATTTTAGAGGCTATATAATATACTATTCAGTGACACTAGAGATTTACAGAAGGAAATGGCTGATTTTATTAAAACTACTATTAGGGGAAAAAAGGAAAAAAACAAAACAAAACAAAAAAATCCCCACAGGCATATAAACTTCTCCCAAGCCCCATCTTCCTTTAACCTAGCAAGATGATTTTAAAAGAGTTATAAAAGTAGAGGAGCAAATGAGCTTACCAGTAATTTTTTCCTGTAGCCTAATTACAGACAAACCAATTTCATTGTTGCTTCTGACCTACAGCTTCATGCAGTCACATTCCAACCTTGGAGAGAAGATGGAAATTTTGAATTATATCCTAAGAAAAGCAGAGTTAAACTAGATAAACGGAGATAGCAGTTAAATTAAAAACAGAGGGAGATATTTTATATTGTTGATCTTAAAATACAAGGACTTGTCATAGATAAACTAGCTAACTGAAGACCAATATATATCACCTTGATAGACGTAGTTTGCTTTGAGTCTTCAGTAACAGATAATGAAGCATAAATGCAACTGAGGCTTCTATGCAATGCTGCTGGGTTTTAAAAACAAAATGAAGAGTTCTAAGGTGCTTTTTTTAAAAAAAAATCTTTAATTTCATACTTTCAAAGCTTTTATTTGTAAGTCATCACAAATATCTTTCTAGTACAAAAGGGACTGAACTGGTTAATACTTGTTTCTGTTGCGTAATACTTGTTTCTGTTGCGTTACTCTCATTTATTTCAAGTTGAGCCCTAAACTGGTAACTGAGGTAACTTGTCAAATAATATGAAACAGAAACAATTTCTGAAAGGTTTACAGTTGAAATTTCTATGGAAAATGTGACTAGAAGCAACAGCTGAACTAACTTTACCAGAACTCATGACTGAGCAGAGGACATTTTAGTTTTTGATCTAAAGAAATTCCTTGCTGAAACCAGTTCTTTAGCTCAGTAAAGCTAGAAGCCTCTTGCCATCCATAAATGGGTCTCTCGTTTAATGACGTCAAAGCAATTGGTCAGGCAGGCTAGCACAAGAGGACGGCTGGATTCCCTTCAGTAATTATGTATGGAGCTTTTACTCTGTGCAGGACAAAGTGCCAGGGACAGCTTCCATGACACCCTTATTTAAAGGCCTATCTTCTCCATTATCCACTGTTTTGAAACCAGACATACCTCTGTATAGCTTTATTTACTTTCATTGTACTTTAGGTGAAAAGTTTACAGAGCAAATTAGTTTCCCATTCCAGAATTTATACACCAAGTGCTCTGTGAGATTTGTTGCAGTCTCTGCAGTGTGTTAGCAGTACTCTTCCATTCCCACCCTAAATCTACATTTCCATTCCTTGGTTTTCCTGCCCCTTTCTGTCTTCTCACCTTTGCTTTTGGGCAAACGTTGCCCTTTTGGTCTCTTACAGTTGATTGTTCTATGCAGCACTTTCCTCATGGGTGTGTTACTGTTTATTTTATAGGCCTGTTATTTGGATGAAAGTTGATCTCTAAGAAAGTCTTTCAGTCCAAGTTAGAAGGGTGACTAAGGGCCATAGTCCCAGGGGTTTCTCCAGTCTTTATCAGACCATTAAGTCTAGTCTTTTTTATGAATTTTGATTTTGTTGTATATTTTTCTCATGCTCTGGCCAGGACTCTTTACCTCTACCAACTACTAGCTGGTAGTTGGGCTAACGGAGGCTGTGGTTCTCAGGGGACGTCAGTCCTTTTGGACTAATTGCTTGAGACTTTAGCTTTCTTTATTCTTTTTTGCTGTCGATAAGGAGACCAATAGTTGTATTTTTGATGGCTGCTAGCAAGCTTTTAAGATCCTAGAGGCTACTCACTGAAATAGAACATAGAACACTGATTTGGTGAGCTATGCAATGTCCATTGACTTCTGAGTACATGATCCCCAGCTCTTAAATTCTGTAACTCAGTCCCTAAAAGTATTGGTTTGGTTAAGTTTCCCTATGTTCCCTGTGTATTTCATTGTGCATATAACTATACTGTAGAAATATGAATTATTTATGTAGAAATATCTACAACTTGTCTATATATGCATGTGGGTGTACTCCCATACTCCTTCCCATACCACAAGTAGATAGTTTCAACAAAGAGACATTTATTCTCACAGTGCAGTAGGCTACAGGTCTAAATTTAGCACATCAGTTTCAGGTGAAAGCTTTCTCTTCTCTGCTAACTCTGAAGGAAGGTCTTTGTCATCAGTCTACCCCTGGTCTAGGAGCTTTTCAACATAGGAACTGCAGGTCCAAAGGATGTGTACTTCTGACACTGCTTTTTTGGTGGTATAAGGTCTCCTTTCTCTCTGTTCATGTTTTCTTTTTAAATCCAAAAATAAATTGGCTTGAAACACAAGCTAAACTTGTAGATTGAGTCCTGCCTCATTACCATAACTCCCACTAATCCCATCTCATCAGCATCATAGGGATAGAATTTAAAACACACAGGAAAATCACATCAGATGACAAAATGGTAGATAATCACCCAATGCTAGGTGATTGATACACATATTTTTCGGGGACACATTTCAATCTATGACATCATGGGACTGCTGAGTCCTATGGTATTCCAATTTCTTAGCCAAGGCCAAGTGCTGTCGAGTTGGATCCGACTCATGGTTCCAATTTCTTAGCTTTTTAAGAAAGTGTCATACTATTTTCCATAGCAGTTATATCATTTTACACTCTATGTCAGTCTTCTTGGCAGTTTACTCTCTAGTGATGAAATGTTTTTGTCTTCGTTCCTGGTTAGGGGAACAGGTAGTGAGGTCAGGTCTATCAGGAGCATAAAACCACTTAAATTAGGTTCCTGGGGTGAGTGCTTTGGGGTTTTCTGTAACGGAGAACAGAAGAGGGGAAAGGGTAATATGTGGTAAGCAGTGGAGACTGAATTACATGGAGTCTGGAAGTGTTGAGCACCTTCTTCATACCACATTCTCATTTAAACCCTAGTTATAGTCACAACTGTATGAAGGAGATCGCTTTGTTCAAATGCATTTCATAGATAAGAATGCTGGCTAGTGACCTATTGAAGGTCACAAAGTGGTAGATCTGGGATCTGAATCTTCTCTCTAGGGCTTCAAAGTCTTTCCGCTACTATGCATAGGGACCCAGCAGAATTTCAGGATTATTTATACTGTGTTCTCCACTCCCACATTTTTACAAGATGAAATCTGAGTAGAATGTACATCTAATACAGTAGTAAAAGGGAAAAGAGGCTATGGACAGGCAATACGGAATTGTAGAGTTGTGCAGAGAATGCAGTTCACCGTTTAAAACATATTTTTGTCTTGATGAGACATCCCTTAGGTCATTTTAGAACTTGTGTTCACTGCTTGCCTTCCTGCGTCCTTGCTCACATGGCAAAGACCCATTTCATCCACTAGACCAAGATGTGGTTGGTTGGCCCAGTTCTATCTCAAATAATGATTTTGAGGATCACGCGATATCCTTTGTAAGCCAGCACTTTACAAACTTGTAAGGCAGCAGACATCTTTCCAAGGCATTAGGCAACTGTGAAACAGCTGATTAAAACAAGTTCTTGAATACAGGAAGATAGAAGCAGCCTTTGGTAAACAGACTCCACAGATAACAATCTAAAACCACATTCTAACCAGCAATTTTGAGGTTTCGCACTTCAGACAGAGAGAAAAAGGTGTGTGTGTACGTGTAAAATACTAATAAAAAACACAGCTGTAGGGTGGATTCAGATTCACAGTGACCCTCTCCATAGGACAGAGTTAAATTGCCCCACGGGGTTTCCAAGGCTGTAAACACTTAATGGAAGTAGCCTGCCAATAACTTTCCCCAGCTGAATGGCTGGTGGGTTAGAGCCACCTGACCCTTCAGTTAGCAACAAGCGCTTTAACCACTGCTCTACCAGGGCTCCTTTAAATACTAGTAAGATTACATTTCATCTCCTCTTGACCCCCCCCCCTTCATACACTGACAGATTTAGGACAGAACAAAAAGACTAAGAAAAAACTCAGAAAAACATGCACCCATGGCCTCTGCCAGTACTGTGGTAAAGAAATGTTATTACTCGAAGGCAATTAGTTTTTTTGTCATTTTTCTTTAAAGGAAATGTTATGGGGGGGGAAAGACTTCACATTATCTCTCGGGACCACTTTGGTCTGGAGATTCCCTGTGGCAACAACCCAGCCTCTGACTCCCCAGGGCTCTTCCCAGTGGACAGGGAAAGACGTGTGTGGTCTGGCGCGCGCGTAAGCGTACATTTACGTGTACACTCACAGATACACACTGAGACACACGCGCTCACCTTACACATACATACACACGTCCCATTTCCTCCGCCTCCCCGCCCCCCCTCGGGGGGGCGGATCTCTTTCTCTTTAAAGAGCAGACGGTCTTGGCACAAACCCAGGCTCTCTAAGGCCCCGGGAACCCGGGACCACAGTAGCTCGCAGCCAATGGGCGCGGCGCAACGGCTCCTGAGCGGCTGACGTTGCACCAATGGGCGGCCGCGAGGGGCGGGGGCAACAGAGGAGACACTATTGTTGATGAGGAGGAGCGGCGACGGCGGCGGCTGCACCACCTCGTTGCTGCCAGCCGCGGCCCGGGACGCCCCCCCCCCCGCGCACCCCGGATTTCGCCGTCGTCACCCCGTCGCGTGGGCCTTCCCTCCGGCCTCGAGAATCCTTCCCCTGCAGCATAACAACAACAACCCCCCCCGTCTCGCCCAGTCACCAGGGAGGGGGGACCATGTCCCAGCGGGTGAGACGCAATGGGTCCCCCACGCCGGCTGGCTCCCTCGGGGGCAGTGCGGTTGCTACGGTCGGAGGAGCTGGGAGTCGCCTGCAGCCCATGAGGGCGACGGTTCCGTTCCAGCTGAAGCAACAGCAGCAGCAACATGGCAGCCCCACGCGGAACAACGGCGGCGGCGGCGGCGGCGGCGGCAACAACGGTAACTGCTGTGGTGGCGCCTCAGGCCCCTCAGGCGGCGGTGGCGGGGGCCTGCGCACCGCCTCTCGCAGTACCAGCCCCACGCGTGGCAGCGGGAGCACGGCAGCGCGCACCAGCCCCACGGTGGCCACACAGACGGGCTCGTCCGCGACATCCACGCGGGGTACTAGCCCTACGCGTGGCGCCGCGCCCGGGCCCCGCGGGAGCCCTCCACGGCTGCCGCCGCCGCCGCCTCTGCTGGGCACCGTGTCGTCGCCCTCCTCGTCGCCCACCCACCTGTGGACCAGCGAGGTGAGCGCGGCCCCACCCCCAGCCCGCGTCCGGCACCGGCGGAGGTCTCCAGAGCAGACCCGAAGCTCTCCAGAGAGGAGAAGCCCGAGCGCTCCAGTTTGCAAAGCAGGTACGTGCCGGGGGCCGCGCGGCAATGGGAAGGCGGGCGGCGGGAAAGGGTCCCAGGCGCTCGCGGATCGCGCGCGGGATTGCGGCTCTGCCGCGGAGCCTGGGCGCCTGGGGGCGGGGCCGAGGTGGGGTGTGTGGCCGGGGGCGGGGCCGGGGCCGGGAACGGGGCTGTGTGGCCCCGCGGCTGAAGCTGGCGAGCCCGACTCCTCCGCCTCGGGGTTCCACGGGCCTGGGTCATCTCTCCGGCGGCCGTCCACGTTGGTGGAGGTGCAGGCGCTAACTTTGTGTTTGGGCTGATAGGTGTTCATTGTAAGCCTGGGGTTCCAGCCGTCCTGGCTGTCAGTTTACCTTCGTTAGCGCTCCCTTTTTCTCTTCCGTGGTTGGGGAGAGGCTAGAAGTGGTTTGTCGCTTTGTTTTAGTGACGTGGTTAACGTTAATAAAGCACTTGCCTGCTGCTACGTATTCAAATTTTCACATAGCAGCTTAAGATTTGGGGGACTAAGTACGTTATATTAGCATGGCAGATTTGAATCAGGGAAGCGACTTGAGTGCTTTAGCATTTCCAAAGACTTAGTAAAGTGGGTGGCAATAAATAAGTGAGAAGTTAAGCAAGATTTCTTTGGAAGGTTTACCGGCTTTGTTTCTGGGTCTGGGAAACCCTGGTTGTGTAGTAAAGTGCAACAGCTGCTAACCAGAAGTTTGGCAGTTCAAATCCACCATGTGCTCCTTGGAAACTCTGTGGGTCAGTTCTACTCGGTCTTTTGGGTCTCTGTGAGTCAGAATTGACTCGGCAACAGTGGGTTTTGGATTTCAGGGTCTGGGAGTGTTTCCGATGTATTACTCATTTTGTACACAGGATTTGAGACCGTCTATGTGAATATCTACTTAATAAAAACCGATTCTGGAGTTTGTCTTTCTCCTTTTATTATTTTAAGACCCTAAAAACTGTTGTTTGTTTCTCTGTGTACCTGGAGCTTTATTGGGAAAGATCTAGAATAGAGATACTGGGTTCCGGTGGAGTCATTCATAAAGACAGAAACAGTGGAGAAATCCAAACTGAGATAAAATTTGTCATCTGGCTGCGTTGCTATCAAAATCTAGTGATGAAAGAAATGGGTGGTTTTTAGTTGTTTCTTACTCCTCCCAAGGAACCCTACCGTTGTGTTTCGTCAGGAGAATTCCTGTTAGACTCTTCAGGCAAAAAAAAAATTCAGTGCAATACTTTTCTAACCCAAGGAAGTCAGACAAACTGGTTGCAAGGAAATGGAGAGAGTAGTATGTCTTTCTTACTGTTTATTTTGTGAAAGCTTTTAGACAATGAATACCTTTTTGGAGAGAATTGATGCTGAAAAATGATCAGTAGTTTTTTAATAATGAAAACGAAAGTACTATTTTAAATCTTACGAGAATGGAAGATCCTTTTCTTTCCATTTCAGTTGTTAAAAGTACAAGAGCATCCCCCCTCCCCATAGCTATTACTTACAGAGCTCTTGCTGTGTGGTGAGTGACTTAACACACACTCTCGTTTTGACCCTAACTGTAGCCTTTGGAGAAGTAAGGGAACAAGTGACATAGTTGAGGTTTGAATTCTACTTGTTGAAAGGCCAAAGACTGTCTTTTACGTTATGTCAAGAAGTAGTTTCGTGATGTGTAAGATAACCTGAGAAGTACAGAGCACCCCAAAATAACACATGTTTAGTTTTTGAAGGAATTGTTTAGAGATACCTCATGAAAACATTATTGCTTCAGTTTGTCATTGACCTTCTGGAGTCAGCATGGCAGGTGGAGAGAATTTAAGTGGGCAGTAGAGGCAGAGAGGAGAATATGGAGGCCTCATTCTGATAGCAGAATTTGCCTACCCTCTCAACTCTTTGATATTCAAGGCAGAGCAGCAGCTTGAAGACAGCCAGGTTGAACTAAGTATTCAGTGTATGGAGGAGGGGGGGGGCATTCTTTCTGTCTGATCTCCAGGAGGGCTGTATTTCCTGGGATCTGAGGTTTCTCATGTGCCCACTCTTCTTGTTTCTCAAAGCTTCCTACCCCAACATTTGCCATTCCATATTGTAAAATTAATCCTCCTTAAAAAATAGGTGTAGAAAAATTCTCCTTTAGTACAGCACTTTTCAGCTATGTGTGAAAAGGGATACTGTCTGTGTCTAAGTTGTACTGAAGTGTAAATGTCCAGTAGCTTCCCTTCCAGGAATGTGTTCTTGTTTCATCCTACTGAAACTTCACACAGTGTGAAATAAGGTGTTTTCAGATTCCAGGTCTTTACAGTATCAGACCATTTGCTGTTTTTGTATGATTAAATCTGGAAGGAGGAAAAAGGAGCATCTTGGTTATCGCCAGACTCCCTGTTTGATTTAAGGGAGATTAATGCCACTTTGCAGGGGAGCAGTGGTGGTTTAATGTTAGAACTCCTGTCTTCCACAATGTGGGAGACTTGGGTTTGATTCTTGGCCATTGCACATCAAGTACAAGAACCATCTGTCTGTGAGTGAAGGCTTGTGTGTTGCTATGATGAACAGGTTTCAACAGAGCTTACAGAATAAGATGGACTGGGAAGAAAGACATGGAGCTTTATTTCCAAAAAAAATCAGTCAGTGAAAACCCTGTGTAGCGCAACAGTTCGACCCCATTGTGCATACGGTTGCCATGAATTGGGGTAAACTCAATGGCAGCAGACAACACTGTAGGTTTGCAGCTTTGGTAAAATATGATAATCCTTACTACAGAGGAGAAGGCTCTACCCCGTATACTTCTGCAAACTTCATGCTGTAAAATGGTTGATGATAATATCTACTTCATATTATGGGTGAGATTAGAGAATGAGAAAAGATTAAAAATACTCCAAAGCAAAGCCAAATGCATTGCTGTTGAGTTGATTTTGACTCATAATGGTTCTACAGGAGAAAGTAGAACTGATCTTTAGGGTTTCTGAGGCTGTAAGTCTTTATGGAAGCAGACTGCCGCATCTTTGTCCTACATAAGGGCTGGTGGGTTTGAACTGCTGACCTTTTGGGTTGCAGGTGAGGGCTTTAACCACTGCATCACCAGGGTTCCCAACACTCAGAACAGTACCTCAATATGCAACTTAGCTATCGTATGTCATAGTAGTTTGTTTCTGGTTTTGGTGGATGTAACATAAATTGCTTGTGTTGGCTCAGTTTTCATTGTTGTGTGAAATTTCAAGTTGCAGAGGTTATTGCCTGTGAACATCAGGACATTGTTTTTCAGAGAGGCTCTGTGGTTTATCTGCAGCACTTGAGGGTAAGTATTCAAAAATGCAGGTGGTTCCCAGGCCCTATTCCAGACATTGAAAGCATTCTCCTCCCAAGGTAATTTTTCCTTATTCTGAAATTGAAAAATAGTTGCAGGGAGCCCTAAGAAAAATGGTTTGAAAAATCCTGCCATATATAAAAGCATCTAGTATTTATAAAATTTATGTTTGTGGTGTTGCTTGTATGTAGATGGCAAGTTGTGTTCTTGCTGGCTTTCCCTTTATTTTGTGTCAATTACATTATGTATGAATTTTGATTGCTTATTAGGGCAGGGAAATGGCAAAGAACAAGAGATGGACTTATCTAGATTGGCAGAACTAGGAAGTTACAGTATCAGAACACAGTATTTATGGCATCTTTGATTTTTGTCTTCTACTACCTTGAGAGAAAACTCAGGAAACTCTTACACACAGGTTGCTGTGAATCAGAGTTGACTTGATGGTGCCTGTTTTTTTTCCAGCTGGTTTTGCATTAACTTTGCTGCTCTTCTGACCAAAAGGTCTGCAGTTCCAATCTGCCAGGTGCTCCTTGGAAATTCGATGGGGCAGCTCTGCTTTGACCTCTAGGGTTGCTGTGAGTCAGACCCAACTCAATGACAATGGGTGTGGTTTTTGATTTTAATTACCTTGAGAAATACATGCTTTTAAGAATTTGGTGTTTCTGACGTTTGGAGGACTGCTGCTAACTTCACGCCTTCAAGGAAGACCTTTGACTTGTGACTGAAGATGAGTCAAAGCAGAACATTACTCTTAGATCTACATCTTGCTTGATTTTTACATTTAATTAAATTCATTTGTAAGCTTGGGTTAAACTATTTATTAAGAGCTCTGCAATATAAAAATGTAAAAGACACAGAGAACTCCAGAAACTCATAAACGAGCCATGTCACGTAGGGAAGTATATAATATGATGCATGCTTTGGGCTCATAGCAAAAACCAAACCCACTGCTGTTGAGGGGATTCTGACCAACAGTGACCCTATAGGACTAAGCTGAACTGTCCCATAGTGTTTCCAAGGAGCAGCTGATGAATTTAGACTGCTAGCCTTTTGGTTAGCAGCTGAGTTCTTTCTTAACTATTGTACCACCAGGGTGTTGTGCAGTGTAATTTGTAGGGGGATGGGTATAGAAGTTCTGAGGAGGTGGCTTTTGATGGGAATTGGAAAGGGAAGAAAATAACTTTGTAATTGAATCATGGAGGTGTGAAAAACTACATATAATATTTCCTGTATTTTGAGCCCTGGTGGTGTAGTGGTTAAAAGCTTAGCTGATAATGCAAAGGGTAGCAGTTTGAATCCACCAGCTGCTCATTGGAAACCATGTGGGGCAGTTCTACTCTGTCCTTTAGGGTTGCTGTGAGTCAGAACCAACTTGATGGCAACAGTTTTGATTTATATGGCTTAAAATATAGGCCACAAGATATGGGGTAGGGGCTGGGGAGGAAGTACAGAGCAGCATATAAGTGAGTAGGAAGATGTTTTCAGAATGGCCTTGAGTATTCTTAGGAGTTTAGGATGTATTACCTGGTTAGGAGTATGTGTTCTGGAGCCAGACTGCTGGAGTATAAATTCTGGCATTGCCACTTACGTACTGGCTGTTTAACTTTAGCAAGCCAACTTTGTGGTCCCTCGATAGTATAAATGGTTAACGTGCTGGGCTGCTAAGTCAAAGGTTGGAGGTTCAAGTCCACTTAGGGTACCTCTAAAGAAAGGCCTGGTGATCTGCTTCTGAAAAGTCAGTCATTGAAAACCCTGTGGACCATAGTTCCGCTCTTACACATGGGTTCCTGTGAATCAGAGTTGACTTGATGGTGCCTGTTTTTTTACCAGCTGGTTTTGCATTATCTTTGTCTATAAAAAACAGGAGGTCAGCAGTTGGAATCCACCATTTGCTCCTTGGAACCTCTGTGGGGCAGGTCTGCTCTGTCCTGTAGGGTACTTAGAATAGTACTTACAGTAGAGAACTGTTATAAGGATAAAATCCTTTAAACCCATGTATAAGGTATAATAATCATCCAATATTAATTATTTTCATATCATCTTTATCATGATACAAGGGTTTTAAGTTATTAAAAGGTAATTATGTATTGATTTGATAATTTCCTCCTTAACAGTCTTGTTGTTGGTATAAAGGAATCCTACTGATTTACTTATGTTTATCTTGTATCCTGAGACTTTGCTGAACTCTTCTATCAGTTTGAGTAGCTTACTTATAGATTCCTTGGGGTTCTCTGCATATACAATCATATCATCTGCAAACAGGGAGATTTTAACTTCCTCTTTGCTGATACAGATGCCCTTTATTTCTTCATCTTGTCTAATTGCTCTGGCTAGAACTTCCAGCACAATGTTGAATAGGAGAGGTGAGAGTGGGCATCCTTGTCTAGTTCCTGATCTCAAGGAAAAGTCTTTCAGTCTCTCTCCATTCAGGATGATGTGGGCAATTGGCTTTGTATAAATGGCCCTTATTGTGTTGAGGAATTTGCCGTCTATGCCCATTTTGCTAAGAGTTTTTAGCATGAATGGATGTTGGACTTTATCAAATGCCTTTTCTGCATCAATGGACAAAATCAGGTGATCCTTGTCTTTTGTGTTATTTATGTGGTTAATCACATTAATTGTTTTCCTGATGTTGAACCAGCCTTGCATCCCTGGTATGAATCCCACTTGGTCATGATGGATTATTTTCTTGATATGTTGTTGTATTCTGTTGGCAAGAATTTTGTTGAAGATTTTTGCATCTAGGTTCATGAGTGATATTGGTCTGTAGTTCTGTCTGTGTTGGATCTTTCCCTGGCTTAGGTATCAGGGTTATGCTGGCTTCATAGAATGAGTTTGGGAGTACTCCATCCCTTTCTATACTGTGAAATAGTCTCAGTAGTATTGGAGATAACTCTTCTCTAAATGCTTGGTAGAATTCAGCAGTGAAGCCATCTGGGCCCGGACTTTTTTTTTGGTTGGCAGTGTTTTGATGACATTTTCAATCTCTTCCTTTGTGATGGGTTTATTAAGTTGTTCTGCCTCATGTTGTGATAATTTGGGTAGGTGGTATGAGTCAAGGAATTGGTCCATTTCCCCTAAGTTTTCACATTTGTTAGAGTACAGTCTTTCATAGTATTCTGTTAATGATATTTTTGATTTCTGTTGCATCTGTGGTGACAGCTCCCCTCTCATTTCTAATTTGGGTTATTTGTTTCCTTTCCTGCTTTTCTTTAGTAAGTTTAGCCAGTGGTTTATCAATTTTGTTGATCTTTTCAGAAAACCAGCTTTCGGTCTTTTCAATTTTTTCAATTGTTTTTCTATTCTCTAATTCATTTAGCTCTGCTCTAATCTTTATGATCTCCTTTCTTCTGGTGCCTGAGGGGTTCCTCTGTTGTTCTCTTTCTACTTGTTCAAGCTGTAGAGTTAGTTCCTTGATTTGGTTTCTTTCTTCCTTCCAGATGTGTGCATTTATGGAGATAAACAGACCTGTGAGCACTGCTTTGGCTGTATCCCATAGGTTCTGGTAGAAAGTGTTTTCGTTCTCATTGGAATCCATGAATTTCTTTAATTAATCCTTGATTTCCTCTCTAACCCATGTTTTTTTGAGCAAGATGTTGTTCAGTTTCCAAGAGTTCACTTTCTTTCTATGTTTTTTCTGCTGTTGATTTCAACTTTTGTGGCTTTATGATCTGAGAAGATGCTTTGCAGTAATTCAGTGGTATGGATTTTGTTAAGCATTGCATTATGGCCTATCACGTGGTCAATTCTGGAGAATGTTCCTTGTGCACTGGAGAAGAAGGTGTAGTTGTCTGTTGATGGGTGGAAAGTTCTGTATATATCATTGAGGTTTAGTTGGTTAATTGTGTCAATGAGATCTTCTGTATCTTTACTGAGGTTTTTTCTAGATGATCTGTCTAGTAATGAGAGTGGAGTGTTAAAGTCTCCCACTATTATTGTGGAGTCATTTAACTCTCTTTTGAGCGTAGTCAGTGTTTCTTTGACATATTTAGGTGCTCTGACATTAGGTACATAAATATTTAATATAGTTAAGTCTTGCTTGTGTACTGAACCTTTCAGCAATAAATAGTGTCCATCTTTGTCCACGATGGTGGATTTGACATTAAAATTGATTTTGTCTGAGATTAGAATTGCCACCCCTGCTCTTCTTTGTTCATTGTTAGCTTGATATATATTCTTCCATCCTTTAATTTTCAGTTTGTTCCTGTCTTTAGGTCTCAAGTGAGTTTCTTGTAGACAACATATGGGTGGGTCGTGTCTTTTGATCCAAGATGACACTCGGTGTCTCTTTACTGGAGCATTCAGTCCATTCACATTCAATGTACTTATTGATAGGTATGTGTTCACTGCTGCCATTGTGATATGTTTATTTTTATGTTGATGTTGTCTCTGTTCTGATTAGTCTGTTCTGGGACACTCTTTTTTGTGAGTTGATTTTTCACCCTTTTCAGAGCTGGTTGTATAGTTGTTGAGACTCGTGTGTTAGATTTCTTGAAATGGTATGATACATCTTTGTTGTGCTCTATAGCTGCCCCTATGAACCCCCTTAATAAACTATTTATAAACCCAATTTTAGTTACTACCAGTCTTGTCATCTTCCTCTCCAGCTGGAAGGACTGTAACGATTGTAGTACATCCCTCTTTTTATTATGATGACACCATAGTTTTCATGATGATCACTGGGTTGCTTCTTTCCATATCAAAGCTGTGATTTACTTTGGAGCCTTCCCTAAATGAGTAGAGTATTGAGTAGTGTGTCATTCTAAAATATAAAGTTAGTGGTTTTGTTCTTCTAAGCCAAAGCCAAGAACTTCTTTCAGTATTTCTTGTAGTTTGGGTTTGATTTTTACAAAGTCTCTGAGTTTCTGTTTATCTGGGAATGTCTTAATTTCATTTTCGTATTTGAAAGATAGTTTTGCAGGATATATAATTCTTGGTTGAAAGTTCTTCTCCTTCAAGACTTTGAATGTATTATGCCACTTTCTCCGTGCCAGCATGGTTTCTGCTGAGAAATCTGCCAAGAGCCTAGAGTGTTTCCCTCTGAATGTTAGCTTTGCCTAGAGTCTTGCTGCCTTTAAGAGTTGCTGCTTATGTTTCATTTTGTTAAGCTTGATTATAGTATGTCTTGGAGACTTTCTTTTGAGATCTATATTGGGTGGTGTATGATATGTACCTGAGATGTCTATATTCTCTTCCTTCATGATTTCTGGGAAGTTTTCTTTCAGCATCTCAGGAACAATATTCTCTGTGTTCTCAGATGTCTCACCCTGTTGAGGGACTCCAATTAATTGAAGGTTGTTCCTCTTAATAGAGTCTCACATGCTTCTTAATATTTCTTCATTTTTCTTGTTTCTTTTTTCTGATTTCTGCTCATAGACGTTGGGAGCAGTAGCTCTGTCTTCCAAGTCAGAAATTCTTTTTTCCACTTGTTCCATTCTGTTTTCTTGGCTTTGCATGGAAGTTTCTATGTCTTTGATTTTCTTCTTGATCTGTTGGATTTCAGAGTACTGGTATTCCATCATATTGAACAACTTGCTTAATTTTTCATTTTGTTCTGCATTTTGTATAAGGTCTAGAAGGGCTCTGTATATAATCAATTTGTATTCACTTCCTGATGCTTTCATAAAAGTTTCTTCATCTGGAAAACTCCTTGGTTGCTTTGTTTGGGAGCCTTCTGAAGCCATGAGTGATTGCTTGTATGCCACAATTGTCTGTTGCTTTTTGGGTCCCATGTGAGTATATAGAGGCTGGAAGAGTTACTGTGAGGATGGATTGCAGATGTTTCTCTAGGCTGTCTTCAAATGTAAAGCAAAAGGTATCTGACCAGTTCACAAGTCAGTTAGGTTTTCAGGTGTAGAGGTCCCTCTTCTCATCTGACAAAGTAAGCACCACTGTATCCAACCCAGAGGATAACAAACTAGTTCAGAATACAGCAATGCTATTGCCCTGTTGGCCTCTGCTTACAGGGCCTAGCCTTATCCAACACTACATCGAGTACTGGTTTTGTGATAGAAAAGCGCTATCCTGTGAGCAGGCTCTGGCTCCCAAGCTAAGAATTAGGTCCAGCTGCAGCCACCGTATCCAAGATGGTGCCTCCCACACAGGCCGCAGACAGAGGGGCTAAAGGTGCCAAGAGGTAGTGATTCCTCTGCTTCTGTTGCAGGGCCCCCAACGTAGGCTGCACTGTGCAAAATCACTACTTTTTTGACGGAGAAGCACTGTCCTGTTTGCAGGCGCTGGCTCCCAGGCTAAGAACGAGGTCGCACTAAAATCTCGGTACCAACATGGCGTCCCGCACCCCGACCGTGGAGCTCCACACAAACCTCTCTGAGGCAGCGACAAAACGAAAGGCTCAAAATGGCTAAATTAACAGAGTCCTGAGCCTGGCTCTCAGAATATGGGAATTTCGCCTGCCTATCCCCCCAGCAGCGTGTCTGAGTCCAGCCTCCAGGCAAGACCCAGCTCCGCCCGCCAGCCGAGACAGAGGGAAAAAAAAGTCAGAATGGTGCGTTTACCTTCCGTCCGTGAGAGACAGGGCTAGCCAGGAGCGGCAGTCAGCAAAAGAGAGGAGGTTTTTCGCTGAGTGGTATAAAGTCCCAATTAACAGCTCTGTGCCGTGTCCTGAGGCTGATTAGGTGATCAGAAGGCTCTGTTTGATTGTCAATTCAGGTCTTGGTTTCCAGAGGGATATAAGGAGACGTGGGCTTAGTCCGCCATCTTGACTCCGCCCCCAACGAACGGTAATTATGTAAAGCAAATACCTGAGTGTAACCAGAAAAACCATATCCAGTGCCATGAAGCTGATTCCTACTCACAGTGACCCTATAGGACAATATAGAACTGCCTTATAGCATTCCTAAGGCTGTGCATGTTTACAGGTGCAGACTGCCACTTTCTCACAGACTAAAGTGGCTGGTGGCTTCAGACTGCTGACCTTTTGGTCAGTAGCTGTTTTAGCCAGTGCACCACTGGAGCTCCTGCATCTGCCTCATAATAAATGTTATGTATGTAAATGTTAGCTATTCATGGCAGAATTAGTAGTAATACATATTTAGGATGTATAGAGTATGAATTCGAGTTGGGGGACACTGGAGGATATTAACCCACAAAAATATGGAGTACCTGAACTTAGGTGTGGTTATAATAGCAGTGGCAAGGATGAAGGAGATTCTGAAGACTTGATTTGGTAACCTGTTAGATACAGGGATTTATAAAGGGGGAGGTGAGGATGATACTTTGGATGGTGGTATTAGCTGAGATAGACAGCATGGAGGGGAAAACAGATTCAGGCAGGCTTAGTGTGTGCTCTGAGGAAATTCAGGTAATTTTCTAGCTTGTAGTGGGAGGAAGTAGTTCTAAAATTCATTTAGCTCCTAGTTCATGTTATATATTTGCATGTGGTTAGTGCTGGAAATGACTAATGACTAGAATGAACAGGCTGATGGGGAAAAATGCTAAAGACAATTCTGAGGGAAAACGACCTTTTTTTAAAAAAAAATTTTCATTTTTTTGTTGTGTTTTAAATGAAAGTTTATGTTCCTGTCAGTTTCTCATACAAAACACACACACTTTGCTGTAGGACCCTAGGAGCTCTCCCCACACCGTGACAGCAAATTCCTCCCTTCCACACCATATTTCTTGTGTCCGTTTAACCAGCTCCTGTCCTCTGTCTTCTCAGTCTCGCCTCTGGACAGGAGCTGCTCAGTTAGTCTCCTGTAGCTACCCAAGCCAAGAAGCACACTCTTCACCAGTATTACTTCGCGTCTCATATACCAACTTAGTCTTTATCTGAAGAGTTGGCTTCTGCTATCTCTTCAGTTCTTGGTTAACAGAGAGTCAGGGGAACATGCTTTCCAAGGACCCTCTGGTCTATCAGACTATCAAGTCTCTTGGTCTTTTTACTAGAGTTCGAGTTCCGCATCCAGCTTCTCTCACTCCACCAGAGACTGTTGAGTTTGCTGTAAGGGCAGTCTCTGTGGTGGCTGGGCACCATCTATTTCTTCCAGTATCATATTGATGTAATCTCTGGTTTATGTGTCCCTTTCTGTCTTTGGGGCTCACACTTTTCTTATGTCTTTGATGTTCTTCTTTCTCCTGTGTTCCATATGGGTTGAGACTAGTTCATGGCCACTCACTAAAGTGGGATGCAGAACATTTTAATAAACTTGTTATGCCACTTGACCTAGATGTCCCCCGAAACCATGATCCTGAGACCCCTAGCCATGCTGCTGTGTCCCTGGAAATGTTTGGTTTCATTTAGAATATTTTTAAGCTTTGGTTTCAGTCCATTTGTACTAACTACTGTGTGTTCTCTCAGTTAGCAAATACCTCTCTTCCTCCTACCCACCACATAAACATCGGAAGAGTGTTTTCTGCTGTGTTTAAACCTGTTCTTGAGTTCTTACAATAGTGGTCTCATATAGTATTTGTCCTTTTGCAGTTGAATAATTTCACTCAGCATGATGCCTTTGAGATTCTTCCAGGTTATGTTTCCCAAATTCATCATTGTTCTTTATCATTGCATAATATTCCATTGTGTGAATATACCATGGTTTATCAATTCTTCCATTGAGGGACACCTGGGTTGATTTAGTCTTTTTGCTGTTATGAACGATGCTGTGATGAACATTGGTGTGCATGTATCTGTTCATGTGGTAGCTCTTATTTCTCTAGGATATATACCCAAGAAGTGGGATTGCTAGAGTGTATGGTTTTTCTATTTCTAGCATTTTAAGAAAGCACCAAAATGATTTTCAAAGTGATTGTACCATTTTACAGTCCCATCAGCAGTGCATAAGTGTTCCAGTCTCCACATGCTCTCCAACATTTATTATTTTGTGTTTTTTTGGATTAATGCCAGCCTTGTTGAAGTGAGATGGTATCTGATTGTAGTGTTAGTTTGCATTTCTCTAATGGCTAATGATCATGAGCATTTTCTCATGTGTCTGTTAGCTACCTAACAGTGTCTGAAAACAGCTTTTTTTTTTAATATGACTGAGTGAAAATGTACATTCCCGTATAAATTTACATGCCCACGTATATGCAGCTTCCACTGCTCTCCCTGCCCAGTGACAGCACACTATTCCTCTCTGCTCCATACATGTCTCATCCTCCCAACAGTGTCCTTCCCCTCCTCTCCACCCACTCTCCTTCCTCCAGCCAGAGGTCAGCAGGATGATATCCTACAGATGCATAGAACCATAAAGTGCATCCAATATATGGTCAGTCTGCATCGCCAAGTCCAATCCATTCGTGTCTGAAGAGTGGACCTTCATTACGATTTATGGGCAAGGGCAGCATCAGGATCAGGGTCCATGTTCTCAGGGGAACCACGAAACCGCTGGACCATCAATTGAGATCTTTTAGTGGAGATCTCAGGGTGCACCCTTTTTATTCTTGTGTTGCCAGTGAGACTCAACTTAGTGAGCTCCATCGTGGCTGTCACTGGTGATGGCCAGGCACCATCTGGTTCTTCTGGTCCCGAGTCGATGTAGACACCCACTCATGTGGGTCTGTCTCTCTTCTGGATTGTCTTCCCCCATGTCATTTTGGTCCTCGGTGAGCATCTGTTCCTGCTGAGTTGGGACCATTTGCTGTGCCCTTGGATGGCAGCTTGGCAGCTTTTAAGACCCCAGACGCCACTCACCAATGTCGGGTGCACAGAGCCCTCTTAGCAAAATGCTAGTTGTGTCATTTGGCCTCAATTTCGCCTAAGAGCATGGTCCTGTGCCCCCTGCCCCAGCTACTCTATCCTTTCAATATTGGGTTAAGATGGAAGGAGTACTCAAGTTATGTTGAAGTCCACTTAATATTGTTCTTGTTTCTAATGTGTGCTATCACTGATTTCTCCCAACCAGATTGCTACCAACTGTCTAATCTAAGCCCTTCCCCCCTTATCCTCCCTCCCTCCCCTCCCTTGCAGCTGTCAGAGTCTTTTCTTCTATACATAAGTCTGTTTTTGAGATCTTATCATAGAAGTCTCATACAATATTTGTCCTTTTGTTGCTGACTACTTTCACTCAACATAATGTCTTCCAGTTGAAACCAGGTTATGAGATGTTTCCTGGAATCATCATTATTCTTTATCATTGCGTAGTGCTCCATTGAGTATATATACCATAGTTTACCTATCCATTCTTCTGTTGTTGGGCATCTGGGTTGATTCCATCTTTTTGCTGTCGTGGACTGTGCTGCGATTAACATTCTTGTGCATGTGTCCGTTGGTGTGAAAGGCATTGATTCTGTAGGATATATTCCAAGTAGTGGAATTACTGGGTCAAATGGTATATCTAAATCCATTTTTTTAAGGAAGCGCCAGATTGCTTTCCAGAGGCTGGACCATTTTGCAACCCCACCAACAGTGTAGGATGAAAACAGCATTTTTAAGGATAGAAAGATAAGCTAGAAAAGAAGCTTGAGGATGTAGTAGGAGGAGAACTGATAGAATAGGATTGAGAAAGCCAAAAGAAAGATTAGATTTCAAGGAGAAGATCAAAGATCTTCATGTGCTATGAACACTAAAAAAAAAAAAAAAAAACAAAACGAAAAAACCCCTACTGCTGCTGAGCTGACTTCTGTGCTATGAAGAGAACAAGAAAACTGAGTCTGGAGAGTAGGCTTTTGAATTTGACATTTCTGGTCATAGAATGACTCTGAAAGAGAGCAATTTGAGTAGCCTGTTGGGGGCACAAATTAGATTGAACTATTGGGTGAGGAAGTAGAGGAAGTGAGTATAAATCACTCTTAAAGTTCCGTTCCCATTGCTGTCGAGTCTTTCTTGACTCATGACAACCCGTGTGCCTAACAGTAAACTGTGCCTTGTCTGCAGATTACCAGACCTTTCTTCCACAGTGTCACTGGGTGGATTCAAACTACCAACCTTTTGGTTGGTAGCTGAGAGTAAACTGTTTACCCAGCATTCTGAAAAATTACTCTATGGGTTATAGAACTGAAACACTGAACAAGTTGCTGTCAGGTTGATCCTGACTCATGGTAACAACGCCATATGTGTCTGAGTAGAACTGTGGTCCCTAGGGTTTTCAATCGCTGGCTTCTCAGAAGTCAATTGCCAGGCCTTTTTTCTAAGGCACTCCCAGGTGGGTGCAAACCTCCAGCCTTTCTCTTAGCAGTCAAGCACATTCACTGTTTGCACCACTCAGGAATGCATTATTATGGGGTAGAAGTTACTTGATATAAGTGAAACGAAGGAAGGTGACAAAACGGGATGAGGAGTTGAGCTAAGGTTCCTTTATTTGTTAAACAAGGAAAATTTAAGAGTATTTAATTAAGGCTTAGGGAAAGGAATCAACTGGAGGATGAAAAATTGCAAGTTCAAGAGAAGATACAAATAACAGATGGAGCAAGGGCACAGGTAAGATGAGAGGCCGTGGGATCCCTTACATGGTCGAGTCTGGAAATCTTGGAAACAACTAAAGACGCCTCTTCCCTCTGGGGATGGAAGGGGATAAGGGTGGGTTAAGATGATAATATAACTCAGCTGCAGAGAGAAAGGAAGTTGAGAAAGTCAGCCACTTCCATCTGCATACTGCTAGCAGAGAATTAAATAGTATGTTTGTCGTAATACCATATTTTTACATTTAAAATTTATTTTTGTGAAAGTACATGTACATAATTTAAAATGTCAAGTAGCACTAAACGTATAATCAAATAAAATCTTGCCCTGCCACATCCTTCTCCACTCCTACTTTCTGCCCCCTAAAGGCAATCACTTTCATCTCTTCGTGGTTTCTTTTGGTGTTTCCTACATAATTCTGAATAACATGTTTGTGCTGCTGTTTTAAGGATTTTTTTCTTCCAGTTTTATGTAGTATAGATTGACTTCCTACTATGAAAAATGTAGATGTAGCTCTCTAATATCACAGCATCCTTTTGGTTATGTCAGTATTAGTGTTCAAATGAGGAGTCCTGATGGCGCAGTGGTTAAGTGCTCAGCCTGTAACTGAAAGGTCAGAGATTTGACCCCTCCAGCTGCTCCAGGGAGAAAAACGTGGCAGTCTGCTTCCGTCAAGATTTGCAGCCTGGGAAACTGTGTAGGGGCGGTTCTGCTCTGCCCTGTAAGGTTGCTGTTTGGAGGCGTTGACGACAGTATGTTTAATTTTTTATGACCATGTAAGTGTTGTTTGTGGTAGGGTCTTGTGGTATGTTGCAGTTATCTTTACATTCTTTATGGCTTTATTCTCTTTGGAGTTCAAGTTGCCTTGTTTTTTGTTTTGGTTTCTGTTTGCTTTGTTTTTTGTGTATCATGAATGAGTTGGGATTCAACAATTGACAATAACACCAATTATGAATTCATTCTCAAAGTTTCTGGTAACACAAACTTCCTTCAAATATTTTAAAACATATCAGGTATTTTGTCAGTTTCACATTTTTCTCATGGAGCTCTTCCTTTGGGAATCCTCTGTCCAGTTGTTAAAAACAGTCCTGTTGATCTCTAGGTCTGTGGCGTAGCTATTCTATTGGAATTCTATTCTATTCTATTCTATTTGGAATTCTCTTTATCTCTCTCCTGTTTTGGGTACCCTTGTTTCTGGGTCTTCTTTTGCTGGAGCAAAGCTTCCAGTCATTTTTTGAGAAAGGGTGCATGGCAGACATGATTGTATTCTTTTAAGACTTTAAATGTCTGAAGATATTTGTCTTTGTGCTTGATGATTCTAGGTTGGAAATACTTTCTAGTGAATGTTAAAAGAATTTCTTCATCTTATAGCTTCTAGAACAGCTGTGAGAAGTCTTCTGTAGGTAATGTGGGTTGTGTGTGTGTGCATGTGTGTGCACGTGCACACCATCCAGAAGTGTTACTATTGTTGTAATTATTACCTTGGTGTGGTTTTTTTTTTTTTTTTCCTCCCCTCCATTACATTCAGTGTTCTGGTTATATGGTGCATTATTTCAGTGTAGAGACTCTTCATTTCTGGGAAATTTTATTCTGTTGTTTCTCCTTTCTATTTGCTTTGTGTTTTTGGAACCCCTGTTATCCAGATGTTGGACCTCTTGGATTGAATTTCTAATTATTTGTGTTTTAGTTTCTGTCTCTGTATCCTTCTGTTCTTTCTTGGAGATTTATCTTCTACCCTTTTTATTGATTTTGTTTTTATTTTTGGCTCTCATTTTTATTTTTCAAGAGTACTTACCTTATTTTCTTAATATCCTTTAAAAATAGTTGTAAAAGGTGTAAAATGCGTTCATAGTTATTTTTTCCGCCCTGTATTGCCCTTAGAGTTCTTTTTATCTTGATTTTTGTATTTCTTGTTGGAGACAAATTTTTAAGTTTTAAATGAAACACTAAAATACTGGCTAAATGTTCTTTGTGCATGCAGGCAGACTGGAGGACCCTTACTGTGGAATGATGAGACAGGGACTTATGTTTCCCCAGGAGAAAGTGCTACAGTCTTGTACTTGAACATAAGGCTGTTAGTCTTATGTCCCTCTTAAGCCTATTAGGTTACTCTCTCTAAAACAGTCTTTCCTAACTCCTGTGCCTTGGAGAACCCTTGGATGAATTTCTCTTTCTGGGAATCTTTGCATGTGTGGCCAGTAAATTCAGCTGTAATAATCTGGTAATAATTTAAGCCCTTGATTTCTCTGTGGGTCTGTTTATTTGGCCAATTTATTAGCTCATTTCTTTTATATATTTTCATCCTCTCCACAGAGGAATTGCCACTAATGCAAGTAAGTGTAAAGGAAACTTTGATTTCTCCTTAAAAAAAAAAAATTCCTACATACTTTTTTTCACCTTGTTCAAGCAGGCAAAATAATTTTTTATCAATTTTTACTTTGTAAGATGCTAATGAAATGTGATGTAATATATGATACATACAAGATTTCCCTCCCTGAAACTGAAATTACACTTTAACTCTTTTGGGGAGGGCAGGAAGCACAGTTAAGCTTATCTTACTTGTCTTAGGCTGGTTCTCTAGAGAAGCAAATCCGGTAAAGTATATAAATACATCTAAAGAGAGAGGTTTATATTAAGGGAATCACTTGTGATTGTAGAGACTGGAGTGTCCCAAGTCTGTTGATCAGGGTAGTGGCTTCTCCAGATTTCATTTAGCTACAGAGGCTGGTGACCCAACATTGTTAGATCAGACAGCAGGGCCCTTGCTCACAGAGATCTACAAATCTGAAGACTGATAGACAGGATCATAGGGAAGTCCCACGAACCAGAGGTTAGACAAACAGGAACCAGCTGCAGCATCTGGAGTGAGCAAAAGCCCAGAAGCCTTGCTAGAGTCCACTAAATTATTTAATGTAGGCCATGCACTGAAGGAAATTCCCTTTCAACTGAATTGTCTACTCATAGTAGACCCCATCATGGAGGTGATCACATTATATCAGATCTCATCATGGAAATGGTTGCATCGTGATAAGACTACTGAATTAAATCATAACTGACAAACCACTGAGAATCATGGCTCAGCCAAGTTGGTGCCTGATCTTAATAATCATATTATGTTTGTTGACATTGTATTTCTTTTTTCTTATTTATAGATTTTTTTTTTTTACTCATTTTTCTTTGTGGAAAAATATACATACTATAAAATTGGCCTTTTAAAAATGATAACATACAATGATTCATCAATTTCTGCATGTATAATTCAGTGACATTGATTACTGTTAGAGATTCAGTTGTGTACCCACAAAATATGTATTGTAAATCCTAACCTCTATGCCTGTGATTGTAATTCCATTTGGGAATGGCTTGTCTTCATTATGTTAATGAAGCCGAATTAGTATAGACTGTGTCATAAACCAGTCTCTTTTGTAATATAAAAGAGATTAGAACAAGCCAGCAAGGAGTGTAGAGATGGGGAGAGATAGATGCCAAGATACACGGAAAGATCCAAGGGACTGGGAGACAGTAGCTGAGGAGCTGAGGCTTTCCTGCAGAACCAACAGAGAAAAAGCCTTTTCCTAGAACGGCACACTGAATTTGGGCTTCAGGAGCTTGACTGCTAACCAGAAAATTGGCAGTTTGAATCTACCAGCCAGTCCTCGGAAACGCTGCAGGGCAGTTCTGCTCTGTCCTCTAGGGTTGCCGTGAATTGGAATTGACGCAATGACAGTGTCGTGTGTGTGTGTGTGTTTTGGTATCATGCAGTATTTTTGTCTGACCCGTTTCATCCATGTTGTATTGTTCATCAGGACCTCATTCCTCTTTATGGCTGAATAATACTCCATTGCACATATGTACCACATTTTGTTTCTTCGTTCCTTTGTGGATGAATACTGGGACAGATCTGGCCAAAGGAATGAAATGCCTTCAGGATATTTTTCTTAATCCCTTAATTTTCCATCTGTGTCTCTTTACTTTCTACCCTTTTGTTTCAAATCATGGAATATAGTTATAAAAGTTGCTTTAAATCTGATAATTGCAAAATCCAAGTCATCTTGTGGTTAATGTCTCTCGATTTTCTGGTATTTTTGAATGTGATATTTTGAGACTATTGTAGTGAACTAGAAGATGTTAGTTTTTCTTTTTGTAGGCAGTCAACCCTGTTACCTTCAGATTGCAACTTCCCAACTTTTCTTTGGTCTATGGCTCTAGTGTCTGCTTAGTTTTTTAGAGTCTTTGCAGTGCTGTTTGAGTCTATCTTTGGTTTGTGTATCTCGGGGATGGTAGTCCATATCTGCATCATAGCTCATGTCCCAAAGCCTTTGCCGTCTGTGCTGCTTTAGGTCAGTTCCATGCATGCATAGCTTTGCAGTCAGCCTAGTACTGCACACACAGAATTAGGGGATTCCATTTCTCCACCTCCCTTTTTCCCATGATTTACTGCTGAAAACATTCTTGTCTCCTGGGAGTCCTTGTTAGTGTTTCCTAACTATAAACCTAGATTTTTACTTCCCTGTGGCATCGCGTACTTCCTGTCATGGATTAACTTGTGTCCTCTGAAAACTATGTGTAGCATTTTGGCTAGACGGTGATTCCTATTACTGTGTGTAGTTCCTCTATGCTGTAAACCTTTCCTCTGTGATGTTAATGAGGGTGGATCAGTGGCAGGCAGTTGAGTTGGTGGGGCAGGACTCAGTGTGTACCTTTGTGCAGTGCCTTGAGGCACAATCTCATGAGATACAAGGGAAAGGGAAGCAAGCAGAGATTTGGGGACCTTATACCACGAAGAATCCTTTGGAAAGGGCCCAGGGTCCTTGCACCTCAGAAGCTCCCAGTCCAGGGGAAGATAGATGACAAAGATCTTCCTCCACAGAGAAATCCTTGCACTGGACCAGACCCTCTGAATTTGAACTTGTAGCCTGCTGGACCATGACAGAGTAAAACTTCTCTTTGTAATGCATCCACTTGTGGTATTTATGTTATAGCAGTACTAGATGATCAAGATACTTTCCACAACTAAGCCTTCTTCCAGGCCTAATCTGTGAGAGCAGAGAGAGGACAAAGTAATTTCTTCCTTATGCTCTTCCAACCATAGAAGCACCATTTGTGAATTCCTCTGGTTAGAGAAGGATTTTCTCTTACAGTTCTTAGTGTCTGTAGGGTTGCTATGAGTCAGCATTGGCTGATGGGAGTGGGTTTGTTTTTTTGGTGGTCACTGTTACAACCACAAGAGTGTGTCTTTGCAGCTGGTACTTTCCTTGGGCAAAAGCCAGGAGAGTAGAAAGAGAAAAAAATGATGACATTACACCAACACTTTATAAAACCCCAAAACCTACTGCTGTTAAGTCATCTCCAACTCATAGCAACCCTAGAGACACAGTACAACTGCTCCATAGAGTTTCCAAGCAGAGCCTGGCGAATTCAAGCTGCTGATCTTTTGGTTAGCAGACATAGCACCCAACCACTATGCCACCAGGGTTTCCAACATCTTATGGGGTCTCCCTTTTCCTGATCTGTGGCCCCCCGAAAAGAAGAGTTTCTCTTGGGTACACTCTTACTGCACAGTTCCGGGATTTGGACTGGTCTTGAATCAAATCTGGGATATATGGGAGGGGAAAAAAGCCCAGGGAACCTATGTCTCTGTTAGTACCCCGCCCCCCCATCCACGTGGTGTTTAGTTATCTGAATCCTCAGATAATTGCTTTATATGTTCTATTCAGAGTTTTTAGTTACAACTAGTGCTAGAGATAGGTGACACTCCTTGGTAGCCACAATGCTAGGTATCTCCCCTTATCAACTTTTACTTAATTTCAGAGACTCTTTGAAAGTCTGAATACAATATGAGAAATAGTAAATTTCTTACTGAGCATTTTCTATATGCCGACTACTCTTTTCAGTGCTTTACATAAATTATCTAATTTAGACCTCACATGTCCTTTATAAAGTAGATAGCGCCATTTTACTAATCAAAAAACGTTGAGGTCAGTTAACTTATTTATTGCCACATAAATATTACATGGTAGAATTAGTATTCAAACCAGGGACTTGTATATGTCAGAGCTATTTACTTACTTGCAGTATTGAGTCAACTCGCCGACTCGATGGCACTTGGCTGGCATGTAAAAAAAAACAAACATGTTTTTAGCTTTAGAATATGAAGCCGTAGAACTCATTAAAAAAAAAAATTATACACCTGTAGTTTCACAGTCTGCTCTTTCCATGTACAGTATTGGAAACAATTTCCGTATCAATACATGTGCCTGTCACAAACATGCTAATTGCTGGGTAGTACATATTCCTTTGTGTAGATGTTCCACATTTATTATTATATATTCTTTTGCTGTTAAAGCATGTAGGGAACATTAAAATTGAACTGTTTTGCCTTATTTTCTGTATGATATTGAGTTAATAAGTTTCATTGAGGTTTGAGAATGATCTCAAACTGAAATTTTGAATTCTGACTGTACATGTGCTTAGGGTATTAGTGCTGTTGAGTTAATCTGACTTGTGGGAACACCATCTATGTGTTACAGAGTAGAAATGCTTCTTAAAAGTCGATAGAAGAATTAAGTATTCTTCAGAAAGTTTAGATCTGGGCAATTTTCCCGATAAATTTGGATGTGATAGTAATAATTGTTACAAAGGAAAACTCCTGATAGAGGCAACAAAATTTGACATAGTAAAAAATGAATTGGCCCTTAATTGTAAATTTCCCATTAAAAACAATTGAGACAAAAGAAGGTTACTTAAGCAAAATCAACATGAAATTTGTGAAAAAATGAGAAATGCTTTCCTGTAGTCTTAAGAAAATTAATCAGAGGAATAAGTTGACCTAGTGGATTTACATTGGAAATATACTTGATTGGTAAAGATCAGTTGGTGTTTCATAATCACATACACGTGTCTGTGTGAGGATGGGAGAGATAAAGATCTTGAAGAGTCTGAGAACCTCAGCCTTCCACATATCTGTTTAAAAATAATTGTGTCTGAATGTGTACATACATATGTTTGTCTTCTGAAAAACATCAGGCAATACATTGCTCAGTTTCTTCTGGTGGATGGGATTGGGGATGTGTGTCAGATAACTTTCACTTTATTTTTTTCGCTTTTAGTTTTGAAATAGCATATTCCATTTTATAATAAAAATGTTAGTAAAATTTTGTGTTGTAACAATAATTAAAAAGAGACTAAAGTGTCAAAAAATGGATTAAATATAGATTAAAAATGCCATCACAACTGGGGCTTAATCCAAACCTCTATGTGGGCTATTAGTTTTCCTTTTTAATATGAATCACAAAGAGCTTCTCTAGCATGTATGTTTTCTTTACTTTCATAAAAGAAATTACACTTCTCTTTTTATTTTGAGGTAGGCAGATATTGAAATTATGCTTTTCTATTCTGAAATTGGAAACCCTGGTTGACATAGTGGGTTAGGTGCTATGTCTGCTAACCAAAAAGTCAGCAGTTAAAATCTGCCAGGTGCTCCTTGGAAACTCTGTGGGGCAGTTCTGTTGTGAGCTCTGAGGTCTCTGTGAGTTGGACTCGACAGCAATGGGTTTTTTAAATTTTATTCTTGAGTTGAGTGGTTATGGTGAAGATGGTAATTACATCTAAAGGAATCACTGTGCTAGGGTACCCTTGAATGGTACTTCATGTATTATAATTTAGTGAACTTCAGCTGTTGGACCCCAACAGATAGTTAAGGAATCTCAAACTAAATAATTTAGGTTGAGTTATCTAGTTGAAGAGGTATGCTATGTTTATTTGTGCCGGGGGCCTTTGGGATATTGGCTTATAAGGATATAATTGGTATGCAGGCAAGTGGACATCTGGCGTGACTGAAAGAGTAGTGAATAAGATTATAGCATGATAATACAGAAGGCAGTAATATGATGGTGTTACAAGTAAAATCACTATAAAATCATAGCATATATATACCCTGTCAGAAAACTTTTCCTAAAAATTTTACTGAGGATTATTTGTGATATCATTGGGCAGAGCTGCCGTACATACATAAACTTTAGTTTATCTAGAATCTGAAGATTCAGGAAGTACCACTTAAAAAGAAATTGCTGTATGTTTTTGAAAGAGATTAGTAATAATTCTCTTCAGACCTAAGGATTTATTTAAAAATTGTTTTCTTGAAGCATGGTATAAAGCAATAGTTGTAGAGTCCAGTTTTCTTTATATTCTGTATTAACAAAGACAGGAAAGGAAGTAATGTTTGAGTGCCTGTCATATGCTAGATGCATGCTTCCAAATTAGGCTGTATTTATTCTTATTTTGTAAATGAGGATATTGAGGCCCAGAAAGTTAAGTAACTTAGTATTTCAGAGAGTTACTAAATGTGGCATGTCAGCTCACACTGGCTTAATTTGGAAACCTAGGTTCTTTGGATCATGTCACAGTATTATCTGTTTAACTCTGAATACCTATTATGAATAGTGGACTGAGCTGGAAACTCTAAGAAAGTGCAGGTTAGGTGTATGTATACCACTAGTTCCTCTTCTTGCTTCTCACAATTCCTGGCTGGATGAGTGTCTAGCAGCACATCTTAAGGCTGTCAGATATAAAATCATTTTTAGTTTTAAGTGAAGCATGCAGAATAAATGCATTAATAAACTGATGAATGGACTAATATGGAACTATTGGTTGGAAAACAGAGCATTTTAGGTGAAAATGTTTTTCAGCCTTTTAACCCTACATTCTGATTTGGATAACATAAATGTTACATTGTGATGTTGTTAGAAATTTGAAAACAAGGGTTTCAAAAGTAAAGCAGTGGTGATTCTAGCAGAAAGACTTAATCTTTAAAAAGTTCATGCTTCTGTCTGTCGATAATGTGCTGTCACTGTGGGTGGATCTACTTTCTTACCAGAGGCTTTTCATTCCCACGAAGTGTGTGGAGATCTGAGTTGCTGTCCTCAACCTGTGTAAATTTTTAAAAAATCAGCTTTGCAAAATAAATAATGAATAAAGTCTGCTTGTTTTGGGTGGTGAACAAGAAGATATATTCTCTAAAAATTTCCGGATTGTTTTCTGAAAGTTACTTTGATAAGTGAGGTAATACTTAGTTATAAAAACTATCCCTGGAGATATTTTGGCCAAATGAAACATAATTAAGAAACATGTCGTCACATTGTTTCAGTTGGGATTTTCGGGCATTTCATGTGAAAGTATTAATTCATCCTTCAGAAAAAATACTAGATGAGTGTTGCTTTTTAGTTCTTCGAAATCTTTTTTGTGATCGTTATTCTTGTATGGAAACCTTGGTGGTGTGGTGGTTAAGTGATATGGGTGCCAACCAAAAGGTCAGGAGTTCAGATCCACCAGGCACTCTTTGGAAACTCTGTGGGGCAATTCTGCTCTGTCTGTAGGGTTGCTGTGTGATGGAATTGACTTCACAGCAGTGGGTTTGGTTTTATTCTTGTGTGCTTTATTAAATCAAAGTAAAAAAAATAGTAAAGCACTAGTATGCCATATCAAGTTTGTTGGGGTTTTTCCTCTCTTGGCTTGAGGAGGTGTTTTATAGACTCTTGGTTGCAAATGACAGTCCAGTGGAACAAGTGGAATGAGTGAGTGTAGTGTTGAAGAAGTCTCTGGAATAACCAAGAACTCAGATAGAGCTGACAAAGGGATGAACTACTTTTAGGACATTTTCTCTTGATATAACAGTCTTTCGTCTGTGTCTGTTAGCGTCTTTCTGTCCTATCATGTCAAATAAACAAGTATTATCTACTCTTTACTGGATACTGTTTTAGTTGCTGGGAAAAACAAATGAAAAAAGGCCAAGTCTTTGTCCTCAAGGAGCTTCTCTTGTAGGAACTGTCTCTACATAGCAAGGAACAGGTCCACAGACTATTCCAGACTCCTGTTTTCATCTGCAAGATCCATGAGGTAAAAAGTCTTCCTTTCCTCCAATTCTAGCCAGAAAGATTCCTGGAAAAAATTGTTAGGTCATATGTCCTTGCCAGAATTAGATACCGAACACACAAGGATAAGGTACTATTATTCATCGTGCCTAGGTCACTTTCACACCCAGTTAAGAAGTCAGGGTCTCTTGCCAAAAAAGGGTGGGCAAGCGAAGTATACTGGGCAAGTGAAGACAGTAGCTCTTCTGTGGAGTTTGACTTTTGAAGTTTGATTTCTTCTTTTCAAAGGATTGAATAAACTTGCCAAATATGCCAAGCTCTACTAACTTTGAAAACTTGAAGGTGTTGGTCTTTCTCCTAAGTTCAAAATGTAAGGTAATTATGGTCTTCAGTTTGATGTCCAAACAAATAACTTAATGATTTAATATACCACTTCCTAAGTAGTTCGCAGGTTGTCAGGAGTATCATAGTTTTTAGAGATTATAGTTTTGAAAGCTAATGTTATTTGGTACGTAAGCTTGGGTTCTTTCAAAAGAATATCAGGAACAAGGATTTGTTAGTTTTAAATAACTCATTTATGAGATGATCCAAGACAGGAATCACAGTAGAAGATTCCAGACAGAGCTGGAGAAAATGTGGAACAGAATTCTAACTCAAAAGAAAGACCAGGCTTGCTAGTCTGACAAATACTAGAAAACCCTGGGAGTTTGGCCTCTAGACACTCTTTCAGCTCAGTGATGAAGTCACTCCTGAGGTTCACTCTTCAGACATAGATTGGCAGGCCCATAAAACAAAGTGAGACTAAAGGGACACACCAGCCCAGGGACAAGAACTAGAAGGCAAGAGGGGACAGGAAGGCTGATAATAAGAAACCCAAAGTTGAAGAAGGGGAGTGTTGACCTGTTGTGGGGTTATTAACGAGTGTCATAAAACAATATGTGTACTAACTGTTGACTGAGAAACTAGCTTGTTCTATAAACCTTCATCTAAGGTACAGTTAAAAAAAGAGAGAGGTGATTCTAGATAAGAGAATAGAGAAGAAACAGGAAGGGATACAATAAGGGTGCATCAGGTGATAGTAGTAGTAGTAGAAGCTAGGGTATTTACCCAGTATCTCCTGTCCTTCACTGGTTGAAGGTTGTATCTGGGAGTATTGACTTCCTGCTTGCCCCATTGCCAAGCTGAACATGCTCCTTCAGCTGGAACAAGTGCCCAGGCAGAGAAGCACAGTAGCTTGAAAAATCAGCAATAGAAACCAAGAAGGAACTGCACACTGGCTATGATGGATATGGATGGAGTATCTACAGATTCAGCTACAAATAGTGAAATATAAGTGTATATCCTCAAAATAGATGGATTTTTTCTTTTGCTTTCACAAAAAATTCCATATATTGCTGAAACACGTATCTAACTATCCTTACAGCTACCCTAGTTGTGCTTATTTGCTCTGCAGTAAATAGGTAGCACTGTCTGCTGCAACAGACCCCAGAAATTTCAGTGACATACCACAACAAAGGTTTCTTTATCATGGCCAGTGTTGCTCCAGTGGCACTCTGGCAAAGCTGTCCTCCAAGCAATGGCTCAGAGGCCCACGCTGTTATTACTTTGAAACTTCACTATCTCATTGTCCCTCCTGTTCAGCCATGTGGACGGGAGACATCATGGAGAAGGTGCAGCTGTTCTTAAGTCACCTCTGTGCATGTCATTTTGTTCGTAACCTGTTGGCCACAACCAGTCATATGACTATAGTCTAACTGGGAATTTGGGGAAACACCAACTGCCCTTGTCCTATGTGGTAATGAAGAAATTTCATTAATTTTAATAGTGGTCTCTAGACCTGGAGATTTCACATTTCTTCCTTAGCTGCATGTTCAGCATATACAGTTTCTGTTTCCTTTATTGATAAAGAAATCATGAACAGTAAAAATAGAGGGCAGCGAAGTTTTTCACAAAACTAGTATGCCATTCTTAGTTAAGCCATCAATTTGACATCCAGCAACAAAAATGCAGTGGAATTTCTTTATTTCCTTTTTAACTAGGTTTTGGCAGCGCTTGGTATATAACTTTTCAGAAGAGTTTTTCTGGTGGTTAATTTATTCTGTGTGATCAAAAGTGCTGTTTCACATTAAACTTCCACAGTTTTTGTGGATTCCATTATGTTTTCTAACCAATCTAAACATTTTTGTGAAACAAGATTTGGATCACTTTGATTATATAGGAGTCAAGAGGCCTGTGTGTTTAACACTTTTCAAACACACAGTACTGAGGAAGTGGAAAACTTCACTTCTATTCAATGTACATGAAATTCCTCTTCAGTTGGAATCGAATAACTGAAACCAAGAAACCCAGCCAGTAGAGGAAGGCCTGCTGAACATGAGGCCTTAGCCCAGGGTAGCTTTTTGTATCTCTCTTTTTAGGTGACTGTGGTATCAAATCTTACTTTTGAATGAAACATGTCCTACAAAAATGTCCTACAAAAATGTTTACCTTAAGAAAGCACAAACTGTCAAGATTTTAAAATAACATTTTGGTTTCTGAAGGAGACCACTAAATAGGAAGTTATTATGTATTCTGAATAGGAAATGGTAATATTAAATATATATTACTGCCCTGGAAATTCTATGTTCCTTACTACACTCAACCCTAAGGTTACTGAGATGGAACAAACAAAAGAAACCATATCTATTATGGTTGAGTTTCGACCCATAGTGACCCTCTAGCACAGAGTAGAGCTGTCCTGTAGAGTTTACAGGGAGCACCTGTTGGGTTAAAACTGCTGACCTTTTTGTATAGCAGCCATCACTGTGCCACTAGGGTTTCCACTGCAGTGCTAAGAAAACCATATAAAAGGTTTAGGGTCTTTATACTACACATTAGGGTCTGCACTAGAAGTAGGTAAACCTTTTCTGTAAAGGGTACACAGTAAATATTTTAGACTTTGTGGGCTGTATACAGACTCCATTGCTACTGCTCTGGCATTGTAGCAAGAAAGCAGCCACAGACAGTATGTAAACGAATGAACTTGTCTGTGTTCTAATAAAACTTTACGGACCCTGAAATTTGAATTTCTTATAACTTTCGTGTGTTACAAAATTATTCCTTTGATTTGTTTTAAACCATCTTTAAATTACCAGTCTTAGTTCTCCAGCTGCACAAAAGCAGGCAGTGGGCCAGATTTGGCATGCAGGTCATAGTTTGCTGACACCCACTGACCACTACAAAGAAAATGACAAAAGAGACGTAATCCCTTCCTTCAAGGATTTTACAGGCTAATGTCAGTACAGAAGAAATGAGTTTAGTAGATTGTATGGCAAGTACTTGAGTCAGTGTCATGAGAACACGGAAGAGTTACGCTTAGCCTGGGAAGAAATCAGGCACCCAAGCAGTACGGAGAGTTAGGTATTCAACTGCTAACCCAAAGATTGGCAATTTGAACTCACTCAGAGAAGCTTTGGGTAACAGACTTGGTGATCTGCTTCCAAAGGGTCACACCTTTCAAAATCCTGCGAGCAGTTCTGATCTGTACACATGAGGTCTTCATGGGTCAAAATTGACTTGAACACAACTGACAACAGAAAGAAATTCTTGAAAACTTCTTGGAGATAACTGGGTATTAAGAATAGGCAGGCCTTCATTAGGCTAAGATGAAATGAAAGGGTGTCTTCATCACAAGAATCTGAATGCTCAAAGGCATGGCATGTTCAGACGAATGGGGTATTGTGGTCTTTTTAGTGTAGAAAGCTGAGGCTTATCTCTTCAAGTCTGCTTTCCTCCTCTGTCTTTGTGCCCTGGCCAGACTGGCTATATTTCAGTTTCTTGAGCATAAGGTACCCTTTTCTGCCTCAGATCCTTGCACATTCCTTTCCCTTGGCATGGAGAGCTTTCTGTCTACCTCAGCTAACTCATGCTCTCATTCTTTAGGTTTCAGCTCGATGACATTTCCTCCTTCATATACTTCTGGAACAATCTGCACTTCTGTTATCTGAAGACTTTTTGTTGCTATTTGGAACTTGCCTATCCTAGCAGAGTATATATGGGATTTGGCATTTGCTGGTTTCAGATAATATTTACGTATATGTTTAAAAAAAAAAGAAAAAAGTTCCTTTAGAAGGGTGTTTGTGTTTCGGATATTATTGAAAAAGTGTTAAGTACTTAGAGAAGTATACACATGTACACACACACAATTATTTGATAAAATTGTGACGAATTTCATAGAATAGTATATAGTATACAGTTACATATATTTTTATTCTTAAACTTGGAAAGTTTTTACACATAGAGCTGTGTCTTCTTTCGGAGGGGTGATCTGTCTATATTTTTATTATCATCCATCTATTGATTTGTTGTACTGTGGTGGCTTGAATGTTACTGTGACACTGGAAGCTATGCCACTGATATTTCGGATACCAGCAAGGTCATTCATGGTAGACAGGTTTCTGCAGAGCTTCCAGACTAAGGCAGACTAGGGGGAAAGGCCTGGCAACCTGCTTCCTAAAATCAGCCAGTGAAAACTATATAGTTCACGACAGGATACTGTTCAGTGTAGTGATAGAAGATGAGCCCTCTAGTCTGGAAGGAATTCAGATGCACAGTGACTGCAGTAGTGAAGCATACTAGTAATTGTGAGGGGCTGGGCAGCATTCTGTACCGTTGTACATGTGGCCGTCATGAGTTGGGACCAACCTGATGGCAACTAACAAGAGGAATGTTTTCTGAGGTATAACTGGTGTTCACTAAACCTGACTCATCGTGATGAAATGACACAGGTTATCATATTTTAATAAATGCTTATTGCATGCATAATGTAGGAGGTAGCAGAAAATGAGGAAAGAGAAGTGTGTCTGTGAAGTAAATATTTGAAATAACAGTCTGACTTACTAAGTATAATGTACCTAGGGGTGATTCTTATTTTAATCCTTGTAACTTTTAAAGGGAATAGGGTAATTACTCCATTTTATAGAAGGGGAAGTGCAGAGATGTAAGTAATACCCCCAGGACCAGACATCTAGTAAATGACAGATTGAGGTTTTTGATCAAGATAGTCTGTTGGTAGAGCCTGTGTCTTAGATATTGTATTCTACTGGCTTTTTTCTACAAGTAGTAGGAGATAAAATTGCAAATTTCTCGTGGGACAGATTTGGAATTTTCAAATGCCCAGTTAAGATTATAGATTTTTTCTTTCCCATGTGTACTGTGGAGTCATTGAAAAGTTTTGAGGAAAGTAGTGACAGGAACAAATCGTGGCAAGGATGGAGGGAGGGAGAAGATGAAGGCAAGAAGAAAGCCTGTGATTAAGATAGTAGGGATGGTATTTAAGGGAGGAACGTAAGAAGCATGTCATCTTGGTGAAATTTACAAGTTTGGGGTAGAAGGGTTGCAGGAGAGCAAAGGGTTCTGAATGTGAGGGATTGGGAAAAAGGTCCAAGAAGGACTGGAACCTCTGCTGCTTCAGGGCTTTGTCATTGCTCTCTTCTCTAGCTGGATCACTTCTCAGATACCATGGCCTGTCCCTTGTCTCTTTCAGGTATCTGTTCTCATGTAAGTTCACCAGACAGGCAGGCCTTCCTAAATTCTGTATAAAATAGCAGTCCCAAATAGCACCATACCTTTGGTCCTGCTTTATTTTTCTGTATAGAATTTATTTCCACCAAATGTATTCTTTATTGGTTTTAGGGTCTCATTTTCTCCGTTAGAATATAAGCTTTCCCATGGCAGGGGCCTTTCTCTTTTGTTCCTTTCAGTATTTGTAGTAGATACTCAATGAATGTTTATTGAATGAAGTTGTGGAAAGGTCGGCCACAGGGGAGGTGAGCAGGGAATGGAACAGAAATGATAGGTTGAGAATTGCTTGTAGCTCACCTTAAGTGACAAGCAGTTTTAAATTTCAGTCTCATGTAAAGGAGAGAGAAAGTTGAAACTAAGGATGTGAATAATGTTAACAAGTATAGCTGGTTGAGTGCTCTGACTGATAACAGCGATGACCCTACGGCCTGACAAGATACTGAGATACCTTTTAAAATATGAGACTTCAGTGACGTTCCATTTACTTGTTTGCCTTTTGCTCCTTTGTTATTGCTGTTTGATTTTAAAGATTGATGTCAATGAATTTATTATAGGTTTGTATTTTTTTTAAATGATTTGCAAGAGAAGTGAAGGATTTTAACAGGAAATCAGAAAGGAGCGGTGGTTTATGAACTAAATTAGCATAACGTTGACGACAGCTGACTGGTGTGTGTGTTAGAGTGCTGAGGCTTTGCTGCATCGTGAAGCATTTCCTCTTACTGTTCACTGTAGACTTCAGTTCAGTTGCAGAACATTGCTAATGCCTGTTCTACAGTGATGAATTACAGAAATGTTAAAGGAAGTTCTTCAAATAGAGGGAAAATTATATCAGATAGAAATTTGGATCTCTACCAAGGAATAAAGAGCACCAGAAATAGTAAAAGAATAATAAATAAAAGACATCCCTTGGTAACTTTTTTAAAAATAAAGATAATTGCTTAAAGCAAAATAATAGTAAAATTGTAGGATATATAATACATATATAAAATACATAACAAAGGCATATAACTCAAAAGACAAGAGGGAGCAGTGAAAGCACCCTAAGGGTCTTACTTAAGGTAGAGTGACCTAATTTTGTGAAGAGAGATTGTGATAAGCTAAAGATACTGTCTTAGATTCTTAGTGGTATTGTAATGGAAACACTACAAATGGATGACTAACACTGAAATTTATTTTCTCATAGTTTAGGAAGCTAGACGTCCAAATTCAGGGCACTGGCTCTAGGGAAAGGTGCTCTTTCTGTCAGCTCTGGTGGGAAACTTTATCTCCCCTTCTCTAGCTGACCTTGGAACTCCTGGGTTTATAGACTGGCCAACCTCTGTTGTCTCCTGATAGTGTTGGTCTTCCCCCTGTGAGTGCCTCCTTCTGTGTCTAATCTGTTCTTTTGTGTTTCAAGAGTGATTGGTTGAAAACACACCATGCACTGAACTGACCTAATTAATGTAACACAAAACTCTTCCCAAATGGGATTGCATCCATAGGTATAGGGGTTAAGAGTTTTACTACATTTGGAGGGGGCGGGGGAAACACAATTCAGTCTATAACAGATGCATAGCATAAAACCTAGGCAACCATTTTAAAAAGTGAAAGAAGTGTGTATAGCTAATGCATCAACTGCGTTGTACCCTGTGCTACAAAGTATTCAGTAAAAAAGAGTGTAAAAAAAAGATGAGACAAAATATAACATAATCATAAGATATTAGATGTAAACTGATTTGCATCAATATTTTGTGGCCTATCACTGCAGTTAAAATACAGAGATTATTAGCCTAGACTTAACCAAAACAAGATCAGACTATATGTAGTCTGCAGTATCTTAAATGTAAAGATACAGGTTAGTTAAATGTAAAAGGGTGGGAAAAGATGTGCTATATAAATACCGAGCACGCAAAAGCTATAGTACTTATTACCATTAAAGTTAACTAAAGAATAAGGAATGCTACCAAGGAAAAAGAGGGATGCTACCAAGGAAAAAGAGGGATGTTTCATGATGATGAGGGGAACAGTGTTCTAGATGATGACTGAGAACATCAAAGACACGAGGAATAGTGAGCCCAGGAGATACAGGAGGACCCATATGAGTGGGAGACTGTATCAGCATGGGACTAAGAGAACCAGACGGTGCCCAGCCACCACCAAGGGCAGCCATAATGGGGGACGCAATGTAGAGCCCCTGAGGCAAAACAAGAAAAAGAGGTGTGCAATTCAAGAACTCTACTAAAAGACCAGAACTGATGGTCAGTCCCTTAGGAACATGGTTCCTAGACCTGCCGCTGCCTCTGATTGGAAACCAGAACTCAGGTTAGCTGTTCAGACAAGAATGGACTGGACTTGGGGACACAGTGTGAGCATATGGTATGTGTACTTTATGACTTCATGCATTTATAGGGGGCTCTTCTACTGGTTTTTTCTAGATGGGAGAGGAGTGTGGAGAAGGGACAGGTATTTGTTAGAGGATACTGGAAGTATAAAGTGAAAAGGAGGAATGCACTGTCACTGGGTGAGGGGAGTAGATGGAGCTGCAGATAGGCAGGCATACAAAATTGATTTGGGTTGTATGCTTTCATTTAATCACAATAAAAAAAAAATGTATGTTTTAAGAGTTTGCACCCAAAATGTCACTCCCAGTTTTTCTATGCATTCATTGCAATCCCAGTAAATAAATTTAGCAGTTAAATAAATCAATCTCTGCTCCCTCATGGAAATACATACTTGATGTATCTTTTTTTCTTTCCCTTACTAATAAGTAATCATGCCTAATAGGACCTGATTTTTATAAAATTGTACATTGTGCATATGTGTAAACATATTTCTGGAAGGAAACTCATTAGAGTGGTTATCCCTTGGGGATGGCCTATTGTGATTATTTTTGTATTGTTAGATTTCTTTATAGTGAATACTGTTTTTATAACTGAAAAGGAACGTTTATGCCCTTTTTAAACAAATGACTGTGTCTAGTTTATCCCTTTTGTGTGTTGAATGATTTTATGGATAACATGAAGTTCTGCAAAAACCTAAATCTAACACTTGTATAGCAAAGTTTGTAGGAGACTCGTAATGTAATACCTACAGGCCATGATTTGGGATGCTTCTGTCCTTGAAATTTACCAGGAACCAGTTGAACTGATACTAATTGCTGGGGAACTCTGAACTCCAAAGCTCAAGGGATTGACTGAAGAAATGTTTCAACACCACACCCAGCTGTAGTTAAACATTTTTAAAGAGCAAATTCAAGTTTTGAACTTTGTTTTCTTATTTTGATTTACTTTAGATTAATAAAAAGAGCTTTTCAGTTTATTGCATATACCAGTCCTTGTTGATAGGAGACAGTAGTATTAGAAATCATTCCCTTCGTTGCATCTATTTTCAAGTTCTCCTTATTTAGAGTGGAGGCCTTGTGGCACAGTGATTAAGAGTGGTGGCTGCTAACCAAAAAGTCAGCAGTTGGAGTCCTGTACAAGCTACTCTTAGGAAACCCTGTGTGGCAGTTCTGCTCTGCTCTGTAGGGTCATTGTGAGTTGGAATCGACTCAGTGGCAATGAGTTTGGTTTGGTTTGGTTTTTCGGTATTTAGAGCAGATCTTATTTCTTACTTAATCGAGAAAATGGGGCCCCCGGTAGTGCAGGTTAAGAGCTTGGCTGCTAACCAAAAGGTCAGCAGTTCGAATCTGCCAGCTGCTCCTTGGAAACGCCACGAGGCGCTTCTGCTCTGCCCTGTTGGGTTGCTGTGAGTCAGAATTGACCTGAAGGCAGTGGTTTTTGGGTGAGGGTGGGGGTGGGGGATGGTGAAGTGGGGATGGCTAACTAAGAAAATCAGTTTTTTTTATACAGGTATTCATTGGCCATTCTTAGTGTGGTACTTCCTACGTAGGGCTGCCATGAGTAGGAAGTGACTTGATGGCAGAAGTCTTGATTTTTGGTTATGTTACTTGTCAGATACTCTTGGCATGGAAGGAAATACAATTCCTGCCCTCCAGAAGCTCACTGTTTAGTGGGGAGCTGGAACAGTCACAGGACCGTTTCACTGAACTAGGCTATGGCAGCATAAAGGAGGGCTTTTGACCTACATGTGGATGTCTGTCTGAGGGTGAATGACTGCTGCAACGAGTATTGTCCAGGAAGTGATGTCTGATTTTAGTCTTGAGAGCTTAAGCATGAATTAGCCAAACCAAAGAAAGGGATATCAGGGTGATCTAGGCAGAGACAAGGACCTGGAGACAAGTGGGGGCATGGCCCAAGTTGGGAACTACCGGAGGGTCAGGTGTAAAGCTTGAGGCTGTGCAGGCGAGAAGTAGGGCTGTGAGGCCGGATCATGAAGGGTCTTGTCAGCTGCCAGAGACCTCTGGTTTTCTTTGTTCATTTAGGCTGAGAATTACGGAGTCATCCTTTACTCCTCAGGGTTCCTACTGTCCTTTAATCTTGCTCAGAATTAGGCTCCAGATTCTATCAGTTTGGGGAACATAGGTTAAAATGAAACAGTGACAAACTAGAGATGGATTATGAGTTGTTTTTTATGACAGACCTTAATTTTTTAAAATTTCTGAGGCCTATTAATTGCTCACAGACCCATAGTAAATGTTTAAATGAGTGGGTTACAGTGTTTGAAAGAGAAAATGTTCAGTATTTTTTTTCTTACATGTGACCATGTATAACTTCTGTTCTCTATTTCATTATGGAAATCTGATAATTTTGGCAAGTCAGGTTGAAAAGGCAGCTCTTTTAAATGAAAAGTTCTTTTCAGTGTAATTTAGACTCATTAGTAAGATCTGTTTGATTAGTGCACTCATGGGTGACTGAAGCATTAGTCATAGGTAGGAAGAAAAGTACCAGTTTTTTGCAGTTTGATCTTTATGAATATACACGTCTTTACACAGTGACAGCTGTGTTTTTTTTCCACCTCACAAAGAACAATCTCCTCTATGGATTGTTCACCTCAACAGAGATGAATTTTTTAGGTAGAGGAAAAATGATGAACATATGTATTTACTGTTGCTTTTCACTTGTAAGTTTTAATAATGTGGGTACATATTTTCTTGAACTTGCAGATGTGTACTACATTTATTTTCTGTTCTGTTGAATCAAAATACAGTATAAAAGGAAAATTTACATGGAGAGGTGCTTAGTATTTGCAACAATTAGGCATTGTTAATAGGAAAATAATTGTGCCATTTTGAAAGCAAGTTCTGTATCAGGCAGATCTGTGAATAACTTTTATGATTATCAGCAACACAGCTGCTAAAATTAGTATCTTAGTGGAATTGAATCTTTTATTATGGAGGTCGTGTAATAAACTTCTGGATATTTGTATTTGTGACTCTGAAAGACCCTTACTAAGACACAGTGAAATGTAGATAGAATAAATGAAAACAAAACCATTTCCGCAAAGTCTGTTCTGACTCATAGCAACCCTATGAGGACAGAGTAGAACTGCCTATAAGTTTCCAAGGCTGTAATCTTTACAGAAGCAGACTGCCACCCCTTTCTCCCATAGAGTTGCTGGTGGATTTGAACCATCAACTTTTCAGTGAGCAGTCAAACACTTTTAACCACAATGCCAGCAGGGCTCCTTGAAATAAAATACTGAAAACCCATTGCCACTGAGTTGCTTCTAACTCATAGCTACTCTGTAGGACATGGTAGAACTGTTCTGTAGATCTGCAAGGAGCAGCTGGTGGATTTGAACTGTCAGCCTAGCTCTTAACCACTGTGCCCACCAGGACTCCTACAGGTGGAGTAGTGATGTTGGAAAGTTTTCGCTACGGTTTTAGGATTAAGTTGTGTACCATCATCTAGAACAAGAAAGATAGCCATGCAGTGTAATGTTGCATATGAATACATTTGTGCTTAATGTTTTTAAACCCCTTATGAATATGAAGCATAAATTATTCAAGACTGCCCCTTCCCCTCATAAAAAAGGAGATAAGAGGGTTTTCTAGCATGGAAACAAAGACTGAGAATGTCATCTAAACCAGGGGTAAGCAAACTGTCTGAAAGGATAAAGATAGTATTTGTTTTAGTTGTTATGAGGCCAACAGGCAAAAATCAAAGATGTCATGCAAGTATTTATATATCTGGAGAGAAACAAATTTTCACAAATGTTTAAGTGATACAAAATTTCAAAATGTGATTATAATCAGTACTTTGTTTAAATAGAACTTTACTAATGAGAAGAAGGAATTCTTTTTAAAGGAATAATGGTTCATTTAATAGTGGTTCAAAGATTGTGTTCCCTGTCACTAAGTCAAAGGAGTCCTGATGGTGGTCCAGTGGTAAAGCACTCAGCTAGTGGGAGAATGACCTGGGGACCAGTCCTGTAAAGATGGCAACCTAGAAAACCCTCTGAGACAGCTCTGCTCTGTTCTGTGGGGCCACTGAGTCAAAATCAGCTTCACAGCACCTCATAGCCAGAATCATCGAGTCAAGTACAGATGTTTTCTGTGAATGCTGATCTGTCATGAAGTTTTATGTATTTCAACATATCTTTTCACACAGATAAGCGGTACATGTGGCATAGCTGAGTCTCTACAATTGGTAGTATGCCAAGCTGCAGTACAAAGCCGTGACACAACCAGATAAGGTCTCTGCCGTAACTGCCCAGTTCGGCTGTTGTAGCACAAAAGTAATCATACACAATGCATGTATGAATGAACTGGCCTATTTCTGATAACACTTTATTTACAGATACTGAAATTGGGATCTCACATAATTTTCATGTTACAAAGTATTATTTTTCAAACATTTGAAAACATAAAAACCATTAGCCCTCTGGCTGTGTAGAAAATAAATGTGGGATAAACATGGCATATGAGTTGCTCTTGGCCCCAGCCTGAGATATAAACCATGAGTAGTTGCCAGATCTAAAGCAGTCACTTTTGTGTTTTTAAGCATTTTCTGATAAAAAATTTAAGTTTTTAAATATTTTTTTGTTTTAATGACTACATGTGCTCTATGTAAAAATTCAAACAGTACCCAAACCAAACCCCATTACTAGCCAGTTGATTCTGACTCACAGTGACCCTATCTGTAGACAGAGTAAAACTGCTGCACAGAATTTCCAAAGAGTGGCTGGCAGATTTGAATTGCCAACCTTTTTGGTTAGCAGCTATAGCACTTAACTACTACACCACCAGGGTTTCCACAAACAGTATAGAAGTACCTAAATTAGAAACTAAAACTCGCAGAATTGTCGGTTACATATGTTTCCAGATTTTTTCTATAGATGCTGTAACACACATCTTAATTACTTTTCAGCTCCCCAAATGAAAATGAGATCATGTGTTTTTCTCACTTAGTTTCTCATAATTCTTTAGACCAGAACATGTAGACCCATGTGTTTGTTTTTTTGAATGGCCATGTAATAGTACGTTGTATGAATTTGCCTAACATACTAAATCAGTTTCTCATTTGGGGCATTATATTGCTTCTGTTTTCTGAAATGCATTGTAAGTCCTCTTGTAAATAAGTTATTCAAGTCTTTTTTTTTTATTATGACTGAGTGAAAATGTACATTCCCATATAAATTTACATGTCCACCTGTATGCAGCTTCCACTGCTCTCCCTGCCCAGTGACAGCACACTATTCCTCTCTGTTCCATATATGTCTCATCCTCCCAACAGTCTCCTTTCCCCTCCTCTCCACCCACTCTCCTTCCTCCAGCCAGAGGAATGATATCCTATAGATGCATAGAACCATAAGGTGCGTCCAATATGTGGTCACTCTGCATCACCAAGTCTAATCCATTCGTGTCTGAAGAGTGGACTTCCGTTATGATTTATGGGCAAGGGCAGCATCAGGACCAGAGGCCATGCTCTCAGGGTAACCCTGAAGCCACTGGATCATCAGTTGTGATCTTTTAGTGGAAATCTCAAGGTGCACCCCTTTTTATTCTTGTGTTGCCAGTGAGACTCAACTTAGTGAGCTCCATCGTAGCTGTCCCTGGTGGTGGCCAGGCACCATCTGGTTCTCCTGGTCCCAGGTCTACGTATGTACCCACTCATGTGGGTGTCTCTATCTTCTGGGTTGTCTTTCCCCCATTTCATTTTGGTCCTCTGTGGCCATCTGTTCCTGCTGAGTTGGGACCATTTGCTGTGCCCTTGGATGGCAGCTTGGCAGCTTTAAGACCCCAGATGCCACTCACCAATGTAGGGTGCAGAGACCCCTCTTAGCAAAATGCTAGTTGTGCCAGTTGGCCTCGATTTTGCTTAAGGGGCACGGTCTCCTGCCCCGTGCCCCAGCTACTCTGTCCTTGCCAGATTGCGTTAAGATGGAAGGAGTATTCAAGTTATGTTGAAGTCCACTTAATATTGTTCTTGTTTCTAATGTGTGCTATCACCACTTTCACCCAACAGAATTTCTAGCAACTATCTAATCTAAACCCTCTCCCCTGCCCTCCCTTCTTCCCCTCCCTTGTAGCCATCAAAGAGTCTTTTCTTCTATACATAAGTCTGTTTTTGAGATCTTATCGTAGGGGTCTCATACAATATTTGTTCTTTTGTTGCTGACTACTTTCACTCAACATAATGTCTTCTGGTTGAAACCAGGTTATGAGATGTTTCCTGGAATCATCATTATTGTTTATCATTGCATAGTGCTCCATTGAGTATCTGTACCATAGTTTACCTATCCATTCCTGTGTTGTTGGGCATCTAGGTTGATTCCATCTTTTTGCTGTCGTGGACTGTGCTGCGATGAACATTCTTGTGCATGTGTCCCTTGGGGTGAAAGGCCTTGATTCTGTAGGATATATTCCAAGTAGTGGAATTACTGGGTCAAATGGTATATCTAAATCCATTTTTTTAAGGAAGTGCCAGATTGCTTTCCAAAGAGGCTAGACCATTTTGCAACCCCACCAACAGTGTAGAAAAGTTCCACTTTCTCCACAGCCTCTCCAGCACTTGTTGTTCTGTGTTTTTTGGATCATGGCTGATCTTGTTGGGGTGAGATGGTATCTCATTGTCGTCTTGATTTGAATTTCTTTAATAGCTAAAGATCGTGAACATGACCGCATTTGTTTTTTGGCTGCCTGAATCTCCTCTTTAGAGAAATGTCTGGCCATCTCCTTTGCCCATCACTTAATTGGATAATTTATCTTCTTCTTATTGATATTTTGTAGTATTTTACAGATTATGGAGATCAGGTGTCAGTCTGACCTAGAGTTGCCAAATATTTTTTCCCATTCTGTAGGTGTTCTTTTAATTCTATTAATAAAGTCTTTGGATGAGCAAAAGTGTTTGATTCTTAATAGTTCCCATTTATCTGTTTTCTCTTCTGTTGATTGTGGTTTGTTTGACAGATTTTGAAGTCTGTCTACATTGTGTATTAACACTTCCATTGTTTGAACATAGTTTTAATATGTGTTTATTAGAGGAGTGTATGTTTCTCATTCACTGGTGAGTTAATTATTTCTAACAGAAAACTCTGTATAGGTGTATTTTCTAATGTTAAATCACATGTGTAGTGTTGACTAGCACTTAAAATTTGTTGACTTACCGAAACTTGGTCTGTGGTATTGCATAATTTAAGTTTTTCATAAATAAAAATTACAATGAAATCGAATTATTCTATTGTTAGTAAGAAATCTGACATATACATAAATATTTTATGTGTCTCTTTCCCCACAATTTATTACATTTGCATTATTACCATTGGGCTTTTACTATTGTAATTTGCATTGAATGTTCCATAATTAATATTCATCTATTATCAAACACTGTATTTGCTCAGAAATTAAATCTGCTCTGTTACAAAGCTGATGTTTGGTATTTGAGTTGATTTGGTTGTTTATGGGTCTCCTAGGGTAATCTCAAAGGCAAGACGTCAGTGAGCAAGATATTAATAAACTTAAGTTGTCAGAGCTGTGTTTGGGACTAATGTCAAGTTATTAGATTATGTTCTGTATTTTCTCTTCTATAAAGGTTTGATGTCTGGAGTAGAATGATTGCTAAGTGCCTCTGTTACATGGATATTGATAAATAACCACCATGAAAGATTGTCAAGTTCTTAGTTTTCTGATAATTTTCAGGTTCCTGTTTTATTTTCAACTTGCCCTCATAGTTTCCTGGAAGTATAAAACACCAATGCAGTTTATGAACAAAAAGTAGGTAGCATAGGAATTTAGTGGATATTAGAAAACATCAATTCTGTTCCTCTGATTCTTGGCTCTCAAGATTCTGATTTGATAGGTCTAGAGTAGGGCCTGGGAATCCTAGAATGTGTGGTTTTAATGAGCATCCTGAAGAAATTTTGATGCACACTGGGAAACTTTAGATAGGTGAGTCTGCTCTAATCGATGTTCTGTATTATGTTATAGCATTTAGCTTCCTGTAAAACTGAAGAGCAGGAAAATTTTTGATTCTCCCATGGATAGAAATTTAATAGGCACAGAATTGAAGTAAGACTCCTTCCTGCCCCTGTTGTTTCAAAGAACAGCAAAATTCATATGCTGGAAAGAATCCTGAGGAACCTGGATTCAAATCTTAGTGTTGCCATAACTAGCTATTCAATGAGAGTAAAGCAATTGTCTGCACACCTAGTCCCTCAGCGCTATGCCTGCCTTGCCCCATTTTAAAATCAGAATGATACTTATTTCACAAGATGTGCAGGTACTAAACAAATGGTACCCATTTGTCAAGAAATACTAATAACTAAATTAGGGGCTAATCTCTAAAGTCTTATTCAGCTTTGGCGTCTTGTGGTTGGTGTGTATTTATTTACATATGCTGTAAGACCAGTATTTGTTCCTTCTTGCCTTTTCTCTCTTTTATAGTAGTAACTGTCCCATTTCTCTGTAGTCTGTTCTCTTTAACTCACATGTTTCTTCAACTGTGTTCTTCTGTGAGATCATTTCTGTCCCTCCTCAGGGTTTTCCTCTCTGTCCCCTTACTCTGGTCCTACCCTCACTCTCACCAGGTCTCTTTCATTGTGCTGGCTGAGGAGAGTACTAGTGGTAATCCTGAAGGCATACAGCACCACCCAATTTTAGAATTATTATGAGCAAGATTATTTCAGAAGATCAAAAACCAGCCAAGAGTTCCCAGTACTGGATGGCATTAGGGAAAACTGCTACCAGCTAGCAGTTTGGAGCTGATTATTGGCATTTGTTTCAGCAGTTCCAGAGTTAGTGCCAAAACTTAAATATTTTTCTCTAGGCTACAATAGAGTCCTGGCTTTCTCGGTCTTTACTGCAGTCACTCCCATCCCAACTCTCATGTTATTACTTAGTATAAGAAAAAAACTTTCTAAGTTAGTTGTTACTGTTATTTTCATTTTTACTGGGAATGCTTATTTAGATTTAGTAACTGCTTGCTTTCTTTGCTTGTCTGGGCTTCTTAAACCTCCTCTTTTTTTCCTATTCTCCTAGGCTTTCATTTCTTTTTTTCAATGGCACCTTCCTTTAAGTAATTTTTTAAAATTATGTTTTAGATAAAAGTTAACAGTCAAGTTAGTTTCTCATTCAAAAATGTTTACATGTATTGTTATGTTAGTCTAATTGCTATTCTTACAGTGTGACAGCACACTCTCCTTTATACCCTGTGTTTCCCACGTCCGTTCAACCAGCTCCTGTCCCTTCTGCCTTCTCATCTCACCTCTCGACAGGAGATGCCCATGTTATCTTGTGAATCTACCTGAACAAAGAAGCACACTCTTCGTGGGTGTTATTTTATGTTATAGTCTAGTCTAATCTTATCTGACAAGTTGGCTTCAGGAATGGTTTTAGTACTGGGTTAGTAGAGAGTCAGGAATCTTTGTCTCTGGGGTTCCTCTAATCTGTGTCAGACCATTAAGTCTGGTCTTTTTACATGAATTTGCGTTTTACATCCCATTTTCTCTGTCTGGACTGTGTTGTGTTCCCCATCAGGATAATCATTGGTGGTAGCCCAGTACCATCTAGTTCTTCAGTTCTCAGGCTGTTGAATCTCCAGTCTGTGTGACCCTCCTTTTTTTTAAATTTGGGCTAGTATTTTCCTTACGTATTTGGTGATCTTCGTTCTCCTTTGCTCCATGTGGGTTTGTACCAGTTGATACATCTTAGATGGCTGCTTGCAAGCTTGTAAGACCCCAGATGCCACTCACCAAAGTGAGATATGGAACATTTTCTTACTAAACTTTCTTCTTGTGTGCTTGACCTCGGTTTTCCCTGAAACCTTGGTCCCCAGTATCTCACCCCTGGTACTCTGTCCTTTGATGCATTTGGTGTGTTTAGGAAACTTCTTAGCTTTTGATTTAGTCCAGTTGTGCTGACTTCCGCTATATTATGTGTTGTCCTTCTGTCGTGGATTGAATTGCGTTCCCCAAGAAATGTGTGTAGAAATTTGACTGGGCCATGATTCCAGGTATTGTGTAAAGTTTCTGTTGACTGTAAACCCGCCTCTGTGATGTCAGTGAGGGAGAGCAGGCAAGACTCAGTGTTTAGGATTGTTTTGTGCCTTGAGGCCGTCTCTTGAGCTATAAGGAAAGAAGCTAGCAGAGAGATTTGGGGACCTCATGCTATGAAGAAAGAAAGCCGTGCCCGGAGCTGAGTCCTTTGGAAAGGACTGGAGTCCCTGTGCCTCAGACACTCTCAGTCCAAGGGAAGGTTCATGACAGGGACCTTCCTCCAGAGCCAGCAGAGAATGCCTTTCCCTGGAGCTGACACAGGAAAATTTGAGCTTTTAGCTTACTGGTTGGTGACAATTAAATTTCACTTTTAAAAGACGTAGGGCACTGTGGTATTTCCCTTAAGGCACACTAGATTACTAAGACATTGCCCCCTTCACCTAAGGTAATTCTTGTGTATTGTCTGTTCATCCCTCCCCATCCTTGTAACCCTCACAGAATATCTTCCATGTTTAAACATTTTCCTGAGTTCTTGTAATAGTGGTTTCATACAATATTTGTCCTTTAGCAGCTGACTAATTTCACTTAGCATACTGCCTTCCAGATTATCCATGTTGAAATATTTTGCAGATTCATCATTGTTCTTTGTCATTGTGTGAAATTCTGTTGTGCAAATGTACCGTAATCTGTTTCTCCCCTTATGTCCAAACCCCGTTGTTTTTATCTTTTTGCTGCAGTAACAGTGCTGCATGAAATGGTTGTTCACCTGTCTGTTCATGTGATGGCTCTCATTTCTCTAGGATGTATTCCAGGGAGTGGGATTGCTGGATTGTATAGCACTTCTATTTCTAGCTTTTTAAGAAAATACCAAATTGATTTACAAAGTGGTTGCACCGTTTTTCATTCCCACCAGCAGTGCATAAGTGCAAGTCTCCCTATGAGTAATTTTTATAGAGTTTCTTTGCGTGGTAAATTTCAGTATTTGCCTAAAAATGAATTTGTTTCATCATAACTCTTGAAGAATAGTATAAGGTAGGTGTAGACTTCTAGACTAATAGTTATTTTCTTGCTTCTTGAAGTTATCTTTTTGCCCTCTTATTGTTGATAAGAATTACTTGCTAATCATTTTTCTCTTGTGCCGTATTTTTTTTTTCTCTGTGCTATCATTGGGATCCAGCAGTTTCACTGTGGAATCTAGATCTTCAGAGTTCATTCTGAAGATTCATATTTTTCATCAGTTTTGGAAAATGTTCACTCTTTAGTGCTTTGAAGATTTCCTTTGTTTTCTGTCGTGAAATTTACGTTGTACATATGTTGCAATATGTATCACATTAGTTTTCTCTTCCAAGTTCTCATTTAAAAATCTTTTGTGCTACTTTTTAGGTAATTTTTCTTTGTCTCTCAACTCACTGTACTTAATCTGCTGTCTAACGTGCCCATTGAGTTTTTGTTTGGGGGAGTACATTTTGTTAATTAACCGAAGTAGTATTTTTCTTTCTCTTATTGAAATCTCTCAGATACTCTCTCCTCATCTTTATATGTCTGCCTCTTAGTCTTTATTTAAATGCTGCTATTCTAGGAGGGGCTTCTCAGGTTTGAATCTGCACACCTAGTTGTTAAAGGTACTTAAATGCTAGACTAAGGGATAAAAGATCTGGCCGGATGTATAGAAGTCAATAAACGTTGGTTGTTAATTCTTAAATGGGAGCTGTATTATGTGACAAGAGCTGTACTTTAGGTCAGCCTTGTAATGGGGGACAGTGTTGTTTTTTTTTTTTGAACATGCATAATATTTAAGCCTATGGTAAAATCTTTGGGAAGTAAATGGAATTTTTATATATCCTAACTGAATAAATTTTAAGATAATAGTATAGTGGGTATTTCTTTACAAATAATTGGTTAATTTATTAATGCTGGCAAGCAAACTTGTTCTCTATTCACTGATAATAGTGAATATAGTTGTCCTTTAAAAATTTTTATTATAATAAAGCTCATTCCATATGTTGGCAATTTGCAAGCGGAAACAGCTTACTCAAATGTGGTTATCCTAAATTCTGTATAATTGTTATCTTTTTCAAGAAATGTTCTATAATTTGTCAGTCTGTGTCCTGTAACCAGTAAGTGACATTTACAAATTTCTACTTTGAATTAGAACTGCTGTTGTCTATCACCTTTGATAGCTTATTTGCTGTTTAAGGTGGTATCTCCACTTGTATCCTACAGGGCTTGGTATACTGTTAGTCTTTCATTAATATTTATAAATGAACTTATGGGAGTCAACAGATAATAGGTAATAAAAGATAATAAATAGATGGAAGAAGGGAAATGAAAGTTGAACTATGCGTTTTTCCCCATTCATTTTCTTAACAACAGACTGTATTTACTCTGCAGTGTGCATTGTTTCTCCTGTATCACCTCTAATTTCTCTCTACCTGTAATGTTTTTAGTTTTTATTTTTGTCTTACGTCTAAATCATGTCTTCTTGTAGCTAGAAATGGGAATGATTTTTAGATTTTTGCATATGTCACTTCAGATGTCGCTCCTACTGCCTGATTAATATAATTTCATGGTGTCTGTTTATTTTAACAAATACTAATATGCATGTTTTATGGAACTGAGAAACCCTGAGGTGTAGTGGGTTACGTGCTAACCCACTACACTGCTAACCACAAGGTCAGCAGTTCAAATCCACCAGGCACTCCTTGAATACTCTGGGCGTCAGTTCTACCCTAGCCCCTGGGGTCGCCATGAGTCGGATCCAACTCGACGGCACTTGGCCCCTTGGCTTATGGAACTGATTAAAATTAATTAATTAAAAAATACCTGTAACTTTATCTTAGCTGCCTTATGTCCTTTTGGATATAAGTAGAAATTTAATGATAAGTTATTTTACACATTATACCGTTAAAACCAAGGTGAGAATTTTAAAGAATGTGCAGCTATGTTTATTTTACGTTCTGTTTCTCATAAAGATAGTTGTAGATTCACATGCAGCTGTAAGAGATCTTTTATTTCTTTCAATGGTAACATTTTACAAGGCTGTAGTCTAATGTCACAACCAGAAAACTGACTTTGATACAATCCACTGATTTTATTCAAATTTGGTCACTTTTGCTTGTAATTATTTGTGTGTGTATGTGTATCTTAAATACTATACAGTTTAATCTCTTGTATCTGAGTATACACCACCACAAGCAAGAAACTGAGGAGTTTCCATACCAGAAAGACTTTCCTGTTTCTTTTTTACATTAATATTTTTGTCTCCTGCTCCTTCATCCCTTTTACTCTGTCCCTGACGACCCCTGCAACCACTAACATTTCTTCTATTTCTTTTCTTTTTTTTTTAAAAAAACATTTTAGGAAGGAGATTGTAAGTGTGTGATCTTTAGGGAGTGAATGTTTTCACTCAGCATAACTTTCTGGAGATTATTCAAGTTACTGTACATGTTAATAGTTTGTTCCTTTCTGTTGCTTATTGTAGCTCAGTTAAGTTAGAACTTCTACATAGTTTAAAACTCAGTTTCTGCCTTTTTTCCTTCCTAATCTTTTTTTAATAAATATTTTTGCCTTACATCTAGGTGACAAAACACGGCCACCTTCCTCCAGCCCTTCCAGTATTATTCGCCGCACGTCCTCTCTGGATACACTTGCTGCTCCTTACCTTGCAGGGCACTGGCCTCGGGATAGCCACGGGCAGGCTGCGCCTTGCATGCGGGACAAGGCTACACAGGTAGGTGCATTAGACGGTTCGTATCCTGACGAGTTTCATTTGGAAGCCATTTCTGACAGTGTGATTTTTTTTCTACTTGATGATCAGGTCTTTTAATTTATTGTATTATTTTTTCATTCTGTTTTAAGTGAAACTTTGCAGTTAGAGTCAGTTCTTACACAAAAACTAAACAGTATTTTGTCATGTTACCGCAGCTGCTCTCCCCACACTGCAACAGCACATTCCCCCCTCTTCCCCCTATTCCACATTTCCCATGTCCATTTGTCCCTCCTGTCTTCTCATCTTGTCTCTAGACAGGAGCTATTCAGTCTCCTGTATCTACTGAAGCTAAGAAGCATACTCTTCATCAGTATCACTTTGCATCTTACATATCAGCTCAGTCTTTGTCTGAGGAGGTGGCTTCCACAGTGGATTCAGTTCTTGGCTAATAGAGAGTCGAGGCACCATGTCTTCTGGGAACCCTCCAGTATGTCAGACCATGATGTCTGGTCTTTTTACTAGAGTTTGAGTTCCGCACTCTACGTTTCTCCTGCTCCATCAAGTACTCTTTGTTGAGTTCCCTGGTGCTGGCTGGGCACCATCTGGTTCTTCCTGTTCCATGTTGATGTAGTCTCTGGTTTATGTGTCCCTTACTGTTTTTTGGACTCAGTTTCCTTGTGTCCTTTGCTGCACATGTGTTGAGAGCAATTGATGCCACTCACTAAAGTGGGATGCAGAACATTTTAATAAACTTGTTATGCCAGTTGACCTAGGTGTCCCCCCCCAAAACCATGGTCCTCAGATCCCTGGGCCAGTTACTCAGTCCGTCAAAGTTTATGGTTTTATTTAGAATACTTCTAGACTTTGGGTTTGGACCATTTGTGCTAACTTTTCTTTCTTCCTTCACCTAAAATAATTCTTAACTATTATCTAATCAGTGAATATTCCTCTACCTCTCATGTCCCCTTGTAACCATCAAAGAATATTTTCTTCTGTATTTAAACCTATTCTTAAGTTCTTATAATAGTGGCTTCATACAGTATTGTCCTTTTGCAAGTGACTAATTTCACTTAGCGTAATGCCTTCCAGATATGAGATATTTCTCAAATTGATCGGTTTTTATTATTGCATTCTGTTCTGTTGTGTGAATGTATCATAGTTTATTGCTCCATTCTTCTGTTGGTGGGCATCTAGTTTTGCTCATGTAGACAGTGCTGCAGTAAACATTGCGTGCGTGTGTCTATTCTTGTGGCAGCTCTACTCTAGGACATAGTCCAAGAAGTGGGATTGTTGGATTGTATGGTATTTCCCCTTCTAGCCTTTTAAGGAAGCATCAAATCGATTTCCAGAGTGGTTGCACCATTTTACAGTCCTACAAGCAGTGCGGAAGTGTTCTAGTGTCTCCACATCCTCCACATCCTCTTCAACATTTTGGATTAACGCTAGCCTTGTTCTGGTGGGATAGTATCTCATTGTTTTAATTTGTGTGTCTCTCATAGCGAATGATCATGAACATTTTGTCATGTTAGCCACCTGAATGTTTTCTTTGGTGAAGTGCCTATTCACATTCTGTGCCCGTTTTTCTAGTTGGATATTTGTCTTTTTGTTGAAGTTTTGTAGTGTCTTGTAGATTTTAGAGATTAGACCTTGATTGGGCTTTTTCTAGCCAAATTATTTTTTCTCAGTCCGTAGGCTGTCTTTTTATTGGCTTGGTGCAGTTTTGGATGAATGTAAGTATTAGATTTTTGTGAGTTACCAGTTACCTATTTTTTCTTCTGGTGTTTGTGCATTGTTAGTAGTGGTTTATATTCTGTTGATGCCTTGGATTAGGGCTCCTAGTGTTGCCTCTGTTTTTTCTTTGGTGATCTTGATCATTTTAGATATATTTAGGTCTTTGATTCGTTTTGAGTTGGTTTTGTGTAGCGTGAGAGATACACGTCTTGTTTCTTATTTTTGCAGATGGATATCCAGTTATGCCAACACCATTTGTGATGTGGTCGAATTCTTAAAACATTGGTGAATATTAGAAATACCTGAGAAGCTTATTAAAAATGCACATTTTGAGGCCTGACCTCCAGATATTCTCTAGTAGGGTCTGGAGTAGGGGCTGAGGGTACACATTTAAAACCGCCCCCAGAGTAATTCTGGTACATACAGATAACTTATGCACATATTCCCTATTTTCCTAGCTCACAGTCATCCTTTATAGTTAGTTTAGAAAATAGGATGTATTTAATAGATAGAATTTGGACTGAAAATTTTGTAACAGTAAGCATTACTTTCCATGTGATCTTATATTTTTATATCAAAAATCTTCATGTGTTAGGAGATGGTACCTGTAAAAATGTGAATTGTATTACATTGCTGATAGATTGTATATGTGACTTCAGATGTAATTCCTAAGCCCCAAACCAAATCCATTGCCACTGAGTCTATTTGGACTCATAGTAACCATAGAGGACAGAGTAGGACTGTCCCATAGGGTTCCAAGGAGCACTAGGTGGATTTGAACTGCTGACCTTTGGGTTCTTTACCATGTGCCGCTTAATTAATATGATGTCTTAGTATGTGATTATTTTAGCAATAGCTCACTGGAATATGTGTCTTATGGAGCGGATTAAAATGAAATTTTACCTGTAACTGTCTTAGCAACCTTATATCCTTTTGGGTGTAAGTGGGGATTTAATGATAAATCATTTTATATGTTGTACCTGTTTGTTTTTTTAAATACCTTAAGAACTAAAAGTCATTTCAGGTTTGAGAAGAGTAAATAAAATACATTTGAGCCTGGCTGTGTGCACAAAAATGGATTCCTGGCTGGTGTTCTGGTTCTTCCAGCCTGGGTTAGGTTGGAGGTTCATTCTGAGGATTGACACTGTTATGCTGTTGCTTTTCTTTGACTTGTTCTCACCAGTGTTGCTGTGTAGGGTTCATATGTTGAGTGAAATTACCCAAAGAAGAGCAAGTTCAAGAACAAGAAGTGTACAGTCTTTATTTGACCTTCTCATAGTAAGCACCAAATAGAGTAACATAAGGACTACAGTGAGTTCATGGCACCATGACCACAAGTTCCATATGTACTATATCATTTGTAAGATGGCATTTAAGTGTAGAACACACAAGATCCAGTCCATGGTGCATTCTTGTAGGTTAAGAAAGGACATTTTCAAGCAGAGATTGAAAGTAAATATCCTGCCAAAGGGACTCTGGAAGCAAAGTTTTACACTTTTAGATTTTTAAACATTGTTAATTAAAGGGGTCCTAAGATGATTTTCCCACATATCTGCCACTTTGTGGTGCTGTGATGGCTTCCATGTTGCTGTGATGCTGGAAGCTATGTCACTGGTGTTTCAAGTACCTGTAGGGTCACCCATGCTGGACAGGTTTCAGTGGAGCTTCCAGACTAGGACAGGCTAGGAAGAAGGACTTGGCAGTCTACTTCTGAAAAACTGGGTCAGTGAAAACCAAATGAATAGCAGTCAAATGTTGTCTGGTATAGTGCTAGAAGATGAACCCTTTAGGTTGGAAGATAACTCAAAAGTTGGAAAAAAAATCAGCCAAACTCACTGCTGTTGTGTTGACTCCAACTCATAGACACTCTGCAGGATGAAGTAGAACTGCCTTGTAGAAGGTTTCCAGGGAGGGGCTGGTGGATTTTAACTGCCAGCTTTGGTTAGCAGCCTGTCTCTTAGCCCCTATGACCTTAATGACATGGATGGAGTAAAGCTTTCAGGACTTTCATATGTTGGTGTGGCATGACTGAAAAGGAGGAAAACAGTTGCTAACATCCATTTTAAAAAGCAAAGATGTTACTTTGAGACTAAGATGTGCCTGACCTAAGTAAGCCATGGTATTTTTAGTTGCCTCATATGCATGTGAAAGCTGAAGGCAGACCGAAGAAGAATTAATGCCTTTGAATTGTGGTATTGGTGAAGAATATTGAATATATCATGGATTGCCAGAAGAACGAGTAAGTCTGTGAATTTCAGCAACTTAGAGCCAAGGATAGCGGGACTTTGTTGCATGTACTTTGGACATGTTATCAGGAGGCGCTAGTCCTTGACAGAAGGACATCATGTTTGGTAAAGTCAGGGTCAACAAAAAAGAGGAAGACCCCCAGCAAGATGGACTGACACAGTGGCTACAATGGCCTTAAGCATAACAAAGATTGTGAGGATGGTGCAGGATCAGCAATCTTTTTTTCTGTTGTATGTAGGGTTGCTGGGAGTCCAAACAAGCTCGACAATACTTGGCAACAATAAAAGATCATTTAGGATTATCCCTGATTTTACAGATGGAGACATTTATGTCTAAGATAATATAGCTATAGTTAGTCGGTTACTGTATCTTAGTTTGGTGTAGTTTCTTTCATAGCACTTAACCACAATTATACTTAAATATTTGTGTTATTATGTGTTTAATGTTTCTCATACTCATTAGACTGTGATTGCCATGAAGGCAGAAACCATGTTTGGCATGTCCACTGCTGGTGTTCCAACCCTAGGACTTGATGTTGTACCTGATCTAAGATGTGCACTGAAGGAATATTTGCCAAGAATTGGATGAATGGAACAGTTACAGCCTTATTGTTGATAAGAATGAAAATCATGTAAAGATTTAAACAGTTCTGTACACTGATTCTTGAAAATCAGCTAAAGTACATCTTAGTTTAGACTTCAGGTTTGTATCACTTTCGTGTGTAGAATTATGTCCCCTAAAGTATGTATAGCAGTATGACTGGGCTATGATTCCTGGTACTATGTGGTTTTCTGTTTTGTGACTGTAATTTTCATAGATGTTGTAAATTCTAATCTTTGCCTATGGTTAATGGGGCAAGATTGGATTATGTTAAAGAGAATTAGGGTGGGACTGTTAACACCTTTATAGAGGTTATATCTCTGATCCAGTGTAAAGGCATTTTCCCTGGGGTTGGCCTGCATCACTTTTTATCTTACAAGAGATGAAAAAGAAAGCAGGCAGAGAGGGGAGACCTCATACCTACAAGAAAGGACGACCAAGAGTAGCGTGCATCCCTTAGACCTGAGGTTCCTGTGCTGAGATGTTCCCAGACCAAGCAAAGATGAATGACAAGGACCTTCCTGAAGAGCCGACAGAGAAAGCCTTCTGCTGGAGCTGATGCTTTGAATTTGGACTTGTAGCCTATTAGACTGTGAGAGAACAAATTGCTCTTTGTTAAAGCCATCCACTTGTGGTATTTCTGTTATAGCAGTACTGAATGACTAAGATAATCACTGATGGTTGCTTGATCAGAGCACTTAATGAGAGAAAGCACTTTCACAGAGTGAAGTAAATGCACTTTGGCGTGGTTTTTGGATTTGCACGTTAATTTCCAAAATTATAGGTGTTCTTTGTGAACATAATTTGTTTGTTGTTCTGATACTTTTCAAAGTGAGCCCTTGTTATGTCACATGTTTGGGATTTGAGATTACATTGAGACTTACAATCTAATGGCAAATACAGAAATTTAAGTGCGTAGTGTGTACTCATTAAAAGTAATGAATTTTTCTGAAGGTGTTACTTTTTTTAATTGAAGAGTTCTATAGAACTCTGAAATTGCATAACATTTGTAACTGCTGAGTTTAGGAGACTGTAGTTAATGGAAAATGAGTATAGTCGCTGCTTGCTTTCTGCTTAATTCACAAGTTCTGTTTAAATTTGAATGAATGTATTTCCCTAACTATTTCTACAGTGGTCTTCATTTCCCTTGCTGTTGCAGGTTCAGTGAGTTAAATACTTTGTTATATTAGTAAGAATGAACAATTTTATAAGCCACCAGGAGCTCCTTGGTCTGTAGAAGCAATTCTGTAGGAGAGTGACTTGCTGTCACCTAGCTCTGACTATGCTGAATTCGAGTATAAATCTTGTGTTTGCCTCATCTTCTTCTAAATGTGCCCAAATTGGGACTGTTAAGTGTACAAATACAAAAACAATTTATAATGGCCATACTATTAATCTTGCTTATAAAGTTCACGTGCAGAATCTCCTAAGGAATGATGCAGTGGTAGCTGGCCGCTACAGTCTTCTCATTTACACTGTACTCTCCCTTTAGCCAGTGAATTAGCACTAACATGACTAACCAGAAGTTCTCAAATTCTGTACTGGAAGTTGTTGAGTGTTCCTAAAGTATGCATGCTATTTAATTAAGTCAAGTTTCCACTGCCACCCCAAGTCTTATGGGGAAATATTTGGCTTGTAGGGCACAAATGAATGCCCCTCTACTATTTCCTAGTAGGATTAGATGAATCTTTATTAATCTGATGAGTGAAGAATTATCTCATTTTTATCTGCTTTTTAAAGAGAGATTGAGAATCCATCTCGTGTTGATGTCCATTTTGATTTATTTAAAAAAATTGAGTTGAAGTGTGTGTGTATATTAGATACTGAGTATAAATCTTGGGAGAGTTTGTAAAAATCCTTTCTGATTCACATAAAAATTAAGGCTCCAGACTTGCATTTGAAACTAATTCTCTCCCCTTTTAAAAACAACTTTTAACTATTTGGAAACCCTGGTGGTGTAGTGGTTAAGTGCTACAGCTACGCACCAGAAAGTCAGCAGTTCAGATCTGCTAGATGTTCCTTGAAACTCTATGGGGCAGTTCTACTGTGTCGTAAAGGGTCACTGTCAGTAGGAATCAACTCATGGCAGTGGTTTTGCTTTATTCCTGAGTTATATAATATCTTTTTGAACAAAACCCAGCCTTAATCTGTACAGTGTCTCTTATGCAGGGCATCTGTTTATGGGTCCTGCGATGTACTGTCTAGATTGGGTAAAAACTTTAGTGCTAATGACTAGCAGCATTCCTGGATTATAGCATTAATCTTATCTTACATGTGTTTTAATGTGATGTTGATTAAATAGTTGAAGTTGTGCTTTTTGTGGCAGTGATTGTAGTTTAGGTTACAATTCCTCTTTATATCAACTCAGTATCTATTTGTGGATGTTGTACATGACTTCTGTTTTGGAGAACAACTTAACAGAGATTGAGTCCCCCCCACCCCCTTCTTTCTCTTTTGCTCTGTGCTTGTTACCACATAGCTGTAATAGTTAAGAGCTCAGACTCTAAAGCAAAACTTTCTCTACTATTCACTAGACTAGGCTCTTTCTCAAGACCTCTGTGTCTCTGTTTGCTCTTTGCAAAACAGGAAAATTATAATACCTATCTTAATAAAAAGGTAATTATAAGGATTAAATGAGGAAATACATGTGAAGCACTTAGAACAGTGTCTGACACATAGTAAAGGTTCTATAAATATTTGCTATTAAAAGTATTGCCTCTGATTATTGCGCGATTAGAACAAGGATGGCACATAAGATTCCATCTCCCTCTTTCAAGTTGATCAGTCTCAGTTGGCTTCCAGGAGAACTATGTTGAAAAGATTTAGCCTACAGATTGTTATGACTGATTGGCTATTTTCTGCTTCTAGTAAGAAGCTAGGGACACTTGTGTCAGACTGTTACTGCCCTGGTCCAGAATTTTATTAGTAGTCTAGCAGGCAGTGTAATGGGAACATTTATCTTACATCGTAGATGAGTTCTTCCAGAAAGTTTCTGTACTTTGACAAGTCAGATCATGTTAACCTCTCTGAGCCCTGGTTTTTCATTTGTGAAATAATTAACACTGTGAGGTCCTTTCTAGGCCCTGGCATGGCAGGGAGACATGGGGATGGGTGAGGAAGTTTCTGGAGAACAAAGTAAAAACAAATCAGAAAAGTTAGAAATAGGACTTCCAGCCAACGTGACACAATACAGTGAAGCACCACGCCGTCCCTCTACATCAAAGACCTGAAAAACTAACCCACCCACTGCTGTCAAGTTGCGTCTGACTCACAGTGACCCTGGAGGTGAGTAGAACTACCCCATAGAGTTTCCAGGGAGTGCCTGGTAGATTTGAGCTGCTGACCTTCCGATTCGCAGACGTAGCACTTAACCCACTACGCCACCAGGGTTTCCGAAGCAGAGACATATGCTAGCCCTGGAATGTGAAGTGGGGAGACAAAGATCTCAACAAAAAACCTCATGGAATGAGAAACTGAGAGTGAGAGTATGAGAGAGAGTTCACTATCTTGGATGCCTGTTGCACTTTGGCAGACAGGAAGCATGGGAGAGGAGATTTACAGAGATCTGAGTAGAGGACAAAATACCTGATGGCAAGCAAGTCAAGCTTTCCCACACCCTGTCGTCTCTCTGCTGCTCTGCCTCCCATACCACCTGCCTGCTTGCTGTGGATGGCTCAGTTGGCCAGGAAGTGTAGCCTCTGTGCCAGTTGGTTTTGCCTGACCCACACAGTAGTGTGTCAGACAGGAGTATGTGAAAGCACCTCTCAGGAGCTCCTAGCAGGCCATACTGCCTGCTGGACTTGACCTGCACCACTGTAGCTGAGTGACTGGACCTGTGTCTTGGACAAGGAGGTGAAAGGTATTGTGACCACAGATGAACAAACAACAAAGAACACACAACCTGCCTGTCCTGACATAACCAAATTAAAACAAAAAAGCAGGACAAAACAGATCTGTAATCAGTAAAGAAAATAACTGCTGAATGCCCCAAAGACAGGAAACCTTATCAAAACATACACAAAATAGGAAAGGAAGTTTCCAGTAGGTATCCAAAATAAAACACCAGATGACTTTACAGTAGAAGAAAAGGCACTATAATTACTTGACAGGGAATGCATATTTCTTTTATTCAGAGCTTTCCAACAATTGAAGCAAGCAGACAAAAATGAGAAAAAAATAAATTTATTGAAAAGGCAGACAAATTCATGAAAATAATACAGGATCCAAATGCCAAGATAAATGCACAACAGGAAATGGTACAAAAAATAGCAATCAGAAATCTGTAGATAAGATTTCAGAAATGGATAGTGTCATAAAGGAGTTGAGGAACAGCTTTGAAATGATGGAACACAGGACCCATGAAATTGAACATCAACAATTGGATACATCTCTGTTTGAGGAAAAAGTAAGGAAAAAAGAGTGAAGAAGCCCTGAGAGCTTTGTGAGATATAATGAAAAGTACAAATTTACAAGTGGTGGAGGTCTAGAACTGAAGGAGAAAATAGAAAACACAGAAGGATCATTGAGGAATTGCTGACAGAAACCTCCCCTAGTATCATGAAAGATGAAAAGGGAGCATCCAAGAAGCTCAACAAACCCATATAGGACAGACCCTAAAAGAAAATGACCAAGGCATATCATAGTTACACTCACTAAAACCAAAGACAGAGAAAAAATTCTGAGAGCAGCTCAAGAAAAACAAAGTCAGGTACAGAAGAGAAACAGCGAGACTAAATCCTGATTATTCAGCAGAAACTTTGCAGAGAAGAAGGTGATGTGATGATAGTATGTATGAGGTCTGACAGTTAAGTCCATGAACTTCAGTTGTTTTAAGTGCTACATACTTGATTGCTGAATATCACTATGATCACCTTCCAAGTACACCCCTTGGGAAGCTGTACACTGATGCCAGCACCTAGTCCTTCAAAGCAATTTTGGACCTCTTTCTGGAATGGCCATTGTGCCTGGTGGCATGGTAGCAAGTTAGTAAACTTAATTGTATCATTGTCTTTGAGGGAGTTTTTAGCCAGTACAGAAATAACTGTATTAGAACACCTTCCCTTCTCACTTGATCTGGCTCCCAGTGACTTTTTTTCTTTACCTGAAGAGAAAGGAAGACATTTTGATGATATTCAGGACGTCAAGGGTAATATAACAACACCTCTGATGGCCATTCCGGAAGAAAGAGGTCCAGAATTGCTTTAAGGGGAGGACTAGGTGCTAGTGTTGGTGAATAGCTTCTCAAGGGGAGTACTTCAAGGGTGATTGTAGTGATAGTCAGATCAGGTATGTAGGTAGCACTTTTTCTAGGCTGAGTTCACTAATTTAATCGACAGTCCTTGTATATATAAAACCTTCAAAGAAAAAAATTGGCAACCAAGGATAATACATCTTGCAAAACTCTTCACATATGATGGTAGAATTAGTGCATTCCCAGTTAAACAAATTAAGGCGATATGTGAAAACAAAACAGATTTACAAGAATTATTAAAGAGAGACTGTCCTTCTGAGAACAAGCAGTATCAGGCCACAGCCTCAATCTGAGATGCAAGATTGTGCCAGCCAGATACCAGTCTAGGAAAGGAGCTCTCAAGGACTTATCCAAAACCAAAAGAATTACTGCAGTGAACTGGAGAGATTAATCTGTAAACAACAGCATCAGCTATAAAAGAGGGAGTAAATGGTGTAGATACAGGATTTTCTAATGGAGTCAAAGGCAAGGCCCTACCAGGTACAAACAGACCTGTTCAAAACGGTGAAGACAAAGGTGAATTTCAAGATAATCATAAAGGAAGTTAATAAACCTACTCATCAAAGTAAACAAGGAATACGAAAAATCTCAATAAAAATAAAGTCTATTAAAAAAAATGAAAAAGAAATCCACAAACCAACAGAGAGTTAGAGGAATAAAGATAATGTCAGCACCGCAAAGGGGACTACAGAATGACAACAGTAATATGTTGTTTGCAAGAGATGCACCTTAGAAACAGAGGCCTCTGGTTCTAGTGCAGTGACGGACACATTGACGAGTGGTACAAAATGGAGAACCTGGGTGTCAGTCCATCCACCTCTGGTCACCTGATCTTCAGTGAGGACCCAAAGTCCATCAAATGAGAAAAAGACAGTCTTCAGCAGATGGCACTGCAAAACTTTTGTCATGCCTTAATAGGGAGCAAATTGGAGGGCGATGTGCTGAGTGAAATGAGTCAATCGCAGAGGGCCAGGTGTTGTGTGAGACCACTACTATGAAAACTCCTAAAAAGTTTGCATGTGGAGGGAGAGAAGGGGATAGGGGAAAAAAATGAGTATGGGAACAAATTTTTAAAGATGTTGATATCCCCTCCTTACCTTGCCTGCTGCACTGCTCTTTACGTTGGTCATTAGAATTAATGATTAAACTTGTACTATGTAGGATTATTTATTAGGGTAATTACTTGACACAAAGATAGCAACATTGTATTATCATTCTTGTTTTTTTTTCCCTGTGTAGCTTTGGCAGACATAACTCATTTCCTGTGAGCTCAGATAGCCTGGAAGTCCTGAGACAGTACTCCAACATGCCATTGCTGGTGGATCTGGGATGGTGTACAAAACTAATTGCTCACAAGGCTGACTTGCTGTTTTTGCTTTACAATGTAGTGTATAACTTAATACTATGCTACCACCAACCTTGCTCTCCCCCGCCCCCCAAATGATGTTCTTTTAAAAGATTCTAATCTGACCATTTGCCAGTTTGCCTTCCCGAAAGGTTGCAGTTTTTAGCATTTCTATTATTTTAATTTAAACTTCCTTCTTTCCAGAGGGTGACTTTTGTATATACTGATTACATATATCAGTTTAAGGAAAGAAGAAGTATATGTGTTGTTGGATTATTTGAAATCATTCTGGTTCAGAGAATGTTCTTTTCTAAATTTCCTTAACGGTACAGGCTTGTTTTCCTTACAGGTGGCATAGTCCTGAGTCTGTGACTCATCAGAGTGTGTTTGTGTTTGGATTTTTTCTTATTTTGTTCATTGGTGTGTTTTATGTTTTACATAAAACAGTCATCTTTTGCTTTACCAAATCTTAAATTATTCTTTTCTCTTGGAACACCTACACTGCAGAGGCTTATTTTTTCCCCACCTCAGAAGCTGATTTTGGTTAATGTTCAGTGAAATTGTTGTTATTTTTCCGATTAATAACTTAGGTTGAAATTGTGATCTGGGTCTACAAGATGGGCTATGATTAAAGTCTAATTAGCTTAAAAGGTTTGGTAAACTGGAATGCTAAATTACTTAAGATGGCTATTTGTAAGTCTACAAATTTACTTAGAGGTTATTTCCTTTTATTGGAAGCGTAATCTGAAATCTAGCCAAAAATAAAAAAAAAGCCACTTGTTTTGCATGCTTAGTGGATGAAATTAACAATAAAACATTGTATCTTAAGTGAAATGATGAATATGTCTGAAGAGATGAATCAGCATTTATTTTTTTTAGTTACAGTTGTTATTTTGAATAAAACTGTGATGAACTGGTTGAAATTAGGGGGTAATATTAAGAGGAAAGGAAAATGTTAACAATCTTTTTTTCAGACCCAAATCCAGTGACCTCATTGTAAAGTCTGCAGTTCCTTTCAAATAGTTTTGTGTTTCTTGGGATAAGCCCAAAAGAGTTCCTGAATGAAGATTTCACAAGATTATGGAGTTGGGTTCCATAGAAATTCCTGAAATACACATACCAGGAAAATTATCAACTGAAGAAAGTCTCTTGTGTTGCAAATTGGTACAATATCTGGAAATTAGCTCAATTGGAGTTAGATTTGTTCTATAAAGCATAACTCATAGGTTTGCTGTAAGTCAGAATCAGTTCACCAGTGGTGGGTTTTGTTGGAGTTTTTTACAGCTGAAGAAGACAGCATTAGATTTAAAGGATAAAAGTTGTGGGAAAGCCAACTTCTGTGCAACACCCAGCTCAATAATCTTGTGAAGTCTTCATTCAGTAACTCTTTGGGCCGTACACAAGAAAGGCAAAGCTATTGGGAAGCAATTGCAGACATTAGAGTGAGGTCACTGGATTTGAGTCTGAAAAAACCCTAGTGACAGACTGTGGCTGCAAAGTGAAAAGATCAGCAGTTCACATCTACCAAGCACTCCTTAGAAACTCAGTAGGCCAATTCTTCTCTGTTCTGATAGGGTCACTAGGAGTTGAAATTGACTTGATGGTAGTGGGTTTTGGTTTGGATATCACAGTGGCCTCTCTTCCATTAGACATACATTAAGTTTATAGATGTATTTCCAACTATGGTACCTAGAAGGGAAAACTGGTCTTCATATGAAGTAAAACAATGTGCACTGGTGTTACTGTTTCTGCACTAGAGACTGTATTTTATAATAGAAAAATAAGATGTACATTATCATCAAGTGATTATTTTGTGATAATATCCCTTCTGTCTTTTTTCCTTTATAGACAGAAAGTGCATGGGCTGAAGAATATGCTGAAAAGAAAAAAGGCTCTCACAAGCGTTCTGCATCCTGGGGCAGTACGGATCAGCTTAAGGAGGTCAGGAGAACAGTCCAGGGAAGTGCGGGTGGACACTAGATGTTGGTCGCCTAGTTCTGTGGAGGTGCAGGCAGTGAGCATTTGCCTAGTTGTCGCTGATCTTTTTTTTAGACTTGATAAATAGCAACAGCAAAAGTTATTGTGTTAACTTGATAAAGATTGAAGTAGGGAAATAGATGCCCTGTTGTTTGTTGTTGTTGTGAGAGTCCCCACCTATTCACGTGTAAAAATGTCAGATGTATAAAAGTGTAATGGTAATCGCAAATTTATGTTGAATATTTCCATGTATGTTAGTATTTCTGTAAATCAGTAATCTAGCATAACCAAGTAGGTTATGGCTCTATGCTAGGAGTAGTTGTTATGCTCTGTGGCTGTAATTAGGGCATTTCTGTTTTGCATGTAGTTCATAAATAAATCCAGTCAAAGAATGATACAGGGTATTCATTGAAATTGCACTTATTATTTAAAGATTGTATCTGTGGATAAATTTCATGGCTTGAGTTGATTTTTAAATGCTATTTAAGTTTTAGAAGTGATGAAAATTATATATTTAATTAAAAGATGGAAATAAAAGTTCATTCTTATTGTAAGAGCAATGCTAGAATAATTAACATTTTTAATTCTTTATCAAAGTGGTTATGTAACTTATTCAAACTGCTAAAAATTTTGTTTAATACGTGATAAGCTTGAAGGCTCAGAACAATGTTGGAAGAAAATTCTGTTTCTCTTTAAAAACAAAGGGGTGTGTGTGTATATGTACATACACATACACATTTTTATAATATAATAAATTTTTAATTATTGAATGAGATTTTGTGGTATGTTCCAATACTCAAAGAGTTACTGAGGCTGAATTTTATTGATTTTTATGAAATGAGTGTGTTTTTGTGTAGTGAGGAAAAGACTGTGATACACTTATTTTTCCGTTTACAGATTGCAAAATTACGTCAGCAGTTGCAGAGAAGTAAACACAGCAGTCGGCATCATCGAGATAAAGAAAGACAGTCTCCATTCCATGGCAACCATGCAGCTATTAACCAGTGTCAGGTAGGAGCATAGACTGAGCGAAATTCAGATAGAGTTTGTTGTTTTTGTAGTGGTGAATTATTATTTTATAGGTGACGGTTGAGGACAAAAGTGTTCAGAAAATATTTTTGAAACATTGATTAAACATTGAGTCACAACCTTTGTGAAACTAAACAGTATAAAATTGACAAAGTGATGTTGTCTTCAAGTGACCCGAAATAGTGACTTTTAGGAGACATAGCTAAATATCTTTAGTTACTGTATATTTGTCTTTATCAGTTCATTGTATTGGAGATAGAATAATATGGAGATACAGGCATTTTCTGTGGAACCAGACCCTAGGCAAGTAACTTATCCTTTCTGAGTCTATTTCCTCATCTGAAGATAGGGGATAGTAATACTTGGCTTATGAGGTCTTTGGGAAAAAACCTGTAGCTACTTTGATTCATTAATAGAGTTTATGAACTGTGCTTGATGATTCAGCCCAGGAGGACTTCTCTTAATTGGTACTAGGTAGGGTCAGTTTTCAAGGCCACCAGCTTTCTGTCAGTTCATCATATTGTGGTGGATGGCAGGTTGCCGTGATGCTTGGAAGCAGTGTCACTGGTATTTCAGATACCAGCAGAATCAGCGGTGATGGGTAGGTTTGACAGATCTTCCCAACTAAGACCAGCCTAGGTGGAAAGGCTTAGTGATCTGCTTCTGAAAATTAGCCTACAAAAACCCTGAGGATCACGGGATACTGTCCAGACTTTGACTTAGCTTACTGAGGACATGTCGTCAGGAGGGACTGATCACTGGAGAAGGACATCATGTTGGTGTAGTGGAGGTCCAGTGAAGGCAAGAGAACCCTCAGCAAAGTGGATTGATGTGACGGCTCCAACAACAGACTCAGACACAGCACCTGTCATGAAGAGGGTGCAGGAGCAGGTGACATTTTGTTCTGTTATACTCGGGGTCTATGGAAGTCCGAGTTGACTTGATGATGAATATAGCAACCTTGGCAATGAGGGAAGAAGTTCATTTCAGATCCCCCAGTTGAGCTTTTCAAGTCACATGAATTTAACCTTGGGAATAGGGGAGCTTGGATTCGATTTTCTATCTCAGCAATTTATTTATTTGTTTTTTAATCTCCAGAGATATGACAGTAGGCCCTGGGAGATGTAGAGAAACTTGAAGACCTAGTTCTTTTGCTTCTAAATTTTTTTTATAGGAACAGAGTCGCCATACTACAAGGTCTGATAATTAAGTCTGGGAACTTAATTGTTCATAGTGCTACATACCTCATTGCTGAATGTCACTATGATCTCCTTGGAAGTACTCCCTTTGGTAAGTTATGCACCGATGTCAGTGTCTGGTCTGCCCTTCAGAGCAATTTTGAAACTCTTTCTAGAATGGCCATTATGTGTGGTCCCACAGTGGCAAGTTCACAAACTTAATTGTATGGTTGTCTGTGAGAGAGTTTTTAGCCAGTAAACAACACTCCCTACTCACCTGATCTGGCCTCCAATGACTTTTTTCTTTACCTGAAGATGAAGGAAATACTGAAAGAAAGACATTTTGATGACTTTCAAGACATCAAAGGTAATATGGCTACGTCTCTAATGGCCATTTCAGAAAGAGAGTTCCAAAGTTGCTTTGAAGGATGGACTAGGTGCTGGCATCGGTGCATGGCTTCCCAGGGGAGTACTTGTTTATTATCTGTGGCTCCTTTTGTATTATAATAGTAGAGTTGAATAGTTGCAACAGAGACTACCTGGCAAAGCCTAAAATACTTACTATTTTCCCCTTTACAGAAAAATTTAGCCAATTGCCTTTATAAGATGATACATCTGAAGATTGGCAAGTATATGTGAATTGTTTTAAAAGGAAGAGTGGTATAGGTATATATTTTTTCAGATTATTTTTGTTCTAAAATATTGACACATGGTTTGAATTTGATCTTCCAATGTATGGTTGTAGTGTCTAGTAGTTTTTCTCCAGGTATATTTTAATTTAAAAAAATATGAATATACACTTACATACTCAAAATGTGGACAAGTTAAGATTCATTTATGGAGAAATAGAAGATGTAAAATTGACAAAGAATGAAACACTTGAATAGATTAATAACTATTGAAATTAGAATATTAATTAAACATCAAACCTCTTCTCCCTCAAAACACTATAGACCCAGATGGTTTTAATGTCGCATTTGCTAACCTTCCCCTCACTCTTTCTTCCAAAAGTAATCTGTATGTATTTTTAAGGGCTAAGGCTTTTTTGTTTTCTTCTCAATCTGTATTTTTACTCCAAGGGGTTAAGATAGCCTCTCTGAGTTAGGTGGTAGACCTTATGTTTGTGAAGTGATTCTTTTTTTTAAAGTTGCATTAAAATTGGCAGTTTTAGTGGACAGGAAAAGGAGATGAATGGACATGGAGAACCTCGGATGGAAGGGAAAAGAGGGAGAGTGCTGACACGTTGCAGATTGCAACCAGTGTCAGAAATAATTTGTGTATAAATTCCTGAAGGAGAAACCAGTTTGCATTGTCAAGTTTCACATAAAATACAATAAAATGTAAAGGAAAAGATACTGTTTAGAGATTGAAAAGCAAATACTCAAAAAAGGGCAACCTTTATGTAGCAGAATTATCCAAAAGTCCCTTTGCTACCACTGCTAACTGCAGAGTCGGCAGTTCAAATCCACCAGGCGCTCCTTGAATACTTTGGAGGTCAATTCTATCCTGGACCGTAGGGTCGCCATGAGTCAGATCCAACTCAGCGGCACTTGGCTTGGCTAATGAAGACTGTTGAGCTTTCATGAAATGCATGTTTGCTTAATTCTAGATAAATCACTTGCACAGAAAGTAAGGACTAGTACTTAGAGAAACTGGAAAGGTGAGTTCATGTAGTGAGACTTTTGTAGATGTGATACACCAAGTGTCTTGACCGCTTGATTTGTTTTATTGAATTTTGATAACGAATCGCAGACCAGACACATGTACATCATGACAGCTTGAAAATGGCTTATTTCCCACCTGTTGTTGCATTTTGTGTGTACTTAATGATCCGTCTACACAATGTTTATTAAATATCTCCAATATCTCTGTTAATGGAGTACCATAGTACTCATGCACTGGTAAATGAAGTATAGTTACAATACAGTGTAATAGATGCATTGTCAGGGACAGTTAACACTGCTTTAGAAGGAGTATTTATCCCTGTTGTGGAAGTGGAAAAGGCTTTTCGTAGAATTTCCCTGTGTCTTCATCTGGACTGAAATACAACTATAGTTATAGTGGTCTAGGCGGAGAGTTTGAGAGAAAAGAGATGGCAAGGTAGAGAAAAGAAAAAAACAAACTCGTTTTCTTGAGAAGAATGTACTTTAGAAATGAAAATTATTACTTTGCATTGCAAAATACTGCTACCCTTGGACATGATTACTAGTCTTGAATCTTTAAAGACTTTTCCATTTAGAATTCCAAAGAGTAGGTATTTCTGTGTGACTGCCTTTATTACAGAGTATAGCTATAGCTTAGAACAGATGGACACCAGATAGGAATTCACTGACAGCTGGAAGATAGGAGAAAAGTAATGTTGACCGGACAGGAGGAATCAAGGCCGTGTGGAAGCCTCACATCAGAAGCCATAAGATGATGTTGTTGTCAGGTGCTGTTGAGTGGGTTGCAACTCATAACAATCATATGTGCAACAACCAAACACGGCCCAGTCCTGCACCATCTTCCCAGTTACTGCTGTGTTTGAGGCCACTGCTACAGCCATTGTGTCAGACTGTCTCACTCGGAGTCGTCTTTTCCGGTGATGTTCTGCTTTACCAACAGTGATGTCCTTCTCCAGGTGCTGTGTCCTCTAGATACCATGTCCAAAGTCCATGAGATGAAATCTCGCCATTCTTGCTTGTAAGGAGCGTTCTGGCTGTAGTTCTTATAGGACAGCTTTATTCTTCTGGCAGTGCATTGTATAGTTAATATTCTTTGTCAGCTCTTTGGTCTTCCTTCTTTACTGTCCAGCTTTCACAAGCATATTGTTGTTAGGTGCTGTTGAGTCGGTTCCGACTCACAGCGAACGTATGAACAACGGAACAAAACACTGCCTGGTCTTGTGCTAAGTCCACAGTTGTTTTTATGCTTGAGCTCGTTGTTGTGGCCACTGTGCCAATCCATTTCATTGAGGGTCTTCCTCTTTCTTGCTGACCTTCCACTCTACCAATCTCAGTTGATATTCCCTCCGTTCCTGGACCCTGGTTTTTTGCCAATGCCTTCAATGCAGCTTCGACTTTTTCCCTCAGTACCATTGGTTCCTGATCATATGCTACATCTTCAAATGGCTGAATATTCAGAGAGGTATCACATGCATATTAGGCAATGGAAAACACCATGACTTTGATCAGGAGCACTTGAGTCCTTAAAGCACAATCTTTATGTTTGTTTTTTTTTTTCTTTTTTTCTTTAATATGACTGAGTAAAAATGTACATTCCCGTATAAATTTACATGCCCACCTATATGCAGCTTCCACTACTCTCCCTGTCCAGTGACAGCACACTATTCCTCTCTGCTCCATACATGTCTCATCTTCCCAACAGCCTCCTTTCCCCTCCTCTCCATCCACTCTCCTTCCTCCAGCCAGAGGTCAGCAGGGTGATATCCTATAGATGCATAGAACCATCCAATATATGGTCACTCTGCATTGCCAAGTCCAATCCATTCCTGTCCAAAGAGTGGACCTTCATTATGATTTATGGGTAAGGGCAGCATCAGGGCCGGGGGCCATGCTCTCAGGGGAACCCCAAAACCGCTGGACCATCAATTGAAGTCTTTTAGTGGCGATCTCAGGATGCACCCTTTATTCTTGTGTTGCCAGTGAGACTCCTCTCTGTGAGCTCCATCGTGGCTATCACTGGTGGTGGCCGGGCACCATCTAGTTCTTCCAGTCCCAAGTCGATGTAGGCACCCACTGATGTGGGTCTCTATCTCCTAGGTTGTCTTTACCCCATGTCATTTTGGTCCTCGGTAAGCATCCGTTCTTGCTGAGTTGGGACCATTTGCTGTGTCCTCGGATGGCACCTTGGCAGCTTTTAAGACCCCAGACGCCACTCACCAATGTGGGGTGCAGAGAGCCCTTTTAGCAAAATGCTAGTTGTGCCAGTTGGCCTTGATTTTGCCTAAGAGCATGGTCCCGTGCCCCCTGCCCCAGCTACTCTATCCTTGCAATATTGGGTTAAGATGGAAGGAGTACTGTAGTTATGCTGAAGTCCACTTAATGTTGTTCTTGTTTCTAATGTGTGCTATCACTGATTTCTCCCAACCAGATTTCTAGCAACTATCTAATCTAAACCCTCCCCGCCTCGCCCTCCCTCCCTCCCCTCTCTTCCGGCTGTCAAAGAGTCTTTTCTTCTATACACAAGTCTGTTTTTGAGATCTTATCGTAGAGGTCTCTTACGGTATTTGTCCTTTTGTCGCTGACTACTTTCACGCAACATAATGTCTTCCAGTTGAAACCAGGTTAGGAGATGTTTCCTGGAATCATCGTTATTCTTTATCATTGCGTAATGCTCCATTGAGTATATGTACCATAGTTTACCTATGCATTCTTCTGTTGTTGGGCATCTGGGTTGATTCCATCTTTTTCCTGTTGTAGACTGTGCTGCGATAAACATTCTTGTGCATGTGTCCATTGGTGTGAAAGGCCTTGATTCTGTAGGATATATTCCAAGTAATGGAATTACTGGGTCAAATGGTATATCAATATCCATTTTTTTAAGGAAGTGTTTTTTTTTTTTAACTCTTTAAAAGACGTCTTGTCTTTTGCATTAGATTTGCCCAGTACAATGCATTGTTTGATTTCTTGACTCCTGTCTCTGTGGCATTAATTGTGATTCCCTGTAAAATGAAAAGGAAAGCCTTTTTCTTTTTTTTTCCGGGTGGTTTTCCAGTTTTTATCATTGTTATTGTAATCATCAGTTTCCCACCAACCTTTTGTTGTATTAGGGGTTTTGACGCGTGTTTTCTCTTACTGATCTCTGCTGCCTTGCTGCACAGATCTTGTACTATCTTACTTACCCATCAAGGCAAATTTTCTTCCCTTGAAAATATGACTTTCTTTTCTTTCCTGCACTCAGCTGCTGTTTCAGTAGATACTCTGCTCACGTTTTCTAACTCTGTTGTATCTGACTCCAGTCTTATTCCTGCATTTTGAAGCAGACATTTAAATTATAATGTAGACTGACTTAGGAGATTCAGTGTTGGTCAAATCTTCTCCTGGTGTCCTTTTTTTTTTTTGGCTAATTCTCAGTTATGTTTAAACTTGTGTGTCTGTGTCTATGTGTATGTGTATGGTTTGTAGAAAGAGAGAGAATAAATAGAAAATAAAATCTTAAAAGAGTAGCTACCAAATTAAAAGCCTTGCTTAACTGCAGTTTACTGAAGCATTTTATTTTAAGGAGAATTAAAAGCTAAAGAAATGGGAGGCACTTGTTCTTTATGTTTCTAAAGGGTGCGTCTTGTGAGAGAGAGGTTTTATGTCAGTACATACATACAAAGAGAACTTTTCTGTTTTCAGAGCTATATAAAGGTGGGCCCTCAGTAAATCTGTTAGCCAACTTATATTTTTGTATTTTTTTTATATTTAGAAATACAATTTTTATTCCAGAAGTCTGTATAGCTATAGGAAAAAAATGAAATCTTTATATATTTGTGTGTATATATATTTTCTTTACCTATTAAATTTCTTAAGAGCCCTTGAAATGAAGGACAGAAGTTTAAGTGCAATTATTTTGTGCTGTTTTTTAAAAAAACCAGGAAGTTTTTTTTACAGTAGATCTTATGTTAGGAATCAAATTAAAGGCTTACTCTGTTTCTGGAATAACAGCAATATGTTTAGTGAAGGAAATCTTTCCCAAGCAGCTTGGATGGATTGTTTTTTTTCTGACCATGTAACTGTTGACTAGTTAAATTAATTATACTGGAACTTTTCGTTTTTTACAATAGTGTATTGGCCTTGGAGCAGTGGCCCCTTCATTTTCCCCTTCCTCCCTCCTTGTTGCTTCTTCCCCCATCCCTCTCTGTCTCTTCCTACTGCTTTCCTTTCCTTTGTTTTAAAAAGACTAAACAACTGATAAGTTTCCAGCTGTGCTGGAAACCCTAATGGTTTTAGTGGTTAAATGCTATGTCAGCTAACCAAGAGGGTAGCAGTTTGAATCCGCCCAGTGCCTCTTGGAAACTCTGTGGAGCAGTGTTGCTCTGTCCTGCAAATGAATTGGAACTGACTCAACAACAACGGGATTGGTTTTATGTCATTATATTTGAGAAAAACTTCTTAAATGTGTAAAGTGTGACTTCTTTAGCTACCTGATAGGAACTAGAAAGCATCAGCAAATCAGAATTCCAGAGTTAGTTATTACTCTGGCAGATTCTTGTATGGGTGCATTACTCACTGTGAAGTCAGAAAACTTAGGCTGTCTGCTCTTCAGCAAGGTTACTAACAGATTTTTATGAATCTAAAATCCAAAGAAATTAACATTTTGCAAAAATTCTGACAGATTGTTTCTTTCTTATGGCTTCCTATAATGTAACAGTTACAAAGCAGATGCATAGCTTGAAAGTAGTTTGAAAATGGCATCTAATGCAAGCTGTTACTGTATGGTGTTCTGTGACAGTTAGAAGAGTAAATTAAATTTAGAACTGAGTACCTTTTCACTTAGTAAAAAAAATATATGTAATGATGTGCTTCTGACTCCTGAGATCTTTCTTAGTCTGCACCTGAGTTTTCTGTTGCCTCATTATTTCCTGACACAGAAGGGTTTTAGGTACAGAGAGAATGACTGTGTAACAGAAGTGTTCTAGTACCTTCTCGCATTCCAGATTAGTGAGTCATGACTGTTCTAATACATTCTCCCACTCCAGACTTGTGAGCTCTAAGTTTCTTTTAAACTCAGGCTTTTCTAGTTCCTTGTCACTTCATTATTTCTTTATCTTGTTAAGAAAGGTTTCTTTTCTTCCTTGACCCATCAGGACCAAAACGTAGTCTTCATTTCACTCACTTACCATCTTATCCCTGAAGCAAGTACATATCTAGTTTGAGAGTTTCACAAGCTTTTGTTGAGGATCACGGATGGCACAGTGGTTAAAGCATTTGGCTGTAAAAAGAAAAGGTGGCAGTTTAAACCCGCCAGCTGCTCTTAGAGAAAGATGTGTCACTCTGCTTCTGTAAAGATTTTCAGCTTGGGAAATGCTGGGGGGGCGGTTCTACTCTGTCCTGTAGGGTCCCTATGAGTCGTAATTGACTGGAAGGCAGTTTGCTTTGTTTTTGGAATTGAAAAGAGCAGATTAAACAAGTAGTGAATAAGCACAGTTGTGGGAAACTAGATGCTATGCCACATGAGATCTGCAAGGAACCAAGAAATAATCTTTGAAATGAGACAAGGACTTCCCCCAGAGCCAGCGGGGAAAACCTTCCCCTAGAGCCAGTGCCTTCATTTCAGACTTCTCGTCTCCTAACTGTGAGAAAATAAATTACTGTTTATTAATACCACCCACTTTTAGTATTTCTGATATAGCTGCACTTGATAACCAAGACATGTGGCGTAGCCTGTTTCAGGGACATTCTTTTTTTTTTCTTCTTGTTATTGTGATTAAGTGAAAGTGTACAGTCCAAATCAGTTTTGCATGCCTACCTATCTGCAGCTCCTTCTGCTCTCCCCACGCAGTGACAGCACACTTCTTTTCACTCTGTATTTCTAGTGTCCTCTTAACAAGCATCTGCCCCCTCCTGTCCACCCTCTCCTCTTCCATCTAGAAAGATACCAATAGGATAGCCTCTTCTAAATGCATAGAATCATAAAGTGCACACACCACATGCTCACACTGTGTGCCTGAGTCCAGTCTTTTCTTCGTCAGGTTGTGAATCCATCGAGTCTGGTCTTTTAGTAGAGTTCTTGAACTGCACACCTCATTTTCTCATGTTACCTCAGGGACTGTACGTTGTGTCCCCCATCACAGCTGCCTGTGGTGGTGGCCAGGTAGCATCTGGTTCTTCTGGTCTGACGCTGATGCAGTCTCACATTCATATGGGTCCTTCTGTTCAGTCTGCCTCATTTTTCCTCATGTCTTTGATGTTCTGATTGTCATCTGTTCCATGTTGGTTGAAACCAGTTGGTGTTCCTCAAATGACAGCTTGCTAGCTTTTAAGACCCCAGACGCCACTTAACAATATGGGGTGCAGAAGACTGTCTTTGCAAAAGACTGGCTATGCCAGCTAACCTCAATGTCCCTTGAAGACGTGGTCCCCAGATGCCAGGGACCCTCTTGAGCATTATTTCATTGACATTAAAAATAGTAAAGTGATCCCTTGGGAGTTAGGGTTGGGGTAGAGGATGTAAGTTATTGGAAGAATGGTGTGGAGTGCTAGCCTTTGGATTTTGCCTTCCTTTTCTTCCATTATGTTATTAGTAGTCTGCCATAGAATGCAACCAATGTGAGATTGCTTGATGGAGTTTGTGGGAAGCAGGAAAGTTACTGGCTGTGCGATGTTAAGGTTGAGGATTAAAGGGAAGGAAATCTAAAGTTAAGTACCTAATTTGTAGTGTAATGGGCACTTCAGAAGTCAGATCTGATATTGTATTTTATATGTTTTATATATAGCTTTTAAATTTGTATTTCTCACGGGTGCCTGTGTTTTCTAACTTTTCAGGATGAGTTGCATGCATTATAGGCTTTTGTCTTTAATTACATAAATGTCTGTTACAAAGGGATATTCTTGTACATAGTCACAGTAAGTTATCAACTAGAGGAAACTTAGTATTCATGTAGTACTGGTATTTGTTGTTTGTATTCCATAGGGAATTAGTTTTTATTAACCCACTTAGTTTGTGTTCAGTACTGAATCAGGGACTTTATAAATGTTACTGCACGTAATGCACCAAATTTTTACTGCTTTTTTTAAAAATTATTGTTACATGTACATAACAGAATTTCACCATATTGACCACATTTCTGTGTTTACAATTCAGTGACATTAGTTATACTCACTGTGTTGTGCTCTCATCACCACTGTCCATTTGCAGATGTTTTCATCATGTCAAACAGAAATTAGAGAATACTCATGGCATTACCTCTTCAGCAGTGACTCCCCGCCCCCCCATGTCAACCAGTTATAAATTTTGGTCTATGTGCGTGTGTTTATTCTAGCGGTTCCATAAAAGTGGGGTTATACAGTGTTTGTCCTTTGTGTTTACTTATTTTACTAGGCATTTTTTCCAAGTTTCCTTCATGTCAAAGCATTGTATCAGAATTTTATTTCTCTTTATTGTTGTTGTCCTTATGAATATACATTGTCCCTTCATCTGTGCGTGGACAATTGAGTTGTTTCCATTTTGGGCTTCTGTGAATAATAGTGCAGTGAATATTGGTGAACCAGATCTGTTTGAGTCCTTTCTTTCATGTCTCTGAGGGTATATACATAGGACTAGAATTGTGGAGTCATGCGATCTCTGTGTTTTTTTCTTTGAGGAACTGCCAAATTTTTTTCCATAGGGCTGCATCATTTTATAGTCCTGAAAGCAGTACATAAAGGTTCTGCTGTCTCCACATCCTTGCCAATACTTGTTGCCATTTTTCTGGTGATAGACATCCTAGTGGGTGTGAGGTCGTATCTTGTTGTGATCTTATTGATCTATCGTGATCTTATTGTGATTAAGTGAAAGTTTACAATCCAAGTCAATCTGCCATACAAAATTCAAGGTTCCCACCTCTGTGCAACTCTGTCTGTTCTCCTCACCCTGTGATGGCATACTCACGTTGTTTACTGTTTACCTCCTGTGTCCAACCCAGCCAACACTTGTCCCCTCCTCTCCAGCCTCTCCTCTCACCTGTAAAAAGAGTGTGTTCTCACAACTTTTTTAAGTGTAGTTTTTCTCATATATAAGAAAATTGATGCTCTCAGAGTTAAATAATTTGCTAGTGTTCACAAAATGGTAGAGCTTTCCTTTAGGGTCTTACATAGAATTGTCAGTCTTGGTGCGAAAGGACCATGTCCTTTCTACACTCCATGCTAGGCAGTGGTGTCAGAAGGTAAGACACAGTTTCCCTCCAGGGGAAAAAATAGTCCAAAAGAAAACAATACCACCTGTAACTCCCCTGCCCAGGTATAGCTACTTATGATGTTTTGGGGGAATAGTCTTTTATCTGTGTGAAATGTAAATATGTGTTTGTGTTGTCATATGTATTACTGGCTTTTTTTTTCTCTCCAGCATTGCAGTGGGTCTTAGTGCCTCTGAGAAGTGGCTTATTTTTATTGTTGTAAAAACATAGGTAATAAAACATTTGCAGATTCACCATTTTTCATGTATATAATTTAGTGAGATCAATTATATCAGTCATGTTGTGCAACCGTCACCAGTATCCTGTGCCAAATTTTCTATCACCATAAACACTGCTTTGTAACAGTAATTCTCCCCATGATGCCCTCCCTCCTGTTCAGGTTGTGCACTCCAGGGGAAGACTTTCTCCCTTGTGGGCTCTGGAAGAAAGTCCTTGTGGTACATCAGCTTTCAGTCGGGGAGCATCTTGGGGCAGGAACCTCAGGTCTGAAGGATGCACTCTACTCCTGCTGCTGCTTTCTTGATGGTGTGAGGTTCCCAGTTATCGACTTGCTTCCTTCTCTTTTTATCTGCCATGAGATGAAAGGATAAAAGGTGGTACACACCACATTCCAGGGAAACTCCCTTAGCGAGGGTGTGGCAGTCCCACCCTAATCCTCTTTTAACATAATCATCCAATCATCCTATCTGTTAGCCACAGACAGAGATTAGGGTGTATAACATAGGGAAATCACAAAATATTCGGAATGATGGCCCAGCCAAATGACTGCAGACCTTTTGAGGGGGGGGACACAGTTCAATCCATGACATATGGTTTTGGAATTGGATAATGTGTAGAGACTGGAAGAGTTTTAAAATGTGTAACAGTAAAAGCCTAGATTGCCAGGACGAGACTGTTGGCCGAATTATGGCTGTCAAAGACATCTGGTGAGGTCTCAGAAGGAAGTGAGGAGAGCCATAGAGGAAGTCTCTACTGACTTAGAGAATACATATATGACATCAGCAACAAAAATTGCTGGAAATGTGGATGTTAAATGTGCTAAGTGAGGCTTTAAAAGAACATGATGAACATGTGATTGGATAATGGAGGAAAGATGATACTTTTTATGTAGTGGCAAAAAACTTGTCTGAATTACTTACAAATGTTCCATAGAAGGTGGAACTTGCAGTAATGAACTTGGGTATCTGGCAGAGATTTCAAAGCAAAATGTTAAAGGGACCATGTGGTTTCTACTTTTTGCATACAATAAAATGTGAGAGGAAAGAGATGTACTTGAATTGAGCAAAATGAAAACAGCATAAAGATTTGGAAAATTTTGTTGTACAAAATAAGGACGCATGTTCTAGAATATTCAGTAAAAACATGTCTACATAGTCTTTTGTTGGAGACATTAATCCTATGACTGATGGAACTAACCAGCTGCCTCAAGAGAGAACCCAGTAGCTTAGATGGATGGGGATAGAGAAGGAATGATAGGGGAGAATTGTGTGCCTCTTGGAATTTTAAAGGCAGGAAATAGGCTTCAAGAAATGTAAAGAACCATCCTTGGAGCAGCTCAGAGATCAGCAGAACTGTTGGAAGCAGCTCAGGAAGCAGGGCCTTCTCAATTTCAAAGGATAGGGCCACAGTCTCCTGAATTTCAAGGTTGAGGCCGTAGCTTCCTAGATGTCAGAGAGTCAGATCTTCGCCAGCTCATTCCTGGAGTGTGGGGTTGCTGTTAAGGAGCGCCAAAAGAATAGAGCTCTTGCATAAAACTGAGGGGGTGGGGCTGCCACTTCCAAGAGCCAGAAGAAAGGGGCCTGCCATGGCTGAGAGCTGGTATGGTCATTCAGATGGGTAGGAAGTGGGGACTCCAAAAGCTGAGTTGCCATTTCAGAGTACATGAAAGGTTGAACTGAAGCCAAGGGTTAAGGCACTTCTACCCAGAATCCAGAGAGAATAACTAACATCCAGAGTCTGGATGATGGGGCCAAAGAACAGAGGATTATTTTCAAGCCTGAAGAGCTAATATAAAAATTTTTCCTGGGTTTTAGACTTGCTAGGTGCCTGTTGTCTCAATTTCTTCCATTTGCAATGTTTGCATGCTGCGTGTTCTTCCATTAGACTTTGGAAACAGATAATTTAGAGTCTGGATTTCACACTTCTCATAAAAAATTTTGCCCTAGAATGGAATAAGCCTGAACTCTCACCTGTATTTGATTTAGATGATTCAGAAAATGAGATTTGCGGATTTAGAGTAGACTTAAGGCTTTGGGGATGACATGATGGGGTAGATGTGTTTTACATGTGGCAGTGACATGAGTTTCTGGGGACCAAGGGGTAGAACATAGAGTGAATTGTGTTTCCCCTTAGTGATAGATGACTTTTTTATGGCCTTTCTCATCATGGTTTTGAAACACCAACCAAATGAGGTGCTTGTGGACCACCAAGGGTATTGGATAGCTTGTTAATAAGTAAATAAGATGTGTGGCACCTTGTCAGGGTGGGAACATGCAAATAATGTATGTCAAACCCTAATCCAGGTGTTAGTCAGTTTCAGCATTCTGCTAGGCTGGAAGTAAAGCTCTCAACACTACCAAGAAAGAACCAGATACAGATCTTATCCTTTGGACCTGAGGTCCCTGTGCTAAGAAGCACTTAAACCGGGAGACCAAGAGAAAGCTGTAATGCTAAAAATGTTGAGAAACTGACAGAAAAACGGCAATAGCAGAAGCAGGACCCTGGCCGAAGACAATACATTGGGCTTCCCAGCCCAGTGAGCAAGAAAACTGAATGCCTTCTGGCTAGAAGCTTTCTGACAGAGTAGGGTGTAACCAGGTACTTGGTGGAGCTAAGTTAGCCCACTGCAGAGCTGGAGTTGTATGTCTTTGGGTTGAAACTTTCTAGCAGAGCTGGTTCCTCTGGGTACTTACTTGCAGAACTGAAAGAACTTTGTGACACTCGTCTGGGCAGGGCAAAGGCCAGGGTGCGGGGCCGGTGGCCAGTGGCCAGAGAGAGGCATGCTTGGGAGCATGACTAAGAGGCTGTCTCATTAAAGAACTGAATTGTACATGTTCCTGAACCTTAATTGTAGCCTGTTATTTCCCTAATAAACCCCATAACTGTTAAGTATGATCTGTGATTTTTGTGGGGTCATGGCAACAGGTTTTTGAACCCAACAGAGCGGTAGAGTACTGTGGGAAGGATGGTTGCTGTCAGAATTGACAAAAAGGTTGGAGAGAGAAGCTGTGTTTGACCTCAGCCTCACAGGAATCAGTCTTGGGCCATTGGTTTTTATTCTCCCTTCCTCTTGCGGGAAACTGGTGCCATAGTAAGTAAGAGCTATAGTGCTAACCGAAAGGTCGATACTTCAAATCCACCAGTCATGCTCCTTGTAAACCCTGTGGGACAGTTCTCCTTTGTCCTGTAGGGTTGCTGAGTCACAACTGACTCAACATCAACAGGCAAGGAGGACCTGGTGGATTTGAACTGCTGACAGTTTGGTTAGCAGCCAGAGTACTTAAACCACTGTGCCATCAGATTTTAAAATTGTTGTAAGTTGGAACTGACTCAGCAGCAGTGAATTTGATTCCCCTCTCTTGTAAAGTGAGATGAAGCGGTCAGAAGCGCGTGGCAACCATTTTTATACTCCCCCAAATATGCTGTAAATCCTAATCTCTGCATCTGTAGCTGTAATCCCATGTGGGAGTGGATTGCCTTAGTTATGTTAATGAAGTTAGATTAGTGTAGGGTGTATCTTGAGTCAGTCTTTTTGAGATAAAATAGAAATTAAACAATAGAATGAGCTAGGAGAGATGAAGGGAGGCAGTGCCAAACCACATGAAGATTGCCCAGGAGCAGAATCTCAGGAGAAACAAGGAACTTCTCCGGAACGTATAAGAGAAAATCTGTACATAGATCCACCAGTCTGAATTTGGGCTTCTAGCCTTCTAAACTGTAAGAAAATAAATTTTTTTAAAGCCGTTCACTTGTGATGTGTCTGTTACAGGACCAGTAGATAACTTTCGAGAATCGACTTGTGTCCCCCAAAAGTGTCTGTTTCCCTGGTTTGGCCATGGTTCACAGTATTGTGTGATTGTCCACCATCTTGTCATCTGATGTGATTTGTAAATACTACTTCGGTGATGTTAATGAGGCATGATTAGAGGTAGTTGATGAGGCAGGACCCAATCTACAAGATAGGTTGTGTCTTAATTTAAATCAGTGTCTTTGGAGATATAGAAAGAGAAGTGAGCAGAGAGACATGGGACATCAGACCACCAAGAAATTAGTGCCAGGAGCAGAGTGTGTCCTCTGGACCTACGGTTCCTGCATGGAGAGGTTCCTATACCAAGGGAAGATTGATGACAAGTACCTTCCTCCAGAGCTGACAGAGAAATCCTTTCCCTGGAGCTTAGCATCCTGAATTTGAACTTCTAGCCTTCTAGACTATGAGGGAATAACATTTTCTTTGTTAAAGCCTTCTACTTGTATTTCTGTTATGGCAATGCTTGATAACTAGGACAGTAACCATGACAGACTGCTTGCTAGGCATCCATCCATGACTGAGCAGGCAGGGTGCCAGATGGCCGTTGGTTACTGTCTCCAACTTCCCCCGAAGGTGGGTGGTGGTGCTCTTTTACGCTGCATGAGAAAACTGAAACTCTGGTACGTGACTACAACTGAGCGGTGAAGAAGTGCTCCTTGGCACTCCAGATCGCAGCTCCCCCTGCCTCTTACTACTTTTAAATTTCTTGCCTTTTCACAGGATTGTTGCTATATTACATCTTTTTTATTATATATATATGATAAATGCCAGCAGGAGTAAAAAAAAATAGCAGGTTCAACATAAGATTCTGTTAGAGGACAAGGTTATCACTCTTATCTGCTGAAGGAAAGGAGTGATATTTGACCACATTCTGTTAGTTTTCTCCCCATGCCCACCTCTGCAAGAAAGGGAGGTGTTTCCAAGAAACCTCCCCAAGTGAGAGATGGGTTAGTCATGTCTGTCTTCCCGACAACAGGAAAATACGCAAGATAATTGGCTGGCACAATATTGTTAGGAATTTTGGCAGATGTATCTGTAATGTTTATTTCATGTTTTATTTTGAGTATCTTACCAGGAAACCAGGTTATTATTCAACTGTGTAATCAGTTATTTCTTTTCAAAACAAGTATTGTACCAGAGATAAGATTGTAAATTAAAAAAAAAAAAATTGTCATAGGCCTTGGAAAAAGAAGGGAAATGAATTAAAGCCATTTACAATGAAAATATAAACAAACTTCACATGGAAGTTAACCTTGATTTCTGAGTCTTGCTGCTATATGTATATGTACTTTGGAAGTAAGTTTTGCCAACCAGAATATTTTTCTTTTCTTTTTTTAATTTTTATTTGGCATGACTCAGTGAAAATGTACATTCACGTATAAATTTACATGCCCACCTATATGCAGCTTCCACTGCTCTCCCTGTCCGCTGACTGCACACTATTCCTCTCTGCTCCATACATGTCTCATCCTTCCAACAGCCTTCTTTCCCCTCTTCTCCATCCACTCCCCTTCCTCCAGCCAGAGGTCAGCAGGATGATATCCTATAGATGTATAGAACCATAAAGTGCTTCCAATATATGGTCACTCTGCCTTGCCGAGTCAAATCTATTCCTGTCCAAAGAGTGGACCTTTGTTATAATTTATGGGAAAGGGCAGCATCAGGGCCGGGGGCCATGCTCTCAGAGGAACCCCAAAACCACTGGACCATCAATTGAGGTCTTTTAGTGGAGATCTCATGATGCACCCCTTTTTATTGTTGTGTTGCCAGTGAGACTCCTCTCTGTGAGCTCCATTGTGGCTATCACTGGTGGTGGCCGGGCACCATCCGGTTCTTCTGGTCCCAAGTCGATATAGGCACCCACTCTTGTGGGTCTCTCTGTCTTCTCGGTTGTCTTTACCGCATGTCATTTTGGTCCTCAGTGAGCATCCATTCCTGCTGAGTTGGGACCATTTGCTGTATCCTGGGATGGCAGCTTGGCAGCTTTTAAGACCCCAGACGCCTATCACCAATGTGGGGTGCAGAGAGGTCTCTTAGCAAAACGCTAGTTGTGCCAGTTGGCCTGGAATTCGCCTAAGAACATGGGTCCCCTGCCCCCCGCCCCAGCTACTCTGTCCTTGCAGTATTGAGTTAAGATGGAAGGAGTACTCAAGTTATGCTGAAGTCCACTTAATGTTGTTCTTGTTTCTAATGTGTGCTGTCACCGCTTCCTCCCAACTAGATTGCTAGTAACTATCTAAACTAAACCCTCCCCCCCTCACCCTCCCTCTCTCCCCTCCCTTGCAGCTGTCAAAGAGTCTTTTCTTCTATACACAAGTCTGTTTTTGAGATCTTATCGTAGAGGTCTCTTACAGTATTTGTCCTTTTGTCGCTGACTACTCTCAGTCAACATAATGTCTTCCAGTTGAAACCAGGTTAGGAGATGTTTCCTGGAATCATCGTTATTCTTTATCATTGCGTAATGCTCCATTGAGTATATGTACCATAGTTTACCTATCCATTCTTCTGTTGTTGGGCATCTTCTTTTCTTTTTTATAAATTATTGTTTTGTTTCCTTCCTAGGCTACAGATTAATTGTGGTCCTGGAGAATTTATGTCTCAAATCTTACTTGTTTTGATGATAATTTCTGAGATTAATGTTCTTTTAGTATTTTTCTTTGTAATTACTCCTTTTCCAGTTTCTTACAGATGTGAGTAAACTTTTGAAATTCTACCATGATCATTGGGGTTCATAGTATGTACTGTGCAGCAAGCTTGGTAATTCATACTTTTTTGTGACGCATGTAAACTTTATTGTGATTTAGTTATGAGTTACTCATGTCAACTGGATGTGTACTTTAATCTAGAGAGTAAAAGGTAATCTTTATCCTCTCGTCTCCCCTTCTTGTGTCCTTTTTTAAGGCTCCCATTCCAAAGAGTGCCCTTATTCCCGTCATTCCCATCACCAAATCAACAGGCTCCCGGTTCCGGAATAGCGTGGAAGGACTGAATCAGGAGATTGAGATAATCATTAAAGAGACTGGGGAAAAGGAAGAGCAGCTTATAGTAAGTTGTTTTGTATCTTAAAATAAATTTTACAGGTGAACTCTTTGTTAAAATATTCAGAATTTTGTTTTTCCTGTTTACTTAGGTTTCTTCCTTCTTGTTGAGAGAGGATAAATATTTGTCTCTTTTGAAAAACTTCAACTGTGGCAAGTGAATGAGAAGTTTTAATTTCCTTTCACTTCATAGAGGCAACTGCTCTAGCTTAAATTTGAATCCTTGAACAGAAACTTTTTGTTTATAATGTATTTAAATATTACTAGACAGGTGATGATAGGCTTCTTGTTTGCTTGAACACTGCCTAGTAAAAGTTCATCTCACTAAGTGTCGGTGAGTGGGGTTACATGTTTCTCTAAGTTTACTGTTTGTCAGTTACTATTTGGTTGGCGTGCTCGGCTCTATCTCATGAAGGATAGTTGAGACCATCCTCTGCTTACCGTTTCTGCTAACTAGACTACATGTGAGAGTGGTTCACATCTAAGCGACAATGAGAAAAATTTCTGTTCAGATTTTAAAACCATGTCACAGAGTGTTTGTTTAAGCCTCTGTTCTTTAAGTGAAAGAGGAATTGCCTTTGAAGTCATGTTTTATTGATGGCTAGGATCCTCTTCTCTTAAGATCTAAAAGATTGGCTTAGTGTATGGAAAACACAGTTCCCTACATCTCTCCTCTATACTGCATAGTAGGGAGACTTTACCTGACATAATAAAGGTACAGGAACCAAAGGGCTACAGAGAGCTGGGTTCCTCTGCTAAATGAGCCACAGGGAGACGAAAGGAGTGTCTCCTTGATATTCTTTGTAATTAGCACTGCTATGATTAGCCGTTCGTCATCTAGGAAGGTTTCTTTGAAAAACTCTTCTGAGGGAAGTAGACAGGAAGAAAATATATCAAGGGCCTGTCGTTAAGTATACTAGTCTACACGTGGAGAACCTAGCTTTCTTCTATAATTTTAAACATGTCATTAAGTACATGATAAATAATTCAGCCAGTTAATTCACTTAACAGACACTGGCCACTTCCTGCATGCTAGGTCCTGGGAAGACAGTGTCGTACCCCACTGGGAGTGTCAGAACAGACAGGAATGTCACTAATGGAGCAGCACAAAAGCTGCTTATTAAAGTAGGAGGGGATTTCTGATTTGTGAGTCTCTGAGACTACAGGGAAAGGTTGACAGTGGATGCATTTCTGGGTGAATTTCTAAATCAATGATAAACACACAAAAATTTTGAAAACTCTGTAATAGCCACAGGATATCCCAGATGGCCACCGTGCACCGCCCCCTCTCGTGCAGAGAAGCAGCAGCACACGCAGCATCGACACGCAGACCCCTGGCGGTGCGGACAAGGGGAGCAACAACAGCAGTCGCTCTCAGTCTGTGTCCCCCACATCATTCCTCACCATCTCCAATGAGGGCAGTGAAGAGAGTCCTTGTTCGGCTGATGACCTGCTTGTTGATCCGCGGGATAAAGGTAGAATGCTGGAGGAATTGGTGGCTAGATGATGGCGTTACCACTCAGTTTCTCATTCTTTCTAGTCATTTTCTTGCAGAACATGTACACTGGAGCTACTAAAGTATTTGCTTTACCGTGTGTTGGTCAGGCAGTGGTCTGGTTGAGCGCTTTCTGGACTTTTGTTTGTGATTTATTTTTTTCCCCTCTGCACTTGTGTTAATACAGGTTTCTTATTAGTGAGAAAACAATCTTTTTGGTATAAGATGAACATTGTCTTAAAAAGCAATTTTTTTCCTATGCCATAACCAGTCATCAGTTTTTACTGCCTTAGTATTTATTAATTAATAGAAAGCCTTTAAGTTAGTGTTTTTACAGTTTGTATTGGTCATAATTTAACAAATATTAAACTGGTTTACCTCAGTGCAGAGTGAGTATACAAGGCAAGTGTAGTGTAAAAAGTTGGAGATGGTTATTTGTGCTATTAAACTACGTGTACGTTAGAAATATGTCTTGGAGACATAAACAGTTTGTGTATTAATTAAAACTATTCTTACCTGTAAAATGTTTTGGGTCTGACTATATCAAGACAATATTTTGTTAGCCTAATTCTAGTTACTGTATATACTTGAGAGCAACAGTATGAAATTTATGTGTAAATTCTACAGCTCAGTTGATTAGTCTTGTGTACAGAACCTACTACATGCAGTATATTGAATGTCTAAAACATTGTATTGTTATGATTGACTGTTACTACTAATCACCTACACCAGTAAAATTATATAGCAAGTGCAGAGAGCAAAAAATTCACTGAAGAAGTCCCTTCAAACTATGGACAATTATAATCTGTTATTATTTAGACTTCTATTTTTTGGCTAGGTGGCCAGAACATGGCTATGAAAATCTACTCCCTTATTTCTGTTTTTATATCAGTAGGATGTAGAAATTCCTTAAGTGTTGTGTTCTGCTGTGTTTGATTTTAGGAAACTGGTGGCTGGTTGGCGCCTGTGGATTTCTGTTGTGAGTAAACAGGACCACAGTGCTAGTATACCATTAAGAAGTTTGTAGCTTACTGACACAGGCTTAAAACTTGAAGACAGTTACATGTAATATAGCAAGGATTTTAACTTTATAGAGCATAAACTGAGGACACTTGCCTTGGACAGCAGTGTCAGAGTGAAGAAATACTGTCTCTAACAGGGCTAATTTGGTTGGAAAGAGTTTTGAAATTTTAAGTTAAACTTTGAAGAAGGTTTTGGAAAGTGAACAGACTTTGAAGGATGTTTTGGAAAATTTAGGTAAGGGGAATTTCATAGGCAAAGGGGATTCTTTAGTCTACAGTGTGCATGTGTCTGTGGGTATTCAGAGAGAAATCCCACTGAGAAATTTGGAAGAGCAGACTAAGAATTAATGATAAGTAACAATGAAAACTAAATGAGATAACCTGTACTGGGAAAAAAGAAAGTGGTGTTTGAATCTGGATTCTGTGTGCAGAGGAGAAATAAGGCAGACAATTAGATGAGTACCTAATCCTGTAAGGTTGAATGAACATGCATGGACTGTGGTAACTGTAAGTGAAGAAGAAATAAAAATCCTATGTTTTTGTATTTAATAAGTGTGAATTAGCTCCTTTTTTTAAAATCAGGAATTGTGTTAAGTATTGGGGTGATGGAGATGAATAAAACAGTTTCTACCCTCAAGTAATTATGGTGTGGAAGGAGATCAGGAATAACTGCAATGTAGTATAATTATAAATTTATATTTATGTAGTGGTATTTCTTAATAATCCAATACTATTTCTTTCAGAAAATGGAAACAATTCTCCTTTGCCCAAATATGCAACTTCACCAAAACCTAACAACAGTTACATGTTCAAAAGGGAGCCTCCTGAGGGTTGTGAAAGGGTCAAAGTCTTTGAGGAATGCTCGTAAGTATTTCATCCACCAGATTGTATTAGAATTTTCAGATAGAGTAAAAGAATAGTTTCAGTGATCACCCATAAACTCACTCCTCAATTCTGTAGTCGTTAAAAATTTGTCATTTCTTTTGCCTGTGTACAGTTGTGTTTGTTTTTGCTGAACTGAATGCAGACATCCTAACACTGAAATACATTTTAATATTAATTTCCTAAAAATAACCACAGTACACCTAACAAGCTGCTTTTGAGTCAACTGCAACTTACAATGACCCCACGTGTATCAGAGTAGAACTGTGCTCTAAAGAGTCTTCAGTAGCTGATTTTTCAGATGTAAATTGCTAGCACTTCCTTCTGCGATCTCCTTGGGTTGACATGAACCTCCAGTGTCACAGTTAGCAGCCAAGTACCTGTTTGCACCACCCCCAGAAATTCCACATCATGATACCTATGAAGATGAGCAGTAATGTTTAGTGTTAACCGGTACCTAAGCTGATGCTTGGATTTCCACATTTGATCCCAGAGAATCTTCTGTGGCTCTTTTTTTCAATATGTATCCATTGAAGGCCACACATTGAGCTTTGTAGTATGGTTATTCAAGCAAGACCACAGATCTCCCTTCTTGCAAGGATCACATCTTTAATTTTAATTCTTGAATACTTTAGTTTCAGTAGACATAAAAAAAAGTTTTTTTTTAGTCTGCTAATTCAGGAACTGAGTGTAATATTATTTTAATGAAGATAATGCAAGAAGCAGAATTTGAGACATATAGTAACTGGTGCCATTGGTATACAGTCTCCTGAACTCATGTGCTTCTGTTAGCTGATACTAATAATCTGCCACTCCCATTTTAAGCTTGCAATTCATACAGAAAGTGTGCTGCCTTATTTTTCAATACTTTTATTTTCTTGTTTTACAAGTGATGGCTGCAAGATTTGAAATAGGTATAAGACTGAACAAAGTAGGTGATCAATATTATTTGGGTTATGTTGGTAATACTTAGTCCTGACTCTCCAGTGTCACTGTGTCTGTGAGTCCAGAATCTCTCCATCTGACCTTTTGTCACACTGTGAAACCTGATAGACAGTGTGGAGATTGTCCAACTTCTCTAATTCACAGTTTGTCTTTTCCTCTGCCTTGAATATCTTAGTATGACTTGAAATACAGCATCATTTTTTTTCCTCTTACATTGTTCCACCTGTGACTGACTTCTTGAACTTCAAAAACACAAAGAGCATTGTTTTTGGAGTCCACTCACCTTCACTGCTAGAAAACACCAGCTGTCAGTCTCCCATCTGCTTCTCTGTAAATGGAACAAAATGTCACATGGTACTGGTATGTTTGAGCCTGTTGTTGAAGGCACTGTTTCACTCCATCTGGTTGAGGGTTTTTGTCTTTTTCACTGACCCTGCACTTGAGCAAGCGTGGTGTTCTTGATATTGTTTCTAGGTCGATGTCTTGTGGTATCTGCCGTAGATGATTACATTTGGGAAATTTCTCAACCTTATAATGAACTATATACAGTAGTATGTTATGTCTGGAGGGAAGGAGGAAAGGACAGGTATATGTGTATGTTAATGAATAGATACCACAATTAATCAAAGAAATATAAGGTAAACTCAAACACATGACATGTTTTGTGGCACGTTCTTCTGTTAATAAAAAGTAAAACAACTTTTTTTTTTTCGTTTCATGATTTTTTTAAAAATTTGTTTGTGTGATTAAGTGAAAGTTTACAATCCAAGTCAGTTTTGCTACCTACCTCTCTGCAACTCTGTCTGCTGTCCTCATCCTGTAAAGATACACTTTTTATGTACAAAGATTATCACAAATTTTACTGATACAACAGTTGTGAAATGCACAAAAGCCTATGTATTTTAAAACATTCTAATTAAGTTCCTCCCAAAAATTAACAGCAGTAAGTCAAATGGGTTTCTTAGAGATAATTTTAGTGTTCTTTGAATAGGTTAAAGTCTTGTTTTAAAAAAAACAGTCTTTTTTTCTCTTGTCAGAATTAGAGCAAAAACCACTGGACATACTAGTATTAAATCAAAGGTAGATTTTTTTAATCCTAATTAAAAGTATTAGCGTTCCCAGTCATCCTGTAAAGAATATTCTTCTCTCTAAAGCCTTACTTTTGATTTAAAGTAGTAATTTTGACCTGAACTGGAGGGTGGGATGGGGTGGAATGGGGCACAGGGGACCTCTGGTTTCTGAAAAGTTATCTGTTTACCTGAAAGCAAATAAATAGTTGGATTTGGATCAAGAAGGGGCAAGACCAGATTTTGTACTTCTCCTTATAATCTCTGTATTCTTTTTGATACGGTGCCTACCAGAGCTGTGTCACCTGCACTCAGTAAGTCCTTTTCAATGAAGACAAATAGGCTTTTTTATGATCCTAGCCAGTGAACACTTTGTACCTTTGGTTCTTAGGTATTAACGGCCTCTTTATAGTATAAGGGTATCTGTGTTTTTAACATAACATGACTTGTGACTTCTCTCTCCTTTTCTTTCTTCCCCCACCTTTTTTATAGTTTTCAGTAACTTAGAACCTCCATTTTTTTGGCTAATAATTTAAAATTGAATTGAAAATTAAAAAATCAAGCTAACTTTTAAAAGTAGATAAAGAATTCCTTGCATCAGTATGAAAAATATCTGTGATAATTATCTAGACCATCCATTTTCCAGAAAGTCAACTAACAAACATTTATGTCTACTTTGAGGCATAATCTTTTTGGAATAACTGTTTAAGAAAAAAAATTTTAAGATCTGTTCTGAGCTTTTAATTCCCTTTGTATAAATAATGCTTAAGTTTAAGAATGCTTTGAAGTAATGTTAGTACTTGCAGCTTCTGTTAGTGTAGGCGTATGTCACATGACACTGGGGCGGAGAATGTGGACCTCAGGTAATGCTGTGTTGCTAGATGCTGCACGTTAGAGCCTGTAGGGTCATGACTCTTGGTGGGTCAGGACAGTGACTAGAAGAGGGCACACCAGGAGTTTTTTGGGACTTCTGCTGATAATGTTCTGTTTCTCACTCTGGGTACAGTTAGGTTGTTTATGTTTTGTTATTTTGTGTGAGATGTGTCATAGATTTGTTTTCATGAAAGCAGAAAGGAAGTTCAACTTTTTTAGATTCCTGTCATTAAAAAAAAAAAAAGGTTTTACAGATCCAGAACGTCATCAAAGTGAAGAAGTTTCTTTGTATTTAAAAATGGGAAGTTTCATCTCCAAATCTGTTAGCAGTCACGTGTCTTATGTTTTAACAGCGTAACCTCTGTCAATTAAATAATTAAAAACCTAGGCCTCATTTGGGAAATGTTGTAAAAATTAAGTAGCCCTTTTTTTCCCCTAATACAGGAGTGAAAGGTATCTCCAGTAATTGTGTCTTTAAAGGAAAATTCAGTCACTATCTAATTACAGAAACATAACCTCCACTTCCTTTCTTTCTTAAGGAATTGAAAAGCGAAGTCTCAGATTGTAAAAACCAAATGAGTGTTTGCTCTTACTATAGTAATACATACAAACATCTTAAAAAGGAAAAAACAAACCAAAAATCTCACTGCCATTGAGTCGAGTCTGACTCATAGTGACCCTGGAGGTCAGGTAGAACTACCCCACAGAGTTTCCAGGGAGTGCCTGGTGGATTTCAGTTGCCAACCTAAACCCACTACACTACCAGAGTTTCCACAAACATCTTAGTGGTGCTAAAAGTACTTGCATTTGCATTGTATACAAGCAAGAATAGCACAGAAATAAAGCGTAATTTAAATGATGTGCTTACTTAAAATTTTGTTTGTTGTATTTCCTGAAGCTGGTATACCCATGGGTACTATTCAGTGTTAATAAAATTAGCTCTCTTGGAGCACTGTCTATTTGGAGCACGCTTTTCTACCCTCCAGTGTTGTCTGTTACTCCTTCTGTCTCCTTCCAGTTTAGCTACTACCATGTTTGGAAAGCTTTCTTTCCTGCCTAAACTTTCCCTCCTCCTCCCTGCCACTGGCTCTGTGTTCCATTGTGGTACCTCTAAATCTTTTGCAAACTATTTTTATCACCTCAATCAGACCTTCTTGCAGAAGTTTTTAACCTTAATTGATTGATTGATTGAGGTTTAGGTGAACGTTGACAGAGCAGATTAGCTTTTGATTCAGAAATTGGTATACAAACCATTTTGTGGCATTGGCCGTAGTCCCTCATTCTGTCAGCACTCTCCTACGTTCCCTCTCTACTCCAAGTTGACTGTACCCATTCTTCCAGTTTTCCTCTCCCTGTCAACCTTCTTGTCTTTGTTCTTGGGCAAGTGTTGCCCATTTAATTTCCTGTACTTGGTTGATCTAAGAAGCACTTCCTCATGTGGAATGTTTGTCTTACAAACCTGAAAGGTGAACTTCAGGGGTGGCTTCTAGTGTGAGTTAGAAGGGTGTCTTGGGGGTTCCTGCAGTGTCTTATCTGTCTGGTCTTTTTTTTGAATGTGATGATTTGTTCTGTAGTTTTCTCCTGCTCGGTGTGTGCCCCTCTCTTGCAGTCCCAGCCAGACACGCGAATAATCGTAGTCAGATACAATGCGGTTCTTCTGGTCTTGGGGTCCTGTAGGCTGTAGGTCATGTGGTCCCTTAGTCCTTTGGACTACTTGATCTCTTGGGTTTTTAGTATTTTTCCCTCTTCCTTGCTCTGGATTGAAAGAGGCTGATAGTTGGGTTCAGGTGGCTGCTTGAAAGCTTTTCAGATCCCAGACACTGCTCACCAAAGATGTAGAACAGTTTTTTTTTTTTTTTTATTTAACATAACTGAGTGAAAATGTACATTCACGTATAAATTTACATGCTCACCTATATGCAGCTTCCACTACTCTCCCTGTCCGGTGACTGTACACTATTCCTCTCTGCTCCATACATGTCTCATCCTCCCAACAACCTCATTTCCCCTCCTCTCCGTCCACTCCCCTTCCTCCAAACAGAGGTCAGCAAGATGATAGCCTGTAGATGTATAGAACCATAAAGTGCATGCAATATATGGTCACTCTGCATTGCCAAGTCCAATCCATTCCTGTCCAAAGAGTGGACCTCTGTTATAATTTATGGGAAAGGGCAGCATCAGGGCTGGGGGTCATGCTCTCAGAGGAACCCCAAAACCGCTGGACCATCAATTGAGGTCTTTCAGTGGAGATCTCATGATGCACCCCTTTTTATTCTTGTGTTGCCAGTGAGACTCCTCTCTATGAGCTCCATCATGGCTATCACTGGTGGTGGCCGGGCACCATCTGATTCTTCCGGTCCCAAGTGGATGTAGGCACCCCACTCTTGTGGGTCTCTCTGTCTTCTCGGTTGTCTTTACCGCATGTCATTTTGGTCCTCAGTGAGCATCCATTCCTGCTGAGTTGGGACCATTTGCTGTATCCTGGGATGGCAGCTTGGCAGCTTTTAAGACCCCAGACGCCTCTCACCAATGTGGGGTACAGAGAGCTCTCTTAGCAAAATGCTAGTTGTGCCAATTGGCCTGGAATTTGCCTAAGAGCATGGTCCTCCACCCCCCGCCCCAGCTACTCTGTCCTTGCAGTATTGAGTCAAGATGGAAGGAGTACTCAAGTTATGCTGAAGTCCACTTAATGTTGTTCTTGTTTCTAAAGTGTACTATCACCGCTTTCTCCCAACTAGATTTCTAGTAACTATCTAAACTAAACCCTCCCCCCCTCATCTTCCCTCCCTCCCCTCCCTTGCAGCTGTCAAAGAGTCTTTTCTTCTATACACAAGTCTGTTTTTGAGGTCTTATCGTAGAGGTCTCATACAATATTTGTCCCTTTATCGCTGACTGCTTTCACTCAACATAATGTTTTCCAGTTGAAACCAGGTTAGGAGATGTTTCCTGGAATCATCGTGATTCTTTATCATTGCGTAGTGCTCCACTGAGTATATGTACCATAGTTTACCTATCCATTCTTCTATTGTTCGGCATCTGGGTTCATTCCATCCTTTTGCTGTCGTGGACTGTGCTGCGGTAAACATTCTGGTACATGTGTCCGTTCGTGTGAAAGGCCTTGAATCTGTAGGATATATTCTAAGTAGTGGAATTACTGGGTCAAATGGTATATCGATAGCCATTTTTTTTTGGATGAGCAAAAGTGTTTGATTCTTAATAGTTCCCATTTATCTACTTTCTCTTCTGTTGATTGAGGTTTCTTTGACAGATTTTGGAGTCTGTCCTCATTGTGTATTAAAACTTCCATTGTTGTTCCTACCTTTTCTTGGATGAGCTTTATTGTTTTAGGTTTGATATTTAGCTCTTTTATCCAGTTGGAGTTGGTTTTTGTATAAGGTGTAAGATATGGATCTTGATTGAGTTTATTGCAGATGGATAACCAATTTTGCCAGCACCATTTGTTGAAGATACTGTTTCTATCCCAGTTTAATGTCTTAGGGCCTTTGTCGAATATCAGCTGTTCATAGGCAGATGGTGTCATCTCTGGGGTCTCGATTCTGTTCCATTGATCGATCTGTCTGTTCTTGTACCAGTACCAGGCTGTTTTGACCATTGTGGCAGTGTAGTATGTTCTGAGGTTGGGTAATGAGAGGCCTCCCCGTGTGTTCTTGTTGTTTAGTAGTACCTTACTTATCCGGGGCTTCTTCCCTTTCCAAACAAAATTGGTGATTTGTTTCTCCATCTCGTTAAAAAATGATGCTGGAACTTGTATTGGGATTGCATTATATAAATAAATTGCTTTGGGTAAAATAGACATTTTCACAATGTTAAGTCTTCCTATCCATGAGCAGGGTAGGTTTTTCCATTTATCTAAGTCTCTTTTAGTTGCTTGTAGTAAGGGCTTGTAGTTCTCTTTGTAAAGGTCTGTTGTTTCTCTGGTTAGATTAATTCCTAGGTACTTTATCTTCTCAGGGGCTATCGTAAATGGTATTGATTTGATAATTTCCTCCTTAACAGTCTCGTTGTTGGTATAAAGGAATCCTACTGATTTACTTATGTTTATCTTGTATCCTGAGACTTTGCTGAACTCTTCTATCAGTTTGAGTAGCTTACTTATAGATTCCTTGGGGTTCTCTGCATATACAATCATATCATCTGCAAACAGGGAGATTTTAACTTCCTCTTTGCCGCAGATGCCCTTTATTTCTTCATCTTGTCTAATTGCTCTGGCTGGAACTTCTAGCACAATGTTGAATAGGAGAGGTGAGAGTGGGCATCCTTGTCTAGTTCCTGATCTCAAGGAAAAGTCTTTCAGTCTCTCTCCATTCAGGATGATGTGGGCAACTGGCTTTGTATAAATGGCCCTTATTGTGTTGAGGAATTTGCCGTCTATGCCCATTTTGCTAAGAGTTTTTAGCATGGATGGGTGTTGGACTTTATCAAATGCCTTTTCTGCATCAATGGACAAAATCAGGTGATCCTTGTCTTTTGTGTTATTTATGTGGTTAATCACATTAATTGTTTTCCTGATGTTGAACCAGCCTTGCATCCCTGGTATGAATCCCACTTGGTCATGATGGATTATTTTCTTGATATGTTGTTGTATTCTGTTGGCAAGAATTTTGTTGAAGATTTTTGCATCTAGGTTCATGAGTGATATCGGTCTGTAGTTCTCTGTCTTTGTTGGATCTTTCCCTGGCTTAGGTATCAGGGTTATGCTGGCTTCATAGAATGAGTTTGGGAGTACTCCATCCCTTTCTATACTGTGAAATAGTCTCAGTAGTATTGGAGATAACTCTTCTCTAAATGCTTGGTAGAATTCTGCTGTGAAGCCATCTGGGCCTGGACTTTTTTTGGTTGGCAGTGTTTTGATGACATTTTCAATCTCTTCCTTTGTGATAGGTTTATTAAGTTGTTCTGCCTCATGTTGTGATAATTTGGGTAGGTTGTATGAGTCAAGGAGTTGGTCCATTTCCCCTAGGTTTTCACATTTGTTAGAGTACAGTCTTTCATAGTATTCTGTTATGATATTTTTTATTTCTGTTGCATCTGTGGTGACAATCCCCCTCTGATTTCTAAGTTGGGTTATTTGTTTCATTTCCTGCTTTTCTTTAGTAAGTTTAGCCAGTGGTTTGTCAATTTTGTTGATCTTTTCAAAAAACCAGCTTTTGGTCTTCTCAATTTTTTCAATTGTTTTTCTGTTCTCTAATTCATTTAGCTCTGCTCTAATCTTTATGATCTCCTTTCTTCTGGTGCCTGAGGGGTTCCTCTGTTGTTCTCTTTCTACTTGTTCAAGCTGTAGAGTTAGTTCCTTGATTTGGTTTCTTTCTTCCTTCCAGATGTGTGCATTTATGGAGATTAACAGACCTCTGAGCCCTGCTTTGGCTGTATCCCATAGGTTCTGGTAGGAAGTGTTTTCGTTCTCATTGGAATCCATGAATTTCTTTAATTCATCCTTGATTTCCTCTATAACCCATATTTTTTGAGCAAGATGTTGTTCAGTTTCCAAGAGTTCCACTTTCTATCTCTTTTTTCTGCTATTGATTTCAACTTTTATGGCTTTATGATCTGAGAAGATGCTTTGCAGTAATTCAGTGGTATGGATTTTGTTGAGCGTTGCATTGTGGCCTATCACGTGGTCAATTCTGGAGAATGTTCCATGTGCACTGGAGAAGAAGGTGTAGTTGTCTGCTGATGGGTGGAAAGTTCTGTATATATCAATGAGGTTTAGTTGGTTAATTGTGTCAGTGAGGTCTTCTGTATCTTTACTGAGCTTTTTTCTAGATGATCTGTCTGGTAATGAGAGTGGAGTGTTAAAGTCTCCCACTATTATTGTGGAGTCATCTAACTCTCTTTTGAACATAGTCAGTGTTTCTTTGACATATTTAGGTGCTCTGACATTAGGTGCATAAATATTTAATATAGTTAAGTCTTGCTTGTGTACTGAACCTTTCAGCAATAAATAGTGTCCATCTTTGTCCACAATGGTGGATTTGACATTAAAATTGATTTTGTCTGAGATTAGAATTGCCACCCCTGCTCTTCTTTGTTCATTGTTAGCTTGATATATATTCTTCCATCCTTTAATTTTCAGTTTGTTCCTGTCTTTAGGTCTCAAGTGAGTTTCTTGTAGACAACATATGGATGGGTCGTGTCTTTTGATCTAAGATGACACTCGGTGTCTCTTTACTGGAGCATTCAGTCCATTCACATTCAATGTAATTATTGATAGGTATGTGTTCACTGCTGCCATTCTGATATGTTTATTTTTATGTTGATATTTTCTGTGTTGTTCTCATTAGTCTGTTCTGGGACACTCTTTTTTGTGAGTTGATTTTTCACCTTTTTCAGAGCTGGTTTTATAGTTGAGACTCGTGTGTTAGATTTCTTGAAATGGTATGATACATCTATGTTGTGCTTTACAGCTGCCCCTATGAACCCCCTTAATAAACTATTTATAAACACAATTGAAATCACTACAAGTCTTGTCATCTTCCTCTCCATCTGGAAGGACTGTAACGACTGCAGTACATCCCTGTTTTTATTATGATGACACCATAGTTTTCATGATGATCACTGGGTTGCTTCTTTCCATATCAAAGCTGTGATTTACTTTGGAGCCTTCCCTAAATGAGTAGAGTATTGAGTAGTGTGTAGTTCTAAAATATAAAGTTAGTGGTTTTGTTCTTCTAAGCCAAAGCCAAGAGCTTCTTTCAGTATTTCTTGTAGTTTAGGTTTGGTTTTTACAAAGTCTCTGAGTTTCTGTTTATCTGAGAATGTCTTAATTTCATTTTCGTATTTGAAAGACAGTTCTGCAGGATATATAATTCTTGGTTGGAAGTTCTTCTCCTTCAAGACTTTGAATGTGTCATGCCACTGTCTCCGTTCTGGCATGGTTACTGCTGAGAAATCTGCCGAGAGCCTACAGGGTTTCCCTCTGAATGTTAGCTTTGCTTTGAGTCTTGCTGCCTTTAAGAGTTGCTGCTTATGTTTCATTTTGTTAAGCTTGATTATAATATGTCTTGGAGTGTTTCTTTTGAGATCTATATTGGGTGGCGTACGATATGCATGTCTAGATTCTATTCCTTCATGATTTCTGGGAAGTTTTCTTTCAGCAGCTCAGCAACAATACTCTCTGTGTTCTCAGATGTCTCACCCTGTTCAGGGACTCCAATTAATCAAAGGTTGTTCCTCTTAATGGAGTCCCACATGCTTCTTAATGTTTCTTCATTTTCCTTGTTTCTTTTTTGTGATTTCTGCTCACAGATGCTGGCTTCAGTGGCTCTGTCTTCCAAGTCAGAAACTCTTTTATCTATTTGTTCCATTCTGTTTTCTTGGCTTTGCATGGAAGTTTCTGTGTCTTTGATTTTCTTCTTGATCTGTAGGATTTCCGAGTACTGGTGTTCCATCACATCAAACAACTTGCTTAATTTTTCACTTTGGCCTGCTGCATTTTATATGAGGTGTAGAAGGGCTCTGTATATAATCAATTTGTATTCACTTCCTTATGCTTTCATAAAAGTTTCTCCATCTGGAAAACTCCTTGGTTGCTTTATTTGGGAGCCTTCTGAAGCCATGAGTGATTGCTTGTATGCCACAATTGTCTGTTGCTTTTTGGGTCCCATGTGAGTATATAGAGGCTGGAAGAGGTACTGTTAGGATGGATTGCAAATGTTTTTCTAGGCTGTCTTCAAATGTAAAGCAAAAGGTATTTGACCAGTTCACAAGTCAGTTAGGTTTTCAGGTGTTGAGGTCCCTCTTCTCATCTGACAAAGTAAGTGCCACTGTATCCAACCCCGGATGATAACAAACTAGTTCAGAATACAGCACTGCTACTGCCCTGGTGGCCTCTGCTGACAGGGCCTAGCCTTATCCAACACTGCGTCCAGTACTGGTTTTGTGATAGGAAAGCGCTCTCCTGTGGGCAGGCTCTGTCTCCCAACCTAAGAATTAGGGCCAGCTGCGGCCACCGTACCCAATATGGCGTCCTCCACACAGGCAGCAGACAGAGGGGCTAAAGGTGCCAAGAGGCCGGGATTCCTCTGACTCTGTTGCAGGGCCCTGAACGTAGGCAGCACTGTGCAAAATCACTACTTTTCTGTCGGGGAAGCGCTGTCCCGTTTGCAGGCGCTGGCTCCCAGGCTAAGAACGAGGTCCCGCTAAAATCTCGGTACCAACATGGCGTCCCGCACCCTGACCGCGGAGCTCCGCACAAACCCCGCTGAAGCAGCTACAAAACGAAAAGCTCAAAGTGGCTTGATTAGGAGTCCCGAGCCTGGCTCTCAGAATATGGGAATTTTGCCTGCCTATCCCCCCAGCAGCACGTCTGAGTCCAGCCGCCAGGCAAGACCCGGCTCCGCCCGCCAGCCGAGACAGAGGAAAAAAAAGTCAAAATGGTGCATTTACCTTCCCTCCATGAGAGCTGGGGCTAGCCAGGAGCGGGAGTCAGTGAAAGAGAGGAGGTTTTTTGCTGAGTGGTGTGAAGTCCCAATTAACAGCTCTGTGCCGCGTCCTGAGGCTGATTAGGTGATCAGAAGGCTCTGTTTCATTGTCAATTCAAGTCTTGGTTTCCAGAGGGATAGAAGGAGACGTGGGCTTAGTCTGCCTTCTTGACTCCGCCCCCTAGAACAGTTTCTTTAACAACTGTGTGTGCCTGTTGAGGCAGATGTCCCGAATTGTGGTCCTTTGCCTTTCAGCCTGAGAACTTCATCCCATGAGATGTTTAATTATGTCTGAGAGGTTTCCGCAACTGTGCTACCTGTGTGCACTATTGTCTATGTTAATACACAAGAAGCACCTACTGTCCTGTATCTAGAAATTTCCTCCTCCAAGTGCCTATCTTTCAGTGGGCATGTTCCCTTTCCCCTTACCTTACTTCTTGGTGTATCTATCTGGCTGTCAGTTTGTAGATACTGTTTGTTGATTCTCGTGTTGCAGGATTGTCTATAGTAATTGCCATTGTTCTTAACTCCTGCACTCCTCTGAGTATTCTGCTTGGCCTTGACATGTGATCACTTTTCTGCTGGTTTGCCTGTTTCTCTGTACCAGTGTTAAGACATGTCCACAGTGGTTAAGAGAGTGACTACTAACCAGAAGGTTGGCAGTTTAAATCTATCATCTGCTCCTTGGAAACCCTATGGGACAGTTCTTCTTTGCCCTGAAGGGTCACTGTGAGTTGGAGATTGCAACAGATTTTATATTTTTTACTATCAGTTTGATATTTTGCCCCGCAGCCCTGGTAATCATCAAAGACCCTTTTTTTCACTCTGTGTAAACTTTTGTTGTTACTTTATAAAAAGTGTTCTCATGCAATATTTGTCTTTTTTTCTGATTGACTTATGTCACTTAGCATGATCCTGTCCAGATTCATCGTGTTGTGAGATGTTTTGTAGATTTCTCATTCTTTTTCCTTGTGTAGTCTTCATTGTGAGTATGTACTACAGTTTGTTAATCCATTTGTTGATGGACACTTAGGTTGGTTCTACCTTTTTGCTACTGTGAATAATTCTGCAGTGCATATGGGTATGTATGTGTCTGTTCATGTCACAGTGCTTATTTTTTTAGGGTATATACCTAGGAGTGTGATTGCTGGATTGTATGCTATTCCTCCTTACAGCTTTTTGAGGAAATGCCATACTGTTTTCCACAGTGGTTATACCACTTTACATCCCCATTGGGAATGTGGAAGAGTTTCAGTCTGCTCACCTCCTAGCCAACATTTACTATTATTTTGTAATTAGTGCCAGTAGTGTTAGGGTGAGTCAATACCTCATTGTAATTTTTTTTTTTTTTTTTAGATTTTTATTTTTTATTTAACATGACTGAGTGAAAATGTACATTCCCATATAAATTTATATGCCCATCTATATGCAGCTTTCACTGCTTTCCCTGTCTGGTGACAGAACACTATTCCTCTCTGCTCCATACAAGTCTCATCCTCCCAACAGCCTCCTTTCCCCTCCTCTCCACCCACTCTCCTTCCTCCAGCCAGAGATCAGCAGGATGATATCCTATAGATGCGTAGAACCATAAAGTGCATCCAATATATGGTCACTCTGCATCGCCAAGTCCAATCCATTTGTGTCCGAAGAGTGGACCTTCATTATGATTTATGGGCAAGGGCAGCATCAGGGCCAGGGTCCATGCTCTCAGGGAAACCCTAAAACTGCTGGACCATCAATTGAGGTCTTTTAGTGGTGATCTCCCGATGCACCCCTTTTTATTCTTGTGTTGCCAGTGAGACTCCTCTCTGTGTGCTCCATCGTGGCTATCACTGGTGGTGGCCGGGCACCATCTGGTTCTTCCAGTCCCAAGTCGATGTAGGCACCCACTGATGTGGGTCTCTATCTCCTAGGTTGTCTTTACCCCATGTCATTTTAGTCCTTGGTGAGCATCTGTTCCTGCTGAGTTGGGACCATTTGCTGTGTCCTCGGATGGCAGCTTGGCAGCTTTTAAGACCCCAGACGCCACTCACCAATGTGGGGTGCAGAGAGCCCTCTTAGCAAAACGCTAGTTGTGTCATTTGGCCTCAATTTCGCCTAAGAGCATGGTCCCGTGCCCCCTGCCCCAGCTACTCTATCCTTGCAATATTGGGTTAAGATGGAAGGAGTACTCAAGTTATGCTGAAGTCCACTTAATATTGTTCTTGTTTCTAATGTGTGCTATCACTGATTTCACCCAGCCAGATTTCTAGCAAGTATCTAATCTAAATCCTCCCCGCAGCCCTCCCTCCCTCCCTCCCCTCCCTTGCAGCTGTCAGAGTCTTTTCTTCTATACACAAGTCTGTTTTTGAGATCTTATTATAGAAGTCTCATACAATATTTGTCCTTTTGTCACTGACTACTTTCACTCAACATAATGTCTTCTAGTTGAAACCAGGTTAGGAGATGTTTCCTGGAATCATGGTTACTCTTTATCATTGCGTAGTGCTCCATTGAGTATATCTACCATAGTTGACCTATCCATTCTTCTGTTGTTGGGCATCTGGGCTCATTGTAGTTTTGATTTGTGTCTCCCTGATTGCTGATTATCATGAACATTTGTTTATATGTTTGTTAACAGCCTGTCTGAATTTCTTCTTTGGTAAAGTATCTGTTCATTTCCTTTGCCTGTTTTTTAAATTGGATTACAAAGTCCAACAATAAGTCCATGAACGTAATAGTTATAAGTGCTTACATATGTCATTGCCGAATGTCACCACGGTCACCTTTGAACTGCTCCCCTTCGGAAGCTGTGCACTGTTGCCAGCACCTAGCCCAAAGCTTCAAACAATTTTGGAACTCTTTTTGGAATGGGCATTGCGCATCGGGGCATGGTGGCAAGTTCGTGAACTTAATTGTATAGTTGTCTTTGAGGGAGTTTTAACTAGTAAACAAATAACTGTTGGAACACACTTCCTACTTACATGATCTGTCTCCCAGTGCCTTTTTTCTTTACCCAAAGATAAAGGAAGTATTGAAAAGCTTTCAGTGACATTCAGGACATCAATGGTAATATGGTGACAGCTCTGATGGCCATTCCTGAAAAAGAGTTCCAAAATTGCTTTGAAGGGTGGACTGGGTGCTAGTGTTGGTACATACTTCCCCAGGGGAGTATTTCAAAGGTGATCTTAGTGATACTCAGCACTGAAGCATCTAGTACTTTTTCTAGGATGAGTTCGTGAACTTAATTGTCAGACTTTGTATTTGTCTTTTTATTTGTCAATATCAAAGTTTTCTCTAAATTTTAGAGATTACATCTTTGCTGGACATGTCTTGGTCAGAATTTTTTTTTCCCAATCTGTAGGTTCTCTTTTCACTCTGTTGAAAAGGTCTTTGTTGAGTAGAAGTGTTTAAATTTTAGGAGGTCCCATTTATCTAGTTTATTTTCTTCGGTTAGTGTATTTTTAGTTATGCTTGGTAATCTATGTATGCCATGTGTTAGGGCCTGTCTTAGTCATCTAGTGCTTCTATAGCAGAAATACCACAAGTGGGTGGCTTTAAAAAGAGAAATTTTATTCTGTCACAGTCCAGTAGGCTACAAGTCCAAATTCAGGGGATTAGCTCCCATAAGGCTTTCTCTTTTGGGTCTGGAGAAAGGTCCTTGTCATCAGTCTTCCTATGGACTGGGAGCTTCTGAGGTGCAGGGACCCTGGGTTTAGAGGCTGCACTGTGCTCCTGGCAGTGCTTCTTGGTGATATGAGGTCCTTGAACTCTCTGCTTCTCTTTCTTTTATAGCTCAAAGCACATTACAGTTTTACACATTGAGTCCTGCCGGACCAACACATCTGCTGCTCATCCTCCCTTATTAACATCACAGAGGCTGGATTTATAACATACAGGAACATCCCACATCACTGGGAGTCATGGCCCAGCCAAATTGCTGCACACGTTTTTGGGGGGACACAGTTAAATCCATGACAGGGCTTGTAGTATTATCATTAATTTTTTCTTCCATGATCTTTATAGTTTTAGGCTTTATGTTTAGGTCTTCTGCCTTTGAATTGTGGTGTTGGAGAAGAGTATTGAATGTACCTTGGACTGTCAAAAGAATAAACAGATCTGTTCTGGAAGAAATACAACCAGAATGCTCGTTGGATGCAGAGATGGTGCAGCTGCATCTCACATACTTTGGACTTGTTGTTGGGAGGGATCAGTCCCTGGAGAAGGACATCATGCTTGGTAGAGTGAAGGGTCAGCGAGAAAGAGGAAGACCCTGAACAAGGTGGACTGACACAGAAAGTGGCAATAATGGGCTTAAGCATAAAAACGGTTGTGGATATGTTGCAGGACCGATCAGGCAGTGTTTTGTTCTGCTGTGCGTAGGCTCTCTTTGAGTTGAAATCAACTCAGCGGCACCTGACAACAACAGCATTTAGGTCTTGGATCCATTTTGAGTATGATGTGAAGTACGGATCCTGTTTTATTTTTCTACAGTTAGATATCCAATTTTGCCAGCAGTGTTTGTTGAAGAGACTGTCTTTTCCCTGTTTACTAACCTTTAGTCTTTATTGAAGATACAGCTGTCCGTAGGTGAATGGATTTGGTCTGTGTCTGTTGTTGTTCCAGCACCAGGTTCTTTTGACTGCCATGGCTGTATAATATTATAGGTTCTGAGATCTCCTACCTTATTTTTTTTTTTTTTTCCAAATAAAGCTTTACTTATTTGGGACCTTTTTCTCTTGTATATGCTTGGCTTCTCTTGCATATAGAGTTTGTAATTAGTTTTTCCATCTCAGTGAAGAATGCTCTTGGGATTTGGATTGGTATTACTTTATATGTCATTTTAGGAAGTATTAACATTTTCATAATAAACGTGTGGTGGTTAAGTGGTGTGGCTGCTAGCTAGAAGGTTGGCAGTTCAGACCCACCGACACTCCTTGGAGCATTCCTTGGGGCAGTTGCACTCTGTTGCATAGGGTCACTGTGAGTCAGAAGTGACTTGATGGCGCTGAGTTGGTTTGGGGGGTTTGTTATCTGAAAGTATAACATGGTTTTCCACTTATGCAGGTTTTTTGCCAGTACTGTTTTGTAGTTTGCTGTGTATTTACTATATCTCAAAGGTTTTGGTATGTTGTATCTTTTTTTGTCCCTGGTGAGGTGTATTTGTAAGCATGTTATCTTTTGAGGGACTATTGTAAACGATATTTTTCTGTTTTCACAATTCTCTTTGTTTATATTGAGGAATCTGTCTCATTTTTGTACGTTAATCTTGCATCCTGATCATCCTGCTGCTGCTGTTGTTGTTAGGTACTGTCGAGTTGGTTCCCACTCATTGTGACCCCATGAACAACAGAACGAAACATTGCCTGGTCTTGTACCATGTCCACAGTCGTTTTTATGCTTAAGCCCATTGTTGCGGACACTGTGTCAATCCATCTGATCGAGGGTCTTCTTCTTTTTCACTGACCTTCCACTCTACCAACCATGATGTCCTTCCTGACAACTTATGTAAGACACAATCCTGCCGTCTTTGCTTCCAAGGGGCACTCTGGTTGTACTTCTTCCAGAACAGATCTGTTTGTTCTTTTGGCAGTCCATGGTACATTCAACAGTCTTCTCCAACACTGCAGTTCAAAGGCATCAATTCTCTTCTGTATTCTTTGTTCATTGTCCAGCTTTCGCATGCATGTAATGTGATTGAAAATACCATGGCTTGAGTCAGGCGTGTTGTAGTCTTCAAGGTGATATCTGTACTTTTAAATACTTTAAAGAGGTCCTTTGCAGCAGATTTTCCCAGTGCAATGTGTCTTTTGATTTCTTGACTGCTGCTTATCTATGGGTGTTGATTGTGGATCCAAGTAAAATGAAACCCGTGACAACCTCAGTCTTTTCTCCACTTATGAAAATATTGCTTACTGGTCCAGTTGTAAAGATTTTTGTTTGCCTGATGTTGACGTGCAATCCATACTGAAGGCTGTGGTCCTTGATCTTCATCAGTAAGTGTCTCACATCCTCTTCATTTCCAGCAAGTAAGGTGGTGTCATCTACATAACACAGGTTGTTAATGAGTCGTCCTCCAATCCTGATGCCTTGTTGTTCTTTGTATAATCCAGCTTCTCGTATTATTTGTTTGGCATACAGATTTTAAAAAGATATGGTGAAAGAATACAACTCTAATGTACACCTTTCCTGACTTTAAACCATGCAGTGTGCCCTGGTACTGTTCATATGACTGCCTTTAGATGCATATGTAGATTGCTTAAGAGCACAGTCAGATATTCTGGAATTCCCATTCTCTGCAACGTTAGCCATAATTTGTTATGACCCATACAGTCGAGTGCTTCTGCATAGTCAGTGAAACATAAGTAAACATCTTTCTTGTATTCTTTGCTTTTGGCCAAGATCATCTGACATCAACGATGATATCCCTGGTTCTATATCCTCTTCTGAATCCAGCTTGAATTTCTGGCAGTTCCTTGTCAATATACTGTTTCAGTCGCTTTTGAAAGATCTTGAGCAAAGTTTTACTTGCATGCTAAGTTGGGACCATTTGCTGTACCCTCAGATGGCAGTTTGGCAGCTTTTAAGACCCCAGATGCCACTCACCATTGTGGGGTGCAGAAGTTGTTCTAGCAAAACACTAGTTGTGTCAGTTGGCCTCGGTTTCCCCTGAGAGCATAGTCTGCAGCCCACGCCCCAACTACTCTGTCCTTGTAATGCTGGATTAAGATGGGAGGAGTAATCATGTTATGTTGAGGTCTAGTTAATAATTGATCTTCCTTCTAATGTGTGCTGTCCCAGATTTCACCCAACCAAGTTTCTATAAACTATCTAAACCCTCCCCTCTTCACCCTCCCTCCCTCCGCACCCTTGCAGCTGTCAGAGTCTTTTCTTCTATGCGTGAGTCTGCTTTTATGAAGGTTTGATAAAATTATCCAGTGCAACTTTTTAACATTTCCCTTCATTTCTTCTTTTCTTGTAGGTCTGTTTTCTACCTCTGTTTGTGTTTTTTTAGGTAGGTGATGTATTTCTAGAAATTTGTCAGTTTTCTCTAGGCTTTCAGATATGTTGGAGTCTAATTTTTTGTAGTATTCTGTTGTGATCCTTTTTATTTCAGCTGATTCTTTTGTAATATTGCCCATCTTATTTCTCATTCTGGTTATTTGCATCTTCTCATGTTTCTCTTTTGTCAGTTTGGACAGTGGTTTGTCAGTTTTATTAAAAACCAAAAAACCACCTTTTGTCTTGTTGAATCTTTCTCTTTTTTTTTTTTATTTTGTTTCATTTATTTCTGCTTTAGTTTTTATTAGTTCTTGTCTTCTGGCACTTGTGGGCTCCTTTGCTGCTCTTTTTTTAATTATTAGAGTTGTAAGGTTAATTTTCTGATTTTGTTCTCATATACTTTTATTGCTCTAAATTGACCTCTGAGCACTGCTTTTGCTATGTTCCAAAGATTTTGGTATATTGTGTTTGTGTTCTCATTTGATTCTAGGAATTTTTATGTTTTATCTTGGGCATATTCTGTTACTCAGCAATTTTTAAGCAGGATGTTATTTAGTTTCCATTTATTAGATTTTTTTTTCTTGCTCTTTCTATATTGATTCCCCCTTTTATGTAGAGAAGATACTTTGTATTATTTCTGTTTTGAATTTTCTGAGGCTATCTTTAGCTTAACTGTGACCTATTCTAAAGAATGATACATGAGCATTGGAGGAGAATGTATGCTTTGCTGCTGTTGGGGTGATATATTCTGTTTGTGTCTGTCAGGTCAGGTTGGTTGATTGTGGTGTTTAGATCTTGTTTGTCTTTGTTGGGTTTCTTTCTAATTGGTCTGGAATTTACCTGTACCTTTTTACATTAAAAGCAGTAATTTATTTCTTGGTATCACCGTGTCTTTTTCTCCACATGGAAGTTTAAAACCTATTCCCTTTATTTCCGCTTTGTGTTTTGAAATGGTTGTCTGTTACAGATTAACATCTTTGGTTCCTTGTTTTCCATGTTTTAGCTTTATCTTGTTTTTGAGAGTTATTTATCAGGATTGCTGTGTGTCTGATGCTGTCATGTGTTTTAATCTTAAATTGTCTGGTGTGTTAGGTTTTTCTGTCTGAGGGACTTTCTGTAATATTTCTTGGAAAGTTGGTCCAGTTTTTATGAATTCCTTTAATTTCTGTGTATCTGGAAATAATCCTACTTTTACTATCATACTTGAGGGATAATTTTGCTGGGTATGTGATTCTTGATTGGTGGGGTTTTCTTTCAGAGTTTTATATGTATTATCTCATTGCCTTCCTGCTTGTATCATTTCTGTCAAATAATCGGAACCTAGTGTTATTGATACCCCTTTTGTAGATGATCCTTTGTTTCTCCTATCCTACTTTTGACCTTTTTTCTTTGTTTTTGGTTTTGGAAAGTTTGATTATCATATGTCTTGATATTCTTCTTTCGGTATCTATCCTCTGTGGGGTTTGTTGCACTTCTTGTAGGGTTATACTGTTGTCTTTCATAACATTTAAGGAAGTTTTCTGTAAACATCTTCTACAATTCTCACTGCTGTTTGTTGACTCCTTTGCTTCTGGGATTCTGATCATGCATAAGTTATGCTTTTCAGTGGTGTCCCATGTGAGATTTAGGCTTTCTTCACTTCATTCTTTTGTTATTCTTCCCTAACAGATTAATGTCACGGGATTAGTCTTCTGTTCTGCTAATCCTGTCTTCCATTGTTTCAATTCTATACCTGTGATTTCTATGATTTCATTTCCTGCTGTTATATTGTTAAGTTTCTGGATTTCTAGTTTCTAATTCTGTATCATTTCCAGTTGTCAATTTGGCCCTTGTATTGTTTTCCTGCATTTCTCTAGTGTTTTGCCCGTGTTCTCCATAGTTTTGTGTATATTTCCTTGATTCCTTTGAGGATCCTATACATAAACCTCTTGAATTCCTTATCAGGAAGTTCTAGTACCTTTTCTTTGTCAGGAAAGATTTATAGTTGCTTGTTTTGATTACTTGATGGGCCTTTCTTCCTGTGCTTCTTTAGGTGGCTTGGTATTGTCTTTTTATGTGGGACATTATGGGGTTATTGTATTATTTCTTATCTGTATGATTGTTTGCTCGGTCCTTTTTTTGTCTTGTTTTGGCGATTCATGGTATGTGTGGCTGGAGTGGTAGTCGCTGGATTGGCATTGCTGGAGTTCCCCATACCTATCTTTGGTTTGGTGGTGTGGTGGGTAGGTGTGGGAATTCAGGACTCTGTGTACTGATATTGTGGGGCAACTGAGGGTGGGTTGATTTAGCTTTTGTCTTCATTTTGGTGGGCTCAGGAGTGCATAATGATGCTCTGTGTGCAGGTGGAGTGGCCACTGTGGTGGGTGGGTGAGGCATGCTCCTTTCTGCTTACTGGTTGTGAGGGAGACATTCACACTGTCGCTCTACCTCCACCTCTTTCTGGGCAGGGAGAGGGAGGGAGGAACTGAAGGGTGTTTCCTCATCTCACGGCATCTGTCAGTTGGTGGTAAGAAGAGGGAGGAAGCGATGGCAGGTGGGTGTGTGTGCTCACTTTTTCTTCTGCCCTGAGCTAGGCAAGGTGAGGGAAGAAAGGGCTTCAGATGGGATGTACACATAATCGTGATTCCTCTGCCCTTTGCTAGGCAGGTTAATGGATGGAGTCAGTCCTGGTGCAGTGGTAACTCATGCCCCAGTCTGGCAAGGCATCAGAATATGGAGCTGTCTACCACCTTTAGTTAGGAAGATGGAGTGTGAGGGAGTATGTGATGCCTGCTAAGGTCTGTGGGAGCCAGGTTACCTTGTGTCTGGTGCAGCTGGTGAGCTGGACCTGTCCTGTCTCACTCTGAAGGTAGGAGTGTCACTCAGGGATGAGCTGGGTGTGAGAACTTCTGCCAGCACCCCACAAGTCCACTGCCTCATGCGTGCATTCACCACCTGTGGACAAGGGCCACTGCTGAGTATTTCTGGTTTGGGATCTGGCATCCTCCCTGTCTCTGCCTCTTTTTGTGTGTGTTTGTAGACGTTCTTGTTTTAGTCAGCTGGGGCTGCTCTAACAGAAATACCACAGAGTGGATGGCTTTAACAAAGGAAGGTTTATTCTTACACAGTCCGTTAGGTTGCAAGTCCATATTCAGGGTGACCGCTCCAGGGGAAGGCTTTCCCCTTGTTGGCTCTGCAGGAAAGTCCGGTATTGCATCAGTCTTTGTCCAGGGAGCGTCTTGGCGCAAGAACCTCAGGTCTGAAGGACGCGCTCTTCTTCTGGTGCAGGTTTCTTGATGGTGTGAGGTTCCCCATTCTCCTTGTTTCTCTTTCCTTTTATCTCTTGCAGGCTGAAAGGATTAAGGGTGGGGCAAGCCACACTCCAGGGAAACTCCCCCTACTGCAGAGCAGGGAAGTAATCCTATGCAGGAATTTACAGCCCCACCGTAATCCTTTAACATGCAGTTTAGCGAAACCACAAAATGGAGAACAGCCCCAAGATACTGGGAATCATATCCCAGCCACATGCTACACATATTTTTTGGGGGACACAGTTCAACCCATGACAGTTCTCTTAACTCTTTTAGGAAAGTTAGGAGTTGCCTTGCTGTTTTCTTCATGCAGGGGCACTGCTGGCTTTGTCTGACGTTCCCTTTGGCAGGCCAGGCGGATGGATGAGCCCTGCCATTCTGTGTTACTCCTTGGGTGCTGTTTTTGTTACTCCTTTCAGCCAGTATTTGCTTCAGTCCTTAGACTTTCTTTTTTGATGCTCAGGTTTCTTGGATTGTCATGCACTTCTGTTTTGCCTGTTCATTTTGGTCTTTGGTACAGGGCGATTCTGTGATGCCTGTAACTAAGCTACTGTCTTGGCTCTACCCCTAGTTCTTAATGTTTTTGTGCTGTGGACCTGTTTGGCAGTCTGGTGAAGCTTATCAATCCCTTCTTAGAATAATGTTTTGAAATACATTGTCATGGATTGAATTGTGTGCCCCCCAAAATGTGGGGAGCAGTTTCACTGGGCCATGAGTCCCAGTATTGTGTGATTATCCTCCATTTTGTGATTTTCCTATGTTACAAATTCTAATCTCTGCCTGTGGTTAATAGGGCAAGATTGGATTATGTTAAAGAGGATTCGGGTGGGATTGTAATGCCCTTACTAAAGTCACTTCCCTGATCCAGTATAAAGGGTGTTTATAGAGGGTGTTTCCCTAGGGTATGGCTTGTAACCCCTTTTATCCTACAAGAAATAAAAGGCAAGCAAAGCATCCAAAGAGTTGGGGACCTCATACTGTCAAGAAAACAGCACCAGGAGCAGAGGATGTCCTTGGGACCTGAAGTTCCTCCCTTGAGATCCTGTCCCGCTACAGAATGAGGCAACAAAAAGACCTTCCTCCAAAGCCAACAGAGAGAGTGTGTTCCCCTAGAGCTGGTACCCTGAATTTGGATTTGTAGGCTACTAGACTATGAGAGAATAAACTTCTCTTGGTTGTGGTTAAAACCATCCACTTGTGATGTTTCTATTATAGCAGTACTAGATGACTAGGACATGCATCAAATAAAATATATAGGATTACCAAGGGAACAAAGGACACTGAAATACACTTCTGTCCCAGCAGCCCTCTCATCCCAGGAGCTACAAATTGAGTCAGTTTCCCCCTTGGTAGATTTTGAGTTTGATGGCCAGGCTCATGTTTCATATTTGTGTTCGCAGATTCTAGTGCACACTTGGATAACTTAGATTTTTTTTTTTGAGCCAAATTGTTATAAAGAGAAGTAAGAACTGCACGAGTATCATATAATATGATTATAGGAGTTTTTCCACCTGAATCTTGATTTACTTAGGTTCTCCACCTTAATTTCTTTGGAATTTTGTGATAGTTTCATTCTATTTTAACAGTTTAATTTTTAAAATATTTTTATTTTAATAGAATACTACTGGCACCAGTATCTTTTCAACTATTTGGACTTAGTTTCAGGAGCACCTGGGAATAATGAAGAATTTGGATTTAGTAAAAACTTAGAGAGCAAAGGACTGCCATTATTTTTATTTTTAATTCATGTTTACATCATATGCTTAGAAAACCATTGTGGTTGACCCAGACTTAATCAAAAACATTTTTAAAACAACTTACAGGGAAAATCCATGGTCATGAAAGTTGTCATGCACCAGAAGAACTTAGCAAAAGATAGACCGTGCAGATCATTAGTTTCCATGGCATCTTGTTTCAGACTAGTATATGCCTTAGAAAAATCATGATACTAGAACAAATTTTTGTCTCTAAACGTCTGTATTTTCTTTTGACTTAGGAAAGTATTCACATTGGCTGTCTTAGATTTACGTTGAAAAGCAGTTGGTGGCATCCTGAGCTCTGCTAGCACAGCGGGCTCCCCAGGGACCTGGGAGCAGCAACAGTGAATGGTTCCCTCCCAGCGTTCCGAGATACATGTTTTTATTCATATGTGTAATATGATCGTGGTCCTTGGCGGTTGAAGCTTTTGATAGAGAGCCCAAGTTTTTCATTCCATTTTTGTATCTGTGAGTTAACAGTTTGAAAAATAAAGAAATAAAAATACTTACTTCCACTGTTCAGTGACTTATAAGTGTTGTCTCTTCTGTGTCTAGGCCAAAACAGCTTCATGAAATTCCAGCGTTTTACTGTCCTGACAAGAACAAGGTGAATTTTATTCCTAAAAGTGGCTCTGCTTTCTGCCTCGTCAGCATCCTCAAGCCACTTCTTCCCACACCAGATCTTACGCTCAAGGGTTCTAGCCACAGCCTGACAGTGAGTACTGGCATGACGACCACTCTGCTGCAGCCTATTGCTGTGGCCTCTGTGTCCACAAACACAGAGCAAGACCGAGTCTCTCGAGGAACGAGTACAGTCATGCCATCAGCCTCTCTGCTTCCACCACCAGAGCCAATTGAGGAAGCTGAAGGGTAAGTCCAAGTGCTTTATGGCCATTGTTCTGGAAAACTGAGAACCTCCTCAGATCAATTGACTGTGATGGCATCATGTGCTCCCTGTTGGCAGTGATGTGCTCCAGCTTTCCACAGTGACATGTGACAGTGAGGCTTCTAGAAGAAAGGAGCCTCTCTGGTGGCTCTGCCCTGCTCATGAAGGCCAATCCTCAGTTCTGCCTGCTTTTTCTTAAAGCACTGATTGAAACAAGAACGGTCTCATTCTTTACTTTTGGAGGGCTGATATCTCATTGCTTTTGCTCTCAAACTAGACTTAAAAAAAACAACTGATCCCTGCAAACGTGATTCCTGAAGGGAGACGTGAACGATGCTGCAAGAACCACCTTTTATATGAAAGTGACTATTTTATAATACCTATGTTACATTTTCTGAAACGTAGCAAACAGGATGTTCAAAAGATTCTTTGGTGGCCTCTGTTTCTTGTTTCCCTTTTTAGATGTGTGTTTTTCTCAGCTGTTTTCAGCTTTGGGACCAAAGGGATTAATCGTTGACATTTTCCCAGTAATCTTAAACTCCTGAGTATATTCTTCTTCCAAACAAGAATTGATAGGTTAATGCATTGGACAAATATATATAAAAAGAGATAAAAAGCAATATTAGTATATTATGTGATTTATGTTTTTTGATGTCAGAAGTCTGTGCTTTGGGTGAAATGTTTGTAAAACCGATGTTTTCTCCACTACTCTTGTACACATTTCACCATGTAGTCAGAAAAATTATAGTCCAGAAACAAGTGTGTTACTATGTTCTCACCCATCATCAGAACTTGGTTTTGAAGTCAGTGAGCCAAAAGGAAACTACCCAATGTCAGTTGCCTAGCTAGGAGTCAGGAGCCCCTCTTGTACTCTGTGAAATGTGTATCTCTGCTCTCCCTCCTTTACCACAGACCCCATCTGACCTTGAACCACGGCTGTATCATAGCCCCAGGAGACCCTACAATGGCTGTGCATGGATTCCCTCCTTTTTGCTTCTGTGATGATGTTGTCTTGTGGAGTTGGTCAGGGATAGTAGTTTGCCAGGAGTGTAATCTGTTGAATAGCAATCCGTAGCCTCAGAATCTTGTGACTGACATTTTCTTTATGGTGGTTGGTACTGAGATTTGTTGCCTACAGATTTTGCTAGCTTCCTGCACCCCAACATTCCACATAGTGGGGAAAACAGACAAGGATAACTTTGGAGCATAAACAATAAGCACCTCTGAAAAATCCATACAGTTTTGGGCTTGGGTTCATCCTGATACACATCACTGCCAGTATCACACAGCTACAGGTATTTCATTTCTGGATATGTGGTAGTGACATTAAGAAGTAGCTGTTCTTTTCTTTTTAAAGTGAGTTGCAGCAAACAGAATTGATAAACAGCATCCTCTGAGATCTTCATACGCTATCTTATGATGCAGTAATTTAATTTTCCTATACATGTTGTAAGTAGAATAAAGTCTTCAATACTTGCAGAAGGAGCACTGCTTTGACAGTCGGTGCGTCAGTTTGTCCAGATCTCGCTCAGTGAGGAAAACTTGGTGGTAGCAGGAAACCCTCTGAGAGGACTGCCGTGTATTCACTGAGCCTTTAAAACGTCTGTGTATTTTCAGAGGTGCCCTGTAAGTTTTACATAGTGGTATATTTAAGTAAGGAAGATATACTCAAATGTTTGAACAAATTTGTCAGATTTTAGTTGGTAAGTTTTGTGATTTTTGCTGCCTTTCCATCCAAAACTGATTTACTTGGGACTCTACATTACGGCTTCTAAAGCAGTAAAAGTTCATTTATTCCAAGTCGAAGTTTTCGACTGGTTGGCAGTCTTTGGAGAAGTGTGTTTCTCTACCTTCTGTGTTAACGATTCCTCTTGAATACACCATTTCACCACACTGAGCCTCTGCTGGCTGAGAAGTGCAGAAGGAAGGATCAACTGAACGGTGGAGGAAGAAGTGATAAACAAGGTTAAAAACCCCAAACTTGAGTTCAGGATTACCTGAACTCTGCTAAATCTGTGCTCGTTTACTTCTTTTCTCTGCCCGTTCCTACAAGTCACAATAGTATTACACAGCTAGAATGCCAGTTAGTAAACAGTTTTCCCTCGTACACTGTTCTGCATGTTTGTCTGCTTCACACCCTTCTGTGAAGTTCTGTATATCCTTATCTAAAGTAACCTCAAGTTGTAAAGGAAGAACAAGTTTAAGATTCATTATTTACATAGTCTTAGAAACAGAACTTGTAGCCTAATATTTGGTTCTGAAGAGAGTGTGAATTTGCAAGTAAATGAACTGTGTGACAACCCGACCGACCTGTCAGGTTAGGGAGAAGGAAGCCGGAGATTTGGAGAAGAAAGGTACAGGGTGCAAACAAGCCTGACTGCTGGTGCCAAAGGGCTAACTTTAAGTGTACAAGCTTTATTGCAGTCTTGAAAAAATATTAACTGTAGATCCATTCAGCTGTTTTATTTAACCCTGAGTTCACAGGTGTCTGTCTGTTCTCAATAGAAGGCGTAATACAGTTTTCTACACTTACATTCCATAGTTACTGTGTTTTTCTGTAGAAAACTGTATAGAAAGTCAAAAATGAGAATAGCATCAAAGGGAATATAATTTCAGAATTTTCAAAATTTAAGTAAATGTACTTCCATTGCAGTAAAAGATGGGGTGGCATGTTATCTTTCAGCAAAAGGAGTTTATTCTCTGGTTATTAATCACTTTGTCAATCTTAGTTATTGTCTGTACCTTAGACAGTTCTTTTTGATGATCAAATGTATATAAGTTTACTGTTTCTGATCATGACAAAGTGTATTATTTGTCATGGCTTTTGTGAGCAATTGTTTTTTAAAATACCCATTTAACCTCTCTGGTAACTATGGTGAGCATGGATGCCAAAATTATTTTTGACCTGGATTCTTCATTTTGTCTAAGTGCACCCCATATTTATGACCACAAGTCAAATCAGCCTTTTAGAAGGTGCTATTGCTAACTGTGGAATAACTGGCAACATGCAAGGCCTTTGAAAATTTTTTATTATTATTATTTTTTAATGGTTGGCTTTTACTAGAAGAAAGAATTTAAAAAAACAGCAGAATTTATAACCTGTAGAGCCAAGATTAGGACTAGGTTGTCAAGATTTTCTTTCTTTTGTTAAAAGAAATAAGTGTTGCCACTACTGAATTTACTTTCATATTATAAACTTAAGATTCATTCTGTAATGCTTGGAATTTTGATGTCTCAAAACTGGACCAAGGAAAGAGCTGAATTTGCAAAATAAAGCTAAGAATATTTAACTCCGCACTTTAAGGTTTGAGTTTTACTCTGCCTAAATTAATGATAAGCAGAGCAGCCCTGAACAATATTTTGTTTATACAATCCTGTTGAATATAATTTATGTTTTTTTAAGCTCGTCATTTTCATCTCTGTTGAAGCTATGTAAATGTTTTTTAAGAGCAGTTTTTTACAAATTTGTTTTTCTAACAAAATTCTCCCCCCAAAAACAGCATTTCCAGTGGTGATAAATATTGTTACTATGTACTTATGTATTCTCTGTACCTGGACACTTGTTGCTGCCTCACAAGAAAATAGAACTTTTATCTTAAAAATAAAGTGTCTTGTTCTTCTTGAATTTTTTGTGTACTTGTATGACTATTGCCTCAAATATCCAAATTATATTTCATTTCAGACATTTTGTAACCTGAAATAACTTGTAAGTAATATAGTTTCTTCTACAAATTGATATAAAAATGGGTCTTGTTAAACAGCAGGATTTATAATACTGTCAGTTGTTACTACTTAATTGCTACTTCCTTAATTGCTGTAATACTGAAAGTACTTCATCTTTCTTGCAAGCATTAAAGTATAAGTAAACGCACTGAAAGGCATATATATTTTTAAATAGTTCAGTACTTCACAGGTTGTTGGATATGATCTAACTGGTGTAGTCAGTTAATTCATTCTAAAGCATGTTTGTTTTGTGTTGTTAATTCATTCTTGCTGAAGCAGCCATATTCCTCCTTTGTGACCCAAACCCACTGCCATCAAGTCCATACCAACTCATAGTGACTGTATAGACAGAGTCAGACTGCCCCGTAATATTTCCAAGGAGTACCTGGTGGATTTGAACTGCCAAACTTTCGCTTAGTAGGGGTAGCATTTAACCCACCAGGGTTTCCTCCTTTGCCACAGTGGTTTACATGTGCTGGGCACTTGTTTAGCCTGAGGGGTTTAGTCTCTTTCTGCACTGTGGACCAGCTATTGAGATACGCCCCTCGGGAAGGCTACTTGGGAATTATTTAGAAAGCAGGGATAGGTTTTAAATCGAGACAAAGTTACCACAGCACTCAGTCTGCAAAAGCTGTCACTAAATTACTTTGTTAAAATTATTTAAATTACTTCTAGGAGGAAAAACTAACTAGCTTCAGAGGTAACTAACATATTTACATTAAAATTAAAATTTATTTTTATAAATTTTATAAACTTATAATTTAACATAGCATTAATTGCAAAGAGAATGTCTCAAATTGGCACATAAAAATCTCCCCCTCTTTTCCTTTCAGTCTTTCACCTCTGCCATTACAGAAGTGAGAAGTATAATCTGTTAATCTTTTTATTATGATTAAGTAAAAGTATGCAATCCAACTACTTTTGCGTGCCTACTCGTGTGCAATTCCATCTGTTGTCCTCACCCTGTGACAGCACACTCCTCCTTTTCATTCTTTTAGTATCTTCTTAAGGAACACCTGTCCCCTCTCCACCCTCTCCTCGGCCATGTAGAAAGAAACCTGTAGGGCAGCCTCCTATAAATGTATAAAACCATAAAGTACATACACCACTTGTTCATACTGTGTCCCTGAATCAAGTCCATTCTTGTCTGAAGAGCTGACCTCAGTACTGGTTTCAGGTCAGGGCCAGCAGCAAGTCTAGGTCCCAGGGGACCGTCTAGGCTGTCGGACCATCAGTTCTGGTCCTTTTAGTAGAGCTCGTGAACGGCACACCTCATTTTCTTGTACTACCTCAGGGAGTCTACACTGTGTCCCCCATCATGGCTGCCTGTGGTGGTGGCTGGGCACCATCTGGTTCTTCTGGTCTCATGCTGATGCAGTGTCCCATTCATATGCATCGTTCTGTCTGTGATGTTCTTGGTCATCATCTGTTCCAGGTGGGTCGGGACCATTTGGTGTTGCTCAGATACCAGCTTGCTAGTGTTTAAGACTCCAGATGCCACTCAGCAATATAGGGTGCAGAAGACTCTCGTAAAAGACTAGTTAAGCCAGTTGAGCTCGATGTCCTCTGAACACATGTTCCCCAGACCCCCATCCCTGCTGCTGTATCCTTTGAAATAGTGGATTGAGTTTAGAAAACCTTTCAGTTTATGGTGCAGTCCAGTTATGCTGCTGATCTGCCCTGTACTGTGTGCTGTCACTCTTTTCACCTAACCAGATTCTTCTTGACTAATTTATAACCAACCCTCTCCCTCCCTCCCCACCCTTGTATCTGTCAGAGCTTTTTCTTGTGTACCTAAGACTATGGAGATAAACTCTATAGACTACAAAATCTGACCAGTGATGCATGAGCAATAGAAGAGAAAATGGGTAAGTGGGAACTGTTAAAAATCAAACACTTATACTCATCCAAAGACCTTATCAAAAGAGTTAAAAGACTGTCTACAGAATGGGAAAAAATATTTAGCAACTACATGTCTGATTGACATCTGATTTCCATAATCTATAAGGTACTGCAAAATATCAACAAGAAAAAGGTAAATAACCCAGTTAAGCAGCAGGCAAAGGCAATTCAGACACTTCACCAAAGACGACATCCAGGCAGCCAAGAGACACATGAGGAACTGTTCATAATTAGATACTACTGAAATCCAAATCAAAACTACAATGAGATAACCATCTCACCCTAGCGAGGTTGGCAGTAATCCAAAAATCACAAAACAGCAAATGCTGGAGGCTGTGGAGAGATTGGAACTCTCCTACACCACTGGTGGGAATGCAAAATGGTACAACCTCTTCAGAAAGCAATTTGGTGCTTTCTTAAAAAGCTAGAAATAGAAATACCATATGATCCAGCAATTCTACTGCTTGGTATGGGCACTAGGTTGATTCCATCTTTCTTGCTAATTGTGGACTGTGCTGTAGTCAACATCTGTGTGCACGGTATCTGTAGTCTGTGTACAGAATTTATCTCCAGAGTCTGTAACTGTTTGGATTTATATACTAACATTGATTAGTTCTGCTGAATTGTTGCCATTTTACTATTTTTTTGTGTTTTAGGTGCAAGTTTACACAACAAATTAGGTTCCCATTTAAGAATTTTTCACACACATGAGTCTGTACTATTGGTTAAAATTTTCACAATGTGTTGGCATTCTCGTTTCCTTTGTTTCCATTGATCTAGCTTCTTTGCCCTTTGATGTCTTCTAATCTTCATTTTTGGTAAAAGTTGACCACTTGGTCTCATAGTTGATCGTTTAACAGACAGATTGCTTACAGGTGGTATTGTGTTTTACAGAAGAGTATAATGAATGCTCTGGTAGTTTAGCAGGAGTGTAACTATTTGCTTCAATCTTCTGTCTTCAGAAGTTATTTTGAGATCACTGGAATGATGTGGAGCAGATGAAGTGGAAGCCCTGGATTTAGGGACACTGTTAGGTACACGTTTGGGCTCTCCTACTTAATGGACATGAGCTATTCCAAGAAAGTCACCTTTTTGAACCTCAGTTTTCTTAGGAGATCAGGGAAATGCTGATAGTGCTGTCAGTTAAATGGGCTAGTGAATATAAAAATAACTTCCAAAACTGTTAAGCAGACTTCCGTTACCATCTTTATAAAAAGATTTTTTGTTATGGAGTGTGGTCCTGTAAAATTCATTTTAGTTTGCAAAGTAGTCAAGGATGTTGAGCTACAATTACAATCAAATTAGCTAACATACTTGATAACTTATCAAATGCCAAGCACTCTCTACCCTAATCTTTACAATTACCTGTGAAAACCGGTACTGTTAGTTTTACTATCTTACAGATGATGAAATTGTTAACTTATCCTTGGCCATAAAACTGGGAAATGGCAGAGCTTGGATTTGAACGAAGTCTGACTCTAGAACTCAGACTTAACTACCAGTTTCTCCTGTACAAGTGACAGTGATAAAATACTGGCATTTAATATCATAGATTGTTTGCCATTGGGATACTGCCTTGTTCTCTTGTGGTCTTCTTCATTGTGTATGAATGCCAACAGAATGTAAGCGGGTTAGACACCAATTTCTGACCAAGAAAATTTGTGACATAAACCCTCAAGCTTTCTTGTTTTGAGTGTTGTTATAACCAGTTAACCCACTGCCATTGAGTTGTTTTCAACTCACAGTGACCCTGTAGGACAGAATAGAAGTGTCCCATAGAGTTTCTAAGAAGCAACTGCTAGATTCATACAGCTGACCTCTTGGTTAGAAGCTGTGCTATTAAGCACTGTGCCACCTAGGGCTCTAGTGTTGCTGTAGGTATAGAAATTCAAGAGAAATATTTTTCTTAAGGAGCACATCTTTTAGGTAGAAACTGACATCGGTCACATTTTGGTAGTTTTTTGTTTGTGTTTTAAGTGAAAGTTTATAATCCAAATCAATTTGCTTTATGAAACCCTGCACCCCCGCAGCTATGCAACTGTAAATGATGCCTCCTTACCCTGACCCCCAGTAGCAAGACACTCTTCCTTTCTACTCTACTTCCTGCATTCATTCAGCCAACTTCTGTCCCTCCCCACTGTCTCATCTCACCTGTGGACGGGAGCTACTCAGACAGCCTCCTGCATATATTTAAGCCAAGAAGCATGTTATTTGCCAGCATCACTCTGTGTTTTGTAGTCCAATCCAGTCTTTGTCTGAAGAGTTGGCTCAGATACTGGTTAGCTGTCTCCTCAGGGGACTCTCCATGATGTTGCACCATCAAGTCTGCTCCTTGTTTTTTTTTTTTATTATGACTAAGTGAAAATGTACAAGATTTAGTCTTTATTTTAGTAGAGTTCTAGTTCTGCACACCCATTTTTCTCCTGCTACATCAGGGACTTTATGTTGTGTTCTCCGTGAGGGCAGTCATTGGTGGTGGCTGGGCACCATGCTGATGGTGTCTGGTCTCATGCTGATTGTAGTCTCTGGATCAAAGGGTACATTCTGTCTAATGGGCTCGTATTTTTCTGATGCCTTTGATGTCCTTCATTCTCCTCTGCTGCAGGTCTACTGGGACCAATTGATGCTACTTAGATAGGCAGTTGCTAGCTTTTGAGATCCCAGATGCCACTCAAGAAAGTGGTATGCGGAGCACTTTCTTAAAAAAAAAAAACAAAAAACAAGAAAAAAACAACTTACTTATGCCAGTTAGACTAGATGTTCCCTGAAATCATGGTCCCCAGACCCCTGTCCCTGCTACTCTGTCCTTCAGAATGTTGGCTTATATTAGAAAACGGTTTTGCTTTTGGTGTAGTTCAGTTGTGCTTACCTCGCTCCTACTGCATGCTGTCACCGTTTGTCTTACCCAGTTGCTGTCTATCTGTAAGTACCCCTCTTTCTCTCCCTGGTCTTATAACCATGAAAGATTATTTTCGCCTGTGCCTCAGCCTTTTCTTAAGTCCTTGTAATAGTGGTCTCATATAAATCTGTCCTTTGCAACTAATTTCACTCAGTGTAATGTCTTCCAGATGACTCCATGAGGTGTTTCCTCAAGTTACTGTTCTTTACCATCACTTGATAGTCCATTAATCTGTTGATGGGCATCTAGATTGATTCCAGCTTTTCGTTGTGGTGGATACTGCTGTAATCAACACGGATGTGGATGTATCTGTTTGCATGACAGCCCTTATTTCTATGTGAGCTTAGTGCTGTGACTTCGATGTTCCTTGTAGACAGTTCTCCAGTTCCACCCACTCCTCTGTGCTGAGTGTTCTTAATGTTTTTCTTTTCATTGCCCTTGGTGGTTTTGTATTTGCAGAGACCTCCTGCTTCTCCTGTTTCTTACTTTGATGTAGTGGCTTACCAGCCTCCTCTGTGGGTACCCCAGTATTCACCCCCACTCTTGCAAATTCAAACCAGTCTTTAATTTCCCTGTCACCTTACCCTCCTTTCCATATAGAAGATCCATGAGCATGCTTTCCTTTGAGTCTCTTTTGCCATAATGTTTATGTAATGGCATCTGTTTCCCTGCCTTCAGTGTCCTGCCTGTGATCTCTTTTTATGATTGCCCTATCTGGGTTGAAATCTAGCTGCTGTGTTCCATGTTCCAGTCGTAGGCTTCTACCTCACACCATTAGTTTCCTAGGTAATGGACTCCCTCTAGTGTTTCCTGTAATTCTGGCTTGGTCTTTGCATGTTCCCTAAATTTCTGTTAATCTGGAAATGTCCGAACCTTACCATCACACCTGAGAGACAGTTTTGTTGGACATAAAATTCTTGGCCGGCAACCATCTTCCTTCAAGGTTTTGTACATGTTATTCCACTGCCCTCTCACCCACATGGCCTCTAGTAAATATGGCTTAAGCCTAATCCCATTGACCCTCCTTTGTAGGTTATTTTTTACCTCTAGCCACTTATAAGTGTCTCATCTTTAGTTTTGGCAAGCCTGATTACAATATACCATAGTGCCTTCCCCTTGGAATCCCACTGTGTGGAGTTCAGTAAGCATCCTGGACAGGCATCTTCTCATCTTTCATGATTATCACGGAAGTTCACTGCTAGCGGATCTTCAATAATTCTCTGTGTATTTTCTCGTCTCTTGAGGAAGTCTATTGTGATAGTTCCAGAAAGTTCTCTTCCTCTAGAAACTTTGAGTCTTTGTTTTGGGAGCTTTCTGAAGATATTAGCATGGTCTGGCCTCTTTGAGTGCTTCGGTGTGAACCACTGTTTGCTAGCCATCAGTTAATTCGGCTCAGGTGTCCAGGTAGTCACCCACCAAGTGTGTGATGCAGGCTATTGCTGACTGGCCTAAATCGGCAGGGGTGATTGGTACAGGCACAGGTGTCTGGCTGCAGCCTCTGAGAACAGCAGAGATCTAACAGCCATCCCCGAGTGTCTGAGGTTGGTGTATCCCCTTATTTCTGAATCTAGGTGAAGGAACAGTCTCTGCCATGATTTTTGGCTTAGGGGTGTCAACAGAGAAATACTTTTTCCTTCCTTCTGTGAGTGTGCTAAGCTAATTTTCCCTCCAAGTCTTGGAGAATGGCTGAGACCAGGCTTCAGAGCTGGGTGCAGTGCAGAGAAGGGAGGGGGAGAAGCGCTCAGGGTGGGCTTGAAGAGTTCCATTTCAGCTGTCGCACTGTAGCTCCAGGTGCAGTTCAGATGGGGGCGTAGCGCAGGGAGAAGGGAGATGGGCCCGTATCAAAGTAAACATTCAGGTGTGCCAGGCAGTGGACACACAAAGACTTAGCTTTCCAAGATCTGCTGTGGCTCCCTGGCTCTGGAGTTGCGATTGGCTTTTCCAGATAATCACCTCCACAGAGGGGAATGCCCACTATCCTCCATGCTTCTGCTGTGGGTGCCTCCTGGCAGGTCAGGTCTGTGGAGTCCTGTACACTTCTGGCTGTGTTCGCTGTACTGCTTGGCATTGTCCAATTTCTCGACTTTGCGTTTGATGTTCAGGGCACCTAGAGTGTCATATATACTGGATTCAGTTGTTTTGTGTCTGTTGTGAGAGCAGGCATGGGAAGTGTCTCTCTACTCTGCCATCTTGGCCCCACATGCTGGTAGATTTTTTTTAACTTGAATTTTGTAGTAAAAGGCTTATAAAGGTCATGTTTTATTCTTAGTATCTCAGTAGGCCCATTTCAGAGAGAAGAGATAATAAAATGAAATCACCTGGATCACAGTTTTAATTTATATGTGTTCCCAAAGGCACTACAACACGTAACAGAGAACTTGGAGTATAAACAATGTCTTATCCCTGGATGGTAGGCGTGTGGCATGTCTTGGTTTTGGTGTTTTCCACAATTCTAAATGAGAGGCTGTTGCTTTGAAATGGGAAAGAGGAAACAGCTTTTTGTTGTTTTAAGATAAAAGACAAGCATTTCAAAAATCTTACCTATTAAAAACTAAGCACAGCTTTGTGTCCCCTTACTCACTCTTTGGTTCTTAGTTTATTTGTACCACTGTGTGACCAACCGTGTCTTGACTTGAAATGCCAAGGACAGTTTTTATTGAACTCTTCAGTGTTCTTTTAAATGGTACCTAAGAGATGGACAGAGATGTTTCATGTGGGATTTCTGGATGTGACCCATCTTTCAAACCAACACTTTTCTTTCTGTCTTGTTTCTCAGGTTTTCTTCACTTAGACACTTGTCTGTTGTTTTAAAGGCATTGCTTTCAGTACTGCTGAATTTTAAAGTTTGTGTTTCTTTCCTAGTTTAATTTTTGCATTGCAAGATTTTGGGGTTGCTTTTTGCTGAAGGTTACGGAATGCAGGGTCCTGCCACTCTAGGAAAGACAGCCATAACCAATCAGTTCTGGCTGGTTTTTATTTCTGCATTTAATAACTTGGTTTAAAGATGGTGGTTTGTATCAGTCTCATTTGCTATTGTGTATAATGGCTCGAAAATTTCAGATTTGATTGCGTTTTGTTACTGTTTACAGAGAGAACACAAATTCTGTTACTTCTCATACCTCACATAGTCCCCTGCTGTGTGTGGCAAATTAAAAAAATTAACCAGTCTCACAAGGATATTAACTGTCCGGTTTTGTTTACTTTCTGAGATTATCTGTATCACTGCAGTCTGCTTTTCTACTGTGGTCCTTAGGTAAAACTTAAGTTTTTAGGGGAAACAATAAATGGATTTGTGTTGATCACTTTAAGAAATAGACAGTTGTGTGCAGTCTTGTAAACTTTATTAAAAGCAGTTCCAAAAAAGCAGCACAAACTACCTTTGTTCTATTGCTGTCTGTAAGAACTTTACATTTCTAGAGGGCTGACAGATAAGTAAACATCCACGTTGAAAGACACTTGCAGTGTGCAAACACTGAAACCTATTTTGTGAAATACAATTTATTTCTTACCATAGTTTGCTTCTGCTCATACCAGAGCGATGTTATACAGCCAAAGATCTCAAAAATACCAAGTTTCAGTGATAGGATCTTAACATATTCCCTGGTATTCTTGCCTCTCCTGTAAAATGATTGTAGAAACAGTAGGCAAATTTGAGTTCTTGAATTTTTTCTTACCAGGTATTAAAAAAAAAAAAGCTGTGTCAAATCTTCCTCCCTGCTTTAGTAGAAAAAGTACCTTTTTGGAGGGGGTGTGGAATGTGTTCCTAACCTACCCTTGGTTAAGGTTAATTAGTTTTCTTATTTGAATGGATGATTTGGATTGAGACAGACCACAGTCTGTCTACCTTTCAGTTACATGCTTATCTTGTCCTTCCTATCACCCTTTACTGAACATGTGGTTGGTTTCATATGTTAGCAGTATAGGTTTAACATAACAAAATTTATAGTTTTGATTTCTAAATTAGTGATTGAGCTTCAGTAACTAATCTTGAGAATATATGGTTGCCTTCATTCTAATAACAAAGTTTGCAATGTGCTTTTCAAAAACTGAGTTGACTTAAAGTTGTAACAGGACTTGCTTGGGTAATTAATGTTGCTTCAGGGTTGACTAGGCAACTAAAATGGTCTGTGCTGAAAAGAGGAAGTGGTACAGAAACTAAGACTGGCATGATAAAAATCTCCTATTGAGGACCTCTGCTCTTAGAAAATTGAGGATGTTATCTCTTCACATTCATTCAGTCTGGGATTTACTTCTGGCTTGGAGAGACCCCTCATTTTCCAGCTCATTGAGATATCTTCATTTATACATCAGGAATTGCTTTGCATCCATGTGAGGGATATACCAGTATCTTTGAATTAATATGCTCATAAGGCTACCATTGCAAAGAAAAAAAACAGCACAAAGTTAGCATTCTCAGTGGAAGTGGAGAGCACCAGAATCACTGAGGATATAGAATTCAGATTGAGATTTACATACATAACTCTGGTGGTTGAATCCTGATAGAGCAGTGACAGCACTCCATGCTGGGAAACTCCACTTATATAAAAAGGAAGAGTTACATGTTTCTGAAGTGATGAGCTTATTAATACTGAGTAAAGAAATAAGGAATAAATGTAAGATGTTGAGGAAGGACTCTTGGTGACCTTCCCCCCATTGCATGTTTTTTACCTCCAGATAATATCTTTCCAGCCTCTTCAGTTCTTGGTACCAGTAATGGTTTTGTACTAGAGAGCTTGTGGGCAGTTGTTCACATAGCTTGTCTGGACAACTGTAGATGGGAAGTAAACTACATTTTGCCTACTCTAGTCCATTTCTAAAAAATTTTTATACACAGTGATTCAGACTTTGGAAACAATTTTTTTAAACAAGCCTGTTTAGAACTGGGAACACACGGAAGCTATCATGAACAACTTAAGTTTTCTTAGGCAGATTTCGTAGACTGCTTGGCCAAAATAAGACACTTGGAAAACTGCCTAAGAAACAGAGGATAGGGCAAGAGAAAACAGGAAATTGAGTGACAGGCATGTGTGAACAGTGGCTGTTCTCTTCAGCTCACACAGACTTCCTTAGTTTCCCTCCCCTGTATATGAATTCTAAACCTTTAGTGAGGCAAGCTGTTGCTTCGTAACCCATATGGAGCTGCAGATGATGTCATCTGGGCACAGGAAGGGAGATGTGGAAAAATAGGACACTCCTATTGATCATGAGGAGCGTTCTGTATTTTGGCTAGAAAGCATTCTGGGTTACATCAAGAAGAATGGCGTTAAGTATGCACACAGTTATAAATTGTTCTCAACCATCTTTTCTGCATTCAGGTAGAAGTTTCTAGGTACTTTCAGGAATACTGTACTATTGCTAGTGGCTTCAAGAATGCCATCCCCTCATTTTCTTTTCTGGATAATATGTATGAATAGTGTATATTGCTGTAGCAACATGTGTAAAACTAGGTCTGAAGATCTATATCTATACAGTGTCTTGAATATTAGTGCACATTTTTATGGTATTTGAGATGAAGAGTTTTTTCCATTCCTACAGAGGATGGGCTTAGTAAATTACCAACTTCAGTAATGGAATTAGAGGGTTCTGTGATTTTTGTATGAATGAAAAAGCTAGGTAACAGTAAATTGCAGCCTGCAGATAGAGAAAAACTAAACTCAAGTTTTTCTAATTTCATTAAAGCAACCTGAGTTCCCCAATCTTATTTTACTTTTCTAACTAAAGGCAGTTAGTCAGCTTCTAGTGCTGCTTTCTACAACAGATAATCCCCCTGTCGCTGTTTTATTTAGAACCCAAGCCCCAGCCACAACCCAATCTACATGCTGTCCTTTATCCACATGTAGAATTCTCACAACGAGCAAGGTAACTTAAAACACGAAAGACTTTCCAGAGACATAAACCTAACTCCTTATTGACAGAGTTATTCCTAGTTCTTTTTTCAAAACAAACTTTGGTATGTGAGTACGTTGGACTCAGTTGTATCTCATGTTTTCCACATACTCTCCAAGTCACAAAGCCGAAATACGACGGGTGCACTGAATGTATTCCACTGTGATCTCTACCACCTGTCTGATGGTGGCTGGCAAGTATTCGCAAACACTGTGCTCTGTGTTGGAGTACAAATATAAACTCCTCTTCACAAAGGCAGTGTGTTGCAAAATTGCTGTCTCAAGGCCATTGACGTGACATTGTAAGTTCTGTCAGGCATTAAGAAGTTCATCATCTGAGTGTCCAATAGCATCTGGGTTTGAAAGTGGATCCAAGTCTGCAAATAGACTGAACCAGGCCGACATGTCTTGGTTACCATTGTTAGGGGCTGTAAAAGGGAAAAACAAAACCGACACATATTAAAGGGCTGCAGCGTGTTGAAATCACATTTTTCCCATCTACTTTATGATTCTGAAGTAGATGGTAGCTTGTTTTATTATGATTAAGTGAAAGTATACAATCCAGATCAACTTTGCATAGCCCCCTATCTGCAACTCCATCTGCTCTCCTCACCCTGTGACAGCACATTCCTCCCTTTCACTCTGTATGAAGTAGATGGTACTTCTGAATCAGTTTAAGACAGCAAACAAGAATAAACTCAACTGTGTCTCCTTGAGGGTAATCTTGAAATGCTAACGCAGACACTTTGGGCCTTGCTGAGGTGTCTAATATTTAAGTAATGGCACAGTTCTCTGACCAACGACTTAGTCACAACAAGAATGAAAAGGCAGTAATATTCTTGGAAACATTAAGATACTTTATAGGTTTTCATAAAAGGTTTAAAAATAATCTTTGTTCCTATCAAGCAAGAACATTGCATTTGTAAACTCACTATAAAATCTACATTAGAAAAGTAATAAAGAAATACTAGACATAAGGGAAAAAAATCTCCCCACTCGTACCACATTAACTCATCCAGGAGTTGGCATTGTGGTTCATGGTTACTTCTTTTGACTTTTCCACATGTACTTTAAAAAAGGTTGACATGTTTATAGTCACAAAGTGTTTCCCCTTAGACTGCTTATTTTATGGATGGATAAAATTAATAAGTAATGATACAGGTGAGAAATGAGACAACATCTTGCATGAGTGGTCAGAATTAACATCTCCAGTGAGGGGGAGAGACATCCTTTGCTTCCCAATGTGATACTTTTAAGAGGGGCACAATATCACCTATGCAATATTCCAGTTGAGAAGGAATAAGCTAAATGGAATCATGAAGAGGTAAGACCTCAGAAAACCCTGAAGTAAGAATCACTTTATTAAAAATCAAAACCACTGCCAGTGAGTCAATTCCAATTCATAGCAACCCCATAGGGCAGAGTAGAACTCCACAGAGTGCGTGGAGGATTGGAACTGCCGACTCCTTAGCCACTAAGCTATGAGGGTTTCTTAAAAGACAGCGGGACAGGGTAAATAAACTCTTTCAGAATGTCCATATCCTAAAAGAGAATGAAAGGCTTTGGAAATGTTGCAGCTTAAATGAGGCTACACAGACATTATTGGCCAAACACAGTATCTGACCCTAGACTGGACTCTGCACCAGAGGAGGAAAATGCTTACGGGGTAAACTCAAAGGTGAAATACAAATTATACGTTAAGAGTAAAGTATTACATCAATGTTAAATGTTTTTTAAGTCAACAGATAATGAGTTTGCAAGAGAATGCCTATTATTAGGAAATACAGACTGAAGTATTTAGGGGTAAAGGGTCATGATACTGATGTGGGGGAGAAGAGAGACACAGGAGGGCTTTAACAAATGGGGTAAAATTAAACAGGTGAGTGTAGGCCAAAGGTAGACAGGCATTCACTGTGCTGTTTTTATTTATACATTTGAAATTCTTTCCAAATAAAGTTGTTAAAAATCCACCTCCATAGATCTCTACCATCCTGTATGCTACAGCCAGGCTATTTTCTGTGTACATGCTTCAGTGCATGGACCAGTTCTTCAAGGTTCAGTGGTCATGTACTCAACATGTTACCAGTTACTAAGGACCACACCCTGTGCTCAGTGCCGAACGCCACCTTTGTCGGTGTTGTTAGGGGCCATCCTCAGGACAGAGCAGAACTGCCCCGTGGTTTCCAAGGCGCGCCTGGCAGATCTGAACTGCCTATCTCTTGATTAGCAGCCCATGCTACCAGGGTTTACACTTTGTCAGTAGGTGTCAGTAGGCAATGGCAAATGAAAAAGCATTTTCTGCTTAGGGGAAGATGGTGACATAAGGACATAAGCCACTGAATAAGTCCCTTCATCCCCCCATCCAACAAAGTAACAGTGTGACAACCAACAGACTCAGCACCACAGACACCAGTCAAAGAATTACATACAGCGTCTATACGTGAAGCAATCAGTTTACATCAACAGTAGGAAAATGTGGCTATTGTCTGTTGTCTGTGCTCTTCCCTCTCTGTGGCAGTGAGGGCTGGGACAAACCTGGTAGAGCCAGTTGTGCACTGTGGTCCCCTTTGGCCCAAGAGGATGCAGTCAGGCTTCGCTTTTGCTGGTGACCATTGTGTAGAATACCCATCTGGGAGCTGCCTAATGGTCTGAGGGGTGTTCTTCTCCCTGAATAGCCAGCTTCCCTGACCCCTGTGGCGGTGGGGTGGGGGCGTGGAATGCCCGCGGGCATAACTGCCCTGAATCACCTGGGAATAATCGGCATGACAGAAACAAACAGCGGGCCCTTAATGCCAAAGGAAAAGGGCTGACGTGAATTTCTTGCAAAAGTTAGAACTTTAAAAGCAAAGTGTAGTTACGCAAGTGGCAGATTAGGAAATTCTAAAGGTTGATCACTCCACAAAACCATCTGTTGCCTGGGGAAGAGCAATTAGAACAAACTATTTTAGGAACTCTGGAAACAGATCAGACACTTACATTAACCAAAAACAAACCAAACTCAACTGCCACAGAGCTGATTGGGACTACCTAGGGACCCTATAAAACAGAGATGAACTGCTCTATAGAGTTTGCAGGGAGCACCTGGTGGATTTGACCTGCCGACCTTTTGGTTAGGAGATGTAGTATAGCATTTAACCACTATGCCACCAAACCAAACCCACTGCTATCAAGTCACTTCTGAGTCATAGCGAGCCTGAAAGACAGGGTAGAACTGCCCCATAGAGTTTCCTGAATTAGCCAGGGAAGAGCCTGATGAAGGGACAAACTGATTCCAACCCGTGTGAACCACCTGTACCAAGTGGCTACCATCGACAACTCCTCGGCCCCACTGTAGAGGTAGGGGTGGCAACCTATGTTCCTAGAGTGGCTGCCTGGTGCCAGGGCTAGCAGTGGAGACCTTTCCTACTGTTTGCTGGCTGTAGAGTGCACAAAAGCCTCGGTTTCGTGGTGCCCAAAATACAGGTTCACATGATTACAGAGATGGGGCCCTTTCCACAGCAGCTGCCTGTCCCTGCTAGATAAAGGACCACCGCGCCCTCTGGTGGCTACTGACTGCAGAGGTAACAGATCTGACCCATACACAAAACCAACAGTCCACGGCAGTCTGTATCAAAGAACAGCCATCCTGAAACAGTTTAGTATCAGAAAGCAAAACACAGGAGCTGTTCGTTTTTTCTCTGAAGTACAAGAAAATCTTCAAAACATCAGAAGAACATGTGCTCTGGATCATAATCCTTGACATTCACACATATTTTGGAGGGCCATCTCAATCTCAGTAATAGAGGTTGCTGAGCAGACGGACACTGACAGGGTGCAACAGTATAGGATGGGGAAACAATTGCAGTCTATGGGAAAATGAAAATGAAACAGAAAGACAGTAGAGAATCAATGAATCCAGAAGTTAGTTCCTTGAAAAGATGGATAAAATCAGCCAACTTTTGGCTACCAAAAAAAATAGATGCAAATATAGTCATGTACTACAGGCCATCTGTTCTGGTAACATCAAACTGCACATCTGTCTGTGGTCCAGTGTGCACCCTCCACAGGAAGCCCACAGCCTAACTTGGCAGCCGGTTGCCCTGTTGTACCCCATCGGCAAGAACCAATGCCGCCGCTGCTGACAGCATTGGGCACCTGCTCTTGCTGCCCAGGACCCAAGGCAGACAGGCACCTTAAAGGTGACTGGGGCAGGGTGCCAATTTGCCAACACTGCTTGCTCCCCTTCTGTCCTGGTCCACACCTGGAGCCTTCCTGCCATGGCCTGAGTGCCCACCTGATGTGTCCACAGCAGGAGCACCTGGTCTCTGCACCCAGAAGCCCTGGCCCCATGCACATGGTGTTTATGTAATGTCTAAATCATGTAACATCTTAGGTGTTTAAATAACGTCTAAATACAGGTTTGCCTAAGTGTTTGCATAATGTCTAAAACACATATCTTATTTCACAGGAGAGATCCTGCATATGAAGTGACACACGACTATGTAAGAAATGAAACTGGGGACTTCATAACCAACCTGATAGAAATAAAAAGGACCATAGTAGCATGTACAGTTGTACGCCAACAAACTATAACTTATATGAAGGAGCCAAATTCTTAGAAACAGTCTACTGAAACTGACTCAAGAAGAAGTAGAAAATCTCAGCAGACCCATAACAAGAGTCTGGATCAGTAATCAACCCTCCCACCTCTGAGCAAAAAAAAAGACCTGGACCAGATAGATGGTGTCACTGGAGAATTCTTCCAAAAATTGACACCAGTCCTGCTCAAACTCTTCTAAAAAATAGAAGAGAAGGGAGGGAATATGCCTTAGCTCATCCTATAAGGCCAGCATTACTCACATATAAAATACTATCCTCAACAGAATACTAGTAAATCAAATCCAACAGCATATTAAAGAGTTATATACCATGACCAAGTGGGATTTATTCCAAGAATGCAAAGACAGTTCAACATTTGATAGGAGAAAAACCACTTGTCCATGTCAATTGACAAAGAAAAGGCATTTGATAAAATCCAGCACCTTTTCATGATAAAATTACTTAACAAGCTAGAAAAAGAAGGGAAATGCTTCAGTATGGTAAATGACATTTATGGAAAAACCCATAGCTAACATCATATTCAACAGAGAAAGAATGTAAGCTTTCCCCTTAAGATCAGGAACAATACAAGGATGCCTGTTCTTACCACTGCTGTTGAATATTATACTGAAAATTCAAGCCACAGTAACAGGGCAAGACATAAAAGGAAAATGTAAAAGGTTCCCAAGCTGCAGATGACATGAGCCTTAGACGGTCCCAAAGAATTCATAAGAAAGCTTCTAGACCTAATACGTGAATTCAGCAAAATTGCAGGGTATGAGGTCAATACACAAAAAACAGTTGGAAATTAAGAAAGCAATTCTATTTATAATAGCATCTCAAAGACTAAAATACTTAAGAATAAATTTTACCAAGAATGTTGGAGTCAGTTTGATGGGTCACTTTCATGTGACCTTTCTTAGTATGGTTTTGTAACTTCCACCCAAATAATCCAGTGCAACTTTGCAAGTAAGGTGATTGTGGCCCACTATGGGGACTGGTTGGTTTTGCCATCCCTCTAGCTAAAGACAGCCAATTCCACAGCAGAGGGCAAATCTCACTACCACCAAGGAAGAAAAGCCTCAAGGCAGACTGCATCCTTTGGACCCAAGATCACCGCATTGAGAATCTTCTGAAATCAGGAGACAGAGGGTAAAAGGTAGCACTGCAACACTGAAGACACTGAGAAGCAGTGACAGAGAAATGGTGGTGGGAGAGATCAACAAGGAGACAGCATGGTGGGTTTCCCAGTCCACAGAGCAAGAAAACTTGAGTGCCCTCAAACTGGAGGCATGCTGGCTGAGTGGGGTCTCTGGATACTTACTCAGTAGAGCAGAAACAGGTTTGTAACACTTGCCCAAGCAGGGCAGAGGCTGAGAGGCCAGAGGAAGTGTGCCTGCAGGCATGGCTGAGAAGAGGCTGTCCTGATCAAAGAATTGTACCCTAAGCATTCCTGAATCTGAACTGGAACTCGTTACTCCCCTAATAAACTCCATATCATGAGTATTGTCTGTGAGTCCTGTGGCCACTGCAATGAATTGTCAAGCCCAACAGAGACATGGAGTGCCATGGGAGGGACAGTTGGTGTCAGAATTGGTAAAGATGGCAGAGAAAGGAGACTTGGCTGACCTCCACATCTCAGGAATCAGCCTTGGGTGGTCGATGTTGATTCTCCTCCCTTCTCCCTTATCAAGTTAGACGACATCAGATGCCAGCACCACACCACTCTGACAAATGTGAAGGACACAGTGACAGTTATAAAACATTACTGAAAGAAAGTAAAGACCTGAATAAATGGAAAGCATTCTGTGTTCACGTACTGCAAGACTTTGTATAGTTAAGACATGAATACTGCCTGAGACATTCTACATATTCAGTGCAATCACTATCAAAATTCCAACAGCATTCTTTACAGAAACAGGCAGTCCTTAAATTCATATGAAACCCATATATTGAGCAAGAGTTTAATATTCAGGATGTAAAAAGAACTTAAATGTAAGAAAAACAAGCAACCCAATCAAAAAACGGACAAAGGAGTTTGAATAGACAATTCACCATAGAAGATACACGGAAGAAGGTACCCACATGCAAAGATGCCCAACATCATTAGCTATTAAACCCACCACTGTCCAGTGAGTTCTCATTCTTAATGACCCCACACGACAGAGCAGACCTGCCTCATAGGATTTCCAAGGATCAGCTGGTGGATTTGACTGGCCCCACCAGGGCCACCATTAACTATTAAAACGCAAACTCGGTACCATCTAGTTGATTCTGACTCATAGCAACCCTATAGGACAGAGTAGAACTGCCCCATACAGCTTCTGACCTTTTGGTTAGCAGCCATAGCACTTCACCACTACACCATCACGGTTTTCCATTAACTACTAGGGAGATGCAAATCAAACCCATTGACAATAGTAAACACATAATTTCTTTGTAAGGATCCAGTAGAAAGCTAGTTGTATGAGAAAGAGGTTAAAGATATCCCAAATCCTACCCTTTCCAAGTTGCTGTACCACTCCATCATCTCTGACATCAGCTACTCCCTCTCCTTCAGTATTCTTCCTCCTGTCTTTGATGTCCCTAACTTGTTGCAATGTCTCACAGAATTGATGGACCATATAAAGGAAATGGCTTACAAGGTTGCAGAGGCTGATAAGTCCCAAATTCCTGGATCAGGCATAGATGTTCCTCTGGCCTCAGTCTCTGCCCAAAGGCCCTCAGCTTTCTGGCTCCATGGGCCAGGAAGCCCAGCGTGCTGTCTCCTATGGGCCCTTTCTTTGGTGATGGTGGACTCTTGTCTCTGCTCTAGAATTGGTGTCTTTTTAGCCAAAACTGGCCAGTCCCCTTGGTGGGTCATAATAACTGTATCTGCACAGCCCCACCAAATTACCTGGGTAGGAGTTAGGATGCCACAGCTAAAAGGCCACACATGAAAGTAACTGAATTGCACCGCAGATGGGTAAGATTTAAAAAAAAAAAAAAAAAAATGCTACACAAAAACGAACTCAAAATGGATCAAAGGCCTAAATATCAAACCGAAAACGATAAAAGGTCATGCAAGAAAAAACAGGGTCCAAAATGGAAGTTCTAATACACAGCTTAGACAGACTTCAAAATCTGACAGACAAAACACGGTCAACAGAAAATAGATAAATGGGAACTGATGGTAATCCAACACTTTTGCTTATCCAAAGACTGTATCAGAAGAGTTAAAAGACCACCTACAGGATGGAGAAAAATATTTGGCAACTACATATCGGACCAACATCTGATCTCCATAATCTACAAGGTATAGCAAAATATCAACAAGAAAAAGGTAAATAACTAAATTAAGTGATGAACAAAGGAGATGGACAGACACTTCACCAGAGGACATCCAGAGACCCAAAAAATACATGAGGAAATGCTCACGATCACTAGCTATCAGAGAAATCCAAATCAAAGCTACAAGGAGATACCATCTCACCCCAACAAGGTTAGCCATGATCCAAAAAACACAAAACAAATGCTGGAGAGGCTGTGTAAAGCTGGGAACTCTCCTACACTGCTGGTGGGATTGCAAAATGGTACAACTTCTTTGGAAAGCAATTTGGTGCTTCCGTAAGAAACTGGAACATAAACCGTTTGATCCAGTAATCCCACTGCCTGGAATATATCCCACAGAATCAGAGACAGTCACATGAACAGATGTATGCACATGAATGTTTACTGCAGCACAGTCCCCACAACAGCAAAAAGATGGAATCAACCCACATGCCCATCAGCAGACAAATGAATAAACAAACTATGGTACATGTACTGAATGGAACACTATGCAATGACAAAAACAATGATGTTTTTAGGAAGCATCTCATAACCTGGTTTCAACTGGAAGACACGATGCTAAGTGAAATCAGTCAGTGGCAAGAGAACAAATATTGTATGACATCCTTGCTATAAGGACTTTAAAACAGACTTATGTACAGAAGAAAAAAAAGGTTGGTCATAGATAAGATAGTTGATAGAAATTCGGTTAGGGGAAAGCAGTGACAGCCCACAGTAGAAAGTAGATCTATGTCACTGGACTTCACCATGAACTGAAAATTCTTCTCATCTCAACCCACTACTGCAAGGATAGAGTAGCAGTTGCAGGGTCCGGGGGCCAGGCTCTTAGGGGACTTCAAGGCCAACTGGCATAACTAGCCTATTGCTAAGAGTCTTCTGCACCCCATGTTGGTGAGTGGCATCTGGACTCAAAAGCTAGCAAGCAGCCGTCTGAGGTACACCAAATGGTCCCAGCTCATCCAGAACAGATGATCACCAACAACAACAAAGACACAAGGAAAAAAGAGCTTATAAGACAGAAGGACCCATGTAAATGGGAGACTGTATTAACATGTGACCAGAAGAACCAAATGGTGCCCAGCCACCACCAAAGACAGCCGTGATGGGGCACACAATGTTGAGTCTTTGTGGCAACATGAGAAAAAGAGCAATGCAGCTCCAGAGCTCTACTAAAAGACCACAGCTGATGGTCCAATGGCCCGGGGCATCCCCTGGGAGCATGGCCTCTAGACCTGCTGCTGTCCTTGTCCAAAAAACACTACTGAGGTCAACTCTTCAAACAAAAATGGACTAGACTCGGGGACCCAATGTGACCATATGGTGTATGTACTTTATGGTTCTATGGATTTATAGGATGCTGTCCTACTGGTCTCTTTCTAGATGGGAGAGAAGAGGGTGGAGAGAAGGAGACAGGAGATTGTTGGGAAGACACAACAAGTACAGAATAAAAAGGAAGAGTATGCTGTCACTGAGCAAGGAGAGCAAGAAGGAGCTGCAGATAGGTGGGTATGCAAAATTGATTGGGGTTGTATACTTTCACTTAATCAGATGAAAAAAAGGAAGAGAAAAAGGCTGGAAAGGATGTTGAGAAACTGAAACACTTGACATTGCTGATGGGCATGTAACCTGTTACAGCTACCATGAAAAATAGTTTGGCTATTTTTCAGTAAGTTAAACATGGACCCACCATGTGACCTAGCAGTTTAACTCCCAGAGACTTGAAAGCAGTGACTCATACACAAAAACTACTGCCACTGGGTGGATTCCAACTCACTGTGACCTTAGAGAACAGAGTAAAATGCCCTGCAGGGTTTTCAAGGAGCAGCCGATAGTGTCAACTGCCAACTTTCTGGTTAGTGGCCAAGCTCTTCACGACTGTACCAGTGCAGCTCCATGTGTTCCAGAATTCACTGCAGCACAATTCACAACAGCCAACAGATGGAAGCAACCTAAATGTCTGTCAGCAGATGAATGGATAAGCAAATAGTGGTACATACGTGCAATGGAATACTACTTAGCCACAAAGAGAAATTTAGATGAATCTTGAAAACATTATGCCAAGTCCGTTACAAGAAGACAAATATATGACCCCTTCTATATGAAATACTGAGAACAGGCAAATGTACAGAGACCATGGTTTATTACTGGTTGCCAGGGATGGGGGCAAGGGGAAGTCACTGCTTAGTGAGCATTTAGTTATCTGTACACTGCAGCAGGAAATCTGGCATTGGCTACTGGTGAAGCCTACACAACCTGATGTGTGTAATCAATGTCATGAATTGTACATGTAAGAAATGTTCAGCTGATTAAGGTTATATACATTTTTTTTACCACAAAAACAAAACCACCCTCTCTTCCTAGGGGTGATCACATGAAGTTGACATGAGTCAGAATCACTTGACAGCAACTGGTTTATTCCTCCTGGCATGTGTTACCAACAAACTGGAACAGGAACTAGAAAAGATCACAGTACAGCATGAGGAGCTCAGTTTCTGTTCATGACTTTCCCCCATGAAAGACAGCCAGGAATAGTTTTTATTTTACTAACAGTTCATTATGAAGAAAATATTTTCCTGGACAATGTGAGGCAAAGACTATAAAGTGATCCTTTTCTGAACATGTCTGAATTGAACTGATTTCTAAGGTGGTGGGAACAGCATAGACAAATCACTTACAGCTTGTCAACTTCTTCGGGCTCTGCAAAGGCCCTAACTCATCGTCCACACGGGGAAGAGGAAGCTCTGAAACTCTAAGAGAGGCCCAGCCTGGGGGAGAGAAATACTGAATTATCCATTGCTAATCCAGTAGGAAGTAGTATCAGGAAAAAAAAAGTATTAAGTATCTAGTAGGTCCTCCAGTCTTTGGTAAGATTACAGCGCAAGACACATACAACTCTTAAAGTTAATTATGTATTTGATTCATACAAATCATCTAAGTTTTGTTTTATCTGCAGTCAGATTAGGCTACTATGCATTTTTCAAAATGAGACTGAAATAAATATGCATTATTTTAGAAAGAAAAACAATTCCAAATGAGGAGAGATAGAAACAGAAGTTCTAAGGAGTCAGAAAGAGAGGAAATAAACCTGAGAAGCAGGATCTTCAAATCTATAAATAATGTTTATATGCTTGGACTCAGTAATTTCATTCTAGAAATTTATTTTAAGGAAGTAATTTAACTAAGGAAAAATGTGTATCCATGAGTATGTTCATTCAGCGTTTCTGTAATAATGGAAAAAATGGAAGCAGTAAGGAAAGAATTAAGTAGATTATGGTATAAAAATGTGGTAAAATACTATGTGGTCCTTAAAATGTATCATTATGAACATCTGGAAACATAGGGAAATGTTTGCTATAACATGATAAAACATTCACGCTATAATTAAAACAGAATGCTAGAAAGTAATTTAGATTATACTGCCTAATCTCTCCCTTATGCAGAAGAGGCAGTGTGAGCCCCAAGACTGTGTTCCTAGGATATGTATCTTTTAGCTCTCATGGCTGCTCACTTTCGTGGTCTACGTAACAGGAGAAAAAGAACTGGATATAAAGGAAAGGCTACTGAAGTAGAATGGTCCTGCTCTGGGAGGTAGCAGACCAGACTGGTTCCTACTTAGCTGTTGAAACTGCTCAGTGACACTGAGCAGATACTCCAACGCTGTGGGTATCCACTACCTCAGCTGTTAAAATGAGCATGTCCTGTCAGCCTGCAGACAGGGACTAGACTAAGAGATGTCTTCAGGAGTAAAACTGTATTGTTAGGAAATAAGAATCCTGTGCTGCTGGAGACGGGGCAAGTCAAAGAGAAAGAGTAGGAGTTTACGGTGGAGAAGGACTTGTTTGTAACCCATGTTACTATCAGGCCACGATATGGCTGCCATACAAGACCAAGTGTTTCCTAAAAGTTTCCTACAGCAAAACACCTGACTTTTCCTAGAGAGAGCACTTCTTTATCTAGCAGTAGTGTCCTTTCTTACTTTTAGGCTACCAATTCAATACATTTGTATTGGATGATTTTTTACTAATATATTTACTGAGCTAACATCATGCTGCTGTTACAGAAAGGGCAAAGAAGAATTACCCTACAGATCATGCCCTTGAGGTCCCTGCAGACTGGATAAAGTATGAGGTCTTGCAGATACAGTATGAGATTAAATAAATATAATGCAAACTAAGGTGTATTATGACACTGTTAGGTGCCATAAGGGTTTTTCTTAGAGGTTAACATCTACTAGGGGATGAGAGACAGGAATATGAGGCAAGCATAAGAGGTAAACTGTCATTACAGTCATGAAAAAGAGAGAGAACAAAGAGCTATGGAAGACCAGAGAAGGGAGAATGCACTTCCGGTTGGCAGGCCTAAGGACGGCTTTCAGGGCTGGCTGGCATGAGTAAACAGGGGACTGGGACTTGAACACTCAGGCTCAAGTCTGTGTTCCATCACTGAGTATCAGGGGCCACAGGAGCAACACAGTCAAAGTTGCCTGGAGGGATGGGGGATTACACAGCATGGCCAAAGAAAATGGTTTTCTGAAGTATGGTAGGAGATCAGGATGGAAATGCAGGCACAGGCGGGGTTTATGTAGTCCAGGGTGTGCTTCATTTTAAAAGGAAACAAGCAGGATGCTGACATCAGATTTGCTTCCTGGAGAGAAGACATTAAAGGTAGTGTGGATGGAGGCTGAAGTGGAGGTTGGGAGACCAGTGAGGAAGAAGGTCTCTTGCAGCAACCCAGGAAACCAAATGAGGCTCTAAATGGCTCTGGTAGTGGGGACAGAGAGAGAAATGGGACATATTTTAGAAAGAGAATTGACAGGACTAGATAACCAATATGGATTTAAAGAGCCAGCCAATGACTCCCAAGGGGCAGAGTTGGGCATAGGATGGTAGAGCAGCAAATGAGTAGAGAGACCTAAAGATAAGCAAAACAGGTGACCCTTTCCTTAGGAAAACACCTGACCCCCAGTTTCCACCACAGCCTTCCACTCCTGCTGCCTTGCCCAAAGGACTGCCCTGAAGCCAGCCTCCAAAGCTGTTCCTTCTTCTTGTGTCATCTCTGACCCCACAGGAACTAGAGTGCATCAAATTTTGTTTCCAGTTTTCCATAAGAGCTCCCATAATGGAAGAAACCATACCAACGGTCCTAGATGGACATTAGCAGCAGATCGGGAATTTTAGACAAGACGCTGATTTTCTGTGTAGAGATGACGCTGGGCAAGTCAAAGAAGGAATGTGGGGCTTGGTGGACGTGACCGGGCAACAGCCCTTGTTTCCCTCTTGTTCACAAATTCCAGTGCTGATTATAGTCATTATTTTTCTAGCTGAACGCGGTGCTGCAGATTTTATGTAGTAGTGCTGAAGTTAAAATTGATCTTGTCAATCCTACCATCATTAGCAAGTACATAGTTTTGCTTTAGAAAGATAAAATAAGGCACACGTGTTTTATAGACACTTACTGTTGAAAGCTCCAGTAGCATGTAGGCCAAGGTCAAAGAGCTGTGATGGGAGGAATCCAGATGAATGAGCAAGAGGCTCAGACCCCATGGGTGGCTCCTGAGACACAAGGCTGGTATTGGGGCTCCCAAGTGCAGTCTGGCATTCCTGGGTAAATTCACTGGTACTTGAAGAACCAGGACTTAGGAGACTACTCAGAAATGAAAATTCCTTCTCAAAGTCTTCTCCTTCCAATGAATCTATAAGATCTCTTGCAACTGTGGAGTGTAAATAAAAACAGAAGCATTTTTTTTTCTTTTGAGGAAATAACAGTAGGACAAATCAAATTTGTTGTTTCATTGTTGTCATACTTTATTAACATAATGTTTAATGAACCACTAAACTGTTTGGAAGTGTATGTGAAAATATTTTGAACTGGACAGGATAAAGATTGAAATAACCATATTCAGTGAAGGTATGACAGTTAAGAATATCTATGTACAAAATAACCAATCAGCTATATGAAAGTACAGGAGAGGCAAGGACAAATAGATAAAAACAAACTAATTTTGGAGACTTTAATACACCACTGTCAGTTAAGAAAAAAGAAAAAAAGGTGTCAAAAACACAAAAGGTAAGTAAAAATATTTTTAAAATCCTAAAAAAAAATCTAAACAATGTATCAGTAAGGTAGTTGTCTGGCTAAATATAAAACCCTGATAATACAAAACATACCTTTCTCAAGTACACACTGAAAATTCACAAAATTGATTATACTAAGGCACACAAAAAATCAGAAAGTTTCTTAAAGAAGAAACTTTACAAAGTCTTCTTTATCACTAGAGAAGTATTACAAATACCATTCTCATTACAGTACAATAAAACTCTAAGTTAAAAATAAAACCGAAAAGACTTCCATCTGGAAAGTTTTAAACCTTCTATGAAACAATTCTTGGGTGAAAGGGAACAGAATTTATAAACATAATGAGGAAGAAAACATTTCATATCATAATCCATGGCATACTTAAATAGCAGTGAGCAGAGGAAAAAAGCATGACCCTGTTGATAAAAACGCATTTTATCAATAAACATGAAAGAACTTTCATCAAGACAGTGAGAGGCTCTGACGACCTGCATCTCAAGAAATTAGTGAACACTATTCAAAAACAACTGTTTCAAGTGCCTAGAAATGGTCCCAAGGACATACAGCACATGAAGAAACATTTATTCAGGGGAATCAACTAAAATCCAGGGAGAATACTGACAGTCTGTGGTATTTGACCTCAGACCCCCTCCTAACCCACAGAGATGGAAACTCCTCCAGACTGCTAAAGGCTCCCTCTTCTGGGCAGGGGCTTATCTTCTGGGGAGGCACACAACATCAGCATTCCATACTGTGTCGTCAGCTACCTGCTGCTCAGGCTAAGCTCTGAGCTAGTGTGACCAAGAGGTGGGGCTCCCTTCTTCCACCCAGCCCCACTCATGGAATGAAAGCTCAGTGGTGGGTGTTGTACCACTGAGAATACTGGGGCCTGATTGCCCTTGCCCTGACACATGATGCAATGGCTCCATTTTAGAGAAGCAAACTGAGATGACTGAGGCTACTGCCTCTTCTCCACTAAGTGCTCCTAAAATAGAAGTGTCACTCAGAAAGAGGCATGCCATTGTTCCCCCATGTGACTCTAGCCTCGACTTGCAGATTATTCCTGGGAGAAGAAGCAGGCTGTGAAACAGACAGCTTCTAATCTCTTCCCAGAGGAACTGACTTCAGCAGCAGCAGACTGTGGAGAAGGTCAAACCTAAAGTCACTTTCAAAAATAGTGGAGACTATGGTGAAAAGCAACTGAGAGACAACTGGCCAGACCCACTGGGCAAGCTGGCTGAACTGCAGACCACCCAGACCTTCCAAGCCAAGGGGGGTGGGAGAGAAACCAGCGGGGAGGAGCCTGCCTGGAGTTGAAACAAATCTCAAATACTGAACTTGGGAACATCCCTTCAAACAATCCCAGATCTGACTGGCTTTGTCTATGGAATAATTTAGGCACTGTTGAATTTAATAAGAGCAGTTACTCAGAAATCAGCAGAATTTAACAGCTCGACAATAACCACACTGTCAAAGAACCTTGTCAAAGTCACTGTCATCAGAGGCTTAACATTGCAGTTAATTATGGGGGATAGATGCAACAAAAATAACCCAGCCAGTCACTAAACAAACAGAACTGTAACAAGTGAAGGGAATGAATTAGTAATCAAAAAAACAAACCACAAAGAAAAGCCCAGGTCCAGGTGATTTCACTGGTGAATTCTGCCTAACATTTAAAAAAAGACTTATTAGTTCTTCACAGTCTCTTCCAGAAAATAAGACAAAGAAACACTGCCCAACTCAGATTCTATCAGGCCAGTATTACCCTGATGCCAAAACTAGACAAGCATTCTGCAAGAGCTCTCCAAACCAGAGGTTGTTAACCAGTAAGCATGGTATTTAGCACCAGTTTACAGTAAGCGAGGTACCCATGGTCTTAACTGTGCTTGATTACTCAACTGCAGTGCACAGTTTCACTACATCCAAAACCCAGGAGAAATTGTACTGTAGATGAGTAGGTAAGCACAATTAAACCTGTGGTACCTTGCTTATTGGGTAATCCATTCCTGCTTCAAACCAGTATCTCTTGTGAATCTGGAGACAAAGATGCAAAATACTAGCAAATCAAATCCAAAAGCATGAAAAGGATTATACACCACAATAAATGGGATTTATCCAAGAATGTAAGGTTGGTCCAGCATCTGAAAATCGATGTAATTATATATGCAGAAAAATCATTTGAAAAATCCATCATCGTTTCATAAGAAAACACTCAACAAACTAGGAATAAAAGGGAACTCCTTCATTCTGATAAAGGACATCTACAAAAAAACCCACAGTTAACATTATCCTTAATGGTATAAGGATAGATGCTTCCCCTCTAAAGTCAGGAACAAAGAAAGGATGTCTGCCTTTACGATTCAACATTGTACTGGAGGTTCTAGCTAGGACAATTAGGCAAGAAACAGAAGTGAACATACAAACTGGAAAAGAAGATATAAAACTACATTTATTTGCAGATGATGTGATTTTATATATAGAAAATCCTAAGAAATCCATTAAAAAACTGCTAAAATAAACAAATTCTGCAAGGTTGCAGAATAGATAAAAATCATATATTGCAGTGAACAATCTAAAAATGAAATGGAGAAAACAATCACATTTATAATTAGATCAAAAAGAATAAATTACTCAGGAATAAAATTTGACAAAAGAAGTACAACTGACACTCTGAAAATGACAATATATTTCTAAAGAGATTAAAGAATATTTAAATAAATGAAAAAAAATCCCATATTCATGAATCAGAATTCTTTGTAAATACTAAGATGGCAGCAGTCTCCAAATTGATCAATAGAGTCAATACTGTATCTGAATCCTAGCTGACTTGTGAAAACTGACTGCCAGGTTCTAAAATACACATGAAACTGCAAAGGACCAACAGCAGCCAAAACAATTTTGAAAAATAATAGAGTTGGAGGACTCACACTTCCTCATTTTAAACTTAATACAAACCAGTAGTAATGGAGACAGCATGATACCAGTGTAAGGACAGATATGAATCAAAGGAAAAGAACTCAGAGCCCAGAAATCAACTATGCATCTATGGTCAGCTGACGTTCAGCAAGTGTGGCAAGACCATTTAACCCTTGAGGAAGGTAGTCAAGGTAGTTTTTAACACTACAGAGTACTTTAAAGTCAATGTAGTCTTGCTACTTCATTTTACAGACAGTGAAATCACAACTGTTAGGGGCAGTCTTTGGCTTATTAAATAATGATTTTAGCTTCTTTATACTGAATGGCATTGAATAATTTGCTAGTTTTTCAAAACACTGGGTGTACAAATTCCATCCATTTTTTTCAATAAGTATTTACTGAATTTTTATATTGCTGGACTGTGAGACACATTAAAGAGTAAGGCAGACATAGTCTTGACTACACACATGGTTATATGGCTACATTCTGATTGGGCCCAGACATAGAAAACCAAGAACGACTTAATTTCAATTAAGATATGCTACAAAGTATAAGTACAGGGTTGCATCCCTGTTTAGAGACCTATACAATTTCTACAATAATAAAATAGATACTAAACAAAAATAAAATTGAAAAATTTCCAATAATAAATTATCCATATATACAGACAGATAAACTCAGTGCCATCGAGTCAAACCTAACCAAGTGAAATTATAATTTCTTACCATTTTCTGAGTTAGAAAATAGTGTTCCAAAATCTCTCATTTGAAGATGTTTCTCCTTGTGCTCTGTAGTTGCTAGAAAAAAGCAGATAAAAGCTGAAAAACAATAAATTTAGCTTCTCTATTTACTTATTTATAATAATTAAGCCAAAGTGCCCAACTGACCAAGTCAGATTATAATCCATCTAATATATGTGTGTGTGTGTATTTATATAACAAATTGGTGTTACTGATATAATACTACTAAATAATATAATGCTACTGAATACTGATGGTAGTGGATATATCTATATCCCTTTGAAAGTGCAAATTTCAAAACTATTTCTTCCCTGGTGGACCTATTCTGCACTCTATTAAGGCTACTTTACGTTTTGTTCTGCCTGACCTCCATGCCTCTGACACAATGCATGTTTATGTTTTGTAATGAATAGATATGGTTTACTTTTAATTCAAAGGTTGCTTTATTCTTGTAAGAGCAGAACATAGCAGAAAGCAGCACCTCTACATTTCCTACCTAAGCTAGGACTTGAGTAGGAGTGATGTCGCATGAAGGGAAAGATCAAACAGATGTGCTAAAAGACGGCATACTGTTTTACGGTCAAAGAGCATATTATCAATGTTTTTTAAAATTTTTTTCTTTAACATTTAGAAAATCAAACATACAAACCAAAATCCCCAGAGGCGAAACACTACTTTTGGAAAAAAACTACTTCCAAGTTTTGGGCCCCTATCAGGAAAATAATAATTATGCCCTATTCTACAATGAGAGACAAGATCAAGAACTGAAATTAATAAGACAGAAGACAAAGATATAGTAGAAAGATTTAACAAAACCAAAAGTTTGCTCATTGAGAGAATAATAAACCTACAGCAAGATCAAGCAAGGAAAAAAAGAAGAAAGCACAAATAACTGGAATTTAGAAAGCACATAACTACTGACATAGCAGGACTGAAAAGATAAAATACTGTGAATGGACAGTAGAAATATGCAAATGTATACTATATTTCTTTTGTGACTTTAAAACATGTTTTCTGTGCAGGATCACATACACACAAGCCACTAACTTTCTGAACACACATTCTGAAACTTTGTTAGACATACAAGTTTTATGACTATTACAGCTTAAACTGTTTATTTTATCAGCATAACTTCTACTTAGGTAAATAGCTCTCTCATTTATTGGGCACATACTATGTGCCATACAGATTGTAATTATTATCTCAACACTAATGTTACTGTAAGTAGGCACAAATCACTCGTATTTCAGATGAGAAAAATGAGAGAAGCAAAAATGATTTTCTTAAAAAACCCAGGTTCAAACCCAGATTTTTCTGGTTCCAAAGCCTGAATTCTGTTTTACCAGTGAGTCAAATACACTTGGACTGTGTATATAATGAGCCCCAGTGGTGAAGTGGTGAAGCAGGTGGCTGCCTATCAAAATGTCAGCAGTTTGAACTCACCAGCCCCTTCTCAAGAGAAAGATAGGGCAATCTGTTCTGTTAAGATTACAGGCCTTGAAACCCTATGAGATGCTGTATTATGTCCTATAAGGCTGCTGTGAGTTGGAATTGACTTGAAAGCAATGAGTTTGGTTTTGAGTGGGTGGATATAACATATATTTATAATTTAAAAAATTACACAATTAAAGTTACGAGGAAAACTTGAAGTTTAATCATGCAACCCTATTGTCTGTGAATTGGATTTCTGCAATTAAAAACCCCTGTCTTTGGGAAGACCAGAATTTCCTAAAGAAAATTACTGGACCCTCTGTTTAGGCACTTTTAGAATGATAACCTGGGGTCAGGACCAAGACGGTGGACTAAATGGATGCTTCCTGTCACCCCTCTGTCTTAGTCATCTGGTACTGCTCCAACAGAAAACACAATGAGTGGAAGGCTTCATGAAGAGAAACTTTTATTGTCACAGCCTGCTAAGCCACGACCCGTTTACAAGTTACAAGTCCATTCAACAACAGAAGTTATCACAGTCTGGTGGGCTGAGTCCCAATTCAAGGAGAGCATCTTGGCACAGGAACCACAGGCCCCAAGGGCATGCTCTGCTCTTGGTCATACTTTCTTGGTGGTGTGAAGTTTCCAACTTCCTCTCTCACTTCTGCTCACTTCTCTCCCTTATATACCACAGGCTTGTAACTTGAGTCCTTCCTCCCTAACACAACTTCTGCCCATTCTCCATCATCAATATCACACAGACAGGATTCCCAACACATGGGAGGAATGGCACCATAGTGGGACTCCTAGACGAGTCAACACATACATTGTTGGGGGGTACAATTCAATCCATGACACCCTCTAACAACAACGACCCAAAAGAACAAATGAATTCAGAATATAAGATACTCTTAGGAGCCCTGAAGATCGAAGGGAAAGTTGAGAAATTGGACTGAGCAATGGGGAAGGGAAAGGAGTGCCAGAAGTACGTAGGATTCCACAGACCTGATCTACCAGGGAACAGCTGCCACCACTGTGGAGTGGACTGAACATGGAGGTTGGTGAGCACCCTCCTCAGCAGGGGTGATTGTTTGGAGAATTTACTCATGCCTCCAGGGCCAGCGTGAGATAGCACCAGATGTGGAAAGCTAAATCTTTGGGTGTAACCTACTACATATGGATCTGAATCCTTCCCTTCAAGATATGCCTATCTTCCTTTTCCCAGTGCTTCCCACTTCCTTCTCTGCACTATGCCTGCTGCTAGAGTCTGACACCACAAACAGGCCAGAAGTAGAACTCCTCAAGCCTGCCCTGAGCCATTCTCCCCTTCCCTTCTATGCTCTACACCCAGCTCTGGAGTCTGATGCCATTAACTGAGCCAGAATTAGACTCCTCAACCCTGCCCTAGGCCATTCTTCCCCTCCATTCTCTGCTCTACACCACCCTTCTCTGCTCTGCAGCCAGCTCTGGAGCCTGATGCCATTAACTGAGCCAGAAGTATAACTCCTTAAGCCTGCCCTGAGCTATTCTCCCAGACTCAGAAGTAAAATTTAACAAACTCTGGGAAGGGGTGAAGGAGAATTCTGCCAACTCCCCTAAGCTAGAAAATCAGGGCAGAAACTGTTCCTTCACCTAGATTCAGACATAAGGGGATACGCCATCCTCACAGACACACAGGGATGGGTGTTAACACCCTGCCTTACTCAGCAGCTGCAGCAAGACACCTATGCCTATACCAATCAACCCTGCCCATTTGGGTAGCAGGCAAGAGCCTGCACTACATACTTTGTGACTGACTACCTGGACACTTGAGCTGAATCCATGTAAGTAAATGGACTCTTGAGCTCCTGTGTCTAGTAACAGCTCTAACTACCTGGTAAAAGGACATTAGAGCTCCAAAGACAACAATAATCAAACTATCGACAATTGAACAGCCTATCTGTACATTTCAAAACAAGAAGCTAGAATATACCAAAAAAAAAAAAAAAAGAAAGAAAAGCCAAATCCACTGCTGTTGAGTCAATTCTGACTCATAGCAAGCCTACAGGTCAGAGCAGAACTGCCCCACAGAGTTTGCAAGGAGCATTTGGTGGACCTGTACTGCCAACGTTTTGGTTAGCAGACGTAGCACTACACGACTACAGGTCTGGTAAATATAAAATAAATACAATTTACTGATGGCTTGGAAAAAACAGTCAGTATCAGAGCACTTAAAGAAGCAGACCATCTACATTGACTTGTGACTGCAAGAACCAGATGGTGCCCGGCCACCACCAGTGATAGCCACAATGGAGCTCACAAAGTTGAGTCTCACTGGCAACACAAGTATAAATAGCGGTGCACCCTGAGATCTCCACTAAAAGACCACAGTGATGGTCCAGGGGCCTCGGAGTTCTCCTGGGAGCATGGCCCGTGGCCCTGATGTGGCCCCTGTCCATAAATCATAATGAAGGTCAACTGTTCAGACAGCAATGGATTGGACTTGGTGATGCAGAGTAACCATATTGTGTGCGCACTTTATGGTTCTAGGCATCTAGAGAAGGTTGTCCTGTTGACCTCCTACTGGAAGAAGGGGGATGGGTAGGAGACTGTTGGGAAGATAAGTCATGTATGGAGCAGAGAGGAAGAGTGTGCTGTCACTGTGCAGGGAGAGCAGTGGAAGCTGCATGTAGGTCAGCATGTAAATTTATATGGGAATGTACATTTTCATTCAATCATAATTAAAAAAAAAAAAAGAAGCAGACCATGATTTCTTTATAATGCTCCCAAAGACTCAGATTTTTCAGAGGATGAGAACTTCCTGGAACTGTTATAGGAAGAATACAAAAGATTAATATTTAGAACTCTTCAAGACATAAAGAAGAATTCAGGCAAAATGTAGCAGAGCACAATGGACAACTGAACAGGCTGCAAGAAAGCACAGACTGGCAAGAATTAAAAATTCAGAAAATAATAAAATTACAGAATTAGAAAACTAAATAGAAAGTCAAAGGAACAGAATTGAGGCAATGGAAGGCCAAATTAGTGAGACTGGAGATAAAGCATGTGACATCAACATATTTAAGGGAAAATCAGATATAAGGATTGAGAAAAATCAAGAGACACTAAGAATTATGTGGCACTCTACGAAGAAGAGTAATGTACAAAAGACTGGAGTACCAGAACAGGAAGGGAAAACTAAAAACAGAATTGTCACAGATTTGGTGACAGAAAACTTCCCTAATATCATGAAAAATGAGAGTATTTCTATTCTAGATGATCATGGGACTCCACACAAGGTATATTCCAAAAGAAAGAAGCCAAGGCATATTATAATCAAACTTGCTAAAACTAAAAATAAAGAGACACTTTTAAAAGTGACTAGGGAGGGCAGAATCAAGACGGCAGACTAAGCACACATCTCCTTATATCCTTCTGAAAACCAAGACCTGAAATGATAACCAAATGGAGCCTTCTAGTCACCTAGTAAGCCCCCAGGACAAGGCACAGGGCTGTTAATTTGGACTTCATACCACTGAATGAAAAACCTCCTCTCTTTCGCTGACTCCAGCTCCTGGCTAGCCCTGGCTCTCACGGACTGAAGGTAAATGAACCATTTTGACCTTTTTTTCCTCTGTCTTGGCCAGCGAGCAGAGCTGGGCCTTGCCTAGCAGCTAGACTCAGATGCACTGCTGGTGGGATAGGCAGGCGAAATTGCCATATTTTGAGAGCCACTCTTAGGACTCTGTTCATCTAGCCACTTTGGGCCTCTCTTTTTATCAGTGCCACAGCATGGTTTGTACAGAACTTCAGTGCCTGTGTGCGGGACACCATGTTCGATACTCAGATTTTAGTGGGACCTAATTCTTAGCCTGGGAGCCTGCGCCTGCAAACAGGACAGTGTGTCTCCAAGAGAAAAGCAGTGTCACCTACGGTGGGGCCCGGCAACAGAGGTGGAGGAATCACTATCTCTCGGCACTGTTAGCCCCTCTATCTGCCGACCATGTGGGGGGTGCCATCTTAGATATGGTGTCCACAGCTGGACCTTATTCTTAGCTTGGGAGCCAGAGTCTGCCCACAGCAGAGCACTTTTCTACCAGAAAAGCAGTAGTTTACACAGTGTCGCCTAAGGCTGGGCCCTGCCAGCACAGGCCAACAGGGCAGTAGCACTGCTGTATTTTGAACTAGTTTGTATCACCTGGGGTTGGATATAGAGGTGCTTGCTTTGCTAGTTGGGAAGAGGGACCTCTACACCTGAAAACCTGACTGACTTGGGAAGTGGTCAGATACCTTTTGCTTTACATTTTAAGACAGCCTACAGAAACACCTGCAGTCCATCCTCACAGTATCTCTTCCAGCCTTTACTTACTCACATGAAACCCAAAAGGCAACAGACAATTGTGGCATACAAAAAATCACTTATGGCTTCAGAAGTTTCCCAAACAAAACAACCAAGGAGTTTTCCGGATAAAGAAACTTTTTCTGAAATCATCAGAAGGTGAATAGAAAATGATTATATACAGAGCCCGTCTAGACCTTATACAAAATTCAGCAGAACAAAAGGAAAAATTAAGCAAGCTGTTCAATCTGATGGAACACCAGTACTCTGAAATCCAACAGATCAAGAACAAAATCAAAGACATAGAAACTTCCATGCACAGCCAAGAAAACAAAATGGAACAAATGGAAAAAAGAATTTCTGACTTGGAAGACAGAGCTACTGACGCTAGCATCTATGAGCAGAAATCAGAAAAAAGAAACAAGAAAAATGAAGATGCATTAAGAAGCATGTGGGACTCTATTAAGAGGAACAACCTTTGATTAATTGGAGTCCCTGAAAGGGTGAGACACTTGAGAACACAGAGAGTATCGTTGCTGAGCTCCTGACAGAAAACTTCCCAGAAATCATGAAGGAAGAAAGTATAGATATCCCAGATGCACATCGTACACCACCCAATATAGATCTCAAAAGAAAGACTCCAAGACTTATTATAATCAAGCTTAACAAAATGAAACATACACAGCAACTCTTAAAGGCAGCAAGACTTAAAGCAAAGCTAACATTCAGAGGGAAGCCCTGTAGGCTTTCGCCAGATTTCTCAGCAAAAACCATGCTGGCACAGAGACAGTGGCATGACACACTCAAAGCCTTGAAGAAGAACTTCCAACCAAGAATTACATATCCTGCAAAACTATCTTTCAAATATGAAAATCAAATTAAGACATTCCCAGATAAACAGAAACTCAGAGACTTTGTAAAAACCAAACCAAAACTACAAGAAATACTGAAAGAAGTTCTTGGCTTTGGCTTAGAAGAACAAAACCAGTAACTTTATATTTTAGAACGACACATGATTAAGAACTCTACTCATTTAGGGAAGGCTCCATATTCAATCACAGCTTTAATACTGAAAGTAACAATCCAGGGATTATCATGAAAACTATGGTGCCATCATATTAAAAAGAGGGATGTACTAGTCCTTCCAGATGGAGAGGAAGATGACAAGACTGGTAATAATTAAAATTGGGTTTAGATATAGTTTATCAAGGGGGATCATATGGGCAGCCGTAAAGCACAACAAAGATGTAAACTACCATATCAAGAAATGTAACACAGTAGTCTCAACAACTATAAAACCAGCTCTAAAAAGGTGAAAAATCAACTCACAAAAAAGAATGTCCCAGAAAAGACTAATAAGAACAACAGAGAAAACATCAACACACACAAAAAATATCACATTGGCAGCACTGAACACATACCTATCAACAATTACATTGAATGTGAATGGACTGAATGCTCCAGTAAAAAGACATCAAGTGACATCTTGGATCAAAAGACACAACCCATCCATATGTTGTCTACAAGAAACTCACTTGAGACTTAAAGATAGGAACAAACTGAAAATTAAAGGATAGAAGAATATATATCAAGCTAACAATGAACAAAGAGCAGGTGTGGCACTTCTAATCACAGACAAAATCAATTTTAATGTCAAATCCACCATCGTGGACAAAGATGGACACTATTATTGCTGAAAGGTTCAGTATACAAGCAAGACTTAACTATATTAAATATTGATGCACCTAATATCAAAGTACCTAAATACATCAAAGAAACACTGACTACACTCAGAAAAGAGTTAGATGACTCCACAGTAATAATGGGAGACTTCAACACTCCAATCTCAATACTGGACAGATCATCTAGAAAAAAAGCTCAGTAAACATACAGAAGACCTCACTGCCACAATTAACCAATTAAACCTCATTGATATATACAGCACTTTCTACCCATCAGCGGACAACTACACCTGCTTCTCCAGTGCACATGGAACATTCTCCAGAATTGACCACATGTTAGCACATAATGCAATGCTCAACAAAATCCATACCACTGAAATACTTCAAAGCATCTTCTCGATCATAAAGCCATAAAAGTTGAAATCAATAGCAGAAAAAAAAGAGAAAGTGGAACTCTTGGAAACTGAACCACATCTTGCTTAAAAAACAATGGGTTATGGAAGAAATCAAGGATGAAATAAATTCATGGATTCCAATGAGAATGAAAACACGTCTTACCTGAACCTATGAGATACAGACAAAGCAGTGCTCAGTAGTCTGTTTATCTCCATAAATGCACACATCTGGAAGGAAGAAAGAAACCAAATCAAGGAACTAACTCTACAGCTTGAACAAGTAGAAAGAGAACAACAGAGGAACCCCTCGGGCACCAGAAGAAACTAGATCATAAAGATTAGAGGAGAGCTAAATGAATTAGAGAACAGAAAAGCAATTGAAGAAATTGAAAAGACCAAAAGCTGTTTTTTTGAAAAGATCAACCAAATTGACAAACCACTGGCTAAACTTACTAAAGAAAAACAGGAAAGGAAACAAATAACCCAAAAGAGAAATGAAGAGGGGAGTTGTCACAACAGATCCAACAGAAATAAAAAATATCATTAACAGAATACTATGAAAGACTGTACTGTCACAAAGTTGAAAACCTAGAGGAAATGGACAGATTCCTTGACTCATACGACCTACCCAAATTACCACAACCTGAAGCAGAACAACTTAATAAACCCATCACAAAGGAAGAGATTGAACAGGTCATCAAAACATTGCCAACCAAAAAAAGCCCTGGCCCAGATGGCTTCACCACAGAATTCTACCAAGCTTTTAGAGAAGCGTTATCTCCAATACTACTGAGACTATTTCACAGTATAGAAAGGGATGGAGTACTCCCAAACTCATTCTATGAAGCCAGCATAACCTGATACCAGGGAAAGACCCAACCAAAAAGGAGAACTACAGACCGATATCACTCATGAATCTAGATGCAAAAATCTTCAACAAAATTCTTGCCAATAGAATACAGTAACGTATCCAAAAAATAATCCATCATGACCAACTTGGATTCATACTAGGAAAGCAAGGCTGGTTCAACATCAGAAAAACAATGTGATGAACCACATAAATAACACAAAAGACAAGAATCACCTGATTTTGTCCACTGATGCAGAAAAGACATCTGATAAAGTCCAACACCCACTCATGCTAAAAACTCTTGGCAAAATAGGCATAGACGGAAAATTCCTCAACGCAGAAAGGGCCATTTATACAAAGCAAACTGCCTACTTCATCTTGAATGGAGAGAGACTGAAGGAGTTTCCCTTGAGATCAGGAACTAGACAAGGATGCCCACTCTCACTTCTCCGATTCAACATTGTACTAGAAGTTCTAGCCAGAGCAATTAGACAAGACTAAGAAATAAAGGGCATCTACATTGGCAAAGAAGAAGTCAGAATCTTCCTGTTTGCTGATAATATGATTGTATATGCAGAGAATTCCAAAGAAGCTATAAGTAAACTCCTCAAACTGATAGAAGAGTTCAGCAAAGTCTCAGGATACAAGATAAACATAAGTAAATCAGTAGGATTCTTTTATACCAACAACGAGACTGTTAATGAAGAAATCATCCAATCAATACCATCTACTATAGCCCCTAAGAAAATAAGGTACCCAGGAATTAATCTAACCAGAGAAGCAACAGACCTTTACAAAGAGAACTACAAGCCCTTACTACAAGAAACTAAGGGAGACTTAGATAAATGGAAAAACCTACCCTGCTCATTGATACAAAGACTTAAAGTCGTGAAAATGTCTATTTTACCCCAAACAATCTACTTATATAATGCAATCCCAACACAAGTTCCAGCGTCATTTTTTAATGAGATGGAAAAACAAATCACCAATTTTGTTTGGAAAGGGAAGAAGCCCCAGATAAGTAAGGTACTACTAAAGAAGAAGACCACACTGGGAGGCCTCTCATTACTCGACCTTAGAACATACTACACTGCCACAGTGGTCAAAATAGCCTCGTTCTGGTACAAGAACAGACAGATCGATCAATGGAACAGAATTGAGACCCCAGAGATAACTCCATTTCCCTATGAACAGCTGATATTCGACAAAGGCCCTAAGACATTAAATTAGGGGAAAAATAGTATCTTCAACAAATGGTGCTGGCAAAATTGGATATCCATCTGCAATAAACTGAAACAGGATCCACATCTTACACCTTATACAAAAACGAACTCAAACTGGATAAAAGACCAAACTAGCAAATCTAAAACAATAAAGCTCATCCACGAAAAGGTAGGAACAACAATGGAAGTTTTAATACACAATGTAGATAGACTTCAAAATCTGTCAAACACAAACCACAATCAACAGAAGAGAAAATAGATAAATGGGAACTACTAAGAATCAAACACTTTTGCTCATCCAAAGACTTTATCAGAAGAGTTAAAAGGTCACCTACAGAATGGGAAAAAATATTTGGCAACTCTATGTCAGACCAACGCCTGATCTCCATAATCTATAAGATACTACAAAATATCAGTAAGAAGAAGATAAATCATCCAGTTAAGCAATGGGCAAAGGAGATGGACAAACATTTCTCTAATCAGGAGATTCAGGCAGCCAAAAAACACATGCAGATATATTCACGATCTTTAGTTATTGAAGAAATTCAAATCGAAACGACAATGAGATACCATCTCACCACAACAAGGTTGGCCATGATCCAAAAACACAAAACAACAAATGCTGGAGAGGCTATGGAGAAAGTGGAACTCTCCTACACTGTTGGTGGGATTGCAAAATGGTGCAACCTCTTTGGAAAGCAATTTGGTGCTTCCTTAAAAAGCTGGATGTAGAGATACCATTTGACCCAGTAATTCCACTGCTTGGAATATATCCTACAGAATCAAGGTCATTCACACCAACTGATACATGCACATGAATGTTTATCTCAGCACAGTCCACAACAGCAAAAAGATGGAATCAACCCAGATGCCCAACAACAGAGGAATGGATAGGTAAACTATAATATATGTACTCAATGGAACACTATGCAATGATAGAGAACAATGATGATTTTAGGAAACATCTCATAACCTGGTTTCAATTGGAGGACATTATGCTGAGTGAAGGCAGTCAGTGACAAAAGGACAAATATTGTATGAGACCCTTACAATCAGAACTGAAATACAGACTCATGCATAGAAGAAAAGACTCTTTGATGGCTGCAAGGGTGGGGAGGGAAGGAAGGTGGGGGGGAGGTTTTAGATTAGATAGTTGGTAGAAATTTGGTTGGGTGAAATTTGTGACAGCACACATCAGAAAGAAGATCAATATTAACTGGACTTCAACATAACATGATTACTCCTCCCATCTTAACCCAATATTGCAAGGACGGAGTAGCTGGGGCAGGGGCCAGGGACCATGCTCTCAGGGGAAACTGAGGCCAATTGGCACAACTAGCATTTTGCTCAGAGAGCCCTCTGCACCCAACACTGGTGAGTGGCATCTGGGTTCCTTTTTTTTTTCTTTTTTTTATGATTGGATGAAAATGTACATTCCCATATAAATATGCATGCTCACCTATATGCAGTTTCCACTGCTCTCCCTGCCCGGTGACAGCACACTCTTCCTCTCTGCTCCATACATATCCTATCCTCCCAACAGTCTCCTATCTCTTCCTCTTCATACTCTTCCCTTACTCCTGTATGAGGTCAGCAGGACGACAACCTATAGATGCACAGAACCATAAAGTGCCCACAAATATGGTTACTCTGTGTCACCAAGTCCAATCCATTGCTGTCCAAAGAGTTGACCTTCATTATGATTTATGGACAGGGGCAGCATCAGGGCCAGGGACCATGCTCCCAGGGGAACGGGAACCCCAAAGCCCCTGAACCATCAATTGCAGTCTTTTAGTGGAGATCCCAGGGTGCACCCCTATTTAGTCTAGTGTTGCCAATGATACTCAACTTTGTCAGGTCTATCATGGCTATCACTGGTTGTTGCTGGGCACCATCTGGTTCTTCTGGTCACAAGTCGATGTAGATACCCACTCACGTGGGTCTCTCTGTCTTCTGGGTTCTCTTTCTCCCATGTCATTATGGACCTCAGAGATCATCTGTTCCTGCTGAGTTAGGACCATCTGCTGTACCCTCAGATGGCAGCTTGGCAGCTTTTAAGACCCCAGACACCACATACCAATGCAGGGTGCAGAGAGTCCTCATTAGCAAAATGCTAGTTGTGCCAATTGGCCTCGATTTCCTGAGATCATGGTCCCCGGCCTGTGTCTGGGGTCTTAAAAACTGCCATCTGAGAGTACAGCAAGTGGTTCCAACTCAGCAGGAATGGATATCACCAAGGACCAAAATGACATGGGGCAACCAGAAGAACAGAAGAAGAACCCAGAAGACAGAGAGACAGAAGAAGAACCCAGAAGACAGAGAGACCCATGTCAGCGGATGCTATATCGACTTGTGATCAGAAGAACCGGATGGTGCCTGGCTACCAACAGTGACACCCATGACAGAGCTCACAAAGTTGAGTCTCACTGGCAACCCAAGAATTAAAAAGTGGTTGACCCTGAGATCTTCATTAAAAGACCTCAATTGATGGTCCAGGGGCATTAGGGTTCCCCTGGGAGCATGGCCCCTGGCTCTGATGCTCCTGTCCATAAATCATAACGGAGGTCAACTCTTGGATAGGAGTGGATTGGACTTGGTGACACAGAGTTACCATATCATGTGTGCACTTTATGGTTCTATGAATCTATAGGATGTCATTCTGCTGACCTCTGTCTGGAGGAAGGGGAGTGGGTGGAGAGGAAGGGATTTGCTGGGAGGATACGACATGTATGGAGCAGAGAAGAAAAGAGTGTTGTCACCGGGCAGGGAGAGCAGTGGAAACTGCATATAGGTGGGCATGCAAATTTATATGGTAATGTATATTTTCATTCAATCATCATCATCATAATAAAAAAGAAATGACAAAAAAAGAAAAATAGGGGTAAATATTAAGGAAAACACAAAGGAAGCTAGTGTTCTTGTGCATCAAAATAAAAAACAAGAAAAACAAAAGTTTCAACAAATACAAAACCATCAAAACTGAAAAAGATGAAAAGCAAACACAAAGAAAAAAGATTCAGCACAGAAAATCAAATGGAAAAAAGGAATTATTTACAGGCACACAGAGATATCAAAATGAGAGCACTAAGCTCATACCTATCAATAATCACGCTGAGTGTAAATGGATTAAATGCACCAATAAAGAGATCGAGAGTGGCAGATTAGGTAAAACAAGACTTATCTATATGCTGTCTACAGGAGACACACCTTAGACTCAAAGGTATGAACAAACTAAAACTCAAAGGATGGAAAAAACATATGTCAAGCTAACAACATTGAAAAATGAGCAGGAATAGGAATACTAATTTCTGATAAAATACACTTTACATTCTACCACACTGGATAGGGAAGGACATAAGGACAGAAGCATATTAAATAATTATGCACCCAATGACAGAGCTCCAAAATATAAAATACTAATAGCATTGAAAACAGAAATAGACAGCTTCATAACAATAGGAGACTTGAGCACACCACTCTTAGTGAAGGACAGAATATCTAGAAAAAAGTTCTATAAAGACATGAAAGAGCTAAATCCCACAACAATATATCCTAGAAAAATAAGCACTGTCACACAAATAGATACATGCACTCCAATGTTTATTGCAGCACAGTTCACAACAGCAGAAAGATGGGATCAACCTAGGTGCCCATCAGCAGATGAACGGATAAATAAACCCTGGTATGTTCACACAGTGGAACACTGTGTGATGATAAAGAACAACTGTGATCATAGGAAACAACATGGAGTCATGTTGAAGATGTTTTGCTGAGTGAAACTGGCCAGTTGCGAAAGGACAAATATTCTATGAGATCACTATTAGAAGGACTCAAGAAAATGTTTAAGCACAGAAGAAAATAATCTTTGATGGTTACAGGGGTGGGGAGGGTGGGAGGAGGGTATTCCTAGATTAGATAGTAGACAGGAACTGGGTTAGGTAAAGGGAGTGATGGTACACAGCAGACGGAAGGTCAGCACAACTGGAGTACACCAAAAGCTGAAACGTTTTCTAAATACGATCCAACATTCTGAAGGACAAAGTGCCAGGGACAAAGGTTTGGGTAACACAGTGGATGTCTAGGCTAATTAGCATAACTAAGTTTTTTTAAAGAAAATGTTCTGCGTATCATTTTGGTGAATGGCATCTAAGGTCTTAAAAGCTAACAAGCAGAACGGGGTCTGCAGAACTAGGCCTCCATTAAAAAGACCACTCTTGATGATCTGGCAGACTGGAGGGTCTGCTGAGGACAGGGCCCCCAGACTCCGTTAGCTCAGAGTTGAAACCAGTACTGAAGCCAACACTTCAGACAAAGACTGGACTGGACTGGACTGTAAGTGATGCTGGTTGAGTGTGCTTTTTGGCTTAAATAAATACCCGAGGCCGTCTAAGCAGCTCTTGTCTAGAGGTGAGATGAGAGGGTGGAGGGTGAGAGGCATTGGTTGAATGGATAGGGGAAGGACAGGGTGGAAAGGAAGTGTCCTATCAGGGGTCAGTGGGTGAGGTGGGGGTGGGAAAGCAGTTAGAGATGCACAGAGGTATGGGGGGTTTATATGGCAAATTGACCTGGATTGTGAACTTTCACTTAAACACAATTAAAACATTTTATTAAGTGAAAGTATACAATCCAAATCAAGCTTGCATGCCCTCCTACCTGCAGCTCCTTCTGTTCTCCTTTCCTCATGACAGCATACTCCTTTTCATTTTATACTTGTTGTATCCTCTTAATAAGCTCCTGTCCTCTCCACCCTCATCTCTGCCATCTAGAGACCAGTACGACAGTAACCTATAAATGCACAAAACCATAAGGTACACACACCACATGGTCACATTGTGTTCCTGAGTCCAGTCCATTTTTGTCTGAAGAGTTGACCTCACTAGTGTTTTCTAGACAGGGGCAGCAGCAGGTCTAAGGGCCATGCTCCCAGGGGATTCCCCAAACCATCAGTTGTGGTCTTTTAGTAGAGTTCTTGAGCTGCACCCTTCTTTGTCTCATCTTGCCACAGTACTCAACATTGTGTGCCCCATCATGGCTGTCTTTGGTGGTCACTAGGAACCATCTGGTTCTTCTGGTCATATGTCAATACAGTCTCCCATTCAAATGGGTCCTTCTGTCTCCTGGGCTCTTTTTCCCTCATGTCTTTGTTGTTCTTAGTGATCATCTGGTCCAGATGAGTTGGGACCATTTGGTGTACCTCAGATGGCAGCTTGCTAGCTTTTAAAGACCCCACGGGCCACTCACCAATACGGGGCTCAGAAGACTCTCTTAGCAATAGGCTTGTTACGCTAATTGGCCTCTGAGAGTCCCCTGAGAGCATGGTCCTCAGACCTTGTCCCGGCTACTCTATCCTTGCTATACTAGGTTGAGATTAAAGAGCTTTCAGTTTATGGTGAAGCCCAGTTAAATTGATCTACTTTCTAATATGTGCTGTTACTGCTTTCACTCAACCAAATTTCTATCAACTATCTAATCTGTGACCAACCCTGTCCCTCCCTCCCCACTTGTGTAGCTGTCAGAATCTTGTCTTCTGTACATAAGTCTATTTTTAAGTGCTTATATCAGGGGTTTCATACAATATTTGTCCTTGTGCCACTGACTGATTTCACTCAGCATAATGGTCTTTCAATTGAAACCAGGTTATGTTTCCTAAAATCATTGGGGTTTTTTGTTTTGTTTTTTTATCATTGCATAGTGTTCCACTGAGTTTATATACTACATAGTTTGTTTATTCATTCATCTGTTGATTGGCATCTAGGTTGATTCCGTCTTTTTGCTATTGTGAACTGTGCTGCAATATACATTTGTATGCATCTATCTGTTCGTATGACAGCCTTTGTTTCAGAAGGATAAATTCCAAGCAGTGGGATTACTGGATCAAATAGTATATCTATTTATAGCTTTTAAAGGAAGTGCCAAATTGCTTTTGAAAGAGGTTGTACCATTTTGCAATCTCACCAGCAGTGTAGGAGAGTTCCTATCTTTCCACAGTCTCTTCACCATTTGTTGTTTTGTGTTTTTGGATCATGGCCAACCTTGCTAGGGTGAGATGGTATCTCATTATAGTTTTGATTTGGTTTTCTCCAATAGCTAATGATCGTGACCATTTCCTCATGTGTCTTTTGGCTGCATGGAAGTCCTCTTTGGTGAAGTGTCTGTCCATCTCATTTGCTCATCGCTTAATTTGGTTATTACCTTTTTCTTGTTGATATTTTGCAGTGCCTTGTAAATTATGGAGATCAGATGTCAGTCTAACATGTAGTCGCCAAATATTTTTTCCCATTGTGTAGGTGATCTTTTAACTCTTTTGATAAAGTCTCTGGATGAGCATAAGTGTTTGATTCTTAATAGTTCCCATTTGTCTATTTTTTCTTCTGTTGATAGTGTTTTCTTTGTCAAATTCTGAAATCTGTCTAAGCTGTGTATTAGAACTTCCATTGTTAACTCTATTTTTTCTTGCATGCCCACCTATCTGCAGCTCTTTCTGTTCTCTTTTCTCCATGACAGCACACTCCTTTTCATTTTATACTTGTCATATCCTTTTAACAAATCCTTTTAGAAGCTCCTGTCCTCTCCTCTTGACCCTCTTCTCTCCCATCTAGAAAGACACCGGTAAGACAGCATCCTATAAACGCACAGAACCATAAGGTACACATACCATATGGTCACGTTGTGTCTCAGAATTTTAATCATTTTAGGTTTGATATTTAGGTCTTAGATCCATAAAATATATTTTTTTAAAAAGATCATTCAAAAATGTTTGTATAAAGGGGACCTATAAAGTGACTTACCTGTCTTTTAGTTAAATGGATTTTAACACAATCTCTTTTCAAAAGCTGTGATAAACTATTTTGATATTTAAAATGTGATCATTTCTCAAAGCGATGAATTTTACCATCTTACCTGGCTCACTTCCCAAGTTTGCTTCCTCATTTAACAAACCTAATCTGAAGTGAAAATTTAAAAATGCAAAGATTTAGATTAAAAATCATTTGGAACTCACATTCAATACACAGTTTTATATAGTTTAAAATTTTTTTTTTAAATTTGAGGAGACATAAAATAGTTGTCTGGGGGAGTTCCTGAAATCTATGCCTAAGAGAATTTCTTGTTTTCTCTATATATCTACACAGACTACAAAATGAATCTTACACATACACACGACCAATTCATTCAATAAACATTTACTGACTACCATCCAAGAGCTAGAAATTCTGGTGGAGTAGTGGTTAAGTGCAATGGCTGGTAACCGAAGAGCTGGCAGTTCAAATCTACCAGGCACTCTTGGGAAATTCTATGGGCTGGTTCTACTCTGTCCTATAGGGTCACTATGAATTGACATCAACTCAACCAAAATGTTTTTTTGGTAACCCAAAGCCAGGCATCATGTTCAATATTGCAGGCACAACACTGAGTACTATGTCATAGAGAATATCCATCAATTTTGACAATCTTAAATTTAGACTCAGACTTTGGAGTTTTACTTTTCAAGCATTGAAGGGGTTTTGGTGAAGGACACTTGGGAACTAAATACAGGGAACAAAAATTTCAGAAACTATAGGATATACCATTTTGAACAACAAAGTCATGCTTACAAAGGAAGATATGCTAGCCAAAAACATTCTTAATCAATACTAATTTTGCATATTTGCAGTGTCCACTGATGAAATATCAAAAAATAAAGCAAAGAAACTTAACACAGGTTTGGTTATTATTCCTGGGATATTATGTTGCTATTCTTAGTACTGGAAATTGTTTCTAATAAGCCTTAAAAAATGTTCTTTTACAAAAAGTATTTATTTTGCAATTATCACAAAAATAAACCTATGAAGCAAGTAAGTACTTGTGACTTGGAATGTAATATCCAATGACAGTACACATATCTGGCTTTTTCAAACAGTTTAGATAGAAGATGATGTGAAGTGCCTTGCAATCTGTTAACTCAAAAAGTAGCCATCACGATGCTGAAGCTGCCTAAGAGTTTTGAGTTAAACTCATACAACATGGGTGAAAAATTTAATAAAAGTTAATATTTCATGTATCATGTAGTTTTAATATCAATGCTTAACTAATAGGTCTAATTTATAATTAGTTATTATTAAATTAGCCAAAAAAATCTACTCTGCATTTTTCCATTGAGAAAGTGCTCCTCAAGAGTACAGGATTTGTCATTGCTTTGGCCTTAACATTTTTTATAGCCAGTGTAATCTCATTAAAACGAGGTGATGGCCCTTGGAGGAAAACAAAGGGAAGAGGTAATACAAGGGAAACCGGCAACATGAAGGATGTTCACAAACAGCCCGTTTTCAGGTGTCAAATCCAGGTCACATCTGTGGTGCTCTGGAGACAGAATCTTAACAAAGGTCTCTGGGCTGTTGTCATGTGGCTGCCAGCATCTGACCCTTTTTTGCTCTCTCCCAGTGCCCCTCCTCTGGAGGTCACTGGGTGGAGGTTCCTGTGGCTTTTGTTACAAGGCTCTGTCTCCCGAAGTACTGAGTCTGGAGTAACCACCCCAACTTGTTCTGTACTTCTGTTGTCTCTTTTGTCTACCATGTTAAAGATGGAAAGAAAATATAAACGAGACATCATAATAAATGCTTAGTGTTGACTGGAAGAATGACATATGTATCAGTATTCAGTAAGTCAGAGAAGAAGTAACTCTTTCAAAATATATGGTACAATAGTAGCCAAGACTTCCACACAGCTATATATAACTTTGGCCTGCTCACTTGTTGAGGTTTTCAGTAAGAGAATTGTTTTCCATTTGTTCATCTTTGTGGTCTTCTGTAAATTTGCTTGAAGTGTCTTGCAGTGGCTAAGGATAAGAAATTCAGTGTTAACCAGAGGAATCTGTTTCTTTTTCTCTGCAAACACAGTAAGAATAAAAATTCTAAAGAACAACATAAAATAGAAATACTTTTGGAATCAGAGATTGATGGATATGAGAAATATGTATGAATGTAATTTGAATTAGCCTTGTGTACTTGTTTATCCTGGCTGCCTATGGGAACCACACACACTGCTAGCTAGCCAGAGGGTTAACTCTCTGTGATACACCAAAAGAAGACTTAGGCTGTGTTGCTAGCCAGCATTGCAATGCTGAAACACAGCTAAAGATTTTCAACTTTGATTCAAACAGAAAGGAGACACTGAATTACCTGAACACATAGTATGCTATCCAGTGAACTATTTATTATAGAGAAAGTGGGGGCAGGGGGGAAAAAGAGAGAAAGAAACTGATTCAAGAGTATCTTTCATATTGGAAACCCTGGTGGTCATAGGAGTTAAGTACTACGGCTGCTAACCAAAAGGTTAGCAGTTCAAATCTGCCAGGCACTCCTTGGAAACTCTACGGGGCAGTTCTACTCTGTCCTATAGGGTCACTATGAGTCAGCACTGACTTGATGACAGTGAGTTTGCTTTCACAGTGGAATACGCCATGTCAAACATGATTTAAAAATCTAGACCAAACCCCAGGAATACAGAGTTTTAAGATACGAACCTGTCAGAGATTTCACATCTGGTTTGAGCAAAGTCACAAGCAATACTTTCATGCTGTACTGAAAATATGACTAATGTATTGAAACCTAGCCAAAGAAATGATTATCACAGTGTGATTCTGCTAGACAAGTCATTTGCAAAGAGAATGACTGGAAGACATGCAAATGTTAAAAGCATTATAATCATAGGCAAAGGTCACCTTTCATGGGCACATGCTAGAGAAAAACACTGCTCTAATACGCTAGTTTCTTTGGCTGAATGACCATAACTGACATAATTTTTTATACTGTGTAAAAAAAATGAAAATAAAATTTCTGAAGAACAGTAAATTCTGTTATATCAGTGTAAAAGTAAAACAAGGATTTTATTTTTTTTAATTTCCAAATTTTCCAGGTAGATAATTCGGTCACTTGCAAAAACACAGGCTACTTTTCATCACTTGTTCGTCCTTTAAGATTTCTTTCCTATCTGCATTGCATTTTAATTTTCCTTCCACTTTTTTCCTCTTTCTCCCCCAACCCTACTAATGTCTTGAGCCTGCCCCTGGTAATCCTAGGTATTTTCTTAGTGTTGATGGTAGCATGCACTGTCAGAGAAGTGCAGATCCTTGGCTGAAGAGTGAAGAAAAATGCTTCTCAGTGTTTTGTAAATTTGAAATTAGACCTGCAGAAACATAGTTTTAATTTTAGCACTCAAATGAAGTATAATACATCCAACAAAAGAACATGTGAAGAAATGTACCTTGAGAGCTACAAAATTATATGGATAGCAGCCAACACACTCCCCATAGATTTGGGACATCATTTGAGCCATTTTTTCCCAGAATCCAAGCAGTGTTCTCTGGGGAAAAAGAGAAGATCACACTATTTCTGCTTTCCCTACATGATTTTTTTCAGTACTATTGTCCCTCAAATAATGTAGCAGGCAAAATATTGAAGTTGTCAAGGATTTCATTTTACTTGGATCTATAATCAGTGCCCATGGAAGCAGCAGTCAAGAAATCAAATGAGTGATCGCACTGGGCAAATATGCTGCAGAAGACCTCCTGAAAGTATTAAGAAGCAAAGGTGTCATTTTAAAGACTAAGGTGCAAATACCAAGCCATGGTATTTGGTATTTTCAGTCACCTTATATGCATGCAAATACTAGCCAGTGAATAAAGAACAACGAAGAACAAATGATGCCTTTAAATTATGGTGTTGGTGAAAAAAAAAAAACACGACTATACCAAGGACGGCCCAAAGAATGATCAAACCTGTCTTGGAAGAGTACAGCCACAAAGCTCCTCAGATGTGAGAACAGTGAGACTTCGTCTCACAAACTTTGGACACGTTATCAGGAAGTACCAGAAAAAGGCACCATGCTTGTAAAGCAGAGGATCAGCAAAAGCGGGAGACCCTCAGGGAGAAGGACTGACACTGCAACTAAACAAGCTCAAACACAGCAGTGGCTGTGAGGATGGCACAGGGCTGGACAGTGTTTCGTTTTGTTGGACACAGGGTCACTGTGAGTTGGAACTAACTCAATGACACCTAACAACAACAAGTATGTCAGTCTGTCGCATCGTGGGGGCTTGCATGTTGCTGTGGTGCTGGAAGCTATGCTACCAATATTCAACTACCAGCAGGGTCATTCATAGTGGACAGGTTTCAACTGAGCTTTCAAAGACAGACTAGGAAAAAGGACCAGGCAGTCTACTTCTGCAAAGAACTAGCCAGTGTAAAACCTAGAAATAATATGTATAGCAGATGAATTTTTTTTTTTTTAAAATAAGGATGAATACTTGCCACATTACAAGAATCAGGAACTAAATCCAATTTTCCAAGTTTGTGAAACCAGAAAGTACTGTAAATAGTCATTCTGTGTAAGAACTGGCATCTCTGTCTACATGAATCTGTGCCTATGTGTATACAGCCTAGAATGCACAGGCGAGCCACCCAAAGAGTAACTGCAGTCAGGAGAATGAGAGTTGATGGGTTACAACACCATCTAAGTAAGCCATAGATAAATGTTAAAAGCATGAAAATAGCACTCTCTGTAAAGACAGCAGCAGATCTAAAACCTTTATGTTGGCAGGTATATGTACGGATTTACTGAGAAAAACAGTATTTACAATTAAATATGGCCTTTCATCTACGGTCTAAGAAACACTTGGCAAGAAAATTGTTTCTCAGAAATTGTAACTCAGGTAACTGGACATTTTCCTTGGTAGTTTAAGGTTCCTGTTCCAGGTGAGAGGCATGTGTGGAGACAACAAAGGAGACAGGGACCAACAGCTACTTCAAATCAGACGTCATGCTCTGTAGACTGTCGTATGCTATTTTCTCTCAAATGAATCCTTTCTGAATGCCACCTTATTGAACTGAATTAGTACGTTCCTGAAAAGCAGCTATGAATGTCCTCTTCTTTTTATTACATACATATAGTCAATTCTCATGATGATTTTGCTGCTTACCAACATACGTTAATACAAGCCACTGCTATTGATGCCAATATCTATCTTCCTCACTATGTGCTATTTGTGTGAGATTTGGGGTAGGATACACACAAATGAGAGTTCTCAGGTTAAACTGGTGAAGGTTAAACAAATTGGCAGAACAAAAAGAACACACAACCTAGAGTGAGAAAATAGGCATTTAAGCCCAACATTGCCTTTGCTTTCATTCTCTTAGGATTTCACTTTCCTCATCCATCAAATCACAGTGGACTGAAACAAGTCTTCAGACTTTTTTGGACACAGCATCTTCGCTTCATATGAAATTGCATGTGATAGTTCAAAAACAACTGGAGACGCTCTGGGTGAACTAGGCCAAGTAGCCTTGAATCCTGCCCTTTTGCCATTCCCCTCCTTGAGCCCATATGGTCCTTTGTTCTACTTCTACAAACCCCTAGCACACTATGGAACATAACAGGGAGCTACAGTAGCAATCTTCAACGTCTATAATTTTATGCTTAGTTGACAGTCATAAACTCAGTACGTCAACTACAAAGTCAAAGAAATCTGATCATTTATACTATTTTTTTGCACCCTTTAGACAACTTTTAAAAAGGAATCTCACCACTTATCTTTACTGCAAGGGCATGCTGACCATGGACTTGGGTACCTGGTAGGTAGTGAGGGAATGAGATAACATATTGCAGCGACTAGCTCCAAGTAAATCCACTTTCTGGCAAACGTCCATCTTTAACTTGTCAAAGGAAGCTTTGCTATTTCTCACTTGGATCTGTACCTGTAACCACAAAAATGTTCATTAATATTTCTGATAAGATAGCACAGTGGTTCATAATAAGTATTTTCAGATACATAAAGTTGTAATAAGGAAAACAAATTTCTTTTCTTATGTCATAACAAGATTTTGGCTACTTTTAGTAACTGTAAGAAATCCTTTCCAGCAGGTATCTCTATGCTAAGAAAGTATGAAATGGTAAGTGGAAAAAGTATATAATTAAGAAGGAAATATTTGCTCTAAATAAAAAGAAACATCCAAAGCTATGCATGGATATTACAATATTTAACAAGGGCTAAAAGAATAAATCTAGAGGGGACATAAGTTAAAATGCTGAGAAGCAGTAGTAACAGTTCTGAATAGTGTACATACATAAATTTAAATACAGCTCTATTATACTTCTTAAATATATAGTAAGCCGTATGTGACTACTCAACTTTTAAATATACTTATTTATTCAACAAATATTTATAAGGTATCTATTGCCAAGTGCCATTGAGTCGGATCCGACTCATGGTATCTATTATGTGCCATATATACATAAAATGTGTCATATAATGTACCATTTACACACACAGATACCTAAAGATCTATGTAGATATAGATACATAGTGCCAAGAAAAAAACCTGGTGGCATGATTAAGTGCTACAGCTGCTAAACAAAAGGCTGGCAGTTTGAATCCACCATCCATGCCCTGGAAATTCTGTGGGACAGTTCTACTGTGTCTTATAGGGTCACTGTGAGTTCAGATTGCTCTATGGCAATATTGTGCATGACATCTGAACTGAAACAGAAAAATTATGAGCAGACCATACTGACACCCTGGAGAGAGCATTCCAAGTGCGGGAAATATAGCAAGGACAAAGGTCCTGATGTGATTACTGACAGGAAGGAATAAGGTAGGGCTTGATCACCTGAGCTAGTGCAAGAAGAGGCTGAAGAGGATTCAAGGCTTTTCAGGTCCAGAAAACGGGACGGGAGTATATTCTAATTGTCAAGGATTGTAAGAAAACCCTGGTGGTGTGCTGGTTAAGTGCTATGGCTGCTAAGCAAAAGGTTGGCAAGTCAAACCCACCAGGTGCTCCTTGGAAACTCTATCGGGAAGTTCTACTCTGTCCTGTAGGGTCGCTATGAGTCAGAACAGACTCAATGGCAGTGGGTTTGGTTTACTGTAAAGACGATGGAATACTGAGGTTGCTGTGACTTGAGGCCATGTGTCCATCTACCTCACTGGGCTCTGGGGAATAATCAATGATGTAAGACACTTGAAACAGATGGCACGGAGTAAAGGCTCCACTGATACTAATATTATTTTTATTACAACCCATCATTATTGAGTTGATTCCAACTCAAAGTGACCCTACATGGCAGAACAGACCTGCCCCCTAGAGTTTCCAAGGAGTGGGTGGTAGATCTGAACTGCAACCTTTTGTTTAGCAGCCAAACACTGAACCATTGGGCCACCTGGGCTACATTTTTATTACAGGTACTTTAAATATTTATGAATTAAAGGAGTAAATGAATTTTATTATTCATATGGTAAATGCAGATGATACAATTTATAATAAGGAGTTTATTTAGCCAAAACATACACCCAGGGTTGCTCTAAAATTTTGTAATCACACACTATATTGTGCAGAATGAAAAATATGTTAACTTTCATTTTTTCTTATAACTACCTTACATAAACCTTTACTTGAGTTACATTTTTTGGCTTGTTTGTTAGTAATAAACTATTTTGTTCCTGCAAACAAATCCTAAAATTTCAGGTAAGCAACATTTTAAGAGTGGTTAGATCTATTAGGAAAAAGATAAAAAAAGAGATTAAGATTAATAAAAGAGGCTGATGGGGTGGGGAAAACAGCAAATATTTGTGGCAACATTATGTCCTTAAAACAAAGGTCTTAAAGCAACCCAGAGTTTGTAATCTAAAATATAGTTTCCAAAAATTGTCTGCCATTTTACATCCTGATTATTGTTTGACAGTTCCAGTGAATTAGGTATCAAGAAAAAGAAAAGAATGTATTTTTATACTTTTCTGAACTTTTCCATTTGCTTTAAGGTGTCTGGGTCCAGCTCTTGAGATACATCTTTCATCCATAGCAGAGCTCCTCTGTATTCTGTGCGGGCCTGTTCCATCCGAGTAATTGTCATCAGTGTGTCAGATACTGCCCTTTGACTAAATGTTGTTACTTCTTGTTTAAGGCGAGACAGGGGAGTGTGAAGAGCTAATCTATAGACAAAGAGAAAAAAATTAGAGGACTCTACTTCTCACAAACAATACAAAGCTATGAAACAGCCAAAACATTATCTGCTGTCAAGATAAGTCCACAAATGGGAAATTATTAAAATATCTCAGGAACTTTAAAAAGAAAATAAAGATATAGACAACTTTAAACTGTTAATAAAAATGTGTTTGTATCTCCTCCTTATTTTAGGAAACACATAATTTTTGCAAACTCTGAATGGTGATCCATGTACAAATAACTTGCCAAAAAAATTTATCATTTAGAAAAGTGTTCCATGGTTAATAGAGAACCTACATTCATCAAGCATAATTCTATAAACAGGAAGTTTCTCCTTTGAAAATTTAGGGACAGCATGGGAAGAGAAAAGTGGATAAAATTCCAGGACAACTAATGGGAATCAAGTTCTTAGCAGCTGAGGATGAGAACAAGAAAACTGGGGGTTCTGACTTCATATATATTTAACACAATTAAAATAAAAGAGAGAAAGAAGTATGAATTAAATCCAATTGGTCTGCCCTACTTTTGGCTCAACAGCCTTGGACTGTCCTGTATTGAGTTTTTTTTTTGTCTTTCCTTCAGACACTGGATACATTTGTTTTTTTCTTCTCATAACACAAGGAGTTTAGCTATATTTGGTAATTGTAGGAGATTCTTTACAGCAAGTAGCTTTATGCTAAAAGAACCATAAAATGATAAATGAAAAAGTATGTAAGAAAGGAGAAAACATGTTCCAAGCAACCCATGGATAATAATAGTATTGAGAAAAAGCAAAAGAACACAGTGAAAAGATACATATTTAAATGTCAGTAGTTCTGTGACTTGGACAACCAAATTACTAAAGAGATTTAAGCAGAGGCTTCAAGGCTGCTTCTGGGAATTAAGCAACCAGGAACTCCAAATTTTTAAACAGCTGTTTTAAATGCAAGATAAATAATTAATGGTTAAGTATTAAAACAAAGATATATTACACTACAGCTTTCTTTTACCCTCTATTGGAATGACCAATGACCTTATAGATATGCAAATTTAGGTACACATGTCAAAACTGTCAGATCACTACAGATTTAAGGATGGTGAAAACCATGGTAAACCTTTGCTTGGCTGAAGAACAGAGTGCTTTTCCAGTGGCATCCATCATTTTACCCGCTTCAGTTACATCCCGTTCTGCTTGAAACCTTAAGAAGATCCCCAGCTCATTTTCTTCCTCTGATACGGCTAGAAAAAAATTACAGCATAGTTAATATTTTCACTTTATCATTTCTTTAAAACACACACACACAGCTAAAATTTTCACAGTAATGATTCTGTATGCATAAAAATTACTTGGAGGAAGAGGGAGACTTATTTTTTAATGCAAATTCCTGAGCTCTGTTTGCAAAGACCATTCTCTATGTCTGGGGTGGACCCAGGCTCTGCTTTTTGACCAAAAAACAAACAAACAAACAAACAAAACCCACAATGATAAACACAAAACCATGAATTACGGGTTTTGAAATACAGAGAGATGCATTCTAAGATGACTGCTCCTTTCAAAGTATTCATCTCTTATTTAAATTTGTTAACTCATTTTTAATTTTATTGTGCTTCAGGTAAAAGTTTATAGCTCAAGTTAGTTTCTCACTCAAGAATTTATACACATACTGTTTTGTGACACTGCTGCAATCCTTACAATCTGATAGCACTCTCCACCTTTCCACTCAGGCTCCTTGGGTCCCCTTGTCTCCTTTTCCTGTCCTTTCCTGCCTTCTTGTCTTACTCTGGGGAGGATTTGCCCATTTGGTCTCACATAGTTAACTGAACTAAGAAGCATGTTCTTGTTTGTTTTATAGCCCCGTCTAATCTTTGTCTGAACAGTGGGCTTCAGGAGTGGTTTCCATTCTGAGCTAACAGGGTTCCTGTTGATTTATCCTCGACTCCCATCCCAGCTTCAGTTGCCTGTGCTCAGTATCCCAGACCTATAGATGTCTACAGTTCTCCTGCTGAGAACCTACAAGTTGTCATCTAGTTCACAATCAATGTGTGGTTCATGGGTTGCTCTGGAGACATTTGTTAGCTGGAGTCCCTGTGTGGTGCAAACAGTTTATGTGCTCAGCTACTAAATGAAAGGTTGGCTGATGAAGTTTCCCAGAGGCCCCTTGGAAGAGAGGCCTGGTAATCTACTCCTGAAAAATCAGCCACTGAAAACCCACGGAGCTCAGTCCACTCTGACACACCTGGGGCTGAAATGAGTTAGAACTGCCTCGACAGTAAATGACTTATGACAAGATAAGTACAGAAACTGCGAGTAGCTGTTGAGAAGTTTTTACCAATTTGACTATTTTATATATGTAAAATCTAATAATAAAAATATGTGAGTGTATATTTGCATGTCCTCTTTGAATTTCATTTTTCTAGTACAGCATTTTCACTGTATTTTACAAAAATGTCTGTTTACAAGAGATTAAAAGTAAAAAACAAAACCAAAAACTTGTCTTTCATCACAAGTACTTTTAGCAGCACTGATCTAGTATAGATACATGAAGCACAATAAGACTCACAAGGGGCCAAGCCCATGAGTGCTCAAACTGTACGGTTCAAGTGAAAACAAAACAACAACACATGTCATGCTTAATTTCACCCTAGCTAATTTACTGATAAAAAAAAATTAGGTTAAAAACTGAAAGGGAAGTCACAGGGTACTTTGAAGCCTTCTAACTGCTGTCTCCTCATTCCCACAGCTTCTCTGTCATGCCTACAAGAGTGACCCCAGGAGACTGGCATGGTCTAATGGGGGGGTGGTGTCTATACATTCTATAGTACTATCTTTAATAAAACCACATGGTGCATTATCAAACATTAATCTAGAGTGGGTGGAATCTGTGGATTCATATTAATATTCTACTACTACTTGAGAGATGGAGCTTTGGTGGCACAGTGGTTAAAAGCTCAGTCACTAACCAAAAGGTCAGCAGTTCAAATCTACCAGCTATTCCTTAGAAACATATGAGGTAGTTTTACTCTGTCCTATACGGTCTCTATGAGTCAGAATTAACTTGATGGCAAGAGGCCGTCATCATTACTTAAGAGATACACGGATCATACATTGCCTTTGCATCACAACTCCATACAACATACCTCCAGAAAAACTACTAGAAAAAAATTTGTGTGATTTAGAAAACCCTGTGAAAACTTGGAACACTTTATGATGACTAAGTATTGACTAGACATGAGTCATCACTGAATCTTACTGATTTCAGTTCAGAAAGGGTAGGAGATGAGGCTGAATTTGGGCTAATGCTCTGCTAGGATCTGCCTGCCAAAAATAAGAGATGCCACCCCTAGTGTTTTTCACCCACTCAGGTGATTCCCACTGAGGATTATAACTCTGAGCTACTCTGTGTCATTTATTTGATGTTATTCCCAACAAAAGACATACTAACAGAATATGCTTTGAGAAATTACATATTCATACACTACTTGGAAGAGAAAGTACACAATGAAATCTGTAAATGTGTGTCTCTCTTTTGTCCTGAAATGCTCCAAAAGATGTACTGGTTTTAGGGCAAAATGCAGGAGACACAAATTTGGCGATGTTTCTTTTCCATTCTCTCACAGGACTCCGTTGGTCCAATGAACAGGACTGACGGTTTTACTACTTGGTAATATATTTAAGGTCCTTAATAATCTAAAGGAGCCCTAGTGGCTGGTAACTGAAAGGTTGGCAGTTCAAACCCACCAGCCACTCTGTGGGAGAAAGATGCCGCAATCTGATCCCATACAGATTACAGCCTTGCAAACCCAATGTGGCAGTTCTCCTCTGTCCTACAGAGTCACTGTGAGTCAGAATCAATTCAGCAACAATGGGGTGGTGACCTAACATTCTTCCCCCACTTTGCCCATTGCCATCAAGTTGACTCCCACTCATAACGACCTTACAAGGCAAAGCAGAACTGCCTAATGGAGTTTCTAAAGAGCACCTGTTGGGTTTGAACCAAAAGGTCAGCAGACACAGCACTGAACAACTACACCACCAGAGTTTCCTCTCCCACTTTAGACCTTTGCCAATTCCCAGTTACAAACTCTTCAGCCCACGCAGGCTGTTTTTACCCTTTAAACTCATTCCTCTGCTTCCTAGTCTCTTTTTCCATCTACTCACTTACACACATCCTTTAAGGTTTTCTTCAGTTATCATCTATAGAGTTGCCATTACCAATTATTCTAATTCATAGTTGTTTTTCACTCCTAGAGCTTCAGAGTTAGGACTGTATCATTATTCTAAACTCAATTATTCTATTTTTACGTCATCTCTTATTCTAAGAAGTTGTATCCCCTATTATTTCTGTGGGAAAAGCGCAAAGCCTTGCACATAGCAGGTACTAAAAAATTTAATTGTGTAATCATGCTACTGGATTTCTTGCTTTAAGGGGACAATACACGAGCTCTCATTATAAACATAACTCCACAAGAAAGTCACTTATGCATTGAGCAAATATTTACTGAGCATTGACTACATGCTCAATATTGTTTCTAGGCTTTGGGGGCAAGAACTAAATAAAACAGATTCTTGTCCTTAAAAGACAATGTATTCTAACTTAGATGCTGGAACTGGACTACTGAACTTGAAGGCTAATGACCCTGGTCTCAGAAGATATCTAGGTCAACTGGCAAAACAAAGTTCATAAAAACCAGGTTACATTCTAGCCTGGTGAGTAGGGTTGGGGTCTTAAAAGCTTGTGAATGGTCACCTAAGATGCAACTACTGGTCTCTTCCCACCTGAACCAAAGCACAACAAAGAAAACTTTGTTTTCAAGGAAGCAATTAGTCCAAAGGACTAATGGTCCACATGAGTCACAGCCTCCTCTGATCCGAGACTAAATGAACTAGATGGCTCAGAAACCACTACTGACCATTCTGAATGGGATCACAGTAGAAGGCCCCTGTTAGACTGGGTAAAAATGGAGAACAAAATTCAAATTAAAAAAGATCAGACTTACTGGTCTGAAAAAACACCAGAGGAACCCTGGAGACTATGTCCCTAAGACAGCCTCCTAACTTGGAATTGAAGACACTTCTGATGGCCACCTTTCTGCTACAGGGGGCTATAAAACAGACAACGACACCTGTGAGAAATATCCTCCTTAGAACAATCAACTACACGAGACCAAAAGGACAATATTTGCCCCAAATCAAACATGAGAAGCATGGTGGGACAGGGAGGCCAGACCAATGGAAATGGGTAACCTAGGGAAGAAATGAGGGGAGTGCTGACACAATGTCACAGAAAAAGGATAATCATTAATTGGAACACTAATTTGCTATGTAAAAGCTTTCATCTAAAGTGCAAAGAAGTATATTTTTAAAAAAAGATGATGGAGAGATAGAAACAAACATTTTAAAAGGATGACTACTGAGTCATAATGCAAATAAAATGAGCATATTCTAGTGGTAGAAAGAAAAATGACAAAATATATAGAATGTCGAACATTGTTAAGTGTTATTGTTATGACAGGAGTTACAAGGGAGGGGGAGGGGCATTGTATTGTAGATATGGGGTCAAGAAAGGCCTCACTGAAAAGACATTTGGCCAAATACCTAAAGAAAGTTATGGGGCCTACTGGGCAGTATTTCGGGGCTGCGAATTTCTGCTGTGGAAGAGACTAATGTGGCTGAAGGAGAGAATGTTTTAGCAGATGAGATCTGAGAGTCAACTATCATCAGAGATGTGGCCAAGTCCAGGAGGGCCAGGCAGTCACAGTATTTAAAACAGGAAGAGATTCAAAGATTGAGTTCCGCTTTTTCCGGTGGTGACGACCTCCCACGCCAAGATGCCTCTTGCAAAGGATCTCCTTCATCCATCTCCAGAAGAGAAAACACAAGAAAAAGCACCTGGTGCAGAGCCCCAATTCCTACTTCATGGATACGAAATGCCCAGGATGCTACAAAATCACCACAGTATTTAGTCATGCACAAACAGCAGTTTTGTGTGTTGGCTGCTCCAGTGTCCTCTGCCAGCCTACAGGAGGAAAAGCAAGGCTTACAGAAGGATGCTCCTTCAGAAGGAAGCAGCACTAAAAGCACTCTGAGTGAAGATGCCTGGGAAACCATCTCAATAAACCCATTTTGGATACAAAAAAAAAAAAGTTGAGTTCCAATCTTAAGAGGTCTAGGAGAGAGGAGAATCCAGGGAAAGCAGGACATGAGGAAGGAATGACCAGTAGGAAGGAAACCAGGCAAATGTGGTCATATCAAGAAAGTGGGATAATCAACTGTCATAAATAAGTCAAATAAAGATTGAAAACTGGCTATCAAGTGTAGTCCTTCATGACTCTGCCAAGATTAATTCCATGGAGCAGTGAGGGTAAAAACCTGCTGGAGTGAGTACAAGAGAAGGGGGAAGAGAGGAACTAGGAACTATGCCAACAGACAATTCTTTCTAATTTTTCTACCGATACAAAAAGATGAATGAAATAGTAACTGCATGGCAATTACGGTCAAGAGAAAGACTTCTTAAATTATGGCAGCAAATAATCAAACTGGCAGGAGAAGTGAACACCAGCAAGAGGAAGATCCTCAATGAGATGGACAGACAGAGTGGCTGCAACAAGGGGCTCAAGTATAACAACAGTGAGGATGGTGCTGGACCAGCTTAGAGTTTTGTTGCTATGAGTTGGAAATGCCTCAATGCTGGTCATTACGAGCTGAAGCCACCTCAACACCTAACAACAGCAGGGGCTTTGAGAATGGGTCATTGTGAATATTTATATTTTTTTCATAAGAAACTTCACAAAAAGTTCAAAAAGCTATACTTTACCACTAATTTTTTTTTTTATTTTCATTTAACATAACTGAGTGAAAATGTACCTTCACGTGTAAATTTACATGCCCACCTATATGCAGCTTCCACTGCTCTCCCTGTCCGGTGACCGCACACTATTCCTCTCTGCTCCATACATGTCTCATCCTCCCAACAACTACCATTAAATTTTTAATTAAAAAAGTACAATCTAACACTTATTTTAAATGTGAATCATCTGATAGATATCTATGAGTCCATACCAGTAAGTCTTAGCTGATATTTTTCAAGTGTCTTCAGAAGTTCAGTGCATGTCTCTTCAATGCAGTGAAAAACCTTAAAATATAAATTATATTAGAACAATTTTAAGAACCATAAATAAACACACTTGTTTTAAACACTTAAATGTTAGATTCTTGTAAGCAGTATGTCTATTTTAGAATGCCTATATTCTTTGGCTATGAGCACTTCAGTTGATTTGACTTCTGATATAGAAAATACATTTACATTTCCCCTATGAGGGGGATTCCTAAGGAATACTTCTCAACACAGATAATAGAATTTTGTCAGTTTGTCACGTACTACCATATTTGTTACAGCAATAGCTGAAGTTTGCTTTCTACAAAATGAAGAAAACACTCAGTAGATAAAGATCTATTTAACTGGACAAATATTTTAAAGAATTCCAACATAATGATTATATTCCAAGCATAAGAGAATCCCTGCATAGAAATATTTTTAAGAGTTACCTTAAATACATACATAAAACTAATAACACTGAATTTCAAAGTCTAGGTTTTTAAACTTTAATTGCTTAAACTACATGAGAGTTCCCTCTAGCTAATTACTTACATATATAAAACATAAAAAAGTATAAAACATTTATAGGCTTAAAGTTGTTTCACGGTCATTATTGCATGTACTTAAAAGTAGAGCCAAGAAAGGCATTATGAAGTACTTCAATAGCTCTATCTCTTAATAACAGAAAAACTCTTAACTTATGAAATCCTCATTTATTATTTGATTTCAATTCATTGATTTGCATGAGGTATAAGACCTCACATCAAAGCACTACAAAATATTATGACATGATAATATGAGGTCCAATAATTAAGTCCATGAACTTAGTTGTTTTAAGTGCTACGTACTTGATTGCTGAATAGCACTATGGTCACCTTCGAAGTACTCCCCTTGGGAAGCTATGTACCACTGCCACCATCTAGTCCACTCTTCAAAACAATTTTGAAGCTCTTTCTGGAATGGCCATTGTGCATGGGGGCATGGGGGCAAGTTTGAGAACTTAAATGTATAGTTGTCTCTACGGGAGTTTTTAGCCAGTAAACAAATAACTGTATTGAACATCCTCCCTACTCACCTGATTTGGCCCCAAATAACTTTTTTCCTTATCTGAAGATAAAAATATTGAAAGGAAGAAATTTTAATGACATTCAGTACATCAAGGGTACATCAAGGGTGACAGCTTTGATGGCCATTCCAGAAAAAAGTTCCAAAATTGCTTTGAAGGGTGGACTAGGCACTGGCCTCAGTGCACAGCTTCCCAAGGAGAGTACTTTGAAGATGATCATAATGATATTCAGCAATGAAATATGCAGCAGTTTTTCTAGGATGAGTTTGCTAACTTGTCAGACCTTGTATAAATACATGGTCCCAAGTAGTAATATAATTAACTTTTTAATATTTAGCAATAAAATTTTTTTTCAGTTAACATTTAGGTTGAAACTATTATACATATGCCATAGAAAATATTCGATTCATGATTTATCATATTTAGCTCTGCCTCTCTCAATTGTGGGAATGACCTTCTCTCTAGAAGAGACCTGAGTGACAGACAGTTGGATACAATTGAACATTCTATTAACAAATTTGTATTTATCTCTGTAAGTTCTTCAGTAAGAAAGCCTACTATGTAATTTTCCTTGTAGTCTCAAGTAATAATCAATTATAGACAATATACATAGTGTCACTATGAGATGGAATCAACTCAACTTCAATGGGTTTGTTTTTGCAGTTTTTATGTGCAACATACAACAAACGCTTCAAAATTACCTCAAGTTTAGCATCCAGTTCAGCATCAGATGCTACCACATGCTCATCTTCTTTTTTTCCTGTTGCTTTGATAAAGACCTGTTTAGTTTCCCAGTATTTCTTTTGCATTCTGCTGACTACTGACTGGTTATCATCTGATCTGGGTTGCCTAAAGGAATCCATGGAGCAACTACAAGAAACAGACTAAAATTAAACTTCTTCAATAATATTTTCAATAATAGTTTTAAGCTAAAACTATCTAGTCAACATTTAATCTGACAACCTGAAAAAGATACTAAATAGACTATTAATGTTAACAGCCAAACATGTTAATGCTTGTTTTGTATGGTCTGAATTTATAATTACAACTTACAAGAAACAGAGGTAAAAAGATACTTGGTATTAATTTTGATTCTTAATTTCAGAAAGAACATATGAACAACATAGATTATTAGAAAATAAGACTTCAGGGATGATGGGATTGTATACTTCCACTTAATCACAATAAAAAAAGAAAAACAACGCTGATGAAATCAATGTCAACTTAAAATAGAAACAATACCTTAGCAGAGAAAAAAGTGAACTAGAGCGGAAATGATTTTAGCTCTTTGACAGAATGGCTAAGAAAATTGTATGTCCAATATTCCTGATAAAGTATAGAACAACAGATTCTTATGTCAAAAAACGATATTAAAGCTAATCCTTTACAAAGTTCAGACTTCTATTTCCAAGGGGTAGGGATGGAAAAACACTAAATAAAAAAATATTAATAATTCTATTTCCCACTTTATTGCAAATTCAGGCCAATACTTCTTACAGCCATCTGCTATGCCTGGTGTCTCCAAATACAGTGTCTTGTGCTTTGAGGATCAAATAGGAAAATATGTGAAAACTGCTTTGAAAACTATAAAGGTATATACAAGTATAAGGAACTACTATAATTATACAAACAGTCTATAATTAAGAATACAAATTTTTAAAAATTTTTAATTGACAAAATGATTTTAAAGCTCCTTCCAGAGAATAACCTTGAAAGGAGTTAATTTTTAGTTGTACACCCTTGTAAATACTTATAAGGGTGCCCAATTAAAAAGCAGATTCACCACATAAACGTACCTGCTTTCCCTTCCCAAATTCCCACTAAAACAATAAAGGAACAATGTAAAAAGGCAATCCGTTAATTTAAATTACCCAGTAGAATCTCTGAGAGACACACATTTTGGAGCTGAAAGGAGGATTCACTGAGAAGTCTGTAAATAGCTTGATTGGGGCCTGAAGCCTCTCCCTAATCTGTGCCACTTAATGGGAGCTGAAGAAAGCCAACCGGGAAAGCTCTGGACTTGAGTATGTAAGGCCCACTAGAGGGTTCAGCCTGAAAGCAGAAAGATTAAATGAAAGTGTACATACTGATTCACTGAATGTCAAGTTCCCCCTCCCCCACTTTCTGAGTTCTAGGTAAACCTGGTGGCATAGCGGTTAAGTGCTATGGCTGCTAACCAAAAGGTCGGCAGTTCAAATCCACCAAATGCTCCTTAGAAACTCAATGGGGCAGTTCTACACTGTACTATAAGGTTGCTATGAGTCAGAATTGGCTCCACAGCTCTGGGTTCGGCTGGTTTGTTGTTTTGGGGCTCAGGCTCCAGTAGCAAAACATTCACAATTCAAATATACATTCCTCTCTTCTCACAGAAACTGCAAGATTCTTTTCTCTAGAAAAACATTTAAAGTTCCAGGGAAAAAGAAGAGTCACTTGGGCAATCCAAAAGGGCAAGTCCTTGCCCAGTCACCCTACAGTAAAACTCTCCAGCTGATGAATGCTCCCATAAATACAAATCTTCTCAGCTGTTAGAGTCTTACTCTTAAACATAAATGGAGAGCCAAAGATCACAGAGATCTGAGGAAAGTCTCTTAACAAGAAAGACCTCCACCTCAATCCAATAAATAGAAAAAAGAAAACTGCTGATAGAAGACAAAGACAATGCAGTGAGAAAAACAGAAGGAAAAAACACTAATATTCTTGAAAGGCCAGGTATCATAGTGGTTAAGAGCTAGGGATGCTAACCAAAAGGTCACCAGTTCAGATCCACCAGGTGCTCCTTGGAAACTGTATGGGACAGTTCTACTCTGTCCTATAGGGTCGCTATGAGTCAAAATTGACTTCATGGCAATAGGTTTGGGTAACTAATATTCTCAGATGAGTAAAACTATTGCTTTCTTGAAAAAATAACAGAGTATTACTAGAACAGATTAATAAGAACTCTTGAAATAAAAAAATAAACACAAAAACAGAAGTATCTGTGAATGTAGAGCAAAAGAGATAAGAAAACCAGAAACTTAGCCCAAGAAGTCTGTTTGACTAAGAAGTATCTAAAGATTGCCTAAGGGAAGAAACAACCCAAGAGATTTCCCAATAATTGAAAGATACTAATCTCCATTGCTTTCAGGAAATAAAAAGATCCTAACAGGAATGGATTGGACTCCACAACACAGAGTGACCATATTGTGTGTGCACTTTATGGTTCTATGCATCTATAGGATGTCGTCCTACTTGCCTCTTACTAGAGGGGAGTGGAGAGGGTGGAGAAGAGGGGACAGGAGATTATTATGAGGTTATGACTTGTATAGAACAGAAAGGAAGAGTGTGCTGTTACCAAGCAAGGAGTGCAGTAGGAGCTGCACATAGGCAGCCATCCGAATCTAAACCAGATTGTACACTTTCACTCAATCACAATAAATTTAAAAAAAAGATCCAAAAAGTTTGAACAGATAAAAAGTAGATCATACACAAAGTATCCAGAATCAGAATAAGAGCAGACTTCTCAAAGCAGCAATGCAAGGTAGAAGAGCAAAATCCAACCCAGAAAAGCAAAGATAGGAAGGCCCGGGATGACAGCTGCACAGATGCCTGGCAGGGGTGGGGTGGAGGGCAGGAGGGTTGAGGGGTGGGGGGATGGATAGCAGATACTGTTTGCACTTATGGAAATTTGTACTGGTAGTCATGCAGCAGAGACATCAGAACAACTATGGGTTATTAAGGTTATTAAGAAAATCAGGCTAATGAAAAAAAATAAAGCCTTTAATAATTCCAGTAAAAGGGAAATGACATTTGCAAAGGAGGCATAATTACAGTGATTCAGTTGTTTAAATATTTGATAGTTAAGAGTAATGTAAATACTTACTTGATTTAATAAAAATTATAACTATATTGGGAGAACAAGGAGGAAAGGTAGGGACAGTGGTAATAAAAAGGCAAGCTAAATCCTCTTTTACTAGATGCTGGCAGATAATACCTTCATTAATGCATTAAAAAGCAGCAGGATTTTTTTGAAAGCAGCAACATAAACATACGATTTAGGGGGGAAACAAAGGTTGAAGGTAGGTGCTGCTATATACTGCAACTGAAGACTCCTTTTATAATTATGATCCTTTAATAATGTTTGACCTTTAACATGAAAAATGTTGATAAAGTTTTAAAAAACTGAATCTGCACCTAGCGATTAAAACAAAATAGTACTAGCACTGCAGGCACATCAGCAGAATAAATGAAAAGAAATGCACACAAACTGAGAAATATCTAAGAATTTAGAATGTACGAATATATATGAATTTCCTGTGGCTGCTGTTAAATTACCACAAATTTGGAACAATAGAAATTTATCCTCTCACAGTTCTAGGGGCTAAAAGTTCAAAATCAAGGTGCTGGCAGGGCCTGCTCTCTTGAAGGCTCTAGGGGAAGAGTCATTCCTTGACTTTTCCAGCTTCTTGTGGTTGTCAGCATTCTTTGACTTGTGTCTGTATCACTTCTGGAAATCCTGATGATGTAGTGGTTATGAGCTATGGCTGCTAATCAGAAGGTCAGCAGTTCAAATCCACCAGGCCCTCCTTGGAAACCATATGGGGTGGTTCTACCACGTCCTACAGGGTTGTTAGGAGCTGGAATTGACCAGAAAGCATCTGATTTTTTTTTCCTTGCATCGCTTCAATCTCTGCCTGTCTTAACACCACATTCTTCTGTGTGTTCAACCTCTCTCTGCTCTTCTCTTTTAAGGATATTTGTGCTGCCTCCAGGAGCTCTCCTGAATAATACAGGGTAATTGCAGAATCTCAAAATCCTTCGTTTAGCCACCTTTGCAAAAACTTTACCATATAAGGTAACATCCGCAGGTCCCAGGGAATTAGGATCTAATATCTTCGGGGGCCATTACAATCAATGAGGCATTTCAAATCAGTGGAAAAAAGATATATTTAATAAACAGTAATGAGACAGAAAGGGTTAAAGATTATATGTTAAAACCCTGATATCATTGAAAATAACATTTCACAAAATTTAATAGTCAGCCATGATAAAAAACAAACTCAGCACACTAGAAATGAGAAAGAATATCTGCAAAAAACTTACAGCTAGCATCATACTTGCTCATTAGAAGCAAAGATTCAAGATTTTGTTTCACATACCCTGGACCTATCATCAGAAGGGATCTGTCTCTGGAGAAGGGCATCATGCTTGGTAAAGTAGAGGGTTAGTAAAAAAACTGAAGACCCTCAATCAGATGGATTGCCACAGTGGCTGCAACAATGGGCTCAAGCATAATAACAACTGTGAAGATGGCCCAGGGCCAGGCAGTGTTTCCTTGTGTTGTACACAGGGTCATCGATGAATTGGAACCAACAGGATGGCACCTTACAACATCATCATACTTAACTGTGTGTATGCTACATAATTTCCTTTACAGACTAGGAATAAGGTAAAAAGGACTGCTCATACAACTTCTCTTCCATATTGTACTGTAGATTCTAGTCATGCAATAAGGCAAGAAAAAAGAGCAGAAAAATTAGAAAGAACTAAAACTACCATTATTCAAGAGAAGACGTAATCACATATTTAGAAAATCCTAGAGAATCTAAAAATCCATTAAGTCTAATGAGTGAATTTACCAATGCTGCTGATACAATGCCAATCATAAATCTATTGCATCTCTATATTCACCTAGCAACAAGTGAAAAATGAAATTTAAAGACTACAGCCATTTCCAAAAATATGCAAAAGTATGAAATATTTAGCAATACTCAATGAAAGCTCTACCAGACTACTATTTTTTAAAAGTATTTTATTGTATTTTGGGTGAAAGCTTACACAGGTTCTCATTTAACAAGTTTTATACAAATTGTTCCATAACATTGGTTACAAGTTTCACATGTGTTAGCATTCTCATTTCCATTCTGTTTGTTCTGTTTCTATTGCAGCAGCTTGCCTGCCCCTGCCCTTGCCTTTTCGTCTTAGCTTTTGGTAAATGCTGACCATTTGGTCTTATATAGTTGATGGTTTAAGGGAACACATTACTCACGGGTATATTTTATAACCCAGTCTATTAATTGGCTGAAAGGTGATCTTGGGAGCGGCTTCAGTTCCAAGATCAAAGAGTCTCTTAAGGTGACAGTCCCAGGCATTCCTCTAGTCTCAGTATAGTTAATCTGGCCTTCTAAAGGGAATCTGAATTTTGTTCTCTATTTTTCTCCCCTTCTATCCAGGGTCTTCTACTGAGTTTCTTCTGATCAGAATGATCAGCAGTGTAGATGAGTAGCATTTAGTTCTGCTCTCAGCTGGTTCGTGTAGGATACTGGTCATTGAGTACCAGACTATTGCTGAAAACTACACAACGCTGCTGAGAAAAATTAAGAAAATCCAGAAATAGGCCCACTAATACAGACCCAAATAATTTTCGACAAACACTAAAGTAATTCAATAGCAGAAAGGACTGTCTTTTTAACAAATAGTGCTAGAATCACTGGATGTTCATATGACAAAAAAACAAAGATACCCATGCACAACAGGTGACATGTATAAAAGATTTAAATATAAAATCTAAAACTATAAAACTCCTAGAAGAGAACATCTTCACAAACTCAGGATAGACAAAGATTTCTTAGACTACAGAAAACATGAACCATAAAAAAAAAAAATTGGTTAATTAGGTTTCACAGAAATTAAAAACTTTTGTTCTTTGAAAGACATCATCAAAAAAGGACAACACTGAGAGAAAATGTTTGCTATATATATGTGACTACAGACTTGTGTTAAGAATAAAAAATGCTTACAGTTCAGCAATAAGGTAATCTTTTTTTAATGGCCAAGTGATTTCAGCAAACTCACAAAAGAATACAGACACAGGGCCAATAAGCATATAAAAAACGATGCTCAACATCGCTACTTATCAGGAAAATACCAGAGAGAGATACCACTATACACTCATTGTCATGGATTAAACTGTGTCCCTCCCCAAAATGTGTCAACTTGGTTAGGCCATAATTCTCAGTGTTGTGTGGTTGTCCTCCATTTTGTGACTGTAGTTTTATGTTAAAGAGGACTACAGTGGGACTGTGACACCCTTACTAAGGTCACACCCCCAATCCAATGTTAGAGGAGTTTCCCTGGAGTGTGGCCTGCACCTTTTATCTTACAAGATATAGAAGGAACACAAGTAGAGAGTTGGGGACCTCATACTATCAAGAAAGAAACAGGACAAAGACATGAGGAAAAATGATGCCAGGAGACAAAAGAACTCATATGACTGGGAGACTATATCAGCTAGAAAACAGAAGCACTAGGTGGTACCCAGACACCACCAAAGACAGCCATAACAGGGGACACGATGTAGAGTCCCTGACATGAGAGAAAGGGCTGCGCAGATCCAGAATTCTATTAAAAGACCAGACTTGATGGTCAGACACCCTCAAGGGTCCCCTGGAAACATGGCCCCTAGTCTTGATGCTAGCCTAGAGTTGAAACCAGTACAGAAGCCAACACTTTAGAAAAAGAATGGACTGGACCAGTGGACACAGAGTGATGCAGATGCTGTGTGTACTTTATGGTTTAATATATATATCAGGCTGTCCCACTGGTTTCTTTTTAGAGGGGAGAGGAGGGGACAAGTATTGGTTGAGTGGATACTAGAAGTAAAGAATGAAAAAGAAGATTGTGCTGTCACAGGGTAAGGAGAGCTGGTAAGTTTGCAGATAGAGAGGGTACTTGGGCTTTATATGGCAAATTGTCTTGGATTGTAAACTTTCACTTAATCACAATGAATAGATAGACGAATGAATGAAAGAAACAGGAAGAGCAGAGTGCATTTGTTGGACCTAGGATTACTGCATGGAGAAGCTCCTAGTCCAGGGGAAGATGGATGAGAAAGACCTTCCTCCAGAGCTAAGACAGAGAGAAAGCCTTCTCATGGAGCTGATGCCCTGAATTTGGACTTACGGCCTATTAGACCAAGACAAAATAAATTTCTCTTTGTTAAAGTCATCTACTGGTATTTCTCTTATAGCAGCACCACCTAAGACACCCATTTTAAATTTGCTTAAAGAGAGAGAAAGAAAAAAGGATAAAAATAAAACTTAATTCTAACCATTGGTGAGGATGAAAAACAGCTAGAACTTTCATAGATTTGCTCCTAGGAATGTAAAAAGATACAAAACTTTAGTAGAATTTGATAGTTTCTTATAAAGTTAAATATACACTTACCACACAACCCAGCAATTGTATTCCTAGGCAGCCACCCAAAAGAAATGAAAATCTACATCCACAGAAAGACCTGCATGCAAATGCTCATATCAGCTTCATTTATTATTGCCCCAAATTAGAATGCCCATGAACAGGTGAACAGACAGAAAAATTATGGTCTGGTCATGCAATAAAACATTACTGAGCAATAAAAAAAAAAAAAAATGAACATCTGATAAAAGCATGAATTCTCAGCTTACAATGATGAACCATTGTACAAAACCACTAGCATGACTTAAATGAAAAAGACTGACAACAGTGACATTGGTGAGGATGTGATTTACTGAACTCTCACATAATGCACAAAATCGTATAATCAATTTAGAAAAAATTCTGGCAGTTTCTTATCAAATTAAATACACTCCATTACACAATGCTGATATAACATAAGCACATTCATTCTTTCAGCAAACACTGACCATCTATTATGTGCCCCCCACTACTTGCTCATAAACAGGTAAAAATCTATTTATGGATGTTCATATGGATTAACCTTGAAAACATTACACTAAGTGAAAAACATAGACATAAAAAGACAAATGCTGTATGATCTTGTTTATATATCTAGAATAGGTAACAGAGATCAATTAGTTGATGTGAGGTACTAGGGGTAGGGGAGAATAAAGAGTTATTAAGTAATTTCTGTTTGGAGTGATGATGTTTTGGACAGAGTGGTGATGGCTGGCCATCATCATAAATGTAATTAATGTCCCTAGACTGTACACTTGCATAAGGTGAATAGTATACTGAGGGAAAAAAGTTACATACTACATTCAATATATTTAAATTTTAAAAACACATGCCATGTTAGTGGATACATATAAAACATAAAAACAGTTAAATACAAAACATGGACACTAACTCATAATGGTAATTACTTGGTTGAGGATGGAAGTAGATAAGCAGAGAATGAACAGGGTAGAAAAGGAACGTCAGCTTTACTGGAAATGCTTTATTTATTTTAAAAAAATTGGAAAGAAATATCACCAAAAAATGTTGGTGGTTGTAAATTCAGATATTGCATTATTTTAGTTGGGGTTTTCTTTTTTTACAATCTATCTCAACTAAATGAACAACAAAAAATAAATTTTAAAATAAAAGATGTTATATAAAATAGGTAAATTCATAGGGGCGGGAATGGCAGGGAAGGAGCAAGGGGGAGTTCTTGTTTAGGGGAGCAACAAGTTTCTGTTAATGGTGGTGGACTAGTCTGGAAAAGAACAGTAGTAACGGTAGTACATGACGGTAATCAATAACTGCATGTGTAACAACTTGATCGGCAAATATTTTCTTACATACATTTTTACTACAATAAAAGAAGTGAAAAACAAAAAAACCAGGCGTTATTTGCAGAAGAGTCAACAGTCTCAAAATAATGAGAGATGTACGTAGAAAGCCACGTGCCGTCGAGTCGGGTGACTTAATCGTGAATACTGGATTCAAGCAAAATTTTGAAGTCTGACTTCAGGAAAAAGAAAAAAATTAAAAGATGAATGAAAAACAGAAAAAATGCAAAAAGTTATAAAGATGCTTTCTAGTTACATATTTTTTCCACACATTATTGATGCTAAAGAACCTAACAATACAATTTTAAAGGCAGTGCAGTGACAACTGAAAAACTTAAAACTATAAAAATAAAGGAAAAAACATTAAATAGCGGGGATATCATACAACTAAATCACAACTTTGGCCAGTACAGTAGAGCCAAACAAAATAGTATCTATCTTACATATATGATATTTAATATTTGGTTCTAGTTCAGTCACTGGTATAAATTTTGTCTTCAAATATAATAAAAATCTGTCTTCATACTTTCCCCATCATGTTTGCAGTTTTTCCAGTTCGGACTGGCAGACCTCTGATTATTTTTCTAACTCAAAAACTAACATGATTTGGTAATTATGATTATTGGGAATTAGAACAATGCCTTGCACAAGGCTGGTTCGTTGATGGCTAAATGTACAATAATTATACACTACTAAATAAACACAAAAATTTAACCACTAGCTTTGTTTGGCACAGATATAAAACTTAAAATGGTCCTATAAAATATATAAATTTACATATCATTAGATGTTTATTTGGTCAATAAACGTATAATTAGCTCCTTCTGAAGATGAGGAACCTGTGGCTCCTCTATAAATAATGATGATTATTAAAGTAATATCGCCTTTTACTGCGTTGCTTCAGTCAGAACCAAATAACTCAATATACGGAGAAAACCCCAAACCATGGAAAACCGTTATCTTTCCAACATGTTAATGATCCAGGGTTTATAACAGCTTTCAGGATGTAAGCATCAAGACGATGTATTACGTGAAAAATAATCCCATCATCTCTACTGGTAAACCTACAGCATCGCGGGCTTGACTAGTTGCCAGTTTATTTCCCTTCTCCATCTTTCTCAGAGCATCAGGTATCAGACCACCGACATCATCTGGGCACCTAACCAGATCGCGTTTCCCGGCCCCACAAACCGGATCAGTGCGGTGAGCCTCGGGCCGCCGGTTTTGTGCGCGGAACACGGCCGGGGCGCGTGCACTCCGTGCGCTCACCTCAAGCCCCACATTTATATTTTCTGTTTTTACCAATCGTTTGCCACTTCGTTTCTTAAAAAGACATTCCCATTACAAAGTAATAATAAAATAAAGAAATAATGGTAATAGTAAAAAAAGAGGTCAGTAGAAAAGCACCTTAAGCTCTCAGCAGGTGCCTCTGGCGGAAGCGATCTCTATCCACCTTCGAGAGAAATTACCCAAACAAGCCTGAGGCTGCTGCACACGTTCGCGACTGGGGACTCAGTCATGTCCCAAACCTCTCCTTGCTAGCTCTCCCGGAGTAAGCCCGGAAGAGCTCGGGCACAGAACCACGCCCGGAGAGAGACCCCAGTGCCCGGGGTCCCCGAGGAGTCGGGCGAGGACCCGAGGGCGTGTGGTGGCGCCTCCTGCCCAATCTCGACCGCCTCCCACGCCCAGACGTCGCCATGGGAACCCAGCCTTTGGCCTTCCGGCCCGGAGGCCGAGAAAGAGTCCCTTCGGGCCCGAAGAAGACGCGGAAGGGCTTCTGCTTAGAAAGGAAGAAGAGTTAGGGGCCGCAGGCGCTCACCACCACACTGCCGCCGCGACGCGCAGGTCTCCTGCCGCCTCGGGCTGCGTTCGGCCCCGCGCCTCGGCGCCCGTTTGCGCCACCGCCCAGCCGGCCCGGCCTCTCACGCAGCTTGTGCCCCTCCGCACCAGTGTGTGGTGTCGGGCTCCGGCTGCGGGAGGCGGGAGATTTAAAAGCCGGCGGCCTGGCGCGCGCGGGTGTCGGAAGCAGCACCGCCTGCCGCACCTCGGCCAGAGCCCTGGTTTTCTCACCCTGGGACCTCAGCTACGACCCAGCTCGAATTTGCTGCCCTCTCAGCCGGTTTTTGAATGAACTGCGTCACTCTCTCTTGTTCTTCTTTTCCCTATTTCCTCATAATTAAGTGGAATGAAAACACGCAACTGATCAGAACATCACTGTAGGGAACTGATTGTGAGACCTTTGAGACAGGTAAGTAGAAGGAATTCTTCGTCTCCTTTTCTGAGCCCTCGTTAGTCAGGTCCTTCCCTCCCTTCTCCGAGACCCTGTGCCCCCTTCAGACCCTCTGTCGCCCCTAGGAGGAGGCCCTGCTTTGGAGTCACTCCCCAATTCTTCGGTGCTTCTCAATACCAGCGTCTGGCACGTGGTAGAGGCTCACCAGCAGTACTTACCTTTCATATTAAAGGTTCAAAGAGGACTAGGAGCTGACCTTATATATGCACATATATAAACCCTATTTTTTGGCCATAAACGAGTCTTCTGGAGAAATGCTGAAATTTGAACCTAAAAACCTCAGAAAAAAATTGGAAATAAAGCTGAACGATTTACCGACGAGAGATTGATTTCAAAAGGTTAAGTGACTAAAAAAAATCACCTTCCTTAAAAACGTCTGCAAAAAGGCATTACAACTGTGACACGGGATAGCTATAGATAGAAAGGAAGAGCTTACACTCGAGGTGAGACTGTGAAACACTAATATTACGAAGTACTCACCTTAACCTGAACCAGGTAGTTGTCGAAGAGGACAGCTATTTAATAATAGAGAAGGTAAACTGGGACTGAACGTTTGAAGTTGGCAGGGTAGTGGTTCAGTGCTATGGCTGCTAACCCAAAGGTTGGCAGTTCAAGTCCGCCAGGCTCTCCTCTGTTCTTATAGGGTCGCTATGAGTCAGCATGGACTCGACGGCAGTGAGTTTCGTTTTTCTTTAAGTTAGGTCAGGGACTCTGACCCAGAGATTTATGGGGTTCAAAGAATCGGTGAACACCATTACATGCAAAATTTTGGTTTGGTGTCTTTCTGAGTCTACACTTTGCTCAGATTCTCAAAGTTCCAATCTTAAATTGTTTGGCAAAAGTGGTTAATTGTTGTACTTCTTTGGGATGATTTTCCTGACCCACTCTTGGTACATTTGGATACCCTCCTGAGGGACACACCTGTACTCTCACTTAACTGCACACTATATTGTATTTACCTGCATATTGTCCTCCGTTTCATGCCGACTCAGTGTGCCTCATACTAAGTGCCAAATAAATGTTTATCCCATCAGTGAATAAAGAAGATGGCTAATTCACAACTGTATGTCTAAAAAGAAGTGAATCACCCCTCTGCCGTAACAGATGACAGGGATGCAGCAAGCACAGTGAGTTTGGTACTGCTGTGTGAATCATGGTAAGTTTCTTGGGGTATTTTAGGAAATGCCTGTTCCAACAGAACTAAGTTTAACGGAAGAGGATACTAAAGTAGAACATCTTCAACTGAGTCTGAAGCAGCAGCGGAAGGTCGTCTGAGGAACACACAAAGCAGTCCTTGGAGAAAACATCTGTGAAAAAGACCCTCAACAAGATGCACACAGTGGCTGCAACCGGAACAACTGTGTAAGGACAGCGCAGGACAGCCAACATTTCATTGCCTTCTACACAAGGTCACTGAGTTGGAAGTGACTTGACAGTAATTTTATATTAATTTCACTTAAAAGCACAAACATTTATAGAACTGTCATATTTTCCATCAATATATAACAGTAGAACCAGTGTCTGTCTGTCCATGTCCCCCCCACCATAGACGTCTATTCTGCAAGCTAACTAGGAGACCCATAGATGACTTGAAATGCAGGGGTGTCATAAATGTGGGATCCAGATCTGTAATTCTGATCTCCTTAGAGAATAAAGATCTTTTATTTTTGCATTATCAGGCAAACATGGTTAGTCTCCTAAATAAAACTGCAATTGATATTAGATAATGTATAAATACTATCCTTCTTTTGTTTTAAAAGGTCAGGGATCTGTTGGGCCTCAGGTAATGGAAATAGCTCCATTTCTTCAAGCTGCTCTACTTTGCCATCTGTCTAATTTTTACAAAGGAAGTCAGGAGAAGCATTACAGAAATACACTACAGCAATCAGTGAGGATATCGAGATCTTTCCAGGTGCCCACACCAAATGATTAGTTAGATGTTGCAAGGTGAACATGCTCTCTCTCTTGTATTTTTGTTTAATCAAGGCAAGAATTACAAACAGTATTACTGAAGACAACTTGTTTTTTCAAAGTTAAATATCATAGATATATAAAAGAAAGGATTTCCTTCCCTGAAATAACCATTGAAATTTGGTATTAATAAATCCTAAACATGTTACTTCTGTTAATTATACACAGTAAAATCTGCAAAAGCTGGAATCTAAGGTGAAAAACTGTCAGAGAAGGAAAACTCAAATATTTCCACTAATAGAGACCAATAGGAAAGTGGTAAGACTGCACTGTGTCAGAAATGGAATCATAAGAGACCTGGAAAAACAAAGCAGTCCTGTGGCATTCTGGCTCTCACAGGTTACACAGTACGGTTGTTTGACATATGTTTAAACTGTCTTTAGTCTGTTGTTATGCAGAGATGCATCTCCTATTTCCATCAGTTAGTTGTATACCTTCACATTAATGACTTAACCTATCTGGGTTTTCTTCTAGTAACATGTTAATTCAGATGACATGAAGGTATACAGGATAATTTCTGAAGTTCTTTCTATATACAGTTCCTATATGGAAAAACAGAATAAATTCTTAAAGTGTAAAATTGTCTGTTATGCTAATACACTCAGTAATATACTAAAATTGAAATTTTAAAGGAAAAACATGTAAAGCTCAACATGACATCATGGTGATTTATAGGTGCCGTTCAAACTTATAGGTAGCCTTTTATGTAGTTGAAGCCATTTTTACACTGATTCTCAGCATTAAAAATCATTTTATGCATTATATAAGAATTGGCAGAATATTTTTAAGAGTTAAGAGCCTGAGGTCTTTACTCAGATAAATCTCATTTCAAATTCTGACTGTGCCATTTAACAGCTGTCAAGTGACTTACTTGCCCTAACACATACTTCCTCTTTTTAAAAAACGCAGATAGAACAGTATGTGTCACACGACTGTTACTGTGAGGGACAACTTTATTCCTAATTTACAGGCACTACCAAAAAATACTTTTACATCCTCAAACCTGCAAGGAAACCCTGGTGGCATAGTGATTAAATAGTGATTAACAGCTATAGCTGTTAACCAAAAAGTTGGCAGTTCAAACCCGCCAGGTGCTCCTTGGAAACTGTGTGGCAGTTTTCACTCTATCCTTTGGGGTCGCTGAGTTGGAATTGACTTGACGGCAGTGGGTTTGGTTTTGGTGTTTTGGTACCTGCAGAACTGATACTGGAACAAAGGCAGCCCAATCATACTAAACAAAGAGACAACAAAAAAACCTTCTACCTTGAAGATTTACCTAGTTCACATAATACTGTTACTGTTTAATACGGTATACAATACTAAAAAAAATGCCAGTATTAAGTAAAAGTAGCAAGTTCCTGTTGTTTTTATACCTGGCTGTTTTTGATTATGAAGTCTGGATTTCTTATACCAAATGAAACCTGATTTTCATTAGTGGCTTTTATTTAAAAAAAGACATATCACTTGCATATGGAGAATCTTTTTTTTTTTAAGAATGGGATTTTTATTTACCCATTGCTGTCAGGTTAATTGTGACACCCTAGAGGACTACTGAGTAGAACCCAGGGGGGTTACCAAGGTTGAAATTTGTAACTTCCCACACAGCAGCTGGTGGTTCAAACCACCTACCTTTTAGTTAACAGACAAGCACTGTAACAAGCATCACCAGGACTATTTAAAGGATATGATAGATACAGTAATGTCCAAGACTACCATTTCTCTTTATATTTGCTTTATATAAGCAACTGCATTATTTTGAAACTGTTGTTAGGTGCCATTTTCAAAATTACGCTATATCAAAAGGATTTTAGCCTGTATGAGCAGATTTCAGGGTTATTACTAGAAATTCCCAGATGGTACTTGTTTTGTTATGGTGCTTTGTTCAGTTATACAATTACTTGTACTTTATATTTTATCAATTTAAACTTTCATTTGGTACAGATACAGAACATTCTGATAGGAAATAACACTGATCGTACATATTCTACATAGAATAAAAATTCTGAATAACTCAAGTTTCTAATGATCTCTGGTTAATCATCATAGCAATGTTTGTTTTTCTTTCATGTTTTCCAGTATAAAAATCTAGCCATGCCTTAGATAAGACCTGGAAGACAACTTTATTTAAGAGGAAAACAAAGTTAAATGACTTGGCATATAATTATTATGCCTACTTCCTTCTTAACAGTATTTCAGAGCTATCATTCCTGATGCTTCTGTGTAGCTCACTCTGCCAGGAACATCCCTCACCTCCCCCTCCAACAACCAATTATCTGTCAAGTCTGGCTCAAATGTCACTCTCTGCTGCTTTTCTTTGACAGGGAGCTCCTTCCTCACACGAATAACTGCTCTCCTCTGTGCTATCATTCTGCCTTATATGTACATCTTCCTGTGCAGTGAGTACATTCTTGTAACTAATTTTTTAATGGGTATCTTTCCTGTGTAAATGGGATGTTTTTGAAGGTAGCAGTACCTACTTACACATTTTTGTATTTTTTTCCCTTTCCTTCACCCAGCAGAGACCCTGTTACATCCTAGTTCTTCCTTTTTTCCTTGCAAGGACTTATTCAGCAATTAGGTATACTTTGAACTTAATTTTAAATTTAGGAAGTTGGTGTTCAATAACTGAAAAGGCATTTTCTAAAACTGCTTAATGAAGTACGAAAGCAAGCATCAACCTGTTTATATGAACTTCACTTACTATGGCAAGACAGTATAAATAACCTTGTGCTGGTTGGCAGGTCCTGAGCACTGCACTGTCAGGTTTCTGGCTTTTCTCAGCTCTGCTAAAGCAGACTGACTAATTTCTCTAAGTGAGTCTTAAAAACAAATTTGTTGTGTTCAGTTGATTCCAACTAGTAAGGGACCCTGCATAACACAGTAGAACTGCTCCCAAAGGGTTCCTAAGCTGTAATTTTTACAGGAGCAGACTGCTAAGTCTTTTTACCCACAGAGGGTTCTGCTGACCTTTCAGCACTTAACTGCTGTGCCAGTGAAAGCTTGTGATGTTCACTAACTACAAGAAGATGGGCCACGGAAGAGGTAGACTTCTGCTTTTGAAGACTGTGGAGTGAGATGGCAGAGCAGTAGGTTACAAGCTTCTACTGGCCTCCCATATTCCTCCCGTTCTAGGAGTAATATCTAACTTGACTTTATCTACAGGAGCCTTGGGCAGAGGCATTCTCCGTATAGCAGACTTGGTCACTAATGTTATATTCATCCCAAGGGAGAATGTCTGAACCCTAAAGGTTATCCTGTCTTGCAGGGTGTAGAAACCCTGGTGGTGTAGTGCTTAAGTGCTATGTCTGCTAACCAAAAGGTCAGCAGTTCAGATCCACCAGGAGCTCCTTGGAAACTGTGTAGAGCAGTTCTACCCTGTCCTATAGGGTTGCTGTCTGTTGGAACAGACTCAATGACAGTGGGTTTGGTTTTTTTCAGGGTGCAAAATAGGTGAGTAGGCAGTATTTGATGCCATTTTTGTCCACTGCATCTAATACATAGGCCTCTTTTCCTTTAAGCATCTAGTGTATGCATGTATTTGATCAGCCCAGACTGAGTAACTCAGGAAACATACTAACTCTGCCCTTAAGGTCCATTCAGGAACTGTCCAGGACAGGAGAGATTACAGATAAGAAATTAATACCAGTACATATAAAATGAGGAAAATAAAGACTCTGTGAATATCCTGGCTATATTTACTCACTTTGTTGGCATTAAAATCTGTAAGAAATAATATGATACAGTTCTGTTACTCTATATGAGGGTTATGTCCTGGTGATAAGGGGAGCTCGAGTCACTAAGTAATGTGGAACAAAACCACTATATAAGCTCTAAACTATCTCTCAATTTATACATGTGAGAGAAACCCCAACTGGTTTAATCCACTGTTAATATGGCTCTCAACTGCAGCCAGGTAAAGTTGCTGTTTCCTATAGCATCTATAGGAAATACTGTTTGAGATATATTCCATTCAGTTTAGTTGGGGCACTGTCTGACATATATTGCATTCAAGTAATACTAAGAGACGATAAGGTATTCTTGAGGAATACTAATCTATTAAAGACGTAAATCACTTTTTAAGATGCTTTAAATATTTAGTTTTTCAAATATGCATAAAGACAAGTGCTAATGATAACTCATAAAATCTATAGAAGGTTTATTATCTGATAGTGACTGAAAGATTTTTGTTTAAAGAATCTATTCTTATCTACATATGAGGGCACGTTAGGGAAAGAAGTGATTCCCAGTTACCATGAAATCTATATGCAACTTCTAAAGGATACTGGCTTATCTTTAATTTGAAAGTACTTTCCTTAAAATATTTCAACAAATACTTAAACTGCCAAGATCTACTTTTTTAATGTTCTGAATACCTACAAAGACTTGTTTTCTTCTACTTAGATATCACTTCATTTGTCAAAAGCAAGTTATATTTCTAACTTTTTCATATTAAAGATTTTAGTCTTTTTATATGCTTTAAGTTAATTTGAAAAACACATCAGAAATAAAAATCAATTATTGTATATCTATGCATATTATAGTTTCTTAAAAAAAATTTTAAACCAGTATCTTTGAAAAGGAAAAGCTAAAACTAAACAAAATAAACTCAGCTTAATTTCAAGAGTTTAGTATAAAGTAGAGAATGCAGATTACATTTTATAAACACAAACTGTCATTTTATAAATACAAAATAAGGAAGACAAACACAATGATATGTTAACTATTACCAGGGATAAAAACTTTATACAAACTGTAATCCACAAGGCTGTTTTCTGAATTATTGACCTACTGGTCTATTTAATTTGAGGATTCTTTATTGATTTCATTTATAGAAGAATCTCTACAGTCAAATAACCATTCACTTTCATGCCCCCACATGGGAAGTGGTAGGTGAGTATCTGTAGGAATACAATTTATTGTCTGCTCCTCCACTCAGAAGTAACTGCATAAAGGGGAGAAAAAGACACAAACACATAAGTAAATACAATTACTTTATGTGCGAGCTTATAAAATAACAACTTTTATTAGAACTGTGAGTGAGTAATTAACTTGCACTGAGAGTGCTTCTAAGGGACCAACTATATCAATTTTGACTACTATACACAATACAGTGTATTAAAGCTTTAAAAGTGATTGTTTGGATTCAGTTATGATATAATATGCTACTGTACTTCCTATGAAGCATTAGTTAAGAAATGTAATAAACAAGTTTAAAGGGTGCTACAGTTACCTATTTTAAAAAATTAAAAGTTTTAGATGACAGTATGTTAATTCCTTGCAGGTAAATGGGTATTACAAATTCACATAGCCTTAGGAATTGCACTTGGAAATCTAAGCAATAAGAGCTTGATATAAACAAAAATAATTAAATTATAATTCTTTAAATACATTTTTAATCTAGACTTACGGACGAATTTCCTAAGTTAGGGAAATATTTTGATCCAATTAGTGTGGATTATTGAGTTTATAAACATAAAGTGTCTTGCAAAGATACCCAGCAAAAAAAAAACTGCTTCAAATTTTCAAGTTTACAAAATGTTTTTTCCAATTTTACTATTTCTATTGTTAAAGGGTAAATTTATATTTTCTTTAAATGAAATGTGCAATTAAAGGAAAACAGAATATAGAATTCTAATATCAGATATACTAAAGCTTGTAACTCTATAAACACAAATACCAGATTCATTCTAATAATATATATTCTTCTTCATCAAATAACTAATAAATTCTTACCCCTGAGTCTGTCCAGTCTACACCCAGAACTTTGTCTTCATGAGCAGCAAGATCATACAGAGGAGCTTTACAACTAAAAGATTAAAATGTCAATGTCTTACATACATTTCATAGTATTAAACATATGGGAATAATCACACTTTTCTGAAAACTTTACAGGGCTTATAATCCTTAACCCAGGAGCTACTTCATCTTAAAATTTTGGGTAGTTACAACCTCTCCGATTTTTTCCTGTATCACTTCTAGACCACAGGGATTTGCTACAACAAATACATTCAGAAAAAATGGTATTTACTAATAAAAATGTATTTATTAAAAAGCAGGCTCATTTTCATATTTTCTTGACTACTTTTCCTTTGCCCCCTAATCATGGCTTTATGCATCCTCTGTCCATCTGTATGGAAACCCTGGTGGCATAGTAGTTAAAGTGCCATGGATGCTAAGCCAGAGGTCAGCAATTCAAATCTACCAGGCATGGCTTGGAAACTATGGCACAGTTCTGTGCTGTCCTGTAGTGTCACTGTAAGTCAGAATTCACTAGACAATAATACGTAGTTTTTATGTAAAAAAAAAAAAATCTATGTAGTACAGACTTATAGTTTCAGCCCCAGCTTTTCTCTTGAGCTTGTCCAGTTGCCTAGTTGGCTCACTGATGTGTAGATGCCTTATAACGTGATAAATTTCAAAAAATCAGAATGCTTGACTTTCTCTCTGAAACCTGTTTTTCTACTCTTTCTCTTCACCATCACCCACCCAACTGCTCAGGGAGAAAATGTGGGCTTTCTCCTTGACACCTATCTTAACAAGTAAATCTTGCCAAGGAGCTATCTTCAATATATACTAAATGCTACTACCACATTCCAAGTCACCATTATTTGTCTCCTGAGTTACAAAAGCCCGTATGCTTCCATTCCTGCCCTTTGATTAAAACCTTCTAAGGTCTTCCATGACACACGGAATGAAACACAAATACCTTATCATGACCTATGAGGGCCTACCCAATATAACTACTCCCTGCCTGTCCTGCCACTTGCCCCCTTGCTCCACTCCACCCACACTGGCTACTGTGGTGTTTGACCAATATGCCCATACACTTTCCACCTTGTTTGCTGTTTCATCTGTCATGACCTTTGCACTGTTCATGCCTTCACATCATTCACTTCATTACAAAGAATACTGTTCTCAGAGACATCTTTCCCAAAGGAGTGTCCGTTTAGTCTGTTTTATGTTCTTCATAGCACTTACTATAATCAAGCTATATGCTAACTGCTATATAGTCAATTAAAATGTATATATCTCTAGATGTTAACAAAATCATGTAAGGTAGCGAAAGGATGTCAGAAGGCAGATTTAACAAGTATGTGGTTATATGCCTCTTCATGTTACTTGTAAGATGTAAATAAATTCTGCATTCATTTTATTGAGGGCATTCTGTACATAATGTTACGTATAACATTAGCTTAGAAGAAAGAAACGTGATATTTTCTATTAATTTATAATCTGATCATTGTTCCATTTATTTAAGGACCTCTTTCCCTCTTGTGTACTTCTAAAATACTTACATTAAAGCTCAGGATATTATCCATCACCTATTTTTTCTCTATCTTACACCAATAATAATTTCAGTGTAAAAGATGTGTTTTATAAACTTTTGTATTTATCATGTCAGGTAGTATAACAGAACTTTTTACCCTTTGCCTTTGGATAATCATTTCAGTATTCTCCTTATATATACAACAAATAATTGGTATATTTCTTTTGTAGATCATAAATAGTATTTACCTCCTTGTATCCCACAGCTTGACATAATTATCTAAAGAACCTGAGATCAGCTGCTGCTCATGGGTGGGAGACCACTTCACTGAGGTGACCCAGCCTGTGTGTGATGTTAGGGACAGCAACACCAAAGAACCATCTGAATAAAGCAAAAAGGTGACAGTTACTGAATTTTAGAAAAGTATTAGAACAAACCCAAGACATGTTTCTAGAAAATCAAAATTTTATATATACATCTCTACTGAGAAATTAGTGTTATTTACATCCCCCACCAAAGGTTTACAAGACTCACCTTTAGTTCGGGGATCCCACAGTCTGATATGTCTATCTGTGCTCCCAGATGCTAAACGTTTACAGAGTGGTGAATAGGAGACACAATTAAAAACTTTATTTCCTGCCTGAAAAAGAGAAAGAAAGAACACTGAACCATGGTGGGCTTTAGTAACCATCTCTACAAGATTTTCACTTAAAAAAGTCAACAAGATAACTGAATTGGTAAGTCTTACCAAAGTTGACTTCAGACTGCCAGCTTCAACATCCCATACTCTAATTGTGTGGTCCCATGAAGCACTGCAGACTTCTTCAGCATCTGACCACAGAACTGAAGAAATTGCTTCTTTGTGGCCAGAAAGGGTCACCATGGGAGTCTAGAAAGATCCCCAAGAGAAAGTATTTTCATTTCAGAGTAATACTAGTTATTACTTCTGAAGTTTATACACAAGTTAGTTAGGTGCTTCAGCTTTCATACATTGTCTTCTTTGTATATCCAACATGGATATACCAGTTTTCATGTTATAGAAGAAACAAAAACTGAGAAAGATAACCTGCCCAAGGTCACAAACTTTTTAAGTGGCAAGACTCAAGTCTGAACCCAAATATTACTCCAAAGTTTGTTATCTTCCCACTGTATTCTGCTGCATCTTCATCTGTTTGTTATATCTACTTTTCATTCTGAGCTGTATGAACACTAACATTAAAATGTAATTGTACCAGCTGAAAAATGTTTTATGTAAAGGTTAATAGAAAAGGCTTTGATATCAGAGAGAACTAAGTTCAAGTTTAAGATGCTTCCAGTTTCTATAACTGTTCAAGATAAATTAATCTCAGTATGCTACTCTCATCACTCTACTTCCTCAGCATTTTCTGTCCTACTTAAAAAATTAAAAACAAGCAAAAAACCCAAATCCACTGCCCTTGAGTCAACATGTATAGAATGAAGAGGAGTGTGCTGTCTGTCACTGGGCAAGAAGAGCAGAAGGAGCTATAGATAGGTGGGTATGCAAAATTAAATTTGGACTGTATACTTTCACTTAATCACACACACACACACAGACACAAAATGTTCTGCATCCCACTTTGGTGAGTGGTTGCTAGAGTCTTCAGAGCTAGCATGGTAAAAAGGGCAGATGACTTTATCATATGAACCAACTTCACTCCTGTGTATTTACCCAAGATAAATGAAAATGCAGGTTCACAGAAGTACCTATACACAGGTGTTTATAGCAGCTTTACTCCTTACTGCAAAAAAGTGGACACAATCTAAATATCTTTCAGTGGACGGATGTATCAACTGTGATACATCCATACAATAGACTACTATTCTGCACTTAAAAGGAACAGACACTATTGTACTCTAGACAACATGGATGAGTCACAAATGCTCTTGCTAACTGAAAAAAGTTATTTGTAAGAGGCTATGTACTGTGTGATTCCACTTATGAGACATAAGTGGGAAGAAAAATTCTAAGAGTGGAGAATGGAGCAGTGGTTGCCAAGCGGGGGAGGCAGGAGGACTGATACATAGGCCAGCAGGAGGGAAGAAATTGTGGAGGATGATGGACTGTTCTGCACCTCAATTGTGGTAGCAGCTACCTGCTTTTACACACACAGTTGCTGAGTTGGAACTGACTCTATGGCAACTAAAACAACACATGCACATGTCAAGACTCAAAGCTGTACACCAAAAAGAGTGGATTTTACAGTATGCCAAATTTTTTTAAAAATAAAAGTCAACTTTCACATTGTTACCACAAGATAAAGTGTATAGTCCTGGGTGGACAAAGCAATTTTGACAGATATGTAGGAAAATACCTCACTGTGTAGTGGTGATGGTTGCACAATGCTATGTGTAATTAATGGCACTGAACTATAATTAACTGCGAAACTGTTAAAATGGCTATTTTTATGTTAGATATATTTTGCTGTAATAAAATTAAAGACAAAAACCTTAGTGTATGTTAGTGTATGAAGCAAATGACAGGTAAGTTGTCAGGTACTGAAAGGAAATATAGGGAAAAGATATAAACAACTGTTTTGGGTAACTATGTTCTTCCTTTGGGTCTTCAGAATCCAAATTTATTTTATTATTTGCAAATTACAGCAACATTTTCACTATAGTTAGCACTTTAAGGGTATCCAACATCAGGAAATCAAATACAATAGGTAAATAATAACCTAAGCAGTCTATAAGCCTGGCTCAATAATACTCCATTCAAAGACAGGAAAATGCAGCATAAGAGATAGTATTTATAATGAAAACTTTATAAACCTACTAAAAGAAAGTGTTAATTATGGCTGAAGCAGCAAAGCAAGACAAAGGGAAAGATTACATATCTGTCAATACTGACCTAACTCAAGCATAGTCAATTCTTAGACACTTACCCTTGTTAGTCCCAACTGCTCGGTTTTCTGTTTCTTTCTGGGGCGATTTATAGATTCCTCTGTTTCATCTTCTTCATCCGTAGGGACTACAACATAGAGATTTAGATTTAACGTCCTATTAATGTATAGTCATTAGGAGCCCTGGTTATGCAGTAGGTAAGCACTCAGCTCCTGGCTGAAAAGGCAGTGGTGCAAACCCACCAGCTGATTCACAGGAGAAAGATGTGGCAGTCTGCTTCCCTAAAGACTTACAGCCTTGGGAACTTTATGAGGCAGTTCTACTCTATCCTGCAGGGTCCCTATGATTTGGAATTCTTTGGTGGACACAGGTTTTTATAGCTTTTATTAATTGCAAACAGTCTAACTCTTACGTTTCCAGTTATACAGTTCCATGTTATCTCAAGTGGTTAAGGAATGGATAGCCCTCATTATTTTGATTAACAGAAAACTATTATCAAACATTAATACTGGATTATGAATTTTCCAAAAATTACAAAAAGTGTATTAAAAACTAAACCAGTTAGAAATCAATGTCTTTAACATCATTATGAAAATTTATTACTTTACAACAGTTATGCAAAACTGCTTACTATTAGTTTTTACCAAATTATTTTCCTTATAAGACACATACATATTAATACATATTATTTTCATTATATGACACAAATAATATTAAAAGCAGATACATCTCACCTATGTTTATTCTCCTTAACTAATAATGTATACTTCCTTTTCTCTAAGAATTTAAAGTGCTTTACAAATAGTTGTTTGCTTGGTTTCCTTTACATGAAATAAGAATCCACGTCCTGGTATAAGAACTCGGTGAATTAAAGTATTTATGTCCTACTGCGCCAAACATGCTGTTGACTCTTAAGTGATTCAGTGACATTCTCTCATAAATAAAGGATGGTGGAGTAGAAAAAAAATCTGCAAACACAATACGCTAACTTTAATTCACATTATGAAAGTGAAATACTCCTTTATGTGTGCTCTTAAACATTTTGGTCCATTTTTTATGGCTAAATATGGGTTAAAAAGTCCTATTTATTAAAATTCTTAAAATAAGTTTAATACAAATAAAACAAAAATTTACCTGTGGACCAGATCTTCAGCATCTTATCCCATGAGCCACTACAAAACTAAACATATATATGAAGGGGAAAAAAAAGGTATGTAATATAATTCATCATATTACTTGCTTCATTGTTTCTACTGTGACTTTTACCTTTGCTTAATTTTTGCGGGGTTTGGGCTCTGAAATCCTTGTCTACTACAGTATCATCTGTCTAGGCTTACTAGTCTCCTGCTCAGCTGCCTTGATCAGGGAGGACAACTGACCAACAGTGTGCCAATAGGTCTCTGACTCAAAAACTGTATTCCAGAGTTGTAATCTTTTTCTAGGAAAGATGACATGGGAGGTAAAATCTGGAAAATAATGAAGAACAGATGTATTGCCATGTGGACAATGCCAATTTCTGAGAAAGATAAACCCAATTTGGGGGGATAATACAGAATGTGCTAGCTACATCTGAGGTTCTGTTCCATTGGTTCCTGAGGTCTAACTGCATGATCATTTTGCTGGTGACTAATATTCCTTTCAGTCTAAAGAAACTTAAGAAGAGTTTCTGTTGCTTGTAACCAAAAGACAAGTACCGTTAATTTAAGTCTTAATGTAACAACATGGAAACTTCTTTTGGACTCAACAAAAAAAATCAAATCTTTTCCTTTGAATGCATAAAATATCACTTATTACCCTAATTGCAAAGAAACACTGAAGAAACATTAAATCCAGAATACTTCAGTGCGGCCTAGGGAACTGTCTAATGATTAAGAGGTTTAGTTGCTCCTTGTTAAGTCAGTACAGGCCTGCATCTCTGTGTCCTTTCAAACATTTACAGTTCTATCATGACAAAGTGGATCAGCACTGACACTAAACCAAATTTGGTTAACACTAATTATACTGTATGTTAAGGCTTAGATGATAAACTAGATGTTTGAAATTTATCACAGCATTTTAGTTTATAGATTATAAAATAAATTATGGTTTACGGAGGAGGCACAGAAAAATCATTTATTTACCTGATTTCTTACAGTTTCTATGATTTATGCTTGTTTCTAAACCAGAGATAGCTAGACTGAGACAGTGTATCTTTCTGTCTGTTACTGCATGAAAGTACACTAAGCCAATCACAGCAAGTTTATATAGAAAATTGTTTTCAGTAAGTAGCTTAAATTTTAATTTAACAGAGTACTAGTAACACCAGCTACTCACTTTAGTTCCAGTACTATCAACAGCTATAGAATCCACACTCCCAGCATGACCTCTGCAGCAGTGTAGAGCTTTCATTTTGTTGCGCTCTATATTCCACTCCCATAAGAGAATAGTTTGATCCATAGAAGCACTCAGTAGTAAGCAAGACAAATTATCTCAAGAAAGGAGAACAAAGAATAAGAAACAAATTAGTACCAAAGTTTTAAATACATCGTATTCTGAAACCAAAGAAATGATTTTTTTTTCAAGAAAGATAAAGAGCTCACTAGCCTGGTTTTTAAAAAGAAAATTAACTTACAATCTAAAGGGAAGCTTCTTCAGACATACTATAAAAGACATAAGTTTAATGTACTCAGGATTAATTAAAAATGTGTATTTTGTAAATTTAGGAAGGATTCATTTTTACCAATTTTATGGACTTTTTTTGATTGTTTTACATGATCATTGTCTTCTAAAAAACTATTATCGAAAGGCCTCATAATAACTAAAGCATGAAACATTTCCTGGCAGCTTCCCACTCTGCTTCCCACTGAAAATGGATTTTTTTGAAATTCTTGTGCAGGATTCTCTTAAGCAGAGTCCTACCTTTTTTCACCCAGGCCACATCTTTTACAACATCTGTATGTCCCACAATTGTCATTATTGACTTTCCTTCCAAGGACCAGATTCGAGAAGTCTTATCATAAGAGCCAGTCAAGATCCTGTAAAGAGAAAAAAAATTCTGTGAAGTACCAGCAGCAGCATTTTCAAACCCTAAAAATGTTTTTAAGGCAATGACAAAATAAACTTAAGGATCATGCTCGCCTTTTATAAAGATTACAGTATATAGTAGGTAGGATGTTAAGCTGTAGTTTTCCTGACCTCTTAAAAATAAAAACATAACTGATAAACCCTGGATTTCATTGTTTACCACTGCAGTAAGTGCTACAACTCAAAGAGAAGCCATGTAAATTGCTTACAAAGCCTAATAGTCCTTTGTACTTAACCCCTGACAAAAAGTGTAAAACCATTTAAAGTAAATGTAAAACCAGTAAAAATATAACATTGCATAATTGTGGTAGGTGTATTTTGCAAGAAGTTTAAGCACTGACTAGGATCCACTTTTCAGGTGTTTTCGTATCATTAAGTCCATTGAAGGTTTGTTTGGCATCATCCACACTTTCTCACATAATTCCAGCTGGCCCTTCTGGGCATTAGAAAACCACGACTTGTATCTCCATGGTAGCAGGTCAGGAGATCCATGGCTATAAAAATTATTTTTCCTCTATGAAAGAAATTATCCTCAGTCTTAAAAGCATCATACTAAACTAAAGGGTTCCAAGACATAGAACCTATTCAGAAGACAAATATCACTATGTTTTAAGACCAAAAAAACGAAAATAATGCCTATTAAGAGATAATCCGTTTCTTCTTGAATATGTTGAATACAACTATCTTTCTTTCTTTGACATGGTCACCCATACATACATCACAGAATTAGTTTTACAAAGAATCAGAAATCAGAAGAATATTCACATAGTGTACTTAAAAAGACTAAAACAGGTAGCATTAAAACAGAGGTAAAAGAAGATGCATCTGGTAATACCATTCCTCGGTGCCTTTAACGGAACTGATCCAGTCATCGTGGAGCATGCATTGCTCTGGCTGAGGTGCAGTGTACTTCTCCACATACTCTAGTTCCACCACTTCTTCCTAATCACAAAGAGAAACCAAAGCCAATCAGGTGGCAGTTTTTAAATAGTACACTATTAACATAAAGGAGCTTCAAAGTGATACCTCCTTCATACTGCTGCCCTTCATACACCCTGAAAATTAAGTCATACAAAAAGTAAAAATCTTTGACCTAACAATACGCTGAAAGTAACATTATTAAGAAATACTAATAAAGTTGGAAAACTTATGCTAAAGATGGGAAACATAAAAATTTTTCATTATGAAATTTCAAAAAACCACTGCTGTCAAGTTGGGTCTAACTCATAGCAACCCTATAGGTCAGAGTAGAACTGCCCTACAGAGTTTCCAAGAAGCGCCTGGCAGATTTGAACTGCTGACCTTTTAATTAGCAGATGTAGCCCCTAACCCACTACGTCACCAGTTTCCTGAAATTTCCAAAGCAATATAAATTATATTTTAAACTGTAAAAGCAATACAGAAAGTTTAAAAATTAGAGGAAGAAAGGAATTACCTACAGATCACAGTAACTAAACCAAGTTTTTTTATACATGCACACTCATTTCATGCATGTACAACACTGCTGTTAGATGTTGCTGAGTCAGTTCCCACTCAAAGCAACCTTGTGTATATCAGAACAAACTGCCTGCTCCTGCACCATTTTCACAATTGCTATGCTTGAGCCTATTGCAGCTGCTGTGTCAATCCATCTCTTTGACAGTGTTCCTCTTTTTCTTGCTGACCTTTCCACTTTGTGGTGGTTGTTAGGTGACACTGAGTCAGTTCTGACTCATAGTGATACTATATACAACAGAACAAAACACTTCCAATCCTGCGCCATCCTATCATTGTTATGCTTGAGCCCACTGTTACAGCCATTGTGTCAAAACCTCTCACTGAGGATCCTCCTCTTTGTTGATGATCCTCCACTAAGCATGATGTCCTTGTCTAGTGACTCGTCCCTTCTGAGAACATGTCCAAGGTATGTGAGGTAAAGTATTGTCATCCTTGCTTCTGAGGAGCACTCTGGCTATACTTCTTTAAGACAGATCTGTTCGTCCTTCTGGCAGTCCATGGTATATTCAATATTCTTTGCCAACACCTCCATTCAGAGGCATCAATTCTTCAGTCTTCCTTATTATCGTTTAGCTTTCACATGCACATGAGGTAACTAAAGATACCATGTGTCATGGATTGAATTATGCACCCCACCCCGCTCAAAATGTATGTGTTGATTTGACTTGGTTAGGAGTCCCAATATGGTGCCATTCCTCCCATGTGTTGTGAATCCTGCCTCCGTGATGACTGGTGACGGAAAAGGGGCAACAGTTGTGTTGCTGAGGCAGGACTCAAGCTACAAGCTTGTGGAATATAAGGGAGAGAAGTGAGCAGAGGAAGTTGGGAACCTCGTATCACCAAGAGAGAAGCACCGAGAGCAGAGCACGTCCTTTGGACCGGAAGTTCCTGTGCCGAGATGCTCTCACTGGATTTGGACTCAGCCTACTGGACTGTGATGATTTCTCATACTGAATGGACTTACAATATAAATGGATTCGCAGATTACCAGACTCTGTGAATAAAGCTTCCTTTCATGAACGCTTTCACTTGTGGTATTTTATGTTGGAGCAGTACCAGGTGAGTAAGACACCATGGCTTGGGCCAGCTGTACTATAGTCTTCAAGGTGACATATATGCTTTTTAAAACTTCAAAGGTCTTTGGTAGCAAACTTGCTCAATGCAGTATGTTATTTGATTTCTTGACTGCTGCTTCCATTAGCATTGATTGTAGATCCAAGTGAAATTAAATCCTTGACAACTTAAGTATTTTCTCTGTTTATCATGTTTTTGCTTGATGGTTCAGTTGTGAGGATTTCTGTTTTCTTTATATTGAGGTGCATCACATACTGCAGGCTGTTGTCTTTAATCGTCATCAATTAGTGCTTATAATCGTCATTTGCAGTAAGCAAAGGGTGTGTCTCTGCATATCCCAGGCTGTCAATGAATCTTTCTCCAATTCTGATGCCCCATTATTCTTCTAGTAGTCCACCTTCTTGGATTATTTGCTCAACATACAAACTGAGTAAATATGGTAAAGGATACAACCCTGATACACACCTGATTTTAAACTATCTAGTATTCCCTTGCTCTGTTTAAATGTCTACCTCTAAAGTCTATGTACAGTTTCCACATAAGCACAATTATGTGTTCTAGATTTCCACTCTTCACAATGTTATACACAGTCTGTTATGATCCACATATGATCCACTATGCCTTTGCATAGTCAATAAAACACAGGTAAATGTATTTTTGGTATTCTCTGCTTTCAGTCAAGATCTATCTCACATCAACAGTGCTAGCCTTTGTTTCACATTCTCTTCTGCATCTAGCTTGAATTTCTGGCTGTTCCTTGTCCGTGTAGTACTGCAAACATTTTGAATAATCTTCAGTTGAAATTTTATTTGCATGTGATATTAATGATATTTTTTCTTAACTGTGGGATTCTGTTGGATCACCTTTCTTTGGAATGAGCACAGACAGGTCTATCATTTGGTCAATTGGCCAAGATGGGGGTCTTCCAAATTTCTTGGCATAGACAAGAAAGTACTTCCAGTACTGCATCTCTTTGTTGAAACATCTCAGTTGGTATTCTGTCAATTCCTACAGCCTTGTTTTCACCCAATGCCTTCAGTGCGTCTTGTCCATCTTCCTTCAGTAGCATTGGTTCTCAATCATATGTTACCTCCTAAAGTAGATGAATGTTGACCAATTCTTTTTGAATTATTAGTACTATACATACATTTACTGTCCTCTATCTTGCTAATTTTCTCACGACTATGAAGACATCTTTCTATATTCATTTATGCACATTCTCAGAAGAGTAGAAGTTTTAATATTAAATATATAGAAACTAAATCCCAAATTTCTAGGGAAAAAAAATAATCAAAAGTATCCTGGGTAATAAAGATAAATTTAGAGTAACTCTAAAAGTTTACCTGATAATGCCTTTAAGTAAAATACAGAAGGTAAGTATTTGAACTTACTGATGAAATGTTTTCCAGTTCCATGTGTTTGACCAAGGGCATTCGCAGAAACTGCCCCTTGACAAGGAAATCAAACTCCACATGTTTGTGGAACTCTAAAGAAAACACAACATAATCATCATCACTCTTAGCACATAGTTCAAGTGGTGTTGGCATAGGCATACCAAAAAAAAAAAAAAAAAAATCCCACAACAAACAGGTATGTACTATCCCTGTGTGAGCTTTGAGTTTCTCCAGAATTTCTCCATGGCAGTCAGGCCACATATACTAGTATACTATGTGGATTTTAAGAAAATACTGTTGGTATAATTATTATTTTGCTTTTAAAAACACTTTTATTCTACAGAAAATCTCAAACATATGCCAAACTCTAAATAATGCAATGAATCCCAATGTGTGTATTACCATCAACAACTCTGGTAAATATCTACTCCTGGGCAGTCATCTATGCTCCTCCCTCCACTCTCCTACTGGTTCACTTTGAATCATTCCTCAAAAATCTGTAAATAGTTTAGTATGCCTCTCTAAAATACACAGACAAAAAAAAAAAAGGCATGATCTTAAAATTTAACAATTCTTTTTAAATCAAATATCCAGTCAATGTTCTTATTTCTCTGTCTGAAAAATGTCTTCTTACAGTGGGCTTTTTAGAATCAGCATCTAACATTCACACATTTCTTTTCATCTTGAACAGTTCTCCCTTTTTTTTCCCCTTTATTATTATTTTGTTTCTAGCAGAAATTGGACCACCTGTCTTATAACATGCCCTACATTCTGGGTTTGCTTGATTGCATCTCCAAGGTATCCTCTGACATACTCCTCTATCACCTATATAATCCTGTAAACTGGTGGCTGGACATGAAGGCTTGATTTGATTTCAGGTTGGTGTATTTTTTGGCAAGACTACATCACAGGCAGTATTGTGTACTTCCCACTGCCAGACATTAGGAAGGACAAGATACGAAGTTGTCTAGGGATCAGGTGATAACACTCTGATTCCATTCATCACAATGTTTCCTGTCAGCTTTTTATCTTAATAGTTTTAGCCACAAATGATAATCTCTGCCTATATCCATTATTGTATCTGGAAATAAAAAATGATTAAGTCTCTATATCTCATTCTTTATGCATCTGTTAGCTGTAATATTAATGAAACGAGTGTTGTCTCATCAACTGTTTCGTTTGTCATATTTTAAAAATCTGAAATCTGAATCATTTGCATCTTGGACTCAAGGCAGTGAATGAATTGTTCAGTTTACACAAAAAACTAACCAATATTCAGTCTACAAATTTAGAAAAAATTGCAACTCTTTGGGTAACAATAAAGAACCACATACTGGTATCATAAAGCTTTAATTGAAAAAATTATTCTTATTCTAGTTCAAAGACTTTTTCCAACAAGTAGAATATACAACAATTTCAAAATTTATAAAGATAACCATGCATCAGAATCTCTATCCATCCATGATGAAACTCAAGTAAAGATCAATAGGAAATGCTATCTGAATAGTTCCCCATTTACAATGGGGTTCTGCTCTGATGACTCTGATGCAAACAGGTTCTGAAGTAAATCAAATATTTCCTTTTTTCAGGCATCTATTTTAGCCCTCACTCTCCCATTTCTCCAATCAGTGTAGAATCAAGAGAGATTTTCAGCAACTGAAAACATCTGCATAAAAATATGCTTGCCTCTACATGTTGAATCCATTGACACACTGTTTTTACGAACTGCACCTTACATTATTTCATTTTCAATTTTTCATGATTAAATTCTCCTATTTTATGTTTCACCAGTTAAAAAATTTTTTTCCAAATATACATAAAAGTGGAGAATGATAAATCCCAATATAACTAGTCCTAGACCCAATGCCGTTGAATCGATTCCAACTCACAGCGACCCTACAGGTCAGAGTAGAACTGCCCCATAGAGTTTCCAAGGAGTGCCTGGTAGATCTGAACTGCTGGTTAGCAGATGCTGCACTTAACTACTTACTATGCCACTAGGGTTTCCCACTATAACCAGCAGCCAACTTTAACAGTTATCAACTCATAGCTAATCTTGTTGCGCCTATGTTTATGCATAAACAGTTTATATTTACTTTTATGTGCTAATAATCTATAATTGTACTAGTAAACCAGAAAAACAACAAACCTGCTGCAGAGGGAGTCAATTCCAACTTGACCCTATAGCAACAAATAGGACAGAGTAGAATTGTTCCATAGGGTTTCCAAAGAGTGGCTGCTGGTTTTAGACTGTCCAGCTTTTGGTTAGCAGCTGAGCTATTAACAACCACAATGCCTTTAATGTAATACCATATTTTAACTTGTTAAGTATGTTTTACTTGGCATTTTGCATATTTATAAATTTTTGTGTTTATAATTTTTCTCTGAGAATTCTGAAGACTTAAAAAATAAAATACTTTTGGTATTTTGGTATTATACAAAATGAACCCTAAAATATGAACACTGTCATTTTGCATTGTTTTGTTATCACTAGGCAAGTGAGGCCTAAGCACCAATATGCTTGTCCTTGGCCTACACCATCTCAGTCCTCCCTGGCACAATTTTAGTGCCTTGATAACCAATACATCACAATATTATACTAACATCTTTATTCCTAAATCATAACCATTATATGTACATATTGCCTTAAAAGCAGATTAAACAGAAATAAATCTTTTCTGAAAATTTCTCTTTCAATGAATTTTTTAAACCATCTTCCAGGAAGGAAGGCTGTGTGTTACAAACTACACATTTTAGTTACAAAATTCATACAGAATTACAAAATGAGACAAAAACAGAAAAAGGAAATAAAAATGTAATGTATTTTAGTGTACTTTGTGGCACTCCACTCTAAATGTCTCAAGAGTCTATATACTCACCATTTTTAGCTTCCAGCAATTTATTGATGATGTTACTAAGGTCAGTGATTTCAGAGGCAGCTGGGATTGAAAAAGGAACATCATCTACTGCATACCTATGAAAAAGTAAATGACATGTCAAGATCAATTCTACAAAATATTTAGTTAAATGTGCATTTATTTATTTATTCAACAAACACTTATTAGATACCTACTACATGCCAGGCATTTTTCTACATGGGAGAAACAAAAATGAATTAAGACATAGTTGCTGTCCTCAGCAGCAGTGTGAGTCTGGTAATGAAATACAATGAAACTATGTTAAGAACAAACAGTGTTCACAGTAAGTTATAAGTGGTACAGACATAGAATGGGGGCGCAAATAACTGTAAGTCTCTTCATTCAGAAAAAACAAGGACAGAAGAGTAGGGCCCAAAAAACACACAAAGAAAGTAATTCAAGCTACATCTAGAGAAGTGAGCTTTTGCTAGGTAGGGACACAGGGAAGGAGAAAGACGGGTAAACACAATCAGGGAGAACAGCAATGCAACAGCAAGATTTTAAACTGTCCAACAAAACCATTCTAGAAAGTATGATTTTGCTCTAGACAGTGACCAAAGATGAGGTTAAAGAGATGTACACGGAATGCCTTACATAATACATGAAATGGTTTTCACTTTCTTTCATTGGCAATGAGAAACTATTGTTAACAGCAGTCCAATTTAAGGAATAACATCATCAAAATTTTGATAAAATTTTCTAATGGTATTGCGGAGAATGATTAGAGGAGATTCTTATAAGAAAGCATGGGAGAAAATATTTGCAAATCATATATCTGATAAAGAAACTTGTATCTAGCCTATATAAAGAACATCTACAATTCAATAATGACAAACAATTAAAAAGTTGGCAGACAATATGAATGGACATTTTTCAAAAAAAGATAAGTGGCTAATAAGCACATGGAAAGACTGCCAAACTCATTAGCCATCACGGAAACATTAATCAAAACCACAAGGATACCAGTTCACACCCAGTAAATGCATGACACTCAAGCCGATTATGACTCAAAGCAACCTTGTAGGACAGAGTAAAACTGCCTCATAGGGTTTCCAAGGCTGTAAGTCTTTAGAGAAGCACGCTGCCCCATTCCTCTCCTGTTGAGACACATGTGGGTTAGAATTGCCGGCCCTTCAGTTAGCAACCGAGCGCTTCACCACTACACCACATCCATCAGGATGGCCATAGAGCCCTGCTGGTGCAGTGGTTAAGAGCTCACTTGTTAATCAAAAGGTAAGCAGTTCAAGGTGGTGCCCAACCACTGCAACTAACTGCGCTGTCAGGGAATACAACACAGTCCCTGATATACTGGGATAAAAACAGGTGTGCAGAACTCGAACTTTATTAAAACGACCAGATCTGATAGTCCAATACCCTGGAGTGCCCCTGGAAGACACAGCCCCCAGACTCTCTGCTGGCCCAGAACTATTCCTGAAGCCAACTCTTCAGACAAAGACCGGACTGGACTGTAAAACACAAAATGACAGTGGTGAAGTGTGCTTCTTGGCTTAAGTGGATACAGGAGGGTAACCGGGCAGCTTCTGTGCAGAGGCAAGATGAGAGGACCAAAGGGGACAGAAGCTAGTTGGATGACCATGGGAAATACAAGGTACAAAGGAGTGTGCTGTCACAGGATGGGAAGAGGAGCTAGTGTTATACAGTAGTGTGTGTGTAAGTTTTTGTATGACCAACTGACTTGGGTCGTACACTTTCACTTAAAGCACAATAAAATACTAAAAAAGAGGCCTGCAGTTCAAAACCACTACTTGCCCTCTATGGGACAATTCTACTCTGTCCTACAGGATCTTATGAGTCAGAATCAACCCACTGGCAACAAGTATAGGTAGGTAGGAGCTATAAGAAAAATGACAGATAATAACAAGTATTCAGAAGATAGGGAGAAATCAGAATTCTCATACTACTGGTGGAAATATAGCATGATTTAGCTCATCCGGAAAACAGTCTGGCAGTTACTCTAAATGTCAAGCACGGAGCCCTGTGACCCAGCAATTCCACTCCAAGGAAAATATAAATATATATCCACATAAAAACTTGTACATGAACGTTCATAGTAATCAAAAGGTGGAAACAACTCAACCGCCCTTCAACTGAATGGATAAACAAGCTGTAGTGTGCATGTCTGCATGTTTCCACTGAGTTCATTCTGACTTACGGATTCCAAATAAACACACAAGAATACTACTCTGCCATACAGAGAAATGAAGGTCTAACACACACCACCACGGGACACACCTTAAAAACTTGTTGAATGAGCTGTGAAGATACAAAAGAATAAATGTACTATAATCTTACTTACATAAAATATTTAAAATAGGTACATAGAGGCAAAAGTTCATTAATGGCTGCTGTATGCTGGGGGTACCAAGGGAATCACTAATAAGGGGATACTGAATTTGTTTGGCATGATAAAGTTTTGGAAATAGCGGTGATTGTTGCACAATATTGTAAATGTGATTAATGTCACTGAACACTTAAGAAATGGTTAAAATGACAACTGTTTCATTATATATATTTCACTACAATAAAATTACACAAAAATAAATACACTGATTATGCTCTTCCATCACTACGTTCCTTGAGTTGTCATTAGACTGAGTATATAAGTGAAAGGTGAAGGCTTTTTAATTAAACAGGTAACTAAGGTGCTACTAGACTTCGAATTTGAGAAATCGTTCGGACTAACAAGGTGAAAAAAGAATGTTGAACTATTTGAGTTAAATCATAAAGAAAAGGTAAAAGACACATAGAAGGACAAGGCAAAGAACAATCAGCAATAATCTTTTCAGTATACATAACACAGATCTGTATCCAAACTAACTTCACATTCTCTTATAAAAAATCAGTTTTTCCAAATCCCTTATCCAGAGCTCCTTTCTAGCCTGCTTTAGAAAAGCATCGTCTAACACCTACTTAGAAAATGGAGCTGTATTTTTCACAAACTGTGGACCTATTGGCTGTAACGACATGGCCCATCAGTCTCTCTTTAAATTTTAAGGCAATTATTATCGTCAAATTACACGTACAGCGTGTTTCATCTCAGAAAGCGTCTCAGGCCTCTTCACATTCGCAACTCAAATCATAGAGAGCATGAGAAGATAGGAGGAGGGTGATGTCGAACGATTGCCAGCCAATCCCTCAGAAATCTTCACAGGGCACCGATTCTGAGGAAATCGCGCTCAAGTGGAGCTCAGCAAAACAAGGGTAAAAAGGTGAACTGATGGCAAAAACAAACACCCACGAGGTCAAGACCAAAGGGTCTTTTGAAAGGATCCCAGAAACGGTAGAGGAAAGGAGAGAAAGAGTAGCTTACTTACTTCTTGTTGTCAGTGTAGAAGCGTGTCTGCAGCTGAGCCATGGTGGTGGCGTACGGCGTACACACAAGACTTACCCAGAGGACGTATGAGCTAATGGGGAACTGGAGATCTAGTCTCTTGGCCCTACAAAAAGCAGCAGCTCAAAGTTGGGCTGCACAGAGGATGGGATGAGGTGAAGTCTGGCTTCCGCTGTCCTTCCCAGCGCCTCTCAGAATGCGGGACCACGAGGCCGCCCTCCCACAGCGACCCAGCCCACAAACATCAACTGCCTATTCCTAGATCTAGGAATCATAGATCAGTAAAGCCTAGTCTTAAAGGTGGCGTGTTCTTGTCATCGCTCAGATTTCTCTAAAATTATTTAGGCCTCTAGGACCGCTCATGGTGCAGTGGTTGTGCGCTCACCCGAAAGGTTAGCAGATGTACCCACCAGCCGCTTTCCAAGAGAACAATGTGGCAGTCCATTTCGTAAAAATCACATACTGCCTTGGAAAGCCTACGGGGCAGATCTACTGTTTTATAGTATCGCTGTGAGAAAAACCGACTCAACAGCGATGGGTAGTGGATTATTTAGGCCTGTGATAGATTAGGAAGATACGAAAAGCCCCAATTCGAATCGATGTGTTTTTAAATTTTCAAGAAGTTGTTCTTAGACACGATACTTCAAACAGGGTTCCTAGAGACTACAACCCCCAGAACGCAACGCTTCTAAGAGACGCTTGTGATCATTGGGAATCGTGGTCTTTTTTTGCCATCTGCCCTCGTGATATTTATAATAAATCTTCCCGACTCCTAGCCAGATATTTATTAAATTATCTCTGCCTTCAGCTTCGATGTACTGGAGCCCTGCCTGTTTTCTTCAGGTATGCTTCCAAGCAGAACCGCATCAGTCCGAGATTTTCTCTGGGATCTCACCTTTGGCTTCGGGTTTTAGATCCAGGTGAGAGGCGGGAATACGGAAAAAAACAACGAATCAGAACAGACACAAACGACGGTGACCGATAGGGGTCTTACCTTGTGGACTGAGCGACGCCGTCCTGCAGGGGTGCGCCTGCGCATTGTGCTGGTCTCCATGGCGGGGCCTGGGAGCCAAGACGAGGTTGAGTAGACTCGTTTTGAATTTTCCCCCCTCTGCTCCGGCACTTTGTGGACTTCCCTCTTCACCCTCTAGGGCCCTCGGCGGTGACAAGGCTGGGGGAGGCGGAGGTTTGGCAGAGCTGTATGTGCCGGCAGAACTGACGCTACCTCACAACCCCCTTTCTTTCTCCTGCCTCCTCCCGTCTCCCTCTGACCTGTCGGGGGCTCTGAGCCCCCTGTGGTCCCCGTTCCTGCTACAGCTGGGATTTGGGGGCACTTTCTGTGCTCGGTTTCGGGGACTTTTTCGGGGCCCCGCATGGCGGGGCCTGTTGCCTCCGGTCGGAGAGGGGGCTCGCGGGCTCTGGTAGAACAGGCTGGAGAAGGATGTTAAGTGTCCTGAGAAGGGTTGCTAAGCCCGAGGACGCGCTACCCCTGGGGAGAGGGATGCGGACACCTGAGGCAGGAGCGTCCAAACGGTGATCCCTCAAGCCGCTCCGCGGCCGGCTTTTGCGGGGTCTTGGTATTTTGCTGCTTTCTGAGTTCATTTTTGTCATACGCTTAGAAAGCAGAAGTCGTCCTCCTTCCTACACCTTCAACCTCATTTTGTAATTTTTTTTAACGTGATGTTCAAAGGCCTATTCCTTGTCTTCATTGTTTCCGAGTACTGCTCTAACATATAGTTAAGTTTTTGAGGGAGAGTGGACAGAGAGATACTGTCCACATCCCAAAGTTACTGTTTACGGCCTTTGCCAGAAAAGCTCGGAGAGGAGCTACTTCAGGAGACAATAATTTAGAATCAGGCAGAAACTGGATTGCAAAGTTTGTGGGCAGAGCGGTATGTGTACAGGTGAAGGCAACTGTAGCTTTTCTGCGTTGTTTATAGGTAGGCTCCTAATATTTAAATCAGTCATAGGAAATGATTTAGACAGTTCTAAGAGAAAAACTAGCGTTTCATTAAAGAGCCAAGATATGAAACTAGAGCCATCCTTTTTTCCCCTACATTTTTAGAATGCAGGCCCTGGAACCAGAAAGCCTGGTTTGTAATCTGGAATCGTACTTACCTAACCCCGCTCTGTGGCACACTTTGATCAACTGTCAGAATTAAATGAATTGGAAACACTCAGTAAATGTTAACTGTTATTACCATCATTGTCATGTACATGTCTGTTTAACTAGAATTCTTGTCAAGATTGCCCCTAGATGGTGCAGATGTTTAACACATTTGGCTACTAACCAAAAGGTCAAAGACTTGAGTCCGCTCAGAAGTGTGTTGGAAGAAAAGCCTGGTGCTCTGTTTTTGAAAAATCAGCCAATGAAAGCTCTGTGGAGCACAGTTCTGCTGTCACATACAAGGGTTGCTGTAGTTGGAATCCGTGTTTGGTAACTGGTTTTACCAACTGGAGCAAATTAGGGAGACTATCCAGGTGGACGAAATCCTGGAGCCTAATGGTTAGGTACTACCTCCGCTGACAATACGGTCAGCAGTTCCAATCCAATCCGCCAGGCTCTCTTTGGAAACGGGCCGTTCTGCTGTGTCCTGTAGGGTCCCTGTGAGTCAGAATCGACTCTACAGCAGTGGTTGTTTTTTTTTTTTTTTTTTTTTGGTTTTATCCACCTGGAAAGAGGGCTGCAAAAGAAGTTTTGAAATTCAAAGAAAATACTAGTTAAGGTTGCTGATGTAAGAGGTAATTGTAATGGTGATAATTTTACAAGTTAAGAAAGTTTGAAACACTTCATTAATTGGAGTTTTGCCACTGAATCCATGTTTCTGAATTTGGTAGACCTGGAAATAAAATTGCCAGTTTTAAACATACTTTAATCGTAACTAATTATTTAGTTTGGCAGTAAAATCGAGGAAATTAAAACTGATAGAACTTCAAATACATCTTCAGATAATTAGATTCTGTTTCAGGTGTTTATTTTTTTATTGACAATATGTAATTTAAAAATTTTTGGAAAAATGTATAATTAATCAAGTTTATGCTTTTTAAGCTATAATTGATTTATTTATATTTTACCTAAATAGATACCTAACACTTAGAGTCAATACAAGTTGATCTTGAATTGAAAAATATAATCACTAAAATACAGAACCTGAGTATATGCTTAGGAAAGTAAAACTACAGTTTGCAAAGCAAAAGTGTGGCATTCACTGAAATACGTTTTGTTTTCATTTGACTGAGATCTTGAGGAAAAATTATGCTAGTGTTACAAAAATAACTGAACACCTAGTTTTTTTTTTTTGTTTGTTTTTTACAAGCAATGACTTACATTCTGTTTGGAGTTGCCTGCAAGCTAAGAGTAGGATAGTTAATGCTTTTACAGTGTTTTTCTTAAACAAGTGCTTTTTTAGAACAAGCTTCTGGTTCTTAATGATTTTCTACAGAATTGATTTACTAGAGTCCTCATGAAGGCATATCATCGGAGAACCACAGATTTCTAGCTTGGAAATATATTTCGCTTTTTTATCTTTTTCTTAAATAAGCTTATTCTCTTTATGGCTCCAAAATATGCCTTATTAGTAAATACATTCCATGAAGAGAAATACTTATGTTGCTCTGCAGGTCTTGGTTTGAGTGATAGAGAATGTGAGAGTTGAAACAAAAGTGTAGTTCATATCCGTAATTTTAAATAAGGAAGCAGGCACAGAGAGTCACCTGTGCCAGAACACACTGAGTTAGCTATAGTTAGCTCTAGTCTTTAGGTCTCTTCAGCTGAGTTTAGTGATGGTTCTAGTATACCAGACTGGGAAATGACTATAATAAAATCTGATAATTTTCTTTATGTGTAGGAAAATGTAAATTGAATACTTTCTCATTACAGAGAAAAGGCTACAGTGAAGACATAATTATAGCTTTGACGTAAATGAAACTACAGTTGTCACAATTGAGTGCCCCTAAAAGGAAAGACTTCAGAGGACAAGAAAGGGCATTTCTGGAGGTAGTAGAATGCTTAAGCCTTGGAATTTAAACTTGAACTGCTACCTAAAGGTAATTATTCTTAACTAATTGGAAATAATGGCTCTGTAAAACTTCTCTTTTATCACACATTAATAAAAATGTCAAATTACACTTTGTGTAGGTAGTTGGTTCTGTTATGGGTATTAATTGGAAAAGAACATTTTTACCTAGCTTTTTAACATTAATATTGTCATTATTAAAAGCTATAACAGTTAATTAGGAATTAGGGATAATAATTTATAGCAAATGACCTTGCCATTGAGAATAGAGGGAAAATTGGATATTTTAAGCAACTATGGAGCTATGAGGATTGAAGGGGTTAAGGCTAATTGATGGAAGAAATGAATGAAAAGTATTATTTACTTTTCATTATTTCAGCTGAGTTTAGTGATGGTTCTAGTATACCAGACTGGGAAATGACTATAATAAAATCTGATAATTTTCTTTATGTGTAGGAAAATGTAAATTGAATACTTTCTCATTACAGAGAAAAGGCTACAGTGAAGACATAATTATAGCTTTGACGTAAATGAAACTACAGTTGTCACAATTGAGTGCCCCTAAAAGGAAAGACTTCAGAGGACAAGAAAGTATTATTTACTTTTCATTGCATTCAAATTATTTTTAAGATAGTTTACAACTTAACAATGTACTTTTAATCTCCAATTCAACAATGGTTTAGGTCAGTAGGCTGATATTAAAACCCACTTCATATTGAAATTACTTTAAATAGTATTTTCCCAGTGTAATCACAAGAAGCCTTTATAGATGCATTGTAGGGCATACCAAAGGTAAGATTTTAAGTTATACATCTCCAGAAAACAGTAGAAAAAGTTGTCCTTCTTACATTGCCAAAATCTCAGTTTGAGCAAAATTTTAAAATGGGTGGTTTATGTTTGTCAGTCTTTTTCTCTTTCAGGGTTATCCCCTGCCCAACATGAGCTCACTTCTTGAGGACATTCATACTTCTCTGAGTCTTCACAGCAGCTTGTAGCTCTGATCTGGGAGTGCTCTGAGCCTCAAATTTCTCATCTCCAGATTCGACTTTACTCCTTCAGCATAGCATTTTTTAACTCAAAGAGAGAAAGCTGTCTTTGTATAAATATACATAACTTTGTTAATGACTGATACTTTCTCTAGCTTTTTTAAAAATAACTTTTTAAGGAGGAAATGCTTGTTAACTCCAATGAAAATTTCATTGATGAAATTTTTAGATAGAGTAGGTGAAAATACATTACAGTGAAAATTTTTTTTTTTTTTTTTTTAGCCAGGCAGAATAACTTGGAAAGGGAAATGAAATTTCTTTAGATTATTTGCAAGGGGGCATTTAAAAAAAAGTATTTTATTGTGATTAATTGCAAGTTTACAATCCAAGTCAATTAGCCATACAAAACCCCATACACACACCTCTGTGCACCTCGAGCTGATCTCCCAGCCCTGTGACAGTAGGCTCACTCCTGCTTTCCATCTTGTATTTGCCACGTTCACTTAACCAACTCCTGTCCCCTTCTCTCCACCATCCCATCTCATTTCTATAGAGGAGCTATTCTGACAGCCTCCTGTGTTATAGTCCAGTCTGGTTTGTTTCTGAAGAGTTGTCTTCAGTACTGGTTTCAGCTCTGGGCTGGCAGCAAATCTAGGGGCTGTGTTCTCGGGGGACCCTTTAAGATGTTGAACCCTCGAGTCTGGTCTTTTAGTAGAATTCTAGATCCGTACCCCCATTTTTTTCCCATCACTTCAGGGGGTCATCATTTGTTGCCTGTCAAGGCAGAACTTGGTGGTGGCTGGGCACCATCTAGTTCTTCTCGTCTTGTGTTGATTTAGTCTCTGAGTCATGTGGTGCCTTCTGTCTCCTGGGCTCATATTTTCCTCCTGTCTTCGATGTCCTTCATTTTCCTCTGCTCAGGGTGGGTTGCAACCAACTGATGTTCCTTAGATGGCAGCTTGTTAAACTTTAAGACCCCCAACACCATGCACCAAAGTGGGATGGAGAATGGTTTCTAAAAGAAACTTAGTTATGTCAAGCATGGTCCACAGAGCCCTGCCCCTGCTACTCTGGTCCTCAGAGTATTGTGTTATATTTAGGAAATCTCCTAGCTCTTGGTGTAGTCTAGCAGAGTTGATCTGTCTTCTACTGCATCGTGTCTTGTCCTTCACTTAACCATAATCCTGTCTTTAATCTGAGTACCTGACTCCCCGCGTCTCCTCCTTGGTAACCATCAGAGATTATTTTCTTCGGTGCTTACCCCTTTTCTTGAGAGCTCATAATAGTCATCTCATACAATATTTGTCCTTTTGTGGCTGACTGCTTTTAATCAACATAATGTCTTCCAGATGACTCCATGTTATTAGGTGTTTCCCAAGATCATCGCTCTTTACCACTACGTAATATTCTGTTGTGTGAATGTACCATAGTTTGTTTATCCATTCATGTGTATATGGGCACTTAGATTGATTCTGTCTTTTTGCAATTTGTAGACAGAGTCACAATAAACTTTAGTATGTATTTATCTGTTTGTGCAACAGCCCTTATTTCTTTAGGATATATTGCAAGCAGTGGGATTGCTGGATCATATGGTATGTCTATTTCTAGCTTTTTAAGAAAGTGCCAAATGGTTTTCCAAATTGGTTGTACCATTGTACATTCCCACCAGCTGTGCAGAAGAGTTCCAGTATCTCCACAATCTTTCCAACATTTGTGTTTTTTGGATTAATGCCAGCTTTGTTGGATTGAGATGGTATCTCACTGTTGTTCTGATTTGGAATTCTCCAGTGGCTAATGATAGTGAGCATTTCCTCATGTATCTGTTAGCTGCCTGGATGTCTTCTTTGGTGAAGTACCTGTTCATATCCTTTGCCCATTTTTTTTTCAGTACATATTTTTTTATTATGATTGAGTGAGAATATGCAATCCCATATAAATTTGCATACCTGCCGATGAGTGACTCCCACTCTCCCTGCCCAGTGACAGCACATTCCTCCTCTCTGTTCTGTACATGTCATATCCTCCTAACAATCTCCTATGCCCTCCTCTCTATCCTCTCTCCTGTGTCCAGTAAGAGGCCAGCTGACTGACATCCTATGGATGCGTAGAACCATAAAGTGCACACATGATATGCTTGCTCTGTGTCACCAAGTCCAATCCATTTCTGCCTGAAGAGTTGACCTCCATTATGATTTATGGACAAGGATAGCGTCAGGACCAGGGGCTATACTCCCAGGGGAACCCTGAGGCCCCTGGGCCATCAATTGCGGTCTTTTAGTGGAGATCTCAGGGTGCACCCCATTTTGTGTTCATGTTGTCTGTGAGACTTAACTTTATAAGCCCCATCATAGCTTATCACTGGTGATGGCCAGGCACCACCTGGTTCTTCTGGTCACATATGAATGTAGTCTCCCACTCACATGTGTCTCTCTGTCTTCTGAGTTCTCTTTGCCACATGTCATTTTGATCTTTGGAGATCATCCGTTCCTGCTGAGTTGGGACCATTTGGTGTACCTTAGATGGCAGCTTAGCAGCTTTTAAGACCCCAGACACCACTTACCAATTTGGAGTGCAGAAGACTCTCTTAGCGAAATGCGAGTTGTGCCAGTTTGGCCTTGATTTCCCCTGAGAGCATGGTCCCCGGCCCCCCGCCCCAGCTACTCCATCCTTGCAATATTGGGTTAGCTGGGAGGAGTACTCATGTTGTGTTGAAGTCCAGTTAAAATTGATCATCTTTCTCATGTGTGCTGTCACTGATTTCACCCAATCAAATTTCTATCAACTATCCTATACTCCACCCTCTTCCTCCCTCCCTCCTCACCCTTGCAGCCATCAAAGAGTCTTTTATTCTATGCATGAGTCTGTTTTTAAGTTCTTATCCTAGGGGTCTTGTACAGTATTTGTCCTTTTGTCACTGACTACTGTCACTCAACATAATGTCCTCCAATTGAAATCAGGTTATAAGATGTTTCCTTTGCCCATTTTTTAATTGGGTCATTTGTGTTTTTCTTGTTGAGGTTTTGCAGTACTTGTTAGGTTATAAAGATTAGCTGCCCATCGGAATCATGGTGGCCAAATTTTTTTTCCCAGTCTATAAATAGTCTTTTTACTCTTGGTGAAGTCTTTGGATGAGCATAAGTGTTTGATTTTTAAAAGCTCCCATTTATATGTTTTCTCTTCTGGTGTTTGTGCATTGTCTGTAATAGTTTGGAGTCTGCTTATGCCACATATTGGGTCTCCCAATGTTGTCTCTATTTTTTCTTCTGTGATCTTTATGGTTTTAGATTTTATATTTAGGTCTTTGATCCATTTTGAGTTAGTTTTTGTGCATGGTGTGAGATATGGATCCTGTTTCATTTTTTTTTTTACAGATGGATATCCAGCTAGGCTAACACAATTTGTGAAACAGACTGTCTTTTCCTCAGTTTATAGACTTTGGATCTTTATCAAATGTCAGTTGCTCATAGGTGGATGATGTTGTATTTGGATTCTCAATTCTGTTCCATTGAGGTATGTATGGTTTTGTATCAGTACTAGGCTGTTTAGACTACTGTGGCAATATAATAGGTTTTAAAGTGAGGTAGTATGAGGACTCCTACGTTGTTTTTGTTCAGTAATACTGTACTTATCTAGGCTTCTTCCTTTCCATATAAAGATGGTGATTTTTTCCTCCATCTCATTTAAAAAATGCCCTTGGAATTTGTATTGGGGTTGAATTGTATCTATAGATCACTTTGGATAAAAGAGACATTTTCATGATGTTAAGTCTTCCTATTCATGAGCAAGGTGGACTTCTTTTGTGTAGGTCTCTTTTGGTTTCTTGCAGTAGAGTATTGTATTTTATGTAGGTCTCTTTTGCCTCTGGTTAGATTTACTCCTAGATATTTTATCTTTTTGGGGGCTGTTTTGAATGATACTGATTTGGTGATTTCCTGTTTGAAGGTCCTTTTGTTGGTGTAAAGGAATCCAACTGATTTTTGTATGTTTATCTTGTATCCTGAGACTTTGCTGAACTCTTCTATTAGTTCCAGTAGGTTTTTTTTGGTAGATTATTGAGGATGTTCTGTGTATAAGTTCATATCATGTGCAAATAGAGATAGTTTTACTTCTTCCTTAACAACGTGGATGCCCTTTATTTCTTTATCTTGCCTCATTGCTCTGGCTATAACCTCCAGGACAGTGTTGAATAAAAGTGGTAACAGTAGGCATCTTTGTCTGTTTCCTGTTCTCAAGATGACTACTTTTTGACTCTCTCCATTTAGGGTGATGTTGACTGTTGGTTTTATATAGATGCCCCTTATTGTGTTGAGGTATTTCCCTTCTATTCCTATTTTGCTGAGAATTTTTAACATGAATTGGTACTGGAGTTTATCAGATGCCTTTTCTGAATCCACTGATAAAATCAAGTGGTTCTTTTATTTATGTGGTTGATTACATTAACTGTTTTTCTTACGTTGAACCATTCCCACATCCCTAGGAGAAATCCCACTTGGTCATGGTAAACTACTTTTTGATGTGTTGTTGAATTCTGTTGGCTAGAATTTTCTTGAGGATTTTTGCATCTAAGTTCATGAGAGATATTCTGCTATAATTTTCCTTTTTTGCAGTGTCTTTCTCTGGTTTTGGTATCAGGATTATGCTAGCTTCGTTGAATGAATTTGAGAGCATTCCATTCTTTTTTATGCTCTGGAATACCTTTAGAAATAGTGATGTTAACTGTTCTCTAAAAGTTGGTAGAATTCTTCAGTGAAGCCCTCAGGGCCAGAGCTTTTTTTAGTTAGAAATTTATTAATTACCTTTTTGATCCCTTCTTTTGTGATGGGTTTATTTAGAAGGACCTGCAGTCTACTTTTGAAAGGAATAAGCCAGGGAAAACGTTATGAATAGCAGCTGAAAAAGACACATTGCATTGGGAAAATATGCTGCAGAGGACCTCTTTAAACTATTCAAAAGTGAAGATGTCACTTTGAAGACTAAAATGTGCCCGACTCAAGCCATGGTATTTCCATTCACATCATATGCATGTGAAAGCTGTACCATGAACAAAAAAGACAGAAGAACTGATGCCTTTGAATTGTGGTGCTGGAGAAGAATATTGAATGTACCATGGACCGCCAAAAGAACAAACAGATCTGTTCTGGGAGAACTACAACCAGGGTGCTACTTGGAAACAAAGATAGCAAAACTGAATCTTACATACTTTGGATGTGTTGTCAGGAAGGATCAGTCCCTGGAGAAGGACATCATGCTTAGTACAGTGGAAGGTCAACGAACAAGATGAAGACCCTTGATGAGATGGATTGACACAGTGGCCGCAACAATGGGATTAAACATAAAAATGATTGTGGACATGGTGCAAGACCGGGTAGTGTTTCATTTTGTTATTCATAGGGTCACTATGAGTCAGAGTCAGCTTGCTGGCACCTGACAACAACAACTTCTGTTTGTGCTAGTTTTGGTGTGTGACCTATTTCTAGAAATTTGTTCATTTCCTCTATGTTTTCTAATTTAATAGAGTGCAATTTTTCATAGTATTCTGTTATGATACTTATAACTTCAGTTGGGTCTGTTGTGATATCACCCATTACATTTCTTATTCAAGTTTTTCCTGTTATTTTGCTATTTTGTCGGTTTGGCTGGTGGTTTATCAATTTTGGTGACACTTTCAAAAAACCAACTTTTGGTCTTGTCATCTCTCAGTCATTTTTCTATTCTCTAACTCATTCAGTTCTACTTAAATTTTTACTCTGTTTTCTTCTGGTGTCAAAAGGGTTCTTTTGCTGCTCTCTACTTGTTCAAGTTGTAGAGTTAATTCTTTGATTTGGGCCCTTCTTTTTGGGTGTGTGTGTTTGTTGAAATGAATTGATATCTGAGCATTGCTTTTGCTGTGCCCCACAGGTTCTGGTAGGATGTGTTTTCATTGTCATTTAATTCTATGAATCTATTCTAGCATTGATTTCTTTTATATTCCAGTTGTGTTTTTTGAACAAGCTGTTGTTCAGTTTCCATGTGTTTGATTTTTTACCTTCTTTTTCTGTTATTCTACTTTTATGGCTGTATGGTATCTAAAAAGATGCTTTGTGATATTTTGATGCTTTGAATTTTGTTAAGGATTTTTTTGCGGCCTCATTTATGATCAGTTCTGGATGATATTCCGTGGGCATTGGAACAGAAAGTATACTTTGGTGCTGTTGGGTGGATGTTCTGTATATGTCTATGAGATCAAGTTGGTTAATTGTGGCATTTAGATCTTCTGTGTTTTTGTTGTGCTTTTTTCTAGATGTTCTGTCCTTCACTGACAGTGGTGTGTTGAAGTCTCCTATGATTGTTGTGGAGCTATTTCTGTTTTCACTGCAGCTAGTGTTTGTTTTATGTATTTTGGAGCCCTGTCTTTGGTATGTAGATATTTTATATGGTACTGACCCCTAGGGTCGCCATGAGTCGGATCCGACTCGACGGCACTTGGCTTGGCTGGCATGTCCTCCTGGCATATTGATCCTTTAGTTATTATATAATGTCCTTTGTTTTCCAGTGTAGTGGATTTTAAAGTCTGTTTTATTGGAGAGTAATATTACCACTCCTGCTCTTTTTTGAATGTTGTTAGCTTGATGTATTTTGCCTATCCTGTGAGTTTTAGTTTGTTTGTATCTTTGATTCTAAGGTGTGTCTCCTGTAAGGAGCATAAAGATGGGTCATTTTTGTTTTGTTTTGTTGTTATCCAATCTGCCACTGTTAGTCACTTTATTGGTGCATTGAGTGCATTTACATTCAGTGTGATTATTGACAGATGGAGTTTGGTGCTGTCATTCTGATGTCTTTTTTTGTGTGTGCTGTAGACATTTCTTTAGTTCCTTTTAATTGTCTGTGCTGAGTCTTTGTAGGTCTTAAATGTTGTTGGTTTTGTATTGGCTGAGACATCATGGTTTCCTTGTTTATTTTTTTGTTGCATAGGATTGATAATTTCCTTTGTGGTTTCCTTAATATTTACCCCTGTTTTTCTAAATTTAAACCAATCTTTAATCTGTATGTTGCCTTGACTTCTCTGTGTGAAAGATCTGTGACTACATTTACTTTTAAGCCCCTCTTTTTCATTATAAGGTTTGTATACTGACATGTTTTTCCCTGTTTTCAGTGTTTTGCATGCAGTTTATTTTTGTGATTCTCCTATTTGTGTTGATACCCAGTTACTTTGTTCTGTATTCTGGTCCTGGGTTGTTAACTAGTGTTACTGATTTTTTAACTGAAGCACTCCCTTGAGTATTTTTTGTAATTTTGGTTTGGTTTTTGCAAATTCCCTAATTTCTGGAAATGTCCTAATTTGGCTATCCTGTGTGAGCAACAATTTTGCTGAACATAGAATTCTTGGCTGACAGTTATTTTCCTTCAAGGCTTTGTATATTTCATTGCATTGCCTTCTTGCCTGCGTGGTTTCTGCTGAGTAGTTGGAGCTTTGTCTTATTGATTCTGCTTTGTAGGTTAATTTTGGTTTATCCCTAGTCACTTTAAAAGTGCCTCCTTATCTTTAGTTTTGATAAGTTTGATTATAATACACCTTTGTGTCTTTCTTTTAGGATCTATATCATGTGGAGTTCAGTGAGCATCTTGAACAGATACCATTTCGTCTTTGATGATATCCTGAAAGTTTTCTGTGAGCAAATCATTTTTTTTTATCCTCTACTGTTTTGGTGCTCCAATCATTTGTATATTATTCCTGTTCATAGAGTCACACATATTTCGTAGTGTTTCTTAGTTTTTTAAAAGTTCTTATCAACGGCACTTGGCTTGGCTATCTGATTTTTCCTCAAATATGTTGATGTCACATGCTTTATCTTCAGTCTCACTAATTCAGTCTTCCAGTGCCCCAGTTTTACTCTTTTGACTGTCTTTTAAGTTGTCTAATAGTGTAGTTTTATTAGCAGTTTTCTGAATTTCTGATTCTTGTTGCTGTATACTTTCTTGCAGCCTGTTCAATCTGTCATGTTGCACTGCTGTGTTTGCCTCGTCTCCTTCCTCATCTCTTGAAGAGTTCTAACTGTTAATCTTTTGTATTCTACTTCTGATAATTCCAGAAAGTCCTCTTCCTCTGGAAGATTTGATTCTTTGTTTTGGGAGCTTTCTAAAGATGTCATGGTCTGCTTCTTTACATGTTTTAATATGGACTGTTATTTCCAAGTCATGAGTAAATTGTGTTTATTTATTTTATGTTTGCATACTGTGTTCTAGCTTCTTGTTTTGAAATGTACAGATAAGCTTGTGATGTGTGATAGTGTGTTTATTGTTGTCTTTGGAGATCTACTGTCCTTTAACCATGTGGTTAGAACTGTTACTAGACACGGAAGCCCAAGAGTCCATTTACTTTTCTTATATGGATTCAACTCAGGTGTCCAGATAGTCACCAAATGTGTGGTGCGGGTTTTCACCTACTGTCCTAGATCAGCAGGGCTGATTGTTATAGGCACAGGTGTCTGGCTGCAGCTGTTGAGAAAGGCAGGGGGCTAACAGCCATCTCTGACTGTCTGTGAGGATAGTTTATCCACTTGTGTCTGAATGTAGGTAAAGAAGTTTCGGCTGTGACTTTTTGGCTTAGGGTAATCGTCAGAAATTCCCCCTGCCCTCCTCCCCCAAGTTTGTTAAATTGTTTCCTCTTTGAGTCCTGGTGAATAGCTCAGAGCAGGCTTGAGGAGTCCTATTTCTGGCTCATTTAATGGTGTCAGACTCTAAATCTGGGCACAGTGCAGATAAGGGAGGGTTGAGCACTGGAAGAAGGGAGAAAGGCCTATCTCTAAGGCAAAATTTAGATTTGCACACAGTAGGTCATGCACAAAGACTTAGCTTTTGACCATCAGGTGCTGTTTTTCACTGGTTCTGGAGGTGTAGATGGATTCTTTGGGCAATCGCTCCTGCTGAGGGGGACACCCAGCAATCTCTAGGCTCAGCTTAGCACAGGGTGGCTACAGCTGATACCCACCCGGTCAAGTCTGTTGAATTCTGTGTGCTTCTGGTGCTACTCTCCATTCCCTGTTGCTCAGTCCAATTTCACAACTTTCCTTTTGATATTCTGGGCTTCTAGAATGTCATGTGTACTGAATTCATTTTTTTTTTTTTTTGTTAGAGAGGTCACAGGAAGGTCTGTCTCCCAGTGTTTTTGCACTGCGTAGCTTTGCCTTTTCCAGAATGCCGTATATTTAGAATCATAGTTTGTAGCCTTTTCAGACTAACTTCTGTTACTTAGCAATATCGCTTTAGTGCTCTTCTGTATTGTCTTTAGGCTTAATGGCTTGTGTCTTTTTACTGCTTAATAATATTCCATGTGTGGGAATGTGCTACACATGGTTTGCCCATTCCTCTACTGAAGGATGTTTTTAGTTGCTTTCTGTTTTGAATAAAGCTTCTGTACGCATTCTTGTGGAAACTCTGGTGGTGTAGTGGGTTAAGTGCTATATCTGCTCACCAAAAGGTTGGCAGTTCAAATCTGCCAGGTGATCCTTGGAAACTTTATTGGGCAGTTTTACTCTGACCTCTAGGGTTGCTGTGAGTCGGACCCGACTTGATGGCAGTGGTTGGTTTGGAATAGGTGTATAGTGGTATCATGTTTTAATTTGTAATTCTGTTACAACGTGTGATGTTGAACATCTTTTTATACACTGATTTTCCGCTTGTGTATCTTTGGGTAAGGTATTTGTTTAAATCTTGCCCATTTGGTAATTGGATTTTTTTCCCCTTTTTTAGTATGACTACTTCATAGGTGGTGGTGTCTCTGTTATTATGTCATTAGCCATTGGTGATCATTGTCTAGTTTCATAATTTAAAAGTATAATAAAGTGGCACTTTTTTTCAGTTCTATTGTTCTGTCTTCATTTATTAGCTTATAAAAAGAGAAATTTCTCCTCAAGTATTTGGTATTGTGACATACAGAATTGTATGAGAAAAATAGATACATGTTTGACTCCCTCTCTACCTTTTGTTCATTTGTCTCAAAATAATGACTTAGTGTCCTGTCATGCTTGAAAGATGAACAGTGACCTTTTTTAGTATGATTATAAACTCATGAATTTAAACATTCGATATATTGCAGTGTATTTGCAATATTAACATTAATGATGTTTATTATCTCCCATGTTTGGCCAGTGGGTGATTTTTCAGATTGGCTTCTAAGTCTTCTTGACACAAATCTGTTGATTTTTAACTTCTTTACTTTCTAATTTTATAGGATATTTATTCCAAGCTCATTTTGTAGATTTTTTGATCCAGACCTGAGCTCATCTATTTAAGGATAAGATTCTGTTAGTCTTGACGTAGTACCTTGCTCCATTACTTAGTGAATGCATGTTAAAACAGCTCTGTCTTCCCAGTAAGTTGAACTCTGTCTCATTACTTAATAACTGTCTCTGTTCCTGATAATGCTTTTTATGTTCAAGTCTACTGTGTTTCACATTAATATACATTAAAAAGTTAAAGGATGTTATAACACTTTGTCTGTGAGCAGAGTAACATGCTGTCTTTCTCCAGTTGATATTACAGCTATCTCAGTTTTTTCTTTACTATTTGCCTTATTGTTTATTTTCCCTTTAAAACTTTTCAACCATTCACATTTTAACTGTGTTTTAAACAGTTTTTAACTGGTGAATTTAATCCATTGGTATTACTAATAGTTTGGCCTTCTTTGTGTTGTTCATTGTGCTTTCTATTTACCTCAACTCTTCTGTGCCTTTCTTCTTCTGTCTTGCCTTGTGTTAAACTGATATTCATAATTCCATGTATTATTGCATTTTTTTTTACTTTCTACTGATTTAAAAATTCTATTATGAACCTTAAAATTTTACCATGCAATTCTGTTCTAAAGTTAAGTTTTAGTCACCTGTTCTTAAAACAATGCAAAGACCTTGTGTTGTTGTTGTTAGGTGCCAACAAGTCAGTTCCAACTCACAGAAACCCTGAATACCGTAGAACAAAAGACTGCCTGGTCCTGTGCCATGCTCACAATTGTTGATGTGCTTGACCCCATTGTTGCAGCCACTGTGCCAGTTCATCTTGTTGAGAGTTGTCATCTTTTCCGCTGACCTACTGCTTTACTAGACATATTGTCCTTCTCCAGGGACTGACTGATCTTACCTGACAATATGTCCAAAGATATGTAAGGCATAGTTTTGCCATCCATGCTTCTAAGGATCATTCTGGTTGTACTTTTTCCAAGACTGATTTGTTCGATTTTTTAAAGTTAATCGTGCATTCAGCATTCTTCACCAACACTGTAATTCAAAAGTGTCAGTTCTCCTTAGGTCTTCCTTACTCATTGTCCAGCATTCACATGCATGTGATGTGATTGAACATACCATGGCCTGGGTCAGGCACACCTTAGTCTGACATCTTTGCTTTTCAGTACTTTAAAGAGGTCTTTTGCGGCAGATTTGCCCAATGCAGTGCTGCTTTTTCTTGATGACACCTTCCAAGGGTGTTGATTGTAGATCTAAATCAAATGAAATCTTTGACATCCTCAGTATTTGCTCAATAGGATACTGCTTATATGTCCAGCTGTAAGGATTTTTGTTTTCTTAATGTTAAGGTGTAATCTATACTGAAGGCTGTGGTTTTGGATCTTCTTCAGAAGTGCTTCAAGTCAAAACAAAGACCTTAATACTCTTTGTCTATCATCAGCTCCTGCAGAGGTACATGTATTAATCTTCTAGTGTTTTGTTTTCTATTTATAACACATGTACTCAAAATTAGAGTATTATTTTTATGTGCAGGCATTAATTTTTAGGTTTACTTCATAGTAGTAATTTATTGTCTAGCTTCATTTTTCATGTCTGAACTTACATCTGGTACAATTTTTGGTTTTCCTGAACTATATTGTTTAGGATCTCTTGATTGTAAGCTGTCATTATACAAAAAGTCTAAATTAAAGTGGCTATCTTTTGTGAAAAAATTGTTTTGAAGTGTATATAATTCTGCATTTACAGTTTTTTGGTTTGTTTTTTTTTTACCTTAAGGATATTCCTCAAATGACTTCTGCTGTTTATCACTATTGAGAAGTTTACCATTAATATAGCATCAATTCTCAGTATATGATTTGTCTTGTCTTTCTGGTTATGATTAGAATTTTTCAGTTTCAATACATTGTGGGTTTTTATTTTAAATTTTAATCTTTTTTTTTATTTAATATAACTGAGTGAAAATGTACATCCCCATATAAATTTACATACCCACCTATATGCAGCTTCCACTATTCCTCTCTGCTCCATACATGTCTCATCCTCCCAACAGTCTCTTTTTTCCCTCCTCTCCACCCACTCTCCTTCCTCCAGCCAGAGATCAGCAGGATGACATCCTATAGATGTATAGAACCATAAAGTGCATCCAATATGTGGTCACTGCATCGCCAAGTCCAATCCATTCCTGTCCGAAGCATAGACCTTCGTTATGATTTATGGTCAAGGGCAGCATCAGGACAAGGGGCCATGCTCCCAGGGGAACCTCAAAACCACTGGACCATCAATTGAGGTCTTTTAGTTGGAATCTCATGGTGCACCCCTTTTTATTCTTGTGTTGCCAGTTAGACTCAACTTAGTGAGCTCCATCGTGGCTATCACTGGTGGTGGCTGGGCACCATCCGGTTCTTCCGGTCCCAAGTCGATGTAGGCACCCACTGGTGTGGGTCTCTTTGTCTTCTGGATTGTCTTTCCCCCGTGTCATTTTGGTCCTCGGTGAGCATCCGTTCCTGCTGAGTTGGGACCATTTGCTGTGCCCTCAGATGGCAGCTTGGTAGCTTTTAAGACCCCAGACACCACTCACCAACGTGGGGTGCAGAGAGCCCTCTTAGCAAAAAGCTAGTTGTGCCAATTGGCCTCGCTTTCGCCTAAGAGCATGGTCCCCTGCCCCCTGCCCCAGCTACTCTATTCTTGCAGTATGGGGTTAAGATGGAAGGAGTACTCATGTTATGTTGAAGTCCACTTAATATTGTTCTTGTTTCTAATGTGTGCTATCACCGATTTCACCCAACCAGATACCTAGCAACTATCTAATCTAAACCCTCCCCCCTCCCTCCCTCCCTCCTCTCCCTTGCAGCTGTCAAAGAGTCTTTTCTTCTGTACACAAGTCTGTTTTTGAGATCTTATCGTAGAGGTCTCATACAATATTTGTCCTTTTGTCGCTGACTACTTTCACTCAACATAATGTCTTCCAGTTGAAACCAGGTCATGAGATGTTTCCTGAAGTCATCGTTGTTCTTTATCATTGCGTAGTGCTCCATTGAGTATATATACCATATTTTACCTATCCATTCTTCTGTTGTTGGGCATAAAATTTTAATCTTGATATCCTTAATACTGCCTTTATCTGTAGATTCATGTCTTCAGTTTCAGAAAATTCTCAAGAATTGTCTCTCAGTATTGTTATTCCTTCATTTTCAGTATTTTGTCCTTCTAAATCACCAATTTAATGTATGTTATCCTTTTTCATAGTTTTAAATTGCGTATTTTAGCCAATTGGAAACCCTGATGGCATGGTGGATTAAGTGCTATGTCTGTTAACTGAAAGATCGGCAGTGCAGACCCAGGTACTCCTTGGAAACTGTGGGATAGTTCTGCTCCGACCTCTTGGGCCGCCATGAGTCAGACCCGACTTGGCAGCAGTGGGTTTTGTCTTTTTTTTTTTTTTAATATTTTAGCTGATAACTTTTACTTACTTTTCTTCTCCTCCCTGCTCTGTGGGAGAGTAGCTTCTGGTTTTTGTTGTTGCCTATGACCGAGTCTAGTCACACAGTAAAAATTTTAGGCCATCTTTTATTTATTTTTTTGTTTTGCATTAAGAAAGCCTTCTGTAGTATCTAATCTGCCGTACTACCAACAGTGGAAATCTTATTTTTTAAATCTCATCTGAAAAACATTATTCTTTAGTCATATACGAACAGTGCAAACAAAACAGAACAGATTATATGATAAAATTTCTCTTACATCTGTTGCCTGAGAAGTAACTATAGACTTTTTGGAAGAAACTAGAAAGTAAAAATTTAAAATGTTAAAAGCTAAGCAGCTTTTAAGATATTTTGTAATTACATATTAAAATAACACTACTTTTATAGGCTTATTAAAGTTCATATCTCAGAAGTATGTACAGTATTGAATTGTGAAAAGCAGTGATTTTAGATATTCTGAAATGCTGAAATTTACAGTGTGTTAGAATTCTATCATAGAAAATATTCACCAGTTTCATTTTTATGTTATTTCAATTTAGAGACTTAACATTTCATTTGTTTTATGTATACAGTATCTAGTAGTTAGAATAATATTGATATTGCCACTACCGACACTTTAGGGACAGAAAATTCTTTGTTGTTTTGTCATGTGCATTTAAAGGAAGTTTAACAACATCCCATTAGGTGTCTTTATCATCTCCTTCCCCAGTTGTGACAACCAAAAATATATCTAGACATTGTCGGGTATTACTTGGGAGGTAGATGAACTCACTGTGGGTCAGAACCACTGTAGTAGGCCTGAGTGAGTTAAGATTTTTGGTATAAATGTATTCTCATTTTCAAAGCCTGTCAAGCTAATACTAAGTAATGTGTATATATGTATATATACACATGTATATATAGAAGATTTCCATCAAGGTATTTTCTAAAATTACATAATGCTGGCATGGGTCACACCCACCTCATAAAGTGAAAACTTTGTATTCAGCCTATGTAAGATTTAGAATTTTGAAGTATTTGAAAGAGTATAACTGAACCTTGTCACATGGAAGCAATCTTAATAAAGCAGTACACCAGTGTAATTAAGACTAGAATGAGGGGACTAATCTTTACTCTGTCTTAGATGTATCATGGTGCCATGGCAAGTCATTGAACAAAAATGTTAACGTTCTTACGAAGAGAGAAAATGATTTAACCTAAATTATAAAAGTTAATGCTGTAAGGATGATGAGATCTATTAAGATAAAATATTACATAAAAATGTTAAGTGCTTTAGCTAATCAGATATGTGAATTCTTTCAGCTATTAATTAATAGAAGAAAATGGAATTGAGTGTGCTATCAGTATGGAACAATCTAATGATTCATTAAGAGTCAATCATCATGATGGCAAAGAGTCAAAAACAGATGCTCAGGTATTTGAGGTAGGGATTAAACTGAGAACTTTTTAAAAATCTATGGGAAAACAACATGTCATTTAGCAACTTTTTATGTATAAAGAATAGTTCTTATATTCAATGTGTTCAAAAATTTGAATGTTAAATTATCCATGCATTCTCTCATTTAGTTTTTTAACATAGAGCTTTATGTAAACTAATGAATAAACTTATGTGAAGTAATAAATTTTCCTTATGTTTTACAAATATCAATCTGTATACAAAGAAAAAAATATATATTAAATTATATTTCATCATTTCAAGTTGTAGTCTTATGGATGATTTTAATAAAATTGGGATAATAAAGTATGATAAGAAACGAGTAACTTCACTTGAGAACTATTTTTGTGTATGTTTGTATGATTTGACAACTTGCAAAAATAAAAACAACTGAACAATGAATGCCTTTTTATTTTTATTTTTAAAAATTTATTTTTTTAAGAAAGTATGTTTTACAAAAACTGAAGTTTTTTTTTTCTTTGCAAAAGCATCTAACCTGCTTAGACTCCAGGAATTCCTCCTTTGGACAAAATGGTTCCGCTACACTTGTGCCCATTACTACCCATGAAGCAGACAATTCACTCTCATCACAGAGTAGACCAGGGCCCCTGACTCAGACACAGCCTCCTGCAGAGCAGTTCCATCTAGTGGACCAAAATGGGCAACCTGTGCAATATGAACTTCGGTCAATGGGGGATTCTAGTGCACCGGTGGTAAGTAGCTGAGTCAGAATCGCCTTAGGCATATTTTGTAAATAACCAGTTACCACTTGTCTACTATCTAGTTAAGAGTTTTCCCCTCCTCACCCTTCCTCTGCTTCTGGGGACAATGAATCTATGTTACTAGGGGAGGAGCGACTCAGAAAAGGAGTCTGAGAATGGTGCTACAACTTGAGATAATGCTTGAGTCGTTGTCACTGAATGTTACATGTAGAAACTATGAAATTAGTGTATGTCTTGCTTTATATTCTCAACAAAATAAATGAAATTTTTAAAAAGTTTCTTAGGTAGCAGGTAGAGTAAGCTAAGGAGAGTGAAAATGGAAGAAACTTTTCTCCAAGGTACTTGAGAAATAATAGTTTCAAAAATAAGGGAGCATTCCACAGATCATTTTTAGTTATGAAACATTCCTATAACTGCATCAGTTGGAAAAGTAATGGATGTGCCTAGTTTAGATTTGACAGTAATCACAGCACTTTTTTTTCTCAGAATGAAAAAATGCTGTTTTTTGCAGGCATTTTTATGTCATAATGAGGGGCAAATAACTTAAAACAATGTTATTACTATTACCTTTTTAAAAAAGTTCAGTGAGTTTTTTTATTTTGTTTCATTTTGCCTTTTTTCTCCCTCAAGTAACATTATCAAACATTGAGAGTCAGTACAAGCAGAGGTAAAGAGCAGTTGGACTACTTGGGTTTGGGTTTTAGCTCAACACAAAATAGCTCTGGGTAACCTTACATGAGTGTTTTACCTGTGTGTGACAGTTGCCTTATCTGTCTACTCATAAAATGTAGATATTTCATAGAATTTTGATGAGGATTAAGTGCAGGTAATACAGGTAAAGATTCGCCGCTGTATGTGCACTCAACAAAAGTAAACAGCTATCAGCAGAGTTTATAGTTGCTGTGATGCCGAAGTGGTAAATGTGATATTATCTGAAGAAACTTGATAAGCATTGGGAGAGGAAAATAATGTATTCACTCTTGATATCTAGCAAATGTTTTTAACTTTGTTAAAGCATTCTTCATTGCTGAGTTTTTTTATTTGTGTTTTTTGCAAATGTGACATTTAAACAACCCTCTTTAAGAGTAAGAATGCAGTCTCAAGATCAGCAGTGTTCCTGTGTTTTACATAGCAAACAGGAAGTATGGGAAAGTGGTTTGGAAAGATTAGGAAGAGCTGTTGGCGGTAGAGGGGACTAATGACGGAGTTTGGGTAAAACTGTAACTGTGTACCTAAACCCACTGCTGTCAAGTCAGGTCCAACTCATAGCAACTCTAGAGGTCAGAGGAGAACTGCTCTGTAGAGTTTCCAGTGAGTGCCTGGTGGATTTGAACTGCCAGCCTTTTGGTTAGCAAACAGCACTTAACCTGGTATGCCACCAGGGTTTGTACACAGGAGACTAGTATGTTAAGTAATAAAGTTTATAGGGTGTCCAAAGCCTGTGGAAACAGAATACATTTACTTTCAAGTAGTATGTGTCTCAGATATCTAGTGCTACTGTAACAGAAATACAGTAAGTAGATGGCTTTAAAAGAAATTCATTGTCTCACAGTCTAGGAGGCTAGAAGTCCAAATTCAGGGTGCCAGTTCTAGGTGAAGGCTTTCTCTGTCAGCTCTGGAGGAAGGTACTGGTCATCAATATTCCCCTGGTATAGTAGCTTCTCAGTGTAGTGACCCTGGGTCCAAAGGACACACTCTGTTCATGGCACTGGTTTTTTGGTGGTATGATATGCTTGTGTCTCTCTTCGCTCTTTTGTATCTTGAAAGAGATGGACTGAAGATACAACTAATCTTATAGATTGAGTCCTGCATCATTAACATAGCTGCCTTGTTAGCATCACAGAGGTAAGATTTATAAGCATAGGAAAATCACACACATGACAAAATGGTGAACAATTGCACAATACTGGGAATCACGGTGTAGCCAACTTGACACACTTTTTGGGGGCTCACAATTAAATCTATCACAGTGTGTTAGGTATTTTAAAATGAATGGCTCAAAATGTTTTTCTTCAACTTCCGTTTTAGTTGACAGTCCTTTAAATTGAAGGCAGTATGTTCAGTTAACTGAGAAAAAGCACAATAGACATACTATTTCCCTGTATTTGCAGACTTTTAAACACTGAAGTCTAGTGGTTAGTGCTACATCTGCTAACCACAGGTTTGCAGTTCATGTCCACCAGGTGCTCCTTGGAAACTTGATGGGGCAGTTCTACTCTGACCTGCAGCGTTGCTATGAGTCAGAATCCACTTGACAGCAGTGGGTTTGGTTTAGTTTTTGCATTAGACACTATAGTACTGCTTGTAGGTCAAACCAAGACATAAATACAAGCAAAACTACAAAAATAAATTCTGTTAGATAGCTAGAGTTACCGTATCTTAAAATAATGAAAATGGCTTAAAGCATGGCACATATTATTGCCACACAGGTAGGTCAAACAGCTATGGGTAATAGACTATATAGGAAAAATAAATTTATTAAGTCCAGTCAGAGGCTTTGTTCACATTACTAAGTAATTAGATAGCATGCACATATAATGATTAATTTTGTGCTTAAGGCTGTAGACTGCAGTGTCATGCTCTCTGGTTTGAACCCATCCTGTCTTTACCACATGCTAGCTGTAATACTTGGGAAGGGCTACTTATGTGCCTCAGTGTTCTCATCTATAAAATGGGGAAAATAATAAGATCCAACATAGAGAAAGGTATTTATGTGTTCAATCATTTAAGTAATAATTGTGTTAAGTCACTGTAGACTATACATTTGAATTTTTTTTTTTTCTTAATGTTTCCAAGATGATTGTAGCCGGCTCATCAGAAAATGGACAGGTGCTTCAAGTAATTCCATCAACCCAGACAGGAATGGGACAGGTGATTGTACCTCAGGGACAGCTTGTGGATGTGAATAGTTGTCGGGGTGAGTAATAATGGGGTGTAATGGATTTGAGAATGTTTTAAAGAACAAGTACCTATTTCAGAAAAACCACCTCATGAAATGCAGTGCTAAAGGTAATTTCATTAGGTAAAATTGTAAACTAAGTACCTAGAAAAAGTTTCTTGGCTGAAATAAATTTCAAGTACATATTTCAACTCCTGTCTAGGATAGCTGTCTATTTCATTTTGGAATTCTATGAAGCTGGTTGACTTCCTGCATCTCTCAAAAGACTAGTGAGAATAAAATAAATATTTTTCTTTTTAATTTTTTAATTTTATTTAACATGACTGAGTGAAAATCTATATTCCCATATAAATTTGCATGCCCACCTATATGCAGCTTCCACTGCTCTCCCTGTCCGGTGACAGCACACTATTCCTCTCTGCTCCATACATGTCTGATCCTCCCAACAGTGTCCTTTCCCCTCCTCTCCACCGACTCTCCTTCCTCCAGCCAGAGGTCAGCAGGATGATATCCTATAGAGGTATAGAACCATAAAGTGCGTCCAATATATGGTCACTGTGCATTGCCAAGTCCAATCCATTCCTGTCCGAAGAGTGGACGTTTGCTATGATTTATGGGCAAGGGCAGCATCAAGGCCAGGGGCCATGCTCCCAGGGGAACCCCAAAACCGCTGGACCATCAATTGAGGTCTTTTAGTGGGAATCTCATGGTGCACCCCTTTTTATTCTTGTGTTGCCAGTGAGACTTAACTTAGTGAGCTCCATCACAGCTATCACTGGTGGTGGCTGGGCACCCTCTGGTTCTTCTGGTACCAAGTCGATATTGGCACCCACTCATGTGGGCCTCTCTATCTTCTGGGTTGTCTTTACCCCATGTCATTTTGGTCCTCGGTGATCGTCAATTCCTGCTGAGTTGGGACCATTTGCTGTGCCCTCGGATGGCAGCTTGGCAGCTTTTAAGACCTCAGATGCCACTCACCAATGTGGGGTGCCGAGAGGCCTCTTAGCAAAACGCTAGTTGTACCAATTGGCCTCGATTTCGCCTAAGAGCATGGTCCCCCGCCCCCTGCCCCAGCTACTCTATCCTTGCAATATGGGGTTAAGATGGAAGGAGTATTCAAGTTATGCTGAAGTCCACTTAATATTGTTGTTGTTTCTAGTGTGTGCTATCACCAATTTCACCCAATCATATTTCCAGCAACTATCTAATCTAAACCCCCCCTCGCACTCCCTCCCTCCCCTCCCTTGCAGCTGTCAAAGAGAGATCTTATCGTAGGAGTCTCATACAATATTTGTCCTTTTGTTGCTGACTACTTTCACTCAACATAATGTCTTCCAGTTGAAACCTGGTTATGAGATGTTTCCTGGAATCATCATTGTTCTTTATCATTGCATAGTGCTCCATTGAGTATATATACCATAGTTTACGTATCCATTCTTCTGTTGTTGGGCATCTGGGTTGATTCCATCTTTTTGCTATCGTGGACTGTGCTGCAATAAACATTCTTGTGCATGTGTCTGTTGGTGTGAAAGGCCTTGATTCTGTAGGATACATTCCAAGTAATGGAATTACTGAGTCAAATGGTATATCAATATATATTTTTTTAAGGAAGTGCCAGATTGCTTTCCAAAGAGGCTGGACCATTTTGCAACCCCACCAACAGTGTAGGAAGGTTCCACTTTCTCCACAGCCTCTCCAGCATTTGTTGTTATGTGTTTTTTGGATCATGGCCAACCTTGTTGGGGTGAGATGATACCTCATTGTTGCCCTGATTTGAATTTCTTTAATAACTAAAGATCGTGAACATGTCCGCCTGTGTTTTTCGGCTGCCTAGATCTCCTGTTTAGTGAAATGTCTGTCCATCTCCTTTGCCCATCACTTAATTGGATGATTTATCCTCTTCTTAGTGATATTTTGTAGTATCTTATAGATTATGGAGATCAGGCATCCGTCTGACATAGTGTTTCCAAATATTTTTTCCCATTCTGTAGGTATTCTTTTAATTCTGTTAATACAGTCTTTGGATGAGCAGAAATGTTTGATTCTTAATAGTTCCCATTTATCTATCTTCTCTTCTGTTGATTGTGGTTTGTTTGACAGATTTTGGAGCCTGTCCACATTGTGTGTTAAAACTTACATTGTTGTTCCTACCTTTTCTTGGATGAACTTTATCGTTTCGTTTTAGGTTTGATCTTTAGGTCTTTTATCCAGTTGGAGTTGGTTTTTGTATAAGGTGTAAGATATGAATCTTGTTTCAATTTGGTGCAGGTGGATATCCAATTTTGCCAGCACCATTTGTTGAAGATATTATTTATACCCCAGTTTAATGTCTTAGGGCCTTTGTTGAATATCAACTGTTCGTGGGCAGATAGTGTCATCTCTGGGGTCTGAATTCTGTTCCATTGATCTATCTGTTTGTTCTTGTACCAGTACCAGGCTGTTTTGACCACTGTGGCAGTGTAGTATGTTCTAAGGTCAGGTAATGAGAAGCCTCCCAGTGTGTTCTTCTTCTTTAGTAGTACCTTACTTATCCGGGACTTCTTCCCTTTCCAAACAAAATTGGTGATTTGTTTCTCCATCTCGTTAAAAAATGACGCTGGAACTTGTATTGGGATTGCATTATATAAGTAGATTGCTTTGGGTAAAATAGACATTTTCACAATGTTAAGTCTTCCTATCTATGAGCAGGGTAGGTTTTTCCATTTATCTAAGTCTCTCTTAGTTTCTTGTAGTAAGGACTTGTAGTTCTCTATGTAAAGGTCTGTTATTTCTCTGGTTAAATTAGTTCCTAGGTACTTTGTAAAGGTCTGTTATTTCTCTGGTTAGATTAGTTCCTAGGTACTTTATCTTCTTAAGGGCTATAGTAAATGGTATTGATTGGATGATTTCTTCATTAACAGTCTCATTGTTGGTATAAAGGAATCCTACTGATTTACTTATGTTTATCTTATATCCTGAGACTTTCCTGAACTCTTCTATCAGTTTGAGTAGTTTAGTTATAGAGTCTTTGGGATTCTCTGCATATACTATCATATCATCAGCAAACAGGGAGATTTTGACTTCTTCTTTGCTGATGCAGATGCCCGTTATTTCTTGGTCTTATCTAATTGCTTTGGCTAGAACTTCTAGTACAGTGTTGAATAGGAGAGGTGAGAGAGGGCATCCTTGTCTAGTTCCTGTTGTCAAGGGAAAGTCTTTCAGTCTCTCTCCATTCAGTATGACGTGGGCAATTCACTTTGTATAAATGGCCCTTATTGCGTTGAGGAATTTGCCATCTATTCCTACTTTGCTAAGAGTTTTTAGCAAGAATGGGTGTTGGACTTTATCAAATGCCTTTTCTGCATCAATGGACAAAATCAGGTGATTCTTGTCTTTTGTGTTATTTATGTGATTAATCACATTAATTGTTTTTCTGATGTTGAACCAGCCTTGCATCCCTGATGTGAATCCCACTTTGTCAGGATGGATTATTTTCTTGATGTGTTGTTGTATTCTGTTGGCGAGAATTTTGTTGAAGATTTTTGCATCTAGATTCATGAGTGATATCGGTCTGTAGTTCTCCTTCTTTGTTGGGTCTTTCCCTGGCTTTGGTATCAGGGTTATGCTGGCTTCATAGAGTGAGTTTGGGAGTACTCCATCCCTTTCTATACTGTGAAATAGTCTCAGTAGTATTGGAGATAACTCTTTTCTAAATGCTTGGTAGAACTCTGCAGTGAAGCCATTTGGGCCCGGGCTTTTTATGGTTTGCAGTGTTTTGATGACATTTTCAATCTCTTCCTTTGTGATAGGTTTATTAAGTTGTTCTGCTTCATGTTGTGATATTTTGTGCAGGTCGTATGAGTCAAGGAATTTGTCCATTTACTCTAGGTTTTCAAATTTGTTAGAGTACAGTCTTTCATAATGTTCTGTTATGATATTTTTGATTTCTGTTCCATCTGTGGTGACCACTCCCCTCTCATTTCTAATTTGGGTTATTTGTTTCCTTTCCTGTGTTTCTTTAGTAAGTTTAGCCAGTGGTTTGTCAATTTGGTTGATCTTTTCAAAAAACCAGTTTTGGTCTTTTCAGTTTTTTCAATTGTTTTTCTATTCTCTAATTCATTTAACTCTGCTCTAATCTTTATGATCTGGTTTCTTCTGGAGCCTGAGGGATTCCTCTGTTCTTTCTCTACTTGTTCATACTGTAGAGTTAATTCCTTGATTGGTTTCTTTCTTCACTCCAGATGTGTGCATTTATGGAGAAAAATAAATTATTTTTAATTATAATAACAGTAACAAGAATATAATGCTAATAGCTATTGGAGAAGGTTTTACTTTTATACTTTTATCAATATTTTTGTTAGCCATGTAAGTCATCACTTTTTTTTTTAAGCTTTGCTTCGTCTTTGTTCTTCTTTCTTTTGATCTATTAGATTCAGATAGAAGAATCGTGGTTCCCACTTCTTCTATTATATTTTCTTTACCTGTTTGATAATGTCTGTATTCTTTTTTTTTTCTTTTCCTTCTCTTCCTTCTCAGGCATTTGACTCTCTTCTAATGTCATAGCTGTACTTTTTGTTGTTCTCTGATAGCTTATCATTTAGGGTGATAGATTTATCCTAGAGTTTTGATGCTTTGGTAACAAGCACAAAAACTTAAGAAAAAAAGTTCACGATAAGCATTATAAACATGATATAGAAACAAAAGAGAATTAATTGTACATTTTCCTGTTGTGGCACTTTTATGCAGCAATTATTTCTACCACTTTTATGCCCATGCTATTTAAGTTTATAAAAAGTTAATGTTTTGCACTCAGGACTTTTTCCCTCAGGCAAACTAGCAACTGAAGACAGTTTTGCATATATTAGGCAAGTTTCTTACAGCTACTTTAAAATGATTTCATACTCAAACAAATGTGTACAAATAATTTAATATTTTATATATTTCTACATCTTGCAAAACAAAATCTTTGAAATATTAGGCTCTGTAGTTTTTTGTATGGTATTTTGTGGAACAATCCTCGAGGTGCATCCTCGGTTTGTCAGGGCACATATCACAATAAACAACACATGGCATTAGCCCTCAAAGCTTTGAAAATACTCTTACATTTTCTGAGACATTCTAAATAATGACCCTGCCCTCCAGACTCTAGGTGTTGGCCACGCTCTCTGAATTCTGAGTGGAGACCCCTGGCCCTGTGCTACAACTCTGTCTAGAAAGTCTCCCTTGAATAGTAACTCTGTCCCCTCAGCTTTAGGTGCAACTGAGTGGCAATTCCACCTGAGCCTAACTTGAGTGGCAATTGCACCCTTACAAATACAGAAAGCCCTGGTTCCACCCTTTCAACCTCCTGAAGTCATGGCCACACCCTTGGAGACTAAGGCAGCTCAGCTTCTCAGGCTTTTTGTCTCTTCAGTTTCTGCTTCCTATGGCTCAGGGCAGGGGGCTCAGGCCTACTTCTGGCCTGCCAGGACAAGTGTTCCAAAGCTCTGTAGCTCTGCTCTTGCTAGAAAGCCTCCTGCACAAAGTCATTTAAGATTTTTGCAGAAGACAGTATATCGAGGCATATTGATCTGTTTGATCAACGCCACCCATATATTTTATGTAATTTATTATAATATTAGGTTTCTTGACATTGACTTCCACACCACTTTGTAAAATCCTTTTAATGGTAGTCATTCCTGCATTATCGTAAGTAGTCAAACAAGTGACGGTGCTTTTATCTTTCCACACTAGAAGTAGAGTGTTACCTTTTCGATCTGCTACTGTGGATTTTTTAAGAATTTTGGTTTTTTTATTTCGCTTGGTAGTTCCTTTCTGTTTGTTAAGATCGTCCCCGGTTAAAAACAACAATTGTCACTGCTCAGTTGCCTGAGACGTGCCTCTCGAGTTACTGCATGCAACACTGTGGTGCCTGAGAGGGGCCTCTCGAGTTACTGCGTGAAAAGCTGTGGTGCCTAAGAGGCGCCTCTTGTGTGCAAAGGACTACTTGTGAAATTATATATTTACTGTAATTAAACGTAAGCAAATTTATCTGAGAAATTCTCAACAGAGAATAAATTTTGTTATCTTTAGCTTTACAACAATTCTTTTCTTTCCTATTATGAGTAATAAATTCTAGTTAGGGATATCCCCATGATGTTATTAAAGATACTGATGTCTTTTTCTTGTTGTTAAGATGTCTCTGAAGAGAAATCTGGTGACAGAAGCTTACCAGCTGTGCAAGTGGATGCTGTAGCAGAGAATACTAGTAGTTATATTCTCCATCCACAAGCATCCCTCACGTTGCCCAAGAAGGCAGCGACCAGGTGAGTTCATAGGAAGGAAGAACACATCCTTTGAAATCACTATTGAAATATGTTTTTAAATTTCTATATCAAAATCAGGTTGACTGTAGAAAACATCAGAAACTCAGGAAATAGAGTAAGTTATCATCAAATATGCTTTTACTTATTCTAGTAGTATTTTGGCAACAGGGAAGCTACTTGAAAAGTTATAAATGTATAAAGTACTTCTTTTCCTCAATATCATGTTCCTGTTATTATTTATTTTTGTGGTAAAATATATGTACTAAAATAGTTGCCATTTTAATGATTTTTAAGTGTACAATTCAGTGACATTAATTATGTTCACCATGTTCTACTCTATCACTACTTGTTATTTTTTTTACAGCAATCTGAAAACATCTGACACTAAGAGTTTTTCAAATAAAGACATGTCCATTTTAGTCTCTAAAATTTTCCTTATATTTTATGCATCTGTTTTTATTCTTACCTTAAGTAACACTAGTCATGATAATTTAAGGAAGTATATACAAGGTGTTTTGCTGTTCTTCCTATTTTAATTGTTCTATGACAGTATTTTTAGATTAAGTCAATATATATGACATTTAGAATTTGAACATATTACCATGTTACTTTTAACAAGTCACTTGAAGATGCTTTACAAATTCCTTTTTCCTAAGTGAAAAAGTAATTACATAATGAGAAGAGTCTAAGGTTTGAGATAGGTATTAAAATCCTTCATTTGTTGGTAGCACAAGTACTTGAAAGAACAAATTAAACCCTTTGATTTAGTAGGTAATAGAACAGTAATGATTAAAGAAAATGACAGTACATCCTTCAGATCATCTTTATTTTATTGTTAAAATTTATTATTTATGACCAGTCTTTGACATTGGCTAAGAAGATAAAGCTGTTGAATGCTTGTCTCTGTGTTGTGTGTGTCTCTGTGTGTTTGTGCATGTATGTTTAAAAACCCACTGCAATGGAGTTGATTCCAACTCATAGTGACCCTCTTACAGGATAGAGTAGAACTGCTCCATAGCATTTCCAAGGAGCACCTGGTGGTTTTGAACCTTTTGGTTAGCAGTTGTAGCACTTAACCACCATGCCACCAGGGTTCCTATGTGTATGTTTAGTACTTGCGATACATATTTATGTATATCCCTTCCTTACCTCAGAATACTTGAAGAACCTTTCATGGCTCCTCTCCAGCCACTTTCTTCTAATACACCTATATGGGCCTGCCGACTTAGGAGCTGTGAGGTGAGTTAAAAATAGTCCTCAGTATAATTTAACTGGTTATGACCATACCTCATCCCAAAATATACAAATAATATAGGTTGTATCTGTAATATTTTGTGTTTACTGTAAAGCTGATTTCATCTGTTTATTATTCCTTATAAATTGTAAGATCTGTTAAAGCAGCTAGGCTTTTAACTACTCTCTACTAAGGCACCTATTAAAGCAGAGATCATGTAAATCCCTAACAAACACACTTCAATATTATCTTGCAACTCTCTCTTTCTGTGAAACATCATTATCATATTTCTCTACTTTTTATGTTTGATCTTTTTTCTTGTTCTTTGCTTGTATTTATTTCTTCTCAAATTCATGGTAGAAAGTCTCCAAGATTCACTATGTGGCCCTTTTCTTGTTTTCTGTATTTAGCTACTTGCTAAATTTATTGACTTTATTGACTTTCAGCTCTCATTTTCATAGAAATGATTCCCAAATTTATATCCTTGATTCTTTAATTCTGCCATTGCTCTTGCGCCAGGTCTCCAGTTTCTTACCTGAAGTTTCATTCAGATTTATCTCAGATTCACCATATCCCAAACAGAAATCATACTACAGCTAGCTCTGCTTCTTCAATTCCTTGTCTATCTAATGGCAAGTACTGTTTCCCTAGACCTCCAGGCACCAAGTTTTAGTCTGATTTTTTTCCTTTTCTGCTGTCGATTCTTTTGTTAGTTTTTCCTTTAATGTATCTCTGTCTGTCACTTTTGTTTCTCCTTCTTCCACACACTTTTGTTTTTAGCTAAATTATGGTAGTTACCTGATTCCTTGACTCTTCCATTTCTGGTCTCTACTGTGTACTTTTCTGTAACTTCTAACACTTATCGTTAAACATTGCTTGCATTGTATTTTATCCCTTCCCAAAAAGATCAGTTATTTTTATCACATCATTTACTATCCCTAGTTAGGTTTTGGAAACCCTGGTGATGTAATGGTTAAGAACTATATCTACTTACCAAAAGGTCAACAGTGCAGATCTGCCAGGTGCTCCTTGTAAACTCGATGGGGCAATTCTCCTCTGTCCTACAGGGTCTCTGTGAGCCAGAGTCAACTCTGTGGTGGTGGGTTTTTTTTGGGACTTATGTTTTAAGACCTTCCATAATTGGATCTCACCCCATCTTATCCTATTTTATCTCCTACCTTTCTCTAATTCATCTTTCCTTCCTGTTAGTCTTGTCTTCCCGCTTTCTACAAATGTGACACAATTCTCCTTCATTTCTGCTTTCACTCATTCTAATTTCCATTTCTTACTGTGTTATTATTCCTTCTACTTGCCATTTTTAACTATTCTTCAAATGTCAGTGCAAGTTCAATGTATCATGACTGTGAATAATCTAATAATTATTTTGGCCTTTACCTAGTCTTCTGTTTAAATTCCTATGGAATTTATTATCATTACCATTTTTAATCATTTAATTCATTGTTACAAAACAGAGTATATATGTTTCACAGACAGGGACTATGCCTCATACCTCAGTTTAGAAGCCACAGGCAATAGTAAGTTATTTAAACTTTTTAATTGCTTCATTGCTTTAAACCACAAAACCAAACGCACTACCATTAGTCAGTTCCAACTCATAGCAACCATCTAGACAGAGCAGAACTGGCCCATAGAGTTTAACAGGAATGCCTGGTGGATTTGAACTGCTGACCTCTTGGTTAGCAGCTGTAGCACTTAACAACACTGGGGTTTCCTCATTGCTTTAAACAAGCCTTAAAGTGTGGGAAGGAAAATCAGTCCTTCATTTTAATATTTTAGTGCATTTTCTAGTCATGAAAGTCTACGTACACATTTGTTAGGATACTGTCACTATTGTTTTATACATTTATATATATTGTTCATGTATTTTAAGATTTCCCCTACATACACTTGTTGGCAATCACAGTTTTTTCCTCAAATAAAAAGTCTCACATTTTTTTTATTTTTAATTGTGATTAAGTGAAAGTGTACAATGCAAATCAGTTTGCATGCCCCTCTGTCTTCACGTCCTTCTGTTCTCCCTACCTGGTGATAGCACATTCCTACTTTTCACTCTGTATTTCTAGTATCCTCTTAACAAACATCTGTCCCCTCCTTTCCACCCTCTTTTCTCCCATGTAGAAAGAGACCAGTAGGACAGCCTCCTGTCAATGCATAGAACCATAAAGTGTGCACACTATATGGTCACACTGTGTCCCTGAGTCCAGTCCATTCTTGTCTGAATTGTTGACCTCATTACTGGTTTCTGGTGATGGACAACAGCAGGTCTAGGGGCCATGTTCCCAGGGGATCCTCCAGGCTGTCAGACCATCAACTCAGGTGTTTTAGTAGAGTTCTTGGCCTGCACACTTCTTTTTCTCATATTGCCTCAGGGACTCTACATTTTGTTCCCCATCATGGCTGTCTTTGGTGGTAGCCAGGCAACATCTGGTTAATCTCACATATTTATTACTCAACCAACCTATTAATGCAAAAGCATAAGAACAAAGGAAATATATCCAGAATTTTCTCAATAAAGTATGTCCAGTTGTCCATATAGTGGTGAAAGTTTTAGCTTGATAGGATAAGATGCTAGTGCACTTGAGAGAGCATAAATATGTATGGCACCATATGCCCTACTTATAGACCAGGCTTAGTTTTTTTCTGATGTCTCCTCTTAAGTTGTAGTTGGTTTTATTACCAGTTTTCTTTTGAATCCACTGGGGATGAGACCATTGTGCTTTTATTTATTGATCAGAATCTGTTGGTTCTGAAGGTCTTGTAAGAAGACATGGCGAGAATGAAAGTGGACCACATGTGTCGTGATGACTGAGAGAGGAAGAGAGCCAGTCATAGTTTTTCAGTGGCTTTATAAAGTTAGTAATTGTGGCTGTTTGATGCAAATTTTAAAAGCCATTATTGTAAATGTTGTAGAATGATAGAAAACTTAAAGAACATTAGCAGTCATGTGGCCAAATGACTGTGTCTTACAGCTATGGTGCATTGTATAACTTACTTAAAGTCACACATCGTATAATCAGCTAGTTAGATCTGTCCAACTGAATAACTTCTCTCAGTGAAGCATTTGTGTTTCCCTACCAAGCTATAAATAGTGAAAAACATTTTCAGTTAATGACTAAAGAAAAATTTTTTGTGTATTTTGCTTTAATATTAAGTAGTAGTTTCTGCATGTCAAATGTGAAATTATGTGTCTTATTCTGAATTTTCCTTTTATTGACAGTATTATATATTGTTCATTTTATTTATAAAAACATAATTAAGATTAGACTTTATATTTCTGCTCTTATTTGTAATGTATACTGTGTGGAAGAAATATCTAGATAATCTCTTCTTACTATAGCCAAAATTACGCCACGGTATGGTATTTGAAACCTTCCATTTTATGAAGTGCATTCTTCCTAGGTCAAGTATTTAGCTAATGAGGCAGCACGGGGTCTTTATTCCTAAGTCTCTCTGAAAGGGAGAATACATGGAGTCAGTTCTAGGTCTGTATGAATTTCACTGGAAAAGATTATAATTGAATTTTCTTTGCTGGTATAGAAAAAGCTTCTCCTCTTAGAAGGTGTACACACAAAAGATACTGTTATATGTAGATAAGATCAATTTGTATATATGATTTATTTGTACCTTGTTTCAGAAAGAATTTAAGACAGCTTACAAAGACACATAAAATATAGTAGCAAGGTGAAAATTAAAAGTGGGAGCTAAAGAATAAAGAAAAACAAGAATGGGACCCAAAACAAAAATGCACATCTTAATGACCTGTACATATGTGTGTATACAGTACATGTACTTTGCCTGTAGCCTACGTAGTTGCATTTCAAAAGCAGAAATTTAGTTACTAAAGTCTATGCCTGTTAGATGAAATACATTATAGTAATTTTCATAAGGTAAAAGCAAAAGCAGTAGCTGTTTTTAGACTTCAGATCAGATAGGAATTTCTCTCAAGGAAGAAAAATACTGATACAACAATCAACTTCAACATTTTTATAGGAGGTACAATCACAATTTCTGTTAGATTTTCAAATAGGCTACTGATACCAAAACCAATTTTGGTAACAAAATCTCATAGAGAACCAGTACTTTATAGTTAGTTTTGTGCTAATCTGGTTTGGTCCTGGGGTAGAATTTTAAATACCTGAAAAAAGTGTACACTTGATGTTCTTCAAACCATCCTACCTAAATGCTGCTTCTCTGAAGCAAGATTTTAATAAAGATACAGTGAGTGTGGCATTATATCCCCTAACAGATACCTAGAGAACAGTCTTGATGATCCTGGTTGAATTAGATCCACTGGTTGTAACAGAGCACTCTCTGAGGGAAGGAATGACATTTTCTCATGAACGCTAAGGAGCCTTTCTTTTCCCTTGGACAAACAACTCAGCACATAGTATTGTACAATGAAACGTCAGTTGCATTTGCTAATACTTTTGTTGTTTAACTTCTACCATGTGCAGAAAATTGGAGATTCATACCGTGGCTACTGTGTTAGTGAGACTGAATTAGAAAGTGTCTTAACATTTCACAAGCAGCAAACACAGAGTGTTTGGGGGACCCGGCAATCTCCAAGCCCAGCCAAGCCTGCTACACGCTTGATGTGGAAATCCCAGTATGTCCCATATGATGGAATACCATTTGTTAATGCAGGTACTTTTTCTTTTTTAAAGAATTATTCTGAAATGTTCTGCTGCAGCCATATCCATTGTGGAAATAGTCTTTCAAAGGTCATACATTTTCATTTTGGTAGATGACAAGTAAATGTTAGTTGATAAAAATGCTTGTTAAACTAGAAAGAAAACTTTTATAGTAAATGTAATTAATTATTTTATGTTGTAAAATGGCATTTTAATAGGTACCAAAATAAATAAATATTTCCTGTAACTCTTGCTCACAACCAGAAAATAAAAATACCAAAATTTCAGGTAGATCTATTTAAGAAAATTTAAGTGAAAGAGCAATTTTGTTGTTTCAAATATGTATCTATACACTGGAGTTTTTTTCCTCCAATTTAAATACTCTCTTGTTCTCTCATAATTTGTGTTGCTGGACAGATCTGCATCCCTCACACAGTGTAGAATCCAGAAGCATCAGATGTGTTTACATATGGTATTCTCAGACACTGACATTGCCATTGCAGTCAATCCCCCAAGAGCCACTCTTTGTAGAATCAATAAATATTTGTGTTACTGTTTTTAATCATGCAGTTTGAGGGGACTCTTTTATTCCTAAATTGGTTCTCTGTATAATGGAAAAACTTTTTCACATTGCCTTGTTGCCTACAGCAAGCAAGAAAAACTCTAGAAACTTCCTGAAAGGACTTTATATCCTTATTTCATACCTTCACAGAATCAGCTGTGGACTTACTTAGCTGGTTTAACAAATGGCCAGAAAATTTGTGAGTAAATGCTACTTAAATGGACTTCATTTAGGAATGATACTTCTTTTGCACAGAAAGCATCAGGATGCCTGGCTTTGGAGGGAGAGGAAGTGTTCCTAGTATTTAACCAGCTGCCTCTCTAAACAGTGAAGGTCTCTCTACAATCTGTCACAACTCCCTGAGGGCTGTGGTTTTATTGTCACAATGTGCAGATACTTGTGAAAGTGAATGATATGTTTCACATCCCCTCCATGTTCCCTTAAAACTTACATTTTGGGGAAAAAGGGAGTGTTGCAGATAATGTGCAATCTATAAAAGAAATGCACCATTGTATCTTAAATTGAAATCGTAACTCATCTCTCCAATTCTGACTCCTTTCTTGCCTCTCCACAGGCAAATGCTACATTTTACCCATATTTTTATACTTTATTATGCACATAGGAGTCTTGGTGGTACAGTGGTTAAGCATTCATCAAAAGGTCAGTGGTAATCCATCCAGTGGCTCTATGGGATACAGAACCTGGCAGTCTGCTCCTTTAGAGATTACAGCCTAAGAAACCCTATGGAGTAGTTCTTCCCTGTCACATGGGGTTCCTATGAGTTGGAATTGACTCGATAGCACCAAACAACAAATATACATGTGTATTTACAACAGTATATTTGATTGTTTTTAATTTTTAAAATTAGACACAAATAGCAAACTGTAGACATTTTTCTCCAGCTTTTTTCGCTCCCCATTTTTTTTTTTAAAGATCTCTATATATTGGCGTAGTAGTTAAGTGTTACAGCCATTAACCAGAAGGTTGGCAGTTCAAATCCACTGGGTGCTCCTTGGAACTCCATGAACAGTTCTTCTGTGTCCTGTAGGGTCACTGTGAGTTGTAATCAACTTGATGGCAGTGGTTTTGGCTTTAGTTTATATATATTAATACTTGTAACTCTAGCTAATTCAGTATAATTTATATACAATTTGAGCGTCTGTCCAAACCACAGTTATTTTTCTATTACTGAGCGTTTATGTTGTTTCTAACTTTTCATTATTGCAAAAACTGCTGTGATTGAATCTCCACAGTACATGTCTTCGGAAGAAAAGATGTGATGAGTTTTTCTAGAGTGTGTGCCTTAAAGTAGAATTGCTGTGTTGTGAATTATGACCATTTCAGCTTTATGAGGTAGTCTTAAATTGCTCTCTAAAGTAGTTGTACAAGTCCAGAACTCCTTCTTTGAAATTTTTGGGCCAGATATATTTCAGAATTCAGATTTTTGAAAGAGAATATATTGTATAGAACATTCCTAACAAGTAGTCTAAAGACAATTATTACATGATGAAACACGGTAATACTTTATGGATAATTAAAAGAAGAATAAATAAAAACTACAGACAGCATCACACAAGTCAGACTAGGTTTTGCAGCCAACTGAATTACAAAAAACTGTTTTCAGATTCTTTAAATTTCAGAATTCAGATGAGGACTGGAGGACTATACCACTTTTCATTCCTATTAGCAATGTATGAACATTCCCCTTCCTCATATCCAGTCCATGATAGCACTATCAAACTTTTAAAATCCTTATATTATACAAAATTTTGAAGGTATGCCAAAGTAGAGAATATACTGAACCTCATAACTCCGTGCATTCATTATCCAGCTTATAAACAAATTATCAGCAAATTATAAACAATTATCAGCATGTAACCAAAAAACAAACCCATTTCTGTCGAGGTAATTCTGACTCATGTCAGCTATATTCGTACCCACTTCTCCAAACTACTGTAAAGTGAATCCCAGATAATGTATCATTTAATCTGTAATTCCTAAAGTCTATATCTCTAAAAGTGCTTTTTATTAATATGTGTGTGTATGTACTCTTTATTGATATGTTTGTGTATGTATATAAACTTGCACATATATATACAAATATATATATGCACACATGAAATATACATGATGACAATCCTATTATCACACTTTTGAAAGAATTAATATTAATTCTTTAATATTATGAAATACCCAGTTAATGTTCACTTATTTTTTTTCCCATAGATTTGTTCAAAGTAATCCAAACAAGATTCATACATTTCATTTTTGTTGTTGTTGTTGTTTGAGTAATATTTTATTGTGTTTTAGATGAAAGTTTGCATGGCATATTAGGCTCCTGTTTTACAATTTTTATACAGATTGTTCCATGCCGTTGGCTACGATTTTTACAATATGTCAGCATTGTTATTATTTCCGTTCTGTTTGTTGTGTTTCCATTGATTTAGCTTCCCTTCTGTTCTTTGCTTTTGGTTAAATGTTGACCACTTGGTCTAACATAGTTAATTGTTTCAGGGAGCACAGGTGGTATTGTCTATTTTGTAATCCCGTCTATTATTTGGTCAAAGGTGACCTGCATAAACAGCTTTACTTCCATTGTCAGAGGTTATGTTATAATGATAGTTTTGGGGGTTCCTGTAGCTGCTTATCAATCCAGGAGGTCTGGCCTCTTTTAGGCATTCGAGTTTTGTTCTACATTTTTTTCACCTTTCTTTCTGGGAGCTTCTGTTGTGTCACTCATCAGAAAGATTGATAGTGGTAGCTGGGCACTGCACAGTTTTTCTGGTTTCAGGTTAGAGAAGCTGTGGTTTGTGTGTGCTGTCAGTCCTGTGGACTAGTTTCTTCTTTGAAACTCTGATTTCCTTTGTTTACCTTTTCTCCATACAAGTGGAGACCAATATAGATCTATCTTAGATAGCAGCTTACAAGCTTTTAAGATCCTAGTTGCCAGTTAACCAAACTAGGATGTAGAACATTATCTCTGTGAAATATGTTATGTCCAGTTGACTAAGTTGTGCCCTGATGCCATTTAGTTTTTATATCCTTTAAATTTCTTTTCACCAGAAGATTTATTTTCTCATTCTTCCTGCCTTATCTTTTATTTCAAGAAACCAGGTAATTTGCCCTGCTTAAGTTTGCTGTAGTCTGGATTTTGCCGATTTCATCTCTCAGATGTAGATTAACATGTTCTTTTGTTTCCTGTATTCCTTGTAAACAGTTACAAGCTTGGTTAGATGCAGATTTGATTTTGGGTAAGAATATTAAATCGCCGCCACGTAATATATATTTCCTGTTGCTATCTATGTCTCTCTTTTTGTTGTGTTAAGAGACTAATGGATTCATTGTTTTAGAGTATTGTCATACTTTTTTGTTTTTGCCAGTCAGAAGGGTGTGAAATGGTTTCTTACTGTTACAATTTGCACTTCCCTGTTTATTAGTGAAGTTGAATATTTTGGGTTTGTTTACTCATTGTCCATAGATGTTTTCTTTCTGGTTTGTCTGTAGCATTTGCTCAAATTTTCTGTTTAATTGGTTGATTGATTGTTTCCCTCCCTCCTTCCTTCCCTTCTTCCCTCCCTCTATCCCCTCCCCACTTCTTCCCTTTCTTCCCCCTCCCATTCTCCCTTCTCCCCCCCAATTATTTAAAGCATTTATGTTTTGTTTTTGTATTCACCATATTTCTTTGTTATATTTGTTACAAAATGCCGTTTCTCAAACTTACTTTTGTCATCTTTATGGTGTTTTTAAACAGAAGATTAAAAATCTATAGTCAGTTTTATCTTACCAACATTTGAATTTACAATTGTTTTTGATTTTATATTTACAACATTTGCTATACCCTGTAGTAGAATAGGATATCTAAATTTTAAGCTGTAAAATTTTCACTTCTGCTTGTTTGTATAATCTATTCCTATGTAGGAAATCCTGGTGGCCTAATTCTTAAGTGTTACAACTGCTTGCCAAAAGATCTGCAATTCAAATATGCTGGGTGTTCCTTCCTTGGAAACTGTGGAACAGTTCTGGTCTGCCCTGTAGGCTGCTATGAGTTGAAATGAACTCAGTGGCAATGGGTTTGGTTGCTTTGGTTTATTCCTGTGTAACAAATTACCCCACTTTTAGTGGATGGAAACAGCAAACATTTATTATCTCACAGTTTCTGTGGGGCTGGAATCGGAGAGCAGCTTAGGAAAGTGGTTCTACCCCCTGTTCTTTCACAAAGAAGTAACTTAAGGTGTTGGCTGGGCTGCAGCTAGGACGGAACTAGGGGATGATCAGCTTCAGACTCACTCACATCCACAGCCTTAGTTCCTTGCCAGTGAGCGTCTACATAGAGCTGTCTCACCACATGGCAACTGAGTTCGCCTGGACAGACCAATCAAAGCAAGAGCAAGTTGTAGCACCCAAGACAAAGTCACAATCTTTTTAAAACTAACATATGTAACATCCTGTCACCTCTGACATCTTCATTAGAAGTGACTGAAGGGAATAGGATTACACAAGACATAAATACAGGCAGGAATCACTGGGGGGGTCATCTCAGTGGCTAATTGCGTTATACTAATATTAGCATTTGATAATTTCTAATTGCTGTTAACACATTTCATAGTTATATAATTATATTTTCTATTTAGTAGATTTTGCTATTATTGGAAATCACCTGTGTGTAAATATCAGTAGACATTTACTAAACTTATAATGTGGTACATTTGGTAAACTTTATTGTAAACTTTTTAAATTTCTGTTTTTGTATATTTCAGTTAGGCTTGCTGATAGATTTTTTCCCCCTTAAGGTCATGTAATTGAAAGTATATATATTTTCACATTGCCACCACCAAGTTACTTTACACCTAATGTTCAGTACAGGCAGGCCCGTAACTTAATATCAATAGTTGGTTTTGGCCCACAGGGAGCAGGGCTGTGGTAATGGAGTGTCAGTATGGGCCAAGGAGAAAAGGTTCCCAGTTAAAAAAAATCAGTGAGCAGGAAAGCAGGTCTTGTCAGCTCTACAAAGCCACTTGTCCAGCGCGGTAAGCTTCATTTTATTTTACTTTTTTTACTAAACACTTTAGTTTTGAATAGCTAATGTGTGTACAGTCTTATTTAAGCTTCAGTAGTTCTAAGAGTTATCTGTGAGCCCTATGTTTTTTGTTCCCTGTATTAAGGCAGTGATTCTTACCAGTCTCTTGAGTAGCTTTCTGAAAGTGTTCTTTGCATATACATGCATGTGTGTTTTCTCTTTTCTCAGTAAGGTTAATTTTCTTTCCTTAAATTTATGTAGTAGTGCACCTTCTTTCCTTTTACAAGCTTACATTGATTTATCCCAGGTCCGAATCCCTGTAATAGTTATCCACTGCACAGATACCATGCTACATATTAATGTGCATATAATGACATACAGTACTGTATACTTTGTTTTTCATCATCCTCAAAATATTGTAGAGATGTTTCCACATTAGTACATAGAAGTACTATTTCTTGGTAGTACCATATAATATTCAATTTAAGAATGTATCATACAACAACAAAATAAAATGTACAATAAAGAAACATCATTTACTTAATGATGGACATATAGGCTCTGAAAAGTATTTGTTATTATTACATACAAAGCTGCAGTTAACACTGTACCTATTTGTACACTTGTGCAAGTATATGAGTATAATAGATTTCTAGAAATGAAATTGTCAGGGAAATGATTATATCCTTTTTAAAGGTAAATAAGTAAGGGTCATGTAAGGAATGCCTGTGTTGCCAAGAATTTTGTCCTTGGTTCAAGTATAGACAGTTTCTTTGAAGGAGGAATGCAAATGTAAATAATTGTTGGTAGCACTGATACATTATTGAGTGGATTTAAGTAATAAAAGACTGAAGGCCCAGAAGGAGGTTATTAAAATAATCCAGGCAGGAGATGATTATGGCCTCCAGGAGAACAAAGAAGTGGTGGCAAATCCAGAAAAAAACGTTGGAGTCCATAAATGCTTAGGTATTTTTACTGAAGTCACAATTACTTTTAATTTCTTAAGTACTGTTTTGCCATGAGAATATGGCATATGTTTCACATAATCCTTAGAATGCTTTCTAGATTATTTATAGATTGAATTTTTTCTAAACTTCATTGCTTAAAGTAATATAATATGCCTGATTTTAATGAGTTAGATTTTATTGACATTAACAAAATAATGAAACACATTCTTTATCTTACAAAAAGGATTTATATTAAAAAGGTGCAGAAGTTTCCTGAGTATAGAGTTCCTACAGACCCCAAAATTGACAGAAAGATAATCAGAATGGAGCAGGAGAAAGCCTTTAACATGTTAAAGAAGAACTTGGTGGATGCTGGTGGTGTTCTTAGGTATGACATTAAATAGTTCTTTTATTTACAAATTAATTTTCTGTAAGAGAAATTAGAGTTATGTTTTCTAAAAGCCAAGTGCCGTTGATAAGAAAGTCTTAGAAGGTAAATGCCTCACTAGTAGTTCTCTATATATTAAAATGATTTGCCACTTTATAAGCCATTGCATTTATCAGCCCCATGTTGTGGGTAATTCTAACTGAAGAATGCTATGTATCATATGGAAGTTGTCCCCAAGTTGACAGAATATTTCATTGTTACTACTTTGTGTCAGACACTTGGTACCCTGGTGGTGCAGTAGTTATGTGTTTGGCTGTTAATCATTGGTAGTTCGAATCCAGCAGGTGCTCCTTGGAAACTCTCTGGAGCAGTTCTGCTCTAATAGGGCTGCTATGTGTTGGAATTGACTCAACAGCAGTGGGTTTGAGGATTTTGTTTGTTTGTTTTGGTTGGGTTATTATTGGGAGCAAAATTTACAGCTACCTAGGTTTTTTTTTTCAACCCAACTTTGACTATGGCAGCCAAAAATGAATTCTAAGCCCCAAATAAAATTGTTTTATACCGTTTTTTTGCCTTAGGTTTCAAATATTAAGGAATGTTAGCTTTTTCCCTTACTTTGCTTTTGAACCGAAGTGAAGATTTTACTATTGTGTATACAGAATATAACTCTGAAAAAACTTCTGTATATGAAAAATGGAGTCAATAATTGGATTTTCAGTTTGGAAAACATTGTATTTAATTTTTAAATAGGTTCCTTTTTGTGCAGTGTTAGTAATTGTTAGCATTTTGTACAAAAATATTAAAGTGCCATCACAGGAAATTATTTTGTTTTCATAATACCAATTTTGTGCTACTGTACAACAGACTATGTTCACTTTTTAGTTGATTTCTCTTGCCCACTGGGCCAACAGGAGCTGGGAGTGCTGTGGAAGCAATAGGCAGAGCTCCTGGGAGGGCAGAATCTTCCGCATAGCTCAGTGTTGACAGGTTCTGCTTTTTATTTTCTTTCCTTGAAAGGATGGTAGGAGCAATACAGAAGTGTTATTTAGGACAAAATGGTAGATAAATGTGAAAATACATAATTCAAAAGGTCTTAATTTATAATGTTTTTCTTTTGAGGTAAAGTTTACTTAATATGAAGTTTAAAATGCCATTTACATTTATACTTACATCCCTACAATCTCCCCTCTCTCAATTTTATGGCCATAGTGAAATTCTATAAAGGTTTATAAAGACTTTTACTTAATTGGATATAATCTCAATTTTTAGAACAGTAAAGCAGATCACCATTCAAATTTTATTTTAAATGTATAAGCATGTATAATCTTCCTTGAGAGAGTTACCTTTGTCTTTATGAGTATTAACTTAAAAATTATGATTCTTCCTTTTACCTAGTGGAATGTTGTTAGGTGCTGTTGAATTCATAGCAACACCAGGCACAACAGAATGAAACACTGCTGGGTCCTGCACCATTCCCACAATTGTTGCTATGTCTGAGCCTTTTTTTTTGCAGCTACTGTGTCTGTCCATCTCATTGAAGGTCTTCCTCTTTTTTGCTGACCTTCTCCTTTACCAAGCATGATGTCCTTCTCCAGGAACTGATCCTTTCTGATAACATGTCCATATTGTGTGAGACATAGACTTGCTATCCTTGCTTCTAAGGGGCATTCTGGTTGTATTCTTTGAAGACAGATTTGTTCTTTCTTTTCACAGTCCCAGGTTCTTAATTTAAGTATTTTTTCTCATCAGGTGGTATGTACAGTTACCTACACAGCAGGCTCATCAGTACCATGAATTAGAGTCTCCCTGCCTTTCTTCTTCACCTTCCCCTTTTCCTGTATCTTCTCTTGAAGAAGAGGAAAACGCAATTAGAGATGAGAATTGTGCATTGCCCTCACGTCTACATCCTCAAGTGGCATATAAGATTCGAGAATTAGTATCACAGGGAATAGAACAAGTGTATACAGTAAGGAAACAGCTAAGGTACAGTAGAAACAAATTGTTCTTTTACTTTTTTTGTTGGTTTAAATAATACACTTGATGTTATAGACTTTTTCTAGAATATATGCTATCAGCATAGATAAGGTATATGGTTTATTTATCTATTTATTTAATCCTATTTAGGAACTAATCATTTTCTAGCAAACCAAACTTGGCAAACCAAAGTATGTAATATAGCTTGATATTATTCTAATTACTCATTTGAGCCAGTACATTTTTAAGTTGAGCAGATTGGACTAGATCTAAATGACATAGGAGTTGAATTATAAATCCAATGCCTTTAAAATTAAAAAAAACTATAAAACCAAAGATTTTTAAAACATAGGCCAATAGTAGATTTATATTTATTTCAGGGTATTTGAAGTGCATTTACATGTTATTACAACTAAAGAATTTGTGTAGTTATTTATTTAATGACATTTTATGTGTAATGCTCTGGCCTAATTTTATTGATACTCAGCCTGAAATAATTATGATTATGAGCAGGAGGAAGAGGCATTTGCTTTGTGTGCCAGGTATTGTACTATGTGCTGTACATGTACTAATCTGTTTAGTCTTACAGTACCTCTGTGAAGTTGGTATCTTTGTACACATTTTACAGATAAGAAAATAGAGACTCAGAATGGTTGAATAAGTGGTCTAAGATACAGAGGCACAACAGAAATCTAGATCTAAATCCATAGCCTGTGTTCTTTGTCATGATTTCTGGGACTTAACTGACCTTACTCATATTGGCTATTATGTAGTATGATCTGAATATCTGAATAATAAAATGAGTACTTCGTAGAATTATTATTTCATTAATACAGGACTGTTTAGCATCCTTCTTAGACATTGCATAGTTGTTTCCATTGAGACATTGTTTGAGCAGGACCAAAATTTGGTGAAGGCATCTGCTGTTCCCTAAACTTGGATCTTAAGAACAGAATTAGAATAGCTCTATGATTTGGTCTACTGAATGTAATGCACAAAGCATATGTATGTTAAACTGTATTGTTTCCTTTGTGTATTTGTTCTTGTTTTCCAACTAGTTAAATTGAAGCATGTCATATTTCATATAGTGTTTATTGATACCTTTTGAAAAAAGTGTAACATGATGCTTATGCATCTTACTTGAGTGTAGATCTAAGTTCTCATACTTCATACTTACTAGGTGGATATATGACTCTGGGAAAATTATTTAACTTCTGCAGTCCTCAGTTTCCTCATCTGTAAAATGGTAATGATAGTTGGACCTACCTCACAGAATTACAGTAGTAATAAAGGAAATAATTGATGTGAAAAGCATTATACAGTACCTGATACAGTAAGCATTCAAAAACATGTTATATTCAAATTGAAAATAATGGTTCTTTAAAATTAAATTCGTAAAAACGTCAAATTTCACTTTAAGATTTGTGTTTAATCAACAAAATATTCTTTCTTTAATCTGCATGAATTCTGTGATTTAATGTATAAAAATTAAAAGTAGACTAATAAAAATTTACCTGCAGAATTATAAACCATCCTTTATAGATATTTATGCTAAAAGAGAGCCTTTGTCTCTTTGGGTCTATAAGTATGTTGCTATATGGTTTATGTTTATAATTTATTCTCCACAGAAAATTTGTGGAAAGAGAACTATTCAAACCTGATGAAGTACCTGAAAGACATAATTTATCTTTCTTTCCAACTGTAAATGATTTAAAAAATCACATCCATGAGGTTCAGAAATCCTTGAGAAATGGAGATACAGTATATAACTCAGAGATTATTCCAGCAACGGTATGATTACAACTGTAATTCCTCGTTTTGTTATGAATCTTTCGTAGCTACTATTAATTTTGGCCTAGTAGGCATGGTTACTGTTAGGCTGTTTGTAAAAACTGTGATGTAAGAAAAAAAACAAAACATTTTCTTAAAAAAAAAACAACTGGAAGTTGTCAGATGATGATTTGACTTAATTTTTTTTAATTGTGATTAAGTGAAAGTATACAATCCAAATCAGTTTTACAAGACCGCTTATCTGCAGCTCTATCTGGTCTCCTCACCCAGTGACAGCACTGACTTAAATTTTTTTATTGCTCTCACAAGAAGAAAATGAAGTAAATTTTTAACTCTGACTATAATAATAGTAATCTTCATTGTTAAGGAAACTTTTTTTTTATTATGATGGATTGAAAATGTACATCCCCATATAAATTTTCTTGCCCACCTATATGCAGCTTCCACTGCTCTCTCTGCCTGGTGTCAACACAGTCTTCCTGTCTGCTCCATACATGTTCCATCCTCCCAATAGTCTCCTTTCCCTTCCTCTCCACCCACTCTCTGTCCTTCAGTAAGAGGTCAGCAGGATGATATCTTATAGATGCATAGAACCATAAAATGCATCCATGATATGGTCACTTTGCGTCGCCCAGTCCAATCCATTCCTGTCCGAAGAGTGGACCTTCATTATGATTTATGGGCCGGGGCAACATCAGGGCCAGGTGGCATGCTCCCAGGGGAACCCCAAAGCTCCTGGACCATCAGTTGTGGTCTTTTAGTGGAGAACTCAGGGTGCACCCCTTTTTAGTCTTGTGTTGCCAGAGACTCAACTTTATGAGCTTCATTGCGGCTAATACTGGTGGTGGCTGGGCACTATCTGGTTCTTCCGGTCATGAGTAGATGTAGACTCCACTCATATGGGTCTCTCTGTCCTCTGGGTGCAAAGGAAACATTTTATCTCTGCAAAAATATTACTTACTAATTTTAGAGACATAATTATTGAGTATATACTGTGTATATCTTCCCCTCTCCTCCCCCTACTGTTTTTTAGATAGATGGACAAGTTTGAGTAGAGTAGTTCAGACTGAATACATAAAATGATGATGTTGCTTCTGTGTGCCACCTATGGATATCAGTTTTACTTCTACTGTGATACTGTAGTTTTCCCTTGAATATTAGTCATTTGTATGAAAAGTTTACCTACTCTGAAGATTACTATAATTACCTAGAACTACTAATTACACTTGCAGTGATTATGGCATTAAAACCTCTGTAACAAAATCCTCTGCTCTCCAAACTTACTGTCCAAACTCAGTTACTGACTATATTCAGATTTTTTTTAAAGCTAGAGCTATATTCCTTGCTAGCCAAACACTATCAGAAATTTAGAAACTGAAACATTGGGCTAGAACATTTGGTCAGCAATGTTCCTTGCCATCTGAGCTTGCGTTCCAAATTCTTTCTTTCTAAGCCTGGTAACCAGGTATATTTGGATAGTGAGGTACGCTTGTGCTTTAAAAATATGAACAAGAGAATACAGTAACTAAAGAAAGAGACACAGTTATTTCTAAACCAAATGAAATACAAGTGTTGTATTGATGTTTTAAAGTATTTTTCAACATAAATGCTCTATATTTATGGAGGTAAATGTTTCCATTTCAGCTTCAGTGGACTACAGATAATGGGAATATTCTTAGAGAGACTGTGACAGTTACCTTTGCAGAAGGTAGGTTATCTTGAATATATTTAAAATATAAAATCAAAGAGTATTAAAATGCAAGAAACATTAGCTGTTGTGTAATCAAATATTATAGATGAGGAAACCATGGTTCAAAGAGGCAAGAGCAACTAAAGGGTCTTCCAATAAGGCTGTCCTAGTATTGACAGTGCACAGCAATGCTATTTGTGAAGCTATAAAAGACATATCACTTTTTTTGCTTAGTCTTGACAAATAGCCATGCAAAGTTACACAATTCCATAATGCATGGAAATTATTACAGTTTATTATCAAAATGAGTGTTTCATTTGCCAGACATTCTGAGCATTACATGAAATTTACAATGTGCATAATCATCCCACCGAGAGAACAGTTCCACATTTAATCCCAAAATTTGAGACAACAGGGTCTTTTGCCAATCAGATAACACCTGTGTGTCAACGAGCCACACGTTCCAATGAAAATATTGCCACTGTTTGTCAGTGTATGCAAGAATCTATCCCAGTCAGTTTCTTGCTGAGCACAAGAATTGGACCTTTCGTTGAGCACAATTTGGTAGATTTTGCATCTGGATTTGAAGCTTTACCCTTACAAAATTGTTTTAATTCAAGAACTGAAGTCCAATGACCATAGGTTGTGCTGTACATTTGCGGACTGGACTCTGGAGCAACTGGAAGTTTACCCTGCTTTGGGCCGAAAAATCATCTTCAGCAACGTGGCCCATTTTGGGATAAATGGTTTTGTTAACAAACAAAACTGTCCCATTTGGAGTGATGAGAATCCAGCAGAGATTTAGGAGATTCAAGAACATCCACTTCATCCCCCAAAAGTTTCCATTTGGTGTGGATTTTGGTCCGGCAGAATCATTGGTCCTTGTTTTTCCCAAGATGAATGAGGAGAGGCTGTGACTGTCAATGGTGAAAGATATTGGGCTATGATAACTGACTATTTTTGGCCCCATTTGGAAGGTATCATGGTAGCCATTTACCTGAAGTTCTTTTCCACACATAATGTCATCAAATGTTCTTCAAAATAAGAAGTAAATTAAAACTGTATCATTTACATGACTTGTTGTGTTCCAGTTCAAAGACCCTTTATTTTACGGTTTATCAAAATATTTTCAGCTATTTAAATTTTCTTCTGTAGTCAGCTCTTGTGATTCTTTATGACTGAAAATTTGAGGCTGATTACTAGCAAAATAAACTAGAAGGCCAGGCTAATTCCAGTGGCAGCCACTTTGAGATGTCCTGACCTGGAAACTCATCCATTTCATGTGGTTTGCTTTTTCCCAACTATTCTTATTTCTGTCTTGATATTCCAGGCTTACTTCAGCCCTTTTGTCTGTCTTTTCTCTTCTGGAAATGTCTTTTGTCCTCCATAGCACACTGCTGTCACTACTGAAGTAGCAATCTGTTTGGCTTTAAATGTACTCTTTAACTTCATTTCACCATAAAGTTAATTTTTTTTTAAATTTTCCTTGCATTTACCATGCTAATCTTTGTTTGTATGCCCATACTTTCATTATCATTTGAGCTCATCAGGGACAGAGATTATTTTATATTCAAATAATGTACTTAGTTCCTAACATACTACCTGCTAAAATGTTAATGGCTAAATAAATGTTTTAGAGTGAATTAATAAATGATTAAATACAGTAACAGTACAGTTATTTCTTTATCATTATTTCCCTCACTCTGCTAATTTCTGGGTATACAAAGGAGAATAGGTAATTGTTCTTTTTCATGAAACTTAAGGCTAGCAAGTGAAAAAGATGTTAAGCCACTGTTTTCTAGTTAATGACTATGAGGAAAAGTGTCACTGCTATCTATAAGGTTTTCACTGGCCAGTATTTTTCAGAAGTTGGTTACCAGATCCTTCTTGCTAGTCTGTCATAGTCTGAAAACTCCTCTGAAACTTTTCACCATGGTGACCCTGCTGGTATTTAAAGTACTGGTGGCATAGCTTCCAGCATCACAACAACATGCAAGCCACCGCAGTATGACACAGTGACAGAAGAGTTGTCTTGAAGTTGTGAAGGATTATGTTTTATTTGGATCCACAATTAACACCCATGGAAGCAATAGTCAAGAAATCAAACAAAATATTGTGTTGGGCAAAATGTGCAGTAAGACCTCTTTAAAATATTAGAAAGCAAAGATGTCACTTTGAGGTCTAAAGTGTGCCTGAGCCAAGCTATGGTATTTTCAGTTGCCTCATATGCATGGAAAAGCTGGACAGTGAACAAGGAAGATAAAAGAACTACTGATACATTTTAATTATGATGTTAGTGAAGAATATTCAATATACATACCATGGACTGCCAGAGAAGGAACAGATCTCTCTTGGGAGAAGTACAGCCAGAATGCTGTGTAGAAGTGAAGATGGCAAGAGTTTGTCTCAAATACTCGTGTACTTTGGATGTCTTATCAGGTGGGACCACTCCCTGGCTAAAGGCATTATGCTTGGTAAAATCAGGGTTAGTGAAAAAGATGAAAATCCTCAATGAAATGGATTAACACAGTGGCTTTAGCAGTGCCCTCAAACATAGCAGTAATCGTGAGGATGGCACATGAGCAGACAGTACCTTGTTCTGTTGTACATAGGACAGCTATGGATCAGAACCTACTTGATGGCACCTAGCAACAACAACATGAAAAATGCCGTCAGAAAATTGTTCAGAGTTGTATGGGAGTAGTGATAGAGATATCTAACTTAGTCCAGAGGTTAATGAATTTGAAAATGACTTGTTTTAAAAAGCAGGGATTTGAATGAATAGGAATTTGTCGATCAGAGAAGCAATACCATGTGCAAAGGCTCTGAAGCAGAAAGAGTTGTCATGTTCAGACACATAAGAAGGTTAATATGGATATAGAATAGATAATGCATGGAGATAAAACTGGATAAACACAACAGGTGTAGGAGGACAGTAAATGTGTTCTGATGAAAAATGACAATGGTTTAGAATGTGGTTGGTGGCACTTACAGAATAAGGTTGATTGAAGAATTACTTCTTAAGTAGAGTTGAAAAGATATGGTTATTGGTTGAATCACTGTTGTGGGGTAAAAGAGTGGGAATGGTCAGAGATGGATGCTGCCGCTGTCCATAAATCATAATGAAGGTCAGCTTTTTGGACAGCAATGGATTGGACTTGGCAATGCAGAGTGACTGTATCTTGTGGGAACGTTATGGTTCTGTGCATCTGTAGGATGTCATCCTGCTGACCTCTGGCTGGAGGAAGGGGAGTGGGTAGAGAGGAGGGGATAGAAGACTGTTGGGAGGATAGGATATATATGGAGCAGAGAAGAAGGGTGTGTTGTCACCAGGCAGGGAGAGCAGTGGGAGCTGCATATAGGAGGTGAGCATGCGAATTTATATGGGAATGGGCATTTACATTCAATCATAATAAAGAAGAAAAAAAAAAAAAGATGGGTCTTGAGTTTCAAACAGGACCATTGGTGGATTTGTGGGAGAACAAAAAGATCATGAGATCAAGTTTTGAAAGCTTGATGGTTAGAGCCATTTGAGAGGAGTGGATTGGGAAGAAGCCATATTAAGAAGAATAAATAGAGCAGGTAAATGAAGAAGCAGGGACAGTGTGGACCACTTGTCCAAGAAATTTGCTGGGAAGGGAGTTGGGATTGAGAGAAGATATTTTAAGACATGAGACACATGATGTTATAGATGAAGATACAGGTACTTGATAGTATTGATTATAGGAAGTTGAGGAAATTTCTGTCTAATGACTTCTCTTTTTTATCTTTAAGAGTACTAAGACTAAAGGAAAGTCAGGAAATATGGCTAAAGTTTGAGAAAAATGGGTATTCTGAAAGGATCAGTGAACTGAGGATTCATGTGAAGTTGAAGAACAACTGTAGTGGAGTACCTGAACAAAATCCCTGGAAGAATTAAGAAGCTGTGATCAGGGAATGGGCTATTTGAGTTAGAGATTTTAGAGATAGACTAGTCCATGATCTGACCAGAGTGGGCAACTGCAGTAAAGTGCATAGGAGGACACTGGAAATGAAGAAGCCAAGAGATGTGGGAGTCCTCTTCAATCCTCTCTGGTTCTTTGAGGAAAACACTTTTATGATCATGATTTTATAGATGAAAAAATTTAAGTTTCAAGACCAGGTTAAACAATGTGTTGAAGATCACACAGAAAAGCCAGCATTTAAATTCACTAATGTTTGACACTGGGGCCATTTTTTAAATTACTAACTGCTGTATGGAAGCTATAGATATTTATTGATAATTGCTGGGTTTTTTTTTTTTTTATTTCTGTTGAGAATGTGCACAGCAGAACACACTCCAGTTTCTAATACACAATTCAGTCTCTTTGATTACATTCTCCTAATTGGCAGCCGTTCTCACCACCCTTTTCTGAGTTGTTTTCCCCTAGTAACATAAACTCTCTATCCCTAACTTTTCTATCTAATCTGTTAAGTTGCTGTCATCAGCTCCATCCTGTTAGATACAGCTCAAACAATCTCAGTGCTTAAGCCACGTGTTCTTTTCTAGTTAAACTAAACTATTGTTTGGTTTTGAGGAGACTTCAGGGGGCATTTTTCGTTAAAGGTTTAAAGATTATCGCAGGACAGTAGTTTCAAAGGTTCTTCCAGCCTCCATCGCTCCAGAAAACCTGGAGAATTTGAATTTCTGTTCTGCATTTTTCCCCTGCATCCAAGAATGATGGCCAGACACCATTTAGTTCTTTTGGTCTCTTGGCAAAGGAGGCAGTTGCTCATGGAGACAAATGACTGCACACTCTGTTTTTTCCTCCTATTCCTAACTCTCCTGTTTCTTCTGTTGCTCCAGGTGAGTAGAGACCATTTGTTGTACCTTGAATGCCTGTTTGCCAGCTTCTAACTGGCTATTAACTAGAAAACAGAACAGAATCACTAAACATGTCATTAGGTCAATTAGTTGTGATGTCCTATGAAGCCCTAAGCCTCTAAACCAAGGAACCAAATCCCATGAGGTGTTTGTACATAAGAAGCCTAAGCAGCAACTCTTTTTTTCTGTCATTATTGTAAATAAATCTATCACACAGCTTTTACTGATTCACCATTTTTACAGGTGTGCAACTTACTGACAGCAGTTACGTTAATCAGCTGTGCCAACCTATGCTTAATCAGTGCAATTTTTCCATGACTGAAGATAATTGATTTTTGATTGACTTAAAGAGATGATTATATTTGGGTTACCATATAAGAATTATGTGAGAATGATTCAGGTTCCCCTAAGAACAATTGTATTTCTAAAAACTGAAATGTTAAAAAAGAGGAGTGTTTATTTCTATTCATTTATTCTGTACTGAGTTATTGAAAGAAACTTAAAACTGCTATTATTAAGGACTTGCTTTATGCTAGACATTGTCCTGCATCTACAAAAGATTGATTAAGTTTGATCTTTTTATACTTGAGAAGCTCAGTCGTTTTTACTCATCTGGAGTTTAGATGTGTACTTTAGCATCGCAGCATGGAGAATGGGCTCTAGTTCAGTTCAAGTTGTAGAGTCTTTCAAAGAAAAAAAATTAGTTTCTAGATCTTATCTTAGAGCTACTGAATTAAAATGCATGAGGTTGAACCTGGGACTCTGAATGTTTTCAGACTTCCCTGAGTGATTTAAACCTTCTGTCAGCTTCTGGAGGTAGTGTGCTAGATGACTTCCTGAAATCCTGTGCAAACTTTTGACCTTATTTCTTATTTCACTTCTGATAATAAGGTTTGTAATGAAGAGTAGTGTCTTTGGACGTTGCAGAAATGATTCTGTTTCAACAGTTTATCTTTGACGTAACAGGTAATTCACTGGGAGAATCAGTTACCAACAAAGTAGAAGCAAATCAGACAAGGAATTCTTTGTCTCCAGAGCCTGCACACTTGCTCTCTTCCCTTTCCTCATTTCAGCCCAAAATATTTGCGCAGCTGCAGGTAAGTATCCAGAACAACAGCCTCACTGGAGTCCCTTCTCTTTTTTTTCTTAATCTCTCCTTTTCCTAGGGATTCTCAGAAAATTGCTGTGTTAGTTGTTAGGTAGAATCATATCAGTTCTGACTCACAGTGACACCATAGCCAGCAGAACCAAACTCTGCCCAGTCCTGCACCATCCTCCCAGTCATTGTTACACTTGGGCCGCTGTTGTAGCCTCTGTGGCAGTCCATCTTGTTGAGGGTCTTCCTCTTTTTCAGTGACCTTTTACTTTACCAAGCATGATGTCCTTCTCAGGGAATTGTTATAGAACTGTGATGATGGTCAAAGATTTTCATTATTAATCTTCTCACCTCTTTTTACTTGATTTAAGATGCTAATTTATACAGTATTTTTTGAAAAAGTTTGAGGTTGACTGTGAGGTAGTCAGTTGTACTACTTTCCCCTTGGTTTTTGTTTCTGTCCGTATTTACTATTTGTTAGTTAAGTGTAGTCTCACAGGATCCCTGAGTGTGAATTGACTCAATGGCAATGGGTTATGCAAGGAGTATTAAAGCACTCTGCTGCTAACCAGTAGGTTGGCAGTTCAAACCAACCAGCCACTCTGTGGGAGAAGGATGTGACATTCTGCTTCTATAAGCATTTACACAACTATACAGTAGTCAAAACAGCCTGGTACTCATACAAAAAGAGACATATAGACCAATGGAACAGAGTTGAGACCCCAAAGATGCCACCATTCTCCTATGAACAGCTGATATTTGACAAAGGCCCCAAGATTGTAAACTAGGTTAAAAAGTCTCTTTAACAAATGATGCTGGCACAATTGTATATCCATCTGGAAAAATTGAAACAAGACCCTTATCTCACACCTTACACAAAAACTAACTCAAATTGGATAAGCTAAGTGCCGTCGAGTCGGATCCGACTCATATAAATATCAAACCCAAAACAATAAAGATCATGCAAGAAAAAATAGGGTCAACAATGGAAGTTCTATTACACAGCTTCAAAATCTGACAAACAATGCACGAGCAACAGAAAATAGATAAATGGAAACTACTAAGAATCAAACACTTTTGCTCCTCCAAAGACTTCATCAAAAGAATTAAAAGACCGCCTAAAGAATGGGAAAAATATTTGTCAGCTACATGTCAGACCAACATCTGATTTCCATAATCTACAAGGTACTGCGAAATTTCAGTAGGAAAAAGCAAATAACTCAATTAAGTGATGGGCAAAGGAGATGGGCAGACACTTCACTAAAGAGGACATCCAGGTAGCCAAAAGACATATAAGGAAATGCTCACTATCATTAACTATTAAAGAAATCCAAATCAAAACTACTGTGAGATGCCATCTCACCCCATCAAGATTGGCCATGATTGAAAAACAGAAAACTAAAAATGCTGGAGAGGCTGTGGAGAAATTGGAACTCTCCAACACTGCTGGTGGGATTGCAAAATGGTGCAACCTCTGTGGAAAGCAATCTAGTGCTTCCTTAAAATACTGGAAATAGATACACCATTTGATCCAGTAATCCCAGTGTTTGGAATATATCCCACAGAATCAAGGACACTCACACAAACAAATACATGTACACGAATGTTTATTGCAGCAAAGTCCACAATAGCAAAATAATGGAATCAACCCAGATGCCCAAAAACAGATGAATAGATAAACAAACTATGGTACGTCTACTCAGTGGAACACTACACAATAATAAAGAACACTGATAATTTTAGAAAGCATCTCATAACCTTGTTTCAGTTGGAAGATGTTATGCTGAGTGAAATCAGTCAGCAGCACAAGGACAAATACTGTATGAGACTCCTACTATGAGGACTTAAAAACAGGCTCATGTACAGAAGAAAAGACTCTTTGATGGCTGCAAGGGAGGGGGAGGAGGGGGAGGGCTGGTCCTATATTAAATAGTTGATAGAAATTTGGTTGGGTGAAGGCAGTGACAGCACACAATAGAAAGAGGATCAACTTAATTAGGCTTCAAAATAAACTGAAAACTCTGCTAACCTTAACCCGGTATCACAAGGATAGAGTAGCAGGGGTGGGGATCTGGGGACCATGTTCTCAATGGACACCGAGGCCGATTGGCATAACTAGCCTATTGCTAGGAGAGTCTTCTGCACCCCATATTGGAGAGTGGCATCTGGGGTCTTAAAAGCTAGCAAGCTGCCATCTGAGGTACACCCCACTCAGCCAGAACAGATGATCACCAGGGACAACAAAGACATGAGGGAAAAAGAGCCCAAGAAGACAGAAGGACCCATGTGAATGGATGGCTGTATTAACATGTGACCAGAAGAACCAGATGGTGCTTGGCCATCACCAAAGACAGCTGTGATAGGACACATAATGTGGAGTCCCAGTGGCAACATGAGAAAAAGAGAGGTGCACCTCAAGATCTCCACTAAAAGACTGCAGTTGATGGTCTGAAGGCCTGGAGTTCCCTTGGGATTGTAGCTCCTAGACCTGCTGCTGCCCCTGACTAGAAAACACTACTTAGGTCAGCTGTTTGGACAGGAATGGACTGGACTCAGGGACACAGTGTGTCCGTTTGGTGTGTGTACTTTATGGTTCTGTGTATCTAGAAGATGCTGTCCTACTGGCCTTTTACTAAAAGGGAGAGGAGAGGGTGGAGAGTAGTGGACAGGAGATTTTTATGAGGATATGACATGTAAAGAACAGAAAGGAATGTGCTGTCACTGTGCCAGGGGAGCAGGAGGAGCTGCGATAGGTGGGCATGCGAATTTAATTTGGATTCTGTATTTTCACTCAATTACAATAAAATAAAAAAGGATTTACACAGCCTTGGAACCCCTATGAGACAGTTCTGCTCTGTACTACAGGGTCACTGTGAGCTGGAACTGACTTAATTGTAACAGGTTTGGTTTTTGGTTTTATACACTTGTGTTTTATTTGTTCTAATTTTGTGTCACGATAGTACACCCTATGAGAATATTGTGCATAGTAAATTCAAATGAATTCAAACACTCTGATACAATTTTTTCTGTTTAAAAGGGTTTGCAGTTACAACCAAGATTTACCTCTCCTGATGAATCACCGGCTCTGATGTCAGTAAATAACCACCTGTCCTCCAGTCCTCCAAGACTTCTGGATTCATTAGGAAGTACTGTAATGAATAGTAATTCTCTACTGATTGATCAAAGTCAAAGCTTTCAAACAGACACATGCCTAACCCAAAACAGTAATACTGCCTCTGCCGTGGGTAACCCTCCAGGACCAGATGAGAGTCTAGTCACAATGGATCAGCTGGTAGAAGTTGAGGATGTTGAGGATACAGAAAATCTGCAAGGAAGTGTTCCTCAGATTTTGTTGGGAGACATGCAGACCATTCCAATACAGATTATAGACAGCCATCCCACTCTAAGTAAGTTAAAGTTAACTTACGATGTTCGTTGTACCTTCATGCATTGTCATTACTATATCACACCACAGAAGAATCTATCATTTCTATCTAGTGGGTGTATAACATATAAATCATGTAAATTATGAGAACAATTTTATTAGCATGAATTTTAGACTCTTTTCCTTCTAATTATTTAGTTCCATCAAAAATAACCATTCCCTAATTAGTTGGTTTTCTATCAGAAATTTTTGGTGATGTGAAATCAAAAAGGTCATTTTAGAATGCATAAAAAAATAACTGATAGGAACATACAAACAAAAAAACTGTTTTAGTGCAAAAATTATTATGGACAAATTGTTGTTTGTACATATGTATGTATCCACACACATGAACGAATCAAACTGGAATCAAGTGGGCAGATCTAAAGGTTAAAAGGAAGATTTTGAGTCATAGACTTAATGTTGAGTTCTGTGGAACTTGAAAGAAACCTACTAAGACTTGAGAACTGGGCTTTAATCTTAAGACCTTGTTACTTTCAGATTGTAACCCACCCAGTCAACATGGTGGTAAATTCTGTTTACTATTTGATCTAACCATGTCACTTTTGTTTCACATAAATTGTTCTGGATTGGGCACTTTTGTGGGAAAAGATTTATAGTTTAGTTTTTAAGAACAAAAATACCTACAGAAGTTACTCTTGGAACATATGGATCATTTCTCTCCATTCTTAGTCATCATTCTTTTGGGTAAGGAAAACTGTAAGATAGCTCCTTCCAGAAAAGAGTCACTGTCTTTAAAATTTACTGGAGACTTAATTTTAAGAACATTTGTCCAGGGCTGTGGCAGTTGTAACTACTAGATATGGACCTCTGAGGAAGTTTAATAAAAGAGTGAAAAAGAATGTATGTGAATTAATCCTTACAACAACTCCATAAGATAGTTGGTGGTGTTCCCTATACTGCATAGTGAAACCAAGGCTCAGAGACTTTAAGTAATTGATAAAAGCTCCCATCTAGTAAGCAACAGAGAAAGATGTAAAGCCAGATCTGTCTACCTCCAAAGCTTCTTTCTGTTCTAACGTGCTTCCTCCGTGTGTGTTATACTAAGGTGTTTCTGGGACCTCTGACTCAACTTGCTTTAAAGAAGACCATCTTTGAGACCAAAAGTCCATGATTTTTTTTAAGTTAGATCATAATGTGAGGGGAGACTTAAACTGGATGTGAATTCTTATGGTCACTCACATCTATCGTCTTCTGGTTCTCTATGTCTGAGGCTAACCTCCAACATACTCCTGTGCAGCAAGCATTAGACATGTTCAACACGCTTTTCCAAGACAATAGGGTCCCCTTAATCTCTGCACCCTAACACCAGCTGAAAAATAGATATTCCTGAGAGAGATGAAGATTTGATCTACATATCTTACTTGCCAGTTTACAATAGTACTACTGATATGCTACATTTAGATTCAGCTTTAAGTACTTTGAAATCAGAATGATAATAACACTATGAAATGGTTTAAGACAGCAGATACATAGCTTAGAGAGTAAAGATAGCCATCATTTAAGATGTGACTTTTTTTTCCTAAAATACTTATACAGTCAAGTTCCATAAGGAAGTGAAAATTTTCTTCGATATATGATCATATATGGATACCATATGGGTATGTTAACACATCATGAATTTATAGTACATATTCCTGCAAATAGCAAAACAATTTTTTCACTAATTAATGACTTCAGTTCATCCATGTTTTAAAACACAGGTAAGTTTAAATGTGTGATGTTCCTTATTTTATCAAATTATAGGCAGCTTTTTGTCAAGGTATCTTTAGATAGAATAACTTTATAGTTACTTTCTGCCTCTTTTTTCATTACTAGAAAATACTAGAGTATGAATGACCGTTAAGATGCCAGAGGCACTAAGCTCTCAAATACTCCAACTACTTTTCTAGGTTACTTGATTCTTTTTCCAAACTGTTCAGTGCTTTGCTTCTAAACTCATGTAATTCTAGAGATTCTAATACTAAAAAGTATATTAACCTGTAGGGCTTTTCTTTTATGTTTGGTTTTAAAGTTGAAGACACTTCAGAAGGTACGATTTCTATGAGCCAAGTTAAGCAAGAACCCAAAGAACCAGCATTGTCTATGGAAGCAAAAAAAATTTTGGACTATGAGAAGTTATCTGCCACATAAATTAATGAAGCTTTTCAGAATTTACAGCTCTGGTAACTTCTGATGTCTAAGAAAAGAAGGTGAATATTATCAAAATATTGCCATTCTTCAGAACAGTGTGATAAATGGACTGAAGACTGGTCTGATGAGGAGCTTTGGTTTAAAACTGTTGTCTTTGTCGCCAATTCTAAATTGTTACCTTTCTTAAGAGACTTTCTGCTCTTTTATATAATCACTGTGCTTTCTGACTGTCTAGTAAGGCCACTGTTTCAAAACAAAGTGTGAGCTCCTTTATGGTGATGTAGTGTGAGCACAAACGGTTATCTAGCTCATCCCTTGGGAATGTTCAATTTTGATGTTCAACACAAACATGAACACCCAAAACAAACCTGTATGAGTGAATGTTTGTGTGTGTGTATGCGTGTCATGATTTTTATTTTTATTTTTTTAAGTTAATGGAAAAATGTATTCCCTCTTTAAAGCTGTAAAAAAAATTTTAATTGGCAAACAGGTGAGAACATTTGTAGCATGTCTCATTTGGAAAGATAAAGCAATAGATATTACATCGTAACATGAAGTCCAGCAGTCACATCATGAAAACAGTGTAATTGAGTTTTAGCTTTTTACTTTTTATACTTATACCTATAAGCCAAAAGCGTAATACTGGTTTTCTAATCAAAATTTAACAGTGTCTTGGTAAGGACTGGGAATTTTAACTTGAATTAATGAGATAGACAACAGAAACATATGTAGCATGAAGTTGCACTGAAATGTAGATAAATACTATTTGTGAGTAGAAAAATGTAGCAGTTGAGAGAAAAATTAGAATATTAGAGTCTTCAGAATTTACAGGTAAATTGGGGAACTTCTCAGGGACACCAGAGGACTGATTTTGTTTTTCTTTCTAATTTTATATTGAAGATTTAGTTCTGGTTAGAGAAGAGCTTCAATTGTATTTACATTTTTTCCAGAGTTCTTACTGAATTGGTATAGTTAGGACCTAGTGTTTCAAGACAAGAATTTATAGCTTAAAATTTAATTCTTACTGTATTGAAAACTTTAAAATGACTGATCTGTTAATATTTTCTTGTTAAGTAGGTATATTTACTTTAAATACTGAGTAAGTACTAATCAACCAATTCATTATAAGCTCTGCTTTCTAGAAGATTGGTAAACTAAAAACATCAGCTATAACTGTCAAGAAATCAACCTTAACGCTTTTTTCTCCCCATGGATCATGAGTAGATATCTTTAAAATTAAAAAAAAAAAAGGAATTTCAAATATATATTAATATTTAGTGTTTAAAGTATGCACAATGAAATTTAACCTTAAAAAAAAACCTCAGTGCTGTTGAGTTGATTCTGACTCATAGCAACCCTACAGGACAGAGTAGAACTGCCCCATAGTTTCCAAGGAGCACCTAATGGATTTGAACTGCTGACCTTTTTGTTAGCAGCCGTTAGCACTTAACCAACATGCCACTATGGTTTCCAAACTTAACCTTAGTACTTAAAAGTGAGTCATTTTTCACTTTTATAAATCTAGTCTCCCATTCATAATTCTTTTTACTTTAGGTACATGAAGTGTATCTAAGTTTAAAGTACTCTTTTATACTAGAAGTGGATTGTTGTTAGATGCTGTGAAGTTGATTCCAAATCATAGTGACCATATATACAACAGAAGAAAACACTGACCTGTCCCATGCCATCATCATGCTCATTGTTGTATTTGAGTCCATTGTTACAGCCAGTGTGTCAATCCATCTCATCAACAGTCTTCCTCTTTTTCGTTGACCCTCTACTGTACCAGTCACAATGTCCTTCTTCAAGAACTAGTTCTTCCTCTAACATGTCCGTAACACGTGAGATGAAGTCTAAATGTCCTTGCTTCTAATGAGCATTCTGTCCGTATTTCTTCAAAGAAGTGGGTAGAATTCTAAAATTCCTTACTGTTTAGACTTAAACCTCATTTAATATAGTGTATTATTTATACCTTATTTACTACAAATTAATATATACTTACATATATATTTTTTATTCTTCATTATAAGAAAGTTTACACATCGTTAGTTTCTCATACAAAAACTTACACACCAATGTTATGTGAACCCAGTTGCTGTACCTACAATGTGACTGCATACTCCTTCTCTCCCCGTTGTATTTCCCATTTCCATTCAGATAGCTCCTCTCTCCTTCTGTCCTCTCATCTCACCTCTGTACAAGAATGACCCATTTAGTCGTATGCATCTACTTCAGCCAAGAAGCACACTCCTCACCAGCATCACTCTGTCTTGTAGCCCAGTCTAACCTCTGTCTAAAGAATTGGCCTTGGGAATGGTTTCAGTTTTGAACTAACAGAGTCCAGGAGCCATGTCTTCCAGTGTCCCTCCTCCCTTAGACCATCACGTCTAGTCTTTTTATATGAATTTGAATTCTATACCCTAGTTTTCTACTGTTCCATAAGAGACTCTCTTGTTTCCTGGTAGGGCAGTCATTGGTGGTAGCCAGGGACCATCTAGTTCTTCTGGTGTCAGGCTGAAGGAATCCCTGGTTTATGTGACTCTTTCTGTCTCTTGGGCTCATAGTTTCCTTCTCTGTTTTGTGTTTTTTATTCTCCTTAGCTCCAGGTGGATTGGTACCAATTGATGCTTCTTAGATAGCCACTTGCTAACCTTGAGGACCCCAGGTGCCCTTACCAAAGTGGGATACAGAACAGTTTCTTAATAAACTTTGTTTTGCCAACTGACTTAAATGTCACCTGAAACCGTGGTCCCCAGACCCTTGCCTGTACTACTCTGTCCCTCAAAGTATTTGGTTATACATATCAAAGAATCTTCTTAGTTTTTGTTTTAATCCAGTTGTGCTGCCTTCTTCTGTATTGTGTGTTGTTGTTCCCTTCACCAGAAACAATTCTTGTCTACTATCTGGTTAGTGAATACCTCTCTCCCAGAAGGTTCTCTTCTGTTTTTTTTTTTTTTTTTTTTTTAATCTTTTCTTGATATGTCCTTTCACGATTGACTAATTTCACTGAGCATACTGCCTTCTAGCTTCATCCATGTTAGATGTTTCTTGGATTTATCCTTGTTCTTTATTGTTGCATAGTGTTCTATTGTGTGAATTACCATAATTTGTTTATCCGTTCATTCATTAATGAGCACCTAGAATGTTTCCTTTTTTTGCTCTTCTGAACAGTCCTGAAGTATATATGGGTGTGCATGTTTCTGTTTGTGTGATGGCTCTTATTTCTCTAGGGTGTGTTCCAAGGAGTAGGATTCCTGGATCATATGATACTTCTGTTTGTAGCTTTTTAAGGAAGCACCGAATCAATTTCCAAAGTGGTTGTACCATTTTACATTCCCACCTGCAGTGTATGTGTTCCAGTCTCCCTTCAGCCTCTCCAACATTTATTATTTTGTGTTTTTCAACTAATGCTAGCCTTGTTGGGGTGAGATGGTATCTCATTGTAGTTTTGATTTGCATTTCACTAATGGCTAATGATCATAAGCATTTCCTCATGTTAGCTAGCCAAATGTCTTCTTGGATGAAATGCCTGTTCATATCTTTGCCCGTATTTACATTATTTGTCTTTTCGTTGTTGAGGTTTTGTAAAGGGTCTTTCAATAAGTATGCCCTATTTTTGACAGCTTGTGGTGGCCATATTTGTGAAGCTGTACTAGCCATGTTTATCACGTTTTTTGATTAGTCTTGACAAACAGCCATGAAAAGTTACATGACTCCACAATTTATCAGAATTTACTATCAAAATAATATTAAAAGTTATTTTTATATTTATTATTATTAAATAATATTACAGTCTTATCAAAATGGGTGTTTCATTTGCCAGACATCCCATGTGTTACATGAAATTTATGATGCACATAATTGTCCCACCAAGAGAACAAATTCAATGTTTAATCAAAAAATTTGAGACAACCAAGTCTCTTACCAATCAGACAATGCCTGTGCATCGAGGAACTGCGTATTCCAATAAGAACATTGCCATCCTTTGTCAGAGTGTATGTGAGAATCTATCCTAATCAATTTCTTGCTGAGCACAAGAAGTATATCTTTTGTCAACTGCAATTTGGTGGGTTTACATCTGGACTTGAAGTTTTACTCTTACAAAATTTTTTTAACTCAAGAACTGAAGTCCAGTGACCATAGATTGTGTTGTGCATTTGCTGACTGGGCTCTGGAACAATTGGAAGTTGACCCTGCTTTTGGCTGAAAAATCATTTTCAACAATGAGGCCCATTTCTGGATGGATGGTTTTGTTAGTAAACAAAACTGTTGCATTTGGAGTGATGAGAAACCAATGGAGATTCAAGAACATCCATTTCATCCCCCAAAAGTACCATGTGATGTGGATTTTGGCCTGGTGGGATTATTGGCCCTTATCTTTCCCAAGATGAAAGAAGAGAATGTGTGACTGTCAATGGTGAAAGATATCAGGCTATAGTAATTGATTATTTTTGGCTCCACTTGGAAGGTGCAGCAGCAGCAGCATTTACCCTAAGTTTTTTCCCACACATAATACCATCAATGTACTTCAAAATAATAAAATAAAACTATCATTTACACAACTTGTTTCATTCAAGTTCAAAGATAGGACTTATTGGAAGAGCTTTTAGTACCTTATAGATTTTAGATTAGATGCTGATCATATTTATTGTGGCCAATATTTTTTTTCCCAGTGTGTAGGTTGTTTTTTCACTCTTTTGGTGAATTCTTTAATAAGTATGTTTGATTTTTAGGAGGTCCCAGCTATCTATTTTTTCTTTCGGTGTTTGTGCTCAGTTAGTAATGTTTTATATTGTTTATGCTATGTGTTAGGGTTCCTAATGTCTCTATTTTTCTTCCATGATTTTTGTTTCAGATTTTATATTTAGGTCTTTTGACCCATTTTGAGTTAATTCTTTTGTGTGGTGTGAGGTCTTTTTTTTTGCAGATGGGCATCCAGTTGTGCCAGCAACATTTGTTAGAGACTACCTTTTCCTCAATTAATGGACTCTGGGCCTTTGTCAAATACCGTTGTTCACATGTAGATGATTTTATGTCTGGATTCTCAATTCTGTTCTATTGGTCTATGTATCTGTTGTTACAGTAGGCTGTTTTGATGACTATGGCTATATTATATGTTGTAAAATCAGGTGTAAGGCCTCCCACTTTGTTGTTGTTCTTCAGTAATACTTTACTTATTCAGGGCCTCTTTCCTTTCCATATGAAGTTGGTGAAATTTGTTTCTCCATTGCATTAAAAAATACCATTGAAATCTGGATTGGGATTGCAGTATGTCTGTAGATTATTTTGGGTAGAATAGACACTTTCACAATGTTTAGTCATCCTATCCATGACCAAGGTAGGTTATTTTACTTTTGTAGGTCTCTTTTGGTTTCTTGCAGTGTTGTCTTGTAGGTTTCTTTGTATAGTTCTTTTATGTTTCTGGTTAGATTCTTGGGAATTATCACAAATGGTATTAACTTGGCAATTTCCTCTTTGGTGGTCTTTTTGTTGGTGTAGAGGAATACAGTGAATTTTTCCATGTTTATCCTGTGCTTTGCTAAACTCCTTTATTAGTTTCAGTAGTCTTCTGGTGGTTTCTCTGGGGTATTCAGTTTGGACGATTCTGTTATCTGCAAATAGAGATACTTCCTTCTTACCAGTTTGGATGCCCTCTATTTTTCTAGCCTAACTGCCCTAGCTAGGAACTTCAGGACAGTGTTGAGTCAGAATGGTGATAAAGAGCATCCTTGTCTTGTTCCCATTCTCAAGGGGAATGCCTTCACAGTCTCTCTGTTTAGGATTATGTTGGCTTTAGGATTATTTTGGGTTTGTATAAATGCTGTTTATTATGCTGAGGCATTTTCCTTCTATTCCTATGTTGCTGAGAATTTTCATCAAGAATCCTGAATGAATATTAGACTTTGTCAGATGCCTTTTCCGTTTTATCTTATCAACTGATACAGAAAAGACGTTTGACAAAAGCATTATTTTTAATGAGAATTCTTTTTATCCTAAGGATTAAAAATATCTTCCCCACCACAAGGATTGAAAATATTTGTTGTAGGAATTTATTAAAGTTGGCTGCCAATTCGCATTGTGCTCTTCTAAATGAAACATATCTCTTAGTTATCTCAAGCTCAGATTTCTCTAGTCTATGTGTGCCTAAAAGGAGTGAATCCAAATTAATTTACAGCTTAGTGATTCACTGTAGGTACTATTCGCTATTTACAGTTTTTATGAAAACCGTTTCATTAATTAGAATAATAGATCTTTTCAGTAATGGTAATGATCCCACATTAAATATTTCACCAATTGAACTATATTCTTTGGATAAGTTTCCTTCTTTTTTGATGTGGAGTAACTAATGAGAAATGCTTATTCAGTTGCAAATCCTAGTTAAGTGTCTCTGATAATAAGAGATGTCAGAGGATTCAGATTTTGACACTTGATCAAGAGCAAAACATAGTTAAAAAATATTTGTCTTCATTCCATATGCCTCTTCTGCTACTGTTTTTTTATCATGAAAATAGAAAGTGACAATATGTTCTCCCCACAAACAAAAAACAAAATAAAAAGCAATGTGAAGGATGGTTTAAATCCCTAATTATATACTCTTTTGGTTTTTAGGTAGAAACTGGAGCTATCAATATTTTCATGTAAGTATTTTAATGAGTAGCTCATTAAAGATGTTTTCTAAATGAGGTTTTAAAAATTCATTTGTCCTCTGCATGCTCAGTAAAACATATCAGTATTGTGTTTAAAGGTGCTTAGCATTGCTTTTTCAAAACAATGTTTACATATTTTTAATGTTTAACTCTTTTCTAAATACACAGGGAATTAAATACTGTGCATAAAATTTCTAGTATCTGTATTTGGCATTCTCCCAATGGCTCTACAGCAAAGTGTGACATACCTTCTTTTGTGTCAGACATTACAAGGTGGGATATCTGTAGTAGTGAGTTGGACATTCATTATAACCAGAAGTTTACAATCACAGCTGAGCTTGTTTCTTCATGTTCCCAGCCTCTAAGTGAACTTTATATATACTTCAGTGAATTATAAACACAGCCATGGTGGGCCTTTCCCCCTGTTGCAATTTTCTGTATAGGTAATAAGTATACTTTAAAAATGGTAACTGTTTCTTAAAAGGTACAAAAACAAAGGAAACACAGGTTTTTGAATCTGTTCTTTCCTTAGAGTTCTGATTTTGAGGTCCACCAGCTTGTGTTTCGTCTTTCCTTATATGTTGTCGAAATATATTCTTAATCATGTGGGTATGAGATGCTAAAACATACTAGTTTTAAAAGACATTTGAAAATGTGTGTGTATGTATTATAACTTAATGTATAATATCCTTGTTATAATGTAATTTTTCTCATTAAAAGATTCTGTGTTATTTTTTTTAAACTTGTTAGTTTCATTTTTATATTTTTCCTGGAGATAGTGGTAGTTTTGTTCATCTCGAAGATGCTGAATAAATAATCTGATACCTGAGAATTTTGACTAGAGATTTATTTTAGTGTGAAGCCTGAAAATGTTTAAGCATATCTATCAGTAAATGTAAAATTTTAAGGATAACCGCTTGTCTTAGTCATCTGGTACTGCTCTAATAGAAATAAGAGGAGTGGATGGTTTTGGCAAAGGAAAGTTTATTCTTACACAGTCCAATAGGCTACAAGTCCAAACTCAGGGTGCTGGCTCCAGGGAAGGCACTCTCTCTCTGTTGGCTCTGGAGAGGGTCCTTGTATTGCAACAATCTTTCTTTGGTCTGAGAGCATCTCGGCTCTTAGGGAATTAGGGTCCAAAGGATGCGCTGTGCACCTGGTGCCACTTTCTTGATGGTATGAGGTCCTCAACTCTCTGCTTGCTTGCCTTTTATCTCTTGTAGAATAAAAGGTGGTACAAGACACACTCCAGGGAAATACCCTTTACACTGGAGTAGAGTAGTGACTTTAGGAAAGGTGTTACAGTCCCACCCTAATCCTCTTTAACATAATCTACTCTGTTAACCACAGGCAGATTATAATTTACAGCATAAGGAAATCACAACATACTGGGAATGATGGCTCAGCCAAATTGTTACACACATTTTTAAGGGGACACAATCCAATCTATGACACTGCTGTTAGCATTAGATTTGAATTCATATATACATATGTGCATTTAGTACTCAGGAGAACAGCCATCAACATTTTAAAACAATGTATATAATAAGGAGTAAATAATCCTTTTGGAAACCTTGGTGGCATAGTAGATAACTGCCACGTCTGCTGACCAAAAGGTCGGCAGTTCAGGTGCTCCTTGGAAACTCCGTGGAACTGTTCTACTCTGTCCTGTGGGGTTGCTATGAGTCAGACTCTACTTGATGGTGGTAGGTGTGGTTTTTTTTTTAATCCTTTATTCCTATATTTGGCAAGGTGAAATAATTACAACTTTGTTTCAGGAGTGATAACAGAGTATGCAATTTAAAAAGCAATTACAGTTAATTTTTTCCCTTTTTTGCTTCTCTGGAAACCATCATGGTGTTGTGGTTAAGTGCTACAGCAGCTAGTCAAAAGTCAGCAGTTCAAATCCACCAGGCTATCCTTTGTGAGGCAGTTCTACTCTGAGTTGTAGGGATACGATGAGTTGGAATGAAATCCGCGGCAACGGGTTTATTTTTGCTTTATTCCATTCTGTGATTATTTTTCAGGTCCATTGGAAATGTTTGTGTCTCCATGAGGGCAACTGTATAGGCTCTTGCCCATTGGCTAGTTTAGATTTCAAACATCTTAAATGGGGTATATTTTTGATATCTAAACATCTGTAATTCTACTTAATTAGTCATAATGATACAGTCATCTCACAGTTTTGCCACATTAATTCTGTTGTTCAAAATATAAATATTCATTGTCTGCTGAATTCTTAAATTTCAGGAGTGAAGCAAAAAACAAAAACTAAAAAAACTCACTGTTAATGAATGCTAGCTTTATTCAAGGAAAAAATGAATTGTGTGGTTAATATGAATGAGCTTTGATACTGTAATATGGGCATAAGAATGCTAAAACTAGTAGACTATAGAAGTCATATAGGGAGGGTTTATTTTTAAGCATTTTTATATAGGTATAATTAACATACAACAAACAGCATATTTAAACTGTAGAATTTAAAAAGTTTTGACATGTATAGAGCTTGAAATCATCAGCACAATCAAGATAATCAGCATATCTGTCATCCCCTCAAATTTTCTAGTACCCCTTTGTAGATTCTCCAATCCTTTCTGCCCTACTACCCTCTAACCCCCAGATAACCATTGATTTGCTTTGTGTCACTAAAGGTTGGTTGGCTTTTTCTACAATTTTATGTAAATGGAATTGTACAGGATGAACTTTTTTGTCTGACATTTGTTACTCTTCTTAGTTACTTTGAAATTCACTAATGTCATAATGTGTATGAATAGTTCATTCCTTTTTATTACTGAGTAGTATTCCCTTGTGTTAATATATCACAATTTGTTTATTCACCTATCAGTGGACATTTGGGTCATTTCCAGTTTGGGCTATTGCAAATAAAGTTTCTGTGAACATTTGTGTACAGGTCTTTACATGGACATCTGCCTTCATTTTTCTTATACCTAGGAGGGAAGCGTATGGGTCATATCTAATATGTGTTTAACTCTTTAAGAAGTGCCAGTTTTCCAAAGTGGTTATACCATTTTCATTGTCATCAGCAGTATATGAGAATTTCAAATACACCATATCCTAGCCAACAGTTGGTAGTTGGTAGAGTCTGTTTAATTTTAGACATTTTAATAGAGGTTTAGTGGTACCTTGTTTTGCCCACCCTCAGAGGTCAATTATGTCTTTAGGTATGCTTAACATGTGATATATACAAAATGTCATGTAGCATGCAAATTAAAAATGTCGTAAGATAATGACTACCGACCCAAGAATTTCCCTAGTACCAGTGGCTCATCACCATTTATTCTCAAAGGTATCTGCTACCGTGAATTGTATTTTTCACTTGCTGCTTTTTTATTTTTATTGTTTGGATTGTGGTAATACACACATAGCATAAAATTTAACCCTTTTAAGTGTGCAGTTCAGTGGTCTTAAATACATTTACAGTGTTGTGCAACCAGCACTGCCATCTATATTCCAAACATTTTCATCGTCTCAGGCATTCTGTGCCCATTAAGCAATAACTATCCGTTGTTCCCTCCTCCCAGCTGCTGATACTTCTTTTCTACTTTCTGTCTCTATGAGTATGCTTATCCTAGACAATGTCATATAAGTGGAACCTTACAATATGTATTCCTTTGTGTCTAGTTTATTTCAGTAAGGATGTTTTCACGGTTCATCTACATTGTAGCACAGGTCAGAACTTTGTTTTTAGAGCTGAATAATTTTCTATTGTGTATATGTACATTTTGTTTGTTCACTCATGTGTTCATGGACATTTGAGTTGTTTCCACTTTTTGGTGAGAAATCAGAGTGGGTGTCATTGAGAAGGTACATGTAAAAGCACATACCTAGGGGAGAGCAGTGCAGTCAGAAGGGGCTGCAAGGGCCTGGTATTCTTGAGGGTCAGCAAGACCAGTATGGCTGGAATGGAGTGAACAAGTGGAAGAGTATGAGGAGATGAGGTCAGTGGGTTAACAAGGAGTTGGGACCATGTAAGATCATAAGAGCCACTATCTACACTTTGACTTCTACTCTGTGTAGAATGGGAATGGGTTTTCAGCAGACGAATGGCGGTATGATCTGATTTACCTTTTAAAAGGATCACTGTGGACATTGTGTTGAGAATAGAATGTACAGTTTGTGTTGAGAATAGAATTTACAGTTTGTCTCTTACTAGATTGTAAGATCCACAAGAAAAGAAATTTTTCATGTTTTTATTCACTGATATTTCACAGTGGTAGATACTTACAAAAACAATTTTTAGGCATAGTACCGAAACATGACATCGTGATATTGGCTTCATTTTAATTAATGTACATCTGTAGGTTTCATGCATAAACTCATGTATAGACTACAGATATCTGAGCATAAAATACCAAATGCCAGAGAATATAGGTATTGTCTAGCTCAAGTATGGTACTTGTGACCGGACATCCAGGGACTTCAGAGAGAAACAGTGTTTTCAACTATAATTCAGTAGTATCAAAGGTTTATAGACCTTAGTATTTCAAAGTCAGAAGTAAATTTTTGGCTTATTTACCTCACTTCTGATGAGTCATGTAAGTGGATACAGGACCTGTCTGTCACTTAACAAATATTCTTCCAAGTTTCTAGAAAATATTTTTGAATGAAGGAATATCCACATTTAACATTTTGGAGAGTCTTTGTAGAAAATAAATGGAAAATATTCTGAATAAATGGGGGAAAGTTGTTGAGGAGGGAGAACTGCTAAAGAAATGTCATGAGTAAGAGAAAGGTGATGGGATCTAGTACCTAAGTAAAGACTTGAGATAGAAGCATGTATACAATGCAGGCTACATATGTGGGTAACGCCAAACCAAACCCACTGCCATCAAGTTGACCTCAACTCATAGCAACCCTATAGATAGAGTAGAACTGCCCCATAGAGTTTCCAAGGAACACCTGGTGGTTTTGAATTGCTGACCTTTTGGTTAGTGTAGCACTTAAGCACTATGCCACCAGGGCTTCCTGTGTGGGGAAAGATGCTAGTATATGAGCAGAAGTGAAAGTCTGTGGAAGTTCTCTTCTGATTACTTCTGTTTTCTCAGTGATGAGACTGGTCAGGTTGGTTGGTGGTTTTTCTCCAATCATGATCTGAATATTTATCAATAGGAAGACAGTGTGCTACTTACTACATATAGAAGGATTAATAAGACCTAATCCTAGCCCCATGGGGACAAATACTATTAATCCTAACAAAAGAAAAAGAAATTTAAGTCAAAGAGGGAGTTCTAGACTGATGACACATTAGGGTTGACAGAAATGTAAGCTATTGTGCAGGGAATAAGATAGAAGATTATGAAGGGCTTTTTGTACTCTATTATACCTTTTTGTATAGATAGTGAGGATGATAACATCATTGCAAGTATGAAGGATGGCTTAAGAGGAAGTAAAGGAAACAGAACAAGTAAGGATATCTATTGCGTTGTGACACATCACCCCAAAGCTTAGTGACTTAAAACAGTGACAGTTATTTAGTGTCTGTGTCTCATGTTTCTGTGCATAAGGAATTCAGAAATGACTTAACAGCTCAGTTTTGGCTCATTATTATCATGCAATTGCAGTTGGACAAAACAGTTTGGATCTACAACAGCAAGGAGCTGGTTAGCAGTTGTCTGGCTGGTTAAGCACCTGTCTCCCTCTTCATTTAGTCTCTCCACATAGACTTAGGGTTTCCTCACAGTATGGCAGCCTTAAATGTCTTACAAGATGGCTGAAGGCTCTAATGATGCATGTTCTCCTAGTGAGAGGTCCAGGATGAAACTGTAGCACCTTTTCTAACCTAGCTTCAGAAAGCACAGTCATTTCATCTAGGCAGGAAGAAAGTTGGTCCAGGTTCAACAGGAGAGGACATACAAGGACTGCCAGTTAAGTTCACGCAAACTCATCATGGAAAAAATGCTACAACCTCATTGCTGAATATTACCTGGTCATCTTTGAAGTACTCCCCTTGGGAAACTGCAGTGACACCGGTGCCTAGTGCACCCTTCAAAGCAATTTTGGAGCTCTTTTTCTGCAATGGCTATCAGAGCTGTGGTCATATTATCCTTGATGTCCTGAATGTCTTCAAAATGTTTTCCTTTCAATATTTCCTTTATCTTCAGGTAAAGAAAAATGTCATTGGGGGCCAGATCTGATGAGTAGGTAAGGTGTTCCAATGCAGTTATTTGTTTCCTGGCCAAAAACTCCCTCACAGCCAACTGTAACAAGTTCACAAACTTGCCACCATGAACAATGGCCATTCCAGAAAGAGTTCCAGAATTGCTTTGAAGGGTGGACTACACACTGGCATTGGTAAGTAGCTTCCCCAGGGCAGTATGTCAAAGGTGACTGCAGTGATATTCAGCAGTGAAATATGTAGCACTTAGAACAATTAAGTTCACAGACATGATTGTCACACTTCATACGTTCTTGCTTCCAGTAGGAGAAATATCAAAGGATTTGTGGATAAAATTATCTTAGACAGAAACCAATGTCCAGGTACCAAAACGGATGGATGTTGGATGTGAGTAAAAGTCAAAATTTGTGGAAATTTTCTTCTGATTACTTCTGTTTTTCTCAGTGATGAGACTGGTCAGGTTCATTGGTGATTTTTCTCCAATCGTGATCTGAGTATCAGGGGTGAGTGAAGTCCAGATGTATTTTCATAAATGGTATGAGGGTATAAAAGATTTCTCCTTATGCCCAGATGCTACCTTGTGAAAGAGAATGAACATCTAAAATAGACCATATTTTAAACTAAAAAAGACTGATATCTTTCAGGAGTAAGATCAATAGTCTTTCTGCATTGACTAGAAATGAAAGTTTGAGAGTAAGATAAGACCAGTTACAGATAAAAAGCATTACAAGAAGTTGTAGTTCCTTATACATCTGGTTTCTGGCTGTTCAGTTTAAACTTGTAGCACTTATTTGTGGCTGGTTTTGATTTTAAAAGGAATTGAAGCAGCTTGTTATAAGAACTTAACAAAATAATGGTTAAAACATGAATGTATGTGATGTAGATTGTCTGAAAACTTTTTCTCTGTTAACAGAGTTAGCAAAATTTAGCTTGCACATTCAATGTGTATTGTGTAGGGTAGGAGGGTGAAACAAATCAGGACAAATTTTGGGATAGGAATTTGGCGTGATATACCAACAGCTTAAACAATTTTTTTTTTTTTTTTTTTAATATCCTACAGTGCTAGTTCTAGCAACCTATCCAAAGGAATTATCTTGAGATTTGGTCAAAACTTTTTGTTTCAAGTTGTTGGTTGCAGTTGTATTTATAGTAACCAAAATGAAGAGAGAAAGAGAATATTAATGAAAACAAAAAAGTGATCAAACAGATTATTGCAGCTATCTATGATGGGCTACAATAGAGTCATTAAAATTATATTCCCAAGATATGACATGGGAAAATAAGACATAATAAATGAAAAAAGGAACAGATAATAGCATCTTCCTCCATGGGAAAAAAAATGTATATTTGTATAGAAAAAGCTTTGAGTAGTGTGAATATTTTTCTTTATAGTCTCTATTTTCTAACATAACAGTATATTACTTTCATAATCAAAGAATAAAATTGTTATAAAAGGTCCATATGGTCATTAGGGATTTGTTGGCATTACAGGGTCACTATACATTAGAATCAGCTTGACAGCAGTGGGTTTGGTTGGATTAAGATACATATTTACTTTCTAATAAGTGTTGTTGTTATGTGAGTTCTAAATCATAGTGACCCTGTGATTTAGGATCACTAAGGCAGATTGAGACACTGTCCTGTCCTGCCCTATCTTCACAGTGGTTATGCTTAGCCCATTGCTGCAGCCACTTTGTCAGTTAATTTCCTTGAGGCTCTTTGTTTTTTCAGGGACCCTCTACTATGATGAACCCATGTCCTTCTCCAGGAACAAGTCCCTCCTGGTAACACATCCAAAGTACTTGAGATTAAAGTCTTACTTCCAAAGAACATTCTGGCTGTACTTCTTCAAAAACAGATCTGTTCATTCTTCTGACAGCCCATGGTATAGTCAATATTCTTCACCACTACTGTAATTCTAAGGCATCAGTTCTTCTTTGGTCTCCGGTATTCATTGTCCAGCTTTCACATACGTATAATGCAATTGAAAATACCATGCCTTGGGTTAGGTGTTCCTTAGTCCTCAAAGTGACACCTTTGCTTTTTTAGCACTTTTAAGAAGTCCTTTGTGGCAGATTTGCCCAATGCATTATGTCTTACGATTTCTCAACTGTTGCTACCATGGATGTTAGTTGTGGATCCAAGTAAAATGAAATCTTTAAGAACTTTTATAGTTCCTGTGTTTATCACGATCCTACTTAGTAATCCAGGTGTGAGGATTTTTATTTTCCTTATGTTGAGGTGCAATTCATAAAAAAGACTGTGATCTTTGATTTTCATCAATAAGTGCTTCAAGTCTGCTTCACTGTCAGCAAGGAAGGTTGTGTCGTGGACTTTTTTTTTTTTTTTGGCCTTAAAAAAAAATTGTGATTTAAGTAAAATTTGACCATCCAAGTCAATTTTCTATATAACACGGAGTACTGTATCTCTGCAGCTCTATCTGTTCTCTTCACTTCTGTGACAGCACATTCTTCTTTTTCACTGTTTATTTCCAGTATTCACTCAGCTAACACTTGTCCTCTCCACCTTCTCCTCTCCGCTATAAAAAGAAACCAGTAAGACAGCCTCATATATATGTATTAAACCATAAAGTACACATATCATGTGCTATGCTCTGTGTCCCCAAGTCTAGTCCATTCTTTTGTCTGAGGTGGGTGTTGTCTTCATTACTGGTTTCAGCTGTGGGCTAGCAGCAAGCCTAGGGGCCATTTTCTCAGAAGACCTTCCAGGTTGTCAGACCATCATTTCTGGCCTTTTAATAAGAGTTCCGCACACCTCTTTTTCTCATGCTATGTCAGGGACTCTACCTGGTATCCCCTATCAGAGCTGCCTTTGATGGTGACCAGGTACCATTTAGTTCTTCTGGTCTCATGCTGATGTAGTCTACCAATCATATGGGTCCTTTTGTCTCCTGGGCTCATTTTCCCCTAAATCTTCGATGTTCTTGGTTGTCATCTGTTCCAGGTGGGTTGGAACCATAGATGTTCCTCAGATGACAGTTTGCAGGCTTTTTAGGACCCTAAACATCACTCACCAATACAGGGTACAGAATGTTATCTTAGAAAAAAGACGAGTAATGCCAGTTGACCTCAATGTCCCCTAAAAACATGGTCCTAAGACCTCTGTCCCTGCTACTCTGTCCTTTGAAATATTAGGTTGACTTTAGAAAACCTTTTGGCTTATGGTGCAGTCCAGTGTGCTGACCTGCTTTGTACTTGTGCTGTCATTCCTTTCACCTGATTTTCTGTTGACTTTCTAATCTGTGAATAACTCTCTCCCTCCGTCCCCACCCTTGTAGCCATGAAAGAGTATTTTCTTCTGTGCATAAGTCTTTTCTTCAATCCTTATAGTAATGGTCTCATACAATATTTGTCTTTTTTGGAGCTAGCTGATTTCACTCAGCATAATGTGTTCCAATTGATTCCAGGTTATGAGATGTTTCGTAAAATCATCCTTGTTCTTTATCATTGCATAATATTCCACTGGGTACATATGCCATAGTTTATTATCTGTTGATGGGTACCTAGGCTGATTCCATCTTTTTTGCTGTTCTGGACAGTGCTGCAGTAAACATTCATGTACATGTATCTGTTCATTGACAGCCCTTATTGGGATATATCCTTATTAGGATATATTCCAAGCAGTAGAATTGCTGGATCATATGGAATTTCTAGCTTTTTAGAAAGCACCTGTTACTTTCCTCTAGAGCTGAACTGAGGGAAAACCCTTCCCCTGGAGCAGCCACCATGAATGCAGACTTGTAACCTACTGTGCTGTGTCAGAATAAACTTTTCTTTGCTAAAGCCATCCACTTTGTGGTATTTCTGTTAGAGCAGTACTAGATGACTAAAACATCACCAAACTGCTTTCCAAAGAGGTTGCACCGTTTTGTATTCCCACCAGCAGTGTAGAAGAGTTCCAGTTTCTCCACAGCCTGTCCAACATTTGTCATTTCATGTTTTTTGGATTAGTGCGAACCTTGTTGGGGTGAAATGGTATCTCATTGTAGTTTTGATTTCTATTTCTGTAATGGCTAATGATCACAAACATTACCTCATGTGTTTTTGTCTGCCTGGATGTTTTCTTTGGAGAAGTATCTGTCAATATCCTTTGCCCGTTGTTTGTCTTTTTGTTGTTGATATTTTGCAGTACCTTGTAGATTGTCATCACATATTTGTTAATGAATCTTCTTCCAATCCTGATGCTCCATTCTTCTTCATATAGTCCAGCTTATTGGATTATTTGCTCAACTGACAGATTGAATAAGTATGATGAGGATACAGTCTTGACCCACCGTTTTCTTACCTTTAAACCATGTAGTGTCACCTTGTTCTGTTTAAACACTTGGATCTTGGTCTGTGTACAGGTTCTATGTGAATACAGTCAAGTGTTCTGGAATTTCCATTCTTCATAATGTTACCCATAATTTGCTATGATCCTTACAGTTGAATGCTTTTTCATAGTCAATAAAACACAGGTAAACATTTTTCTCATGTTCTCTGCTGGCAACCAATATCCATCTTAAATCACCAGTGATGTTCTCTTCCTAAAGTTTCTTCTGAATCTGACTTAAATTTCTGGAAGTTCCCTATCCATATACTTCTGCAGCTGCTTTTGAATGATCTGTGGCAAAATTTTACTTATGTGTGATATTAATGATGCTGTTAAATAATTTCAGATTCTCTTGCATCACTTGTCTTTGGAATGGGCACAAATGTGGTTCTTTTCCATTTTGTTGGCCAGTCAGCTGTCCTTAATTTCTTGGCGTAGACCAATGAGCATGTCCAGTGTTGCATCTGTTAGTTGAAACATTTCAGCTGGTATTCAGTTAATTTCTGGAGCCTTGTCTTTGGCCAGTGCCTTCAGCACACCTTCAACTTCTTTAGTCAGTACTGCTATTTCTTAATCAAATGCTACACCCTGAAATGGTTGAGTATCAAACAATTCTTTTGATAAAAAGCCTGTGTATTCTTTCCATGTTCTTTGGATGTTTCCTATGTCATTCAATATTTTCCCTGTAGAATCTTTCAGCATTGCTACTTGAGGCTTTAATTTTTTTCTTCAGTTTTTTCAGCTTGAGAAATGCTGAGCATGTTCTTCCCTTTTGGTTTTCTAACTCTGGTCTTTCCCCATCTCATGTCTTCTTGAGACACTCTTTGTTTCAACTATTTACTGCGTCATTTTTTCTTTTCACTTTAGCTGCGTGACTTTCAAGAGTAAGTTTCAGAGTCTCTTCCGACATTCATTTTAGTCTTTTCTTTCTTTCTTTTTAAGGACCCCTTGCTTTCTTCACGTATGATGCCCTTGATGCCATTGCACAACTTGCCTGATATTTAGTCATTAGTGTTCAGTGCATCAGATCTATTCATGAGTAGTCTCTAAATAAAAGTGAGATGTATATTCAAGCCATGAGTTGGATCCGACTCGATGGCACTTGGCTATATTCAAGGTCATATTTTGCCTCTCAAGGATTTCTCTTAATTTTCTTTAGTCTCAGCTTGAACTTCCATTATTAGCAATTGATGATCTATTCTGCAGTCAGTCCTTCGACTTGTTATGACTGATAATAGTCATCATCTTCATTGTCTCTTTCCACAGATGTAGTTGATTTCTGTGTATTCCATCTAGTGAAGTCCATATGTATAGTTGTTTATGTTGTTGAAAAAAACTGTTTGCAATGCAGAAGTCGTTGATATCAATAAATTCTATCGTGACATGTGCAAAGACCTGGAGTTAGAAAACAAAAAGGGAATAACATGCTCAGCATTTCTTAAGCCAAAAGAACTGCAGGAAAGATTCCAGCCTTTGAGTTGTAATGTTGAAGGATCCTGTAAGTAAAATATTCAATGACACAGGAAGCATCAAAAGAAGATGAAAGAGATATACAGAGTTTTTGTGCCAAAAGGAACTGGTTGATGTTCAGTTATTTCAAGAGGTAGCATTTCATCAAAAACTGATGGTACAGAGTGAAGAAGTATAAGCTGCACTGACAGCATTGGTGAAAAACAAGGCTCTAGTAATCAACAGAATTTTTGCCATTTGAGATGTTTAACAAATGAATCCAGCACTAGAGGTGTTCACATGTCTGTGCCAAGATATCTGGAAGACAGACAGCTACCTAGCCAACTGACTGGAAAAGATATATATCTGTGCCCATTCGAAAGAAAGGATATCCAACAGAATACCAAAATTACCTAACAATATCATTAATATGATAGACAAGTAAAATTTTGTTAAAGACTATTCAGAAGCAACAATACACTGATAGAGAACTGCCAGAAATTCAAACTGGATTCAGAAAAAGTTGTGGAACAAGGGATATTATTGCTGATGTCAGATGAATCTTGGTTGAAAGCAGAGAATACCAGAATGATGGCTTTATTTCTAACATATTTTATTGTGATTAAGAACAATTTAACAACCTATATTAATCTGCCACTACCAGCCAGAATTTGCACTGCCATTTTATTTTGAGTGCTGTCCCCTCCCTACTCCCTACCTCCATGACTGCACACATCCCCCTTTCTTCTGGGAACTTCCCATACCTTTTGACCATGATCTGACTCCCTTGACCATATCATTTTGGCTCCATTGATGAGCCTGTAGAACTACCCCGTGTACACATTATATTCCAAAATTTTCTCATTCCCAGCCATTCCTTGTTTTGTATGGTCCAGTTCAGTCTTTGTCAGGAGAGCTAGCTATGGTGTTGGATGTGGTTTGGGTTAGAGAGTCTGGGGGCCATGCTTCCAGGGGGCCCTCAAGTATGAAACACCATCAGATGTGGTCTTCGGGTAGAGCTGTAACTCTGTCCTCTTTCTTCTGCTTTGTCCAGGGCTCTTTACTGTGTACCCTCTTTGGGAAGTTATTGGTGGTGGCTGGGCACCACATAGTTCTAGTCCCTTGCTGAAGCTGACACTAGTTCACATGTCCCTGTCCAATACACTCATGTTTTCCTCCTGTCTTTGATGTCCACTCTTCACCTCTGGTCCAGGTGGATTGAGACCAACTGATATTACTTATATGGCAGCTTGGTAGCTGACGCCAGACACCACTTACCCAGGGGATATGCAGAGCATTTTCTTAAAAGAAAATAGGGAAGCTCGGTATGCCAGTTAGTCTGGATGTCCCCTGAAAGCGTGGTACCCAGACCCTAGACCCTGTTACTCTGTCTTTCCAAAAAGGTGAGTTGCATTTAGTTTTGAAGTAGAGCAGTTGTGGGTACCTCTCTTCTATTACTTGTTGTCACATCCTGTACCTCTCTTCTGTTACTTGCTGTCACATCCTATACCCAACCCAAATCCTAAGTGCTATCTGATTTGCCTAAATCCCTTACCCTCCCTCCCCACCCTTGTAACTGTCAAAGATTGATTTCTTCTGTGCTTAAATGATTTGTTACATTCTTATAATAATGGTATCATACAATATTTGTCCTTTTGCTTCTGGCTAATTTCAGCGTAATGTTCTCCAGATGGTCCTACATTATCAGGCATTTCCTTATGCCATCAGTTTCTCATCATTGTGTAGTGTTCCATTGTATGAATATACCATAGTTTGTTTAACCATTAATCTGTTTATGGGCATCTAGATTGCTTCCATCTTTTGCTATTGTGGAGAGAACTGCAATAAACATTGGGGTGCATGTCTCTGTTGGAGTCGTGGTCTTTATTTCTCTGGGATATATTCCTAGGAGTAGGATTGCTGGATCATATTGGCTGGCTATGGTATCTTTATTTATAATTTTATAAGAAAGTGCCAAATTGATGTCCATAGTGTGTGTACCATTTTATACTCCCACCAACTGTGTAGAAGAGTTCTAGTCTCTCCACATCCTCTCCAGCATTTATTATTTTTTCCTTTTTGGATTATTGTCAGCTTTGTTGGGATGAAATGGTAAAAGAATACAAGAATGATGTTTGCCTATGTTAATATTGAGTATGCAAAGGCATTTGAGTGGACCGTAACTAATTATGGAGAACATTGTGAAGAATGCTAATTCCAGAATGGTTCACTGTGTTCAAGAGGAACTTATACATGGACCAAGAGACAGTCATTCTAACAAGGGGATACTCCATGACTTACAGTCAGAAAAAGTGTGTTACCATATTTACGTGATCTGTTTGCTGAGGAAATAATCTGAGAATCTGGATTCTATGAAGAAAAATGAGACATCAGTATTGGAAGAAGACTCGTTAGTAACAACCTTCATAATATGAAGATAACACAACTTTCCTTGCTGAAAGTGAAGAGGACTTAAAGAACCTAACTGATGAACATCAAAGACTGCAGCCTTTAGTATGGATTACAATTCAACATGAAGAAGACAAAAATCTTCACACCTGGACCAATAAGCAACTTCATAATAAACAGAGAAAAGACTGAAATCATAAAGGATTTCATTTTAGATCCACAATCAATCCCCATGGATGAGCAATTAAGAAATCAAAAGAACCATTGCATTGGACAAATGTGCCAAATACCTCTTCAAAGTATTAAAAAGCAAAGTTGTCCCTTTAAGGATTAAGGCATGCGTGACCCAAACCATAATGTTTTTCATTGCCTCGTATGTGTGTGAAAGCAGCACAATAAAGAAGGAAGACAGAAGAAGAATTGATGCCTTTGAATTATGGTATTGGCAAAGAATACTGAATATAATGAGGTGCCAGGAGAACGAACTGATCTGTTTCTGAAGAAGTCCAGCCAGAATGCTGTTTGGAAACAATGATGGTGAGACTTCAACTTACATGCTTTGGACATGTTGTCAGGAGCGACAAGTACCCAGAGAAGGCCATCACTGTTGGTGAACTAAATGGTCATCTAAACAGAAGACAACTGTAAAGGAGATGAATTGATACTGCAGTTGTAACAGCTGGCTCAGGCTTAACAACGATTCTGAGGATGGAGCAGGATGAGGCAGTGTTCCCTCTGTTGTATATGGGGTTGCTATGAGTCAGAAACAACTTGATTGCACCTAACAGCAACAGTAACAGTGAACATGTGTGCAAGGTAATTATAGGGTTTGTTTTTTAAAGCAATTATTATACTTTATTAAGTTAATCAATTCACAGGATGTTGGAATGGCTTTCCAAAGGCAGAGCTTAAGTGCTAACTCTTCATTAAATCAGAGTTCTCTTGATGCTGCTTCAAACAGGAAGAAAACATCAGTCTAAGGACTTTGGACAGGATTAGGAGTTACTCTGATAATTATAAGTCTTGATAAACTGTGAGGTTTTGTGCTTTACATCCCCTCAAATCTTGCCTCTTCAGTATTGGAGGTCTTGATCTCCAAAGGGAACATACTCTTCCCAGGAAACATTTTTATTGAACTACAAGCCATGGCTGCTGGCAGTATGCTTTGGAGACTTTGCATCCAGGGACCAGCAGACAAGAAAAGATGGTGTCATGGATTGAACAGTGTTCCACTAAAATAGCTGTCGACTTGGATGGGTCATGCTCCCCAGTATTGTGTGATTGTTCACCATTTTGTCATCTGATGTGATTTTCTCATGTGTTGTAAATCCTATGTTTATCATAATGAAATGGGATTAGCGACAGTTATATACAAGGTTAATCTATAGTTTAAGCCAATTCCTATGAGGTATAAAAGAGGGGAATGAGAAAGACAGAAGGAGCTTGTACCACCAAAATACATGAGCCAAGAGAATATCCTTTGGACCTAAGGGACATTATCCTGGAACTTACAGGGAGAGAAAGCCTTCCCTTGGAGTTGGTGCCCTGAATTTGGACTTCTATTCTCCTAGACTATGAGGCAATAAATTTTTCTTTGTTAAAGCCATCCACTTGTGGTATTTCTGTTGTAGCAGCAAGAGATTACTGAGACAGAATTGTAACTGACTCTAATCATCAAGAGGAGACAGGGCAGGGAGGCCTACATGTGGAATCCCAAAGACCCATTCAAGCACCTTTTGTTGCTCCTTTGTCATTTTGTAACTGTGAGTTGAGAAGTACAACAATGTCATCTTAAAAATTGTATTGTAACCAAGGGTTATATATCTATAACCTTATATATATAAGACTCAGGAATTGATAAATTTGGTAACCCACCAAGACCTGATGAGATGATAGTTAAGGATGAGGGGAATTTATAATGACTTATCAAGGACAGAGATATTGAGCACTTTTTGCAACCCTAAGGTCAACTGCAGTATCAGAAAGTGTAATTTATACGAGAGTGCACTCTTACCTATGGAAAGAAGTAAGTCTGTTAAGTACAAGAGTGAACTGTGGTAACTGTGAAAATAACTTCTTTGCTATAAGTGAAAACTCTGGCAGTGTAGTGGTTAAGAGCTACATCTCTTAAGCAAAAGATCAGCAGTTCAAATTCACCAGGTGCTCCTTGGCAGTTCTACTTGTCCTGTAGCGTCACTAGGGGTCAGAATCAATTTGACAGAAGTGTTTTTTTTCGTTTTGCTACAGGTAGAGTAAGTGACAGAAGAGTGCACAATTTCTGTACTCCAAATATACCATGGTGTTAGTGACGAAGCTCTGCTTCCTACCATTTCCTTGACTACCGACCATAATATACTGTGTTTACATTTAAGAACTTCATGCAAGTGAGGGGCACTGGGGTGCTAAGCTTACTCAAGAAACTATTTCAGATCAGTCTGTGCAGATGAATATGGGGTGTAATACATATAACAGATGTATATTACATATGTATATATATAACTGATGTATTTCCTCAGTGGTTCTTAAACAGAATGATTCCTCCACCCCACTTTCCCCAGGTAACATCTGGCAATTTCTGCAAATATTTTTCAGTATGACAATTGTGTAGTGCTAATGATATTTAGTGGACAGACACCAGAGGTGCTGTTAAGTATCTATAATATACAGGAGAGCTCCCACAACAAAGAATTATCCAGCCTGTAATGTCAACAGTGTGAAAGTCAAGAACTGACATACAGACACAAGCCACACAGACTGTAATACATATGTATTCAATAAAAAACCAAGCATATGCCAGTCAATTCAATTCTGACTTTTTGTGACCCTACAAGACAGAGTAGAATTGCCTTAGAGTTTCCAAGGAGCACCTGGTGCATTCAAACTGCCAGTCATTTGGTTAGCAGGTATAGTACTTAAGCACTGTGCCACCAGGGTTTCCATTTATATTAATATGTACTCATTAAAATAAAGAAATACATAAGCATTCAAAATTTACTAAAGTTCTCTGGTAACACATATTTTAATTTTTTATTTTATCAGACATTAATAAACATTTTATTTTTAGAATATACATTTCTAAATGGTGGCATAGTGTACTGGTTAAGTCCTACAGCTGCTAACCAAAAGGCTGGCAGTTCAGATCCACCAGGTGCTCCTTGGAAACTCTTTAGGGCAGTTCTACTGTGTCCTCTAGGGTAGCTGTGAGTAGGAATGGACTCAACAGCAGTGGATATATAGTGATTTTCTTTTTAATTTGACTTTGACTTAATTATAAATAAAATTTATAAATGACAGTTGCAGTTTATTTAACACAACTGTGTTGAGCTAGTCAGTCAACAAATCTAGTTTGTAGAATGCTTATTGATACAGTGTGGATAGAATCTGAGAATTGGCTGAAAAGATAATACTTGAGATATTAAAAATATTTTATTGTAGGGATATGTGCATAAAATCATACAGATCAATGTAACTTCCTGTTGTACTTATAAACTAAGCCTGGAATTTGAGTTGCTTTTCAATGAATTCTCAGAATTCTATTTCTTTTACAGTTTTTCTGATATGTACATGGCACATACTAGGTGATCAGTAAATAGTTGTTAAATCAAATGGCTACATTGTAAATTACAATTTGTAAATACAGCTTTTGATTGTACTACTTAAAATATTCTCATTGGTTTAATCATTTGAGAAAATGCAATGTTTGTATAGTATTTGAAAGACGAAAATCTACACTGAACAGCTAGGCTTTTAAGGTTAACAATTGGGATCATTTAGCAAATCAATAAGTAGTTAAAAACTTGATGACTTCACAAGGAAGTAGAAGGGCATTTGAGAAGAGACTGTGTTAGCTAGTTTCTCAAGGAATGACAATTATGTAATGAGTGGAATGCAGTGTAATAATATGAAAATATTTGCACAAAATTAATGTGGTTTGAAGAAGGTTTTCAGGAATGTCTTGGCATAGCAACAGTGACCCACACACAGGATATGTATGAAAGTGTTATGATATCATCTGTTTACTGGAGGCAAACATATTTGAAAGAGATTTCAAAGATAGATTGGAGATGACTTCAAAATAGTATTTTTTGGGAGGATTGATAGGAGTTTCCTGCCAACTTGGAAGGAGGTGTTAAGATAAAAATTATCTGTTTTCATATTTTGGACATGTTATCAAGAGGAACCAGTTTCTGGAGAAGAACGTCATGCTTGGTAAAGTAGGTCAATGAAAAAGAGGCAGATCCTTAATGAGAAGGATTGACACAGTGGCTGCAACAGTGGGCTCCAACTTAGCAATGATTTTGAGGATGGTGCAGGACAAGGAAGTATTTCCTTCTGTTGTGTATAGTGTCACTATGAATCAGAATTACCTAACAACAACAATTTTCTTCAAGAACAATTTACTTTGCACAGGAGGGAATATCTCACTATATAAGTACTTAGAGTTGCCAGATAAAATACAGGACACCCAGCTGAATTTCAAATAAACAATAATTTTTTAATTATATTTATGTCCCAAGAGACAATGGAAACCCTGGTAGTGTACTATTAAGTCCTATTGCTGTTAACCAGAAGGCCACCAGTTCAAATCTAACAGGCATTCCTTGGAAATTCTATTAGGCAGTTCTTCTTTGTCCTGTAAGGTCACTATGAGTTGGAATCAGTTTGATGGCAATGAGTTATGAGTACATACTGGCTTAGTTATCTCCGGCCTTAATGACAAAAATACCACGAGTGGATGTCTTTACCAAAGAAAAGTTTATTCTGTTACAGTCCAGTAGGCTAGAAGCTGGAATTCAGGGCACTGGCTTCAGGGGAAGGTTTCTTCTCTCTGTTGGCTCTAGAGGAATATCCTTGTGATACATCAGTCTTCCCTTGGTTTGGGAGCATCTCCATGCAGTAACCTCACGTCCAGAGCGTACACTGTGCTCCCTGTGTTGCTTTCTTGGTGATATGAGGTCCCCATGTCTTCCTGCTCACTTCTGTCTTTTATGTCTTAATATAGATTGGCTTAAGACATTAATCTCTTAGATCTCATGAATATAAGTGCCATAATCCATCTCATTATGTCATAGTGATAGATGTTACATGTGGGATAATCACATCAGATGACAAAATGGTAGGTAGACAGTCATGCAAAACTAGCCAGGTTGACAGATATTTTCAGGGGATACAATTCAATGCATAACACATACTATACTATAAGTCTGTCCCATGGGACAATATAGTAACCATGAGGCAAACAAAATTATTTATCCTTCATTTGAACTCAAATTGGCTTGGGCAATCTGTATTTTCTGTTTTGTTTTCTACCTTCCTAAACTGAATAACCCTAATTATATCAGATGTCATAAATTTATTATGCTTGTACAAGTGTACAATCAAACTTATTTTTACTTTTACCTAAAATAGAGCTAAGTGGCAGAATAAATGCTAACTTTAAAAAGATGGTTAAAATATGTAAATACCTTAACATTTCTAGAAAGTTCTTTCTCCTCTTTTCAGATTTGATTCACAGATGAAAATATAGTGCAGTGTTTTGAGATCAAATGATATTCATTTAAAAAGCAAGTTTCTTTAGACCTTTGAGAAGAACCAAAGACATAAGCAAGAAGAAAACAAAAGCACCTACCTTGTAGCAGGTCTAAAACAATGTGTGTCTTTAAGAGAATCATTCTTCTATGTTAGTTGTATAATAGTAGTTCTTTATTCATGAGCTCTTTTCATTTCCATGGAAACACTGAGGTCATTTTAATTTTTAATCACACTAGAGTTTACAGTTTCATAGACTTAACACCATAGTAGTAAGCACAGAATCTAGAGCTTTATCCCTCATTTCCACTTTTAAGAATTGTAAAAGAGAAGAAAAGATGGTTTACAATGATTATAGATTTCACTGAAGCCTTTCGCTGTGAATTGATTACTTCTAAATTCTCCTAAACTTGCTCTATAGTTTCATATCCAATTAATTCCTCTACTTTTGTCTATAGCTTTTGGCTAAAAGAATTTTCATACCAAGTAAACATGTGGTTCTGATGCTGGAAGCCATGCCACCCACCCACTGCCACTGAGTCGATTTTAACTCATAGTGACTCTATAGGATAGAGTAGAACTGCTCCATAGAGTTTCCAGTGAGCACCTGATGGATTTGAACTGCCGACCTTCTGGTTAGGAGCTGTAGCACTTAACCACTACACCACCAGGATTTTAAATACCACCAGGGACTCTTGTGATAGACAAATTTCAGTGAAGCTTACAGACTAAGACTAGAAAGAAGGACCTGGTAGTTTGATTCTGAAAAAGCTGTGCAGTGAAAACCTAATGAAGAAAGGCAGAAGTTTGCCTGATACAGTACCAGAAGATGAGCCCCTCAGCTTGGAAGGCAGTCAAAAAATGACTAGGGAAGAACTGCCTCCTCTAACTAGAGTTGACCTTAATTTATGTGGTTGGATTCAAGTTTTCAGGGTTTTCATTTGCTTATATGGCATGACTTAAAATGAGAAGAAACAACAGCAAACATCCATTAATAATTTCAACATGGAATGTATGAACTATGAATCTAGGAACATTGGAAGTTGTCAAAAATAAAATGGAATGCATAAAGATAGATATTTTAGGCATTATCAAGCTGAATTGCACTGGTATTGACCACTTTGAATCAGGTAATCATTCTATGAATGACAGTTTTTGAATTCATTGTCAAAAAGAATATTTCAAAATCTAAAGTACAAACAACACTGTAAGAGGATAATATCCATAAACCTACAAGGAAGAACAGTCAATACAACAACTATTGTTCAAATTCATGTACCAACCACTAAAGCCAAAGATGAGGAAATTGGATATTTTTACCAATTTCTGCAGTCTGAAATTGATTAACCATGCAATCAAAATGCACTGATAATTACTGGTGATTGGGAGACAAAAGCCGAAATAAAGAATCAGAAGTTGGAAATAGATCCTTTGTTACAGCAACTATGCTAGACATCACAAGAATAGATTTGATGCATTGAATGCTAATGATCAAATACCAGATGAGCTGTGTAATGATATTGAAGACATCATACATGAAGAAAGCCAAAAGTCATTAAAAAGACAGAACAGAAAGAAAAGACTAAGATGGATGTCAGAAGAGACTCTGAAATTTAATCCTGGACTCAGAGTAGCTAAAGCAAATGGGAGAAATGATGAAGTAAGAGAGCTGAACAGAAGATTTCAAAGAGTGGGTCAGGAAAACTAAGTATGTAGTATGAAATGTGCGAAGACTTGGAGTTAGAAAACTGAAGAAGAACATGCTCAGAATTTTTCAAGCTGAAAGAACTGAAGAAGAAATTCAAGCCTTGAGTTGCAATTTTGAAGGATTCTATGGATAACTGAATAACACAGGACGCATCAAAGAAGATGGAAGGAATACAGAGTTACAGTACCAAAAAAATTGGTTGACATTTCTGAAAGTAGCATACAATCAAGATCCAAGGGTCCTGGAAGAGGAACTCCAAGCTGCACTGAAGACACTGAAGACAAACAAGGCTTCGGGAATTGACAGAATACAAATTTAGATGTTTCAACAAACAGATACAGTGTTAGAAGTTGCAAGTACTCACTTGTCCATAAGAAAATATGGGAGACAGCTACCTGGCCAACTGACTGGAAGAGATCCATATTTATGCTTATTCCCACAAAGGGTGGTACAACTGAATGTGGAAATTATTGAACAGTATCATTAATATCATAGCATCTTCAGTTCTTACTATTTCCTGTGCTTGTGATTTGTGCCAGTAACGCCTGAAGTGAAATGGTGTCTCATTGCGGGTTTGATTTGCGTTGCTTTACAGGCTAGTGATTGTGAGCATTTCCTCAAGTGGCTGTTAGCCACTTGAATGTCTTTTTTTGGTGAACTGTCTGTTTCTTTGCTTATTTTTTAATTGAATTGTTTGCCTTTTTGTGGTTCAGGTGTTGGATTTTCTTGTAGATTTTAGAGATTAGTCCTTTGTCTGATTTACATGGCCCAACAATTAAGTTCGTGAATTTAATTGTTCTAAATGCTACCGTACCTCATTGCTGAATAACATGACAGTCACTAGCAGAATCAAGTCTCTGCAGTAAGTGGCAGGTTGCTCATAATGGAAATAGTTGCACATAGACAAAATTAAATTTACTTGCCCTGACTTATGATGAAAAAACCAACTCTGAAGTTATAATTTGCCTAGTTAATGTAATTCTTTCTTTGGGAAATAATACTCTGACCAAGGAACATGAATAGTCCAACTGCCTTGGCAGATGTAATTCTCACTGCTAATTAATTTAGTGGCATTCTAAGATTTTATCTGGTGTGGTAAACTGAACTGCCTACCTCTGCCACTGGCTGAGAAATTGAGCACAGCACCATTCTAGATGGCTAAGGCATGGCCATTTCAGTTAATGTGGAGGCTGTGAAAACCAGACTAAAACAGGCATTTACCATAACAAGGCTAGGATGTTATTTTAGCAGGTGCTAGGTCAGTCTGGAAACCCTAGTGGTGTAATGGTTATGTGCTACAGCAGCTAACCAAAAGGTCAGCAGTTCAAACTCACCAGGCACTCCTTTGAAACCCTATGGGGCAGTTCTACTCTGTCCTATAGGGTCACTATTAGTCAGAATCGATTCGAAGGCAGTAAGTTTAATTTTAGGACACAGTAGATAAATGTGTTTGCCTTTAGTTACTTCAGTAGAAAAAGTGACTGCAGCTTCAGTGGTGGAGATGTAACCCTAATACCCTGCAACATGTTTTCTCCTTTTCAAAACAGGGAATTGAGAGCTTCACGTAACTAGTGCCATAATGATACTCTAAATGATCTGTGTTTTTTTTTTTTTTAACTGCAGCAGCTACTCTGGCCTCTGCACTGACCTCTTTCCAAAGGGCACAGAGCCCCCTCAGCTCCCCTGACCTTGTTCTCCCTCCTCTTCTTTGCTCTCCTGAGAAATGGCTTTCAGCCTGGATAACAGCAGCTGGGAAGGCTGCCTGGCTGTTTTTTATATCCACAATGTTTTTTCTTGTTCCTTATCTCAGAGTGGACTGGGAAAGCTACTTATAGTAGCTGAGAAATTTTCGTGTAAGTTTGGTCTTTGCCTGTTACAAAGATGCAGATTAGAATCCAGGTGTCTGACATACATATCTGTAGTTTAATAAAGAGTTTCTGAGACTATTTTGTGATATATTCAGTTATCTGTGGGCTACATGCTTAAAATCATGAAATATTCTCTGCTGAAATGATATATAAACTGACGTAAAAATTGTCTTTTGAGACTCTGTGGAGAACAGCCTGTGTTGCTGTCCAGTCTCTGGTGGTGTCATACCTCCTAATAAATATTCTTCCTCTTTCTAACTTGGAGTATGTATCACTGGCTCAACTGCTTCAGGGCACGGACCCAAACTGGGTAACAGAGGGAAGCTGAAGTGTCATTAAAGAATCCACTCACGAGATCAAACGTTCTAACTCACCAGTAAAATGGGAACACTTATCCAACACTAATAAGCTTCACCCAACCAATGAAGCGACAGCCAGTTTCTGCTGTTGTACCTAAAAGCAAACACATTTGTCTACCAGTGAATCCCTTTTCTTCGTAAGACAATGACTTTGGAAACCCTGGTGGCTTAGTGGTCAAGAGTTATGAATGCTAATCAAAAGTTGGCAGTTTGAATGTGCCGGGCACTCCTTCGAAACCCGGTTAGGCAATTCTACTTTGCCCTATAGGGTCGCTGCGAGTCGGATTCCAGTCAAGGGCAACAGGTTTCTACAGGGTTATCATGAGTCGGAATAGACTCGATGGAAACTGAAAAAAAAAAAAAATACTGTTAATACAAGTCCTTTGTAGATGACACGTGGCGATGGCGATGGCAATATGAAGCACAAACATGATAAAGAAAATGATTTTGAGGAGGTGTTTATCCATTTTACACTACTGAATACTCACGGTGGAAACTCTGCTGGGGTAGTGGTTGTGTGCTAGGAATGCTAACCAAAAAGTTGGCAGTTTGAATCCACCAGGCGCTCCTTGGAAACTACGGAGCAGTTCTACTTTGCTCTAAAGGGCCACTATGAGTCGAAATCGACTCGATGGCAATGTGCATCACTTTTTCCTTTTTGATTTTATACTCATGAGACCAATCTTCTCACAGCAAGAAACCAAAACAATCTTCAGGGTAGCTCGATTGCCCGCCTTCTTATGGTTCCCGGAAATGACGCCACAGCCGAGCGCTCCTTCGGTCCACCCCAATGGGGTGGGGCTTCTACGTCGGCTCCTGGGTTCTCTACTTGTTCATTCTTTCCCTCCCTGACTAGGTTAAGACTCTGACCTGAAGTCTTGGCCTGGAGCCTGCCGTGGTAGGAGCTGCAGAAGCCTTACAGACTGCGGCTGCGCAGGTATGCTGGGGCGGGGCTTCAGCCCATCGTCCTGCCAGCCGGCAGGACCAATGAATAGCGGCCGCCCCGGGCTGTCTAAATCCTTAGCGGCCGGAATGATTAGGCCAAGGGGAAGCCCCGCCCATCGCTCCTCCCAGCCCTTGAGCCCCGCCTTACGCTGTCACCGCCCCACTCTGTCTCCCGCCCTCCTGCCTGCCTGCGGGTGACACGGGACTTAGGCTTGAGAGAGGGGCGAGGGAAGCAAGTTAGAAGGCTACCAAATAGCAGTGGCGCGCGTCCTCCGAAGTGAGCTCGGTGAGGGGAAGCGGGTCGGAGGGGAAAGGACGCAGTGGGGCGAGAAACAGGAGGGCCCGGGTGCTTGGTGGTCGTGAGGGCATTAGAGTTGCGGTGGCTGTGAGGGGGCGAGGCTGTCCCGGGCGTGTCCCGGTGCGGTCGGGCGGGCGTGGAAGTCGCGGGTCCAGAGACGCCGAGATCGCGTTGCTCCATTTCCATAGCTTCTCGGCAGCTTGGCAAACTTGAATTGGCCTCCAGTCCTGTTGTCTGCGATGCGAGGAGGAAATTTAAAGATCCCTGAAAACAGTTGGAGGCTTTCCCGGGATGTGTTTCTTTTGCCCGAGTGCACTCGCTCCTTTCTTCTTCCTGGACTGAGAGGTAGAGGCCAGGTGGGCAGGTGGACTTTCACTCTTAGAGGATTGTTAAAACAACGCAGGAATTCCTTGCTCCTTCCTCCACGCCCTGCCACACAGCAGATATCCTCAACAACTTTTAAGAGACAGACTGGAAAATGTTAGAAGGTTTTGTGACTTTGGAATGTCTGTAGAATACGCCTTTATGTGTATAGAAAATAGACCTAGCTGTTGACTGTTGCTGTTTATTATCACTGGACGCATTTTTTGGTTATGAGTGTGCATCTTTATGAATCTGCTTAAGCGTTTTCTGACTTTGTATTGATGTGAAATATTTGTGTTTGCTGTGATTTTTCTTCCTGAAATATAAGGCTCTATGAGATCAGTGTAAACATTTAGCCAGTTTGTGGGAAGTGAAGCAGATAAATCTTTTCTACTTTCTGGTAAACTTAGATTTTCTTGATATGGCCTGTTTTTCTAATAAAAGTTGGGATATTTTCTCTTTACAGATACATTTAATTGCTCAAGTACCACTGCTTGAAGAGACATTGGAGTAACTGCTGAAATTCTTTTACTGACCAGAAGACAGTCTATTTGTTTCACTTCTTTTTGTTTTCTCTCCTGCTTTGAGCTTTACTGTAATGGCTGGAAAACTTGGAAAATAAAATGAACATGCTATGGTCTTGAACATAATTTTTTTTTTGAGGAAAAGTTAAAGTGGCAGAGCGAAAGCCAGAATGGCATCCAGAGAGAGGCTTTTTGAACTTTGGATGCTTTATTGTACAAAGGTAACAGCTTTCCTTTTTTTTTTTTCTAAATTGTAATCTTCTTTGTTATGAAATTTGCAGCTTGGCTTATCATCTCTTTGACAGGTAACAGTGTACTTATTCATAGTAATCAAGTTTTAAAAACATCTAAGTGATTTTCTGTTTTCTGCATTTTTAGGTTTGAACATATACTCAGTATGGGCCTAGTATAAAAAACTGTAGGATAGGGTTTTTGTTTGATAGTTGTGTTCTTTGATCCCCAAATTATACAAGTTATGACCTTAACAGAAAAATAAAATGTCTTTATTTTTGTCTGTGCTTTTCTTTTTCTCCCACAATTGGTAGTAGGATACAGCTGCTTTTTATGAGAAGAGCATTAATTTTTTTCATAATTAATCCTTTTGGATAAAACATTTATTGTATAGAAAGGTCATTCACTGAGATGTGTAAACTATGTGCTTGCTGCTGTGTTAAGCACTTTTTGAGCATTGTCACATTTGATCCTAACAGTAACACTGTGAGGTGGTTATTGTAATTATTCCCATTTACTGGTGAGAAAACTGATGGGTAGGTTAAAGGAGCAGTAGGTTAGTGAACAGTAGGGCCGAGCCTAGAACAGTACTGCCTGACTCAGGTCTATGTTTTTATTAGGTATGACTCATAGTTGTTTTTGTCATTCATAAAATAATTCCTATTCTCTCCTCTCTGTATTAGTTTTTACATTAATATTTTGATTTTAGGTTGTTAGAGGTGAAAGGCAATATTTAAAAGCATGCTTTTTTTTTTTTAGTGAGGAGCTACATTAAAACAGGAGGGCCCTGGGTACTTGGTGGTCGTGGTGGATACATTAAAACTTTGAGGATACTGGCAAGGGTTGCAGAAATCCCGTTAGTCTGTTACTGAAGTTAATTTAGATGTTGGTGATGAAGTTGTCATATCACAGCCTCCATTTCTGTATTGTCTCTTCAGGCTGTTTTTATACTTCTGCTTCTTTAAAGAATAAGTTATTCTTCTTAAGTCATTTCAATAATGATCTCAGTTATCTGTGATATTAAAGATTGGAATTTTCTTTGACTTCCTTGTGTGATATTTACTATAATTACTAAAGAACATACACTATTACTTTGAAATGTTACATGTGGATTTTTAAAATAGGTTCTGCTTTTGTCCAATTTAGTGCCAGAAATGTCTTTTTAAAAATAGACCACTCTTCCAGTAAAACAGGAGTCCAATTCACCAGACCCTTTTAGAAATCGTCACTAACTCATGTGAGCCAAAAATTAAAATGCATTTATAGCATGAATAGTCAGTAGTTTGAAAATGATTTATTTCAAAATGCATCAAACTTAGATTTTACTGTTTTTGGAGTGACAAAAGGTAAATAAGTTTACATTGTCTTAATTAATTAGATGTGTTTCTGGGTCAGGTTCATATTTAAGTGGCAGTGCTTATTGAAAAGACAGCACAGTTGACTGGCATATAGTGAATTCTATTCTTAATTAATTTGAACTGTTATTCTGGAAAATGTCCTCAATAATAATGGCCTTTCATAGTTAAGTTTTTAAAAAATTTATTATACTTTAGATGAAAGTTTATGGGACAAACCAGCTTCTCATTAAACTATTAGTACACATGTTACTATGTGACATTGCTTACCTGTCCCAAGACATACCAACCGTCTCCTCAAACTTGAGTTCCCTATTATTGACTTTCTTCACCCCTCCCAGAAACCCTGGTGGTATAGTGGTTAAGTGCTATGGGGTTGCTAAGCAAAGGTTTGACTGTTTGAATTTACCGGGCACTCCTTGGAAACTCTGCAGGGCAGTTTTACTCTGTTCTGTAGGGTTGCTCTGAGTTGGAATCAACTTGACTGGCTAGGGGTTTGGTTTTTGGTTTGTCCCCTCTTGCCTTTTAGTCCTTGCCTTTGGCTGGTGTGACTCCGTAATCTCGTTTTATAAACCCAGTGCTGCTGATTTGATGCTGACTCATAGTGACCTTGCAGACAATAGAACTGTCCCATAATGTTTCCAAGGAGTGCCTGGTGGATTTGAACTGCCGACATTTTGGTTAGCAGCTGTAAAACAAGAGGAAGCTGAAATGGCCAAAGCCAAGGCTTCCTTGGCAGTAGATTGGGACTCCTAGTGAGCTTACAGGTCATAACAGAAATGCCCCATAAAGTCTGGCAGGAACACTTGGCAGATTTGAACTGCTGACCTACTTATGAGCTGAAACACTTAACCACTAGGCCAGCAGTCTTTGGATGAAGAGTACACCACAGAAATGACTTCACTACAGGGCCAAAAGGATGTCTAAAGGCCATATTCTTGCGATCTCTCCAGTGTTTGTCAGGCCAGTAAGTCTCCTCTTCTTTTGAGTTGGAATTTTGTTCTACTGTTTTTCTCCAGCTCTGTTTGAGACCCTCTAGTGTGATCCCAGTCAGAGCAGTCAGCAGTGGTAACGGGGCACCATGTGGTTGTGCTGGACCCAGTCTGGTGAAGGCTGTGGTAGTTGTGCTTCATGAGTCTTTTGGATTAATCTTCTATTTCATCTTTGATTTTCCTCATTCTCCCTTGCTCCTGATCACATGAGACCAGTGGAGTATCTTAGATGGCAGCTTGTGAGTTTTTAAGATGCCAGGTGCTACTCACCTTCATGGTTAAATTTTGAAGTCTTTCTCCTGAATGGAAAGATGAATCCCATTTTTATGCTTAATATTTAAATCATGTGTATACTTAATAAGATTCAAAATTTATGTACAGTTTTTAAAAAAGAATTCAATGTGATTAACTGAAAGTTTACAATTCAAGTCAATTTGCTGTGTAAAACCCTGAGCAGCTGCTTCTCTGCAACTCTTAACTGTTTTCTTCACCCTGTGACAGCACACTGTTCTTTCTACTCTTCCAGTATCCACTCAACCAACGCTTGTCTCCTCTCTATCTCTCCTCTTCCCTCTAAAAAGAAACCAGTATGACAGCCTCATATATATATAATATACAAAATATGTATGTAATATATATGTATAAGATATATAACATATAATGAATATTAATGTACATATTTATTGTATTATTAAAAGATAAAGTATACACACCACCTATATCACTGTACAATTATTTTTAAAGAATATTTAAAATCATGACTATATTTTACCAGTGCATAGGTAAACTACTTTTAAGCTGGACAACAACTTTCTTTTTTCTGCAGACACTTGAATCAAGTAGCTACCAAGTATACATCATAGATTTAACATAGTTAGGTATATTATCAAATAAATACCTGTTGTTCTCTAAACTTTGTCTCTAGCCTTACTGTTCTCACTCTAGCTTTTAGCCCTTCAGACCACCTAACTTTTTTTTCTATCTAACTTTTAAGACTGTTTTTCTGGGGTTTTTTTTGCACTTTTGATTTTCAGACTGCTTCAAAACTGTGTAGCTCTTTTTTGGAAATGTTTTGTACAACTTAGCTCCAGGGGCTTCTTTGACCTTTTTCTGGGCTTTTGGTTACAGAGAATAGTTTTGACTCTGCTCTTGTTATGTTGTGTACCTTGAGCAAAGCTTACCTCTTTGGGTTTCTGTTTTCTCATCTGCCAAGCAATTGTGTATGTGTGTGCATGGAGTGCTGGCCTGGTTAGACCATTAAGATGTTTTGTTTGTTTAGATGTATGAGAGACAAGTTTTTTATTCCTATGCTGTAGATTGTTTGAAAATTATTATGGAAAACTTGAAGCATGCACGAAGTAGACAGGACACTGTAATGAACTCTTGTATCTGTTGCTCAGTTTTGGCAGTTATTAACTTACGTTCAGTCTTGCTTCATGTATAGCCCTCCATTTCCCCTCTTTCTGCCCCTCATTCTTTAAAAAGCAGATCCCAGACAACATATAATCTTATCCATAAATAGTTAAAATTCTTTCTCTAAAATAATGACTCCTTTTAAAAACAATCACAGTACAATAATTCTTTAAATCACTAAATTCCTTTCCTGGTAGTTTCATACAGTTCCTTTTTTTCCTCTACTGTTAGTTTGACTCTATTTAAACAAAGTGTTACTTCTTGCCATTTACTTGTAGAAGCAGCCATGTTTTTGATCATAATTTTCACAGTAAATTTTGCTGATTGAATTGCTTGGTTTTATTTAGTTGTTCTTCTGTATGAGAGGAACTAGAGACTTATTCCGAAATATGAAATGATAGATCTAGAGGCTTGAACTAATTCAGGTTTAATTTTTGTAGGGTTTAGAATAATTATCGATATAATGATTATTGGTATTTTTGTCTATATGTGTTCTTTCATTAGGGATTTGCAAAACAGTCCTATTGTGTTGTTTCCTTTTTTTTTTCCTTAGAGAAAAACTTACGCAAAGAGATTTCCGTTATCAATTTGATGACGTTTTCTTTACGGAAAATACAAACAGAATAAATGTGTGGTTCTTTCTCTAGATATGTTTTCAGACTAGTGACTTGATTTATTAATATCCTGTCAAGGTGACTGAATTTTTTCCCTTCAGTATCAAGTTCATCTTTAATAATTAAAATTCAAGCAATAGCTACAATTTTGCTTCTCTAGTTGGTATACTATCTGTATTGAACACTATATACACATGACTAAAGAAGATAACCGTAAAGATTTAGGAGAGATTGCTTGAGGGCAGTAAAGTTAAAACATTTGTCACAGTGCTATCCTTGGCACAAATATACCACGGTGTATTAACAATAGGTCAACAGTAAGATACAGGTAGGATGTGTCTGTAATGTGATGTTTTAGAAGCTGCCATTGAGCATTATAAAAGTTTAGTAGATATTTAAATAGCTGGGATTGTGTCAAATATCCTTTAGGTAATTCTGCTTGGTTAAAAGAAGACCTTACATATGGTTTTCTGCGTGTTTAAGGAGTGCTGTAGTGCAGTGGTTAAGCACTCAGCTGCTAGCATAAAGATCGGTGGTGTGAGCGTACCTGTTAGGTACAATGGAGAAAGATCTAATGATTGCAGCCAAGAAAACTCTCTGGGACAGTTCTGTTCTGTCACATGGGGTCACTGTGACTCAAAATCAACATGATGGCACTGAACAACAGTAGTCTATTAATCTGGATTCAGTTGCAAGCCTAAATTCTAGTGATTAAAGTCTTTTTAGTAGAATTTAAATTACTGATTTCAGTTTTTGACAGGTGTCTACCTGTTAAACCCAATATTGGAAAAGAATTTACTTAAAAAAAATTAGCAGTTTATTTTGTTACCAAACGGATCAGTCCTAACTTTTTCCTTTCTTTTCCTGGGAACAGGACCTAAATGCATTGTTAGAAATACGATGTTACTAACAAACAACATTATGAGTTATTTTTTAACTTCATGTGGTTGTTGCAGCATAACACAGGCAGGATGATTTCTAATCACGCACTATTTCTTCTCACCAAAGATCCTTTTACCAGTATGTAATTGAAATAATACAGTCTGAGTTTTTCTCACTTCCAAATGGTCATCTCTACCCAGAGTCAGGAATTTGATTGACAGTGCATTTCATATAGCTCTTACCAGTTAAACATTAATTGGAATGGGCCTAATCTTATACCTGGTACTTGGACTTAAAGTATAAAAGACACAATGATTTTTTGTTTTTCATTTTATGGTTATTGTTATTATGGGAAAATTTACAATCCAAGTCAATTTGCCATACAAAACCCTGAATACACTCCTCTGTGCAACTCTGTCTCCTTAACCCTGTGACAGGACACTCCTCCTTTCCACTCTATACTTCCAGTATCCACGCAGCCAACACAAGTTGCCCTCCTCTCCATCCTCCCCTCTCCCTTCTAAAGAGGAACCAGTTGGACAGCCTCATATATATATTATGCCAAGAAGTATACACACCATCTGTGTCACTCTTTGTCCTATAGTCCAATCAAATGTGTCTGCAGGTTGGCTTCAGTACTGGTTTCAGCTCTGGGCTGGCAGCAAGTCCAGGGGCTGTGTTCTCAAGGGACCCTCCAGGGTGTCAGACTATCAAGCGTGGTCTTTTAATAGAGTTCTAGATCTGCACTGTTTATATTACTTGTACTGTGTATCATATGGAGCCCTCGTGGCACAGTGGTTAAGAGATTGACTGCTAACCAAAAGTTGAACAGTTCGAATCTTCCAGTTGCTCCTTGGATACTCTTTGGGGCAGTTCTGCTCTGTCCTGTGGGGTCACTGTGAGTCAAAATAGATGGCAATGCGTATATACCATATTATTCCTTGTATCTTTTGACATTAGTAATGTACATGAGGTGATAGGGTGCCGAGCACAGTTTTGGTGCCTTTATCATATGACTTTTTGAAATCCATATATTGCATAGAATAAGACGTACTGGTTCTATGTTGTCCCTGACCTTCTCCCTTGACAACCATAAGGCTGTATTTCTACAGGACATTTACCTTTTGGAAGTGCAAGTTGACCACAGAATATATGGAAGGGAGAAACTGAACCTCTCAAATTCTTGATAACATCAAGCTACTTTTGTTCTATCTAGTGGAAAGTATCAAGTGTATTAACTGAGTAAAAAGATACAAAATGGCACAAAAGAATGGCACATCTAGATGTGTTTTAGTCAGCTAGTGCTCCTGTGGCCTCTAGGGTCACCATGAGTGCGACCTGACTTAATGGCACTGGGTTTTTTTGGGAGGTGGGCTTCATGAGTGGGACCCAACTTAGTGGCACCGAGTTTTTTTGGGAGGTGGGGTTATTGCTCCTCTAACACAAAGTGGATGGATTTAACAAGAAAAGTTTATTTTTCCACAGTCCGTTAGGCTAGAAGTCCAAAATCAGGATGTCTGCTCCAGGGAAAGGCTTTCCTCCTTGTCGGCTCCGGAGGAAAGTCCCGGTGTTGCATCAGACTTTGTCCAGGGAGCATTTTTTGCACAGGAACCTCTGGTTTGTAGGACGCGCTCTTCTCGTGGTCTTGATGGTGTGAAGCTCCCGTCTCTCTGCTTGCTTCCCTTTAAGGATAAAAGGTGGTGCAAGCCATATTCCAGGCAAACTCCCTGTACAATGGAGAAGGGAGGTGATCTTATGAAGAGATTTACATTTCCACCCTAATCCTCTCTAACACAATCCACTCTGTTAACCAGAGGCAGAGGTTAGGATTTACAGCATCAGAAAATCACAAAATGGAGGGCAGTCGGAGCACGGGGAATCCTTGCCCAGCCAAATTACTACACATATTTTTGGGGGGACACAATTAAGTCCATGACATGTGGACATGTGAATTGAAATTCACGGTTCATTTTGTCACTAGGTTTTTTTTCCAAGATTGAGTTTATACTGGATTATCTTGGGAACCCATAGAGTTAGAGCTAAAATAGTCTCAGTTCTGCTTCTGATTTTAAGGACCTGAAAGCAGTTTACCTTGTTTATATCTTGGTTTTCTCATCTGTCACATTGGAAAAAAAAAAAAAAATTTTTAAAATTTTTTATTTAATATGACTGAGTGAAAATGTACATTCTCGTATAAATTTACATGCCCACCTATATGCAGATTCCACTGCTCTCCCTGCCCGGTGACAGCACACTGTTCCTCTCTGCTCCATACATGTCTTATCCTCCCAACAGCCTCCTTTCCGCTCCTCTCCTCCCACTCTCCTTCCTCCAGCCAGAGGTCAGCAAGATGATATCCTACAGATGTATAGAACCATAAAGTGCATCCAATATATGGTCACTCTGCACTGCCAAGTCCAATCCATTCCTGTCCCAAGAGTGAACCTTCGTTATAATTTATGGGTAAGGGCAGCATCAGGGCCGGGGCCCATGCTCTCAGGGGAACCCCAAAACCGCTGGACCATCAATTGAGGTCTTTTAGTGCAGATCTCAGGATGCACCCCTTTTTATTCTTGTGTTGCCAGTGAGACTCCTCTCTGTGGGTTCCATCTTGGCTATCACTGGTGGTGGCCGGGCACCATCCGGTTCTTCTGGTCCCAAGGTCCATGTAGGCACCCACTGTTGTGGGTCTCTCTGTCTTCTAGGTTGTCTTTACCGCATGTCATTTTGGTCTTCGGTGAGCATCCGTTGCTGCTGAGTTGGGACCATTTGCTGTGTCCTCGGGTGGCAGCTTGGCAGCTTTTAAGACTCCAGATGCCACTCACCAATGTGGGGTGCAGAGAGCTCTCTTAGCAAAACGCTAGTTGTGCCAATTGGCCTCAGTTTCGCCTAAGAGCGTGTCCCCTGCCCCTGCCCCAGCTACTCTATCCTTGAAATACTGGGTTAAGATGGAAGGAGTATTCAAGTTATGCTGAAGTCCACTTAATGTTGTTCTTGTTTCTAATGTGTGCTATCACCACTTTCTCCCAACCAGATTTCTAGCAACTATCTAAACTAAACCCTCCTCCTCCCTCCCCTCCCTTGCAGCTGTCAAAGAGTCTTTTCTTCTATACATAAGTCTGTTTTTGAGATCTTATCGTAGAGGTCTCATACAGTATTTGTCCTTTTGTCGCTGATTACTTTCACTCAACATAATGTCTTCCAGTTGAAACCAGATTAGGAGATGTTTCCTGGAATCATCGTTATTCTTTATCATTGCGTAGTGCTCCATTGAGTATATACACCATAGTTTACCTATCCATGCCTCTGTTGTGGGGCATCTGGGTTGATTCCATCTTTTTGCTATTGTGGACTGTGCTGCAGTAAACATTCTTGTGTATGTGTCTGTTGGTGTGAAAGGCTTTGATTCTGTAGGATATAGTCCAAGTAGTGAAATTACTGGGTCAAATGGTATTTTTTTAAGGAAGTGCCAAATTGCTTTCCAAAGAGACTGGACCATTTTGCAACCCCACCAACAGTGTAGGAGGGTTCCACTTTCTCCACAGCCTCTCCAGCATTTGCTGTTTTGTGTTTTTTGGATCATGGCCAACCTTGTTGGGGTGAGATGGTGTCTCACTGTAGTCTTGATTTGAATTTCTTTAATAACTAAAGATTGTGAGCATGTCCACATGTGTTTTTTGGCTGCCTGGATCTGCTCTTTAGAGAAATGTCTGTCCATCTCCTTTGCCCATTGCTTAATCGGATGATTTATCTTCTTCTTATTGATATTTTGTAGTATCTTATAGATTATGGAGATCAGGTGTCAGTCTGACCTAGAGTTACGAAATATGTTTTCCCATTCTGTAGGTGGCCTTTTAATTCTATTAATAAAGTCTTTGGATGAGCAAAAGTGTTTGATTCTTAATAGTTCCCACTTATCTATTTTCTCTTCTGTTGATTGTGGTTTGTTTGACAGATTTTGGAGTCTGTCCACATTGTGTATTAAAACTTCCATTGTTGTTCCTACCTTTTCTTGGGTCAGCTTTATCGTTTTAGGTTTGATATTTAGGTCTTTTATCCAGTTGGATAAGGTATAAGATATGGATCTTGTTTCAGTTTCTTGCAGATGGATATCCAATTCTGCCAGCACTATTTGTTGAAGATACTGTTTTTACCCCAGTTGAATGTCATAGGGCCTTTGTCGAATATCAGCTGTTCATAGGCAGATGGTGTCATCTCTGGAGTCTCAATTCTGTTCCATTGATTGATCTGTCTGTTCTTGTACCAGTACCAGGTTGTTTTGACCACTGTGGCAGTGTAGTATGTTCTAAGGTCGGGTAATCAGAGGCCTCCCAGTGTGTTCTTCTTCTTTAGTAGTACCTTACTTATCCGGGGCTGCTTCCTTTTCCAAACAAAATTGGTGATTTGTTTCTCCATCTCATTTAAAAATGACGCTGGAACTTGTATTGGGATTGCATTATATAAGTAGATTGCTTTGGGTAAAATAGACATTTTCACAATGTTAAGTCTTCCAATCCATGAGCAGGGTAGGTTTTTCCATTTATCTAAGTCTCTCTTAGTTTCTTGTAGTAAGGGCTTGTAGTTCTCTTTGTAAAGGTCTGTTATTTCTCTGGTTAGATTTATTCCTAGGTACTTTATCTTCTTAGTGGCTATCGTAAATGGTATTGATTGGATGATTTCTTCATTAACAGTCCTGTTGTTGGTATAAAGGAATCCTACTGATTTACTTATGTTTATCTTGTATCCTGAGACTTTGCTGAACTCTTCTATCAGTTTGAGTAACTTACTTATAGATTCCTTGGGGTTCTCTGCATATACAATCATATCATCTGCGAACAGGGAGATTTTCACTTCCTCTTTGCCGATGCAGATGCCCTTTATTTCTTCATCTTGTCTAATTGCTCTGGCTAGAACTTCTAGCACAATGTTGAATAGGAGAGGTGACAGTGGGCATCCTTGTCTAGTTCCTGATCTCAGGGGAAAGTCTTTCAGTCTCTCTCCATTCAGGATGATGTGGGCAATTGGCTTTGTATAAATGGCCCTTATTGTGTTCAGGAATTTGCCATCTATGCCCATTTTGCTAAGAGTTTTTAGCATGGATGGGTGTTGGACTTTATCAAATGCCTTTTCGGCATCAATGGACAAAATCAGGTGATCTTTGTCTTTTGTGTTATTTATGTGGTTAATCACATTAATTGTTTTCCTGATGTTGAACCAGCCTTGCATCCCTAGTATGAATCCCACTTGGTCATGATGGATTATTTTCTTGATATGTTGTTGTATTCTGTTGGCAAGAATTTTGTTGAAGATTTTTGCATCTAAGTTCATGAGTGATATCGGTCTGTAGTTCTCTGTCTTTGTTGGATCTTTCCCGGGCTTAGGTATCAGGGTTATGCTGGCTTCATAGAATGAGTTTGGGAGTACTTCATCCCTTTCTATACTGTGAAATAGTTTCAATAGTATTGGGGATAACTCTTCTCTAAATGCTTGGTAGAATTCTGCCGTGAAGCCGTCTGGGCCCGGACTTTTTTTGGTTGGCAGTGTTTTGATGACCTTTCCAATCTCTTCCTTTGTGATGGGTTTATTAAGTTGTTCTGCTTCATGTTGTGATAATTTGGGTAAGTGGTATGAGTCAAGGAATTGGTCCATTTCCCCTAGGTTTTCAAATTTGTTACAGTACAGTTTTTCATAATATTCTGTTACGGTATTTTTGATTTCTGTGGCATCTCTGGTGACCACTCGCCTCTCATTTCTAATTTGGGTTATTTGTTTCCTTTCCTGTGTTTCTTTAGTAAGTTTAGCCAGTGGTTTGTCAATTTGGTTGATCTTTTCAAAAAACCAACTTTTGGTCTTTTCAATTTTTTCAATTGTTTTTCTATTCTCCAATTCATTTAGCTCTGCTCTAATCTTTATGATCTCCTTTCTTCTGGTGCCCGAGGGGTTCCTCTGTTGTTCTCTTTCTACTTGTTCAAGCTGTAGAGTTAGTTCCTTGATTTGGTTTCTTTCTTCCTTCCAGATGTGTGCATTTATGGAGATAAACAGACCTGTGAGCACTGCTTTGGCTGTATCCCATAGGTTCTGGTAGGAAGTGTTTTCGTTCTCATTGGAATCCGTGAATTTCTTTATTTCATCCTTGATTTCTTCTATAATCCATGTTTTTTGAGGAAGGTGTTGTTCAGTTTCCAAGAATTCCACTTTCTATCTATGTTTTTTCTGTTATTGATTTCAACTTTTATGGCTTTATGATCTAAGAAGATGCTTTGCAGTAATTCAGTGGTATGGATTTTGTTGAGAATTGCATTATATCCTAACATATGGTCAATTCTAGAGAATGTTCCATGTGCACTGGAGAAGAAGGTGTAGTTGTCTGCTGATGGGTGGAAAGTTCTGTATATATCAATGAGGTTTAGTTGGTTAATTGTGTCAGTGAGTTCTTCTGTGTCTTTACTGAGCTCAAAACAAAACTATTTTATATGCATCTAAAAGTTGTTTGGAAAAAGAGAATTGATTATATTTAGAAGCACCTTCAGGGTGACAAATAGAAAAATGTAACATTTACTAGTGTTTTGTTAATGTAAGTTCATTTACTTGTATCAAGATTACTTTCATCTTTATGTTGTGTAGTAATAGAGGGCGATATGCTCTTATCAATAACAGTGAAGCGCCTGCTCATGAATGTCTTAAATAATTTTTAATCTAAATAAAGATTTAGAATAACTTTTATTTATTTTTTACTTTGAAGTATAAGTCTTTGTTATCCTGCATAATGATTTGAGGTTTTTTTGTTTGTTTAAACTCTAAAATCAAATTTGTTTTGGTCCTTGCTGATGCTCCATTTCCTGCTCTTTCCCTTTGTCCTGCTAAATGTGGGATATGACTAAAATAGATAGTATTGCAGTGAGCTCAGAGTAAACTTCCTTTTCAGAGAGAAAGTTTTGCTTTATAAGGAAAATAGAATTTAGAGGTGTTTCGTTCAGATGACAGTCAAGTAATGTTTTAAATAAATGGGTTTGGAAAAAATTTAATAAACTAATATTCTAAGGAGAAAATTATCAGTTATAAACATTTTCCTAAGGGAAATATTTAATAAGATGGACAAATGCAAATTAGCCTTTATTGCTTATTTAACCCATGTTTAATAAGTCTATGGCATGTGGATAGTGTGCAGATGGCTGTTCAGGTTTTTCTGTGGCTTAATAATGACTTTGTATTTAAGGAAAATAATGTTCTTTTCCTCTAAGGAGAAACAAAATCATTAGCATCCCAATAGTAAACCCAAAAAACTGTTGTCATCAAGTTGATTCCAACTCATAGTGATCCTACAGGAAAGAGAAGAAGTGCCCCAATTGGGTTTCTAAGGAGTGGCTGGTGGATTGGAAGTGCTGACTTCTTGGTTAGCAGCCAAACTCTTAACCACTATATCACCAGGGTTACCAGCCCGGTAATACTGGCTACTGATTACATGCTTATTTTAGGAAGTCAGATGTGAAAGCAAGAAACACATATTTCAGTAAACATGGGGGTACCTGTTAGGAAAGGAATATTACCTTTGTGCTTTGGCTTGAGAATCTCCTGCAGTACTCTAAAAAGTTGTTAAGATGCATGAAAAGGTCTTGTTATTCTTTCTCGTTGACTATCAAAATTTAAATTTCCTCGCTAGAAGTAAAAGTGAGAGCATTTAATGTGTAGATGTGGAGTGTGAGGGAAAAGGAAAGTAAAAAATAATTTTGAGATATTTTTGTTTTGAAAAACTGGTACTTGGTCATCCCATTCACCAAGTTAGCTAGTACAGTTTATGAGGACTAGTACAAGTTAATGTGCTGTGTTTGCAGGGTAGGTAAAGATATCCCATGTATGGATCTGAAGTTTATAAGTGAAGTCTGAGCAGGAAATAAAGATTTGAAAACTATCATATTGGGTGTTGTTGAGTTACATGAAAGTCAGCAGAGAAATGAGTCTCTGGGTGGTGCAGGCAGTTAATGTGCTGTTCTCCTAACTGAGAGATGGGAAGTTTGAGTCAGCCTAGAGGTGCCTCGGAAGAAGGATCTGAGTGATACACTGTCAACACATCACCAACTGAAAACTCCACATAGTTCTTGTCTCAGGTGTGTGAGATCACCAGGAGTTGGAATTGGCTCAGCAGCAGCTGGTTAAGAAGAGGGTTAGTTATCAAGTCCTAGAAGGAAGACAGAAAAAGAGGAAGGGAGGAAAACTCTGAGTGAGTGAGTGCCTCAGAAAGAAGACAGATGTCATAAAGGGAGTATTTAGTAAGTCATGACCAACATAAGAGTCAAGACAAGTGTTTTGAAGCATGTATGTTCAGTTATGAGATCATCAGTGGCTTCATTAAAAGGGGTTATAAAAGAGTGAAAAAGATGGTGAAAACATAGGCCTAATTTTATAATCTTTGTAATAATCAAATTCAGCAGACAGATATTAAAGGTCTTAAATGTTGACTCAAGGGAGAAAGGCGTGACAATCTGTTATCAACTTGATGGTGCTCAACAACCACAAAATACTTTTGATTTTTTTACTTAGTCGAGCCGTTATTGGCTTGTGTATCATATTTTGTGTGGTGTTTCTATAGAGCACTTGAAAATTCTCAGATCCATTAGAACTTGCCTGTGACTCCAGAGACTAAGTAATTTGAAAAATACTGCACAGGAAGTTGAATAGTCACTAATGATTATTTGGCGTCGTTGCAAGTGTGGCTACTTAAGTTGAGCAGCTGTGTTAGTTACAGTGTTGTTATTAGTTGTAGGCTATCTAGTTCAGTCTGATTTATGGCGACCCTCTGTACAACAAAATGAAATGTTGCCTAGTCGGTGCCACCTCACAGTCATTGATCTGCTCGAGTCTATTGCAGCCATTTTTTGTTTTGTGTGCCGTCCCGCACAGGGGGCTCATCTTTCAGCAATATGTTGGAGAGTATTCTGTAGGATTTTCATTGGCTAAGTTTCTGAAGTAGGTCACGAGGCCTTTCTTCCTAGTCCATCTACACTGAAGCTTCTAAAACCTTTCCACCATGGGTTTTTCAAATACCAGTGGCATGTCTTCCAACATCCTGATAACATGCAAGCCACTGTAGTACTACCAACGGACAGATGGTGATGGGCTGGTTCCAGTATTTGTGCTTGAAGTAATGTGAACATGTAGATAAATTATGCTCAAATTAATTTAAAATTTCATAGAAATGAAAACCAGCTTTAAAAATTCTCATAATTTATAGATTCTTGAAATGTTTCTGGTGACCTCCAGGGTTCTTGAACCTTAGTTTTTAAACCACAACTCTTGATCATTTTTTTACATCTGAAGTACTACTCCTGCTTTGTCTTTTTTATAGTATCTTTTTTTCCTGTCTGCTTTCCTTCAAGGTACAAGTTCTTCTGTACTTTGAAGAACATGTTTTGATTTTTAGGTATTTGCAGTTCTACCTGTGCTTAGTGTCTGTTAGACTTTGAGCAAGTGAGCCTAGAGCCTGGGTTTCCTTGTCTCTGTATGTTCTGGGGATAAATTTGATAACATGTACAAAGTACCTGATAGTACCAGCTTTAATAAATATCAGTGTACAGACAGTCTTAACTTTGCATATACTGCTTCCCCAGCTTCTTGGATTATTTTAGAACATTTCAGATGTTATAGCTCATCCACAGCATTTCAGTATATTTCCTGAAGAGATAAATACTGTATTTTATTAGCTGTAACACCATTTTCTTAGTGAAAAACCAGCAAGAATTCCTTAACATTCAATCTGTGTTTAGATTTCTGTTCTCTTTCTCTTGCTTTTTAATCTTGTTTTCTTTTTTGTTCAGTGTGCTGTAGGTGAAAGTTTATGGAGGAAATTAGTTTCTCATTTTGTGACATTGGCTCCCAGTCATGAGCTGTGTCAACACTTTTCCCTTTTTGGCCTTGTGTTCTCTATTTCTACTTGTCTGGCTGTTCCGTTGTCTCCTGCCTTCTCGTCCTTGCCACTGGACTAGTGTGTCCATTTAATCTTGCATACGTGGTTGGACTGCGTGTGCTATTGTTTGTTTTATAGGCCTGTCTAGTGTTTGGCTGAAGAGTGAACGTCTACAGTGACTTTAGTACAGTGTTAAAGGGGTGTTGACAGGGTCACACTCTTGAGGTTTCTCTCTGTCCGGGACCCTCGATTTTGATAGTTGATGGTGGTAGATGGCTACCATCTAGTTGGGCCGAACTGAGTCTGGTAGAGGCTGTGGTAGTTGTGGTCCATTAGTCCTCTGGATTAATCTTTGCCTTTTGTCTTTGGTTTCTTCATTCTCCCTTCTTCCAGATGGGGTGGAACTAGTAGACATGTTTTAGATGACTGTTCATAAGCTTTTAAGACCCCATGTACTACTCATCAAAGTAGACATAAAGCATTTTCTGTATAAACTGTGATGTGTCTGTTGAGCCAGTGACTTGATCCTTAAAATAGTTTTTCTATTATTTATTCTGTTTTAAGTGAAAGTTTACAGTTTGAGTCTGTATTTCATATAAAAACTTACACACACTTTGTTATTGTGACCCTAGCTGCTGTCCCCACACTCTGACAGCACACCCCTCCCTTCCACCCTGAGTTTCCCATGTCCGTTCAACCAGTTCCTCCTCCTTTCTTTGTTCTGGTCTCACCTGTGGACAGGAGCTGCCCAGTTAGTCTCCTGTGTGTACTTAAGTCAAGAAGTGCTCTCTTCGCCAGTATCATTTTATGTCTTAAAGACCCCTTCAGTCTTGGTCCCTCAGGGAGTTTTGATGTATCTATGAATCTTTCATAACTTTGCCTTGGTCAGGTTGTGTTAACTTTCCCAGGATTGTGTACCAGCTTGCTCTTCAACAAGGTAAGAACTCACCTGTTGTTAGTTTTTTACTCTGTCCTCATAACTATCAGAGATTGTTTCTTTTTGTGTGTAATCCTTTTCATGAGTTTTTATAGTGGTGGTCTCCTACAATATTTGCCCTTTTGTGACTGACTTATTTCACTCAGCATAATGTCCTCCAGGTACATTCTTGTAAGATGCTTCACAGATCACTATTCTTGATCATTGGATAGGATTTCATTGTATGGTATCTACACAGTTTGCTTATCCATTCATCTGGTATCTACATAGTTTGCTTATCCATTCGTCTGTTGCTGGATATTTAAATTGTCTCCATCTTCTCATTGTTGTGAATATGGCTGCAACAAACATGAGTGTGCATGTTTGTGTGACAGCTCTTTTTTCTCTAGGATATATTCTGAGGAGTAAGATTGCTGGACTGTATGGTATTTGTATTTCTAGCTTTTTAAGGAAGTGCCATATTGTTTTACAAAATGATTGTACTATTTGCATTCCCACTTGCAGTGCATAAGACTTCACATCTCCTTTCAGCCTCTCCAGCATTTTTTATTTTCTGTTTTTTTTAATCAGTGCTAGTGATGTTGGGGCAAGATGGTATCTCTTTGCAGTTTTCTTTTCTATTTCCTAATGATTAGAGATCATGAGCATTTCATGTGTCTGTCAGCTACTTGAAGGTCTTCATTGGTAAAGCGTTGGTTCATATCCTTTGGCCATTTTGTTATTGGATTATTTGTCTCTTTAATGGTTAGATTTGTTTGAACCAGAATCTTATTGGATTGATATATTTCATAAGTTTCTTTCTCTTGATAACTGTTTAGTAGAAGCATACCTACACTCAGCAGCATAAAAAGCATGCATCTTAAGTGAATGGCTCAGTGTAGTTTTACAAAGTGAGAATTCCACTGTAACTACCTCCCAGGTAAATGTGTACAAGATCATTAGCATCTCAGAAGCCTCTTGTGCCTTCTAGTTATTTCCATGCCTACAAAATAATTGCTATTATGATTTGCATCTCTACAATTCAGTTTTTTGTGTTTGTTATAGATTGAATTGTGTCCCCCCAAGACCGTGTGTAGTAATTTGGCTGGGTCAGGATTGCCTGTATTCTGTGATTGCCCTCCAGTTTATGGTTTTCGTATGTTGTAAATCTTAATTTCTGCCTGTGGTTAACAGAGTGGATTATGATAGAGAGGATTAGGGTGGGACTATAAATCGCTTCCTAAGATTACCCCCCTACTCCACTATAAAGGGAGTTTCTTGGAGTGTGGCTGGCACCCCCTTTTATCCTACAAGAGATAAAGGAAATGGAAGGAAGCAGAGAGTCGGGAACCTCACACCATCAAGAGAGCAGCACTAGGGGTAAGCACGTCCTTTAGATTTGAGGTTCCTGTGCCAAGATATTCCCTGACCAAAGACTGATACAACCCAAGGACTTCCCTCCAGAGCTGACAGAGGAAAAGCCTTCCCCTGGAGCAGATACGCTGAACTCAGACTTACAGCCTAATGGACTGTGTAAGAATAAATTTTCCTTTGTTAAAGCTATCCACTTGTAGTATTTCTGTTAGAGCAGTACCAGACAACTAAAACAGTGTTTTAAACTGGAATTCGCTGTAATCATACAGTGTGTGTGTGCCTAGTATCTTTTGTGGAGAATTGTGTCTGTGAAGCTTATCTGTTTTGTTGTATGTAGCAGCACATGATCTTTTTTCATTGCCATATAGATTTCCTTATATGAATACGTCACAATTCATTTATTCATTCTACAGTCTATTGGCATTTGGGTAGTTTGTGGTTTGGGGCTTTTCAAAATAATACTGCTGTAAGCATTCTTTTACATGTCTTTTGGTGTACATATGTATTTGCTTTTTTGTTGGATATATTTTTAGGGGTGAAATTACTGAATCATAGATTATGTCTGTATTCAGACTTATCAGATACTACTACTTAGTACAGTGACTGCATCAGTTAAAACTCCCGCTGGAAGTTGTGTGAGGGTTCTGTTTGCTCTGCATCCTCACGTATACGTGAGATTTCCAGTCTTTCGTTTTAACTTTTCTGATGAGTATGTAGTGGTGTTGAATTGTATTTCTCTGATCATTAATGAAATTAAACACTTTTTCATATGTTTATTAACTATTAGAATGTCCTCTTGTGTAAAGTCTCTAAGTCTTTTGCATAGATGTGTTTATTTTTTCACACTGATTTGTATTATAGTTTTTGGATGGGCATTTGTTGGATATCTGTATCGGGACGGTCTTCTCCCACTTACAGGGTTGTTATATTGCCTGGCTGTTGACACAGTAATGCTACATAACATGCCATTCTGAAACCCTGTGGATTTATTATCATGGTCATGGGCTGTCAGATTTGTTGTCCTTCTTATTCAGGTTGTACGTTGTCTTCAAATATGCTTCACTCATGTTTATCCTGGGGCAAGGTTCAAAGGACAATAGCTATGTGGGACATACTCTTATGGAGGACTACCAGAGACCAGACTGTGCATATGTGTACTTAAGTCCTCTGCTTGCTTTATGTCCAAGTCACATCTCCATGTCCTGTATCAGTGGCACAGGGAGATACATCCTGCCCACAGTGATGTAATGCAAAACAACATGACACATTTATTTAAAGGGAACTGGGACCAAGAATGCAATCCAGTCTACCTGTCTGCCTTCTTGGTCACAATTATTCCCATTCCCCCATATGCAAAATGTACTTCATACTTGCGTTCCATCTCAAGAAGTCTGAAAGTCCTATCCAATAATTAAATCATATTTTTAAAAAAAGTTTTTATTGTGTTTTTGGTGAGAGTTTACATAGCTCTTAAGGTTTCCATTTGACAGTTTCTTCATAAATCATTCAGTGGCATTTATTACATTTTTCACAATGTGTCAACATTATTGCCTTCTGGTTGTCACATGATTTTGTTTTCCTCCTAAATATTATTTACTTTGTTATTATTGCGGAGACTACACAAGCAAAACAAACATTAAGTCAACAGTTTCTACAAGTACAGTTTAGTCACATTGAATACATTCTTTAAGTTGTGCAACCATTCTCACCCTCCTTTTTCTGAGTTGTTCCTCATTAACAAAGTCACTTGTCAGTTTGATCTCATATAAACCAAAAAGCAAACCCACTGCTGTTGAGTTGGGTCTGACTCATACTGATCCTATAGGACAGAGTAGAACTGGCCCCATAGAGTTTTCAAAGAGCACCTGGTGGATTTGAACTGCTGACCTTCTGGTTAGCAGATGTAGCACGTAAGTCACTATGCTATCAGAGTTTCCTGATCCCATATAGATATTTCTTAAAAAAGAGCATAATGTTCAAGGTAGACTTCTTTTTTTACTATATAAGCTGAACTATTGTTTTGTTTTAAGCTGACTTCAGGGGTGTGTGTGTGTGTGTGTGTGTGTGTGTGTGTGTGTGTGTTGTGCTTTAAATGAAGATTTACAGAGCAAATTAATTTCTCATTAAACAAATAAAACAGTTATTGTTTTGTGACATTGGTTGCCAACACTACAACATGTCAGCACCTTCCCCTTCTTGATCTTGGGTTCCTTCAGGGGATCTTTTTAGTTTAAGGTTTAAAAATTATCTAAGGGCAATACTTTTAGGAGTTTATTCATCCTCCCTGCTACAGAAAGTCTAGCATCTGTGAGTATTCTAAGTTCTGTTCTGCAATTTTCCTCTTTTGGTCAGGATTCCTCATTCCAAGTGTTCAGTAATGGTAACTGGGTACTATTCAGTAATGGCGTGCTATATAGTTCTTCTGGTTTCGTGGTAAAAGAGGCAGTTGTTTATGGAGGACATTAGCTACACATTCTATATCCTTCTCTTCCTGATCCTACTTTCCTCTGTTGCTCCAGGTGAATAGAGAACAACTGTACCTTGAATGGCCACTTGCAAGCTTTTATAAGACCTCAGGTACTTAAATGAGAAGGTAGAGTAGAAGCACTAAACATGTTATAAGGTCAGTTTAGCTGGAATGTCCCATAAAACCAGACTCTAAACCTCCAAACCAAGGAAGCAGATCCTGTTAGGTATTCATTTGGTTGTATATAAGCAGCCTCTGCAGCTACCCTTTGGGGGGGAGTCAGTATTATAAAATTATATCATGGAACTTTTGCTAATTCAACTATTTAGAAGTGTCTGACCTGTTGACAGCAATTACAGTAATTGGTTGCACAACCCTACTTTTAATCAGAGGGATTTTTCCGTCACTGTTAACCTCCCTTATACCCTATTCTCTCGTTCCTGATAACCACTAACAAGCTTTTGTTCTGTATACATTTGCCTTTTGTTGATGAGATCAGTCTTGAATCCCAGGATCTTAAATGTTATACATAAGTCCAGCTGTGATTTCTTTGCATACTGAGACTTGTGAACTCAGAAGACACTTTGTCCCCTGCAAACCCAGCATACAAGGACTGTCGGTTTAGTTTGTGAACTCATCCTAGAAAAAGTGCTATCTAACCTCATTGCTGACTATCACTGCAGTCACCTTCGAAGTACTCCCCTAGAGAAGCTATGCACTGATGCCAGTGCCTAGCAACACTTCAAAGCAATGTTGGAACTTTTTTTCTGGAATGGTCATCAGAGCTGTTGTATTACCCTTGATGTCCTGAATGTCATCAAAATATTTTCCTTTCAATATTTCCTTTATCTTCTGGTAAAAAAAGAGTCATTGTGGGCCACATCAGGTGAGTAGGGAGGGTGTTCCCATACAGTTATTTGTTTACTGGCTGAAAACTCCTTCACAGACAACAATTAGTTTGTGAATGTGCCCCCATGCCATCGTTCGCAATAGCCATTCCAGAAAGAGCTCCCAAATTGCTCTGAACGGTGTACTAGACTCTGGCATCAGTGCAGAGCTTCCCAAGGGGAATACTTTGAAGGTGACTGTAGTGATATTCAGCACTGATGTATGTAAAACTTAGAACAATTAAGTCCCTGGAATTAATTGTGAGACTTCATACAGTGGTGAAGCTAAGAATTGCCACACTGCTCTTCAAAGGGAAGACCCATAGGAGGCACTGGTCCATAACAGTTCCGAAAATCTTCTGGGCAGTGGTTGCCTAGTTCCCTACCCTAAGACAGGGGATGTTCCATGGTTTGATTCTGCTCCTTCAGAGTAACTGTCTGGGCCACTGTTCTCTGTTGCTCTTGGCTCCATACTCTTGGAGGCCCCTTGTTTTTCTTTCATTTTCCTTGATTACAACTGAAGAAGGCATTGAAGACTCTACTTTTACTTTTTTTTTTTTATTGTACTTTAGGTGAAATTGTGCAGAACAAGCTAGCTTCTCATTAAACAATTAGTATACATATCCAACTCTACGGCACTTGACTTGGCTATCATTTGGTTACATTGGTTACAAACCCTGTGACATGTTTACACTCTCCGTTCTCGACCTTGGGTTCCTATCCCTGCTAGTTTTCCTGTTGTCTCCTGCCTTCTAATTCTTGCCTCTGGGCTGGTGTGTCCTTTCAGTCACATTTTGTTTTATGGGCCTGCCTAACCTTTGGCTGATGGATGAACTTCAGGAGTGACTTCATTACTGAGCTGAAAGGGTGATCAGGGGTCACACTCTCGGGGTTTTTCCAGTCCCTTGTCAGGCCAGTAAATCTGGCCTTGTTTTGAGTTAGAATTTTATTCTACATGTTTCTCCAGCTCTGTGTGGCACTGTCCTTTGTGATCTTTGTCAGAACAGTTAGGGATGGTAGCTAGCCACCCTCTAGTTGTTCAGGCTGGTAGAACCTATGGTACTCATGATCCATTTTTTCTGTAATAACTTTTAAGTCACAGAATTAATGTGATTTATAATAATAGCTGTTTTATTTCTTCATTTTTTATTTCTAGACCTACTGAGGTTCCTAGTATTGTATGTTTGTCACTGCTGGAATATATGGTACAACTTCTAAGAATGGTTTCAAGTATTCATGTTAACATACTGGGGCTGTCTTGAGTCCCAGAAAAAGACATAATACTTAGCATAATAAAAAGAATCGGAGTTGTGACTTGCTTTAATCGCCGATATTTAGTAATTATCATTTAAAATATTTTTCTTTGTTAGAATCCTTTTGACAGATTTGAAGTAGGTGTATTTGGAATCAGATGCTGAACTTAATTTCTAATAGTTAAGGATGTAAAATAAAATGTTTGTAGATCAAGATTTGATGCCTTATAGTATCTGAATATGTGTTCAGCCTAATTGACTTATTTTTCCTCTATTTATACTCAAAAGGCCTTGATGTTGAAAAAAGCTATCCTGATCTCTTATGTGGACATATGTTAATTTTTTGTGACATTTTATTTTGATCATTTAAAATGTGAGGAACTGTGTAGAATGATTATAAGATGTATGCAATCCTTTAAAGTATTAGAAGTTAGACGAGGGTTAGGTACTGTTTCCTTCATCCCCTCCTCAAATTTTATTAAAAATAATGGAATTTACTGTATAATGTGACTCTTATTTTATATACCAATTAGAAAAAAAAACTAACAAACTAAGACTTAGTTTCTTAACTGATGATGTGTGCATTGACCATAGCAGGTTCTTAGTGCTTTGAGAACTCTTTATATTTTCTAAGGGCTTTGGCAGTTTCTCATCATTTTCTTTGCTTGGTATATGATAGGTACTCCTTTTTCATATATTTTAGTTTCATTTATTTTAAGGTACCACCCTTTTCTGAGATCTGTAACACACTTACCTGGTGTTTTGCAGGAAAACAGAATAGTAGTTATTTCTACAATAGTGAAAATTTGCTTCATTAATGTTAAATTGTATAGTGCACTGCTGTTTTGTTTTCATGCATTTGTGTGTACACAGTAACTTTTCAGTGCCTACCTATTGTATAATGGCATACTATACATATATGGTATAGATAATAGTATCACACATCTCTGTGTACACAGTAACTGTTCACTGCCTACGTATAGTATGATTAAAAAATGTATTATGGTGAAAATATGCCTAACAAAACATGCCATCTCAGCAGTTTTTACATGTACATTTCAATTATGTTGATTATGTTACAGTCTTCAACTTGTGCGTCTATTCTGGCTATCCGTTTACAGATCATTATGCCACCATTAACATAACCTCGATGCCCCGTAAGCCACACTTTTCCTTTTTCCTTCATTCCTGCCCCTACTAACTATAATAATCTTTGTTTTCTGATTATTCATCTATTTCATATACATGAGATCATACGAAAATTTGTCCTTTTGCATCTTCTTGTTCCACATTGTGTTTCCAGGGTTCATTAATGCAGTACCATGCATCAGAACTTCAGTTCTCTTTATGGCTGAGTAGTATTCCTATGTGTATATACTGTGTTTTGTTTATCCATTCATCTATTTATGGTTGTTTCCATCTTATGGCTTTTGTGAAAAGTGCTGCAGTGAGCATTAGTATACAGGCTTCTGGAGTACAATTTTTTGATGATGTCTTGAACAGCAATTAAATGCAAATATACATATACATCTGGTGATGGGACATCAGTGTGATCAGCTATTACCAGATTCACACATGCAGTGACAAACTACTTAATAGTTACCTCTCTGAAATTAACTGTAAGTGCATTTTGATTTCAGATGTGTCAAAATGTTAAAAAAAGTATATCTTAAAATCAAATAAATGTGATGTACAAAGTGAACTGACTTTTAAAAAACAAACAAGTAGAATTGTAGAAACATGAAAATTATATTTAAAAGAACAGTGGATGGGATTATATTAGATTAGACAATAGCCAAAGAGAGGGGAATTTGAGAGTTGGAAAGTTTTTTAGAATGTATCCTAGAAATTCAAAGAGATGGCAAAGATTAGAAAGAAAGTCGAGAGACATGGAGGTTAGTGTGAGAAGGTTTAACAGATGTTTAATTGGAATCTCAAAATCAAAGAAAAGAATTAAAGGTAATAATTTGGAGAGAGAGCTTTTTAGGATTGATGGAAGACAACATAAATATGAGAAGTCCAGTGAATCTCAAGGAAGATAAATAAAATAATTTGTACTTAGATACATCAGAGTGGTTTTACAAGAAACCGGAGAGAGAAAAATACTAAAAGCTGCCAGATAAAAAAGACTATCTTTAAAAGTGCAGTAGTTAGAAATTTACTGATTTCTCAGTAGTCATGATGGAAGACAAAGGATAGTGGACTGGTATTTTTAAAGAAATGTCTTGCCAATGTAGAATTTCCAAAGAAGTGAAGATGCCTTTCAACTAAGAGGATGAAACAAAGCTATTTTGAGCAAAACAAAATAGTTTTAATTCATTAGAAAGATTTTTGTGTACCTCAGAGTCTCAAAAGAAGTCAAACAAACATGAGAAATACAGAAAAATAGGCACAGATGTCACAGACATAGAAGAGGGTTTTTTTTGGCTAACAGTTTTCTTAATTGATAAAACTTCTCCCTTCAAAAATAGAGATACAGAAGAGTTAAACAATAGAATTGATAAATGTAGAACACTATATTCAATATGCATTCCTTTCAGACATACAACAAACATTTGCCAAAATGGTGATGTAAAAAATTTTAAAGTAGTTTTCAAATGATTAAAATAATATAGAATACTTTCTGATCAAAATACAGTTGCTGAAGGAATCAGTAGCACAAATACAAAGTTTTTAAAAAAATGGCTGCATTTAGAAGTCAAGAAATAAACTTTCCAATAAACCTTAGATTGAAGGGCAAATAATGAAAGAAAGTTAGAAATGTTTTTTGTGCTGAATGATAAAAGACAATATATTTTAAAAGTTGATGAGAAGGGCAGCTACTGTATTACTTCCGTTACATTCCAACCAAAAACAAACCTAGTGCCATTGAGTTGATACTGTGTCATAGCAACTCTATAGGACAGAGTAGAACTGCCCCACAGAGTTTCCAAGGAGAGCCTGGTGGGTTTGAACTGCCAACCTTTTGGTTAGCAGCTGTAGCACTTAACCACTGTATCACCAGAGTTTCTTCTATTACATTAGAAAATAAAGAGGGCTGGAAATTAATGAACTTGACATTGTAGTAGCCATTCTCTAACATCCCCACTTCCTGATATTCATACTTGGGTAGCATCCACCTGCAGTGTGCCACAGTTGGTCTGTGTGACAAGTAAAATATGGCAAAGTGATGGTATGCCATTTCTAAAATTAGGCTATAAAGACATAGCAGGTTCTATCTGAGTACTCTTTTGGATCATGTACAGTGAGGGAAGCCAACTGCTATTGTAAGCAGCCCAAGGAAAAGGTCCACACTGTGGAAAACTGAAGCCCCTTTCTAACCACCATGTGAGTGAGGCTGGAAGTAGATCCTTCAGCCTAGGCAAGCTTTGGTATGACGGCAGCCCCAGCTGATGTCTCAATTCAAACCTCGTGAGCAGTGCTGAGCCAGTAACACAGACCTAAGCCACTCATGGATTCCTGACTCTAAAATGTAAGAGATAATAAATGTTTATTGTTTTAAGCTGTTACGTTTTAGAGTAATTTCTTGTGCTGTAGTGAATAACTAACACATCATCCATTTCAAAAAGATAAGAAAAGAATGAAATAAACCCAAAGAAAGGAGTGAAGGAAATTGAAAAGTTTATTGCAGAAAATACTCATACAAAATAATAGATCTAGAAATGATCAGTAGCTTCTAATATCACTAAAAGGAGATAACTAGATATTATGTACCTTCTGAAGAAGAGATATATAGTATTTTTTTTACTATGTATTTAGATTTTGGGGTTTTTTTTGCGAAGCATTTGAATTTAAGCAAGCATCTAGATCTAACTACTGGTTCATAGGAAACAGGACCGTGGAACATAGTAAATAATACAAAGATGAACAGTCATCAAAATCCATAATGTGGTAAATTCTATTATCACAATTGACTGTCTTCAACAAATTGAGGGAAAAGAGATTTAGCAGAAACCTGTATATTTAAAAAGACTTAAGAAAACATTGTCAAGCAATTGCAATATATGGACTTGAACTGTGCTCTTATCTGATCGTACTTAAAAAAAGGCATCATTTGTGATTCAATCAAGGACATTTAATCACTGGTATTTGATATTAAGAATACTTTTGAGGTTTGATAATGTGATCATTTTCAAAAGAGCGTACCTTTTAGGGATATGTATTAAAATATTTGTAGATGAAGCATTATGATGTATGGATTTACTTGAAATCCAGTTGGAGTTTGGGGTATAAGTGAAAGACTAGTTGTCCATTGAAACTGGGTCATTATACATTAAAACATGTGAAAACTGGAATTTTATGTAAGGCAGACTATTTGAAGGGAAACACAAATATTTGCCACAAATAGAGAGTAAGAGAAAAGTGGTGACTTCATCCTGTCAAAGGTGGAAAACTTGTGAGAAGTAGGTAAACAAGGTGGTTCCGTTGAATTCTAGTTCACTTAGGTTTCATTGCACCATTCTGCTTTTACGTGTTTGAGATTTTAATAAAGTACATAAAGTTTTACAAGTAGAAATTAAATAATAAGAGGATATAATGGAAAAAGAGAAACAAAATGAAAGGTTGGCTTCTTGGTGAGATCTATGAAATTAATGAAATCAGGATGACAAAGTTGTGGTCATAGATGTTTGGAAATTTTCATATTACATCCACCCCTTCCTGTTCTATTCACAAGGTGCATTTCACCTTAAAGACAGTCTGTCATTAAAAAATGTCATTTAACTTTGTTAAACTAGCGCTTCTCAGACTTTATTAAAAGCAGACACTTGGTTTCCTCTTTTTAAATTTTGGAAACCTTGGTGGCTTAGCGGGTAAGTGCTGCGGCTGCTAACCAAAAAGACTGGCAGTTTGGAACCACCAAATGCTCCTAGGAAACTCCGTAGAGCAGTTCTCCTCTGTCCCACAGGGTTGCTGTGAGTTGGAATTGACTTGATGGCACTGGGTTTGTTATTTTTTTAAATTTTAGATCATATATCTATTATTACCCAAGTGAAAAGTGTTGAGTAGGATATTTGCTTAGGAAATGCTGACTTCTGCAGTCTTATAATCCCACATACTCGTCCCACTACTTCCTTTCATTTTCACACTGTGAACAATACCAGATATTGTCCATCTTTGAATATATCGTGCTGTTTTCACTCTTCCAGGAATTCTTCTTTTTCACCCACCCTCCCTTTAAGAATATCTGCTTATGATTCTGTGAATGCTTTTGAGCTGCTTAGTTACCCTCACTCCTGACATAGTTAACTCACTTTTCACAAATATTGCTGTGCTGGTTTGTGTTTGTTTATGCTTCTCTGGTCTGTGGAAGTATGAGCATTTTAAGGACAGTATTATATTTTGTCTTCATACACAGTCCTGCACTGTCTCTCATTGTTCCCTAGTTGGCAGTTACTAAATGTTTGTTGAAGTAGCTAGATTCTCAAAGACTAATCACTATCCATAGTGTTGTTTTTATGGGGGGGGAATACATCTTCTAGGGTTGTTGAATGTATTGTGAATATAACTGACAAATGAACTTTTAAAATGCAGCTCATGTAAGTTGGAGGCTGGCTGATATATATTTGAGATATGTATATGTTATAAAGGTTTATAGTTTTAAAACCTGAAGAAATGCTGTAACTCAAATATCACCGCATGGTGGGAGGGAGGTGTTCCACCCTCCTTTCTTAACTGTAGCTCCTTAAGAACTAGGTGAAATTGCATGAATCTCTTAATCCCATTACCTCTAAACCCCTCCGAAAGAGAAGTGGGTGTTATGAGAAGATAAAAGCCTTTTTGTGCTATAATGTAATTTAAAAGATCAAATGTGGGCGATGACTACCTTATTGTAAAGCAAAGTTTTTAGAGTTTAGACTTCATCCTGTGGTACTAGGGAGCCATCAGAGGTCTTTGAGTGAGGGCTTCAAACTGGTTCATTCTGGTTTGATCACCTGCTGAGAATTTGCATTGCCACCCCAGATATCCTGAATCAGAATCTACAGTTCAACAGGATTTCCTCGCCACCCACTCTCTTTCCTCCAGCCAGAGGTCAGCAGGATGATATCCTATAGATGTGTAGAACCATAAAGTGCATCCAATATATGGTCACTCTGCATCGCAAAGCCCAATCCATTCGTGTCCCAAGAGTGGACCTTCATTATGATTTATGGGCAAGGGCAGCATCAGGGCCGGGGGCCATGCTCCCAGGGGAACCCTGAAACCGCTGGACCATCAATTGAGGTCTTTTAGTGGAGATTTCAGGATGCACCCCTTTTTATTCTTGTGTTGCCTGTGAAGCTCAACTTAGTGAGCTCCATGGCGGCTATCAGTGGTGGTGGCCGGGCACCCTCCAGTTCTTCTGGTCCCAAGTCGATGTAGGCACCCACTCTTGTGGGTCTCTCTATCTTCTGTGTTGTCTTTACCCCATGTCATTTTGGTCCTTGGTGATCATCCGTTGCTGCTGAGTTGGGACCATTTGCTGTGTCCTCGGATGGCAGCTTGGCAGATTTTAAGACCCCAGACCCCACTCACCAATGTGGGGTGCAGAAAGCCCTCTTAGCAAAATGCTAGTTGTGCCAATTGGCCTTGATTTTGCCTAAGAGCATGGTCCCCTGCCCCCTGCCCCAGCTACTCTGTCCTTGCAATATGGGGTTAAGATGGAAGGAGTATTCAACTTATGCTGAAGTCCACTTAATATTGTTCTTGTTTCTAGTGTGTGGTATCAGCGATTTCACCCAACCAGATACCTAGCAACTATCTAATCTAAACCCTCCCCCCCTTGCCTCCCCTCTTTCCCCTCCCTTGCAGCTGTCAAAGAGTCTTTTCTTCTATACGTAAGTCTATTTTTGAGATCTTATCATAGGGGTCTCATACAATATTTGTCCTTTTGTTGCTGACTAGTTTCACTCAACATAATGTCTTCCAGTTGAAATCAGGTTATGAGATGTTTCCTGGAATCATCATTATTCTTTAGCATTGCTTAGTGCTCCATTGAGTATATATACCATATTTTACCTATCCATTCCTGTGTTGTTGGGCATCTGGGTTGATTCCATCTTTTTGCTATTGTGGACTGTGCTGTGATAAACATTCTTGTGCATGTGTCCGTTGGTGTGAAAGGCCTTGATTCTGTAGGATATATTCCAAGTAGTGAAATTACAGGGTCAAATGGTATATCAATATCCATTTTTTTAAGGAAGCTCCAGACTGCTTTCCAAAGAGGCTGGACCATTCTGCAACCCCTCCAACAGTGTAGGAGGGTTCCACTTTCTCTACAGCCTCTCCAGCATTTGTTGTTTTGTGTTTTTTGGATCATGGCCAGTCTTGTTGGGGTGAGATGGTATCTCATTGTCATCTTGATTTGAATTTCTTTAATAACGAAAGATTGTGAACATGTCCGCATGTGTTTTTTGGCTGCCTGGATCTCGTCTTTAGTAAAATGTCTGTCCATCTCCTTTGTCCGTCACTTAATTGGATGATTTATCTTCTTCTTAGTGATATTTTGTAGTGTCTTACAAATTATGGAGATCAGGTGTCAGTCTGACCTAGAGTTGCCAAATATTTTTTCCCATTCTGTAGGTGTTCTTTTAATTCTATTAATAAAGTCTTTGGCGGAGCAAAAGTGTTTGCTTCTTAATAGTTCCCATTTATCTATTTTCTCTTCTGTTGATTGTGGTTTGTTTGACAGATTTTGGAGTCTGTCCACATTGTGTATTAAAACTTCCATAGTTGTTCCTACCTTTTCTTGGATGAGCTTTATCGTTTTAGGTTAGATCTTTAGGTCTTTTATCCAGTTGGAGTTGGTTTTTGTATAAAGTGTAAGATATGGATCTTGATTCAGTTTGCTGTAGATGGATATCCAATTTTGCCAGCACCATTTGTTGAAGACACTAGGAAGTATTATTTTTATTTTATAGATGAAGACAATTCAAACAGGTGAAGTAACATGTTGAGAGTCACACAGTAAATTTAAAGGGATTTACGGGGAAAAGAATAAAATAAATTAGCAATAGGAATTATGAGATATTTTAGTATGTGTATGCATAGCATATTTACTGAGTATGGATGTATGATAGGCATTATTTTAAGCTTTTTACATGTATTAGATTACTTACTGTTCATAACATTCCTATAAGGTAGACCCTATTATAATCTTCATTTCATAGATTAGACAACTGATACCCAGACATATATCAGTTTATTCAGTAGTGACAGAACAAGGCTGAGAGTCTGTAATTTGGCCCCAGCAATCATGCAGTACTTAATACATTTGTGTTGTGTTGTTGCATATTGCACAAATGGGGAGGTAATCTGTACTTTGATGTTTCAATTTACCACAGACCGGTATTGGCTGTGATAATGGCTAAGGCTGAGATTTAATTAGTCCTGTTTTGAGGTGGCGTGGAAATTGGTCATTTTATGGCCCTTGGCAGCAAAGTAGGCTATATGGGACGTGGCTGTTTTATGTATTTAAATTTTTTATGGTCTTGAGATGATTGATCTTGACTAAATGCTGACATTCCTCTTTCCACTAAAGCTCCATTTTAGTTATGCTAACACATCAGAGACTGTGTAGTAGAAAGAATGCACAGTAGATTCTTATTTCTTTTTAATTGTGATTAAGTTAAAGGTTACAATCCAGGTCAAGTTGCCCTGTAAAACTCTGAACATACACCTTTGTGCATTTCTGTCTGCTCTCCTCACCCTGTGACCACACACTCCTCCTTTCCACTCTGATAATTCCTGTATTCGTCAAAGCAGCTGCATGTCCTTGAATTGTAATCCTGTTACTATCATTTACTACTTGTATGACCTAGAGCAAGTTATATAACCTTTGAACTTCCTTTTCTAACCTATAAGATGAGGAAAACAAAGCTTACTTTTCTGTATAGTTTTGAGTAATAGGAAGATTTATGTTTTATAAAAATGCCTGCTCTAGTAATTAGCATATGACAGAAGCTGGAGAAATTGTTAGTGCTTTACTAGTTACTAAATGAAACATCATCATGCTTAGATACTGTCATGGATTGAATTATGTCCCCCCAAAAATGCTTATAGCAATTTGGCGGAGCCGTAATTCCTAGTATTTTGTGGTTGTCCACCATTCTGTGCTTTTCTTATATTGTAAATCCTAATCTCAGCCTGTGGATAATAGAGCAAGATTGAATTATGTTCTATACAGGCTTAGGGTGGGGCTGTAACACCCTTACTAAGGTCACTTCCTGGTCCAGTATAAAGGGAATTTATGAGATGTGGCTTGCATCACCTTTTATGCTTGTTAACCCTCAGGGGATAAAAGGAAAGGGAGGTGGGCAGAGAGTTGGGGGACCTTGTAACACTAGGAAAGTAGCACCCAGAGCAGACCATGTCTTTTGGACCTGAAGTCTCTGAGCTGAGATATTCTCTGACCAAGAGAAGATTGATGACTTGGATCTTCTTCCAGAGATGACAGAGAAAGTCTTCCCCTGTAGATGATACCCGGAATTTGGACTTCTAGCCTGTTGACTGTGAGAGAGTAAACTTCTCTTTCTCAGAGCCATTCACTTGTGGTATTTCTTTGAAAGCAGCACTAGATGACTAAGACAGTTGTCGTTTCTTGGTCACCAAACACTTGGTAGCCCTGACCTTTATCCTTTGAATCACATATGCTGTAGAGTTCCTAAATAAAGTATGAGGAGAAAGACATCAGTTCTTTATGGCATTGTATGACTGTTTTGCATCTGACTTTCACAATCTTCTGCTTTATTAGGAAGTAAAGTAATAAGAATTCTATCTTGAGTGCATAAGTGAATGAATAAATGAGTGGTGCTGTAGTTGGAAATGAAAAAAGCAAGTAATCTAATCCCTCAGAAAGTTCTCACAAGAGTAGTTCTCTTTCTGAAATATTTCCTTCCTCTTGCTTCTCAGTGATTATGTAGATAGTGACCATTTATGAACTGAGTTTGGAATAGTATATTAATAGAAAAATAAATATACAAAAGGTCAGCAGTCTCTGTATATTCTGGAAACATTCTTTTAGATTCTGATTTGTAGTGTAATGCTTTTATTTTAGAGAAGTAAATTACTTGAGCTCCTTTTATCCAAGAGCAGTGTTTAAGGAATGATATTTATTCACTGAGTAGCTAGGACTCCCATGTTACTTGGTAAAATCTGTTACTTGTTAAAAGCTGAAGTGTTGAAAGTATTGAAGGAAAAAAATGTACCTTACTTTTGATGATACAAATTGAATTCAGAAAAACATTCTTGAAGACATAATTTTTTAGAAATCAACTTTATTGAGATCAAATTTATAGATCATAAAGTACACAGATTTTAAGTATAAAATTTGATATTTTTTAATACATTTAAACGTTTGTGTAACCAACACCATAATAAAAATGTAGAAAATTCCTGGCACCCAAGAGATTCTCCTTTTTGCCCCTGTGCAGTCACTCTATCCAAAGGCAGTCATTGATCTAATTTTTATTACTGCAAAATGTGTCCATTTTGATATGTGGCATCTTTCACTCAACATGTTTTTCAAATTTATATTTCTTGTGAATATCAGTAGTTCATTCATTTTTATTGCTGAATAGCTTTTCATTGTATTACTACACCATAATTTCTTTATCCATTAACCTGTTGGTGGAACAAGTATTTCAGTCATTGTGTGTTTTAATTTCTCTGGGAAAGGAATAACTGAGCCATATGATAGGTAGTTTATTTTTTTTCAAATTCTCTGCCAAATTGTTTTATAACTGATTATATCATTTTATACACCTATCAGTAATGTACAAGAATTTCAGTTACTCTGTTCTTCAGCAAAACTTCGTTGGTCAGTCCTCTCAATTTCAGGCATTCTAGTGGGTGTAGGAGCCCTGGTGGCACAGTGGTTAAGAGCTCTGCTGCTAACAAAAAGTTGACAGTTCATATCTACCAGCTGATGCTTAGAAACCTCATGGGTCAGTTCTGCCCTGTTCTGTAGTGTCACTGTGAGCTGGGCTCAACTTGATGGATTTAGTGGGTGTGTCATGGTATCTTATTTTTTTAAAAAAATTATTGTGGTAAAACATATATTAAAAAATTTGCTATGTTAAGCATTTTTAAGAGTGCAGTTCACTGACTTATTGTGCATTTATCTCATTATTTCCAAAAGTGTTTTGTTACCCCAAACAGAAACTCAGTATCCCTTAAACAGTATCACTTGGTTTTAATTTGTACCTGGATAACTAATGATGAAGAACATGTTTCCATGTACAGTTTGGCCATTCGTGTATCCTCTTTTATGAATTTTCAAGTATTAAGTCAATTTTTTAAATGAATTATTACCCTTTTGTTATTGATTTATAGGCATTCTTTCTAACCCTGGGTACACGTCCTGTGTCAGATATATTGAGAATATTTTCACTCAGTATGTGGTTTGCCTTTTCATTTTCTTAATGGTGTATTTTGATGAATAGAAATTGTAATTTTTTTCCTTTTGGTTCATAGTTTTTGTGTCCTAGCTAAGAAATCTTTGCCTACCACAGATTACAAAGGTATTCTATTTTTTCTTCTAGAAGATTTTGGTTTTTGTGTTTAAATGGTGACCTATTTTTGATGGTTTTTTAAAAATACATTTTATACTTCCCATTAATTCATTGAATAAATATTTACTAAGCACCTATTTATGGCTAAATACTGTTCTAGGTATTTGGTATCCTTTAGTGAACAAAAAGTTAAAAATCCCTGCCCGTGGGAAGCCTACATTGTAGTAGACGTGAAAGACAGTAAACAGTAAAGTAATAAACAAGTAAATGATAAATTATGTTAGAAGGTGATAAAGGACCATGAGGAGAAAACAGAACTGGGTAAGGTAAAGGGCAGTGAGAAAGTCTAGAGTTTGAAAAAGGATGATCACGTAGGCCTCATTGAGAATATACCATTTAAGGAGTGACGTGGAGAGATAAGGAAGTTAGCCATTCAGCTCTCTGGAGAGGAAGTGTATTCTGGGCAGAGAAAACAGTTGATCCAGAGGCCCTAAGACAGGAGCATGTCTGTCATGTCCCAGAAATGACTGCCAGTGTAGTGCAGGGTATTATAAAAGTATAAAATGTATTTGAAAACACCCATCAGAAATGGATCATCGTTTAAAACACTGCATAAGATCATGGTGATATGGGAAGGAAGATTGTTTATAATCATAGGACACTGTTAAGACTTTATGTCTTTCTGAGAGTGAGATGGGAAGCCATTTGAAGGTTCTTAATGCACACTTTACAGTAGCATATGTGTCTTCTGAATATCATGTAGAGATATTATTGCTTCTAGATATGTTACTTTGTATCTGCTTGAAAAGAGTGAAAAAAATTGTTTTTCTGACAGGTATACTTCATATTATTAAACTATTGTTATGGCTTTCTTATTTCAGAAAGATCCAGATTACCTGAGGTTGTGGTTGGACAGTTTCGTTTCTAGCTATGAACAGTTCTTAGATGTTGACTTTGAGAAGCTGCCTACGAGGTATGTAGAAATGCATTGATTTCCTAACTTTGGGTGAGTTTGTTCATTTTGGGCCTAAAGATTTCATTGATATCATATTACTAGGGTGGCAACTGTGTGGCACACACAACATCCCGGCATACTCCTGTTTTTATAGCAGACATTACTAACTGATCACAGCAGACTTTCTCACTGATACCAGACATGGCTTTTAGAAGCCTCACTGCTTTGGTGAATCACTACCAATTAATTATTAGTGGGCCTGCAGGTTGACATTTATGTGGCTATTCTGACCTTAGGCTAGGGCCTTGGAAAATACCTTAGCAGAGGCAAAGTATTCAGATTTTTGCAAATTAAATTTAAAAATCATAAAATGAGGAAAAAGTTCAAGTTATATGGAAAGGTGTAACTGAAAGTACAAAGCTTTCTTCCACTTTTTGTTCCCCACCTACCACCCTTCCCCCACTTTTATACTTTCCAAGCTACGTGTCAGGTACAGTTTTTTCTATTTCTCAGTCGTATTGAAGGACTAGTAGATGTTAGGTTAGAGAGGTTGGCTGGTATAAGGAGGAGGAGAAAAGAAGAAAGGCTTTTAACTAAAAAAGGAGCTCTATTTATGGAGATATGTTGTCGTGGAAACTGGTGGTGGTTGATGATGGGTAGTACATGGTGTGGAAATTTAAAGAAACTACAAGGGGAGGAAAATGTGTGTTGTTTGGGGGCAGGGGCAGTTAGTCAGAGGCAGGTATAGGAGAATTAAGTCTGTAGAATCACATAAGGGCCGTACTATAATGAACATGCTTGTAGTGCTAATGGACTTTGTTTTTTTTTTGAGGAGGGTATAAAGAGTTACTAAGTAATTTTCTTTATGAGAGTGACTCAAGTTTGTTTTTCAAAAGTCACTTTAGTGGCATTGTGGAGGTTGGTTTGGAGACACGAGACAGAGGCAGACAGTTCAATTAAGAGAATTTTTGCAATAATCCAGAGGAGAAATCGTTAGGACTTTGAATCAAGGCATTAATCTCAAGAAAGGATGTGATTGTGCTCAGAAAGGACTAGTGTTTCATTATTTTTAAGTAAATGTTTTCTGAATTTTTTCATTAGAATATTAGTTATGACAGGTTTATAAAGGTTTTAAAGTATTAAACCTGAAAGTATTCTAAACAAGATTAGGTTTTATTGATTTGTACTAATAAAAGAGTATTCTTGCAGTTTGTTTGTTGGAAGTGCTTTTATTTAATAATGTACAACTCCCTCTTAAGTCATGGGCCTAATTTATGCAGTCAGAATTTGAGCCTTTGCATGTTGGGTTATTAGAATGAAGGCTCGTAAAATTCTGAAAATGGAATTGTTGTCATTCATATATGTCATGTATTTTAGGTGTCTCCTTTCTTGGGAGATGGTCTCCAAAAATTTTATGTAGGCACATATTGCTACTATGTTTAAAGTAGGATGAATGCCTGGTGTGTTTTTTTATGATTTAGATGGTTTACTTAAAATTTCGTGACTTCATTGGTAGAAAACTTGCAATTTGTTAATTCCAAATCATGTGGAAAGTAACTAGTATGTAACATGTGTACAACTAGTCTAGTCATCTTAAAGGTAAGAAACTCAAGGATAATTCTAGAATTTCCAGTTTAACAGAATTTGTGACATACAGCAAGGATTACCTTTACCAGATTTTACAGCTTTGAGCTTTTGAAGCTGACTTTCTTCCTGTGTTAAATGGAGACAGCAATTGGTAGTTGTTTACAATAGAAACTGAGTAGCCAAACAAATAAGACTGGAAAAGATTTCTGGAGTTTGGTAAATTTCAGTAAAAGAGCATAGCATTTTGGACATTTAAGTCCTGGAGGTGGGGAAATTCTTCCAAGTTCTGATATGTGTACACATTAGGAACATGGCCAAATATCCCAGCTTTATCTAAAACAATATGTAAGCAAGCCCAATTTCATAATGAAAGTTGAAGGGGCAAGGAATAATTTTCTTTTATAAGCTTCTAAACAACTGAAGTTATTTAAAAACTAAAGTTAGGTGCTCATCTTATGAACACTTTAACTATAATGTCAGATATGTTCAGTAAGAGGCTAATTATGTTGGAATAGACTTTAAATTTTTGCCCACAGTGAATGAAATAGCCTCGTATTCATTATAAAAGTACTAGTAATATTTCACATTAAGTATTATGTGAAGAAGAGACTATAAAGTCATTTAATCATAGGAGCTCTTTAGGATATGTAAGTCTCTTAAGATTTTTATATTTTTCTTAATAGTGATAAGAGAACTACTATCCAGAGACTTGTAAAAAGATTCTCAAGGTCTAGTGGTAATATATTTAAAATATATTACATTCTTCTAGTTTTCTTTTTTAATTTTATTTTAGATAAAAATTTACAGAACAAACTAGTTTCTCTTTGAAATAGTTTGTGTGTTGTTTTACGACTTTGATTAACAACCCCACAACATATCAGCACTCTACAATTTCAACCTTGGCTTCTCTATTCCCAGTTTTGCTGTCCTTTCCTGCCTTCTAGTCCTTGCCCCTGGGCTGGCATGCCTCTTTAGTTTTGTTTTATTTTATGGGCCTGTCCAATCTTTGGAAAGCCTGGTGGTGTAGTGGGTTAAGCGTAGTGGGTTAAGCACTACATCTGCTAACAAAAAGTCAGTAGTTCACATTTGCCAGATGCTCCTTGGAAGCTTTATGGGGCAGTTCTAGTCTGTCCTCTAGGGTTGCTATGAGTCAGACTCAACTTGATGGCAGTGGGTTTTTGGTGCAGTCTTTGACTGAAGGGTGAACCTCAGGAATGACTTCATTATTAAGCTGCAAGGGTCTCTGGGGGCCATACTCACAGAGTTTCTCTAATCTCTCTATCAGGCCAGCTAGTCTGGGTTTCCTTTTTGAATTAGAGTTTTGTTCTGTATTTTCTTCCATCTCTGCCTGGGAACCTCTGTTGTGATCTCTCATCAGAACTGTCAGTGATGGTAGTTGAGCACCACATAGCTGTACTGGACTCAGTGTGGTGCTGGTTGTTGCAGATGTGGCCCATTAGTCCTTTAGACAAATCTTGGTATTTTTAGTTTTCTTTGTTCTTCCTTACTCCGGAAGGGGTGAGATCAATGAAATGTCCTAGGTGGCCCCTTACAGGCTTTTAAGACTCTGGAAGCTACTTACCAAAGTAGAGTGTAGAACATTTTCTTTATAAACTGTGTATGCTAACTGAGCTAGTTGTTTCCAGAGACCATGGTCCCCATAGCCCTGAGACCAGCAATTTGGTCCCTCTGGAAGTTTGAACACGTCTGTGGAGATTTCATGACCTTACCTTGAACAGGTTGTGCTGACTTCCCTGTGATATTTGTCTGTCCTACTCTTCACCAAAGTTACCACTTAACTACTGTTTATTTAGTGTTTTTCTGTCCCCACCTCTCCTTTCCCTGGTAACCATCAACGATTATTTCTTTTCACGTGTAAACCTTCTCATGAGTTTTTACAGTAGTGGTCTCATATAGTATTTGTCATTTTGTGATTGACTTATTTCATTCAGCATAATGCCCTCCAGGTTCCTCTGTGTTATGAGATGCGTCACAGATTCATCACTGTTCTTTATTGTTGCATAATATTCCACTGTGATTGAGTATTTCCTCCTGTGCCTGTTTGCTGGTTGAATGTCATCTTTGCTGAAAAGTCTGTTCATTTACTTTGCCCATTTTTTTTATCATGATAAGTGAAAGTATACAATGCAAATCAATTTTTCATGCCCATGTATCTGCAGATCCACCTTTTCTCCTCACCCTGTGACAGCATACTTCTCCTTTTCACTCTTTACTTCTACTATCCTGTTAATGAACACCTGTCGCCTCCTTTCCATCCTCTCCTCTGCCACCTTGGAAGAAACCAGTAGGACAACCACCTCCTATAAATGTATAAAACCATAAAGTACACACACCACATGTTCACACTGTGTCCCTGAGTCTGGTCCGTTCTTGTCTGAAGAGTTGACCTCAGTACTGGTTTTGGGTCTGGGCCAGCTGCAGGTCTAGGGGCCATGTTCCCAGGGGACCATCCAGATGGTTAGACCGTCAGTTCTGGTCTTTTAGTGAAGTTCTTGAACTGCATACCTCTTTTTCTTGTGCTACATCAGGGACTCTACATTGTGTCCCCCATCATTGCTGCCTTTGGTGTTGGCCAGGCACGATCTCCTTTGCCCAGTTTTTAAATTGGATATTTTTTGGTTGTGGAGCTGTTGAGTTTTCTTGTAATGAGTTTATTGCTGACATTTTGTAGTGCTTTTTTGTGGTGCTGACATTTTTTTGGTTCCTCTTGCTCTCCTGTGTTAGATCCCTTTGGTCTGTAGATTTCTTGTTTTTATTGAGATTTTATGGTTTTCTTCTTTATTTTGATGTTCATTTCTGAAATCTTGTTATTTTTGTGTTTCTAATTGTTGTTTTTGTATAATTTCTAGTTGTGAGTTTATTTTCTGTTTCTGTATTTTCCTGAATTCTTCCATGAATTTATCTAGTTTTTCCTCATTTTTTGTCAGTGTTTTCCTTCAGTTCTTGAGTAGTTCTGAATATTAGAGATTTGAATTCCTCATCAGGTAGTTCTAGTGCCTTTTCTTCTGCTGGAAAGTCATCTGATGTTTAATTTTAGATGCTTACTGGAACTCTCCTGTCTTGTTTTTTTAAAAAATAAGTTTTGATATTGCCGTGTATCTTTGGAGTATTCAGTGCTACTTTTTTCATTTATTGATTGTAAATCTGTTTGTTTCATCCTGCTTTTGTGTTTTATTTGGTTGTGTCACAGCAGGTGAGCTGTGCGTTCTTTGCTGTTTGCTTGTCTCTGGTCATGATACTTTTTACCACCTTGTCCCGGGGGCAGGGCCAGTCACTCAGCTGTGGTGTAGCAGGGCAGGTCTTGCTGAAGGGGAGGGACTGGGACAGGTTGTCTGTGGTACACACTAGGGCTGACAGTACGGGCTACGAGTCACTACTGGGAAGATTCCTGTAGCCATGCCTCTGTTGCCCAGTGTGATGTTCAGTGCACTGTGCAGGCAGACAGGAAGGAGGCAGGAGGTTGTGATGTGAGGCCTAAGACAGATCTGGGAGAGACAAGAGACAAAGAGGAGCCAAAAACAAACAAAGAGAATGCTAAGGGAGCTTGCCGTTGGAGTGGAGAGACAAGAAACCGAGAGATGCAGAAAAAAAAAGAAAAGAAATGACTAGATAAGAATTTGGAAAAGAGAAGAAAGGCCATCAGAGTCCTGCCAGTGCAGCTACAGAGACCAGGGAAGTGTCTCCCATGCTGTGCAGTGTAAAAGGGGTATAGATATAACACGGTGCCAAGTATTCAGAAGAGAGTCAAAGAAAGTAAGTATAGAAATATAAGAACTATCAGAACTGAGAAATGAAGAAAGACAGAAATGTGAAAAGAAAAAAAGAAATGCCCCCAGGGATCCCACCAACACTACTGCTGAGGCTGGGGAATTGGGTCCTAAGCCATGCAGTACAGTGTGAGTAGAAAGGGGCTCCCAAATAATGAAAAGAAACAAAACACAGGCAAAACACAACAAATCAAATGAAAACAAAGTGAAAAAAAAAAAAAAAGCCTGGCATCATGGGCTAGGGGAGTGGTTCCCAAGATGAGGAGTGTTTCACAGTCTTTCAAGAAGAAGCAGAGGTGGTGCCTGGAGCCACTTGTTTAAGAAAAAAGATGGGGAGGGGGTGAGAATCATGAAAGAACCCAAAAGAAATGGAAAACAGCAACACTAGTACAGACAAATGGCACTCAGAGAACTGGCCAGTATAGGTGGGACAACTCCAAGCAGCCTGGGGCTAGGGGGCTTTCCTCCCAGCCAGGAGACTGTGGCCAGTGGTAGGCAGAGGAGGTCAAGGGGAGGTAAAGGGTGACGGTTGGGAAAGAATATATTGCTGGTTAACAGGTGATCTGTCTCTTGCTTGGAGCTCCCTGAACCTTCTTTTAAGTACTCACTGTCTTCTGATCTCTGATGTGTGTGGGGCAAATCCAAGTGGCACAGATGCTGTCCTTCCTGGGCAGTGGACCCACCATAGCTAGCCAGGAAGCTTTGGAGGTGGAGGAGCCAGGAGAGGATGGAATGTGTGAAAGCATATCTCGATGGTTACTGGGTACTTTGTCTTTCATTGAGACTTCTGTGAATCTTGCTTTCTCAAGCTCCCTGTCTGCTGATCTGTGAGAGGAGTCTGAGACAGCCCATCTGTACCATGTTAGCTGTTAGCTGATAGGGGGCTCTGCTTGTATCTCTTCTCACTCTTTGTTCTCTCTCAGCTTCATATTCCATTTGGTGTTTTGTTGAGTGTTTCATCTTCTGGACAGTTCAAGTTCTAGGAATGATGTTTGTCTCTGTTTTACTTAGTGTTCTGGATCTTTGCTATGGAGGGGTGGTGTGATGCTTCTGTCTGTGGCATCTTGTTGGCTGGAAATCTCTAGTTCTTTACATATTTCAGGGTACTTTCACATAAATTTTGTGGTTTTACAGCTCTGAGAATTAAGGCAAATAGTCTTCATGTTCCATAGGTCTTCTGCGTTCCCCTCTGTGTTTTCTCTCCATTTAAAAAATTTTATTTTTTATTGCGGTAAAATACATATGAAATAGAATTTGCCACTTTAACCATTTTTAAGTGTGCACTTCAGTGGCATTAGTTATATTTACACTGTTGTATATCCCTCATCACCATGTCTTTCCAAATTTTTTTCATCACCCCGTACAGAAACTGTGTCCAAGTAAGCATCAGCTCCCCATTTCTCTTTACCCTCAGCCCATGGTAACTGCTGATGTACTTTCTGTCTCTGAATGTGTCTGTTCTAGGTATTTCATGCAAGTAGGATCACATAGTACTTGTCATCTCCCTTTCTTTTGTTCATGTTCTCTTCCTCAGGGAGCTTATGTGTAGATGAATGCTATTTGGTAAGCCAGCCAAGCCAAGCCAAGTGCCGTTGAGTTGGATCCGACTCATGGCGACCCCAGGGGCCAGATTAGTTGATAAATATTGAGCTGGTTATAGTTACTTTTTTTTTTTCTCTTAAAAATGATGTTTATGTACACGTACACATATACACATGAAAAAAATTCTGTACTTACAATTAGAAAGTAGATTAAATTACATTGTAAATGTTTTCTTTAAAAAGAAATCCCAAATAGCTAGATGCTCTCTTTTCAGTTGGCCTCCTCTGATGTAAGACTAACTGCTCTGCTGTACTAATTGAAAGTGTTCCCAGTGGTCTTATGATGCCTTTCAGAGATGGCACCAAGTATGTGAAAAGAGTAAAAAAAATTTGGATTTGAGTATAAAATAGAGTTTCTTAGAGATTTTCTCCCTGTATTTCAATAATCTTATTTTGTTCACTTTATGTTGTAGGGTAGACGATGTGCCTCCTGGAATATCTCTGCTTCCTGACAATGTTCTGCAGGTTTTAAGGATCCAGCTATTACAGTGTGTTCAGAAAATGGCAGATGGATTAGAGGAACAACAACAAGCCTTGTCAATTTTGCTTGTTAAGTTCTTCATAATTCTTTGCAGGTATCTGGTACAAAAAAATGCTAATTATCTGTTTCAAAATATTGTTTCTAAAAATAATGTGTTATTATTTTGTTATGGTTATTCATATGGAGCTTTTAAAGACGAATGTACCTTTTGTAATAGGCTTATGCTTTTGTTAGTTTATTGGAAAGACTTTTTAGCTAATATACTTAGTTGTAGAGAAATTCACCTAAGATTGAAAAAATGAATTACTTTAGAGTAGACAGTGACAGACTTTACTTTTCCAGGAATTTATTGCACCGGTATTTTCTGTATTATCTTCACTTGTAAACACATTCACATTTTTATTCCTGTTGTTACCATTTGTGAAAGTGTATTTTTCTAATTTGCTGTTTTGTATTTGTACCAATATAGTATTTTTATATATTCTTATATTTTCTAGGTTTATAGGCTAGGGCAGTGCTACTTTAATTTTGATGTGTAAGAATCAAATAGGATGCTTGTTAGAAACAGCAGCCTGAGCCTTACTTATGGAAATTCTGATTCAAAAATCCCCAGGGATCTGGATTTTTCATCCATTTCCTGTGAGCTTTTTATGTAAGGTTTAGAGAAACATTGGGCTAGGGGTATCATATTCTTCCTGAATTTCCCTTCTTTTTGAAAACCACTTCATATGTATTATATTCTGTTTAGGAGGGATTGGTCCCTGGGGAAGAATATCCTCGGTAAAGTAGATGCTCACTGAAAAAGAGGAAGACCATCAATGAGATGGATTGACACAGTGGCTGCAGTAGTGGACTCAAGCATAGTAACAATTGTTAAGATAGTACAGGACTGGGTAGTGCTGCCTTCTATTGTACAAAAGAGTCATTATGAGTAGGAACTGACCCGACAGCACCTAAAAACAACATGTTCTACTTGCCTTTGAAATATTTTATAATTAATTAGTAGACAGAGACTTGCTTTAACTTTTATTCACCTTTGACTTACTCATTGCCTTTGACTGCAGACATCTTGAAAAGATTTAGAAAGAATTATTAAAGTATTTCTTTCCTAACTTACACACTGCTGGAACCTTAGATGTATTTTTGTTTTCATACTATTCTTCATCTTTAAAATTTAAAAAAGCTTACATAGGGTTGCTGTGAGTTGGAATTGACAGCAGTGGGTTTGGCTTTTTTTTTAATACAAGAATTGAAAGGGTTGAATGAAAAGGACTTACTCAAGTGGTAAAACATGATGTGACCTTAGCAACAGTTAATTTGCTATATTTTTGCCTTGTGATTACCTAGCACGATTTTACTGAAAGCAAAAATTCTAAGCCCCAGACCAAACCTACTGCCATTGAGTCGATTCTGACTGATAGTGACCCTATAAGACAGAGTAGAACTGCCCCATAGAGTTTCCAGGGAGCACCTAGTGAATTCGAACTGCTGACCTTTTGGTTAGCAGACTTAGCACTTAACCACTATGCCACTAAGGTTTCCAAAAAAGAAAAACCCCTAAAGATAAGTAATTATTTTAAATCCATTATGTATTGCTCTTGATATAGAGGGAAGCACTGGAATGCTAAACATTTTTTGGTTGAAAAAATTTTTAGGAGGATGTAATCTCTGATGATAACTTGAATGTTTAACTGTAGCTATTTAAAGAATGGAAACCCAGGTGAGGTATTGTTTAAGTGCTGTGATTGCTAATGAAAAAGTCAGCAGTTTAGAATCACCAGGCACTCCTTGGATACTCAGGCCTATAGGGTCACTGTAATTCAGAATCCACCTGACAGCGCAGGTTTATAATTTAATTTAAAGGCTATGTCTCTGTTTCCAGAGTTATAACTTATTTCTGGTAAGAAATCAAAGCTAAGGGTTTTAAAAGAAAAAATATTTCTGATAGAAATTATAGACAGACCTAGAGCTGAAGTGTTGCAAGGCTGACAGTATCCATATCTTGCCACTTCCTAAATTATGTTTTCCCACACAAAGATGGTTTTGAAATTTTGTATAATACTTCCTTCTGCATTTGAGAAACATAGCCTACAAAGCTAGACCTAAGGTATTTCTGTAATTAATAAATACAAATAGCATTGCTTTTTGGAAGACTCAAGTGAAAGCTAATAACCTCTGACTAATCAATGTAATTCTGTTGTGCGGTGGTTTAACTGAGAGCAGTGAAGCTCTGACTCATAGCAGAACTGTATCTAACAGCAGGAAACACTGCCTGGTCTTGCGCCATTGTCCCAGTCATTGCTATGTTTGAGCCCATGGTTGCAGTCATTGTCTTAGTCCATCTTGTGGAGAGTCTTCCTCTTTCATTGACTTCCTTACTTCACCAAGCATGATGTCCTTCTCCAGGGACTCATCCCTCCTAATAACGTGTCCAAAGTACATGAGATGTAGTCTCACCAGTGTCACCTCTAAGGAGCATTCTAGCTGTAATTCTTCCAAGATGGATTTGTTTCTTCTTCTGACAGCCCGTGGAATACTCAGTATTCTTTGCCAGCAGCATATGTCAACTACATCAGGCCTCCCATATTCTTAGTACAACTTTTGTGTCCATGTGAGATAACTGAAAATACCATGGCTGGGTCAGGCCCATCTTAGTCCTCAAGGTGACATCTTTACTTATTTTATTTTTTTATTGTGATTAAGTGAAAGTGTACAATCAAGATTGGTTTTGCATGCCCACCTATCTGCAGCTCCCTCTGCTCTCCCTACCCAGTGACAGCACAGTCCTCCTTTTCGCTCTGTATATCTAGTATCCTCTTAAGAAGCATCTGTCCCCTCCTCTCCTCTCTCTTCTCTCTCATCTAGAAAGAGACCAATAGGACAGCCTTCTGTAAATGCATAGAACTGTAAAGTATGCATACCATATGGTCACAGTGTGTCCATGAGTCCAGTCCATTCTTGCCTGAAGAGTTGACCTCATTACTGGTTTCTGGTCAGGGACAGCAACAGGTCTAGGGGCCATGTTTCCAGGGTGTCCTCCAGGCTATTGGACCATTGTTTCAGGTGTGTTAATAGAGTTCTTGATCTGCACCCCTCTTTTTGTCATATTGCCTTGGGGACTCTATATTTTGTCCCCTGTCACAGCTGTGTTGGGTGGGACATCTTTACTTTTTAATACTTTAAAGAAGCCTTTTGCAGCAGATTTGCCCAGCACAGTATGTCATTTGGTTTCTTGACAGCTGCATCCTTAGATGTTGATTCTGGATCTAACTGAAATGAAATCTTTGACACCTTCAGTGTTCTATTTGTTTATCATGATGTTACTTATTGGTCCAGTTGTGAAGATTTTTGTATTCTTATGCTGAGGTATAATCTAAACTGAAAAACTGGTCTTTAATCTTCATCATTAAGTGCTTCAGATCTTTGTCACTTTCGGCAAGATTGTATAATCTACATATCACAGGTGGTTAATGGGTCTTACTTCAGTCCTAATGCCATGTTTTTTATATAGTCTAGCTGCTTGGATTATTTGCTCAGCATACAGATTCAGTAAATATGTTATAAAGTTAAAACCCTCATGCACACCTTTCTTGATTTTAAACCCTAGAGTATCCTCTTACTCTATTTGGACAGCTGCCCATTGATCTGTGTGCAGGTTCCTCAAGAGCACAATTAGATGTTCTGGAATTCTCTTTCTTTGCAGTGTTAATCCTAATTTGTTATGATCCACATAGTTGAATATCTTTGCATAGTCAAAAAAACACAGGTAAACATCTTTCTCATATTCTGTTTTTGTCTGAGATCTGTCTGACATCAGTAGTGATATCCCTTGTTTATGTTCTCTTCTGAATCTGGCTTGAATTTCTGGTGGTTTCTTGTTGATATATTACTGCTACCATTTTTGTATTACTGTCATAAAAATTTTATCTGCATGTGATATTAATAATAGTATTCAATAATTACCACATTCCTTTGGAGCACTTTTTTGGAATTGGCACATATATTTCTATCTTGTAGTCATTTGGTCCAGTATCTGTCTCCTGAATTTCTTAGTGTAGGTGAATGAGCACTTCCAGTTTGCATCTGTTTGTTGAAACATCTTAATTGATACTCCGTCAATTCCGGGAGTCTTGTTTTACCCCAATGCTGTCAGTGTAGCTTGGACTTTTTCCTTTAATTCTATCAGTTCTTGATCATATGCTACCTCCTGAAGTGACTGAATGTCACTAATCTTTTTAGTACAATGCCTCTGTGTATTCCTTCCATTTGTCTTTTTATGCTTACTGCATTATTCAGTATTTTGCCTGTAGAATCCTTTAGTGTTGCAGTGTGAAGTTTCAATATTTTCTTCAGTTCTTTAAGCTTAAGAGATGCCAAGTATCTTCTTCCCTTGGTTTTCTAACTCCAGATCTTTGCACATTTCACTATAATAGTTTATTTTGTCTTCTTCAGCTACTCTTTGAAATTTTCTGTTCAGCTCTTTTATGTCTTTATTTTTTCTAGGTGCTTTAGCTACCCAGTGTTCAAAAGCAAGTTTCTGAAATCTCTCCTGATGTTCATTTTGGTCTTTTTTCTCCCCTCATCTTTTTTTATAACCTTTTACGTTCTTCATGTATGAGTCCTTGTTGTCATCCCACAGTTCATCTGGTGTTCTGTCGTTAGTGTTCAGTGAGTCAAATCTTTTCCTGCCTGTGATCTCTCAGTTCAGGTGGGATATACGTAGGGTTGTACTTTGGCTCTTATGGACTTGTTTTAACTTTCAGTTTCACCTTGAACATGCGTATAAGTAATTGACGGTTTGTTTCACACTTCACCACTTGCCTTGTGCTGACTGATACTGAGCTTCTCAGTATCTAAAATAAACAACCACAGCAATTTTTTTAGAACTTAGATTAATGGAAGGTGTTTTTCCAGGAAGGACTGTTTTGTCACTGACATTGCTTAGAATTGCTAGCATGTGTGATAATAAAAAGCAGATTGACTTTTGTTTTACTGCTGTCTTTAAGTGAACAACAACATTGTATGCCTTTGTTGCGTCACATACATGCCAGCTGTTCCTACAGCTTTGTCATTGGTATGGTACTGTCTGTTATTGAACTATAACATGCATAAAGTAGACAAATCTTAAATGCATAGCTGAGTATGTTATCAGAAAATGAATATGCTATGTCATTACCAGCCAGGTCAAGAAGTAGGTCATTACTGGTACCCTCCAAACTCTTCCTGTTTCCCTTCGTAATTGCCAACCTGTTCATACTCCTCAGAGGTAGCTGTTCTCACCTCTAATATCATGGATTAATTTTGTCTCATTTTTAACTTCTTATAAGTGGAATTAGTCATATAGTTTATATCCTATTTTTAAAATTTTTATTTATTTTATTGTTAGTACTGAGAATACACACAGCAAAACACCCATCTCAGTTTTTAGTGAGATTGAATGACTACATTTTTTGAGTTGGGTAACCATTCTCACCTCCTTTTCTGAGCTGTTCCTTCCTATTAACATAATTTCGTTGTGCCTTAAGTTTCCTGTCTTATCTTTGCAGTTGCTGTTGTGAGTTTGATCACACTGAAAAAAAAACAAAACAAATGCTGCTGCTGTCAAGTCAGTTCTGACTTGTGGTGACCCTGTGTGACAGAGTAGATTTACTCCATGTGGTTTTCAAGGATGTATACCTTTACAGCAGCTGACTGCTAAGTCTTTGTCCTATGGAGCAGGTGGGGGTATTGAACCACCAATCTTTCTAATTAGCAACCGAGCTGTTTAACCTCTGTACCACAGAGTGGCTCTAGTCCCATACTGACAATTGTTGAAAGAGCATGGTGCTCAAGGTCGACATTTTTATTAGTTAAGCTAAACTCATTTTATTTGAAGAAGACTTCGGGGGATGTTTTTGATTAAGATTTATGGATATCTCGGGGCAGTAGTTTCAGGGGTTCATCCAATCTTTATGGCTGTCAGGAAGATTGGAGTACATGAGAACTGGAAATCCTGTTCTGTGTTTTCCTTATGTTGATCAAGATTCTCCTATGGCATCTCTGATCAAAATGTTCAGTAACAGTTGTTGGACACCATCCATTTCCTCTGGTGTCGTGGCAAAGAGGCAGTTGTTCATGGAGACAGTTAGTCACACCTTTTATATCCTCCTTCTCTTCCTGACTCGCTTTCCTTCTGTTGCTCCAGATGAATAGATATCAATTGTTGTGCCTTGGATAGCCATTTGGAAGCTTTTAAGACTCCAGGTACTGCACAGTAAACTAGGAATTAAGAGACAGTAGACATACTTTTTTAGGTCTGTTAACCAGAAGGTCCTGTGAAGCCATGACCCTAAATCTCTAAACCAGGGAACCAAATTTCATGAGATTTTCGGCTGTACGTATGTAGCATCAGCAGCTGCTCTTTTTTCTTGGTCATTGTGATAAATATATCTATCACACAAATTTTTACAGAAATTATAGTTACCAGCTGTGCAACACTGGCCTTAATAAATTTGATGTTTTCATAACTGTTAATCCCACCTCTCCCTTCCTTCCCACCCATGATAACCACTAGTGATTTTTTTTTCCTCTATACACTTGCCTTTTCTTGTCTTTTTATGAAGGTGGGGTCATACAGTATTTATCCTTTTGTGATTTATTTTACTCAGCATAATGTCTTCCAGCTGTACCAATACTTCATTTCTTCTGGTGACTGAGTAATACACTGTTTTATGTATGTACCACGTTTTGTTTATCCATTCATCTGTTGATGGGCATTCAGGTTTTTTCCACATTTCAGCGGTTGTGAATAATGCAGAGAACACTGGTGTACAAGTCTCTGAGTCTCTGCTTTCAAGTCTTGGTTATGTATGCTGTCCTAGTTACCTAATGCTGCTATAATGGGAAGACCCCTGCGCAGTAAACTAGGAATTAAGAGACAGTAGACATACTTTTTTAGGCCTGTTAACCAGAAGGTCCTGTGAAGGATGACTTTATTGAACAGAAGTTTATTGTCTCACAGTCTAGGAGGATAGAAATATGAATATAGTGTGCCAGCCCCAGGGAAAGGCTTTCTTTCTCTGTTGGCTCTGGAGGAAGGTCTGTGTTGTCGCTCTTCTCCTGAGCTTCACGGCAGGGGGACTCCAGGTCCAGAGGATGTACTCTGTTCCCTGGCACTGCTGTCTTGGTGTGCTAAGGTCTGCTTGCTTCATTCTTTTATATTTCCAAAGTGGTGGACTTAAGATACAGTCTAGTAGTGGACTGAGTCCTGCCTCATTAACAGACAGCCTCGAAATGTGCCTCATTAACATCACAGAGGTGGGATCTCCAACACAGGAAAATCACATCAGATGACAAAATGCTGGACAGTCACACCACACTAGTCCTAGCCAAACTGACACATATTTTGAGGGGCCACAATTTGGACCATACTATATCTAGGAGTGGAATTTATAGATGATATGGCAGTTTTAGTTTTTCTGAGGGAACACCACACTATTTTTCGCAATGGCTACTGTTTTATATTTATATCAGCAATGGGTAAGGATTAGTTTATATTCTTTTAAGCATGTCTTTGTTTCCACGTTTGACTTGTGAGTTTGTTTACTATTTATTTTCAAAACTTACTGTTGTCTTCCTGAGTGAGCACTTAACTTTGATTGCATTTTGACTGAAAAACTATAGAGATAACTTCAAGATTAGGATGAAACTGACTTTCTACAGATGAGGTTTGCATTAGCTTTCAAAAAGTGATGGTTCCCTAATACAGTCAAGATTGAAACAATTTGGACTTTGGTGTCCATGAATACTGGTCTGTTTCTCTTTTATTCTTTCTCTGTGAGTGTGTCCCTTTTAGTCTCAAACCAGAATTTAAGAGTTTACTCTTTGTAGACTCTAATTCCAGTTTTTGTCCTTTTTACCCTGTTAAACTGTCAGAAGCATTTGTCAGCTTCTCATTTAGCGCTGTCAGTGTTGACAGAAGTCTGGAGTTCAGAAATGGATCTGCAGAGTTCTATCGCTCTGGATTTCCTTCTCCTGCATTTTGGATCTGTAATTGTTCACTACCTTGTTAACTTTCTGATGCCTTGAAACAATTTATGTTTTTCAGTGTGTCATCTGTCTTTTTTTAGCTCTGAGGAAGAAGATTGGTTCTGGCATACTTTTACTGTAAATAAAACTTTGGTTAGAGGCTTTTAGTTTTACCTTTGCCCTATACTGTTTGTTTTCGTCAAGATGTTGTACCAGTCTGTCTTGTTAAATTACAAAATCTGTTTATGTAGTTAATTTTTCCTGTTCTCTTAGTAACTACTATATTTTAAGATATAAAGCGTTTTTTTTTTTTTTTTCCCCAAGACCCTAGTGTCTCACAACAGAAAATTAGAGTTTACTTGTTTTATTATGCTAGAAAAATTACTGGTGATTTTAGAGATAGTAAATGTTAGCAATTTATGTTATATCCCAGTCTTATAAAAATGGTATAAAAAATAAAGGCCATGTTATAATTAGTTAAAAAGTGGACAGTTGATTTGCTGCTTTGAATAAGTCAAGATACTATGCCCTTGGGAGTATGTAAAGGTACCAGCCCTTTTCTCAAAACCTTTTAATATCACTGAAGAGATACAATATAAGTCTGATGTAAAATGTAAAAGTAAAACTAGGCATCTGGGATAGTGACAAAATGAAATAAACTGAGGAATCTGCACTGGGGAAGAAAGGAAGAAAAACCTAAGGACCACATAACAAAATGTAAGAACATTAGCAATTTTTATGTCTTTTGTTTCTCCTTTTGATAATTTTTTTCAACAAGAAATAGATGCTAGTTAGCATCTAACTCTTAAATGTTGCCTGTTTGTAGTAGACAATTTGTACTTCAGGTATATTTCACACTCTCAGTGAAAAACAGTTATAAAGCCACACTGATTCTTTAAAAAATAAGCATCATTTGTATTTTGTTTGCCCACTTGGTGTTCTTAAGATTAAAGCTGAAGAACAAGCATGTATTCCATTCATATGTAATACATATGACTTTTTTTCTTATAGAAATTTATCTAATGTGGAAGAAATTGGGACTTGCTCATACATCAACCATGTTATCACCATGACAACACTATACATTCAACAAGTAGGTGTGAACCAGCACATCTTTTTGGTACTTTTTTGAGGTTAATGAAGTTTCAATTTTGTGTATTGTAGTTAGTAACATTAAATATTTTCAGAGGTAATAATTGGGAAAGAATATTTTCATTGGGTGCTATATACTTGAGACATTTTATATATACTGTGTGAATGTGAACAGTTATTAATGTGTTTGCTATTTTAATTAAAAAATTAAAGTATTTTTTAAATGGTTTTTAAAAGTCATACAGTTTGTCAAATTATGTATTTATTATTTACTTGTCATATATCCCTCTTACTCAAAGGGTATTATGTTTTGAAAAGATGTTTGATTATCTCTTTTTTAAGATCTTTCTTGGAAATATTTAAGATTTGTAAGGGTAAGTGTAATACATAAGCTTGACAGACTCTCTTTAGGTTCAAAGGGAATGCTAGGCTTATTTGAATTAAAATGATTTATAATTAGATAATTAATGCCACATATGGTGTTTTAATGGTGTAGTTAAGAATGTTGTACTTTTTATGTAGCTTATTATTTTTAAGTAGGTAAAATTTTATGTTTAAATTTATTCCTAGTTGAAAAGCAAAAAAAAGGAGAAGGAAATGGCAGACCAGACATCTATTGAAGAATTTGTAATCCATGCATTGGCATTTTGTGAAAGTTTATATGATCCGTACCGGAACTGGAGGCATAGAATTTCAGGGTATGTTTAATAAATTACAACATTCATTTAAAATGTGGCTCTTGTAATGTGCCCAACCCCTAAAAGCAGCTCTCATTTCCTCAAAAGCAGTTGGAAAGGTGTAAACTAAGGCCCACAAATTTAAGAAGTGGAAAAATAAGAATAAGTATCCTAGATGGAGCTCACAGAGTTGAGTCTCACTGGCAACACAAGAATAAAAAGGGGTGCATCCTGAGATCTCCACTAAAAGACCTCAATTGATGATCCAGGGGTTTTGGGGTTCCCCTGAGAGTATGGCCCCCGGCCCTGACACTGCCCTTGACCATAAATCATAACGAAGGTCCACGAATGCACTGGACTTGGCAATGTAGAGTGACCATATACTGGATGCACTTTATGGTTCTATACATCTGTATGATATCATCCTGCTGACCTCTGGCTGGAGGAAGGAGAGTGGGTGGAGAGGAGGGGAAAGGAGACTGTTGGGAGGATGAGACATGTATGGAGCAGAGAGGAATAGTGTGCTGTCACCAGACAGGGAAAGCAGTGGAAGCTGCGTATAGGTGGGCATGTAAATTTATACTGGAATGTACATTTTCACTCAGTCATGTTAAATAAAAAAAAAAATGAATACGTATCCTAGCTCTTAAATATAATAATCTTCTCAGCATTTTAATACACATACATTCTTTTATATGTTCAAAGAACTGGTCCTAAGACTTTTCTTGACTGTTTATTAATGGGAAGGCACTAATGACTTACTGAATAATTCCTTTTCTATTGAGTTTATAATACCCCCCCTTTTCTAGGGAGAAACTGCTTTGACCTTTCCTTTGCAGAGATGTCGTATCAATTAGGATAAGCTAAGTTATGCTGCAGTAATAAACAAGGGTCCAGAATAACAAGATTTATTTTTTGTCCATGCTGTCTGTCAACTTTTGGTCAGATGGAGGCCTGTCTTCATCATAGTCACTCAAGGTCCAAAGCTGACACAACAGCTAGCATCCAAAGCTTTGTTAGTTAGCATATGAGAGGGAAACAAAAGTTCTGGATAGTCTTGTACTGGTGGTTTAGTATTTTTGTCTGTACAAGATACATGACACTTCTCATTTTCATCTAGAACTCATTGGCCAGAGTTAGTCACATGGCACTATCTGTCACAGTAGGGCCAAGAAGTTCAGTTGTACCATGTGAATGGAAAGGGTAGAAACAGAACTATTTTGTAAACAGCACCAGTGGCTGCCTTTTGACTCTACCTCTGTACTGCTCTTTGTTCTTTAAAGACTCAGTCCTAGAACAGTACTCTGTTTGCAGCATTTCTCCTCAGTCAGCACTTCAGTTCCTGACCAATCAGTGTTTGTTCTATTTTAAAGTTTATGCCAAGTTTCTTTTCTTTTAATTGTAGTAAAAGATATATAATATAAAATTTGTCATTTGAATCGTCTTAAGTGTATAGTTCATGGGTGTTAAGTTATATTTACTATGTTGTGGAGCCATTACCAGTATTTTCAAAATTTTCATAATCCGGACGGAAAGTCAGTACTCATTAAATAGTAATTCCCTATTTTCCCTTCTTCCCAGTGACTGGTAACTGATAATCTACTTTATGTCTCTGTACATTTGCCTGTTCTAGATCCTTCATGTAAATGGGTTCATGTGTGTGTCCTTTTGTGTGCCTGGGCTTTGGTAATGAAAGTACCCCTCTTCTTCCCACTCTTGCTGCTTTCCCATCCTCCACCTTGGACTTGTCACTACCATAAACCTACGAGATCATTTTAAGTTTTGAAACAGTGACAGAGGATTTTTCTTGTAACGGCAACACAGATGGAGAAGGAGAAACATAAAATCAGTCTAAACATGACAGACTATAGGAATTTAGGAATTCATGATAAGCTAAACAAAACTAAAGATGGGAGAAAGAATAAATAAAAAATTGATCTGAGAACAAATTAAAACTAAATAAAATTGGTTCTCGGGAAAAATCATACTTTTTGAGTGCCAGAAACAAAAAAACACTTAAAATAGTGTAACAGAGAAAGAGAATTATAAATACTGAGATGACATCATGACAGGAAATAGAGACTAGAGGATAAATTGTGGCATTTAATGAGTGCATGTGTCATATGTGCCAGGAAGTATGCTAGAAGTTTTCTGTGTATTATCTTTAATACCATCAAATATCTTTGCAGTAATGTATGAATTGTTTCAGAGGTAAATGGTAAAGCAGGATTTCAGTCCCGGGTTTATCTGACTATGACAGGGAGATAAATCATGGTACAGATAAATCACAAAATTAGGAGGAACCTGTAGTTTATGAAAGACTTGTGCAGGGCATCAATAACAGTGATGTACACTTATTTATTAATCTGACCCTGAAGTTAAACGTAAATTTGGACTATGTATCTCTGTCTGTCTCTGTCTCTGTCTCTTTTCTCTCTTTCTTCCTTGTTTGTATTTGTTGCTTACCAAAACACTTAGAACAGAAGATTTTAAAAGGGTGGTTCAAGAAGACAAAGTGAAGTACTGTAATACTATGTACAAAGACCTAGCTTTAGAAAACCTAAAAGGAAGAATGCACTCAGCATTTCCCAAGCTGAAAGAACGGAAGAAAAAATTGAAGCCTCAAGTTGCAATATTGAAGGATTCTGCATGGCAAACATTAAATGACACAGGAAGCCTAAAAAATAATGGAAGGAATACACAATCATCATACCAAAAAGAGTTGATGACATTCAGTTGTTTCAGGAGGTAACATATGGTCAGGGATGAGTGGTACTGAGGGAGGAAGTCTAAGCTACACTGAAGGTGTTGGTGAAAAACACGGTGCTAGAAATCGACAGGTACCAATTGCGATGTTTCAACAAAAGGATGTGATGCTGAAAATACTCATTTTTATCACGAAACTTGGAAGAAAGCTACCTGGTTAAATGACTGGAAGACATCTATTCCATGTGATCAGTCCAAATGCAGAAGTCATCAAAAAATACCATTAATATTACATGCAAATAAAATTTTGCTGAAGACCATTCAAAAGGAGCTGCAGCAGTAAATCAGAAGACAACTATCAAAATTTCAAACCAAATTCTGAAGAGGATGTGGAAACAGGGTTATCACTGCTGATATCAGAGGGATCCTGGCTGGCAGTAGAGAATAACAGAAAGATGTTTATCTGTGTTTTATTGACTTTACAAAGGTGTTTGACTCTGTGGACCATAGTGAATTATAAATAACATTATGAAGAACGGAAATCCCAGAATGCTTCCTTGTTCTCATGAGTAACCTATACATAGATCAAGAAACAGGTAGTTACTACAGTACAATGAGGGGATCCTGCATGGTTTAAATAAAGAAAGGTGTGAGTCAGAGTTGTATCTTTTCACCATACTTATTCAGTCTGCATGTTGAACAAATAATTGAAGAAGCTGGACTATATGAAGAATGAAGCATCAGTTGGAGGAAGACTCAACAGCCTGCCCTATGCAGATGACACAACTTTGCTTGATGAAAGCGAGGAGGACTTGAAGTTCTAACTGGTGAATATGAAGACTATACAGCCTCAGTATGGATCACACTTTGAAATAAAACAAAAATCCTCACAACTGGACCAATAAGCAGCATCATGATAAATGAAGATTGACGTTGTTAAGAATTTTGTTTTATTAAGACCCACAGTCAACATCCATGAAAGCAGCAGTCAAGAAATCAAATAACCCATTGGATAGAACAAATTGCTGCAGAAGGCCTCTTTAAAGTATTAAAAGGCAAAGATGTCACCTTGAAGATTTTAACATTTGTCTGACCTAAGCCATGGTGTTTCAGTTGCCTCACTGCATGTGAAAATTGGGCAATGAATAAGGAAGACTGAAGGAAAATTGACACCTTTAAATTATGGTGTTGGGGAAGAACACTGAGTATATTACAACTGCCAAAAAACCTGACAAATCTGTCTTCGAAAAAATACAACTGGAATGCTCCTTAGAAGCATGGATAGTAAGACTGCATCTCACATACTTTGGACATTTTATTGGGAGGGATCAGTCCCTGGACATAGATCATGCTTGTTAAAATAGACGGTCAGTGAAAAAGGGGAAGGTTGTCAAGGAAGTTGATTGATACAGTGGCTCCAACAGTGAGCTGAAAGCATGACACTGATTGTGAGAATGGCACAGGAAGGCGAGTGTTCTCTGAGTCAAATCCTACTGGATGGCACCTAATAACAACAGAAAGAAGCGATAGCTAAATGTAATGCCCTTGACATAAAGCTGTACTGGTTTGGGAGGAGAGGTTATAAAGGACACTTTGACAACTGGAATATGGTGGGTAGATTAAAGTATTTTTTCAATGTTAAATTTATTGGAATATTTAAGTATACTATGGTTATACAAGACAGTATCCTTATTTTTCAAGAAATATACACTGACGTATTTAGAGGTAAAAGTTACATGTAACTTATTTGTAAATGCTCAGAAACATATTATTTGGTACTACATACCAAAAACGTTATTTGTTATATATAGTATATATGCCAAAAAGAAAACAGAACCCACTCTGATTCATAGGGAGCCTGTAGGACATGGTAGAACTGCCCCATAGAGTTACCAAGGAGTGCCTGGTGAATTTGAACTGCCAACCTTTTTGTTAGCAGCTGTAGCACTTAACTACTACACTACCAGTGTTTCCTTATATATATATATATAATTATATCCATAACAATATATAGTTTAATATATACACACACACATATATACACTTGTGAGTGTGTGAATGTGTATTCTGTGTGGTATTACTTGTGATTTAGATGGTAAGAGAATAAGTGAATGTTAAAGTAGTTGGTGATAGTTCCGACAGTGAATGCTAATGATAAACGTTAGGTGAATTATATCTGAATGTTCTTTGTATTGTTCCTATTCTTGCAATATTCCAACAGTTGGTAATTATTTTCAATGAGAAGTTAAAAAATAAAGATAAATAGTTATTTCCTGGACATGATGGGAGCGCACACACACACACACACACAAACATGCATACAGAACACAACTGAATTAACTAGGGGACATAAATGTAGCAAACTGAAATGAAAATGAATGCTTTTCAGTCCTCTCAGAAACCAGCTGACACCTGTTATTAGCATCTGTTAGTTGTTAGGTGCTTGGGCCAGATATCATAATAGTGAAATGTTTAAGTATGCATGTTTTATGCAAATTCATTTTTAGCCCTACCTACTTGGCCTATTGAAACCATGCAGTCTGAGTTACTTATTATTCATTATTTTTGTTAAATGTAATATTTGCCATGTTTTTACTTATGTTAACATATTATAGTTTTACCGTAACTGTAATAAAACTTATTTATGCCCGTGTGTTACCTTTAATAAGGCACTTCATAATGAGTTATTGTCTTAGTTATCTGGTGTTGCTGTAACAGAAGTACTGTAAGTAGATGGTTTTAATGAACACTAATTTATTTTCGCATAGTGGAGGAGGCTCCAGGAGCCCTGCTGGTGCAGCATTTGAAAGCCCAGCTCCTGAAGGAAAGGTTGCCAGTTTGAATTCACCATCCGCTCCTTGGAAACCCTGTAGGGCAGTTCTACTTTGCCATGTGAGATCACTATGAGTAAAAATCGAGTTGACAGCAACGAGTTTTTTTTTTTTACATTTAAAAAAGAAACCTACCAAACTCATTGCCACTGAGTGAGTTCTTACTCGTTGCAACCCTATATGACAGAGTAGAACTGTCCCACAGGGTTTCCAGGGAGCACTTGGTGTATCTGAACTGCTGACAGCTGGTTAACAACTGTAGCTTTTAATCACGGTGCCGCCAGGGTTTCCTTTTTAGGCTTAGGAAGCTAGAAATCTGAATTCAGGTCACCAGGCCTGGGGGAAGGGCATGAAGAAAATAGGATGTGTTTTTTAATTTCTGCCATTCCCGTTCCCTCCCCACACCCCTTGATGTCTATCTGAGAGTCATTTGTGTGAATCAAAATGTTCTTGGGGAAAGCACATGGAATTTATGTTGCCTTATCAAAGTCTGTAGAAATATTATATGTCAAAATGGTTGACATTGTTGTTAAAACAAGATAAAAAGTCCTAGCCTATACTGGATCTCAATCCTTAAGATGATAGAAGCTAAGAGTTCTGGACTTGCGTGTGCCAGAAAGAGGCAGAGAAGCCTGATTTCTGATGAATTTCAGTTGTATTGTAGTAACAAGCTCTGGTGGCATAGTAGTTATGTGCTGTGGCTGCTAACCAAAAAGACTGGCAGTTTGAACCCACCAGGCACTCTTTGGAAACTAAGAAGCATTTCTATGCTGTTCTATAAGGTTTCTAAGAGTCAGAATCTACCCAATGGCAGTGAGTTTGGTTTGGTTTTGGTGCTAATAAGCTACTAGCCTTAGATGTCAAATTAGTTCTACTGAACATGTTTGTTAACTGATTGGGACGTTTAAGGACAAATTCCTTCTCTAATTTCTAGTTGTTTGAAGATTTAACCTGACTGCTATGTTTGATTGCTAATCCTTTAAAAAATGTTTCTTAATTCAGAAGAAGAAATTCTTTAACTGGTGATCATTTAAGTTACTGGCTAGACTTCTTTTCAAGATTATGGCAATCATGGAAATACATTGTCCCATAAAACAAATCAAAACTAAAAGATTAAATTGTTTTATAATTTTTTCTAGTTGTACCATTTCTACTTGTCCATGTTATAATTTACCATTAACTTATTTTTAATGATAGGCGAATCCTTAGTACTGTGGAAAAGAGCAGACAGAAATATAAACCAGCGTCTCTCACAGTGGAGTTCATCCCTTTCTTTTATCGTGAGTAATACTTTTTTGTTTCTCCTAGTTTGATTTTCATCTTACTCTTTTGTTGTTACTGTAATTCTGACCTTGATTTAACTCTGTGAAGTAATACGATAAAGGTTGTAAGAACCTAAACTTGGTAATGTAATGGTTAAATGCTGTTACTGCTAACGCAAAGGTCAGCAGTTCAGATCCACCAGGTAGTCCTTGGAAACTCTATGGGGCAGTTCTGCTCTGTCCTATGGGGTCATTATGAGTTGGAATTGATTCGACAGCAGCAGGTTTGCTGTTTGGTTTTTATCACTAAAGTCTTACATTCCTTTTTGCTATGGATATTGTTCTTGGTCCTATTTAATTTATTGTTGTTCTTTTTTAGAAGAATTGAGTATTTGAATGACCACAGTGTATTAGAGGACTTCCAGATTTTTACTGAAAATGAAAAACTTAGAGTCTGTCCTTATATGCGTGTCCTGTATGAGCTCCAGATTTCAATTATAATTATGCTGTATTTTAAGAATACAGAGAAATTTTACAGAGTATAAAAGGGACGTCATATATTTCCCACTTGAATTTGCCAGATGTCAACATTTGCCGTATTTACTTTAGTTCTTTTTTAGTTCTGTTACGTAAGAAATTAAACAAGACAGAAACAGTCCTTTGTTTGATTGCTTGGTGGCAAGTGGCTCCACTGACCACTCTGCTTGACCACGGGTGGTGATGCTCTTTTCAGCCAGACAGTCAAGTTCCTATGTTCACTGTCAGCCATGCCTGGCACTGGCTTCACTTAGAGGATGCGGGAGAGGAACCTTTGTGTGCCAGCAGACAGTGTAAGGGGTTTCTGTTCAGCAGGAGCTCTTGTAGTGGTCCAAGGCTACTCTAGGGTCCTTCAAGTAGGGGTATGAGAACAGTTTGGTGAGTGTGGTTTGGAAGCTTTTGTACCCCATAGAAACCATTATATCCTGTGGACATTGTATCCATGGACAGAGCTTCCATACCCTGGAACATGAAATGCCTGTATTACAAGTTATACCACAATTAGGAAAACCCAAAGATGTTTTCCCACCAGGTATGTATAGTTCATTCATGTCCTCCCAGTCCAGGTCAAAGACCATCTTTACCATAAGCATTGTCACTTATAGCGCTACTGATTGTCTATACTTGTTAGATTTCTGGGGAACTAATTCTAGGTTTTTTTATTCGATGTTATTGTTCTCACTGAATCAGTTCTGACTCATAGCAGCCCTATGAGACAGAGTAGAACTGCCTCGTAGAGTTTCCTAGTCTGTAATCCATACAGAAAAGAGTCTTAATTGCTTGTCTGCTAACCAAAAGGTAGGTGGCTCCTACCCACCCACCGTCCTGATGGAGAAAGACATAGCAGTCCTAAAGATTACAGTTTTGAAACCCCTACGGGGGCAGTTCTTCTCTCCTGTATGGTCTCTGTGAGTGGGAATTGGCCCAAGTGGGTTTCAGTGGGAATCCTCATGGGCAGTAGACCACCACATCTTTTACTCACAGGGAGCCTCTGGTGGGCTTCAGCCTCCACCTTTTTCATTAGCAGTCAGGGGCTTAACCATTGCAATGCCATGGCTTCTTCCGTTTTCCCTGCAGGAATGTGAAAGGGTTTTGTTAACCAGTTATGTAGAGTCCTGACAGTAAAATTTCCCCATTATAAAGATGCCTTTTTCTTTTTGCAATTGATTAAGTTACCCTTGGGATGATACTTTGGCATGGTGTAAATATCTTGTTTTCCAAAATACCCTTTAATATTTTAGCATCTGTTGATGTTTCTTGCCTGACTCATTTTTTCACTGAGGGTTGCAAAATAGTGACTTTATAATTCTGTGGTTTCTTAACCAGTTTTTAGCTGTTACATTTTTCTGTAAAGAAAAAAAAAAGAGTTTTCCCTCATCAACTGGAGAGGTGAACTCTAATTTGTTTCTGAAAAGACAGGGTAAAATTCTTAAATCTTTCTCTTTTACTGATTTCAAGATTAGTTCATAACTATGTGAAGTAGTCATTTCTGGTGGGGAAAATAAGTTTTCTTTTTGAGTATCACTGAACTCACTGACTTTTATGTATTTAATGTTTTATAATCAGTTATCACTACCTTTTCTGATGTTAAATCAGATTTGATCATTGGGAGTATTTTTTTTCTATTTAGTTTACTTTTTCTTTTACTTAATGGGGCCTTTTGAAATGCAGAAATTAAAATAAAAAAGTATTGTATGTAAGTGTGAGAGTTTACAATAAAGTGAATTTGCCATATAAAACCCTGAACCCATACTGCTGTGCAACTCCAGCTACTGTCCCCACTCTGTGGCAGTGCACTCCTACTTTCCACCCTGTACTTCCCATAACTGTTGAGCCCTCACTTGACTCCCTGCACTTTTTCACCTCACTTTTGTGGCAAGAGCTGCTCTGACAGCTGCATGTATGTATCTAAGCCAAGAAGCACATTCTTCACCAGCATCACTGTGTCTTGTAGTCCAGTCCAGTCTTTGTCTGAAGAGTTGGTTTCAGTACTGGTTTCAGTTCTCTACTAACAGAGTCTGAAGGGCATGTCTTCAGGGGGCCCTCTGATCTGATGGACTGTCAAGTATGGTCTTTTAATAGAGTTCTTGTTCGGCACACCTGTTTTTGTCCCGCTATGTCAGAGACTTCACATTGTGTTCCATATTAGGACAGTTATTGGTGTGGCCAGGTGAAATCTACTTCTGGTCCCATGCTGATGTAGTCTCAGATCATATGAACCCTTCTGTCTCCTGGGCTCATATTTTCCTCATGTATTTGATGTCCTTCATTCTCCTCTGCTCCAGGTAGATTGGGACCAACTGATGCTACTTAGATGGCTGCTGCTAGCTTTTAAGACCCCACGTGCCACTCACCCAAGTGGTATGCAGAACATTTTCTTATGTCATTTAGCCTAGATGTCCCCTGAAACCATAGTCCCCAGATCCCTGACCCTGCTACTGTGTTCTTCAAAATATTCAACTGTATTTAGGAAACCTTGTAGCTTTTGGTGTAGTCCAGCTGTGCTAACCTCCCTTCTACCATGTGCTGTCACTCCCTTTATCTAACAAAATTTTTATCAACTGTCTAATCTATCAGTACCCTTCCCTTTCTCTCCCCACCCTTGTAACCATCAAATACTATTTTCTGTGTTTAAACCTTTTCTTAAATCATTATAATAGTAGTCTTATGCAATATTTGGCCTTTTGCAGTTGACTAATTTCACTGAGCATGATGTCTTTTAGATAAGACTCCATCTTATGAGATGTTTCCCAAAATTATCATTATTCTTTATCAATGTATGGTATTCCATTGTGTGAATATACCATAGTTTGTTCATCCATTCATCTGTTGATGGACATGTAGGTTGATTCCATCTTTTTGCTACTCTGGACCATGTTTAGTAAATTTTGGTGTCCATGTATCTGTGTGAGAGCCCTTAAGAATTTTCAAATTTTGGTAGAATCTAATTTATAAATTTTTCTTCTTATGATCCATGATTTTTGTGTCTTACCAAAGAAAACTTGTATACCTCAGGATCACACAGATTGTTTCCTAGATTTTCTCCTAGTTTGCTGGTTTTAGCTTCACAATTTAGTTAGCAATCTGTTTTGAGTTAATGTTTTCCATATGGATATCCAGTGGGTGCAGCACCACTATTTCCAGAGACTATCCTTTTCCCATGGAATTACATTGGCTTCTTTGTTGAAAAGTCAGTTGACCATAGAGTGTGAGTCTACTTCTGAATTCCTTTTTTGTTTCATGTTTGGCCTTATGCTACTGCTGCACTATGTTGGTCAGTGTGAGTTTATACTGAGTTGTAAAATTGATATAACTCTTCTAACTTTGGTCCCTTAAAAAAAGATTGTTTAGATTGCTATTTTAGATCCTTTACATTTTTATATATTAAGACTCTATGTTTTAGTGTTTACAAAAGAGGCGCATGAGTTTTTGTTTGGGTTTGTATTGAATTTATGGAACCATTTGAAGAAAATTTCTGTCTTAAGACTATTGAAACTTATAGTCTATGAAGATGGTCTGTTGCTGTTGATTTAGGTCTTACTTGTTTCTGTCACAAACATTTTATAGTTTTCGGCATGTAAGTTGTGTTCATATTTTGTTAATCTATACCAAAGTATTTCATACTTTCATGCTTTGCACATGATCCTGTTTTTAATTGTATTTTCTAATTGTTATCTTATTTTTTTTATGATTTTATGTGTATAACAGTCATATTTGTGGGGAAAAAGATAGCTTACTTATTCCTTTCCAGATGTGTGCCTTTTATTTCTTTTTGCCTTTTTGCAGTGGTTAGGACCTTCAGCCTCCTTAACGCAGTAAGGTGGTCCTGATGTTTTAGGGTGTCTCTCCTTGTACAGTTGTCCAGAAATGGTCTCCAAGTGGGAAACTGAAGTGATCCTTAGCTTCTCTTTGTTTTCCTTCTCTTGTTTGTTACAGTTCTGTAACCCAATTCTGGAAATTATTTTTTTATAATCTTCTAGTTATTTATAGCAGGAAGGCATGTCTACTGTTTGTTGTTTCAGCATGACTGGAACAACTGGGTATAAATTGCTGTAAATACATTTTTACCTCGAAGCTGTTCCTTTTTACTAATGTTTGTTATATTATTGTTAGTTACTGTTGTGTTGATTCTGACTAATGGCAACCCAAAGAATGGGAATTCCAGAACACTTAATTGTGTTAAGGAATCTGTACGTGGATCGAGAGGCAGTTGTATAACCAGAACAATGTGACACTGCATAGTTTAAAGTCAAGTGTGCGTTGGGGTTATATCCTTTTACCGTACCTTTTCAGTCTGTATGCTGAGCAGATAATCCAAGAAGCTGGACTATATGAAGAAGAACGAGGCATCAGGAAGGGAGGACAAATCATTAACAACCTGTATTATGCAGATGACACAACCTTACTTGCTGGACGTGAAGAAGATTTGAAACACTTACTGATGAAGGGCAAAGACCAATACCTTCAATATGGGTTGCACCTCAATGTCAAGATAACAAAAATTGTCACAAGTGGACTGGTAAGCAACATCATTGTAAATGGAGAAAGGATTGAAGTTGTTAAGGATTTCATTTTACTTGGTCCTACAATCACCACCCATGGAAGCAGCAGTGAAGAAGTCAGAAGATGCATGGCACTGGGAAAATTGGCTGCAAAGGACCACTTTAAAGTACTGAGAAGTAAAGATGTCACCTTGAAGACTAAGGTACATGTGATCCAGGCCATGATATTTTCAACTGCATCTTATGCATGCAAAAGCAGGACAGTGAACAAGGAAGACGGAAGATTTGATGCATTTGAATTGTGGTGTTGGAGAAGAATATCGAATGTACCATGGACTGTCAAGGGAACAAGCAGATCTGTTCTGCAAGAAGTACAACCAGAGTGCTCCTTGGAAGTGAAGATGACAAGACTGTGTCTTACGTATTTTGGACATGCTGTCGAGAGGGATCAGTGCCTAGAGAAGGACACTGTGATTGGTAGAGTGGAGGGTCAGTGAAAAAGAGGAAGTCCCTTGAAGAGATGGATTGACACAGTGGCCACTTAAGCATAAAAACGAATGGGGATGTGGTGCAAGATGTGGCAGTATTTTGTTCTGTTGTGCATAGGGTTGCTATGAGTGGAAACCAACTTGATGGCACCTAACAGCAACAACAATTGCAACCCCACATGTGCAGAGTAGAACTGCTCCATAGGGTTTCCAAGGCCTTTTGAAGCAGTCTACAGATGTGCCTTCTGAGATGCTTCTGGGTAGGTTTGAACCATCAACCTTTTGGCTAGTAATCCAGCACTTTCTGTTTGCCCTACCCATGTAGACAGTTTGCTGGATAAAAGGTCATAAATAGTTCTGTTGTTACAGTTTTGTTTGTGAGTGTGCTGATATGTGCAAAAGGATATTCATGACAAATGTATTATTAGCATCATCAAAAGAAAGGAGACAAGCCTAAATGTTTGTCGGTAGATACTTGTTTAAATAAAAATATCAGTGTGGAGCTATGCCCTCTAAAATGAATAAGATAGATAAATATGTATGTTAAAATGTAAAAATATCCAGGATATGTTAAATTAAAAAAAAAAAAGGTACATGGGAGTGCATAGAGATTTTTCTTTTCATTTTTTTTTTTTTTGTTTTTTTAGATAGAGAGGAGCCTAGTAGATTGCAGAGCAGGTCAGAGGGATGCTTTTCCTTGTCAGTTCTTTTATATTGTTTAAATTTTTCTTTGTTATATGCATGAGTAATGTATATAAACAAAACAAAAATTTATAATGCTAAGACAAAGGTTGGCATTAGAACTTTGGTTCTGAAGAAGACTCAGGAATTCTGTTTGTCATACTCTTTGATTTTATAATTGACTAGTCTCATAGCAGTACATACCTACATACGTGCCTGTTGCAGTCAAGTCAGTTCTGACTCATTGCAGCCTTATAGGGCAGAGTAGAACTGTCCCCATAGAGTTTCCAAGGAGTGCTTGGTAGATTTCAACTGCCCATCTGTTGGTTAGCAGCTGTAGCACTTAACCACTATGCAACCAGTATTTGTGTCATAGCAGTAGTGGTAATAAAAAGACATCTAATTTTATGTCAGTTTTGGGTTACTTCTTAACTTTGTCTCTTACTAATCGTGGGACCTCAAGCAAAATACTAACTTTTGACCTTCTGATTGCTCATAAATGGGTTAAATTATCATTCTCAGGTGAAGTGTTTTGAGAATGTGATAGTATGAAGTATTATGTAATAGGTGGTTTCTCTTTTCCTGTCATATGAAAAAATGCATATCAATGTACTCTTTTAACAAATCTTACTATTTTCTCAACTATATCTTCATGATTCAGTGTCAGACATTTCTTAGAGATAACTCATATTGTGAAAGAGAAATCTTATATGTTTATTGCATTTACAGAATGTTTTCAGGAAAGTGAACATCTCAAGGAAAGTCTGAAATGTTGCTTATTGCATCTCTTTGGAGCCATTGTGGCTGGTGGACAGGTAAGGAAAGTGTTGAAAGTTAAGATATAAAATGATGGTTAACAGCAAGAAGATCTTACTGAATTAGCTCTTCTATGGGTTATAAAATACACTGTGTCTTTTTCTAATTTTATGAGCAATACAAGTATTTCTCTGATTTTATGTCTTATTTAAAACTAATCTGCTTATATCATTATTAACTTCAAAAAAAACTGCAATAAAATTGCTAACAATAAAATTACTGTGTAAGTAACCAGATTTAACATTTTTTTGTTACTTTTTGTGAGCATCCTGTGTTGATTTTCAGGTAATACCATATAGTCGATTTTTTTTTTTTTGAGAGTAATATTTTTAAGTTCTTCGTTATGCTGGCTCACAGCACTAGTTCTTACTTTAGATGAGTCAGCACTGTTTGCTCAATGGAATCAAACTAGAAGTTTGCTTTCTAAACACATACAAATTTAATCACTCTTCTGTCTAGTTAAAATTACTAAATTATAAACTTACTTATTTTTTTGGCAAACTCCTATGGTGTTTTATTTGTAAGTAGGAAATACCAGCAACTTTTGTGAATCTATTTTTTTTTTAAGCTGAACTACTTGAAAGTCATCTGTGATAAACTACTACTCAGTGATGACTGAATTACCTTTGAAAGATAGTATATGTATTCTTAAACCATGCAGTTTATACCAGAGGTTCTTAACACTTAGGCCATAAATTCTTTTGACAATCCCATATAGCCTTTCTCAGAATGTCTTTAAAAGCTTAAAATGAAATACATAAAATCACAGTGGAAACCAATTACACTGTAATGCAGTTATCAAAATGTTAATAAAATGAACTTGTGGCATAGTAATATATTTCTTTATAACATGTTAAAAAGTTTCAGCAGCAATTCTAGCAACTAATGTAACTTCAGAGAAGAGACAAGCATAAATGATGTTTTAAGATACTGCAACAACTCTAACAGTTACTGCTAATACTACAGTGGTTTGTTATGTACATTTAATATCAAAGAAAATACTCATTTTCAATTAGAGGTTAGTGAAAATAAAAATATAATGATTTATCATCCGCTTTCACAGATTTCTTGAATTGTATAGTACTGAGATTAGGACCCTAGATTTAGGTGATTGTATTTTAACTTTAAATTTACTGATCCATCATTCTTTCTTCTCCCAATAAAAGTTATCATCATTTTTTTATCTATTACCATTTTTTTATTTTAAAATACCATGTTTTTTATGTTCTTGTACTAAATTACATGTTTGAATTTTAAGGTCTGAGAAACATTTTGGAACTAAATTTTTATTTAAACACGTAAAGTTATTCTAATAATATGCTAGTTATAATCGAAATGAACCTGTTGTCTCTGAGTCAGTTATGACGCCTGGCGACCCTATAGGACAAAGTACAGCTGCCCCATAGGGTTTCCCAGGAGTGTCTGGTGCATTCGCACTGCCATCCCCTTGGTTAATAGCTGCAGCTCCTAGCTACTCCACTACCAGAGTTTCGCACTCTGCCTTCAGAAAGACATCAGGGAGGAGGTTAATACTTAGACCTTTATTTGAGTTCAAGAGCCTCTCATGAGATTCTTTTTACCTTGTAGCAGTAGGGGATTTTTTTTTTACAGTAGTGAATTGCTAATTATCTTATCTTTTATCTACCATTTCTTATTTAATTTGGAAATTTGAGGAGGCGTAAACTTTGTTTTTTTAAAGTGAACTTCATAAACAGATGACTTTATGTAGGTAGTCAATTTCTTTTTTATTTAAGGTACTCAACTTATGTTATTTTGAGCATAATCTCGTGAATACCATTGTGAGGTTGAGTTTCCTGTCAGCTGGTGCTGCTGTAGCAGTACCCTCTCTTTACTGTGTTTTGTTTTTTCTCCTTATAATTTTTTTCAGCAAATAGTCATTGTACTCACTGAGCATTTTTTTTTTCCTGTGTTGTTATTATTCCGTCTTAGACAAGCATCCTTTTATCTTGCAGTGCCCTGCTAACATTCCTTTCTCTCTTGTTTTTTCACCCTACTCCTTTTTCAGCGCTTAGTCAGATTTCCTTCTTGGGTTTCCTGGTAGATACCTTCCACTCTTCTCTTTATCCTGGTGGAAGATAAGAAAGAGTCTTCTTAAACTGAGAGAGATGTTAAACGATACTTATTTTTCAGTTTAAGTTTGCTTAGTCACTTTCTTTTAGTAGCTGGTACCCTTCTTTTGGGTCAGTATCTCCACATTTCCACCATTTCTCAATGCTGAGAATAAGTATACGTGAATGGAATTGTAAGTGACATCATTACTCACTAAGGGGGAGCTGGATAGATCCCATTCTCTTTGTAAACACAGATACTCACTCTTGTTAGTACCCAGGGACACTGAAGCCCTGAGAAAAATAAAACTTAAATGAAAATCAGGTAAATATTGGAAGGCTAATGTATCATTTTTTATACTGAAAGTGTTCAAAACCTTCATGATCATCCAGCAGAAATAAAAAATATCATAGCTGAGTACTATGAAAGACTGTATTCTAACAAATTTGAAAACCTAGAGGAAATGGACAAATTCCTTGATTCATATCACCTACCCAAATTATCACAAGGTGAAGCAGAACAACTTAATAAACCCATCACAAAGGAAGAGATTGAAAAAGTCATCAAAAAACTGCCATTCAAAAAAAGCCCGGGCCCAGATGGCTTCCCTGCAGAATCCTACCAAGCTTTTAGAGAAGAGTTATCTCCAGTACTACTGAGACTATTTCACAGTACAGAAAGGGATGGAATACTCCCAAATTCATTCTATGAACACAGCATAACCCTATAACCAAGGCTGGGGAAAGACCCAACAAAAAAGAACTACAGACAAGTATCACTCTAGATGCAAAAATCTTCAACAAAATTCTTGCCAATAGAATACAACAACATATCAAAAAAAAAAAATAATAATAATCCATCAAAACCTTCATGATCAGGGCATGTCTGGACTTAGACCTAGAAGTCAGAAGGTTGCTTGCTGAGTATGGCATCAGCACAATAGTCTTTAGATAATTTGAGTATGTAACATACAGAACGGTCTGTCAAAAAGAATGGAGATACTGAAGTCTCATTCCCATGCGTCATACCTGGGCTTCTCATTTATTCTTTAGATCTGTTACTCCGATCAAGCCCGTTTAGTTTTGTGTTATGTTAAGTAGAAGAGCTTTAAAGCCAGTTGAGTCCTAGGTTTGAATCCCATTCCATCTCTAGTGTAACCTTAGGTAAACTGTATGTGTTTTAGTTTCCTTTTTTGTAATATGAAGGTGGTAACATTTAAATTACAGCATCATCATGAGAGCTAAATGACATATAATATATGTAAAGTGCTCTAATATGTCTACAGAACAATGAAATCACAGCTGTGTCAGATTTAGGGTCTGCTGCAAGTAGTGGTTAATAGTAAAATTGTAGCAGCTTAAGTTCAATCTCATTAAAAATACAAATGAAAATAAAAAAGAATGTTAGTAAGCAGTTCAGAGTTAATATGCTAGTTGTCTTTTCAGGAAGTAACACTGTCTCTCTGACTTCATTTGTCAAACTCAGTCATGAAACTGCAAAAAGGGCACCTTTCCAGTTTAAAAACTTGGTAAAACTTGCTTCCTCAGCCCTTCTTTGCAGCAAGGGAGGCTGGGAAACATAATCGTTTCTCCAAGTCACCATGTGTCCATTGAAACATTAGGGGTTGTGTTAATAAAGAAGTAGGGGAGGATGGATGTTGGATGGGTCATTAGCAATTTCTTCCATTGTGGCACTTGTTATTATTGATGTTATTAATTATATTGATGATGATTGATAATGACAAGTCATAATGGCATCAGTGCTTTCTGATGAGTTTATTTAGCTGTTCTGATTCATTATTTATCAGTTTGATAAGTAAGACAATGTACATTTTTTATTTCCAATTTGTATGGGTCACCTTGATGTAACCATCAGTTTCTTGGTGTGCAGAGTTATGAAACATGTTTGTAGAATGATAGCCAAGCAGTATCTGTATTAGCTGGCATACATTTCTGTAATCACCAGAACACCTGACAAACAGAGGCTTAATTAAGTGGAGATTTCTTTAGTTTGTGCATAACACCAGGTGGAGGCAGTTCTGGACTGGTACTGCAGCTCAAGGATATCATCAAGGACCTGAGGTCTGTGGAGTATTCCTGTTCTCTGTAGCCTGTTACTTTGATTTTTGTGCTCATCTCCTCATGGTGTGTTGGTTGCTCCAAGTATTATTTCTGTATTCCATGCAGGAAGAAGGTGAAAGGGACAAGGACTCAGGGTCCTTCTGTTTTTATTTGTAAAGTGATGCCCTCTCTGTAGTCTAAATGTAATCTTTATTCCAAGTAGCCCTGTGCCCATCAAAATATGAGAGGTTCTATTAATAAAGAAGTAGGAGAGAATAGATGTTGGGTGGATCATTAGCAGTTTCTTACACTGTAGCACTTGCTGTTATTGATGTTGTTTATTGTATACTGAAGTTAAAAATCTCCTTGGTCAGTCATAGCTGCAAAGCTAGAAGACAAGTTTTCTAGGTGACAGATTGCTACACTGAACAAGTTCAGAGTTCTGTTAGTGAGGAAGGGGAGATTTAAAGTGTAAAACACCAAGACTGTCTGCCAAAATATTTGTTTAAAATTTTTTGTTTTTTAAAGAAAACATTTACTGCAGATTTATTAAATTCTCTTTGGAGCTTCAGTCATACAGCACTCAGCTGGTATTGGGTTTCATTTTTCTTGTCTCTTATATTTTAGAGGAATGCTTTGCAAGCGATTTCTCCAGCCACCATGGAAGTTCTTATGCGAGTTTTGGCAGATTGTGATTCCTGGGAGGATGGAGAGCCTGAAGAAGTGGGTAGGAAGGCAGAACTAACTCTGAAGTGCCTTACGGAAGTGGTTCATATCCTTCTGACCAGCAGCTCTGACCAGCGTCAAGTGGAAACCAGCACTATTCTGGAGAATTACTTTAAATTGTTAAATTCAGATCATTCAGCTTTACCTAAACAAAAGAGATCCAGGCAGTGGGAAAGCCGATTCATAGCTCTACAGATCAAGATGCTGAGTAAGTATTACATGATGACAATTTTCTGAATTTATTTATTTTTTACTTTTATATAGCCCACTTCCTTTTGAAGAATGAGGCAGTCACATAGACAGTTTTGCTTGATTGATTCAGATATGCAACTTTTATATTTTTAACTCGAGAATACTTAATATAAATACAATTTGTTCACCTTTGCTTTAATGGTGACAAAGTTGATCCTCTATAGTCTTTGTTTAAACTATTGTATTAAGAAATGCATACAACAGAATATTTGACAAATCTGTATTCTTTTTGGAAATTATAAATCACTAAAAGCATCATTTTTGTTTTTTAGAGGCAGCTATTATTTTAAAACTATAAAAAATAGACTTTTAGAAAATGCTATTTGTATTTTTTAACCTATGATAAAGAGGCACATACACATCAGTTTTGCTCATGTACATATAACTTGTCTATGGAGGTCACACCAACATTTCTCTCTCCTGTAGAATTCGAGACGGCCTCTTTGGATTTTTTTCTTTTTTAAATCAAGCTTTCTTGCAGCTTTGTCTCTGTATCTCTCTTTTTCATGGTTGTTTTGTGTTACCATGTGCTTACATGTTGTCTGTGCTTTGTAGACTCTTATATATATGTATACACTCTCATATATATATGTATGTGCACACAGTATACATATATACAATAAGAAACTGTGTATATATATAAATGTATATATAGTTTATATGTGTGTATATATATAAATGTATATACAGTTTATGATTGCATTCCCCTGTTAGATTGATACAGATATTAAAATCTGATAGGTAGTTCTTTATTAAACAAATAAAATATATTCATTATAGCTAAATTAGGGTATTCAGATAAGTAAAAAGTAAATAAATATGTTTTATATTCCCTATCCAGGTATAACCTATTTTAATGGTTTAGTGCATAGCTTCTAGAGACTTAAAAAAAATGTTTTTGTATGTTTTTGTGTATGTGTATGCTATCTTTGGCTATGGCCTCTAATTTAAAAGTAGTGGACATCTATGTCTTAGTCAGAAGCTTAATGATCTATTATAACATTGTTTCTATAGGGAAATAAGGTTATATAGCTTTTACTACTTTATGTGTTCTAACATGTCGGACCCAACTCGATGGCAGTGGGTTGTGTTTTCTTTTGACATGTTTTATAATTTACTTATTATGGCTGATAGGTATTTAAGTAAGTTGGATTCTATACTCAATAGACTTTTTTTTTTGTTAGTAGCTATGGTATTGCCCATTCTAGATACTTCTTGATTTCTGGATTCGTATATCCCTTCAGGTAGAATAAACAGAGCAAAGCATTATTGCAGATGGATTGATTACTTAAGGACCATTTTCATAATGGCCATATGTTAATTTTATAATACATAAATGAGACTGTGTGGCCAAACGTATTCAGGTATATTGCAAGTTGGGTACCACATTTGGTGTATAGTGTCACTATGAGTCGAGATTGACTCAGTGGCAGTAGGTTTTGAGCCTTATGATGGAAGAACAACTAAATAAAACTCTAGAAATTGTATGCCACTCCTACATAAAAAGTTCAGTTTAATAAGTAATGAAATACAAAAGTGTTCACTTTCATCATCATTTAAAAGTAAAGATTGTTATACCCTTCACCCTATTGTTCATAATTAATGTACTTATTTTGTCAACTGAAAAATCTAAATGGTATTAGAGTAAACATTGCTATGATCTCAAGTCTTTCACTGTGTATGTAGCTGATTCTGTTTCCGCCTTCCTAGATACCATCACAGCCATGCTGGATTGCACAGACCGGCCTGTTCTGCAGGCCATTTTTCTTAACAGCAATTGCTTTGAACATCTTATACGGCTACTACAGAACTGCAAGGTAGTTTTTTGTTATTATTATTGTCTTCGATTTAAGAAGCTATTGTTTATATTGTGATTTGAATTTTAACATATAATTAGTGAATTTTTATAATTTATTTTTTATTATGTAGCCAGGTATTGTCTTGTATTAAAACTAATGTTATAATTGACTACTTCAAGAGCAGTGACACTAGAAACAAGTTTCTTTGTGTCATAAGCATTTCAGTTCATGAAATCTTTATTTTTTAAGTGAGTCTCGTACTTGGTAGAAGCTCCCTTAGGGAGCCAGGGTGGCATAGTGGTTAAGAGCTTGGCTGCTAACCAAAAGATGAGCAGCTATAATCCTCCAGCTGCTCCTTGGAAACTCTGGGAGGCAATTATACGCTGTCCGGTAGGGTTTCTGTGACTTGGAATTGTCTCGATGGCCATAGGTTTGGCTTTTGAGTGCTTGGCTGCTAACTGAAATATAAGTGGTTGTAGCTCACCAGTCACTGTACAGAAGAACAGTTTGACAGTCTGCTTCCATAACAGTTTACAACTTGAAAACCAGATGGGGCAGTTGTGCTCTGTCCTGTTTTGTTGCTATGAGACAGAAGCAAATTGACATTGATAAGTTTTTTATACTTGGTCAGTAATATCCTTGAGGCCCTTTGGACGAACCATTTGTGGTAGAACATGATAAGGTGATCAAAATTTTGCTTCCCTTACTTTTTACTCAGTTTTTCGCCTGTTACTGGGTGAGTTGTACATGCTATTAAAGGCTGCGGTTGTCCATCATTCTTACTATACCTCTCGAAGAACTTTTATATGAACTCCCACTATTAATTTATAGACTTTATTCTGAACTTCTTTTTTAAGATAGAATTTCAGCTTCACTAAAATACAAATGTGACATATCACATGCTTGCTTTATTTTAAAAATAGATTGGAATTCTTTATACATGTAGCTAGTCAAGTCAGTTTGGTGAGGGTAATGTTTTATTTCTAATTCTCTGTTTAGACTTTCTACATATTGGAATAAAAAACTAATGTACAGCCATGTAGAAATTGATGAAGTGTTATAAATTTTGTTGTGTGTATATCATTATAATTAAAAAAGATAAATTACAGCTGAGATTTTTCAGTACATGCAGATATTTGAAGTATGTTCATTGTAAAAAATTTAAATAATTGAGATGATAATGGAAAAGAATAAATATCCCTTATTATTCTCTCAGAAGCCCTTGTGGCTTAGTGGTTAAGTGCTGTGGCTGCTAACCAAAAAGTAGGCAGTTCAACCAGAATGAAGGCTACTGTTTGTTAATGTTAACTGCTTACTGTATGCCAGATGTTGTATTAGGTACATGTAACATCTTTGGTTCTCATAATGATCACTTTATAAGTTAAACAGTTAAAGTGAGAGAGCCAGAGTTTCAGTTTATTTCTGTTTGACTTTAAGGCGTTTCTTCTTAACTGTAATGGTATATGATGCCTGAAGTGATAATTTTACCTGTTTATTTTCAGTCTTTTTTCCTAAACAAGTGATATTTTTACATAATTGAGAGCAACAGGAATATATAATGTGGTACCCTGTTAAGAACAATTAACATTTTTATCACTATCAAAATAATACATGGTCATTGTAAAATGCAGATAAACAGGAGCATATTAATTCTCCAATGTAATAATGCATGTATTAGTTTAAAATTTTTTGCTTTTACCTAATGTGCTTGCTGTTAGTAATACCTATTATAAAAGTATATCTCTTAATGAAAATATGCATCAGCTGAATATCAATATAATACGTTAATAAATATATTTTAAATAGCTGCAGCTCATTATGACATTAATGAATTAAATAGCTTATTAGGCAGTCAAGTGGCTATTCCAGTGTGAGTGTTACCCCTTTTACAGTTGTTCAGAAGTTGTAGAAATTATTACAGACTTGTAATAACATTATTCATGTGTTTACCAGCAGTTTTTGTACAAGATAAGATTGAATTTTTTAGCAGAGCAAAATCATTAGGTATAGGAATAGAGCCTATGAAAAACTATCAAATAGATGCTAAGGAAGGAAACACAAGGGGAGAATTTGGTTTTATGTTTTTAGAAGCCGACCACACCATGTTTGGACTTGAAGAAAAAAAATAATGTTAGCTAACATAAGCACAATTAGTCAAGGAAAGTATTTGCGTAACAGTGTAAAGAAATAGAAAAATATAATTCAAATCCCATTTTTAAGGGTTGGCAGTCTCTTCACAACCCAGTTGTTTTTTAAAATTCGTTTTATCTAACATATAGACATTTCCTCTTGTATATTTTATAAAACAGTTCAAGAATAGCTTATTGCCTGCACATTTTTAATATTTTTGCTATTTTGAAAGAGATGCTACTGTGTTTTTTTAATTTTGCTTTTATAGTAATTACTTGATTCTAAAATTTAATTACTGCCTTACTGCCAAGGGAACTGTTTTCTAAAAACTTAGAGCTGGTTAGAAGCCTCTAGATTTAGACATGGAAGGAAAAACAAAGGCAGAGAACACTGTCAGACATTCCAGAAGCAGCCTCTGCCACTGACTGACTAACTGCCTCTGGGCCTCTTTTCTTCCAGAGTGCTTCATCTCAAGGTTATTTATTTTTTTCTCTTTGTTTTCTCATATTGGCGCAAATTCTTCCCATTTGAAATTCATCTGTGCTATCAATAAAAAGCCGTCTTCCTTGTTGAGCAGTTGCTTTATTCTGAATTCCTTTTTTTTAATTGTTATTTTAGATGAAAGTTTACAGAACAAACTGGCTTCTCATTAAACAATTAATACCCATCTTGTTTTGTAACACTGGTTGCCAGCCACATGGTATGCCAACACTCTTCCCTTCTCTACACTAGGTTCCTGTTAACAGCTTTCCTGTCCTCGCCTACTGTCTCATCCTTGCCCCAGGGCTGCTATGCCCATTTAGTTCCTGTTATTTTGTGGGTCTGTCTAATCTTTGGCTGAAGAGTGGGTCTCAGGAGTGACTTCATTAGAGAGCAAAAAATGGTTTCTGGGGGGCTATGCTCTTGAGGTTTCTCCAGGCTCTGTCAGACCAGTAAATGTGGTCTTTTTTTTTTTTTTCCTTTTTATGAGCTAGAATTTTTGTTCTGTGTTTTCTCCAGTTCTGTGTGGGATCCACTGTTGTGATCCCTGTCAGAGAAGTCAGTGGTAGTAGCCAGACAGCATCTAGTTGTGCTGGACTTGGTCTGTTGGAGGCTGTGGTGCTTGCAGTCCATCAAAGATGGGCCCATCTTTGCCTTGTGTCTTTGGTTTTCTTCGTTCTCTTTTGCTCCCAATGTGGTGAGACTAATGGAGTGTTTTAGATGGCAGCTTACAAGCTTTTAAGATCTCAGACACTGCTCACCAATGTGGAATGAACTATATTTTATTTATAAACTGTGTTATACTGGTTAAGCTAGATGTTTCCCCAGAGCCCTCAACCCAGTAATTTGGTCTTTCAGAGAGTTTCAGTGTGTCTCTGGAAAACTCCTTTTCCTAATTCTCAGGTATGGTAAGCTATGCTACAGAAGTAATGTAATACTTGTGTTTTTAGGACCTGGAGCACTTTGTGAGGTAGGATGGACTTGGATAGTATCTTATTTTTTTCAGTCAATATTTGGCTTCTGTCTCAGCAACTGCATGGAGACTGTTTTTAATCAAGGCTACTTGAAACCTCTGGTTTCCAAGTCTAATGGACATTGTCTAGTTTGTAACTGGTATTTTCTGTTTGTCACTCTTCATTATTCTCTCCTTAAATTTTTTTTTTAATTTTGTTTCTGAAATGTTAGCACACTTACCTACTTTTTATGTACAACTGTGCCTGCTCTTCAGCTATTGTTAAGTTTTGTTCAGTTTTTGTGTGGCTGCTGATACTGTCTATAAGTTAAACATCACCAAATTTCTTGTTTCCAGTGCAGAATTCCTCACCCCCCATGAGGAATTCTGCTTAGTACCTACCCCTCAGAACTCTCAAATTTTTCACATCTGAAATGGAATAGATACCCCTTGTTTTTCTCCCCTTTCCTGTTTCATCGTCATAGTTACTTTTCCTTTACTTTCGATTTATGTGAGAGGCACCATTACCTACCTAGTAGTATCTCAGGACAGTAGTAGGAATCAATCTGGACTTCTGTTTCTTCTTGTCCACATCTGCCTCTTCTTTTTTAAACCAGCCTTTAACAACCTGCTTTTTAAATAACTCTCAAATACAGCCTTTTATTCTCTGTCACTGCTTTATTTCAGGACCTGATTTCTTTCCTAATTGTTGCAGTACTCTCTTAACTGTCCTCTCCCTCTCCAGTCTTAACTCCCTTCCACACTGAAGCGAAAACCATCTTTTTAACATGTCAGTGTCATCATGGCAATCCTTTGCCCCCCAAACCATTAAGCTGTTCTAGTGACTTGCTTAGGCATACCTGTTTAGCTTTTCTTACATCAACATTTTACTGTTTCTACTTGATGCCATTGAGTCTATTCTGACTCATAGCAACCCAACATGACAGGAGAAGCGCTCTCTGGTATTTCCCAGGCGGTAATCTGTATGGGAGCGGTTCTTCGGGTCTGTTCTCCTGTGGAGTGGCTAATGGGAGCAAATAGAGTGCTTAACCATCGTGATACCAAGAACCTAATTAAACCTGTTGTGGTATCTTGAACCAGTTTTCTTGGTGCTGTTATTGCTGCTTGAAATACTTCTTTTCCTGCTTTCTTTTTTTTTTTTTTGGTGTAAATGACTATAATGTTCTCTGATTCTGCTAGATCTAGGTAGATAATGTGTTTTGGGTCCTTATAGTATCTTTTATAGATTATGGTACAATATACTACACTTTTTATGTTTTATGCTAAGCAGTAAAGGTAAGCATGTTGATTTCAATCTATTCTTTCTAATCACTAGGTCTTTGGCACACAGTAGAATCTTAATAAATGAAGTTGAATTGATTAATTTCACAGTTGAGAACCTCAAAGAGCAGGATTATATTAGAGTGGAATGCCTTCGTAAGTGCCACTCAGGAAATATATTGGTTTAAATTTCACTTGACTGCACAGCTCTGTGTCAAAGAAGAGGGACAAAAGTGCTTTTCCTCCTTTTCTTCGTCCCCATTGTACTGTCTGCCTTCCCATACTCAGGATCCAAAATGCAAGCTTATTTAAAAAATACTAGAACGGCTGCATCATGTGTTTAACGATATAAGCTATAGTGGGGAACTACCCTCCTGTTATGTAAAAATGTGCAGAGTTTTAAGTTGTCCAATATAGAGGAGGAACATGATCTTTTTGAAAAAATGTTTTATTGTATTTTTGATGAAAATGTGTATAGCAAAACCAGTTTTCAATTCAGTAATTTCTACACATCATGTTCAGTGATGTTAGCGACATTCTTTTTTTTTTTTTTTACAAAAGTAGAATAACTATAAAAGCAGCAATAACAAATCTCCTATGACTGACATGCTCTGTTCTGCATGTTCATTTCATGGGATCTTGGTATCATTTTAAAAAGACTGTATTTTATTGCTGTTATTGAGAATATATACAGCAAAACAGAAACCAGTTCACCCATTTCTACATATACATTCTTCTTGTTGTGCAGCCATTCTCACATTCCTTTTTTGAGTTGTTCCGCCCCTATTTACATGAATTCTCTGTGCCCTGGGGTTCCTATCTCATCTTTTGAGTTGCTGTTACTGTCTCTGTGATGCCTTATAGGCAGTTCTTAAAAGAGTATAATGCTCAAGGCAGACTTTTTTTTTCTTTTCTTTTTTTTTTATTTTTTATTAACATAACTGAGTGAAAATGTACATTCACATGTAAATTTACATGCCCCCCTATATGCAGCTTCCACTGCTCTCCCTGTCAAGTGACTGCACACTATTCCTCTCTGCTCCATACATGTCTCATCCTCCCAACAGTCTCCTTTCCCCTCCTCTCCATCCACTCCCCTTCCTCCAGCCAGAGGTCAGCAAGATGATATCCTATAGATGTATAGAACCATAAAGTGCTTCCAACATATGGTTACTCTGCATTGCCAAGTCCATTCCATTCCTGTCCAAAGAGTGGACCTTTGTTATAATTTATGGGAACGGGCAGCATCAGGGCCGGGGGCCATGCTCTCAGAGGAACCCCAAAACCGCTGGACCATCAATTGAGGTCTTTTAGTGGAGATCTCACGATGCACCTCTTTTTATTCTTGTGTTGCCAGTGAGGCTCCTCTCTGTGAGCTCCGTCATGGCTATCACTGGTGGTGGCCGGGCACCATCCGGTTCTTCCGGTCTCAGGTCGATGTAGGCACCCACTCTTGTGGGTCTCTCTGTCTTCTCGGTTGTCTTTACCGCATGCCATTTTGGCCCTCGGTGAGCATCCGTTCCTGCTGAGTTGGGACCATTTGCTGTGTCCTCGGATGGCAGCTTGGCAGCTTTTAAGACCCCAGACGCCACTCACCAATGTGGGGTGTAGAGAGCTCTCTTAGCAAAACGCTAGTTGTGCCAATTGGCCTGGAATTCGCCTAAGAGCATGGTCCCCCGCCCCCCGCCCCAGCTACTCTATCCTTGCAGTATTGAGTTAAGATGGAAGGAGTACTCAAGTTATGCTGAAGTCCACTTAATGTTGTTCTTGTTCCTAATGTGTGCTGTCACCGCTTTCTCCCAACTAGATTTCTAGTAACTACCTAAACTAAACCCTCCCCCCCTTGCCCTCCCTCCCTCCCTCCCCTCCCTTGCAGCTGTCAAAGAGTCTTTTCTTCTATACACAAGTCTGTTTTTGAGATCTTATCGTAGAGGTCTCATACAGTCTTTATCCTTTTGTCGCTGACTACTCTCACTCAACATAATGTCTTCCAGTTGAAACCAGGTTAGGAGATGTTTCCTGGAATCATCGTTATTCTTTATCATCATTGCGTAGTGCTCCATTGAGTATATGTACCACAGTTTACCTATCCATTCTTCTATTGTTGGGCATCTGGGTTGATTCCACCTTTTTGCTATTGTGGACTGTGCTGCGATAAACATTCTGGTGCATGTGTCCGTTGGTGTGAAAGGCCTTGAATCTGTAGGATATATTCCAAGTAGTGGAATTACTGGGTCAAATGGTATATCAATATCCATTTTTTTAAGGAAGTGCCAGATTGCCTTCCAAAGAGGCTGGACCATTTTGCAACCCCACCAACAGTGTAGGAGGATTCCATTTTTTCCACAGCCTCTCCAGCATTTGTTGTTTTGTGTTTTCTGGATCATGGCCAATCTTGTTGGGGTGAGATGGTATCTCATTGTTGTCTTGATTTGAATTAAGGCAGACATTTTTTTACCAGTTAAGCAAAGTTGTTATTGGGTTTTAAGAAGACTTCAGGGGATATTTTTGGTTTAAATTTTAAAGATTATCTCATGACAGTTGTTTCATGATTTTATCTAGCTACTGTGGCTCCAGAAAGTGTGGAATCCGTAGGACTTTAAAATTCAGTTTTATATTTTCCCCCTTTTGATCAGGATTCTTCTGTATAGAATCTTTGATCAGAAAGTTCAGTAATGTTAGCTGGGCACCATCCATTTCTTCTCATCCTATGGCAAAGGAGGCAGTTGTTCCTGGAGGTAATTAGCTGCACATTCCACATCCTCCTCCTGTTCTTGACTCTGCTCCTTCCGGTGCTGCTCTACGTGAATAGACACCAATTGTCATGCCATGGATGGCCACTTGCAAACTGTTAAGACACAAAGTGCTTATAGAACAAACTAGGAGTGGAACAGATGCGCTAAACATGTCATTGGGTCAGTTCACTGGGATGTCTTATGAAGTCATGCCCCTCAGTCTCCAGACCAAGGAAGCAAAGCCTGTGAGGTTTTTTTTTTTTTTTGTAAATAAGTATGTGTGGCAGCTATTCTTTTTCTGGCTATTGTTGTAAACAGATCTATCATACAGTTTTTGCCAGTTCGGCTTTTAATAGGCATACAGCTGACTGACAGCAATTATAACAACGAGGTGTACAACCCTACCCATAATCAATGTGATTTTCCCATCTCTTTTATTCCCCTTTTCCTTCTGCTTCTTGGCCTTGTAACCATTAGTAGCCTTTGTTCTCTATACATTTGCCTTGTTTTTTTTTTTATGTATGTGAGGTTATACAGTATTGCTCCTTTTCTTCAAGCTCCATCCGTGTTGTAGCATGTATCAAGAGTTCATTTTCTGTCTGAGTAATATTCCATTTTATGTTTGTACAGTATTTTGTTCTTTCATCTTTTGATGATATTTAGCTGGTTTCTACCTTTTCACTACTGAGAAGAGTGCTGCAGTGAACATTGGTATAAAATCTCTTGATTGAGTCTCTGCTTTCAGATCTTTTAAGTTTATAAGCAGGAGTGGAATTGGTGGGTTACATGGTAGTTCTGTTGTTAATTTTTGAGGAACTGCCCTACTATTTTCCATAATGGCTGTCTTAGTTACCTGGTACTGCTCCAACAGAAAACACCACGAGTGGAAGGCTTCACAAGGAGAAGCTTTTATTGTCACAGTCCGGCAAGCCGCATATCTGTTAACAAGTTACAAGTCCGTTCAATATGAGAAATCATCACAGTCCAGTAGGCTGAGTCCGAATCCAGTGAGAGCGTCTGGGCACAAGAACCTCGGGTCCAAAGGACGTGCTGTGCTCTTGGTGCTTCTCTCTTGGTGGTATAAGGTTCCCAACTTCCGCACCTCAGTCCTCTCCCTTATCACCCACAAGCTTGTAGCTTGAGACCTGCCTCACTAACACAATTGTTGCCCATTCTCCATCATCAATCTCACAGAGGCAGAATTAACAACACATGGGAGGAAGGGCACCATATTGGGACTCATAGCCAAGTCAAATCAACACATACATTTTGGGGGGGACATAATTCAATCCATGACAATGACTTTACCATTTTGTATTCCCATCAACAAAAAGGGCTCCAGCTTCCCCACATTCTCACTAAAGTTTGTTATTTTCTGTTTTGTTTTTGTTTTTTAATCTTAGTCATTCTAATGGTGTGAAATGATTTATCGACTGTGGTTTTGAGTTGCAACTATCTGATGTCTAATGATGTTGAACATTTTTCATGTGTTTGATGGCCATTTTAATGCTGGTAAAATTGTTTAAGCTTTTTTGCCCATTTTATGATTGAGTTGTCTTTGTTGTTAAGTTTTGGAAGTTCTATATACAGGCAGTCCCCAGGTTACCAACTTCCAACATAGGGACAACTCATAACTTGCCCTTGAATGTTATGTAAATTTGCCCTTTCTTTGAAAAAATTGAACTAACCCCTACTTGCAACAAATTCTTTGTCACAATTACCTTCACATGTTGCATGTATAGCTTATAAATCATTGAAAAGGCTTTAGCCGTTTCTTGCATTAACTGTTGCCCATTCTCAACCTGTTCTTAATAAACTGCAAATTTGACTTGAAGACGTGTTAAGAATGGATTACATTTATAACCTGAGGACTACCTGTATATTTCGATTGTTAGCTTCGCAATCAGTTTCTGAAGATACTATCCCAGTCGATAGCTTGTCTTTCCACTTTTTCAATAGACTTTTTTTTTGGACTTATAAGAACAGGCACTTATTGTTTCACAGTCTGAAGGCCAGAAGTCTAAATTCACGTTGTTGACAGGACAGTGTTCTCTCTGTCTGTCTGCTCTGGGGGAAGGTTCCTCCTTGTCCCCTTTGTCTCTTACCACTTTTATTTATTTGACCATTTTATTTTCCTTTAGGTGAAAATTCATATAACAGTCATTTTCCAATCAGTAATTCATACACAAATTGTTCTGGTCTGGTTTATTGTTATTACCAGTATCAGGCTGTTTTCATTAGGTTAGCTCTATAATATGTTTAAAAGTCAGAAAATAGAAGTCCTCCTACTTTAGTCTTCTCTTTCAACATCTATTTAGCAATTTGGGGCCTCTTGGCATTCCATATAAAGTTGAAGATTGATTTTTCTGTTTTTGTAAAGAAGACTAATAGAATTTTGATTGGGATTGCACTGAATCTATACACCACTTTGGGTAGTATTGACATCGTAATACTTTTTCCAACTCAAGGACTTAGAGCATCTTTCTGTTTATTTAATCTTCTTTAATGTCTTTCAGCAGTATTTTATAATTTTTTGTAAGTTCTTAATGTCATTGGTTAGGCTTATTCCGAGGTATATTTTTTTCTTTGATGCTATGGTGAATAGAGTTGTTTTCTCTCAATTCCCTTTCAGGTTTCTCTGTGCTGATATCTGGAAACCTAACTGATTTTTGTTCATTGACCTGGTACCTTGCAGCTTTGCTGAATTCCTTCCTCTATTCGCTCTACAAGTTTTCTTGCAAACTCTGAGGTTTTCTATATATAGGTTCATGTCATCTGTAAATAGAGATAATTGTACTTCTTTTCCAAACTGGGTACTTTTTCATGCCTTATTGCTCTGGCTAGGACTTGTAGTACAATATTTAATAGAAATAGTGAGAGTAGGTACCCTTTTCTTGTACCTATTTCAAAGGTAAAACTTTCAGTCTTTGTCAATTAAATATAATATTGGCTGCTGGCTTTTCACACACTCCTGAAATTGTACTGATATGTTTCATTTGTTTTCTGATTTTCTTTAGGATTTTCATCAAGAAAGGGTATTGGATTTTTATGAAATACTTTTTGTTTTTTACATGCGTAGACATGATCAGGTGAAAATTAGAGATCATTGTAATAAACCTAGGCTCTAAAATACAAAGGAAGACTTTTGGATCTTAAGGAAAGGTGCCAGTTGTATATTGCAATTTGACATTCTTCCTTGGAAGATTCAGTTATGCTTGTAGAATCGAATGTTTTTAGTATTCTGTAGGGGTCATAGATGTTACAATAGGTAAATACTTGTGGTAGTTAAGCTGAATAAATTTACTTGCCAGCATTTCTGACTTTGCCTTTTTTCTCTAAGTGATTATGCTATTTTCTGTTTTAACTTTTAAAGGATAACATTTAGTTGATTGGGGATGTTTTCCTCTCCCACTTTGAGGAAAATGTTTGAAGTAAGATTTCAGAAAAACCTATCTGTAGCAACATACATTTGCATCAGCTAGTTATGGGTGTAATTTTAAAATGGAGATATTGAAGATTCATACCTGTACTACTTTCTGGTATATGGATTAATTTTTTTTCCAAAAATATATATTTAAAGTAATTATTACTGACTTGAAGCCCTGGTGAGTATGAGTATATAATAACTAATATATTTACTATGTCATCTTTCTCTGGGTTTTAACATGGTATCAGAAATTTTTAGAGAGCTTCTGAAGACTGTGAACACAAAAATACTTCAGATACTTTTACTTTTCTATTTGAGGTATTCTTTTCATGAAATCCCAGCTGGAAAATACTAGATGTTCACTCTGATTATATGGTAATAATCCAGAATAATGATTTTAACATCCATCAACTTGCTGAATTTTTTTCACATTGTTAGGAAGGGTATACCTGAAAGCATTTATGTTACTGCGTTGCTTAATTTGTAGTAAAAACAGTGAAGAATAACATGAAAGATGAAAGAAAATATTTGTGAAGTAAATAATATAGAGTATTTTGAAGTCAGGAGATTCGGATTATCACTGGAGAGTCAAGATGTACCCTCCCTTTTTTAAGTCATTAGTGGGAAAGGAATCCTGGGGAAATGAAAGTAGTGTAACAGAAATATTCCTAAACCTTTTGATTATTATTTTAAAGAAGTATGGCTTTTTTGGTAGTAAAGGCAATTTCAATGATAAAGACACAATTGCATATCAGTAAAGCACTTGCTGTTCATTCATTGTACAAGAATAAAATGTAATCTCCTGCTAAAATTTATTAGTGTAGGCTTTTCTACATCATATAAAACTCAAAGATAATATAAAATCTGACATACTGTGGCCAACAATATCTTTTTAAAACAAATGTGATAGGCATAGCTATCATAATGTCAAACTTGTTGTTTTTTTACTATGATACAGGCCAAATTTCTTATTATTTAGACTGGACAGCCGTGACATTTTAAAATTCAGTGGTTTGATACCACTTATTATTTTGTGTTGAAACAGAAAATTCTAGAGAAGAAACCTATCTGGGCGGGAAAAGCTAGGTGAGGTGATCTCAGCCTTCGATGGTGGCAGTGGTCTTTCTTATTTCAGGAACCTCAAAACCATTGTAGATTTACCACCATGCATTAGAACCACTAGATCCTTAAAACAGGAAAACCTTGAAATAAGCTTCCTAACTCCTTCATGAAACAAATGAAGAAAAATGTCTTGAGAGCTTAAAAGATTAGCTCAGGCCAAGCTTAGCACTAAGAAATGATGGAGCTAGGATTTCTTACCTAGGTTTTCTGGCCTTAAGTCTGTCATAGTATGTAATTTTGTAGCTGTATTACAAAACTCATGATCACTGTTTAGTCAGTATACAAAATGTTTTCTGTGCATTAAATACAGAAAAAGGACAGGTTTTATTGACATATGAGCACATTTGATGGAGATAGTTGATATGATTTCTAAATATAAAAAAATGTTTGGAACCCTTTTAAAGCCATTTAAGTTAGGGAGCATTGTCTTGCATGTTATGCTACAGATATCTGATTCCTTTCTCCTTAAATTGCTTTTTGCTAGTAGGGAATGAATTATTTATTTTATACGGTTATATAAGATGAAAGCAATTTTGCTATTTAAAGGTTCAGACCCCTTGGAAACATTGTCAGCTAAAGCTTGACGTGTCGTAAGCGATGCATGAATCACATAGAAAACTGTTATTGTAGTTTTCATGTTTTTCTTTTTTTGTATGAGATGTATCAGAAAGCTAAAGTAAAAATTAATTTCCTGAAAGTATCTGTGTAAAGGTTTCTGGGCTTGTCAAAATGTATTTAAGATACATTTAATAAAAAATGTATTAAGATACATTTCCATGAAATCATACATTTGGCTTAAGTATGATAAACCTTAAGCATTTAACAGTAATTTTGTTTTCTATACTGTATGTTGGAAGGGGAATATGATTCAAATTAATGTAAATTAATGTGTGTGTTTAAAGCTGTACAAGGATATTTAAATTTAATTGACCTCTGGTAGCAAGGAAATAGCCTGCCTCCAAAATCTGTGTTATGTTTAGTAATCTATTACTATATTAAGTTTTATATATGTTCTTATATGCTATGCAATACCAGACTTCTATCCAATTTATTTTATATTGCATTATTTCAGCTGGTAAGTGAAACTTGTTTTTTTCTTTTCCAAAATGATAGAACTTCCTAAGAAGAATTTTCATCTTAGCATAATCATAAGTTCCTTTGTAAATGTTAATTTGCTTTCTGTTTTACTCTTTTGATTGTTTTTCATAATTTGAGGTTTATGCACTTAAGATGAAATACTCAATTTTGCAGTCGCAAATAGGTCGATCCCCACGTATGCCGGAGATGACAAATCCAATCTTCTTTCCCAGAATACAAGCTGAGTAAGAATTAGCTCAACTCTTGATGACACTGGAGCATACTGTTCCAAAATCTGTTAATGAAGTGTGTAGTCAGATAAACTGAAAATGCTGTACACTGACCTCTCTTGTCAAAGTGTGTATTAGTGTTACCGAGACTGATAAATATTTCCAGAAAGAACTCTTTTAAAGGTTTGTTTAACAGCACTTACAAGACTACAGAATCTCTGCCATGCCTGATTTCTTACAGTATCTTGAGTGTGTCTTACTAGCAAGTTTCTGTCTTTTCTCTGACAAGGCATTCTCTTTACTGATTCTTGAAGGATTGTCTTGCTGTCTGAAAGTGGAGCGTTCTAGTGAAGGCTTTCATAAGCTGAAATGAAGAAGAAATTATCATTAACTTATATGAGAAAAAATTTTGAGCATTCCCAGACCCCGAAAATAACCTACCAAATCACACCAAATAACACATAAAACCTAAGATTACATTAATATATAGTAAAAGCAGGCATGATGTGATATGATAAATACTCAGCTGGTCTAAAGTAGAAATAATGTATACACAGTGTAGTTTTACTCACCAGAATAGGCAGGACAGTGAGCACACTAGAAGGCTGAGAGGTGGTGGCAGGGAGCATTGTAGCCTGGGTAACCTAGCTGGTAATACCACATGGATCTGGATTGAAGGGCTGGAGTTCAAATCCTGCAGAAAAACAGAATTGATGTTAACTGTGCACACTGAGAGATGAGTCCTACAGTTAGAGAAATGCACCAGGGACGATAAGTCAAGAGTGGGATCTTGTGTTGCATGGTGAGTTTATACATCACCAGGCATTTAATTGGTTGTAGCTGGATGATTGAATAAGGGCAGAGAAGTTTGAAGGGAGGAGTCTGGTCAAGCTTCTGTGTGAAAAGGGAGGTGAATGTGTTGATGTGGACACTTGACTGAGTGCCTTGCTTGCTCCTGCGGGGTGAGAACAGGTGTGGTTCTGTCCTGAGTGCTGCTTTCACAAACATCAAAATCCTCTTCGGATCTCTTCTGGTCAGTGAAAAAGGTATTAATGTAGGTCCTTTACAAAAGTGAAGTGGCGTGAAGCAAACTTTCTAAAAGCAGGATATACCTGTATTTACTGATTGTAATTGTTGCTTTTGTTTCTTATTCTAATAATTTTGAGTTCTGAAGAGAAATACGTAATAATAATTAGTCAATAATAATGGTAATCATTATAATAATTATTAGTTTGTAGTTAAAAAAACTAATAGTAGTCAATTGCTGAAAGTGGTATATATCACAGTGGATTTTTGGATTTGTTTTCAGCAGACATGGAAGCCCATTTATACTTCATGTCCATTTGTAGGTAACCATTTAATATGCTGTCTCCATTATTCTTGTCTCTGTTTTTAACAGCTGTTTTTAAATGCTAACAATAAGGTGGCAGACAAGAACGAGAAAGACCTTGCCAACAAATTACTGACAGAAATGAATGAGGATCAGGTATCGACAAAGACTGCATCTTGTTTCAGCTGAAGTCCAGAATCAATCACTGGGAATAACTATTCCTGTACTTTTCCTCTTGTATCTTAAAATGCACAAATATGATCCAGTTCTAGATGAATTGGAATTGAGTTGACAGCAATAGGAAAAGGGAGAATCTTCATTATTTTTGAAATTGTTTAAAAATTAAAATTAAAAAATCACTTTCATCTAAAAGATAAATATGTTGAAATTTATCTTGATGATCGGCATAAATGATCAGTAGAATTCCCTCAGGTGTATGTAAGTGTGCGCATGTTCTTTTCAGTTGGAGGAGATGTAAAGTACAGGAATGGAGTCTCATGATCAATGCTGTCACCTGGTGATGACTTCCTATGTTGGGGAGCTTCCTTTTCTAAGCACTGTGGTGTATTGGGATCTCAGGGCTTTATTTGTGAACATGTACCGTCATTTTTAATATCTTGATTCCTTGCTTCTTGTTGACAAGTAATGATTACAGTCCAATGGACAGCCCGAATCTTGGAGGAAGGGAATAATATGGCAAATTCCTTGAGTCTTAATTAATTTGGTATAAAACTTGACTTTTTTTTCTTAAAACACAACTGTATGTGGGTATAAACTAGGCAGAAGGACACAATTTATGTTGCTTTTTACAATACTTAATCAATTTGTAAAGAAAACTACATATGAAATGTGCTTCATTTTTCTTTTCTAAAATGAAGGGAGCATACATTGATGTCTTTTATTAATATGATCTTAATATCCAAGTCTATAAATAGAACCATAGTGTGAAAAGAGATGTGATAATTTATTATTTTTGATCTGTATGTGAAATAGCAGTTATAGAGTACTTGTAGTTTTAGATATTGCTGGAAGTTTTGGTTATCATGGCTTTATTAAAGTAGATTAATAAACCTTGTAATAGTCTTCTTTGAGGGTTATGTTACAGTTCCAAATTATAGATGAAATTAAGCCTTTTGGTACTCTGATGTCTTGTTCTCTTGTATAAAGTCTAAGATGGGTCTTATTTATAGGAAATTCTGCTCTATGCAGAATGTTTAATGTATGTTATAATATGTTCTGTGCATATTTAATGTTTATTATGTATAATAATGGTTATGAAACAAACAATATCAACATATTCAGTGTCCCAGAGTGGGTAAATAATTTGCCTAACCCCTGGTGGCATGGTGGTTAAGAGCTTGGTATTTAACCAAAGGGCTGGCATTTCATATCCATCAGCAGTTCCCTGGAAACCCTATGGGTCAGTTCTTCTCTGTCCCATAGGGTTTCTGTGAGTGGAAATTGACTTGATGGCATCCAGCAACAACAACAACAAACATAATAGAGCTTAGCATAAAGTTACAAAGATCTAAGCTGTGCCTATTGTACTTAAATATTTTCGGGTGAGGGAGAAGGGAAAAATTCCTATTTGTAGAGTGATTTAATGTCAGGTCATATTAATATATTCCTCAAAGCAAATTTTAGGGACTGTTAGTATTTATAACTTTCTAGTCCTCATTCTATGCTTTCATGATTGACTAAGATGTAGCAGTCAAGTTCAATTTTTGTATTGTTGATGTTTGTTTTGTTTCATTTTGCTGGAAACACATTGCCTTGAAATGGAACACATCTCTTTTACAAGATGCTAAAAGAGCACAAAGAGAAAATGAAGCTTTTTTTTTTTTCTCATAACTTTTTGGCTTCTCAAAAGAGTGATGCTGTAGATAGTATTTGTGTTTTCTGTATCTGCCTGAAGTTCTACATTTTGTGTAAAAATAGATATAGCTCATTGTTTGTAGTACAATTTATTGGTTGGTGTATCCACACTCCATTTCAATTATAACAGAATTTAGAAATGAAATGGGCAAAACTATTTTGCTATCTTACTATACATGCTAGTGAAACTAGGGCATAGAAAGTTTAAGTGTAGTTTTAAAGGGAAATTAAAACGTAATAGAATTTCCAATGATAGACCTCCCTCCCTTCCTCTTGAGATTGTCCATTATTTTTTAAAAGCATGTAGTAAGCTTGTTTTTTTTCTCAAAACGTTTTAATGTAATGAGTGAATATAGCTTTATTTTTCTTGACATTTGGCTTATTTTTTGTTAAGTAGGTAGCTTTTCTTGCAGGTTATAGTGTTCCAGAAAGCTATTTCATTGTAAGAGAAATGTAATGCATGTTAAATAATTACTTTTCCGGTTTTCAGAACAAAGGTTTCCTTACTGAGTAAGAATCTTAAAAACATTTGTTAATTTGTTGTTTTTTTTCTCCCCAGGTGTTTCAGGGACAGTTGGATTGTTTGGCTGTATCAACCATTCAGGCTTTAACAGCAGTAATGGACAAGTCTCCAGCTGCTAAGGTAAAAGATGTATCTTAGGCTTAAACTGTTATCTCAGATAATGCCAATTTTCACTATATAGATCTCAAAGTGATGTGTGAAAATGTGCAAAAAATGATTTCACACCTGAAATGGTGAAATAATTCACCAAATAATTCATCTTAGTGTAGGAACGATTTTGATGGTAATTTTTAAAACACACCTCTATTAGCATTGCTTTGACATTTTTAAAGACACAAATGACTGATCTGCAAAATTTGGAAAAATAACACTGGTGTTGAAATGATCCTTTTAATTGAATCTGTGGTTAGTGGGTTTAAAAAAAAATCAAGTTTCGATATCATTTTTCTTCACTAGTAAAATAATACTCTCGTTATTTAGTCAGTACATGACTGCTTTGAATATAAACATTTTTCATATGTGAATAAGATTTTCAGTTTAGGACTTGCTTTTCCAGAAGTGAGGAACTGGGAATTCTGCTTCTTTACTGGGAGGCATTAGCCCTCTGGATTTCTGTTTCCTTCTCATTCACTCCTGTGACACTCTTCTCCTGTCCACTTATGCTGATATTTTACCATTGGTTTCTCTCTTGAGTAATTAGTCAGTGGAAACATCTATGTAGAGTACCAGACGGGTGCTAAGTGCCCAAGAAATCTTAATGACTATTTTAACACTTTATCTTCTTATCCACCCACTGCTTCTATTATAGTGTATGCTTTACTCTTCTGGTGCTGGAAAATAATTGAATACTCTTTTTAGCATGAGTCATGCCTTTAGCTGTATTCCTTACTTTCTATTGGCTGATGTTAAAAGGCTTTAACTTTTGCCCTAAAATTGTTGCTGTAATTCATGGTTAAGTTTCTAATAAATAGACTTTTACAGCTTTAGCAGACTGACTTAGGAATTTAATCTCCCTTTGACATAGTTTGTATAAGGAAAAAACATTTTAAGTGCACTGAGTAATTGGTTCATGAGTGTGATGCATTGCCTGTACTATGTTATGGATTCAAGCCTCAAGGTATTTTTAAATACTAATTTTTTAACTGTGTAACACCATTGGGTAAGTTAAAATTCAAAAGGTTATAAAGAGATACCTTTTGAAAAAAATTTTTTTGTTCCTACTCTTAATCTATGGTCAGCTTGGTCCCCTCCCCAGAGATAGCTAATCTTGCTCATTTTGTTCAAGTCTTCTGATTGTGCAGTAAGTATATGTATTACTGCCTATATTAATGGATGAGATTTAATCTGTGCTAAATTTTTTGCTTGTCTTTATGTTTTAATTTATGGCCTTGTGTATCTGCTGATTCAGCAATAAGTGACCAAAATGAACTTGGCCGTCAAGATAATTCAGACGTTTTAAGATACAAAGAACAGAGAAAGAAAATTCTTTGTGCCCATTTATTTTCTGGCTACCACTCAAAATTGCCAGGATTCTTAACATAGTCCTTTAGAACTACTGCTTAATTTTTGTTACTCCCCTAAGCTTTTTCTTTCAACTTCCTCTGATAGTCAACTATTTTTCCCTCACCTAATACTCTGTTAATTAGAAATCAAGTAAGAAGGTAATCATCATGTATCTTAAACTGAAAAAAATACAATAACTTCATAATATGCAATTATTACTAACATAATTTATCTTGCATTTTGTAAGATTATTTTAACTTTGTATTCTAGAAGGCATGCCAAGCCAAGTGCCGTCGGGTCAGATCCGACTCATGGCATAGGGAATACATTTTAAGATGAAAATGTTGTTTAAGAAAGCAGAAATATTGAACTCTTAATTTTGACTTAATATTAAGTTAAAATAGTTAATATTCTAACAAATTCAATCTTTGAAAATGTTTTAATACAATACTTTCCCCTCCTCTAGGAAGTTTTTAAAGAAAGAATTGGTTATACACATATGTTCGAAGTATTAAAGTCACTGGGTCAGCCACCACTGGAACTGCTTAAAGAGCTTATGAATATGGTGAGTTCTTTAGCTTCATTAGAAGAATCTCTGTTATCAGATCTCTCCATATCAAAGTTGTAACTTACTTTTGTCTTTTATGTTGCTTTCTAGGCTGTAGAGGGTGACCACACTTCTGTTGGGATTTTGGGCATTAGTAATGTCCAGCCTCTTTTGGTTCTTATCCAGTGGCTTCCAGAGCTAGAATCCCATGACCTACAAATCTTCATCTCTGATTGGCTGAAAAGAATTTGCTGTATTAATAGGCAGAGTCGAACTACTTGTGTCAATGCAAACATGGGAATTCGAATCATTGAAGCCCTTGATTCCCATTCTTCCCTCCATCGAGCTTGTGCTGAGAACCTGATTGCACTGCATGGTTCCTTGGGGAGTCAGTCAGTGAGCTCTGAAGAAATCCGCCGGCTGCTAAGATTGCTGAGAGTGGATGAATCTGAGTATATTCACCCGTATACCATTCCTGTGACTCGAGCAATCCTGACAATGGCCCGGAAGCAAAGTCTTGAGAGTGCGCTGCAGTATTTTAATTTGTCACACAGTATGGCAGGAATTTCTGTGCCCTCCATACAGAAATGGCCAGGGTCTGCCTTTTCCTTCAATGCTTGGGTTTGTATAGATCAGGATCAGTTGACTGTTGGCATTGCTAACAAAGGAGGAAAAAGAAAACAGCTGTACAGGTAATGGCACAAATTATGAAATATAAATGAATAGTGTCATGATTTGTGCTGTGCTTCTTGAACAGAAGTGAGCTTTTTAATACATTTAGTTTTTAAATGTGCAATAATAGATCCAAAGCCTCTTCATCATTTGGCTGCAAGCAGTTTAATTAGCAGTGCTTTACTTATTCGGTAATAATAACTGCCTGTCTCATATATATTGCTAGTTAAGTTCCAAAGCTAGTTTAGAAACAATGTTCCTTCTTAAAAGTGCTGTGAAAAAAAGAGCAAAAAGAACTAATAAATTTGAAAATGAATGGTTATCTCTCTGCGTATTAAATGTGCTGTATATTGAGATGAAGCACCAGAAAATTTATCTATATATACTTCTCGGCTTCGATAATCATTTTTAAAGTGCGCGCTGGCTATGGCACTGGGTTTGGGTTGTGAGATTTAATACCTTTATTCATACTTTCTAGTAAGAATGCTTATCTAACTTGATCTTAAGAATTTTCAAGGTTTGAAAGTCTGTAGTTTTGCTATTTTTCACTAAGAATTGCTGTTATAAAGCTACCTTTTATAATTTATTAAACTCTTGTGCCCGAAAAGAATTTTAAAATCCTCTTTGAAACAAAAGTAGACTCTGTGTAGTAGAAGAATTTAAACCATAAAATTGTTAATATAAAAATATGCTAGCATTATGATTTTGCATATTCAGTGACAGTGAAACTGAGCAAATGACTTCAAAAGTCCTGATAGTATGTACTTTTGTTAGTTTTTTTACAGGAAGTGGTATAGGTTTTGAAGCTTTCATTACCCATTCTGGTATGTTAGTTGTGGCTGTGTGCACCAAAAGAGAATATGCAACAGTTATGCTTCCTGACCACAGTTTCTGTGATTCTCTGTGGGTAAGGCTTTAGCACATCGCTTTTGACTTCTTGATTCTTTCCTTTATCAGACATAGCTTGGTGCTTGCATGTCAGGAGCTGCGATCAGCTTTTTGAGAGTTGATTAATTTTTACTTTAAAGTTGTATTCATATTAAAGTTACATATAATGAGGTTAATTCCGTCTACCATCATTGTCATAGATTCGTCACTGATCATTTTTCCGCTAAAGGAATGATTTCTATCAAGATTTCCTTCAAATTCAGTTTTGAATTCCATTTTAGGTTGAGAACAAGGATTGTTAAAAACAGTGCACTTCTTTTCCTTTTCTTAAAATATAAAACTTATTAGAAAAATTTGTCCTAAAGAGTACTTGTAGACTTGGAAATTTCAGAAAATTTACTATGTTACAGTTGTGTGCAAATTTTTGGAAAGAGGCTGAAGTGCTTTTCTGATAGTACAGAAGACAGTCCTTACTCAGTTTGAAATCATCTGTTTAATCAGTGTTTAATTAGTTTAATTATAGGTCTACTATTCACACAAACTATTTGTAGTGTTGTAGTATTCTGAAAACATTTATCAGTTCCAAAGATAAAATGTAATTTTAGCTTTTTAAATGTATGTTTTACTTGACCAGCACAACATTACCATTGTTCATATGCCCGGGAAAAGGCCCTTTGGTCAGAGTCTTGTCTCTGTCTACGACAATGGACAACAGAAGGTCTCTGCCCCTCTCAGATTTCCTGCCCTGAATGAAGTAAGCAAGTCTAACCTATTTTATAGGCTCAATTGATTAAGAACTCTTGCAGTTTTTTAGTTTAATATAAAACGTTTGTTTATTTTAAATATGTGTCCAGAAATTTTAAGTGGTCTCTACATAACGAAACACACTGTTAGTATTTAATTCTGTTAGCCTGGCATAATTAGATGAAGTCTGACAACATGTAATAAAAACAATTCAAAGAAGAAAAACAAATGCAAATAAAGACTTAGGAAAAAGACCAATAGGAAAAGCAGAAGAATAGAGCAGAACAGAGGAGAATCACTCAAGTTCTTGAAGTATAGAAAAAACTTTGAGAGTATTATGACAGGCGTTCTTCAGCTCCATTGAACTTGAAACAACGAAGAAGAAATGTAAAACTGTCACATTGTAGTTGGCTTTGTGGTTGTTAATTGTCATATAATCGATTGCAACTGAAGGCAGTTCATTATGTTCAGGGCAGAACTGCTCGGTAGGGTTTTCAAGGCTGGAACTTTTCAGAAGCAGATTGCTAGGCCTGTCTCCTGAGGAGCCTCTGGGGGCAAGAATTGCCAACTTTCCAGCTAGTGGTCATGCGCTAACCATTTATACCATTCAGGAACTCTTCAGAGGTAATTAAATGTTAGTATAACAGTTCCTTGTGAAGTTTTTGAGTAATTTTGAGATGATCTTTTTGTAAAGGCAAGGGAATGGATTTGATTATTTCTGAAGTCCTTCTATTTTTCTCATAATTTCTTGCTGTTATACATCGTGATGACCATTTCAAAATAAACTTTAGTATTTTCATATTGATGTGTACAATTCTTGGTTTATACATTTAAGGGGAAAAAGCAGTTTTTTTCTATTTTAGTATAAAGTTCTTTTAGGTAAAGTTTTAATGTATAGTCATTAAAAATTTAATAATGAGAGTAAGTTATAAAAGTAACATATTCAATCCCCCCAGCAAAAAGTACTTCTATACTGATTTCTTATGTATATGCACATATGTACACATTATGATCTAGTAGAAATAAAATTGCTTCCAATTTTATTTTCAGTATACTTGTATCCATTAAGTACAGTTTCATTTTAAATATGGTGGTAGATATGTAATTAAAGTTATGTGAGTTTCTTTATATTTTTGTTTTTTCAATATTTAGCCTTTTACTTCTTGCTGCATTGGTTCTGCTGGGCAAAGAACGACAACTCCTCCACCATCCCAAATCCCAGATCCACCCTTTTCTTCTCCTATTATCCCTCATCGGACTTCCTTCGGTGGAATCCTGTCATCTGCCTCCTGGGGAGGAACAAGTGAAAAATCAAAACTGATCACCAAGTTGATATCAGCTGGAACCCAAGACAGTGAATGGGGATGTCCCACATCTTTGGAAGGTCAGCTAGGGTCTGTTATCATCTTTTATGAAGTGCTGCAGCCTTCTCAGGTGAAGGCCTTGTATTTGGCAGGTGAGCATGGATGGTCGCACAGTTTAATTAAAATTAAATATAGTATTTTTCCTGTTGCCTAGAGCAAGATTTTGCTTTCTTCATCTAAACCATTTATTTGGTCAGAATAGTGTATTTGTTTTAACTGAAGCTGGAAATTAAACGAAACGAATGAAAAAGAAAAAAAAAAAAACATACCATGCTGTTTTCTATAGGCATAAGTAAGGCAAATTTCTGGATTTTTGTTCTATAAAAGGAAATATTTCAGATATCTTCCATGATACTTCAGTTCTTTTGACAGATTTTAATATATTGGTGAAACAAAATGTAAGCTTGTTTTCATAAGAAATGATGTGACCAAATACAAAATCATATAAGTCTTGTCCTCAAACTTGTCATTTTAAAGATTGATATGTTAGTGTAACTGAAGAATTCGTAAAAGCAGTAGAACTAGTAGTCTTTAGAAACAATTAAGGAGCCCTGGTGGTGCACTCGTTAAAGTGATCAGCTGCTAACTGAAAGGTTGATAGTTTGAAACCTCTAACAACTCCTTAGGAGATAGATGTGATGGTCTGCTTCTGGAGAGATTTACAGCCTTGGAGACCCTGTAGGGTTGCTGTGAGTTGCAATGGACATGAAGCAGTGGTTTTTTGGTTTAGATAAGATTACAACTGTGCTTTCTTTCTTTTTTTTCCACCTTTGGCTGAGATTAAAGATACACACTAATTGTCATTACTGGATCCTAATTGCTTTGAAAATTATACCAGTGTTTTCATAGCATGTTCAGGAGTTAAGTCTTTAAGTAACTCTGTAAGTAGTTTATTATTTATCAAATGTATTAGATTGCACAGGAATTTTAAGATGAATGGGGACTGTCCACACTTCTAAAGTTTATAGGAACCCTCATGATTACTTTGAAACCCACAGAAGTACTTAAAGGGGATCTGGAATCTAAACTCTAGGTTAATACTGAGTCACTTAGCATAATCGTTACAGTGGTTATGGCTTAGATTTTGTTCTTAAAGTTTGTCTTACTTAAACCTTACTCTCATAAGTAATTGTTATATAGTCTTTATAATTATTATTTATAATGGCTGTATAGTATTTCATTAGATTCATGGTGCTTGATTTACTTGGGTTGTTTATAATTATTAATGTTGATGTAAACTTAAAGTATTAAGTATGTAATTTCTTATTTTGACTTAATTAGGATACATTCCCAGGATATCTATCTATTCAGATATACCAGGGTATCTGTCTCTTCAGAGTTTGTCGATATACTTAACGGCTGTTGTTACATATTGCCTATTCAGTTTCCAGAGAGGATATACTGGTTTGTAAAGCCTACCAGTAACATAAGAATGAACTAGTTTCACCACAACCTCAATAAGATGGAATGGTCAATACTGATGCCTCTATTAGGAGATATAAAATAGAACCTTGTGTTAACTTGTATTTGTTTGAATTTTAATAAGGTCAAGATATGTTTTCTACTCATTTGCTATTCCATTTCTGTGATATCTGTTCATTCTATTTATTGTCTTGTTATTTTGCATATAAATTTGAATTAGTTTATGTATTATAGATAAACTAATGGAAAAACTTTGCTGTATTTGTGATTGGTATGTTTGTGAACATTATGTAACTTTCTGTATTAGAAATTGATGTATCTCCTAACTTTTCTAGATTTTGGATGAATTGCAGGTGATGTAAAAGCTAAAGTACTTTTTAACTGGTGTGTTTAACTATGTTATTTGAGTAACTAGAAACACCTTACTTTAAAATTGACCTTAATGAAGAATAGAAATTCACTTTCATTTTGTTTTGCTTATGCAGAATCTCAGAAGTTGTATCTATTAAATGTGTCCAAATAATTTTCAGGTCCAAACTGTTTAAGCCCTTGGAAATGTCAAGAGTCTGACATGGCTGACCTGCCTGGTAATGTCCTTCTTCACTACACACCAAAGGTCAGAGTAAACACCCAGACTATCCATCTTGTTGTAACTATATTGTGAACTAAACTTCCTTTTGTTTTCCTTTAGTCATTTCAGTCAGTAAATGAGAGGGAGGAGCTTTAATTGCCATTTCAAAAAGCATGAATTTTCAGAGGAGGATTGGAAGCAGGAAAAATAAAAGTGCACCTCCTCGTTTAGGGACCCAGTGTAGCCATAAGTAACTCTGTATGTCATCCCAATAGTTTTAATAAGAAATGTTTGCTTTTGAAAGAGAAAAGAGAAGCTACATATATGCATACTATACCCAGTCCTTTTTCTTTCAGGGGCCTGTCTAGCATAAATAATTGAGGTCAGCAAGCACTGAGGGGTGTTAAATAGAGTATAAATGACATTGAGTGTGAGTTGAGGTAAACAGTAGAATCCAGAAGATGAAAAGGAAGACAGCAAGCAGAACAGTATCATTCGCTTTTGTTATACTCACTATTCCACTGACTCAGGAATTACTTTTGTTGTATGAGAATATATATTATAGAATATCCTTTTGTAGTTTAGACAGGTAGTACATGGTCATAATTTATTTGTTTCAATATTTATTTGTTATATGTAACATGATAAGTTTGTTTGACCAGTTGTTTTCGCCAGCTTTTTATTTTGATAAATTTCGAATTGAAGGAGAAGATGAAAGAATAGTAAGGTGAAATTCTGTATAGTCTTCACCTAACCTTACCAATTATTAACATATTAATATCAGTTATTAACAGCTTCTCATTTTGTACTCATTTGTATGAGATGTTTAGTCATCCATTGTATAAACTTTATTGAGTGTTTTCTCTGTATCAGGTACAGTAGTAAACTGTTAGGATACAAGGATGAAGAAGGTCTCTGACCTTAAGCTGATAGTCTAAAATCAAATAAATATGTGAACAGATTAAATGTAATATAATTTTATCAGAGTGTATTTTTCTTTTGAGGTACCATTTATTGTACGCTTGCAGTGTATTAAGCACTATGTTAAGTGTTTTACATATGTTATTTAGTTTTCACAAACCCCCTGAGGGATATGTGGTGTTAATCATGCCTTTTCTAAGTTTTAGTACTCTGTGGCTTGGTAAAGATAGGGATATTTGCTGAGGTTCATACTCTAGAGGACGGTGGTCCTAGAGTTAGAACCCAGCCTGTGTAACTCATATATTTAATGACTCTACTGTATTTTTGTGTTCAAATTTTACGCAAAACACAGTGAGGTCATAAGGAGGGAAGTGACTGGCTCTTCCAGTAGATTAGATGATCAAAAGAAGATGATTTAATTTAGGTCTTAAAAGACTGAGGTGGAGGGTTGCACAAAGCAGGGTGAGTGGACTGACTGTACAGCTGGGTTCTACACTTTTTGAAGTAGCAGGCACTGAGCAGGAAGAAAGCATATCAGGATAGGAGATTAGAGGGTGAGTTCAGGCTGTGTTATAGTAGTAAACCTCCTAAGCTGGACTGAATAGCAGGCGGTGAATAAGATTTTAAGCACAAGAATGATATACCAGGTTTGCATCCAGGAAAAAGTCTCACACTGTAAGATAAGACATGAAGAGATGGGAGACAAGAGTCAGTGATCTCAGTGGGAGATTACTGTGATAGGCTAGGGTGCGGATGTGCAGTGCTCAAACTAATACAGTAATGGAAGAAAGACATTTCTGTGCCGAGACTTAATAACGTATTTAATTGAATTAAATGAAGTTTTTTAGTTTTATTAAAGCAGTTTTTCTCAATTGCTTTAAGGGGAAAGCAACAACTGCATGTATCTGTTGATATGCTAAAATTTGTAGATGTCTTTATTTTCTTTTGGAATAGTGACTAAACTCAAGGATGCTTCATTACCTACAAATCCACAGGTTCGATGTGACATTATGTGCTTTATAAGTCTTTATGAAACAAAGTTAAGACATTACTTTCTAGAGTCTGTGAGCTCTTAATCTGAACATAACCAGAAATGTCTGTCAGGAATATCACTGGATTTTCATGCTGTGATACAGCTTTCTGTATTGTGATTTCTGTATCTTACATTTTAGTCACACATTTTATGTGTTATAAAATTGGCCATAGGGAAGTGCTAATAGGAATAAAACATTGAATTAAAAAAAAAAAAAAAAACACTTGTTTGTATATATTGATTTAAAAGAGAAAAAAATTAAAACAATGTGATTGGCAAATGGTAAGTTCTGACAAATGTCTGACACATTCTGACAAATGTCACTGGTCTAATTTTGTAAGTGAGTGCTTTAGAATCTGTCTCCTGAGTATTTTAAGAGACAGAGAACAGTAACAAAAAATTCCTATTATAGGTGTTTTATCATTGATTATGTGACATACCCTTTAAAATTATGTGATGTAATGTAAACATACATAATGTTCATATATGATTAAAGTTATATTTGTCTGAGTTGTACTTCCTTGTTTGCCATACTGTTATTCTTAGGCCTGCAAAAGCCCAATCTGTCTTGATTTATCTACTAACTGTCTGCATGGAAGATTAACAGGAAACAAAGTGGTGAACTGGGACATTAAGGTAAATTGATGATTATTGATGGGAATTTTATTATGTAGGTTTATTAACTCTTTTCAAGAGTTTATCTTTTAAGCACTACCTGATTGATTTGTGTAATTATTGTTGTGTGACATTGAGTTGATTTTGAATCATAGTGACCCACTGTGACAGAGTAGAGTTGTTCCGTAGGGTTTCCTGGGCTGTAATCTTTACAGGAGCGGACTGACAGATCTTTTCCCTGTTGAGCATCTGATTGGTTCAAACTGCTACTCTTTCAGTTAGCAGCTGAATGCTTAACCATTGTGCCACCAGGGCTGCTGATCTGAATACTACCAAAAAAAAAAAATCCCCAAAATCCCATTGCCATCAATTGCTTCTGACTCACAGTAACCCTATAGGAAGTAGTAGCATCACCCTAAAGGGTTTTCAAGGAATGCCTGGGGGATTTGAGCTGCCGACTATTTGGTTAGCAGCTGTAGCTCTTAGCTACTGTGCCACCAGGGTTTCTGATATTGATAACAGGTCTCAATAAAGATGGTTGCTGCCAGTAGTTGAATGACTATAATAGTGATTGTCTGAATTGCTTAAAGTTAGTGATCACCTTCTATGTCCTGAGGCTAACATTCTCATGCTGTGTTAGCGCTTTACCTAACTTTCAAGCTGTGTGGTAGATTCCTACCCTCCTGATCTTTTCCCTTTCTACAGTCTCCTGTCTGTTAGCTTTAAACAAATTCTAACCTTCCTTTCTGATGTTACAAGGGTGAGTAACCTTCCCTTTTCTGCTCTGTGTTGTCTTCCTTCTTCACCTGGTTCATCTTTGTCTCAGCTAGAACTTTGCTTCCATCTGAAAGCCTCTACTTGTCTTCTAGGACTGAGTTAACTGCTCTTGTCATGCATACCCAGAGCACTTTAATATTTCAGTGATCATTATGACTGGTAACTAGTTGCTTGACTCCCCAGTATTCCTTAAGGACATTGAAGGAGGAACCACTGCTTTCATCACAAGTGCCTGGCATGTGGATATAAAATAAATATTTGTTGACTGAGTGATTACATTAGTAACGTTTACTTAGACTAATATGAAAGGCAGAGATACCCTATTTCCTTAATAGAGTATTTCCTTAAAAGATACCCTAATAGAAATTATAACCTAAGTGAAATAAAAAGAAATGTAAAAGATAATTATAAAGGAATTAGTTGATAAACAGTTTTACTTAACAACTAGTCACATATGCTTATTGTTTCAGTGGAACTGAAATTGTTAGCATAATTCTGCCATTGTAAAGTGACTTCATCAGTTAATGTTAATTTCATGTTGTTCATATGGTATAAAACATTTTTCTTTGAAATAGGAACACTTGTTCTTCTAACAGATTTGTGATATGATTGCAAATTCTTGTTAATTTTTGCTGTCACTGTAAGATTGGTTTTGCAAGGCTAGTTATAGATATTACTTTCATGTAGATAGCTGACTATTTGTGCCTTGTACCATGGCAAAAAACCAAGAGTCTTTGGTGTCATGTGTTATAGCTGTGTAGATTAACTAGTTAGATTTTTGATTTATGTGGGAGGGTTGCCATGAGTCGGATCACACTCGATGGCACTTGGCTTGGCTTGGGGGAAGTCAAAAAGGAATAGAATTACTAGAGAAAGACAATTGTGTTTTTATGTTGCAGCATAAAAAGATTAAAATGTTAAATCGTAGCTGGGAAAAAAATATTTGCCATCCTAAAAGCTAAATTCAGATTTAATTTTCATGTTGTTGTTAGCTGCTGTTGAGTTGGTTGCAACTCAGAGTGACTGTACATACAGCAGAGCAGAACAGAACACCACCTGGCCTTGTGTTGTTATGCTTGAGTCCATTGTTGCCGGTTATGGTGTCAGTTCATCTCATTGAGGGTCTTCATATTTTTCACGGACCCTCTACCAAGCATGATGTCCTTATCTAGGGACTGTTGATAACATGTCCAAAGTATGTAAGACGTAGTTCTGCCATCCTTGATTCTAAGCATTCTGGTTGTGCTTCTTCCAAGACAGATCTGCTTGTTCTTTTGGCAGCCCATTATATAATGTCAGTGTTATTCTCCAGTACCGTAATTCAGAGGCATCAGTTCTTCTTTAGTCTTCCTTATTCACTGTCCAGCTTTCTCATGCGTATGATGCATTTGAAAATACCATGGCTTGAGTCAGGCGCACCCTAGTCTTCAAGGTGACATCTTTGGTGTCAATACTTTAAAGAGTTCTTTCGTAGCAGATTTACCCAATAAAATGTGGCTTTTGATTTCTTAACTGCTGCTTCCACGGGCATTGATTGTGGATCCAAATAAAATGAAATCCTTGACAATCTTTATCTTTTATCTGTTATGATGTTGCTTATTAGTTGGTCTAGTTGTAAGGATTTTGTTTTTTTGATATTGAGGTATGATCCATTATTGAGGGCTGTGATCTTTGATCTTCATCACTAAGTGAAGTCCTCTTCACTTTTAGCAAGCACGGTTTTGTTACCTGCATATCAAAGGTTGTTAATGGATCTTCCTTCCATCCTAATGCCTCATTTTTCTTCATAAAGGGTCTTCCAATAAGAGTGTCATATCTTTGAGCTTGAATAAAACAAATTGTATAAATGATACAGTTTTATTTTGAAGTACAATTGATGGCATTGTGTGTGGAAAAGAACTTTGGATATATGGCTGCTATGGCACCTTCCAAATGAGGGCAAATATAATCATCATAGCCCAGTATCCTTCTCCATTGACAATCATAGCCTCTCTTCATTCATCTTGGAAAAAATAAAGGGCCAGTGATTCCTCTGGACCAAAATCTACACCAAATGGTAACTTTCTGGGGATGAAGTGGACGTTCTTGAATCTCCATTGGATCCTCATCTGTCCAGATGCAACAGTTTTGTTAATAAAATCAGTCATCTAAAATGAGCTTCATCACTGAAGATGATTTTTTTTGGCCCAAAGCAGGGTCAGCTTCCAACTGCTACAGAGCCCAGTTAGCAAATGTACAGTGAAGTCTGTGGTCATTGGACTTCAGTTCTTGAGTTAAAACAATTTTGTAAGAGTAAAAGCTTCAAGTCCAGTGCAAAATCCACCGAACTGTGATGAACAAAAGGCCTGGTTCTTGTGCTCCGTGAGAAATTGATTGGGATGGATTCTGGCGTACACCCTGATGAACGGTGGTGATGTTTTCATTGGAACCTGTGTTTCTTTGACAGACAGGCATTGTCTGATTGGCAACAGACCTGGTTGTCGCAAATGTTATTGGTTAAACATCGAATTGGTCTCTTGGTGGTACAGTATGCACATTGTAGATTTCACATAACTCATGGAATGTTTAGTGAATGGGACAACCATTTTGATAATAATTATAATAAACTTTAATAATTTCTACGGATTGTGGAATTGTGTAACTTCTCATGGCTGTCAAGACTAATAAAAAACTGTAAATATGGCCACTGTAACATCACAGGTATTATTGCCATGAGCTGTCAAAAATAAGACACCCTTATTTGATGACTCCTTATAGTCCTACTTCTCAGATTATTTGCTTGGCATTCAGGTTAAATAGGTATGGTAAAAGGATACAACCCTGACCATACTTTTCCTGACTTTAAACCATGCAGTGTCCCCTTGTTTTGTTCAGATTCTGCCTTTTGATGCATGTACAGATTCCTCTTGAGCACAATTAAGTGTTCTGGATTTCCCATTCTCTGCAATGTTATCCGTAATCTATTATGATCCACTCAGTCGAATGCCTTTGCACAGTCAATGAAATGCAGGTAAACATCTTTCTGATAGTCTCTGCTTTCTGCCAAGATCCATCTGACATGAATAGCCCTGTCAATGATCTCTCTAGTTTTATGTCGTCTTCTGAATCTGGCCTGAATTCATAGCAGTTCCCTGTCAGTGTAATGCTGCAGCTACTTTTGAATGACTTTGTTGTAAGTCTTAAAAATCCGTGTGAAAAACAGCTAAAGAATAGGAAGAGGTGGTTTACAGACAAAGAAATGGAAATGATTGATAAACATTTGGGAAAAAATACAACTACTCATAAATTCAAATTAGAACAAAAAAGGAGATAAAAAAGTTGACAGATTACAGAAATTGAAATACCTGAGTAAATATTGTGTGAGAGAAGTGTGGAAAAGTGTTACAGTCAGTAAAATATTTTAAAGGCAATGACAGTTTCTATGTGGTAAAAGTGTTCTTTGACCCAACAATTCCCATGCTAGAAATTTATCCCAGAGAAATTATTGTTTAAAAATATTTATTACGGCTTTATTTATAATAAGAAATAACAGGAAATAATTTAAATAGCCTAGTAATCCTCCTGCTGCCATCGAGTTGATTCTCACTCATAGCAACCATATAGGACAGAGTAGAACTGCTCCATAGAGTTTCTAAGGATCACCTGGCAGATTTGGACTGCTGACCTTTTGGTTAGCAGATGCAGCACTTAACTACTAGGCCACCAGGGTTATACCCATCTATCTGTCTATCTATTCCCTGATAAAGGACTGGTTATAAAAATTATTCTGTGGCCATACAGTGACATAACAGGTAGTTCTATCTTACAGTCAATGAAATTGAGACCCCAAAGAGGCTACCTTGGCTGAGATCATGCATATAATAAGCAACAGAGACAAGTTACTCCAGATACCGTACTTCTAATGTCTTTGCTGTATATTATGGTGTAGAAGTATACTTCACCTAAACACTTAGTAAAGTGTAGCCTCACACATACAGTGGAAATATGAAGACTAAAAAAATTGTAATTTTCTTCCAGGACATCATAAACTGCATAGGTGGATTAAATGTATTATTTCCTTTAATGGAACAAATCAGCCACTTTAGTGAAGGACAGATCCCTGCAGGAATAAACGAAAGCACGGTTTCTGAGTTGATAACACCTGTAGAAGGAGATTGGATTGTACTGACCTCTACAAAGACATCAGGTATTAAGATGGAATTAACATGGAACAGTAACTGAGAAACTTGAAACTTAGTTGCAAACTTACTTAAAACATTCTTAGAAAGAAGTTTAACTATTTGTAGCTGTAGCAGCCCACCTCTGATTTTACTAGAATAGTTTGGAAACTTTAATAATATTTTGATCAAAAAAGTTGTTGTTTTTTTTCTTTGCTATTTTTACTTTAATTCTTAATGGAAATATGAGAACATTATTAAATTCACAGTAGAGAAAATTTTTACATTTGTATATATATATATAAGTATATACACTTACTCCTCAGTTATTGACTGTCTTGTCCAACATTTCACATTTACAGCAGTAGTAAAAAATACTCTTATGTGGCTGTAACCCTTTCGTGATCAGTGTGACATACAGTGCCTACCTATATGTTCCCCCTGTTGTATCCAGAGGGATTTATGTGTCCCACATAATATTTTCTTGACCTGATGTGGTCATACTCTGTTTTTGCATAATGTGGTCTTTGGAACCTAACCTTGTCAATAAGCAAGGAGTAGATATAATATGCAATTGCTGCCTTCTCTGATGTTTGTTTTCTATAAGTAAGCCTTGGCAACAAACTGCTGAACCAAATTCCTTCTTTGTTACAGTATACATTGTGATACTGAAATGTGATATTAAAATGATTAAGAATAATTGTAATTAATGACTGTTCACAATTTCAGAGTCAAGACTAGAGAGAAATTTAGTTGCAACATATATTTTGATTGTGAAGCATTTTATTCAGAGACATCCTATCAACCAAGACAATCTAATTCACTCCCATGGAGTTGCAACTCTTGGTGCCCTGCTTCAGAAGGTGAGCTAGTCGAACATCATGTAGATGTGGCCGATGATTGTAATTAGCAGTTGGTTTGGGTTTTTTTCTTCCTAATAAATGTGTGCTTAAAAATTACAGTAGTGTTGCTTAGGTTGTATTAAAGGATATTATTTGTTTCAAAGGAATGTCTTAAAAGCTGATTGAATCACCTGGTGCAAGAATAACTTATTTTAGGTTTAACTTTTAATATAAGACTTGTTCATTGCTTTGACATGCAGTACATTTAATGCATCTGAGACACTATTTTAAAATATGCCATACAAATGTTTCTGCTTTGTATCAGAAAAAAAAATTTTATGTTGTTTATGTTTTTCTAACCAAAATTTTACTATTTTTATAGTTAGTAGGTGGTCTGAATTAATCCTTTGAAATTATGACTTTGTGACAGTTTTCTCAACTGAACTTGACTACACCTTCTCTGTTTGGATTTCAGGTGCCAGGTACCTTGATGGATGTAAACGTACTGATGGCAATTCAGATATTAATTGAGCAAGTGTCATTAGAGAAAAATGTGCAGCTCTTGCAACAAATGTATCAGTATTTACTCTTTGACTTTCGTATTTGGAACCGTGGAGATTTTCCTGTTCGAATTGGTGAGAGCAGTCTGTTAAATAAAATTTTATAGTTGTTTTAGAAATTTATAACTACTTTTGTTGACTTTTTTAGGTATATTATTTAAGAGTGAACTTTCTGTTTTAGGTCATATACAGTATCTTTCCACCATCATCAAAGACAGCAGGAGAGTTTTTCGAAAGAAATATGGCGTTCAGTTTCTCCTAGATACACTTAGGATTTATTATGGGTATGATGTCCATGCTCCCTCTCAGCTTGATAATGTTTTCTGTCACCTACCTGCCTGGAAATTGTAGATCATTTCTTTTCCAGCACTTCTAACATCCTTTTACTTCAGAAGTCACTGTGAGTCAAAACTGACCCAACAACAATGGGTTTGGGTTCAATTTCAGAGAGGCAGGGTAGTGTGGAGGTTAAGATGATGAAAAATAGACCACATGGATTGGATTTGAATCTTGTGTTTTCTTAATCGTGTAGCCATAGGTGCGTTACTTGAGTTTCCTCGTCTCTGACAAGGAGATAATAAAACTATGACCTATGGTTGTTTTGGGGATTAAATGAGTATAGTTAAAGCACTTTGAACTGTGCCTGCCACATAGTGATTATTCTATAAATGCAAGCTGTTTTTATTATTTTTAATATTTGTTTCTGAAACTTTTAAGTTCAAAAAATTTCACTTGGAAAGAAAAAGGAGTGAAAAGTATCACGAATTTTTATAATTACACAAAAAGGTCTGTTCCTTATCTGTGAAGTCTTTTCTAGTAAAAAAAAAAAAAAAGCAAATACAAACTTTTAATTCTTGCTCTTTGACTCTCACTTTCAGGAGTGGATGTAAATATAATGAACTGTCTGTAGATGATATTCGAACAATAAGAACGTCTTTATATGGATTGATTAAATATTTTCTGAGCAAAGGTGGCACTCATGAAGAGATACAAAGTATTATGGGTTACATTGCTGCTACCAATGAAGAAGAACAGGTACTATGCTTGAGATAAATCTGGTTTTTCTTTCTGACATTTAAGATACTATAACATCTTCTTTTAAAATTACATTTATTTAATTAATATAGTAAACATTTTAAAAGCAACATGCATCAAGTGTCACATCATATTATACAGTCAAGTAAGTAAATTTTGTGTACTAGCACAATTTGGTAGAATAGATGACTACAATTGACTATGTTAATTAGCTAGAAAATATAGTATATGATTGTGGCAATTATGAATCTTGTTTTTATAGCTTACGTTGTATACATTTACTATCAAAGTTACTAGCCATGTTTCTAAAGTAAATTTTAACAATCTAGTTTTACAAAGTTTTGCATAATGCCTAAACTGTAAATGCATTTCTGTTTTTTAAAATCACATGTGTTATTTAATCCTTAGATCTACCCATTAAGACAAGTAGTTTCAGTGTCTGAGCTCATCCAGCTTTAACTGGGAACTTGATAGACATGTGGGTGTTTATGCCCTGTCTTCCATCTACTGAAGCAAGCCCTCTGGGGCTTTCACTGTATGGTAAAAATTGACAACCGCTATTGTAAAATAGACAGAGCAGGAATTGTTCTTCTTATTTACACATGTGGAAATACAGCTATTTAGAGAAATTATGTAACTTAACTTAGAAAGTCATATAGCTAATAAACCTGGAACTGGAACCCAGCAGTAGTTACTATTACTTCTCTGCTCCTTCTGTATACAACTTTCAACATCACAAATTTGAGCAGCCTTAATTTTTGTTGACTAAAATATTTTTCCTTTTCATTATCAGATAAGATTTATTGTGCACTCTGTGGTTACATGACTTAATAATTGATATTATATGCATGAGTTAACAGACTATTTTCATGTAAGTTTAGACTGTTTAGAAGAATGAGTATGTATCTTATTAGATGATTGCTGTATTGTCTATCATATGGCTCTGACTCACTGATAGTGATACTTTGTTGATCAACTTGGTCAAAAACTTACTTGTTGAGAACTTAGTGTGTGTATACACGTGCACACACATGCGTGCATACACACACACAGACTAATTCTTTAAGTTCCAGGTGATACAGTGTTGAATGAATTATCGTTTTTAGTTCTAAACTGTTGGGGGCAGGGGACAGTAAGAGAGGTTTGTGAATAACTGTGAATCAAAGAAGAATATAATAATATCTATAAGAGAGAGACAGAGCACTGTGTTGACCTCTCGTGGGAGATCTAGGTTTGATTTGGGGCTAGTTCAACTCAGGAACAGCCACCACCTGTCCCACCTATGTGACAATGGTGGCATGTGTGTTGCTATGATGTGGAACAGGTTTCAGCTGGACTTAAGACTAAGACAGACTAGGAAGAAAGACCTGGCAATCTACTTCTGAAAAATCGGCCAGTGAAAACCCTTTGGATCACAACTGTCTGATCCCGTTGTGCGTGGAGTTGCCAAGTGTTGAGGGCTGACTTGCTGGCGGCTAACCAACAACAGTGATACCATGAGTTGTCATAGAAAAATACTACATGTTAAGGAGATCAAGAAATGCTTCATAGAATAGATGGCTTTTCATCTGTACAGAATAGGTTAGGTATAATTTAAACAGTTGAATATGCTTAGGGAGAGGATATACAAAAGGACATGGAACAAGCCAAAAATATGTCAGAAGAAAAGACAGAGTTGGTTCAGAATACATCAATCCAGTTAAGCTAGAATGTTACAGTGTATCCAAAACCAGAGCAAACCAGTTACATTGAGTTGATTCCAACTCATGGCAACACCATGTGTCAGAGTACAACTCTGCAGGGTCTCCAGTGACTGTTTTTTGAAAGTATATTACCAGCTGGACCCTTGTTTCGTGGCCCTTCTGGATGCACTTCAGCCACCAGCCTTTCTGTTAGCAGCAATTATGTTAAGTGTGTGTGCCACCCAGAGACTCCTGAGAGTATTTAGGACTTTTAGTTGAATAACTGTTTTATGGCTTACGACTTTATTTGTGGTTATTTGTTTTGTGTTGTTTAATTTTAAAAGCTCTTTGGAATTTTGGATGTACTCTTCAGTCTCCTGCGTACCAGCCCAACTAGAGGTCAACTTTTCTTACTGCTATTTGAGCCAGGAAATGCTGATACACTTTATGCCTTGCTTTTAAATCAGAAGTACTCAGACAGACTGAGAGAAGTCATTTTTAAGGTACAAACATTTCTTAACCATCTTAATAATTTGGGATATTTATAGCTATAGTGTCCTTGTGAGTCGAAATTGACTTGACAGCAGTGGGCTTGGTTTTTCTGGTATAGGTTTCTGAATATACTTGCAGCATATCTATTCTATGAATATAAATTACGGTCATATTCTAATTTTAAGTTGTTTGATTCATTTTACAATTTTTTTCATGTTTCAGTTGTTTGTGCATTAAAAACTAGTTATTCTGTAGTCTGATAATTCATCAGAGAGGAAAGTCTAGTTGTCATACCATCCATAAACTAAAACCCTTTTCTCTCCTTTGTAATTTAAGCTAGGCCTATTTGGAGATTTGGGACACTTTAACAGTTAATAATGACAATAGGTAAACCTTATCTAATACTCATTGTATGTTAGGCACTAACTACTTTTCATATTTTGGCTTATTTAGTCTGTGCAGCAACTTTGTGAAATGGGTATTATCATCATCTTACAGATGTAGAAACCGAGGCCAGAAGTATTAGTCACTCCCCCAAGAGTATAGAATCTTTTATTATCCACAATAATCACTTTCAATTTTGAATGAACTCACCTCACCTATTGTTAATGAAAAGCAGAGGAATCAATTATGTTTCTGCAGCCCAGTGCATTGATTTGCCCTCCTGGCTAATTCTCCTGGTCTTATACTTATCTGTCTTGTGGTAGTTGTTTCCCCTTACATACTTCTATAGTGTCTGCTGATGGGGTCAGATTTTGGTTGGCTATGTCTCGTACTACTAAACTTTTGAAAACAACAGTGAAGTGACAGTGGCCTGATGTAGTCTCACTTGAGTATTGATTGTAGTGACCTGTGCTCCTTTCTTAAATCTTGTGCTCACACAGGGATCTTTCATTGAGATATTTTTTTCTGTTGTGATTCAGTGAAAGTATACAACCCAAATCAATTTTGCATGTCTGCCTATCTGCAGCTCCATCTTCTCTCCTCACCCAGTGACAGCATACTCCTCCTTTTCACTCAATACTTCTAGTATCCTCTTAATGAGCACTTGTCTCCTTTTTATGGAGATTCTTATTTCTCCAAAAGAGCTTTGCAGTGTTGATACACCCCAACAAGTATGTGATCACTAATTCAGCCCCCCATTTTAGCATATGGAGTTTGTTCAAGAAATGTTTTGTTATCCTTGGAAATTATTTTAATAACTGTTACATTAATGGATTACTATATTAATTCAGAAGTGTCTTGTAGACACACCTTTGTTCCTCTTGCAGGCTACAAGATTTGTTTCTAAGCTTTAGCCATAAACAAGTATGTTTTAAAATTATCTCTATTTTCTTCCTTTAGGAAATATGTTTAATCTAGAATTTTAAACATTATTTAATTATACATCTCAGTGACAGTTTTTAGATCGATTTTGTAATATGTGTGATATGAAGAGTTCATTTCTATTACTACTGGACATTTTCATTTGCTTATTTTTGGTCTGTTTGCTTTCAATATTTGAGGAATAAAATGCTTCAAAATGTTGTAAAGTAATATTTAATACTAACCTAAGTGATAAACTGTTTTTAGTTCTGTATATTGAGAAGAATATATTACTTATGACCAGGTTATGGAACAAATGTTGACATGCACAAATGTTTATGAACGAAGTAAACAACGTATTAGACTCCGAGACATTGGCTACTCAGGATTGGGACTCCTCCTCAATGAGACACCTGTTAATACTTCTCTCATGAAGCACCTCACCAATCAAATCATAAATATAGGTACGTTCAAGAAATGTTCTCAGTAGTGGAGTAGTTCCGTTTGATGGTTCTGATTTATTTTTCCTGGAGATTCTCTGCCCCCTACCCCCCAACCGCCATTAAACCCAGTGCTGTTATCAACAACTCATATCAACCATATAGGACAGAGCAGAACTGTCCCATAGTGTCTCCAAGGAGCACCTGGGTGATTTGAACTGATGACCCTTTGGTTAGCAGCCAAAAGCACTTAACCATTATACCACCAGCGATTCTGTCACCACATTAGATTTCTTTAAAAATTACCTGCTATTCAGCAGTGTTTTCCTTAGATGTTGTACCTTGTATATCTTTCTTATTATTGTCTCCCCAGGGCACAGTATATTGCCTAGTACGTGACGGGCCTTCAGTGAATGTTTTATTAACTAAGTTAATAACTGTAGCTACATACAGAGAAAAGGACATTAAAGGAATTAAGTACACAAGGCTGTCTTTTTTTAAAAGGAGCTTAAGTTCTTAAAGATAAAAATGAAAACTAATTTTGGATATTTTTAGTTTCCCAATTTTTATTTTAAAGTACAGAATTTATGTCAGATGCCAGGAGTTCAGAAAGATATTAGATAAGGTCCTTTGTGTTGAATGGTTTACAGTGTCTTGATAAGACAAGAACATAAAAAGATATATAAGAGCCTAGCAGTGTGGATGATATGTTTAGCCAGTCAGAAGTAAAGAACTGTTGTATAGGATTGGCTCAGGAAGGCATCAAACATTATAAATTTTAAAATGGTAGTGTGTCTATACATTCTAATTTTTAAAATGAAGCAATTGTTTCAGAATTTATATGGCTATTGGCCACAATTCTTTCTTTGGTTCTCTCTAGAATTTAATTTTAACTGTCTCTTTTTCCCATTATAGATCCTGTTATTAATTTCAAAGATCTGTTATCGGTGGTATATATATCTCACAGAGCACATATACATGTCAGAGTGGTCATCTGTAGAAAGGTTTGTAAACTTTTAGATACATTTGAAATGTAACAGTAATGTCCTATAAGTGACTTTAGGACTGTGTGTGTTGCACTAGATGCAAAGTTTAAATTTCTGTTATTTTACAAATGATGTCATTTACAAATGAATGGTTTCCTTTTTGAGATTTGTTAACTTCATGAGCAATCAGTGCGTGAATTTGACCTTCTTTGCCCCACATCGTCTCCTAGAAACATGCCATTTCTAAAATTAGAAATTCATTACTAGAGAATAGTTTCTTTATCAAGAACCTGCAATAAATATGACCATTTCTAATTCGTAGGATACATTTTAGAGCTTCTAAATATTCTGAATTTTTTGAAAAGAATTTTCTATAATTTGTTTATGAGTACAGTATTTCAACCATGATTAGCTTCTGATGCATCGTTTAACCATTACCCAAATCAAGAAACAGTTATCTCGGGTACCCCTTCTTGATTGTAACCTTCTGTCTCCTCCACTGGTGGCATTCACCTATCTGTTGTTAGTTTGCTCCTTTGCTCTTCTTTTCGGTTTTGTTCCCTAGTTATGTCATATTAATTTTCTAGCTGCACATCTTTCTTTCATAGTTGCATAGTTTTTCTGTGGCTGTTCTATAAAGTATTATCTAGTTCTGTACTAATGGATATTTGGGTTGTTTCCTACATTTTTGTGTTGTAAGTGCTGTAAAGAACATCACACACACACACACATACTCTGTAACATGGAATTGCTGTCTCAGAGAGTATTTGCATATTACAATTATGAATTTTGCTTCAGTATAATTATCAGTTTACATTTTCCCAAAGAGTGGCAGTGACTGTTTCCCCACGTGCTCCTCAACGCTAGGAATTTATAGTAGGTTGTGCAGATTGATCCTGTCCCTTCTATGGGCAGTAGCCAGCTTCTGGTTTTTACCTACTGTGTGTGTATGCCCAGCCCAGTGCCGTCAACTCTATGTGTGTAGAATAGACATAAATCATATTTTATGGAAACTTTAAAGCTGTGAAGTCATGAAGCATTTCTTTGCTAAGCAAAACTTAATGTGGAAGAAAGAAAAATTAGTATTCTGCTCTGTTAGAGTAATGGTAGCTCACTGATTGACAGTATTAATGAAGAAGGAAACAGCACATGTCACTGTGAGTCCCTGATTTCTGTAGCGTGGTCCTGCATTAGTAACATTAGTGTTAAGTCCCTGCCAATGTTATTCACTTCCAGCTATGAAAATTGTCAGATTTAGAACTTTTGTGAAAACAGGTGTTATAAACACTGGGAGCTAAATATGAAGTTCTTTTTATAAAACTCTACTCAGAAATTTATTGGCCTTGTGATAAAAATGTCTTAATGCTCTTACATACATGTCTGATAGTTTTTGAGAACCTGTTTTCATCCAGAAGTTTTGAAATCAGTTGCCTAGTAGAGATCACAAACTTTACCATGCCGAAGACTTCTCTTAATTTCAGCTTTTTATTCAGGATAAACAGCACCATCAATCTTACTCAGATTTCTTTTTCTTTTTTTTTATTTTATTTTTATTTTTATCTTTATTTTTATTTTTTTTTTAATTTTTGTTTTTGTTTAACATAACTGAGTTAAAATGTACATTCACATATAAATTTACATGCCCACCTATATGCAGCTTCCACTGCTGTCCCTGTCCGGTGACTGCTCACTATTCCTCTCTGCTCCATACATGTCTCATCCTCCCAACAGCCTCCTTTCCCCTCAGATTTATTTTTCAGAATTAAAATTTGCTCTTCCTTTGTACAATATGGAATTAATGGATCTTTTCTTTCCCCCCCAAAAGCAACTCTTAACTTTGGGTGGGGGAAGAATGAAATAGGGAAACATTATCTTCGGTGTATCTGGGTATCTGTTTATACTAATTACTGTGTATTCCCAGTACCTAAAACTGTGTCAGGCATGTAGCAGGTACTCTGTAGTACTTGCTAAACAAATGTAGTAAGCTCATGGAAAGAATTTAGTTGAGAGACTGTACCTTTGTATATGCCATCATTTTATTTATAGTTTCTCTTTGACCAAATTGATTTCCTTTCCTTTTTTTTATCTTTCAGCAAATATTTGAGTCCCTCTTTACTCTGTAGAAGGTATGATGAATAATATGTAGATTAGTTAGAAGTACAATGAATGTCTTCTAAATAGTTAATAATCTAGTTAAGAATATAATCTTTAAAATGAACCTTCCTACAGTTTCTTATTAAGTTACTTTCTCATTAAAATAACTGAATGAACTCTGCTTTTATTGAAAGTATGGTACATATTTTGAAGAATTTTTTATTCTTGATCTCTTTGTAGGTTTTACAGATTTTGCAGTCCCAGCCGGATGCAGCGTATCAGATATCACAGCAAGTGGGTTGGCAAGACACCTTAGTTAGGCTTTTTTTAAAAGCCAGTTTTGGAAACGGAAGTACTCCTAATAAGTACAGTAGGACTCTATTAATGAAAGACAATGACGCAAATATTTCAGCTGAAGATATTAAGAGGAACTTCGATGAGAAGATAGATGAGGAAAAAACCACCCCTTCTACCTCAACTAATGTGTCTTCAGATCAGTGGAGTTTGGAGGATGGACGCTCTCTAGACTCAAACATGCTGTTATTTCAAGAAGATAGCTCTGTAGGAGAGGTGTCTTTCAAATTGGAGAATCAGGAAGACTTCTGGCACAATAACCCGTCCCATCTGAGTTTAGATCTCAGTAGAATTGACTCCTGTGAAATGAGCGATAGTGGAAGTCACATGCCAGACAGCCTGCCGAGCACACCCTCCCCAGTGGAGTCGACTAAGTCATTTTCTGTGCCCTCTGACAAAGACAGTGGTAACACAAATGACATGGGCTTTAGTGATGACTTCTCTTTATTTGAAAGCCAAGAGGTAGTATTTCTTTTTCTTTTTTTTTAAATGATGATTGCATGAAAATGTACATTCCCGTATAAATTTACATGCCCACCTATATGCAGCTTCCACTGCTCTCCCTGCCCGGTGACAGCACACTATTCCTCTCTGCTCCATACATGTCTCATCCTCCCAGCAGTCTCCTTTCCCCTCCTCTCCAGCCACTCCCCTTCCTCCAGCCAGAGGTCAGCAAGATGATATCCTATAGATGCATAGAACCATAAAGTGCATCCAATACATGGTCACTGCATTGCCAAGTCCAATTCATTCATGTCCAAAGAGTGGACCTTCGTTATGATCTATGGGCAAGGGCAGCATCAGGGCCAGGGGCCATGCTCCTGGGGGAACCCTGAAACTGCTGGACCATCAGTTGAGGTCTTTTAGTGGAGAACTCAGGGTACACCCCTTTTTATTCTTGTGTTGCCAGTGAGACTCGACTTAGTGAGCTCCATTGCGGCTATCACTGGTGGTGGCCAGGCACCATCTGGTTCTTCTGATCCCAAGTCGATGAAGGTACCCACTCATGTGGGTCTCTCTATCTTCTGGGTTGTCTTTACCCCAGGTCATTTTGGTCCTCAGTGAGCATCTGTTTATGTGCTGTTTTTTCTTTTCCATGTGTGCATTATATACTTCTAATCCTTAGAACTATGTGAGCACTTACTCCCAGTTTGTTTTTATATTCATGTGCTAAGATTTGTGATCCAAGACTTAAAAGCCTAAAAATCATTGGACTGTGAGTGTGATGAGAGCAAAGCTAATGTTCTATTTATCTTTGTATCTTTAGGGCCTGGTGGAGTGCCAAATTAATCAAGACACTTTTAAAATATGTTAATGATCACAATTTGTTTATGAAACAGTTCTTAGCATGTGCTTTGGGGAACTTCTTCCTTCTGATAATTCAGTATTTATCTTTTTTACAGAGGTGTGAGGAGGAGCTTCTTCAAATATTGACAAACATATTGAGTTACATAATGTGTAAGGGACTAGAGAGGTCTGATGATGATACTTGGATTGAACGTGGACAAGTGTTTTCTGCACTAACTAAACCAGGAATATCCAGTGAGCTGCTTCGACCTTCAGATGAAATAAAACTAATGTAAGCGTTCAGTTGGTGATTTCTCCTCTTCTTTTGTAGTGGGCAGGAGTCCAAAATAATAGCTACTGGACATTTATTTATTCAGTGTCTTCTATAGCTGTAGAGAGAGAGGAAGAGAACTGTTCTAAGCCCTGGTCCTATCTTTTACTTTTCTAGTGAGATGTAGAGAGCAATCCAAAGCTAAAACCAATGTGAGAAGATCCAATCTTAAATTAATTTGGGTTAGAAGTGATGACAGGTTCCTTGCTCTTTAAATTGCCTTCTGTGGTATCTGACGAACCTGACACATCGTAATCTATAGGCTTGTCCAAATGTGAAGGTTTCCACCTAAGAAGAAAGAGTGGTATTTTGATTAAATTAACTTCTTTAAAGCATTTAGAATTCCCTGAAGCTGATAGGATTGTATAACAATAGCATACCAGGGAAGAATTACCTCTTTGTTCTTCCACATAGCTAACCTTTATAAGGCATAATAAAGCTTTCTTCCCTACCTTTCCAATTTTCAGCTTGAGAGAAACTAAATGTCTCATGGAGACTAGAGTATCAGTTATTTTCATACCCTTTTTATAGTTAAGAGAAGGATAAGTATTACTTTGACCTTTATATTATTGGTATATGAAAGATAGATAATCCAAAAATTAAAAAGTTGCTCCATTGCTTCTAAGTAACATCTGCACTGTCTTGGGGATACTTGTGAGACATATAGTAAACTTGGAAAATGCAGTTCTCTTAATAAGTAACTTAGTTTTCCATGTCCTACTATTTGTCTGAATTAGTGAAACCTTTTTTTTTTTAACTGTGATTAAGTGAAAGTTTGCATGCCTGCCTATCTGTAACTCTTTCCGCTCTCCTTGCCCGGTGACAGCACACTTATCCTTTTTGTTCTATGTAATGTGCAGTCAACAGTCTCCTGTCCCCTCGTCTCCACCCTCTCCGCTCCCTTCTAGTAAGTGGGCAGTAGGACAGCATCCTGTAGATGCATAGAACCATAAAGTACACACACCACATGGTCACATTGTATCCCCAAGTCCAGTTCATAACTGTCCAAAGAGTTGACCTCAGTAGTGTTTTCTGGTGAGGAGCAGCAGCAGGTCTATGGACCATGCTTGCAGAGGAACCCCTAGGCCTTCGGACTATCAACTGCCCTCTTTTAGTGGAGTTTTTCTCATGTTGCCACTGGGATTCCACATTGTGTGCTCCATCACAGCTGTCTTTGGTCGTGGCCAGGCACCGTCTGATTCTTCTGGTTACATGGTGACACAGTCACCATTCACATGGGTCCTTCTGTCTTCTAGGCTCTTTTATCCTCACGTCTTTGTTGTTCTTGGTGATCATCTGTTCTGGATAAGGTGGAAACATTTGGTAGCCTGCTAGCTTTTAAGACCCCAGACACCGCTCACCAATATGGGATTCAGAAGGCTGTCTTAGCAATAAGTTAGTTACACCAATTGGCCTTGATATCACCTGAGAGCATGGTATGCAGACCCCCACCCTTGATACTCTGTCCTTGCAGTATGGATTAAGATTAGAAGTTTTGATTACTTTCTACTATCTGCTGTCACTGCTTTCACCCAACCACATTTCTTTTTTTTTTTATTTTATTTTTATTTCACATAACTGAGTGAAAATGTACATTCACGTATAAATTTACATGCCCACCTATATGCAGCTTCCACTGCTCTCCCTGTCCGGTGACTGCACACTATTCCTCTCTGCTTCATACATGTCTCATCCTCCCAACAACCTCCTTTCTCCTCCTCTCCATCCACTCCCCTTCCTCCAGGCAGAGGTCAGCAAGATGATATCCTGTAGATGTTTAGAACCACAAAGTGCTTCCAATGTATGGTCGCTCTGAGTTGCCAAGTCCAATCCATTCCTGTCCAAAGAGTGGACCTTTGTTATAATTTATGGTGAAGGGCAGTATCAGGGCCGGGGGCCATGCTCTCAGAGGAACCCCCAAACCGCTGGACCATCAATTGAGGTCTTTTAGTGGAAATCTCATGATGCACCCCTTTTTATTCTTGTGTTGCCAGTGAGACTCCTCTCTGTGAGCTCCATCGTGGCTATCACTGGTGGTAGCCGGGCACCATCCGGTTCTTCCGGTCCCAGGTCGATGTAGGCACCCACTCTTTTGGGTCTCTCTGTCTTCTCGGTTGTCTTTACCGCATGTCATTTGGTCCTCGGTGAGCATCTGTACCTGCTGAGTTGAGACCATTTGCTGTGTCCTCGGATGGCAGCTTGGCAGCTTTTAAGACCCCGGATGCCACTCACCAATGTGGGGTGCAGAGAGCTCTCTTAGCAAAATGCTAGTTGTGCCAATTGGCCTGGAATTCACCTAAGAGCATGGTCCCCCGCCCCCTGCCCCAGCTGCTCTATCCTTGCAGTATTGAGTCAAGATGGAAGTACTCAAGTTATGCTGAAGTCCACTTAATGTTGTTCTTGTTTCTAATGTGTGCTATCACCGCTTTCTCCCAACTAGATTTCTAGTAACTGTCTAAACTAAACCCTCCCCCCCTCACCCTCCCTCCCTCCCCTCCCTTGCAGCTGTCAAAGAGTCTTTTCTTCTGTACACAAGTCTGTTTTTGAGGTCTTATCATAGAGGTCTCATACAGTATTTGTCCCGTTGTCGCTGACTACTTTCACTCAACGTAATGTCTTCCAGTTGAAACCAGGTTATGAGATGTTTCCTGGAATCATCGTTATTCTTTATCATTGCATGGTGCTCCATTGAGTATATGTACCATAGTTTACCTATCCATTCTTCTATTGTTGGGCATTGGGTTGATTCCATCTTTTTGTTATCGTGGACTGTGCTGCGGTAACATTCTGGTGCATGTGTCCATTGGTGTGAAAGGCCTTGAATCTGTAGGATATATTCCAAGTAGTGGAATTACTGGATCAAATGGTGTATCAATATCCATTTTTTTTAAGGAAGCGCCAGATTGCCTTCCAAAGAGGCTGGACCATTTTGCAACCCCACCAACAGTGTAGGAGGGTTCCACTTTCTCCACAGCCTCTCCAGCATTTGTTGTTTTGTGTTTTCTGGATCATGGCCAATCTTGTTGGGGTGAGATGGTATCTCATTGTCGTCTTGATTTGAATTTCTTTAATAACGAAAGATTGTGAACATGTCCGCATGTGTTTTTTGGCTGCCTGGATCTCTTCTTTAGTGAAGTGTCTGTCCATCTCCTTTGCCCATCGCTGAATTGGATGGTTTATCTTCTTCTGATTGATATTTTGTAGAACCTTATAGATTATGGAGATCAGGCGTCGGTCTGACATAGAGTTGCCAAATATTTTTTCCCACTCTGTGGGTGTTCTTTTAGTTCTATTAATAAAGTCTTTGGATGAGCAAAAGTGTTTGATTCTTAATAGTTCCCATTTATCTACTTTCTCTTCTATTGATTGTGATTTCTTTGACAGATTTTGGAGTCTGTCCTCATTGTGTATTAAAGCTTCTATTGTTGTTCCTAACTTTTCTTGGATGAGCTTTATCGTTTTAGGTTTGATATTTAGGTCTTTTATCCAGTTGGAGTTGGTTTTTGTATAAGGTGTAAGATATGGATCTTGATTCAGTTTATTGCAGATAGATAACCAATTTTGCCAGCACCATTTGTTGAAGATACTGTTTTTACCCCAGTTTAATGTCTTAGGGCCTTTGTCGAATATCAACTGTTCATAGGCAGATGGTGTCATCTCTGGGGTCTCAATTCTGTTCCATTGATTGATTTGTCTGTTCTTGTACCAGTACCAGGCTGTTTTGACCACTGTGACAGTGTAGTATGTTCTAAGGTCGGGTGATGAGAGGCCTCCCGTGTGTTCTTCTTCTTTAGTAGTACCTTACTTATCCGGGGCTTCTTCCCTTTCCAAACAAAAATGGTGATTTGTTTCTCCATCTCATTAAAAAATGATGCTGGAACTTGTATTGGGATTGCATTATATAAATAAATTGCTTTGGGTAAAATAGACATTTTCACAATGTTAAGTCTTCCGATCCATGAGCAGGGTAGGTTTTTCCATTTATCTAAGTCTCTTTTAGTTTCTTGTAGTAAGGGCTTGTAGTTCTCTTTGTAAAGGTCTGTTGTTTCTCTGGTTAGATTAATTCCTAGGTGCTTTATCTTCTTAGGTGCTATCGTAAATTGTATTGATTTGATAATTTCCTCCTTAACAGTCTCGTTGTTGGTGTAAAGGAATCCTACTGATTTACTTATGTTTATCTTGTATCCTGAGACTTTGCTGAACTCTTCTATCAGTTTGAGTAGCTCACTTATAGATTCCTTGGAGTTCTCTGCATATACAATCATATCATCTGCAAACAGGGAGATTTTAACTTCCTCTTTCCCGATGCAGATGCCCTTTATTTCTTGGTCTTGTCTAATTGCTCTGGCTAGAACTTCTAGCACAATGTTGAATAGGAGAGGTGAGAGTGGGTATCCTTATCTAATTCCTGATCTCAAGGGAAAGTCTTTCAGTCTCTCTCCATTCAGGATGATGTGGGCAACTGGCTTTGTATAAATGGCCCTTATTGTGTTGAGGAATTTGCCGTCTATGCCCATTTTGCTAAGAGTTTTTAGCATGGATGGGTGTTGGACTTTATCAAATGCCTTTTTGGCATCAATGGACAAAATCAGGTGATCCTTGTCTTTTGTGTTATTTATGTGGTTTATCACATTAATTGTTTTCCTGATGTTGAACCAGCCTTGCATCCCTGGTAAGAATCCCACTTGGTCATGATGGATTATTTTCTTGATATGTTGTTGTATTCTGTTGGCAAGAATTTTGTTGAAGATTTTTGCATCTAAGTTCATGAGTGATATCGGTCTGTAGTTCTCTGTCTTTGTTGGATCTTTCCCTGGCTTAGGTATCAGGGTTATGCTGGCTTCATAGAATGAGTTTGGCAGTACTCCATCCTTTCTATACTGTGAAGTAGTCTCAGTAGTATTGGAGATAACTCTTCTCTAAATGCTTGGTAGAATTCTGCCGTGAAGCCATCTGGGCCCGGACTTTTTTTGGTTGGCAGTGTTTTGGTGACCTTTTCAATCTCTTCCTTTGTGATGGGTTTATTAAGTTGTTCTGCCTCATGTTGTGATAATTTGGGTAGGTGGTATGAGTCAAGGAATTGTTCCATTTCCCCTAGGTTTTCGAATTTGTTAGAGTGCAGTCTTTCATAGTATTGTGTTATGATATATATATTTTTTAATTTTTATTTAACATAACTGAGTGAAAATGTACATTCACATACAAATTTCTATGCCCCCCTATATGCAGCTTCCACAGCTCTCCCTGTCCGGTGACAGCACACTATTCCTCTGCTCCATACATGTCTTATGTTATGATATTTTTGATTTCTGTTGCATCTGTGGTGACGACTCCCCTCTCATTTCTAATTTGGGTTATTTGTTTCCTTTCCTGCTTTTCTTTATTAAGTTTAGCCAGTGGTTTATCTTTTCAAAAAACCAGCTTTTGGTCTTTTCAATTTTTTCAATTGTTTTTCTATTCTCTAATTCATTTAGCTCTGCTCTAATCTTTATGGTCTCCTTTCTTCTGATGCCCAAGGGGTTCCTCTGTTGTTCTCTTTCTACTTGTTCAAGCTGTAGAGTTAGTTCCTTGATTTGGTTTCTTTCTTCCTTCTAGATGTGTGCATTTATGGAGATAAACAGACCTCTGAGCACTGCTTTGGCTGTATCCCATAGGTTCTGGTAGGAAGTGTTTTCGTTCTCATTGGAATCCATGAATTTCTTTAATTCATCCTTGATTTCCTCTATAACCCATGTTTTTTTGAGCAAGATGTTGTTCAGTTTCCAAGAGTTCCACTTTCTATCTCTGTTTTTTCTGCTATTGATTTCAACTTTTATGGCTTTATGATCTGAGAAGATGCTTTGCAGTAATTCAGTGGCATGGATTTTGTTGAGTGTTGCATTGTGGCCTATCACGTGGTCAATTCTGGAGAATGTTCCATGTGCACTGGAGAAGAAGGTGTAGTTGTCTGCTGATGGGTGGAAAGTTCTGTATATGTCAATGAGGTTTAGTTGGTTAATTGTGTCAATGAAGTCTTCTGTATCTTTGCTGAGCTTTTTTCTAGATGATCTGTCTAGTAATGAGAGTGGAGTGTTAAAGTCTCCCACTATTATTGTGGAGTCATCTAACTCTCTTTTGAGCATAGTCAGTGTTTTTTCGACATATTTAGGTGCTCTGGCATTAGGTGCATAAATATTTAATATAGTTAAGTCTTGCTTGTGTACTGAACCTTTCAGCAATAAATAGTGTCCATCTTTGTCCACGATGGTGGATTTGACATTAAAATTGATTTTGTCTGAGATTAGAATTGCCACCCCTGCTCTTCTTTGTTCATTGTTAGCTTCATATATATTCTTCCATCCTTTAATTTTCAGTTTCTTCCTGTCTTTAGGTCTCAAGTGAGTTTCTTATAGACAAGATATGGATGGGTCATGTCTTTTGATCCACGATGACACTTGGTGTCTCTTTACTGGAGCATTCAGTCCATTCACGTTCAATGTAATTATTGATAGGTATGTGTTCACTGCTGCCATTGTGATATGTTTATTTTTGTGTTGATGTTTTCTCTGTTGTTCTTATTAGTCTGTTCTGGGACACTCTTTTTTGTGAGTTGATTTTTCACCTTTTTCAGAACTGGTTTTATAGTTGTTGAGACTCGTGTGTTAGATTTCTTGAAATGGTATGATACATCTGTGTTGTGCTTTACAGCTGCCCCTATTATCCCCCTTAATAAACTATTTTTAAATGCAGTTTTAATTACTACCAGTCTTGTCATCTTCCTCTCCATCTGGAAGGACTATAATGACTGTAGTACATCCCTCTTTTTATTATGATGACACCATAGTTTTCATGATGATCACTGGATTGCTTCTTTCCATATCAAAGCTGTGATTTTCTTTGGAGCTTTCCCTAAATGAGTAGAGTATTGACTAGTGTGTTGTTCTAAAATATAAAGTTAGTAGTTTCGTTCTTCTAAGCCAAAGCCAAGAACTTCTTTCAGTATTTCTTGTAGTTTGGGTTTGGTTTTTACAAAGTCTCTGAGTTTCTGTTTATCTGGGAGTGTCTTAATTTCTTTTTCATATTTGAAAGACAGTTTTGCAGGATATATAATTCTTGGTTGGAAGTTCTTTTCCTTCAAGTCTTTGAATGTGTCATGCCACTGTCTCCATGCCAGCATGGTTTCTGCTGAGAAACCTGACGAGAGCCTACAGCGTTTCCCTCTGAATGTTAGCTTTGCCTTGAGTCTTGCTGCCTTTAAGAGTTGCTGCTTATGTTTCATTTTGTTCAGCTTGATTATAATATGTCGTGGAGTCTTTCTTTTGAGATCTATATTGGGTGGCGTACGATATGCATCTGAGATGTCTATATTCTCTTCCTTCATGATTTCTGGGAAGTTTTGTTTCAGCAGCTCAGTAACAATACTCTCTGTGTTCTCAGATGTCTCACCCTGTTCAGGGACTCCAATTAATCGAAGGTTGTTCCTCTTAATAGAGTCCCACATGCTTCTTAATGTTTCTTCATTTTTCTTGTTTCTTTTTTCTGATTTCTGCTCATAGATGCTGGCATCAGTAGCTCTGTCTTCCAAGTCAGAAATTCTTTTTTCCATTTGTTCCATTCTATTTTCTTGGCTTTGCATGGAAGTTTCTATGTCTTTGATTTTCTTCTTGATCTGTTGGATTTCAGAGTACTGGTATTCCATGAGATCGAACAACTTGCTTAATTTTTCAGTTTGTTTTGCTGCATTTTGTATAAGGTCTAGAAGGGCTCTGTACGTAATCAATTTGTATTCACTTCCTGATGCTTTCATAAAAGTTTCTTCATCTGGAAAACTCCTTGTTTGCTTTGTTTGGGAGCCTTCTGAAGCCATGAGTGATTGCTTGTATGCCACAATTGTCTGTTGCTTTTTGGGTCCCATGTGAGTATATTGAAGCTGGAAGAGGTACTGTGAGTATGGATTGCAAATGTTTCTCTAGGCTGTCTTCAAATGTAAAGCAAAAGGTACCTGACCAGTTCACAAGTCAGTTAGGTTTTCAGGTGTAGAGGTCCCTCTTCTCATCTGAGAACGTGAGCACCACTATATCCAACCCCAGATGATAACAAACTAGTTCAGAATACAGCAATGCTAGTGCCCTGTTGGCGTCTGCTGACAGGGCCTGGCCTTATCCAACAGTGCATCGAGTACTGGTTTTGTGATAGAAAAGCGCTCTCCTGTGGACAGGCTCTGGCTCCCAAGCTAAGAATTAGGTCCAGCTGCGGCCACCGTATCCAAGATGGCGTCCTCCACACAGGCAGCAGACAGAGGGGCCAAAGGTGCCGAGGGCAGGGATTCCTCTGAGTCTGTTGCAGCGCCCCCAACGTAGGCAGCACTGTCCAAAATCACTACTTTTCTGTTGGAGAAGTGATGTCCTGTTTGCAGGTGCTGGTTCCCAGGCTAAGAATGAGGTCCCGCTAAAATCTCGGTACCAACATGGCGTCCTGCACCCTGACCGCGGAGCTCGGCACAAACCCCGCTGAGGCAGCTACAAAATGAAAGGCTCATCGTGGCTAGATTAACAGAGTCCCGAGCCTGGCTCTGAGAATATGGAAATTTCGCCTGCCCATCCCCTCATCAGTGCATCTGAGTCCAGCCGCCAGGCAAGACCCAGCTCCGCCCGCCAGCTGAGACAGAGGAAAAAAAAAAGTCAGAATGGTGTGTTGACCTTCCGTCCGTGAGAGCCTTGGCTAGCCAGGAGCAGGAGTCAGCGAAAGAGAGGAGGTCCCTCGCCGAGTGGTATGAAGTCCAGATTAACAGCCCTGTGCCGTGTCCTGAGGACGACTAGGTGATCAGAAGGCTCTGCTTGATTGTCAATTCAGGTCTTGGTTTCCAGAGGGATATAAGGAGACGTGTGCCTAGTCTACCATCTTGACTCCGCCCCAACCACATTTCTATCAACTGTCTAATCTGTGACCAGCCCTCTCACTCCCTTCCCACTTTGCAGCCATCAAAGTCTTCTATACATAAGTCTGTTTTTAAGTCCTGATAGCAGGCATCTCTTTCAGTATTTGTCATTTTGCTGCTGACTGATTTGAGTCAGCATAATGTCTTCCAGTTGAAACCAGGTTATGAGATGCTTCTTAAAATCATCATTGTTCTTTATCTTTGTGTAGTATTCCATGAGTATATATACCACAGTTTACCTATACATTCCTCTGTTGTTGGGCATCTAGGTTGATTCCATCTTTTTAGCATTGTGGACTGTGCTGCAGTAAACATTTGTGTGCATGCATCTGTTTGTGTGACTGCCTTTGATTTTATAGGGTATATTCCAAGCAGTGGGATTATTGGATCAAATGGTATAACTATTTCCAGCTTTTTAAGGAAGCGCTAGATTGCTTTCCAAAGAGGTTGTGACATTTTCCAATCCCACCAGCAGTGTAGGAGAGTTCCAGGCTCTTCACAGTCTGTCCAGCGTTTGTTGTTTTGTGTTTTTTGGATCATGGCCTTGTTGGGGTCAGATGATATCCCATTGTAGTTGTGATTTGGATTTCTCTAATAGTTAATCATCATGAGCATTTCCCTATGTGTGATTTGGCTACCTGGATGTCCTCTTTGGTGAAGTGTCTGTCCATCTCCTTTGCCCATTGCTTAATAGGGTTATTTACTGTTTTCTTGTTGATATTTTGCAGTAGCTTGTTGATTATGGAGATCAGACATTGGTATGACATGTAGTTGCCAAGTATTTTTTCCTGTTCTGTAGGTGGTCTTTTATTTCTTTTGATAAAGTCTTTGAAAGAGTAAAAATGTTTGACTCTTGGTAGTTCCCATTTATCTGTTTTCTGTTGATCATGCTTTGTTTGTGAGAGTTTGAAGTCTCTCTAAGCTGTGTATTAAAACTTCCATTGTTGACTGTATTTTTTCTTGTATGATCTTTATCATTTTAGGTTTCATATTTAGGTCTTTTATCCAATTTCGGTTAGTTTTAATGTAAGGTGTGAGATATTGGCCTTGTTTCAGATTTTTGCAGATGGCTATATAATTTTGCCAGCACCATTTATTAAAGAGACTGTTTTTACCCCAGTTTGCAATATTAGGGCCTTTGCTGAATATCAACTGTTTGTAAGAGGATGGTGGCATCTATGGGGTCTCAACTCTGCTGTTGGTCTGTGTGTCTCTTTTTGTACCATTACCAGGCTGTTCTGACTACTGTGGCAGTGTAATAGGTTCTAAGGTCGGGAAGTATGAGGCCTCACACTGTGTTCCTCTTTTTCAGTAATGCTTTACTTATCTGGAATTTTTCCCCTTCCAAAGTTGGGGATTTGTTTCTCCATCTCATATCGCTGGAATTTGTCCTGGGATTGCATTGTATATGCAGATTGCTTTGGGTAAAATAGATGTTTTCACAATGTTAAGTCTTCCTATCCATGAGCAAGGTAGGTTTCTCCGTTTATGTAAATCCCTTTTGGTTTCTTCCAGTAAGGTCTGTGTTCTCTTTGTATAGGTCTCTTATTTCTCTAGTTAGATTTGTTCTTAGATATTTTATCTTCTTGGGGGCTGTAGTAAATGGTATTGATTTGGTGATTTCATCTTTGGTAATTTCTTCTTTGATGATCTCTTTGTCAGTATAAAGCAGTCCTACTCACTTGGTTATGTTTATCTAATATTCTGACACTTTGCTGAACTCTTCTATTAGTTCAGGTAGTTTACTTACGGATTCTTTAGAATTCTCTGGGTATACAATCACATCATCTGCTAATAAAGACATTTTTACTTCTTTGCTGATGCAGATGCCGTTTTTTTCTTTTTCTTGTCTAATTGCTCTGGTTAGAACTTCTAGTACAGTGTTGAATACAAGTGGGGAGAGTGGGCATCCTTGTCTAATTCCTGTTCTCAAGGGGAATTTTTTCAGTGTGTCTCCTTTCAGGATGATGTAGGCAGTTGGATTTGCATAGATACTCCTTGTTATGTTGAGGAGTTTCTCTTCTATTGCTATTTTGGTGAGAGTTTTTAGCGTGAATGGGTGTTGGACTTTGTTGAAAGCCTTTTCTGCATCAGTTGACAAAATCAGATGATTCTTATCTTTTGTGTTATTTATGTGGTTGATCACATTGTTTTTCTGACGTTGAACCAGCCCTGCATCCCTGGTATGAATCCAACTTGGTCATGGTCAATTATTTTTTTGATATGTTGTTGAATTCTATTGGCAAGTATTTTGTTGAAAATTTTTGCACCTAAGTTCATGACTGATAGTGGTCTGTAGTTCTTTTTTTTTTTTTTTCGTTGGATCTTTCCCTGGCTTCGGTATCAGGATTGTGCTGGCTCCATAGAATGAATTTGAAAGTATTCCATCCCTTTCTATGATGTGAAATAGTCTCAGTAGTATTGGAGTTAACTGTTCTCTAAAAGTTTGGTAGATTTCTCCAGTGAAGCCATGTGGGCCATGACTTTTCTTGATTGGTAACTGTTTGATGACTTTTTGAATCTCTTGCTTTGTGATGGGTTTGTTAAATTGTCTATTTCTGCTTGTGATAATTTTGGTGGGTGATACCAATCTAGAAATCTGTCCATTTCCTTTAGGTTTTCAAATTGGTTAGAGTACAGTCTTTGTAGTATTCTGTTATGATACGTTTGATTTCAGTTGGGTCTGTTGTGATGTCTCCCATCTCATTTCTTATTTGAGTTGTTTCCTCTTCTGTTTTTCTTTTGTACATTTAGCCAATGGTGTATCAATTTTGTTGATCTTTTCAAAAAACCGTCTTTTAGTTTTGTTAATTTTTTCCTTTGTTCTCTTAATTCGTTTAGTTCTGCTCTAATCTTTATAATCTGTTTTCTTCTGGTGCCTGAGGGCTTCCTCATTTGTTCTCTTTCTACTTGTTCAAGCTGTAGGGTCAATTCTTTAGTTTGGGTCCTTTCTTTACTAAGTCTGACTGTGATCTCAGTTCTGCTCTTTTGGTTTTGGATTAAATTGCCTAATTCGTTAATTTTGTTGTTGGTCTGCTGGATTTGAGATTGTCAATGTTCTGTTCAATTCAAATAGCTTGCTTAATTTTTCATTTTGCTGTGCTGCATTTTGTTTAATCTGTAGGAGCATTCTCTACATAACACTTTTGTTCTCAACCTTTGATAGTTTCAGAAAGGCTTGTTTTTGATTCTTTATTTTGGGGGTTTTCTGGAACCATGGTGGACTGTTTCTTTAAATGGCTCGCAGTGGTTTGTTGCTTTGGGGCCATCTAGAGGCTGTTCAGTTTCTCTGGTGTTACCTCAACAAGAGCTGAGGTGTGATTTTGAGATGGGAGTTGGTGACCATCTGCCTCTGTGTATTCCTCATAACTGGACTCAGTAGACTCTCTGGGGTGGCAGCCTCCATCTCCTGGCTGGCTAAGAAAGCATCCAACTTATGGAGTCAGGTGGGGGGCTATTAGCCAACCCTATGCTGTGGGTCAGTGAAGACTGGAGGAGTTGCCACCCATCCACTCATCAGTTATTTCTCCAGGCACCCTTATTTTAAAAAGCTGGAAGTTGTCCAACAGCTGCTCAAATCAGTCAGGCTGTCAGGTGTGGCAGGCCTCACCTTCCAGCTGACAGTGGAAGCACCTCTTCAGTTGTACCCAGAAACTATAATGCAGTTCAAAGTAGTGACCCATTGTGGCCTTGCTGCCATCCTCAGCCAGGCCCCAGCTGTAAGGTAACCCTGTCCCAAACACAGCGTTTCTGCCAGAAAAGCACTTTCCAGACTGGCACTGCTTCTCAGCTTGGGAATTAGCCCCTGCCGAGTCCTCCTTGGGTGACTGCCTTCAAGCTGACCAAGATGGCATCCTGGCTGAGCTGCCCTTCCCGCCATGAAATGGCGGAATCCATGGTGCAGCTCAGAGAAGAGAGGGTGCAGGGACAGTCATGCCCTCAGTCCGCCTCAGTCCGCAGCTGGGCTCTCAGAATGTGGCTAGTCCACCACTGTCTCTCTGCTGCACTATGTGCTGTTTACTTAAGTGCCACAGTTCTGCGTATTTGCTGGCTTGTGCCCATCCTCTGCCTCCTCGATAACACAGAGGGTGTCAGTATCTGCAGTCTGCCCAAATGGTGAGTCGGCAGGTGCGGACTCAGCGTGCACTGCCCGTGTTAAAGAGAGGTAGTTTCCCATTTATTGGCACGTAGTCCAATCTGGCAACCTGTGCATTTTCCTAGGGCTCCCTGTGTGTCCAGAGTAGTCTGTTCAGTTATCATTCCAGGCCTTAGTTCTCAGAGGGAATTGAGGATAGGACTCTAGTTCACCATCTTAGCCCCTCCTCCATTAATTTATAATGATTTAAAGATCACTTTACTTTATACCTAGTTTGCTACAGAAGATGTTAGAATGGGCAGTCACAGAAAACAGAGAAGCGAAACCTAATCCAGGAATTGCTGAAAATGCCTTCCGACTTCTGCTCATCATCCAGGACTTCCTGCAGTCAGAGGGACTAGTGAATTCAAACATGTGGACTGAGAAGGTACAGTCATGTCCATTTAAAATTATGTTGTTTGTAGGCGAAAACTTTATTCGAAGTAAAAATGTTTGCTGCCCTGCTTTTTAGAAAATTAATATTTTATAAGCTTAAAAAGATGTCATAATCAGATTTTGTTAGTTGTTTCTAGAATAAATCCTTAGGATTTTGTCAACTAAATTTTGAGCTAGTTTTTAAGTATTTATGATTTGTGTTGATGTTGGGGAAGGCTCGTCATTGGTAGATTAAAAAACTGATGCTTTAATTTTTTCTTTGTGTTAGCTTTTAGAGGATATAATGCTGCTCTTCGACTGTCTGTCAGTCTGGTATTCTGAAAGTCCTGAGTGGGTGATAATATCTCAAATTCAGATCCAGTTGCTTCTAGGATTCATTGGAAAGGGGAATTTGCAGGTTTGTCCATTCTTTTGCATTGTTTTCTATACTTGAACACAGCATAGATGTTATATTCTTAGGATATCTGAGTGATAATCCCTTTTCAGTGTTCTAATTTTTTTTATTCTAAAAGTATCAATGATTTCAGTTTTGTGAAATCAGAAAGGTGCTTGGAAAACAGCTAGCTGATTAATTATTTCTTCTATGTGACTCAGTATAATTTTGCAGTTTGCCTTTAAAGTTTTTACACGTAACTTTTTTTCATTATGATTGAGTAAAAATGTATATTCCCATATAAGTTTATGTGCCCATCTATATGCAGCTTCCACTGTTCTCCCTGCCCAGTGACAGCACACTATTTCTCTCATATGTCATCCTCCTGACAGTCTCCTTTCCCCTCCTCTCCACCCACTCCTCTTCCTCCAGCCAGAGATCAGCAGGGTGGTAACCTACAGATGCATAGAATCATAAAGTGCACCCAATATATGGTCACTCTGCGTCTTCAAGTCCAGTCCTTTCCTGTATGAAGAGTGGACCTTCATTATGATTTATTGGCAAGGGCAACATCCGGGTGAGGGGCCATGCTCCCAGGGGAACCTCAAAGCCACTGGACCATCAGTTGCGGTCTTTTAGTGGAGATATCAGGGTGCACCCCTTTTTATTCTTGTGTTACCAGTGAGACTCAACTTTCTTCTCCATCGCAGCTCTCACTGGTGGTGGCCGGGCATCATCCGGTTCTTCCAGTCCTGAGTCAATGTAGACACGCACTCATGTGGGTCTCCCTGTCTTCTGGGTTGTCTTTTCCCCATGTCATTTTGGTCCTCTGTGATCATCTGTTCCTCCTGAGTTAGGACCATTTGCTGTGCCCTCAGATGGCAGCTTTTAAGACCCCAGATGCCACTCGACAATGTGGGGTGCATATAGCCTTCTTAGCAAAATGTTAGTTGTGCCTATTGGCCTCTATTTCATCTTATGAGCAGGATCCCTGGTCCCCCGCCCCAGCTACTCTGTCCTTGCAATATTAGGTTACGATGGAAGGAGTACTCAAGTTATGTTGAAGTCCACTTAATATTGTTTGTGTTTCTAATGTATGCTGTCACCAATTTCACCCAACCAAATTGCTATCAACTATCTAAACTAAACCCTCTCCCCCTTGCCCTCCCTCCCTCCCCTCCCTTACATCCATCAGAGAGTCTTCTCTTCTTTGCATAAGTCTGTTTTTGAGTTCTTATCATAGGGGTCTCATACAATATTTGTCCTTTTGTCGCTGACTGCTTTCACTCAGCATAATGTCTTCCAATTGAAACCAGGTTATGAGATGTTTCCTGGAATCATCATTGTTCTTTATCATTGCATAGTGCTCCACTGAGTATATATACCACAGTTTACCTATCCATTCCTCTGTTGTTGGGCATCTGGGTTGATTCCATCTTTTTGCTATCGTGGACTGTGCTGTGATAAACATTCTTGTGCTGTTTATGCATGACTTATGTGAAAAAGCAGTTCTCATTATCTGTATTCAGTATAGTTAGATGTTGTGCCCCCTGCTTAAATTGTTTATGTCTGTTTACTTTAGAACATGTACTTTGAGCAAAATTACTTTTTGAATTGTTCATATTCATAGACTAAATTAGTGGTTTTGAGAGAAGTCTGGAGGGCGAAGAAACTTCACTTTCTAGAAGAGGAGTTAAGGTTTTGAGCCATCTTAGACATTGTTTCCTCCAGTATTCTCTGCTTTTTCAAGTTGCGTGTGGAAAATTGCCTGAGGCCTCTTCTTGTTGGCTTGGCCTGCAAAGACCTCTGTGTATAACTCAGGTCAGCACTATTCTGACCTTTGGTTGTGGACACAGTCTAGAAGTGATGGCAAGTTCCAGTATTTTCTTTTATTGTCTCTCTTTTGCCTTTCTTTGTTTTGGAAGAAATACAATCTGTAAGGAGAAAGGAGACACAATAAATCATTTGTCCTGCTTTGGTTATAAGACCTGAATCTTTTCCAGGTTAAACAAAATAGCCCTTTTCTAACACTAGGTTTAAGGACAAAGGTTGATAGTAACTCAGACTCTTCTCGGTTTTGTGGCCTCAGTATGTATTTTCTTGGGAATATTAAGAGTGGTTAGATTTCTGATCAAGAACTTAGTCTCCTGTGTACCTGACCTTTATGTATCTGAATGCTTTTGGTTTCAAATGTTAGAAGTACCAACTCCAACTGACTTGGTGAAGGAAATTTATTGGTTCATATGGTTGAAAATCTCACCGTAGCTACAATGAGTTAGAGACATGACTTAGTCAGGATTCTGTTTGTTTATTTGCTGTTCTTTCAGCAGTACTGTTGATCATGTGTCAGCCTGTCGAGAGCTGCCTTCTCTTATGGCCACGACATGACTGCCAACAGCAGTTGGGGCTACATGCTTTCTTACTCAGATCCAGGAAAAAGCTAGTCACTTTTGGTAGACAGTTCTCCATGGCTCTCTGAAGTTTCTGTGTATTTGCAAACGGAGGCACAAGGTGACTTTGTTATGCGCTGTCATTTTAAATGTCGTATAGTGAATAACTTTCAGAGATAGAGTAGGGCTGTTGCTTGCCCACTATAATAAGATAATGTCTGCCTCTAAGGTGAAGGTCAGGCCTGCTTCCTGCATAGTATAAAATATTTGGGTTCCCTGTGCCCAGGGTTCCTCTCTTCTAATGGAGCTACCACATGTGAAGACATCATCTAGTCCTGTTCATTTCTTGTCTGTGGAAATTGTAGTTTGGGGATCTGACACAGATGCAAATATTGTGACTACTACTGTTGCTGAGGATTTTTGTCTCTGACCCAGGAGTCATGTGTATCTTCTCTCAGCATCCTTGAGACTGTGGCAGGCTAACTTTTTAACTTGGGGGTAAATTAACATTTCGTACCGTTCACAGTTGTTGGCAATCATTATATAAAGGTTCTCAGCTTGCACTGATACAGCTATTCCTGAATGAATTTCTGAGATGAAGGCAATGACATGAGTTGACTGATCAGAGATGAGTTACCTGAACCAGAGACAGGCTGGGAGTTGAATAATCTGTTTGCTTACATTTTTTTAGAACCTGTTGTTGAAGCTACAGATGAGGTCATTCCCCATCCCTTGCAGACTATAAAGAGGATTGGAATGGGTGGAATGGTAAATTACCCAGCACGGTTTTTCTGTCAACTCCAAATTAATATATATGGGTTACTTTTTTAATTAAAAAAAAAAAGAAAACTTAATGAGAAACTAGACAGAACTCTTGCTGTCGTTAAATGTCTGCTCTTTTTCTTTCAGTGTTTTTTCTCACCTATACTGTTTTTTCCTCCAGGTTTGTGCAATGGCAGCAGCAAAGCTAAATACACTCCTTCAGACCAAAGTGATTGAAAATCAGAATGAGGCATGTTATATTTTAGGGAAGCTGGAAAATGTTCTAAGTCAGTCAATCAAGGAACAAACTGAAATATACTCATTTCTGATTCCCCTTGTTCGTACTCTGGTTTCCAAAATTTACGGGCTTCTCTTCATGAATTTGCACCTACCTTCTTTACCTCTTACCAATGGTAGCTCCTCCTTTTTTGAAGATTTTCAAGAATACTGCAGTTCAAATGAATGGCAGGTTTACATAGAAAAATATGTAAGTTTTCTTTTTTTGAACTAGTTTTTTTCTATTGAGTTATTACTTTTATAGAAGCATATATTAACTTCTGTTCATCTTTTTGAATAAGATTGTACCTTATATGAAGCAGTATGAAATCCATACGTTTTATGATGGTCATGAGAAAATGGCACTTTATTGGAAAGATTGTTATGAAGCCTTAATGGTAAATATGCATAAACGAGATCGTGAAGGAGGGGAAAGCAAACTGAAATTTCAGGTAAAATTATTAAATATTCTTAATGGCATGGTTATTTATATTGATTATAAGCATTTAATATGCAAATAAGAGTAATACCAAGCCGAAATTTTATCTTTCTTCCTTTTTTTGTTGTGCTTTAAATAAAAGTTTACAATTTGAGTAAATTTCTCATACAGAAATTTATACACACATTGTTATATGACCCTAGTTGCTCTCCCTATAATGTGACAACACACTCCTTCTTTCTACTCCAGATTTTCCATCTCCATTCAACCAGCTCCTGTCTTTTTCTGCCTTCTCATCTCACCTCCTGATAGGAGCTGCCCATTTAGTTTCATGTATGTGCTTGAGCTAACAAGCATAGTCTTCAGAAGCATCACTTTATATCTCATAGTTCTGTCTAATCTTTGAATAGTTGCTAAGCTGAAATTTGAAAACAGTATTTTCTGTGGTTTGCCTGAAAATGATGTGAAGATTGAAGGAAGAAACAACTGTTTGGGAATGGCTAAAATAAATTAATAGTAAAATGTCCCACAATGGTGACTCCATAAAAAGTATTTTGCTGATAGTAAATTAATAGCCAAGTGCCGTCAAGTCGGAGATATATCTAAAGAGGGTGGGTACTCAACTGCAGTGGTTTTTTTTTTTAAGGGGGAATTGATAGCATTAGATTCTCATATTAGAAATTTAGGTTTCCATCTTACGATAAAAAAAAGAAAAGCACTCTAAATCTGTAGCAAGCAGGAGTTAATACAAGAGTGAAATCAAGGATATTGAAAACAGAAAAACAGTAGAGAAAAATCAGTAAAATCAAAATCTGTTTCTTCAAACTATCAATAAAATTGATAGCCTTCTAGCCAGATTGACAAAGCAAAACAACCACAAGAAGAAAAAAAAATCCATTGCCATTGAGTGGATTCTGATTCATAGGACAGAGTAGAACTGTCCCATGGAGTTTCCAAGGAGTGTCTGATAGATTTGAACTGCTGACCCTTTGATTAATAGCTGTGGCAATCAACCACTAAAACACGAGGGTTTCCAAGCAAAACAAGAAAAGTAAATTTTACCAATATTAGGGATAGAAGAGGGACATTAACATTGACTGCAGACATCAGAATGAAAAGAGAATAAAGAAAGTCAACAAATACTTAAATATGATAACTTAATTGAAATGAACCAATTTATTAAAGGCTTACATTTCCAAAAACAGACTCAAGAATAAGCAGGCAGCTTGAATTTTAAAAATACCCATTGTTGTTGAGTCTAGGATGGGATAGAACTGTCCCATGTAGTTTCCAAGGAATGCTTGGTAGATTTGAACTGCTGACCTTTTTTTTTTTATTTAGTAGCCATAGCTCTTAACCACTGTGCCACCAGGGTTTGCACAACTTATGTTGTCCTCCAAAAAACTGAAAAGGAAACCCATTGTTGTGGAGTCAGTTCTAGCTCATAGCAACCCTATAGGATGGAGTAGAACTGCACCGTAGGGTTTTTAGTCTGTAAATCCTCTCTTTTTAGGTTTGAAAAAATTTATTTATTTACTTATTTGTTGTCATTAAGTGAAAGTATACAATCCAAATCAATTTTGCATGCATACTATCTGTAGATCCCTCTGCTCTCCTTGCCCTGTGAAAGTACATTCCTTTTTTTAATTTTGTACTTGCAATATCCTCTTAAAAGGCTCCTATTCCCTCCTTTGCACCCTCTTCTCTCCTATCTAGAAACAGACCAGTAGGACAGGCTTGTGTAAGTGCATAGAACCATAAAATACACCATATGATCACATTGTGTTCCCAAGTCCAGTCCATTTTTGTCCAATGAGCTGACCTCAGTAGTGTTTTCTAAGTAGGGGCAGCAGCAGGTCTAGGGGCCATGCTGCCATGGAATCTTCCAGGCTGTCAGACCACCGTCTGTGGTCTTTACTTAGTAGAGTTCCCCCTTTTCTTGTGTTGCCACAGGGGCAGTAACATTGTGTTTAGGCTGTAAATATTCATGGAAGCCGATTGCTGTATCTTTTTCCTGCAGAGCAACTGGTGGATTCAAATTGTCAACCTTTTGGTTAGCAGCTGAGCACGTAACCACCGTAACTACCAGGGCTTTTTTGTATAATCCTACATCTATTAAATAGAATTTGTAATTAAAAATGTTCCAGAAAGAAAGGCTTTAGGCCCATATGGTTTTACTGGCAGATTCTACAGACATCTGATAAAGAAATTCCAAGAGTTCCTTAAAAATCTCTTTAGAAAGTAGAAGACACATAGACAGTTCCCACCTCGTTTTATGTCCTATGTTATACTCACACCAAAATCATTCCCCAAAACTATAGACTAGTATTCTTCAGGAACATGGATGCAAACCAAATCCAGCGATATATAGGAAAATAATACATCATAAACAAGTGGAATTTACTCTGACACTGCAAGGCTAGTTCAAAAAATTAGTCAATATAGTGGGTCATGTTAATATAGTTAAGAAAAATTATGTGATTGCATCAATAGATGCCAAAAAAGTATTTGACAGAATTCAACATCCTTTTGTGAATGTTCTCAGACACTAGGATTAGAGGGAACTACCTTACCGTCTATACAAATCCTACAACTAACTTCATATTGAAAGATGACAAACTGAATGCTTTCTCCGTGAGACTGGGAGGTACTCAAGGCTGGCTGTTCTCACTGCTCCAAGTTGTACTCACTGCCTCGAGTCAGTTCTGACTCATAGTGACCTTGTATTATAGGATAGTGTAGAAGTCCATAGAGTTTCCAGGGAGTGCCTGATGATTTGAACTAATGACACACACCAGGGTTTCCATATTGTACTGTAATTCCTAACAAATGGCAATAAGGTTATAAAAAAGAACTAAAAGATATTTACATTGGAAAAGAAGAAATAAAACTATCCTTGTTTATGGACAATGTGATTAACTGCATTCAAAATCCTAAGGGGTATACAAAGAAACTCATAGAACTAATAAGTGAGTTCAGGAAGGTTGCAGGACACAAGAGCAATGTACAACATGCAATCATATTTTTACACGCTAGCAATAAACAGCAGCAATCTGAAATTAAAAAATATTTAGAGTAGCTCTAAAGAGATCGAAATGCTTAGGTATCAGTCTAACAAAGTACATATAGGAGCTTGTATGCTAAAAACTATGAAACACTGATGAAATAAGAAGATAGAAATAAGTGGAGAGATAGTATTCCAGGATTGGAAGACTCCATCGTCTTTAAGTTATTTTAATATGTCATTTCTTCCCAAATAAATCTGAAGATTTAATGTAATCCCATTGAGAACCCTAGGAGGATTGTTTGTACATTAGACATGTTGATTGTAAGGTTTATATGGGAAGACAAAAGGAATCAGAATAGCCAAAACAATTTTGCCAAGGTGGAAAAGTGTAAAATTGGAGGACTTTGACTACAGAGTTTTAAGATGTATTATTAAGCTGCACTTGGCAGAACAGTGTAGTACTACTGAAAGAATATACAAATCAACCAATGGAATTGAACAGCAAATCAAGAAATAAAGGTACACAAATATGATTAAGTGATATTTGACAAAAGTGCAGCAGTAATTCTATGAAGAATGGACAGTATTTTTAACAAATTGTGCTGTAACAGGTGATATCCATGTGCTTTCAGAAAAAAAGATACTTGGCTTACACTTAAACTGGGTCACAGACTTAAATTATGGAGACATGGTGGCACAGTCATTAAAAGCTCTCAGAAAGTCAGCAGTCTGAGTCCACCAGCTGGTTTTTGGAAACCCTGTGGTGCTATGAATTCCCAGCAACACTGTCTCTGAACTTCACTGTTAAATTTTATTTAAAAACCTTAATGAAGATTATCCTTACATGCTTGAACTTCTAAAGTGTTAAATTGCTGTCAAAGTATCATGGAGATGACTGCCTCAGTTTTCTCAGGCATAATCTGTGTTAAATATTTGATAAAACTGTGTTCCAAATAATTTATTTACTACAAGTCTAGTAATAATTTTAAGAACTGTAGTAATAAGAACTGCTATTTATTGAGAGCATATTATTTTCTAGACCCTTGTACTAAAGCCTTTTAATCTTAATATTTATAATGACATTTATTGTTAACCTCATTTTGCAAATGAAGACACTGAATTGAACCTCCAGAGAGTGACATAGCTAAGATTTGTATTCAGGTCTAACTGCATACTGTTGTATGTCTTTCTAAAGTGGTTTCATCTGTTTCTTTAACTGTTCTTCCCATTGTAGCTAACTGTTGATTTATTTGAAACAAATTAATACTGTCGTATTAGTTCCTAATATATGATATCAATATGAGTTAAATAAACTGGTCTCGCCGCTTGTCTTTTTGAAAACTATAAAAGTTTAATTTCAGAGCTTGAAGTTATGTCTTGGTAGAAACCAGTACCAGCATCTATTTTGTCCTGAAAACTGGAAAAAGATCAGTATATGGCTTGATTTGCTAGCTAGGATGCTATTCAGCTGATGCTATTCAGTGATAAATTTTTTCTCTGTGGGAGATTTGTTCCCATAGATTTCTTTTGTCTCTGGCATTGTCTGTGGGACCAAAAGTTGTGGTGTGGAATGTAGTTACTTTTCCTTTAAACTTAAATCTCATTCCAGATGCCTCACAAAGCAAAAGATCCCAAAGGAATGTCGTTTCACTTGATAAAGCTAAACCCACTGCTGCTGAGTTGATTCCAACTTATTGCAGGCCTATAGAACAGAGTAGAACTGCCCCATAGAGTTTTCAGGGAGCGCCTGTTGGATTCAAATTGCTCACCTTTTGGTTAACAGACATAGCACTTAACCACTACATCACCAGGGTTTCCTTTCACTGCACGGTAGGAGTTAATTACAGGTTTAAAAATCCTGTGTTGAGTCTTCTGCAGGTTTTGAGCTCTTTACGTGTCTATTGTTGGTTAAGCGTTATTATTTAATACGTGTGTGTGTGTGTGTGTGTGTGTGTGTGTGTGTGTGCGCGCACGCACGCGCTCACACATGCTTATCCCAGAGTCCTAGTGGCAGACTTATTAAGAGGTTGGCTGGTAACTAAAAGGTTACTGGTTCATATAAACCAGCTGCACCTTAGAAACCTCCTGGGGCAGTTCTGCTTTGTCTTCTATGGTTGTTATGAGCCAGAATCAATGGCAAGGGGCATACATATTTGTGTATACATATGTAGATACAGATATAGTTAGAATCACATGGTTTATCAAAGAGAATTATTCTAATGGAGGAAGAAAAGCTTATTAATTATCAGCGTTCTCATATTGGGTCAGCTTTTCAAAATTAAAGCATTGAAACTTTATGTGTATATATGAGATTCAGTGTTATTATTTATTGCTGTTTCTTTCAGGGGTCATTTGTAGAGCCGTTTAACCGAAAAGCACGTCAAGAGAACTTGAGGTATAATAATATGCTGAAACAACTTAACAGCCAACATTTAGTGAGTCTGAGACGCTGGAAAGCAATTCAACTCTACCTTACATGTGAAAGGGGACCTTGGGCTGAAAGGTAGGAGTCTGTAATTTTTTAATTACTTTTTTTTTTAGAATTCCAGTCTAGAACAGTTTGAGCCAATGGCTCCTTCACTGTAATTTTTTGTTAGTTTATAAAAGAATAGTTGTAATTACTATCATTTTCTTTTTGTGAAATGTAGATCTAGACTATTTAGAAGTTTGTATGTATATGTTTTTCATCATGCAGTTGTATCCATTTCTTTTGCTGTGTGGTAGGTAGTTTACTGAACTTCAGACTCTAACTTTTAAACCGTTTTTTTGCCTTCCTGATGCCATCACTTTGAGCTAGTATTAGTGATATTATTTATTTTAACATCTTGCAATTTATTCTTGATCCTAAGGTGACTTAGATTTTGCTGACTTATCTTTTCTTAACCTGCGTTTTTAATAATACACATAACATGAAATTTGCCACTGTAACCATTTTGAGGTGTGTAATTCAGTGGCATTAAGTGCGTTTACTTGGAGCTAAATGGTTGTACAATCATCATCCTTGTTCAGCTCCACAACCTTTATATCACCTCAAAAGGAAACCCATGTCTCTCCCCAGCCCTTGGCAGTTACCAGTCTGCTTGCTATCTGTGTGGAGTTTTCTGTTTGGGATATTTTGTATAAATTGAACCACACAACATGTAGCCTTTTGTGTCTGACTTCCTATGCTTATCGTAATGGTTTTAGGTTTATCGTGTTTTTCATGATTTAAATCTTACATTGTATGAATACATACATATGTATATATATATATATCACATTGTATTTTTATTTTTTATCATCCAGTGTCTATTTTATAAGTAAGACATACAATTTTTTTTAAATTGTGCTTTAGGTGAAAGTTTACAGAGCAAATTAATTTCTCATTAAACAGTTAATATACAGATTATTTTGTGACATTGGTTGCTAGCTCCACCATTGTTGACAGCTATTCCATTCACCACCCCAGTTTCTCTGTTTCCATTCCTCCGGTTTTCCTATTTCTGCCTTCTCATCTTTGCTTTTGGGGTGGTGTGCCCGTTAGTCCCATATACGTGATTGAGCTATGGAGCATGTTCTCACATGTGTTATTGTCGGCCCTATAGACTTGTTCAATGCTTGGCTGAAGGGTGACCCCTTGGGAGTGACTTAGTACTGATTTAAAAGGGTATCTGGGGGCAAGTATCACATTTCATTTATCTATTCATCAGTTAACATTTGGTTTATTTCCATCTTTTGGCTATTATGAATGGTGCTGCTGTGAACATTTTTGTGTGTTTGAGTACTTATTTTTATTTTTTTGAATAGAATTGCTGGGTCATGTAATTTTTAACTGGCTGTCTCATTGGGGTTTTGATTGGCATTTACCTAATGACTAAGGATTTTTAGCATTTTTTCATATGCTTATTGAGCCACTTGCGTGCAGGTAGTCCGTAGGTTACAAATGTTTGCTTTATATACAGCTTGTAGTTACAAACCAACCCCTGTAAAGACTAGTACATTAAAAAATTGAAGTGTTGACAGTTGTTTGTAATAAGAGGATACTGCTTTTCAACATGTATTAAACACATTATTGTTTGTACTGCATTGTCATGTTAAAGATGTTTAGTGTTGCTTTTATCCATAGAAAGAGGCACTGTCTACTGTGTACTACGACAAACATTTGACTAACTTTGGATATGAACTGTACCTTTCTGTTCCAACTTATGTACAGATTCAACTTAGTGACAGACAGGAGCAGAACTCATTCATTGTCTGGTGCCTGCCTATATTGTGTTTGGGGAAATAATCTGTTCAAAGTCCTTTGCCTATTTTTTATTGGCTTTTTCTTTTTTTGTTTTTGAATTGTAGGAGTTCTTTACATATTCTAGATAATAGACCCTTTTCAGGTATATAACTTGCAAATATGTTCTCATATTTGTAGGTTGTCTTTTCACTTTCTTGATAGTGTCTTTTGATGCACAAAAATTTTTAATTTTGATGAAGTTCAGTTTGTCTGTGTTTTCTATTGTTACTATGCTTTCCTGTGTGTCATAAAGATTTCCTCTTATGTTTCTTTCTAAGGTTTTTGTGGTTTTAATTTGTAAGTCTTTGATCCGTTTTGTGTTTTGTTATCTGCGAGCCAAGTACAAATGTTAGTCCTGCTATTTGTAAAGCACACGATATCTTGGACAAATTGTTTAGCCTTCCTTAACTTCATATTGCCCATCTAAAAACTGCAGCTGTACGTACTCATTTGGATTTTTATCTCACGGCTGTTTGGTTCAAATGAATGTGTTTTTTTTTTTTTTTTGATAAAATGGTGCTAAACAAATATCAAGTGCTTAGTATTTTGTAAGGTTATATCAATCAAGGAATGCTTTGTAGCTTTGTGCTAAATAGTTTTAATTGTTTACTTATGAATATTCATAGGAAACACAATCCAATTCACTGGAAACTAGCTAATGTAGAAAATTATTCCCGCATGAGACTTAAATTGGTGCCGAATTACAACTTCAAAACTCATGAGGAAGCTAGTGCCTTGAGAGACAATCTAGGTGAGTTCCCATGACTGTTACTAAGGGTGTTGTTGATGCATTGGTTATTGTTATTTTTATCACTTGTGCATAAAGGAAGGATGACATTTCACAGTTGACATTTAAATGGTTCTTTCTGTTCAATGAGAGCCCAGGTGGTTTAGCTGCTAACTGAAATGTCAGCAGTTTGAACCCAGCAGTTGTTCTACAGGAAAAAGATGAGGCAGTCTGCTTCTGTACTCCAAAGAGTACGCTGTAGGAAACCCTGTGTGGAGTTCTGTGGTGTCCTGTAGGGTTATTATGAGTCAGAGTTGACTAGACAGCAATGGTTATATTGTGTCCATTTAATGAAGTCTTGTCCCTCCCCACCCTTTTATCTTGCCTCTGGGCAGGAGCTGCCAGTCTGCCCTGTTAGACTCATATATCTACTTGAGTCGAGAAGTACACTCTCCATCATACCATTTACGTCTTGTAGACAGTGACTAGTTTTTTCATGAAATGACTAGCAGTTTTTAAATCATACTTTTAAAAATTGCCTTAATATATTGGCCAGTATAGCTGATGCCATAATATAAAAAAGGACATGATGCCTGACATTTAGGGTCTTACGTTCTAAAATAAGATATTTTTCCTTAATGAAAATACTGGCCCTGCATATGATAAAAACAGCATGAAGTGTATCTTATATAAGAACAGCTAGTTGCAATTCAGCTTCTCTTTCCTGTGACTGTGGGTACCCTGTGACTGTTAAACTTTCTCCACTCTCTGACCTTGTCACTCAGAAGACATCTTTTGGATGAGTAACTTAAGCCTAGTAGCTATTTATGGAATTGTGTTTTCTGCTTTTTCCTTCACTTTTGCCAGGATATCCCACACCTCAGGAAATTCTCTCTTCCTCTTCTTTTCCCCTCTTTACCACATGCACACAGACATAATTTTATGGCCCTTTTTGGTCTTGATTGTTTAAAGCCCAGGAAAACAGTGTCCTTCCTTCCTTTCTTCTCTCTCTTCTTCCCTCCCTCCCTCCACCCCTCTTTCCCTCCCTCCCTCCTTCTCTCATCTGTTATTTGTTTTACCTATTGAAGAAAATTACCCGATTACAATAATCAAATGAAACTGTACATAAATGAAATTGGTAATATTAAAAAAAAATTATAAAACCAACAGTGGCATCTTTCTTTTAAGCTTGTTAATATCCTCTTAAATGTGCTTCATAATTAACTGCAAAAAGTTTTACTTACTCCTTATTTTTGTCTGTATAAGTATTTTTATTAGCTACCAGAATACATAGGGTTATTTTTAAAAATATATTTTTATTTTGGTTTGTTTCTGGTATCTGGTACTGCTCTGTAAGCATCTCATTGCAAATCTACAAAATAGTGTTTACATTGTAAACTAATCTACAAACTTAGCCATTTTTTGACTATTATATTTGATGGAAAATCCATTGTGCATTTCAAGCACCTGACATGTAAATTGTCTTTTGGAGCATACTACTTATAAATTAGGGGTTTGGAATAGCAAACAACTGAGTTATTGTGTATATATTCTCAAATCTATCATTAAAAGTATTTGGTTAAAGCTTTTTTGTTTTGCCCATGCCTTTTCATTAGACATACCTTTTGCTAATTGTCAGATACAAAAACTTATTTTCAGTCTTCCTACTACTTCTAGTGTCTCTGAAGCATTTGAAGCTCCTTAAGTATATTTATTTAAGTATATACTTCTTATCTGATGTTTAACCTCTGTGCTTTTGTTATCATTTCTTAAGTCTTGTTTTCTAGGACTTTTTACTTGTTCATGTTTTAGACTGATGGTGTTCCCATATCCGTGCGTAAACCTCTTGCCTCTTTGTATGCGCCCTTCGTGATGATTCCACAGCTTCACCACTTTGTATGTAATAAAGCTTTCCGCTCTCTATTGCTGCTATTAACCTGCCTTCTGAACTCTAGACTAAGGTTTCAAACTGGGACCTTGAGTCCTTCATGTTGTTGTTGTTGCCACTGGGTTGGTTCTGACTCCTAGCAGCGCTGTGCACAACAGAACAAAACACTGCCTGGTCTTGCGCCATGCTGCCAGTCATTTTTGTGCATAAGCCGATTATTACAGCCACTGTGTCAGTCCATCTCATTGAGGGTCTTCCTTTTTTTTGTTGACCCTATACTCTACCAAGCATGATATACTTCTCCAGAGACTGATCCCTCCTGACAGCATGTCCGAAGTATGTAAGATGCAGTCTCACCATCTTTGCTTCCAAGGAGCACTCTGGTGGTATTTCTTCCTGAACAGAGCTGTTTGTTCTTTTGGTGGTCCATAGTCCTTTACAGCAGATTTTCCCAGTGCAACATGTCTTTCGATTTCTTGACTGCTGCTACCATGGGCATTGATTGTAAATCTGTTCCCTAGAGGCCTCCGTATAACATATGTGAAACTGAATTTGTTATCTTTGCCCATACTTTTTACTCTAGATTCTGCTTCTGTTGTATCTTGTAGTTAATAGTGCCTATATCTATTAGTTACTCAAATTAGAAACATTAGTATTATCCATGAGTCCATCATCTTCTCTCTTAATCTTCTGTACATTACAGCTCTTCAGGCACAGTGTTAAGCTCTTACACATCTTTTGAGTGTTTTTCCTTGTTTTCATTCCCTTTTTATTCCCTTGCCTTAGCTTGTGCTGTGATAGTTTTCTCATTGTCCTCGTTGCCTGTAGACCCTCCCATTCTCAGTTCAATCATTGATCATCCATCAAATTTTCAAATTATTAAAATCCTAATGCATTTATGTCATTCATCTACACAGTTATTTGTATCAGATTATCTAGACTTATTTCTTTCCAGCTTTTATGGCAGTCTCATGTGTTTTGCTTAATTAAATGTTTAACATTAAAATTGCGTTTAAATTAGACCAAATTAAAAACCATGATTAGGAGCAATTATTGGTCATAGAGAAAGTGTGAGGCAATACTTCACACTGTAGTAGAAGGTCTAATCAAGGTAAATTTATACAGAATAATTCAACTGTGTATTACATGGATTCATTTGATGTATCTGAGCAGTGATACCATTTGCGGAGCTAAGAGAGAGGACAGAATGTAGCATTTAGATGTAGTCACTTTGCCATCTTTAAAAAAACCAAAACCAAACCCAGTGGCATTGAGTGGATCTCGACTCACAGCAACCCTATAGGACGGGGTAGAATGGCCCCGTACAATTTCCAAGGAGCACCTGGTGGATCTGAACTGCTGAACTTTCATTGAGCAGCTATAGCATTTGTGATTTAGTATGAACTATTTTTATTTCCCATGGTTGAAATATCTTTATTCATATTTAAATATGTAAACATTCTCCATTCCTACCTATAAATTATGTAAATTTATAATACTGTCCTCATGTCATTCGGGTGAGATGAGTGTATAATAGCTAGCTACCATTTGTATTATACTTACTGTGTGCCAAGTACTTCACGTATATTACCTTTCATATTTATAATAACCTTGTGATACATTCTCCATTTCGAAGATAAGACACATAGCAGAACAGAATTTGAAACTTGGTTTGCCGCTTTACAGTCCATGTTTATTCCTTACACCATCCTGCCTTTTTAGAAAATGTTTAGCTTGTAAAAAGCATCGTATATATATATGTTTGTCTGTCTGTGTTTGTGTGTGTCTGTGTACCCATATGGAACCCTTGTGGCATAGTGGTTAAGTGCTCAGCTGCTAACTGAGAGGTTCGTGGTCCAACCTCACCCAGCCATTTCACACAGTAAAGGAGTAGCAGTCTGTTAAGTTCCATGTGCTCCAGAAAAGAACACCTCGGTTCTTGCTCTGTGTATTACCTTCCAGTTGAAGACAGTTTGTCATACTGCTCTTTCATAGTGTTTCTTTGGTAAAAACATATAGCAGAAATAGTCCATTACATTAATAAAATCAGAATAATTTGTCTTTGTCTTAATTTTTGCCATTAAAATTTAATATGATCAAAGAAAGTATTTCAGCTGTTTCAGAAAAGCAAATAATAACCAAATACTGTAGTTTAAATGGAAACCCTGGAGGTGTAGTAGTGGTTAAGTGCTACAACTGCTAACCAAAAGGTCAGCAGTTCAAATCTGCCAGGCACTACTTGGAAAATCTATGGGGCACAGGCAGTTCTACTCTGTCCTGTAGGGTTGTTATGAGTCAGAATTAACTCAATGGCATGGACTTTGACTTTCGACTTTTGGTAGTTTAAAACCTGTAATACGTTTTACTAACATGTATTAGAATTTTAAAAATCACTGTGAAGTATCGCAAATTACTCTGTCATGTTTCAAAACTTTCCTATACTAAGTTATTTAATTTTTAGCTTAGAAAATTTCAAGATAAGTACCTCTTTAGTTTATAATACATGTATTTGTTTTATGATATATTTAACTTTAAGAAATTACAGTAGAGCTATAATTTTCTCTTTGTGTTTGATAAATACTTTGTGTTTAAACAGGTATCCAGCACTCACAGCCTTCCAGTGATTCACTGCTTTTGGAAGTAGTGAAACAAGTAAAAGTTAGTGATATGGAGGAGGATAAATTAGACCTTCCTGAAGATGACCTAACAGCCAGAGTACATATGTATGTATAGATATTTGCAAGAATTTAAAAGTATTTGTTCTGAGACATGAAGTTGTGAAACTCTGGAAGACACTTGTTTAAAATTATAATGCTATGTATTGCCAAGATTTCACAGTTAATGCTAAATAAGCTGTTAGAAATCTACCAGTGTTAACTGAGATTATTGAGAAAACTTCTTTGAACTGAAGTAACTTGGAACTTAAAATTAGAGCTGTACCTGAAAATTAGAAAATATTTTTAATTCAATGATAATATACAAAATTTGTTTAGATAAAAATGTATAGCATTAAATATATAAACTCTTAAGCATAAGGAAGGACATTATATTAACACAAAAGCAGAAAACAAAAAGAAGAGTTGTTAAAAATCAAACAAACAAACAAAAGACAACATAAATAACTGTTACCAGCGGGTGTAGATTAATCAGTAAAAAAGGTATAGATGAGCTTGGTTGTGTTTACTTACTAACTGGCCTTGCAGTTTCACATGAATTTCACATTGCTGAAGGTGAAAAACAGGTGAAATTGTGCACTGCAGATTAGTAAGTATTCATAAGTAAGCGTCTACATACCTTGTTTATTGATGAATTCATCCCTGATTACCAAGAATGAAAAGGAGATGTCTCTGCATATATTAAAATGATTATAAAGGGAATATCAATGCCAAATTTATGCTAATAAGTTTGACAACTCAAATGAAACTGACAACTTGAAAGACACAAATTGCCAATACTTCTTCAAGAAGAAATAGATAACTTGTATTTTGAAGAAAAGTTTATAGTTTAAAAACTGCTCCTGAGTAAATATAAAATGGATATCCATTTCCCCATTTGTCCTGTGTTCCGTTATTGTCATAACTTTACATGTTATAAATCCAGTAATAGAATTTCATACAAGGGAATAATAATAAGTTTGTAGATTTTTCATAAGAAACAACAGAGTCCAAAAGACAATTGGATGACAGAATTAAAATACTGAAGGAAAAAAACCCAAGAATTGTATATCCAGCAAAACTATCCTTCGAAATGAAGTCGTTGGTGGCCTAGAACAACTGGATATCCACATACAAAAGAGTGAATTTGGACCCTTTTATGGACTAAATTGTGTTCCTCAAAAATATATATTTTAAATCCTAAGTGTTGTGCCTGTGGTTATAATCCCATTTGGGAATGGGAATGGGATTATTGTTGTATTAGTACAGCAGGATAAGTTAGAGTAGATTGTGAGTTAATTTCTTAAAAGAAATAAAAGGAGTAGATTACTTAAGCAGAGATGGGGGAAGATAGATGCTAAGCCACATAGAGATTTCCAGGGAACCAGGATACAAAATCTGAAGAGATAAAGATCTGCCCTTACAGCTGATAGACAGAGAAGGCCTTCCCTAGAGCCAGCATCCTGAATTTGGACTTCTAGCTTCTTAAACTGAGCAAATAAATTTATGTTTGTTAAAGCCAGCTACTTGTGGTATTTCTGTTAATGGTAGCACTTGACAACTGAGATTGACCTCTCCCTCAAACCATATGCAAAATTTAACTCAAAATGGATCAAAGACCTAACTCTAAAAGCAAAAATCATAGAAGAACACTTAGGAATATATATGCATGACTTTAAATTTGGCAGTAGTTTCTTAGATATAACACAGAAAAACATAAGAAGAAAAATGCCAATCAGCATGAAATTTGCCCAGGGGCAGTCATATGAACAGATATATGCTCACAAATGCTTATTGCAGCACAGTCCACAATAGCAAAGAGATAGAATCAACCCAGATGTCCAACAACAGATGAATGGATAAATGAACTATGGTATATATACTCAATGGAACACTATGCAATGATAAAGAACAATGATAATTTTAGGAAGCACCTCATAACTTGATTTCCATTGGAAGACATTATCAGTCAGTGGCACAAGGACAAATATTATATGAGACCCGTACTGTAAGGACTTAAAAACAGACTCGTGTATAGACGAAAAGACTCTTTGATGGCTGCAAGGGAGGGGAGGGAAGAAGGGAAAAGGGTGGTCATAGATTTAGATAGTTAATAGAAATTTTGTTGGGTGAAATCGGTGACAGCACACATTAGAAAGAAGATCTGTTTAACTGGACTTCAGGATAACCTGAATGCTCTTCCAATCTTAAGCCAATATTGCAATGACAGAGTAGCTGGGGCAGGAATCCGGGGACCATGCTCTCAGGGGACATTGAGACCAATTGGCATAGCTAGCATATTACTAAGAGAGTCTTCTCCACCCTGTGTTAGTGAGTGGCACCTGGGGTCTTAAAAGCTAGCAAGCTGCCATCTGAGGTACTCCAAATGGTACTAACTCAGCAGGAACTGATGATCACCAAGGACAAAAATGACATGGGAGAAAGAGAACCCAGCAGACAGAAAGACCCATGTGATTTGGTGACTGCATCAACATATGACCAGAAGAACCAGATGGTGCCTGGCCATCACCAGTGACAGCCGTGATGGGGCTAACAAAGTTTAGTCCCAGTGGCAGCACAAGATAAAAAGAGATGCACCCTCAGAACCCCACTAAAAGACCACAATTGATGCTCTGAAGGCCTCGGGGTTCCCTTGGGAGCATGGCCTCTAGACCTGATGCTGCCCTTGTCCATAAATCATTACTGAGGTGAACTCCTTGGACAGGAATAGACTGGACTCAGTAATACAGAGTGACCATATCCTGTGTGCACTTTATGGTTTTGTGCATCCATAGAATGTCATCCTACTGGCCTGTCACTAAAGGGGAGTGGAGAGGGTAGAGAAGAGGAGACAGGAGATTGTTAAGAGGATATGACATGTATAGAACAGATAGGAAGAGTATGTTGTCACCGGGAAAGGAGAGCAGTAGGAGCTGTACATAGGCAGACATGCAAATTTAAACTGGTTTGTACACTTTTACTCAATTGCAATAAATAAATAAAATATTTAGAGAGGAAAGAAAACAATTTTGCCTAGCGGTAGAAGCTCAGAAGAGATAAGGACTCTCCTCCACAGCCAGCATAAACAGAAAACCTCTTATAGCCAACACCCTAAATTCGGACTTCTAGCCTCCCAAACTGTGAGAAAACAAATTTCTCTTTGTTAGGGCCACCAATTATGATATTTCTGTTATAGTAGTACTGGGTAACTAAGACAGAATTTCACACTGGAAAAGTAGGGTGCTGCTCTAACAATACCTAGTGAGCTGGTAGAAGAGTTTTGAGGTGCCTAATAGTAAAAGCCTAGGTTGCCTTGAAGAAACTGCTGGTAGAATTATGAACAACAAATTCAGTTCTGGTAAGGGCTTAGAAGGAAGTGAGGAGAACTAAAGAGAAAGTTTCTGTTGTCTGCGAGTGTATCCCTGGTGCCAGCAACGGAGTATTGCTAGAAATGCGGTATTAAATGGACTTTTGGTGAGACTTTAAAAGAAAATGATGGACATGTGATTGGACAGTGAAAGAAGGGCAAAACTTTTTATGCAGAGGTAAAGTACTTGTCTGAATTATGTTTAAATGTTTGGTGGAAAGTAAAACTTGTAAGTGATGAGTTTGGATATCTGGTTGAGGATATTACTAAGCAAAATCTTAAAGAGGCCTCATGGTTTCTGTTTGCTGCTTATAGTAAAATGTGAGAGGAAGGAGATGTTTGTAAAAAATGAGCTGTGAAAAATGAAAACAAAACTTAAAAGATTTGGAAAATTCTGTTTTACAAACGAAGGGCATGTGTCCTAGAATTTTCACCAAAGATGTGGCTACACACTTTTTAAAGAGATTAAGCCTGTGGCTGATAGATCTAACTAACTAACTGAGCAGAAAACCCATCATTTTAGACCAAACGGAGCAAAGAAAGAATGAATGGAGAAAATGCTGTGTATTCCTCTTGAAATTCTGTAGACAGGAAATAGGCCAGAGGAGCTATATCTGTTGTTTGCCGAGAAAAGAACACAACTGTCCCTGGAGTAGCTTGGAGATCAGCAGAACTGTTGGAAGGAACGTGGCAATTAGAAGTGTTTCGGTCTGAACGTGCAGGACCACGGACTCGTGGATCTGCAAGGGTGGGGATATAGCCTCTTAGATGTCAAAGAGGATGGGGGCTGTTGTTTAGGTGTGCTTAGGATACGGGGGTACTGTCCAAAGCAGAGGGGATGGGGCTACCATGTGCAAGGGTCAGGAGAATGGGGCCTCTTGAGCCTGAGGGGTTGGGGTCACCACTCATACATACTGGGAGAATGGAGCTAACCAAAGTTAAGGGAACAGAGGTGCCATCCCAGTGGACTTGGAAGGCAAAGTTAAAGCCTGCTAAAGCCCAAGGCTGAGGTGTTTCCACCCAGAGTCCAGTGAGCATGGCTAATAACTGGAGGCTGGAGGGTGAGGCCATGCATAGTGGTTTCAGATTAATTTCAAGCCTTGAGAGCTTATGTAAAAATATCTGCTGAGGTTTGGGTTTGCTGGGTGCTTGTTATACAGATTTCTCCTCTTTGTAATGTCTGTCTTGTACCTGTTCCACCACTGTACTTTGGAAACAGTTTGTAATCTAGATTTCATAAGTTCAGAGATGAAGAGGAATTTTGCCCCAAGGTTGAATACTCCTAAAGTCTCACTCATATTTCATTTAGATGATTCAGAAGATTTTGGAATTCCAAGATAATGTGATGGGATGAATGTGTTTTGTATGTAGCAGGGATATGAGTTTGAGCTAATTGTATCCCTCCAAAATATGTTTTAAACTCTAACCTCTATGCCTGCGGTTATAATCCCATTTGGAAGTAGGGTGTCTTTGTTATATTAATGAGTAGTTAATTAATGAGTAGTTATATTAATGATTAGTGTAGGGTATATCTTTAGTCTATCTCTTTGAGATATAAAGGAGATTTAAAAAATGACCAGAACCAGAAGACTGACTCAAGACATCATGGTAGGTTTTCTAGCCCACAGACTAAGGCTGCTGCAGTGGGCTTGATGACTTACAGAGCAAGAAAGCTGAGCACCTTCCATCAGAAGGCTTGCTGGTATAGTGGGGTGCTTCTGGATACTTTTCAGCAGAGCTAAAGAACCGTAACACTTGCCCCAGCACGGCAAAGGCCAGGCTTGTGCAGGGCCCAGAAGCAGAAGCCTACTTGCAAGCATGGCTGAGAAGAAGGCATCTTGATCAAAGAACTGGAGCCTGAGCTGTTCTGTTACCTGAACTGGTAACTAGTAACATGAATTTTTACCTATTACTGCCCTAATAAACCCCATAATTGTGGGGTAGGAGGGGAAGGGGTGCTAGAAATAAAACAGAACAGAATTGTGGGAAGAGAGATGCCAAGCCACGTGAAGATCACCCAAGAACAGAAGCTCAAAAGAAATGACCTCCTTCCAGAGGAGACAGAAAGAGAAAGCTATCCTCTGGAGGCCACACCCTGAATTCAGACTCTAGCCTTATAAACTATGAGAAAATAAATTTGGTTGTTAAACCCACCCATTTTTTGTTATTTTTGTTATAGCAGCACTAGGTAACTAAGACAGCAGCCAAAGGAAATAAAAATAGAAAAAATAGACTTTATCAAAATTAAAACTTGCATACATCAAAAGATGTCTTCAAGAAAGTAAAAAGGCAACCCACTCAATGGGAGAAAATATTTGCAAGTCATATATTTGTTAAAGGTCTGTATCTAGTCTTACTTAAAAACCATCTTTAAATTCAACAATGTAAAGGCAAATAACCCAATTAAAAAATGGACAAAGGCTCTGAATAGACATTTCTCCAAGTAAGGCATTAATAATAGGCCAATAACAAACCTATTGCCATGAAGTCAATTCTGACTCAGAGTGACGCTATAGGTCAGAGTAAAACTGCCTGTATAGTTTTCAAGGTTATGAATCTTTGTGGAAGCAGATTGCCACATCTTTCTCCCTTGGAATCGCTGATGTGTTTCTACTGTGGACCTTTTTTTTTTGATTAGCAGCCAAGCAACTTAACCACTGCATCACCATGGCTCCTTAAAAAGTCAATAACTATTTGAAAAGATGTTCCAGTTCCATTGTCAAAGGATGCAGTGATGGTTTTAATTGCTCTTTGTAATTTTATTTTTCAGTTTAAGAATTATGATTAGTACTTCAATAATTATTCACAAAAGGCTAATGATACTGTGGAAACCCTGATGATGTAGTAGGTTAAGTGCTACATCTGCTCACCAAAAGGTTTGCAGTTGAACTCCACCAGGTGCTCCTTGGAAACTCAGTGAAGCAGTTCTACTCTGACCTCTAGGGCTGCTATGAGTCGGACCCAAGTCAATGGCAGTTGGTGGATGGTTATTGGTACTGCAGGCCTTTATTTGCAGATTCAAATTACTTCTTGAGTTAAACTGTGTATCCCAAAATATAAGTAAAATGACCTGGCCAGTATGGCTACATATTTGACCAGTCCTCTTGCGATATTACTAAAATTTCAACTGTATTTTGTGTCAGTGGATCAGATACAATTAAAATGTACAGCTTGTTATTTTTAATGAAACCAAACCATTGTGTAATAAAAAATATTTGACCAATATGTATGTAGTAGACTATTGCTTGTAAGTATTCACATATATGTGGTACTTATTTGAATGTGATATTCTCTGTTTAAGCAGAATATCATGTTGAGTATTTTGTTGTTGTCATTTGTTTTTACAGTGATGAGAAAGAAGAACAAGATCAAAAAGAAAAATTGGTGTTGACAGAAGACTGTGAACTGATTACAATAATTGATGTAATTCCTGGCAGATTAGAAATCACTACTCAGAACATTTGCTTCTATGATGGTAGCATTGATAAAGAAGATGGTGAGTAGCTTTGGGAGAATAATTTCTGCTGTTCAATAATTAAGTGTTCAGGTTATCAATCATGAATGAGAGGAAGAAAACAATAAGACAGCATTGTGAAATTGTAGTCTGTTATATAAAAGGAGAAATGGAAACTCAGTATGGATTAAATTTATCATTCAACAGTGTGTTGATGGGAATACTTTTATTTTTATTATTACTGTTCTTGTAAAGGTTTGACCTGAGGGAATTGCCATAAACATAAGACATGAAATATGATATTAATCTTATCACACCTTTGTCTGCATACACCTTTGTCTGTAAGCTTCTCACCTACTCCTTTATATCACAATGAAAAGATGATTAAGATGCCAGCATAAAGAGAAAAGTAAAAATATCTCCAAGATATGTTACTCAGAATTATTCTCTAGTCTCTTGGGAAGGTAGTAGAATAGCTATGGCATTTTTTTAATAGTTATAAAAAAACACAATTCAGAAGTCCAGTAAATACAGCAAATGGCTTTGTGAGATAGAAATTCTTTTTGTTTAAATACCACTTTGGTCAGAAGTTAGAAGATACCATCTCCATAGCACAAGTAACTTTCTGTGATACCCCAGTAACCAGATTTCTTCTGCTTTCAGGAGTAGGTTTTGATTTTAAGTGGCCTCACTCCCAAGTTCGAGAGATTCACCTGCGACGTTACAACTTAAGGAGGTCAGCCCTTGAGATATTTCATGTCGACCAATCCAACTATTTTCTCAATTTCAAAAAAGAGGTGAGTAAAACCCTGTCTTATTTTGGAAGCCCTGAAGTATTAGCTTGAAATGCTTTCCTAGTTAGTGAGCTGTAATGGAACTTTGTACTCTTGTCCAGTCAAAGTATTAGATAAAACAATATATAACTTGGGATTTCAACATTACATGAATTTTTGTTGGGATTTTGTTTATATTTGATTTTTTGGGAGTGCAGTTGTCAGTTCTTGTATAAATGGGTAGGTAAAATTGCATGCTGAGTGTCATCCGGTTGGGTACCTTAGAGTATCTTGCGTGTTGATTATGTTACCGTATTTAAAATTAACGTAATCTGTTTCTGTTCAGCTGTAGGACCTAGGTTCACTGAAGAAATGACTGGATTCAGACATTTTGACAGTATTTTTCTGTTTGTACCAAAGATGATTTTTTACACAGGAAAATGCAAAGCATGTCTGTGTTTTAGAAACTTATGTAATTACCAGGTCTGTACTTGCTGAATGCTTTATATTATATAGCATACTTTTTTCTTTTTGAATATTTTTTTGTGTTTTTAGTGAGAGTTTACGTAACAAGTTACGTTCCCGTTCAACAATTTTTCCAGACTGTTCTTCAACATTGGTTACATTTTTCATAGTGTGTCAAGAGTCTCATTTTTTTCATTCTCTTTTCCCTCTGCATTAGTCTAGCTTCCCAGCCACTCTTTAGCTTCTCGTCTTTGTTTTAGGGTAAATGTGGACCATTTGGTCTCATGTGGTTGCTTATTTTAGGGAGCACAGTGCTCACAGGTGATATTGCTTTATAAGGAAATCTATTATTTAGATGAAAGATGACCTCCAGAGTGGTTTCAGTTCCAGGTTCAAAGGTATCTTAGGGCAGTAGCCTCAAGAGTTCCTTTAGTCTCTATCAGTCTGGTAAGTCTGGCCTTTTTTAGAAGTGTGAGTTTTGTTCTACATTTTTCTCCCTTTCTATCTTATTGTGCCACTGGTCAGAATTGCTAGTGGTAGCTGGCACCATCTAGTTTTCCTGGTCTGAGGCTAGATGACTGGCATACAGTTTTTAAAGCATGTTGCATAAAGTACCTAATCATAATAAGTGTCAGGTTAGGTAGAGATAATTCCATCGTTCTTTTTTTCATAGAGAGAAAACTGAAGTGCAAAGGTATATCTCATTGCATTGATATGTTGTTTTTAGCTACTGTCACGGGGATCTGAACTTATAGCCACCCCCAAGAGAATGAGTCACTGCCTGGTCCTGCACTGTCCTTGCTTGGCTCGAACCCCATTGTTGCAGCCACTGTGTCATTTCTGTATCTCTGAATAATTTACAGTCCTATAATGATAAAGATTATTATGTTTAATTTACAAATGAGGCTCAGTAAGTTAAATGATTTGTCAATATGATTAGTAAATGACATGTCTAAATTTGAACTGGAGTTGATCAGTTTTCTGTGATTACACACTGTAGCTTTCTGAAAAGTGCATGGGTTGATTCCACCAAGTCTAGTAGAGAAGTTAAAACCATAATCCACCATTAATGAGAAATGTCCAGAAGAGGCAAATGCATCCAGACAGAAAGTGAATTAGCGGATGCCAGGGCATGAGAAGGAGGAGGAGATGGGAAGTGACTGCTAATGTGAAACCCCATGGTTTCTTTTTGGGGTGATGAAAACGTTCTAAAATGAGGGTGATAGTTGTGTAACTGTGGATATACTGAAAGCCATTAGATTGTATACTTTAAAAGGTACATTTTATGGTTTGTAAACTCTATTTCAATATAGCTGTCATATGAACTTTTTTTTAATTATGGTTGAATGAAAGTGTACGTTCCCATATAAATTTGCACGTTCACCTATATGCTTCTCCCACTGCTCTTCCTGCCCAGTGGCAGATCCTATCCTCCCAACAGTCTCCTATCCCCTCCTCTCCACCCACTCCCTTTCCTTCAGTAAGAGGTGAGTAGGATGACATCCTACAGATGCACAGAACCATAAAGTTCCCAAAAGATACGGTTACTCTGTGTTGCCAAGTCCAATCCATCGCTGTCCAAAAAGTTGACCTTCATTATCATTTATGGAAAGGGGCAGCATTAGGGCCAGGGGCTGTGCTCCCAGGGGAACCCCGAAGCCCCTGGACCATCAAATGCTATCTTTTAGTGGAGATCTCAGGGTGCACCCCTGTTTATTCTTGTGTTGCCAGTGAGACTCGATTTTGTGAGCTCCACTGTGGCTGTCACTGGTAGTGGCCAGGCACCATCTGGTACTTCCGGTCACGAATCGATGTAGAGACCCACTCATGTACGTCTCTCTGTCTTCTGGGTTCTCTTTCCCCCATGTCGTTCTTGTCCTTGGTGATCATCCATTCCTGTTGAGTTGAGACTATTTGCTGTGCCCTCAAATGGCAGCTTGGCAGCTGTTAAGACCCCAGACTCCACTCACCAATGTGGGATGCAGAGAGTCCTCATTAGCAAAGTGCTAGCTGTGCCAATTGGCATCGATTTCACCTGAGAGCATGGTCCCTGGCCCCCGCCCCAGCTACTCTGTCCTTGCAATATTGGGTTAAGATGGGAGGAGTACACAAGTTGTATTGAAGTCCAGTTATTATTGATTTTCTTTCTAATGTGTGCTGTCACTGATTTCACCCAACAAAATTTCTAACACCTATCTAATCTAAACCCTTCGTCCCTTGCCCTCCCACCCTCTGCACCCTTGCAGCCGTCAAAGAGTCTTTTCTTCTATGCCTGAGTCTGTTTTTAAGTTCTTGTCGTAGGGGTCTCGTACAATATTTGTCCTTTTGTTGCTGACTGCTTTCACTTAGCATAGTGTCCTCCAGTTGCAACCAGGTTAAGAGATGGTTCCTGCAATCATCATTGTTCTTTTATCATTGTATAGTGCTCCATTGAGTATATATACCATAGTTTACCTATCCATTCCTGTGTCGTTGGGCTTCTGGGTTGATTCCATCTTTTTGCTAATGTGGACTGTGCTGTGATGAATATTCGTGTGCATGTATCAGTTGGTGTGAATGGCCTCGATTCTGTAGGATATATTCCAAGTAGTGGAATCACTAGGTCAAATGGTCTATCTATATCCTTTATTTTAAGGGAGTGCCAGATGGCTTTCCAAAGAAGTTGCACCATTTTGCAATCCCAAGAACAGTGTAGGAGAGTTCCAGTCTCCCCATAGCCTCTCCAGCATTTGCTGTTTTGTGTTTTTTTGGATCATGGCCAACCTTGTTGGGGTGAGATGGTATGTCGTTGTTGTTTTGATTTGAATTTCTTTAATAGCTAATGATCGTGAGCATGTCCACATGTGTTTTCTAGCTGCCTGGATCTCCTCTTTAAAGAAGTGTCTGTCCATCTCCTTTGCCCATTGCCTAATTGGATGATTTAGCTTTCTCTTGTTGATATTTTTCTGACTCGACGGCACTTGGCTTGGCTTTTATAGATTATGGAGATCAGGCATTGGTCTGACATACAGTTGCCAAATATTTTTTCCCATTCTGTAGGTGACTTTTTAACTCTTGATAAAGTCTTTGGATGATCAAAAGTGTTTGATTCTTAGTAGCTCCCATTTATCTATTTTCTCTTCTGATGATTATGGTTTGTTTGACAGATTTTGAAGTTGTGTATTAAAAATTCCATTGTTGTTCTTACTTTTTCTTGGATGAGCTTTATCATTTTGGATTTGATATTTAGGTCTTTTATCCAGTTGGAGTTGGTTTTTGTCTAAGGTGTAAGATATGGGTCTTGTTTTATTTTAGTGCAGATGGATATCCAATTTTTCCAGCACCATTTGTTGAAGAGATTGTTTTTACCCCAGTTTAATGACTTAGGGCCTTTGTCGAGTATCAACTGTTTATCAGCAGATGATGTCATTTCTGGGGTCTCGATTCTGTTCCGTTGATCTATCTGTCTCTTTTTGCACCAGTGGCAGGCTGTTTTGACTACGACAGTGTAATAGGTTCTAAAGTTGGGTAATGAGAGGCCTCCCCTTGTGTTCTTCTTCTTTAGTGATGCTTTACTTATCCGGGGCTTCTTCCCTTTCCAGACGAAGTTGGTAATTTGTTTCTCCATCTCGTTAAAAAATGTCACTGAAACTTGTATTGGGATTTCATTATAGAAGTAGATTGTCATAGAAACCTTAATCCAGATTTGTCTTGATCAATTTTTAAGCTCTAAAATACTGTTGGTTTGTTTTTACAGGTTAGAAACAGAGTGTATAGCAGACTACTGTCACTTCATTCTCCAAATAGTTATGGAACCAGATCACCACAAGAGCTGTTCAAAGCATCAGGACTGACACAGGTAGGAAATTCTAATAGGTACTGTTTTGATGTTCATTTTGTGTCTCAGACTTTCACTTAAAAGTAAATCTTTCTTTTCCTGTTTATTTTGATTTTTCCAGCTATTCTTTTTCCTTTCAGATTGATCTTTTGAATTCTCTTTTCTGAATCCTCCTCTGTTTTCTTTACTCAGTGTTTCTCCTCTCTCATCTCATTCAGCTTATGGACATGTTCTATGAATTCTTCTCCCTTAGAAATTTTCACAAGTGGCCTTTTTCTGAATAATGAAAGTAATTCATGTGCAAGGTAAAATATCAGGAAAATATAAGATGATAGGAAAAATGCCAAGAATAAAAGCCAGATAAAATCACCAGTCCTTCTAATAGTGACAGCTAATTAATGTCCTCATGTATTTTATCCTTACCTGCTTCTTAAAGGAAATGCTGGTGGGATAGTGGTTAGGTGCTACATATCTAATGGTCAGCAGTTGAAATCTGCCAGGTGCTTTTTGGAAACTCACTTGAGTTTGCAAAAACCCAAGTGAAGTCTTTTATTTTTTCCTGTTTTTTGCTTTCTAGGACTATTAGTGGTCTCCTGACCAGGGTCTCTGCCACTTGCCTCTCTCCTTCCTCCTACATAGGCATAAATTTTTTACTCTCATTCAAAAGCCGTAGTGGTTCTTTCTTACTCTCTGTGGAATAAGGTTTATTTTATGAAATACTTTCCTTGTTGCCCATGGAGTAAATTTTACTCATTGAAGTAGTAATTCTTCAAACTGGCACTCATGAACAATTACAGTTTGGTGTGGTAAAATCTCTATATAGAGAGTTTCATTTCTCACTATTTTCCATAGGTATATTCTTTGCTCAAGGCCCACAGTAAGCCTAACAGTGAATGTTAATCTGTCAGCAAAACAGTTGATTGTACTCACACTGTAATAAGCAGGCTAGGTACAATGAATTGATTAAAGGAAAATAATGATTCTCTTCCTTCAGAAAATTTTGTATGTAACGTAGAGAAATCCTACCTATCACTGCTCTATTAAGGCAGTTCTCTGAGGAAAGTTAATCTAATATTTCATTAAAATTCTTAAATAGTATATTGTTAAGATGCATTTTAATATGCATATAGTTAAATCTTTTAATAGAAAATTTTCAAAATGGGACAATCTTTCTAGAATTAATATTTTTAAAGTTATCAAATAAATTGTTTATTTCATTGTTGAGAAGATAATTCTTAATAATATCCTGTGACCTGTAGTACAACATTTATGTTAACTTTCCCTTTTCTAGAGCCCAGTCTTCTACAGAAAATAAGGAAAATTGTATTGATCTCTGTGTTAAACTTATTTTTTTAAAATAGCCCTCCTTTTATTATGAAGATAGTGAAGATAATGGAACATAAGATTATGTTAGTACTGTCAGTAATGGTGCTGATTTCTGAGAAATGTAGATTATTTGGATTTGATTGGAGTTTTTCTTTGTGCTGTCTAGAAATGGGTAAACAGAGAGATATCAAATTTTGACTACCTGATTCAAATAAATACAATGGCAGGGCGGACCTATAATGACCTTGCACAGTATCCTGTGGTAAGTTTTTACATAAATTTTGTCAATACAAAATTACCTTTCACTTTTATAATGCTCAAATATATATGTACATGTTACTTAAATTAGTGATTTTAAAAAATATGTAAAACTCTTTTACTATCTTTATAGCTTCTTCCCATTTTTGCACAGATAATGGCAGCCTTCACAACTTGTTTACCAATTGCTCCCTCTCCCTGCAAAGCTTTTTCTTAAGTACCACCATGCCAATGTTTTTGCATGTTTCTGTAGGAGAAAAAAAAAAAAGAATTAGTTTACCACACTTACAAAGATACCCTGCGGGGAGAAGGGATGACCGGCAAAGAAATGTAGAAGGTACTTGTTATCTGTGTGAAAATACAGTGCATAAACATAAAGAATATTTTAAAAATACAGTTTTCTGAAACTTTCAGTTTCTTGAAAATAGTCCAAGGGAATTCTGGTTATTGAATAGATTCAGTAAACATTTCCAACAGGACATAAGTATCTTTAAAGACTTTTCTCTTTTGACTTTAGATAAACATTTGATATTGGATATGGAAATATTAATTTCTCTAGGAAGGAATGTCTGAATTGTAAATTGTGGCTCTTACAGTTTCCTTGGATTTTACAAGACTATACTTCAGAAGAGTTGGACATTAATAACCCAGCTGTATTTCGAGATCTTTCCAAACCAATTGGAGTCATTAATGATAAAAATGCCAAAGCTATGCGAGAAAAGTAAGTGCCTTTTATCTCCTTTGAAAGATGCTTGTTGGTTGTTTCAATTTCTATCGATTTGTACTATAATGTACCATGTTATTTTTTTCAATGTGCAACTACTTTTGAGAATCAGAGTCTGAGTTGCTGCACTAAATTTTCTTGAAAATACTTAACCCTTCAGATATCCTAAGTACTGTTCTGTTCATTACTTTTGTTTGCTAAATTTAAACTGATTTCAGAATTAATCTTTGTTGTATAATAATTAGGTGCTAAAGGGTAATAGGCTTTTGAAAATTTTAGATTTTAATAGTCTAATCCAACATGTAAAAATAACTGTAAAACATAATAATATTATGGTAGATATAAATTTGATAGTGCTAATATATTCTGTTCAACAATAATATAAGTGAAGAACAATGAAATGTTTGAAAATCTGAAAGTATCATTTTAACAAAGGCAAGACGTATTTCAAGTTCTGCTTATCTATCATCTCCCCTTCTGTGAACATTTCACTATATTGTTTTCTTCAAAGCGTGGTGCTCACAGTTAATAGAATCATCTGACTTTAATTCACTTTTCCTCCACATGGACTTGTGGAGGACTTGTCAGTTATGTCTTCTGATGATAAGAACAAAGAAAGGTTTTGCAAACTAAGTAGTTCTAGATTTACTTAAAGTGGTTAGTGTATTATTATTTTTTACTTTGCAAATCTCTAGAATTTTCATTTTTTAGTTGTGTTTTTTTACAGTGAACATGTGTTATATACTACAGCACTGTTTCAGAATCAAGTATTATTAATTCATTGCTCAATAAACTTTCTTTGTTTATTAATATGTTACAGATAGTAAGGATACATGTATTATAATAAAGCAGTATTATAATAAGGACCGTTTTAAAACTGTGTTTTCAGCCACATGTTACAAACTTAAGTCCCTCTGATTTAATTTTACTGTTAGTGGTTATAAAACTTCTGATGTTTTTAGGTATGAGAATTTTGAGGATCCGATGGGCACTATTGACAAGTTTCATTATGGTACTCATTATTCAAATTCTGCGGGGGTCATGCACTATCTTATTCGTGTGGAACCATTCACTTCCCTTCACATCCAGCTACAGAGTGGAAGGTATGTTTTAGGTGCACAAAGTATTTTCTTATAACTGTATGTTAGTGTTTAAAACTAATTACCTTTATGTCATCTGTTGTATAACAGAGCCAAGTCTTTGTTTATTTTCCCCCGGTAGGCATTGGAAGCCATGGTGGTTATGTGCTACCTCTGCTAACCAAAAAGTCAGCTCCTTGGAAATTCTATGGAGAAATTCTTCTCTGTCCTGTAGTGGCTCTGTGAGTCAGAGTTGACTCAGTGGCAGTCAGTTGGTTTTTGGCTTTAGTAGGCATTGATTTATACAATGCCTCTAGATAAAAACAGTCTATACCAAATTCATCTGAGAACAGGTTATTTAACTGACTTACACAAATGACTTAGAATTCTTTTTTATTGTTATCCCATGTACCTTTGTCATTCTACTGGTTTCAGGGACCTACCGCTGATTTAGAGGATCTGTTTTAGACATACATCTAAGACATCTATCTACTAGGTAGTCACACCTAACCAGTGTCTGTATAACCAGAAAACCCAGTGCTGCTGAGTTAATTCCAGCTCACAGGAACCCTATAGAAGAGAGTAGAACTTCCCCATAGAATTTCCAGTGAGCAACTGGCAGATTTGAACTGCTGACCTTTTGGTTAGCAGCTGTAGCACTTAACTACTATGCCACCAGGGTTTCCACTGTCAACATAGCCTGCTAAAAATGTTCAGCAAGTAGAATAGAAAGAAAGAAGAAATGAAGGACTCTTGAGTATGGCCCCTGGGCCCCCTTTTATCTCAGTAATGAAGTCATTCTTGAAAGAATAGACATAAAACGAGACCAAAGGGACACACCAGCCTAGGAGCAAAGATGAGTAGCAGAGGAGGGAACAAGAAGCTGGTAACGGAGAATTCAAGGCTGAGAAAGGGGACAGTGCGGACAGGTTGTGGAGTAGTCTGTTCGGTAAGCCATCTAAAGTACAATCATAATAAGCTATTAGAGAAAAGAATGGGGGACTCTTACATCATTAGCAGTAACTCAGACAAGTAGTCATACTTTTGTATTAACGTATCGTCTACTGGTATTATAACTAACCTATTTTTCACATTTTCCTAATCATCCTTAAGAAATAAATTTCTCCATGAATCCTCTGTTCTCCAATGCATCCTCCAAATGGCTTCCTACTTATTCACATTTTTCCATACACTTCAACATTATAATTCTACCTTCGCCACTCAATCAATAGTTTTTATTAAACATTGCCTTTGTATAGAGCTTCTGTCTCACAGAATTAGTCTGGATCTTTTTATCCCTACCTTAAGTATTATAAGGAAACCCTGATGGTATCGTGGTTAAGTGCAAAGGCTGTTAACCCAAAAGTCAGCAGTTCAAATCCATTGGATGCTCCATGGAAATTCTATGGGGGACTTCTACTGTGTCTGATAAGGTAGCTAGGAGTCAGAATCTTGGCTTTCAAGAAGAAACTTTGTTGCTAAGATCACTACAAATCCTCACCTATTGCACATGGCACAGAAAACAATTGCTATCCAATCATTGCCAACTTATGGTGACCTCATGTGTGTCAAAACTCCATGTGCTTTTTTTTAATGACTTATTTTTCGGGAGTAAATTGCCTCAGGCTCAAACCTCCAACCTTTTGTTAACCTCAAATGTTTAACATTAACTGTACCACTCAGGGACTTAAAAATACCACAATTGCAGGTAGTTCCCCTTCCCTACAAGGTACAACAGTTGACCTGGGTATTTTGAGCTTTTTATAATTTCATAAATAAATGAGTTTTTAAAAGCTTGTTACAAAGAGTCTGTATCTGCTTCAAAAGACAACATTAAGAAAGTGAAAAGACCACTCACTTCTTGGGAGGAAATATTTGTAAATCATGTATCTGATAAGGGGCTTGTATGTAGAATATATATAAAAGGCTTACAACTCAGTAATAAAGAAATAAATAAGTTAAAAATAGGGAAAGGACTTGAATAGACATTTCTCTAAAAAATACATACCAGTGTCCAATAAGCACATGAAAAGATGCTCAGTATAATTAGTCTTAATGAAAATGTGGATTAAAACAGCAATGACATACCACTTAATAGCCATTAGGTTGGCCAACATGGTACTTGTTAGAAGGTTTGTGGAGAGATTATAACCCTCATACACTGTTGGTGAGAATATGGATTGATGCAGCTCTGTGGAAAACAGTCCGGCAGTCTTGCAAAAGGTTAATCATAGGATTACAATGTGACCCAGCAATTCCACTTTTAGGTATATACTCAAGATTGCTGAGAACGCATATCCACATAAAAACTTGTACATGATGTTCATAGTAACATTATTGATTATAGCCAAATATGGAAACCAACATGTCCATCAACTGATAAATGAATGAATGAAATATGGTATATTCTCTGCATTAACAGTCCTTTTTTTAAAGTAAATTTGTTCATTAGAAGATGTAATGTCTGTGCATTGGACTATTACTAGACCATGAATGAATAAGAGGAATGAAGTAATGATATAGGCTACAATCTAGATGAACTTTGAAAATAATACAATAATTGAAAGCAGATAGTCACAAAGGGGCATGTATTGTATGATCCCATTTGCATGAAATGTCCAGATAAACAAATCTAGAGAGAGAAAAAAAATAGATTAGTGGTTGCCACTGCTTGGGACTAGATGGAGCAGGGAGTGACTAGTAATGGATACAGGGTTTCATTTTGGGGTGATATCCAAAGGTCTTAAAATTACAGTAGTACTTGCACAAATGTGTGAATATACTAAAATTCATTGAATTATAGACTTTGAGTGAATTGTATCATGTGTGACTTACATTTCAAGGCTGCTCAAAAAGAAAAAAATCTGCTGCTAAAACTGTACCTCTCCTTATATATGTATATACTACCACTAAACTTTGAAAATTACCCAATGTCTATTTATAATTAATTTTAAAATTCTGCTCAGTGACAGATAATGATCAGCTCCACCTCAAAACAAGATTAGCAGGCGTTAAAAAAGAGTCATATCAGATATCAGTGTCACTTTTTTCGTTAGAGCATGTCTTTTTCAGACTCAAAGCCTACACTTAACAAACCTTTGAAGATGATGCCAAAGGAAATGAAACAAAAGAAGTTTATACTTTCTGTGATTAAGAAGAACATGATAAAACTGCAGCATGAACCCTGGAGCTCTTGCCGGGAACCATAGGCTCTGAGTACCCTGGAGGGACTTAAAAATTAAAAATAGGATAATAGTACAAAGAAAAACCCCTACTGCCGTCAAGTCGGGTCCAACTCATGGCAGCCCTGTAGGTCAGAGTAGAACTGCCCCATGGAGTTTCCAAGGAGTGCCTGGTGGATTTGAACTGCTGACCTTTAGGTTAGCAGACATAGCACTTAACCCACTATACCACTGGAGTTTCTGGAATAACAGTATACACAAGTGAAATATAAACGCTTCAGCTATTTCAGAACTTTTGCTATTTCTGTAACTCATCCTTTGGTTTGGGGCAGAAGAGTTTATAAAGATATTTACCAGTGTTTCAAGTATATCAAGTGTATCAGGGATTCAGTCAGCAGCATTCCAGTAGCTGTAGTAACAAAGTGGATTAGTGGTATAATATTTAGAGTGCTATTTAAACTCTTTCAGAATATTCAAATAACATTTACTCATTTTATATAATAAATTTTACTCATCAAAAAAATTAAGCCATTTAAAAAATTCTCATAAGATTATGTTTAAGTCAGTTATTTGACCCTGTTTTTTTCAGGGTTTGGTTTTTAGCTATCTTAACGAAGTGATATAATACAAAAGATAGAGATTATTATAGTAAGTAGAAAAATTACCGTTTAGATGTTAAAGAATAGGATAAAGAAATGGTTCACTCACTAGAAAATCTGAAGGAATTTTAAAAGTTTTGTTTAATGCTTCTTGTGGCTCCTTCAGTAGTCACTCTTGTCTTTCATTCTCCACGTGCAGATTTGACTGCGCAGACCGACAGTTCCATTCCATCCCTGCTACGTGGCAGACTCTCATGGATAATCCATATGACGTGAAGGAACTTATTCCTGAATTCTTCTATTTCCCAGAGTTTTTGGAAAATCAAAATCGTAAGGAAAAGGAGATTAAGAATTTGACTGTACAGAGTCTGGAAAATGTCTTTCAGGAAAAATTTACGATGTTCTACAGATTATTTAAGGTTCAGTTGGTCCATGGATTACTCAGTGGCAGGGCTTAGCCAATGCTGAGTTACAAGTCTTACCTTTCAGGGAAGTGTATATAAGGAACTAAGATAAATGAGTCAGTTTGAATTGGTAGGAGAATTTATCATAGCATATTGTTTGCTAGAGCAGCAAAAATGGCTATGCTATATAGCTGAAATAGCATATAGCCATTTAGATTAAAAATCTTCAAGATAATGTGAACATTTAGATCGGTCATCAACAAACTCTGAGTCTGTTGGCCAAATATAGCCTACCAATGGTTTTTATAAATAAAATTTTATTGGAACACAGCCAGCCCATTCATTTATGTGTTAATCTGTGGCTGTTTTCACAGTATAACAGCAGGTGTGAGTAGTTGCAGCAGAGACCATATGGCCCACAAAGCAGAAAATATTTATTCTCTCCAAACTTTGTGGGAAAGTTTGCTATGTCCTGATGTAGGGCAATGACAGGAGGAAAGATGACAATAATGATAGAGTATAAATTATTATAGTTATTTGAAAATTCACGGTATGTTTTTCAAGTAAAGAAGCTGAAGCTAAATATGGTTTTTAAAGATATCCAGATATTAAAACTATCTAAATGCTTTCTGTGTAAGATACGATTAGGTTTATTTTTAAGTGCAAATAAGGAAATTGACAGGAGTGGCACTACTGGTGCTCTTTAGGAAGACTCCAAAGTGTCAAAAGGCTATCGCGAACTTCTTTCTTGTGTGAACAAAGAAATTTTTGTCTTTTCTATAATTAAAAAATGCTAAGGTATGATTGTTTCAGGTGGCTTAAAAAAAATCATCAAGACCAAGATCTTTATTTCTATTCTCCTAGTCTAAGTATTTTGGCTTTGTCCTTGACTGACTCTTCTCATGGTTAGAAATGATTAAAGCAATTCTAGATATCATGGACCAATATTAGAGAAAGAAGTGGGATTGTTAATCCATTGGGTTTTTTTTGTAAAGAGTGAAAAACTGTTTCTCAAACTCCCCTTATTATTTACAGTTGGATGATGTTACAACACCTAAACCAGTCACATGCAATGGGCAGAAATTAATCTGACCTAGGTTAACATATGAGTCATATAGGGTAAAAGTGGATACTCAGACAAAATTTAGGTTCTGATAGCAGATAAAAAGAAGGATTGGCTATTAGGTGGGTAACAAAAAATATCTGCTAAGCAGTGGTTGGGTTAAGATAGAATCAGAGGCCCTGTCCATCCTGCCATTCCATGACCTTTAAACGTTACTGCAACGTGGGACACATTGGCGTTTTTTAGGCAGCTTCTTTTTATGGAAAGTCATGTGTTTTGACACTTTCCCCCATACTCTAGAAATAAAGCCTCTTCACTGAGAAAAGTTTGTCAAAATGTTGTGTTGTAACTGTGCATCAGCAAATCTTTTCATTCATACCTACATAGAACAATTATTCTATAAGTCGCATACAACTCTTTGAGTGACAGACTTTAAGGTGTAAGTCACACCACAAAAACTCTAAGGAGCTGTATTTCTTAAATGAACCATTAGAGGGGCTATGTTATTTACTTTCATATTTTTAAACATTTTATTGTGTTAAAATGTATACAACAAAACATCTGCCATTTTAAAACCATTTTTACATACTGAGTTCAGTGACATTAATTACATGCACCATTACCATTAATAGTTTCCAAATTATTTTCATCACGCTTCTGAAAAACTCAGTGCCCCTTAATCAATAAATCCTCATTTCCCCTTCCCCTCTTACCCATGACCACTAATCAGGCTCTGTGCATTTATTTGCTCTGTGCATTTGCCTGTTTTGGATATTCCCTGTAAATGAGATCATACAATATTTGTATTTTTGTGCCTGACTTACTTGATTCAGATTATTTCAGAGTTCTCCCATGCTGTAGCATATATCAAAACTTCATTTCTTTTTATGGTTAACATTCCATTGTTTATGCATTTATCTATTGATGACACTTGGGGAGTTTCTACCTTCTATATTATTTATTTGAGTGTAAAAAGTATGTTTACTTTTTGTTCAGATTGAGACGAGGATTAGAGCTATAGATTCCCCATTTTTCTCAGCAAAAGAATTAATTAGTTACCTGATTTACCTTGCAGATAACTAATTTAAAACTATTTTGCTTTCATCTACATTTTTTAAATCAACTGTAATTTTTTAATCAACTGATAAAATACATTCTGATAGATGAGAATTTTTTTCCCCCTGTGGAATAAAGAAGGAATAAAGCCATCTGTTTTGCTGAGGAATGTACTCTAATTTGTGTTTGTTTACATCTAAAATTATTTTGTACTCCTTATATGTCTTAGAATTTAATTTGGGTTGCCTACAAGTTTCCAAAGAACTAGTGAATGATGTCATTCTCCCCAAATGGGCTAAGTCAGCTGAAGATTTCATCTATAAACATAGGAGAGCTCTGGTAAGATTTTTGTCTTTAGTTATTTGACAGATTAGAGGATAGAATAAAGTATATCTGGCTGTATTTTATGTATTAATTTCTTATCTATTATATATGCTGCTGTAGAAAGTGTAGTATGCTAATTTATTTTGAGGGTATGCATTCTGATATAGTGACCACATATAGTACAATTTTATGAATATTTATCAAAAGGTTAAATATTTTCAGTTCTACAAGATTCCTACCTGCTGTATATGAAACTGTTCTAATCAACATACTGGTATAGTTTGAGGTTTTACAGTTCCCACATTTGGTTCAAATCTAATAATGATAAGCCTTTGTTTTTTCTGAAGGATTTCATTGAGTTTCTAATAAGAAAGCCAGATTCTAAAAGCTGCTTAAAAGATTATTAGAAATATATCCAATTTGGAATATGAGGACTAGTGAGGGTTAGTTGATATTATTGTGTTAGTATCTTGCAGATCATGTTGACAGCTCCTTGTTTCCCCATAGCAGACAATTTAGTTGTTGAAAGTGAAATGTGCCAGACTCTGACACTAATTAGGCAAATGCTTGACAGCACTTCTTGTCATTAGTATAGCTTGTCAGGTTTACAGAATTCAAGATTAAAGTATAACATTTGTAAACAAATATATAAAATTGAAGATTAGATTATAACATTTGCAAGCAATGGCCCTACATGTGAATAGAGAATGAGCAAAAACTAAACAAAGCAGTTGTGAAAAATAACCTGTTACTTAACCAGCCAGGAACTTCACAGGTGTGAAATGAAGCAGGATCCAGGATTTTAGGAAGATGTACTTTCTAGATTGTTATTAATGAAACGTTAAGAAGCGTGTAACAAACTCTCCTAAAAATTTCATGCCCATTTTATTATCTTTCATGGTTTTTTTTTTTTTATTTAACATAACTGAGTGAAAATGTACATTCCCGTATAAATTTACATGCCCACCTATATGCAGCTTCCACTGCTCTCCCTGTCGGGTGACAGCACACTATTCCTCTCTGCTCCATACCTGTCTCATCCTCCCAACAGCCTCCTTTCCGCTCCTCTCCTCCCACTCTCGTTCCTCCAGCCAGAGGTCAGCAGGGTGATATCCTATAGATGCACAGAACCATAAAGTGCATCCAATATGTGGTCACTCTGCATTGCCAAGTCCAATACATTCCTGTCCAAAGAGTGGGCCTTCATTATAATTTATGGGTAAGGGCAGCATCAGGGCCGGGGGCCATGCTCTCAGGGGAACCCTGAAACCGCGGGACCATCATTTGAGCTCTTTTAGTGGAGATCTCAGGATGCACCCCTTTTTATTCTTGTGTTGCCAGTGAGACTCAACCTAGTGAGTTCCATTGTGGCTATCTCTGGTGATTGCCAGGCATCATCCAGTTCTTCTGGTGCGAAGTCGATGAAGGCACCCACTTTGGTGGGTCTCTCTGTCTTCTAGGTTGTCTTTACCCCATGTCATTTTGGTCCTCAGTGAGCATCTGTTCCTGCTGAGTTGGGACCATTTGCTGTGTCCTCGGATGGCAGCTTGGCAGCTTTTAAGACCCCAGACGCCACTCACCAATGTGGGGTGCAGAGAGCTCTCTTAGCAAAATGCTAGTTGTGCCAATTGGCCTCGATTTCACCTAAGAGCATGGTCCCCTGCCCCCTACCCCAGCTACTCTATCCTTGCAATATTGGGTTAAGATGGAAGGAGTACTCAAATTATGCTGAAGTCCACTTAATGTTGTTCTTGTTTCTAATGTGTGCTATCACCGCTTTGTCCCAACCAGATTTCTAGCAACTGTCTAAACTAAACCCTACCGCCTCCCCTGCCCCGCCCTACCTCGCAGATCTTTCATGGTTTTTTGTGCTCACTGGCCTCAGTTGGGCAGTACTCCTGCTGGTCTTGCTTGAGGTTTCTCATGCATTTGCAGTCATCCAACAGCCAGGGTTAGAGTCTCCTACAGACTGCGCCAACACCCAGTACGATAGCTGGACTTCTCGCTCTCACCTTGTCCACAAAAATGGGAGCTTTCACGTTTTCTTAAGGCTTAGGTTCAGAACTGTCACAGCACCCTTTCTTCCACCTTGTAATTAAGCAGTCGCAGGATCATTTCAGATTCAAGGAGGAGACAGGAAGCGAACTCTCCTATGAAAGAGGAAGAGTGACAAAGAACTGGCAGCCTTTAATCCACCACATAGTCTGTCCACTGGTCACAAATTATTTAATTGTACATGTAAAATATTCTAACTTCCTCTCAAGAACCCTCTAAAGTCTCATCCCTCTAAGGCACGTATCAGCAAGCTTTTTCTGTAAAGGGCCAGGCAATGATTACGTTTGGCTTTGTGGGCCGTGAAGCCTGTGTGCCAACTGTTCATTTCTGCCATTGTCATGCAGAAGCCAATAGATTGTGTCTGTGTGCTGCTAGTCTATAAATGTGGCACCAAGCAGATAGCACCCCACCACAGTAGTTTCCAGGCCCCTACATCAAGGTATCAGGCCTGAAGTACAGGATCTTTTCATCTAAGTCAAGTCCATGTGTAGAAGAGGCACCTGAAGTATGTCTCCCCTTGTGTCTGAAAACTGAGGTAAGGAGACATGTTTTCTGCCCCTACAGAACATCAATGGTAAGACAAGAAATAGGAAAACCACAATTTAACTTTGATTCGAAACAGAAAAAAATCCCAAACCCACTGTCATGTACTTGATTCTAACTCGTAGCAACCCTATGTATAGAATAGGGGATTTCTAAGGTTGTAGATCTTTATGGAAGCAGACTGCCACATATTTCTCCCATGCAGCAGCTGTGGGTTTGAACAGCTCACCTTTGGGGTAGCAGCCCCACTCCTACTGCCTGGGAGTGATCCTCAGTGGCTCCTGGTTCTTCTAGCCTTGAACACTTGACTCACCCACCCTGAGTCATTGTTCCTCTTCTATAAGAAAGACTGTAATTTGCAACAGTATTTTTCACAGCCTCTTTCCTTATACTATTAAACTAAACAGTTTATTTTTTAACTTATCTTACCCCTCCATATTTTGTCATAGACAACTCAAAGAAACCAGTTGGTGCTTTAAGACATTGTGCCTGGAAGCTTCCATACCCAAAGCTACAAGTTTATGAGCTACCCTTGCTATCTTTGATGTAACTAAAACATGAATCCTCTTTTCTCCTATCTCTAGTAACAGTTTACTCACTGTTGTTGAAGCCAGCACGTCATCAGTCTCATGCCTGCTACCCAGTCTGCAGTGGGGGACCGGGGTGCAGGGCGGTTTGCCGCCATGGTTAATGCTGCTCAGTGTGGTTTCATTATTTCCTTGAACTGAATTTCTAGATGGAAATTTTTGCACAAAGATGTCGTTAATTTTTTTTTTGTTTGTGGCTGTTAGAATATCTATGTAATTGTCTTTAACTGTTAGTAAATACGTATGTGTTAATTGTATAATATTAATAAATATAATGTCCACGTTATAATCGACATGAATAGTGAATACATGTGGTGGATATTGAATAAATGTTGGACATGATTTTGAAATCATTTTATTTGCAGCCAGTAAGCTTTATGTATGGAAATGTTAGATTTGCTTCTCCCTTATTGAAGGATCCATGTTTACATTTTAGTTGGAAAGTATCTCTAGATTAATTGTTAAAAACTGTATTCTTTCTCTAGGAGTCTGAATATGTTTCTGCTCATCTTCATGAATGGATAGATCTGATTTTTGGATATAAACAGAGAGGGCCAGCTGCCGTGGAGGCACTCAATGTCTTCTATTACTGTAGTTATGAAGGTATAAGCCTATGTACTTTTTCTCTTGTATTACCCTGATAGAAACTATAGTTTAATATGTATTTATGCATGGTATTTTGAGCCTGTTTAATACACGAAAGACTGCATTGAAAAGACTTTAGCAATCTTTTCTTATTTGAAAGATTAAGAGGCTGCTGATTTTCTTTCTTTTTGGTTATGTAGTTAGGTTCATACAAGCAAATCATTATAAATGTCAGTTGTTAGCATCATACAAATTTTGTATAGCTTTTGATCGTATTCGGCCTATTCAGTGGAGTCTTGCATTACATGTTCAATTGTAAATTGTTTTTGAAATTATAAATAACAAATTCTTCAAATGATTATTTTTGTAAAAAATAATTCAGGATGAATAAACTGTTCTAAAGACTCAAAAGGCATACAAAGTAATTTTGTCTTATCTAATCCTTAGGTAGAGCCAGTAGTTTCTAAAGATTATAAATAGTGTGAAATTAAGCAAATTTGAACGAAGTCCCTGTGACTGTTGGTAAATTGGTAAGCATATTTTTACCATGCCATGTCCATTCTGGTAATAATTTCAGTTAGTTGAGATCAGTTTCTAGTGAGTTGATTCTGGTTTATGGTGACTCCATGTATGCCGGAATAGGACTGTGGCTGGTTTTTTGGAAGTGAATTGCTGGACTTTTCTTCTGAGATGCCTCTGAGTAGCCTCAAACCCCATACCTTCAGCTAGCAGCTGAGCGCATTAACATTTTGTACCCCCCCGGGGACTGCAGACAGAATATTGCCTGTTCCGAAAGATTGCCTGGTCCTGTGCTGTTTCTGTGATTGGTTGCAAATCTGACTGTTGTGATTCATAGAGTTTTTGTTGGCTGATTTTCAGAAAGAGATCTCCAGGCCTTGCTCTTCTGTCTTAATCTGGACTGGCCAGCGAAACCTGTACAGCATCATAGCAACATGCAGTCCGCCATGGACAGACGCCTGGTGGCTGCTGGTCATATACGTTGCTTAAGAATCAAACTCATGTCTTCTACCTGGAAGGCGAAAGTTCTACCACCAAACCACTGATATGCTTCTAATTCTTTCATAGGGAGGTAGTTTAGGAGCATGGACTTCGATTTCAGATATACTTTACCTAGTTATTAGCCATGTGACAGTGCTAAGTCTTGCTGTGAATAATTGGTTATCCAGAATATCACCTTCTCCAGTGTTTGTTAGGTAAGCAGGACCTTAGAGTAGTATTTTTGTATGATTGTTACTCTTATTTTAACTTGACTATTGTGAAAGTACACTATGAGAATAAACACAAACCAAACCCATTGTTACTAAGTTGATTCTAACTCTTGGCAACCCCACAGTACAGAGTAGAACTGTCCTATAGGATTTCCAAGTCTAAATCTTAAAGAAAGCAGATTTCTGCATCTTTCTTGGGCAGAGGGGTGGTCAGTTTGAACTGCAGATCCTTTGGTTAGCAGCTGAGCACTCAACCAGTGTGCCACTAGGGCATCTTACTGTGAATATAGCTTATATTTTTCGAAGAGAAACTTCTGTAGAATGTTAAATAATTTTAAAAAAATTTAAGTTAACTTTATTTAGAGATTAAGAAACAGTGCTATCAAGTCAATTCTGAGGTCAGAGTAGAACTCCATAGAGTTTCCAAGAAGCACCTGGTAGATTTGAACTGCTGACCTTTCATTAGCAGACAAAGCACTTAACCATTGCGCTACCAGGGTTTCCTATTTAGGGATTGCACATATATAAATACAATATCTGGTCATTGATTATAGACAAATTAGATACAACTTCTTAATATGAAAGTGAGTTACATGCCAGAAACTCAAAAACTTTTTTAGTGACATTTTTTCAAGAACACTGAAGACTTTCCTTAAAGTACAATGTCAAATCAGCAGAAAAACACACAAGGAAAAGGGCATGTGATGCTTCCCAGAAATCCCAGAACTTGAACAATTAACTTAATATCAGGATACATAGCCCATCCCACAATCTGAATGATAGTGAATGCATACACTGACTCACTCCCAGGAAGGAAATCCCTGGTCTTCAGTTATGGGAGCCTTCCACAATTCATCTAAACAGAGATCCTTGGCGGCCTGAAACATGAGAGTGAGTTAGGATGACCTGGGCACAAAACTTCCTTTGGTACTAGAAGCCACAATGCTTAGTGACAAGCAACTGCTGCTCCAGGGAAACATTGACTGTAAACCAAGTGGCTCAGAAGAAACCAAAGACCAAAAATGCTTTCAGGAGGAAACTCTGAAGGTGGCATTACTTATTCTGGTTTGTCTCGGACAGCTGCTTCTTAGTTTAATTTTTTGCTTAGTGTCATCAGTGTGTTGGCAGCTCTTTGAATGTGCTAAAAGCAGTTTTTATGTTGTAACCCAAAATATCCCTGCCATTTTCAAATCCTTAGTGGTCTGTATAAGACAATATTTTAGTATATATTCTGAAAGTGAAATAAACGTACATTTTAGATTACATTGGAATGCATTTACTATCATTCAGATTGTGGGAGTGGGCAATATATCTTGACAGTAAATAAACTGCTACTATTTATTGTGATTGTGTTGCACTAGATATGTTATCTCCTTTAGTCTTTATGGTGGATTTGCTGTTATAATCCCAGTTCTAAAGATGAGAAAACAGACTTGACAAGGTTACTACTTACTCTAGAGTCACTGAGGTTGGAAACAGGCAGAAGTCTGACAATTCGAACTTGGTTCTAACGTATAATTGTTATCCTTTGTTATCTTCTCAGATGCTATTTCCTTCTCTACTTTCACCAAGTGTTACTTTCTTTTGAAAGGAAAATTTGTACATCTTTGAAAATTATTGTTAGTGCTCATATTGGAGTTTTCATTCCAAGGGAAAAGCAGATGGTATAACACAGTGTCTTGAACCATACTGCCTTCAGCAAATGCTAGAAACATCATTCTGTAGCAGATGGGACCATAAGTGAATCACATACATGCGTTTGCTTCAATTTCTGCTCCCTATAGCCTTGTGGAGATAGTTGAGTTAGTATTTATAAAGCCCGGACAGTGCCCAGTGGATAGCATGTAAATGCAGGCACTGTTACTATTATTACTGTTACTACTGTATATTACATGGAGCATCATATACGTAAGTAAATGACAGGCTACAGTAAACAGTCCCAGTTCTGCCACATAAATAGCAGAGGAAGTCCTTTTCAGGAGGCTAGATCAAAACCCTGACTGTAACTATGACTTAGAAGTTCCAGTCCAGAAAAAAACCCCCAAAATCCAAATCCACTGCTATCGAGTGGATTCTGACTGATAGTGACCCTATAGGTCAGAGTAGAAGTATACCATAGAGTTCTAAGGAGTTCCTGGTGGGTTTGAACTGCCGACCTTTTGATTAGCAGAGGTATAACTTAACCACTGTGCTACCAGGGTTTCCAGTCTATCCAAGGACATCATAAAAAGCGATTGCATGCTACACTGACCCATAAACTTTCTTTTTTTTTAATGATAGAATGAAAATGTACATTCCCATATAAATTCACGTGCTCACCTATATTCAGCTCCCGCTGCTCTCTCTGCCCAGTGACAACACACTTTTCCTCTCTGCTCCATAAATGTCCTATCCTCCCAGCAGTCTCCTATCCCCTCCTCTCCACCTACTGCCCTTCCTCCTGTAAGAAGTCAGCAGGGTGACTTCCTATAGATGCATAGAACCATAAAGTTCCGACAAGATATGGTCACTTTGCGTTGCCAAGTCCAATCCATTGCTGTCCGAAAAGTTGACCTTCATTATGATTTATGGACAGGGACAGCATCAGGGCCAGGACCATGCTCCCAGGGGAACCCCGAAGCCCCTGGACCATCAAATGCAGTCTTAGTGGAGATCTCAGGGTGCACTCCTGTTTATTCTTGTGTTGCCAGTGAGACTCAATTTTGTGAGCTCCATTGTGGCTCTCACTGGTGGTGGCCAGGCACCATCCAGTTCTTCTGGTCATGGATCGATGTAGAGGCCCACTCACGTGGGTCTCTCTGTTTTCTGGATTCTCTTTCCCCCATGTCATTCTTGTCCTCGGTGTTGAGTTGGCGCCATTTGCTGTACCCTCAGATGGCAGCTTGGCAGCTTTTAAGACCCCAGACGCCACTCACTGATGTGGGATGGAGAGAGTCCTCATTAGCAAAATGCTAGCTGTGCCAATTGGCCTTGATTTTGCCTGAGAGCATGGTCCCCGGCCCCCCGCCCCAGCTACTCTGTCCTTGCAGTATTGGGTTAAGATGGGAGAAGTACTCAAATTGTGTTGAAGTCCAGTTAATATTGATCTTCTTTCTAATGTATGCTGTCACTGATGTCACCCAACCAAATTTCTTTTAACTATCTACTCTAAACCCTCCCCCACTCACCTTCCCTCCCTCCCCACCCTTGCAGCTGTCAAAGAGTCTTTTCTTCTATGCCTGAGTCTGTTTTTAAGTTCTTATCGTAGGGGTCTCATACAATGTTTGTCTTCTTGTCGTTGATGACTTTCACTCAGCATAATGTCCTCCGACCCATAAACTTTTAATTCACAAGCTGTTTGCTCCTCAAAAAAAGTCACATGCATGACTTGCATCTCACTTGTTATCTGGGCTGTTTCATTTTATACAGTTCATATTTCCCACTGATCACAGACAACACTGGTACCTGCATTTCTGTTTTATTCCATCCACGTGATCGCGGGGCTTTCTTGACTTAGAGGACATTTCTAGATTTGGAGTGAAAATGAGAACTGGAGAGCAGCGGTGGGGCAGAAAGGCAGCCCCACTGAAACCCTCATTAACTGGGGTCCAGAACCACCACTGATTTGCATTTGGGAAGGTGGGTGTGTTCTACCCCAGGATCAAACATGAAAGTGCTTCACCTCCCTTGGCTTTTCTGTTTTCCAGTGGTGCCTTAAGTTCTAACTCACGGCTAGTAGATTGATTTCTTTGTTTAAGGGAGGTTATGAAGTCTTCTTATTAAATGAAGAACTTCAGGTATCTCCAGGAGTCTTTCCTTTGTGGGCTTGGTAAAATTCAGCAACATCAACGACAAAAATCGCAAACCACTGTTGTGGTGTTTGTTCACTCTGACAGCCCCCCGTGTGTCGGAGTAGAACTTAGTTCCATAGGCTTTTCAAGGGTGTGGCCTTTAGGGAACAGGTCTCTAGACCTTTCTTCTGAGGTGCCACTGGGTGGGTTCCAGTAGCCAGCCTTTGTATCAGCCCTTTGTATATCTAGAAATTCCAGAATTCATCAAGGACCCATGTATACTTCAGGAGAATGTCTTAGTCCCCTGCTGAGTTAGGTATCTTAGGGATTTCCATTTTTTCTGCAACAGCACTCATTTTGTCATGGCTCCTCCTCTCAGATGAATGAGGGCCAAACCCTTTGTATTTTTAATCCTGGGGCCTGTTTTATGTACTCTTATCTTGTTCTTAGTAATTCTTATTAAAAAACAAACAAAGACCTGAGTTGATTTTAACCAGTGTGCCAGAGGTGACATAAACATTTATTTTTGATTTTCTGAACAACAAGAGATTTACTTAGAAACTCTGAGTTAGTGATTCCTCATTCTGAGCATTGCAAGATCTCTAATCTCTTCACTTTTCGCAAGTAATTTTAGGAGGAAACATTCAAATGAGACTTCATTTCCCCACTGTATTTTTGTGGGTAGGGTACATATAATTTGCCTTTTTGTTTTGAGAATAAAATATATACATTTTCATATGATTGAAGAAGACTGTAAACTTTAGAAAGTTAAAGCTTTATTCACTGTTCTGTACCAGTAGCCAGCTGTGCCTAGCATGTATTCAGCCCTCAAAACAAGGTTAAAGGAATGAATAAGTGAAAAATTATATTCAGAATTACAAGGCAGTTTTGGAACAGATATTTTATCTCTTATAATTAGGTACTTGAGCTTTTTCTCTATATATTAACTCACACTTAACCATGTGCTACAGGTGCAACATTTCTCACTAACACTGCAGGGTTCCCAAGGCTGGAATCTTGGTAGGAGGAGACTGCCTCATCTTCCCCTGGCAGAGCAGTGAGAGGGTCAAAGCGCCAACCTTTCAGTTAGGCCCTGAGCATTTAACCGCTGTGTGAGGTTATTTTCTGCCTAATTGTATTTGACCAGTAAGCTTTCATGAGTTGGAATATTTTAATTCTAAAGAATAGATAAAATTTATTTTTGCATATATACCGTGCATGAAGATGTATGATTTTTGAATTATCTCTTGATGATGTGCTTATAAATTAAACATGGAGTAATGTTTGTTGACAATGCATTGATCAGCTTTTTACATTGTGTGGGTGTGTGATTTGTTTTCACTCTGCAGTGAGTTGACAAATTCTTCTGGTTTCAGGAGCTGTGGATTTGGATGCCTTAACAGATGAGAAAGAAAGAAAAGCCTTAGAAGGAATGATTAATAATTTTGGGCAAACACCTTGCCAGCTGTTGAAGGTAAATCATATAAGTTCTTGATAACCTAAAAAGTCTAGAATTGAATTACTAAGAAGTTGTAGTTCTAGTGTGTTTAAGGATGTTGATTTAAAAATCTTATTTCACTTTATCTAGAATTTGGAAAAAATTACACTGTCATTTAAAAAATAAATAGACTTAAATGTTCCTGTTTTGAAATAACAAGATATAATGATGCAAATGCACGTATCTAGCCAATCACTCTGTCATTGGAAAGACTTCTGTTAGTCGGAAAGCCAGACACCTTCTTTTACTGTTTCTGAGAGAGGAAAAGGTGAAATTGTTTCAAAAATTAAAGATGCAGCCAAATTATAAATCTTTAATTCTAAATAATGTATTATATCTTACTAAACATTTAGTAAGCATATACCATGCTTGTGATATTGTTCTAGGTACTGAAAATTAAAAAATTACTAAGATTTGATCTTGGTCTTTAAAGTACATATTATGTTGTTGAGAAAGGCAGAATATAAATGATGTATAATCCAGCAGAAACAAGTATTAAATAAAATACTCAATAAAATAATATGCTGAAGAAATTAATAAAAGGGAATAATTGATTCTGACCTAAATATTCAGGGGAATATATCAATATGAAAAACTTGAAAGTGAAAGTAGAATGTTTATACAAATGAAGAATAGGAACTCTGCTGAGGGTATAGTCCAAAAGCCAGTGCATGGAGCCATCAACAGCGCCTGGTGTGCATTGTAGCTAGAAGCCAGAATGCATGAATGGATAAAATGAGAGATATTTTTTAATATAATTATGGAATTACTTTTACTTAAAATTATTCTATTTATTTATTTATTTTTTATTTAACATAACTGAGTGAAAATGTACATTCACATGAAAATTTACATGCCCCCCTATATGCAGCTTCCACTGCTCTCCCTGTCCGGTGACTGCACACTATTCTTCTCTGCTCCATACATGTCTCATCCTCCCAACGGTCTCCTTTCCCCTCCTCTCCGTCCACTCCCCTTCCTCCAGCCAGAGGTCAGCAAGATGATATCCTATAGATGTATAGAACCATAAAGTGCTTCCAACATATGGTTACTCTGTACTGCCAAGTCCATTCCATTCCTGTCCAAAGAGTGGACCTTTGTTATAATTTATGGGAATGGGCAGCATCAGGGCCGGGGGCCATGCTCTCAGAGGAACCCCAAAACCGCTGGACCATCAATTGAGGTCTTTTAGTGGAGATTTCATGATGCACCTCTTTTTATTCTTGTGTTGCCAGTGAGGCTCCTCTCTGTGAGCTCCGTCATGGCTATCACTGGTGGTGGCCGGGCACCATCCGGTTCTTCCGGTCCCAGGTCGATGTAGGCACCCACTCTTGTGGGTCTCTCTGTCTTCTTGGTTGTCTTTACCGCATGCCATTTTGGCCCTCGGTGAGCATCCGTTCCTGCTGAGTTGGAACCATTTGCTGTGTCCTCGGATGGCAGCTTGGCAGCTTTTAAGACCCCAGACGCCACTCACCAATGTGGGGTGCAGAGAGCTCTCTCAGCAAAACGCTAGTTGTGCCAATTGGCCTGGAATTCGCCTAAGAGCATGGTCCCCCACCCCCCGCCCCAGCTACTCTATCCTTGCAGTATTGAGTTAAGATGGAAGGAGTACTCAAGTTATGCTGAAGTCCACTTAATGTTGTTCTTGTTCCTAATGTGTGCTGTACTTAAAATTATTTTAAAGGAACCACATCCTCCTAGATTATCAGCAGAGGAAGCAATGCAGAAGCAGACCAGAGCAGATACTTCAGCCCTAAACCTATTTCAACACCTCCCTGAACTCAAGTCATTTTTTATAGAGGTAATATCTAACTTGATAATAGCAAAGAGTTTTCTCTGTGAATCTTGTATACCTTAATTTTGTTCTATTGTGGGGGGTAAGGAGTATAATACTTAACCCAAAATAGCAAATAAATATCCCAGTAATCTATTCTTGGGTATTTAAAACAATTTTTTTTGAAAGTTTTTGTTTGATGCCAAGTGGCAGTCTGAACTGCTCTCTTGGCTTTCTTTCTCCTGTTTTTCATTTTCCTGACAAGAAAGAATAAATAATTTTATTTAAAATGCATTTTGTGTCAGTTATAGAGAGAGTTTAAAATAGCTCTTAATTTATATTTACTCATTTATAAAATGGTAACCCAGTAAGTCAGCTTGTTAATAAATCAGGAAGGCATTGATATGTTTAAATTTTTGTTTTGAGTCAATGTAAAAGTACAGGCCATGCAAAGTAGGTGTTAGACTGGATTTGCCCCACGGGCCATAAATTTGAACAGGCTACAGGGTTTTTATTGGGGTCTGGCCACATAGATACCTTCTGTCTAGCACATACCAAAATTTCAGACTCCCAGAAGAAAAGCAGGTGATGAGCATACGTCATGTTTGTACAAACAGTCTAGGCATAGTGAGAGCTTCCTTAATCACTTATGGAAAATTTTATCACAGTAAGTAACTGTTTAGCAGCCAAGGTTTTCCCAAAGGTCAGCCAGAGATCAATCTGCAGTCAGGTCCTTTTAAGAATGGCAGTCTCAGACCTGCTGTGTTAACTCTTTAATACATACAGAACAACCTGAAAAACCTGTTTAATCCATGATCCGATGGATATATAATACTGTATTTGTGATGTAATGCTGCTAAAGCTATTTCTATCATGTCTAATCAGTTGTGACATTGTTTTTATAACTTAATACATTCCAAATCCCATTGACAGGTGCAGTGACACATTGCCACTCTCTGTATCCAACATGTTGTAGGGTAGCTTTCTAGTCTCTAGAGCAGCCAAAATAACATGGTAGATATCTTTGGGTACTAATAACTTGTAAACCCCTTTCATTATCATAAGCTTTCACCACACATTCATATTAAAAGAGAGGAACTCTTAGTAGGCCATCTCTTTGTAGGTGACAAAATAGTAAAGAAAATGGAGGTAATGAAGAAACAAAATGAAAACAAAACCCACTGCCATTGATCTTCCCCGCAGAGTTTTCAAGGAGTGCCTGGTGGGTTCCAACTGCTGACCTTTTAATTAGCAATTGTAGCTCTTAACAGTGTGCCGCCAGGGTTCATTTACATTTATACTTTTGTTCAAATGTAAGTCATTCTTTTCTTGATAAATTCACAGCTTAAGAGAAAAGATTGGTGCTAATTTTATATGGCTTATGATATGCCTTTGAGTTAGTTCATATACAGCTCTTAGAAGGTCCTGGCACATAGTACATACCCAATAATGTTAGAGTATCTTTACCTAATGAATGTTGCCAAGCCAAAAAATGAATGTTAGGTATCATTTATGAACTATTGTCATGTCAAGGATCTGAATTCTTGAAAAGAGCTTTAAAATAGATACGTATTCAGGTAGAGTGATAGATTAGATAAATAGATCAGCTAGATCCATCATGTTGTTCCCTGTCATGTTGTCCTCTTTTCTTTCTCATCCTCTTTTTGTGGTTTTCAGATTGAAACTTCCTTTCAGTTACAGGAAGTTCAGATCCAAAGGGAAATTTCTATGCATATAGCCAGTTTTCCCATTTGACATATTTGACACATGTGTTCTTATGTGATCTATATTTTCTATTTTCTACTTTATATTCATGTCAGTGCAGCAGGGAAGAAGGAAAAAAAAAGATTCTAAAGCATAGACTAGTTTAAATGGTTGATGTACTTGGAAATGTATATCCCTGTCTTACAGCAGAGAGTAGTATTGAAGAAGGTTATGGGTTTCAGCAGTTTCAAGAATGCCATGCAAACATGGTATATAATTCCTTTCCTGTATTTTAAGTTAAAAGATGATATGTTTCAATAGAGTGGTATATCACAGGGATCTTTCCTTTAAAGAAATACAAGTTTTCAATAATTTATGCCTAATGAAGATCAGAAGAACCAGTTACTAAACCTTTGTCTTCTATTTTACAGGGAATTAGTGATGGTATTCCACTAATAAAGGCCATTGTTCCCAAAAATCAGTCTCGTTCTTTCATGTCTCAAGGCAGTCCAGAGTTACTGGTAAGTTAGCTGATTTATACCTCTTTTACACTGCCATGTTTGTATCCATAAAGCTTACAAAAATATTGATAAAATGAATATTTTTAAAAAGCCAATTTTAAACACAGTAGAGAAAATTCATCTAGAATTATTTTTGACCAAGACACAAAGTATTTTCTTCTTTTTATACAGCTTTATTTAATAGTTCTTGTCATTCTAAACTTTTTCTGGAAGAATAAGTTTGTGAAAATAGCCAGGAAATTTTTGATAAGAAAAATAGGGATATTAAACTTTATTATAAAACTGTAATAATAATGACAATAAGAATCAGGATAGAACTGAAAAAGGTGTACATGCAGGGGACATTAGTGAGGGCTTTACATGAAATTTTGTCATTTAGTCCACATAACAACCCTATGAGATACGCCCTATTATTACTTCCTTTCCACAGATGAAAAATTAAAACTCAGAGAAGTAACTTGCCCAAGGTCAGAGAGCTAGCAAGGGATTTGGGACCTTGACCCGTGGATCAAACCTAGGCCATCGTATTTTAATGTTGTCACTTAAAATTGCAGTAACAAAGAATAGCCCGGTGAGCAGCAGAGATTCCAGAATTAGACCTACTTAAGTAGTTATACTTATTGTGTATTTTCTTAGAAAAAAGTCCAGGAAGATATGAAAATACTACTGTATTTTTTGCGTGGTGAATTTGTGTCATTTTGTATTTTAATACCTGTAGTTTGTAAACCTGCTGATTTTTGCTAAGATAACTTGTTAGTTTTATAATCAGGGGTTCATTTTGAAAAGGTAATATTCACTGGGACTGTCACTCCAGGGACAACCTTTATAATTCAGAGTTCTACTTCTGACTGTCAACTAATAGATGACAATAAACTTTGAAAAGTTATGAGGAAAGTAATCTTCCTCAAAGAAATAGAACTTCTGTTGAATTGTAAAGATCATTGCTGAAGTCATAATCACAATTAATATTTCCTTTTCAAAGCAAGAAGTCTCTCCCATGATAAATGTGACAGGTTGGGAAAAGAAAGATACATCTGAAAACTTTTCTTGGATTAAAATAAAGACCGTTTTCCATTTGAAGGTGATTTCTTAAGACTTTCTGTTTTAACTACGCAGTCACATCCAAAACCCAAGCCCACTGCCACTGAGTTGATTCTGACTCCTAGGGACACTAGAGGATAGGGTAGAACTGTCCCATAGGGCTTCCAAGGCTGTACGTCTTGACGGATGCAGACTGCCATGTTTTCTCCCTTAGTAGCCAGCTGCTTAAACACTGCCACCAGGGCTCCTTACACAGTCACACAATGTCCTCTAAATATTAAATGCTAACATCATGTGAACATTTGGTTCTACATGTCCTACTGTCATCTTTTATTTAATTGCAATCTTCATATGTTCTTTTCTAGATAACAATAAGTATGAATAACATTATTGGAACACATGGATGGTTGCCTTATGACAGAAACATTTCTAATTACTTCACATTCATTAAAGACCAAACAGTGACAAATCCAAAGTAAGTAAATAAATATTGAAAAGCTGAATAGCTACAGCAGGTGATTACCTTATTAGCAGGGGAAAAAAAAAACTAGATGTATTGATGGTGTCATTTTTAATATCAATTATCAGTTACGAACAAAAACTGTATTAGAAATATTTTTTCAACTTCATTATAATTTTATTTTACAATGTTATTTATAAGCCCTATTTTTTTTTAAATAGTATTTTATTGTGTTTTAGTCGGAAGCTTACCCAGTAAATAAGATTCTCTTTTAACAATTTTATACAAATTGTTCTGTGCCAGTGGTTACAGTTTCATAGGATGTCAGCATTCTCATTATCTCAATTCTGTTTGTCCTTTTTCCATTGATCTAGCTTCCTCTCCCCTCCTTGCCGTTGCTTTTGGGTAAATGTTGACTGTCTGGTCTAAGCTCTGTGTATTTTATGTAATAAGAATTCAGTGTTTGCCTTATTTTCTAAAAATCTTGGCAGGTTATGTTATAACTTAAAGTTATGTTTCCCTTAGTCTGAGTTCTCTTAACACATATGTTTTCTTCCGTTTTTCCACTTAAATCTTATTTAACATTCAGTGCTGTTTCTAGTATCAAATTGCATCCTATATTTTAAAACTGTTTAATGTGATATAATTAATTGTCATTATCTTTCTTGCCTTTCCCCACTAGGCTACATCTCCTTGACATTAGAAGCAACATTATTTTTACTTTGCACCCCAGACAGGACTTAGCATTACTGTGCTTTGCATAAAGCATACTCTCAGAAAATTAATATTGAATAAGAATATTGAGTAAGAATGCTCTAGAGCTGAAATGTTAGAATCAACCCTCATTTTCTCAAATATAGTAAAGTGCCATTGCTTCTTTGCATCTTTCTGCATCATCTAGATTGGCTAAGCTCATGGGTATTTTGCTTGGATGTTAGTGATACCTAATATGTCACTTAACCCAGCTTTTTACAGTTCAGGAGATATGTATTTTATAATGCGAGTTTTCTTTAAGGACACTTTTATTTTAGTTGGAATGGAAAACAGTCCTTGTGAGCATTGCTAAATACACAATTATCTGTGTAATTCATCACTGTGTGGTAGATCCCTGATTTTAGATTATGCCTGATTTTCCTGGTTCTGGCAGATCCTGTCTAGTCTTTACACCTTGAAGCTGCTATTTACAGAACTACCAGTTTTATTAAACTGACTATGAAGAATAACTTTTATACTCTTTCCACGCCTTTACCATTTCTTTATGCTTGACTCTCACAATTATTATTGTAGTTGTAATAATTGTAAATGTTGTAATAACTTTTGTTTTATTCCAAATATGAATAAAATAAGAATAATGCGTTTTATGGACATCTTTATCATTTGTCAATAGACATTTCACATTGAACAGTTGGGACTTTCATTATGTCTTTAGAGAAATAAAAAATTGATACCAGCCTACGTGATCTTTTAAAGATAAGTCTAACTGTTAATTATACTTACAGAACTCAGCGTAGCATGAGTGGTCCTTTTGCTCCAGGGTTGGAGGTCACATCTAAGCTTTTTGTGGTGTCACATGATGCAAAGTTACTCTTCAGTGCTGGACATTGGGATAACAGCATTCAAGTGATGTCACTCACAAAAGGCAAAATTATCTCACACAACATCAGGCATATGGGTAAGCATTAACTTTTTTTCCGAAAAAACCCAAATTCATTTGTTTTTTTCTAACTATAAAAATAGTGAATGCCCCATGTAAAGAGCATGAGGTTTAACCTTTGCAGCTATGTGAACTTTTTGACAATACAGTATTACAGTATATCCTTTGAATAAGAGTATCTGATGTGTTTCAGGTGTACTAAAGCAGCATGTAAACTAGATACAACTTCATAGTGTCTCAAAGACTTTTTAAAAGCTAAGTTTTGTTGTTTTTTAATTACGACTGAGTGAAAATGTACATTCCCATATAAATCTACATGCCTACCTATATGCGGCTTCCACTGCTCTCCCTGCCCGGTGACAGCACACTATTCCTGTCTGCTCCATACATGTCTCATCCTCCCAACCCATTCTCCTTCCTCCAGCCCAAGGTCAGCAGGATGATATCCTATAGATGCACAGAAAAAAGTGACAGATAGACATCATTCTGAGACAAAATGCTAATATATATAAATCTATAGCAGCCAAATAAAACATTAAGTATTTACTCTGTTAACAGTAAAGCACAAGAGAGGTAAAGTTATTTAGTGTAGTTGAAACTGGTACTTCTTAGTGCCTCAATCTTTAATGTAAGGATAAAATATTTTTATTTCTAACAAACTATTAGGAAAGGGCAGTGGAGTCTACTCCCGATAGTTTAGGGAAGTGTATGTTGTAATGTCAATGTCTTTACATTGTATATAGAATATATACTGTTTTCCTTAAGGACACATTCTATAAGACTGTAATTCTCAATGGGAGTAGAAGGTGAAAGGAAATGACAATGGAAAGACCATCAAAGTCAACCGAGGATTTATTTCAAGCTACCTGGTCTCCCCCAAAGATTGTACTAGGCATTACCTTCCCCACATCTGTTCCTCACGTTCAAAGGGTGGCTTCAAAGAAAGCTCTCCTGGGTAATTTTGATGCTGCTTCTTCCTTATGTTACTCTTCCTGAATTCTTTTCTAACATTTCTCCATATTAGAAACAACTGATTTAGTGATAGTTTGAATATAAACAAAAATTTCTCTTAATGTTCTGTTTCAGCAAAACAAAGCCATTTTGTTTTATTATTATTCTTTTAACAGATATTGTGACTTGCTTAGCTACAGATTACTGTGGAATACACTTAATTTCTGGTTCCAGAGACACTACATGTATGATATGGCAGATAATACAACAGGTAATCAGACCTTTAAATGTTCCTGGTTTAGATCATAGATTCACCCTGGGGATGCTGTAGAGATGTTTTTATAAGGTAATACATTTTTCTGTGGCTGTGAATGACTGTTTGAGCTCCTTTGTGTTCTCTTATTCTTTTCCTTTTCCATTCTAATCACTACTTTTATTCTAGGTTTAGTTCTGACTCATTATCGTATCTGCTGTTACAGCACTAAACACTCACACTTACAGGTGACAGACATGTCCCAGGTAATAGTGTGAAGGAGAATTCATCTATGTTATACAGAGCAGATAGAAGGTCTAGGCAGAGTTGTCTAGGATAACCACAGTTAAAACAATTACTGTGGAAACTATTCAAACATTCTGTAAAACCAAAGAAAAACTCAGTGCTGTTGATTCGATGCCAACTCATAGTGACCCTATATAGCAGAGTAGAACTGCCCCACAGAGTTTCCAAAGAGTGCTTGGCAGATTTGAACTGCTGACCTTTTAGTTAGCGGCCACCAGGGTTTCCAAACATTCTGTAGCAAAGAAAATAATGTATAAACAAAGCATACTACAGACACGTGAAAGAAAACAATTCAAGGAGAGAGACCTGTTCCCTGAAATAAAATTGTGCTAACGTAAGAAGAGGAGTTTAATAAGATAGGACTTCAAAGATGAAATGATAAAATAGCATTGTCATTGCTGACTGCCATTAAGTTGATTCTGACTCACAGAGACCCACATGGGCAGAGAACTGCTGCATAAGAACTCTATAGAGCAGATCGCCAGGCCTGTCTTCTGAGGTATCTCTGGGTGGGTTAGAACTGCCAACCCTTGGCTAGTTGTCTAGCACTTAACTGTTTGTGCCAACCAGGGACTCTGATTGAAGAGCACAATCAGGTGGAAAGGGAGGTTGAAGAAGACTCAAACTAGACTAAAACTGATGCCATTATAAGTATAATAAGCCTTGGAACAGAAGTGGCAAGGAACAGATTTGATGTGTCTAAAAATCAGATTAATGGCACTGAAGAAAGATTTGAGGTGATCAAAGTAAATACAAATGAGAAGGAAGATTAAAGCATTTTGAGATAAAATTATAGCTATAGAAATAAAAAACCAATCAATATAGAGATAATTGATGTCCTTGAAATAGAGACTTCAGTCACTGGAAAAGAGCAAGTATTCAGAGATACAAAACAAAAGCTTCCCTGAAGTGAAGGAAAAGTAAATCTGTCAATCAGAGCAGCCAGTACATACCTAAAGACAAGACAGTCACCACTGACACTTTTCAGATTAAGTTTTTAAGCTTCAAAAGATTGAAGAATAACTTGGATCTAAGAAGAAAGCACAAGAACAAGTACTACCATGAGTAATTCAGTGATTAAAATGTGTTGCAATGTTACTTTGTGAATAGAAAGTTTAAGATACAACATGAACCTCATCATCAAAAAATAACCTGCAAGAAAATATCTTTAACTTTGCCTTTCTGTTTTAATGTTAGGGAGGTGTTCCTGTGGGCTTAGCATCCAAACCCTTTCAGATTCTTTATGGACACACTGATGAGGTGTTGAGTGTTGCCATCAGCACTGAACTAGACATGGCAGTGTCAGGATCAAGGGTAAGATACTGCCTTTTGAAAATAGTAATTTTTTTTCTCCAAATTCAGAAGGAATATTTATATTTTTAAAAGTTTTTCCAGGGTAGTTGATAAAAGTATAGTTATTATGTCATATTTTTGTAGAACTTTGCAAAACATGGAATAATGTAAAAAAAATGAAGAGACTGCTTTCTATTTTGGGGTTTTCTCATTCTTTTGTTCTTTATTGGCTGACAAAGAGGGCATTCTATAAAGTAAAATACTATTTCAAACTTTGAGGTTGAAATTTCTGTAAGGTATATGCAGGCTATAATTTTAATAGAGTAAGCCTTTTTCAGTTCTGTCCCTGCATGTCTTTTGCTAGCCCACTTTCTTTTTTACTGCTCTTTTTTTCCTTTTCTAATATTTTCTTTTTGTAGGATGGCACTGTGATTATACATACCATTCAGAAAGGTCAGTACATGAGGACTTTGCGACCACCTTGTGAGAGTTCTCTGCTCCTGACCATTCCCAATTTGGCTATATCTTGGGAAGGACATATTGTTATCTACTCCAGCATTGAAGAAAAGGCCACCCTTAAGGTATATTATATTCCATACATGAGGGCTAGGCTGTCTGTGCAGCTTGGCTTGCCTTGCCTTCTCCACATTATATATCAGGCATTTTGAGGTCATTAGGAAACCCCCATTTTAAAAAGGAGGCTTTCTTGTCACTGGTTATACATTCCTTACCATCAGATGAGCTTCTGCCACAATCTTGGCCTTGCATTTATACTTTATTTTAGGTATTTCTGTTGGCCTGTAAGGAGTCTTGGTGGTACAGTGGTTATGTGCAGGACTGTTCACCAAAAGGTTGGCAGTTCAAACCTACCAGCCACTAGGCAGGAGAAATAGATGGCAGTCTGCTTCCATAGTGATCACAGCCTTGGTCAAGGAGATCCATGAGACTAAACGGGCAGCTCCTGTCTGGAGGCCAGATGAAAAGGCAGAAAGGGACAGGAGGGTTGAACAGACATAGAAATGTGGGGTGGAAAGGAGGAGTGTGCTGTCACATTATAGGGAGAGCAACTAGGGTCACATAACAATGTGCATGTAAGTTTTTGTATGAGAAACTAAGTTGAACTGTAAACTTTTACTGAAAGCACACCCAAAAAAGTCACAGCCTTGGAAACCCTATGGGGTACTTCTTCTAGGTCCTTTGGTGGCTTTCATTATGAGTCAGAGTTCACACAACAGCAGTAGGTTTTCATTTTTTTATTGCCTGTAAAATATGTGATTTCAAAAGTAATTTCTCATTATGGTGGTCTTGTAAGTTTCAGTGGAAACTTATTTTTGAACAAGGCAAGATATAAATAAACTGAATTTTATGTATTTCTATTCCTGTCAATCATGTAGCTCTGTAAAAAAATAAATTTTGGAAGAATGTAGTTTTTTTTTTCATTAGATATTTTAGTCTTTTTTGGGAGAATGAGATTTCTTGTTTGATATTCATTAACTTGGAATCTGACTTTAAATCACTATGATAAGACAGTATTGTTTGCACACACTCTTTTTTAAAAAATACCTGTAGTTTTATTACAAAGATAAAAGATACCCAATAATTATTCCATTGTAGTCACAGTCTTAACTGGCAATATAAGAATTCAGTTTTTACTTGAAATAATTTTTTGTCATCTGATGTTTGCAGGATAAGAATATATTGCATTTGTTTTCTGTAAATGGAAAGTATTTAAGGTCTGAAATCCTGAAAGAGCAAGTATCAGATATCTGTATAATTGGAGAACATCTTGTCACGGGCAGCTTACAAGGGTTCCTGTCTATAAGAGATCTCCACAGGTAAATAGAAAAAAAATCATGTTAAGAAAAGGTGGTAATAATTTCAACCTAGATGGGAAATCAGAAATCTAATATTTCTGATTTTTTGATTTATCAGTTATGAAAAATGTGTTTTTTGGAAACTGTGAAATAAATGCGGGCTGCTAAAGTATTCCTGGATTAGTAGATGAAATATATATGTGTTAAGGAAATATGTAGAACCAGCAAAAAAACAAAAAAAAAACTTTGTAGTGCCAAACTTGGGTTAAGGATTTAGAAATTGTCCCCATTATGGCTTGAATTTTTATAACTAAAATCTTAAGGCTGATGTACTTATGTATGTATATGTATGTGTGTAAGGCTGGGTAAAGAAGTCTGTTATTTAATCCAATGAAGAAGAAAGATGTTTAAACAGTGGCTATATACTGAAGTTTGGTATCTTCATATTTACTAGATTATATACACAAAACAAGAGAAAGAGTTGATGATCCATTCCATTACAACCTAGACAATCCTTTGGAGCCGTTCTGCTCTGTCACACAGGATCACCCCAAAACAACAAACTGCTGTTTCCTGCGTACCCCAAATGCCTTCTTTTGTTTTCTCCTGTTCACTTTTTAAAAAACTTAGTGCAGCTGTTTATACTTCTCCAACTGTTAGCATCTCCCCCACCCAGCCTTCCTTAGAAATAATTTCCTGGTCCAGAGTGTTCTGCCTTTATGTCATATATGTCATTTTAACTTTTATGCCAAAATCCCCTAATTTTGTTAGTCTTTTTTATTGTTGGCTGTTCTTTCTTGTGTAGCAGACTACTGAATCCACTTTCCAGTTATACCTATCCAGCATTTTCTTTTACAATGGTTTCAAGGTACAGTTAGGGGAATTCAAAATTAGGAAAATCAGTGAATCCTTGATCAGCTTAGTCTAGAGCATAGTATATGTGTCATAGGATTTTTCATTTTTCAATCATGAAATAAATGCAAGCATTTTTCATAATGGGATTTTAGAGAAAACAGACCAATTTTTTTTTTTTACGTCACTCAAAGACTTACACATACTTTTTCTGGATTTTGGCTTTCTTAACCAAAGTTCAAGGAGCCCTGGTGACACAGTGGTTAGGTGCTCAGCTGCTAGCCAGTTCAAACTGGTTTAGTTTAGTTACTCCAGGGAAGAAAAATGTGGCAGTTTGCTTCTGTAAAGATTACAGCCTTAGAAACCCGTTGGGACAGATCTACCTTGTCTTAAGTCAGTTGGAATTGACTTGACAGCAGGAGATTTGGGGTGCCATTCAACTTCCACTCAATAATCAAGGAAGTGAAAAGCATCAAATGGGAACTCTGAGTTTCACACTAGTTGGAAAGATAGTAATAGTGTATATTAATTAGAAAAGTTTAAAAATTAATTTATGTGCTACCAGTTTTATGTGAGCCCTGGCGGTCCTGTGGTTAGGAGCTCAGCTGCTAACCAAAAGGTCAGCAGTTTGAATTCACCAGCTGCTCCTTGGGAAACCCTATAAGAAAGCTCTGCTGTATCCTATAAGGGTAAGTAGGAATCAGCTGGATAGCAATGGGTTTTTGTTTGTTAGTTTGTTTTTTAGTTACATGTACTCAAGCACAGCAACAATTTGGAAGATTGTGCAGGGTCAGGCAGTGTTTCAGTCTGTTGTACATAGGGTAGCTGAGTTGGAACCAACTTGACAGGATGTAACAGCGACAGTTACTGTGTGTGAAAGGAATTGGTTGACTTTAAGGATCACTCTGGACCTAAGTAGTCAGAGGTGTCTTCATGAGGGATTAATAAGCGTAGAAATAGAGATGAAAAGGGGAAGTAGTGGGAGTAGCCAAGATCTGAGAAAAGAAAAAGCAGAGGCATAGAAACAGAAGTGATTGTGGTATGTACTGTGCTAGGTTTTAGGGATGAAGTGCAAGCCAGGCTGGAACAAATGCCCACCAATGATTGAGGCTCAGAGAATGGTGACTGGTGCAAGAACTTTAGCTCCACCTGTTTCAGGTAGCACACTCTTTAGTTTCCTAGGGCTGTCATAAACAAAATACCACAAAGTGAGTGGTTTTAAAGAATAGAAATGTTTTATCTCACATTTCTAGAAACTAGGATTATAAATTCAGTTGGCTTGCACAGCCATGCTCTCTTGGTCCACTCTAGGGAAAGATCCTTCCTTGTCTCTTCCAGCTTCTGGTAGCTCCAGGTTTCTCCTGGCCTATAGATGTATCTTTACATGGTAGTCTTGTTCTGTGTGACTATCTCTGTGTGTTTTCTCCCCTTTCATAAGTCACAGTTCAGAAATGATTAGGATATACTCATTAATTTATCTGAGAACATCGTCAAAGAAAGAAGGTATTTCCAAACAAAGTTATATTAATAAGCATAGGTATTGGAACTTAAACATTTCTTTTTGGGGAATGCAGTTCAATCCATAATAGATAGAAAGGAAAGGAATCTAGTTAACATCAAGATAAAACCCTGCCTGTTTTCCTCCTCACTTTGTCTCTTACTTGCCCTCTAATCCCACCAGTATCACTTTGCCACAGGTACCCAAACTGTTCAGCATTTCTTCACTAGGTGCCCTGCAAGGGAACAAATATGGGTTACTAACTTCAGACAAATAATCAATCAAAAGGAGGATTTGTAATAGTAAAGTGGATTGGACAATTGAAGAGTTAGGTTGTTTAGAGATTAAGGAAAATAGTTTTCATACGTTAGGTCACTTCATTAATACTGTTTGATTAATATTGTTAGAAGGAAAACATGTTTACAATGGAGGGGAAAAAACTTTCTATCAAGAATGTTAGGTAATGCTGTAAACATAGACCCTTAAGTGAATCACCCTAGACTCTCTAAACCTGTATTCTAGCATCATAGAAGTAGAATGTAAAACTAGATGATTGTTATTTTCCAGGTATAAAATTCTTTGAATTTATTATATATCCATGTAATCATGTCTGTGTTTTTTTGTCATTCTTGCAGTTTGAATCTCAGCGTCAACCCATTAGCCATGAGATTGCCTATCCATTGCGTTTGCGTAACCAAAGAAAACAGCCATATTCTTGTAGGATTAGAAGATGGCAAATTGATTGTAGTGGGTGTTGGCAAGCCAGCTGAGGTAAAACTTAGCATCAAGAATTTCATTTCCCGCACTGTTGTAGATTCCTTTGGTTCTCCTTTGGTCCAGTTGAGTCAGAAGTCACCATTATGGATGAACAAATTAAAAAACAAATTGGATTTTTCAAAGGGTACTAAATGAAAAGATGAACTAAAGCTGTTATTCAAGAGTAATATTTATATTATGATACAATTGAGAGCACAGAGTTGGCAGTTTCTATTTACTATTCTATGGGAATGAGAAACTTATTTTGTTGTGTATCTTTCCAAATATAGATTTGAAATCACTTCTTAGATTTTCAGTATATAAAGTCTTTATAAAAAATGAAATGTAGACTTAAGAATACAACTTTTTTGTTTAACAGATACACAGCATGAGTGTATGTCAGTTATCCTGTTATAAAAGAAAGACTTTTTCTTGGAGCTAAAAATATTACTCATATAATATGCTTATTATTAGTGAATTTCTTATGGCGGTTGTAAATTTATGTGCCAAATGTTACCAATTCCTAAATATTCAGATACTATAAATCTCGTTTCTTCCTAAGAAACCATATGGCTATACTCCAAGTTATTTAATTATTCTTCTAAAAAGGTATTATATAGTATCAAATTATCCACTGTAAATTTGAGCACCATCATCTACTTTTTCTGAGGAATCTCATAGTTCAACATCTGTAGGGATGATTGAAGAGAAAGAATTACTGCTACATTGCAAATGGTTATTTATCAGAGAAAAAAGATTGTAAATATTTTAAGATTTCTTTAGTCGTTATACTCTTTCAGATTGTTATTTTAGTAGAAAAGAAGGTTTGATAAATTAAAGTGACAGCAACAACATTTAGTTTCTTACATGAAGTCTACTAATCAATGTTGGCAACTCAATACCCTCAGTGTTTGACTTAGACTTTATGTTTCCATTCAGTGCTAATTGAGTTTCTTCATTAGTAATTTTTACAAACAAATATTGGCACCCATTTTCCACTGATGTTTGCTGGTTACTTCAGAAACCTGCTTAGACTTTACTGATTTTGTTTTACTTTCTGTGATTCCAAAACAAAAAAAAACCCCACTGCCATTGAATCAATTCTGACTCCTAGCGACCCTAGAAGACAGAGTAGAACTGCTCCATAGAGTTTCCAGGGAGTGCATGGTGCATTTCAAACTGCCGACCTGTTGGTTAGCACATGTTAGCATAGTCCCTACGCACAGTTTCCCTATGGTTTCAAATGCCTTTTAAATTTGTCCTCTCTAGTTTATCCGTTGCTGATTTTACTGAAGGTTTTCTTAAATGAACACTGTTGCAGGTTTTCTTTTTAAAATGGATTGGAAAAAATATATTTAAGCAGCTTCATTTTATAAGACTAAATTAATGTTTTGCAATATTTTTGAAGTATGTTTTTGATAATTTGCTGTTGTTGAAAAACTCATATAGTCTACAACCTATAGAATCTGAATTGTATGTACATAGATTTAGAAAAAAACTATTTTTCTGTCTGTTCTACATCTTTGAATACATCAGCAGAATTATGGTTCTTTAGTAAATAATCTTATTAGATACTTGAATTTACATAATTGAAATCTCATCTGTAAGTATGACAGTATAGAATAATAGATGAATGCTTAGTTATGAAAAGGCATATTTATATTTCAAGATTTCTTCATATCTAAAGGATCAAAATCTCGATTTAATGTGCATTTTTAAATCATGTATCAATTTTATACTACTGTCAGTATGAAACTCTTATTTATAAATAGAGTAGGAAGGTAGCATATGATAAATGGAACTAGTGTTACAGGAAATACATATGGAAATGAAAATGCAGAATAGGTATATCAAAAGCTACTGATCTTTCCATGAGACTTGTGTTTTTAATCACTCAAGTAAATGTACTCTAGACAAGAAACCATTCTAAAAGGATGGCAGAGGAATTATCATTGGTAAGATTGTACTTAGAAAAGTAATCCCAAGAAATTATTATGGTAAGAGTGAGAAAGGTTTTCTATGGGTTTTTTTTTTTTTTTTTTTTTTTGGCTCACCTGGAAATGTATGCACTTGAAAAAGGGCATTTATTCACTGATGCAATTGCTGTGTAAATAGTGTTTGTTATTTGCTGGGGAGCATGCTAAGTAATGTAAGTTTAATGGTAGAAGAAATGGGATTCTTACCTTCAAAGAGCTTGTGCCTTTTTTATTGAATTGCTTTTTAACATTTTATTGTTAAATAATTTTTTAAAATTCTTTCTTCATAATTTTTTTAAATTACTTTTTGTGAAAAAATTAGTTTCTTCCTTATCCTTATGATTGACATTAATAGTGCTGCAAATTCAAGAGGAATAAAATCCCAGAATATTGTGTCTTGTTAGCTAGATTGAGTGTACTGTGAGAAGCTTATTTTAATGAAGTAATATGTATTTTCAAGAAAAAAATGAAGTAGAAATCTGGTAATTCTAACATAATTAGGACATTGAATTTTAAGACTTCCACTTTGATGTTAGACCTTTTTCAGCTGAAAAATATAATCAATATTACAGAATCTTTTTGGAGTTATTATTAACCAAAATGTTAATGAGTGATTCTACTAACAATACCTGTTTCTTCCTTCTACAAAATCAGTACCTTGCATATCAGTTTCATTTATTCTTTTTTCCCCCCCTTAATAACACTTATTCTCTGTTTCTCTGGATTACTTTAAACAGATGCGTTCAGGTCAGCTTTCTCGAAAATTGTGGGGATCTAGCAAGCGACTCAGCCAGATTTCCGCTGGAGAAACTGAATATAATACTCAAGATTCCTAGTGATCATTATTTCTATCTTCTGTCACAGATGACTAAAATTGATTTATTGCTTTGTCACTTTAACCACATCTCTCAACTATCTGGAATCTTTAACAGCTTTTTTCCATGAAAATCATTTTAAGTATCAAAATTTGGTATGTCAGTAAAGGCATAGGTTATATTATTATCTGCTGGATAAGTTTCTGATTAGTTTTAACTAATTCTTGTTCTGTTCTGAATTAGAATTGAGAAAATATATTTGATTAGATTTTGTGACCTAGTCCTAAGAAACATTAATCGATTTTTTAAAAACAAAATGCTAAAAAAAATTATGTCCAATTTGATTATTCTGAACAGCCAAGTATATGATATTTTTAATAAGACAGCACAGATAACTGAGATAGTTGAGAGACATGGCTTTTAAAACATTCTTAGTTAATCCTTTTTCTGTTGACTGACCACTATATATAAAAAAAAATGCATCAATTTATTTATGGGACTTATTGAAGGTAATACTTTAAAGGTCTTGGTTGCACATTTGAATTTTCAAAACTCTAAATTCCAGGTTCCATGATAAGAACAGGATAAGAATATTGAAACTAGTACGTTTGGTTCATTCCACTAATGTTTAACATGTTACTATTGAGAATTTACTCGAATGTATTGTCCTTAATGAAGGTTGATGAGGAAGAAGAGAAACTAACAAAACATTTTACAGATGTAGTTCATTTAAAGTATAATTGAAAATGCTGATTTGATTTTGACAATTGGGTCATTCAGGTAGCATTTGCAATACAATTTTTATCTGCAAAGTTAGAAATTTTTTGGTTTTTTCTTTATTAAGCAAATACTGAGTTTTTCCCCTTAATTAGAAGACTTAGTAATAACATCAAAATGTTGCATCTTTACCTATGACTTTCATGTGACTAACGAATGAATTGAAAAGACATCCATAATTTAAGCTAGTCATATAGATAGAATACGTTTTAAAAGCACATGCTTCTATTTTATGTTTAACTTTTAAGATTACCATTAATTTTGTTATATATAGCTAAATGTTATGTATTTATTATTCGGGATTGTAAAGTGAAAGGTTGTTGGTTTAATTTTGAATTGAAAGAGAGTGCTATACCTTGTGCTTTCATCTTTTGAATTGGTTCAGAGAGCTTTTACAACTAAAAATAGTCTTAATCAGAGGTTCTGTGAGTTTGGGAGACTTTATTTATCCCCTGAAATTGTGTGGAAACTTTATATGTTAACTGTGCTTTCAGGAAATAAGGAGTCATGGCTTTTTAAAGGTGTCTGTGACCAAACTAAAAAAAAGAGTTTTTTTATAACAACAGCTACTTAAAATAACCATATTTTTTATTCCATATATCATGTCCAATTCTGAAATGAATCCTTGAGAAATGTTCCCTTTGCAGTTCATTTCTCCTATTGACTGCACCATCTAGTAGCCTTTTCTTCATAATTTTATGAGTGAGTAAAGTAATTTTAAAAAGTAAAGCATTCTGTTTGGGGAAGCCTTTTTGTGTATATAGATTTTGCTTGTTGTGAGTTAAGAATAATAAAAAGTTGCAGAATTTGCTGTCAAATAAATTAGTCAAAAAATATTTATATTTTACAGAAGTAACTGATGTAAACTAATGCAGGAAGTGTAAAATAGAACATGTGTAAACTTGAAGCTTTTGTTTCTGAGGACTTCAGTAATTTGTATTGAAAAAAGTCTCAAACCAAGGTGATAGAGATGATTATGATTTATAAGAAAGTAAATTGCTTCTAGTAGTTTACTTCATTTTATTTTCACTTTATATTTACTTTGCAATTTCATGTTAGCATAACCACCATGGTTGATTTTTTTATTTTTAGAATGCTGATTTTAAAAGCCTTCTTAATCAAAAGTTCCAAAGTCTTGGTCATTTTTCCAGAAATTTTGTTACAGGGATGCCTTCTTTATTTTCTGTGTTTAAGATCACTTAAAACAGTTTTTTGCAAATTATTTTTTGATGCTTATAAGTCACAAAAACTGCACTCGTATTATCAGAGGGAAAAAAATCCTATATTTATGGTATTTTTCTCTTCTTTTTAAGTGGAGAAAATATAAATAAGCTTTATTCATTTTATAGCACAAATAGGAAGTTTTGTTCACAGTCAAATCAATATCCCACTTAGTAGTACTAGATATTTAGAGCAGGTATTTATTACTTCTTACAAAAAATAAAAATCAAAAAGGTGAAGTTTTCCTGGAAAATCTTTGAGAATACTAACAGCCATCTAAAAGAATGGAACTTAAAAATTACCTCTTAAAATAAATACACTAGAACTGTTGAGTAATATATTCCTCTTTAAAGTGGTATAAATAAAATCACTGGAAGCATACATTTTTGGGGACTCTGATGCAGTTAGATATTATCCATAGAAATTGTTTATTGTAAATTGAGAAAAATTAATAATAGCACTGTAATGGAATAATAGAGGGGCATTTGTTGATGAATATAATATCTCTGCTGGCTGTTACAAATTCTCTTGTCTTTGCAGAACTTTTTACCAGCTCTTAATTCTTCATACTGGTAATTATGGAAATAAAAATCAGCATAGTGATGATGGGAGGGACTTAACACTAAGATACTGATTTTACTTTTAGAAAGGGAGGTCAAATATTAAAACATGTAGCTGTCCTCATTCAGAGAAGAAACTTTATAAAAAAAATTTTCAACTCTGCAATTAGTATTGTGTCATTACTTACATAAAATTGGAGGATCCACAGGAAAACAGGTCATAGCATAGAAATAAGGAGCATATGTAAAAATGAAGATTGGCCAATTGTTTAAATTCTTTTTATCCTGTGAGGCTTCTCAGCTATGAAGAATTTCTGTCAGTTTCCTTTAGTTTACAGTGCATCCTTTTGCAGTAGAAAAAAATGCCAATTCTTTTTGTCATTAGCGAGAAATGTTAGTGAAGCTTCATCTTTTTCTCTGTTTAGGGCATGTGAAAATTATCCTTCAGAGAATTGGTACTGAGAAATAATTTTATGCTTTTGAGAGGAATGAGTGTGCCCTCATAATTAGTTAAAATATAGATTTGAAGACTGAGTCTAACCTAAGACTTTGTGTTTTGTTTGAGTAGGAGCAAGCAGGGAAAGCTGTTAACTTGGATATCAGATTTTTATTTACTGAACATACAGACATGGCCTTTGCCATGTACGTTTTATATAATTATTACAAAATAAATCACGAGTGGAAATCTTTCGGTTGCATTTAAAGAAGTTAGCTCTTATTTATGTATTTATTAAATAAGTGGCATTATCCTTACCACCTTTCCAGCGAGAAGCTGCAAATGTATGGGCTCTATTAAATATAAATACAATAGAAACATAAAATAATATCATATAATTTGTGTGTGTGTGTATGTGTATGTATGTGTGTAAAAGTTGGTCTCTTCATATATATTGTTAAACCTATCTTTCATAAATAGGTTCCTAAACCTGTCTTCAGGATACAGGATATAATTTTTTATGAGGACATAAGAAATGAACTGTATTTGTTTTCTATCTAAATCTGATCTCTTGTGTTTTCTTGTATCAGCCGGACTCATAGGTTGTCGTAATTACTGTTGATCTTAATAACTGAAAAGTTTTTTCGCAGTAAGTGACCGCTACTATTCCTAATAGATATCCATTCTCAGTATTCTCTATCTGCCTAATTTATGTGTCACATATACTCAACATTTGATTTGTTTCAGACTTTGACCCCCATCTAGAACTTTGTTCTGTAGGGTTTTCTTGTGTTTATCAGGGTCCTCGGTGTGCTTTACATGATAACATTAGGACACAATAAACTGTTATCATTCATTATTTTAATGTTTAAAATGTTCTCTTGGCCACACCACCTTTAATTTGAACCTAGCATTTCCCTAATTGTTCATGACATTCAGATTTCCTCATGGAGTTTTATAAATATGCAGATGTCTAGGCCTTAGTTGGGACTTTCTGAATCTCTTTACCTGACATTCTTGGTATTTAAAAAAGTATGTGTTGGGATTATTATATCTTAAATGTTTTCTTCTTTATAAATTATGTCCATTCATTTTTATAAATCAGATATAACATTCACAGACCTACGTGAAAATTGGCTTAATCGTTATCTTACATTTTGTCTAAAATTTGCTGAGAATGGTGGTTTAGTCTTCATTTTACATGCCACAGAACCAACCAAATTTCCTTTTTAGTTTTATTATTCTTATGAACTCTCTTCAGGGCTTTTACATTTGAAAAGTTCAACAAATATTTGCCTCCAAGAGAGGGTGCCTGTTTGCTAGTATTAGTTCCAAGAGACTACAGGGAAAAATTTGTATAGTTGAATAAGGTAATATTGTATTAAGAAAAAGTATGAAAATACCAAATTTAAAACCAAAACTATTAACTTTTGCAGACTTGAAGGTTGTAATCTATAGAAGTTTCCTAATTACAGAGCATTGGAAAAGTTCTCCAAATGTTTCTGATGACTTTTGTTTGTCCACCCTCTGTATGGAAATATTCTTTTTATTTTTTCATATGAAAAGGCTTAGTATTACAGAGAATAATGCTTCAACATTCAGGCTTAAACTGGAAATGATTTGTTTTACTAAGTTATAAGGCATCTTAGAATTTCTGAGTTATGGGATTTCCTATAGTGTAAGAACCTGTGTAAGAGGTGCTTATATTATCTGAAACTTTTCTGGTAGATTGTAGTGATTTCCTCCAACACAGCTTCTTAAATATTCTCACTGACATTTGTCATAGGTGGTGATTTCCAAACACAGTGAAGGATTTGAACCTATAAAGGTTTAATGACTTTAGTGACAAGCCAAGGACAGAGATACAGCCGTATGTACTTTTGTGTAAATGTTTATAATCTTATTGTGGCCTGAAAATTCAAAAGGAAAAGAACAAACAGAAAGCCACTAATTCAACATTTGTTTTGCATGGTACACTTTTAATATTTCCTTGGAAACTTCCTTTGCAAATATATCAAACAGCAACACACAATTTATAGTAACACAATTTTGTGATTTAAGTAATTGCAAGTTTGCTAGTAGTGGAGCGGGGTGTGGGTGTGGGTGTGGGTGTGGGTGTTTCCATTCCACTTATAAGTTGGCTGTCTCATTTAAAACTTATTTATTTACAACTTTTTGAGTGTATAAAATGATTGTAACTTCCAAAGCAGTGTAATTTGAAAATAAGAAAACAAGTCAGGACTTAGGTTGAAAAAATTAATTTTATTTAATAAAATAAAAACTATTTTTAAGAAGAAGTCTCATTTCAGCTGGACCTTTTAAAAATTTATTTTTGTATGTCTTTCAGGTATGGGTTCTTTGATAGGCAGTATTGTTAGCTGGTGTCAAATTGATCCCAACTACCTTTGTTCCTTTCTTTCAGAAACATTTTTCCATACTATCCAAGCAGTGTGTTTTACAGTTTCATCATGACTACAACGTACAAATTCATAAATTCTACCTCTTCCATTTTAAAAGGAAAAAAGTTTTTGTCTGTGATAGACAATTATTTTTCTCTTCAAAATGCTAAAATTTCTTAAAACCATCAATAAACATTTTGAAAAGTAGTTCTAATAGGGAGATAATCAATGTGCCAATTAACTGAAAAAAAGCTTCAACCTCTTAGTTTCTTATGTAGGAATTGAAGAGAATAATGATTTTTTTCCTTTGGAATTTTAATTACTTTTCCTAGATGATTTTTTAGTAACTTATAGCTTCTACACTGCTTCTAAAATTATGTCATATTAAAATAGATTTTACTGTTGAAGGTCCTTTATACTTTAAAATTTTTTTCCCTATTTTGCTATAACTACTTCTGAAAACAGAGATTCGTAAAAACTATCACAAATTTTTTTTGTGGCACTGCTTATAGCTAGCTTTACAAAAAAGGAAAAGTTGTTAGAGCATCATATGCATATGCCTCCTTTATTTTATTCAGAGACTATTAACAGATACTGACGTTATTGCCCCGACTGTGTGCTTTTATAGATTTGGGGGTGAAAAAATTCACAAAAGTAATTGGGAGACTGGCCAGGCAGCCAGTTTCTGTCAGAATCATTGTTGTGAGTGAATCCATTAAGGCAGAAAAATACCAAATATATTTAATGTGTCTCATTTGTCAGTTTTTCTGGGACCCAGAGTAAGCAGAAGTGTTTCTGCCCTAAGAGTATTTGTGTCATGTAGGGTGACAATAACTTGAATGCACATATATGCACAGTCACTTCAATCCAAACAGGAAAGTTGGAAATTCAGAAAGATTGTTTAAAAAAAACACTTGGAAATTATGCTGCTACTTAAATATTTAAGATTTGAAAAATTGTATAGTTATTTTAAGATGTTCCTTCTTGTTCTGCTGGAGCTGACCATGAAAAAGAAAAGTTTAAGCCTTATTTATGTCTAATTATTGATGTGTGAACTGTGATTCAGTGGGTATTTCTATGCCAAAAAGTTTTAAAAGTTGAGCAAATTTTCGATTTAATAAAGATGTATGAATATACGTAATTTTGATTATCATTCTCATTCTCATCAAGTTACTGTTTGGTGCAATACCTTCTTTCCTTCCTCATCCTTTTAAAATTAATTATATGAGATGTGCCTTGGATACCCTGTGGGCAGTTCTACTCTGGCCTCTAGGGTCGCCATGAGTTGGTCCCGACTTGACAGCACTGGGTTTTTTTTTTTACATGAGATGTGTCTTTTATTTGTTAGAGTTCTGTTTTAATAATTTTCAATGTGTGTATATGAGCTAATGTTTGATTTGTTTCTGTATAGCATGATTGAAAATAATAACTGACAATTTTGCACTTTTTTAGTCCCTTGGAAATTTGTATTCTAGCAATTTTTAAGAATGTACATTTATTTTGTACATAATAAATTAGCTTTGTATATGAAAATGAGTTTGGGTCAAATAAAATGATGGATTTGTAATTCCCAATTTGTAATGTCTGATTGGAACTTAACCCTAGCTGAGTTATTAGAGGAGGCAAGGAATTAAATACAGCATTTGTTAAGCAGCAGAGAAATCACTGTTTCTTTTAATGTATAATTTCACATGTAGTCTGATGTTTACAAGGTAAATGCTACATTCTTTGACCAGTTTTTATAATATACAACAGCAGATACTTAGCCTTTCATTTAAAAACTACCTCAAGAATTGTTGATTTTTTTCTCCCTCTTGGCAACCAATCATGGAAACCATGGTGGCGTAGTGGTTTAGTGCTACAGCAGCTAACTAAAAGGTCAGAAGTTCCAATCTGCCAGGTGCTCTTTGGAAACTCTTTGGGGCAGTTCCACTCTGTCCTGTAGGGTTGCTTGAGTCAGAATTGACTCAACAGCAATGGGTTTGTTTTTTGGCGAGGTAAGGCAAAGAATCATAGCTATAAATCTCCATTTGTGGTCAGCCAAATATTACACTTTGTTGGTTTTTTTAAAAACTTTGTTTCCTTTCATAATTAAGATTTTATTCATCATATTTTAGCTGTGTAAATACTTTTATAATCTTTCTGTTTTTAATAGAACCTAAGCCATCGTAAGATAGAGTCAAATTCTTTTTCCAGATTCTTGCTTGTACTCTTGTCCCTAGATCCAGAATAACAAGACAACAGACATGAATATTAAAGTTTTTCTATCCCAGCACCATCTATGCACTTTACTATATTTTTATTGAAGACAATTCACTAGAACTGGAAACTTCCTGCATTGATTCATCTGGTGAGATTTCTGTCACTGGACAGTTGAAGTCAGGTTAGTTACAGGTTAATTTCAGACCACCTTGCTGTTGTGAAGTAAGTCCAGTAAAACCATACCAGACTTCAAATAAATGTATCTGGTTTATACAATAACACTGGAACTTATATTTTGTTACCATATAACATCACATCATCCTTTTAGTGAGAATTGGCGATTGAACAGTTTTTATAATTCTTATTGTGAATGATTTACTATTTAATCCTGCACTTATTAGAATAATTTTATAATTTTGACAGTCATTCAACTTTTATGAAACTATGTATGTAGCATGGATATAAACTGTATTTATTCAAAGGTAGTTCAATTATAACTTTGAAGAGATTGAAAGTTAGATTCACAGCCTAAATACTGTGAATGTCTGTTACTTATACTACCTTCACATCAAGTTCTTTCCAAAATAAGGTGCCACCTTATTCAGTTGTAACATGTACCCTAAATATTTTAACAATTTACATATTTTAGAAGAAAATCCATGTGTCAGCACATCATAGTATATGATATTATGGTTATTAAAAAAGATGAAGATAGAGTTAATTACTCAACCAAGAACAACAATAATTTCAGAATCTATCTAAACATTACTTGTCAGATACTACCACAAATGGGAAAACATGAAAAGTTGCTTACTTGAGAAATGAACACAATGTCAAAGAGGCTGAAAGACACTGACCATCTACAAAACAGAATCCATCAGATTTTAAAGCCGAAAGGGAACTGCGGATCATCTGGAACTTGAAGTATAAAAGTTTGAGGTGCTTTTATCTGAGGAAACAATGTAAATTCATCTTAAAACTGAAAAACCATTTCAGATAATTTGATTTTCCCATGTTAGTTAAATAAAACTCAAAAAACCCAACTCACTGCTGTCGAGTCAATTCCAACTCATTATTGACCCTACAGGACACAGTGGAACTGCTCCACAGAGTTTCCAAGGGGCACCTAGCAGACTCGAACGGCACACCTTTTGGTTAGCAGACGTAGCGCATAACCACTACAGCACCAGGGTTTCCACTGGTTAAATGAGTAGTGGTTGTATTAATACTTATAGTGGAGCCACAATAATGCAGAGGGACTTAGACAATTGCAGACTTTCTCAGGATAGTATGACCCTGATGAACATATCATTTCAGGATATAGTTCCATAAGTATCCTAAAGATGATCAAGTTTGAGAACGCTAATCACTGACAAGAGAGTCACAAATTAGAGGGCAAATTTACTAACTCATAGTGCAGCATTGTAAAAATGGCTTGGGGGGAGTGTTGCCTGTCCTCTAATTTCACAAAGGAGGAGAATCCAGATGAACAGTCCAAGGCTGATTACTGTGAGGAGGTCAGATATCCCTCCTTGTTTCATCTTTACCAGTTCTGACACACAGTCGTCCCTCCCACATAGTACTCTGCTGGCTTCAGTAATTCACTGCAGTGGCCGCACAGAACTCACAGATAATCCTTGCAATTTATGGGGTTTGATAGGGAAGTGGCAGGTTACAGTTTAGGCTCAGGAACAGTCAGGATGCAGTTCTTCCATCAGGAGAGCCTCTCCCAGCTGTGTTACCGGCACACCTCTCCAAGGCCCGTTGGCCCCTCAGCCCCTGCCCTGCTCAGGAAAGTGTTCCAGGGTTCCTTTGGCTCTGTAGTTCCCGGACAGAGGCATCCCTCTCCACTTGGTAAGCTTCAGCCTAAAGGCTCTCAGCTGTAGCTCCACCAACTGCCCAGAGGCTTCCCGTCTGAAGACACTCAGCTTTTCTTGCATGAGGGTAGCTGAGAAACCCACTGCCATGTCTCTGCAAGTCTCTCCTGCCCTAGTTTCTCCCTACTGCTTCTTACCATCTTCTAGTTGACAGCTCTCTCACAATCTCCTATTTCCAGGAGCTTCTTAGCATGGGATCCCAAATCCAGAAGTTGCACTCTCTACTCCAGGCTGTTCTTCCTGGTAGTGGTGAAACCTCTTTCCTGCCTCCAAGATGGCTCATTTGAAGCACAGCTGATGGCAAAACTGACAGTTCCCTTGGTGGACCACGATTATCCTATTAATACAGTCCCACTTAATCACTTGAGTGGGAGTACAAGACCACGGCAGGAAGGGCCACACAAAAGGGCACCATTAATTATATTAGCTGATCCTGGGGTGGCACAAATGGTTAAGTGCTAGACTACTGACTGAAAGGTGGACGGGTCTGACCTAACCAGAAACCCCACAGGAGGAAGCCTGATGATCTGCTTCTGAAAGGTCACAGCCTTGAACACCCTATGGATTGTGTTTCCACTCTGCACAAGTGGGGTCACCGTGAATCACAATTGACTTGATGGCAACTAACAACAGTGTATTATCTAGTGTTCATACTCTCAGGAGACAACCTTCATTCCTTTATTTCTCACAGTCGCCTTGTGCACTGTCAACAGAATCTACTGTTCTAAGGTATTGCTATTGTTTAAGTATATTAAAACAACACATGGAAATGCCTTGAATACATTCTTCTAAGTTAAATAAGCCGGACACAAAAGGATAGATAGAGTATGATCTCACTTACATGAACTATTTAGAATAGGCAAATACAGAGAGACACAGTAGCTCAGCGGTTACCAGGGGCTGGGGTAGGAGGGGTATATGGAGTTGTGGCTTAGGTAGAGTTTTGTTTGGGGTGATGCAGAAATCTGGAAATGGTAATGGTTGCAAAAAAAACAAAAAAAAAACTTTTGTATATAAATTATACCTTTTAAACCTGGAAGAAATTTTTTGGAACTATCCAAGGACTACAATGACCCAAGACAGTCTGGTTTAGCAATACTGTTAATAGCACACAGAATGTTAAACTATTGATTATAAAAATAATCTTCCTGAAATGGAGGGAAAAATAATGTTTGAAGTGAACATATAAGTTATGTGTCTATACAGCTCAACCAAACATCACTATACCATTATAAAACACTCAGACATATAAAACAGTTAAGTTCAGCTATGTTTGCTATTTTGCTGTCAACCATATGTGTTTTAGTCAGCTAGGCTGCTCTAACACAAATACCACAGAGTGGATGGCTTTAACAAAGAAAGATTTATTCTTACACAGTCCAGTAGGTTGCAAGTCCATATTCAGGGTGTCCGCTCCAGGGAAAGACTTTCCCCTTGTTGGCTCTGGAGGAAAGTCCGGTACTGCATCAGTCTTTGTCCAGGGAGCGTCCTCACGCAAGAACCTCTGGTCTGAAGGACGCACTCTGCTCCAGGTGCTGCTTGCTTGATGGTAGCGAGGTTCTCAAATTGTCCTTTGTTTCTTTTTCCTTTTATTCCTTGCAAGCTAAAAGCATTAAGGGTGGGGCAAGCCATACTCCAGGGAACCACCCCCCCCCACAGCAGGAATTCACAGCCCCACCCTAATCCTTTAACGTACAGGTTAGCAAAACCGCACAATGGAGGACAGTCCCAAGATACTGGGAACCATATCCCAGTCACGTGGCTGCACACATTTTTGGGGGAACACAGTTCCAACCATGACAATATGTAAACCATAGCTTTACATATACTTTAATTTTATTATTATGAAAGTTTACTTTTCAGGGAAGAAAAATAGAATACCACTTATTTAACATTTTGTTGATTTATGACTTGAATATTTTGAAATATATGACCCAAATCTACACCAATATCTCCATCTCCAGAAACTTCAGGACATCCTCTACACAAAAGTTGACAAACATTTCCTGTAAGGTGCCAGATAATAACTATTTTACACTTTGTGGGCTGTAGGTTTTCAAAACTAATCAATTCTGTTGTAACATGAAAGCATCCACAGAAAATACATAAATAAATGAATTTGAGTTCTGCAATAAAACTTTATTTACAAAAACAAGGACCTGCAGTGCTTAGTTTGCTAACCCCTCAATACAGTATGGAAGTCAATTTCTGACATCCAGCTTGAATGACTGTAGGCCATGACTGAATCAGGCTTCAGATAACCAAATACACACCTTCAGATCCAGTTTCAGGTACTCAAGCTAGCATATAAAAATCCTAAATCCTAACTGAATAAAGATACGAAAGGGCAAAGAGAAAATATTACTATTGCTAGAGAATCATAGGAGGGGCCTCTGCCTCAAAGGCTAACTGTAGAGGTATACAGGCCCTGTTGGAAAATACAGCTCAGAGCTGAAAGGGAACAAAAAGGACACATTCTCAACTTGTCGTCTTAGTTTCTTTCTCAGCTGCCATTCTGTTGATGCCTTCTATTTGCAGAACTCTTTGGAAACCTTATGGAGCAGTTCTACTCGGTGCTACAGGGCTGTTATGAGTCACATGGTTTAGGGCAAAGAATGGCTAAAAATGGATTTGAGGATGTAGCATAGATGTTCCGATATATTTTTAGTTAAATGGAGAGGATACCATTTGACATGTGAGCTAATGAATCACTAAATATCATATAATCACACATATAAACTAGTTGCCATCGGGTTGATTCCAACCCATGGCAACCCCATTTTTTCCAGAGTGGAATTGTACTTTATGGGGTTTTCAATGACTAATTTTAAAAAAAAATCTATAGGCTTTCAAGACCCTTGTAGATAATTAGAACTGCTAATCTTTTGCTTAGTAGCCAAACAGTTAATTGTTTTCATCAATAGAGAATCTTCATTTTTTGGCCTATAACTCAAAGGAAGTGCAAAGAATTACATAACTATAGCAATTTATATGAAAAAATCTTGTAGTGTAAAATACTAGACAAAAACAGGAATAGAATTGATATTGAATCTTGGCTCATTCTAGCAATAAATATTCACTAAATATATGAAATAATTGAAAAGGTGCTTAATCACATGAAGATGCATTTCCAACAGAATTTCACAGTCAATATTCTACAATATATTTGTTTTGATTAATTGTGTGGCATTAAATTGTAATGATAATTTGATCTGGAAAACCATTCGTTTAAAAACAATAATTTAAAACACGTATAAGCAGTTTCAAAACTCAAGTGTTTTAGGGTCACAGGTTAAAACTTAGAAAAAATTCAGTGTACATATGTTTAAGAGAAATATGGCAAATGATAAAAAAGACATTCAAGGACAAGAAGTCAGTGAAATGGAAATAAGAAAAAGGAACCGTGGCAAATTTCCAGTCATACAGCTTATTTAATTATTATTTTTAAGTTTGATGATAGTCATCAAGTTATTTAAATTTCTAAATACATTTGCCAAGCCAAGTGCCGTCTAGTCACTTGTAAAAAATGTAACATGTCATTTCAGCATTTTTATGTGTACAATTTATCATGTACAACCATCATCACTTTCCATTTCAGAAATTTTCCGTAACACGATTATTTTAAAATGTATGTGTAACATGCTGGAAATCTCACCTTGTAAAGTCAAAATAGAAAATTGAGATGTAATGAAAAATGTGAGGATACATATGGTTTTTCAAAATACTTTTAGGGACTATCTTCAAAGATAGTTGGAAGGAACACTAATTCAAACTACATGAAACCAAAAACCAAACAGAACCTCCTGCCTCAGGGTTGATTCTGATTCACAGCGATCCTCAGAACTAGAACGGCTTCGTGGGTTTCCAAAAGGCACGTCTGGCAACCTTTCGGTTAATTAGCTGAACTCTTAACCACCGCATCACGGGGGCTCCTTCAAACCAAGGAACTGTTTTAAATCTTACCGCAAAATAAAGATGGCACAGCAAATTCCCAAGTGCGGTAACCCATCAGCACCAGGCTCCTTGACCACACGGAGGAGAACCGTTACCGCCATCTAGTGGATTCTAACTCCTGGTAACTTCGGGTAAGAGGAACACGACTGCCCCGTGAGGTTTTCAAGGCCTTGACCTTTTGGGAGCCCATCTCCCGCCTGTCTTCTGAGGTGCCTGTGGGTGGTCGTATTCCCAACCTTTGACTGATAGCCTGTTTGTACCACTCTGAGACTAAATGGGAACAAGTTGAATTTTAGAGGCTTTGCAGAGACTCAACCTATAAAATACACTGCCCAGCCCCAACCTGTGGAATCTTTGTCTGTCTTTCATGGGCCTTTGAAGAGGTTCTTTAGGTCAATTTAGGACTAAGAAGTGAGTTTAAATATCCTAGAGAATTGGTGCCTACGGTTACTGTTATAGTACTGCATTATATATCTAAAAGTTTTCATTTTTACTGTTTCAAAAACCTATGTATAATAATTTAGATAGAAAATGCCTTTAAAGTTCCAAACAAAAGATTTAAAAACAAACGTTTGAACACTTTCTCAAACTCATGCATATTCAGAAAACTAGAGTTAAAAATATAAGAGCTGCCAAATGCAGGATTGAGTATCAGTGTTCTGTCACGTTCATTACACATGCCCAAAGATTTGGCATTTTCAGTAAAAGATGTTTCATGCTTATGCAAGAGTCATTTATCACAGAAGCTCAGAAGTGCAACCCAGAAAGATTTACCAAATCTCTGCCTCTTCTTGACATTTTTTATTATTAAAGTTATGAAATCTATAAATCTATGCTTTCACTGCATGGAGCACCAGGCAGCAGTGAGTCATCTCAAGTAGAAAAGGCATCATCGAGCACTGTGCTCAGAACAGCTAATGTTAAAAGCTGAAGTAGGTATAGAGTCGTGTTCTAAATACTTTTCACAAAATTCGCAGTTTAACCCTCCAGATGACACTGAATAGTTAGGCCTGGCACCAAGAAATCACATTTGCTAGTACTTCAAACGACTTATTTTGGGAAAGAAGGAACATCTAACAGAGCTTAACTTTCAGAAACTTTCCGAATGTCCAGGTTAGTTTAGGTCACTGGTTCTTCAAATTCGAGAGTGCAAGAGAATCCCTAGATGGGCTTGTTAGAACGCATGGCAGTATCCCATCCCAGAGGGTCCAATTTTCAGTAGCTCTAGGGCACGATTGGGAACCCTGTTAGGGTAGTGTTTAAATGCTAGTCTGCTAACCAAAAGGTTTGCAGTTCAAATCCACCAAGAGCTCCTTGGAAACCCTACCCTGACTATAGGGTCACTATGAGTCAGAACACAGTGGACAAGCAGTATTTTTTTTTTAACTGTGGGGTTGGGAATCTGAATTTCTAACAAATTCTGGAGTGACACTAATACCGTTAGTTAGGGTACCACATTCTGAGAACCATTTTGTTTGGAGACTGTAGTCTTACATATGCTGAAAAAAGGTCGATTGCGGAAGAGTCATAACTCCTTCCATTCTTTAGAAGCCTGGGCTCAGGTTTTTCCCGAGCAACTCAGTTCCCAAAGTGTGTGTTCTGAAACACTGGAACCTACTCCCTTCTCTCGGACGAAGGTCCCATTTTTCTGATTCTGAGGACCACCCACAGCTGCCCATGTTCCCACTCCTCGGCTATCGATTACTCTTTCTGTCCGTCTACTTTCGCCCGGCCCGGCCTGGCCGGTTTTGGCCACGCCCCCAACGGCCAATTCGTTCCCAGGTCACAGGGGCTTCCTCCGCCCACACGCTAATTCCTGAGGTCCGGCCAGGCTGAGGCGCTGCTGCCGGAGTAGTGGATCGAGACGTGGTTCCCAGAGCGGAAGAACCATGTTGGACTTCGCGATCTTCGCCGTTACTTTCTTGCTAGCGTTGGTGGGAGCCGTACTCTACCTCTATCCGGTAACAGCTGCCTCGACTCTCATGGGTCCGGCTGCCCCCCGCAGGCGCTCTTTTGTCGCATTACGACGCCTTCCAGCGGTAGCCACTAGGGGCGGGCATGAAGAGAGGGCTCCCGCGCAGGGTCTGCGGCGGCGTCACGTGACGCCCTGTCTTGCGCGCGCGGGTCAAGCGCTCTTGGAGGGCGGTGCTGACGGCGCGGCGACCCCCTGGGTCTGCGTGCTCGTCCTGGGCTTGGCTGAAGTGTGGCCCTCGTGTCTGGCCTCACAGCGCCCTGAACCCCCGCCCTCCTGTTAGGTGGTGGGCCTGAAGAACTTTGGGCGGCTTTCTGGCAGCAAATCTAAATTCTGCAAATCTAAATTCCATTTGCTAGTGTGTCTGGGGGGAAACGTGCTGCCACTCCTTCCTCTCATCCAATGAGTCAACAGTGGGGGCTCACATTTAATCCTTACTGGAGGCTGCCATCATCTTTTGTAATCTGTTATTTTTTTCTGCCTATGGATCCGTTATTACTGGAATCCAAAGCCTTGGAGATCGAGAATGGGTCCTGTTCCTCGCAGGGCCTCAGAGGCAAAATGGAGTGATGGAAAGATTAAGGCTCTCCCTGCCCCATTAGTATGTGAGCTTGACTTGGTGCTTTCACTTGTAGATCTCATTCTTCTCTATCTCTCCTTGATTAACTCGCCCTCAGAGGTGGTTGTGAAAACAAGGAGTTAATGGATGAAGAGGGATCTAGAAAACATGCTCTACAGAGTAAGGAGGTAGTTTTATAGTAAAAGTGCAAAGTAGTTGAAGGTAGTTGAACAGCTCCAAATACGTCACAGATAATGACAATTACATCTCCTTGAGTATTCTTTTCAGAGCTGATAAAATGGATTAGACTGGTCTGTTGCAACCACGGAAGCCCTGTGGAAACTGTAGTGACATAGTGAATAAGTACTAGGGCTGCTAGCCAAGAGGTTGGCCGCGTGAGTCCACCAAGCACTCCTTGGGAATTCTGTGGGCAGTTCTGCTGTGCCCTTTGGGGTCTCCATGAGTCAGAATTGACTCCACGGTAGTGGGTGGGTTGCAAGTACAAAACCTATAACTTCCGGTGTATTTTATTTTCTGAGAAACTTGAATTTTGGCAATTTTTAAATGAGGTGATTAATTATATTACTAGCAGTGACGCTGTTTGTCTTTCAACCACCGTGTTTTTCCCGTGTGGGAAACAGTGAGAGTATGGCAGTGAACACTTCGACAGAAATGCTTGACTAAGGGACTTCTGGAAACCCTGGAGGCCTAGTGGTTAAGTGCTACTTCTGCTAACCAAAAGGTGGGCAGTTGAGATCCACCGGTGCTCTGTGGAGCAATTCTATTCTGTCCTATGGGGCCACTGTAAGTTGAAATCAGTTCGACGGCAGTTAGTTAGTTAGTTAGTTTGTTTTTGCTTTTTAAGGGACTTGATGAAAACCATGGTAGCATAGTAGTTAAGTGCTATAGTTGCTAACCAAAAGGTCAGCAGTTCGAATCCACTAGGCGCTCTTTGGAAACCCAATGGGTCAGTTCTCTTCTGTCCTACACAGTCGCTATGAGTCAGAATTGACGGCACTGGTTTTTGTTTTTTTTATTTGGTGAGGGGACTTATATTCTAGTTGAGGGAAGCGCAGCAAACAAAATGTATAGTATGTTAGATGGTGTTAAGTATGATGGAGAAAAAGTTGAGGGGTAGGTAAAAAAAGCCAAAGGTACGACTAATATTTTAAATAGGATAATCAAGTGATAGGAGACATTTGAGCAGGCATTTGAACGTGGTGAAGAAACAAGCCATTCACATACCTGAGGAAAGAGCATTGCAGGGAAGAACAGCAGATGCAAAAACCTGCAGGTGGAAAGTGCCCGGTATCTTCATGGAAAGCATGGAGACAAGTGTGGCTTGAGTAAGTGGGGAAGAAAGTAGTAGGAAATAAAGTCAGATGGGATTGAGAGCAATTTTAAATGGCTTTTTAGGCTGTTTAAAGGACTTGGCTTTTACAACAGAGGATTTCAACAGAAAAGTGAGATTTAAAATATAAAAGAATTAAAATTTATTAAATGTGGAAGAATTGTTCTGACTGCTCTGTTATGAATAGATTATGGGCTTGAGATGAGAGTGAAAAGAGGAGAAAAGACTATTGTATTAATTTTTGTGTGTGTGAGAGATGGTATTGGTTTGGACCCAAGTAGGCACAGAGGTGATGAGAACCAGTCTGTTGTGAAGATAGAGGCAACTGGATTTCCTTAGAGATTGGATATGGAGCATGAGAGAGAAATAGCAAACAACCCGAGTTTTTAGTAAAAGTAACTGGAAGAATGAATTATAGAAAAACTATTGAAAGAATTAACAAAACCAAAAGCTGGCTTTTTGAAAAGATCAACAAAATTGATAAACCATTGGCTAAACTTACAAAAGGAAAACAGGAGAGGAAACAAATAACCAGAATAAGAAATGAGATGGGAGATGTCACAATGGACTTAACTGAAATCAAAAGTGTCATAACAAAATACTACGAAAGACTGTACTCTTAACTGATTTGAAAACCTTGAGGAAATGGACCAGTTTCTAGATTCACATCACCTACCAAAATTATCACAAGGAGAAGTAGAACAACTTGATATACACATGACAAAAGAAGGGATTGAAGCAGTCATCAAAAAACTACCAACCAAACAGGGAGAGCAGTGGAAGCTGCATATAGATGGGCATGTAAATTTATGCATGAATGTACATTTTCACTCAGTTATGTTAAATAAAAATAAAAAAAGAAAAGAAAAGAAAAAAAACTACCAACCAAAAAGAGTCCTGGCCCAGATGGCTTCACCAGAGAGTTCTGTCTGTCAAGCTGTTAGAGGGAGTTAATTCCAGTACTGCTGAGTCTATTTCACAGCACAGAAAAGGACAGAATGCTCCCAAATTCATTCTGTGAAGCCAGTGTAACACTGATATCAAAGCCAAGGAAAAATCATACAGAAAAAGAAAATTGCATACCAGTATTACTCATGAACCTAGATGTAAAAATTTTCAACAAAATCCTAGTCAATAGAATTCCACAATGTATCAAAAAAATGATTCGTCATGACCAAGTTGGATTCATATCAGGGATGCAAGGCTGGTTCAACAACCGAAAAGTAGCTGGAAGAAGAGTGGTTGAACTGCAGGGAAGGTCAGAGTTTTGTTGTTACTGGTTTTTGTTTTGTTTTAGTTTGATGGGGGTTAATAGAAATCAGAAGTTTGATGATGTATATTCTAGATATGATGGACATTCAAGGAGAGATATTGAGTAGGTGATGAGACATGTAAGTTTTGAGTTTCAGGAAAAAAGCCCCAGCTGGGGATATAAATTTGGGTGTTGTCATGGTATAGATGGTGTCTTAAACTAGGAGACTAGTTATGATCAGCCGGGAAGTGTAGATCAGGAGAGAAGGGTCCAGAGACCAAGCTGTAGAACTTGCTGATGTTTAAAGGTTGAAAAAGAGCCATGAAGAAGAGAAGGAATGGCTGGATAAATAGAAGGAAACATAGTGTTTTAAGCAGAAGAAAGTACTGTAATCAACTTTAGTTGATTTAAATGAAGTTAGTTACATTAATCTTAAGAACAGATTCATTATAACGGTGGAGGTAAACACCTAAATGTGTTGGATTCACAGATACCAAGTGTAGATAACTTCTCAGGGTTTTGAAGTGAAAGAGATTGATGGCTAGAGAGAGAAGTGAGGTCAAGGAAGTTTTTTAAGGTGGGAGAGATTAAATTATGTTAGCATGCAAATGAGGACTACCAAGTTAAAAGGGGCAAATTGATAGCATAAGAAACAGTAGAGAGAATTGCTAGAACCATTTTCTTGAGTAGGTGGGAGTAGCGGGGGTCTAGTATGGGTGTGGAAGATAGGGAGAATATTTCATTTTGAGCATAGACAGTTCATAGTAATAGGCAAGGTGACATGTAAGGACACTGATATAGGCAGACAGGTGGCGATGATGTGGGTGCATGTCGAAGTTGTCTCCTGATTACGTTTATTACTTTTAGTGAAATAGAAGCAAAATGGTAAATTTGTAGTGAGTATAAGGAGTCCCTGGGTGATGCAAATGACTGACATGCTTGAATCTTCCCAAAGGTGCTGCAGAAGAAAGTCCTGGCAGTCTGGTTCTGAAAATTCACTGAAAACCCTGAAGCACACAGTTCTACTCTTATATAAAAGGAATACCAGGAGTCGGAATCAACTTCACAGCAACTGATGGTGGTGGTAGTGAGGATAAAGAATAAGAGTGAAATAGTCATCTAGAAGATTAGGATAAGAAATGAACTAGGGAAAGTGTAATTTTCAGGTGGTATACTCAACATTCATGAAGTTAAAGTGAGACTAGTCAGCATGATTGTTTTTCTGTGGCTTTGTTTTTTTTTCCAGCATTATTCAGCTCTGTAGATACAGGAGTAGAGTTGACAGTTTTGATTTAATCAAAGCTAGACGTTTAGAGTCACGATATTAGAATAAATGAGAGGGAAAGACAGGAAGCAGTCAGAGATTTGGGTGCTTGGCACTGAAATTCTGGAGGTTTTGTCTTGTCATACAATAATACCAAGTTCTAGAGTTTGACCATAGGAATGAGTGGTTGAGGTAGCGTAGAGAAGATACAGATTTGGGTAGGGGACAAATGGGAGATAGGGTCAGGAAAGAGGACAACTTTCTGTAGGAATAAGAGACTGGGCAATTAGAAAGGTCCTAAGGATGAGAGTCCTTGGTTTCTTGTGGTGTCTGGAGAGTGCAAAAGGTTATTCTGGAAAGATTATTCTGGATGGTCTCACAGCACCTGGTCGTGATATAGCTGTGGTTGTTGGGAAGACTGAAGTTTTCCAGGGTCTTGCAAGGTACCTACCAATTTTGGGATTCCTGTCATCATTTTAGCTATTTAGGTGCAACAAAGTGCAGGAGCTAATTTCACCTGAAATTCTGGACCCTTTATTTCTGCTGATTGAAGTGTATGGGTTGGTGTTGGACCCAGAGAACATAGAGTTCTGAGACTCCCTTTTCATGCTTGCTGATAGAGTTACAGAAGCTGGAATTAGGAGACTAGGGAGTGATTGTACTATGTGTTTGCACAGTGTTATGGTATGTTCACTCTAGTTTATCAGTAGCTTTTTCCAAATATTTCAAAGTTTCTATTGTAAAACCTCTTGGTAAAGTTGTCCGAACACATCAGTTATGTATTTATTTTCCTGAAGCCATCCTTTGTGCAGCTCTCCATCTCCTTCCTGGGTTAGTACTGCTACCCTTTGAGTCTGCTGTAACATTGTTTTCCTGTCACTATCACCAGAGGGACTCTTTTTAGCTCCATTGGATACCTTATTTCCTGCATGCCAAATGCGTCTCCCTGCTCCCTTTCATTTCCTTTATTTGCAGCGTTGCATCATTTTCCATGAGCTTTCTAAGAAAGTGTAGACAAGAAATACATTTTGAGACTGCTGTATCGAAAATTTTCTCTATGCTGCCTCACACTTGAATATAGTTTACCAGGTACAAAATTCCAGATTGGAAAAAATTTCCGTTAGAATTATAGAGGCTACCACCCTTTTCTAGCCACCCTCTCCCCCAACCAGCTTGTTAATTCCTTAATCTGCAATTCTGGGACCTCCTTCCAGAAGAAGAGATGGTCACAGGAAGGGGGAGGACACCTAAGGGCTGTAAGGGACCAATTGTTAGAAGTCTTGTATCTTTTCTAGTGTTGAGCCTGCCCTTCTGGCTCCTTCAGTGCAAATCAGCTTGCTTCTCATAGGGATCCTCCTCTGCAGGCCCCCAGGAGAGTCCTTTCAGCTGGGTTAGTTGACCACTCCTCCCCTGTTCTCTTTATCTTTACTGTTTTGTCCTCTCTTCTTTCTTTCATTTTAGTGGGTTTCAAGAGGAAGAAAAGTAGATTAATGTTACCAACTCACTGTACTGAAAAAGAAATCAGGAATCTTGCTTTAGTCATTAGCAATTTAAGCTTAGAAAATAAAAGGTACTTTTTTTTTTTTTTAATGGTGCTGTCTTTTTTTACGCTTGGGATTCTTCCTTTCTCCCACTATTTCTAATACTAAACTTGGTAAGTTTTCATTATTAATGAGAGTGTAGGACAAAATTATACATTGTTAGGTTTCACTGTTATCAGTTAAGTGCAAGTTATATATATTATTGCCTAGATACTAATCTCATAGCAGTTAGCAGAAACTGTAAAACTCTTGAACTTAATACCATTCAACCCAGTATTTCTCTTTTAAGGTATCTCTTTTGCAAGGGGGGTGAAAAGCAAGAGGAAAAAGTTAAAAGTATATAAAGATTTTCGTAGCACTATTTATAATAATGAAAAAAGAAATAACCCAGATGTTTTACAGTAGTACTATAGTAAAAGGAGCACTTCTGGCAACATGGCAGACTACAGTTTAGCCTTTTAAGTGTTCAAATAAGGACTGATTGATAGGACATTAAGTAAAAAAGACAGAATGCCAGATAAATAAACTGATTAGTAGTAGTTAAAATATACTGACCACATTCAGAATTGATTCTGTAGTGTAACATTTTAGTATATTTTTTCCATATTTTTCTGCACATAGTTTATTTAAAAATTATTTGGTAAAAGTTTTTTATTATAAAGATAATATGTGCTTATTTTATAATAAAAAATAACACCTCTAAAACTATAAACACAGTACAAAAACTGTAAAAGATTAAAATTTCTTAAACATTTCCCCAGTTCATTCTTTAGGGGTTGCCCTTCTAACAATTGGATATGAATTATATTCTTAAATATGTTATTTTATACCAGACACTTCACTAACTGCGTGACGCTGATGATAATTTACAGAACATAAGTATCACATTGTATTTTGGTAAAGTCTGTGACTACAAAGAGCATCATTTTCAGGAATGAAAACTATTATAAGCATAGTGTTTTTTTAAAGCTAAGCCAGATGGAAAGGTCAGCAGTTTAAATCCACTAGGTGCTTCTTGGAAACTATGGGGCAGTCCTATTCTGACCTATAAGATCACTATGTGTTGGACCCGACTCAATGGCACTGGGTAGGGTTAAGCCAGATGGGACCATATGCAGACTAGAACAAAGAAAAATGTGCTTGATTACAAAGAGAAATGTGCTTGTATTACTTGATACAGAGTGGATACAGATTTTCAAATACATTATTTTTACATAAAGGAAGAAAAAAATTCTTTCTGTACATAACAAAGAAATCATTTGTTGTGTTTAAACATAGAGATAATTTCGTAGATTCAACTAAATTGGAAAGCTGTCTTTTTAAGGCCCTGAAAATGTCTTGGGAAAACACATTTAGCTTATGGGATATATGATAATTCATTGTACTAAAACTGTTTTTTTTATTTTTCCTTAAGGCTTCCAGACAAGCTGCAGGGATTCCAGGGATTACACCAACTGAAGAAAAGTGAGAAATTGTTTCTTTGTAATCCGGTAGAGTCAATTCTTCATTTATAGTTTTAAACTAAGCCATATTTTTGGATTACTTGGTTTATTTAATTTCTTTATATATTCTAAATTTACATCTGGGCATACAACATAAATGTGATTAAGAATAAAAAGGAAAGCTGTGTAAATCAAAACCTTTAATAGATTTTATTTTTCTTAGCCAAAGAAAGTAGAAAATAGACGAGATTAAGATAAAAGGTAAAGAAGAAAACAGTTGTCATACCTGATTTGATAATTTTCATCAGCCTGTGAAATCCATTGGTATCTTACAATGGGAAGCTGCAAAAGTTGGCTCATTTTCAGTTTCTTAATCTAATGTTCTTTGTGTAGCTTTTTTATTTGGTGGTGGAGTGGTTAAGTGCTTGGCTGCTAACCTTAAGGTCAGTAGTTCAAACCCGCTGGCTGCTCTGTGGAAGAAAGTGGTGGCACTCTGCTTCAGTAAAGATCATAGCCTAGGAAACATTGCTAGGCAGGGTACTTGGTCCTGGAGGGTTGCTATGAGTCAGAATCAGCTTGACAATAGGGCATTTTTTAGTTTATGATGTCCATTGCTAGAATGAGGGGCTGCAAAAGTTGGACAGTTATCCAGTTTTGAGTCAGGTGTTCCTTGTGTAGTTTTTTTATTTGGTTTCCAGTGATAATGAACTTTTAAAATATTAGATAAATCCATGTCTAGCTATGAAACTATAGAAATATAAGGAGAAGACAAATACAATGAAGTTTTGGATTTTGCTGTAATTAAAATTCCTTGTATCTTTGTTTCCTTCTGATGACACAGTTAGTTCAGAGTCATTGTTGGTCTTCTGATTCTTCCAAGTGAAATTAATTATTTTATCAAATTATGTTTTTTTTTCCAGAGATGGTAATCTTCCAGATATTGTCAACAGTGGAAGCTTGCATGAGTTCCTGGTTAATTTGCATGACAGATACGGCCCCGTGGCCTCTTTCTGGTTTGGCAGGCACCTTGTCGTTAGTTTGGGCACTGTTGATGTATTGAAGCAGCATATCAACCCCAATAAGACATGTAAATATGATTTTCTTTCTAACAATTCATCTTTATCTCTAAAGAATGAATAGCTAATAAATGAGAACTACACATTGTTCTGTGGGGTCGCTATGAGTCGACATCAACTCTACGGCACTGGGTTACACATTGTTCATAAACAAGAAGGTTGTTTTTGTTCACTGCTGTAGTGTTGACATTGGTTCTGCATCCTCCTTACAGTTGTCAGTGTGTTTGAGTTCATTATGCAGCCTATTGTGCAAATTCATCTCTTTGAGGGTCTCCCATTCCATTATTGGCCCTCCGTGTCACCAAACATGGTGCCTTCTACTGAATGATCCCTTGTATGTCCAAAGGGAACAAGTAAGACAAAGTACTGTTGTGATTTATAAGGTTTTTTGGGCTAATTTTCAGAAGTAGATCACCAAGCCTTTCTTCCTAGACTGTCCTAATCTGGACGGCTTGCTGAAACCTGTCCATCATCAGTGACACTGGTATTTGAAATACTGGTGGCATAGCATCCAGCATCATAAAAACATGCAAGCCACTGTGACTGAACAACAATTGATGTCCTTAGCATCTAGTAAATGACTCCTGTATTTCAGTAAAGTAAGAAGGCACTGTGAAAAGATGTAAAAGAGAAATAGGAAAATACCATGTGTGGAAATAAACACACACATAACAACACATAATCGGAAAAATGGAACAGTCTTGTAAAAAAAAAAAAGACAAAATAGGCAGTTCAAGAAAGAAGAATACAAATGGCCAATAAACAAATGAAAGTGCTTGTAAACTTCCTAAATAATCCAAGAGGTGCAAATAAAAATGAGATTTTTTAATCACTAAAATGTTAACAGTATCTCAGTGTATTGAAGCTTAGGATGAATTTTACTTAATGTTTTCTTGTGTTGCTTAAATTGTTTACAATGAGCATGTACTTTTTTTGTGAAAACAATGCTGTCATTAAAGTTTAGAAAGAATGAAGGGAAAAAAATTTAAATTTAGCTAAATAATTTTAATGGTAATAGTGACTACACAGATGTGTCCTTTTTGCTTTAAAACCAGTGGAATGGATTTGCTGTTGGGGGTGTTGTTTATCAAAGCTATTGTAGCCATACAGGTGGAAAATTGGTGGAAATATTAATGACTTAAGTGGAATTCTGAGTCAGGATGTTGTATTCTTGCTGATTTCCGTTGCTTCTTGTGCTGTTTCTTTTAGGAAGAGTAGTTAAGGGAATTGTAAAGAAAATGACCATACTGTCACTTGTGATCAGTTATTTCCCTTGGTCTCATTATTCTCTTGGATAGGTTTTATTGTTTTTGTTTTTTGTGGGGGAAATGATTATTTTGATTGTTCATTTAGAAATATTCCATTTGTCTGTTTCAGCGGACCCTTTTGAAACTATGTTGAAGTCACTGTTGAGGTATCAGTCTGGCGGTGGGGATGCAAGTGAAAACCACGTGAGGAAAAAATTACATGAAAATGGTGTGACTAATTCTCTGCAGAGTAATTTTGCTGTCTTGCTAAAGGTAAGGGAGTAAGTAGTTTGGAATAGAGTTCAGGGCAGTGCAGATAATAGTATACTTTTTGACTCTTGACATACTTGTCTGATAATTAAAAAAAAAAAATTTGGTAATATTTAAAGTTTTAGATGAAAGTTTACACAGCAAATTAAGTTCCCATTTAACAGTTATTATACCCTTGTTCTGTGATGTTGGATACAATTTTCATAATGTGTCAGCATTCTCATTTCTCTTCTGTTTGTTCTGTTTACATTGACTGAGCTTCCCTGCCCCTTCCTGCCTTCTCATCTCTGCTTGTGGGTGGATGTTGACTCTTTGGTGTGGTACAGTTGATGGTTTAAGGGAGCACATATTTTAAAAGCAAGTCTGTCATTTAGCTGAAAGGAAACCTCAGTTCCAGGGTCAAAGAGTATCTTAGAGTGATAGTCTCAGGGCTGCTTCTGGTCTTTTATCAGTCCACTAAGTCAGCTCTTTTTTAGAAATTGGAGTATCGTTCTACATTTTTCTCCCATTCTGCCTGTGACCTTCTGTTGTGTCCTGGTCAGAACATTCAGTAACTGGTAGCCAGACACCTTTTGGTTTCAGATTAAAAGAAGTTGTAGTTTCTGTGGGCTGTTAGTCCTGTGGACTAATTTCCGCTTTGAGTCTCTGGTTTCTTTCATTATCTTTTGCTCCAAACAAGTAGAGACTAATGTTGTATCTTAAATGGCCACTTGCGAGCTTTTAAGACCCTGGACCCTACTCTCAGATACTCTTTTCTTACTTACCTGTCTAAGCTGATATTTATTTTCCTGAAATTCTAAAACAGGAAAACAAAAAAACAGACAAACAAACACAGAATACACATACCTCCCAAAAGAAAACAAAGCAAAAATCCCGAAACCTAGACTTTTGGAATGATGGGAATGGAAAGAACCTGAAGACATTTGCTACATCAGTTGGTTTGTCCTTTGTTTTGGGGCCAGGCAGTAAGCCAGTGCATCCTACCTGAAATACACTCTGTTGTTAGAGATGCAGATTCCTGGGCCCTTATGCAGACTTACTGAAACAGAATTTCTGGGAGGGATGACCTGATAGTTTAAAGAAGCTCCCCAAATGATTTACACAGTTTGAAAACAGCAATACTAATCCATACCTGATAATCTCTTTCCTTTTCTTCTTGAAGATCCTTAGCTGTGCCCTGTGTGCTCTGTGACCATTTTGTGTCCCCCAAGGAGCAGTACAGACCTTCATCCTTAATAAAGTATTACCAGTCCTTCCCAGACCCTCTGCTTCCATGTACATGTTACTGACTTACACTTTTACTCCATTGTGGTCCAAGAAGATACTTTGTATGATTTCAGTCTCCTTAAATTTACTGAAACTTCTGTAGCCTTGAGAAGACTGTGAATTCTGCTGATGCAGGGAGTGTTCTGTAGTTGTCTGTTCTAGTTGGTTTGTTCAGTTACCCTGTTTCATGTTGATCTACTAATTTTTCTGTTCATTAGTGAAAGTAGGTATTGTAATCTCTACTTACTGTTGAGGAACTCTTTATTTCTCCCTTCCATTTTGTTAGTATTTGTTTCATATATTTTGAGGCTCTTGTTGTGTGTGTGTTTCTGGTTGTTATATCTTCTTGATGAACCTGTTATCAATGTATATAACATCCTTCTTTGTCTCTTGTAACAATTTTGGACTTGTCTATTTTTCCTAGTATTAGTATAGCTACCCCAGCTTTCTTTTGTTCCTGTTTGGGTGGAACATCTATTTCTGTCCTCTTACCTTGAATCTATTTGTGTCTTTGAATCAAAAATACGTTTCTTGTGGGCAGTTGGATCATGTTTTTTTTTAATCCATCCTAACTGTGCCTTTTAATTAGAGAGTTTAATCCATTTATATTTAATTTACTAATAAGCAGCAAATAGAGACTTCTGCTATTTTGCTGTCTTTTTTATGTCTTACATCTTTTTTGTTCCTTAGATCCTTCACTACTACTTTCTTTTGTGATTGATTTTTCCCTAGTATACCAGTTTGTTTCCCTTGTAATTTCTTTAATTTAAAAATTTTTTCATAGCGACTACTTTGAATATTACAATTAACATTTTAACTTTATGACAATCAATTTTGAACTAATACCAACTTAGTTTAAAAAATGCCTCAACTCGGCTCCTTTGTAACCCCATTGGCCCTTTATATTGTTAATTGTTGTAAGTTATGTCTGTATGTAGTGTGTGCCCATTGATATAACTTTATAATATTTAAGTGTATTTGAAGTCATACAGAAAAAAAGGGAGAGAGATAAAAGCCAAAAACCCAAACCTGCTGCTGTTGAGTCAATTCTGACTGATATCAAACCTGTGGGACAGGGCAGAACTGCCTTAATCAAGTTTCTAGGGAACACCTGGTGGATTTGAACTGCTGGCCTTTTGGTTAGCAGTTGTGTTACTTAACCACTACACCACCAAGGTTTCTGAGAGAGAGAAAAGGTACTTACGTACATATAACCAGTACTACTGAACAACTCCCTGTAGCTTTTCTCATAGGACAGGCCTGCTAGTGAGGAACTCCTCGGTTTTTGTTTATGTCGTAATGTCTTAATTTTTCCTTCATTTTTTGAAGGAATAGTTTTACCAGGTATGGAATTCTTGGTTGATAAGTTTCTTTTTTTTTTCCTTTCTACTTCCACCGCAACTGCCGCCAATACCCATGCCTTTAATTACTTTCAGCAGAAGCCAGCTTGGAAGCTTCCTATATCTGTGCATAGAATTTAGACAGCTGAGAAGGTCAAGTCATGTCTTTTTCCTAGAATTGTTTTGAGGCAAAAATTCCATGCTTCTTAAAAAAAATGATGTTTTCTGGAGCAAGCTAACTTTCATATTTGGTATGATGAGAGTAGTTTCTCAAATATGTTGTTCCCTTTTAATTGGTGTTTTCCTGTTTTCTTCATACTTCACCCAAGTCTCAAGCAATTCTTTAAAGTGTATTTTTAGTTCATTAATTTTAATACTTTGGAATCACTGAGGTTTTGCTTTCCTTTTTCCAAAAATGTCTTATGTTCCATATTCTTCTCGGTAAGTTGGCATAAACCTATATAATGCTAACCCTTTTCATTTTGAATATTTTGCACTTCTCAAAATTTAATCCTTTGTACTGTGATGAAAAGTCCGTGGAGTTCTTTATGGTTCTATACATCTATAGGATATCATCTTGCTGACCTCTGGCTGGAGGAAGGGGAGTGGACGGAGAGGAGGGGAAAGGAGGCTGTTGGGAGGATGGGACATGTATGGAGCAGAGAGGAATAGTGTGCAGTCACCGGACAAGGAGAGCAGTGGAAGCTGCATATAGGTGGGCATGTAAATTTATACATGAATGTACATTTTCACTCAGTTATGTTAAATAAAAATTAAAAAAAAAAAAGTCCGTGGAGTTGGTAGGGTAAGTAGTTTAAAATTGAATTCCTGTCATGGGAGGGGCTTTATATATGTTAACTTACAAAATCTTTACCCCAGTATGTGAGGTGGGTGTGATTTCTGCATCTCAGCAGCCATACAAGGAAGGCAGGGGTTGTCATTCCCGTTTAACTGATGAGACTCGTGAACCTCTAAAATTTTGATAAGCAAATTGCCTGAAAATCACATTACTTCTGGGCAGCAGAGCCAGAAGTAAAACCAAGGTTTTCTGACATCAGAGCTTGTCATCTTTTTTTATTTGACACGATTTTAAGTTTGTAAGAGACTTAATAAATATTTGGTGAATGAAGGAATGACAGAGAGGCTCTGAGAAGTTCCTGTTGTTTGCTGAGGTTTTCTAAGATTTAGCCAGAGTCTCAAATGGTAAGTGATTGTGATTCTCTGTTCTCTTTCAGCTTTCAGAAGAAGTGTTAGATAAATGGCTCTCCTATCCAGAGTCCCAGCACATTCCCCTCTGCCAGCATATGCTTGGTTTTGCTATGAAGTCTGTTACACAGATGGTGATGGGTAGTACCTTTGAAGGTGATCAGGAAGTCATTCACTTCCAGAAGAATCATGGCACGGTAAATCTAGGGATGAATTTAAAATTGTTCTTTTATCACAGTGGGTAGTTAAATGACGTAGACTTTGTCTCTAATGGAGAAAGTTCAAGATTTTGTGGTACAGGTGTCCCCGACTTTACAAAAGGAAATCTGTTCTGATGAGTCGGTTATAAGTCAGTTTTGATGTAAGTTGAGTACCTCTTTTTTTTTTTTAAGTTTTCATTATTGTTGTCTTTTATTATCAGTATCTTTATAAACCTGACCTTTATTTATCTTTGGGAGTTAGAAATATTTCATGTAAACTTTGAGACATTTTAATATTACATATATATGTGTTATTCATGACACGATGTACAGAACTTGAATATGTCATAAGTCAGGAACTATATGTGTAGACATTTCCATGTTTTGTGCTAAAAAGAACAAAGCAAGCTAAATTAATTGTTGCCTTAAAGAATTTAGTAGTCACTTTTTTAAAGCAGTTTTTGAAATGTGAAGAATACATGGCAGAAATTTTCTGTCAATACTTACCAAATACAAACGTAATATTAAGAACTTTTCAAATATTTATGCAATGATTAATAATTTCTTTTACCTTGATTTTGTTTCAGAATTTTTTAATTACAGTCAATTTTTTTCCTCTGTTGGTTATCATCTTTAAACCTTAGACTAATTTTTAACCTTTTTTCTGAATCTCAACTAATATTTATCAGTATCTTAGATACTGATGCAGATTCAGAAATTGATTATACTGCCATTTCCTCCTCTCTTTCCTTTTTCTAGTCCCTCTAAGTAAAAACTCGACGGCACTTGGCTTGGCTAAGTAAAAACTGCCTTTCATTTTCTAGTTGTAATTAATTTGAAGGATGCCTTGTTTGAAGTCATTAAAATATATTTGTAGCCTATTCTGAGAGACTATGGAGTAAATGATTGTGTCCAAAACCAAACCCAACCAACCAAACCCAACCCATTGCCCTTGAGTTGATTCTGACTTACAGTGACCCTGTGGGACAGAGTAGCAGTGTCTCCATAGGGTTTCTGTGGAAGCAGACTGCCACATCTTTCTCCCCTGGAGTGGCTGGTGGGCTAGAACTGCCAATCTTTCAGTTATTAGCTTTGTGCTTAACTTCAACTTCTGTGCTACCAGGTCTCCAGCAATTGTGTAGCCCATTTAAAAGGACAAGATTAGCTGTCAGATCTGTTAGTGAGAAAGGAAGTCCTCAGTTTTTAGCTTAATATTACTTTGTATTATTTTATACCTGCTAAATATTTTGCTATTTTTTAGGTTTGGTCTGAAATTGGAAAAGGCTTTCTAGATGGGTCTCTTGATAAAAGTGCAACTCGGAAAAAACAATACGAAGATGGTATGTTTGGTCAATCTTAATTGTTACTGGGGACAAAGGTGTATATGTCCAGTATTAACAAGTGGTCTCTGGTGAGATTACAGTTATTTGTGTTTCTCCCTATGTTTTATATGGTGTAAGTTATTTTTCTAAAAAGAGGATAAAAAGTAATAGGTTAGTAAGAGAAACTTGAACATTCTCTGCACTGTGAGCGTGCTGTTATGAAAAGTGTAAAGTTGTCATGCATAAAGGCAACTGGACATTACTTTTCAAGAGCCATAAATAATGGATGAGATTATCTAAAAGAAGAAAGCATTCATGAAAAAGTTTTGTTGTATTATTTGTGCAGGTAAAGAAACCAAAAGCAACTGAAATGTTCAACAACATAGGAGTGTTTTGAAAAATGAATATTTTTCATGATATAAAATGCAGAGTTTTAAAAAAAATGTATACAAAACCAAACCTGTTGCTGTCAAGTCAGTTCTGACTCAGACAAAATAGAGCTGCCCCATATGGCTTCTAAGGAGGGCCTGGTGGATTCAAACTGATGACCTTGTGGTCAGCAGCCATAGCCACCAGGGTTTCCCAAAAAATGTATAAAATCATAAATGATTGTTGCTATTATAACTTTGAGTAAAGGAAAAAAAAACTTCAAAATTGTTTGATATTGATGATAGCTTTATAAAATTTACACAGGGAATGAAGTTTTCATCTAAGGTTAAAAAAAAACCAAACCCAGTGTTTTTGAGTCAATTCCAACTCATAGCAGCCCTATAGACAGATTAGAAGTACCCCATAGAGTTTCCAAGGAGTATTCAGCAGATTTGAACTGCTGACCTTTTGGTTCGCAGCCATAGCACATAACCACTGTGCAACAGGGTAAAATTTCACTTAGAATAGCCCTCCGAAATTCTCCTGTTTTTGAGAAGTTTCAAGTATAAATTATACATGTATAGACTGCATTGGAATCTTTTCATATGTAATAGTATTGCTTCACAGCATTCTCGTCATTCATTTTTCAACAAATATTTGTCAGATGTGCCAGGCACTAGTCTATGCATAGAAAACAAAAATCTCTGGCTACTTAGCCGACACTTACCATTCGTGGAAATTGGGCATACATATTATGTGAGTATTCAGACTTTCAAGGAAAGACTGTTCCAAGTAGTGGGAAAGTAATTAAAAGTCTTTGAGGAGGGATTCTTCCCGATAGATTTGAGGTACAACAGGGAGACCAGTGTGGTTGGTAGGAAGTAAGTCAAAAGGTAAAGAAGATGAGGTCAGGAGGATTGGATAGAAGGGCAGATTCCGTGAGACTTCCAGACTGTTGTGTGACTAAGCTGTCACTACAAGGTAGGAAGGCACTGGATGTTTTAAAGAAGAGAGTGATATTATCTGAGTTAAACTTTAAAAAGCTGTCTTTGGCTGCTGTGGTAGATAAAGAGGAGCCAACAACAAAAGTAGGGAGACTAATTGGGGGGCATTGCAGTGGTACAACCGGAAGAGAGAAGATGGCTTAGATAAGGTGGCAGGCAGCGGTGAAGGGGATGAGGATGTCTGCTGTATTTTTTTAACCATTAAAAAAATGTGATGTATTCCCAAGGTGGCATTGGAATATCAGCAAACACTGTCGTCTTCTCTTCTGCATCTTCACACTGATTCTTTTCTATTTTAGCAACTTTACTGAGATATAACTCATGTATCATGCAGTTCATGCATTTAAAGTATACAGTTGAATGGTTTTTATTTACAGATAAAATCCTCTAGCTTTCCCACCCCTCTCCCCTTACCCAATACTTGGCAACCACTAGATTTACTAATTTTGAAATTTCATGTAAATTGAATTGTGCAGCATGTGATCTTTTATGACTGGCTTCTTTCATGTAGCATACAGTTTTCAGGATTCACACATATTGTAGAATGTGCTTCCTTGCTTTTTGTGGCTGAATCGTTCTTTTGCATGGATATACCACATTTTGTTTATCTGTTTGTCTGTGGATAGACATTTGGATTGCTTCTGCCTTTTCACTGTTATGACTGGTGCTGTATAAACATTCATTTACAGTTTCTTTTGTGGCACATTTTCATTTTCAGGGGCTATATAATTAGCAGTAGAATTGCTGGGTCACAGTTCTCTGTATTCATGGGGTTGCCCTGCGTCAGAACTGACTTGGTGGGAATACTGTACTTACGTCTGTCTTTTTCCTTTTCCATATGACAGTGGTGATTTGTTTCTCCGTCTCATTAGAAAATGGCATTGGAATTTGTATTGGGATTTCATTGTATCTGTAGATCACTCTGGGTAGAATAAACATTTTCAGGATGTTAAGTTTTCCTGTCCATGAACAAGGCAGATTTCTCCACTTAGGTAGGTCTGTTTTAGTTTCTTGCAGTAGAGTCTTGTAGTTGTCTTTGTATAGGTCTTTTATGTCTCTGGTTAGATTTATTCATAAGTAGTTTATCTTCTTGCTGGCTGTTAAAAATGGTACTGACTTGTTGATTTCCTCTTTGATGGTCTCTTTGTAGGTGTAAAGGAATCCAACTGGTTTGTGTATGTTTATCATATATCCTAATACTTTGCTGAACTCTTTATTAGTTCCCATAGATTTTGTGTGTGTGTGTGTGTGTGTGTGTGTGTGTGTGTGTGTATGTATTTTTCAGGGTATGTGGCGTTTTGATTTTTGCCGTCCTGCTGGGTGTGAAATAGTGTCTCATTGTGGTTTGATTTGCATTTCTGTAAGAACTAATGTTGTAGATCATCTTTTCATGTGTTTATTGACAATTTATATACCTTTTTGGTCTACTCAAGTTCTTTGCCTAATTTTTTAAATTAAGCATTGTTTTTTTTATTGTTGAGTTGTGAGAGTATGTATCCTAGATACAAGTCTCTTGTCAGATGTGTGATTTCTGAGTATTTTCTCCCATTCTTTGATTATCTTTTCACTTTCTTGATGCTGTCCTTTGATGCCCCCAAATTTAAATTTTGATGAAATCCAGTTTATCTGCTGTTGAAGATATAACCACCAATATTGTCTGACAGATAAGATACAAGGTAAGACAGAGCATTTGGGCTTGAGTAAATACACTAAGATAGTGAAACTGGAGAAATAATTCAGTTTGAGGGGACAAAGATCAGGGGTTCGTTCTGGAATATGTTATATGTAATATGCTTTATATGACCACTGTACATGTTGAACTGGTTATTAGGTATGTGAGAGGTCAGTGGAGAGAGATCCCGTCTGGAGGTAAGAATTCAAGAGTTATTTCTGCATCTGTTTCTACCCCTAAATGAACGATAAATGATCTAGAAGAAGAATGGAGTTAAGGTGACAGAATTTAGAAAGAAGACATATAATACCATGGGAGTAGCATATCTTTGTGGAGGCATCTTGAATGCAGGAGGTGTTTAACTTCTTGCCATGGGTGGTGATGATGTGGGTATTTGCTATATAGTCATTCTTTAAACTAGACATATACATTTGCTGTACTTTTTTTTTATATGTGTGCTGTATTAAAAAAGAAAAAGGTGCATTTAAACATAAATTAGCTTTTCTTGTTGTTAGCTGCTACCCTTTTGCCTTTGGAAATGTTTTATATACAATAAAATTGTATAGAAGTATTTACAAGAAGTGCAAACTTCACAGATGCATATAATCTAAAATCTTTTTTTCCCCAAGCCCTTGTGCAATTAGAATTTATTTTAAAGAAAATCATAAAGGAACGAAAAGAAAGGAACTTCAGTCAACATGTTTTCATTGACTCCTTAGTACAAGGGAACCTTAATGACCAACAGGTAATGCAGTTGTTAAATGTTTATCACATAAAAAATAATCAAACTTGAATCCAGATGCTCTTCTAAAATTCAGTGGCTCTGCTCTCTTTTATTATTTAAGTAGTATGAGTAGCAAGTGTGCTTTTATTTAGCTCTTTGACAAAGCTCTGTATTAGTATTTGAATAAAGAAATACTGAGTCAAAATTCTGTGATCATGAAAGAGGAGAAAGACTTGTGTAAGTCTTTATAGAGTAAGCCTCTCTGCCTGTGTGGCCAGGTGGGGTAGGTCAGCTTGTTCACGGTGCGTGTCCGTTACTCTAACACACCACTGCATTTGTGATGTTGTCAGAGCCATCATTGCCACAATTGTTTGTTGTGGAAATCTTATGCCCTACCCTGCGTATGCTAGTCAACTTTTAGTTCCTTTCATACAGAGACAGTTTTGATGTGCATGTATATCTGTATGTGTGTGTGTACACACATGTGTACAGAAATGGAATCAGGTTCTGAAAGGAGAGTAGCAGTCTTTTCTCTGTTTCTGAGGATATGTTGCTGCCTTAGGCCAGCCAGAAAGACAGACTGAGCCAGTTTGTTTGCCAGAGTGTGCCATGAACAAATAATACTATAAACAAATACTACATCAAAAAGCAGTGCAAGGTTTAGGTTGGTTTTCATGTACAGATTTTGTTCAAATGAAAACATTGTAAAGAAGAGAGTTTTTTCTTTCCTCGACCTTAATTTTAATACTGTAGGTTATTTTAGTAGGGCCTAATACAGGCCACTTTACATTTGATAGTTTCTAAATTTAGTTTTGTTTCCTAGATTCTAGAAGACAGTATGATATTTTCCCTGGCTGGATGCATTATAACTGCAAATTGTAAGTAGAAATTGATTTCTTTTTAGATTAATTATAAAATATGTGAACATAAAGCTATTCTAAAATGGAGGACATGTTTGCAGGACATCATACAAAAATTTCCCTTTCCTCTTCCTTTTTATTCTTGTTTAAAAGGCTTAATTTACACGTTATCTTTTTTTTACTCCAGGTTTCCTATGCCACCTCTGAACATTGCCATAAATTTCTTGACACAGCTTTGTGGATTGTGAATTCTAGTTAGTACCTTTAAAATGAGCTGCTATTGACACCTTTCCAAGTGGAGCAGTGAGCTTTTCAATTTCCTGCTGCTGCCTTTCACTTTGACTCCAATCCAGTCTGCTATTATTAAGATCTACCAACGGAAAATATAGGCCACAGAAATTGCGATTTAAAAGAGCCCCTCTGTTGGTGGAATTCAAGGTGATTTTTATTAAAAATTCTAACATATGTGATGTGTTTCCAAGTTTCTTCACCAGTTTTTAGTACATACAAGATTTTGTGTATACATATAAAAATACACATATAAAATGCTTAAAGAAAATGTTAAAGCAGTGTAAAATCTAGACAGCTTATGTTTACCTAAACGATTTCATTTCCAGGTCTTTCTATTTAAGGAAAGCTTCCAAAAAACGATGAACACAAATGAAATCTCTCCATACATTTTTCTTCATTCTAAGATTTTTTATCTCTAGATTTTATAAATAAAATAGAATTTAGGCAAGCAGAGTCAAAAATAGTGTATTAACCTTTTAAAATATTTTTTAAGTTCATTACATTAAAAGTATATCTTGACTAATGTCGTTAAAAATCTAAATTGATATATTTGGACTCCATAAAAATTAATCATTTCCAAGGTTGAGTTAATATTTTAAACTTGTTTGCAATTTTGAGGGGGAGCTTTTAGAGTATTACTAGTTCTTTGCATGTGGGTTGAATATTTTTTAAATGCATCTCTGAAGTTTTGAAAAGGCCAGATAGGCAGCAAGCATAGTTAAAGCCCCTAGTCTAACACTAGCTTGGGGCAAGGTACTTATATCTGTCCTTTCCCCAGTGAGGTTTACCTCTAGAAGACCTCTAGCATAGCTTTTAGTTTTGAAATTTGTTTATTGATTATTTTGTTTAAATAACTTTAACTGGCTTAAAGTTTAAGCTTTCCAGACTGCATAAATTTTTTTTTTATTGTGAGTAAGTGCAAATTTACAGTCCAAGTCAGTTTTTGATATAAAACCCTGCATAGCCTCATCCCTGCAACTCTGTCTTCTCTCCTCACCCTGTGACAGCACACTTTTCTTTTTAACTCTTATAGGATCCACTTAACCAACAGTGTCCCCTCCTCTCCACCCTCTCCTCTCCCCTCTAAAATCAAACCAGTAGGACAGCCTAATATATATTAAACCATAAAACACACATACTCTGTGTTCCCAAGCCCAGACCATTCTTTATTTGAAGTGTTGGCTTCAGTAGTGGTTTCAGCTTCCAGACTACTTTTAAAAAATACATGTTTTATTTTTATTGTGCTTTAAGAGAAAGTTTACAGTCCAAGTCAATTTGTCATACAAAACCTCATATACACACTGCGGTGTAACTAGCTGCTCTCCCCACCCTGTGTCAGCACACTGTTCCTTTCTACCCTTTATTTCTAGTATCCTTTCAACCAGTTCAGGTACCCTCCCCCCTTATCTTGCCTCTGGACAGGAGCTACTGAGTTAGCCTCATGTATATACTTAAGCCAAGATGCACAATCTTCACCTATATCATTTATGTCCAGACTACTTTTTAATAGAGTTGTACAAAAGAACCAATGCTTGAGATTGTTAAGTTTAAACAGTTGTGTTAATTTTAATTGGATAATGTGGTCAGCAGGGCATATGGTACCTACTGTTTGTAAATTCTTGTTTTGAATTATTTAATATACTGTAAAATCACACTATGTACACATTTTATGGTATGTATGAAGTTTTATATCATTTGTAAAATAAAAATTCTATAAACTGCTCAAAAGACATAGTAAAATAGCATGTGCAGGGTAAAATTAAGGACAACCATCCATGTGCCTTTTCTAAGCTCTGGGCTGTATAATTATTAAAATAATTGAGTGCCACCAGGTGGGTATTGATTTTATTGATGATAATAGTGCAAAAACTACATCAAGTGATCAAGTGTTTTTTAACCAGGTATGGAAATTGCTTCATAGGTGAATCAGGCAAACAGTTAAAAAAAATAGAACTTTTAGACAAATTCACCTCAGCTCCTAGCTCAAGGAGGAGTTTGAAAATCCTAATAAGCGTATTAAAAATTACCTGACATGAAAAAGTAGAGCTGTGTGTAGTGTCGGCTCAAGGAGAGTGAGGGAAGAGGTAATATATTTCTGGATGGTTCCATTCTCTGATTTGATGTAGTGAATCCTCAAGGAAATAATCACTACATATTTCCTCTGTTTTATGCTCATCATGTAATTTTCTTAGCTTTATTCTCATTTATGAAGTGAATCTAAACTATAAACAGTTTAAGCCAAATAAACCATAACTTACTGGTTTTCTAATTTCAGTGTTCATCAAAATAGCTGTGGTATTTGTTAAAAACACAGATGCCTAGACTCTACCCCAAACCTAATGATTCAGAATCTGTGCGTATGGGGCTATGGCATCACTCAGGTCTACATATGATTTTAAGAACCCTGTTCTAAGCAATAATGAGTCACAATCCTAAAGCAGTTTACAAGAAAAAAATTAGAATATTGATTTACATGCATATCTGCTGGTTTGATTTGTATGAATCATTTAATTAGGGCTTCTAAGTGAACTGATAAATCAATGTTTAGATTTTACAAGTTTGTGTGAACCAGATAATTCATCATGGTCATCAACGTTGAACACTCCCCAGATCATAAGTTTTATTATCATTGCTGTTTTACCTAAGGTAAAATGCATTATGTAGTTTCAGTTACTTGTCAGTTTTAAGAAAGGTAACTTTCAAATCATAGTATCTTTTTGACAGTTTTCTGTAAACATTCATGTTCTATTCAGGGAAGTACAAATCCTGTGGAGAACTTTATTGTGGGGGGTATCTGTATATTTTCTGCATTAGAAAAAGAAAAAAAAAGCATTAGTAAAATTTTTCTTTTACTCTGTCTCTTAACTTAGCGATTTGCTTTATAATGTATATGACTTTTCACCCAGTATGCACATGGGCAATCTGTTTTTTAACCACCTCTGAAGAAGTCCAAAAGAAACTACATGAAGAGATAGACAGAGTTTTGGGGACGAGTCCTGTTACTCCAGAAAAAATTGAGCAGCTCAGGTAAGAACAAAATAAAAGGAGGATGAAATTAATAGAAGATAAATTTGTACTGGCTTAAGTATTTAACTTAAAGCTAATGCTAATATCTAGGAAAGCTGTATGTTTTTACAGAACTTCAAATACACACAAACTCAAATATATAATCTAATTTTCTTTTTCAAATTATAAGATACAGTACTTTCTGTTAAACCTGTAAAGTAGCCAGTATAACAGAATCAGTGTGTGGAGTAAGTGTAACTCTCATGTTCTGTTGGTGAGAAGGCAAAAATGGTACAACCACCTTGGCAAACACTATGACAGTAGCTTATAGTTAAATATATACTCCCATGTCATTTAGAAATTCCATTCCTAGGTATTTACTCAAGGTAAATGAAAATACATGTCTATACAAAGACCTATATGTAAATATTCAGAGCAGCATTTTTCAAAATACTGAAAAACTGGAATAGATTCAAATGTTCATCAAGTGATGAGCAGGTAAATTGTGATGTGTCCATTCTATGCAATGTTACTAAATAATAAACAGGACACAATATTAACACACAAAAAAACATGGATAAGTCTTACTATGCTAAGTAAAACAAGTCAAAACAAAAGACTACCTACTTTTTTTATTTATGTGAAGTTCTAGAAAATGCAAAACAGTAATAATGGAAGGTAGATCACTGGTTCTTGGGGGCCAGAAACAGAGACAGGGGTTGGTTTTTTTGTGATTACAGTTTACAATTACTAAAATTCATCAGATTCTTTGGGTAAAAATAGATTTTTTTTAATATGTAAGTAATTCTTCAATAAAATTTTTAAAAAACAGCAGCTGTAACTAGTCAGGGTTTGGAAGTGTAAGGGACTGGCTAGCAAGCACCCCTACCTGAAACTGTGTTTCATAGAAAAGGAGATAGAGGCATAGCTACTGAAAAGAGCTAGAAACCATGGGCTTCCCAGAGAAGCTTCTGTTACAGATTATTTTAAATGTAGAAAGTTTTATTTGTGACATTGAGTATAAAACTACTTTTTATTACAAAAGCAATACATACTTATATTTTAAAGTTTTAAAAAAACAAAAATGCTTCTGTAGTCAGATTATTTGTTTTTATGGTTTCTGTTATTGTGTCATGGTAAAGTTAAAGGACTTTCCTACTAAAAAATCATAAGAATGTTCTTGTGATTTTTCTTCTGGTACTGTTAGAAGTATTTTTATTTGTTTAAGTCTGTATCCCTGTGGAATTTATATACCATAAGATTGCTGTGAGTTGGAATTTATTCAGTAGCAGTGGGATAATACATACTTTTATCTTTAAACAAACAAGAATTATGGTAATATTTCAAATTAAGAAAGTTGTGGACATTGTTGAATAACATTTTTAAATTGTACGTACATTTCAAACTCTTGTCTCCCAAAGTACACATTTCCCAAGTTTTTCTTTTTTAACAGATACTGTCGTCAAGTACTTTGTGAAACTGTTCGGACTGCCAAACTGACACCAATTTCTGCCCGACTTCAAGATATTGAAGGAAAAATTGACCAATTTATTATTCCTAGAGAGGTATAAAACATTCAGTATGTGTAACCCATTCAGTTACTCTTCTCAGCTGTCTTACCGTGTATTTCCGAAGTTTATTATTTAAAACAACCAGTAAGTGTTACCTATTACTAAATCAAAGATAAGTCATTTTAAGTTACAGAATAATGCATGTTTATTTTAAAGTTAAAAGAATATAAAAGAAAGTCTTCCCCTCCCCAGTGTGTTAATGCACACTGTTAACAGTTTTAGTGTATACTTTTGTAGACCTTTTTCTCAGCATGTTAGTGTGTGTATGTATAGGTATTTTAAAAGCTAAAGGTTACCCTTTATATGTTTTTTCTTTTTTTATTCAGTGTGTCATGACTGTAATTACACCTGATACACATCTGATTCATATTTTTAATGATTGTATAGTGTTCCATCATGGAATTATACCATGATTTATTTAAGCAGTCTTTTTGGTGGTAATTTAATCCGCTTTGTTTTCTTTTACTACTGTGAATTATATACTTCCTCAGCTGTTGGATAGAGTCTTAGAAATGGAATTGGGGGTCAAAGTGCATGTGTACATTAAGTTTAAATTGCTCTACAAAATGCAGCTTATACTTTTGGCAGTGATATAGAGAATACCTTTTCCCGCTAAATCTTCCTCTTTGAATTTATGAATCTTTAACATATGTTTTGTGAGTCTTGTGTGGAAAATCATGACCATTGTTTCAATTTACTTTTTCTTGATCATTAGCAGGACTGAGAAGTTTTTTTATACATACCTTAACAATTTCTTCTTTTGTGAATTATCTAATTATATCTTTCATTCTTCTTGCTAGTGAGTTTATGTCTTTTTTATGTTAAAGGTATTAACTACATCAGCCATATGGCAAATTTGTTTTCCCAGTCTATTGTTTATCTTTTACCGTTACTTACATTGTCACTTTTTTTTCTTGATGTAGGCTTTAAGTTTTCATATAGTGAAGTCTATTATTCCTTATGGGTTTCCATATTTTGTAGATGTTTCATCACCAGAATCATTGCTAATCAGAAAAGATCACTAATCTTTTCTATTATTTTATACTTTTATTGCATATTCATTATTTTAAAGGAGAATTTAGAATGTGGTGGCTATCTGGGAATCATTTTATCTTTGTGAGGCCTTGGCCATCTAGGCGAATTAATTAATTAATTAATTTATTTTGCAGACCCTTGTCCTTTACGCCCTTGGTGTAATACTTCAGGATCCCAGTACTTGGCCATCAGCACACAAGTATGAAATGTTTATCATTGTCTCTGTGATGTTGACTTTCGTCTCTTTGTATGTCTTATATTTCTTTTTAAATTTTGGGCAGAAAATTAAATAATGTGACAATTATGTAGTAAATAAAAGCTACTGCCTTCCCTTTATATCCTTTGGTCACTCACTACCTTTTCTCTTCTACGAATATGCTATCTGTTACACTTTACTTTTTTTGCTATCACTTCTCTCTTAAGATTTGTTATTGAATACCCTGATCTCTACAACTGTCCTTTAATTTCCATGCAATTTTGGTTATTGCTCATGCAGTTGCTTTTTTTTCCTTCTGTTGGTTTCTCTTATTACTCTGCTATTCAGCAGAATTCAGAAAATAGTTGTCCCATAAGCCCCTAAGTAATGAAAATTTCAGCAATTAAATTGGGGAAACACTGTACTTCATATGCACCTCTTGTGTGTTCCCAGTGCTTATTAGCATATTGAAGGCTCTGGATTACTTTGGTGATGCTCAGACATACTTGAGCAATAGCAGCTCCTGTGCATCACATTGGGCATAGTATTAGAGACTGGAGTCCCTGGGTCGTGCACATGGTTAAGTGCTGGGTTCCTGGTCGAAAGAGTAGTAGTTTGTATCCACCCAGGGGAACTTTGGGAGATGGGCCTGCGTAGCCATCTGCTTATGAAAGGTCACAGCCTTGAAAACCCTATGGATAAGTCCTCTGTAGACGTGGGATTGCCATGAGTTAGAATCAATGAATCGCAACTGACAACAACACTTTAGACAATGGGAAGTCATTGAAGGATTCTAAGTAGGTGAGGGATAACATCCAGTTTACTTTGCAGAAAATTACTTCCTTATGATACAGTCTGAGAAATAGTTTGAAACAGACAAGAAGACTGGATTTTACAAGAAAAAGTGTTGTGTGTGCTTGGTTTTTAAAATGAATGAATGAAGTGGGGATATAGGCTCATATGCTGGATATTTTTATGTAAAGGATGATGACAGCCTGCATTAAGACAGTGATGATAACCTCTGGAAAGCAAGGAAGATGAATTTAAGATGAAGTGAATTGGATTTATGTGGCCAGCAGAGGGAGGAAACTTTGGTGGCTTCCAGTTTTCTAACATCAGGGAATAGATGAGGAAGGAAGACCAGCGAGGGGCCTAAAGAATAGTAGATTTGGAAGGGAAAGTAGAGGTTTGCATGTGTTGGGTTGGAAACATTTAGGTAGCAATGTTAGCTCTCTCTTTAGGTTAGAAGTGGTATCAGGTTTGGGAGAAGAGTTTGTTTGTAAGAATTTCACAAATTGTGAAATTTGAATTTAATAATGAATTTTAAGTGGTTGATGCTTGATATAGAAATTATTTTGTACTTCTTTAGAATTCAGACGGGAGTGGGTTTTAGAATTGACATTCTTGGTAAACCCAATATTATACATAGTTGACAGTGGAAAGTTTCTAGCAAATAAAGCCTCATATAATTGTGAAGCATTGTTTCTTTTAAAATATGTTTAAATTCTCTGAATTTCTGGGATGTCTTTCATTGATCTTGAAAATAAATAATCACATTTCTGGGGTAATAATTTTGCTATTTCAGCCGTATAATAGTTAACCTAAGAAACAGTACTTTGTAAACACGTATATACAGGAATGACAGAATAAATGATAAACTTCGTGTGTTACAGGACATTGTACCCTTATAATTATTTCAAAAGTTTTAAAGTTACTTTTTTATTCTCCTGTTCAACCTGTACATTATTAGCATTGGCCTACTAGCAGCGGTGTCGGTCTTATATATATTTTCTACTTTACTTCTCTAATACTCTTGAAACTTATGGTTTGGAAGTTAAGTTGTTGTAACTAACAGCATTCCAAACAAGAATGAGTAAAAGTGGGTCAGAGTTAGTAATTGTAGCCTTTATTTCTGTGTTAATCTCCAGACTTCCAGTGACCCATGTTCTTATGGAATCTGTTGCCCAGTTGGTAATTAAGATTTTTATCAGGGTTTGCCAGATAATTCATGTTAATGAATAGAGAACACAAACACAAATAACCTTCATTGATAGAGCCCTTTCCCACAGAGATGAGGTTTTCACTTTTCAGTCATGGATTCTGAAAATGTTCTGTTTGAAAACATAAACTTTACATGTTTCTTTTTTAAAAGGAACAAACTAGGTGAAAGACTTAGCTACAGACATAGAAGTTACTGTAAAGCTGATATAGCCATATTGGTCATTACCTAAGACAGTTTTCTCACAAGATAATTTGTGAAAATGTATACATGTTATGTAGAGCTATGAGCCTGTATGTCTACTGTTGCAAAACCAAGCCTCTTCAAGCAAAGTGTGACCTCGGCATTGTCTTTTCTAGCCAATTCAGTTAAGATTTCAGATTACTTGAGTAGATTTGTGTATGTACTTAAATTGTCTTTCCAGCTACAGGAAATAATATCTTGAGTAGATCTTGCTTAATAGTTACTGAACCAAGCACCTTGTCCTAATTTTTTTTCTTTGTTTTAGGTTTTTCTTCTTTAGATAAATAACAGGCTCATAAGAAATTGCAGAATAATACAGACTGCACCATGTACCCTTCACTCAGCTTCCTCCAGTGAGGACAGCTGTTTTTTTTAAAAAACCTGCATTCATTTATGTGGCTGTGTAGTTTTATTCTGTGTATAGATTGGTATATCCACAGCCACAGTCAAGTAGAGAATTGTTAGATAGCTACGCAGAATTCCTGTTTAACTCTGTTCCCTTCTACCCTTCCCATAGTTGCCCCACACCTCCCTCTTTCCATGCCCCCTGTAGCAAAAAAATGTGTTCTCTTTGTTACTCAGATTCTTGTTTTCACTCAACTGACTGAGATTCATCTAGGTTGTTGCCTGTGTCAGTAATAGTTCACTCCTTTTTATGTCTGAACAATATTCCATTATATGGATCTACCAGAGTTTGTTCAGCCATTTTCCCACTGAAAATTTGTTTCCAATATTTTGCTGTTGTGAAGGGAGCTTTTAGGAACATTTGTGCACAGATTTTTGTGAACATAAAGTTTCACTTATTTGGCATTACTGCCCAAGAGTGTGGTTGCTGGTTTGTATGCTAAGTACATGGTTAGTTTTTATAAGAAACTGCTAGACAGCTTTCCAGAGTGGCTGTAGCATTTTCTATTCCTACTAGTAATGCAGAAGAAATGCATTTTCTCTGCATCCTCAGCAGCATTTGCTGTTACTGCTAATATTGAATTTAGCTGTTTAAATAAGTATGTAGGAATAATTTATTAAGTTTTCTGAGTAAATAATTGATGTTCACTTTTCCTGTTTTAAAAAAGTCTAGATATGACTGTTAAAACTGCATAGAAATGTATTACTGCTCAAACCTTATTAGCAGGCAGTGTTTCACGGCAAGGAGCCCTGGATAAAATTCTGTGACTTAAATGAAAAACAATGTAAATATTATTCGGTACTGAGTGATGAGATATTACTAACTTTAAAAACAAGGCTAAGATAAAATATTCTGAAAAGAATGAAGGCAAAGATTTTAAAAAAAGAAAAACAAAAACTTCAGTGTGTGAGATTATCTTTTTTTTAAAAAAAAATTGAGATTTAAGTCAAAATTTGTAGAGCAAATTACTTTCACAAACCAAGCCACTGCTGTGCATTCCTGCTGATGGCGTACGCACCAGTTATATTGTGACACTGGTTGCCAACCCCATGGCAGGTCAACACTCTCCCCTTCTCTGTTCCTGGTTTCTTTGTTCCACTTGTCTGATTTTCCTATCCTTTCCTGCCTTCTCATCTTTGTTTTGGGGGCTGATGTGCCCATTAGTCTCATCTACATGATTCAACTCTGATGCACATCCCTTGTGTGTTATATTATACATTGTTTTTCATTTTGATTTTATTTTTAGCATAATGCTTTAAAATTTGAGATTTTTAAGAAAATAATTTGAAAAATCAAGTTTGATTCTCTTAATCTGAAAGTACAGAGACTGAGATATCACTTTGAATATCAAATTTCAAGAATTACAAAAGGGAAAACATTAAATTTCATGTAATTTTATATGTACATTGTAAGTGTATTTCAAAAATGAAAGATAATTCATGTTTTTAGAATATAAAAATTTCTTTTTTAAAAAATTTACTTAGAGAATAGTTTATCTCTTTTAAAAACATTTATTTTTGAGGAATTATGCCTCATAGAGGGTAAGTTATTTGTTTTGCTTTTAATGTAGTCATTGACTTTTAATAGAGTGAAATTCTATAGAATTAAAAAAAAGTTTTCCTAGTCTATTTGGTTGTATTAGAATTGATAAATACAATTTTGAGCCTAGAGCCTCCAATTTTAAGAAATACATTTTCGTTGAAAAGTTTATGTAAAATTCCTCACATATTGATCAGATAGCCTTATGCAGCAGGTACTGTAAACACTTTGTTTTTCATCCAAAGTATTAGCCTATATTTTTGTTTCCAGTAGCCAGTTAAAATGGCATTTTCTCTGTTAGCATGGACTGTAAGACAGAGTTCCCGGTGACGCAGCGCTTAGAGGCCTTCATAGTTGGCCCCAAGCCTTCACCACCATCATTTTATTGTTGTGAAAAAAATACAGCTAACACCTCTGTCAGTTCAACTTTTGTCACTTGTGTAATTCATTGAAACCAGTTATATCAATTCACACTCATTGCCACTACCCATTGCTATACATACACTCAGATGCTTATATTTTTAAAAACACTCATTAGGTGATTTTGTATGATTTACCCTTACATCATAAAATAATATAAATGTGTTACAATCTCATTTTTCCCTGGTTTCAGATAAATATATTTTGTATCTATTATTTAGAAATAATGTAATTTGGGAACATAATAACAGGTGATATTGAATACAATGTGACAGCACTATTTTCAGTATTTTAAGCTTTGTTACATACTTGTGTTCTTAGATGTGTCAATATGTAACCTGCCATTGGAACTAGGTGGTGACTAACTCCAAATCTCCTTTTTAGGTTTGATCCTGACCAGTTTGATGATGAATCGGTAATGAAAACGTTCTCTTTGCTTGGATTCTCAGGCACACAGGAATGCCCAGAACTGAGGTGAGATGATAGAGAAAGCAGTGTGAAAGGAAAAGGTGCCAGACTCTGTACTTCAAATTTTGATGATTGCTGTTGATGAGAATGATCAATATATATAATTATTATTTCTGCTACTGGCAGAATATCTTTAATAACTAGTTGACATTCTTCCTGACTAGGTTTGCATATATGGTGACCACAGTACTTCTGAGTGTATTGGTAAGACGACTGCGCTTACATTCTGTGGAGGGACAAGTTATTGAAACCAAGTATGAACTGGTAACAGCCTCAAGGGAAGAAGCTTGGATCACTGTCTCAAAGAGATACTAAAATCTTGTACATTTACATAATTGTTAAATGGACTGAAGAAGCTGTTTAGAAGATCTTATGGTGAATCCTTTTATAAATCAAGAATTTTGCAGTATAAAACAACTATTAGTATTTTATTATGTAAATTTGTATTTTTATATATCAGATTTTCTTAAAGCAGGTATACATTTATACTTACTGCACCAATATAGTCATAATTTTAATGGGAAGCTTTAGATTACTACTTTTAAATTTTTTAAGTTTTTATGCCATTATTTTCATATTGTTTTTCTTAATGTTCTTTGAAAAAGAAATTTTATAGACTTTAGAATCATGTCTTTGAAGAATATTCATAAAATAGAAACATTGTCTTAAATTCTTGTCATACTTCAATAAATCAACTTAGAGGGAGAAAAAGACTTACCATAATTTATTTCTTGGATTAATATTTTTATTTTCTGGCTACAAATTAGTTTTTGTTTAAACATTGTTAGTCAGTTTGAATACTTTATTTAGAATTCTGCCTTGTATTTGCTTTCTTTGCCTCCGCAGACGACAGTATTTATTTTCATTTCATGACTTATACTGTTCATTTTGTACAGCTCTGAATCACTTGGAAAATTATAGCTGTTCCTGAATATTTAGAAGTGCCAGCTCCTAAAGGACAAACTAGGATTGATGCGTGTTATTCCATTTTTCTGAAAACTTTAGCAGCACTGTGTTAACTTAACTAATTCTATCTGTAGGGAAAGAGAATTCCTAAATTTGTTATTTATTATTATGTCATGTTAAATAACCTGTGATTAAGAAATGACGGAGTACTAACCAAAAGCAGAAATCACAAAAATAGAACAGAGATGGATGAAAATATTTGCAAAATAGGACAAAGAGGGATAATAGATGCACTGCATAAAAAGCTCATACAAACTGATAAAGCATCTAATAGATACATGAACAGACAGCTTGTACAGGAGAAAATATTGAATAAACTTATAAAAAAATGTTCAGTCTTTCCAGTAAGCAAAGAAATGTGAGTGCTACTTCAACAATATAAATTTTATATTTGTGTTTATTGATATTATTATAACTTCATCTGGCTTTTGTGGTCATACCATTTGTGAATTTTTTTAAAATTATTTTTCTTTAAGGTAACAACTGAAGAAACTATGCCAAGTGCAGACAAAAAGTAGAGGAGGTATAATGATCACTATTTGCAAGTTTATTTTTAACACTGCTGAGTTTCATTTATAATTTTAGTTTCAATAATGTACCCCAGTTATTAATTGAATTACTTTATGTTGTGTTTATGGATAAATAGCTAATGTTTTAGAGCTAGTTATGAATGGTCAACATAGAATTTGATTAGATGCAGATTTCATTTTTGGGAAAAAAAGTTTCTGGAATAATTTAAATTCTAAAACTTAAAGTGAAATCTATTCTTAGTTACTAGCACTGTGTTGCTTTTAAAATGGCATATTCTTCAGTTTATCTTCCTCTCACCTATCATTTTCTATAGTTTTGCATCTGTGGAACATCTTCCTTTGTTATTCAGGTTCCATAAATGTGTTGGACACTGGCAGTGGAAGGTTAGAAGAGGCAAGTGATATGTAAAACTAGCATCAGTGAGATCAGCTGAGATGAGAGAAGCAAATTTGAAAGAAGGGGAGAGCTGCTGAGCCATGATCAAGACAAAAGAAAAGGGGCAACGGAGCCCTAGTCCAGGTATTTGCATAACTGCCTGTAAAAGAGGCAGTATATAATTACTAGTCAAGGAAAGTAGCACATAGGGGAATTGGCTGAATAAGCATATTTTACCCATGGTTACACTACTAGCTTAAAGTATTAAAAATAGGCATATCGCAGAGACTTTCATCAGATACTGTAATGATGAACAAAGTAAGTTAGCATTCACTGTTCTAGCTAATGACTGAAATTTTAGTGGCCTGTCATTGATGCCTGACAGCATGACTGAAGTAGGTTTTTAATTGACATTGAAGTGAATAATTTAAGTTTTATAGCTTTTTTAAAATTTATTTTTTTGCCAATTTTGATCCGCATTCTTTTTATTGTTAGAAACAGCAGCTGAGAGTATTTTTTTATGGCACAAAAAGGCTCTTCTGTACTCTGTGCTAATCAAATTTAAGGCAGAATTAATTCTGTATAAGTTTGAGAAAAATGAAAACCCATATGCTATGTATTTGGTACACAACTGTGGAGTTGTATCATGTTATATAAATATAAGTTCTATCACTATTTATGAACTGTCAAATTTTTTACCTTAATTATAATGAAAATATTCATTATAGAAAATGTAGGAAACACAAAAATGGCAAACCCAGTCACTTACAGTGTCACTAGTTGAACATAACCACTAAGATTCTGACGTAGATCTTTCTACTCTTGTACACATATATCATTTTTTACAGACATAATTTCTTTTCTTTAATGTATTGTCTACAACTGGAACATTAATATTCTTCTCACTCAGAATGCAAGCACAGATTGTGTCATTTTTCTGTTTTCCTTCTCAGATGTTGTTACTCTTTTCAGTTTTAAAACTGGCTTCTCCATCCATTTTACCAAAACAGCTACATATTTTTACATCTAAAGTTGACAGCAACTGGTTTGCTTTTTTTAAGTTGCTAAAGCCATACAACAATTTTGACATTACAATGAGCATTTAAAAATGAAATTACTATTGTAAGAAAAATTCTCCATTTTCTTCAGATTAAGATGTAATATTAATGCTTAAGAATCTTTGTTGTTGTTGCAAATTTCTAGTGTTGTTGTGGACTCAGGCAAACAGATTGAGATTCTTTTCCTTCCTAATTTCCCCAAATCTATAAAAAACACTTGTTAATCTGTAAAATGTACTTTTTTCATGTGTGGTTATCAGACTGAAAATTGCCTAAAAAGCCCAGTTTCCCCTGAGTGTATAAAGCTGAGGATATGACTAGTAGCATCAAGGAATAGTTCAGTAGCTGCAAAAAGATAGAAGAGGGGCTGACACCATTTTCAAGGGCATATTTTTAAAATGGCAACAAATTGATATTAGTGACCTCATTTTTGTTCTTAGTACTATCCCTGTTTTCTAAGTAACCAAAGGCCAATGATTAAGGTAGAAGGAGAGGAGTTAGGAGGGAGATAGAGTAACAAAGCAGTCACTGTTACTGGGAAAGTCTGGAAATCAGCACAGCCGAAAGGCCTTAGTACCAGTGGCTCTGAGCTGTTTTCAGTGACCTGCAGGGATAAAAAACAGTGAGAATGAGACTCATAATAATAGTTAGCTGAAAGTAGAACAAGACACTGTTATGTATCTGTCTCATTTAGTCCTGACAGCATAACAGAAGGCCCAGTAACAAATTAAAATAGTTTTTCATTCCTGCTAGAAGTAGAATTGTAAATGAAGATAGATATATACTAGACGTAAATAGGAAAAGATCTGAACTCTGAATTATCTGTCTTCACTGAGGTTTATTACTGTACTTTGTTCTTGTTTAAGGGAGAATCATAGTTGCAAATGGTTTATACAAAAAACAACTTTTCAATATTGAGAAAAATAGATTTCCTAAAGAGAACCATAGCAATAATATCCAGCCTCATTCATTGGTGTCAAGATGTACTTTCCATAGGGATAATATGCTACAGGTTATGCAAAATACTGCATCTTGAGTTCTTTGAAGATGATTTCTATATCTCTTGTTCCATCTTTGAGTTTTTGAGCTCATTATTTGATGGCTAAGTCCATACACTTGTCTCAGGAGGCTGTACTATATTTTTCTCCAACATAAATTTTTTATAAATGAGTCAGAAAACTTGGTGTCATATCAGTGATGCTTCATGTTATTCTTCCCATTCCCTTGACCAAAGCTACCACATGAAATAGTTAAAACCTAAAAATAAATTATTCAATAGTAGAACAACAATAAAAGTCAGAAGAGTGGAGCAGAGAACTCCTAAAGAAATATATGTGAATGGCTAACAACACATCTAAAAAGGTAACTGACTCCCCAGATCATCAGGGGAATGCAAATACTGACCAAATGGCTAAAATGAAAAAGACTGGCCATGTCGATTGTCGATGAGGATATAGAGCAACTATAACTCTCATATTGTGAAAATATAAAATGGTATAATCACTTTGGAAAAACACCCGACAGTTTCTTATAAAGCTAAACATGTGCACTCCATGCCTAAGTATTTATCCAAGAGAAATGAAAATATGTCCACAGAAAGACTTGTACAGTAGTAGTCAAAAGCAGCTGTGTTCATAATACCTAAAAGCTTAAATTATTTAAAAAGCACAATACCAGCAATAGTAAAAAAGAAGGTCCAAAAAGGAAAAATATTCAGTCCAGCCATGTTTGTACCTCTTTTTTTTCCTATTTTCATATGCATATCTATTTTTACTTACTGTAATCATAATAATATGGTCTACTTTTCACATAAATGAACTTTAAATGTTTTCTTTTTATAAGGGCTTCACGCATAGACTGGAATATAAACCAATTTAATGTTTGATTTACAGAATTCTCTGACATTGAATGGATAATTGTAAAATCTGAGTTGAATATCCAGGTAATAAACCAGAAAATGACATTCCTTCTTCAAGTTTCACTCCTCATTTAATCATGATTTACAGTTGGCGGCTGTCTTTCTAGAGCTATAGCATGTAATAAAATGCCATGAGAAAAACAGTCACATATCCTTCTGGGTAATTTTTAAACAAATACGTATGCAAAAAACTTGCAAATTCTTTTTTTCTTTTTTAACATATGATGGTTGTCTTACTCATACAGTGCTTCTATAACAAATACCACAAATAGATGGCTTTAACAGACATTTATTTCATAGTTTCAAAAACAAAAACAAAAACAAACCCACTGCCATCAAGTTGATTCCAACTCAGTGACCCTACAGAAGTGAGTAGAACTGCCCCATAGCGTTTCCAAGGAGCACCTGGTGGATATCAACAGCCAACCTTTTGGTCAGCAGCCATAGCACTTAACCACTAAACCACTAAACCACCAGGTTTCCAGTCTCACACTTTGGGAGGCTAGAAATCCAAATTCAGGTTACTGGCTCCAGGGAAAGGCTTTCTCTCTCGGTTGGCTCTGAAGGAAGGTCTTTGTCTCTTTGAGCTTCTGCTGCTAGGTGATCTTCCAGTGGCTTGATGTGTCCTCACCCATCTCTGCTTCCTAGCTTGCTTGTTTAAATTTCTTTTATATCTCAACAGAGATTGACTCAGAACACACTCTACACTGGTCCTGTGTACCAAAGAAAACCCATTTCCAATGGGATTTTATAACCAAAGGCACATAAATCAGGATGTGTAACACGTAGAGGTCTGACAAATCAGCAAATTTGATTGTTCTTCGGTGCTGCATACCTTATTGCTGAATATCACTACAGTCACCTTCCAAGTACACCCCTTGGGAAGCCACCCACTGATGCCAGTGCCTAGTCCACCCTTCATAGCAATTTTGGAACTCTTTCTGAAATGGCCATCGTGTATGGTGGCAAGGTGGCAAGTTTGTGAGCTCAACTGTACAGTTATCTGTAAGGGAGTTTTTAGCTAGTGAACAACTATATTGGAATACCACCCTCTGCCGATACCTGATCTGGCCTCCAGTGACTTTTTGCTTTACCTAAAGATAAAGGAAATATTGAAAGAAAGAGATCTTGATGACATTCAGGAAATCAAGGGTAATGATGACAGCTCCGATGGCCATTCCAGAAAAAGAGTTCCAGAATTGCTTTCAACAGCCAGACTAGGTGCTGGCATCAGTGCATAGCTTCCCAAGGGGAGTACTTTGAAAGTGACCATAGTGATATTCAACAATGAAATATGTAGCACTTTTTCTAGGATTGGTAGTCCTTGTATTTTGGGGAGACACAATTCAATCCACAACAATTGTAGAGAACAAAACTTTGTTACCTATTATAGATAAAATAGTGAAATTTAGCCTGTCTCAAAGAAAACAAATATTTTTGGATGAATTAAATCTCTTTTGGGCTTTTCTGTGTGTTTAGAATAAAGGAAATTACTGAAGTTACTTAATAGTTGAGAAAGGTTTCTACATAGCCAAACTACATTCAAGACTAATAGCATCTTGATTGCTGAGTACTCCATTACTGGAAGTATTTAAGATGTTATGTGGCCATGTTTCAGAGATTCCTGAATTAGGTATGAACACAGATTTATAGCCGACTATTGGAGCCCCTGGGTGGGGCCAGTGGTTAAGTGCTGGATGACTTGCCTAAAGGTTAAAAGTTTGCAGCCACCCAGAGGTGCCTCGAAGACAGGCCTGGCAGTCTGCTTCCAAAAGATCACAGCCTTGAAAACTTGGGAGCACTTGCACTCTGTGCACGTGGGTCACTATGATGGAATGGTGACTTGATGGCAACTAGTAACAATAGCATATCACTGAATCATCACCGTAACCAGGAAATGTTTAAGGATCTGGATTTTTTACCAAGTTAACAAGAGCAAAGTGTGTACCATAGAACACTGTCCTGTGAAATAATCTGAGAAAAAGGTTTCCTAATTGTATTCATTCTCAGATTATCCATACTACATTCTTCCTCAGCTATTTATAATACATATTAATGCACTGGTAGTGCTGTAAAAACAAACAAACTAACTTGGTGTATCTTTGTGTGTTCCAGATGTATTTGATGATGGTAACTTTTTTTACCTCCAAGTACACCTATCATTCTCTGGAACCTGTATTTCATGGAACTAGTGTTCGAATGTGTTTTGTCTAGCATCATCTAGAGTCCAACAGGGGTCTCTAGGCACACCAGTCTTAGCTAGTTCATTAAACTATGTGTAGTACAGAGAGTCTTTATATTATGAATGACTGTGGTCATAGTCACTGGTGTCAGATGAGAATACCAGAAAGATGTTTACGTGTGCATTTGACTCGGTGGATCACAAATTATGGGTAACATTGTGGTGAATGGGAATTCCAGAACACTTAATTGTGCTGATGAGAAGCCTTAGTACACAGATCAAGAGGTAGTTATTCAAACAAAACAAGGGGATGCTGCATGGTTTAAAGTCAGGAAAGGTGTGCGTCAGTTTTTATGTTTTTACCATAGCTATTTAGCCTGTATGCTGAGCAGATAATCTGAAGCTGGAGTATATATAGAAGAATCAGACTGCAGGAAGACTAACTAATAACCTGAATTAGGCAGATGACATAACCTCGCTTGCCCAAAGTGAAGAGGACTTGAAACACTGATGAAGATAAAAGACCACAGCTGTCAGTGTGGATTGTACCTCAACATAAAACAAAAATCCTCATAAGTGGACCAATAAGCAACATCATCAAGGGAGAAAAGACTGAAATTGTCAAAGATTTCATTTTGTTTAGATATCAACACCCATGGAAGCAGCAGTCAAGAAATAAAACAACCCACTGCATTGAGCAAATCTCCTGCAGAAGACTTCTTTAAAGTGTTAAAAAGATGTCACTTTGAGAACTAAGGTACACCTGACCTAAGACATGCTATTTTCAGTGACCTCATGTGTATGTGAAAGCTGGATGATGACTAAGGAGAAGAACAGATGCCTATGAATTGTGTTGTAGAAGAATACTGAATATTCCATGGGCTGGCAAAAGAATGAACAGGAACAAATATGTCTTGAGAGAAGTACACCAGAATGCTCCTTTGAATCAAGGGTGATGAGACTGTGTCTCATATACTCTGAAAATGTTATTAGGAGGAAGTGGTCCCTGGAGAAGGACATCATTCTTGGTAGAGGATCACAGAAAAGGAGGAAGACCTTCAATGAGATGGACTGACACAGTGCCTGCAACAATGGGCTCAAACACAGCAATGATTGTGGGCATGGCACGGCATTGGGCAGTGTTTTCATTCTTTTGTATAAAGGGTTGCTGTAAGTTAGAGTCAACTTCGTAACACTTAACAACATCAGCGACACAATTTTGGAAACAAACCACCCTGTTCTCTCATTTTCTTAGCTCTACTGTTCCTCTGCTAGAGTAGAGCACCCTTTAGTTCTACGGACTCTTCCCCTGCTCCAAGTTTTCCATTCCTATTGAAAGAAATGGGATCCATTTAGTCAAGTAGTTTATAGAGAGGTCAGCTGCTAACCCAAACATCAGCAGTTCAAATATACCAGCCACTCTTTGAAACTTTATGGGACAGTTCTACTCTATCCTGTAGGGTTGCTGAGTTGGAATCAACTCGACAACTGTGGGTTTGCCTTTTGTTTGGTTAGGTCTCAACACTAGGCACTGGAGCTATAACCCAAACCAAACCTATGGCCGTTGCATCCACTGTGACTTGCGACAACCCCATGTAGCTGTGAACGAAACAGACATTACATTATTACTATGTTCTCTCTCTTCTGTGCTTCACTCCAGGAGGGGGATCTGCACAGTCTCACACCTGAAAACTTTACCAACTTGAACTTTGTAGCATTCAGGGTTCCCAGTCACAGGTTTGAAGCAACTCACAGACCCCTGTAGGTTACTGTCTGAAAGAGACATAACAACTTATGGAACAAAAAAAACTAAACTCACTGCTGTTGAGTTGATTCTGACTCATAAGACCCTACTGGACAGGGTAGAACTCCTCCTAGAGTTTCCAAGGAGGCCTAGAGAATCTGGACTGCTGACTTGCTGGTTAGCAGACAAAGCACTTAGTACGCCACCAGGGTTTCCTAAGAACTTATAGATGACTACAAAACCATTATTATTTTTCAGTGTATGAACAAGAGAACTAAACTATGGATCTTAGCAAGGAAAACTGTCAACCTTTATGCTGATTAGGAATACGGGAGAACTTTCAAAGTCAGAAGAAACAGCTAAGAATTGGATGACTAAGTAAAGAGCAATCTTTATTATAGGCATTTGTATGAATTGTTTAATTATACTGCAGCAGCACTGCTATCAACTTTCATGATTTGTTGCTTATTGTTGCAAGGTACCCAGCTAACAGAAAATTGATTTGTAGAGCTTAAAAGGACCTCATAGAGATTACGGCATAACCTCCTCACAATGCAGAATTTTAAAGGGAGAAGTCTTGGTTTCCTGGGAGTAGAAGAATAACAAATTTTTCTCATATAAGTCTTTCTGGTAACATGTACTTAAGTCTCTGCTGCTACAGTCATAGGATTTTTCTTTATGTTTTCAAGGAGGTGTAGATTCAGAAGGAATTGGAAAAAATATTCTTGATACAGAACCTTTGAGGGAGATGCAAATGTGTTTTGAATGCTAAATTTACTTGGATTTAAAAATATGTATCTTCAAGCAAAGTTGCCATGACAACCTTTCTTAATGTGTACATAAATTTTACGATCTGTCTCTTTGAGACTCTCATCTTGTCTAATACAGGGTCTAGTCACAAGAATTGGGCATTGTGGTACATTTCTTTTTGGATGGTACCCTGTGGAAATTATGTAAAACTTTGGAAAATGCAAATAAAGCAATAGGGTAGCAGGGTGGTCCCACCAGAAAAAAGTCATCTTTTTCTCTCCATGATCAGAGATGGCATCTGAAGTCAAACCCAAGATGAAATTTTGGATTGAAGTAGAACCATGTGTCTGTTCTGAGTTCCTGTCTTACCCACAGAATTTACAGGATGGTCCCTGGGAAGTTTTGAAAATTTTGGAACAGTTCTCTTGATTAGCCATACAACTTTCTGGGAAGTTTCAGATTGAAATCATAGCCAATATCATAGGACCACACAGAATCATTAGAGATTTCTCCTCAGTGGGCATCCTTGTGCACTGAGCCACCTCAGAAGTTCCTTTTGGCCTGGATTCCAATCCAACAAAGGTAGAGAGACACCGTTATCACACCTCTTCACTTCCTTTTACTCCATTTCACATACCCTTGCCTCTTAAGCTTTATTTTGCATGTCAAGGGTTAAGGAGAAGAATAGCAGGATTTTAGAGACAAAGTTTAGGATGAAGGACTTTTCATTCCCAGTTTTGAAAATGTGCAGTTACTAAGCAGTGGAAAGAATAAGGGGATAGTCATTGGTACTTTCTTATATCTTAGTAATAATTGCCCATTTTTTCCTGAAGACAAAATAGGACTTCTGCCTGACATACCACCACAAAACTGTATGAAATATTTCACTGAGTCATTCAGTTATTCATATGGAGAGACATTCAGATAAGTAGTTAACAGAAATCTGTGCAAAATGTATTGTTAATTCCTGTGGAGGAGGAAGGAAGAAATCCTACTGATGTATTTTAAATGTAGTTAAATTCAGTGTACTTAGCCATTTTAAATGTCAGCATTATTCTCTTCTGCTCCTTTCTCTCTAAAAAGCTACATAAAATTACTTTGACAATTAAAGAAAACTGTGAATCAGCTGCCTGCAGTTAACCTCTTCTGTGTTCTAGTTCATGAAAATAGGTATCAGTGCCCAAGAATATCCTTATTGATAACCATCTCATAAGGAGCCCTGGTTGCACAGACCTCAGCTACTTACAAAAAGGTAGCCAGTTTGAACCCATCAGCCACTACCTGGGAGAAAATTGTGGCAGTTTGCTGCTGTAAAGATTACAGCCTTGGATACCTCATGGGGCAGTTCAACTTTGTCCTTTAGGGTCATGAGTTGGAATTGACTCTACACCAGTGGGTTTTGGATCCACGTTGTATTGCACAAAAGTAACCAAGTACCATGCACCATGGTGTTAGCAACAGTTAGCAACTGACAACTGATGAGAAACAGATTGTTATAAATTAACAAGCTTTAGAAATGAGTTATCATTCAGCATATAGGTTCTCAAGTCTTGTTGAAATTCAGTTTTTGCTATATCTATAGTCTTCCTTAACATAGCTTTCTGTATTTTGTGTGAAAAAATTCAGGTATCAGGAAATACATCTGTTGCTACTGACTTCCTGAAAAGGGGAGATTAAAAAAAAAAAAAAAATTCAGGATGTATATTGTTTCCAGTAATTTTTAACTATATCTTAAAATGTGTATTCAGTTTGTATGTGCACAGCTATAAAGCATGGGATGCTCTACTGCACAGTGAGAGTTCTTTCAACACTGTGGTACATCTCTAATCATTACATAATCACTAAAATTGAGACCACAGTTTGTATCATGGAAATTTAAGCCATAGTTTCCATCAATAAAGCCTGCCTAAAAAAATGTAAACAGTCATTTTCCAGCCACTTTTTCTTTTGATCTCACACAGAAACTTTTGTTTCAAAGATTTAATATGCTCAAACTAAATTTATATGCATTTGGTATTAAAATTTCTTTACTGGTAATCTCAAATATGATTAAGAGCTAGAAATGTACATAACAACAAAAAAAAAATCCCTTGCTGTCAAGTCCGTTCTGACTCTTGGTGACCCTCTGTGTGTCAAGAGTAGAACTGAGCCCCATATGCTCTTCCATGGCTGTAAACCTTATGAAACTAGATCACCAGTCGTTTCTTCTGTGGTGCCATGACCAACCTTTTGGTTATCAGCCAAGGGCAAATCATTTGCACTACTCACAGACCTAGAATGGGGACAAGAACTATGAAAATACCACTGATAATTTTCCTTATTCTGCATGAGAATGGGAACTCAGTTTAACCATGCAATTGTTTGAAAAGTCTGCTTGCATTTCTCTTCAGTACTGTGTAATATCTAACAGAGAACGTAATTGCACAAAAAGGAATTGTTATTTTTTTATTGAAGTGTACAAGTTACATGTATATTACATTAAAATGTCTTGAAAGTGTTCAAAAATAACATTTGTATTTAAAACTTCCCTTTTCCCATTCTCCCAGGTCTGACTTCAAGTTTTCCCTTTTAGTATCCACTAGGCAATCACCATTTCTGAGTTTCATTTCCTCATTGCTAAAATGTTGGAGTGCAAACCAAAACAATGCCTGTTGCCATCAACACTGACTCACAGCGATCCTATGAGACACAGCAGAACTGTCCAGTGGATTTCTGGAAAGCACCGGGTGGATCAGAACTGCTGACTTTTTGGTTAGCAGTGGTAGCTCTTAACCACTATGCCACACAGTGTGTAGGCCCTAGGAAATCTCTAAGATAACTTCTAAGTTGAACACTGTGTAATTCTTTACTACATAATTAGGATCAATTGAAGAAATGGGTTCTGCTTACTCTTGAAAAGAAAAAAAAACTCTTAATGAATGGCTTCAAGTATCTTAAGTATGCTTATTAAAAAGGAATTAGCTTTTTTCTTAACAAAAAAAGTTATGAGTGTTCAGTAGGTATTATTAGCATTTGTGTGCCTAGTTGTTGGGTGCCGTTGAGTTGGTTCCAACTCACAGTGACCCTGCATACAACAGAACACAACACTGTCCAGTCCTGCGTCGTCATCCATACAGTCATTGTTGCTACAGCTGTATCAGCCCATCTCGTTGAGGGCCGTCCTCTTTTTCACTGACGTTCCACTTTACCAAGCATGATATCCTTCCCTAGGGACAGATCTATCCCTCCCGATAACATATCCAAAGTGCATCTAAGGAGCATCCTGGATGTACTTCTCCCAAGACAAATCAGTTTGCTCTTTTGGCAGTTCATGGTATACTCGGTGTTCTTCTCCATCACCACAATTCAAAGGCATCAATTCTATATTCCTTATTCAGCATCCAACTTTCACATGCATACCAGGTGACTGAAAACACTATGCTTGTGTTAGGTGCACCTTAGTCCTCCAAGTGACATCTCTGCATTTTAACATTTTAAAGAGGTCTTTTGCAGAAGATCTGCCCAGTGCAAGGAGTTGTTTGATTTCTTGACTGCTGCTGTGCTGAGTACTAAGTGTGGATCCAAGTAAAATGAAATCTTTGACAATTTCAATTGTTTCTCCATTTCTCATCCTGTTGTTTATTAGTTCAGTTGTGAAGATTTTTGTTTTCTTTGGATGTAATCCATGCTGAAGGCTGTGGTCTCTGATCTTCCCAGTTTAAAAAAAAAAAAAAAGTTTCATTTGTCATGTTGCAATGGAAAATATTAAAAAAAAAAAAAAATCAAACCAATGCAGAATTGCTAACTTCATGACTTCTAAACAGGCATAGTAAGTTTCTATCTTGGTGGTGTGCCCTCCAGTCAATTCCAACTCATAGCAACCCTACAGGACAATGCAGAACTGCATCATAGGATTTCCAAAGCTGTAATCTTTATGGAAGCAGATAGCTACATCTTTCTTCCATGGAGCAGATGATGTATTCGAACTGACCTCACCTCTCTGTCAGCTCCCAAGTGCTTAACCACTGCATTTCCAAGTGTTCTTGTCATCCCAGCACTGACTCCTCTCTTTACCTTTCCTGTTCAATAATCCACTAATCCCTAATGATTTTACCTCTTAAATATTTCTCTTTTTCCATCCACTTCATCTCTTCTCCCTCAAGATCACCATCATCTCTAACCTGCGTTTTCTCTCGAATGTGCCTTTAGCATTCCTTCCTCCATAATGCATTCATGCCATATTTACTTGGTGAAATAAATGACCATTCTGAGTTGGAAGGAAGTCATTCCATGTATAATGGTTACGCTGTAATTTGATTTTTGTTGGGCTTGTTTAGCCCTTTGTTTTTAAATAGAAGACAGCTTTGTGATGAGTGAAAAATAGTTACTTAACAGTTAAATGAGAAAAGATGAGTACCTGGGTGCTGCAAACAGTTAATGAGGTTGGCTGCTAAGTATGTCAGAGGTATGACCCCCCCTTCTTGGTGGAGATGCCCGACTGCCACCAACTAGAATTACAGACCTTTACAGTTCAGTTGGCACCTGAGTTCATTGGCATCACTTGGAAACCCGCAGTAATTGCTGATAAGCTAATTCCAACTCACAGTGACTGCATGTATGTCAGAGTAGAATTGTGCTCCATAGGTTTTCAGTGGCTGATTTTTTTGAAGCAGATTGCCAGGCTTTCCTTCAGAGGCATTTCTGGGTGGATTCGAACCTCCATGTTTAGTGAGTAGCCAAGAATGTTAGCCATTTGTACTACCCAGGAACTCCCAGTGGCCTTGTTAGAATTAATAAATTATTGGGTTAAATGATCATAAATTTTGGGGGTCGAGCACAGCAATCTGTGTTTTAACAAGCTGTCTAGATGAAAACCCTGGTAGCATAGTGGTTGAGTGCTAATCGAAAGGTCAGCAGTTTAAGTCTCCCAGGTGCACCTTGGAAACTATGGGGGTAGTTCTACTCTGTTCTATAGGGTCGCTGTAAGTCAGCATCGGCTTGAGAGCCTTGGGTTTGGTTTGTTCTGGTCTAGGGGATTCTAATGCATGCTCAAATTTGAGAACTACTGACCTTAGTTTAACCTTCTGATTTCCTTCATTTTAAGAAAACTAAGGTTCAGAGAGATCATCACAAATTAGAGTATCCACTAGCAGGTCTTTGGAAGCCCTCTGAGGTAGCTCTACTCTTTCCTATAAGGTCCCTTTGAGACAGAACCCATGTGATGGCACCTAACAACAATCAGAATCTTAGAGCAGGCTGCCTGTCCCTCCCTGTGAATCCCAGGATGATCAATCATCCTTCAGGTTAATCTGTTTGGCTAATTGTTCACCTGTATTTGAAAGGGTGGTAGCTCGGTATAAGTGTAGTAAGGGAAGAGTCGACCTACAATTTAACCCAATTTGTGAGCTTCTTATAGTTCAACAGCAAGATTTTTACCCATTGAACGTTAGTCCAAAAGAAAATTTAGCTTTATTCACGTGATTCTTCATGTGTATTTTACTACCTGAAGCCAATTTATATGTTAGTGAAGTAAGTACTCCATTGCACCACTACCTTCTCAGTCTAATCTGTCTCAGCAGTGTGAACCTGCAGCTTTCATTTTAACAAGCTCCCCACACTAAAGCTTAAAAACCACTACTACAGAAGATATTTATAAAGTGCTTAAGAGTAATACGAATGTTAAAATAGACCAACATCTTCAATATACGTTCATTTGGATTCCACAGCAAAAACTCATACAGTGTTAATGTATCATAAGGCCAAGATAATAACAGGGATTGCTGCTGAATTTTTGTAATGGTAGGTCATTAAAATTATCATTTTTTTTGTAAAGTACAATATAGTTTCTCCATGATGTGAAAGGATAGAGATAAAAATCACTGTAGGAGTTCCAAGAGGTCAACAGAGCAAAAACAAGAGTTGAAGTACGAGATCCTGTGGTAAATGACGAATGCCTAAAATAGTACACCTGGTGTCTCAGCCAGGAAACACCACGAGTGGAAGGCTTCAAGAAGAGAAATGGTATTGTCACAGTCCGGTAGGCTAAGAGCATCCGGACACAGGAACATCAGGTCCAAAGGATCCGCTGTATTCCCCATTCTGTTTTCTTGGTGGTATGAGGTTCCCAACACTCGGCTCACATCTCTTTCTCTTCACCTCCTAAGTAATAACCTCGACACAATCCAAGCTTGTGGATTGAGTGCTGCCTCACCAATACAGCTGCCGCCCATTTTCCACGACTACCATCCTAGAGACAACGTTCACACACGGGAGGAATCCCACCACACTGGGACTCACAGCCGAGCCAAATCAATACACACATTTTTTTGAGGTACACAATGCAATTCATGACACCTAGAGTCAATCTTGACTTTGCACTAAAACAAAACAAAACAGAAAAACAAAAACCCACTGCCATCCAGTTGATCCCGATTAACAGCGACCTAATAGGACAGAGTAGAACTGCTCTACGGAGTTCTCAAGGAGTGCCTGGAGGATCCAAACTGCCGACCTTTGGGTTACCACACGTAGCACTTAACCGCTACAGCATCAAGGTTTCCCGACTTTGCAAAGAACAAATAAATCACAGAGTTAATCTCTCAGCAGTCGTCGGGAGTTTTAGTTCTTAAAGAACGACACTGTGAGGTCTAGTTAGATTCAGGGGAAAAAAGATACATGTATGTTAACTATCTGGGGAATAAGAACAGAATGATGTAGTAACTGCAAAATCAAAATGATCTAAAATTTTTGTAGCATTTCACCTTTTTCAAGGTGCTTTTATTTGATCCATGTAACACCCTTGTGAAGAAGGAAATCAGTACTAGCAAAACCGTTTTCAGAATTTGAAGTGCCGTATTCACGAATAAGAAACAGTAACCACGACAGAACCAGAGAAATGACAGAACGAGATGTAAGCAAGGAGATCACAGAAGACAAGCTCAAAAGGCTGACAGCCAGGGGACGGGCACAGAAGTGTAATAAAACTGGGAGTACAAGAGATGAGGATTAACAAACCGGAGTTTACTTATCTGTACCCAAAATGATGAGCTTTAAGTTGAAGAGAAAAACGAAAACTGAGGCGGCACTTAAAGCTGCACCGAAGTTTTGAGTTTTAGCCCACCCCTGAGAAGATGTCCCCTTGCACGGAGGACGGACTCTTCGGCCGCCAATCAGGAGCAGAGAAAGGTCTCGAGAGGTTGTCAAGCCGACGACCTCCATAGGAATCGCGGCCCCAGGGTGAGAATAACGCCAAAAGTCGTGGAAAACGTCGGCGGCAAGACAGTGGAGCTGGATGACGCCTACTCGTTGGCTAACCAAAGCTGCCGAGAGGACTTCCAGGGCCGCGGAACGGCGGGAGGCCGAAGGGTTAACCGCGCTCCCAGTGCCTAAACGCATCCCCGCCGCCACCTCCGCCGTCGCTAGGAGACGCCGGAAGTGGGGGAGGGGCGGGCGGTGGGACTGAGGGTGGGACTCTTTTTCGGGCTCTTGGGGGCGGAGGGAGGGGAGCGCGCGTGCGCGTGCCCGGCCGGCCGTCGCCGCGGTGACCGTTCTCGCGGTCCGTCGGCTCGCGCCCCGCCCCCGTCCACGCCGCCCCCTCCCCTGTCGCGCGCGGGGGGTGTTTCTCGCTCCTCCCGGTTGCTGCTGCCGCCTCTGCTCCTCCTCTGCCAGTCTCGGGTTTCCCTGGCGCTGCAGCCGCCGCTACTTCTGCGGTCTGCATGAGGTGGAAGAGGAGGATGTGAAGATGGCGGAGCTGCAGATGCTGCTTGAGGAGGAAATCCCGGGGGGCCGCCGGGCCCTCTTCGACAGTTACACGAATCTGGAACGGGTGGCCGATTACTGCGAGAACAACTACATCCAGGTGCGACGAATTCCCGGCCTGGGCGCGTCGGGCCTGTTCGGGCGGTGAGGGGCGTGCGGAAGACCTCTGGGTAGGGGGCCGGTTTCCTGGGGTCGTGGTGAGCGGGCGGAGGCCGCTGCTGGGGATCCAGCCTGGAGCTCCTGCACCCAGGGGTGCAGGGTGAAGGCTAGGACTGGAAATGGAGAGTGGGTGGGAATCCTCGGGCAAGAGGATATTCTAGCTTTTAAAACATGTTTAAAAGCCTTGAATCTATTCTTGGCGCGGTGCGTGTGCCGTGTCCCCGCCTCCTCGCTTCTCCTGCCTTCGGCCGCCCCCGCGCTCGGTGCCGGTCAGTGTTCCGGAGGGCGGGGAAGGTGGAGAGTGGCATTTTCTGTGTGCCAAAATTTTGCTGCCCCATGAAGGGAGGATATGGAGGATATGGGGTCACCCCCGCCCCCCAAGCACTGTAGGATTTTTAAGGGGCTGTGTTGCTGTAAAGTAAAATTACTTTGGTTTTCTGTTCTTCTGAGTGCCACCCTTTAAGTCTAACAGGGATACGGTAGAAGAGCGGTTGTCTCTTGTTGCAAGTTATTGCCATTTTTCTCCCAAAGGAGAAAGGGAAGCTATGTGATAATGAAATGTTCTCCCTTGCTCGTCCCCCGTCCCGTTAGATTGGTAATTTTCTTGCTAGGTAAAAGGGTTCTGACTGTTTTGCAGAGACAATTAGGAAAATGAGCCTCATGGTGTAATTTTCCCGTGATGGTTGATTTGGCACAGGAGCTCAGCGTGGTAACGGTGTGTGTGCGTGTGTGGTGTGTACGTATGTATGTATGTTTTATATGTGTGTGGCGGAGAGTGGATACTGGATTGAGATGAGATCCAGCTGCTCCAGGATAAAGCAGATGATTCTGGGATTTAAGAAAAGCCTTCAAAAATTATTTGAGAGAATAGCAGAATAAAGTGCAGTTTACACATTCTGTTTTATGGTTTATTCTGAATTAAATGTTTTGCTTCCATTTTTGTCCCTTCCGGTTTGAATTTTCTTGGGTTAAAGGTGGAAATGGAAATAGTGTGCTAAATCATTTCTTCACTCTGATCTTGTTTTTTTTTTTTTGCTTCCCCCTCCATCTTTCCAGGCATCTTTCTTAACATCAGCTATATTGGCAAGCAGTCTTAAGTCTTAGTGTAAATTAATAAAACAAATAAACCTAGGTGTTAAAAAGTATAGGTTCTTAAGTTTTGTAAGCAGGACATGGTTAACAGTAGTATTGTCACATTTTTCTTGATTGGACATATACTGAACTTTGTGTTACATTATAGGAAATATTTCCATTGGAGAATGAGCCAGGCATAATCCAAGACTTTCCCCTTCAACGAGGCAGTTGAAAATATGGTTTAATAGGGAAAAAGAAGGATGTGTCTTGGGTCAAAGATCAATACAAAAATATATATATCTTACTTGCAGGTTACTGATGTATTGGATACCCTGGTGGCATAACAGTTAAGTGGTATGGCCGCTAATCAAAAAGTTGGCAGTTCAAATCTACCAGATGCTTCTTGGAAATTATGGCACAGTTCTACCCTGTGCTTTAGAGTTGCTATCACTCGGAATTGACTCAATGGCAGTGATTTTTTTGTTTGTTTTATTAATTAATTACTGGCATAGGAGAAACCTGTAGGTTCTGAGTTTTTCACTAGATGTGTTTGAATGTCTTTGTGCTCAACACTCTGCCCTCCGAGTGCCTAAAAAAAAAGTGCCATCTAATTGATTCACACTCATCAGGACCTGGTGTATTACAGAGGGTTTTCTTGGCTGTACTTACAGAAGCAGATCATCAGGACTTTTTTCCCAGACACCTTTGGGTGGGCCCCAGCTGCCAACTTTTAGGTTACTAGTTGAGCACAAACTACTTGTGCTCCCAGTGGACTTTTATACCTAGTGCTTACAGTTTTATAGCCTATTTTTCAGGAGAGGCCGTGTGTGAGCAAATTAATACCATACAGTTCTGTGACCCAGTTTGACAGAGTACTACTGCCCAATAGGGGTGACACGGAGCAGCTGGTGGAGTCAACCTGTAATATTTGGGTTAGCAGCCACAGTGCTTAACCACTCCACTGGGAGAGCTCCATTTTGGTTTGGTTGAGTTTGGTGATTTATGCTCTGTAATAGACTGTGGCTGGGAAGATGAACTGGCAGTAGGTAGGTATGCTGGTCTCAGAATTCCCCGTCTCTAGGAAAGGCAAATCCCAAAGGATTGGAGTGTGTTAATTCATTTGCCTCCTGCACCATACTGTGGCAAATCTGCAGTCAGAAATCTAGAGTGGAAATGTGATTGAATGTGGTAGTAAGTAATAAAAGAAACATATTTGCATCTCTTACTATTGTTATGTAAAGGTAAGAGTACGTGAATTAACAAAGCTAAAAGGTTGAAGGCATCAGTAATAAAATATATAAAAAGAAGATTTATATATTTTATACATTTCTTGTAGTTGAAAAAAGACTCTTAACTGCCGCCATTATCTGTCTTGGCAATAGGATTCAAAAATTAGTGGTGTTTTTAAACTCAGTGCATAAATACTGATGTGATAGAAATGAATTTAGATGTTTAAGATCCCTTATTTCTACAGTTTAGCTTTTGAAGTAGATTTTACAAATTTACGTCTTAGATTATCATCTGTTTTAGAATTCAGTAGGTATATTATTGATACTGCCTCTCAGGATGACAGCTCCCACTGGGTGTGTTTGTAGTATAGTTGATAAATAGAACGTGGTGATGGTAGATTTGTGCTGATCCAGCAGCACATTTGGCTGGCTTCCCTTGTGACCAAAGAACTGACCAGCCAGGTTGTGATACTGCCTGTGACTCTGTAACAGATGCAAGTTAAATTGTGGGATCTGAGACCCTAATGGTCAATTTAGCCTTGTCAGAGCCTCATACACTACCCAGTAGTTCAAGTTAACTAACTCAGCACTCATTTTATTTTGTGGAAATGTAATTTTGCCTTTAAAGCAGAATAAGGAGAAATTTTGTGATGCATTGTAATAAATGATAAAGTTTGTTGCTTAGCAAATTTTGTGGTAAATCCAAATATTCTAAATGTGGGTTGTTACATGTGAAAAGTGAGCAAAGGAAGGAACGTCATTGAAGTGTCCTTTCGTAAAACAGTTGTATGCTTTTTGAATTATTTGTTTTGTAAAAGTACCTTTCAGAAACATTGTTAGCTCTGGAGGTAATCAGATATTGCCTGTACTAATATACGCTGAGTCTGCAGATAGAGCAAGGTTTACTGATGCAGTTAGCATTAGAAATATAAAAATGTCTTTAATACAAATTTAGTTTTACTGTTGTTTTAACATTTTATTTTTCTATAATGTAATGGTAAAAAATTGTAACTAGATTGACTTTATTACTTGCCTTTACAAATAATTGAATAATTAAGGACTTTCTTTGGATGCTTGTAAGACTTGTGTTTCCCCTCTCTATTTATTAATATAAGTAGACAAGTGTCAAGGAATAAAAAAATTCTTTTGATTAACTTGGAATGTAAATTTTTATGCATAGAAGAATTTTATAATAATACCGTAGTCCTTTTAGGAACCCTGGTGGTATAGTGGTTAGCCTTTGGCTGCCAACCAAAAGGTTGCCAGTTGAAATCCACCATCTGTACTCCTTGGAAACTATTAGGCAATTCTCTGTCCTGTGGGTTGTTGTGAGTTGGAATTGACTTGACAGCAGTGAGTTTAGATTCTTTTTTTTTTTGGTTTATGATCTTTTTAATGTTTTGGTAGGAGACATAAATTTGTATTTGTACCTTTTGCTAACCGTTAAAAAAACCCATTGTGGTCAGCTGACTCATAGTGACCCTAGAGGTCAGGGTAGAACTGCCCCGTAGAGTTTCCAAGGAGCGCCTGGCAGATTTGAACTGCCAACCTTTTAGTTAGCAGACTCAGCATTTAACCCACGACACCACCTTGATTTCAGCCCTAGATCTGGAAAGTCAACTTGTTTGTATTTGTGTATTTTTTTCCTGTTAGGTAAAGGAAAAGAAGTACTTTTTGTGATCGATAATTCATATAGGTACACAGTAAAAATTCCATTGTTCATTGTTTGGATTAGGAGTAAAGTCATAAGATAAATTCTCTCAGAAGAATAGAAGTTAAAAATTTACTCTAAAATAGTACTTGATGTATTTGTTTTGAATAAGAGACAAATCATTAGAAGCTTTCCTTTTTTCCCTTCATCAGCAAAGATACTCCCAAGATTCATTAAAAATTATGTGAAAGGCTTATAAGGGGATCATAGAATAATGACTTATTATCAATTTCATAAAAAATTACTGAAATGATGTAAAAGATTCAAAAATTTTTTTGAATGAAGCCATTTAAGTACATGTCATTGTTGAAAAAGTATTAGAAAATACAAATAGGTATTAAGAAATTCAAAACTGCCCAGTCATTTTGAATATGGATCTTGTATTTACACTTGCAGAACTGTATCACTTTAGCCAGTTGCCACCCAGTAGATTCTGACTCATGGTGAACCTGTGTGTTGCAGAGTACGGTTTTCAAGGCTTTGATCTTTTGTGAAGCAGGTTGTTTGTATCCCCATTTTAAAAGCAAACAGCGAGTTGCCCTGGAGTCGATTTCCACTCCTGGTGACCCCATGTATGTCAGAGTAGAACTTTACTCCAGAGGGTTTTCATGGCTATGACCTTTTGGAAGCAGATTGCTGGATCTTCCTTCTGAGGTACTTTTTGAGTAAGTTTTGAACTGCCAGACTTGCAGTTAGCAGCCCAGTGCTTAACTGTGTGCTCAAAGCAGGAGCTGCCTTTGTAAACCCAGTCATGGCCAGTCCAACTCAGCAACCTTATAGGACAGAATATAACTGTCTGATAGGATTTATAAACTAGTAAATCTTTATGGAAGCAGACTGCCACATCTTTCTCATGTGGAGTGCCTGGTGGGTTCTAACTGCTGACCTTTTGTGTGTCAGCCAAGTGCTTAACCACTTAGTGCTTAACCATGAGGCTTCTTCAGTATATACCTATGCACAACTATATGCTTTTTTTTTTCACAAAAATGAATTTATGTTGTATAATACCTTCTCTTTAAAGAGAAAATGGTGCTGAGCTGGTATGCTGATTAAGTACTCTGCTGCTAATCAAACGGTGGTTGGAATCCACCAGCTGCTCTGTGGGAGAAAGGTGTGGCAGTCTGCATCTGTAAAGATTTACAGCCTTGAAAACACTATGGGACAGTGCTGCTGTGTCGTGGAGGGTTGCTATGAATTGGAATTGACTTTGAGATTGGGTTTGGTATGGATTTTTGGTTAAGGCTGAAGGTTTTTTTTCATGAATGCCGTAGAGTATACAGGGAGGAGAATGTGTTTATGGGTTTAGTTCTGAATGTTCTCACAAATGGAGGCATCTTACAAGTACCTAGAATGAAGGAGAGTGAGGAGGTTACTTGAGAATAGAAATTTGAAGACTGACGTTTACATTTTTCTCTGATTTTTTTGTCTTTACCTTTGCCAAGAAGAGGGAACTGAATAGGTAGACACTAGGCTGACTTAAAAAAAGAAAAAAACAAGTAAACTCAGTTCCATCGAGTTGATTCCAATTCATAGTAAATCTTTAGGACAGAGTAGAACTGCCCTATCAGGTTTCCAAGGAACATCTGGTGGATTTAAGCTGCCAACTTAGGGAGATTGAATTCCCCTAGGTTGACTGAGGTGGCTCAGTGATCAGGAGTTAGTAAAGGTTTGTCATCCTCCAAGAAGTAGTCCTTGCTTCTCAACAGGCATTTGGTAATTCAATTTTAGGTAGTAAGTCAGTCAGTATTAGTACCTTTGACAAGATTGTGAAAAACAACAGAGTTATATTTAGCCCCTTATTGTCTTTAAAATTTTGTCATCTGTCACTTCCTACTCCTCCTTCAGGTTGCTTAAAACCAAAAAAGCCTGTTGCTGTTCTGACTAATAGTGACCCTATAGGGCAGAGTAAAACTGCACCATAGGGTTTCCCAGAATCACCTGGTAAATTCAAACTGCCCACTTTTTGGTTATCAGTGTTATAGCCTCATAATTCCCTTCATGGATCCAAAGACTCCAACCTCATCTGTGTTTCCCTTTCTTGAAGAGCTTCCATGTATGAAATTGCCTTTTTTTCAAATAATTTATTACTTTTAGTTTTCTTTGTATTCCTATGTCGATATGATTGTGTGAATGTATGGTATTGTTAGCTGCTCTTGAGTCAGTCCAACTCATGGTGACCCCGTGCACAATGAAATGAAATACAGCCTGGTCGCGTGCCACTCTGATAATTGGTTGCATGTCAGACTGTTGTGGTCTTTAGGGCTTTCATTGGCTGATTCTTGGAGGTAGACCACCTGGCTTTCTTCCTGGTCCATGTTAATTTAGAATCACTGCCAAAACCTGTTCAGTATCATAGCAACACACAAGCCATGTGACAGATGGGTGGGCGTTGTGCATGAGACACACTGATTAGGAGTCAAACCTGGGTCTTCATCATTGAAGGTGAGAATTCTTCCACTGAACTGTCATTGTCCACATGAGTGTATGAGTACTTTAGGGTCTTCTTTCCTTTCACAGAAAGTATAAACTGAATTGATTTACTTCTGTATAGAGTATATAGATTGGATTTTTTTGAGCAAGAAGTCTGTTTTGTGTTTCTTTTTAAAATGCAAGGAATTTAATAGCCTGCAGTAGCAGTGTGTACCTATGTTTAGGTAGATGAGCGGGAATAACCTCAAAATTATATAAGCTTATTCATAGACTATTTTATTTTTATTGCACTTTAAATAAAGGTTTACAGAAGAAACTAGTTTCTCATTAAACAATTAATGCACATATAATTTTGTGATGTAGGTTACCAACCCCATGACATGTCAGCACTCTCCGCTTCTCAGTCTTTGGTTTCCCATTACCAGCTTTCCCATCCCCTGCTGCCTTTTTGTCCCTGGGCCAGTGTGCTCATTTAGTCTTGTTTTATGGGCCTGTCTAATCTTTGGCTGAAAGGTGTGACTTCAGTGTTGAGTTAAAACCATGTCCCGGTATTCATAGACTTTTGATAAGTTATAGTTGAATTTTTATAGGACTGGTTAACAGATGGGAACCCTGGTGGCGTAGTAGTTAAGTGCTGTATCTGCTAACTGGAAGTTGAGCAGTTCATATCTGCCACTTGGAAACTCTGTGGGGCAGTTCTGCTCTGACCTATAGAGTCACTATGAGTTGAAATCCACTCGATGGCAGTGGCTTTGGCTTGGTTAATAGATTGACTTCCTGAAATAGAATATGGGATAACGCATTCTACTTTGACTTTCCTATCACTTTGTGTATTATTTCCTTCCCTTGATATAAAGATCCTAGAAATTAAAGTTATATATTAAATTCATAGTATTATCCCATTAGTCATGGGATGTAATACACATAATAGGCAGTCAGTCAGCAGTGCTGAGTATCATAAAAACATACACAAATATACTAGAGCCTGTGCTCTGGATTTCTCTAAATACATCTTGTAAGTTATTTCTGTTAGATGTTTTAAGTGACATGCTTTCTAAGCATTACTTGGAATGCCATTATGCAGTCATTAGCTTGCAAGGAGTCTAGTTTCAATTTTTATTTTTATACACATATTTTGACAGAAATTTTGGACAACAAAGGACTTAGATTTTAATAGTACACAAATAATTCACTCTTCTTAAATATACAAGCATATGCATTTTGACAGACTTACACAGTCATTGATGTAGTGTTTAAGAGCTATGGCTGCTAACTGGAAGATCAGCAGTTAAAGTTGAGCAGGTACTCTTTTGAAACTATGGGGCAGTTCTGTTCTGTAATACAGGAATACTGTGGGTTACAATTGACTTTTTTTTTTTTACAATTGATTTTTTTTTTTTTTAATTATGTGGTCTTGAAATTACCACAGTGAAAAGAATTATCCGTGTATTTTTTTGTAGTCACTCACCTCTCGCCGCTCCAAGACTTCTGCAAACACTGATGATGTTTTTCATTGTTTTTGACTTTCGGAGTGCTGGGATTCATGCGTCACACCATACACGAACCGAAACCATACAGTTATTAGAAGGTGATACAGGGGCAACACTGTGAGGCCTAGCTTTTAGTGGTAAATTACCTTGTATAAAAACAAAAGCACAAATAGTAAAGAATAACATAAATGAGACCTCATAAAAATTAAGAACTGTTGTTCATCAAAAGACTACAAAAAAAAATTGAAAAGAAAAGCTACTAACTGGGAGAGCATCTTAGAAATTCTTTATCCAGTTGCAAAAAAAACATGAGCAGGACTATTGCTGTTGAGTTGATTTTGACTCAGCAGCCTTATAGGACGGTATAGAATGTCCTCACATAGACAGATTTGAACTGCTGAGCTTTCAGTTAGTGGCTGTAGCATTTAGTCACTGTGCCACTGTGGCTGTCTATATTCATTAAGATTCTAATAATCAAAATGTATATAAAGCTTCAACAACTTGACAGTGACAACTCAGCCTAATCATAAAATGGTAAAAGGACGTACATTGACCACAAAACACATGAAGAGATCATTAGGCTTCAGAGAGATGCAAATCAGAACCACAGTGAGATAAATCATTTTACTAGGATGGTGGAGATAACAAATAAAAAACAGGAAATAACAAGTGTTCGCAAAGATCTGAGGAAATTGGAACCCGTATCAATTGATGGTAGCAGTGCAAAATGGTGCAGCCAATGTGGAAGACAATGTGGCAGTTCCTTAGAAAACTAAATGTAGAGTTGCTGTGTGATCCAGCAGTTACATTCCTAGGCCCAGACCCACAAAACCTGAAAGCAGAGACTCAGAGACTTGTGTACCAGTGTTCATTGCAGTGTTATTCAAAGTAGCTCGAAGGTAAAAACAGTCTAAATGCCAGTCAGGATATGAATGGAAACACAAAACTGTGGCACGGAACTAAAAGGGAATACTTAGTACACAGCGAGCAGGAGAAACAGAATCTCAATGTTGTTTTTATGTTGTCACTGAGTCGATTTGAACTCATAGCAACTCTCAACCCTCTGTACAGCAAAACAGTGTACTGCCTATTTCTGTGCCTCCACAAGTCGTTACTATATTTGAGCCCATTTTGCAGCCCCTGTGTCAGTTCATCTCGTTTAAGGTCTTCCTCTTTTTCACTGATCCTCTGTTTAACAAGCGTGATGTCCTTCTCCAGGGACTGATCCCTCCTGATGACATATCCAGAGTACATGAGATGAAGCTTCACCATTCTTGCTTCCAAGGAGCACTCTGGCTGTGCTTCTTTCAAGACAGACTTGTTCCTTCTTCTGGTTACCCAAGATACATTCTCCTTTCTTCACCGTCACTGTACTTCTAAGACATGAATTCTTCTTTGGTCTTCCTTGTTCATTGTCCAACTTTCGTATGCACATGAAGTGATTGAAAATGCCATGTACTGGTTCAGGTACAACTTGATACATCTTTGCTTTTTAACATTTTTAACGTAGAACTCTTGCAGCAGATGTGGCTAGTACAACATGTCATTTGATTTCTTGACTGCTGCTTCCGTGGATGTTGATTGTGGATCCAAGTAAAATGAAACCCTTGACAACTTCTGATCTTTTTCTTATTTATCATGATGTTTCTTATTGGTCCTAAGTGAGGATTTTCATTTTCTTTACGTTGAGGTATATTCCCTACTGAAGGCTGTAGTGTTTGTGGTCTTCCAGTCTTCATTAAATTCTTCAAGTCTTCTTTCATTTCAGCAGGCAATGTTGTGTCTTTTGCACATTGCAAGTTGTTAATGAGTCTTCATCCAATGTGGATGCTGTGTACCTCATATGGTTCAGGTTCTCAAATTATGTGTTCAGCATACAGATTTAACAAGTGTAATGAAAGGATAGAACCATGAAACACGCCTTTCCTGATTTTAAAGCTCACTTTATCCCCTTGTTCTGTTCAAATGACTGCCTGTTGGTCTGTGTACATGTTCCACATAAGCACAATGAACTGTTTTGGAATTTCTACTCTTTGCAGTGTGATCTATAATTCATTATGATCCACACAGTTTAATGTCTTTGCAGGTGCAGTAAAATATAGATAGACATCTTTATGGTATGTTCTGTTTCAGCCAAGATACATATTATCTCAGCAGTGATGTACCTAGTTCCACATCCGCTTCTGAATTCAGCTTGAATTTTTGGCAGTTCCTTTTTGATACATTGCTGCAGCTGATTTTTTTTTTTTTTTTAGTTGTGATTGCATGAAAGTTCATAATACAATTCAAACCAGCATGCCAACCTATCTTCAACTCCCTCTGCTCTCCTTGCCCGGTGATAGCACACTCCTCCTTTCCATTCATGTTCTCTTAACAATCTCCTGTTCCTTCCTCTCCATCCTTTCCACTTCCCTTTACTAAGAGGCCAGTGGGGTGACATCCTGTAGATGTATAGAACCATAAAGTGCACACACAATATGGTCACTCTGCGTCCCCAAGTCCAATCCATTCCTGTCCAAAGAGTTAGGCTCAGTAGTGATCTATGATGAGGGGCAGCATCAGGCCTAGGGGTCATGCTCCCAGGGGAACTCTCAGGCCTCTGGGCCATGAGTTGTGGTCTTTTAGTGGAGTTCTTAGGGTAGACCTCCTTTTTTCTATGTTAACCACTGGGACTCAACATTGTGAGCCCTGTCATGGCTGTCATTGGTGGTGGCCAGGCACCATCTGGTTTGCAACTGTTTTTGAATGATCTTCAGTAAAATTTTACTTGTGTGTGATATTCGTGATTATTACTTGCTAATTTCTGCGTGTGGTTGGATTACCTTTCTTGGGAATAGGCATAAATATGGATTTCTTCCAGTTGATTAGCTGTATCCCAAGTTTCTTGATACTGAGGAGTGAGCACTTATAGTGCTGCTCCATTTGTTAAATATCTCAGCTGGTGTTCTGTTAATTCCTAGAGTGTTGTCTTTCATGTAGTGGTTCAGTGTTACATCTGCTAACTGAAGGTCAGCAGTGTGAATCCACTAGGTACTCCTTGGAAGCTGTGTGGGGGCAGTTTTACTCTTTCGTATAGGGTTACTGTGAGTCAAAATTGAATGTAACAATGGGTTTGTTTTTGTCAGTGCCTTCAGTGCAGCTTGGATTTTGTCCTTCAGTGTCATTGATTCCTGGTCTTAGGCTGCCTCTTGAAATGGTTGACCACCAATTCTTTTTGGTATAATGAGTATATTCCTTCCATGTGCTTTTGGTGCATCTTGGGTTGTGTAGTATTATCACTGTAGAAACCTTCAGTAATGTAAACTGAGGTTTGAATTTTTCCTTCAGTTCTTCCAGCTTGAGAAATGCGAGGCTTTGTTCTTCCTTTTTGGTTTTCTAGCTTGAACTCTTTGCACATGTCATTACAATGCTTTGTCTTCTCGAGCTGCCTTTGGAAATTTTCTGTTCAACTCTTTTACTTCATGATTTCTTTTTCAAGAGCAACTTTAAGAGTCTCTTCTGACTTTCATTTTGGTGTTTTCTTTCTTTCCTGTCCTTTAATAAACTCTTAGTTTCTTCACGTATGATGTCCCTGATGTCATTCCACAGCCCATCTGGTCATTGGTCATTAGTGTTCAACACATCAAATGTATTCTTGAGATGGTCTCTGTAAACTCAGGTGAAATATACTCAGAGCCCTACTTTGGCTGTCATGGACTTTTTCTAATTTTCTTCAGTTTCAACTTGAATTTGCATATGAGCAACTGATGGTTGGCAGTTGGCCCCTGACCTTGTTCTAAGTATTACTCCAGTTGATGTGATTTCTGTGTGTTTCGTCTGGTACAGTCAGCCCCTGACCTTGTTCTGAGTGATACTCAAGTTGATGTGATTTCTGTGTGTTCTGTCTGGTCCAGTCGGCCACTGACCTTGTTCTGAGTGATACTCAAGTTGATATGATTTCTGTGTGTCTGGTGAGGCCCATACGAGTAATTGCCATTTGATCGTAAAAGGTATTTGCAGTGAAGAAGTCATTAGTCTAGAAAAATTCTGCCCTGTGATATCCAGCATAGTTTCTGTCACCAAGGCCACATTTTCCAGTTACCAGTCCTTCACTGTTTCCACCTTTCACATTTCGGTCATCAGTAACTATCAGTGCTTCCTGATTGTGTATTTGATCAATTTCAGACTGCAGAAGTTGAGAAAGTTTTCAGTTTCTTTGTCTTTGGTCTTTTTGGTTGTTACGTAAATATGAGTAATAGTTGCATTAACTAGTTTTCCTTGTAGGTGTATGTGTGTATATATATGTGTATGTTATCACTGACAGTTTTATACTTCAGAATAGATCCTGAAATGTTCTTTTTGACAAGGATGTGACATCATTCCTTTTGAAGTTGTCATTCCCAGCATAGTATGATTGGTTGATTAAAAGTGTCTTAATACCAGTCCATTTCAGCTCAGTAATACCTGGGACATCAGTGTTTAAGCATTCCATTTCACTTTTGATGGTTTCCAGTATTCCTAGATTCGTAGTTCGTACATTTCTTGTTGTGATTATTGTTAATATGGCTATCTGCAGCTGTTTCTTTTCATTTTGAGTTGGGTCCTAAAATGTAGGTCCTAAAAGCATGACTCCATCTATGTCATTACAGTGGAGTGTACTTTGTGGAGGCACCTCTTCCTCTGTCATCTTTTAAGGCTGAATTCTCTAGAAAGCAAAACCAATGAAGCACATAAAGATTTATAGAGAGATTTGTATCAAGGAAATAGCTCACGTGATTATAGAGACTGGAATGTCCCAAGTCCCATGAACTTGAATTTGCATAGCTACAGGGGCTGGTAAACCCCAGATCTGTGGGTCAGAGACCAGGGTTCCTGTTTTGGGGCTGTGAAGGTTGACAGATTCCAAGATCTACAGATAAGCTGATAGCTGAAGTCCCAAGGGCTGATCCAGAGTAAGCAAAAAGTCAGAATGTCTCCTTATATATGGATGCAGGCCACACCTCCAAGAAAATTCTCTTTAAATTGACTGGCTACTAACAGCAGATGCAATCATGGGAATGGTTACATATAAACACTGAGAATCATTGCCCAAACAAGTCAACACATAATCCTAACCATCCTAAACCTGAGGGATTGATCTTCCAACACTATCACACGGTGTGTTCCTTTACTATTCATAAAATTTTCACTGATTAATTCTTTCCAGAAGTAGACTGGTGGATCCTTCCTTCTAGTATATCTTAGCCTGGAAGCTCAGCTGAAACTTGTCCACTATGGGTAATCTTACTGGTGTTTGAATACTGGTAGCATAGCTTCCAGCATCGTAGTATGACAAACTGACAGATGCGTGGGGATTTGTTATAGAGGTGTTGGATTTTCCTGTGGATTTTAGAAATTAGACCGTTGTTAGAGATACCATTGCCAGCTTTTTCCCCAGTCTGTTTCTTCTCTGTTTCCTCTTTTGGTGAGCCTAAGTGTTTAACTTGCAGAAAATCTCACTTACCTATGTTCTGATGTTTCTGTGTATTGTTCATTATGATTTGTATTCTATCTGTACAGTGTATTTGGGCCTCTAGCATTGATAATATTTTTTCTTTTTTGATTTTTTTGGTTTTGTTTTACATGTAGATCTTTTTAAATTCGTTTTTGTGCATAAGCCAAGCCAAGTGCTGTCTAGTTGGATCCGACTATCATTCAGTTTTGCCGGCACCATTTATTAAAAAGACTGTCTTTCCTGCTTAATGAACTTTGAACATTAATCAGAGGTTTAGGTGTCCATAAGTGAATGGTTTTACATCTGGATTCTTGATTCTGTTCCATTAGTCAGTTTGTTATTGTGCTAGTATCAGGCTGTGTTGACTGCTGTAGTTGTCTAGTAGTTTCTGAGCTCAGGTAGGGGAAGTCGCCCACTTTGTTGTTCAGTAATGACTTACTTATTCAAGGCTTCTTTGCTTGCCATGTAAATTTAATGATTAGTCATTAAAGAATGTTGTTGGTGTTTGGGTTGGAATTGCATTGTATTTCAAGATTGCTTTGGGTAGAAATGACATTTTCATAATGTTGATTCTACCCATCCGTGAGCATAGTGTTTTTTTCTAGTTTCGTAGTTCTTGTTTGGTTTCTTGTAGAAGTGTTTTGTAGTTTTCTTTGTATAGGCCTTTTATGTCCCTAGTTAGATTTGTTTCTAAGTAGTTTATTTTTTTTGGGGCTGTTTAAATAGTACTGCTCTCTTGATTTTTCTTTTTGTAGTTGTCTTTATTGGTGTATAGGAATCCACCTGATTTTCCTAATATTTATGTTGTATTGTGCAACCCTGCTGAAACTGTCTGTTAGTTTCCATAGTCTTCTTGTGGAATCTTTTGGATTCTGTATGTATTGTATCGTATCATCCATGAATAGGTATAATTTTTCTTCTTCTTTACCGAATTGGCTGCCTTTTATTTCTTTTTCTGGCCTTATTGTTCTATCTTGGACTTGTGACATAATGTTAAATAGGAGCAGTAATAGATGGCTTCCTTGTCTCATTTTGTTCTCAAGGTGAATGTTTTCAGCCTCTTTCTATTGAGAATGTTGTTGACTGTTGATTTTGTATAAAAACTGTTGCTGTTGAGTCCAGCTCAGAACAATATAGAACAGAGTAGAAGTATTCATGAGGTTGTAGGTCTACTTTATCATATTGAGGAATTTCCCTTCTATTCCTATTTTATTGAATGTTTTTATTAGAAATATGTATTGGACTTGATCAAATGCCTTTTTGTTATTGATTGAGATAATAATGAGTCTTTTTGTGTTATTATGAGGTAGATTACACTGATTTTGTAATGTCACATCATCCTTGCATGCCCAGTGTGAATCCTGATTAACTGTGTTATATTAATCTTTTGATATGTTGTTGAATTCTATTGGCTAGAGTTTAAAAAAAAAATTGTATCTGTTTTCATCAGAGATACTGATCTGTTATTATTTATTTATTTTGAGATGTCTATGCTTGGTTTCAGTATTGGGGTTATGCTGGCTTCATAGAGTGAAGTGGAAGTGTCCGTTTTATATGTTCTGAAATAATTTGATACTTGTGTGAGCTCTTGTTTGAATGGTAGAATTCTTCAGTGAAGCCATTTGGGCCAGAAATTTTGTTTTGTTGAGAGTCTTCTTGTAAATTATTTTTTCAGCTTTTTTTCTTCTTAGGATCTGTTCATATTTTCTACCTCAGTTCATGTTAGTTTTGGTGGGTATTGAGTTTTTCGAAATTTGTCCCTTTCCTCTAGGTTTTCAAATTTGTTGAGTATGATTTTTCATAGTACTCTGTTATGATCCTTTTTGTTTCAGTTGAGTTTGTTGTATTGTACCCCATTTTATTTCTTATTTGGCTTATTTGCTTCCTCTCCTATTTTTCTTTTGTCAGTTTGGCCAGTGGTTTGTTGATCCTTTCCAGGAACCTACTTTTGTTTTTGTTGATTATTTCTATTTTTCTGTTTTACATTGGATTTGCTCTGATCTTCATTGTTTGCTTTTCTGGTGGCTGTTGACTTCTTTTGTTGGTGTCTATTTGTATGCGTGGTATAGCTAATGTTTTGATTTTTTTTCTTTTTTTGTGTGTGTGTGTTTTCATCCACTGCTATAATCTCTGATCACCGCTTTTGCACTGTTGCAAAAGTTATGATACAATGTGTTTTCTTTCTTGTTTGATTCTGCAGTTTTTTGATTCCTTCTTTCTGTTTCTCTTCTTACCCACTAGGTTTAAAGCAAGATGTTACTCATTTTCTATGTATTCAGATTTTTTCCCTTTCTCTTCCTGTTATTAATTTCTGCTTTGATGGTATTTTGATCAGAGAAGATGCACTGTATTATCTCATTGTTTTGGATTTTGTGGAAGGTTTCTTTGTGGCCTTAGATGTCATCTCTTCTGGAGACTTTTCATGTGTTTTGAAAAAGATGAAGTGTTCTCTGTATGTCTGTTAGGTCAAATTGGTTGATTATGACTTTTAGATCTTCTCTGTTGAGTTTATTTCTAGATGGTCTGTCTTTTACTAAGAATGGTGTGTTGAAGTTTCCTACTGTTATTGTGAAACTGTCAGTTTCTCTTTCTGGTGCAGTTTAGAGTTTATTTTATGTATTTTGTAGACATTGGGTGTGTAGATATTTATTATCATTATGTCCTCATGGTGATTGTCACTTTAGTCATTACATAATGTCCTTCATTGTCATTCATGGTAGGTTTTGTTTTAAAGTCTATTTTATTGGAGATTAGTACTGCTACTTCTCTTTCATTACTGTTTGCTTGAAATATATTTTGCCTTTTGACTTTTTAAAAATATACTTAGTGTTTGTAAGTTGTGTCTCTTGTGTCTCTTGAAATATATTTTGTCTTTTGATTTTTTAAAAATATATTTATGTGTTTGTAAGTTGTGTCTCTTGTAAACAAAATACAAGGACTGCCAAGTTACGTTCGTGAATTCATTGTAGAAGAAGTGCTACATACCTCGTTGCTGAATATCACTACAGTCACCTTCAGACTACTCCCTTTGGGAATCAAATCACTGATATCAGCACCTAGTCCACCCTTCAAAGCAATTCTGGAACTCTTTCTGGAATGGCCATTAGAGCTGTCTTCATATTACCTGTGATTTCCTGAATGTCATCAAAATGTTTTCCTTTGAATGTGTCCTTTATCTTTGGATAAAGAAAAAAAGTCATTGGTGGCCAGATAAGGTGAGTAGGGAGAGTGTTCCAATACAGTTATTCATTTACTGGTTAAAAACTCCCTTACAGACAACTGTACAATTAAGTTTTAGATGACTTTTAGATTTTGTCTGTGTTGAGTTTATTTTTAGATGTTCTTTTAATGAGAATGGTATGTTGAAGTTTCCTACTATTATTGTGGAGTTTTCAGTTTGTCTTTGCAGTGCAGTAAGGAGTTTGTTTTATGTGTTTTGGAGACCTGTCATTGGGTGTTTGTGAACTTGCCACAGTGCCACTGTGCACAATGGCCACTTCAGAAAGAGTCAGTTTTGGAACTCCAGAAAGAGTTCCAAAATTGCCTCAAAGGGTGGACTAGGTGCTGGTGTCATTGTATAGATTCCCAAAGGAAGTACTTCAAAGGTGACTGTAGTGATACTCAGTAGTGAGATCTGTAGCACTTAGAACACTTAAGCGTGTGGACTTCATTGTCATACCTGGTATTAATGAGTCTTCTTTTTTTTTTTTCTTAAATCTGTCACTGTCCATTTATGGGTACATTTAAACCGTTTATGTTCAATGTGATTACTGATAGGTATGTTTGTATTACGGTCCTTTTTTAGTGCTTTTTGGGTGTGTGTGGTGCTGATTTCTGTGTTCCTCTTATGTGTTGGATTCCTTTTGTCTGTGGGTTTTCTTTTTGGTTTTTTGGTTGCAGATTTTGTGTTTATTGAGACTATGTTTTTCTTCATTTTGTTGAATAAATTTGTTTAACTTTCTTTTTGGTTACCTAGAAATGTACCTTTCTAAGTTTCAGCCAGTGTTTTATTACTTGATAATGCTTTAACTTCTTTACTTGAAAGCTCTCTCTATACTTACACTGTTTATTCCCTCTGTTATTGTTCTGTAGTTGTAGTTACTTAAAGAATGATGTCTTTGGTTCCCTGTTATAAATCTTTGTGTATTTATTTATTTTCTTACTCTTGAGAGTTCATCACCTGGATATCTGGCTGATTCAGTTCTCTGTTGTAGATTCAGGTTGCTGTCGGTTATTTGTTCTGTAACTGAAGGGCTTCCTTTAGTTATTCTTCTAAGTTGGTTTGGTTTTTACGTATTTGCTTAATTTGTGTTCATCTGGAAATGTCCTGATTTTACCATCATACTTAAGTGAGCATTTTGTAGGATACAGTACTGTTGGTTGACTTTTTTTTTCTTTCAAGATTTTATATGTGTCATCCCATTGCCTTGTTGCCTGCGTGGTGTCTGCTGAGTAATGAGAGAGCTTAGTCTTCTTGTTTTCCCTTTGTATGTGAATTCTCATTTTTCTCTAGTGGCTTTCATGAATCTTTCTTTGTCCTTGATTTTGGTGAGTGTGATTTTCATATGTCTTGGTGACTTTCTTTTGGGGTCTTTCCTATATGGGGCTCACTGGGTTTCATGGATAGTCAGTTTTTTATCTTTTCTATATTAGAGAAACTTTTTATCCTTAAATCTTCAGTGGTCCCATCTGTGTTTTCTGCTTTCATCCCCTGTTCTGGAACTCATATCATGTGCCAACTTTTGTTCTTGGATGTATTCCATACAGTTCTTGGTTTTCTTCATTCTTTTCTTTGATTTTTCATCAGAGTAGTATCTAAGGATTTGTCTTCAGTTTTACAGATTCTGTCTTCTGTTTCTAGTTCATGCTTTAAACCTTCTATTGCATTGTCCGTTTCTGGAGTCTTGCTTTTTATCTTCTGGATTTTTAATTGCTGTTCTCATAAGATTTCTAATTATTTGACATTTTTCTTCTGTATTATTTTCCTGAATTCTTCCATTGCCTTGTCTGTGTTTTCCCTGATTTTTGTCTGTATTTTCCAGGATTTTTTCCCCTCAGTTTTATCTATGTTTTCTTTACTTCTTTTCTAATTTTCTTGTAATATCCTGAATATTATGGATTTGAAATCCTCATCTGATGGTTCTAGTACCTTTTCTTCTACTGGAAGGTCATGTGTTATTTTATTTTGGTTTCTCACTGGAGTCATCCTGTCCTGTTTCTTAAAATTTGTTTTGATATTGTGGCATTCAGGAATTATTATTTTTTTTAGTTCATCAATTTTAGATTTGTGTGTTTTGTTTTGCTTTGTTATTTGATTATGTCTGCTTAGCTAGGTTGGATGTGTTTTGTTGCTCATATGTGGACACAGTACTTCTTATCACCTTGTCTAGGTGGGTAGGACTAGTTGTTCAACAGGACAGTTCCAGTGGCTAGGGGCAGGAAAGGGCAGGATTGGGTTGTTTGAAGCACAAACTGGGGCCAGTAGGGCAAAGCTGGGAAGCAGTGCCAGTACATCTGAAGGGCACAGTATTCAGCAAATGATACAGATAGGCAGGAGGGAATGGAGAAGTTGTGATATGTGGAGTGGCTGCTCTGTCTTGTATCAAGAGCTCCATGCTGTTGCCTTCTTTTAACCCCTGTCCAAGGTCCTTGGTGGCTGTGGCCCAGCATGGCAGATCTGTGCAGTTGTAGTTGGCAAGGGATCTCTATTCCATAGCTCTGCTTGTTCCCTGTTTTCTGTCAGTTTCTTCTTCGTTTTGGTACTTACCAAATTCTTTACCTCTTCATTTGATTTTTTAACATTCCGGGATTGACGTTTGTATCTGATTTGTTTAGTTTTTTGGATCTTTGCTGTAGACGGATGACATGATACTTTTGTCTGTAGTATAGTGTTGGCTTGCCCCCTTGTCTTTTCATTTTCATTTTTTTAATAGAAGAACATGTGGTCATGAAATCCAATTATTTTCCCAAGAAATTGGTTGAGGAGAAGGAGCTGTGAGCACCTTTGAATTCATTTCTCTTATGTTCATTGTCCTGTTTTGGTCCATTGAACCTTAGCTGGGAGAGCAGGGGCATTTCCTCCAGAGATCTCACTGAATTTTCTCTGCAAAGCTCTGGCCATTTGGAAGTTATCACAAGCATCTTGAGTACAACTCCCTGTGACTTGCAGGTGTACTCAGCAAAAGTTTACAGAATTGTAGTCTTCTTGTTAAGTGCCCACTAGTAGGCTCTGACTCATAGTGACTCCATGTATACTTCCCACTTCTGTGCCGTCCTTACAGTTGTTATGTTTGAGTCCATTGTTGTAGCCAGTGTGTCAGTCCATCTCATAGAAGGTCTTTTGTGTTGATCATCTACTTTACCAAGCGTGATGTCCTCCTTCAGGAACTGATCCCTCCTAATAACATGCCCAAAGTATGTGAGATGGATTCTCACTGTCTTCACTTTTGAGGAGCACTCTGGCTGTGGTTTTTTCAAGACTGGTTGAGTTTTCTTTTTCTTTAATAGTACTTTGGAAAGATTTACAAAGCAAACTAGTTTTGTTAAACAATGAATGCATGTGTTGTTTTGTGACACCAGTTGCCAACCCAATGACATGTCAGCATTCCCCTTCTTGATCTTGGTCTCCTTATTCCAGCTTTCCTGTCTCCTCCTGCCTTGTCCTTGCTCCTGGGCTGGTATGCCCATTTAGTCTTGCTTCTGTTTTATGGGCCTGTCTAATCTTTGGCTGAAGGGTAAACCTCAGAAATAACTTCATTAGTGAGCTATAAAAGGGCTACCAGGAGGTTTTTGGAGTTTCTCTAGTCTCTGTCAGACTAATCAGTCTGATCTTTTCTTTCATTTATTTATTTTTAGTTAGAATTTTTTACAGTTTTCTCCTGCTCTATTCTGGACCCTCTATTCTGATCTCTGTCAAGCAGTCTTGGTGGCAGCTGGTCACTATCAAATTGTGCTGAACTCACCCTGATGGAGGCTGTAATAGTGTGTTCTGTTAATCCCGTGGAATAATCTTTGCTTTGTGTCTTTAGTTTCCTTCATTCTCCCTTGCTCCAGATATTGTGAGATCAGTGGAGTATCTTAGATGGCTGCTTGCAAGCTTTGAAGACCTTACATGCTACTTACCAAAGTAGAACGTAGAACATTTTTTCTTTTTTTTAGAATTTCTTTTTATTGTGATTAAGTGAAAGTATACAATCCAAGTTAAACTTGCATGCCCACCTGTCTGTAGCTCCTTCTGCTCTTCTTGCCTGGTGACAGCACATTCCTCCTTTTCATTCTATACATGTTGTATCCTCTTAACAATCTGCTGTCCCCTCCTGTCCACCCTCTCCTCTCCCACTGAGAAAGAGGCCGGTAGGATAGCATCCTGTAAATGCATAGAACCATAAAGTACACACACCATATGGTCACGTTGTGTCCCTGAGTCTAGTCCATTTTTGTCTGAAGAGTTGACCAGTTTGACCAGCTGACCAGTAGTGTTTTCTGGACAAGGACAGCAGCAAATCTAGGGGCCATACTCCCAGGGAGACCCCCAGGTTGTTGGAGCATCAACTGTGGTCTTTTAGTAGAGTTCTTAAACTGCAGCCCTCTTTTTCTCATGTTGCCACAGGGACTCAACATTGTGTGGGACTCAACATTGTGTGGGACTCAACATTGTGTGCCCCATCACAGCTGTCTTTGTTGGTGGCCAAGTACCATCTGGTTCTTCTGGTCACATGTTGATACAGTCTCCCGTTCACATAGGTCCTTCTGTCTCCTGAGCTGTTTTTCCCATGTATCTTTGTTCTTAGTGATCATCCGTTCTGGATGAGTTGGGACCATTTGGTGTACCTCTAATGGCAGCTTGCTAGCTTTTAAGACTCCAGATGCCACTAACCAATATGGGGTATAGAAGAGTCTCTTAGCAATAGACTCATTATGCCATTTGGCTTTGATGTCCCCTGAAATCATGGTCCCTAGACTCTGCCCCTACTACTCTATCCTTGCAATATTGAGTTAAGATTAGAAGAGTTTTCAGTTTATATTGAAGTCCAGTTAAATTGATCTACTGTCTACTGTGTGCTCACTGCTGTCACCTAACCAAATTTCTGTCACTTAACCTATGACCAGCCCTCTCCCTCCCTTTGCACCCATGTATCCGACAAAGAGTCTTTTCTTCTGTACATAAGTCTGTTTTTAAGTCCTTGTAACAGGGACCTCGTACAATATTTGTCCTTTTGCCTCTGACTGATTTTACTCATTATATGGTCTCCTATTGAAACCAGGTTATGAGATGCTTTCTAAAATCATCATTGTTCTTTATCATTGTGTAGTGTTCCATTGAGTATCATGTACCATAGTTTATTTATCCATTCATCTGTTAATGGGCATCTGGGTTGATTCCATCAGAACATTTTCTTTATAAACTCTGTGTCAGTTGAGCTAGATGTTCCCTGAGAGTGTTTTCAATTTTATTAGAGCATCTTTCATGAAGGAAAATGTTTAAATATTGTTAAAGTCTAGTTTTATCTTTTTATTTTGGAGGATCATGCCTTTGGTGCTATAGCTGAGAAATTTTGGGGTCACATGAAGTTACAAAGATTTTCTTCTCTGTTTTCACCTCAGCATTTTATGTTTTTAGATTTGACATTTAGGTCTGTGATCCATAGAGAATTTGTGATGTGATACATGGGTCAAGGTGTTTTTTTTCTTTTTTTGCAAATGCCTCACCAATTTTTCATGCACCATTTGTGGAAAAGACTCTCCTTTTTTCACCTAATTCCCTTGCCTGCCCCCGTCCCCTTGTTTTATTATGATTAAGTGAAAGTATACAATCCAAATCAACTTTGCGTGCTTGCCTGTCTGCAGCTCCATCAGCTCTCCTCAACCTGTGACAGCACACTCCTCCTTTTTACTCTTAATGAATCCTCTTAAGGTGTCTTCTTAATGTGTACTTAAGGTGTACTCTTAATGTGTCCTCTCCCCTCACATCTAGAAAGAAACCCGTGGGACAGCCTCCTGTAAATGTTTAAAACCGTAAAATACCGACAAGCTCACACTGTGTCCCTGAGTCCAGTTCATTCTTGTCTGAAGAGTTGACCTCAGTACTGGTTTCAGGTCAGGACCAGCAGCAAGTTTAGGGCCATGTTCCTAGGGGACCCTCTAAGCTGTGATACCATGGCTTCTGGTCTTTTAGAAGAGTTCTTCACCTGTACACCTCATTTTCTTGTGTTGCCTCAGGGACCCTACCTGGTATCCTCAGTCATAGCTGCCTTTGGTGGTGGCCCTTGGCCCCTTTCCTGAAAATCAGTTGAACATTTGTGTGAGGGTCTGTTTTGCCTTTGATTTCTCTTGTTTAGCATTCACATTGTACACATACATTGTCATATTTGTCTCAAATAATGTGATTTTTGATGTTACTATAAATACTTTCAAATTTTTCAGCTTATAATTGTTCATTGTGCATTAGTAATATTTGGAGTGAAACTCTGGTGGTATAGTTAAGTATTATGGCTGCTAACCAAAAGTTTGGTGATCTCAATTCACCAAGTGCTCCTCGTAAACTCTATGGGGCCAGTTCTCTTCTTTCCTGAAGGGTTGCTATGAGTCAGAATTGACTATGGCATTGGGGTAGGTTTGGTGTTAAGTATTTAGAAACAGAATCAGTTTTTGTATATTGTTTGTATATCCCATGGCATTTCTAAACTTACATATTAAATCTAGTAGCTTTTTCTTGAAGGTTGGAAGTTTTTAAATGGAGATAATCATGTCATCAGCAAATGCGGTTGTTTTGTTTCTAATCTTTTCCATTTTTCTTTCTTGCTTTGTGGGGTGGGCTAGGACCTCCAGTACGATGTGGAATATCAGTAATGACAGCATATATTCTTCACGTGTTCGTTCTTAATGTGAAAGGGAAAATGTTCAGTTTTTCACCATTAAATATGATATTAGTGATAGGTTTGTTTTGTTTATGCCCTTTATCAGGTTGAAATGTTCTCTAATTCTTAGTTTTGTTTTTCTTTCTTTTTTTTAAACTATGGATGAATGCTTTATTTTGGCATCTCCTTGTACTTTGTTGGATTTTGATATTTTTAAGGGTGTTGGTAAAATGACACTAATTGCAACAAACTTTTTTGTAACAGTTTATACTTATAATAAGTTTTGTCAGTGAAATAGTATGTATTAGGAATTACAGAATATTTTACAATAAAGAGATTTATGTTAACTTCTAAGAATTTGTTGCAAGAAGCAGACTTTGACAAATGTGTACTGACAGCTGTTTACATACTCTCATGTGCTACATTTGCATATGCGAATGATTGTTTATGAGGCCAAGAGCATTATTCTAGAAGTCTTAATTTTCTCTTATAATTGTTAAAATAGTTTTTAAAAAGTTGAAAATACATAGGTTACATTAAAAGAAGACCAAGAAGGCTAAACCCATTGTTATTCAGACTATAGTGACTCTATAGGGCAGCGTAGAACTGCCCCATAGGGTTTCCAAGGAGTGGCTGGTGGTTGGGTTAGCAGCCTAACACTTAATCACTGTACCACCAAGACCTCACATTAAAATAAGTTATAATATTTATTGAAGATAATGTAATTTTTATGTCCTTGTGACTAGAAAGTTACTTAATCTCCCTGTGACACCCTATTATTGTCAGTGGAGTAGTATAACAGCTACTTCATTGGGTAGTTGTGAAGATTAAATGTGTTAATACAGCCATAACACCACATTTAATCCAATCTAAGACTCCATCGTCAGTACACACCATTATTTTATGTGCTACTAAAAAGCAATAAACATTGTCACTTCAACTGACACGGTGCTAAGATACATTTTAATTTCAGTGGTGTTAAATTAAAATAGGAAGAAATGTCTTAGAATCAATGATGCATGTTATCTAAGTGTTTGTCATTAATGTACATTTGAAGATTTGTATATTTTACCTGTGATTTTGGTATACTACTCTTTTGGGACATGTATCTTTAACTGCCTTGCTCCCCCTTTAATGTTGTGGTAGATTGAGGTCCAGCTGTATTTGGGGTGAAAGATTTTGTGTGTAGTGCTAACTTTGCCATATCCTGTTGAGTCATTTATAGGATTACTGTGACTTGGAATTAACCTCATGGTTAGTACTCTTTGAACTATATGTGTGTTATGGTTGGATTTTTCTCGTTGATATTCTAATCACAGCTTTTATGACTAAAATGTGGTTAGTAGTTGACAGGTGCAGGAGCATAAATAGTTGCATTGTAGTTTTCTGGAAATAGTGACATGCTAGTTGTTGATATCTTGGATTAAAGGGTTTTGCTCTCAAACTTAAACCCTTTAGGGTGGCATTTCTTAATCTTTTACACAGCACTTTTAAAATATTTTATTGATTTATTTTTTACTGTACTTTAGAAACCCTGGTGGTGTAGTGGTTAAGGGCTATGTCTGCTAATCAAAAGCTCAACAGTTCAAATCCTCCTAGCACTCCTTGGAAACTCTGTGGGGCAGTTCTACTCTGACCTATAGGGTCTCTATGAGTTGGACCTGACTGGATGGCATGGGTTTGGTTTTGTTTTTTATTGTACTGTAGAGGCACATTTACAGACCAAACTAGTTTCTCATTAAACAGTGTATGTATTGTTTTATGACATTGGTCAACAACTCCACCACATGTCAGCACTCTCCCTTCTTGACCTTAAGTTTCCTATCACCAGCGTTTGTCTTCCTTCCTGCCTTCTAGTTGTTGCCTCTGGGCTTGTGTGCCCCTTTACTCTCATTTTGTTTTATGGGGCTGTCTAATCTTTGGCTGAAGGGTGAACCTGAGTAGTGATTTCATTACTGAGCTAAAATGGTGTCAGAGGCTAGGCTCTTGAGGTTCCTCCAGTCTCTGTCAGGCTAGTAAGCCTAGTCTGGTTTTGTGAGTTTGAATTTGTTGTACATTTTTCTCCAGCTCTGCCGGGTACCCCTCTATTGTGATTCCTGTGTCAGTAGTGGTAGCCGGGCACCGTCTAACTGTGCTGGCCTCAGTCTGGTGGAAGCCACAGTAGTTGTGACATACTACTTTCTAAGCACACAGCTTTATAATTCTATTGGTATTATTTCTAATTTTCAAGATTTTTTGACCATATAAAATTCTGATAGTTCAGTTTTTATTTTATAAACATGTCAATGATTATATCTGTATTAATGTTCTATTGCTGCTGTAACAAATGACCACAAATTCAGTAGTTTAAAGAGCATGCATTTATTATATTATGCTTCTGGAGGTCAAAGTCTAAAATAGTTAGGGCCACATCCGTTTTGGAGACTCTTAGAGGAGAATCTGTTTCTTTGCCTTTTCTAGTTCTTAAGAGTGTGTCCACATTTCCTTGGCTTGTGATTCTTTTGTTTTCCAAGCCAGCAATAACATAACTCCGACGTCTGCTTTTGTTGCCACATCTTCTGTGCCTCTGCCTCTGTTTTTACCTCACCTTCTTCCCGCTTCCTTCATCGCATTGCCTTCTCTGACTCTGACCACATTGCCTCCTCCTCATGCGGACTCTTGTGATTACATTGGACCCATCCAGATAATCCAGGATAGTCTCAAAATCTTAATCCCATCTACAGAAGTCCCTTTTGTCATGTATGGTATAACATTTTCACAGGTTTTGGCGATTAGGATGTGTTAATCTTTGGAAGGGGTGTCATCATTTACCCTCCTACAATATGTGAATACAACTACTCCTGCCCTTTTTTCTTGTGTCATCACTAAACGGCAGCTGCATCCTCTCCAATTATCAGCCAGAAATTTTGGTACCTCCCTTGACTCTTTTCATTTATCCTGGGTAGCAGACACTGTTGGCTCTGACTTCAGCATACGTTTCCCTGGAATCTGATGACTTACTGCTTCTGCTACCACCCCGGACCAGGCCACCACCATCCCTCACTTTGATTAGCAACAGCTAGTCTCCTTTCTGCTGTTCTTAGAACAGTGGCCAGAGCCATCCTTTTAAAACCTAAGTCAGATCTTGTCACTTGCTTCTCTGTTCACAACAGTCTAGAGGAGTCTCATCTCAACCACTGTAAGAACCAGAGTCCTTAAAATTGCCTACACACCAAAAGTGACTTCACTCTTAACTTTGATCTCTTCCCCTGCTATACCGTTCACCCTTCTATAGTTCATTCTTCTTCATCCACATTGGCCTCATTTTTGTGAATGTACCAGGCTTGCTTGCTTCTGTCTCAAGGGCTTTGTGCTAACTATGTCCTCAACCAAGATTGCTGGTACCCCAGGGAGTTGCATAACTGGCTCCTTTACCTCCTTCACATGTTTGCTCAGATGTCACCTTCTATGAGTTCTTCCTCTCTCCTGTATGTAAGACTGCAACATATTCCTGCCACTTGCTCATTCTTCTCTTATTTGTGCTACTGTCTAGTTTGTCAGATAAAAGTTATGTACATGTACTGATAAGATGCTATACCTTAGTTTTTTTCTGTTGAAATGAATAATTAAAGGCTGAATCTCCAGACTTAACATTTTTTTAAAGTAGATTAAGAACAGATTAATTCAGACTAGTTTAATATTATTTGATATTACTTGAACATAAACTGTTCTGACAAAAATTGTGTAAGTTAAATTGTGTCCTTTTTGGCCACCACTCTGAATGCTTATCCCCTCTCTTTTTTCCAAAGGGAACAGCTGTTGTCAATTTATTAAAGCCATATTTGATTGATTTTTAAGAAGTTTTTTTATTGAGATAAAATTCATATGACATAGAATTCAACATTTTAGTAGTTTTAAAGTATACAATTCTGTACCTTTTAATATATTTACATATATGTACACCTGTTACCACTGTCTCATTCTAGACCATTTTCATCATTCTGAAGAGAAGCTCCCTACCCATTAAGCAGTCATTCCCCATTCTTCCCTCTTCCCAACCCGTGACAACAATTGATCAAGTTGATGTTTCTTTGATGACTGTTCTGGATATGTTATAAAAATGTAATCATACAATATGTGGCTTTTTATATCTGATTTCTTAAAATAATCTGTTCAGGGTTCCTACATGCATACACCACTATTCCACTTCTGAATAATATTCTGTTGTATAGATACATTATATTTCATTTATCGTTCATCAGTGTATGGATATTTGAGTTGTTTCCACCACTTGGCAATTCTGAGTAATATTGTTGTGAACATTTGGGCACATATTTCTGTAAGCACATGTTTTCACTTCTCTTATGTATATACACCTAGGAGTAGAATTGATGGATGTTGTCGATTGACTTGTGCCCCCCCAAAATATATGTTGTAAATCCTGACCTCTATACCTGTGATTATAATCCCAGTTAGGAATGAGTTGTCTTTTTTATATTAATGATGATCAATATAGGGTGTATTTTGAATCAGTCTCTTTTGAGACATAAAGGACGTAAAACAAGCAGAGCATACAGGAAGGAAGATGGATGTCAAGCTGCATGGAGATACCTGAGGAAGCAGAAGCTAAAGAGATGAGAACCTTCTTCCAGAGCCAACACAGAGAGAAAACCTTACCCTAAAGCCACTGCTGTGGATTTGGGCTTCTGACTTGTAAACAGGAAAGACACCCACTTGTGACATTTGTGTTTTAGCAGCAGTAGGTAACTAAGACAGAATTTGGTACTAGAAGAGTGGGATGCTCCTCTAACAGATACCTAAAATGTGGCAGCAGTTTGGGAACTGGGTGACTGGTAGAGCCTGGAAGAGCTTTAAGGTGCCTGATAGTAGAAGCATAGATTCCCTTGAAGAGACTGTTGGTAGAGTTACGGATGTCAGAGACAAGTGTTATGAGTGCTCAGAAGGAAAGAGGAGAGGTGTAAAGGCAGTTCAGGTGAGGGCTCAGAAGGAAATGAAGAAAGTCATAGAGAAAGTTTTCATCAGCTTAGAGTACATACGTGACACTCACAACAAAACGTTACTGAACATGTGAAAGTGAAATGTGCTTCAGTTGAGATTTAAAGAAAAATGATTGAATAATGGAGAAAGGCTGATGCTTTTTGTAAAGTGCCAGAGAACTTGTGTGAATTATGTCACAATATTTGGTGGAGGGTAGAACTTGTAAGTGACGAACTTAGATATCTGACTGAGGAGATTTCTAAGCAAAATCTTAAAGGGCATGTGTAGTTTCTCCTGACTGCTTATTGTAAAATGCTAGAGGAAAGAGATGGACTTGAAAATGAACTGTGCAAAATGAAAACAGAACTTAAAGATGTGGAAAATTCTGTTTACAAACTAAGGACACTTGTCCTAGAATTTTCACCAAATTTCTTTATTAAAGAGATTTAGCTTATGACTGATGGATCTGACCAACTACCATAGAAAACCCACATATACAGAAAAACTAGCAGCTTAAACAGGAGACAAAAAGAATGAAAGGAGAGAGTGCTGCCTGCCTCTTGGAAAAGACACCAAAGGAGCCAAATCTTTTTTTTTTAATCATTATTATTATTATTTTAATTTTTTATTAATTACAGTAAAAATAAAATTTCTAACATCTATCGATTATCTATGATAAACCATCAGCCTCCCACCCACCCATTTGGCCAACACAGTCATTTTCTTCTGTGGATAATTCTCTTGTTAAGTCTTTGTAACAGGGATCTCATACAAAATTTGTCCTTTTGACACTGGTTGATTTCACTCAGCATGATCTCTTCCAAATGAGACCATGTGATGAGGTGTTTTCTAAAACTGGCATTGTTTTTTATCATAGCATAGTGTTCCATTGAGTGTAAGTACCATAGTTTGCTTATCCATTCATCTGTTGATGGGCATTGGGGTTGATTCCAACTTTTTGCTGTTGTGGACTGTGCTGCAACAAATACTCGTGTACATGTGTCTGTTTGTGTGACAATCTTTGTTTCTGAAGGATAAACTCCAAGCAGTAGAATTACAGGATTAAATGGTATATCTGTTTCCAGCTTTTTAAGGACATGCCAGATTGTTTTCCAGAAGAGGTTGTACCATTTTGCACTCCCACCAGCAGTGTAGGAGAGTTCCAATTTCTCCACAGCCTCTCCAGTGTTTGCTGTTTTGTGTTTTTTGGATCATGGTCAACCTTGTTGGGGTGAGATGGTATCTCATTGTAGTTTTGGTTTGGATTTCTTTAATAGCTAATGATTGTGAGCAATTCTGCATGCGTCTTTTGGCTGCCTGGATATCCTCTTTAGAGAAATGTCTATCTCCTTCGCCCATCGCTTAATTGGATTATTTATCCTTTTCTTGTTGATATTTTGTAATACCTTATAGATTATGGTGATCAGACATCGGTCCGACATATAGTTGCCAAATATTTTTTTCCCATTCTTTAGATGGTCTTTTAATGCTTTCGATGAAGTCTTTGGATAAGCAAAAGTGTTTGATTTTTAGTAGTTCCCGTTTATCTATTTTCTGTTGAATGTGCTTTATCAGATTTTGAAGTCTGTCTACATTGTGTATTAAAACTTCCGTTGTTTATCCTGTTTTACCTTGGATGAGCTTTATCGTTTTAGATTTTATATTTAGGTCTTGTATGCAATTTGAGTTGGGTTTTTTTAACATGTGAGATATGGGTCTTGTTTCGGTTTTTTGCAGATGGATATCCAATTTTGCTAGCACCATTTGCTAAAGAGACTGTTTTTACCCAGTTTAAAAATCTTAGGGCCTTTGTCAAATATCAACTGTTCATAGTAGGATGATGGCATCTCTGGGGTCCCAGCTCTGGTCCATTGGTCTGTATGTCTCTTTTTGTACCAATACAAGGCTGTTTTGACTACTGTGGCAGGTAATAGGTTCTAAAGTCAAGTAGTGAGAGGCTTCCCAGTATGTTCTTCTTCAGTAGTGCTTTACTTATCTGAGGTTTCTTCCCTTTCCAGACAAAGTGGATAATTCATGCCTCCATCTCATTAAAAAATTTCACTGGAATTTGTATTGGGATGCATTATATAAGTAGACTGCTTTGGGTAAAATAGACATTTTCACAATGTCGAGTCTTCCTGTTCATGAGCAGGGTAGATTACTCCATTTATGTAAGTTTTTCTTAGTTTCTTGTGGTAAGGTCTTGTAGTTCTCTTTGTAAAGATCTCTTATTTCTCTAGTTAGATTTATTCCTAGGTATTTTATCTTCTTTGGGGATGTACTAAATAGAATTGATTTGGTGATTTCGTCTTCTTCTTCTTTTTTTGTTTTTTGGCATTAACAAGGAGAAATTTATTCTTTCACAGTCTAGGAGGCTAGAAGCTGCATTAAGGGTACTAGCTCCAAGGGAAGATCTTTGTCAACAGTCTTTGCCTGGTCTGTGCAGGGACACCTGGTCCAAAGGACACACTCCCCTCCTGATTCTTCATTCTTGGTAGCTTGAGGTCCGCTTGTTTCTCTACTCCATTATCTTTTTTATTTGTTATTATTATGACTGAGTGAAAATGTACATTCCCATATAAATTTACATGCCCACCTATAGGAAGCTTCCACTACTCTCCCTTCCCGGTGACAGCACACTATTCCTCTCTGCTCCATACATGTCTCATCTTCCCAACAGTCTCCTTTCCCCTCCTCTCCACCCACTCCCCTTATTCCAGACAGAGGTCATCAGGATGATAGCCTATAGATGCACAGAACCATAAAGGGCATCCAATATATGGTCACTCTGCATCACCAAATCCAATCCATTCGTCTCCGAAGAGTGGACCTTCATTATGATTAATGGGCAAGGGCAGCATCAGGGTCAGGGGCCATGCTCCCAGGGGAACCCCAAAGCCACTGGACCGTGAATTGTGGTCTTTTAGTGCAGATCTCAGGGTGCACCCATTTTATTCTTTTGTTGCCAGTGAGACTCAGCTTAGTGAGCTCCATCGCGGCTGTTGTTGGTGGTGGCTGGGCACCATACAGTTCTTCCGGTCCCAAGTCTATGTAGGCACCCACTCATGTGGGTCTCTCTATCTTCTGGGTTGACTCTGCCCCATGTCATTTTGGTCCTCAGTGAGCATCCATTCCTGCTGAGTTGGAACCATTTGCCGTACCCTCGGATGGCAGCTTGGCAGCTTGGCAGCTTTTAAGACCCCAGACACCACTCACCAATGTGGAATGCAAAGAGCCCTCTTAGCAAGATGCTAGTTGTGCCAGTTGGCCTTGATTTCACCTAAGAGCATGGTCTCCTGCCCCCTGCCCCAGCTACTCTGTCCTTGCAATATTGGATTAAGATGGAAGGAGTATTCAAGTTATGCTGAAGTCTACTTAATATTGTTCTTGTTCTAATGTGTGCTATCACTGATTTCACCCAATCAAATTTCTACCAACTACCTAAACCCTCCCCACCTACCCCCACCCCCACAGCCACCAAAGAGTCTTTTCTTCTATACAATAAGTCTGTTTTGGGGATCTTATCGTAGGGGTCTCATACAATATTTGTCCTTTTGTGACCGACAACTTTCACTCAACATAATGTCTTCCAGTTGAAACCAGGTTATGAAATGTTTCCTGAAATCATCATTATTCTTTATCATTGCACAGTGCTCCATTGAATATATATACCATAGTTTACCTATCCATTCCTCTGTTGTTGGACATCTGGGTTGATTCCATCTTTCTGCTATCATGGATGGTGATTTCTTCTTTAATAATCTCACTGTTGGTATAAAGGAATCATACTGATTTACTTAGGTTTATCTTGTATCCCATTACTTTGCTAAACTCCTCTGTTAGTTCCAATAGTTTACTTATGGATTCCTTTGGATTGTCTGTATAAACAGTCATACCATCTGCAGGTAGGGAGATTTTTACTTCTTCATTGCTGGTACAGATGCTCTTTATTTCTTTGTCTCGTCTGATTGCTCTGGCTAGAACTTCTAGCATAATGTTGAATAGAAGTGGTGAGAGTGGGCATCCTTGTCTAGTTCCCATTCTCAAAAGGAATTCTTTCAGTCTTTCACCATTCGGGACGATGAAGGCAGTTGGCTTTGCATAGATGCTACTGATTGCGTTGAGGAATTTCCACTCTATTCTTGTTTTTCTGAGAGTTTTAAGCATGAATGGGTGTTGAACTTTGTCAAATGCCTTTTCTGCATCAATTGACAAAACCAGGTGATTGTTTTGTGTTATTAATGTGGTTGATCACATTAATTGTTTTTCTGATGTTGAACCAGCCTTGCATCCCTGGAATGAAACCAACTTGATTACAATCAATTATTTTTTTTATATGTTGTTGAATTCTGTTGGCTAGAATTTTGTTGAAGATTTTTGCACCTTGTTTCATGAATCATACTGGTCTGTAATTTTCTTTTTTTGCGGGACCTCTCCCTGGCTTTGGTATCAGAGTTATGCTGGCTTCGTAGAATGAATTTGGGAATATTCCATCCCTTTCTATGGTGTGAAATAACCTCAATAGTATTGGAATTAACTCTTCTCTAAAACTTTGATAGACTTCTCTGGTGAAGCCATCTGGGCCAGGACTTTTTTTGGTTGGTAGATTTTTGATGACTGTTTCAGTCTCTTCATTTGTGATAGGTTTATTATGTTGATCTACTTCTTGTGATAATCTTGGTGAGTGATATGAATCTAGAAATTTGTCCATTTCCTTTAGGTTTTCAAACCTGTTGGAGTATAGCCTTTCATAGTATTCTGTTGCCATATTTTTGATTTCAGCTAGGTCTGTTGTAACAACTCCCATCTCTTTTCTTAATTGGGTTATTTGTATCTTCTGCTGTTTTTATTGTGTAAGCTTAGCCAATGGTTTATCAATTTTGTTGACCTTTTCAAAGAACCAGCTTTTGGTTTTGTTCATTTTTTTTATTGTTTTTCTAGTCTCTAATTCATTTTAGTTCTGCTCTAATCTTTATAATCTGTTTTCTTCTGAAGGGTTCTTCTCTTGCTCTCTTTCTACTTATTCAAGCTGTAAGATAATTCTTTTATTTAGGCCCTTCTTTCTGGTGTGTGCAGTTATAGAGAGAAACTGATGTCTGAGCACCACTTATGCTGTATCCCATAGATTCTGATAGAATGTGTTTTCATTCTCATTTGATTCCATAAATTTATTTATTTTGTCCTTGATTTGTTCTATAACCCAGGGCTTTTTGAGCAAAGTGTTGTTCAGTTTTTGTAAGCTTGAATTTCTTCCTGTCAATTTTCTGTTACTGATTTAAACTTTTATAGCTTTGTGGTCTAAAAAGATATTTGCAGTAAATCAGTGGTTTGGATTTTATAGAGAATTGCTTTATGACTTAACACATAGTCTGTTCTGGAGAATGTTCCATGTGCACTAGAGAAGAAGGTATGCTTATCTGTTGATGGATGAAAAGATCTGTATATGTCAGTAAGGTCAATTTGGTTGATTGTTGCAGTAAGATCTTCTGTGCCTTTACTGAGCTTTTTTTCTGGATGATCTATCTAGAACTGAAAGGGGAGTGTTGAAGTCTGCAACCATTATTGTGGAATGATCTGTCTCCTTTTTCAGTGCTGTCAGTTTTTGTTCAATGTATTTAGGTGCTGTGGTATTGAGTGCATAAATATTTAATATTGTTAAGTCCTGCTTGAGTATTGAACCTTTCAACAATAAATAGTGACCATCTTTGTCCACAGTAGTGGATTTTACATTAAAATCTATTTTATCTGAGGTTAGTATTGCCACACCTGCTCTTTTTTGTATCTTGTTAGGTTGGTATATATTATTCCATCCTTTAATTTTCAACTCGTTCTTATCTTTAAAGTTTCAGGTGTGTTTTTTGTAAGCAATGCATAGATGGTCATGTCTTTTAATCCAGGATGTCACTTGCCATTTCATTACTGGAGCTTTCAGTCCATTTACGTTCAGTGTAATTATTGATAGATATGTGTGTAGTGCCATCATTTTGATGTAATTACTGTTATGTTGATGTTTTCTGTAATGCTCTTAATGTTCTGTTATGGACCATTCTTCTTTATGTGTTGTTGTTTCAGTGTTGGTTTTGTGTTTGTTGGGATTCCTGTATTGCATTTCTTATTTTGATACAATGCATTGTTCATTTGCTTTCTGGCTACATGTATTATTCCCCAGTTTTAACTACTGCATAACTCTTAAACTTCCTCTGCATCTGAAATGACTATAACTGCTATAGTGTATCCCTCTTTTGATGTGATGGTATAGTTGTCGCGATATGATCACAGATTGCTTCATTTTAATACTGTAGCTTTAAGTTTTGTGACTTCTCTAACTGATTAGAATTTTGGATGCTGTCCTGAATTGTCACCTTAAATATACATTTAATGGTTCTGTTTTGCTAAGGGAAGAGCTTCTTTTCATATTTCATGTAATTTTGGTTTAGTTTTTGCAAAGTTTCTAAACTTCTCTTTATCTTCAACAGTCTTAATTTCACCATTATATTCGATAGACAGTTTTGCAGGATAAATAATTAGGAAGTTTTTCTCCTTCAGGGCTTTGAATGTGTCTGCCCACTGTTTTCTAGCCAGCATTGTTTCTGTGGAGAAGTCCGACGAAAGCCTGTAGGGTTTCGTTCGGAGTGTTAGCTTTACTTTGAGCCTTGCTGCCTTCAGAAGCATCTGTTAATGATTCATCTTATTAAGCTTGATTATAATATGCCTTGGCATGTTTCTTTTGGGGTCTAGCTTTTGTGATGCTCAGTAAACATCTTGGATACCTGTGTTCTCTTTGCTCAGGAAAGTTTTCTGTCAGCATCTCTACAGCAATACTCTCTATATTGTCATTAATCCCCCTTGTTCAGGAACTCCAGTTAAACGTAAATTATTCCTCTTAATGGAGTCCCACATGTTCCTTAATGCTTCTTCATTTTTCTTTTCTCTGATTTCTCCTCATAAATGCTGGTGTCAGTTGCTCTGTCTTCAAGGTCACTGAGTCTAAATTCTGTCTATTCAATCGTACTCTTTTGGCTTTGGATTGAATTATCTAACTGTAATTTTGTTATTGATCTGATGTATTTCAGATTGTTGATGTTCCATCAGTTCAGACAGCTTACTAAGTTTTTCATTTTGTTCTGCTGCATTTTGCATAATCTCTAGGAGGGTTCTCTGTATAATTCTTTGTACTAGACCTCTGATTCAGAAAGGCTCTTCATCTGGGAAATTTTTTGAATCTTTATTTTGGGAATTTTCTGGAGCATTTGAAGGCTGCTTCTTTAAATGATTAATTATGGTCTGCTGCCTATGTGCCATCTAGACACTGTTTGATTTCTCTGGTATTCTATCTAAGAAAATTGTTGGTCACCAGCTGTCTCTAATGCTCTAGTGATTTGCCCCAGGTGGACTCCCTGGGGTAGGAGTCTACTCATTGGGTGGCAATGAGGTCACCCTACTTATGGAGAAACTGGGGTTGTCAGCCAAACCTACAATATGGGTCAGAGAAGGGTGGGAGGAGCAAAAGATGCTGGGTCTCTCAACAGATAGATGTCTGGGCAAATACATAGGCTTCTCAGCCTTAAAAGTATACTTCACTTCTATGTGGGGAGCTGTCCAGGTGTTGAACTAGGAGCTGTCCAATGTGCTGGCTAAAATAGGAAGTCAGGAGCAGAAGACTCCACCTTCCAGGTGAGAATGAAAATATGTTATCAGCCATTTGTGGAAGCTGCAGTTTCATGCAGTACCATGAAACAGCAGAAGCGGAGGTCAGACGGCCGCTGGCTCGTTTTTGAGAGGGGAAGATTTGATACTGGTGCCTAGTCAGATGTGCTAGGTCCTAGGGCTATCCAGATGTACAGTGCTCCATACAAATATCATCCAGGCCTAGCTCTCAGAGGGAAAGAGGAGACATGTGTCTACACCTCCATCCTTTAATGGCCAGGAAAATAAAAAGAACCACCCCTGGAGTAGCTGGGAGATCAGTAGAACTGTTGGAGGACGAATGCGAAGCAGCGCCTTTTCAGTTTCAAAGGATGGGGCCAAAGCCTTATAGGTTTCAAGCAGTTGTATCCTTGCCAAACTGGTTCTGGAATTGGGGCAGCCGTTAAAGTGTTGGGGGAAAGAGGCTGCCACCCAAAGTTGAAGGAGCCAGGCTGTCATGTTCTAGGGGAAGAAGAATGGGGCCTGCCAGGCTGAGGAGTGGGGTCACTACTCAGATGGACTAGGACAATAGAGTCACCTAAGGCAAAGGGAGTAGATTTGCTGGCCCAGTGTTCCTGGAAGGTAGAGCTGAAGCCCAAGGCCAAGGGGCCTCCTCCCAGTATCCAGAGCACATCACGATCACCTAAAATCTGGAGGACCACTGTCCTGAGAACAGAGTGTTATTTTCAAGCCTTTAGGGTTAACGTATATTGTACTGTGTTTTGGACTTACTTGGTGCCAATTATGCCATCTTCCCCTCTAATTTTCCCATTTGTAAAAAAATGGTTTACCTTTTGCCACTTCCACTTGACTCCTTTCACTTAGCATAGTGCCCACACGAGTTTGCTCCATGTTATGAGATAGCATCCAATTTTGCCAGCACCGTCTGTTAAAAAGACTGCCCTTTTCCCATTCATTGGGTTTTGGGCCGCCTTTGAAGATCATATGACCACAGTTGGATGGTCTGAATTCTCAATTCTGTTCCATTGGTTAGTGTATCTGTCATTGTACTTACTACTGGACATTTTAGTTTCTAAGGTGTGTTTTCTGTAAACAGCATATTGATGAATCCTGCTTTTTAAATCCATACTTGCATTCTGATCTCTATAGGTCCATTTAGGTTATTTGCATTCAGGATAGTTCTTGACAGGTGTGAATACATTGGTGTCATTTTGTAGTGCTTTTTTTGTGTGTGCTGCTGAGGTTATGTTTGTTCCTCCTACTCTTGTGCTGAAGGCCTTTGGTTTGTGGATTTCTTTCATTTTTGTACATTTTGTTTTTGTTGAGACTTAGTTATCTTTCTTTATGTTGTTGAGTAGGTTTATTAACTTTCCTTGTGATTCCTGTGAAATTCACCCTCATCTTGCTAGGTTTGAAATAGTCTGTTATTACTTGGCTGCACCTTGCTTTTGACTGAGATTAACCTCTCTGGGTGCCTGTTGTAATTCTTTTGATTTTGGATAGTCCTTGAGAGTCCTTTTCTTAGATTGTTAACTGGCTGGTACAGTCTTGCACCCAGATTCAGGCTGTGGTCTGATGTTGTTTGTTCTCAGAGTGAAGGATTACCTTTAATAATTTCTTGTAAATTTGATTTGGTTTTTACATACTCCTTTAATTTGTGTTTATCTGGAAATGTCCTAATTTCATTGTATTTGAGACTTTTCCATGTTATATTATTACTATTTTTGGTTGTCAGTTGTCTTTCTTTCAGAGTTATGTGTGTATCATTCTTTTGTCTTCTTGGCTTTGTGGTGTCTGCTAGATAATCAGGGCTTAGTTTTATTGTTCTTTTAGTTCATCATTACTTAACTTTTGCTTTAGCTACTAAATATTCAGGAGCAAGTTTCAGAGTCTTCAGGTGTCAGATTTGGTCTTTTCCTTCTTTTCTATCTTTTTAATGACCTTTTGTGTACTTAATGGATGATGTCTGATGTCATTCCACAGTTCATCTGGTCTTTGGTCATTTGTGTTCAACACGTCTCCAGACTCAATTGGAATATGCTCAGGGTTATACTTTGGCCCTCGTGTTTGAACTTCTGTATGAACAGTTGATGGTCTGTGCTGGCAGTCAGCACCTTATCTTGTTTTGACTGTTAGCATTGAGCTTTTCCTTTGTCTTTTTCCACAGATGTAGTCAGTGACTCTTGTGTATTCCATCTGGTGAGGTCTGTAAGTTGTGTTGGTTGAAAAACATATTTGCAATGAAGAAGTCATTGTAAAATTCTTTCATGGAATCTCCAGCATAATTTGTCTCCAAAGCTGTATTTTCCAATTATCAGTCCTTCTCATTTGTTTTCAGCTTTTACATTTCAATCACCAGCAGTTATTAGTGCATCCTGACAGCATGTTCAATCGATTTCTGACTGCAGAAAGTGGTAAAAATCTTCAGTTTCTTCATCTTTAGCCTTAGCGGTTGGTGTGTAAATTTGAATAATAGTAGTATTAACTTGGCTTCCTTGTAGGTGTGTGGATGTTATCATCACTGACAGCATTGTATTTCAGGACAGATCTTGAAATGTTGTTTTTGATGATGAACACAACACCATTCTTCATTAAGTTTTCATTCCTGGCATAGTAGACTATATGATTATTTGAATCAGAATGGCCTGTACCAGTCCACTTTAGCTCACCAGTGCCTGGAATATTGTTTATGTGTTCCATTTCATTTTTTATGACTTCCAGTTTTCCTGGATTCATACTTCATACGTTCTGTGTTCCAGTTATTAATGGGTATTTGAAGCTGTTTCTTGTCATGTTGAGTCATGCCACATCAGCAAATGAAGGTCCCAAAGGCTTTACTCAATCCACATCATTTAGGTTGACTCTATTTTGTGAAGGCAGCTCTTCCCCAGTTGTCTTCTGAGTGCCTTCCAACTTGGGGGGCTCATTTTCCGGCACTCTATCTGACGTTGTTCTGCTGCTGTTCATAAAGTTTTACCTAGCTAATTCTTTTCAGAAGTAGACTTCTGGATCCTTCTTCCTATGTTGTCTTAGTCTGGAAACTCAGCTGAAACCTGTCCACCGTGAGTGACCCTGACTGGTATCTGAATACCAGTGGCATGGCTTCCACCATCACAACAACACACAAGCCCCCATAGTATGACAAACTGTCAAGTGGGGGACATACTGTGTACATGTTGTCAGTAGGGATCAGTGCTTGGAGAAGGGCATCATGCTTGGTAGAGTGGAGGGTCAGCAAAAAAGAGGAAAATTCTCAGGATGGAATGACACAGTTATCTGCAACCGTGGGCTTAAGCATAAAAATCAGTTGTGGACATGGCACAAGACCAGGTAGTGTTTCGTTCTGCTGGTAGGATTGCTGTGAGTTGGAACTGACGTGATGGCACCTAAGAGCAACACCAGTCTTAAACTGTTTCTTCTCTATATGTGGCTTTTTGCCTTTCTCTGGCTACACTCAGAATTTTTCTGTCTTTGGTTTTAGCAAGTATGATTATGATATGCCTCAGTGATGCTCTTTTAGGATCTCTCCTATATGGGGTTAGTGAGCTTCTTGGATGGTCAGCTTTGCATCTTTTGTAATATTAGGGAAGTTTTCTGTGAGCAGTTCTTCAGTGATCCTCTCTGTGTTTTCCATTTTCTCCCTGTTCAGGAACATGAATCACTTGTGAATTTTTGCTTTTGATTGTATCACTCATAATTCTGAGTTTCTTCATTTTTCTTTTCAAATAGTGATATATCCAGCTGTTTACCTTCAGTTTCACTTATTCTGTGTTCCATCATTTCAGAGTTACTTCCAGCCTATTATGACAGTGTCTGTTTTTGAAATCTTGTTGTTTATCTTTGGGATTGCTAGTTGTTGTTTTTATATGATTTCTTGTTGTGAATTCATTTTGATGTTTTGTTCCTTTATTATTTTTACAAGTTCTTCCAATTTGTCTATCTTTTCCTCATTTTTGCCTGCGTTTTGCATCAACTCTTGGACAGCTCTGAGTATTAGAGATTTGAATCCACTGTCAGATGATTCTAGTGCCTTTTCTTCTACTAGAAAGTCATCTGGTATTTCTGATGACTTTTTTTTTAAGTATGTTTAATGTGTTTTGATGTGGTCTACTGTCTTCGGGCCATTCAGTAGTTATTTTGTTTGTTGACTGTAGATCTGTTTGTTTCCTCCTGCTTCTTGTTTTATTTGGTTATGTCAGAGCAGGCAGGCAGTGTGTTTGTGGTTTGGTTGGCTGTGGGCATGATATCTTTTCACCTTTTTATGCAGTGGTCAGGCCAGTCACTCAGCTGGTGCAGCAGTGTGGGTCCAGCAGGTGTGTCTTGCTGGGTGCTCCTGAAGGTCGTTTCCTGCTTTCCTGGTCTGCCAATCTCCCGTGCAGGTGTGGCAAATCCAGGCAGCATAGACACTGCACTTCCTGGCTGGCTGAACTATAGTAGCTAGCCAGGAGATGTGAGAGGTAGAGCAGTGGGGAGAGGATTGACCGGATGCAGTGGAAAAGCATATCTTGCTGACTACCAAGTGCTTTGTTTTCTGTTGAGATTTCTGTGAATCTGTTGTCGTGTACTCCCTATCTGCTGATCTCCAGCAGGCATCCCAGGTGGTGAATCCATGCTAAGCTAGCTGATACAAGACTGCTCTGGTATCTCTTTTCGCTGTCTGTTTTCTGTCCATTTCTAATTCCATTCAGTTTTTGGCGAAGATATTTATTTCTTCATTTGACAGTTTGTGTTCCAGGAATTATGTTTCTGTTTTACTTAGTTTTTTAGGTCTTTGTTGTGGAGGGATGGCCTAGTAATTTATTATTTCTCTATGGTGCCATATGGGCTGGAAGTCTTTTTTTTTTTTTTTTCTTTTTAAGTGCCTGTGGTTATAATTTGTCATGGATTGAATTGTGTTCCCCCCCAAAATTTATGTGGCAGTTTGGCTGGGCCATTATTCCTGGTACTGTGTGATTTCTTCGGTGTTGTAAATCCTACTTCGGTGATGTCAGTGAGGGTTGTTGGGTGGCAGTTGTGTTGGTGGACTAGGACTCAATGTGTAAGATTGTCCTGTGGCTTGAGGCAGTCTCTTGAGACGTAAAGGAGAGAAGCTAGCAGAGAGATTTGTGGACCTCATAATCACCACGAAGCTGTGCCATGTGCCAGAAGCTGAGTGTGTTGTTTGGAAAGGACTGGGGTTTCTGTGCCTCAGAAGCTGCCAGTCTACGGAAAAATCGACAGTAAGGACCTTCTTCAGATCCCCTGGAGGTAACACCCTGAATTTGGACTTTTAGTATACTGGACTGTGACAAAATAAAATTTCTCTTTTGAACCCATCTATTGGTGATATCTCTGGTAAAGCAGCCCCGGCTGACTAAAACAAATATAAGGGAAAAAGACCGATGAAAAGGAAAGGTTGGTTCCTTGGTTAGACGAGTGAAATGAATGAAATCAAGATGAGAAGAGAGCATTTGTGGTCACATACACTGAAAACTAGAATACATCTTTGAAAAGAATTAAGACCTAAGTAAATGGACAGACATCCCATGTTCATGTACTGCTACTGTTTCAGCTGCCATTGAATCAACCAATAACTTTTGGTGAATCCATATGTTTAAAGAGTAGGAAAGCCCAACAGTGTTTTCTTAGCTGTAATCTCCACAGAAACAGACTCCCATACTTTTCTTCCACAGCGTCACTGGGTGAGTTCCAGTCATCAGCATTTTGGTTAACAGTTAATTACACACCATTTTCACTACCCAAGCTGTTTTGTTCGTTATAAAAAACCCATTGCCATCAAGTTGATCCAACTGATAGTGGCACCACAGGACAGGGTAGACCTGCCAATAGGGTTTCCAAGGAGTGGTTGCTAGATTCAGACAGCTGACATTTTGATTAGAGGCCGATCTGTCATGTACAGGGGAGTTAATGTGGTTAGAATGGCAGCATTCCCCAAATAAACCTACAGAGTCAGTTCATTTCCTTTCAAAATCCCGTTGCATTTTTTGTGATAAAAGACAAGTGGATCCTAAACTTCATATAGACTGTGAACAGCCAAAATAATCTTGAAAAAGAGTAGAAAAAGAGTAACAGAGTTCTAGGATTCACACTTTGCCAGTTTCAAACCTTACTACAAAACTATAATAATAAAAAATGTGTGGTACTGGCATAGGAATAGACTTATAGGCCAATAACATAGAATTAGAAGTCTAGAAATAAATTCATGCATCTATGGACAGCTAACTTTTGACAAGAGTTATTTAAAAGTACGTTATTTCCGCATTATCTGTGAATTTTGAGAGATTGTTACTAATTTCTAATTTTATTCTGTTGTGCCCAGAGAAGTATATTTGTATGATTTTAATCTCTTTAAATTTATGGAGACTTGTTTTATGGCCTAACATACAGCATATTCTGGAAAATGTTGCATGTCTGCTGGAGAATAATTTTGTATTTTGCTTTCTGAAGGAGCACCCTGTAGATATGTTAGGTCTAGTTAGTTTGTAGTTTTGTTTGAGTTTTCTGTTCCTACCTGATCTTGTGTTTAGTTGTTTTATCTATTATTGAAAGCAGTGTGCTGAGGTTTCCCACCTTTATTATTGGACTGTTATTTGTCAGTATCTGTTTCATGGACTTTGGGGCTCTGTTAGACACAAAAAGCAGTTTGTAAATGTGATAGCTTCTTGATTCATTGACCACTCATTATGTAATGTTCTTCCTCTTTCAGCAATTTTTGTCTTCAAGTCTGTTTGTGCTGTTACAGTAGCCACCCCTAAAGTCTTGGTGGCATAATGGATAAGCTCCAGCTGCTAACCAAAAGGTCATCAGTTCAAATCCACTAGGAGCTCCTTGGAAGCTCTGTGGGGCAGTTCTCTATACCCCAGAGTAACTGTGAGTCATTTGACTCCACAGCGTTGGCTTGGTTTCCTTGGTTTTTATGGCCACCCCAGCTCTCTTGGTTAGTGTGTGCAGAGAAAATTTTTTACATACTTATACTTTTTACCTACTTGTGATTGATTCTAGAGTGAATTCCTTATAGATCGCATATAGTTAGGTGTGGGTTTTTTTTTTTTTTTTTCAATCTGTCCTGCTAGTCTCTGCCTTTTAATTGACTTTAAATGCCATGTACATTTAGTATAATTATTGATAAAGAAAGGCTTACGTTCGCTGTTCTGCTGGCACCTAATAGTCAAATTGTTTGTGTTAATTTTTCTTTTGTTGTTTACTCCTTTTTTATTGCTTTATTTTATGATAGATATTTCTAGTGTTTTAGTTCTTTGGTTGTTTCTTGTACTGTATATTTTTTAGTTATTTTCTTAGTGATTGTCCTGGGCATTACAATAAATCTACTACAGATTAATACCAATTTAATTTCAATTGTATACAGAGCAGGTTGCTCCTCCCCTTTTGGTCCCATTTATGGCATCACAGATTACATCTTTATACATGTGTACCTATGTATGTGTAATTCTTTTGTGCTGTGTTCTTTTTATATCAGATACAGAAACAAAAGAAGAGTTACAAAAAAGAGATACACTTTAATACCTGCTTTTATTTGACCCAAGTAGTTTTTTTTGCCAGTGTTCTCTGTGTCTTTGTATGGATTCAGTTTACTGTCCAGTTCTGGTCATTTCAGCCTGAAGAATTCTCTTTAGCATTTCTTACAGTGCAGGTCTGTCTGTGACAAATTCTTTGTTTTTGTTTATCCAGGTGGGTGTTTATTCATCCTTTTTGTGTGTGTGTGTGTGTGCCAGATACAGAATTACTGCTTAACAGTTTTTTTTTTCTTTCATCTGTTTCAGTATATCATCCTACTGCCCTCTGGTGTCTGTGGCTTTTGATGCAGAGTCAGCTGTTAGTAATATTGGAGCTCCCTTGTACATGATAAATTGCTTGTCTTATTTTCTCATGGTCTCACAACAGTTTGATTATAAGCAGAATAAAATCAAAGAGAGCCACACAAAGACCATTAGAGTTCATTGAGTTTCTTAAATTCAGGAGAATTTAAGCCCTTATATCTTCAAATATTGTTTCTGCTCTTCTCTCTCTTTCCTCTCCTTTGGGATTCTTTTTTTGAGCAAGAAAGCATGCTTTATTATTCTGAATTCCTTGTTTTGTTGTCTCTCCAGCTGAATAGTCTTAATCTGTGTTTGAGTTTGCTGAGTTTTCTTCCTGCTCAGGTCTGTTGTGGGTTCCTCTGTTGAATTTTTCTTTTAGTTTTGTAGCTTTCAACTTCATAACTTCAGTTTATGTACTTGAGAGTTTTATCTTTTTGATACTCTCTAATGGGTGAACTGTTGTTCTTCTGGTTTTCTTTGGTTCTTTGTCCATGGCTTCTGTTAACTGTACCAGAACTGCCAGTTCAGTTTGTGAACTCATCCAAGAGAAGTGCATAGTTCATTACTGAGTATCAGTGCGGTCACTTTCCAAGTACTCCCGTTAGGAAGCTGTGTACCAGTGCTGTCATCATATTACCCTCGATATCCTGAATATCATCAAAATCTTTTCTTTTCAGTATTTATTTTATCTTTAGGTGAAGAAAAAAGTCACTGGGGGCCAGATCAAGTGAGTAGGGAGGATTGTTTATAGTTGTTTACTGGCTAAAAACCACCTCACAGACAACTGTACAGTTACATTTGTGAACTTGCCACCATGCATAGTGGCTCTTCCAGAAAGAGTTTCAAAACAGATTTGAAGGGTGGACTAGGTGCTGGCATCGGTGCATAGCTTCCCAGGTGAGCACTTTGACGGTGACTGCAGTGATAATCAGCAGTGAGGTATGTAGCAGTTAGAACAATTAAGTTCATGGACTTAATTGTCAGACCTTATATATATTTAGAGTAGCTAATTTAAAGTTTGTGTCTAGTACATCCAGTGTGTTGGCTTCCTCAGTGAGCCAAGACTCAGTGAGAGTCTTCTTTAGCTCCTTTTTCCAACAAGCGTACATTTCTTATTTGTTTGGATCCTTCATAATTTTTTTTTGTTGAAAACTGGACATTTTTTATACTATAATATGGCAGCTGTGGAAATCCAATTCTCACCTTCCCCTGGAGTTTGTTGTTGTTTTTCTTTTCATATTGATTGTTTAAGTGACCTTTTTGAACTAATTTTATAAAGTCTGTACTGTTGCACATGTAACTGAACTCAGTTTTGTTAGTACAAATCGCCAACTAGTAATTGGATAGTAATTTCCTTAAATCCCTAGAACCAAATTAAAGTAAATAATTTCTTAGTCTTTGCAGATGGGCCATCTCTGTGTCGGGACATGCTGTCAATACTTAACTGGGTAGTTTATAGCTCTGCTTTAGTGATCATTCTTACGCTTGTGTAGAGCCTGACGATGAGCTGGAGATGGGAGCGTTGGGTTTGGTTAGTTTTTGCCTGGGAGTTAGGGCTCTCAGTTCTTTCAGGGGCATGCACAGTAGCTCTGGGCATGTATGTGGCTTTTGAAAGACCTGTGCCAGAGCATTTCATTCTTTAACTTTTCCTCTCAAAAATTTTGTTACTCTGTTCTTTGGCTCAGCTGTCCCATGCAGCAGCAGCTAATGCATTTGCTTGTAAGTGTTGTTGACCAGTGATATCTGGGAAGTTGTGTCCACATTGGAAGAGTTCTGAGGTTGTTAAGTGTAAGCTCTTTGAGCTGATCCTGTAGGGAACCACTAGACAGATCAAAACGAACAGCCACAGTTCTTTGCTAATTATGTCCATTCTGCTGCCTCCTTTACTGATACCTGTACTGTTAGTGTGTGCTCAGAGTCACCCCTGTGTGGGGAGTGCAGTATGGGCCTGTAGTAAGTTAGTGCTATAAAGTTCTTTGTTTTCACTGAGATTCACTTAGTTATTCTAGTGTTCCTCTGGTCGTGGCAGGCTTTGGTTAGTTTTCAGGATTTGTAACATGCTAATTTAGATCAGTGTAGATGTCTTCCTGTGAAATTCGAAGGAGGAAATTTGGGAAAGGTCACATTTCTGCTCTAGCTATGGTGGAACAGTGTGGAAGCATTCAGCTTTTGGGTGGCAGTGTTGCATTGCCTGGTTATTGGCTTCTAAGCGTTCAGTGTCAGGATATGGCATGTTTACATTTTTCGTGGTGCTCTTTAACCTGGCATGATGGGTACTGGGGCCAGTAACTAATGACATAGCAGTTTCCTGATCACAGCTATGTGCTGCATTCTAGGGGTTAAAGAATTCCAGTGATTTTCTTCTAATTTTTATACCTCTGATTGTGGTATATGTAGCAGTTCTCTGGGCAGATCCTGTGATGTTATTACGAGAGCTGTAGTTAGTGATGCGGAAACCCTGGTAGCATAGTTGGTTAAGTGCTGTGTCTGTTAACCAAAAGGAAACTGGTGCAGTTCTACTCTGACCTCTAGGATCACCAAGAGTGGGACTCCACTCGCTGACAGTGGGTTATTTAGTGGTGCATCCTAGAGCCCATTCCTTTAGTACTTCCATGATTTGGTAAATGCTCAGTTCCTTGTATAAATTTCTCCTTACCTAAAAGAGAGTACCATAGTGTTTCCTGTAACTGAGTTTTGACTGATAGACCATTGGTCCCCCCAAAGGATTATTTAACATAGTTGTTTACCCTGTAATTGATTGTTACTATACTTTTTATTTTTATTTTTTTGTTGTTCTTTCAGATGTTATAATACTTTGTATGTTACTTTTAAGTTGTTTGTTATTTGTCTTTAAGTATGAGCAATAAAGAAAAACTTCTAATGCACTTACATTTGTTACGTGCTACTGGTTATTGAAACTAACATCTTTCTTGCCTTTGAATTGGAATACTGTATCCTTTGGTTTTTTCACATCAATAAGGCCTAGGCGGAGGAGCACAAGTAAAAGACTTCTGATGCCCTAACTAGCTCATCTGAGACTTGTAACTTGAGTTTTTATTTACATTTAGGCTCGTTTGTGTTTTAACCTTTTTTATCATTATGAATACTTCCTGTGTTGTCATTGTTGTGAGCTGTTGAGTCATTTATAGCTCAGAGACACTGTAGGACAGAATATAACTGCTCTAAGGGTTTGCTAGGAGGAAGTATTTACTGGAGCAGATTTCCAGATCTTTTTTCTTCTGGAGTAGCTAGAGGGTATGACCCAAGAACCTTCCATTTAGTTGCTGAGTTCTTAACCATTACGCTACCAGGGCTCCTGATTAGAAATAGATATAGATTAAAAGTATGAAAAAGGAAACCCATCTATAATTGTTCCAGTGTTTACTCCTAGAGTTATAAATAATTTTCACAACTGTGAAGAAAGTAAGTTCTCAAGTGGTTTTAGTTTGTTCTTTAATTTCAGAATTTAATAATTTCAGATCTATTAAAACTGTTAATTCAAGTAGAAATAACATAAAGGCAAATTAAGAATTTATAGGTATTTCTTACCAGATAATTTTAACACTGGCTTTATCAAAACATGGGTAGTAAGTTAACTATGTATAGAAGTCATTAATTAAGATTTTTAAATTATTTGTGGCATAGTAGTATGAGTACTTGAGAATAATCTGTTTTTATTCTCATCCTAATTGAAACAGTGTATTCAGAATTGATTTTTAAACTTAATCTTCAGAAATATTGTGTGAAGGCTGACAGTCTGCATGAGCCACAACCTCAGCTATCGAGGCGTGGCAGGGCCTGAGATGGTGTCTGGCTGTCACTGCTGACTGAACTGACACGGGTTGCAGGGGATGGTTCCAGAGGGATGGGAGTGATATGAAGCAGAACTTGGGATTCTTAAAGGGTGGCCAAACTAACTGGACAACCTAAGACCAGAAGACTGTGGGGCTGTCACCCTGAGACACTCTAAACCTTGAACCAGAACTATCTCCAGAGTTCACCTTTTAGTGGGAAAGCAGATTGACACACAAATACCCACTGCATCAGTGGTCTACCCAAAAACCGTCTGTATGAGTACAAAAGGTTGACACTTAATCTAAACAAAGATGAGAAGATAAGGGACAGAAACTAGAGTACTGGAAATGGAAGCAAGCAGAACACAGACAGAATGTTTACCCATTGTAACTAATGGCATTGATTTGTCTTTGTGGAACTTGTCAAATGGGAACTTGTGCAAGCTTTCACCCAAAATGTGACAAAATATTTTTTAAAAAGAATTTATAGGTATTTATGATTTCTTGTGGCTTGAAAAGACGAATTTTACTGTTGATTTATACTTTTCCAGCAGCATCTAACTTTCAAAGTAAAACTTTGTTCTTAAGCTTTATTTAGGGAGACTCTCACCTGGCAGCATAAAGATATAGTCTCACAATTAGTAAAGATATCCATACATATGTGCTCCGTTCGTGCATAGAGCTTAATCTTTAAGAATAATTAAAAAAGAGAAATAATTGTGCCAGTAAGTACTTTTTAAATACCAAAGGTATATTCTGGTAAAAGGCACTGTCAGGATAATTTTTTTTATAAATATATTTAAAAAATATATATGAAGTTGGTTCTGGTGAAAACTTCCTTGAAGCTCTATACAGGTAGACCCCAACTTCAAGTTACGAGAGACTGTGTTTACGACAGTCCTGACTCGCCTGCTAACCCAGAGATTGGCAGTACAAATCCACGAGCTGCTCCTTGAAAACCTTGTGGAGACGTTCTGCTCCACCCTATGGGTTCTCTGTAAGTATGAATCAACTTACAGGGTGTTTTTTGTGTGTGGTATTGTTAGTAACATATACTGCGTACGGTGTTACATTGCATAATTTGTTGATTTTGACATTCTGAGATTTTCACTTGAAGGTGGTTAGTGTTAATGATTTGCTGATTGAAATGCTACTATATAGCAGGCTGTGGCCTGGACTGTGATGAGGCTGTGCCAGTGCTAGTGCAGGGAGTTGTAATACAAAGTTGGACGGTGTTCAGCATAATGACATAGGACAGTTGAAAAGTGCCTGTGCCTGACAGCAGTTATAACTCCTCCTTCATTGTTACAACAAACACTGACATAGATTGGATTTATAAAGATAGTAATGATAAAAAGCAGTAATTGTGATTTTTTTTTTTTAAAAAAAGGAGGTATTTGACTTACGTCAGAGCTCACTTAAGACACAGTTGTCAGAACAAAATCCTGTCCTAAGTCAGGGACTACCTGTATTGACTTTTACAAATAGTACATCAGAACAGTAAAATTTTTCCCAAGATGTAAATCTTTAAAAATATTCATATTGCAGGCATGTACAAACCATGGAGGTTTGCCAGATGTTATTTTGGTATTTGGTATCTTTTTTCAAGTTTTTGCTAATAAAAAATTTTTTGTCATATTTCAGTGGAAATACTTCTTGGGGAAGTAAGGAATTATGAAGCATGGTTGTAGGTGCATGTTGGTCAATTTGTTGTATGTTAGTGGCTTGCATCTTGCTCTGGTGCTAGAAGCTTGACTATCAGTGTTTCAGATACCAGCAGAGTCAGAACAGGTTTCAGCTGAGATTCCAGATTGAGATAGAGTGGGAAGAATGACCTGACGGTCTACTTCTGAAAAAACTGACCAGTGAAAACATCAAGAATAGCAGTGCCAGAAGTTGAGAGCCTCCGGTCAGAAGACACTCAAAAGATGACTGGGAAAGAGCTGCCACCTCGAAGTAGAGTTGACCTTAATGATAATGGATGGAGTCAGCCTTTCAGGACCTTTATTTGCTGATATGCCATGACTCAAAATAAGAAGCAACAGCTGCAGACACCCATTAATAATCAGAAGGTGGAATGTACACAGTATGACCTAGGAAAATTGGATATCAGAAATGAAATGAAATGTATAAACATCAGTATCCTAGGCATTAGTGAACTGAAATGGACTGGTATTAACCATTTTGAATTGGGCAGTCACATGGTCTTCTATGCCAGGAATGACAAATTGAAGAGGAATAGCGTCCCTTTCATTGTCAAAAATAACATTTCAAGATATGTCCTAAAGTACAGTGCTGTGAGTGATTACATAATATCTGTATCCCTACAAGGAAGACCTATTAATAAGACTGTTATCTAAATTTATGCACCAGCCACTAAAGCCAAAGATGTGGAAATTGGAGTTTATTTTTTTTTACCAATTTCTGCAGTCTGAAATTGTTCATATATGCAGTCAATGCGCACTGATAATTACTGTAAGTGAATTAGTAGGATGTGGAAATTACCAAGTAATGTCATTAGTACCGCACTCGAGGAAAGTTTTGCTGAAGATCTTTCAGAAGTTCGTTGCAGCAGTATATCAAGGGAACTGTCAGAACTTCAAGCCACATTCAGAAGAAGATATGAAACAAGGGTGCCTACTGCTGATGTCAGATTGAACCAGGCTGAAAGTATAGTAGAAGGATGTTTAACTTAAGTAAAGGCATTCAGCTGTGTAGATTGTAACAAATTATGGATCACTTTGTGATGAGAATTCCAGAACACCTGATTGTGCTGGTGAGGAACCTGTGCTTAGAACAAGAAGCAGTCGTTTGAAGAGAACAAGGAAAGATTGGGTGGTTTAAAGTCAGCAGGGTGTTCTTCAGGGTTTTTGTGCTGAGCAGATAATATGAGACGCTGGACTGTGTGTTGAAGAACATGGCATCAGGATTGGAGGAAGACTCATTAACAGTGCATTATTCAGATGTTACAACCTTGCTGAAAGTGAAGAGGACTTGAAACACTTAATGATGAAGATCAAAGATTATAGCCTTCAGTATGGATTACATTTTGAGAGAAAGAAAATAGAATTCCTCGCAACTGGACCAAAATGGCAACATCATGATAAGCAGAAAAGATTTTTGTTTCATGTAAAAACAAAAAGCCAAACTCACTGCTGTTGAGTCAGTTCTGACTCCTGCCAACCACATAGGTCTTTTACTTCAGAGGGGTGTACCACCTCTATCTTCCAAGATTGTTTTTATATAAACATCTTTGAGAAAACCATTTGGAACAAAAGAAACTCAGTGCCTGTACTTACTAGAATGTGCAAAAATATAAGAGAATTGTCTCCCAGTATACTTTTTACTTATTTTTCCCTCAGGAGATATATTTCTTGGAGCCCTTTAACAGTCTTCTCCAATCTAGATTGTTAGGAAATAAGATAGAAATAAAAGAATCACAATGTATTATGCATTCAGGTACAGAATATCTTTAACATTCTGTCATCTTTTCTTGGAAGGAGGATGGTATCTGGAATGTGTTTGAAAAGGTAAATGAAGAAAGAAGAGTGTTAAAACTTGAATCTGTTTTTTAAATGTACGGTTCACATCCTATTTCTTACCAGTTTTTTGATTTCATAATCTAAGTTAGCTATTCCTGTAAAACTTACAGTTTATAATTTCCTAGATGTTGTTGTTGTTAGGTATTGTCAGGTCATTTCTGACAGAACAAAACACTGCCTGGTTCTGCTCCACATCCACGATCCTTTTTTTTTTTTTTTAAATTTTTATTTAACATGACTGAGTAAAAATATACATTCACGTATAAATTTACATGCCCACCTATATGCAGCTCCCATTGCTGTCCCTGCCCCGGTGACAGCACACTCTTCCTCTCTACTCCATATATACCCCTTCTCTCCACCCACTCCCTTTCCTCCAGTAAGAAATCAGCAGGACGACACCCTATAGATGCATAGAACCATGAAATGTACACATGATACAGTCACTCTGTGTTGCCAAGTCCAATCCATTCCTGTCCAAGAGGTGACCTCCATTATGATTTATGGACAGGGGCAGCATCAGGGCCGGGGGCCATGCTCCCAGGGGAACCCCGAGGCCCATGGGCCATCAATTGTGGTCTTTTAATGGATCTCTCAGACTGCACCCTTTTTTATTCTTGTGTTGCCAGTGAGACTCAACTTTGTGAGCTCCATCATGTCTATCGCTGGTGGTGGCCGGGCACCATTGGGTTCTTCTGGTCACATGTTGATGTAGTCACCCACTCATGTGGGTCTGTCTTCTGGGCTTTCTTTCCCCCATGTCATTTTGGTCCTTGGTGATCATCTATTGTACTGAGTTGGGACAATTTGCTGTACCTTCACATGACAGCTTGGCAGCTTTTAAGACCCCAGGCGCCACTCACCAATGTGGAGTGCAGAGGGTTCATTTAGCAAAATGCTAGTTGTGCAAATTGGCCTCAGTTTCCCCTGAGAGCATAGTCCCTAGCACCCACCCCAGCTACTCTGTCCTTGTAATATTGGATTAAGATGGGAGGAGTAATCATGTTATATTGAGGTCCAGTTAATATTGATCTTCTTTCTAATGTGTACTGTCCCATATTTCACCCAGCCAGGTTTCTATCGGCTATCTAAACCGTCCCACCTCACCCTTCTTCCCTCCTCCCCCTTGCAGCTGTCAGAGAGTCTTTTCTTCTATTCATGAGTCTGTATTTAAGTTCTTATCGTAGAGCTCTCATACAATATTTGTCCTTTTGTCGCTGACTACTTTCCCTCAACTTAATATCTTCCAAATGAAACCAGATTATGAGATGTTTCCTAAAATCATTGTTGTTCTTCATCATTGTGTAGTGTTCCATTGAGTATATATACCATAGTTTACTTATCCATTCCTCTGTTGTTGGGCTTCTGGGTTGATTCCACATTTTTGCTGTTGTGGACTGTGCTGCGGTGAACATTTGTGTGCACGTATCAGTTGCTGTGAATGGCCTTGATTCTGTAGGATATATTCCAAGCAGTGGAATTACTAGGTCAAATGGTATATCTAGATCCAGCTTTTTAAGCTTTTTAAGATCTTCCTTTTGCTTTAGTTACTTGACATTCAGGAGCAGGTTTCAGAGTTTCTGCTGACATCCAATTTGGTCTTTTCTTTCTTTTCTGTGCTTTTAATGACCTCTTGCTTTCTTCATGTATGATGTCTTTGGTGTCATTTCACAACTCCTCTGATCTTTGGTCATTAGCGTTCAGTGTATCAGATCATTTGTCAGGTTGTTGTACTGTGGGAGCTTGTGTGTTGCTGTGATGCTGGGAACTATGCCACTCGTACTCAGATACCATCAGGGTAACCCATGGCGGACAGGTTTTAGCTGGTCTTCCAGATTAAGACAGACTAGTAAGAAAGACGGAGCAGTCTACTTTTAAAAAGAATTAGACTTAATAAAAATCTTAAGGAATAGCAATGACACATTGTCAGATACATTTTTGGAAAATAAACCCCCACGTTGGAAGGCACTGAGAACATGACTGGGGGAAAGCTGTCTCCTCAGAGTAGAGTCAACGTTAATAACATGGATTGAGTCAAGCTTTCGGGACCTTCATATGCTAATGTGGCCTCATCTTTTGTATTACTCACTATTTTCTAGAAATCTCACTTTGGCTGTAGTGGTAGATTTCTCCAGAACAGCAAACATAGTGTTAGCAAAGAACTAAACAAAATGATTCAAATGATAAGAGAGCTGCAGACATCCATTAGTAATAAAAATGTGGAATGCATGAAGTATGAATCTAGGAAAATTGGAAATCAAAAATGAAACAGAATGCATAAACATCGATATCCTAGGCATTAGTGAACTGAAATGGACCTGTATTGGCCATTTTGAATCAGACAGTCATATGGGAAGCTATACTGGGAATGAAAACTTGGATAAGAATGGTGTTACATTCATTCTTACAAAGAACATTTTAAGATCTATCCTGGATCTTTCCAGCACCCATTCACGCTAAAAACTCTTGGCAAAGTAGGAATAGATGGCCAATTCCTCAACGCAATAAGGGCCGTTTATACAAAGCCAACTGCCTACGTCATCCTGAATGGAGAGAGACTGAAACAGTTTCCCTTGAGAACAGGAGCTAGACCAGGATGCGCACTCTCACCTCTCCTGTTCAACATTGTACTAGAAGTTCTAGCCAGAGCAATTAGACAAGACCAAGGAATAAAGGGCATCTACATCAGCAAAGAAGAACTAAAAATCTCCCTGTTTGCAGATGATATGATTGTATATGCAGAGAATCCCAAAAATCCATAGGGAAACTACTCAAACTGATAGAAGAGTTCAGTTCAGCAAAGTCTCAGGATACAAGATAAACATAAGTAAATCAGTAGGATTCCTTAACCAACAATGAGATTATTAAGGAAGAAATCACCAAGTCAGTACCTTCTACTGTGGCCCCTAGGAAGATAAAGTACCTAGGAATAAATTTAACCAAAGAAATAACAGACCTTTACAAAGACAACTACATACCCTTACTACAAGAAATTAAGAGAGACTTACATAAATGGAGAAACCTACCCTGCTCATGGGTAGGAAGACTTAACATTGTGAAAATGTCTGTTTTACCCAAAGCAATCTACTTATATAATGCAATCCCAATATAAGTACCAGTGACATTTTTTAATGAGATGGAGGCACAAATTGCCAACTTTGTCTGGAAAGAGAAGAAGCCCTGGGTAAGTAAAGCATTACTAAAAAAGAACACACTGGGAGGCCTCTCATTACCTGACCTTAGAACCTATTACACTGCCACAGTAGTCAAAACAGCCTGGTACTGGTACAAAAACAGGCAGATAGATCAGTGGAACAAGATCAGGACCCCAGAAATGACATCATCTGCCTACAGTTGACATTCAACAAAGGCCCTAAGACATTAAACTGGGGTAAAAACAATCTCTTTAACAAATGGTGCTGGCAAAATTGGATATCCATCTGCACTAAATTAAAACAAGACCCATATCTTATACCTTAGACAAAAACCAACTCAAACTGGCTAAAAGACCTAAATATCAAATTTAAAATGATAAAGCTCATCCAAGACAAAGTATGAACAACAATGGAAGGTTTAATACACAACGTAGATAGACTTCACATCTGTCAAACAAACCACAATCATCAGAAGAGAAAATACATAAATGGGAACTACTAAGAATCAATCACTTTTGCTCATCCAAAGACTTTATTAATAGAATTAAAAGGCCAACTACGAACGGGAAAAAATACTTGGCAACTCTTTGTCAGACCAATGCCTGATCTCCATAATTTATAAAGTACCACAAAATGTCAATAAGGAAGAGATAAACCACCCAGTTAGGCGATGGGCAAAGGAAATGAACAGACACTTCTCTAAAGAGGAGATCCAGGCAGCCAAAAAACACATGTGGACAGGCTCACGATCATTAGCTATTAAAGAAATTCAAATTGAAACAATAATGAGATACCATCTCACCCCAACGAAGTTGGCCATGTTCCAAAAAATGCAAAACAACAAATGCTGGAGAGGCTGTGGGGAGATTGGAACTCCCCTCCACTGTTGTTGGGGTTGCAAAATGGTGCAACCTCTTTGGAAAGCAAGCTGGCGCTCCCTTAAAATAAAGGATATAGATATACCTTTGACCCAGTAATTCTACTGCTTGGAATGTATCCTGCGGAATCAGGGCCATTCACACCAACTGATAACATGCACACGAACGTTTATCCCAGCACAGTCCACAGTAGCAAAAAGCTGTAATCAACCCAGATGCCCACCAACAAAGGAATGGCTAAGTAAACTATGGCATATATACTCAGTGGAACACTATGCAATAATAAAGAACTACGATGATAGCAGGAACCATCTCTTAACTTGGTTCAACTGGAGGACATTATGCTGAGTGAAAGTAGTCAGCGATAAAAGGACAAATACTGTATGAGACCCCTGCCATAAGAACTTAAAAACAGACTCATGCATAGAAGAAAAGACTCTTTGATGGCTGCAAGGGGGAGGAGGAAAGGAGGATGGGGTGGAGGGTTTAGATTAGATAGTTAATAGAAATTTGGTTGGGTGAAATCTGTGACAGCACACATTAGAGAGAACATCAATAATAACTGGACTTCAACACAATTTGAGTACTCCTCCCAATATTGCACGGGCAGAGTAGCTGGGGCTGGAGGGCAGGGAACATGCTCTCAGGTGAAATCAAGGCGAGTTGGCACAGCTAGCATTTTGCTAATGAGGACTCTGCACCCCTCATTGGTGAGCGGTGTGTGGGGTCTTAAAAGCTGCCAAGCTGCCATCAGAAGGTACAGCAAATGGTCCCAACTCAACAGGAATGGATGATCACCGAGGACAAGAACGACATGGGGAAAAGAGAACCCAGAAGACAGTACATCGACTCGTGACCAGAAGAACTGATGGTGCCTGGCCACTACCAGTGATAGCCATGATGGAGTTCACAAAGTTGAGTCTCACTGGCAACAAGAGAATAAATAGGGGTGCACCTTGAAGTCTCCAATAAAAGACCACAATTGATGGTCCAGGGACTTCAGGGTTCCCCTGGGAGCATGGCCCCTGGCCTTGATGCTGCCCCCGTCCATAAATCATAATGAAGGTCAGCTTTTTAGACAGCAATGGATTGGACTTGGTGATGTAGAGTGACTGTCTCTTGTGAGAATTTTATGGTTCTCTGCATCTATAGGATGTCATCCTGCTGACTTTTTGCTGGGGAGTGGGTGGAGAGGAGGGGATAGGAGACTGTTGGGAGGGTAGCACATGTATGGAGCAGAGAAGAGGGATGTACTGTCACCAGGCAGGGAGAGCAGTGGGAGTTGCATATAGGTGAACATGCGAATTTATATGGGAATGTACATTTTCATTCAATCATAATTAAAAAAAAAATCTATCCTGAAATACAATGCTGTCAATGATAGGATAATATCCATATGCCTCCAAAGAAGGCCAGTAAACTATCAACGTGAGACCAGAAGAACCAGAAGGTGCTTGGTCACTACCAAAGGCAGCCATGAAGGGGGACACAATGTAGAGTCCCTGAGGCAACATGAGAAAAAGAGCAGGAACTCTACTAAAAGACCAGAATTGATGGTTCGACAGCCTGGAGGGTACCCTGGGAACATGGCCCCTAGATATGCTGCTGGCCCTGACTGGAAACCAGTATGGAGGTCAACTCTTCAGACAAGAATGGAGTGGCTTTGGGGGCACAGTATAAGCGTATAGTGTATGTATGTTATAGTTTTACACATTTATAGGAGGCTGTACTACCGGTTTCTTTGCAGATGGGAGACAAGCAGGTGAAGAGGAGGGGACAGGTGCTCATTAAGAGGATACTGGAACTATAGAGTGAAAAGGAGGAGTGTGCTGTCACAGGGTGAGGAGAGCAGATTGCACTGCAGACAGGTGGACGTGCAGAATTGATTTGGATTGTATATTTTCACACAATCGCAATAAAAAAGAAAAAGACAGAAGGAAAAGAAAACAAAGATGACCAGTTAATACAGCAATTATTCAAATTTATGCACCAACCACTAAGGCCGAAGATGAAGAAATGGAAGCTTTTACCAGGTTCTGAAGGCTGAAATTGATTGAACATGCAATCAGAATGCATTGATTATTACTGGTGATTAGAATGCAAAAGTTAGAAGTAAAGAATAAGGATTGATACTTGGAAAATACAGCTTCAATGATAGAAATGATGCTGTAGATCACATGATAGAATTTTACAAGACCAAAAACTTCTTCATTGCAAATACCGCTTTTCACCAACATAAATGGCCACTATATACATGAACGTCACCAAATGGAATACACAGTAATCAAGTCAACTATATCTGTGGAAAGAGATGATGGAAAAACTCAATATCATCAGTCAAAAGATGACCCAGTGCTGACTGTGAAATGTACTACCAGTTGCTCACATGCAGGTTCAAATTGAAACTGAAGAAAATTAGAACAAGTCCATGACAGTCTAATTAATCTAATCTGAAGCGACCTACTTCAAAGTGTGTTCCAGAAAAGAATGGTGGTATTTTATAGTTGAAAATGATCTAACAATCCAGTCTGTCCAATGTAATGTGTTTTAAATGAGTATTAGAAAATAAAAATGACTCTCATGGCCAAGTTATATAATATCAGATCTAGGATAAGAACCTAAATGGCCTGATTCCCATCCCTTATTTTTTGTATTAAACACTATTTTCTAGAAATCTTACTTTGGCGTTAGTGGTAGGTTTCTGCAGAACAGCCAGACATGGTGTTAGCAAAGAACTAAACAAAAACCAAACCCATTGCTGTTGAGTCAATTCTGATTCATAGCAACCTATAGGATAGAGTAGAACTGCGCAGGGTTTTCAAGGCTGAAGTCTCCACAGAAGCAGTGTCATATCTTTTCCAGTGGAGTGGCTGGTGGGTTCAAACTGACCTTATTGTTAGCTGCCATATGCTTTAACCACTGCTCTTCCAGGGCTCCTTCAACAGTTAACTAGGTCGCCTTGTTTTTGTAATCTCACAAAAATATAATCAATTGTCTTATTTCCAAAATAACCTCCTTGTTCTCTGGCTTGTCCTGTTGCTTTTAAGGTGGAGGTGAATATCAATTTTACCTGGCTGTGTTGTTTCCAGTTTCCTACTGTATCAGTTGTCTAAGGAGATAGCATAGCAGATTGCCTAAAGATGCCATGTTATTGAAAACTGAAGTCAGAATAGATTACACTGTTACAGAGGAAAATTGCAAACATTGTAGGGTTTTTTTGTTTTTGTTGTTTGGTTTCACAGCAAAACTAAATAACAAAAATATGAATTGATTAGTGTTATGGACTGAATTGTCTCCCTCAAAATGTACATCAACTTGGCTGGGCCATAATTCCTAGTATTGTGTGGTTGTCCATTATTTTTTTATATGATTTTCTAATGTGCTGTAAATCATACCTCTTTGAAGTTAATGGGGCAGGATTTGATACAATTATATTAAAGAGGCAGGACTCAAAGTACTAGGTTAGGTTGTGTCTTAAGTCAGTCTCTTTTGACATATAAAAAGAGAAACGGGTAGGGAGATAAGGGGAACCTCATACCACTGAGAAAGCGGTACCAGGAGCATAGTGCATCCTTTGAATCCTGTATCCCTGCACTGAGAAACTCGTAGCACAGGGGAAGAGTGACAACAAAAACCTTCCTCCACAGTGGAGGAAGAGAGAGAGAGAGAGAGAGAGAGAGCGCCTGATCTTGGAGCTGACACTCTGAATTTGGAATTTTAGCCAACTAGGCTGTGAGACAATAAAATTCTCTTTAAAGCCATCCACTTGTAGTGTTTCTGTTATAGCAGCACTTGATGACTCAGATAATTAGTTATTAACTAAAGCATGTGATGGAACAGGAAGGCCTTAGAATCAAGGGTTCAAGCACACCTAGAGCTCTGCGTTTCATTTCTGCATATTTGGTTCATCTTTTGAGAGCTACATACTCCACAATCTGTGTGACATCCTTACGTACAAGGTCTCACAATTAAATCCTTGAACTTAATTGTTCTAGGTGCTGCATACCTCACTGCTGGATGTTGGTATGGTCGCCTTCCAAGTACTCCCCTCGGGAAGCTATGTACGGACGCCAGCATCTAGTCCATCCTTCAAGGCAATTTGGGAACTCTTTCTGCAATGGTCATTGTGGCACGGTGGCAGGTTCACAAACTTAATTGTCTAGTTGTCTGTGAGGGAGTTTTTAACAAATAAATAAATAATTGTATTGGAACACCCTTTCTACTCACCTGATCTGGCCACCAGTGGCTTTTTTCTTTACCCAAAGATAAAGGAAATATTGAAAGGAAGGCATTTTGATGACATTGAGGGCATCAAGGATAATATGACAACACTTCTCATGGCCATTCCAGAAAGAGAGTCCCAAAATTTCTTTGAAAGGTAGACTAGGTGCTGGGCTTGGTGCATACCTTTCCAAGGGGGCACTTTGAAGGTGACCCTAGTGATAAACTCAACAGTGAGGTATGTAGTACTTTTTTTCTAGGATGAGTTTGTGAACTTAATTGTTAGTCTTTGTATGTTTCAAACCTCATGTATTAATAATTAATAATATAATTCAGTTTGAAAACCCTAGGGAAGAATCAAGGTTATGATCCTATCTCTTAAATAAAATCACTGTGATAAAATGGACAAAAGTGTTGGAGTTTGTCCAGGGTAGCTTAGACCCTAGGGAATGGAGTGAGGAGGATGCATTTCTTTTGCCTTTTAAATCAGAGTGGAAGGAATACTACCCAGACAAACATGTGATCCACTATAAGTTAAATAAAGATTTTTGTAAGGGTCTGCATCAGTCTTTGTATGTATGTGTCTATGTTTTCCTCATTTTCATATGAACGTAGGTCTTCTGATTCACGAGTTGATAGATAATTTTTTTGCTGATTACATTTTCATTTAACTCACCCTAACTGACATTTTAATGTTACCCATAATGCTGTCTGTAAATCACATTGCAAGATGGAAAACCTTCTTGGAAAAGTTCTCTTAGCCAGCTGATCTCATTTATAATTAAACTGCACAGTAACTTTGCATCTGTAAGGACTTTTTTTTAGAATCTGTATGTTTTTGTGGCCTTTTGCTTAGTTCTTTTTATAAGTCCATTTGTTGAGCAGTAGTAAATGTTTGTATGTGAAAGCAGGTAGGAGACTGTTAATCTCCCTAGTTTGGGATTTCTAAACCTCTGCACTGCAAGATTTTAGAATATTCAGTATGTGGTTTCTGTCACATTTGTAGGACCCGTAGGTATTCCAAGTCTTTCTTGCTTGCTTGATTTGAAAGGGTCAAGTGTCTTGATCTGTTTTACTGAACAGTATACAGCTTGTATATATTCTAAAAAGCTAAACATGTTTTGACAATATCCTTTATGTGTATAAAGGTGGATATTTAAAAATTAAAGCAGTTTACGTTTTTAAGGCACTTGTCAGTTTGCTGCGCAGTCTGTTTTGTGATCCAAACCAAACCCAAACGCACTGCTGTTGAGTCAGGTCTGATTCATAGTGACCCTAGAGGTCAGGATAGAACTGTCCCATGGAGTTACCAAGGAGCGCCTGGTGGTTTTGAACTGCCGACCTTTTGTGATAAGGATTTTAAATAGTTGATTGTAAGGAACCTTCATGGCACAGTGGTTGAGATCATCGCTGCCAGCCAGTAGCTCGGCAGTTTGGCTCCATCAGTCGCACTTTGGAAACCCTGTGGAGCAGTTCTGCTCTGTCCTGTAGAGTGGCTATGAGTCAAAGTCAGCTCAACAGCAATGGGATTAGTTGTTTTTTAAATGTTTGTATTGACATAAAATGACATGTATGATTAAGGTTCTGAGTGGTATTAGGGTTAAGGATTATTTTAAACAAAAGGGGAAGTTTAAGGGAGACAAAAGTATTTGAATTTTGAGAGTCTAGGAGGTGGGAGGAAACCCTGGTGGTATAGCAGTTAAGTGCTATGGCTGCTGATCAAAAGGTTGGCAGTTCACATCCACCAAGTGCTCCTTGGAAACTCTGTAGGGGCAGTTCTATTCTGTCCTATCAGGTTACTGTGAGTTGGCATCAACTGCACAGCAGTGGGTTTGGTTTTCTTGGTTTGTTGTTGTTAGGTGCTGTCAAGTCAGTTCCAACTCATAGTGACTCTGTGAACAACAGAGCGAACCACTGCCCCGTCTTATACCATGTCCACAATCGTTTTTATGCTTGAGTCCATTGTTGTGGCTACTGTGTTGATCTGTCTTGTCAAGGGTCTTCCTCTTTTTCACTGACCCTCCACTCTGCCAAGCATGATGTTTTTCTCTTGGGACTGATCCTTCCTGACATGTCCAAAGTATGTAAGACACAGTCTTGCCATCTTTGCTTCCAAGGAGCACTCTGTTTGGACTTCTTCCAGAACAGATCTGTTTGTTCTTTTGGCAGTCCACAGTATATTCAACATTCTTCTCCAACACCACAATTCAAAGACATCAATTCTTTTTCTGTCTTCTTTGTTCATTGTCCAGCTTTCCCATGCATATAATGTGATTGAAAATACCATGGCTTGTGGTCTGGTGCACTTTAGTCTTCAAGGTGATGTCTTTACTTTTCAATACTTTAAAGAGATCCTTTGCAACAGATTTTCCCAATGTACTGCCTTTTGATATCTTGACTGCTGCTTTCAGGGGCATTGATTGTGGACCTAAATAAAATGAAATCCTTTGTAACCTCAGTCCTGTTTCCATTTATGATGATGTTGCTTAGTAGCCAGTTGTGAGGATTTTTGTGCTTTTGGTGCTGAGATGCAATCCATACTGAAGGCTGGTGTCCTTGATCTTCATCAGTAGGTGTTTCACATCTTCTTCACTTCCAGCAAGTAAGGTGGTGGTGTCTGCGTAACACAAGTTGTTAATGAGTCATCCTCCAATCCTTATGCCTTGTTCTTTGTAGAGTGCAGCTTCTCAGATTATTTGCTTGGCATACAGATTGAAAAGGTATGGTGAAAGGATACAACCCTGGCACATACCTTTCCTGACTTTGAACCATGCACTGCCCCCTTATACTGTTTGCTTAACTGTCTCTTAATCTGTATACAGATTCCTTAAGAGCACAATTAAGTGTTCTGGACTTGCCATTTTACAACATGTTAGCTGTGATCTGTTATGATCCATGTAGTCAAATGCCTTTGCATAGTCAATGCAACAAGTAAACATTTTCTGGTGTTCTCTGCTTTCAGCCAAGATCTATCTGACATCAGCAGTGATGTCCCTGGTTCCACATCCTCTTCTGAATCCAGCGTGAATTTCTCACAGTTCCTTGTCAGTATACTGATGCAGTTGCTTTTGAATGATCTTGAGCAAAATTTTACTTGCATGTGATATTAACGATATTGTCGGTGTAGAAGGGGAGAAAGGGGTGTGATGAGAGTAAGCGTATGTAGTGGGTTAAAGTAGAACAGTTGGGTAGCTGTAAATGTGAGTGGATAAGAATTAGAAAGTGATGGAGGACAAAGATGGTAAGGATAGAATGGCATGAAGAGGCCAAAGGAGCAAGCAGTTTGAAAAGAGGGAGAATTAATCCTTGTAAGTGGTATTATTAAGAGTAGCAAGTGTGGATGCCTAAAAATGAGTAGAATTGAAACTCAAGATATGACTTAGTGAGAAGTATTAAATTGTAAATGAGAAGCCTAACATATGGAAGAGAAAATTTGCTTGACAATTGAGATACAATAGGTATTTATAGAGCTATGACTTTTTAAGATAAGGAAATGTCTGAGTTAAGAATGTTGAATCAACCCAGAGGTTAAATAAGACCTTTGCCTTGACTGTTTTCCTGCTAATCCTGTTGCTGATGCAGTTTATGAAGTCAGGAAGGACCAAAATCAAGGTGCCTGCTTTCAAGGAATGGCTAACATTGCGGAGAATGGGAATTCTAGAACACTTAATTGTGCTGTTAAGAATCTGTGTATGTATTGAGAGGCAGTCGTGCAAACAGAATAAGGGGACACTGTATGGTTTAAAGTCAGAGAAGGTGTGCATCAGGGTTGTATCCTTTCATCATATCTTTTCAGTCTGTATGCTGAACAAATAATCCGAGAAGCTGCATTCTACAAAGAAGAACAAAGCTTCAGGATTGGAGGGTGACTCATTAACAACCTGTGTTACACAGACAACACCAGGATTGGACGGTGACTCATTAACAACCTGTATTATGTAGATGACACCACCTTACTTGCTGGAAGTGAAGAAGATGTGAAACACTTACTGGTGAAGATCAAGGACCCCAGCCTTCAGTATGAATTGCACATCAGCATCAAATAAACAAAAATCCTCTCAACTGGACCATTAAGCAACATCATTGTAAATGGAGAAAGGATTGTGGTTGTGAAGGATTTCATTTTATTTGGGTCCACAGCCAACATCCATGGAAGCAGCAGTCAAGAAATCAAAAGATGCATTAAAGATGCATTGCATTGGGAAAATCTGCTGCAAAGGATTTCTTTTAAGTATTAAAAAGTAAAGATGTCATATTGAAGACTGAAGTGCACCTGAGCCAAGCCATGGTATTTTCAGTCACATCGTATACATGTGAAAGCTGGACAGTGAACAAAGAAGACAGAAGGAAAATTGATGTCTTTGAATTGTGGTGTCAGAGAATAATGTTGAATATACTGTGGACTGCCAAAAGAACAAACAGATCTGTTCTGGAAGAAGTCCAACCAGAGTGCTCCTTGGAAGCAAAGATTTGGACATTTTGTCAGGAAGGATCAATCCCTGGAGGAGGACATTATGCTTGGTAGAGTGGAGGGTCCGCGAAAAAGCGGAAGACCCTTGGCAAGATGCATTGACAATCAGTAGCCACAACAAGGGGCTTAAAAGCGTAAAACCAATTGTGGACCTAGTGCAAGGCCAGGCAGTGTTTCGTTTGGTGGTGCATAGGGCCGCTGTGTGTTGAAACTGATTCAGTGGCACCTAACAACAACAGTAACAGTTTCAAAGATGGATCTCTATTATTTAGGAGCTGTGTGTTAGCCAGGAGAAGTGTGGCCTTAACATGACCACCACCAGATCCAGAGGGGCAGCGGATGGCTGTCAGTCAGCTATGCTCTCTTCAGCATATTTTCTTGAAGTGTGATCTGAACATGTCTCCATGGCCGCCATGGCAACTCTTGCTGAAATGTTTTTCTCTAAATGTGGCGGAAAAGTCACAGAGAAGAATTTTGTTGGCCTGGCTTGATTCAGTACTTTTCCTTAAATAAGTCAGTTGTAGTGTCCAAGAGATTGGTTTACTTCTGTGCTTGTGGCTATGGGTAAGTTGGAGAAAGAGTGAGAATCAGTCCACACAGGCTGAATTCCTCCACATCAAAGTAGAATTTCTGTTGCCCAACAAGTTATGTGGTATGGTGGACAAGAAATAATGTTCTCTGTACTACTACTTTACTTTTTTTTAAACCGGAGGCAGTATAGAAGACAGAGTGCTAAACCCGAATGAAAATACTAAGGCAAGCCTGTTGGGTTGTATGACAATAAAAACAGGAAAAAGAATGATATTTTCAGCAAGGCAGTTGTTTATTACTGCTTTAAAAAAATGACTGCTGCATGCAAATACAGGAATTTAAAAGGGCCATTAACATAGATATACCATCTCCCTTCACCAAATTGAGTTGTGGCCTGTGTCTTATAGTCAGAATCATTTACTGAGTGAGGAAATACCCTTTTACAGAGCTGTGTCTGTGCAAATTAATGGGTATGGAAATTTTAGGTGATTGTGCTACAGTGGTGGAGAAGGCCAGTGAAGAATTATTGCTTCCTCTGTGGTCCTTCTTGTAGCCTCAGTTGATGGAGCTAAAAATAATTTTTTGTTGCTTACAGGAAGTATTTATCTTGGGTTTTGTTTCAGCTCAGTTAGGAAAGAAAAGAGCTGTACACTGAGTAGTAGTTAAGAGTCAGGAGTTTGAATCCACCAGGAGCTCCTTGGAAACCCTATGAGGCAGTTCTCCTCTGTCTTACAGGATTGCTTTGAGTCAGAATCAACTCACTGACAATGGGTTAGTTGTTGGTTGCACTTGGGGAGCATGGTAATTTCTAGTTCCTCTGTGCATTAGATCTTGAGTGGCATAGTTCTTGTGTTCTTGATTATGATAGCAATAAACCAGCTAATCCAGTTCCATAGTTGGGGCAAAGACAATCTCTTGTGCTAAAAACAAGTGAAGTGCAGGTACAGCTAATATGGCATCCAAAATGTTCTGTTGTTCATCATATTTTCACCTAAATATGAAAGGTGATTATTAAAACAGTATTTTTAAAATGAGAATGCATACATCAGAAGACTTGGGAAAATATAAAGAGTAAAATTATCTGTAGGCCCATTTCTCTCTCTCATTCTGTTAAATTGATTCCAACTCATAGTGACACTATAGGACAGAACAGAACTGCCTCATAGGGTTTTCAGAGCTGTAGTCTTAAAGAACACCACTCATCTGTCAGTTTGTCATATTGTGGTATGGCATGTGTGTTGTGTGATGCTGGGAGCTATGCCGCTGGTAATTCAAATACCAGCAAGATCACTCACAAGATGGACAGAGTTCAGTGGAGCTTTCAGACTAGCACAGACTGGAAGAAGGATCTAGCAGTCTATTTCTAAAAAAAAAAAAAATGGCCAGTGCAAACTTCATGAATTGCAGTAGAACACTGTATGATGTAGTGCCAGAAGATGAAGCCCCTAGTTTGGAGGACACTAAAAATACAATTGGGAGAGAGCTGCCTTCCAGAAGAAGTTGACCACAATGACATGAATGGAGTCAATCCTTCAGAACCTTCCTCTGCTGGTGTTACATGACTCAAAATGACAAGAAACAGCTGCAGGCATCCATTAATAACCAGAAGGTGGAGTGTACGAAGTATGAATCTAGGAAAATTAGAAATAAAAAATGAAATGGAGCGCATAAAGGCTGATACACGAGGCATTGGTGAGTTGAAATGGACTAGTGTTGGCCGTTTTGAGTTGGACAATCATGTAGTGTGTACTATGCTGGCAATAACAAATTGAAAAGAATGCTGTTGTGTTCATCATCACAAAGAATGTATTAAGTACTATCCTAAAGTATGGAGACCCGGTTGTGTGGTTATTAAAAGCGATTTTGCTAACCAGAAGGTTGGAAGTTTGAATACACCAGCTGTTCCTCTGGAGAAATTTGTGGCAGTCTGCTTCTGTAAAGATTACAGCCTTGGAAACCCTATGGGGCAGTTCTGCTCTGTCTTATAGTATCATTCTAAGTTTGAATCGACTTGACAGCAATGGGTAGGTATCCTGAAGTGCAATGTTATCAGTGATGAGACAGTATCCATATGCTTATATGGAAGACCAGTTAGTGTGACCATTATTCATGTTTGCTTACTAAGCACTAATGCTGAAGATGAAGAAACTGAAGATTTTTTAGCAACTGCTGCTGTCTGGAATTGATCAGACATGCACTCAAGATGCATTGGTAATTATTGGTGTTTTAAATTAGAACGTTGGAAACGAGAAGGATAAGTGGTTGGAAAATATGGCCTTGGTGATTGAAATGAGCTAGAGAGTGTATTATATACCTTTCCAAGACCAATATTTTATTCGTTGCAAAAGCCCTTTTTCACCGACATAAATGTCAGCTATACACAGGGATCTCGTCAGATGAAATACACAAGAATCAAATTGACTGTATCTGTGGAAAGACGATGTTGTTGTGAGGTGCCCTGTGTATGACAGCATGAAACACTGTCCAGTCTTGCACCATACTTAGACAATCATTGGTATGTTTGAGTCCATTGTTGTAGCTGCTCTGTCAGTCTGTTGTTGAAGATTGTCCTCTTTTTCTGTGATTCTCTACCAAGCATAATGTCCTTGTCCAGGAGCTGCACTCTCCTGATAAAGTTTCAAAAGTATGTTATCATGTGGTACTTTGACCAGTGCAGTGTGTCGTTTGATTTCTTGACTGTTGCTTCCATAGGTGTTGATTGTAAATCCAGGTAAAATGAAATCCTTGACAGTTTCAGTCTTTCTCCCATTTATCATGTGGCTGCTTATTGTTCCAGTTGTGAGGGCTTTTGTTTTCTTTATGTTGAGATGTGATCTATAAGGAAGATTGTGTTCTTTGATTTTGATCAGTTAAGTGCTCCAAGTCTGCTTCTGCGTATCAAATGTTATTAATGGTGATCCTGATGATCCATTCTTTCTCATTTAGTCCAGCTGGAGTATTTGCTGAGTATACAGACTGAATAAATATGGTGAAAAGACAGTAGTCCTGATGCACGTCTTTCCTGATTGTTAACCACACAAAATCCCCTGTCCATTGGAACAACTACCTCTCTGTTGTACAGGCTCCACATTAGCATGATTAAGTGTTCTGGAATTCCCATTCTTTGCAGTGCTACCCATAATTTGTTATAGTCCACATAGTCCAGTGCGTTTGCATCGTCAATAAAACAGGTAAACATATTTCTAGTATTATCTGTTTTCCGCCACAATCCATCTAACATCAGCAGTAGTATCCCTCATTCTGTGTCTTGTTCTGAATCTGACTTCAATTTCTGGCAGTTTTCTGTTGATGCACTGCTGCACCTATTTTTGAATTATCTTCAGAAAAATTTTGTTGTGTGATACTAATGATACTGTTTTATTGTTTCTGCATTCTGTTGGATACTCTTTCTCTGGAATGAGTACAGATATGGCTGTCTTCCACTCTGTTGGCCGAATAGCTCTCTTTTAGATTTCTTAGCATAGACGAGTGAGTGCTTCCAGAGATGAAAGCATTTGTTGAAACATTTTAGTTGGTATTCTGTCAATTCCTGGAGCCGTGTTTTTCACCAGTGTCTTCAGTGCAACCTGAACTTCTTTGTCAAGTATCGTTAGTTGTTCATCATATTCAGCCTCATAAAATGGTTGAATGTGAACCAGTTCTTTTTGTTACCATTACTTTGTGTATTCCTTCCATCTTTTGTTGATGGGGAAGCTCAGTATCATCAATCAGAGCAAGGCTAAGGTTAGATTGTGAAATAGACCATCAGTTGCTGACATGCAGGTTCATTGAAAGCTGGAGGAGATTTTGAAAGAGTCCGCAAGAGCCAAAGTATTACCTTGTGTATATCCCACCCGAATTTAAAAATCATCTCAAGAATAAATTTGGCACGTTGAACACTCATGATAGAAGTTCAGACATGTTTTGAGATAGCATCAAGAACAGCCACATATGAAGAAAGCACAAGGTAATTTAAAAAAGAAGAATGAAAGAAAGGACCAAAATGGATGTCTGAAGAGACTGAAGCTTCTATCTTGAGTTTAAAGACCTCTTCAAAGTGTTGAAAAGCAAAGATGTCACCTTGAAGACTAAGGTACGCCTTACCCAAGGTGTAGTATTTTCAGTGGCATCATGTGCGTGGACATTAAATAAGAAAGACAGAAGAACCGACATCTTTGAATTGTGGTGTTGGAGAAGGATATTGACCATACCATGGACTGCCAAAGAACAAACAGATCTGTCTTAAAAGAAGTACCACCACAGTGCTCCTTAGAAAACAAGGGTGGCAAGACTACATCTTACATACTTTGGACATGCTGTCAGGAGGGATCAGTCTTTAAAGAGGGATAACATGTTTGGTAGAGTAGAGGGTCAGCAAAGAAGAAGAAGAAGAAGACCCTCAGCAAGATAGATTGGCAGCATGGCAGCGATAATAGACTCAAGGAACACAATGATTGTAGGCATGGTGCAGGAGTGGGCGGCGTTTGATTCTGTTATACATAGGCACCTAATAACAACAACAAAGTGAAGCAAACTGTATTTGTCATACCTCAACACTGAGAAAACATTTTGGAGTATATTTTTCCCAGCTTTTTCCTGTAGTCGTATTTATACACAGGCATGTATAGAATTAAGATCATCAATTCTCAGGTGCTTGGTAACCAGCTCGTTTTCGCTTAGATATATTGTTGATGTTTTTCATTATCAGTAATTCATAATAATATGTTTTTAGTTACTTTATGAACCAGTCTCTTGCTGATTTCCGTCTTTATTATTAACTGTGTCAGTGAATATCCTTGGATGTGCATTTTTCTTATATGATTATTCTCAGGTAAACTTAGAGCTCTAATGTAGTGGGACTTACATAAGTTCAGGCTAAAATATTGAAATCCTGAGTGTAGTCAGGGAATTATCTTATGGCCTGATAAAACTGGAGAATGGCATCTCATGGTGTCAGACTTAGGTGTATGATCATATGCTGACATGGTTTCAGAATTGTCGTAGTGGAGAATTTAGCAGTTATAAATTTGAAAAGTAAAATTTTCAAGTGTATTTTTTTAACACTGTAATGAGAAAGGGGCTAATGGAGGAATATTGGAGGGGTTGATGGGAATAACTTACCTTCCCATGATACTCTGGTAGTTGGTTAAGAGGAAAAGGAATGGCTGAGGAAAAAAAAAAATTGGATTTATAAACATTTGCAACTTTCAGTATTACAGTGCCATGACTTAGAAACCAAGACAGAATTACATATATAGTTGTTTATATATAGTGTTTATAGAGAGATTGTTTTTTTCTATGACAGAATTCTTTGTGTCCTCAATGTGGAACTTGTTTTGGTAATTGGTGCAAAGTAATAATAATTTATAAGTCCCCTGACATTTTAACTTGTAGGGATATACTTCATTTTTTTTTTCTTTTACATTTGCTTAAATCTCATCATGAAATGGTTTACCTGATTAAAAAGCTTTATAAAACACAAGTTGTCTGTGGAGTTACATTTGTTTTTCTAAATCAGTTGTGTATAATCTATTGAGAACTTAAAATTAATTTTTCTTGGTTAAAATGTAAATACTTGACGTCATTAATATTGTTTCTTAACTGCCTTTTTCCTTATCTCGCACATCTTGTTTATTAGTTAATCATTCCAGAGGATCCAGATTGTGTTATGTTAATGTATTAATCTTGTAAATTTTATAAGTAGTGTGTAAATAAGAAAATGCAAAAATTATTAGAACTGTTGGTGTCTGGAAAATGTCTATAAACTTCAGTTTGGGAACCAGTGGTCTAGTTAGTGTCACTCTTACAACCAGTAAAAATCAGTTGCTGTGAAATCAGGTCTGACTCATGAAGACCTCACATAGGTCAGAGCCAAACTGATTTTTTAGAGGTAGATTACCAGACACTTCTTCCAAGGTACCTCTGGGTGCCCTAAAACTTTCAGCCTCTTGCTTAGCAGCCAAGCATGTTAGTCATTTGTTTCATCCACAGTCTTGTTAAAAAAAAAAAGAGAAAAACCCAAGCCCATTGCCATCGAGTCAATTCTAACTCTTAGTGACCCTATGTCAGAGTAGAACTGTTGCATAGAGTTTCCGAGGGCTATCTGGTGGACTTGAGCTGCTAGCCTTTTGGTTAGCAGCTGTGGCATTTAACCACGATGCCACCAGGGTTTCCACAGTCTTATAATTATCCTTAAAATATTGCCACTTGATACATTTAAAAATGCTAAAATTCAGGGCTTTTGTTGGAATTGTCTACTTAGTCTATCCTAATGTGAAACACTTCGTCAAGTACCAGACTAGAAATTAGATTTTGTTACATTCAACTATAGGGTAAGACCAAACCAGTTGAGCCGATTTTGACTCAATAGTGACACTATAGGACAGAATACCTCCATCTCATAGTGTTTCCCAGGAGCTTTATAACTGAGGAGATAGAGAAATCCTGATTCTTGTCCAAGTTGACATTCAAAATAAGTGGTAGAATGACATAAAGATAAAACGTTTTTGGTTCAGAGGCTTTGTGTACTTTCTAGCGAACCACAATCTTCTTACAGATCTAAGGCAGAAAGGTGACACTTGGCAGTTAATAGCTTAAAATGTGTAACTTTAACATTGCTTTGTTTTGTGACATTGGGACTATCACTAGCCTACGGTAGTGTATTTCATAAGGTTCTGACATTTAAAATGCTTGTGATAGAGAGCTTTTGTCTTGTTTATTATTATTTTACTTTATTCAGACATTACTGTATAACAGTATTTCACATGTAAGAGTGAAAGGAAAGAGGGAATTCAGGAAAGTACAAAAAGTATGATGAATTTCATACATTCATAATAAGTATTACTTTTCCAAACAGTGACCTTAAAGTAGCTGTTCACTTGCTGGCATTGCTATTGGATCTCATTTTTAAAATAATGGCTTTAGGGTTTCATTTGTATCTGTATAAAGATTTTGTCTTTTTAGGATGAAAATATGTGTGAACTGTGTCATAGCTTAGTTCTTGAGTTTACATGATATGATGATTTGTTTTTTCAATGTTTTTGACTATGTTTAGATACTCAGATGAATATTCTGGTAAGTTAGGTTGCTAGAAGGGATCACCTTTGAATTCTAATGCATTGCGGTTTTTTTCTTTCTGCAGTCAGCAGATAAGCAGCGAGCCCTGGAAGAAACCAAAGCCTACACCACCCAGTCCTTAGCTAGTGTTGCCTATCTGATTAACACTTTGGCCAACAATGTGCTGCAGATGCTGGATATCCAGGCATCCCAGCTACGCAGGATGGAGTCTTCAATCAATCATATTTCGCAAGTGAGACCACATTCTTTTCCTGTTTGTCTGTGAAAACACTGTAAATCTGTCTTCCAAGCAGCCTTTGTGGTGTGTATTGACTTGCATGTGTTATTTGGAACAGGCAAATGTTTTCTCGTTTTTCTTATGTGCTGATTATCTTCTTCGTGATTTTAATATGGAAGTAAATGTTCATGGGTCCTACTAAAACTCACATGTCGTGTTGAAATATTATCAACCCTGAGATGAAATTTTTTGAGTTCTTCCACATTTTTACAAATTTCATACTTTTCAATTTTAAAAATGTAAATGATAGCTAGATGGCTTGACTAGTTTTTTTTTTTTCATGTTTACTGAGATGCTGCCATACCTCAACAAGAAAAAGACTATAAGTACTAGCAAACCTCATAAAATTCTTTATAAAACCCAGAAATCCAAACCCACTGCCATAGAGTTGATTCCAACTCATAGTGACCCTATAGGAAATTTCTTTATATTGAACTTTAAAAAATAAATGCTAGAGTTTTCCCATTGTAATAGTCATACTTATGGAAAATACACGAAACGTGATAAAATAGAAAAACAGACTCCCCATTATCTGAGATTTTCAGTATTGATATTTTGGTGTCTTTTCTTCTATTGCTTTTTTTTTTCCATCCTGCAAATAGTTTTCCCAATGTAACTGTGATTATATCATGTGTAGACTTTTGGGTTCTGCTTTTTTAACGTATCGCCCAAACAAATATTGATACGAAGTCGTAAGCCTCTCATAAACATTCTCCATGGTTACATAATGTTGCATGTAGGTGCTATATAGCTTTCATAACCATTCCTATCTTTTGGAACCACTTTAAATAGGACCACAATGAAAAAGCAATTCAATTGCAAAATGGCTTAAAAAATGTTAAAATGGCAGTAGCTTTCTTTGATCCGTGTGCCCCTTTAAAGACATTTTTGGAGCTCATCTGTTTTAAATGCTCTTGTCGCTAGAGTAGTTTGGTAGTATTCAGCACTGTTATTAGACTTAAATGATTAGAACTCTTACGGAATAAAAAAGAATTTTAGTAAATGCATATTATTATTTTTTCTGCATTTAGAGAGTTTCAGACTCTTCTGAAATAGAGTAATTCAACCATTGTTGAGCATTTGAAGTTTAGAAAATTCAGATAATTAAATAAAAATAGTCCAGATAATTAAATCAATATAGCCCAGATAATTAAATCAGATATGAATAGTCTACCGTGTATTTCTGTTGTTTGAAAATTTGTTATATGATTGAGAGAGACTTCTTTTTACTTAATCTTATTTTATCTTAAATCTTAATGTGTCACTTTAAGGGTTTCTTTATACCCCATCTAAACTTTTCTAGATATTGTGTAATTTACTAATTCTTTTATTGCTGTGCCTTGTAAATTAAAAAAAAAAAAAAGGCTGGGTTTTAATAAAAGCTGTAGGTAAATAAATATTAATTAGCTAAGGCATTCTGTAGAAGCAGTCACAGACATTTTAAGTGATGAGATAGATGAACTTAATTTTCTGTATTAGGAAGGAGATTGATAAGTTGCTAATCTGCTATAGAAGTTGAAAGTTAATTTTTAAGAGTTTAAAAATGTCTGTATGTTTGAAGTCCAGAGAAAGTGAGGAGGAAAGCATAAGTGCAGAAAAGTAATAAGTATATTAGACTGCATCAAAAGGTGGGACAACTTTTTATTAGTTGGTAAGAGGAAGTAGGAGAGATTACGTAGGTAGAGAATAGCAACAAGGAAATGGCAATGAAGAGTATGATACATATTTTCTTACTGAAATTCTGTAAGTCTTCAGTAGCTCTCAGCAGCTGAGAAAAGCATAGCAACCTCAAGGACGAAGGTACATACGGTGAGGCTACCCTAGATTGAGGTCCTGGGATAGTGCAAGCAGTTTGCTCTTGGCTGCTAACTGAAACACTGATGGTTCAGATCTCCCTATTTATCACTGTACAAGAAAGGTCTGGTGACTTGTGTCCATAAAGATTATAGCTAAGAAAACTACGAAACTCAGTTCTACTCTCTGATCCATGGAGTCACCATGAGTTGTAATAGACTCAACTGCAAGTGTTTTCACCCTAGGTTGTGAGTAAGTTAGTTAATGAGAACATTTTCTTGTAGAGTATCACACAAATTGATATCCAGTTAATGTGGTCTAATTAGTTCTTTTTCTTTTCTTTATTTTGTAGCTGTTCCAGTAAAATAAGTAGAAAATGGGAGAAGTGAATGGATATAGAGTACACGTCAGAAATAACAGTATTACCCAATTAGGATCCGTGCTTTGGAATAGTTGAGCCAGCGAAACGTACTTCAAGTTAGAAAGAGAAAGTTTATTTAGGAAGTGACACCAACTGACCAATAGTAGTGCAGAATGTGTCTGTGGAGCCCCAAAAGGCAGTTTTTACATTAGAGCTTATATGTATGTCTTTAGTAGCCAACAGATGGCATGGCTTGAGGAGTTATTCATTACAAGATAGTGACAAGAGATCCTTTATCAGACTAAAGAGATACATGCCAGACATCTGTCTCCTCCAACAGGCTAAAGATACACATGCCAGAGACCTGGGCTTTGATCTTCATGGAAGGGTGGCCTGAGAGAACCAAACAGAGTCATTAGCATCAGATCAAACCAAAGAACAAAGTTATATGCATCAGATCAAAACAAAGTCCTCAACAAAGGTATGAAAAAAGGTGAAGGCAGGTGAAGGAAGGAGAAAAATTTAGAGGCTCACTGACGCATTAGTTCTGTGAAGCTCTCAGTAGCTCATTTTGAAAAGTAGAATACATGTTGGGATGTATTAAGGTCAAAACAGAACTGAGTCAGAGCTGTCAAGAATATGTTGAGGGTCATTCATGAGTTGAGATCAACTACTACAAATGATATTGCTGTTTCCCCTTGGGAACAGTAATGTCACATTTGATGGACATTAATAATTTTTACCCTGGCATATTTTCATTTATTTTATAACCATCAACACTTAAATAAAGTTGTCCACTTGTTCCACATTTGGGAGAATACAGTGTTTTGAGTGGACAACTCCGTAAGATAGTCAGAAATGCTCAAGAGAGAAACCACTAGGTGAAAACCATCCCTATTACCTCCAGAGAAATTGGGAGGCAGACAGTTTTATTTGAAGAACCAGCTATCTCAGCTGACAGCTGAGCTGCATTTCTGTTTTCTTTTTCGGGTGTTAGTAAAGCAACCGATTATATTTTGTTAAGTAAAGAGAACTCTGAAATGTTCTACAAGGAGTATTTTAGAATCTAAAGGAAATTGCGAAATGCAGTGGATCCGGTCCTGAAACGTTTTATGTAAATGAACTTTTTTGTAAACAAAACATGTTGAACCTTCTTTATTTGGAGTTGAGTATCTGGAAGGCAGTACCCAGAAGTGAGGGATCTGGGATTCTACTCCTGTTAAGTTTGTGCAAAATGTATCTTAGAATATTTAGATGAGCTGATGGAGAATGTAATGTAAGATATAAGAGTAACTGATTGATCTTTGCTTTTTAGTGTTTGCCTTAAGAATTTTTTTTTAAAGTTATTGTTTAGTGTATGGGTAGAACCTTCTGTTTAAGAAGACAGTTGAATATCAAAGTTATTTGGTGCTACTTAGATGGATTATTATTCTGTATATAGTGTAAGAAAATACTTTCTGTTTACTGTAATCTTTACTTGCCAAGCCAACTTAGATAATACTTTAAACTTTGGTATATTTAATAAATACTTTAAAATGGGTTGGCAGTTTTTTCCTGTAAAGGACCAAATAGTAAATATTTTAGGTTTTGTGGGCCACACATGGTTTTTTCACTTAGTCCTCCATGTGTATGTGTTTAACAATTCTTTAGAAATGTAGAAACCATTTTGGGGGACTTGTGTGAAAACATGCTGTGGGCCACATTTAGCCTGTTGGTCCCAGTTTGCTAACTACTGCTCTTAAATACTATGTTTTATAATATTTGGTCCTTAGAATTTGTTATTATGGTTTGTATTATTATTTCAAGTAGTGTTTTTAGAAAGAGCCGAAGAGTGCTTATTTTGATACCAAATTTTTGTACAACTTAAACAAAAGTACTAGATTCTGAGAATTAGTAGAGAGGCTTGGGCTGAAGAGGCAGGGGAATGGGAGGGAAATGGAGGTTCAGTCAGATCAAAGAAAAGATTACTTGTTTATTAGAATGGCATTTGGGGTCAAGAGTTGTCAGTGCTGGTGGTAAAGTTGTTCAAGACTAGTAAATATTAAATGTCTGAAGTCTTGGCTACTTTTTGGTTTTTTTCTTGTCTCTTGGGTAAGAACCTCATCACCTTTTAGTCTCCTGCTGTATTAGCCCTTTTCTCCACTTTAATGGGAATGAGCACTGAATAGGATTGCGAGGGAAGGACTGGAATTTAGCTCTAACTCTTCTGCTAACTTGAGTGACAGTTGACTTCTTTGAACCTCTCATCTGTAAAATGATAGGGCCGATTAGATAATTTCTAAATTATTTTCCATCTTGATTCTTTTCTGAGCTTGTCACAGGTGAACTTAATTTGTGTTTTGAACACCTGGGAAAATATTAGGAAGCACAAGAGGAAAATTATAACTACAAGGCTCGGGGTTAGTAATAAGCTTTATTTAATCAAACCACACACTCAAGAGTTAAGCAGCAGGGAAGGGAAGGTGCTAGCCCCAGGACACAAAAACATTCTTTTTTACATTAGTTAAGAACTTTCATCTACGTTCACATTGGTTAAGAGCTCTCGTTTACATTAGTTAAGAACCGCACAGCCTCATACTAGGTCTCACAGGGATGGCAGGGTTCAGTGGTAATTACAGTATGTCATCACTTACACTTCCCTAAGAGCTGGTTTCACTCTAAATCCATTTGAAAAGTGGCTGTGCTCTCATGTTGAGGAGTCAGGGGAGTCTGGAGCAGGATCCTGGAATAGGATTCTGCAATGACAAGATGTTTTGGAGGTAGAGCCAGCAGGGACAGCAGAGGATGCTCAGGCACCAGCCTTCAAGGATGAGGCAGGTGAGGTCTCAGGATCAGGTCACAGCACAGCAGCAGACCAGGGAGCATAGACCCTCAGGGGGAGACTGTGAGCCTCCGGCCCAGAGTGCTGGATTTCTATACAAGTTGTTCACTTGGTTCTGGTCACTATCATCCAGTCCATAAGTCTTACCTTCTGGTACCTCAAGTCATTGACTCCTTTCTGATTGGTTATTATCTTTCTCATCTCTCTGACCATCTGTTGCCATGTTCATCTAACAGTTGTTTTTCTAACTTCACCAGCACTGTGTTTTCTCATCACCTCTTACTTAGCTTAAGCCCAGCCATTTTGTGTTTTAATAGTGTAGCCAGTTCATAATTTAGCCAACTCTTATTTTATAACAAGACTCCACTTTACTATATATTCTGTATATATATAATTTCAGTTTGTATTTGCTTCTTTCTTTTTCTACTCTATTGATTCTGCTCTCCACCTCATTTGGCAACCATGGACCTCAAATCATTCACTCTGATGTAGCTGAACTATCTCCCAAGTTATTCTGAATTTCAATATAAGAATGGGAATTCCTTTGACTGCCATCTGTTTATCAGGAAGAAATACTCCATCAAAACCAAATATTATTCCCTTCTACTCTCTAAATGAAGCATTTTGAAAAACTAGGTAGAATTGACTAGAAATATCAAATATTAGATACCTTTTTGTATTAAGAGGACAATATAGTATTAAGTCTTGTATGTATTAACTTGTACCCTACACACCATGTCAGTAAGGCAGTATTAGGATGAAGTCTTTAGATACTGTATGGATGGCACATTTTAAAGAAATTCTGTCTCTAGCTTTGTTGCAATTACCCAGTCAATTCTTTGGAAACATTATTTAAAAAATGAATTGAAATTTATAATCTTCAAACCAGTAGAGTTAAAATAACATTAAATATTTTCCAAGAATATGTAGTATCAGAGCAAACATTTACTTTTACTGAACACTTGTACAGACATACATAGCTTCCTTTAAATCATGGTAGAATTGTATATTAAGTATGAATATTATTGGCTGTGTCTGTGATTTTGTGGTCATTTCTAGTAAGTTATAAAAAGGTGGGGCCAAGAGCTTCAAGATCATCATTCAAGCTAAAATTCTTGTAAAATCAAAATACATTTTTGATCAGTGATTAGCAACTCAAGAAGAGTCAAACAATCTGAGTTTTCTGTTTCTAAGCCAGCTCAGTCTGTTCTCAGCTAATAAAAGTCACTACTGTGTATATGCCATTCATCCTGGCTTAGAAATAAGTGGATCAAGAGAAGTCAAAAGGCAACATAAAGAACTTAAAAAGTGGTGGTGCTCCTATCCTCTTCAGAGCTTTAGGACCTGACTGGGCTAGTGTTAAAGGTAATTAGCAGGTAGCAAGTGTTCAAAACAAACAAACCCTTGCTATCCGGTCAGTTCAGATTCATTGGGAAAGGAGATACAAAGGAATAACTGTAAAATAACAGAAGAATTGAAGTGATTCTTCTGTTGCATTAAGTACTAAAATGCAGTAGACAGTCTAAAAGAGATCTGAGAGGAATCACTATGTAAGGTAATTTTTCTTTAAAAGCTTTATTTACATAGCCTTGTTTCAAAATTTCTACTTTTCAAAGGATATACCACAAAAGGCTGTCAGCATGTAATTATGTATAGAAAGTTGAATATGTAGTTCCTAATTAATTTTATGTGTATAATTTTTAAATGGCTCCATAAAAAATGAGTAGCTGAAAATTACCACTCAGTTTGTTGATGACTACTTTTTGTTTTATGAAAGATGCATAATGTGAGTCTGTATTACTTAACCATTACATGCTTGCCTGAAGCGTTACCTACTACCAGTTGAAATAAAAGATACTTAACACCCAACTTAGTTGAGTTAATGTACTGTAACTGTTTGATTGCAGATGGTTTCCCACACTGATGGGCAGCTAACTGAGGTAGTGCTATCCAGTATATTCAACTGTCAATTACCTGTGGTAATGGGAAACAATAATGCATGGATAATCTTCAAGTACTTTGTATAGTACCTTCTGCTGTGGCCTGAGCATGTGCTTGGGTCCATGAGGGAGACGTGGGAGTGGGGCTTAGGCTGCAGGGGAGCTGGCACTCAGTAGGGTTATCTCAGGGTGACAAAAGGTATCCTGTGAAGGCTGGGTTTGGCACTGCGTGGCTGAAGTGTCATGGGGAGAGCTTGCAGCTTGCAAGACCAACTTGGCGCTAGCAGCGAGAAGGATGGGGAAACTGATTAATAAGGAAATGTGGGAGAATAGACGTACAAGTCCTGTGCAGTTGTAGTGATGCTCCTTGGGGTAGTTTATTGTGAACAGACTGCAGCAAGTGGTAACTCTGTTAACAGTAGTGTACTTGGATTAGTTTTGGTCTTCCTTGTGTGCTAGCTAAATGCATTTTTTACTTGACACAGGTGAGTGATACTATTGAGGTCTGTTCTAAATAAGAGTAAGTTTATGGTCATAACTTTTGGAACTGAGATATAAATTTGAAATACGCTCTTTACTCTTAAAATTCTTGCCAAGTGTCAGTGTTGAACTTGTGCTTCCAAAGTTCAAGGTAACGCATTGGGATGTCAGTATAATGAAGGCAGAGGCAGTGGTGATTGCTGAAAGCTATGAATTTGGTTTAGGTAAAACATTAGCCATGTAAAAGTGTTATAGGAGCTTTTACTAAAGTTGTTTCAGAATTGACAGTTGGCTGTGAGTTGATTATTGAAGCAGGGTAATAGGTATGTAGGGGTGTTCATTATGCTAATTTGAATATGTTTATATTTTTATGGAGCTGTGGTGGGATAGTGGTTAAAGCCCTCAGCTGCTAATTAAAAGGTTGGCAGTTCAGATAATTGAAAGCTTTAAAAAAAAATATTGGAGTTGTTACTGAAAATTTAAGAGTCTTCTGGCCCAGTTTTCCCCACTTACTTGTGGAATAGATTTGTTGTTCTCCATCAAGTTATATAAACTCAAAGAAAACCTAGACTATTTTCTGAATGTATTCAACAGGAACTCCTCCAGTAGTTGAAGGACTAGTATACAGATTACACTTTGATTTTCTTAACCATATATTATCTTTATTATTGTTAACCCCCCCCCCCACCTTTTTAAGGTTGGTGACACCAAGTATCTACTTAGGTAGTCAGTGCATTAATCTTGAGTTAGCTCTTGTGAAAAGTTTCGAAATTGAGAGTGACAGGCTAATTATTCTTCTAATCGTTGGTTCTCATCCAGGGTGATTTTTGCTCTCAGGTGCACATTTGGCAATGTTTGAAGACATTTCGGATATGTTATATAGCCAAACTAAATTACTTTGACTTTCTGTAGGCATATGCCTTTAAGTATTGTGCTTTAAAAGTGTGCGGTCAGTTTTTAGAGATTGATTTAAGAAGCAACAGAGAACATTTTTTCTATATAATTCCTGCAACGAATTCCTTTTTGAATTTAGTGCTGGGAAAATTGTAATCTTCCTGATGAAAGGGTGTATTTGCCTGTAATTTACTATGTTTCAATTTTGCCTTCTCTCCTGGGAAGCTAGAGCCAAATTTTATGCTCCGTTACAGCAGTGCTTTCTTATTTAAGCTTGTAATTATGTTGCCTTTTCCTTTGCCATTTTGGTCTTTCATCTTTACTGTAATGGTCATTTGGTGTAAGCTCTGTGTTTGTGTACATGAAGAGAACATATGAGGAATGTGCAGACTCCTCCAAATTCCCAGACCAAGTCATACCTCTGTAGGATCAGATGCACAGAATTTTAATTTATGTTTTAATTATTATTATAAAAATCTCATGTTTTTCATTTTAAAATACATGCATACTATACAAATGTTACTATATATTAGTGCAAATAATAAGTGAGAAATTGTTCCTCCTCTTCATTCCCCGGGGATTCATAAATATTGCTAGCATAAAATTTGAAGTTGATTTGAAATTCCAACTTACCGTTGGCTTAAAATTATGTTGTGGCTGGCCAGGTTTGCATTTTTTTTTGTTTTTTTTTTTTTTCATTTCACTTTTAAATAAGTACATTTCTAAACACTAAGGAAAGTGAAAACAGTGTATACGGAGAATTATATTCTCTGATAAACTTTCTTCTACTGATCTGACAAAAACTAGTTGAATAAAAAGTAAGTGTCATATTTTAGAGCACACCTGATCGTCACCTATAGCCTCCAGGGGGAGCTAAATGTGTGAAACTCAAAGAACTTGGAGTTGGAGCCTCATTTTTGTGCAGGCTGAGCATTGAGTTAGGAAAGGGCGCCTGGATATGTGAACTTTCTAAACTTCTGACCAAAAAACCCAAACTCTTTGCCCTTAAGCCTGACTCATAGCAAGCCTATAGGACAGAGAGCTGCCCCATAGGATTTCCAGGGAAGGGGCTGCTAGTAGAGTCAAACTGCCGACCTTTTGTTAGTAGCTGAGCTGTTAACCACGGTGTCATCAGGGCTCTGCGTGTGTTTCTGTGAGATGAGTCACCTCATTGTGTTTCCCAGTTACTGCGGATCACCATGAGCCACATCTGCTTGACAGCATTGGGGCTGGGAATACAACCCTTGGTGGTTTGGTGGCTAAGAGCTATAGCTGCTCACCAAAAGGTCAGCAGTTGATTCCACCATGGAGTCCTTGGAAATTATGGTGATGTTCTACCTTGTCCTGTAGGGTTACGATGAGTCAGAATCAACCTGATGGCAGTTTTTCTGTTTGTTTGTTTTAAATGGCCTCTTGAGAATGTACTCATTGCAAAAAAGAGTCTGTTAATGCTGCTTGAGTGGTGGAATGAGGTGGTGGTAGTGTTTTAAAACATTTGGACTGTAACTCGCAGTAAAAAAACAAAAAGTCATTTTATATTGTACCTAGTACACAGGTAATGTATATATGTACAACCATGTGCTGCGTAGCATTCATTTAGGCAATGTCCAGCTGCATCTGTGTCTGTGTCCTATAAGGCTGTAACAGAGTTTCAGAATTCTGATAGAGAATGGGACTTGGTGGATAAATCTCACATGAGTTAATCATATGTTCTCTTGGTATCTAGTATGTAATGTATCTTTCTTTGCCTAAAAAGCATTAAACACTTTCAGATATACTAAAATGTCTTTAATCCAGTGAGGAGGTTATAACAATAATTTTTTAATGTGCTCACAATGCAACATCTGTTTGTTACAAGCCATTATATATACCTTGAATTTTCATTATAATTGGCTTTATAGACGTTGGTTCATAACTATGGGTTGTATGTAAATTGTATGTTTGTAACCCAGGAACTCTTAGTATATAATATGATGTTTGCACAGTGTACAAATCACATAATGTCATATTTCACAGAACACATCGTGAAAATTAAGCAAGGTATGATTCTATACATATAACCAGCAAATGTTTTGAGAAACAATGTGTATATACAGTCTGGTTTGATTTTATTTCATTTTAAATAATTTCCAACTACATCCCACTGAATTGTAGCCTGCACTTTCAGAAGTAGTGATTTAGTGTATTAACTATCTGTGTTTGTGTAAAAGTTTCATTGTGTTGCTGTTAGCAGATAGAAAACTATGTGAGTAAAAACAGTGTAATTCTCCACTAAATTTTGTCCTTTGTGAGGACAAATAAATTAAAATATTTTACATAGTTGAAATTATCTTGTGTTATGATCTAACTATAAACAGTTTTGCTCAAGCAAAGTTTTTTAAGTAAAAAACTCACTTTCAACATTGCTGTATATTAGCTCCTTCCCCCTTTTCATAAAAAGGTATTTAAACTTGAATAGAACTTGCATTAACAGATTATTTTTAAAAATAACTAGAATAATCACCAGAACTTTAATTATACTAGGCTAAATCTTAATGGAGAAGGAAAAAAAAGAAAAAGAGTATGATTTACCCCAAGGATTGGCAAACTTCTTTGTGAAGCTAGCTAGTAAATATTTCAGGCTGTGCAGGCTTAAAGGTCTCAGTTGCAACTGTTCATGTCTGCCACTGTAGTATGAAAATAGTCAGGAACAATACATAAACACATGAATATGACTGTGTTCCAATAATACCTTATTTATGGGCACTGGAACTTGATTTCATATAATTTTCACATTTCATGACTTTTTTTTTTCTTTTTCAATCATTAAGAAATATAAACATCATTCAGTTTCAGGGCTATAAAAAAATTGGAATTTGAAATTAAAAACATGATACCGTTTGTATTAGCACACACAAAAGAAACAATTTGTGGATATTGACCCGTCGATTCTAACATTTATATGGGAAGGGAAAGACTCAGAATAGCCCGTGCAGTACTAAGGAAGACAGGAGTTGGAACACTGATACTACCTTACTCTGAGTCTTAGTATAAAGCTGCAGTGATTAAGACAGTATTGTATTGGTGGGAAATAGGCAAATAGATCAGTGGAACAGATTTTAGAGCCCAGAAATAGACCCACACGAATACAGTCAACTGATCTTTGACAAAGGAGCAAAGGAATTTCAATGAAGAGAAGATAGTCTCTTCAACAAATGGTGTTGGAACAACTGGATTAAAAAAAAGAATCTTGACACAAACTGTACATCATTCTGAAAAATTAACTCAAAGTGGACCGTAAAACAAAATACATACAAGCTGCAAAAGTATGCAGCTTATAGAAGATACCTGTGGAGAAAATCTAGATGACCTTGGAATTGATGACAGCTTTTGAGATAGGCACCATCAAAAGCAGGATCCATCAAACAGTAAAATTGGTAAGCTTGTTACATTAAATTTAAAAACAACTCTAAAGGCAGTGTTAGGACAATGAAAGCACAAGCCACAGACTGGAAGAAAATACTTGCTAAGCATGTAATATTGTAAAAGACTTGTTTCAAAAATACACAAAAAACTCTTAAAGCTCTGGAATGAGGAAACATGTTACCCAGTTACAAAATGGACAAAAGATTTGAACAGAAACTTTATCAGAGAAGATATACAGATGGCTAACAAACATATAAGAAGATGCTCAGTGTCAGTTGTCATTGGAGAATTGCAATTCAAAGAAACAATGAGACCTGTTATATAACACAAAACAGTACCACACCTATGAGAATGACTATAATCCAAACAGTAAATGTTGGCAAGGGTATGTAGGGCATAGGAACTCTCATTCATTGCTGGTGGGAATGCAGAATGGTACAGGCATTTTGGAAGACAGGCTAGCAGTTCTTACAATGCTAAATGTAGGCTTACTATAAAACCAAAACCTGTTGCCATTGAGTTGACTCCAATTCATAGTGATCATATAAGACAGAGTAGAACTGCCCCATATGGTTTCCAAAGAACACCTGGTAGATTTAAGCTACCAACCTTTTGGTCAGCAGCCATAGCACTTAACCACTATGTCACCAGGATTTTCAAGTCTTACTATAAGATGGAGCAATCTCAATCCTTATGTATTTACCCAAATGGCTTGAAAACTTACTTTCACATAAAAATCTACACACAAGTGTTTGTAGCAACTTTATTCATAGTTATCACAAATTGGAAGAAATCAAGATATCCTTCAGTGGTGAATGCACAAATAAATAGTACATTAATACAGTGGAGTGGTATTCAGCAATAATATGAAATGAGCTGTCAAGCTACAGAAATAGTTGGAGTAAGCTTTCATGCGTATTGTTAAGTGAAAGAAAAGTACAAAGCAGAAGCTATACACTATATGATTCCACCTGTATAACGAAAAGCAAAACTGCAAACTATGGTGTAAAAAAATCGGTGGTGGTCAGACGCTCAGGGAGAGTGAGTGAGTCGCTGGGTATGGCACTTTACTGTTGTTAGCTGCCGTCACGTTGACCCCATGCTCAACAGAACAGAATGCTGTCTGGTCCTGTGCCATCCCTGCCATTGGTTGCTGACTTCAAGAAGTAAATCATTAGGTCTTTCTTCTTTGTCAGTAAGAAAGCTTTGCTGAAACCTGTTCAGCGTCGTAGCAGCCTGCAACCCTCTGGGACCGACGTGTAGTGGCTACACACGACTGCTTTGACTGGGAGTTGAACCCTGGTCTTGCATGTGGAAAGTAAGAATTCTACCACTGAGCTACCAGTGCCCCAACAGGGCATTTTTAGAGCAGTAAATTTACTCTGTGTAATATTGTAATGGGGGCCATGTTACATTATACATCTATCAAAATCCACAAGACAGTACAACACAAATTGTGAACCCCAGAAGGTCCTCAGGAGACAGGCCTGGTATTCTGCTTCCAGAAGGTCACAGCCTTGAAAACTCTTGTGGAGCGGAAAGTCCTATGTGGAACATGGGGTTGCCATGAGCTGGAATTGACAGCAGCTATCAACAGCAGCGATGAAAACTATGGAGGCCCTGGGTTGTACAAATAGTTAATGCACTCAGCTGCTAATAAAAAAGTTGATGGTTTAAGTCCATCCAGCAGTGCTTCAGAAGTAGCAGTGTACTTCTAAAAGACCAACCACTGAACCCTGTGGAATCCTGGTGCTTCGGAGGTAGCAGTCAACTTCTGAAGAACCAACTATTGAACCCTATGGAATCCTGACACACATGAGCTCCCCATGAGTCTGAGTGGACTGGATGGCAACTGGTTTTAATGTAAACTATGAATTTTAGTTAATAATAATATATCAGTATTAGTTATCAGTTACAATAAACATACCTTAGAATGCGAGATATTAGGAGACACATTGTACGGGGGATAGTGTAAGAATATGTGGGAACCCTCTGTACTTTCTACACAGTTTTTCTATAATCCTAAAATTTCGCTAAAAAAATAAAGTCTGTTTAAAAATAAAATAACAGATATTGGGCCAGATTTGGCCTGTGAGTCATGGTTTGCCAACCTCTGGTGTAACCTCAAAATGAAAAGTCATTAGTCTAAAAAGGAGTATGTGATAATATGGATAGCAGTTGTTAAATCTCTGGCCATTTATATTTTAATTTTTCTGAATAGTAGAGCTATACATTTTTGTATTGTGTTTATATTATATTTTATAGACAGTTGACATTCATAAAGAGAAAGTTGCAAGAAGAGAAATTGGTATCTTGACTACCAATAAAAACACTTCCAGGACACATAAGATTATTGCTCCAGCCAATCTTGAACGACCAGTTCGTTACATAAGAAAACCTATTGACTATACAATTCTAGATGATATTGGACATGGAGTAAAGGTAAGTGTATCTTTTTGTCGAGCATTTAAAAACAGTAGCCCGTAATAGAACTAACTCTTCAGAAAACTAAGCTTTTATCATTCCTCTCTTAACTGACCAAGTCTTGGTCTACTGGTGGCTCTGAGGATTCTTTGCTGATATAACTCTTTTATCCCTTTCCCTTTTTTTTAGTGCTGTGTTCTCAAGTTTTAAATCAGTCATCTTTGAATTACATTGCTTAATCAGCTTATGATAATGCCTCATCTAGATCTGCCAGACAAGTGTGGTGTAATCTTTCTAATCTTGAGTGATTTAATGACTAATTAGTGAAGTATCAGTATGTAGTTTACCTTACCTCAAAAACTTCACCAACAAATTTTTGACATTCATTTTTAGAAACATATAGTCATTTGATAATTCATTTTTAGAAACATATATTAATATATTAATAAGTGTATACTTTGAATTTTTTACCACAAGTGTTTGGGGTAATAATAGTGTAGATAAAATATACAAATTAATATTTTCCCTGCTTTTGCATATATAGTCATTACATATTCTACCTTTTAAAATGTATTTGAGTGCCTAGTATGTGTATAAAGTACCATAATAAAAACTGATAGGCATATAAATTTCATTTAAATTGGTGTTTGCACTTACATTATTCGGAGCTTCAGTGAGGTATTGAATTATTTAAAATCTACATCTGATCAGTAATTATGAAGGTAATGATTTAGCACATGTGACTTTGAGTATATAATACATATGCCTATATGTGAAATTTAGCACACTGTACAGTTCGTGCAGTTATTTTTATATAAACATTATACTATAATATATTAATAATGAAGCATACTATACTCTTATGGCTGGAAGTTAGTTGAGATCTAAGTTTAATATAGATCTAGGTAAAAGAAAATGTACTGTGTAAATTTAATTTTTAAATCTGTTTTTCCTCATAGTTTTGATATAAGCACTATTACCTAGAATTTGATCATTTAATTTTATAGTTGATACCTACATTCATTTAAATTGCTGTACTAATTAGAGCATGTTAAAATAGGATGTGTAATTTGATGGATAATTAATAACTGAAATTCATTCTAACTTAGGAAAATCTTTTAGGATCTATTAAAGCAAACAGCTGTTAATAGAATATTTTAGGGTATTGCCAGAATCTTATGCCAGAAAAGTACATAAGATATAAAATATATTTGTGCTTTCGTACTTATATAATAAAAAGATGATTTCCTCCCCCTAATTCTTGTTTAATTCCTCAAAGTAAAATATTATTCAGTATTTTAGAACTGCTTGTCCTTTTCATTTTTTGACATGCAGTGCTTACAGGTCACTAATTTGAAGGAATCTTGAGTGAAATTAAGTTTTTGAATAAAACAATATCTTAAGTAATTCATCAAAGAAAATTTCTGTTCATGACACATTCTGCTTTAACCACTCTTCCTATGATCTACAGAAACATTATTTTGTTAATGCCAATGCTTAACTTGTTTTTTGTTTTTTTTTTCCTTTCTCTTTACATCCTGAAGTTTCAACTAACCTTTCAATGCTTTTTTTCCTTACCCTTTTATTTGCTCCATTTATGCATTAAGTGGTTGCTTAGATTTAAGGTAAGAGATTCCAGGGCTGGATTTCCATTCTTTGTTCTTATGTAGAATATTACATATGGGGAGTGAAGATACGTTTGGCATTTGGCCATTTAAAACCAATAAGTAGTTCCTCCTCTTATTTCTGTCATGCAGCTTTACAGTGTATTTTCATATTCTCCAAGAACAGATACTTTTATCTATTTTGTTCACTGCTCTATGTTTTGTACCTAGAACAGTGCCTGACATATGTTAGCTATTCAGTAAATGCAGTGACTATATGACTATTTTGAAATATTAATGTTTTGTAAAACTGAAATGCATGTTACCCTGTCAGAAGATCTTATTGTGAAATAAAATTAATCGGATTTCTTTAATATTAAAATTTTGTTATGGATTTGGAGGGCCCACTAATATGCTTCCTTTAACTCTCCCCCTGTGTAATAGCCTTTTTATTCTATAAATGGGGTGCTTTATTATACACCTTGTGGCCATATGTCATTATCATTTGACTCCTATTGAGTGTGCAGAAGCTGAGAAGCATAAAATAATTTTAAATTGCAGTATCTTGTATTTAGCAAAAGAAAAAAAAATCAGTCCTTTTTTCAAATTGCTGTATAAAAGATATTGTAATGTAAACTCTAAGAGTTTTTAAGCTGAGTATTGCTTTTATGCAGAACATCAAAAGTTCATGGTGATGTTTAGCAAAATACAAGTTAAGAATTAGATAATATTTCCTTTTGTGATTAATTTTGATAACATTTTTGTAGGATTAATGGTAAAAGAAATTCAGCTATATTCAAGAAACCTGTTAGAGTATTAGTAAATTTATATTCAACAGAGTATGTGTTTTTTTCTTAGCCAAATTTTATGATTTTTCCTTTGAAAAATACATTCTGTTCCACCTAAGACCCATAGTTTGTGTGTCTTTAGTGTAGAGAGTTATAACCAGGAGACAGGGTGACTGAGATCTGAACCCTGACCTGGTATGTCTCTTAGTTGCGTACGGCAGCTACAAGAAAACACCACAAAGCGGGTGGCTTATAAGAGCAGAAATTTGTTCCCACGGTTCTGAAGGCTAGAACCCCCTTTTTTCCCACTTCACCTGGGACTCTCTCTTGTGTTCCTTGTTAAGGGAGGTCATGGTGGTAGCGAGACACTCGTTTGTTCTTCTGGTCTCAGGCTGATAAAGTCTCTGGTTCGTGTGGTCCTTTGTCTCTTGGGCTAATATTTTGCTGTGTCTTCAGTTTTCTTCATTCTTTCTTCCACCTCTGCTCTCCTTGTCTTCTCTTCAGCTCTTAGTGAACTCTTTCTTTGCTGACAGACTCTTGGTAGCAACCATAACCTTTCAGATGGATTGTTAAACAAAGCCACCGTACTTTTGGACTAGACACATTGGACTTGGCTCAGAGGAAGCCTCTGCTTAAAAATAGAATTTTTCATGTTCTATGTAGCATGGCCTGGTGGTGTTTAATGGTTCTTTGTATCTGAAAGCTGATCTAAGTATTATTTCTTCAGTCAACTGAGGAGAACATGTTAGAGTTTAATTCATAAGAAGTTTGAAAGTAGTGTGGTGATATTTTTACAATAAGGGGCATAACAGGGCAGTGGATAGAATGACATATTGGAGGTGTTTTCATGTAATAATACATGAAGCTGTATGAAAGTGGGATGTACCTATGTGAGCTGGGGTACCCTTTTACCAGCCTTTATTGTAATGATGAAGAGTTTTGTTACTTTTATTACTGAGATCAGTATGAGCATTTGATATGGACTTGCCTGTTGATGAAAATTTTGCTTGTGACTTTGAAGACCCTGTTAAAAATGGAGTGTCGTCGTGGTGTGGTGATAAACAGCTTAGCTGCTAACCAAAAGGTCAGCAGTTAAAAATGGGCTAATGTATTTACTTGAGTGCTATCTTTAACAAGTATTTATTATTTCCTACAAAAGCATGATAAACTGCCTTTCATAAAGAGTGAGGGTTCACTTTTAATTACTTCTTTAACACAACACTTGGAAGGAAAACTATAACAAAGGAAACACTTGAGAGACTCATCTCTTTTTTCTCTTTTTTTTCCTGTTAGTTCCAATCTTGGGTCATCAATTCTGTTTTGGCAAAAGGAAGTTGTCAAAACTATTTCAGAATCAAGCAAAAAAATCTTTCCTTCTTTACTCTCTTGATTTTCTACTGATTTTTCTTTCCCTGTTGCTTTGCACACTTACTCCTGGTATTTTAACCCTTTATTTTTTGTCTTTTCAAACTCTGTAACCAGAATTTTTATGCCTGTCCTGAATTCATACTCTTCATTCCTGGATTCAGCTTCAGTTTCTTTCAGAGGACTTCTTAGTCTTTTTCGTGCTAACCCTGATAAAGGAAGTATAAAATTGGGATAAGCATATATATTCTCTGTGGAGTAAGGCTATACTCTGAGGAGAAGGAAAGACTAAATTCGGACTAAAGGGAAAAAATCCAAACAGAGAATGAAGGCCCAGAGGTGCGTGACCACGGCTTTGCCCCTTCCACCAACAGTCTGTCTGTGTTCCTCCTTGTGTCTTGGTATATTGAAGTCGTACTCATTTTTAACTGATGGACATTCCAGCTCAGGTTTTTCTCTCTGGAACCTTCCCCAGTTAAACTCCTTTCCCCAGTGATAATCCTTTTGAAGAGACTTCTGTAGAATATTCAGGAGTTTCTTCTTAAGAATGAGTTTTGTTTATACCACAATATTGTAAGTCCTTTAAAAGTGGAAATCTTTCTGTAGACCTTTGTGTCCATAAAATGCCTCTGCCCTGGTCACATTGCAGCAGGTCTTGTCAGTGGGGTTACTCTTAGGAGCAGAGATGATTTCCTCTGTGGACTAGAGATACCTGGCTGGTCAGCTTTATAAAAAATGCTGAAGTTTAGAGATTTGTAATGTACATTATATATAGTGACCATTTATATATTGAGATTTGTTTTAGTCTTATAGTGCTACCATAACAGAGATAACACAAGTGGATGGCTTTAAAAAGAGAAAATTTTATTTTGTCACAGTCCAGTAGGCTAAAAGTCCAAATTCAGGGTGTCAGCCCTCTTTGGTGGATCTGAAGGAAGGTCTTTGCTGTCAGTCTTCCCTGGGACTGGAAGCTTCTAAGGCACAAGGACTCCAGTCCTTTCCAAAGGATGTGCTCTGCTCCAGGCAATGCTTCTTGGTGGTATGAGGTCCCCAAATCTCTCTGCTAGCTTCTTTCCTTTATATCTAGAGACTGCCTCAAGGCACAAAACAGTCTCACACATTGAGTCCTGCCTCACCAACACAGCTACTGCCCATCCTCCTCCATTAGCATTGTAGAGGCAGGATTTACAACACGGAGGGACATCACAATACTGAAAATCATGGCCTAGCTAAATTACTGCACAGATGTTTTGGGGAACACAGTTCAATCTGACATTCCCACCTTTTTGTCCCTAAGTAAAGCACATATTTGTAACATGTAAAACATACGCACCCCATCATAGCAAAAGTATTAAGTCCAAGTCCAAAATCCAGAAATTCCTCTTCAGCTGTTAAATCTGGAACACAAGTTATCTGCTTCCAAAACAAAGGGGTGGAACAGGCAGGCACAAGTTAGGCATTTCCATTACGTATGTGAGAAATAGGGCAAAACATGCAACAAACAAGTCAGCAAAACAAATTACATTAGCCTCCAAATCAGTTTTGCATGCCTGCCCATCTATAGCTCCTTCTGCTCTCCTTGCTCCATGACAGCACACTCCTTTTCATTTTAACTTGTTGTATTCTCTTAACAATCTCCTGTCCCCTGCTGTCTGTCCACTGTCTTTTCTCCATCTAGAAAGAGACTAGTAGGACAGTCTCCTATAAATGCTTAGAACCATAAAATACACACACTGTGTGGTCACATTGTGTCCCCAAGTCTAGTCCATTTTTGTCCAAACAGTTGGCCTCAGTAATAGTTTTCTAGACAGGGGCAGCAGCAGGTCTAGGGGCCATGCTCCAACGGATCACCCAGGCCATCAGACCATTAGTTGTGATCTTTTAGTAGAGTTGTTGAGCTGCCCCCTCTTTTTCTTATGTTGCCGCAGGGACTCAACATTGTGTGCCCCATCACAGCTGTCTTTGGTGGTGGCTGGGGACCATCTGATTCTTCTGGTCACATGTTAATACAGTCTTCCATTTACATGGGTCCTTCTGTCTCCTGGGCTCTTTTTTACCTCATGTCTTTGATGTGCTCAGTGATCATCTGTTTTAGTTGAGTTTGTGAACATTTGGTGTACCTCAAAGACAGCTTGCTAGCTTTTAAGACCCCAGATGCCACTCACCAGTTTGTGTGCAAGAAGACTCTTAGCGATAGGCTAATTATGCCACTTGACCTCAATGTCCCCTGAGAGCCTAGAGCATGGCTCCTATACCCTGCCCTAGCTGCTCTATTCTTGCAATATTGGGTTGAGATTAAGAGAGCTTTCAGTTTATGCTGAAGTCCAGTTAAGTTGACCTGCTTTATACTGTGTGTTGTCACTGCTTTCACTCAACAGATTTCTGTCATCTGATCTGTGACCAATCCTTGCCCTCTCCCCCCACCCTTGTAGCCGTCAAAGAGTCATTTCTTGTACGTAAGTCTGTTTTTAAGTCCTTATCACAGGGGTCTCATAGGGTATTTGTCTGTTTGCCGCTGACTGGTTTCACTCAGCATGATGTCTTCCAATAGAAACCAGGTTATGAGCTGTTCCCTAAAATTACCATTGTTTTTTATCATTGCATAGTGCCCCCATTGAGTACATGTACCATAGTTTGTTTGTCCATTCATCTGTTGATGGACATCTAAGTTGATGCCATTGTTTTGGTACTGTGACCTGTACTGCAATAAACATTCGTGTGCATGTGTCTGTTCATGTGACAGACTTTGTTTATGTAGGATAAATTCCAAGCAGTGGGATTACTGGATCAAATGGTATGTCTATTTCCAACTTTTTAAGGAAGCACCAGATTGCTTTCCAAAGAGGCTGTACCATTTTGCAATCCCACCAGCAGTGGAGGAGAGTTCCCTTCTCTCCACAGCCTCTCCAGTATTTGTTGTTTTGTGTTTTTTGGATTGCGGCCAACCTTGTTGGGGTGAAATGATATCTCTTTGTAGTTTTGATTTTTCTGATAGCTAATGATGGTGAGCATTTCCTCCTGTGTCTTTGGGCTGCCTGGATGCCGTCTCTAGTGAAGTGTCTGCCCATCTCCTTTGCCCATTTTTCTTGTTACTATTTTGCAGTACTTTGTAGATTATGGAGATCAGATGTCAGTCTGACATGTAATTGTCAAATAGTTTCTCCCATTCTGTAAGTGGTGTTTTAACCCTTTTGATGAGTTTTTGTCTTTGGATGAGCAAAAGTGTGTGGTTCTTAATAGTACCCATTTATCTATTTCCTGTTGATCGTGTTTTGTGTGTCAGATTGTGAAGTCTTTCTAAGTGCTGTATTAGAACTTTCATTGTTGACTTTATTTTTTTCTTGCATGATCTTTATCGTTTTAGGTTTTATATTTAGGTCTTTGATTCAATTTGAGTTAGTTTTTATGTGAGGTGTCAGATATGGATCTTGTTTCAGTGTTTTGCTGATGGATATGCGATTTTGCCAACACCGTTTGTTAAAGAGACTGTTTTTACCCCAGATTACAATCTTAGGGTCTTTGTTAATCTTTCATTTTCTGAGACATTTGACACAGTGGCCCTGCCCTGTACACTCCAGATTCTGAGTGGACGCTCTTTGGTGCTACACTGCACCTCTTCCTTCTGGGCCCACAGGGACAGCAACTGGGATCCCTCAGCTTTAGACACATACTAAGCCCAGGTGAGTGGCAGTTCCACCCTTAGAAACACAGGAAGTCATGGCTCCACCCTTTCAACCCCCTGAGGCCATAGCCATACCTTTTTAAACTGAGGCAGCTCAGCTCCTTATGTTCCTTGTGTCTTCAGTTTCTGCTTCCTGTGGCCTCATGACCTGGGTCTTAGGCCCACACCTGCCCTGCTGGGGCAAGTATTCTGAAGTTCTTTAGCTCCCCTGTTTCAAGTACTCACAGATAGCCAACTCTGGCAGGAAGCCTCCTGCAAACAGGCATTCCGCTTTCTCGCTCCAGAGGTCAGCACCAGCACTGTTTTTGGTCTGGTTCTGCTGCTGCCTGTCTGTTGCTGCTGCTGCCGCTAGTCCTCAGCTGTTCCTTTCTCACCATCTGCATCTTTATTGGTGTTAACAGTTCTCTTCTGTTCCTTCTGAGTCTTCTATCCATTCAGTTTCAAAACTGCTTCCACATTTTATGCGATTACATTCCAGCAGGTCTGGTCAGTGAAATACTGATTCCTAGCAGAGGTAATTTTGTCTCTGATAACCTGGCTGGTCAATTCAGAGAGTTCTGGAAAAGACTGAGATTTGTAATGAGTATTATATATAATGAACATTATATATTGATGTTCAAGGAGGCATTTAACATACCTACAGAGCAGGAAAGGTGGGAGTACTATAGGACAAATATTAAGGTAGAGTAATTGGCCTGATGGGTGGCGTCAGCTGTAGAGTTCTCCAGAACTTGGGAGACCAGATCACTCTTTGGTCTTAGAGGAACTATAGTGATCCAGTGTTACCCACATTACTTAGTCAAGAGCAGTGGGAACATATTGAAGCTGTGACCATGCATTACTTTATCACCTTAATGAAATATATCTCTCATTTTGGGGAAAGGGGAGTGGACACTTCTTCTAATAGGAGAAAAAAAATACAGGTGCTTTCTCTTTTGTAGTGTCTAATGTCTGCTTCACTTAATTTTCAGTGGTAACTACTTTATGGAACCAAAATATGCCCATGTAATTGAATTCTTATTGCAGTCAGCCATCAAAATTTCATTCCAAGGTGCCAAATAAAGCTTTGAAAACTAGTGCTGTCACTCGTGATTGAGGAACATTAACAGTGTTTACATGCCAAATGACATGACGATTGTTATTTTTATAATTTTAAAAAATATTTCAAGTGAGTTGGTATTATGAAGTGGCTGCAGTGTTGCCTTCTTTACTTTGTCCTGAATTTATGATAAACACACATATCCCTACATTTGCTAAGCCCCCACCCTCAAAACATACACTGGAGTCTTTGTATTTTGCTGATTGTCAGGAAATGTCACTTTCCCCTGTGAAGTTCCCCACAAATCATTTTTAGGTCTTTAATGGCCATGCAGTGTTTTTTAAACAAAATTATTTTAGATTTGAAATACAGTTTTTCTCTCTAACTACAATACAGGTCCCAACTGTTACTCTACTGTAAAGCATCAGTTTTAAAAAATTATTCCTGTTTGCTTCCCTTTTCCTAAAATGTAAAAACAAAACCAAAAAAAGCAAGCCTACTGCAGTCCAGTTGATTGTAGCTCATGACAGCCCACCCCATGCATCACAGAGTAGACTGCTCTGTAGGCTTTTCTCAGCTGTATTCTTTATGGAGACAGGTTGCAAGGCCTTTCTTCCACAGTGCTGCTGGGTGAGTCTGACTGCCAGCCTTTAGGTTAGTAGTCCAGTGCAAACCATTGGCACTATCCAGTGACATTTCCGGAAATTAGATGGAAGTGTTTATATTCTAAGGCTCCCTGGTGGCTCAGGGGTTAGTGTTCAGCTGCTAACCAAAAGGTCAGCGATTTGAACCTGCCAGCTGCTTCATGGGAGAAAGACGTAGCAGTCTTCTTCTATGAAGATTTATAGCTTTGGAAACTCTGTAGAGTAGCAGTGAGTTAGAATCAACTCAGTGGCAGTGGGTGTGTTTTTTATTTCTTTCTTTCATTTCTTTTTTTTTTATAATGATTGAATGAAAATGTACATTCCCCTATAAATTCGCATGCTCACCTATATGCAGCTCCCACTGTTCTCCCTGTCTGGTGACAGCACATCCCTCCTGTCTGCTCCATACGTGTCCTAGCCTCCCAAAAGTCTCCTGTCCCCTCCTCTCCACCCACTCCCCTTCCTCCAGCAAGAGTTCATCCTGTAGATGCATAGAACCATAAAATTCCCACAAGATACGGTCACTTTGCATCACCAAGGCCAATTCATTGCTGTCCGAAAAGTTGACCTTCACTATGAATTATGGGCAAGGGCAGCATCAGGGCCAGGGGCCATGCTCCCATGGGAACCCTGAAGCCCCCTGGACCATCAAATGCAGTCTTTTACTGGAGATCTCAGGGTGCACCCCTACTTATTCTCTTGTTGCCAGTGAGACTCAACTTTGTGAGCTCCATTGTGGGTATCACTGGTGGTGGCTGGGCACTGTCCAGTTCCTCTGGTCACAAGTTGATGTAGAGACCCACTCGTGTGGGTCTTTCTGTCTTCTGGATTCTCTTTTCCCCATGTCATTCCTGTCCTTGGTGATCATCCGTTCCTTTTGAGGTGGGACTATTTGCTGTACCATCTGATGGCAGCTTGGCAGCTTTTAAGACCCAAGATGCCACTCACCGATGAGGGGTGCAGCGAATCCTCATTAGCAGACTGTTAGCTGTGCCAGTTGGCCTCGATGTCACCTGAGAGCATGGTCCCCAGCCCACCACCCCAACTACTCTGTCCTTGCAGTATTGGGTTAAGATGGGAGGAGTACACAAGTTGTGTTCAAGTCCATTTAATATTGATCTTCTTAATAATGTGTGCTGTCATCAGTTTCACCCAACCAAATTTCTAACAACTATCTAATCTACACCCCACCCTCTCCTAACTCCCTCCCCTTCCTTGCAGCCATCAAAGAGTCTTTTCTTCTATGCCTGAATCTGTTTTTAAGTTCTTATCATAAGGGTCTCATACAATATTTGTCCTTTTGTCGCTGACTGCTTTCACTCAGCATGATGTCCTCCAATTGAAACCAGGTTAAGAGATGTTTCCCGCTATCTGTTGTTCTTTATCATTGCGTGGTGTTCCATTGAGTATATATACCATAGTTTACCTATCCATTACTCTGTTGTTGGTCATCTGGGTTGATTCCATCTTTTTGCTGTTGTAGACTGTGCTGTGATGAACATTTGTGTGCATGTGTATCAGTTGGTGGGAATGGCCTTCATTCTGTAGGATATAGTCCAGGCAGTGGAATTACTGGGTCAAATATATGGTATATTTATATCCATTTTTTTAAGGGAGTGCCAAATTGCTTTCCAAAGAGGTTGCACCATTTTGCAATTCCACCACAGTGGAGGAGAGTTCCAGTCTCCCCACAGTCTTTCCAGTATTGTTGTTTTGCATTTTTTTGGATCCTGGCCAACCTTGTTGGGGTGAGATAGTATCTCATTGTTGTCTTGATTTGAATCTCTTTAATAGCTAATGATTGTGAGCATGTCCGCTTATGTTTTGGCTGCCTGGATCTCCTCTTTAGAGAAGTGTCTGTCCATCTCCTTTGCCCATCGCTTAATTGGGTGATTTATCATTTTCTTATTGATATTTTGTAGTACGTTATAGATTATGGAGATCAGGTGTTGGTCTGACATAGAGTTGCCAAATTTTTTTTTCCATGCTGTACGTGGCCTTTTAATTCTGTTGGTAAAGTCTTTGGATGAGCAAAAGTGATTGATTCTTAGTAGTTCCCATTTATATATTTTCTCTTCTGATGATTGTGGTTGGTTTGACAGATTCTGAAGTCTGACTGTGTTGTGCATTAAACCTTCCATTGTTGTTCGTACTTTTTCTTGGATGAGCTTTATTGTTTTAAATTTGCTATTTAGGTCTTTTATCCAGTTTGAGTTGGTTTTTGTCTAAGGTGTAAGATATGGGTCTTGTTTTAATTTAGTGCAGATGAGTATCCAATTTTGCCAGCACCATTTGTTGAAGAGATTGTTTTTACCCCAGTTTAATGTTTTAGGGCCTTTGTCGAATATCAGCTGTTCTTTGTCGAATATCAGCTGTTCGTAGGCAGGTGATGTCATCTCTGAGGTTTCGATTCTGTTCCATTGATCTATCTGTCTCTTTTTGTTCCAGTACCAGGCTGTTTTGACTACTGTGGCAGTGTAATAGGTTGTAAGGTCAGGTAATGAGAGGCCTCCCAGTATGTTTTTCTGCTTTAGTAATGCTTTATTTATCCAGGGCTTCTTCTGTTTCCAGACAAAGTTGGTAATTTGTGCCTCTGTCTCATTGAAAAATGTCACTGGAACTTATATTGGGATTGCATTATATAAGTAGATTGCTTTAGGCAAAGTAGACATTTTCACAGTGTTAAGTCTTCCTATCCATGAACAGGGTAGTTTTCTCCATTTATGTAAGTTTCTCTTAATTTCTTGTAGTAAGAGTTTGTAGTTGTCTTTGTAAAGGTCTGTTATTTCTCTGGTTAAATTTATTCCTAGGTATTTTATCTTCCTAGGGGCTATAGTAGAAGGTATTGACTTGGTGATTTCTTCCTTAATAATCTTGTTGTTGGTATAAAGGAATCCTACTGATTTACTTATGTTTATCTTGTATCCTGAGACTTTGCTGAACTCTTCAATCAGTTTGAGTAGTTTCCTTATGGATTTTTTTGGATTCTCTGCATATATAATCATATCATCTGCAAATAGGAAGACTTTTAGTTCTTCTTTGGTGATGCAGATGCCCTTTATTCCTTGGTCTTCTCTAATTACTCTGGCTAGAACTTCTAGTACAGTGTTGAATAGGAGAGGTGAGAGTGAGCATCCTTGTCTAGTTCCTGTTCTCAAGGAAAATGGTTTTAGTCTCCATTCAGGATGATGTAGGCAGTTGGCTCTGTATAAATGGCCCTTATTGCGTTGAGGAATTGGCCGTCTGTTCGTATTTCGCCGAGAGTTTTTAGCATGAATGTGTGCTGGACTTTATCAGATGCCTTTTCTGCATCAGTAGACAAGATCAGGTGATTCTTGTCTTTTGTGGTATTTATGTGGTTGATCACATTAATTGTTTTTCTTATGTTGAATCTGACTTGATGGCACTTGGCTGGCTATGTAGAACCAGCCTTGCATCCCTAGTGTGAATCCAACTTGGTCACGGTGGATTATTTTTTGGATGTGTTGTTGTATTCTGTTCGCAGGAATTTTATTGAAGAGTTTTGCATCTAGATTCATGAGTGATGTTAGTCTGTAGTTTTCCTTTTTTGTTGGGTCTTTCCCTGGCTTTGTTATCAGGGTTATGCTGGTTTCATAGAATGAATTTGGGAGTATTCCATTCCTTTCTATACTGTGAAATAGTCTTAGCAGTATTGGAGATAACTCTTCTCTGAAAGGTTGGTGGAATTCTGTAGTGAAGCCATCTGGGCCTGGGTTTTTTTTGGTTGGCAGTTTTTTGATGACTTTTTCAATCTCTTCCTTTGTGATGGGTTTATTAAGTTGTTTTGCTTCACTTTGTGATAATTTTTTAGGTGATATGAATCAAGGAGTTTGTCCATTTCCTCTGGGTTTTCAAATTTGTTAGAATACAGTCTTTCGGTAGTATTCAGCTATGATATTTTTGATTTCTGTTGGATTTGTGGTGACAACTCCCCTCTCATATTTGGGTTATTTGCTTCCTTTCCTGTTTTTCTTTAGTGAGTTTAGCCAATGGTTTGTAAGTTTTGTTGATCTTTTCAAAAAACCAGCTTTTTGTCTTTTCAATTTTTTCAATTGTTCTTCTGTTCTCTAGTTCGTTTTGGTACACTCTTTATGATCTGTTTTCTTCTTGTGCCTGTGGGATTCCTCTGTTGTTCTCTCACTACTTGTTGAAGTTGTAGGGTCAGTTCTTCGATTTGATTTCTTTCTTCCTTCCAGATGTGTGCATTTATGGAGATAAACTGACCTCTGGGCACCGCTTTGGCTATATCCCGTAGGTTCTGGTAGGAAGTGTTTTCCTTCTCGTTGGAATCCATAAATTTCTTCATTTCATCCTTGATTTCTTCTATAACCCATGGTGTTTTGAGCAACGTGTTGTTCAATTTCCGTGAGTTCCACTTTCTATCTATGTTTTTTTTGCTGTTTATTTGGACTTTTATGGCTTTATGACCCGAGAATACGCTTTGCATTAGTTCACTGGTATGGATTTTGTTGAGAATTGCTTTATGTCCTAACACATGGTCTATTCTGGAGAACATTCCATGTGCACTGGAGAAGAAGGTGTAGTTGTCTGCTGATGGATAGAAAGTTCTGTATATGTCGACGAGGTCTAGTTGGTTAGTTGTGGCAATGAGGTCTTCTGTGTCTTTATTCCACTTTTTTCTAGATGATCTATCCAATATTGAGAGTGGAGTGTTGAAGTCTCCTACTATTATTGTAGAGTGATCTGTATCCTTTTTGAGTATAGTCAGTGTTTCTTTGATGTATTTAGATGCTCTAATGTTAGGTGAATAAATATTTAATATTGTTAAGTCCTGCTTATGTATTGAACCTTTCAGCAATAAATAGTGTCCATCCTTGTCCACAGTGGTGGACTTTACATTAAAATTGATTTTACATGAGATTAGAATTGCCACACCTGCTCTTTTTTGTTTATTGTTAGCTTGATATATATTCTTCCATCCTTTTTCCATTTGTTCCTATCTTTAAGTCTCAAGTGAGTTTCTTGTAGGCAACATATAGATAGGTCATGTCTCTTGATCCAAGATATCACTTGATGTCTCTTTACTGGAGCATTCAGTCTGTTCACATTCATTGTAATTATTGAGAGGTATGTGTTCACTGCTGCCATTGTGATATGTTTATTTTTGTGTTGATGTTTTCTCTGTTGTCCTTATTAATCTGTTCTGTGACCGTCTTCTTTGTGAGTTGATTTTTCACCTTTTTCAGGGTTGGTTTTATGCTTGTTGAGACTCCTGTATTACATTTCTTGGTGTGATATGTTGCTTCTTTATTCTGCTTTATGGCTGCCCCTATGATCCCACTTAATAAACTATATATAAACCCAATTTTGATTGCTACCAGTCTTGTTGACTTCCTCTCCATCTGGAAGGATTATAATGACTGTAGTACATCCCTCTTTTTAATATGATATTATAGTTGACATGATATGATCACTAGATTGTTTCTTTCATTATTATAGCTTTGATTGTGTTTGGAGCCTTCCCTAACTGAGTAGGATTCTGGCTAATGTGTCCTGAAATACAAAGTTGGCGGTTTTGTTCTTCCAAGCCAAGAGATTCTTTCAGTATTTCTTGTAGCTTTGGTTTGGTTTTTGCAAAGTCTCTGAGTTTCTGTTTATCTGCCAATGTCTTAATTTCATTTTCATATTTGAAAGATAGTTTTGCAGGGTATATAAATCTTGGTTGGAGGTTCTTATCCTTCAAGGCTTTCAATGTGTCATACCACTGTCTCCGTGCCAGAATGGTTTCTGCTGAGAAATCTGACAAAAGCCTACAGGGTTTCCCTCTGAATGTTAGCTTTGCTTTGAGTCTTGCTGCCTTGAAGAGTTGCTGCTTATGTTTCATTTTGTTAAGCTTGGTTGTAATATGTCTGGGTGTCTTTCTATATTGAGATCTATATTGAGTGGTGTTCAGTACATATCTTGGATATCTATATTCTCTTCTTTCCTAATTTCTGGGAAATTTTCTGTGAGAAGCTCAGCAACAATACTTTACTCTCTGTGTTCTCTGGTGTCTCAACCTGTTCAGGAACTCCAATTAATTGTAGATTGTTCTTCTTAATAGAGTCCCACATGCTTCTTAATGCATCTTCATGTTTCTTGTTTCTTTTTTCTGATTTCTTGACATAGATGCTGGAAGCAGTAGTGCTGTCTTCCAGATCAGAAATTCTCTTTTCCATTTGTTCCATTCTGTTTTCTTGGCTTTGAATTAAAGTTCCTATGTCTTTGATTTTGTTCTTGATCTGTTGGATTTCCAAGTACTGATGTTCTGTCAGATTTAACAGCTTGCTTAATTTTTCATTTTGCTCTGCTGCATTTTGTATAAAGTCTAGGAGGGCTCTATGTATAATCCTTTTGTATTCAGCTTCTGTTAGTTTCAGAAAAGCTTCTTCATCTGGGAAGTTCTGAGGTGGTTTCTTTTTGGGGCCTTCTGATGCCATGGGTGATTTCCGGGTTACCATGTTCTCCAAAATTTGGTGCTTTTGGGGCTTCATGTGGATCAATAGAGGCTGGGAGAGATGCTGTGAAGATGGACCACAGTTGTTTCTCTAGGCCGTCTTAAAATGAGAAGTAAAAAGCATTTGACAACTTCCAATGTCAGTCAGTTTTTCAGATATATATGTCCCTCTTCCCAGCTGTCAAAGTAAGCACCTCTGTATTGAACCTCAGATGTTATAAATTAGCTCAAAATACGGAAAGGTTACTGGCCTGCTGGTCACTGCTGTCGGGCCCCAGCTGTGGGCATACTGTGTAGAATTCTGCTTTTCCGACTCGACAGCACTTGGCTGGCTGAAAAAGCAGTCTCTTCTGGATAGACACTGCCTCCCAGCCCAGGAATTAGGTCCAGCTGAGGCTTCCATATGGATGACTCTGCCTCCCAGCGAAACAAGATGGCGTCCCACACAAGCTCACCAGCTGGCCGGGCTAGGTCCTGACGGAAAGAGAGGCTAAGAATACTGAAATGCCCAGAGTCCACAGCCTCTGCCCCTCGGCCCCAGCCCCAGGCGACACTGTGCAAAACACTGCCTCCCTGCTGGAAAAGCACTCTCCCCCGGCAGGTGCCACCTCCCAGCCTAGGAACCAAGTCCATCCAGGACCTCTGTCTGGACTACTCCATTTCCCAGTGGATCAAGGTGGCATCCTGCACAAGTGCATCTGTATGGCTACCACATGGCAGAGGCATAAAGATAGGCCAGAGGACCCGAGGTGTATAGAGTCCAAAGCCAGGCTCTCAGAACATGGCAGTTACACTTGCCAGTCCTACCAGCAGTGCATCCGAGACTAGCAGCTAGTCAAGTCCCAGCTCTGCCCCCTGGCCAAGACAGAGGTAAAAAGAAATCAAAATGCTGAGTTACCTTCGGTCTGTACAAGTCTGTGCTTGCTGACATTGGGGTCAGTGAAAGAGAGGAGGTTTTGTGTTCAGTGGTATGAAGTCCAAATTAACAGCCCTGTGCCACATCCCAGGGCTCATTAGGTGTCCAGAAGGCTCCATTTAATTATGATTTCAGGTCTTGGATTCCAGAGGGATTTAGGGAGACATGCATTTAGTCCACCATCTTGACTCCGGCCCCCCTCTTTCTTTAATTTATATCCCGCCAGCAGTTCAGATCTGCCAGGCGCTCCTTGGTAACTCTGTGGAGCAGTTCTGCTGTGTCCTGTAGGGTCACTGTGAGTAGGCCTCAACTCAGCAGTACTGGGTTTAGCGTATTTATTATCTTACTTAGCATAGAAACATTTTTTACATAGGAAAACTGCTTTGAAGAAATACTGAAAAACTGGTGTATTTTACTATGGAGTCAAGTAGATAGGTAGATAGCTGCCATCAGGTTGACTGTGACTTGTGGCAGCTTTATATACAACAGAACAACAGATTTGCATCATCATCTTGCTTCCTCGTGTGCTTGAGTTCATCATGTGAACCCTCATGCCAGTCTGTCTTGCCAAGGCTCTCCCTCACCTTCCCTGGCCCTCCACTTCACTCAACGTGATGTCTTCCACCAACAATTGATTTCTCCTGATGGTGTGTCCACAGCAAGTGAGTTAGACAGTGTGCTGTCATGACCCATAGGTTTTCACTGTGTGATTTTTAGTAGTAGCCTTTCTTCTTACTCTCTCTTAGTCTAGAAGCTCTGCTGAAACCTGCCCATGATGTGTGAGCTTATTGCAGTTTGAGATACCAGTGGAATGACTTTCATCAACACAGCAGCATGCTAGGCACCACAAACGGACAGAGAGTGGCAGTATAAAGGTGGTAAAATATTTATCAGTGATGTGAAAGTAGTAAAAAGTATATAAAGTTATAGTTTGGACATTCTTCAGGGACTCGGATTTTTTAAGTGACTTAAGTTATCCATCTGTCCCCATGAACGAAACAGTTATTTCTAAAGATCATTATATATATAAAGTGCTTCTGAAACGAATATCCACCAGATTTTAATTTATAAACTGTTTATATTATTTTTGGAGTAGGTTCAAAAGATTTATAGAAGATACTGCAATTTAAATAAAAATACCTTATATACCAAAACCTAGAATAAGAGTTAAAAAGCTGTTTTCAAGTAGTTTAGCTATTCCATGTATAGAATAAAATGATCTTTTACTCTTTTTCTATCTTTGTTCCTTTTCCTTCCTGTTTCAAGCGATTTGTTGTAGTTTAGTGTTTGGTTTATGTACTCTTCTTCCTTATCACTTAAAGTAACTGTCGGTTTCATGTTGTTAAAAGGTTGAGCTTAAAGGACTTCGGTTGCTACTTTAAAAAAAATCTTGGTATCATAAATTAATATTTACAGTTTAAAAAGCCATTGGGTATTTGTCGTATCAGTCTTAAAATTTTCCCCAAATGTGGGTTTTTTTTTAAAAACTTCTGGCATTTTCATTTTATGATATTGTTAGGATACCCTCCGCTTATTGATGAGGGAAAGAGCATGGATAAGTTCATCTTTTTCTTACTTGTTAATCGGTTTATATTGTATTCATTGTTTGAAAGCAACAGCAAAAGGATTACAGAAGAATACTGCACTTTAAAAATAATTGAGATTTCAAAGGTATCATTTGTCATTAAAGATTGTTTTAACATCACACACAACTTGTTCACTGGGCTATTCATTTGAAGAAGTTGTTACATGATATGTCTTTCATATCCAGATAATAAGTAGAATTTGAGTGTTTTAAAAGTCCACCTAAACCACAGTTATATTGATAGCTTCAGTATTTTGTACACTATTATGACTTGATTTCTTAAAATTTGTATTGTGAAATTATAAATGTATTCTAATTTTAATGGTTTAATAACTTGCAGTTTCATTTTAAAGTATAATTTGAATACTCTAGATATTTTTACTAGAAAAGTTAATATCCTTTTTATTATTACTATTTTAGTGTAAAATAGGCTTAGATAATGAACCTATATACTAGGGCTTCGAATTGGTTCAGTTATGACTGATGAAGTGAAATCAGAACAGATCTGAGTTTTCTGTGAACTGGAATGATAACCAGAGTGGAAAAAATTACAGGCTGTATCTCTGAAATAAAAGCAGAAGAGGCATATTGAGCCCTTTCGGGAGCCTGTTGAGTGATTGGATTGTTTAGAGGACTGTGGAGAGTGACACACATTCAAAGAGGCATAGTTGGCTACCATCTTTGAGTGGGGCACCACTGTTTTCTGACTCTTCTCCAAATCTGATGAGCAAGAGATTTGGTTGCTATGTAACGTGTACGATTCTCTTGTTTTCTAGGAGGGAGATTAAATTTCAAGCGGGCCATTGACCTATAATTTTTCCCATTCCAGTTATTGTGCCAGTTGACCTGTTTTGAAAATGCTGGTCTGTTCCAGTTTCTCTTCCTTGGCCCTGACTGAACCTGGAAAACCAGTTCGAAGCCATACTATACTGAACATTAAATCTAGCCAACTGGTACTCTCATACAGGTTGAAAATGCATTTCACTGACATTTATGAATGATTTATCTTAGCTCCTTAAGATACACAGGTTTCTAGGACTTACTAAATATTGTCCAAATTACCCTTTTTTTCCTACACTTGCTTTTTCAGCTGGAAATAGACTAATGAGTAGAGCTATAGTCCAGCTCAGACTTAGAACTATATCACATATCTTACATGCCTAAATTAACCTTTGTTTGGGGCCTGAGAGGAGCCAACTCCCACTGGAGTTAGGAAATGCCATAGGCCTCTGTGCTGCTCACAGTTGGACAGGATGCCTCAGCCCTAACTTTCTGGTTCAGATGTGTAGGAACATGCCTGAGCTTCTGGCAGTTTTCTGGTAGGTGATTCCCTCATAAGACAACATTAAAGAAGGCTTATTTACAATTTAAAGAATTAAAATTTTCTCTCTGTATTGTTACAGTGGGTCATATGCATAGTTGCATATTTTTATTTTGGAAGCGTGTTTTGTTTTATATGTTATAGTTGTTATTTAAGGAAAGCTATCTAAAAAATGAATTGCTTCAATGTATACTTTCTGATTGATTATTAAAATTAAAGTTTTTATAATTATCCTACTGAATTTTAATTGAATGTAATGTCTAACCAGTGATCTGTTGGTGTGATGGCCTAATGGCAAATAAAGTCTTTGTGCACAAGTTTTTAATCATTGGAAAATCTCATGTTAGGAAGAGTCCTTTGAGTACAACTGTAGAATAATTGTAGAGTAGAAATTGCATATGAAATGCATGGCCTCTAATATTTTTCTTATTTAAGCTTCCTTCTTCCTTTGTTAAAAAGCATAACATTATTTCCCAGAAGTGCCACATAATTTCACTGTATACAAATTAAGTTGAAGTTTCCTCAAAACTTTTTAGGTGAGTACCCAGAATATGAAGATGGGTGGGCTGCCACGTACAACACCTCCAACTCAGAAACCCCCCAGTCCCCCTATGTCAGGGAAGGGGACACTTGGGTGAGTATGTAACTAAGTAATAATTGAACACCATTCCATGTAGTGAAAAGTAAACACTACAGATAGTTAAATTATTTTTTAATATTTGAAGAAGGAACATTTCTTTCCTAGAGTTATCTTTTTTTGTGGGTAAGTTCGTTTTCCCAGGAGAGCCATTTTTTGTACTGTTTTACAGTACTAAAAAGGGTTTGGTTTCAGAAACTTTTCAAATGAATTTTAAATTTGAGTGGAAATTCTGGCCCAAATTGATGGCGTATTATAAATTGCTCTCTAATTTTAATTCCAATTTTTCTAGAAATTTTTTAGAGTCTTACTGCACTTGGATGAAAGTTTATTATTCTTATGAAGAAGGCTATGTAGATTATAAAATTCTGTGTAACTTGGGTTGTTAATGAGAATATAGTTCCTTAGTTTGGTGATACCAGAGTCTGGGCTCTGGACTTTAGGCAGAAACGGTCAGTTAATGGAAGAGTTTGCCTTTTTACTTCTCTAGCATCGTGGTAGTTGATAGTGGTAAATGATGATTGAGATTTGTGACCCAGTAGGTATGATACAGCCCGAAATGCAGGTGATTAAAATTCTGATCAAGCTCTGCTGATCACTCTGTGGTCTCACGTAGTCAGCCTTTCAGCATTTCAGTTTTTTCATCTGTAAAAGGGGGTAATAGTTGTCCTCTATCAACTTTTCAGGGACACTGTATCACAAATTGGATATTCTAAAAATGTATAAAACAAACTGCAAACAAACTGCTTTGAGAACCATTGGCTTTATGGTCTGTGCTTAAAAGTTTTTAATTAACAATCTTGATTTTGGCCCCCTCACCAAAAAAAAACCTACTCGTGAACTGTGAATCAGGACAGGACAAAGATGAGTTGGAATATAAAGGATAACATTGGAAGAAACAAAGGAATAGAAGTGAATTACAGACATGAATATTTTGGTTAGACAAGAAATTCTTAGGGAAGAATCTAGTAGTAGATGAAGTGAGATTGAAACTTCAGGGTAGAATGTATAGATGACGTAGTAGAGTGTAATTGTTCAGGAGAGAGAGTGTAGAGAGATGAAGAGAAGTATTTGTCTTATTTTCCTTTGGAACATGTACATTTTTGTTATGGATAGTGCCGAGTGAATTTTGTTTGATGTTAAATCAAGATTGTGGCAAGGTAAGCCACTGCAGTCTGTAGTGAAATAAAATCTTCTGTTGCTTTCAAATTTTGAAGATTTACTAATATGCCATTATTTATTTTCATTTATATTGGCAAGATCCTTGGAGACCAGAATTGCTGAACACCATGCGACATTTGGTGGTCATGGCCTGGGTTTTTTGCGTAGTCTTTGCCTGGTCACCGTGATTTCTTCTCTGTCCATCCCTCATTGGTTAGGATTTTCTTGTCATTGCCTTCACTGTACAGTTCTCAGTGGGCAAAGAGTTTTTCTGTAGATAAATTGAACATTTTTATTGTCTAGGAAAAATTACCTTCATATCAGATGCATGGGAATGAATCAGTTTCCTATTTTATTGTTTTTTATATTTATAATTTTAAAGGTGTCTAAAGTTTTGGTATTGTAAATTCAAAGTCTTAACATCCTCTTTCTCTTACCCTGTATCACATGCAGTGCCCCTTACTTTTAATTACTAATATATGTGGGCATGTATTTATTCAAGGAAAGTTTGTGGGTAGGAGAGTGGATGGGAAGATTGAAAAGTGGACTCACCCAAAATCCGTGAGCTCTGTCACTCGAGTAGCCCAAGGAAACAATCTTTAAAGAAACCCTGGGAGTCTTTTGGGAAGTGAATCACTGAGAAATACAAAAGTCAAATGGGCAGCATCACTTTAGGAAAAGAAAACTTTTTCGTTTTCACAACTCGAGGTGC